>CM077785.1:7814044-10266544 GCA_039737535.1 Lagodon rhomboides | reverse complement strand
GTGTCACGTTTTTACTTTCTACTTCCTGTCACTTGCTCGATTAGTTTGCACCTGGCTCTTATTAGTGTTCCCTCCCTTGTGTCTTTCCTTCTCTCTTTCTCAGTTCGTGTTCCCCGAGCTTCTGGTTTGCACTTCTTTGGTTTTTGTATTTCTCTTCGGTTCTTTTTGGTCACACCACAGCCTGTTTTTGTCAGGTTTGTTGCTTACTTTTTAGACTTTGGGTTTTATGGATTACTCCTTATTGTATGAAAGCTTTCCTTTTGTTGTTACCTGCCTGCCTCGGTATGTCTGGCATTTGGTTTGCTTTTCGATACCAGCAGATGTGTGACGGAGATGTGCAACAACTGCAGAAGCAGCCTGAGAAATGTCAATCAGCACATGCTCATGTCAGTGTTTATTAATGGTTAAATGACTGAATTCAACTTGTTACAACTGCAGCTACAAATTGCTGCAGTTGTTGCATAATTGTAAAAAAGTACCAATATCTTTATCTCAACCTTAATATTTTTAAACACAGACACACAATTTAAAAGTCATGAAAAACCGTATATTATTCTCAAGCCATTCATGCGTGCAGGGAGTCTGCCTGCTCAGCTGCACTTGAAGAACCCTGTTGATGCGTGTATCTGGTGAGCAACTTGACTGAAGTGAATGGAAACACGGTGACCAGTTCTTTTAATATAATCCGCCAATCTGGTCCATTAAGCATCTTCCTTTAAAAAGGGATGAGAGGAGCTAATGTGATTGGCCTTCTTTAAAGGCCACTCGACAGGGTGGCCGAATAGAACTCCACTGATACTGTAATTCTGATCATAATGTGTAATTCATTGTGCTCCGGGGTAGCTCTTGCGTCTGTAGTCACCAAAAATCACCCACGTGCGCTTGTGCCCTCATTCTAATTAATTCACCAGCGATTGCAATTGGTTCCTGTTTTCAGGTTTTTAATTTTTTTTTTCGAGACTGAACTGTGAATTAATCCCATTTACCAACCGACCCCGTGACTGTCACTGTGGTCTGTTGCTGAAAGAGGGGTAAGCAGTGCATTGTATTTCCAAAGGAGCTTTGCAGACATCAATGCAGGGGTTTAATGCAGCATGCCAATCTGCTGGTGTTTTTCAATTAAAGTGCACGGACTGGGTATAGGCGGTGGGGCTGCCTGGTTGACAGGCCAGTAATTATAGGTGCTCCATTTGAGCTATCACTCTCAGGTAATGGCAGAGCTGTCACACTCACAGCTCTGATGATGCATGCATTCATCACCGCCGGACTGTCTGGGCAATCCAACTGCACTGCATAAACACAACTTTGCAACCATCACAAGGCAGCTTAACGTGCAGAGAGGAAAAGCCAGCGGGGCTCCTGCGAGCGAATGAGATGCTATGAATGTTGCGAATCCATTTGTGTGTGCAGATTAGCATCACACATCTGGAGACTGTGGTTTCCTGTTAATGGCAGATGTATGTTTCTCTGTGATCCTTTAAACCCATCCTAGACAGATGTGCTGGGCTTTATCTCAAACGCTTCAAATCAACTATGAAGACGGTTGAGAAACGATGGTAACCAAACGTGCCCTCATCTCCATGCATCATGTGCAGTGAAGTAACTAAGTGAATAACATGAATAAATAATGATCACCCTCTCGCTATAGAGCGCCGGACATTGATTATTGGGACGTGTATTCAAAACCACATCCAACGTTTTGCCTCTTATCACAAAATTCAGTGAGGTTATAATTTTACAGCACAAAAGTCTTATCTTAGCCACAACAGGGAGTGAGAATGAATTTCTGTCAGAGCACAAAATCAGTTAAAGGACCGATAAAGAGGCTTGAATTATTTCATTATGAAGTGTTGGGTTACACAGACAATAGTTTACATGGCTCATTGAAGTCTTTATCAAGTAACTAGAATGTGCAACCTCATACGTGTGAAAAAAACCTACGACATATTAACATATCTAATCGACATGGAAATGTAAATTGCACATGTGTACATTTTAATTCACATTCACCTGTGAAAAAGTCCCGTTCACATGTAGAAAATCGCCAGACAGATGTGAAAACATTCAATTCACATCTGAAAGTGTGACATTTCCATACGGGCCACTGCAGTGCAATAGCTCCAGCTAAGAAATGTGAATTGCACAAACATTATGAACGTGCGGTCTGATAGAGAAAGGGGAAAAGGTCCTCACAATATTTAGTCAGCAAAGTGACTGCAGCCGAGTGTGATGAATTCAGCCTAAGATGGATGTCGCCTCAGAACGGAGACTCCCCTCCTCTGCTTTGGTTTCCTTGAGCTGCACAGCCAATAATCTCCTACCACAATAAACTTTCTAACCCTAAAAATCAAGAGTGGAGGAGGGAGACGGGGTGGCGGCGTGGGGGGCTGAAAAATGAAAAATCTGCGAGCGTCGGAGATGCTCGTCCCAGCTGAATCAGAGGCACTTTAAAGCCTCAAACAGAAGAGGAGATTCTCCCAGCCGGGCAATTTGAGAACAATCAGTGCGAATTGTCGAGGTGCTCCTTCTCGCAAGACAGAGCCAATGGTGCCATTGTTCATGTCAGCGGCACTAAACATGGTGCTGCAGAGCTCTCCTAGGAGGGAGGGGAGGAACTGAATGCATGGGTAAAGGAGTGGATAAAGGGTGACTGAGAACAGGTGGAGAAGGAACACGGTTTGTGTAACCCAAAGAAAAAAAAAAAAAACACGTTTGTCTCAGTATGAAGCTTCTCACATTTAAATTGACCACAGAGCTTTCGGTCGATTGCCTCAATGATCTGCTCTGTTGCCCGTGATCTCGGCTCCTCTCAACACTTACATTTCCACAGGCCGCCCCTACAGTAATCCATCACGATCAGTCTAGTCACAAATAGCTATCTGACTTCACACCAAATCCAATAAGCTGTCTGACGCATTCAGCCACCATGCTGTATGTATGATACACAGCCTTCCAGCGCCGCCGCTGAAAGATTTATATTTTCATCATCAAGAATTCTATAACAACAAATGCACTGTTTTATTGGAACCGAGGAGCTCATTTCCTACATGAAGTAGTCGCTGAACTCATCACAAGGCCAGGGCCATGGGGAGCTGAAAGAGAGGAATCTTTAACTATCTCCCAATACCTCATTTAGTACGCTGACCAGGGCATTAGAAGCTGTCAGACTGAGTTTAACTTGGGCAGGTATCCATCCACGCAGCGCGGGATAATTCATTTCATCCATGAGTGAATGGGCAACAGCAGAAAAAAACACTACTGGCAGAGAGGGGAGAGAGATTCTGAGCTGGGCAGAAGGAGTGTGTGTGTGAGTTTTCTGTCAGCGAATATGTGTGTAGGTGTACAGTGTTTCAGTCAAAAGAGGGCCTTGAGGTAAAGGTTGGAGGTTGTCATCTGGTCTTTGATTTTAATTCACCTGTGGACCGGAGAGCTAAATGACCATGTAAAGCCTCAGGCAGGCCCCGCAGACATGATCGCATGCATGCGTGCCGTATGTATATGAAATCACAGTCGAACTCCTCGTAGCTCTGATCCCTCAGAATCCATCTCCTTCCAGACACTCTCAAGGGAGCAAAGGCTTCACTAAGTAGGATTATATGAGAAGTCGTTCAACTACTTGAAGAAAAACAACTCTATTCACTGAATTTAAAAACCTGGCTCCTGTAAGGGCCTCAATTATAAATGTCATGCGACTACTGAGGTACTCAAGATGAAAGAAGGTATAAAAAGAGGCATCACTTGCTTTAAATGTTGGAATTTACACAGTAGCTAAAGCCTTATCTCTACCTGTGATAAGAAATGTACTGTTGAAAGAATCAGGATAAAATAAATAGAAGCAGACTGAGCTGAATACAGTATAAATTATATCTTTGTAAAGGTCTCGGTCGTGGTAAGGTGATTTTAAGATTTACTTTAGTCACAGGTGAAGTGAATAACACTGATTAGTTGGTTACGATGCAATGTTCTCCTGGGAAACCTTCCATCCTGGAATTCATGTCAATGCCACTTTGACCTGCACCACCCATCCAAACACCGTTACAGACCAAGAACACCCCCTCACGGCAACGGCACACCTCCATGACATTGTGTTCCCCCCCGAGGTCCTGTGTCCATGCCTCACTGGGTCAGAGCCAAGTCTGATCTATGGTGAGGCTTCCATGGATGGGACTTGGTCCGACATGTCCCACAGATGCTTGATCAGATTGGGATCCGGATAACTTGGAGGCCAGGCCTCTGCCTTGAAGTGTCTTTGCCATGAGGGGGTGTACTAAGTCTGCAACGGTGTTTGGATGGGTGGTGCATGTCAAAGTGGCCTCTGCATTAATTCCAGGACCCATGTTTTCTAGCAGAACACTGAATTGTATCTAGATGATGAAAGATATTCACTTCACCTGTCAGCGGTTCAAATGTTGCGGCTCACCGGTGTATATCTAATGTCAAACCTGTGTAACAGTTCAGTTACAGGGAACATACATGAGTAAATATTTCTCAAGAATGTTTATTGGCAAATAACCTCCTTCAACTATGAGAAAATAGTACAGTGTGATGATTCTAAGTAACTAATTAAAACGGAAAATTCACAGATAGGAGTTTGGCTGCCATTTGAATGGCAATTAAATGTGCTAACAACATTACTTAGGGAATTTCACAGGTTTACCTTGACACTGCTTCGAATAGCACTATTAAAATAGCAGCCCCTCATTAGAAGTGTTATCTATATCATCCACCCCTGCTTTGATGCCGAGTGGTCCCAGAACCATGGCTCGCTCTTACTTACACACATGAGTTGTACACATGAGAGTTTTCCAAACCTACAGATGGTGGTTGTCAATCCACAAACTGAACTTTCGTAAACTTAATTTATAACAGTCATAACAGTGATTAAAGCACATGCACACATAAGCAGAGCCACTGTCGGGCAAATTGCTCCCAGCTACTCCCACTTCCACATTTAGAGTTTCAGATCTTATATAAGCAGCCAGGAGAGAACAGACACATAGGCTGGTTGGCTGTCAGTTCCTGTGGTGCTGCAAAAAAGACATGAAAGCTTTTTGGATCTACTGATCACTCTGGCTTCACAGTGTAGATAGTAGGGTGGTAGCCTTGAATGGCATCAGCTAAGCTCAGAAAAAACGCAACTTTTGGAGTTGGCATCTGATCTGGAGCTGCAGGTCAAACTGTGGACGTTGGAGTCGTGAGATCTTCCAGGACAGTCTGAGGTAAAAACTGAATTTCATCATTTGCTCTGTAGCTCGTGGTGACAGGTGAATCACTGATTGGTTGCTTCATTCTCTCCTTAAATTTAGCAATTTTGCCTGTGATATTTGAACTGTTATGAGTAATTTTCAAATATTGTAGACTGATCTGTGCATTTTCTTTTTATGCTTCTGGTTGAGTTTTGCAGATCAACTGTAAGTAGTGCAAGCTTTCATCATACGAGTGTATTTGTCTGTGTGTGGTAGGAGCAGCTATCGATGAGTCAGTCACCGGCCACAAGTTTTTCAGTTTAGCCTTTTAATATCTTACTACCCTCAGACCGAATTTGTTTTATTTGCTTCTATTGTGTAATTGACCAAATAAGCCACACTGATAATGTTACTGTTGCTGTGTGTGCCATGTGTTTTGTTCTTGTACCTCATGCATGCAGTCAGTGGCACCCCAAGGCCATGGATCCCCAAGATATTCTTGTTGGCCACCCCATTGGCCCCCTGCTCGCGAGCACCCCATCTCCTTCTCAAGTGCCCCCCTTTCTTAGTATGTGCTATTTGAATAATATGCTTCTATCTGATATTTAACATTAGGGACTATTCATTTAAATTTCAGGAAATAAGAAATGCAAAGCCAGCCAGTCAATTTTGACCATCCATCAATGGTTCCCCACCCCACCCTCCTGCCTTGTGGTGGCCACCTCAAGATTTTCAGTGGCTCAGTGTGTTAATGTGTTATGAAAGTGATAATCAAATAAAATGTTATTCATTTAGAGTCAATGTAAAACTGTATTGTCTTTATGATTTAATGTTTCATTGTAATGAATGGTAAGTTTGTTTCTCTGCTCCTCTGTGGTTGCTTTCCAGTCTGTAGCATAACGGCTTCTCAGATTATAACATTATATGATCATTGACAAAGCCAACCAATAAAGAACAATTAATGTGTAGCCTTACCACTGCAGGTCCCATATCCATTCATGAGGTCAAATTCATCTGTTTTACTCATCTAAGTCTCGTCAAATACCCTTAAAAGTGCTTTATATGCTACATGTATTTTATCTTACCGTCTTGATTGGTGCTGCTCTTGATAGATAAATACTGTCTGGTCCCTTTCAGTGTATAATACAAAAGAGGGTGGGTTAGCCTTTGTGTGGTCATGGTGCCCCTCATAAAGGTTATCAGTCTCTCTCTGTAAGCCACCAAAAGACCACTGCTCACACTGTGACAAGAAGGTGCGAAGGACACTATCGTCTCTCTGCTCTTGAAACTTGACCTCTGCTTGAACACATCTCAACTGTCTTTTATCACGCTGATCAAAATCTTTCGTGCCATCAAACCTCAGAGGTGAAGGGTCAACCGAAGCATCTCCATGTCTTTTGATAAAGTTCTGTCTGGATTGGTGCAATCGGGTTCCCTATTCGTGTGTAGCTATTTATCAGAAAACACAATCGTTTTATATTAATAGAAAGTTCTTGGAGGAGAAATTATATCGTATGCATTTGATTCAACATCACTGACACCCAGGTAAGTCTTACCAACGCTGCCTATACCTGTGATCACCTAAACATTCACCTCAATTCAGGTTGATGTCTCTTAGCTACTGATAAACCTCTGGGATCTCCCTTTTGTTGCCAACTTTTTGAGTTTGCCATAGCTTCTCAGTTTGATTTAGTTCTGAAATGCTCAGTTTTAGCTCCTGTCTCTTAAAGGCCCCCCTACTAAATAGCCGGCTCTGATTCGTCAGCTCACATGTGCCTGAGCCATCACCACTCACCGTGTGTCCATTTGGCTCTGTCGTGTTTTCAGCTTCCAGGTTGCTTCACTTCTACTGTGAATATAGGCATAAATTATACAAATGTGTGACATGGTGACGTACTGTGATGTCAAGAAGTCACAGAATTAAAGGCGGGACTACTGACAAGGCGTTGTACACAACTCAAGAACAGTGATTTCCGAGGGAGATAGAAGCTCCCGTTGCTGTGGTGAGGTCAACCTTTCAAGGCTTTTCATATGCACAAGAACCTGTATAATACCATAAAGAGAAGGAAAAAAAACAAAAAAGCATAATAGTTTCATTTAAGCCCATCTTCGTAGATCTATTTGTTGTTGGAACACCCCCCTTTACTTCCTGGAGTAATGGACAGTCATTTGTTCAAGTATTCCTGAGTATTTCTTAGACTGTATTCCGATATAGAGAGGCAAAAAAGCAGAATTCAGACAGTGTCTCTCCCACAGCCAGGCTTGACTGTTGCAATAAAGACATTCTGCAGGTGGGCAGTGACGGATTCTTGGCAAATATGTCATTTTCGACCATAACCACACAGTTTAACGCTGGACGGAGCTCCCCCGAGAGCAGGCCTCCACAAATGGTTGGTTTTGTCCGGGTGCTCTGAGCCAGAGCTTTCGGCCAAATCTGTTCTTCTTCACTAAAAGTTCTCCCTGGCTAACCTTCCGTGAATGCCATTTCTTGTCAGTGTTCAGATTTGTATTGATGGATGCACAATGACATCAAATGTACCAGTGCAGGCTGAAGGGTCGCTCAGTCTTATTCTTCATATTCTTTAGCTACTTTTTAATATTTTGCTTTTGGCTCTTTGAGATAGTCTATTTCCATGTATGTGTTATTTGTCCCAGTGGACTGTTAGAGCTGCAAACTTTTGAATATGACTTTATAACCTTTTCCAAACGGATGCATTCTAACCCGAGGTAACCTTAAGACATCTTAGATCATGTTTTTCCAGTGAACTGCATAAGAAACACCAAACTCGACAGGTTTCTCATCTGTATTCATAGGATTGTCACACAAAGTGCTCTCTGAAAACATCATTACATGATCTGACAACTCTTCTCAGACATTTCAGCCTTCCTTTTTACACTTAGTCTTTCTTTGTGGTATTCAACATTCATCAGCTGATTAGAAATCACAAATTTTGCAACTGCCATTCACACAATATTGGTGAAAATACTATCTCACCACATTAGTAGAATTTTTCATCCTTCTAAAGAGACATCACACTATCCAACAATCTCTGCTTTTTTCAAATGTCAAAAAGTCTTCAGTGACACAGATCCGCCGAACACCAAGAGAAAAAAAAATGTCATTCCAACAGCTATGCATGACAACTTGATTCCTGTCAGGCCTGATTTGCTGATTTCCCTGACCAGTGTGCTGTGTCCTCCTCTTCCTCCTCCTCCCCCTCCTCCTCCTGGACATCAGCATGACAGCTACTTAAACTATAACCTTTTCTGCCTCTGCCAGGGAGGCTACAGGCAGGTCACAGCCAGGTGATAGGTCTTAGTGCTCCATCTAATTCTTTCTTCATTTTTCTGCCTGTGTGCACTTCACATTTACTGACCTTCCCAGCTCATCCCCTTCCGCTCTCAATCTGCTTTACAAATGCATTGAGGGGGAACCACAGTGTCTGACTGAGGTCAACGAATGCTGCGGCACAAAACCTCCCAATAATTTGAATGCTTTCCTAAGGACTGATCAGGGGCGAGAGGTTATGCTCATAATAATATGGACTAAAATCTCTTGTTTATTCGCTTCCATGGTTTTGTTTTATTGTATCTAGATTTTTTGTTTTTTGTTTTTTTGTTCAGTCGTTTATTTAGTAAAGCTAGCGGCGCTCAATATCAGTTGGTTTCGTCCACTACTCAAGTCCAGGCTGAAATCGTTCAAAGACTAAAGGATGGATTGTCACTGAATTTAGTTTAGACGTTCCTGAAAGATGAATCCTAGTGACTTTGATGACTGCGGAACAACAGGTCATAATTTTCCTTCATACACTGAAATATCTATATTTATCTACATCTTCTAGCGCCACCATGAGGGTCACATTTGTGGGGTTTTTTGTGAAGTGTCTTGACAACTATTGAACAGATTGCCTTTCCTTAGATTTTCATCTCACACTGCCATCAAAGATACAATTCACATATTTGCAAAACAAACTGATTTCTCCTCAGCCTCAGTTGTACTTATGGCTGGGTACCATTCACATATGAACAGATACCACTACCACACACAGCACCAGGACCTGGAATTCAGTACCAGTGCCCAATGGTACTTTTCTTCAGTTGTTTATGTGTAACCCTGTAATAACAAGACTGTCCTTTTAGTTGTATAAAAAAAAAATAAGTCACCAAATACAACCGGCATTGCTTCAAGGGAGGAAGCTGTTCAAAGACCTGGAACTGTTTGGAGATCAGTATACCAGGACTAACATGCAGAAACTGATGGAATATCAGCACAGTATGTGTAAAAAATAGAACGAACTGTCAAAGGGAACATTAATAACCAACAGTGGAGAGCAGCAACACGTCTAGTCTGCCTGATTCAAAGAAGCAGAAATTTCACTACAGTATGCATTATTGGTTTTCATATCAAGGTTTCAGACAACCTAAAAAACCTGCTGTTTAAGCGTATTAAACACAGGATGTCGGTAAGGAATCTTTCAGTTCTTTCAGTTCAGCTGGGCTTTTCTCAGTGTGAAAAAAAAGCCCAGTTATCTCCAACGACAACTTCTCCAACTAGCTAATTAAGAAGATGTTAATGCCTCTTCGTCCATGTTGGAGGGTTCAACGCTCTGTGAGCGAGTGCAGCACTGACTGCAGGCGTGCTGATGTCTGCTGTGGCTGCTGCAGGAGATCTGGCTTTCAGGCTTTCAAACACAGTGCCCTCTTTGGCTTTTAGACACACTTGATGCTTGACCAGGTGTTTCCTCAGGTTAGATGTTTCGCCTCGGTCAGCTTGCACTTTGCATTACAAATATAGCAGTGAGCGTTGCCCTGAAGCACCGTGACTTGCTGCAGGCTTGACGTCTGACTCTCTCTTTGTCTCTGTAACATTACTCTAATGATGTGCTCTCGCGTACCAAAATCTGACACAGGTTTATCTAACCTGAATCAGTACACGGTGGTACCAATGTAATTTAGTCTGTATCCGCAAAAAGCACCGAGCTCTGTAGCCAACCCTGGTTGTGCTCGCTGTTTAGCGCTAATTGGAAAATGGTAACAAGCTGACACGCGAAACGAACCTGCTAATTGTCAGCATGTTACCACAGTTATTTTCAGCATTTAGCTTAAAGCACAACCTCACAGAGCCACGAGCATTGTTTACTTTTAACATACACTGTTTACTGGATTCAGGAATAAGTGTTCTTGTGCCTTCGAAGTTTTAAAGAGGTTATGTTTTGGAGGATGGCTCCTATTTTCTGAACTTTAAGTATTCCTAGTAGGCTTTTCCCACAGCTAAGTGCAAGAGCAGACATTGTTCCGTAGGGAGGAACATGTTTCCTTTCCCCTTCTCTTTTGCACGCCGGCTCTGAGGGGAACATGTGACCATTAACGACACAGACGCATATACAAATGGCTGTACGTAGAGGGGGACAACGGCGCGGAGTGGGAGGCAGAACAAACAGATGAAGTGAGGGAGAAACAACCAGGTCAGATGTGCGAGTACTAGTCCGCTCCTCAGCAGCCAGCCAGCCAACGGCAGGCTGACGTGATCTGCATCTCAATCGGCCGCAACACAGCACTTGTCCTCTGGCACACTGGCAGCTCACAACCTCCTTCAGACCGAGCTGCCAGGAGGAAGAATGAGCCTCTAAAGCTTCAAGGTCAGATATAAGATCTAGATGGGGAATAATAAACATGTTGAAATTGACAGCCCTGTGCCTGGCCTGGACTACCATTCAATTACAGGTTGACAGTGGGCTAATTCAACGCCAGATCTGAGTGGCTGATTGAGTTTGAATTGTTGCTGCTTGTGGGATTATGAAACATGACAGGCTTTTTATAAGGTGTAATTAACGCTCTGATTTTAATGGGGACATGACAGATATTAAATTGGTTTCAGATCTTGGTGTCGAGACTGACTGTTAGGGATGCTGTTTGGCGCGCACGTGTGTGTACGCCACGAATGTTAGGTTGCATTTTGTTGTGACACATCAACTGTTGGAGCTCACTTGCAGCTTAAATGTTTAACAAACTCCTTCTAATTTTAGTTTTTTTTTTTCGTATTTTTTTTCCTAACAAGAATTAAAGGAAACTTTGAGAAACAGAATTGTTCGTGCTCATCAAATCACTCGGGGGATTTCTCGTGACGACTGGTGAGATGGCCACTTCAGAACATTCAAGACCAATCAACAAGTGTGTTCTGTTCGGAGCTGCCGAAACTCCAAAATATCCCTCCTCAGCCTTAATGATGTCTCTGGGCACCTAACTTTTGTGTTCTTGTTCAGCGGAACAGCTTGCAACAGGGCCCAACCATATGGCTCAAATGCAAAAGCAGCTTCCACAGAAATTTCCAAGGAAGTGAAAAAGAAATTAGACTATTTTTTTTCTGGCATTGAACTAAGACAAACAAATGCTGTTGATATAAAAACTGCAGGCATCGATATCAAAAAACCAACAGATCAGCCAATATGATACATAGCTGAGCACATCCAGAGGTTTGGTGCATTTGATCCAGAGCAATAACCACACTGAAAACATCGTATTGGACCACTACATCATCCGATTTGTTTTTCTTTTTTTTCCAACCCCTTTCTTCAAACGTGAGCCCCTGCTGTGCCTCTCAACTGTAATTCCACAGCAACACCTGAAACAGCACTTATGTGCAATCTTCCGAGACACGTACCCTCCTTGTCCCATCTCTGTGAGCACCAGCTGTAGCTATCTCTCTGTCTTCCTGTGCCATAAATACTGGCAAATGGAGTGTACAATAGCCAGTAAAAACCAGCAATTAGTAAACCCATCTCCCTGAGGGACCGGCTGTCAGTGGCACTCATGCCCATCAACCGGATCTTTCTTAGCACTTTGATTTTGCACATAGAGGAGAGCAGAGAGAGAGAGAGAGGGAACACTGATGTACAATATGTGTTACTGTGTGTGTGGTGGCGGTCATGTGTATCGCATAAGGCTGGATATAAGGAGACCCTGTCAAGATTTCTCGGAGCACTGCGGTTAGGGACCGTGGCGGGAATTTCTCTGACTGCATTTTTCTTGTCGTTTCCGTGCTCTCCATCTTCTAACATGACATGAGGTGACACAGTTTCTCAGCCATTTGACAGATGGCATTGTCTCCGTTTTGGGTTAAACTGGACCTACGAGACACTACTGGGGAAAAATGACTGTACAGTAGCAGACACACTGCAGATGGACTGATGGAAACTTAGTAGGCTGGCTACAGAAACATATACACAACTCTCATTAAGGTCTAGTGAGTAGGATTTGAGAGGATCTCATGGCATTAATGGAATAATGATGTTTTTATTAGTATATAATCAGCTGAAACTAAGAATTGTTTTGTTTCCGTACCCTAAGAACAAGCCTTTTATTTCTACGGAGGGTCCTCCATGTGTCCGCTATGATGTACCGCCATGTTTCTACGGTAGCCATGAATGGACAAACCAAACACTGGCTTTAGAAGGTCTTTCACGTTTTTAGTGTATTTAGCGGCTATTGCAGGGAAGGGTTTGGCAAGGGGTGTTCAGTTGGTTGCCGTCTGAAACCTCACCACTAGATGCCACCAAATCTCACACACTGGACCTTTAAAATAACAAGTTAACTCTGTGTTTTACTATTTAACAAGTCTAAGTGCTGCAAGAATAATGTTTGAGAAAGGTCCAAACTCTCAAAGCTTAATAGAAATTGATATTCAAGAGGGTCATCTGTTAAATACACACTGTACTAAACAGCTGCCCACAGTGTTCTCTGGTAGTTAGGAAAAACAGGAGCCTTTAAACCCTCTCTCTCAGATGGAGATGTATTCACAGGAATGGTCCTAACAATTTATTTGCTCCACTGCGTCTGCCTATTGCATAAACATGTCAGGGAAATTATAGGTAATTTTCCATTTTGTTCCTCATGAATTGTAAAGTCAGACATCTCCACATTGCAGAAATGGAGCTTTACATTCATCGCAGCTTCAGTCAAGTAGCGAGCAGAGCAAACGACATAATCAAGTTTATGTCTTGAGAGTGCCCGTTCAAAACGGATAATCTGATGGCCTGTTGACTCTGCAAGAAAACCACATTCAAAGGGCCGTGACGAACTATCTTTCGTTCTTTTTATGCATGATTCTTCTCACAGACCAACAGCCTAACACAGAGCGTTCTGAAACCTAACAGGGCCTTTTCTTTTGGCACTATGGCCCGTGCCCAGTCAAACCATGCCATGTTTACTTGCGTTTCCTTTACCAGTTTAAAGCTGGGTTTTTCACATTTGATGGACTTTGTCATCATTCAAGAACAAATGGTAGCTTCCTCTTCCTCCTTAACCCCTTTTTGACCAAGGCAGTTCAGAGCCAGTGCCTACTCTGGAACTAGTTCTTTGCATTTCAACAGCCAAAATACTTTTGCTGGTCTACAACAAAGAACAGCTTACGTCAAGGGCTGGGAGATGGGTAATCATCACCAAGGAGAAACTAAGACCGCTTATGACCGACATTTTTGAAAACCAGAGATAGTGCAGAGTGTTCTGACTTATCCATTGGAGAATTAAAAAAAAGATTTTAACGGCTCTCATGCCGATGGAAACGCAAACCGCAAAAGAAAAGAACCAAAAGAAGAAACCGAAAAGAACCAGCACTTAGTTGGCGGAGGTCAAGAGATGTTCCATCTCTGTTTTGCAAGCAATAAGCAGTAGGTGCCAGGCAAAAGTGTAACCAAAGCATGAAAATCCATGATGATAAGTAGCTTGCAACCAATAGATAGAATAGAATAGATAGATTAGATCTTTAATGTCATTGTTTCAGAAACAACGAAACACAGATAGCAGCTCTTCGTTTGACAATATAAATATCAATATAAACAAGTATTGAAAAAAATTAAAATAGATACAAATCGTAACATATATACAACAATTATACAATATATACAACAGATAAATGGAAAAAAGATTCAAGTAGGAGAAAAGAGATTCAAGTAGGGTAACCATTGCACAGTGCAATAGTAATCAACATCAGTAATCATCCTTAACTCAAGATCAGCGTATCTTCAGTCAAAGACACATCTTCAAGTGGGTAGCCCCGTTGCAATGGAGATAAATCCCTGCCGCGCTGTCAGAGATTAGCATCTCAGACTGAGTAAAGCCCAACCAGCACATCTGTATGGAAACTGGCAAAAATATGATAATTCACCGGCGTGTCATGAGAACGTAACTGATGTGATGCCACACTCGGTGAAAGAAACTCATCTGCATCCTTGTGATGGACCCTCGGACGAAACAGATTAACCTTAAAACCACCCCACAGGAATGTGAGGAGAAGGAGGAGGTCTCGCTGGGCCCTAGCCCTCCGCCTCCACCAATGTGAAGAGTTGCCATCCATTTTCTCTCTGGAGGGTTCATGGCTGCGGGGCTGCGGCTTGTCAAAAACAATTACATCCCTTGGTCTCTGGGAGGGCCTCCTCTTAATTTGAACTGATAAGCATCTACTTGCATATTAGCAGTGAGGCCCAGCGGTCATCCTGCTCCCCACAGATAATGGACTGGGCTGGCAAACAGCATTTGTCAGGGACAGCCACTTACCTGGGTCGTGCAAGACATGCTGAGCAATGCTAATAATAGCCACTCAGCCAGACTAGCAGTTAGCAGGCCGCGAACCCCACCCCTGCGGCTGGCCAATCAATAGTCATTTACTCTCACTCTCCTTTCAAGTCGACGGAGAAAAAGATGTATTACCAAACCCCCTTTCTGTTGCTCTAAGGCTGGACACTGAAAAAATACTTTTTAGTCGCCTCCGCTTGATCAAGTTGCACAACTGTTGTATCCCAGCAGCCTCTCTCAAGCATGAATCTGAAGCCTGCGTGTTTGCTAATCGTTCTATGGCATACAGTGGTAATCCAATATAAGTTTATAGAAGCATGATGAGAGTAAAATTGCATTCAAGAGCTTGAGGGAAACCTGATAATAAAACATTGCATTTCTCTTCATCTGGTGGCAGTTTATTTATACGCCATGGGCGGCCAGAAGCTTGTAATATCCTGGCAAAGTAACTAGCGTCCATCTCTAATACAGCTGATGTGTTTTCACATCTCCGCCCTGCGCCTGACTATAAGGCACAACATTATTAGATGGAAAAAAGGGGGTAATTTTGACGGATGGACTGATGGATCCAGATTAGAGAGGCTGCGAACAAGAACGGAAGAAATTATGGAGGAAGGCCGACCGGCTAACTACAGGTGAGATACAGATCCAGCCGGGGAGATGGCGATAAGAGCGGTGAATGTCAAGGCGAGGAGAGCGTGTGGTGTGAGACGGGCAGAGATAGAGGGAGAAACTGGAGAAACAAACAGAAGTCTGGAGGAAAAGACTGCGTGATTAATTCCTGTTCATCATCTCCATTCATGCGGCACACGAGCAATAACGGCGCTCATTTGGCTGGCAAGTCCCGCCTGAGTGGGACGTTGTTTCCTTATGGCCACGGGTTGGCATTAGCCCAGCACACTTATATCATTAAATCACTCATTAGTGGCGGAATAAACGACATAATTCGATTTACAGAGCCAGTATCACTCCCCCAGCAAACAGGTGAGTTGCACAAATACAATTACATGCCAACAATGACTTCAGGGTGGCGGAAATTATCAAGGGAACCTGCCGGTTCCATTCGTGCATAAACGCACATTGACATTTACAGGAAGATGCGGAGCAGAGCAGTCAGACATTTAAATGCTCCCTCGTATTCGTATGACGTGGGACTTCATTGTGAACAAGGATACAGCTGTCGACAATGATCTGTATTATTCCCTGCAGGCCAGAGACCGTCTCCTTCACCTCAACTGTAGGGCCGGCCGGAGTTAACGCATTCTCGGTATGTATAAATGACATTAATGATGAATCAAATCAACTGCAGGGGTTACAAAGGCCTGTCGTGTCGACGGAATAAAAAAGCTCAGAACAGCACAAGCTGAACGCCGAATGTGTTTGTGACTTTGTGACGATCCTGTTTTCACTTTAAATGCGTTAATAAATTCCACTGCTGGGCCTCGGAAAAAAAGCCATTTGCAAGAGACAGTTAGATCAAGGCAAACAGCGTTGATGTAATAAGCAGTTAGAGCCACGTTTCAGCAGACAGTCTGTGAACCATCACCTTCAGAGAAAGACAGAGGGAACAAAACATGGAGGGAGAGAGACAGAGGCGCGAAGGAGTGAAGGACACCGAGGCTGGATTTTTTTGTTTGCACACGGCTAAGCATCTTAAATGGAATCTGTTTTGTCGCCCTGTTTGTCTTCGGCTAAATGCGCGCGTATCCGAATATGTCGCACGGAGTGAATAATGCGCACACACTGCCGCCTTTGTGCAGCAGAATATTAGCCCCGCAAAGTATAATACTTGGGCGCGAATACATATTCAAACTAAGTGATTCAGGGATCCAGTGTAATGCGAGGGGGGATTTGGATAGATTCCAAACAGTCTTCGCTCATTTGCATCTGAATGGTCACTGCATTTAGCATGGTAAATATGCTGTAACACACGATAAGCACGTTTAAGAGGGAGCGCGCACCAAAATCAGGATCGAGACGAGCCGTGCAAAGTGTAACACAAAGAAAGTTGCTTTTCTCCCGCACAAGCGAGCAGACACACAAAATGCGTAAAGCTTGCAGAAGCCTTTTGTACCTGTATTTCATCCTGGTCCTGAGGGGCATTTGCCTCCCCTCTGTGTAAGCAAAACTGACATCCTTTATAAAAGATTTATGAGCCAAAGATGCAAACGATAGAGCGTGAACTCCCTTGGGTGCAGCCTCCTCCATCTGTGAAGGATCACCTGTTCTTAGGTGGGCTAAAGCGCTTGTTCCCTGCCAGTGTACTAACAGGCGTCCAGGCCGGAGGGAGCAGACGGGGGGCTGCGATAGGACGCTGTGCGAGAGTGCAGCCTCCTGGCAGCGGCCGCCGCCCGGCTGAGTGATGCAGCCTCAGCAGCAGATATTATGGAGTTCTCAAGCAGCTGACAGAACTTTCCACCGGCTGTGGCGTTGCTTAAACACATGGCGCGAGGCGACTGGAAAGCAACGGCTGAGAAATCTGCCTTTGATGTGGGCGAACTACGAGAGAACAATTCAGCAGTCATCATGGGTTTTTAACTACGCACTGACCCGGGAATCAGCGCCGCTTCGAGCGTTCTTTGTGAGAGTTGTTCAAAGAAACGCTACAGATCAGCAGAAACGAGATCCGCCGCTAAAGGTGAGGCCACGAGGGAGCACAGCGCGTGTTACGTGAGCGCGGCGCATCTCAAGCGTCTCCGCTGTCGGCGCAAGTGGTGCACGTTGAAAGGCGAAACACACTGATGCACTGTACCAAAACACAGTGTAAAGGGAGCACAGACGGCGAGAAGTAGGACAGCCACCGCCGCGCCGCTGCCAGCTTAATGTAGGAAGTGAGGAGGGCCAAGGAGACGCTCGCCAAACCAAGAGGCTGAAACAATTTGCAACTTCAACAGGATCTACGGTGGAGGGTGAGTGCTGGGGAAAGCTCTCACATCAAATCCCAGGGAGCCTCAACAGGATTACAGCTCCGCACCTCTTCATAACCCCGCAACTGGTCGGGGGAAGATCAGGACTCCGGTAAGACTGATGGTCACATGTTCCATATACAGTGTGACATTCTCCCTGTCTGAGTGTTTATCTAAGTCCGTGCACAGACGCCGTTCCCCCACCTGCACCTATTCTGCTTCGTTCTGTGCCTCATTCCACTTGTTATTCAGATAAATGAATAGCAACGCACTGTTGCCTTGACTGAGTTGTGCTCCTGGAGAGGCACATTCAGCCAAGTCTCCCACAGGAGGGCAGGGGGGGGGGCACTAAAATAATGCAGGGCTTTGTGTGGTGTATCCTGCACCACCACCCACCCCTCCCCTCCGCCTATTGGCCATATCTCTCCCGTGGCCTCCCGGGGCACCTCTCCGCACCTTCCTCCATCCGTCTGAAAGATAAACGCGCCCTGGTATAAAGTGGGGTCACACTTGTTGCTTTTATCAAATTTTCTATTCATCCCCTGTATACACTTAATAGTCCTCACCCTGACTAAACCCCACACCCCCTCAGGGCTGCTGCAAGCTTAAACAATGAGAGCGGCTGTCTCCCAGAGCAACTTGTTAATACGGAGGGCATGTATTTAGTCCCTTCAGACACATTTAATTGCCGACCTTGTTCGCACGCCACGCCCACGGTGCTGTTTTGTCCCTGGTTTATCTCTTTTGCTCTCAGCGAGGCAAACAAGAAATACTAAAGGCACAAAAACACTGACCTGAATTCCAAGATGCCTCATCAGGTGGTGTTATGGGCCATGTCCACGACATTAGGGCCCAGACCACACCAGGCCGGCATCAGAGAACCAGCGGGGATGAAGGCTGACTGTTTTGTTGCCTCACGTCGCGGCGAAAAAGCTGCATTGGAACACACCGCAAAGACTATAGCTGATGGCTAACCGCGCGAGAGACCAGGCTTCTCGATACCAGCAGGTGGCGGTAGTCTGCATTCATCATTCAAAACAGGAAACTAGAAGAAGGTATGTAGATATCGAAACTTTTTTTTCCACCATTCTCACTTAAATAGCCTTTTCTAATATGTCTGATGAAAAAAATTGCAAAAGGCACCGGCAAAGTAAGAGGCAAATCAAGGTGAAACTAATCGGTGAAATTATGGATATTACAGGTTCAAGAGGCTTTCCCTTTCTTTTTCCATTTCTCTTCTCTAGTTGAACATCTAATCAGAGCCGATATTCAGCATTTTTCCCATTACTTTTCCAAGTATGAGTTTCAGTTTTTCGCACTCACTCTTTCTCTCACTCAATGCCCCGTCCACAACACTATTTGATTGGATACACATCATCACAAATAAAAGCCTATCAACACTGGATAATTTGAAGTATCTCAAATTTGTACCATCAGAACTGTTTAGTCTAAACTTGGACACTGATTTTTATTTTTTACTGCAAATGTTCCAACAATAAGTTACTGTCTTTGATTACTACGGTGTTGTATCAGCCATGCCAAAAAAGATATTGGTTGATCCCTATTCTACACAATCAATTAGCCAAAAAGCCGTTGACAAGGGCTAACTAATGCCACATACCATGTAGATACATCGTAACAAGGACCACAGATGCTACCAATGGCCTGGACATTGGTGGACTGCCGACCGTTGGCCTGGTGTGTAGTGGCCCTTACCAGGTAAACCAGAAAACACAGTATACATGTCAGAAGTGTTCGCATTTTCAGTTCAGTGCAGAAAAACTTCCCGTTCTCTGCGGCCTCACATCATGTCTCAGTATGGCCAACACAACCTGTTGCATGATTCTGGCATTCAAAACGAGCGAGTCTGAGTCCACTTTTACAACATTACTGCCAGACCAACTGTAGTACCGAAGGCATACATCCTCATATATTTATCCACCCACACTACAACATGACATTTTCCTTCTCATCCACTCAGTAAAGTGTTGAAGTGGTGTTCTGTGGTGTGAGAAACACCACCTTCGTGTGGATGGCAGAGGACAGAAGGGATGTGTTTTCAAATGCAGTCAGCTTTCTGCGGTCTTAAATCATACCCCATAAGGAGACATTTTTACCTTGAGGAGGAAAAAAACGGGAGCTGAGGCCTGATAAAAGGGAGAAAATTGGCCAAATGGTCATTAT
This sequence comes from Lagodon rhomboides, assembly GCA_039737535.1. Classification (NCBI taxonomy): domain Eukaryota; kingdom Metazoa; phylum Chordata; class Actinopteri; order Spariformes; family Sparidae; genus Lagodon; species Lagodon rhomboides. The sequence goes on along the minus strand of CM077785.1, from coordinate 10,246,698 downwards.
CATGCGAGACAGCTGAAAGAAATTCCCACTGTGGCCTGAATGAAACTAGTGTCATTACCGGGCTTTGCTTTGCAAAGCCATCAGATCTGGGGGAAGGTGGGAGGGGGGGAGCCATTATCCATTTGTTAATTGTGCCGGCGAGTCATTACTCATCCACCTTTGACCTGATAGGTTTCTGGAAGAATTTACTGTCAGTCGGTGACAGGGCCAAAGTGGTTTAAAATGAAAAGCAGTGGAGGTCAACTCACCTATTCAAACGCATTTCTTTCGCTCCGTTCCACCCATCTGTTTTTATTTTTCTAATCACCACTTTTCTACCCATCCTCCCCTCCACCTTTCTTTTACTACCAATCCTGTCTTTTCTTCAAGGGGCGCTCAGGTTCAGTTCACTCATCACAAAGAAGACGAAAAAGAAGAAGAAGATGAAACGGCTCGGGAGGGAGTGCTCCAGACTCTGAAAATATAACCCTGATGACATCATTAACAGAGAGTCGCCATTGCAAACTGGAGGTGTGGAGTTTGAAACACGTGAATGATTACCAGGCAGAGAGGGGCTGCTAAAAGATGCTATCAAGTTGCATTATGGTAAATGTAGGATCAGCTGATGGAAAGATTTTGACCGTTCTTTCTCAAACCTGTCTCTTTTCAGTCCCCTAACGTGATCAACTGCATCACTGGACTCGCTGGAATACCCCCGTGCTGATTCATCGGTCTCACCTTCAGACGCTCCGTCTGCCTTGAGAACTCTCTTCGCTCTCTTGCCCTGACCTTCCTCTCCCTCGCGCTAAACATTTGGCTGTGTGTGACTGGAGCAGGGAAAGACACAAGGCTCTTAGCTGAGACAAAGCAACCCCGGGGAGTAATACCCAAGCTAATGAAACATAATTTTGCAGCTCATCCCCGTTCCCTAAACTCTTCTACTCCCACTCCCTCTTGTCTCTCTCCTGTCCCCGGGGGGGCTCCTGACTCAACAAACAGGTCCACAAAGTCCCCGGCTGAATCTTCAGGGCCGTCCTCTCCCGTCGGTGCTGCGCCTCTTCAAAAAAAAAACACCAAATTAAGGTGTCACTTCGCATCACAGGGGCCCTTGAATGAAAAGCGTTCTCACGCCCTCACACATATTTGTATAAATGCCACACATACGCGCAACCCACACACACACACACACACACTGCTGCACACCTCATCAGAGATGCAGAGCCCTTTAAAGGGCAGCCGACAGTCAGTCCCGTTATATCTTTTCCTCTAAGAGTCACACGTGTCATGTTTGTGTAGGTGTGCACGTATGAGAACATATTTGTGTACATGACGTGCTCCGTCATCACACTGCTGGTTACACTGGGCCTCCGTTAAGCTTCCTGCTTTATGGCGCAACAAAGGGATAAATATTAGATTAGCCACATTTAAATGTTTGTGTCCTCTGCCATTCGCATTTTGCATTGCTTTTGGGTTGCCCCGACGCTCCCATTAATTCCTGTTCTGATCCCACTTAATGACTCTCGTGATTTAATGAGTCAGATTCCCACTTTATGAATCTCATCTAACTTTAAAGAATAAAGTGTGCCCTCGCATCACCTAGGAGAGGATGCCGCGGCGAGCGCTGCACCGTGGGCAGAGGAGACATGCGGTGGGGGAACAGGTGCTACAGGGTAATTACAAACACAGCAAGCTTTTAATTATGCTCTCTAGTATGAACCGTTAATGAATGTGAACCTCATGCAAATAGCGATGTGTTCCCACTGTGTCTTCACACATGTGCAATCACCCGCACGCCCACACACACGCATTAAGTGTTAAGGAGGGGGATTGGCAGCCGATGGCTCCGGCGCGGCGCCTCCTCATGACTTGGACCGAGGCGGGCTCTCCTCTCAATCCCCCACTCTTGTTGCTCCGGAGTGCCACTAATAACACGAGCGGTGGCTGCTGGACACTTGGGCTCTTTCACCTGGCGCTATCAAAGGAATCACGGCGCAGCAGCGTAACAGGACGTAAACAGGTTTTAAGGCTTGTTGGAACAGCCTCTACAGAGTAAGCATGTCGTCTGTGGTCCGCAGCTTCTCTTCCTCAAAGCCTGACCCGTCTAAAAACTCTCCCTTTGAGCGATTGGTCATCCTCCTTTCTTTTGTGCCCTTCCCGTCCCTCCTGCTCCTCACTGTGGGCTCTAATCCTTGTAACCTCCCATCCTTTCGGCTCACCTCCTCCTGACATGGATGGAAGCCCTGATAATTGATTCACTGTGAAATCCCCTCATGTGATTCGTCTGTAATCTCTCCCATCTCTGTTTTTCCGTCTTTGTGTACACTTGTGTGTTTACCGTGTGCCGGCATGAGTTCCATTTTTCATATGAATGGTAGATAAATTATTGCTAAAGCTATTCAGCTTAAGCTCCTCGGTCTGGGAGGGAAGCAGCAGCAGTGGAGGCAGTGTGTGGATGATGCAGTGGCTGTGCGTCTGTCTTTCTGCATGCTGGTTTGTCTCTCTCGCTTGGCGAGGCTGCCTCGCTGCGTTACATTCTGTCCCTCCATGTCTCCATCCCCGTTCTTCTATCTTTCTGCTCCACTTTCTCTCCCTGTCCTCATGTCATCTCTGTTGCCTAGATCTGTGATGTTAAAAAAAAAAAAAAAAAAGGCTAGCCAAGCCAAGCGGCAGACTTTAAGGCTTTTATAAGGCATACAAATAGGCTGCAAATCGGATTAGGGCGGCGGGGAGGGAGCCTTTTCTACTGAAAATCCATTTTGTGATAGGGTGGACATTGTATGTACAATGACAGGCAGGTCATACACTTGTCTTGCACAGTGTGAGGGTGACAAGCAAAGAGAATGCCACCAATCTGCATAAAAGAGGAAGCTTTCATATCGAATGCCACAGTGGAGGATGCTGCAGTGGACGTCAGAGCAGAGGAATCTCCAGGATTCACCGTGGTCCACTGTTGATCCAAAAGAAAGAGCCGGAGAGAGACACAATGATCACATGTATACACCACAACCTTCTACTTTAATTTTGCTACATTTCAGAGGTCATTATTGTACCTTTTCCTCCTCATGTGTTTAACAGCCAGAGCTGCGTTGTAGCTGGACTGCAGCAAAGCTGGACCGGAACTACAAACACGAAAGTCTGTCCCTGACTTATTGACTGAGTGATGTTATTATTATTGCCATTATAGTAAGTTATTGGTCGGTCAAGTGTTGGAGCTTCCCCATTGGCTGCTGTTCTATTAAGATTTAAGATACAACTATATGATCAACAAATATGAATATAAAGCTTCCTCCCAGATGAATTTCTGCAACAGCGTATAAAGTGGTTAGATTAGCTCCACCTGCCACTGTTAATGCAACAATAATAACATCCCAAACATATAGTATTCATAATAATAAGGCACTTTGATAGGTAGTATTTTAAGTGTTGATATTTCCGGTAAATTTTGCTTAATTTTAGTTCAAAAAACATTAAAAAATGATCTATAATGATCAACATAATGTGAATAAACAGCCGTTGTGACATTATGATATCTTTGTATTGTGTTGCAGAGGCATCGACTGAAGTTAGCATGCTAAGCAGCTACCTCATTGCCCGGCCCAGTTCAAAGGTCCTGTGCTAGCGGTGTGAACGCCAGCGCTGTCCTGGTCCAGAGCGCCCAGTCAGAACCACTAGCTGCAAGGCTAACAGAGCTAACTAGCTAACGGCAGTGAGCGGTTACTGATGAGCTGCCCCGTGTTTGTTTTATGTACGTACGAACTGTGACAGGTGGCCAAATCTTAGATATCGCTCCTTTAAGTAAAATGATGTATTTTTAAACTGATCATCACTCCTTTAACTTATGTAAACAACTTACTTAGTACTTCTTCCCACTCATTCTGAACAAAGAGTTAAATCCTTATAAACAGTTTACGACTATGTAGACAGCTTCATTTAAAGGAGGCTTAATGATTTCCTGAAAACAGTTGGGCGCTGTAGTGTTAACCAAACGTCACACACACAGGAGCAACTAGTGTGTTCGTCGGGGACTGTTTCAGTGAAAGTGGTGTTGGCGTCGGTGACAATTTACAGCAGCAGCAGGACGCTGTGTGTGTGCAATTGACTGAAAATAAACTACAGTGCCCACGTTTATGGTAATGAGGGAATATATCACCCGGTGCAACAGTGTGGCTCATTCATGTGGTTTTTTTTTTTGTGGACGTTGAACAACACTGGAGCTGCACAGACATTTCAACGAGCAGGATCCATTGACTGTTGGTTCTGTTTTTGATTTAATCTGTTGATGACACCAAAAATATAGGAAAACACCAACATTTCTGATTCTGATTCTGATTAAAGGGACACTATTTAACAATTTGTAGCTATTCACATGTATTAATCACCTTTTTATAACCTTATGTGAGCGGATCAGAACATGACATGAAAAATGAGACCTCCCTTGTCTCTTTCAGTCGCCTGTACCGGCCTGTTTAAGTTGCTTAATGCTGCCGGGCCGTGGATTCCTCTGTGAAGGTCTCCAAACGGTCCCAAGGATGTGACTTTAAGCCCGAGCGCCTCATCTCGGCGCCTCTCTCTCCATAAAGGGCAACGGTGGCTAACGTTAGTTTATAAACGGAGCCCGCTGACATAAACCAACAGCCGACGTCCGGCGCAACACACAAGTTCCACAGAGCGCCTTTTAAAGAGCTTACCTCACGTGGAATATCTCTCTTAGGACACATTCGGCGATCAGGGGTTGCATGCACTTGTCGCCACAGCTAGGAGTGTGTTCGTGCGTGCCTCTCTCGGTTGTACACTACATGTGACACTGTTGCCTGCTGAGACACACACTTTCCATTAAGACAGACACCAGAGAGCATGAATGGACTCCTGCGGTCGCTTTTTTCTCGTGTCCTCTCTCGGCTCTCTGGCGGCGCTCCGGCCCTGAATGTCTGTCCGTGCTAACAGAGCGGGGAAAAGGCAAAATATCAGCCTTCAAAGCGCACACTGTTAACACACGCGATGCAACAATCATCCCCCGCGGTATTTCTGCTGTCAGTGGCGCGTACAGAAGCCCGCATTCAGAGCGTTACACGAAATGTAATTATACGTGGTATTTCAGAATGTGTTGCTCTGCGGAAAAATGTCAATGGATCATCTGTGCGGGGAACAATCGCCGTTACAGAGGAACGGGAAAAACAGGAAGCCTGTGACTTGTAAAAAGTTCCCAAATCAGACAGTTGATATTTTGGTTGCTTGGCTGAGATGCTCCAGTGCTCCGCTGAAGCTGAGCGGGCTCCAGTTGATAATCATCTGCTTTGTAGCGGGGGGAAGCGAGGGGAGATGGAGCAGATGGCACTAGTTTTATTTTGCCGCGGATGCTTTCTCTGAATAAGGGACGCTCTGCTGAATGCCAAGCTCTGTGGGAGAGGAGAGGCAAATTGAAGCCCTCCCGCGCCGCGCTCCTCGCGAAGGGGAAGGGCTATTGTTGTGTGTGTGTGTGTGCGCTCCAATTCCACAGCGACGGCCGAGTTCTGCTCATTCATTAATGCGTCGCGCTCGGGGGACGAGCGAGCCACGCAGGAATTTCATGACCTCACTCCCTCACCCCCTCCCCCTCCTCCACTAACTCGCTCTCTCGCTGACATGCCCACGTTGATGAGAAGTGATTTTGTTGTTCCAGCAAATAACCAGGAAAAATAGTCCCACTCCGATTCAATTAAAGAGTAATGATTTAGTGTTTCCATCACCGGTGGCTTTGGCGGCCCGCTCCCAGCGCAGCTCTGATTGGAGGCTTCCTGAAGCGCTGGCCGACGCTAACGGACCTCACGCTGAGAAATCACTATTACAGTTTAATCGTGTAAAAATCCAAACCCCCTTTTTTCTCGCAGAAATGAAACAGAGCGCCTGATGGTCTAAATGTCACATTCGGTGGCATTTCGACGAGCAGCCATAATGAGAAACCAGAGGGAAGTCATATCATATAGCGGTAAGAGCCCCCGTGGCCCATTTGAATGTAATTATGAATTATTTTGGCAGAAGTATAATTCAAGTTCAGCGCAGTCGACCTCGACGGGCTGCCTGTGAGTTATCTGAACGGAGCAACTTACTGTAATAGAGGGAGATAATGCAGGAAGGAGGCCAGTGGGGCAGAGAAGTCAAAGGGCATCGCGAACAAAAGAAACTAGAGCGGAGAGAGGCGAGCGCGAAGAGAGAAGAAGGAGAGGTGAGGCAACGCTCTTTGATTCTGATTACCCCGACTGCTCGGGAACACCGCTGATGCTCTTCCTCGTCTGACTCACACACACGCCGTCCAGCCCGCGCGCACCCACTTCCTCGGTGCGGCGGCGCTCGCTCGCTCCGAAACGCTTTGTCACCGCAGCTCCCGCCACGTCACAGTAATCTGTCGAGTGAGCCGACCATTTTACTCAGACATCCTCCTGGGATCTCGCTGTTATCGGTTGTTATCAATGGAGCCCTCTGTGTAAATGGAAGCAGACCGCGGTGCCGTTTGGATCCCATTTCACACATGCAGCAATCAAACGGAGGCAGCAGAGGCGGTTCCGTCATTTGTAATGACACCGAGAGAGCTCGCTGAATCGATATCGCCTCATTTGCGGAGCCGCAACGACTGCATGGACGACGTCGGTACATCACAGGATGTGTGATTTATATACGCGAGCGCTGATTTATACAAATGCAGCGAGGCCATCTGAGGAGCAGCCCGCCGCCCTCCCTGCCCATGTGCCATCTTTCTGTGCTGGACATGGACCCTGGCACCGGCCAGCATAAATGATTGAGTTGGATGTCAGAAGTAGAGCTCTTGCCAAGAGGCCACAGCATCCATGCTAATGGGCTGATGGAGCCTAATCTAAATAAGTGTGAATAAAAGGGCTTTTACTGTGAGTGCTCACATCTAAAGCAGAGACGCGTGAGGGAAAATTGCTTCATCTTAATCAAACAGCGAGCAAGACAGAAATTCAATTCATTCAACTTCTACCATTTAGCTTTTACCTTGACGTCAGCTACCGGTGGGTAAATGTAGGCTGCTGTGTGTGTGTGGACCTTTCACAGGCTTCTTGTGTGTGGACTGTTTGTTTGTTCTGTAAGTCCTTAGTCTCCTGAAGCCCATCTGAGATCAATCACTCGGCCGAGCATGATGGAGAGGCCTGTCACAGCTCACTGTTGTGGCCTTGATTCAGTAGAACAAATAAAATAGGCAGCGGCACTACAGAAAGGTTCAACGCGAGCCAGACAAGAGACCACACCAACGGGCATTCAGAGAGAGAGGGGGGTGAATAATGAGGAGAGGGACAAATGTCGAATCGCAGAGGCAGGGAGAAAAATTGATGATGTCGAAGAAGATAGAGAAAGGCAAATGCATACAGGAAAAAAAACATCTAGAAAGCAGCAGGCCGCAGCGCTGTTGTCTGCCCACGTTAGCCCGGCTCAGCTCTTCACCCAGTTCCTACTCGACAGCGTGTCATCAGCGCAGCCCTCCTCTGTTCAGACCCCGCTGTGGATGGTGCAGTGCGTGGCCATGTGATGAAAGGGAGGGGCCCCCAGAGGTTTTTTAATGCAACTTCCCTCGCACATCCTTTACGGTCTGTTCTGTCGGAGCGCATCAGCACGGCGCTCGCCTGAATAATACCTTTCCCTCTGATTATGTTTGCCATGTAACCTGAGCGCTGCAGCACTCAGCTCGCCTCGGCTGGACCTGATTCGGCAGCATTTACGAGACTACATATGACAACGCAGCAGAGCTCCCGCACCGAGCACAACACAACCCGAGGAAGCCATTATACAGCCGTCAGCACTTAACCTTCCCCCGGCGCTTCAAAGAGACATTCAGCAGCGGATGGCTCGGAGGTGAGGGCCCCCCCGGGGAGCCCTCTGCCAGACCCCAGACCCCGAGCACAGCACCGTCAGCGATAGCACCACGCTCACACATCAAACCACCTCCCGAGGTCACACTCTACTCCACACTGTACACGTGGAGGAGATGACTGCACGCAGCCTGTCGGCCTCGCTGATCACACAGAGGTCAGAGGTCAGAGGTCTGCTTTCGCACCAGCTGAGGAAAACTCCTTTTTTTTCCTCAACGGACAGACGATACATAGAAAATAATATGCTCAGATTCTCATAATGATGCCGCCAGGTTTCCTTGTTAATACAGCAGTCATTTCATTGTTTCAGGAAACGTATCTTGTTGCAATGAGGAACCAGTGCCAACTTCTTTTTTATAAAAAAAGAAGTTGGCACCTCAACAGCAATAATCTCTAATACTGTTCTTAAAAGGCACAAACCAGTCAAAGCCTAATGGGAGAACGTTGTAGTCCATGAACATAAGAGACAGTGACTGGAAAAGATTGATTTGAAAAACGGAGATAATTAGTTAGTATGAAGTAAAGGAAGATTCTGCCATTATTGAGCACAGCTGACTGAATATTTAAATGAGACCTGTATTGCTTTTTCGCCTCGTCAGTAGTCCCGCCTTTAATTCTGTGACTTTGTGACATCACACTACATCACCATGTCACCCTACATTTGCGGTAGAAATGGGGCTGACTGGAAGCTGAAAACGCGACAGAGCCAACTGGAGACACGGTGGCTCAGGCGTGTGTGAGCTAACCAATCATAGCAGAGTATTCGAAGGAGTGGCTTTAAAGAGACAGGAGGTGAAACAGAGACAGAGAAAACTGATCTGATTTTTGAACATCAAAGCATTTAAAAATGTTCTAGTCAACATCCAAAATAAATGTATGAACCTGAATAATTAGCATAATTATCAGTTTTTTGAAAGAGCAGATGTTTGTCAGTCACAGCTGTGATGTAGAATAATGGGTTTTTTTTTTATCTAATAGAGCTTTCTACAGTTAAAAGTTTAATTTTTAGTTCATGTACACACCATGTTTTATCATGGTTAACATGAAGAAATCACTGAACTCAAGGTACATTTATTGTCATTTTTAAATCACAAGGGTTTAAAAAACAAAACCATGTTTGAGTCCTTTGTGCTACATCCATTTCAGAAAAAGGGGAATGAAGCTGCTCCGTAGTCGGGCGGTGCGGCAGCGGTTATTCTGTATCTTCTGCCAGCAGGGTGAACAGACTGTGGCTGGTGGGTGTTGCTGTTCCAGTTACTATCATTGTGAAGAAAAAAGATCTTGAAGAACCTGTGAGAGGTGCAGATGTTTCCGTCACGTGCGGCTCCAGCTGTGTACGTTTCACGTCTGCGTGGGAGGGCCGCTTCGACTGCTCGCTCCCTCTGAAACTTGCTTTCTGGGTTCGCATCCAAAAAGAAAGCAATTTGCGCTTGACTTTTTGTCTCTTTCCCTCTCAGCGTTTCGCATTATCCTTTGAAAGCGGAGCTGACTTCTGATCTCGCATTTGAAATGCGACTTCTGGTTGAAGATTCTCGCAGGTGAAAGACTACTCGAAAAACCCCGTGCATTTACATCTCTTTGTGCGCTGCGCCGCGCGGTATGTGAATAAATGCATATTCAAATCAAATGCAGGAAGCCTTTCTTTTTTCCCCACGTTATAAAGTGTGTAAGCAGGTCTAAGGCACTCTGACAAGAGTTCCTCCAACAATCATGAACCTGCCGTGTGTGGCTGACTGGCAGTGTTTACACAGAAAGCCTGCGCAACACAACACAATTCATGTGCATTTATTAGCCCCGAGGGGTCCATTCATTAACTGATACAAAGCACTCATAACGCCGTTATCAGGCGCACGCTGCACCCCTGGCAGTAATATTAGGAGGATCGTGCTGTAATCTAAGTGCCCTCCTGCTGGATCACTGCAGTGTTAGTCTTGCTGATGTCTCCGACCACACACCCAACGGCTCATCGCGCTGGATGAACGGCGGCATAAAGAGAGCCGCGCAGGTCGCTTTCAGACAGGCAGAAATTGAGGCGTCAGCTCATTTGCCTTGATTTACATTTCATCTGTGTGCTATCTGCAACGGTCACACACTCGCGCCCCGGTTACACGTGGGCTGTTAGCTATTTATTAAGGTGCCATGTTTGATGAGCGCTGCGCCGTTAATGATCCAAGGCAGGGTTTTATAAATACATAATGATGTTTACCATGAGAGCGCACGGAGTTTCTCATTTAAACTTCGTAATAAACCTGAGGTTGTCGGCTCGCGAGGTTTTGACGCGTAATGACAAGACGGAAGATGAAACAATACGCGTTAATGTAAATACTGCAGAGTTAATAGTGCACCTGAATGTTGAGGTCTGACAGACGCGGCGACAGTGGGGAGCGTGTCGTCGCCTCGCCATGAGGAGCTTCATGTGAATGGATGGAGGCTTGGCTCATCTGCAGTGCGTCGGAGTCTCACTGGCTGGCAGGGCTCCAGTCCTCTGCTCGCTTATTCATCTCTTTCTGCCACAGCCAACATAGTCTCACACACGTACACACACAAACACACACACTCGCACAAATACATTTGGCCCGCCTTCAGCCACCGGAACAATACCACTTGATTCACACAATGCCATTAATCTAAAACAAACCAAAATTCAGAGGCGCCATATGACGGCCACAAAACAAATTATGCTAATTGACATTTCAGAATCCGTCTCTTCGTGGCGACGAGCGCCGGACGGCGCACAATCAAAGTCCATTAGACCTGCGCCGCTACAACTCGAGTCCACCGGGCCGAATCCCAAAGGTGTACAGAGAATAGACTAAACTCGACATCCTAAAGAAAATATTCATCCATGAGGGTAAATTATGCATACAAATGTGCCACAGGTTTGAAAAAATGCTATGTAGATTTGCCAGTTAGGTGGTTCAGGGTGCGGAGGAAGTAAATAAATAATCCTGTTTAATAATTCATTGAAATTCATGTTGCTTTGCCTCTAGCCTTGAGAGTATTTAGAATGCAGCCTGCAAGGGCCCTGCCTCTGACTCTTGGTGGTGTGTGGTAAGATTATTGAAAATGGGGGGGAAGCTCAAGCATGCGTGTGCGCACTGGCATCCACACGCAAACATGCACACACGGAAGCACATATGTGTATACCGTGTGCCGTATGTTCCGTAAAACGGTGAAAGAGGACATAAGCTGTCAACATCTTATCCCCTGTTTGTTCCATCTCTCCCCGGAATGTCAGATACAATCTCCAGAGTGTGAAGAGAAGTTCACACAGAGCTTCAGGCTGGCGAACACACTGAAGCTGAGAAAGATGGCAACGCAGGCACGGAGAGAGGGGCTGCAAATTGGATCTAAAAGTCTTCCGAGGGGAAGAAATAAGGGGGAAATAAAAACAGAGGAGAGGAGAGGAGAGGAGAGGAGAGGAGAGGAGAGGAGAGGAGAGGAGAGGAGAGGAGAGGAGAGGAGAGGAGAGGCTTAAGGCTAGTGATCCATGTGTGACCCATCCCTGATGATGTCTCTGCTTGATGGAATTACAGCAGCAAATAAAATGATCTGGTCTCGCTATCTGTCAGTCTGAGTGTGTGTGTGTGTGTGTGTGTGTGTGTGTGGATGGTCACTCAGTTCGATCATCTTCACAATCTCTACCAGGAGCCTCCGTCTGCATATCCGTAAGGCTCCTGATTCTTTCAGACCGCGGTTCATACAGTTAAAAGCTGTGACAAGTGGATGCGGTTTCTGCATATTAAATATGCGAATGACTGCAGGGGGGTTGATGATTAAAAGAATATTGTGAAAACAGCATCTTCAAGTGCTCGCAGAGTATAGCTTACATTCTGGCACGGCTACCAGTCTCTGTTAATGCCAATTAACAAGACAAAGTTAGCGATTCTTCTGCATTTTCCCCTCTGCTGGCAGCCGAGAAATGAATGCTAAACTGTGATTAAATAAGAATAAAAGTGCTCGCTGTGAATTAGGATTGAAGTGCGAGCATTGAGATGTTTGCGTGGATTTCACGGGGGTAAAACAGCAGCAGGAGTGCTTCGGGCATGCGCACACCTTTGCGGCTGTGAGTGATCACCTGTGCTGAAGGGCACTCCAACCAAGCCGCCTTCTCCAAACTGCATTTTGATACGAGCGCTGAAGCAGGGCCTTAAAAACAACTGTGAATGAGACTGACGCACAGCCTGTTCACTACACGTAACATATGCCGCCGCTTCAACAAGTGGCTTCATCAGACCTGCTAAACATAAAGCACAAAAATACATGCAGAGTGCAGGAGTGAAGAGCTGAAGACAGTGCTCATCACTTTACAACAACACGCTCAAATCACCAAACCACCAGAACAACCAGACAAAATCAGAGGAGAGCCGCACGCCATCAGCAACTGACTTATGATTTTAACAACTCTGCTATACAATCTACAATCCTACGCAACAAATTGTGTTTCACAAGCTGGTGAAGCTCGCCCCGTCCTCGCCTGCTGCTGGTATCAAATTTAGACAAAGCGCATGTTTCCAATAATTAATGAAGCTGATGAGGTCAGACTTTAAATATGTTGTGTTTGTACTGTGTGTCAAAAAGGATGAGCAAATTCTGTTTTATTTATGTTTTATACACATCTCAAGTCTTTTAGCATCAGGTAATGAAAATAAAATAAAAAAAGTAAAATTAATTAATTAATTAACTAATTAATTAAATAGTCAATTTAATGTAACTGGCTGTGTTGCATTGTGGATGATGTAGGCACCAGGCTTGGTAATGGAGGAAGAACACATGCAATAACAGAGGTCATTTATAATCTCTTCTTAAACTGTTCATAATGATACCAAGAGTGTTATAGAAGTGTAATGTTAGACCATTGGATTGCTTTCAAAACCTGGTGCCTACATTACCCAGAATGCCACGTATCACTGGAAGCAATTTATCAGATTACATGCAGCTTCCTCCGGAGACACAAAAGGTTTTGTTCTACTTTTTTTCACATATGCAGCTGTTCTCCCCGAGACCTGTAATTTAATGTGTAAAGTTGGTGGGGTTACCCTTTAAATTACGGCTTGAGATCCCAGTTTCCAAGGAAAAGGAGTGACAAAGCTAGTTTTGTGCTACTGCCGACAGGCCTCCTATCAATCCCGGAGGTTATTTGGAGTGTCCGTCTGAGGAAACGTTCGCTGAGATAAACTGTTGTGACGGACACATCTCTCTAAAAGAGACTTTATCTGCACACAAACCTTCATAGTGTAGTCAGAACGGCTCGTAAAAAAAACACATTTAATTCCTGCTGCTGGATGTCTCCCAGTCAAAAACAGTGACAACTAAAGATGAAGTTGATGATGTTGTGAAGCAGCGAGGGATCCTGGGAATTGCTGTCTTCACTGCTAAACAACCACCACTGCAGGAGAAAAATCTGTTTGACGTGACTCGGGCAGAGATCTAACCTAACGTCTTCCTTCACTCTCTGACGTATCATCCGATGAATGTGATTGGGTCATAACGACAGGTGACCGAATGAAACACAGAGCGAACTTGAATACAATTACAGCTTTCTCTGGGTTTGAACAGTGTTGGAAATATTTGGATGAGGTGAACACACAGCTCACTCACTAAATATACACCAAAGCTCCGCTCGTTTTTAGACAATGAAATGCAGGAATGTTACGTATTACATCTTTAACCGTGGGTGACTAAGGGCTAAGCCAGTAAGCTAATTTAAACAAATAGGGCAGTGACACCCTGACGCTGACAACATTTCAGACGTGAAAGGCAGCAAATCTACTATGATATTTGAACAAAGCACAGAGGGAATAAAAAACGTGCGTCATCGGAAGCAGCCGGAGAAAACCTTCGACACTCGCCCGGTGTTCAAGTAGGAGAGGAGCTAGTATCACACAGCCGTGATTCATCCATTTAGTCGCTCTGTGGATTTTATACATTCTGATTCATCCACTTGGTCTCTTGGCTGTGGATAGTATACATACAGACCAAGTTTAGCATTGAAACATCCACCAGAGATCAAGTCTTTATTTCATCCTTTATTCCAGTTCAGTTCATTAAGCGTTCAGTAAAATAACCCCGTGTTTTAACTCTAACCTCACGATGCACAGGGACTTGTGCCAGATGCCCAAGATGGCAACAGCACACAGTTTGATCAGACTTTTTTTTCATCTCTGCGATGACTCCACAGCGCACATAGTAGTGGATTACCATGGAAGTGAACTCTGTGCACAGCAAACATCCTAATGTCAACTTTATGTTTAATGCATTTGCGACCGCACTTCTGTTTAAGTCAGTTCTTTAATCTGTAGCGTAAACTGTGATACAACTCGCCGTGTCGATCCCACATATAACGGATCTGATGTTCAGGCCTCCTTCCAACTCCTCCTCGCATTTCATCTATTACGCTGCAGGGCCTGAAGGTGGAAGAGGGTCTTGTATTGTTGCCAACATCCAACCTAGCTCTACGATAATGAGCTCCACAGGCCCTGAACCCGACCCAGGCGTGCAAAGCTATCAGTTAAAAATAACCGGCAGGACCGGCGCTGTGGCCAAAGCGTTGCGTGGTGTTTCAATGGTTTAATATAATCTTGGAAAGGCATAACAAAAATGCAAATCGAGCGGTGAATCACCGCGCGGAATCAGGAAATCCACCAGATATCTGCGGACGGCGGATGTTTATTCATGACAGGTGAGTTATGCGCGGGGGGCCCGAACACGCCTGCAGCAGAGCTTACGCAACCAGGACGTTTAACTCTCGGCTCCATGATGGTGCTTTGAGAGAGCCGTTCAAAGCCTCCCGCGTCCCCTGGTAACGCCGCGGACGGGCAGATTAGAAATGACTCCTGCGTTGTTCGGCCCGTAACCCGTGCTGGAGCGCGGACCTGGGCCATTGTATGCAAATCCCGTTTCTCTTCTTTTTAACAAACACAAAACATGGAAATAAACAAGCAAGTGTTTTCCGAGCATCTTTCGGTTTGTCTGGCGTGTCATCATGTGGACCAGCCCTGACGTTAGATCGGTTTACACAGCTGTAAATCGGACGTCGCCTTTGAATAGGCGGCTGGATGCGAACAGCCATCATTAACTTTGCCACAGTCCTGTGGTGGCTTTAATCACGATGACACAGTAACAGGGCCGCATCCGTTTTTTTTCTTTTACTCGGGCTAAATTGCTGTTTATGGCAATAAGAAGGCTTCTATTCCCAGAGGCCACAGTTAGTCAGACTGCTTCTTATTGTCTTACTGCTGGGTTGTGGTGCAGAGCGCAAACACTGTCACCAACACTGCCACCCCCCCCCCCATCCTCCTCCTCCTCCTCCTCCTCCTCCTCTTCTCTGTTGGTTCTCAGAGCTATTATTTTTATCTGAAAACCTATACGAGGCTACAGAGGGAAGAGAGACGAGAGAAAGAGATCGAGAGGGGAAGAGAGGCACGCAGAGAGACAGAGTGGAGCGGGAGAGGAAAACTGTGATTCTTCTGAAGCTCTGATCGATGCTACCAGCGTGTGTCTGCGATGCACGTTGCCAGCGAAAAAGGAGGTCTCTATTGATTCGCTCCTGTATTTCAATCAAAAAAAAAAAAAAAAAAAGTGGGTTCTCAACCCCAGATTTTCCTCTGTACTTCCACGAATTACCAGCCTCTCACTAAATAAAGACTAGAATGCCAAACGTCAAGCTTAAGCATATTTGAAAAAAAAAAAAAAGAAAAAACCTCCATCTTGTTATGCAGAGACAACAAAAGACGCGTTTGTGTGTGCAACTGGGACATCTTTGGCATGGTAATGATGTTTCATGTGGATTTCTTACTGTTGCTAGCTGATGGCTATAATCTTCTCATGGGTATTTGCAGTGCGCCTCGATCCACGGCGCGCACAAATATGTCAAGAAGTGAGCGGGCGGTACAAAAAGACACAATCAGATTTAGAAATTAATCATTTTTTTCTCCCTCCCCGGCAGTTTAACTGCCTGCCTGCTCTCTGGCGGAAACCATAAACACACACGTCTGCAGGTGGACCGCTGTAATGTGGAAGGAAGCCATCTGGAGGTCAAAGCTAATAGTATAATGGCACTTTTAACATTTGAGCGGATACCTACAGGGGCCTCTGCCACAGCGAATTAACCTCCGCAGTTAGGTGTGTGTAGGTTTGCGTGCGTGGGATCCACGTTGCGTACTGTATGTGACCCGCTCTTGTGTGAATGCTGCTCTAAATATAAATCAGACAAGTAAGCCGCGCTTTGTTTGGTGTCTTAGTTTTTGAGGAAGTGGATTCACGAGGGAGTCGGTGAGAATGTGATGAGCTCCCTCGGGTTTTCAGAGAGGGAAAGAGACAGACCGACGCACAGACAGACGCCGTTTCCATGGTAAGAAAGCAAACTAAGCAATAAAAACATGAACGTGTTCAATTCTTTACAGACATCAGAGCCGGCGAAGAGAGGGAACAGGAAACAGATTAAGTTGTATTACATTTCTGCAGCGGAGTATCTTCTGTTTATTCTGGTCAGCAAAGCATATTTGCAGATTTGTCGGCCTCCCACAGACAAATCTGCATCACAACAGGGCTGAGCGGGGCTGAGCATTGTGGCTTCCAAATCAGCCATCTGAATCCCAGCCAGAATGAGCTCTTTCAAACACAGTCTATAGAAAGTACGACTGCTGTAGTAACAATAGTATTTTTTTTCCACAAAGCCAGTCAATTCCGGAGCGGTAACAGGTAACACGAATTTAGCAGAAATACAGAGAGAAAGCGCGTCTTTAACATGGCGACGAGATTAAAAGCGAAGGCTTTCTCCAAATCCTAATTGGGAAGTTTCATGGCAGAAAAATGGATTACGACTCAAACAGAGACGCTGAAGCTAGCGAGGCGCAATCTATGAAATGTGTAAAAACAAAAAAAACAGAGCGCGGTGAGCTTCAAATTAAATGAGATGAGACGAGCTGCATGAGAAATAGTTCCCAGCAGTGGGCATCCACAAGTCGCCGTGCGCGAGCAAATCAGCCTCGCACACGGCCCGCTTTCGGATCAAAATAGACAGCAAATTGATACAATCAAATCCAAAAAGTGCCGCCACCGTAGGAGATGCAATTTCCCTCCCTTTTCTCCATGATGGAGGCAGGATTTGTGTTTCCATTTTCTTTTATGGTGCCATCGTTTCCCCAAACTGTTTCTTTTATGCGCCCGAGAGCCTGGTGAAAAATGGCAGAGACGCCGTATATCTCTCGGCGCCAAGGCTAATCTGCAGCGCACACGCCTGGTTTATATGTTACTGTACACGTCACCGCGGTCACGCTCATTCATACGGTCGTTAAAAACCGCGAACGGAGGGAGCAGTTAAACACGCTTGGCATGTACGAGGAAGCACAATAACAACGTGAAAGATGGATTCGACGCTCCTTTCGCATACCGAAATGCATCCGGGGGCCAGGACGGCGGAGCGGAGCCACAATTAAGAGTGCAAATAATCTCATTTGATCCAGAAATTAGGCGAAATGTCAAAGCCTTGTGTCGCCTCTGATCGGTTTATTAAAACCCCAAAATGTGCAATTTGGTAAATGTCACATTCATCATATTTAAACAGTCTGTGGGAAATGTAATTTTACAGTTAATATCTGCGAAACTGAGAGGCATTTCATGTTCGCTGCCAAGGTGA
Organism: Lagodon rhomboides; assembly: GCA_039737535.1. Lineage (NCBI taxonomy): Eukaryota > Metazoa > Chordata > Actinopteri > Spariformes > Sparidae > Lagodon > Lagodon rhomboides. The sequence continues at coordinate 10,229,217 of CM077785.1, read as the reverse complement.
AATCAATGCCTTCATTTTTGGAAATTATGGAGTTGTAAATGAATTCAAGCGGGAATACGGAAAACCGTCCGTTTTGTGTGACTGACAAGTTCATGTCTTTACCGCAAGAAGCAGGTCTGCCTCTCTCTCTCTCTCTCTCTCTCTCTCTCTCTCTCTCTCTCAGTGTAGTGTGTGTGTGTGTGTGTTCGTGTCTCTCTCTCTCTCTCGCTCTCTCATCCCTCTCCTTTGCTTACTAATGAGCCGTGAGATTGACAGCTGGATTACTGGGCTGGTTTGTAATCCTTTAATTTCTGCATTTAAGATAATCACCCTCTGGATGTAGAGCCGCGCGTGTTTGCATGCGCACATGCAAACACGCGAACGCACGCGATGCACGAAATGAAGTGTTCGTATATAAATAAACAATTGTTTATGAGTTTAATGGGAATGAACAAGAGGACGGGGTAAAAAAAACAAAACAAAAAAAAAAGCACGAGAGCGTGCAGGCGCCCTGATCAAATATAGATCCCAGGCTGAATAAATCCAAAGGACAAAGTGGAGCTGGAGCCGCTCTCTGGTGAGGGACCTTTTTGATATTAGAGTTTGCAGAACAAAGGCATCTTGACAGTGTAGTCTTTTAATTAAAGCTATAGAATAGCAAAAAGCCCTGTGGCTTCAGAACGGGCCGCACAGTACAATACAGAGTGGCCCTCTGGAGACGCATTTAGAAGCAGCTTAGAAGGATCTATGTGTAGAGTCGAGCCCAACGTAAATCATTTTGATTGGGCCATGTTTTTTCATCTCCTCCAGCGCTGCCGACTGAGGATATGAGTGTCGGGGAACACGTGAGGTCAAGTGGCGACACAAGGTCAAACTGCTCGGCCGTAATTCATCAATAACGCGAGGAGCTGCGCGTCACTTCGGACCCGCGAGTCCCCAGCGAGGAGCAGGTGGGAGAAAAGGCGAGGAGAGTCTTACAGATTCTCAGGCATCAGCGCCGAAGAAGAAGAAACGCATAATGTAAAATATGCACATGATAGATAAAAAAAAGTGCGCTGAACTTCATTTGGTTTCAAGTCTGGTTCAAACACACAGCTATCCTGCTGAAATAAACATTTCTGTCTGACATGCTGGAGTCTGTGGGAGCGTCTCGGCGTGCTTCACAGGAGCGCCAGGCTGCTTTGAAAAGTTGCCTCAAGAATGCCTTCAAATGTGTCCAATTACCAATCACCGGTGCTGGGCAGCTATCCATTACTCAGTGACATGATGCGATTACCCAACAGCGTCAACAAATCAACAACCAACCAGCAGTGTAAGGGATTACAGTTACTAATCCCGGGAATAAGCTGTTACTTTGTGTGTTCTGTGCACAGACTGGTCCAGTTCGGCAATATTAAAGTCATGTAACTTGATTACTTCTTGTCACTTTTTGGATTACCTCAGTACCAAACATAATAAGTAATAAGATTGTGTTGTCATGTGTGCATGTGCATGGTTACACACTGGTATGTCATTCTTTATTTCAAAATGTGTAATCCTGTCAGTAATCCTCTTTTATACTGAATGTATCTGTAATCTAATTACATCTCTTTCTTTTTTTATTTACTTAACCACAATACAGTCACTCTTTGTTGTATCCTGATTACATGATCCTACTACACGTGTTCCGTCGCTTCCCAAGCCTGGATACATGTTCGCTAGTTTGTTAGAGAAATGTGCCTCCCACTAACAAGAAACGGGGCTTCAGGTTCCACCTGACTTCCATGTTGTTCTCTTAGCTTGCTTGCTAACATTAGCCACAGCTAAGCCCGCAGTGAAGAATCACCTAGTTTGAACCCCGCAGCTTTACTGCGAGGGCCGGATCTCCCGGGCTGAGTCGGCTGCTGGATGGCGAGTAAAACCCTCCGAACTGCAGGCTGCCGGTCTGTTAAACCACAATGTCCCCGTTTCTATATTCACACCATATACACCTACACAAAAGACGGGAAGTGTCGTTGTGGAAGTTGTTTAAAGGAATCTGTTGACGGAGCCGAGCTGAGCTACTTAGGTAATGTAGCACATTAGTTTTGCTGCTGAATAATTAATGAAGTAATGTAATTAATTTTCATAATGAGTCATATTTAACGAGGGATGGATTCAACTTCACGGCTGATGTTGTTCTACCGCTGTCTCATCCTCCGCCTGCCTTCTTGGTGTCCATGAGGAGGACAGAGATCCACTCCAGACTGATCACACCACATGCAAAAGTGGCAAATAAGACTGGGTGGAGGTCGACTAAAGACACAAGCTGGTAAAGGTCAGATACTGAGGACAGAAGAAGAAATATGGTCTACACAGTATGTAAATTATTGCTTTCCCAGAGTATTTTATGTCTTGGAAGAAGAAAGCATGGCAGCACTGAAAGCCAATCACTACAGACTGATAACAGAAATGGAACATTGCTTCAAACTGGGCTTTTCCACATCACTCTCCGACAGGCGAGTTCTGCACAGAGCTCTCACTCCCTTCTTCTCAGTTTCCTCTGCAGGGTCACTGTGGTCCTCTTCTCCACTAATCGTAATAATAATTATCCGTCCAATAATCCACCTAAATGGCACCGAAGTGCGCAGCGACACGACCACGCAAACAGGCGGGACAACGCGCGAGTGGATCATCTGAGCTGGAGAAACAACCACTTCAGCGCTGAAGACCTGATTTGTATTCAGATTCATGTAAATCCTGCCAGCCTAGAGGAGGCGGGGAAAAAAACCCTCTGTAATGAACTGGCACATTCTGGGTTACACTTGCTGCTAAAAGGTGAAGCAGAGGTCTCCCAGTGGGGAAACTGCTCATTTCTGCACTGCAACAAAAAAAAAAAAAAAGCCAATACGGTCTTAATCAAGGCCACCGATCGTTAAAGTGCACTGAGATGCAAATTGCTAATACACATCGATTGTGAGTGAGGGTGGTCAATTAAAAAAAGGTTTTCGATAACGCATGCAAATAGTATTCACCGAATACAAGGTCGTCAATGGAAGACGCGGTATTCGTTTTCTTCAAGAACACCGCTTTTTTGCTACTTTCCTTCAAGGAGCGAGAGGCATCCATCAGGAGGGTTAAACTGTAATTTTGAGGCAATTTCCAAGAAATAAGAAAGAAGAAAAAAAACACTTTCAACTCAGTCAATGAATATTTTCTTCTAAATGTGCCCTTGTCTCAACTCCGGAGATACAGTGCTAAGTCTCCAGTTCCTCGTCCAACACAGTCTCTTTCTTATCCGTTAATCCCTTGCCAAGGACTCTCTTTTTTTTTTGGCTAACACCATCAAAAGTGCCCAGTTTCCTCTCTCTTCCTTATAATCACTCCATGATTTAACCCTCCGCCGCCAGCCCCCGCAGATCCAATCTGAAGTCTGATGATATCGCGGCCGGCTCCTTTTGAAGGTCGGAATCCGGGGGCACAATTAGCTCACCTCTATTTTGTAAAAAGGAAATGTAGATCCGCCGCATAATCTCGCCCAGCAGAGTGCAAACAGAGACGGCGCACAACGCTGTTGAAAAATGCAGCGGCGTTCTCCGATAGCTAAACGCGAGGAGGGTCGAGATGAATCGCGCCCGTCTCTCGGCGGGGCACCGGATGGGAACGCGATGAGACTATCTGCGTTGTAATGAAACTCGGCGAGAGCACATGCCACGACCCAAAGACAGAGCATCAGACTAAAGCTCATACCACCGCAAATTGAGTAGCGCTCAGTGGAGATCAGTGCACTAGAACTAATAAAATTCACATGGAAGCACTGACAAGAGGCAATAATATTTCTGCTGACAGCCCATTTCCCATCTATCAAAACCCCCTTTTCTTACTTACCACCGTCACCGAGGAAACGACTACAAAACAGGATGAAAAGCATTGTGCTGTGGCATGTACTGTATCTTGGGTGGCTTGCTTGATGGAATTGGCTCAGCATGTATGTCATGTTGTAGGGAGTTTGAGGGATATAGGAGCGTCGCTCGGGTTTGGTAAGAAGGCGAGCGAGATAAAGAGAAATGATGTGGCTCATCTCCTGCACCTGTATTCTATCAGCTCGCCACAGACTGCAGGTCCTGGCTGCAGAGATGAAAGACTCTCCGGAGGACAAGAGAGACGTTCGTGAGTCAGAAGGAAAATGGCATCCCGCTTATCAAATGCCTGGAAACGTAATCCCTCCCACACCCCCCTCCTCAGTTCTTGGGCCTGGACGTACTTACAAAAGCCCTGTCACTTTGGATAGTAGGGCGAGGAGTCAGAAGTTCTCCACGGCGCAGCGAACGCCGCGCTGGCTGTTTCAAAGCAGATATGGCTCGGCGCCAGATTTCCCTGCTGTAGTCTAATTGGGGTCATGTTACAAGTCATTTTCAATGTGTAACTTTTAGAGATGGAATTAAACAATAGGAAATCCATCGGCGAAAGCATATAGCCGATGGAGGCGTGATCCTCGCTAAATTAATCTTTTAGATTGAAGTACAGCGTGTGCAGTTTTTTTTCCCCCCCTGCACGGGCTTCAATAACGGCGCTGGAATAGGCCGCGTTTTAAATTAAAAGCCCCGCGATGAAAGGAGCAAGGGAGGGACTCCAAACCGTAGATTATTTTTTCATCGAGCGAGTTCATCTCCCGCGATTCGGCAGACAACACGAGGGCTGGAGAGGAAAACGAGTGCATTCTCCTTCAAAGGGCGGCGTGGAAGAGAGCAGGCTTTATGAAAAAGATATTGTGTGCTTGGTTACTATCATTATCTTTTTTAATCTTACAAAAAAAAAAGCGTCCATCGAGTACACTCCTCCGCCGCTGAAAAGCTGGAATCGATTTGTCTCCAAATACAAGGTTTCTCCAGTCCATTAGGTCCATCAAAGCCGTCTTGTTTGTCACAAAATCCCGGTGACATAAAGCAGCGTATGCAGTCAGACAGACGTTTAAGTCGCGCAGAGCGGCGCTGTCCAGCGTCTCTGAGGACTGGTGAGGGGCAAAAGGTGAAACTCATCACTGCCGCCTTCTCAAATATGCGTTGACAGTGACTTAAAGAGACACTATCCTGACCGAACACCACTTCAAATCAATGCCTTTTGTGCTGAGGCCACGTCCCCTTGTCCGTGTTCCGAGGTGTCTGTTCCGGCTCTCGGAGCGAGGTGATGGTTTACACAGCGATGTGCAATCACTGGAATATTTCTTTTCATGGCTTATCTGCCCACAGCGGGAATCTGCACGGACCGCGACTCAAGGCCCCGGCTGTCTGCCTGCCTGTGTGCCACAGGGTCCCTCGTCCAATCCCGAGCCAGCTCTCGGACAAACATCTCCATGGGAGCATGGGATGATTTATTCAGCACAACTTAGCGGCAGCACAGAGATTTGTGAGTTAGTTAAACAAAGGTCTTTTATGGTCAGGCAGAAAGCCGTAACAGCCTTTTTAACCTATAAAGCCAGCCAAGAATGACCGAAGGGGGCACTGAATGATGCATTTCAATTCGAAAATGACCTTTTAAGTCTTGACCAGACACTTCGCTTTACCTACAGGGGGACACTACATACAAGAAGAGAGGTTAGAGGCCATACCGACGTTCTAGCAAAATGTCATTACTACCTATTTACTGTCACTTCGATCACTGCTGACCATTTTGTCACTGAGATTTGCTAAAACAGCGGTTCCCAGCATGTGGATCGGGCCCCCCTAATGAGCCACAACATAAATCTGCAGGGTCACAAAATGTTTCAAAAGACAGGAAAGAAGGAAAAGCATTACTGCTCGACAAAATCTATTTGTCGGGTTATTTTTTTTGCCTCCTCCTTGTGAAATAATGGAGCTTATCCTTCGGGGCTCCGGCGCTTTATTCAGACTGCAGGCAAAGTCTTGGCACAGAAATTCTCTGTGGCGTCCCACAAAGTCAGTGATGGAGGTGCATGAGAATGGCTGCGCAGATTCCCCAGACTCCGGATTTGACACTGTCACCGTGTGTCGCATTTCGGGAGACACTTTAAATCCTGTTTTAGCGGCGATGGAGTCCAGACTGAGGTGCATCTGCAGAAATCCAATTGGAATTGCGTTTCAAACCACCATCCAAACGTAGGCTTGGATCTGCATTTCATGTGGGGTTTTTTTGTTGTTGTTGTTGTTTTTTGCAGCCCAGACTTTTTAAAATCAATCTGGATACAATTTGGACATGCCAAAAAAACAGATCTGGGCTATCGGATATTCAAATTAATCACATTTTGGAGCGTCGCTCTCGAGCTCTCTGCTGAGTCTACATCTTTTGGCTATAAAGGATCAGAGGCTGATGCCGATATCAATATTTGGGAGGAAAACACTCCGATGTCCATATATCAGCCGATATACACAAACACAAAGATACGTGAAAGAGGCGGGATATTTTGTAGTTTTATGGTGAACTTTTTTGTCGTAATGACATCGGTGCACTGAAACAGCCCAGCTGGCACTGGACGTCAATAGACGTTTGGTCTTTGGTTGGATTCAAGTCATGACGTCAGGTGACCAAAACCCAACGTCCATTGACATCTACTTTCAACATCTTTTGACATAGGAATACTGACGTCAAATGACGTTAATATTTTGTTGTTTTTATGTTGTGGTGTCTGGCAACCAAAACCCAACGTGTGTCAGACGTCTTGTACTCACACAACTTTCACGTTGAATAATGACCTTTTTGATGACAAAATTCTAATGTCTGGACAACATCTATCAACAACGTTGATTTGACTTAAGATAGCCTACATAACTGATATCCAACGTCGGACCAACGTTAAGTTCAGACGTTAACCCGATTTTCATTTTCAACTAAATACCAACGTCTATTCAACGTCGGAGGCGTCTCAATTAGACGTCTCTATGACGTCTAATTGATGTCTAGTGCCAGCTGGGAGTGAACGTCAATGGAAATGTAGTAATTCTAAACTCCAAACCCCAAGCATGTTTTTTCTGCATTATGTTCTGTTAAACCAAAAAGTTTTCCCATCAGCCGAAACTGGACAGCAAATAAGCCGATGCCGATATATCTGCGATATCAGTCAGACTTGTGGGTTGAGCAAACTCTCTCCTCCCTCATCGACTCCAAAAAAAGACATCTACCAGGAACTGAACACCCATTTTGTTGCATGTCACTCCACATATGTGTCACCCTTCGACTCTCTCTGACTCAGAGGCTGAAAGTGCCCCCAACTACCTTTCTTCCTTTCAAGCCAGACAATAACAAATGCAGGAACGAGAGAGGAAACCGTCCTATGAGCACGTAGAACGTCTCTACAAGTGTCTGTATTGAAATGGTGATAAATCAATGGCCTCTTTGAATACAAACAATGGAGAAAGATGGCCTTTCCGATGTTTGTGAGTGCTGCTTGAATGTGCATACACAGCAATATTAAAGAAAGAGGCATTATTGGAACAGGAAGCAGAGTTCAGCTTCTGCTTCCTGTCAAGGCGTCGCGTCCATGACAGCAACACACCCAGCATCCATCTAAAAACTCAACTGTGTGCCTTAGAAAATGGCAGAAACATATCGTGACAACCTCTTGTTTACAGCTCCGGCAAGCAGGAAAATATTTGTGACACATTTAATGAAGTCAGATTGGTGTTAATGACATCAGATGCACTCCATCAAAACAGTGGAATAAGGAGGAAAAACAACTGCCCCTTCCAACTCGTCGTGAAAAGAGCTGCGGTTCACACACTGCTCGGCGACTGGAAACACAGGCCTGGTTCACGCTGCACCTGCCGGGCCGCCGCTCTTCAGTCCTCCCCCCCATCGCTCACTGTCCGTCTCCCCGGGGAGACAACAGCCGCGGCCCACAGCGGCCCAGCGAGCCCCCAGCCGGCTCCGGAGCACCCCGGTCCCTCCCTCGTCTCGTCCCCGGCACATCCATTTTCTCGGGGAAAGTGACAGTTCCAGGTTATACATATCGTGGCGTTAGCATTAGAGGCTTCCTCCTGCTTTGTGTCCCGCTGTATGGGAAGCGGCGAGGCCAGCCGCTGCACATTCATCATCGCGCGAGGACGTAAGCTGCTGCGGCGCGCATATCCCTCTGAGTGGCCGGTTGGGAGGACAGAATGGCTCTCGGATTGATTTTCACAAAGAACAAACACAGAGTCAGATAAAATGAAAGCGAGGAGGAGGGGGGGACTGGAAGCAAAGGTAATGTGGGATCAAAGCTGGAGCAGATGGAGCCCGTACGTATATCAAATTGATGCAGTTGAGCTCTGCCATAGCCCCTTTCCCCCGAATCGAAACGTTAGCAGATAATGTGTACGCCGGGATGGGAAGCCATCCCCCCCCCGAGACACGTGTGCGTATATCACAGCGGAGGGAACCGACAGACGTTCTCTGTCACACGTGGCGTCCCCCCTCTGTTAACAGCGTTAGGGTCAGCGAGGACGCCGCAGCCCATTTCCAAACAGGCGAGAACCCTCGAGCCCCTTCAGGCGAGCTCGCTCCCCGCTGACCGCCTGCACCGTCCTTGTCGGCCTCCTAAATAACAAAATAACCTCCAGAATAATTCAATTGTTTCGCTCGCAGGCGGAAAAAGGCTACAAGACAGCTGTTAGAGTGAGAATGCCGTTTCCGCCCGGCAAACAGCAATTTTCACGTTACAATAGACAAATATTTGGCTATAAAAGCAATAATATAAAAGTGTCAGGGGAGAGCTAAGCTTGTCGTGCACTGCTGTTGGGATGTCGCCCGCATGTGTAAGTAAGTAGGAGTCGGTTACAGGAAAACAACAGAATAGGAGGAAGTGTGTTAGAGGCTTAATACTGGGTCCTCTGCTTTTACAGCACAAATCCACAGAGCAGATATGAAAATCAGCAGAATGTTAATGCACTCCTCATCTTGGGGGTCATTTCTTCACATTGCAGCAGAAGTTTAGAGGTTTAGATACAGCACGGCCCGTGTTACAGGAGCACCAGGGGACCCTGGGATGTGAATGAGAAGGATCATTTTCCCATTAAGGCAAAAAAAAATAAAAAATTCACCAGCGAGCAGAAGAGACACGGCGAGAAAACTACGGCATCGTTTCAAATGTCGGGAGATGAACGTCGGCGCGGATGCAGCACGCCGGCTGCTGCTCTGAGGAGAAACGGAGCGGACGAAAACAGAATTGAATTCCTTCTGAAAAACAGAGAGAATAAAAAGCCTGGAAAATGTATTACAATGAACAACGGGGAATGAAAAAACAAAACTTTTTTGGGGGGGGCCTCCAGCTGCAAACACGCAGAGCAAGGCAGCAGGCCGTTTAAATGAGCCTGCCTGCCGCTCAGTCAATCAAAAAACAAAGAATGTGTTGTTTTTTTCAACATGCAATCAGCGTGATTTAAGCGTTCGCCCATCAGTGGAACATTTCAAGGGACCCCTCTCGAGCGACACACACCTGCCGTCACGTCACGTTTGTTCACATGATGGCACGGAGGCTGCATCACGGCTGGATCTGTGGTCATGTCGCACAGCCACAACCACAGTGTGCTCTGACCGCCTTCAGCCACAATAATATATGTGCTCTCCACATTCACACACTCGCTCGATCACACTGGTTGAGGTAAAGGGGGGGGACAAATGTGTGCAGAGGAGAGAAAACACCATCAGCCAGTAAATGAGATCCAGCAGCGGCGGGGTTACCTTTGAGAATGCTCTGTCCGTGCAGCACGTCTCTCGAGACAATCACTGTGTAGAAGTTCTGGGTGAAGCCCGGTCTGCAGGGGGGTTTGAGGGGCTGGCTCGCCCTACTCCCCTGAGAAATGAAACAAGACGGCCTGTTAAGAGTGGGCAAATTGACTCGCAGCCGCGGGGTCACAAGTCGATCTCACATGCCTTTTCACACTGATGCTGAACCCCAGCAGCCTCTGTGGCCACGACGAGTGGCTCCACAGCGTGCTGAGGACCGCCGGGGCTTAAACGCCTGCTTTCATTCACCGGAGTGAAACATCACACTGAACAGAGAGTGAGCACATCCTCTTAACGATGGCCATCATCACCATCATGACCATCATCGTATGCTGGATAACATAAAAGATTATGAGTCATGGTAACGACATGAGCATTGTAAAGATAATTGGTGACTGGAGAGTGAGTGCATGTGTGAAAAAGAAGCCCGGTGCATTAAATGACAGTGCTGATACAGAGGGATTTCTGCAGGCACACAGCACTAACCAGCAGGAAGGAAGGAAGGAAGGAAGGCACTCACAGCCATACTCATTCATCACATCAATTTATATCTACATAAACCAAATATGCTGCACTTTGTTGCATGATAAAGGCAACTGCTCATCAACCCAAGCCCCCCAAATAAACTCCTCCTGCACATCTACTGGAGCTGGTTTTTCAGATCGCCAATCGGCCAAGTTTGAAACTAAAGTGAGGTGTTCGTGATTCCTGATTAGCCAGCCCTTTTTTTAAATAAACACTTAAGCAAACAACAAAGTCGTCGCCTGAGAAATAAACCCCCAGACATGTCGAAACGGGAGAAATGACAGTGCGTAAACGTGCGTAAACGAAGTTGATCGCAGGCGAACAGAAGCGAGCAGCCCCTCCAGACACCGCTGTCCTCTGCAATCAGCCACTGCAGCTGATTCAGGAGAGAGAGAGGGCGGAGAGGCGAACGCAGAGTTGCCACTGACTTTTTTTTTTTTTTTTTTTACACACCACACTTTGACGGAAAATAATCTTGACCCTAAATGTCGCCGTATTAAGCTCGATTACACGCATCGTGTTGCCTTTAGCGCATCGCTGCGGGGACACAGTGAGCCTCTCGCAGACACTTTCGGGGGCTCGGAGCGGCGCGGAGCTCCAAGTGAGCAGCAGTACGGCAGTGCAGCAGCTCCACGGCGCAGCGAGACCGAGGAGACGGGTAAGAAATGAACTCGTCTTACCGAGGAGGCGCCCACAAGTACGGTGCACGCCAGGATGACGCAGCCAACGTTCATCTTTGCAAGACCCGCGTGTTAGGAAGAAAAAAGAGAGAGTGAGAGGGGGGAAGAGATGAGTCTTCTTCGCCAAAATACACCTCAGTAATTCCCGGAGCCCAGTTTTTCTTCTTCTCGGGTGCTGAGTGAGAGACCGTCCCTACTTGTCTGGCGCAAAAGTGCCGCTGAGACAGAGATGCTGCGCTCCGTCCGGAGGAAGCCGGTGCCCATTGGATAACAGCGTCACTACAACCCCTCCTACCGCCGCACGGCGGAGCGGAGAGGAGCAGAGAGGAGAGGAGAGGAGGAGAGGAGAGAGGAGGAGAGGAGCAGTGTGCATCTGCGCTTCAAATGACTCCCTGACTGCCTGTGATGATGCCGCTGCCCCGCGCACTTCTGGGATCTATTGGTAGAAAAATACATTTTCCAGGCTATTTAGATTCATATTTGAACTTCAGATGGAGCAAAAGGCGGGCCCGGCGGTGTGAGTGACAAGCAGCCATCCGAGTCTTTTTCATGTGTCCATCAGCTAACCGGAGTCTATTTCACAGCCCAGTTCCCCCCTCTGCTCTGCCCCTGATCCACGCTCAGAGGCTCCGGCCGGAGCCGCGGCGGGGTTATTAGCTTTTTATTAAAGCTGCTGTGATGAGAGAGCAGACCAGCGCGGGATAAGACTGTGATGCTGCCTGAATGTATGGCTGAAATGAAACCAGCAGCCTGTGTGATGATCTACAGGAAGTGTGTCCATTTTGGCTCAATATTCAGACTTTTTTTTTTATCTGCTTTTTAATAAAAAGGTGAAAGATGTTTGGCCGATGTGGGATTGTTCCATCGTTCCATGTGAGGGATGTCCTGCCAGACACAAGAGCCAAGCCTAGAGAATAACTTATAGAAACAGGATTAAGAATTGGCACATGTCTTACAGATTTTTTTCAAGTTATTTTATAATTTGAGAATTAAAGGTGCAGTATGTAGTTTTTGTGGGGGCGGGGTCAATCTCAGGAAGTTAAAGGGGTACCATGTAATATTTGGGAAGAAATTCAAACTCAGAATTTTAATATTCAGAATGTCAATGAGCCACAAGTCCAAACTCAGAAATATTTATCCTCTCCATAACTGAACAAACACGCTGTCCTCAGAGGAAGATAAGGTCAGAACACGGTTTGAAGCCAGAGAGGTGGCAGCGTCCGCTAAATATAAACTCCTTTAAGTTCACATTGTTTATTCAGTTTATTCAGTCATGAAAATAAAGAGAGTTTGTTTATTTAGTTTGTTTAGGCATAAAAAAAAGTCCATGAAGATCATTCTCTTCTGATTAAAATATCTCCCCCATAACTACATAGTGCACCTTTAATATTTACTATATTAATAAGGTAATAATACAAACTCAGAAATAGCTGTTGGACGTATTTCCGTATAAACAAGCTGTCCTCAACACTGACTGACTGACTGAAACAGACTGAACTGTGTTGTCCTTTGAGGACAGTTTGTTTATTCAGTATATTCATAGCTTTAGCACCTTCAAAGCTGCTGTAGGCGCGACTTCCTTATCAAAAAGAGTGTTAAATACTGCAGCTCTGTATTACAACAGTGATCACTGTTATAGAGTGTTTGGTCAGTAACCCATGTCTCTCCACTGCCTGCAGTGAAAGACAAAATACATTTTCTGGTGTCCCTGCCTACTTTATCCAATCAGGACAGAGACCAGCGGTCGCAGAGAGTAGGAGCCTCCTGTTCTGGTAGCGCAATGGCGGAGCAGGGAAAGCTACTGATGCCAGCGCTCCTGGTGACGGCTTGTACCAACAAACAGGCCAATATGTAGAGAGAGAAACGCTTGAAGGAAAGAAAGTGGCAAAGAGAGCTGCCTCAAATAAAGGATAGGAGTCCTGCAAATGTGGTGACATAGAAAGGAGGAAGAGACAGACAGGAAGTTAGCTAAAACGAGACAACGCCTGCAGCAGCTTTAAAAAAAAAAAGATATATATATAGAGGGTTAAAAAATGAACAGTTTCTGTACAGTAGCCTGGCAAAAGTGCGAACTGTGCCTTTAACTGCTCTCACAATTTAATAATGTTGACATTTCCACAGCCTCAGATCAGTGCCACCAATTTCCATATCTGAGAGGTCATGACAATTTAATCCCATCAAAAGGAATAGGACAGTATTGCAGTGTCAATCAGCTCGGCCCAGTGTCTGCCCCCGTCACTGCCATTCACTCCGCCGCTTTCTTTCCACCACCGACTCCCTCGATAGGAAAAAAAAAAGAAAAGGTCTCTTAACAGTTCTTTTTTTTTTTCTTTCCCTTTCCTTTAAACGGTATCTTCAAAAATAAACTGCTCGAGGCTGATAATTAAGAAGTACTCCTGGTCTCGTTGACTACAGCTCAGTGGGTGTTTCTGTTCAGAGGGCATGATTTTGTAAGGTCAGAGATATCAGAAATACACTCCGCTCATCTCTCTTCAGGGCATTGTGCTGCTGCTTTTATTACACCCTGGAAAGAAGAAGAAAAAACTTGGCAGTGGAGCCGCACGACAAGGATTTAAAGCTCACGCCTCGCAAAATAAACAATGACTGTAATAAATAATGTCACATTCCCGTATCAGTCACTGTCATTTCCTCACGCGGGACCAGCTGTTGACAGGAAGGAAGGTTAAGAGGGGAGGGGGGGAAGAGAGAGAGCTCAGAGATCCAGGAAGAAACTATCTGAGTGTGCTGGATGTGGCACGTAGTCGAGTGAAAAAGCAATGCTGCTGCATTCATAAAGAGCAGGTCGTCCACATGCTGTTTTAACTTCAAACCTAATTAGCAACGACAGAGAGCAGAGCGTAAAGTGACCGTCCCCACCGCCTCCACCGCCTCCACCAGCAGCAGCAGCTCCTCCACCAGCAGCAGCAGCCCTCCGTCTGCCTCCGCAGCACAAACACAATGATATTCATGAAGTTATTGTTTTGGTGAATTAGTACCCTGAAGAGCGGCCCCGACTGGTTCCCTGCTCAGTAAATCCTGCGTTGCTCGAAGGTACTCTGCCAGTTTCAGAACGCAAGTAAATTATTCCTCTCAAGTATCGAGCATTTGCCTAATAAAAATACCATCTGGGCACTTGAAGTGAATTGGTTTAAGGCTGTGCTGAATTATTAAACAAATCTCGCAAAATGGGTCCCAGTTCTCTTTTTATTGGGGGGGAAAGACGTTACTGTAGGAACACCTCGCCATAACACGACGCCGGGCTGACAAATGAATCATGAATTGCTTTTTTTTTTTTTTTTTTTTCTTCCTCTTCCAGCGCGGTCTCCTAATTTCGTTGTATCGCTCTCCCTCTCCGCTTCGCGTCTTTTGGCTCGGCTGAACACCCTGAGCCAAATTTATTAAGTGACAGTGCTTTCATTCATACGTTTTGCTTTGAGGGCTGCGTATTTACGGCGGCGCCGTTTTCTCCCAATTGCATTTATCACCGAGACACAACATTTGTAAAGGCTCACTGGGAATTTAATGATCCTGCTGGAGTAGATTAGGGCCAACCACTACATGATCACTTAGGTCTGATATCAGGATCATAATTACGGAAGAAATTTCACTTACTTAATATTCATTTCCATGACACACTTGTTGCTGTAACCCTTTAGGTGCCACCACACAAGCCAGTGTACTTTTGCTCAAGTACTGTACTTAAGTACAACTTCAGGTACTTTTACTTGAGTATTTCCAGTTTCTGCTCCATCATACTCCCACTCCACTTCACTTACTGGATAACTTTAATGACTAGTTACTGGTTTTGATGAGATTATTCAAACACTGATTCCAATAATTGGAAAAATGCTGAATATTTATGAATATTTCTAAAGGATGAGCAGGTGATCTCATTCTGTTTAACACCTGCTGCATCCCAGCCTTTTGGAAAAGGGTTGTAGTCTGTTTTCTGATCCGACGCCCATGTCAGCAGGGTTACGCATCATTTATCCGGGCTTTTCCAAAATGTTTAGGAGCGACTGCTGAAAGATGTCTCTGTTCTGATCTGTGTCTGTGGAAAATGTGACAGTTAAGGTTTGGTTACGTTCAGCCACAAAAACAAGATCACGTTTTGGGGTTAAAATAGGTGCTAAATTAAGATTGGGGAAACATCGTGATTTGGTTTAAAGTCATTGCTTCCCTCAGGCACCTTTTCTCGTCATGATTACAGTAATAACCACACGGTTCGAGACTGGGACTGACTGTGATTATTCAGAAAGAAACCAAAGTTGACTGTCAGTAGGAATCAGGAACCAAAATTCCAAAGAGAAGAGAAAAGTTTTGCTGATCCGTCCAACCACGCCGACCTCCGTCCTCTGCTGACCTTGTCGCTCGGTAATAACCTGACTTCCTCTTTTGCTCAGATCATAATTACTGACCATGGGGCTTTGTCACTTGCACATTTACACATGTTATTTTGGGAGGTTCGACTTTCGCCAAACTGATTTATTGGTTATGAGGCGTTTCTGAGCCCGTACTTTCCCCCGGAGGACCACCGCTCACCGGATGCTGTTTGATTAGCCCTTCAGAATTCAAATAAAATGCATCGTAACTTTGAGTGTTTGGCGGCCATTCTCAATCCTGCTTGTACAATCCGTCCTCAATTTTGAGATGAAATGCGCCGGTTATCCTGAAAAGACATTTTCATTGCCATACCTCCATGTGTGAAACTATCAGGCAACAGACAAACAGTTTTTGTCTGTTTTTGTCATTTCTAATTCGATTCTAAAAACCCCTCTGCATGACCCACAGCAGGTCCCCGTTTTATAAGCGCACGGGTGTCGAACACTTTAATCTCACACACACACTCGACTGCCTTTGTGTTGCTGAGCGCTTTCACATTAACTGAGAAGTACCTAATTAATAAAAGGAGGCAAGAGTGTGGGTTTTCTTTGTGTGTGTGTGTGTGTGAATCTTTGCACCCTTCACACAGGAAAAATGAAATCTTTACTCTTTGTCTTCATTAGTTAACGTGGGGGGGAAGCCAATCAGTCACGTACGTGTGATATTGTAATTGACTGCGAAAACCCTCAAGTCTAATAATAATATTGACACAATTAAAGGCACCTGTATAGGCGCTCCTGTGTATGTGGGCATATTTGTCGTACGCTGCCAGCTCATTACTCATACTTTCTTTTATCGAGCGTGCGCGGCAGATGGATGCAGCTGATTAAATGAGATCCTCAAGAATCGCACTCGCACAGGTAATTATTAGGTGTAGCGTCGTCCCCGCGACAACGCAGTGGGACAGAGTCTGTCTGCGTAGATCCCACTTCTATCAACAGATGAATCCGCGAGGTGTAAGAGCCACCCAGAGTTCACCGGCGTGACGTTGGCGCCATTGATGATGCAACTATTGCGGCGCTGTCAGCCGTGTCAACGCCGGAGCAGCGCGACGAGCCGCCGACGTGAAAACTTTCCTCACTGCTGACCAAGGGAAAAAAACTTCACAGGCGTCTCCGGAGTTGTGTGACAGCAGCGTAACAGCGGCAGAGCACTCCAGATTCATTTGCCTGCTCGGAGAGAGGAAAGTATTTCAAATATGGGTGAAGTCACAAAGCATTTCTGAAATATTTGGAGGCTTTTCAGGTTTTTTCAATTCAGCGGGAAACAATATCGCAGCTGCCGGCGTGATATCCAATGCTGCCTCTTTAATGATCGCGTATTGAGCCGAATTCCATCGAGAGTCCTTTTTTTTTTTCTACGCTACGCGATGTGCAAGAATGATCTTTTTCTGTGTGCAGTCCTCACAAAAAAAATATGAGTGAAATATATTACGTCGACGCCCACAGCGCATTAAGTGTTGCAAGGCCACGGTACTTCTCGCCACACATTGTTTGGTCTTCAGCGAAAAGCATATAGCGAGAAGCACTGCTGTAACAATAATTTATGAGTGTTATTTTCCCCCAAGATTCACGTCGAGGTAGTTTTCGGCGTATGAATATCAGACTGACGCGCGCCGGGAGACTGAGAGGAGGCAAAAAAAGAAGAAGAGAGGCGAGCTGCATTAAACTGCAACACGGATTCTGCACAAACTCCACAACGCCGCGCCCTCTCAGACTTCCAGGAACCGCTGTTTTGTTTCTGCCTGCTTTCTCCTGAATGAATGAAATATTGATACGCTGCACAACAGAAGGGCCCGAAGACCACAGGAAGCAAATGATCTATCAGCAACAGACCAAAGCAAACGCTTACACAACACCTGGAGATGAGCAGAAGGGTGCGAGATGAATTTTAAAGCCGTTTCACCCGTGATCTGATTTTCTTTAATTTGGCTCAAATTGGATAACATTCCTGCGCTCTGTTCCGGCGAGGCTCGCACGTTCTCCGGCAGCACAGTGCAGCAGATCCGTCTGCCTCCGCAGGGACCCGACTGTGGAAACGGGGAGAAATCAATAAGCAAGGGGTTGGTTTTTTATCAGAGTCTGTACGACTGTGGTCCAGAAGTAATGACACAAGACTACGGGCTGCTCTCCATATTTAACACGGAGGGATGAGCCCCCGCAGACGCCTGTATCCCTAACCTTTCCACTGCCATTTCAATACACCACGATTGCCTGATAGGTGCGCGGAGAGCGGCTCCGACGGTGATGGATGGCGGTGGATGTCATTTGATTTTCATTTGAACCGGAACATCAGAATCTACTCCGCCTAATTAACCTCTCTGTCTGTTTCCACTTGGCAGACTTCCACAGCCCATGCGGGGAGTAAAAAGGCTGCAGAGCAACTTATCCACGAGGTATTTCACACACAATTTACAATCCACCCTGGTTTTTTGTCACATTAAAGATTTGTTAAGGTTTGTTTTTTGTTCCGGGAATACTGCACGGAACCGACGTCGCTGCCTGGAAATACATTCATACACTGGTAATATGTTTTTCAATTACAGTTCTGTGGAAAGATACAATTGCTTTTTTCTGTTATGTTACCTGTTTTCTTCAGTGACACGTCAGGAATGTATGTTTATAATACAAAGCCAGGTCACTGGAGACCGAAGGGCACATCCTGTTTTTGTTGCAGAGCACTTTGGTCGAAAGAACGTGGTTTTTGTTTCAGTCTAATAAAGAAAGTGTGTCGTGTTTCATCCGTCAGGTTGCTGAGGACTCTTTCAATAATTCACTGAAGCCATAATCCTTTCAAAACAAGGACAATGGGTTCCAAAATACGGTCATTAAAAAGCTGAATCATGCTTGAGTTGTTCAGAGCAGATGTAATAATCCAAGTGTGGATTTTGCGACAGATACAACTTCAGTATGTCTACAGTGAACGTCTGACTGATACGTTCACATTCACCACAGAATGAAAATGTGGAGCAGGTGGGGACTAACAAAATAAAAGATAAAAGATTTATGAATTTTGAAAGGGTGTAAATAACGCCTCATCAAACCTGGAGCTTCCAGAGAATCGAAGCGATATGGTATTTTGTTCATGTTTTAAAAGTCCCCATCTACTTCAGTTGTTTAGGAAGAATGCTGCAACACTGTTCCGCTGTGAAGCTCCAGAACTGTTTTGTGGACTATGAAAACTTCACCTGAGTTTCAATCAGCACGAGGGTGAGGATAGATAATGACTGGTTTTTCGTTTTTTTGGTGAACTTATTCTTTAAAAGCCTATTTCTTCATTCGGCTTCTTCCTACGAGTGATGTGGAACAGTGAACAGTTTCAGTTATTGGGATGTTCCTGTGTTTGCGTTTTTCTCTGAGCTCGTCTCACTGGTGTGAAGTGGGCCGGTCCCAGCTATAAACACATGATGTCAAATACTTCCATACATCTGTGAGGTCTTTGCAGCATTTGAATCAAACTGTGGTGACTGTGGTGGATTGTTTGCTTACTGATCATACAAATCTGATCGAATCAAAGCCACGCAGCTCTGATTGAACTCCTCCCTCCTCTCCAAACCTAAAGATGAAGTGTTGCTTATCTAGTCATGAATCGGCTGTTGAAAGTTCACAAGATTTTAGGTTTTCTGGGGTTTTAATCAACATTGATGGTGTTAATTAACAATGTTTCCTTACTATACTGATAGAAAAAGTAACCCAGACGACATCGAAGTCGAATCTACAACTGTTGACACTGACAATCATTAGAAATAAATTTGACATCTTTCTACATTTGATGATTTCTTTCAGGAGTCAGTTCTTCATTTCACACAAAGTGTAGCAGCAGTAGCTCCTTTTGAAGTTGACTGTCACGGGATCAGCATATCAGAATCAGAATTCCTTTATTGGTCCCGCAAACGAGAAATTTGTGCATCACAGCAGCCAGAAGGACAGGTTCAATATAACAATATAACAATAATAGTAGTAAATAAAAAAGAATATATAATAAAAAGGTAAGAAATAGACTCATATATACATATGTGTACAATATGTATAATATAATATGTATGCACAGAGACGTTACATGAAGCAAATTGCAGCAGTTTGATCAGGAGTGCTCACAGTGTGACTGGCTAAAGACTGAATTCAATACTTCCCTCTATCAAGGTTAGAATTATTTTCTTTTCTGTCAAAAAAAAGCAACCATGATTTATCTTAACACACAGCGAGTTTCCATAATGGATGTTTTCTTCAAACTATAAAAAAGAAGGGTCCCGGGAGAGTTTTTGCTCTCAAACAATGCATGCTGGGAAGTCTGCCAATATGCTGATCCTGTTTCTATGAGTTGACTGAACTCTGTACATTACAGTCATCCAGCGCATCGTTTAAAGTCAAAAGATTTCAAGTACGAAGAACTCGTCTTTATAAGTTTGGAAGTGGTCTGAAAATAAAAACTGTAAACTTGAATCAACTTGGAGCAAATAAAACTTGCATATTTACGTGAAGTTCATTAGAAAAGATAAGTTGATTCCACTTAACTCTGAAATTATTGTTTCACAGTGCGTTGTCGATTGAACTGATGATTATATTTTGATTAACTGATTAGTTTCAGGTCTATACAATGACGATCGACAACGGCGTAAAAGGTCGATCAGTGTTTCCCAAAGCCCGAGACGACGTCCTCAAATCTCTTGTCTTCTCCACAACTCAAAGATATTCATTCAGATTACTGTCATGGAGGAGGAAAGAAACCAATATATTTGACAACATGGCAAATAACCGTGGCAGCTCTAGGTGATAACCCCCAGGACCTGTGACAGACTTTTGTGAGTAATGTTGGTATATAGGGCGGCTGTGGGTCAGGGGTAGAGCCAGCGCCTTGTTATCAGAAGGTCGCTGGTTCCATTCCCCTGGTCTGCATGTCGAAGTGTACTGAACACATGTTGAATCATTCAACATTTAAGAATGATTCTTGGAAAGCTGATGTACTCTCCAGAGGCACTATAATTACTCTTATTACACACTGTGTAGTTGCATTAGGCAAATTCACACTTGAATAAGCCAAGGAGTGCAAAACACACGACTGCATTGTGTAGCATTGCATGTTGGGGGGCTTAATTAATAAAATAAGCAATCTTGAGGGAACTTCTCTTCAATAAAGGCAGCCCCACAAGTTCTTAATGTGTCTGCAAAAAAAAAAAAAAAAGCAATAACACATAAAACTGTTGTGTGAATAATTCAGCAGCAGAATGCATAAATAGTGGATTAGGCTTGATTCAATTATGTCTGTGTGAAAGCAGAGCCTGGCATTAAACAAACAAACACAGGCAACCGGAATGAAGCAGTTCAGCACCCAAGTGGCGAGGCCCCGCGAAGGAGCCAAAAGCGGGCTTCTGCCGAGATCAAACGCAACGAGCAGCATTTAACCGGGGCCAGGCAGACAGACAGGTACAATAGACTCGGCGCCTCTTTTCACTGTCGCGTAGAGAATTGGATGTGATTCTCTCGCAGGGGTGTATCCAACGGCATTTCCACGGGAAGATCATTTTATTGTTTACTTCATAACGCCATACTCTGTATTTTCATTTGCACGCATCAGGTGATATTTATTTCACTTTGACAGAAAACCAGTTTGCTATGCGGCGGGAGTCTCATGATGGAGCACTCGTTCCCAGAAGACTTCTATAATGTCAAATCTATGCCCGTTATCGAGTCCGATGTATGGCATGCTTTCTGCATACATTCCCAGCGTTCTTTATCTGGCGCCGAACGCAGTCAGCACATTGGCCTTTATTGATTTGCTGTAAGCAAATATTAGAAATGGCATACGAATAGCTACATTACCATAGAAATAAGTCGGCATGGGGGAATATGGTCAAAAACATTAACATCTTCGCGGGCCCTCATGATTCTCAAGATAAAATTGATCACATCGCATCATTCAGAGCTACTATTTCGACGCTGATAAGACTGCAGTTCATTTGCGAGCGGCGGAGGCCTGAATGAGAGCAGATGTAGCCAACCTGAGAGGGATATGGGGAGAAGTGTGAACTGATTGCAGAGTTATTCTCTGGGCAATGGAAACCAATATGAGGAGCCAAAAGTAAGCTCCGTCTACATGGGCTGAATAGCTGATTGAGTTCAGGTGGAAGAATGGGACTTGGCAGTGGGGAAGGGAACACCCCTTTCATCCACAGCCATCCACTTTCATTACAACACACCTTTGAAACCAGCGGCACATAATCACACCTGAAACCTGATCAGAGGGGGGGAAATTGCCACTATTCACGCGCGGCATTATTGAAAACTTCCAGCCATGTCCGCATTATGTGCACAATGCATCCAAAGATGTAAAAGTTGGACAATTTGATTTATGCTAATGCGATTGCATTCAACGTCCCGGTCTCCGTAGTGCAAGTGTTGCCATCTTTTAAGAAACCATGTTCTATTTGCAAATGTTGAAATTAATGGATTCCCTCTGTCAGCAGCCATCAGCCTCCTGCAGCATCTCCCACTGGCAAGCGGTGTATGGGTGTCATACATCTTAGCCTATTTGAATTTGCACTGCCCTCTGTGTCTCCTTCCAGGTAGAGATATGAAATATTGACTGTTCTCATCTGGGCCTGCAGCCCCCACCCCCCCATTAAACCACCACCCCCAGCTACTCCGCTATCAAAGTGCTGGCGCAGCAAAGTGGAGAGAGGAAAGAGTGAAGGAGCAAGGAGGCAGATATATGGGAGGGAGTTTAGCAGAAAGGGAGCCACGCTTGAGAAAAGATATGTAAATCAGCGAGCGGTCGCAAATTATGCGTAAACAAAAAATCATGCGGGGGGTTAATAAATCAATGAGACCCGTAATAAGGGAGAGAATGGGAAAATCTGGGTGGAAATAGAAAGCAAATGCCAAAAGGGAAGAAAAAGTTAAAAGGAAAAAACTCTCTTCAGCAATTTGAATGTGAATCTGAAGCACTGAGGGTGTGACAAGACAGCTGATTGTGCAGTAAGTGGTAATTATACACCCCAGTCTGCGGTCGACTGCTGAGTGACAAATAGTCTTCTTGGTGTACACTTGCCTATCTTACCATCTCTAAAGCACAGGAGGGAAGCACCAGTGGTGGGTCTGCGGCTGTGCCACCAAAAAAAAACATCCTCTGCCTGTCATTACGCTGTTCACAGAACAGTAAATTCAGCAGAAGGCACACAGGCAGTTGTTAGCAGTGGCTCAAATTATCTTTGCCCAGGCTTTGTTTCCCATTGTAAATTAAAAGGGACAAAGGTAGAGCTCCTCTGGCATGCTCGACGATAATGACAGGCCTAAAAAAGCAGCTTGGTGCAGCAATATATGAATTTGAATACAGTGGAAAAAGAAAAGTTGGCAAAGATCAGACACTTTTTTCCTGGGAAAGACACATTAGAAGTGTGAAAAAGCACAGAGTTGGCTTAGCTTCCCTGAGTGGTGGCTTCAGTTTTGTGTTAAATACCGTCTCCTCTTATTTTCCCATCATGATGAAATCATGGTAAAATTATGATTTAGAATTGTCTGTCTATCTTGGATGAAACCCCACACATCACCAGTCTCATCTGGGCAGAGCTCAGACAAATGCCGCTTCTTCCAGCAGTTATAAAATTACTGACTGGCTGCCGTAATTGGGTCGCTATTAAATTAAATGTCAAAATATGATTTCTCAGCAGACCACCAGTCTGATTATGGAGAAATTGGGAGGCAGGACTGCACCTTGTTACTCATCAACCAAGGGGGTTTGTTCTGCTTCCTGGCTCCGAGACATGGGCAAAATGAGCCTGTTGTTTTGCATCAGGGAATATGTAGACAGAGAGCATTTTATCATGAAAAACAACTATTTGCATGGCGGCCGTGTTTGAAAATCTTCGGCAACAGCATGTGTTAAGCACTGTTTGTCTCTGTAATGTGCCTATTATTAATTCAGAAGATGAGCGGTTCATCACGAGTCTGAAATACATTTATTCAGCCACATTATTTCACCGCTATGTGATTCAAGCTTTTAATATGTTATACACTGAGAAAGAGATTCAATGATTTCATTCTCGAAATGGAAGTCGACCAATGACCTAACAGCAATTTTGAATACTTTGTATTAAAGGTGCAATACGTGAGAATTGGCCACTGTCACACTCAAACTGAGGAGGGGGGGGCTGCATGTCACCAGAATAACTGTTAAATGCTGCTAACTGTAGCTGCCATCTACTAGTTAGCCTTGCAGCTAGCGGTCCAGGTGGTGAGCTTTGAGCACTGGGGGAGTACTGGTGCTTCCATTGCGAACACAGGCGCTTTGGACCGGGACAGGCTGAGGCAAGATGGTTAGCATGCTAACTTCAGTATCTCTTCAACATCATACAGAGACATTACAACATCAAAACTGTTATTCCGTCACATTCTGTAGATAATTCTACAATGTCTTTTGTTTTCAACAACAATTCTTACATTTTGCACCTTTACACACCTTAACGTCAGTCAAATGGAAAATATTTAACACCTTTTTTAAGGCGCTGCACATCCACACAGGTGTTACACGGCTGATTATACAGTAAGAATGTTGGCGCTATGATGGGAATTACAGAACCTGAGGTCACCAATAACGATAAACGTGAAGGGAAGTCACTTATTCCAGATGCCAAGTTCAACCCACTATGATTAATTCAATCCCCAGCCCATGTAGCTAATCCTAAATTAGAGAGCTGTAGAACTGTCATGGTTCTGTTCACTTGAGTGGCACGCCAACAGGACTTCAGCCTTGCTGAAGTGGGGATTGTCACTGTAAAATAGTTGTATTTTACAAGATTCAGGAGACCAGGTGTGGTAAGTGCAGCACTATAGTCTGCAAATGCCAACACACACCTGAAAATAAGTCTATTTAGAAAAGCATGTTTGGATAAGTGAAAATGGCTGTGTGGGCGTACGATTACAGTGCAGGCAGCGCTGTGCAGAGACATTTAGAAGGCCTCGTGCTGAAAGTTAAAAAAGGGTACATGGAACAAGATTTTAAAAAGCCATACACCGACATATAATTTACATCATTACCTGTCGAATTACAGCAACTTATATTCAAAGAGAATGCAACATGGAATATTAAAACCGACTGTAACTTTCTCTCTTTCTGAAAACGGATTCTTTTTGTGGCTCTATTTTCTTCAAATATAGGGCTGTCTTCTATTAAGATGCCAAAATGTCAGGACCAATTAAAAAAGAACAAACAGAACAAGGTAATGTGACCAGGTCATGTTATTTTCAGCTAAATTAGTTTTAATTGTTTATTGCTCTTTTTGATCAAGGCCAATGCCTTCACCAGGAAAAGAAAATAAAGCCAACAACTTAAAAATAAGCCTAAAAAAAGGGCACATTAGACATTAGGGGCAAGGGGGCATTTTCTCAAGCACACCTTAGCTCCCCACTCTGCATGTACCTGTGAGCAGCATTTTTTCCACCTAAAAAAAACTCAGTAAGTACAGCTTTCACCTGAGTAATGGATAGGCTAATGTTAGCCCCATTGCTAACATTACCATGGCGCTGTTTAGGGTACTGGCCTTGCCCTGTTCTTTGTCGGAGTTTGGATGTTTACCAGAGATGCATCTGGCGAACTCATTGTTTATTAATGTAACAACACGTAGAGCTTTTTAGAGTGACACACTTGTGAGTGGCTAACGTGTTTGTTGTGCCATGTATACACCGATCAGGCATGACATTATGACCACCTGCCTAATATTGGGAAGGTTCCCCTTGTGCAGCCAAAACAGCTGTGACCTGCCAAGACATGGACTTAAAACCTCTGAGGGTGCTGAACTGTTCCTGAGCAGTGTTTGCGGTGTGTCAGGGCACATTGTCCTGCTGGGGGGCCACTGCCATCAGGTAGTGTTGTTATGATGAGGGAGTGTACTTGGTCCACAACAGTGTTTGGATGGGTGGTGCGTGTCAAGTGGCATTCACATGAATGCCAGCACCCAAGGTTTACCTGAGATGATCAGTGTTATTCACGTCACCTGTCAGTGGTTTTAATGTTGTGGCTGATCGGTGTATGTGAAGGTGTGACAGATTGAACCCAGATAGCAAAATTGTCCCAGACACCCTGATCCGGCCCACATACTGCTTGTTTACTTATTACAACAAAGTCTTCACACTTAGCCCATCAAGATATGTCAGATGTGGGAGTTCTAGCCTAGAAATTCAACGGGATTTCAGAGTCAGCTGTGGAAATGGCAGAACGACTGATGATGAAAGCCAAGGCAGCAGAGGAGAACCCATACCTGTTTTGTTGGATCAAGGACAAGCCCTGCTCAAAGATCGCTGAGTAGGAGAACCAGAACCCAACTACACATTCAACACGAGAACGGACTAACAGGAAAATGAGACGAACCGAATGCTTAAACAGGACAGCAAAGGACATGGTCATACTGTAACGGGAACACGGTAATGGAATACAACCTTTTGGACCCCACACAGTCTGGAGGGTACAGGGGTGAATCCCGAGGACACACGTCTATGCGATACAGCTGGACAATAGGGTGACCTTAGACGGGACCGTGGCATCATACCCAGTGTGTCAAACAGGTTGTCTTGGGTGACACACAACAGAACAACAACACACATGGACTACCAAATCTGGTCGAGCACTTGTGAGGCTAAGGTCACTGAGGGACCATGCAGGCTGAACAAGAGCAATAAAAAACAATTTAAAAAAAAAAAAGAATAAATAAAAAGGAAAGTAGGTGGAATTATTTTGGTGTGTTTCACAGTATTGGCAGAGAAAATGATGGAAAGCATTGTGAAATCTTCTTTTCTACAGTATTTGTTTTGAAATGGCACTGCAAGAAGAACATTTCAAAACTTCTGGATGATAATATTGTTTTTTCCGAACAGAGGTCACAAAGTAAGTGGCGATAAGTTATGCGTTGATATGGAAGTTATATAGCTGAATAAAGGCTCGTGCTTAAAAGGAAAAGAAAAAGGAATTCAACCATATATTAAGTTGTGCTTGTTCAATACAGACTTCTTAGATTCAGACACTTGTGAGCAGTGGTCATTATGCATGTATCTAAAGCTTTAACAGACTTAATAAATCATATAAGGAACTGAAAACTGTCCAGTCCGAAGAGTGTATAGACAGGTTAGAATAATACACTACTCATCGTTGAAGCCTTTTTTCTTAAAAGTTAAAGAAATACTTCAAATAAAGCAGTCATCTCACCTATGTAGCTTCTTCAAGTAGGTTTTCAAGAGCATCGGCTGCCTTCATGACTTCTTTTCTATGCAGCCAACACTACACAGTCAGTGATGACGCAAACTGACGACTATTCACAAGTGTTCAGGCCTCTCCTTTCCGGATGAATATCCTTTATTAGCTACTTTTGTTGTGTAATGTTTTAGTGCTGGTTCATTACCAATTGAAAACAGATAAAAACAAACAATGTGTAGCTCGTTTTAAATGAGCAGAGTTGATTGTGCTGGTGTTATTACTTCCACCAAGAAGGTTATGTTGTCACCCCTGTCCTTTCGTTGGGGGTTGGTTGGTTGGTTTGTCAGCAGGATTCTTTAACATTGTGAGATTGTGGGCAATATTTTGGGCAATAATGCATGGATCATATTTAGGTGTATTTAGGTGACTGGTATCTATGAGTGAGTGCAATTTGATGCAGATATAGGGGACTGCTGGGCCTTGGCGGAGGTATGCGCTCTACCGAGTGTCATTCTAGTACTGGATTTCATTTTGAATTAACTGTCAGTGATGTTGCGTGTGCAGCCATTTTGCCTACCGTTTGTGTGTACGCACATTACACTGTATCGTCTGTCTCATACAAACAGGACATGATAATAACAAAACAATGTGGTATAAATCAGATTAAATAATAAATTGAAAGATTGGAAAACCAGATACATTTACAGAAGCTGATAATTAAAAGCATTTACAATCATATAAAACAAGACCAGACGTGAGGGCTTTGAACCGCTTTAGTAGCAGTAAAGAGTTTAAGTTGCAGATTATTCCGTGCATAAGGTGCACTGTAAGGAAATTTAAATTTGAACTGTATGTGGAGCAACAACCTATACTGTGAGCGAGCACCACAATTATGTGCGTTCAAAGTTAAAAGGGATGTTATATAAGGTAGAAGCAACCATATTAAAGATTTATAGATGAACAGAAACTAATGCTGGTCCCGTCTAACCGATGAAGATGGCCAGCCAACTCTGCAGTGATGCAGTCTGCCTTCAAACTATTCAAGTAAAGACCTTGTGCTTTTTACTGCCGTCTTCTGTCGCTTTCCTATTGGTCAAGCGTCCTCCTTGAAGCCAAATGAACATCACACTATTTGTCTATTAAAAGAGAACATCTGCTGTTGTTAACATGCCAGTTTCGTGTCTTCGCGTGTGAGAAGACCAACAGCCAAAAAGAAAATATTCGTGTAATCGAATAATCTGTTCCAGCCAGTATTCTTCTTCTTTTCTTTTTTTTTTTTTTACTTTGTGTGACATATTCATCGAGAACTGTGATGTTAAAATCCTGTTGCTCGTTTGTTGAATGTGTCTGCTCGTTAGTACGAGGTTGCAGGTGCAGCAGCGGGCAGGGCTGCCCCGATTTGGGAGGACTGGCTACATGTGCTGGCACAACAAGGTGGTTACAATAAGGAACTGGGAGTGCTCTCCCGCTCCGTGCAGCCAGAACTGGCCATCCTCACATCCAGGATGGTTTGACCCACTGTCAGGTGTTTATAGAGACATCACTTCATTAGCTGTGGATGATGCCGGACACACATAAGGGCCCACCATCTGCTCCCTAATCCCAGCCAAGGTTAAATATTCTCTTGGCGAGATGGAGAGGAAGGCGGCGGTGAAATGTGTAAGCAACAATGGATGGAAGCGGTTTAGCTAGAGAGGGGAGAAAAAAGGCAATATGTCTACGCCCTTTAATGGATTGAGGGCGACTGATAAATAAAGATAGTTCTGCGAAAGAAGGAAATGCATTGCTGCTGTAACCACTCACCGGAAGAGAAGTTAGGAAACACTTAAGTGAAGTGAATTTGTTTTTCATACAAATACGACACATACATACAAATAAGAGGAATCCATTGTGTGTTTTTTGGATGCGTGAATGAGTGTGTGTGCAGACTAGCTGTTGCTAAGACAACTGTTACTGCTGTACTTTTGTTTTATAATTCTTTATTTTTTTAAGCCCATTACTCAGCCAAGGAACTGGAATGCGTTAAAAACATGGCATCAATTTATCCATCAAGGCATTAACGCTGTTTAACGCGTCAGGGTGTTATGACATCTACCTTGATCTAAAAAGCTGTTCGGCCTCGTTTCATGCGACATTGTGGAATAAACAAAGCATTAGGGCCAACAGGTACGGCCCCGCTGGAAGTCAGTAATTGCTGCGGAGATTCTCTGCACGTCAAACGCTCACCCTGACACCGGGGTCACCTCAGAGTTGAGGGGATTGGCTAATTCGGCTAATTACCCTGGCAGCTACTGATGAGTTCTTCCATTAGCAGGGTCACCCTCCTTTCCCCGGAGTCCCCATGTTAAAATGCAATTAGAAGAAATCAAATTCTGCGCGTCTCCACTCTGACATTTGTTATGTTGGAGGATGCACTAAAAATAATGGAGCTGATGGGGACGGGGCGTGCGAGGGGGGCGGAGGTGTTATTTTACTACGGCTGAAATACGGGCACGTTGTGAAAAGGTGCTTTCAAAACAGATCTGTCTGAAAAGTGCTCTGGGGGAGAAAAAGACATCTCTCCTCCTCCGAGGAGCCAACTGCAGCACCTCATCCATCTTGTTCATTGCCGTGTGAATGTTCCTGCTAACAGCACACCTTTGTGCGGAGTGAGCCGTCAAGATACTTTCATCCTGCTCTGAATGGACAGGATCACATATTCGAGGCCATTATGCTTTAAAGGTGAGAGAGATCAAACATCAAATTACTGTAAGGCTGATTTAGGGCCATTTAACTGGCTCTCTCAGACACAAAGGAGCCAACCGGATTTTTCTCTCTTGAGATGGAACAATTTCCCAGGACCTCTACTGTGATGCATTATAATGTCTGAATTTCAACTGTCATCTCAGCCCTCATTAGGACGACTCCATGGCAACAGTCTAATCGTACTCTGGCAAATGTGTGCGAGTGGGTGTGTGTGCTTGTGTCCGCGCGTGTGTGTGTGGAGACGGGCTGTCTCTCTCTGTTTGCATGTATGAGTGCGCATTTGTATGCATCTGTATTTGTGTGTTTGCGAGTACGAGGTAAAGCATGCAGAGGTAATCTGCCGATCTCCTGACCCATCTCAATTTACATGAAAACCAATTACAGCTGCGGCTGAAGGGAAGTGCCTCGATCCCGGGCAAAAAAAAACAAAAGCGGCGCGGAGGAACATATCACAATGAAACGGCAGAATTGAATGATGAGTGCCGAGATGCGGCGCAGTGGATCATCTGAGGGGCCTGTGTGCTTTGATAAGACTAACCGTTTCCTTTAAGAGGCTTCGGCGTATGAAGACCCTCTCGTGCTGGGAGAGGATTGAAAACGGAACTCATGGGACCCGAACTATCTTTACCTCATTCATAATAACTCTGCTGTCAATGAGAAGCAGTTAGAATTATTTGTATTTTTTTCTTTCTTGGCCCGCTGAAACAAAGAACGCACAGATTTCCGTTTTTGGTCAGTGTGAACATTTCAAAACAATCTTTTAAAAAAGAGCACCGCCTTCTACCTCGGGGCGCCAGAAATGGCGTTCAGTTTGCCTCAGTTTATAACAAATATATTCTTCATGAAAGCTTCTCAACAAGACTCACTGGGGGAAAACATTTTCACGCAGCTCTTGAACACGTAAAAGCGCCTTTTATCCTTACACCGTGAGAGATTTCCTTCCACAGTCTGTTCTTCCATAATTTAATGTTCTCCTTCAGCCCGAACACATACATTAAAAACAAAGGCAGGCAGCAGGGAGGAAAGCCTCCCTTTAAACAACTTGTCTCTAAAAAAGGAAAACATCCATGTCTGGCATGATGTTCCCCCAGCAGGAAGGCGGGTGGAGCGGGCTGGGGTTTGGAGCGGCGGGGTTCAGGCGAGGGGGCAGAGAGGAGGAAATGAGTGGAGACAGGCGGTGCTCTCTGCGGTGAGCCCGTGACACTGCCTGGCCACCTGTCAGGCCCGGTTTGCCGCCTGTCAGGCAGCAGCCTGGGATGGGACAGGCAGGCGGCGGGCTCAAACATGGAGACGAGGGCGGGGAGGATGTATGAGGGACAGATGAACTGGTGTATGCAGATCTATGTCAGGTCAGGAGGAAGCTATAACTGGGACTTCAAAGGACACATGATTCGTACACAAAGGAGCAGCTGGGGTTGGAGGCTGTCCCTGACAGGTGAGTGGGAGATTTGCATAATGAAGCTTGAACAATATTTCGCTGGACTCGTTATCAAATGTTTTTGGTCGGTCCAACAAATAAAAAACACGTACGAGCCGTGACCTCCGGCAGGTGAATGTTACACCACGTCACAACCAGCAATACAATCGATGAGGAGTATACTGGTGAAACGTGTTTATCCTTCATAAACAGGCTCCTCAGAACACTAGGTGGAATTTGCGATGATTTGTACAGTAATTTAAATGTACAGCAGACAATTAAATAATTCTTTACTCTATACATCTTTATTTGACATATTTCAGGTTCAGTGTTCTGCATACATAAATAAAGCAAGAAAATAACCATTATTGTCGTCACTCATTAATCTGCTCAGTTCTGTATAAACGGCGTTGGGTAGCGCCTCTTCCTCACAGCGCTACCCACCGAGAAAAGTAACTCATTCAAGTACTTTTGTGTTATCAAAAATTAAAACACTTTATGATTCCATCTGCATGTTGCTGCTTGTATCGTCCAGAGGATGCATGTCTGCCTCTAAGTGTATTGGCTCAACCGACATTAAAGCAGCTGAGCAGACTTTTGACTGCTAACGATCAGACAGAACTTATTACGATGATGTCGGATGGAAAGTTCTAGCGGCGGCTTTTATTAAAAACAAGTGAACACGATTTGCACAGACTTCAGTACATCAAGTTTCAACAGGGGATAAATGAACAAGAGGCTGCCCGCTCTGCTCCGGCCAGCTTGCTAGCTGCCTTACACCACGCTCGCTGAAACAACACGGCCGCATTTACACATCCGAGGCTGGCCGCGTACTGCCTGCCAAGTCATAGGAGACAAACAGAAACTGAGCAAACGCATTGTGGTTTTTCTTTTTTTCTCTCTTTTTTTGTGGCAACAAAAGGGACAGGAAAATACGGTGAAATGATTACAGTAATGGAGTACTTATTTTGAAGCATAAGCAAGTAGCAGATTACTTGAATTGCAAAACAAACACATCACTCGTCACAACAAAAAGTAATCTAAGTACTCACTTTGTGATGCCAACACTGAACGTAAATGAATTCATTACATATTTTGGCCAATAAAACATAAGAAAATATTGAGTCCGTGATGACATCCTCAATTTACTTTTGTCTGAAAAACAATATATTCAATTTAAAACCATGTAAAACAAAAAACTGAACATTCGTGCATTTTAGTGACACACATTTGTCAGTATTTTCCTTTAAAAAGGACAATATATGAGTTTAATGGTGAAAGAAATTAGGTAGAATAAAATGTGTTGCCTATGAATTTCATTTATATCAACTGATAGTTAATCAAATAATAATTTCAGCTCTGAAAGGAACAAAGATGAGATGTTACAGTGATGGAAAATCATGACGCATTTCTTCAGAAAGCCACATGAAAAACTATAAATATTTTCAACATGGAGATTTGATGACTTTTCCTGGATTGACTTTCACATTAGGGAAGGTGTATCATGATGATACACAAGCTGTATGATAAGAGCTGGACCCTGAGCTCTATGTATTCCCCTACTTATTTATCAAATACATTATGAGCAAAAAGGAAGCTGGTTTAGTTGGGGGAAAAAATAAAAAAATAAATAAAAAAAGCTTGCAATATGTTTGTGTCGACTGCAGGAGTGGGATTCCAGTCCTCCATTCGGTTCGGGGTCGATATATTCACTGGCCGTCATGAAAACCATCCCGACCAGTCACCGGGGGGGAAGACATGGTGTGAAAATCTGACATGTTGCATTCTGTTTGAGGATTGCATTAATCCTCAAGTCATCCTCAAGCCGCTCTTCTCCACAAACAGAAGATAAATATTGAACAGTGGAGCGGCGCGGAGCAGGGAAGAAGGGCACGTGCACGCACGTAGAAACGCGCGGGGGAAGGAACAAGCTTGTTACAGTTCGGTGGGCACGTGCACACACTCCTCACACACTTGTACCATGGATGAAAGCTGATATCAGGCCCTGTTTGCAGCAAGGTGAGGTAGGGGACATACTGTCGGAGTTCTTTAACACCACAGACCTGACAACACCACGGGCTGAGAAGGTAGACAGCTTCTCCCCGTACACGCTTCAGCTCTTTTTCCTCCCCTCCTTGTACACACACACACACACACACACACACACACACACACACAAGGATCCCTGACCTCTGTGGTGTGAAATGGAGGGCTGGGGAGGGAGGTGGGGGGGTGCAAAGTAAAGCGAGAGAGCTGTCAGAAGAATGCATCCAACACGTACTTGACAGGATGGAAGTTCAGACGCTCGCTCTCATCATGCAGGCGGAGCACAGGGGGTGTACGACTCAATTCGAGTGATTCAGCGAGCGGGGCACAAATCAAGGCACATTCTCCATATGTCCACTGTCTGAGCTAACGCTGCTGCTAAATGCGCAAACATGAACATGTCATTTGCCATTATTCCTCTCTCATATTTCATGTCGGATTGCGGAGGAGAAAAGACCGTGTTGAAGGCACACGGGAAGTCGGCTCCTCGTAAATACTCAGCTGTTGGGGTTTTTTTTTTTTGTGCATAAATGTTTGAGGCGTGCTCTACTGCAGCGATAGACTGTTTAGTCATGATTAATGGTATCCAATCATTTTGTTGCGCAGTAGCATCCCACCACCCAGGGGTGTCTATGGAAATCATTTTCATACGGTGAAATTGATACCCACTCTCTTCTCCGCCTGCCTTTCTCTGTACATCTGACCTAATCAAGTACACAAGATGAATATGGGCTGGTCATGTGATTAGGTCTTGATCGTGTTTACGCTGTCTCTTTCTGCATTGCAAAGGATTGCTAATAGGCAGTGAGTTATGGCAATAATAACCAAGCTTCCTTATAATAAGGTAATCAATTCAATCTACTGTCAATTGGCCCGGATTAATGCTCCATCTTTGTTCCCTACAGGGGGGCCATAATTGAAGGTTCCTCCGACTATTGACTTGTGTTGAGTAAACATCTGTTCTTTAATATTCTTCGCTGAGTGGACCCATTAATTATAATTGTAACCAATTAACAAAGCACACATTCAGACAAATATACCAGGATTCAGTTTGTACTCTGATCAATGAGGTGCCAGCCTTCCCCTCCACATCAACCGCAATTACTTTGTATTTGCGACTGCACCACTTCCCACCAGCTCTTCTGAATATTCTGCTTTTTTGAGTCCAGTATGAAGCAAGTGAACTCTGATCCTCCAGCAACAGACGATAGAATTATTATTAAAGCAATAGTACAAACGGCTTTTGCACAACAGATGCCCTTTGTTAAAGTTGCTATATGTAAGAATTAGCCCCCAGTTGAATTCATACTCAAAATGCAATGGGAGCAGTATATCACCAGAGGGTTGGGGGTGTCCACCACTTTTGTAAAAATAACGAGGACATGCACAGTCCCTAGCCAAATGACCCTATTCACACAGTGGACATTTTCCTCTAATGTTGTGCTAAGGACGGAAAGCTTGAATGCTGGGATAATGTTATGCTGCTGTGTTGCAGGTTGTAGGTCGTATAAACATAGGGAATCTGACAAATTGTTTTCATTTCAGTAGCACATGAAAAGTTATTGGACACTGAAAATCCTGAGGGAAATTGGGCCATATTTCAACGTTAAACTACATATTTGATAACAAATTAGCTGACGCTAGCATTCAACCGATTCCAAGCTCAAATTACAGTTTGATTACATCCAGCGTGTTTCACTTCAAGGCTTAAAGAAATGTGTCCAAGATATGCGTTGATATTTTAGAACTAATTATTGCCTTTCCTGTCGTACCGTGTAACACTATCAAACATTTATGTTAGCTACGAAGTGGTCGAATGAAAGCTTTAGCGGTTGTCTTACAGAAGCTAATGGGTCAACAGATATGTTGTTTAACCATGAAAATATCCCAACATCCTTCCAGATTTTCACTTTCCATGATCTTTTCAGTTGCTGATCAAGCTGAAAGCAGTGAAATGATAACGATTAGTCAGGTTCCTTGTGTTTATACGGCTAACAATCTGGAACACAGCAGTAGGCCCACCACAGTGGAGCTTCCCCGGCCTGGGCGTGATGTCACAGAAAAACGATTGCTGTGTGAATATGGTCAGTAGTTTACCAGTACTTAGCAGGCTAGTAGAAACATAGTGAGGTCAAACTTAATTTCTTTACTCGCCAAGACCTGTCTCCAGTGATGGAAAGCAACACCGATGGTAGCTTCATGGCTATCACTTCTTGTTTATTGCTGCCAAATCTGGTTTCTTGCTGGGAGCGGTTGGTGATGCTGGTGGTGGTTGTGATGGTATCTTGTCAAGAGCTTCAGTCATCATTGCTTTACTGTTTATTCATTGACAACTTGTTCTTAAAGGGTCTAACTGGGAACATAACCTTCAACACGACTGACAAGAGGTTAGAGTATGCCCCCGGAGTAGCACCTCTTCATCCTCTAATGTTGTAGTGAGGGCAGACTGGATGCTACAGTGACTGACCATCTCCTCCTGAGGTTCAAAGTGATATTACAAGACAGGATGGCCTAGCTGGATAGCATTCTAACTTCAATAACTGTCTTTGTAACACAGTACTACTCTCTGACATGTCAAAACTGTTAATTCATATTTCACTGACTGCAGCACACTGCTCACTTTGTATATATAATAAATCCCTCGATTCTCTCCCCTCTGTGTGAAGTGTAGAAGAGCAGATACCATGGTATCTGGCAGTGTCCCTTAATATCCAGGTACTGTTAAAATATAGCTAGGGAGCTAAGCTCTGTTTTCCATAATCGATAAAGACAGAACCATAAATGATTCTCTTTAATATACCCACAGGGCAGCTCTCCTAATCCGCCAGACAGCTGACTTTAATTGGTAAACTTCTGCTTTTAGTGAAGTGATGTAATTTGTTCAGTGGATCAGGGAGAGGCCTCTCCCAGTTTCACAAAGGGGCACAGAGACATTTAAGGTTTCTCCTAAGGAACATCACAGCGTGACATAAAATGGTAACAGCTTCCTTTTCATGTCTGACAACACTTCCTTTTTCTTTCCTTTGACTATGGCACTAATTTAATCAAGGTCATATATGATGTAATTCATATGTATGTAAAAGCAACCCATCAAGATTGATCTACCACTGTTGTGCAATTTCGCAAGATCTGTGCTGTCCCGCATTTACAATGATGTCGAGAAGTTATTGTAAAAGAACAAAATTCTCACATATAGCTCCATGAAGCCCAAAGTAAACTACTGGAAGCTATGGGATTTCCACTGAACTCCGACACTGACCCTTCAGAGACCCTCTGTGGTTCTGTGGTTAAGGGCTGCAAAGACTTCGTATAAGAGAGAGAAGGCAGATAGATCAGAGCTTCTCTCTTTCCTTCAGAGTAATGCATCTCTTTCTGAGGCGAAGAAATCAGAGGCTGGGGTCAAGCAAGGATATTGAACTGGGCTTCAGACAAGTCTGAATTTCAGGATATCTATGCTGACATGAAACCACCAAATTAAATTCAGTGCAATTGAATCCCCCTTTCCTCCGCTCTGAAACTCCCTCTCTTTCAAAGCAGGCAGGGAGGAAAAATCAATAGTGTATGTATTGATATTAATGTTGAGCATTATGCGTCTAAATGAAATCAGAGCAGCAGAGAGGAGCATAAGGCCTTTATTAACAACATGTGCTAAAATCAAATTACCATCTAGTTCTGTCTCTCAGGTGGCCTTCGTGCAAGTAAACCAAACTGCTGCTGCCTTGTGTTGTTTACCTCCCGCACAACAGTGCTTTTCTGGAATGAAGAGCCTGCTGCATTGAACTTGTTGAAGTGGGAGTTAGCAGATGGAAAAGCAAAATCCTCCTCATAACTTCATTCATCCACTTCCGTCTGGCTCCCTGTTTAAACAACAATCCCACAATGCAACGCCGAGTGCAGTGTGCATGAGGTCAGCTGAAAGGAGCAAGAAGCTGAACTCACTCGGTGTTTGGATGAAGACAGCAGCCAAAACAGACCATTTCAGAGCACAACGATGCAGCACCGGACAGTGTGAGAAAACCGATGTGTTGAGCCTTAAAGGATGTAAACGGATTCTAGCAAAAATAATACAATTATGAACATGAAATTGAGCATAACATGTCTCCTTTTAGCGTTTTGAAACAAAATTAATCTTTTTACAGCACTTAGACAGCAAATGGATTTTAGATTAGTGCTGCAGCTCCGAGGGAAACACCACTGGTGCACAAGCTGCCAGTTATGCAAAAAGCCTGACAGGAGCTAAGAAGGTGTATCTAGTTAAAAGGGGATGAAAAGGAAGAAAATTTAAATAAATGGTAATTTAGACAAACAAAAAAAGGCACGGGAAACTTGGAAGCTTGTACATGTCACTTAACACGCAGTGGAACAGAGTAGGTTAGACTTGCACACGCTGGCATAAACAAAATGTCGCACATTTTAAAATGTTTGAGACAACCTCAAATTTCCTGCATTTACTTAAAGTCAATATGTTAAGTGCAACAGAATTTAGTATCTGTATAATTTCACTGCTGATAGTTATTTTTTTCCTGAAGGATTTAACGAGGCTTGCAGAGAGAGGTATGATGTGGTCCCGCTTGCTTGACTGACAACTGTCACAGCCTATCAGACTCAGCTGTGAAGGTTTCCACCTGCTCAGCTCCAGTAACTTAGATTGAAGGTAAACTCAAATCCAAGCTGGGACATCTACGGGTCACTTCCCAGCTACTGCTCCATGTTACTTGAGACAGGTAACATGTCTCCTTGCACAGCAAGTGACGAAAGTAAAATCCTAAGTGGATTATAAGAAATGCTCGTACAACAACATGGTAGCTTCCAATCGATCAACATTTCCAGCATTTAGAAAAAAAAAACACGCCTGTTTAAGATGTTAATACTCATTTTCACACATGGTTTTATGCAATACTTTGACAGACAATTCACAACAAATAATCACTGAGACCAATAAATTGGACTCTCAAATTGAGTCTTTAATTAAGTCATTAATTGATTTGTCAGTCCAAAGAAAACTGATCAGCAACAATTTTCATAGATTTTCCAGTGACGGTTTGCTGATTTTTTTTTTTATTTACCAATTATTTCTTGGCTACTGATCAGAAAAAACAGATATCTGAAGATCTGAACGTGGGCTCCAGGATGTTTTCTGACATTTAATAGACAGAATACACACTAATCACTTAATTGAAGTGGTATGAGACTGTATCATAACTAAATTGTTCTTCTTTGAATTAACAAACCTTTGAAGAAAAACCTTTAATTAAAAATGTGAAGATGGATCTGTGTGATTGATGTGGTGGCGGATGAAGAGGCTTTAGATGGCTGACAGATTACAATGCGGGCATGGGCGATTGTCCATTAGGCCTTCTTCAGACCAGTACTTGGCGTTCATGAAGCCGGGTTTTCAATATTCATATCAAATCTGAATAAAAGCGTAAACTTGTCGGGCCTGGATGCATTTAAATATTGAATAGCCCTCCATCATTTCTTTCCTGCAGGGCCAGCTCTTGAGATGAAAGGTAAGCGAGGGGAAAGGCCAGAGCCTGGTCAAGCGATTCAGAAGTGCTGATATCTGCATCCCTTTGAAAATCAAATGCATTGCCTTTGTCATCAGGGGCTCCGTCTTTGATATTTCTTTCTTTTTGTCACCATAATGCCCAGCCTTGTGGGTGAAATGGCGCCAGTATAAATGGAGACTGATTATATCTTAACAACCATTTGATCCTAAAACAGGGACGCAAGACAGACACGGACTCCTGCTGTGCCTCTACAAAGAAAGAGTACAGAGACTGAAGCAAATCTACTATTATGGATGGTAAAAAAAAAAAAAAAAGTGCTTACTAGTCATGGTTGTGGTGCCTTACATTGCATCTCCAAGTTTTCAACAGGAGTCACATCAACAAAGACAGCAATATGTCCATGATGTATATTTGTTTACATAGGGAGATGACCTACATTTCTATTAATGAGCCATTACAACTGG
This sequence comes from Lagodon rhomboides, assembly GCA_039737535.1. Taxonomy (NCBI): domain Eukaryota; kingdom Metazoa; phylum Chordata; class Actinopteri; order Spariformes; family Sparidae; genus Lagodon; species Lagodon rhomboides. Next base: position 10,190,612 of record CM077785.1, on the reverse strand, counting down.
CAGCCCAACCCACACGCCAGAATAAATGTTGGCAATGTGCATCTCTGCAAACCACCAGACTGTTGCAAATTTACATTTCTCTAGGGTTAATTTTCAATTTCATTTTGTTACAAAATACCTGTTTTGGTTGACATAAACACTTAAAGGCCCCATATTATGAAAAACACGTTTTCTCTGGTCTCTACATATATAAACTGGTCCTCCCTGAGCCTACCAACTCCCAGAATGGGGAAAGCAAACGAGTCCTGCATCGTCTCTGCAGCCCACCCACTGGTAAAACGGCGCTCCTACAGGCTGTTCAGATTCAGCTCCTGTCGTTACGTAACGACAGGAGAGATTTTGATAAGCCGGCCTCCTCTGCGCGATGATAGGAGATACCGAGAGGGGGGCGTTCATCCCGGAGGTGAAGTTCAGTGTGTCCAGTGGTAAGATAGCAGCGTTTTGCAATGTCGTCGGCCAGAGCTGGACACACAACTTACTCTGTTGTTGGTTTTAAAAATCAACATGAGTGCCTATATTCTGTCCCAGCTACAGAAGAACACAAGAGACAGTGGTTGTGTTTCATTTTTAACGACAGCGTGCCGGCTACGGTTCCTGTAAGTCTGTTTATGTGTGCTAACCACTTCACATCGGACTGCTTCAGTAACAAGGGTCAGTACAAAGCTGGCTTTGCCTCGACACTGACCCTCGTAAAAGGATCAGTCCCAACCATACGGGACCCAGCTTGTCAGCTTGAAATTGGCTAACTAGTTAGCTTCGCTTCAGTCCGCTATGCAATGCCGTTTGAAGAAACTTTAATGTTAATAATATTACGAGGGAGCTTGGTTGTCACAGTAAAAGTCTGGAAACATGTGCAGACTGGAGACAGAGACCATGCTAACAGTGTCCAAGAGTTTGGAGACTGTGTTGGAGACAAAGATAGCTTTCGCTAACGTTAGCAGTTTTTAGATGTTACCTGTTCCAGGTCAGGGAGGGATGGCAGCCGGGTGGTTGTGTTGGGGAGTGGGGAGTCTCTCACGTAATGTCCATATTTCTTCAGGAGCTTCTCCTTCTGGGTCCGATTCTGGGTCACTGAAAACTGGTATGGTTGAACAACAGCATCTCGGCGAGCCATAGCGATACATCCAAACATTAGCGCATGCTACCGCTAGCATAACCAGCGTCGTCTCCCTGAGAGGGGCGTGTAGCAGGCAGGGCAGGCGGTGACAGACGGAGCTCATTAGCATTTAAAGGTGCAGGCACAGAAACAGCCTGCTCTCAGCAGAGACTCAGCAGAGCGACTTTTAGACAGCTGAAATTCAGGACCACGGATGGGTTTGGGGCAATACATTTCGAATACAGTGTTGTTGGACCTCTGACAGCTGTGTGAAATTGATGAAAAACAGTATAATATGGGACCTTTGAAAATTAAACACAATTAAAATTGCTGAAACACATTCTTAAACTGTGGTCACTGGCTTAGCAGTCTTCTTGTCTGTAACCATCCCCTCCACATCCTGTTATGAAAGTCAGGTCATAAACATGTGGGACCTGCCGTCCTTTTGGTAGATTTTGTGATATTTTGCTGGATAAGTTAAAACCTTGACTTCAGCAAAATCAGTGCCCTTTATCCTCCAAGCAGTTCTGCACATACCACTTTGACAGAGCTTCTGTGTCATTTTGTTTATTCACAAGCCAAAGAAAATGTTGGAGAAGCATTTTGACTAAGATGTTATGTATTGACCTGAAAATCGTTCTTTTTTTTCCTTACAAATTCCTCTTCTATTTATTCCAACCAAATCTTGTGTATCTCCAACACAATAGGGGATTACTAAACAGCAGCATTGCTGTGGGCTGTTGTCAGGATTCAAACAAGTCAGACTCCACTTGGGGAGGTGCGTTTAAAAACACGTTTTGCTTTCTTACTGCTTCTAGAAAATGACTGAACAACCTGGATGACCGCGGACACTGACAGGCTATCTCTTGTGTAAAACTAACTTGAGGGAAGTTGATCTGGGATTTAAAATCTTCTAACTAACCAAAGTGTCATGCTGCCAGAGCATCATTTTAGGATTACCTAGAATACTACTATAGACGAGGATCCAGCTCGACAGAATGACTCAAGCCTTCCAGGGAGGCTGCTCCATGCCAGCAATCCTAACACGCCATCTGGGATCTGGGTGCAATGATTTCCTTAATGACGACCTCAGCGTGAGGATGAAGAGGCTAACAGGGACAGGAAGCAATGGGTCTCCCTGCCAGGACACTGGTCCAGATGAGGTCTCACCAAGTAGCAGTCCAGACCCATCACCTCCCATGAATAACGCTGGAGAGCCGCCTGTGGCCATTCTCGTGGCAGGAGTCTGTGTGAGTGTGTGTGAAAGCGCCTTTATGTGTGTATGTGTGTTTGAATCCAAGTGCGTGCTCTGCACAGTAATAGCAGGTGTGATTGTGGTCTGCGTATGTGAATATGGAGTGATGAGTAGTTAATTGGGGCCTCAGGTGACTCTGGACACTGAGGCGTGTTGTCAAAGCTGTGAATCCTCACTGGAACTGACATGACAGCCGTTATTCTGAGCCATCAAACTGGACGTGTCACTACTGACCATGCCACTGGGACTGGTCAGACACTGAGAAGACGTGTCTCTGCGCATCTCAGCCAGCTCTCACCGGGCCTGTTTCCTCTCTGGTGGTATAAAGCGATGCCGGCCATCAAAATAACTATTCCTGCTGAGCTAAATATTTGTCAGATCACTCCCCACAGCACTCCATGATCTACACAGGCTCAAAACTCTTGCACTTCAGACACAATATCACAACTTAACAGCTTTGCACCTGTCAGACACTTCAGAGAAGTTAATAATTTGATTCAGACCAAGTTCGAGTAAAGTGTAGTTTGCCAAATCATCCATTTAAAACTGAATAAGAAAAGATTGACTGAAGTATTTACGCACGTAAAGAAATGAGTGCATTTGCATTGGTGGAACTTCAAGACCTTGAACGAGATAAAGCAGCTTCTAAGTATCATTGAGCAAGTTTCCAGAATTGTGAGCGTGTGTGGGCAGTGAAATCCAGTGGAGAATATCAAAGACAGATTCTCATAATATGTTAGACTTGTTAGAAGTTAAATTCATGTCCTTAAAAGTGCATGAATATCATATTGTGAAGCTGCAATAGATATTAATACTGTGTGCACATCACAGTGATGTAACAGGTGTGCCTGCAAGAAGCCAACACAGGACGTCTACACTGGATATTTATTGGCTGACCTTTTATGATATGTATTATTAGCTTTAATCATTCATAATATACAGTTGTTGTTTTTTTAAATTTCATATCATTAAAGTGAGATAGTGTTAAATCATTGTCTGAGGCTACAAATCCAGTAGAAACAGCTACACAGTACAGGAAAGTAGCTACAGTGAAAGGTGGCCAAGGCATCGCATCTGACTATGACTCGGTGTGAAGTGACAGTTAACATTTCTTGTTGTGGAGTCGATCAAATGACTGCAAAGAGATGTAAAAAGAAAAAATCCCACCACAGTGGGATGCAAAACAACCACAATGTCCCTGGTATAATGACACACAAAACAAGACACCAAAGGACAAGCAAAACAAGACTTAACATGTCATTAACGCATAAAAAGAAATGTAAAAAAGCATTCAAAACAACCACAAAGAGACACAGAATGACTAAACAGAGATGGGAGACGACCACAGAGAGAGGAAAAACGCTTAAAAAAACAACAGAAACAAGACCGTAAAAAACACAGTCGTGTTGTTTGTAGTCCTTGTGTGTCTCTCTCAGTCTGGGTGTCTTGCTCCCATGTTGGAGGGCATTTAACAATCTCTGCATCCAAGGGCCCTGGTATTTATAGAAGTATAATGTGCAAACAGGCATGAACACAGTTTTCCAGAGATAGCTGGATAGGTTGTTTGCCAGTGTGTTATTATAAAGTCTACACAGCAATGCATTTATAAAATAGATTTTAATAGATATTAGTGAGTGATAAATTGTATCATTCCTTTCATTTACATTCCAACCATGATTTCCCTCCGATTTTATTCATGTTTTCTTTTTAACCCTTATTTTGCCAGGATTTGGGAGAAACAGTTACTACTGAGCGTGAGCTGGGGGAAATCCCGGACAAGGTTAGAACCTGCCTAAATTGGGAAAAAAGTATGTTGAGAGTGGCCACAGCCACAGAACGCAGCACACATGCAGTAATCTGCACTGAGGAATGCTGCAACCAGATCCGTTGAAATAATTGCAGATGTATCGACCTCATAACTGCAGCACTGATCTACCTTTTTGTCCATGCGTTGATGAAAGGGTATGGAGGCGACAACGCTTGTGGCTTCTGGAATATCGCTGGTGATGGAGTAGTGGCCAAGAAGCGAGTGAAGGGGAAAGTTTGGCTTGAGTTTTTTTTTTTTTTTTGGAGGGGGATGGTTCGTGGAGTGGCGACATGCAGACGATCCACGTGTGACAGATGAAACTTGAAGCAGTGAAGGTGTGTCGATGCAGCTTTAGTCGAGGCACCCTTGGTAGGTGTCCTAAATTGTCGAAGCCATGCTGCTGGGTTAGAGTTGAATCGAACGTGATAGAAACCTGTGCCTCCGAAACAGAGGACCAGTTCAAGGACCACAGTCAGGTAATCATCAAACTCCTGTCCACGAGCTGGGTAAGCTGGACAAAAAATATCTATACAGAGAGAGAAACCTGTATGACTGCGAGCTCTTTAGAACGAGTTGGGACTTTAGCATGCATGATGAGTATGCCTTCATGGCTGTCAATCAGTCTTGGTTGAGAAGGTCGGTCGAGGTAGGGAAGGAGTAGTCCAGCTAGCTTGATGTATTTACTGGTGAGGATTTGTTGCCAAAGGTATGCCAAGATGGAAGAGGGTTGAGGAGGAGGCTGCTAGGTGGGAAGCCAAGGAAAACTGAATGTTTCTTGTCACCAGGATAGGTGCATATAGAGGAATTGTAGATAGTAAATAGACAGGCGGCCCTGAGCTGCAAGGTACGAGTGCCAACCCGGTCTCAGTAAGAAGCCGAAGAGGTCGCTGTAGAGGAGCGATTAAGGGGAGGGGAACTGGCGACTCCGTGCCAGTACAGCGGGATAGAGGCCGGTATGGAGGAGGTCGTGGGAAGAGGAACTGGCAGCCTGGTGCCAGTAGACGTTAGCAGAGGTTGTTGCGAAGAGGTAGTGGGACGAGTAGCTGGCAACCCAGTGCCAGAAATGAGAGAATTCCTACATTCCAATACCCATACTACCATACTATTTAGTAAGCCAGAAAATATTTAGTATGTCCCAATATGAAGTATATGAAATGCAGTATGCAAAAATACTATAATTTCCTCCTATATCCGGTCACATATTGTAGCATGCAAGCCAGAGTGCTTCTCTGGCTATTCTGAACCACAATCCTCTGCGCAGTGGAAGATATGTCACATACAGCAGGGTCACATGAATATAAACGAAGCTGAGACAGCGCTAACATTTGACGGATCCCTGACAGATGACACCAGAAACAACAGATGAAAGCCCATTTAAGTGGCAGTACTACATTCTTTGTACTCGTGCTTAGGCTGCAACAGATATAGGAGCGAGAGGGTGAAAGTTCAAGCTGCACAAATGTAGTATGTCCCAGCGGTATGCATGCTGCATGCAACAGTATGTTCACTGTAGGGAACGCTGCATAACGTACTAAGAGTAAAAGGTATGTGATTCGGAAGACACCCTATGTCCCAGTTGCATGAATATTGCATGCAACAGCATGTACTTTGTAAGGGCGGCTGCAGTACATAGAAGAGTAAAAACTAAATGTATGTGATTTGGAACGCACCCATGAAGGTTTTGCAAAAAAGAAACAGCAGTGGGAAGAGGAACTGGCAACCCAGTGCCAATAGTGAGAGATAGAGGTTGTTGGAAAGAGGATGTAGTGGGGAGAGGAACTGGCAACCCGGTGCCATCGATCACATTTGATGTGGTGTGATTCGGAATAAGTTATTGGAGGGAATGGGGGATAGTATGGAGCAGACTTGGCAACCCGAAGGATGCAGCTGCTGATAGTTTTAGCAGTCAGTAGAAACACAAATAAGGACCTTTTGTGACCTAAACATCAACGTTTTTTAATAAATCAGTCACTGCAGAGGTGAAAATGTGCGCAGAAAATCACTCTTCACTCTCCAATGCATCACATTCAGCGACACTGCACTAAATCTTTGCTGTAACTGTGGGAGAGGAAATGAGGCTTGTGCATGTGAGCCCAGTTCCACAAAGACTGAGATTTATAAAACAAAAACAGGCAAACGCAGTTGTGTAAATCGGATCAATAGAATGCAAATGCCTAAATCTGTCTTTGTGCATACACACAGATTTAATATGTCGTCTAAATGCATTTTTACTCATTTCACCAGTGTTCCCCTATTGTTTGAATCTGCACATCAGTCCAGGTCCCCATTCAAAAGTTTCTAAAAGCATCGCTGCAAGAAGCTTGTCACATCATAGCAATCTTTAATTCATCAAAATCCTCAAGCAAAGAGAACAAAATCATCTGTATTCGCACCAGAAGAAAAGAAAAAGGTTTCCAGGGACCGCTGATGCATGCCGCCAACATTACCAACACTCTGACTCCATTTTCAGAAGTATAAAGTAACTCAACATGCTCTCCCAAAGGTACTGAAACCCTGCATAAAAATGTTCTGTTACAATGCCAGCTGCCAACAGTGATCTGAGCTTTCTCTTTCCCCCGGTGCAGAATGCAGTTGCCACAATATCTCTGGTGTTACAGCAGAAGCCGGGACAGCCCCGAGCCCTGGTGCACATTCTGCTAATTCGCCACTTGTTTTTCCTGGCAGGGGTGCGTTCAGTACAAACCGTACTCGAGCTGAATGAGGAAAGAATCGATATGCCTGTTGGCTTCACGAACAGGATTTAGCTCCAATTAGATTCAATTTACAGGTGTCATGCTCGAGATTACTTTGTTTTCACTGACAGTCGGGGAGGGGGAATGCAATAAGCAGAAATGTTAAATGAAAGAACTGGACAACAGCGAGCGCAGCCGCGGGATTATCACCCGTGGTAACTGCATTGGGGATTTTAGTTGAAATATGAGATTGTTGAGATTGATCTCCTCCTCTGGATCGAAGTTCAGTGAGGGGACACGTTTCCTTCTTCTTTAAAGCTTAACCACAGTGTTTGAGGGGAGCGGGGGTGTCTGAGTGCCGCTCCTATAAAGCAAACTATTTGCACTGACAGCTGATAATTTCATGTCTGCTCTGTAGACACCGACCCACCGCTCACATCTCACTCACTGTCCTCGCACCACCACACAGTTTCTATTACCTTTCCTCTCTCCGGGCCTTCACTTGCTATCACCTGCGCAGAAACAGCAGAATACAATCATTCAAAAAATGTTTCTTTTTCTCTCTTTTTTTTTTCTTCTTGCCTTGGGTGAACACTCCAATTCCCTGTATGGATGGAGACCATTACAGATCAGACAGCGCACGGGGGAATGTGTCACGCTGGCTCGTCAGCCCGGAGAGTCACAGGTGGACACGTGACAAGTCATTAAGTCTCAGCTCTGTCCCCGTGTAGGAGGGAGTGCCCTGGGTCAAATGGAGACAGTGACTGTAGAAGTGTAGCGGAGACAGACAGCGATCATAACAGGCCTAATGGGCAGGACTAATGGTGCAATGGGCTCCAATTACAGGCCTTTCTGACAGCTGCTCACCACCACTCCAGCTTCACCTGCACTGGGAGCGCCGAACAAGCGATGGCCGGCCAGTTGAGGACATTGTTAGCTCGCATAGAGTTATCTCCCCGGACTCCCCGCTGGAAACAATGGTCCGCTGCACACAATTTAAGGGCCTCACTGCGCATGGAGGAATTTTGCTTTATGGGGTGAGGGGGCTGTATTTTTTTTAACGGCGGTTGACAATTTGCGAGAGAAGTTGAGGTAATTTTGGGACGCAAGACTTCAACCTGTTCACCTGCCTTCAAATGTTTTGTTTGTTGTGAGGATGGATTGTATCATTTCCTGTCCTCGCAGATATGCTCATTGAGCGGCGCTGCTTTCTGGCGTCATCATTCAGTTCATCACCGATGTCAATATGTCTGGAGAAAGCTGAGTTTGGAGCCATCAGTTGACAGCGGCGATTTATCACCGTTTATTATTTTCCCAGGGTCCCAATCAAAATATTAATTGTGCTGCTGCGCTGGGCTTCGCCGCTTCAATCCATCCGTGAGCGGTGCATTAAATAAAGAGTAGGTCCGTCCTCGGAAAACCCCGCCCGCGAACGTTCCCCAGCATTATGAACACACATTTGTCTTCCGGGAGGGCAGCTTGTCCTGCTAGTGAATTACTCTCCAGCGCTTAAGAAATATTCATTCACTTACTGCCGGAGCGACCTGTCTGCTTTCTGCCCTTCTAAATGGCTCTGGATCATTATCAGTGATAGAAGGTTTTTTTTTTGTTCCTCTCTGAGCTCTGTTTACAGTACGTGTCCGGCTGAACACACGAGCTCAGCATTTGTGTTGATGGATTAAAGCTTGTTACGATGACAGAAGCGTTCAGGCCGTCAGAGAGGCACGCCACCCCTCAGCACGTGAATCATTTATTTTAGTGAGAGGCCGAATTATCTGGATTATAACAGCTTGGGGTAATGTATTTATACTATTGGCCATTATCTCTATTGATTCTGATAATATTGTAATCACCAAAATAATTCCTGAGATCTGGGTACACATTTTCAGAGCTTCAACTAAAGCAGTTTAGCCCGAATATTGAAACCAATTCATATGGTGAGTTTGTGGGAAATGTCGCTCATGATCCTTCAACATGCTGATTGCTTTTTAGCAATGTCCCAAATCTTAACTTAGTAAGAAGACTTCATGCATGAACAACTCATCTAAACAGAGTTGTTGTTAAAAGACGCAATATGGCCAGAATTCTAGGTGAAAAAAACTCAAAAAAGGAGCAGACAGTTTGTGTTGCAGAGATGTCTACTGAAGTTAGCATGCTAACTCTGGTGCTATGCTGCCAGACATGTGTTTAGAGTGACCTTTGAGGTGGCCATATCTTACAAACTGCACCTTTACCTGGAACATATAAGTGACTCAAGAAGAGAAATTGTCTTGACTTTAGAATGTCTTCCTTCAGTGTGAACGATATTCACATTCTGTTGAGAATTGTGACTTTCTGCACCTGTGCAAAAAACACTTAATGCATGAATGTAATTTAAAGGGGTGTGTTGCCAAATCACAGTGAATAAAAGGCCCCACAAACTTTTTTTCCTTCCTCATGAAACCTTGGGAAGCTGATTTTACTTTATATTTTGAAACCTGCTTTGTTTACATCCATTACTTCACTTTGTCGGCGCAGTGCTGTGTCTCTCGGCTGTTGCCACCACCTGTAGCTCAGCGGAATGGTGTGGATCCACTGGCAGGAAGGCGTACCGTGTCACTTGAATGCACGTGCGCGTGCATGCCCGTGCACACGAACTAACAAAACAGGGGCCCACTCATAAAAACATTTCTCCATAACGCTGTCAAAAACTCCACGGGGTGCCTCAAAGCAAGACAAATGGTATCTAACTTCATGTCAAAACATTCCTCCCTTTTTCTCCCACAGTACCACTTTGTTGACAACAGTAGTAGAAGCACTAATAAATGCTTTTTTATCTGTTTGTGTGGACCGACAGGTCCAAAGTAAGATGCACTTTTCGCTGTTTTGTGAATGTCACTTGCCCACAAATAGACCTTTCATGGCTATCTGTTGTGTATGCTTATAATCAAATCTCATGAACGGGTGGCATTCATCAGGTGGAGAAAAAGTAATTTTCAGAAAGTTTGTTCAGTAAAGAAAATTTGGATAACAAAAGTAAGTAAGAGACACCTAGAAGTACAGAAATATTCTTGTATGAGGCCCAGTGTAATTATAATAGAATGAGGACAAAAACTATGAAAATGAGTCCTCATAAAGCAGAATTAAGGTAAGACATCTAAAAATGTCACCTGATCAAGCTCACCCTGTAAGCAGGTTACCAGATATTGATGGTATATCTAACTCAATACGACTGTCTATCACGTATAGTTTCTTATACGTCGCCTTCTCAATATTGAATCGGTGTTAATCTGACACCTCCAGCCCACCACAAACTGGACCTCTGCATGCCAATTACTCAACAGATAATATCCGTGGTGACTATGTGACTCGAAGGTTCATTACCACACTGAACCTGAACCAACATTAGCCTCTCCCAAGTAAGGTTATATACATACTCAATATTGCATTTAAATAGGCTGACCTCAGCAGTTGCGGTTTAACATGCCAACTCTCAGAGCTCTGCAGAAGACTTCACAGCTCTATTATAAAAGTCAGTGGGTCACACTGAACAGACATTATTCTCATATTAAACAGCGATCGGCTCTCACATACCATCTAACTCAGACCATTTGTTATTCCACAGGCAAGTGCACTCTCCACACAGGGAGTCTGGAGGATCAGGCTGCACTTCCTTCATTTGTTTTTTTCCCTGCTTAAAAGATCTGTGCGTCTGAAATGGTTTTGCATGTAAAATGTGCGATTACCACACTGAAATCCTTAAATGCGAAACATGTAATTTTTCTCTATCTCTCTGTCAAAACAAAACAAAAGACATTTGCCGAGTGTTGTGTGGGAACAGCTGGGCGGAGTCGGGGGGCAAAGCTGCAGCGGCTGATCACAACCGTCCGACTCTGGAGGAGAGAGCCGGGCGCAGAGCCAGACCTTCTGGAGGAATGAACACCCAGAGCCACATCGACAGGAGGAGAACTCAGAGATACTTAAAAGTGGATTTATCTTCACTCTTGTTTATCAACCAGACTGCAGCAGCGATCGGCTTTCCGATTTCAGAAGTGTGAATATGCAAAATATTGCTGCTTGACACAAGTCCATTCCTAGTGTACGAGCACTGGGTGGATCAAGCATACTTGTATGTGATGAATATTGGACCAGGATGGGCTTCAAAACTATTTGTGATGTCCTAAATCATGCTCTTAGGCCCGCCTCTTCAAATCAGATTTTTTAATGAGCGCAGAGAAAATGTACACTTTGAGCGCTGAATATGAAAACAGCCTTCTAGTGTCAAACTCTGCACATACATCGTCCTACAAAGTGAGGCTCGAACATACAACTGCAGGAACAAGAAGAGTAACATTTTTTGACTGGAGGGGGGGCTTAAAATTTAATTCTTAATCCTGTGTGGCCAGGCTGGCGTGGACTGCAAGTGTATAAGGCAGCATGTGGTGCACAATCAAATCCCATCGTGCTGTAAAAGCGTGGATGCTTATTTTTGTATACGTTAGTGCCAGTGTTACAGCACAGTTGATTGTGTTGTATAAGAGCTCTGTTGTTCAGTCACTGAAGATGGACTCAAATGAACATGATAGCTCATATCGTGTGTTATTTTTGCCTCTGAAAAATTGCTGTTTGAGCAACAAGCCTGTCTGCTGTCTATGTTTTTGTTTTGGCTCCTTTTCTGTCCACGGTGTCAGTCATCGGGTCGAAAACAACTAATTCCCTGAAGAGGCCTCGGAAAAGAGGCTCAGAAAAAAAACCTCAGTTTTCGCTCTCTTCGTTCCCTTTTAAAACCAGTGTTTGCTACATAAGGGACCTCTCCTCCCATGGTGCATAGCTTTTGTCTGAACGAGAGGGAAATAGACAAGTAAGTCTCTTCTTCCCTCCTCCAAGCTGTATCTGTTTTATAGGGAGTCTCCAGAACTCAATTTCCATGTCATTTAAGGTCTGGCCCGGAGACGAGTCGTAGTCAGAGGTGTAAAATTTGCCCTTATCTACCCTCTACACACACACACTGACACGTATTTATCCCCTTGCCGCTTTACAGCAGGCAGTGCTATCCTTTACTGCCAAATCAGCTCATAATGTTGACACACTGTATTTCAAAAATATAGAGCGGAAAAAGATTTTGAAGGTGGGTTGTTTAGCCAAAGACTTTGATTGTAAGTGTGCATCTGTGGAAACAAAGATGAATACTTTCAGACAGTGGAGATGTAATCTTAGTTCAGGTAATGACAGCATACCTGGAGGTACTGTCCGGGTTTTATGTACAGCTGCCTGTCCGCCAATGAGTAGCGCAGTGCACCAGAATTTTTGTGAGCGCGGAGCATTTATACGTTGTTTCCTTCACTTCCCACAGATTGAAACAAGTAAAGAGACAAAGAGTACACAGTAAGAGAGCGCTTATCTTCTCTCTGTGAAGCTAGAGTGCCTTTTATATATATAATAACTGCCATATTTGTTTTTGCGCGTTATACAGCTCCTCTCGCCTCTGTTTTCACTAAATATTTGACAACTTCTTGCGTGCAACACCAGCTTTACACCGCGTCTCTCCCTTCATCGCCTTACACTGATGAATCACTGCAACAGCAACACATGCAGGATGTCATCGAGGGGGAACCACTGACGCTAACTTATTTGAAATCTGTGAGAAGTATATGAACACTTAGCCTGAGAAATCGATTATAGCACAATCTTACAATACTATGATGTAGTTGTAAGCAGATTTTAAAGGAATAGTTCAGCCTTTTGGGAAACTTTCTTACTGAGAGTTATATGAGAAGATTGATATTACTCTTGTGTAAATGTGTAGCTGGTGCCAGCATCTTATCTTAACTCAGCGTAAGGCCAGCAGAAAGTGGCAGACAGCTAGACTGGCTCTGTCCACAGTTTACAGATTAACATGGTATTTTCTTGCTGTTTTAATTCATATAAAAAGCAAAAAAACACAGTCCTATGTGCCAGACTGTTTTTTGGCTTGAACCCATACACAACTACTGGTAAAATGGTGAATCATTTCACACTTTGATACTTGTGCAGTGAGCTTAATATGGGCTGGAAGGCAGATTTTGTTACATTTGGAGAGCGCCAGGCCAGTTGTTTCTCCCTTTTTCCAACTGTATTCTGAGCGAAGCTAACTGGCTGCTGACTCCAGGTAGATCCAGTATGTTCTGTACATCTGTATTGTCATCTCTCTCAAGTGTTTCATTGTGTCTTTTAGACTACAACCATAACTCCTCTAACCTGACGTACCAGATGGTTTGTTATACAGAACCATCTGGGAAGTATCTTTAGAAACCCGATCGCTGGTTGAAAATGGGCTAAGAAATACTTGGCAGGTGATTGGACGAACCATCTGTCCATCAGCCGAGCCAGTTGCTGAATCAAACTCTTACCGAAGTCAGTCGAAAGAAGAGCGAAAGCCTTACGTGTCGTCATTGGTCTCCTTTCAATGAAGTAAATTCTCCAGTTCGGACAAAACCGATGCTAGCAGCATCTACGCTAACCTCATCAGGAGCTGCCATTGTTGCTCTCAAACGAACAGTTGCGTCTCTCGCTGGTTGATCATTTATCAGTTTCCTCCAGTTACAGATGCTTCGTAGGAAGGATCAACAAGGGGACATCCATTGGAAAGTGTCCAGGTGTTCCTGTTTGGAGCGTGAAAGTGCATTTTTATATTTTGTGTAAATATACAACAGCAATCATAACTCCCATCCATGCTGGAGTTAGTTAGGCACAATGTGGTGTATTGTTGGCTTCAGCGGAACATTGATGTACTTAAGTCTTTGTCACCAAAATCCAAAAGAGCCTTCTGTTTACAGCCCGCTGGCTACAAGGCGCACGCATCTGTACGTGTTAAAACATACAACATACAAACAGCACGCTTCCACTTATACATTTATCAGTCTCTCTCGTTTGTTGTCCAGTCTACCTACAAATCATCTAGTCTCAATTCATCACAAAGATCTATACTTTCTGTCATGGTACAGTTAGTGTATGACCATGAGACGTGTGTTTTCTAATGAGTGTCATCAACCTGCATACACCAGAGATGATTATCCATGTTGGAGCTGCAGCAGTATGATGTAGAACGGAGTGTTCCCGTTCTAATCACTGGGAATAATCAGAGCAACCAACCATCCATTCATTTATTTGTCCATTTTCCAACTTCACTGGTCCTCACTCACACTGCAGGACTTGTTCTCGCACTGGATGAAAGACAAAGAAAAAGCACAAGCAGCACTGCGTTGTGTTGAGTTTGGCTCTGCTGCCCTTGGACTTTTGTGTACAACCATGACAACGGAAAAGAGCATCTCCGACACAGCACACACATTCAAAGATGGGTTTTTAAATAGTTTATATTTACCAGCGACAAGAAGCGCAGATCATTTTTGTGTGCAGACGGAGGAAGGAAGTGGGAGAAACTTTTAAAGTGAGCAGCTTTAACTGAAATAATGAGCCGCCATGTTAGAATTACTCTGAGAAACACATCTCATGCCGCATTCATGACACATCAGAGTTATCCTAATTGCCAGTTTCTGGCTGGTAAATAGTGTTCACTTCAACATCCCAATTACAACTGGGGTCTTTGCAGGGGGGACGCCACCAATGCTATACATAAAGATCAGATAACTTGTAATGAGCAGAACTAATCAGTTGGTGAAAACAGTTGCGTCATGTCTTCTGTGGCTGTGGAGGAGCTTTCCAGTGTTTGAACACAGCCCTGATGACATCGTCGGGGCAATCTCAGCCTGGGCTCTGTAAATACACATTTCAAAGAGAAAACGTCTGTTAAAAACTGGAGTGTTGAGTTAATTCGTCACCATTCAAGAAAGTAAAGAGCAGCGGACTGAGACAACCACTGCCCAAATCATGCTCTTAGGCCCGCCTCTTCAAATCAGATTTTTAATGAGCGCAGAGAAAATGTACACTTTGAATATGAAAACAGCCTTCTAGTGTCAAACTCTGCACATACATCGTCCTACAAAGTGAGGCTCGAACATACAACTGCAGGAACAAGAAGAGTAACATTTTTTGACTGGAGGGGGAGCTTAAAATTTCATTCTTAATCCTGTGTGGCCAGGCTGGCGTGGACTGCAAGTGTATAAGGCAGCATGTGGTGCACAATCAAATCCCATCGTGCTGTAATGGCATGGATGCTTATTTTTGTATACGTTAGTGCCAGTGTTACAGCACAGTTGATTGTGTTGTATAAGAGCTCTGTTGTTCAGTCACTGAAGATGGACTCAAATGAACATGATAGCTCATATTGTGTGTTATTTTTGCCTCTGAAAAAGGCCTCTGGCCTTCAATCAATTTTTGGCAGGTGAAAATGCCCATTTTGTGTTGTAATGGTCCTTTAAAATGATTCAAAGCTGTCCTGTGAGCTCAGATCTTTACATTATGAAGCTTATGAATGAGATCAAGTCATATTTAGGCAGAAATCACCTTTCATTAACTGTATTTGGCCTTCAATCAATTTTTGGCAGGTGAAAATGCCCATTTTGTGTTGTAATGGTCCTTTAAAAGGATTCAAAGCTGTCCTGTGAGCTCTAGTGTTTATATTATGAAGCTCATGAATGAGATCAAGTCATATTTAGGCAGAAATAACCTTTCATTAACTGTATTTGGCCTTCAATCAATTTTTTACAGGTGAAAACTAATTGAAAACTGCAAAACACATCCAAACATGGGAAGCAAATGCTATGTATAGTGCCCAGATCAGATAAAAACAATGCAGAGTCACGAGGATCATTGCAAAAGTTATCATATCTTTATTGAAAACCCACCAATAAATCATATTCATTATAGTCTAATTTCCAAAGACAGGGCTAAACAAAGTCATCAGACATACCAAGCACAGACACGTATATCACGTAATTGCCATGTCTGATTTCGCTACAAACTACACTTCTTTTGGTCACAGTTGTAATAATTAGCCTACGTAACAACAAACGTTAAACTTTCGAAGACACATGCCTTTGCTATGATTACATTGTAATGCAGCTGTGTGTATCAGCATATTATGACCGGTTAATCTAGAGAAAAGCAGACGTTTTTGTGCTACCGCTCAACGGGCTGCTGTGCGCGCTCCTGCGGCCTGTAATCAGATTCTGGCAGACGATCACTTTTTGGCACGACACCTGTCCTCAGCTCCGCCAGCAACGGCGGAGCAGCGACCATCCAACATCACCGCTAGCCGGGGGAAACCACAGCAGCAGAGGAGAGCGACAGAGGAGCCAGGCGGTGAATAACCCTGAGGTTGTGGTGGAGCCCACAGAGTATTGAGTATGTAGGCTTGAAAGTTAGCGTTGCTAGGCTAACAGCTGATCGGCGAGGCTAACAGCTGATCAGTGGAGAAAGGTGAGTCCACGGAGCCAGTTGTTCAGGTGTGCAGCCTTCAAAGTTAGTAGCACAGCCCCAGAGTTTGTACGGACAACTTGGCTTTCTTTTTTCCAACAGAAAAAAGCAGCTATGCTACGGATTGAGAAGCGGCGATATTGACGCCAGCGTCCTCTCGCATCCGGTATCTTATAAGTGCTAGGTGATATCAGTCCGCCGCTGCCTACTAGGAAGTATGACACGCTGCTGCTGCTGCTGAGACATAAATCCTTAAAAATGCAAGGTTAGTTTTATTTCAAATATTATTCTATCAACACACATATGTACATCGATAGTCTGCCGTTACAATTGATTTGCCTCGGGTGCACTGTGGAGTCGGTATGAGTGTTTTTAATGCCATGCTAGCTAGATCCGTTGACTTGCGCTAGCCATAGCACAGCGAACTCGGCGACTAGGAGAACCTGAATGAAATGTCTTGAAAACGTCTCCAGACATCTCAAACACACCGGTTGACTTGGAAAATAGGCCTTATGTCCAAAATTCCGAACTATCCCTTTAAAGACTTCACAGAGACAGACAGCATGCAGAGATGATGGGCCCATTATTTGTGCATAGCGAGCCCATCATTCTCTACAATATAAATGTAAATACAAACACTTTTCTGATGTTCTTTTTAAGTGGTTATATCTTCAAAAACAAACTGTCATTTTCCCAGAACATTAGCAAAATGATGACGCTTCACTCGCCTCCGGTCCAGGTTCGAAAAGTGCTGACTGTGAGATGCAGGTTTACCTTTAAAAAAAAAGGAAAACGAGATGCATGTTGCAGACTTGCTGAGCTGCGGTGATGGATACCGGTAATTACGTTTGGTGATCTCATTTAACCCTGCACACGCACACACGTTTAATTGCCTGGAACAGAGAAACACAAATCGAGTAAATCTGGTGTAAGGGGATCTCATGTGGAGAGAGTCCAGAAGAGTGATTGGAGCGGGGTGGCGCTTCATCTCTGCAGACGGGGCGTGGCTGTGGAGTCCTACGGGTTCTCCATGGAGAGAAGATTAATACGAGTCTGATCTCTATCCCACAGAGGGTATCATCTCTGTGAGGGAGCCAGCGACTGGGCACGTGTGTGTGTGAGAGAGAGAGAAATATCTGATTAAACTTGCACTCTTTGAGAAGCAGGAATAAAGTCTCAACATATTCCCCTCTTGCACTGTAGCGGTGTAACTGACGGAACTTGTCTTTTAATCCGGAGAACTGCTTTGAATTGTTTTTTACTGTCTTCCCTACACTTCTGCACATGTTCAGCTGCCAACGAAATGACATTTAATCATTTGAACACCACCTCCTGTCTAACTGTTGGAGGTCTCGATGGAAAAGACTAGTGGAATCTCTACAGAGGGTTTGAGGAGTGAGAAAGTACAAGTCAGCGTTGCACTGGGTGACACGGTTCGGTTTTATTTTTTAGAAACTGTAACAGAGAAAAACAAAGCTGGTCTTAAGTGAGTATAAAAAAAAATTGAATGGTCTCTTTCCCAAACTGGAGACAGTCTCTAACCTGATCTTTAAGTTTCTTATCTGGTGGAAAATGTGCAGGCTTCAACCTCCAATCATGAGGTAGAAATAAAAACAGTGGAACATCAGTCAAGCTTTATCCTGCGCTGTTTAAGATATAATATGTAGGAATTCTGCATTAAAAAAGTGTTGGAACGACTAGACTTTTATGTAATATTTTGCTGAGTTGTGTACTTACATTATGCCATTTGTCTTCAACAATGTTCAAACCCACAGAAATCCACACGTTTACTCAACGTGACAGCCTGTTTAATTTGATCACCTGTCGCTATAACTTCCAGGTAATAGTGAGGGAATGAGTCCGTGAGTGGGACTAAACGTAACGTGAATAAGACTTTAAAACATGACCATGTCCGTGAACGTTTGTGCCTGAGTCACGTTAGATTTTCATCAGCAATGGCGGTTGCTCATTTGAGTTTATTCACCCCAAACAGCCAGATTACTGTACTATACATTAGCCTTCAACTAGCGAGTAATGAGTGTGTGTCTGTGTGTTAGCATTCAGGCCAACCTCGAACTCAGCACTCTCTAGAGACTCCAGTTCTCTTACATCTCGTCCCCTCTCCTCTCTGTAACATCACGTTCAGGAAATAAAGTAACATTTCCCCTCCAGCTCCCGCCAGAAGTCATTATTGAAGTGTATAAATGGCTGACAAAGGAGGTCACCTTCTCTGATCACTGCTGAGGTCAGGTTGATAAACAGGAGAGAAGGTAAATTGACGTTTCAATGGCAAAACTTACAAAGTAATGACTGAATTCTCCCATTAGTGAAAGGCTCCGAATCAGAGCAGAATACAGTGTGACCTTGGGTGTTTATTCTTCCAGAAGGTCTGCCCTTCTGCCCATACATACATGGACATAATAAACATAATAATAATTTTAACAAAACTAGTGAAAACTCATTATTTATTAAGGACGAACCTCACTGAATATTGAAAAAACTATCTACGCCTCTAACCTCCAGCCTGTCCCTGCCTCAGAAAATAATGCAGCGCTGTTTAGCAGTTAACATTCACACACTAAATTCACCGTTAATGTTATACAGAAGAGAAACTGTGAATCTGATGATAATGATGAGATAAGCTGAAGTGAACTATAGACGATTATCCTGGATCATGACTCCTGACACTTTTTTGACACTATGTAGCAGTGTGTGTGTGTGTGTGTGTGTGTGTGTGTGTGTGTGTGTGTGTGTGTGTGTGTGTGTGTGTGTGTGTGTGTAAACGAACTATCATTAGGTGATAGAATGGGTGCAGACAGCTCCAATGCAGGATATGGAAGACCCCTCTTTGATAGGTAGACGTCGCTGAAGGATTCAAGTCCCCTCTTTGATTTTTCTTTAAAAAACTTAAAAGAACACATTTGAAGTAATATTATGGCAAAAGACCTTAAAAGAAGCTTTTCTATTCTATTTTTATGTCTTCAAAATGACCACAAACAGAGGTCCCCTCTTAGAGGTCGAAATTATTTAGTGCACTGTTGGCCTTGTTGACGTGTATGTGTGTGTGTGTGTGTGTTTGGGTTTGACTTTGTTGTGACTCTGGGAAAAAGTGTTGTGACATTTTGTGTCAGTTAGCTGACAGCTTAGTGGGGGGAGCGACATATATTACAGCTAAAATTCACATGCTGTTCATATCCAAATATAGAGTTCATGTATTGACGTTTAAAAATTTTTGACTTTTAAGCAGCCTTTAGTGTCAGATTGTTTATTTTGTCAGTGTGTGTAACAGATAAGCGCCCAGCTCATCTGAGATCAACGTATTGATTCACATAGAAACATGCTCTGAAGCTAATGCACGGCTGTGTTGCGTCTCTCTGACGGACAGATCATCTCTGTTATCTAATAACGCGTCTTTGTTGTTTCGATCATGCATGTCTAACATCCAATCAATTATTAATCAATGAACACGTGCGATCCCTTCGCAAATAAATTGAGCAATTTGCACTCAGCGCTGTATATCAATAGCCCATATGACAAACATGACACTGCCGTCTCTGTGCGGCTGAGATTCATCAATACTTCATGAACCCACAAACGTTTGTGCCCAGTCCGATCGTATCTCTGCGATGACTGATCTCCTTCCTTTTCATCAGCCATCTAACAGCACAGGAAATTAAGAGAAACAAGAGCCAGATGGAGATTCCTATCATCTCAGAGTTTTATTTTTCCGCCGTATGAGGGCTAACAAGGACTCATCTGCTTCACAGGTGACTGTCTCGAGGCGCGTTTGCCGAATAACTTTGGCATACCTTTCGATTTCAGGCTACGTATAGGGCACGGATGAAAAGTGTTTACTTTGACTACCCTTCTGATGAAGTCAAATAACTGTGGTAGTTCAATCAGAGAGGCTTAGCTATGCAATGAAAGTGTTCGTACAAAGAAATGACACATTTGAAGGTCTCTGACAGCCAATTTATAGCCAGTGAGATGGATTTTTTTTAATTTGCAACCCTGCCACAGACTGGACAAGGAAACTTCTGTTCTTGGATAAAATTCATCTCTCTCTCCTCTTTCTTCTCTGCCGTTCTCTATTCTTCATTTTCATGTTATCCCAGGCTCTTGTAGCAGTAACCACAAGTTTCCCCTCAAGATATGCTATAGGGGTAATATGATGATTAAAATATTCTTATGAATTCACATAAAGTGGAATATCTAATCCCTCAAGCTCGTCGGCATTATCGAATCGGCTCCATTCTGCTTTTATCAAAACTAAAAGCCACGGTTAATCTCCCTACATTTGGATAAACAAACTTTCATCTCCTCAGACGAAGACAAAGGAATCATTTCAGGCAGATCAAATGTGCTTCCTGGACTTGCAAAAATGGCATAACCTACGCTCAGCTGCGTTCGTTCCTTTAGGTCCATTACAGCCAGGCAAGGGTTCATCAGCGATATAGAATGGAGAGAACCTGACATTTTCCAAATGTTTCTGCATCCATAAGCATCATTGGAAAGGTCTGTAATAATGCATATTTAATTATATCCCTCAGATCATGAAGGTCACTGCTGGTGAACTCTTCCCATAGATCAATATGACTGCATGACCAGGCAAGTTAATGCAATCGTGCGGCTGCTGCTGAATTTCTCACTGTTTGCTGATGATCCCCTCTCCCCATCGTTCGCCTGCTGCTAATAATAATTTATCACAAACGTCTGCAGGGAAAGACACCTTTTTTCATCTCACACTGATGTACTGCAGATGAAACTTTGATGGAAATGATCAAATTAATGATTTTTTTTGGGAAGATCTGTGCACTCACGGCTGGAGGTGTTGATGTGGGAACTTCGCTGACACACATCAACCTATAGCACCATTTCCTGCAAACATCTCAGAAATAGATTTGCAAGTTCATCTGCTGCGGGCCCTATTTCCACCGTGAGACTATCACTCACGGACCGGCTCATTTTCTTTACCGCAAGCTAAAGATGACCTGACTGCTCTGTTATGAGAGATGGTAGTTGTTGCTCAATGCGGTGATGTATGTTTTCTGCACGGAGTGGGCACGTGTTACCTATAGACTATAGGAGAGGTCAATACTGCAGCCGGCAGAGCTAGCATCCGAAGTGTAAATCTGCTCCGAGACATCTGTAGAAAAGGAGCAGCAGCACTCTGACGGGGCGTTAAGTCCGTCCACATCGTCTGTGATCTTCAAGCCTTCCCTGCCTCGACCCCAATCTCCCAATCGCACACACCACCATGATAACCACTCCCATCGCCCCAGCCTACTTTGACATGGAGGGAGAAATAAGATCCAGTGCGCGCCCAAGGTCACCGTCACAGTCTCTCGGGCTCCTGCGATGATGATCCGATACACCTCACACTGTCTCGGAGAGTTAAATGAATCTTCAAGAGCAGACGTACAAGGGAGAGATCCAGCGATGTTCCAGACTTGACAATAAACAACATATCAGATGGTGAAAGAAGTCGAAGATATTGATGGCTCTGTCTGCGGAGGCTCTGTGCTGGAGCTGCCGGCGGGGGCTCGGCCAGTTTTCACATTCCCAACAGCTCAGCGCGGCGCGGCGCGTGCTTCCTAAACCCAAAGAAAACTTTGGAGCTTTGAATATCAACAGTGTTCAGTGAGGCCTCGAGGATGAGCGTCACCCGACCTCAAACTAAATTATGAACCGGCAAAGAGGGGGAAAGCATCTGCTCGAAGAAAGTGTTTAAAAGAACACCAGAGCAGACTGGTTTCCATTAATATTTGATGCGTCAGTCCTTGAGTGCAAAGTGCAGCACATTAGTTAATGTCCTTAATGGTGTTAACTCCTACTCTGCTGATGTAAGTGTGAGTGTTGACTTGCTAACTCTCGCTAATCTCCCTTTCCATCTCTGTCGAATCGTGCAGCCGGAGCATTATCTCTTTGTTAGTTTTCTCCAGAAGTTACCGCGCCTCCGAAAAAGCACATTTCTCAACCCTAGTTGGAGACGTCTTATTACCTGAGCACACTTTTTCTTCTTTTAATTAAAACATTTGGTGCGGCAGCCGCGGCGGGCTGGAATGGCTCCTGAAAAGCAGAGGCATACGTCACCGGGAGGATTATGAGAATCTAACACTGGAGAGGAAAAGGTGCTTAACTGTGGAATTACAGCTGAAATGAGTTTTTAATCATGCAGTTAATGTTGGAGAAATGTGAAGCCCAGAGACGGAGCAAATTGCCTCCATGAGGGATAAGACTCCATCAGGGGAGCCAAGTGGACAGATTACTTTACATCAGATTGCATCTTGGTGGAGACAATAGAATTAAGTGTGTCTTTGTAGATGCTCTCACCTCCACTGTTTCCTTTAAACTCGCACAATGGGAATGTGGGGCTTTTAATGTGCACAATAAATGTTCCCATAAAGTTTGCAAGCAGAGCTGCTTCAGGTGCAACTGCTACTTCTTGCAGAACATAAAAGCCGAAGGTCACATGGACTCATTAGCCACAGCTAATCCTATTTTAGTCTTTAATGCTTGCATGGCTTCATTGCAACAAAAACTGACTCCCCCTTATTTTATTTTTTTTTTTTTTTTAGCGCAGGAGAGCTGAATGTGCTTCTGTTAATGAGATACTGGTTATCTCTGTAGCACACCGCCTCCCACCCTCTCCCAGCCCTGCATTATTGTGCATCAGAGAGGAACTCTCAGTGTCATTAGCGCTGAAAGAGGGTAATGGAACAGAATCTACAAAGTTTCATCAAGGGTTACCATGACCCAGTAGAAGTAATAGGCCTGGATGGAGAGGTCTGATTATGTGAGATCCGGTATGTAAGAAACGCTGCCTGAGAATAAAACCGAGACACGTCGTACCCGCCGCTTCCTCACAGGTTGTACCGGGGCTACACGCCCCGTTTTATCCACCCGCTAAATGAATGGATCACAGTGAGCGATTATTAAAATTATCCCTCTTGTCATTGGCTTTGGAAAAGTTCTCAACCTGAGAAATTTTAAGGCTCATTTGCAGCATAATGTGAGCGCAGGATTCAGAGTCCATCTTTCTCAGGAGCCCGCCTCGCTTATGCATAAATGGATGATGAATACCGCCGTGATTAGAGATTCATCTTTCATCTCCGCGGCCATAGACACCAAAGTTCCCGAGAGCAACAAGTCAAATGGCTTGTGTAATCTTCAGCGTGGAGGGCTTGTTTCCCTTTTAATTCATGCGGAGAAAAGCCAGCAGAGAGGCGCCCGGTGATTGTAATTCCCCAAAGCATTTCATTATTTCAGCCTGTGTGATAACATCTTTAATTCCATTTTAAATAGGTTTATATGTCCATCATAAAATACTCCCTCGTGGGTTTAATTATTGCTGTAAGATAAGAGACGCTATGGGAAGAGAGCATGGACAAAAAAAGGGAGAAAGTCATTTCTAAAGATGGAGACACAAATTATGTAGCTCGGTGTCTGATGGTGTCCTTGTTATTGCTTATCGCTCGTGACATCACTTCCTGTAGCTTTCATTCGCGGGGCTTTATCTTGTCATCTATTCAGCACAGACAATGGAACTGCAGCATCTGCTATGAGCCTGACACAAAGAGGCTTATTATGGCAAGATTAAGTGTAATCTGAAATGTTCCTGTTTCAAGGGGCTTTTGACACAGTCAACACTGGAGACGGTACCAGCGTCCCCGTTTTGACTCTGAATGCGTTCACCTATGCCTCACTCTGCCCGCGCCGCTTTTGTCCGCGAACATGCAAACATGACGACTCGCGGTGATTACAGAGAGGAGCTCTCTTCAGTCCTCCGCACACGTGCACTCGATTGCTTTTACCCTCGCTTTCCTTTTTCGCGTCGTTGTCTCGCACTCTCTCACCCCGGGAATACACACATACGCACACACATACGCGCACACACACGTGGCCAGCACTGAGCAGCAGAACAGCCTCTTCCTGTCACCTTCAGATCAGACGCTCGCTCGCTTAAAAAAACTGTTGTGGCAACCGTAAAATCACCTTCAATTCGAATTCACTTCAGCTATTTCTTTTAACACAAATGGATTTCAGCGAAACAGCTAAATTCTGTATTTCTCTCTTTTTTTTTAATCCTCTTCTCTTAAAAAAGGCAAAACAACTGGTGGTTTGAAGCCTGAAGAATGTGTCGCGCGGCAAAATGGGTAATCTCTTAATCTGTCTTCTTATCCGCCCATGATGTTTTTCTGAACTATTCTCTCTTGACTCCCGGTAACCTCCATCACTCCCACTCACTCTTTTAAGAGTTAGGTAAGCTCCGTTTACCACTTTATTTGCTGCTGGAATTGATCACCGGCTGAGAGAGCGCCTGAAGAGACAGAGCCGAGACGCACTCCTTAAACTTTGCCGCCAAACTAAGCTCCCGTTCTTTGAATAAAAAGACAAAGGAGTCGCCGAGCACAGTTTCTTCAGTGAAACAATACCTGCGGTGACTCGCTTCTCCTCGCGGACGATCTTAATCAGCACCACCTGAAGTTTAAACCACGTGTAGCTGTGGAGAGGAGGAGAGATTCACTCACTGGTAAAACTATATATATTCTGTACTTACAAAAGGTTACAATCAACAGAGAATATTCTTTAAAGTTTGAGTTCCCTTGGCTGTATTGATTAGGTGTCAGTTGAAGTCAACAGTACTGATGGGAGCTTTATTACCGCACTTAATGAGCAATGTTTTATTAATAGGATTACCTTTATCTCATTGAAAGCCATCAATCTTTGCCCCCCTGCTGTGCAGCGCTGTGAACACTCATTAAGCTGCATATAGATCTTGTTGTCTTAACCTATGGAGGACCCAAAGAGCCCCGCCTGAACGAACACAGTGAAGGCACGTTATTTAGTGATATCCTGTTTAAAAAAAAAAAGGGATAAGGGCAAAAGATTTTTTTGATTAATACAATGATCTGTTAATCGATCAGTTTGCAAAGCTATTTATGAAACAAAGAATAGCAAAAGAAAACATTTCAAATCGTTGAAAATTTTTATTTTGTGTGTGTTTTTTTGTGTGTGTTTTTTATAAATTGGTTACTCCTTTAAATTAACAATAAGTCATTTCTGACATTAGAGGTCTGTCCATCCAAACAAAACAAAAGGAATTTGTGTGTTGTGTGAGTGTTCTGGAGGGAGAGCCCGGCAGCCAGCTCTGGAGGAGAGAGTCGGGTGCTTACCCGAGCCTCCTGGAGGACTATGAACCCGCACTCATCGGATTCTGAGAGCCATTTACTGACGGGAGAAGAGCTCGACAAATTATTTTGAAACTTCTGGAATTCAAAATCTGATTTATCTCACTCCTGTTTCTCAACCTGACATTGTCAGGTGTTTATGTACTGTAATGTTGACTGCCAGCTGGAGGGAATGTCACTTTAAGCAACAGAAAGAAGAAGAGTGGGAAAGAGGAGAGAGAACCGGAGCCTCTGGTGAGTGCTGAGTTAAGTGATTGACCTGAATCACACGCACAGATTCACACTCTCTTCAGGTCAAGTTTAGTCATGTTTGCGCACACTTCCTTTCCCGCGCTATCCTAGTTACGGCGACAGAATACCAGATGGAATGCACTGTTACCTTGAGTTAACCTGTGGATTTCTCATCTCATTTGGGATAACATCAGTACACTGGCAAAATATCTAACAAAGGTCATTCTTTGATATTTTAATGCAGAGTTCTTACATATTATGTCTTTGAGTAGAATGTATTGACTTTATTACTATTTACATAGAACTTGAGAGCATTTAAGGTAAAAGTGACGCTACATAGTATGAAATGTATTAATTAACGTGCACCAGCTGCCATGTTTCTCTTTTTGTGTTGTAAAATGAAAAAATGCAACACTTGCAAATTGCGCTCTCACGACACTTGCTGTCCATTTTGTAAATTAAATATTTTCCCAAGATCATGCACTTGATTGACATTGGCGCCCCGTATGTATTATTGAAATTGCATTTCAGTGTCACAAAGTGCTCGTCTGTTTTGTCGGAGATCTTTATACCCCCGTGGGCCTCAACAGAAAGGTTTCATTCCGTCGTCACAGTTTCATGAGCAGACATTAAGATTTTAAAACTGTAGTTTCTCCATTATAATTTTATAGCAACAATTTGATCAGAGTAAGTGGTGTGTGCGCCTCTAACACAATGGGGCCTGTTGAGTGATATAGTGGAGGCTTTACAGGGGCCCGGTCAATACAAACAATTTAGCTTGATCAAAACCCATGTCACCATAAAGTGAGTATATTTGCTCTTGGTCATTGTGAGCTTTAGTTGCATATTAGCACAAATACATTACCTGGTTGCTCCACCACGACCTTTAACCTGCACATAAAAATTCCGGTTTCACCGATGTGTTTGCAAATCCTCCAGGTATCCGGGGCCACTCTCGGATCGGTTGAAGGAGTGGATGGAGGTGGTTGGCTGACAGCTCTGCTGAGGTTTGCTTTCTGCTCCCAGCCTCGCTGTGTTTCTGCGGCGCGCTGCACAGTGGCAGCCAGCGGACTCGGTCTCGGAGGTAAAACCATCTGAATCAACGACGGCCCCTCCCCCTCTCCGACTTCATCTATCAGAGGCTTGACACAGGTCGGAAAGATTGATCTCTCCTTCACGTGGGCCTGACACCCCCGAGCTCTAGCGAGACTTGTTTAACAAACGTCATCCTCTCTGCCAATAAAAAGCACCTTTTTCCCCCTAAGGCTTCTCAGAGGGCAGCGCTCGGCGTATATATTAGCCATAACTTTTTTTAAAAGCGGGATTTATAGACCCCACAGTGGGGATATATGACAGACCATGGTGAATTAATTATTCCAAAACAATTTGATATATCTGATTATTAATTCTGGGACACGAGCTCGCTTAGAGCAGAGACTGCTTGTAAAGGTTGGATTTATCATGTTGACATTTTGCTACAGCCAATGCTCTCTCTCTCTCTCTCTCTCTCTCTCTCTCTCTCTCTCTCTCTCTCTCTCTCTCTCTCTCTCTCTCTCATGCAGTGCAGTTGTTCAAAGCTCTGCCCTGCAGTTTTTTTTTTTTTCTGCTGCTGCACAAAGTGGCAGAACACAAATATGCCCTTTTCATCTGTCTTCTGCCTCTTTCTCAATGAGAACGCTTCGGATGTTTTAGTAAGAGATTACAGCGAGCACACAAACATATTGCTCGCACACACCGGCTGTTGACAAGCGCTCTCTCTGCTCGTGTGCCATGCATGGCGGAGCACGCAAATGAAAGGTCAGGCCCATCAACATCCATCTCCCCCCTCAAACAGCAGAGACACCAGCCTAATCCAGCTGTACGCACAAACAACATAGTCGCAAGGAAGGAAGAACTCCAGTAGATGCATCAATCTGAAAGCATTAGAGAAGGTTAAGCCCCCCCGTTTGTACTCGACAGCAGCAATGCACTCCCGGCTAAAATGCATATAACTGAACAGAGCTAATGTTACTGTTAAGGTTGCATTTTTGCTACATTTAGAGGGTTGCACTGGCTGTGTAACACTGTCTGCCGCTGTGAGCCTTGTAGTGGTAACCCTGCGGGAGTGCATACATCGCCTGTGGCAATGGGCTGCACCCCCACCACGAGACACTGAAATATGGAATATTTTTACAAACTGCTTTATTTTATTTCCTTTTTTTTTTCTCTCGAGCTACCTCACACCTCCCCTTCTCGTCCCTGCCACCAGTGATGAATACACAATTAACATTTTTTCAATCAAATTATTTTGGGCGGTGCTGGTTTACTGTTTCAAGTCAGCAGCAGAAGGCTAAGTACTGCTAGGAAGTCAGTTCAAACCACGCCTCGCATTCAGAAGGTCATTTAAGATGATTTAGAAAACCCAAATTCCAAAAAGTTTGCCATTTCAAGAAGCAACCAAATTTCCTCAGCTAACTAATTAGCCACCCCATCCACATTGCCCACACACAGTTGTCCTCACCACAGTGAGATTTAGACTCCTTCCACCACAAACGTTTGGTCCATGGAGGTTTTACATTTGTACAACTTTCCCTGACTTGAGAAAATCAGTTTTAATATCTGTCTTTGATGTCAACATAATGTAATGGACGCTATAAAACTTGTGTAAAACATGAATTAGAACATATGTACCAAGGAGTTCTTGGCAAGAAAAGCTTGTTGTTCGGCTATATCTTGTATTATATCCCCTAAAGAAACATTTAAATATCACAATATGAAACAAGTATTTTCTGCTCAAAAAGTACAAACATTCGAAGATAAAATGGTGATTGCCAGCACACAGCTGATACGTAGTTTGTTTCCGTGACGTAAGGGAAGTGCATATTTAACGGATGCTCTATAGAGAGCAAGCATCCAATGTTATGCAATGTGACGCAATACCGGACACTCACATGAGTGTTAGCTAATCGCATAGCTGAAGTGAACACTATGGAACAGCATTCAGAAATGAGTACAAGCTGAAGTCGTTTTCATCAGATACCTCTTTCACATCTGAAAAAACCCACTTAC
Source organism: Lagodon rhomboides (assembly GCA_039737535.1). Taxonomy (NCBI): domain Eukaryota; kingdom Metazoa; phylum Chordata; class Actinopteri; order Spariformes; family Sparidae; genus Lagodon; species Lagodon rhomboides. Next base: position 10,161,958 of record CM077785.1, on the reverse strand, counting down.
ACCCACAAACATCTGGCTTTTTTCTTCAGTGGGAAAGGGTACAATCGGCATTCAATTCCAGGTCAAATGAAAACTTTTCCATCCGTCTGTTCAAGCAGCACTCGAATATTGTTCAGTTGAAAAAGAGACTGAAGTAAAAGATATGAGAAGTAAACACCGTAACATTGTCACTGGCCTCCGTGTTTGTGCCGGGTCGGTTCTGCGGTTGTGCTCTTCTCAGTGACTCACTCTTTAGCTGCTTCCATCGTCTTTGGAAAACCAATTGTTATCAACACTTTTTAAAACAAGTTTTAGTGTCTTGTGGATGCAGTCTGATGAGGTACATGATCTTCTGCTCTCCACTGTTCAATGTTTTCTGGCGTGTTTGTGACTCACCAGTAAAATGGGTCAAAAAGGGTCAATTTTTTTTGCAGGTTTACCTACATTTTAAAAGCTGGAGGTCCACTTTAATTTTGTTCTAAAATGTTAAAAGACTTGTCAAAGCACACGCAGCTTTTTGAATCACTTTTTATAGTTGAGAAGGATGTGACCAACGTTCGAGGTCTGAGTCACCCCAGATGCTGCATGCACACTGGAGCAGTCTCGTACGTTTCCTCTTCCTATGCCAGTCGTGTGGAGACACTTGAGACACTGAAGGATGACGACAGTGTTAAGAAGGAATCAAGAGCCTAAATCAGAGGGCTGCACAAAAGGGCACTTAAAGGAAGGACTTTCTTTGGCCTTCTGTGCTGTGCTGTATTGTTCAGGCACTGTGAGGCAGTGGCAAAGAATACGCAATGCACAAAGGCAAGTGCGCTTGGCGTCCTTGACTATACAAATGTAGTTAAAGGACAAATTACAGCACTAAGAGAAGTCAGTGTTGGAGGAGATAACTTCCACTGTGATGACACATGCTGGCAAAACCAGACTGAAGATGGAGACAGGCATTCTGTCCGAGGCGAGCAAGACAACAACCCAAGTATGGGCACAGCCAAAAAAGAAGCCGAAAAGAGCTTCGTGGAGCTGGGGACTGGAGAGGAAATTCGATCTCAACACCATGCCAATAGGTGTAAGAAGAAGGGCCATGCAGTGAAACTGGACCTTCATCATCCCAAGCAACTGGACGCAGGCAGCCTGCAGCTCCAGCTCAGGATGTTGAGAGACATTATAAGGATTCTCTATGCAACACAGTCCCAGAGGTGACTCATGTCTCACCACACTAGACCTAAAAACTATAGCTTTGTTCAGCTGTTGAGTGACAAACACTGAACAGTTAAATCACTTAGCGTTTTATTAGCTCAATGGAATTGTTGTACAATCTTACATCAGGTAATAGTTAAAGTGACAATGAACAGGTACTCATAATATTGCTGTTATGTGGGTCCTGTGTGGCGACGCTGTTCTTGCACGGAATGAGACTGACTGTAGCAACATTGTTTTCGTTCAGTGCAAAATAATGTAATACAAGGGCAAGAGAAACTGGAGGTTGGATTCAGTCAACACCCCATACCCCCTACTCAAAATGCATTCCCATGGGTAAGAGAGCAGACTGACCTGCTGAGCCATCCAAGAGTAAAGAGCTGATCTCGCCAAACATTTGACATTGACTAAAGGCCAGACCTGAGCTCTAAACCAAGCAATGAGCCTTGTGGGTATCAAACCACAGTTTGAAACAAACAGAGAAGGCTTGGTAAACCAGTGGGTGCCTTATACATTACAGCTGCCAGAGCTTCAGTTTGAAGTAATTGTTGACATTTCCTGTTTGAAAAGCACAGTGCTAAAATAAAGTAGAAATGTCCTGACCATGTTGTTGTTGTTGTTGTTGTTTTGCTGATCGATAATTTAAATCAGGTAAGCAAAGTGGCTCTGCTTTAAGAACATTTCAGGCTTTCTTTGATGGTTTCCTGCAATATTTTGTATAGAGTCCTGCAGTATTTTATACAATAGCGAAAGAAAAGCGTAAACAATTTCTAATAGATGCAAAACAACTACAAAGAGACACAAAACATCTACAAAGAGACACAAAACAACCACAAAGAGACACAAAACAACCACAAAGAGACACTAAACAACTACAAAGAGACACAAAACATCTACAAAGAGACAAAACAACTACAAAGAGACAAAACAACTACAAAGAGACACAAAACAACCACAAAAAACACAAAACAACTACAAAGAAACACAAAACCACTACAAAGACATACAAAACAATTACAAAGTAATGCCGCATGACTGAATCGAAATGCAGTGCACAAAAAGTTTTGATTACAAAACAACAAAAAGTGACGCAAATGAACTTCAAAGAGATACAAAGGGACAAAATGATGTGTCTCTTTTAGTTCGGGTGCCAATTGTAGGAGGGGGTGGGGCGCCTTTCATATGTCTGTGCCCAGGGGCCCATTTTCTCAAAATCTGTCCATGGCAAGGCCAGAGTGTTACCTACACAGACACATTCCATCATGACAAGTGACCTTGAAAATGAATTTCAGTCTTCCATAGTACATCATTAAAGCAAGCCAAAACACACACAATAGCCTTTTCCCCAAGCTCTGAGTTTCATTACACTTCAGTTTCCTCAGTTCTATTTTGGCAGGCTCTGTATGTGCCCTTGCTGTGATGAGAAATGTGAATATACACAGAACATGTAGCATCCAGCACTGTGCTGCCCTCTCAGACACACTGCCTCATAGTCATAATTTACATCCCACTTGAAACATTTCTCCCTGTTCTCTCTGCAGCTTGTTTTTCACATCCTCCCTTGCACATGAGCAGGCTAAAAGCACTGTCATTACTCCATCACGCTCTTAAAGCGGTGTATCTGACCCATTAGAGTGGGCTGGTGGGAGTAGGGCTGTGAAATAATGATCACTAAGAATTCTATAAAAAGAAAACTGGTGTGAGCATTTGTTAGTCACAGTGGAGGAGCGATTAAGGCAGACTGATTGAAAGTGTCCCGTGTGAGCGGACGTGCCAGACTCCGTGAAAGTTTCGCGATCGGCGTAATGGGCCAAATATCTGCTCTGCTTGGCTCCTCTCTCTCCTCCACTCTGCGACGCTCTGCTCAATTAATCCAGAGCCTCTAAATGACCCTCGAAGGTGACTCGCTAGATAAGTGCAATTACACTGGAAACAAGGGTGCTGCCAATTAGTCCTCAAGTCTCCCTCCATCTTTGCGGCGGAGGCTGAGCACGTCCCACCGGGTTGGCCTGTTTGTGACTTCATTAGCAGGCTTCTAAAAGGGGAAAATGAACGCCTGGCCTAGATCACACTTCTGTGCGCAGGGATCAACACCACATAGGATGTGTTTGTCCTTAGATGTTCGGGAATGACAGAGGAGGCACGGGGAAGGTGTCAGGAGGCCTGGGAGACACTTCCTGACATCCTGACATCTTAAACAGTCCACACAGATCTTGTGATATTTCTTCACGGTGGCGGTGAGTTTACACGGTTTTATTATTTTAGGCAGGAGGACACAGGGGAGGCCAAACTGATGTCTGAGTTCATCACGCCAAGGAGTGATGACTCCGATGATGATGATGACGATGATGATGATGATGATGATGAGGATGATGAATCCAGTGACAGCAGAGGGGAGGTCTCACTCCTCATCCCTCCTTTCTCTCTCTAATGCCTCTTCGTTCGTCTCTAATTGCTCCCCCATTGTTCCTTCCTGTGCAAATTGTTAATGAGAATTTCCTGCTATGTAGACGTCAGGGGCACAGTCACTTGTTGTCTGCCAGCACAGAGTCTGTGAGTAATGGGTGTGACTAATGCTGCTTGGCAGCTTCCACTCTCGTCCCTCCCTGCCATCTGTCCCCTGCCACCCCTCTGGGTGCACTGGGGTGCTCTCAGCAGGTCTCAGTAATCATACACACATACACACACACACACAAGCTCACATATGCACAAGCAAATCCAACCATTTGACAACATCCAAATATTTTAGAAATTCTGTTTTTGCAAATCTGTGGGTTTCTAACACACTGTGTTCCTGCATCACATGAGTCACATTCTCAAGTTAGAGGGAGCAGCTAATTATTTTCCTTTGAATACACTCCGTCCAAGAACTTTCTTGGTGTGTGGAGTGAGCGAGTACATGTTTCGGGACTACATCAATTAAAAATTCATCCAAGAAGAACACACCACTACTGTCTTTGAAATTTCTCCTAGACCGACAGACTGACCCAGTTGACCTAAATAGTTGTTGGCCATCCTGTTGAACTGCTTTCCACTGGTGAGTAAAACACACCTTTCATGTGGTGATGCAACGGCTAACGAGATGTGTGAGTGAGTGTGGAGGATAAATGCATCCAGGATGTCAGTGCTGGCTTAAGATAGGGTGAAGCAGCATGAATCTCATTACAGCGGCCCCTGGACCTGCCCCTGCAGCCAAGTGAATCACTCTGAGTGACTTTAAATTGGTGTCCAATGAAGTAGGAATTGATCCTTGGCCCCGTTCTGTTTCTCTGAGGCGGTTTGGACCATAATCTTCAGAAGCTGCAGCTTCGATGGACTTGTGGCATCTTGTATGGTTCCCTTACAGCTGCAGAGTCATTTTATAACTCATCTGCAGAGGGAAATATTTGCCTCTGGAGTTGGTGACCTTGTCTGATTATTCATTTCTATGCTTTTCTGGCTGTTAATCTAAGACCAGACGTTTTCACTGTGTTGGTTTTTTGATTTTTTAGTGTTCATTTTAACTGAAATAATACATACTCATACATGTGATCCCATGCTGCCTGCCAGTCATTAAATGAAAACAGCTTTAGCAGGGAGACCGTCACCCTCTCAAAAAATAAAATTGCGAGTTATTACCTTTTTTTTAGCTGTTCTATGCATTTTCGAGATGGAAGATGTCTCCCTTTATGCTGTTCAAAAATAAGTCTTTCCAAAGCTAATAACATAAAAGACTCGACTGAATTTAATTTCAGGGCAGCATTGTGCATTGAACACAATTATTGGTGCAGCTTTTAATGGCAACCTGTGAAGCAGATGCGCCGTAGTTGTAAGGAGGTTGCTACCAATGTTCATTATTCAGTGCAAGTTTGCAAAGTGAGAAGTAGTTAATTATTTAAAACTAATCATCAAACCACCAGAAGGGGTAACAGCTGCTAAAGCCAGTCAGTCACACAAACAAGGTCGACTCTATTGGGTTTCAATGGGGTATTGATATCAGGTAGAGGCGTATTGAACGCAGTGACCCAACTGTGACATCATCCCCTGCCAGCCGGATGAAAAAACACCTCTAAGACAAAAGAAGACACATCATGCAGACAGGGTCTGGTGTTCATTGCTTGACAAAATGCTGAACCCGTAATCTTCAAAACATTCTCATTGAACTCCTCTCACAGTGAAATACAGTACACGGGCGGCTTTTCGTGCTCCACCTTATGAGCAATACACAGACTCCGCCATGCATCACGAAATGGATTCGCTATGGATATTTTCAGGGTCACTCTGTTGGTCCATAATCTCATTTGGAGTGAATGAAATAAACACATCCGTGGGAATTGGACACAGTTAATTTTGAAGGGTGCAAATTGATTTTCTGTAGAGCTGGGTACGGAGAGCAGTTGTGCAGCATGAAGACGCTCCGGCGATGAAAAAAAAAAGCCTATCTGGGTTTTTTTTCTTTATCAGGCAGCTTACAGGAGAGAATGGCAGGAATTTGAGCTCTTCGGAGTAATGAATGAACGGCCCTCTTTCTGCATCGATTGGCAACGTTTTGAAATTCATCACTGCGCTTTTGAAGTAATGACGCAGCGTTTATTTTACTGCTGATCTTGGCCCGAGCCTCGCATTAAAGCAATAAAAATGTCAATAAAGAATGTCTCGTTCTCTGTTTCTGTAAAGGACATTTGTTTTATACGGTTTTCTGATAAGGATATCCCATAAACGTGGGTGAAAAGGGGACAAATCGATGACTGACATTGCGCCCCTGAAAAGAGCGCTCGGCACTCAAAGCATCCATCTCGAATGATGTGAATGATTTGTGGCATTAAAATCTGCTTTGTGAGATGTTTTCAAAGAGATTCTTCTCATGTTCAGTCTCAACAGCCGCCCATTGAACATCCCCGCGCCATATCTGTGGAGCCGCGGCCATTCTGTTCATTTCGCTTCCCCGCAACAATACGCGGATGCATTCCTGCACCGTCGGCAGTGCATTTCAAACTTATCAGCCATTATTAGAATCATTGAAGGGAGGCTGCTATGGCAACTAGTGCTGCGGAAATCCACTTCTCACATTATATCACAAGGGCAATGGTTTTTCATGCTGCTCTACCTTCTGCATTACACGCACTTTCTTTGTTAAAATGACAAGATGTGAGGCACTGTAAGGATCTATCTATCTATCTATCTATCTATCTATCTATCTATCTATCTATCTATCTATCTATCTATCTATCTATCTATCTATCTATCTATCTATCTATCTATCCATCAAATTTCTTCCATTCATCTTTTTTTAGCTCCACCATCTCTTCATAAAATCGTCTCTGAATAGTTTTATGTACACATTAAGCTTTCATAGTCTGCCGATCATGAGGCTGAGGAAAAAAAAACGAGTTTATGACTTTATAATCTCTGCATACACAATCCTGCAGAGAAGAGCTTAGGCTGTCTCCGAAGTTGCTGGAATCAATAGTAATTCAGCGGAAGCCAGAGGGAAGAGAGTTAATTATCTCGAGGTTCTCAGGTATAATTGAACAGATGTGTTTTGAAATTGGTCACCTCACCATTGCAACGCCAGTGGTAATATCCTCCCACACCGGCACGGTCTGCAATGCAGAGAGAGAGAGAGAGAGAGAGGGGAGAGGAAGAGAGACGGAGTTACTGTACGCTCGTCGTGAAACACAATTCAGTTGCAGCACACAACCGTTCACCCCAGAGACTGCTGGAAAGGCAATTAACCTTTGACCTCTCTGAAACACTAGCCATACGCCGCCTTGGACTAGCGAGCTAAAACTTTCAACCTTACAGGACCTTGATTTGCAGCAGTTTGAGCCTGTTTTGAATTGCGTTTGCTCAGCTCTGTCATACATCATTCATACCCTGAGCATGCTTTGGTGGATCCCCTGTGGTCTCAGCACCACCACAGTTCTCATCTGTGTGGGGCCCTCCAGCCACAGGCTGTGGCTGGTGATAAGAAGATGGCGAGTGGCATCTTCCCTCCATCACTTCTCTCATTTCATTTCCCTGCTTTAAAGGGGAGACATCAGGATGCACTGGCCTCAGGCTGCTACCTCCACTCTGCCTCCATGACTCACTCCTCACTTCTCCGGCCACTCTCTCTCTCGCTCTCGCTCTCTTTCTCTCTCTCTCTCTCTCTCCGTCTCTACCTCCCTCTGCATCCTCCACTTTGTTAGTCGATATTATATTAAACATACTGCCTCTCTGCAGCACAAAAGATGATGGCGGCTTAGAAATCTGCAGGTTTATGTGAACAAATAAAATCTGTTCCACACTCAAATACTCCCGACACCTATGAGTCATGGGCGACTAATGAAAACTCGATCAATATGGTCGCCCACAGGTCACACAGTACCAAAGAGACATTCTTAGCACCGTACCACTCTCATTCTGAAATAGTTTGGGTACGCGGTATTTTCAGTGTGTTGCTTGTTGTATCTTAACTTCAGCTCATAAAACCAACTAAAAGTGTACAGAAACGAGAAGAAAACTATATAAGTGAGTAGGATCACAACTACATTAATATCCTGCACTGGAACAGAGTTTGGATTGAAACACAATCATATTGTGCTGGGAAGCAAGAACAGCCCCAAAATGGTCACAAGGTCCTTTTTTTTCCAGAACTTAGGCGTTACAGTATGCAGCCACTCACAGTCTGGTTATATGGTCACAGCTGGACATACTGTCTGTACTTGGCCATGAAAACAAAACAACATGATTAATAGGACATGGGATTTTATTGCTTACAGTCGCTGATGTGAGATTACACAAAATATATGAACCACAAAAGGTCAAAAGTTAAAGCTGCTGTTTTAAGATTAACAAAGGATCAAATGTCTGCATGAGACCAGTCCCCTCAGCTCTACAGACCCTCTTACTGTCTTTCAGCTTAACTTAAAGGGACTTGAAGCAGGATTTGTGAAAAAAATAAACATGCATTTTAAGCTTTTTAATGCTAATGGGTGCTGAAGCGTTCAAAAAGAATGAGCCCACCCACGTATCTATCCATTGCCTTGAACAGACTGTGTGCTGCATAATGTACTCCAATTCATGGTCTGAATTTCCTGCGCAGTCCTGCGGACGTGACGTCAGGTGACGCTGGATGTGCGTCCTTGACGGCTTGGATACAGGAAGAAGACAAGCGCGGTGAACCCCGGTGAACTAGTGTTTGGGTAGTAATGGATTCTGCTACGGCCAGAAAACGACCCACCACCACACAAAGTCCACTAAAAAGTCATACTAAGAAGAAAACAAAGGTTTTATCAGCGGCAAGTCGTGAGTCGAAACGAAATTATGACCAAAGCCGGGCCGGCACCCGAATAAACAGCGGATAGGCGTTCGACTCATGGAGGCAGCTTCAATTTGAATTGAGACTGAAAACAGATGCTGCCATGGCTCATTTCCTAGTGACCAGGTAAGAAAACATTACAGGTCATGTTTAGAGCTTGATTTGAAAATCATATGAGATCACCGAGGACTCGGAGTGACCTAACGTGCAAAGTAGCGTTAGCTGCTAACCTGTAGCTTAGTCCACCACCGTGTTACACTGAATAGTTACAGACTGCGCATTTTCCACGTTCCTTCAGTCTGAAACAGGATAGTTAGAAATATGTCCCTTTATATATGGGACCGAAAGCCCAACCTGTTATCTGGGAGGTGACGTTAGCAGCTAGCTGTAGCCACAGGCTAACGGTTTGTTTGTGTCTGTGTAGTAACATTAGCTGCTAACACACAGCAGTCCCGTATCAGAGACGATGTTTTTGTCCCACCATATGCCGTCTTTGCTTTCGCCTGTGCCTTTCAGACTCACTGACTATGTGTTGCTACACACAGCGAGCCGGCTTCCCGGCTGCTTAATGTGTGTAGGGGTTAAGGCTATCGCTTACACACAGCACAGTTCGCAGTTGTAGGCTACCAACGTCATTCCGCGGAGGCATGCGCGGAGGTCTTGCAGTAAACAGTCACGTGAACAGCAAGTAAAGAAATAACAGTGTCACAGCATCAGCTGCACTGCTGTGAAGAGTTCATGCGCACTCCCGCGCCGGCTTGGCTGATGGCTGCAGTTACCCTGACGGCCGTCGTGTCACTATTGAGTCTTATTTCTTGATCCTGCCTCATGTCCCTTTAAAGGATAAGTTCACCCAAAATTGAAACTTCAGTCTTTATCTACTTACCCTCAAACTAATGGAAAGTTGGATGAAGTTTCAAAGTCCACAAAACATTTCTGCAGCTTTGCAGCTTTGCAGCAAAACAGCGTTGCAGCATTCTACTGAACAACTGAAGTTGATGGGGACTTAAGAAACAACTGGAGAAAAAAAAAATCATAAAATGGCTCCATACAGCTCGTCCAGCTCAATCCAAGATCCAAAATCTGTAACCTAAATCTAAAACTTTACCAGTTACCATTAAGTGGCATGAGGGTGGGAAGACAATTAAACTTTTTTTCTCTCATCAACTTTATCCCCACACATAAGCAGCTGTTTACATCAACAAGCTCTGATGAACAAACTGCACACAACATGCTCAGCTCATGACAGCAGACGAAGTTAGCAACTGTGAACGCTGATGGGTATTTAGCAGCGGAGGAGCCAGACATTTCCCTCAGGAGATCAAAAACAGAGCTAAAAGAGTCTGAATATTGGACTGTTTCCAAATTAATGCTGATATTGTGTCTTTGCTAAATGTGCACAAAAGCAACATGCTAACGTGTTTCTATCAACTTTATCAGGTGATTAAAACCTGTAAGACTTGCTTCCGCTGGCAGCAGGTGGCTAAAAGAATGTATGCAGTTTTAAAGAAAGTAGAGGATGGATACGTCCATAGTTGGTGAAACATTCAACCTATATGTTGTAATTAGAGTTTAATTACCCCAATCATGACAAAGAGCCAAAGCAGCCTGCTCTAAAATCCACCCCGTCACCTTGTGCTCCTCACCACCTCCACATATTAGTGATGGCAGCCAGCTGTCTAACCATATGCCTTTGCATTTTCTCCCAAATGGAATCGGGGCAGGATTACTCTCCAGTTGAGTGTGCCACTCTGTGTACTTAGAGGACTTTTATAATTTGAACATAAAGCAGCTTCAGCATCTTCTCCACTCCATCCGTTTCTACATCACCCGTCTAAAGTGCACAATCCCTCCTCATGCCGTCTGCACGCCAGCCGTTTGAAGCTATTCTTGAAATTGTCAACTTTTGGAGTTTATTTGCCATTTAAACCTGAGCAAAGCGTGGTAGAGCTTTGTATGGTATTTCCAAATGCTTCTTTTTTCTTTTTGAGGTGCACTCACTACGGCAACACGGTATTGAACTTGTATGTTTGGATCTCAGACCTTTCAAGCGGAGGCATTAGTCCCTCTTTCTTCAAAAACCAAAGTCCCTGTCCACTGCTGGTGCTCTCACTTTCCGCTGTATCAAGTGACACTGATAAAAGCTTTCAGTGAAGGGCTGGGGATGTGTGGGCTGAGGGGCCTTGGTACAAATGGAAAGCATGAGTTAATGTACAGCCAACGTACATTCAGATGTTTGATGTTTCATTAAAAAAGATTGAGTGCGTGTGCTTCGAAATGTGATGTTAAAGGAGACATATAATGCTCATTTTCAGGTTTATCATTTTATTTTGTATTACTACTTAATGAGTTCACATGCTTCAGTGCTCAAAGAGCAGCATTGTATTCCCCCTTCTGTCTAAAAATGCTTTGTTGTAGCTCCTGTGTCTTTAAGGCTCCCCTTCCCGAATACCCAGTCTCTGATTGGTTAGCTCACACATGCCTGACCCAGCACCGCTAATAACAACAGAGTAGCTCTGCTAAATCAATTCTTATGTCCCAAACTGGCTGCTGGGCATAAATCATGTGACTGTGTCACTGTGTGATGTCATAAACGTCGAAGAATTAAAGGTTGTACTACTGACGAGGTGTTTCAGGAGCAGGGTTTTCTGTAGGAGAGAGGAGCTTCTGTTGGTGCAGACTTTGAGCTTTTTAACTTTCAAAATCTTTTACACACACATGTACCTGATATAAAACACTTATGGAAAGGAAAAAATATTAAGCATAATAGATGTCCTTTAAAAAAAAAAACGAAAATAATCTACACATACATTAGTTCAGTTATTGGCAGATATGCAGTGTGATGACTTGAGGCAACTTTGAAATGTGAAGCGAGCCTGTTAATATTATTATTGATAACACACATCTAAAATTTGGCGAAATGATCGACATCATGAGTGTCTTCTTCAGTTTTCATGAGCTGCTTTGCTCCTTCAGAACCCTGCTTCGCTTTGATCATCTTCGATCTCTGCAGGATACTTTCATACACTCCCTAATACTCATTAGCAATTTTGCCCAATTAATTCCCAATGACCTGAACATCTTGTGCAGTGGAGTGGGATAACACATTGTGTTAAGCGCAGAAATTTAATTATTTGTATGTGTTTTCCATGTTTAAGCCCCGAGGGACCTCTTAATAGCTGTGCTCTCGTCATTGATTTTTTCGCTCTTTCTTCTTTTATCCTGTCCAATCCAACAGGGCTATAGGGTATGAATGTCTGAGCTGGAAATAGACACCAGACACCAGTGATGTGCTTGTATACATGTGTGAAGCCAAGTTCGATGATCAGAAGTGTCTTGTGTGTCAGCTGCTTCCCTCTGTTAACGAATGATACAAAACAAAATCAAACGGACTCCACAAGACGCATTCAGGCTATACCAGACTGAACATACGAGCACAAGCAGCAGGATAAAAAACCCCTTTCTCTCTGTGAAGTAACTCTCTATTTTTCCTTTTCCTCTCTCTCCCCCTCTCTTGGTTCCTAATAAGAGTGATCAGAGCTGAATGGCCTAACAGCCTGACCCTCATTATAACTAAAAGTAATAAGGATAAGACACCGGTGAACCAGGCCTCATTAGGCCTATAGCTGGAATACTCGTCGGAGGTCATCACCCCGGCCGTCTTGCACCGCTCATGACTCTTGCGCCTTCACATTGTCTCACAGCTACCCAGAAACCTTTGTTCTCCAGCATCCAAATTAAATGGAAGGAATTACTGAGACCTCTGTGGTTTGTGTTATCCCGCTCGGCTCTTCACTGTTATGAATATGCTATTGTCTTTCAGTGCAGGCTGCTGTACTGTGGGGCCATTTTAAAAACCGGCGATGCATAGGTCAGTGGAAAAAGGACTGAATCCGTTGATTTTAACTGTATTGTCCATGAGCAATGACAAGCGTGACAGGCAGGAGACGGTTCTCTGCTTCACTGTAACACCCTCAGTGAATCTGTCTCTATCTTCTGCCCCGTCTCCATTCACCATCAATCACTTTCAATTCTGACCATGTGCACATGTTCATATTGTCCTATTGATGCCATTCAAATCAGGACTAAATGGCTTCCATTTTGCAGGTCAGAGACAAGGAGAGCACGACTCGAAGAACTCGACAATGTCAACAATCAGCCACAGATCTGATAGAAGAAGTTTAGCTAGTTTTTAGGATTTTCTGAAAACAATCATTTTCCTCAAGTACTCACTACTCAAGCAAATAGCTTCCATTCAGAGATTGTACTTGGCAACAAAGGCTGTTTCATTAAACTGGGGAGTCAAAATTCTACCACAAAATGACCTTGATTATTGAAAAAGCAACAAAATCTCCTCTGAATATAATCACAGGGCTCTCTGCAGCCTCAGTAGTGTGGCTGAGAGCAGAGGTAGTTCAAACAGGCCTGTGCAGGAGGAGCTCTTGAGTATAATGATGTTGAGTGTTACCACAAGACTTTATCTTTGATTTAATAACACAGCAGTCTGATCACAGGTCAGGGATGACCCAAGGGGCCGCAGTTTAAAACCACATTAACCACATTATGATAGGACGAGCATTACTTCAGCAACATCCCCATAGATCATTATGACTATATATGATAAGGCTGCAGGTCTCCTTGTGTGTTTCACCTCTCTAGTAGTGTTTTGATGTTCTTTTGGTTTATTTATTTTTTTATCAAACATCTTCCATAATCCATTTTTCTTTGTAGTCTTCCTCACATATTTTCACTCATAACTAGAATGGCACTCAGTAGAGCATATACCTCCGCCGAGCCAAATCCAATATCAAGCCCTGTATCACTCTATAGTATATACCCAAATAACTTCTTAATCATAATCTAATATCACCTGATCTGTAACAGCCAGCCACAATGCAGATGAACTCATGATCTCCATTATACAACTTTGTAGAAAGTGACTTGCACTACAAACAGCATTTATTCACAACATAAAAGCACACACTAAAGAGAAACAAAAGTCACAATTAACACTAAAAATAACATTTATTCAAAACATAAAAAACACACTATATACGAAGATACCAGCAAACTAAAATTGACAGATTTATTCATCAAAATCCACAAATTATTCCCTGAGAAATTAATGAAAATGTTGGGGAAAAAACATCCCGTCTCCCAGTGTTAAAGAAAGTGAGAAAAATAATTCCTGGATCCAGCATTTTATCCAGATCTGCACCAAAAGTTAATGAGATCTATTCTCAGCGGAGACCCATCCTCCATCCAAAGTTTCATGGAAATCTGTTCAATAGTTTTTGTGTAATCCTGCTGACAACCCAACCAACCGACAAACAAACAAAGGGATACAGGTGGAAACATCTCCTCCTTAATAATTCTAAACTCCTTGTAAATAAATAACTTTATTTTTACCAAAAACCTTTACGAGCAGGGTTGTAGCACACGTTGGGTCTGGGATATCTGTTAAAAGATTTCCGTTAGATAAAGGTATTGATCGCTTGGAGTTTGTCATTTTTGCGACTTGAATATAACATGCATGTATTATTGCTGATACCAGTTTATGCAAGCTGTGATTACTAATACGTACACTGAGCAATGAAAGGAAAGAAAATTAACTGAGAGTTGATGAAGATGAAGGTCAGTACATGTTTTATTGAAGTAATGGTAATAAAAGATGAGTTCAACTTCTTTTGAATAATTTGTTAAGAAAACTGTTTAATTTCTACCAAACTCATTAAGCCTTTTGTGGCATGTCGATAAAGATGGTAATTTAGATTTAAGAATGGGACCAGTCTACAGAGAGCCGACCCTCAGTTTCAAGGATCTGTCCGTGGTGCTGAAGCTGACGCCGACTACAGCAGATCGGTCGGCTGCATCACAGTTACCTCAGCCGTCTGCTCAGAACAAGTCAGGGCAGGTTGTGTGATACTGAGACTTCAGGTACATGGGGCGCACTGATTAAATATCTCCATCTGAATTAATGAATTAGATAAACTGTGAAAGTGTAACCTCCTCGCACTCTTTTACAAATTCCACCTAAAGCTCTGAGGACTCCGACTGTGGAGAAATAAAGTGATTGACAGCGTTCAGGATTCTTTGGCTGCTGTTCACTGTCACACAGATATGTGCGCCTCGCTGGGTGAGCCAAATAATCGACCGGGTGGATCTCGACACGCTCCCACGGGACCGGAGCCAATCCTGATGTGACAGAAGTCAATGCGGGTCCTCAGTGTTGACACGCAGTGTCCAATCAACAGTAGTCCTCCGATGGTCTTTTTAAAGACACAGACATGCGCGCACACACAGGTTTGGCTATGCTCGTGAGGACTCTCTCATTGATTTCATGAGCCATTTACCATGCCGAACATGCCTAACCTTAACCTGTACCCTAACCTTTACATAAACCAATTCCTCACCCCTACCCTGAACTAAGCATTAGCCTCCAATTAAAGGTTAGGTTCACATTTTGTCTGGTTCGAAACAACACACACACGCCCACACAAAGGAACAGGTTTTTGTTTTTTCTGTATTCGTTCCTCCCGTTAATGTAAATCCACTGTGAGACACGGGGAACAAAAATCCACCATCCTGCGCTGTGTAGAACATTTCTTTAGCAGTCTGTCATAATAATCAAGCGGGTATTTTCCAAAGGTTAAGACTAAAGGTACAATCTCCTCTTTGTGTTATTATCCCACCAGAGCTCAGCAAGGAAACACTGTCTGGGGAAACAAAGAGACGGGATTTGCTGTTCACCAGCACAGGTAGACCTGAAATAATTGTTGACATGTATAGGCATGATGGTCGGATAGAATACGCACACTGTATATTAAGTATTATGTTGTGTTTTTGACACTGGATAGACCAATGGAACACATCAATTTAAAATCAACCCTTGAGTAAGTCCTATCTTAAAAAACTATAGAGCAGATATAGAGAGTTATACACTCTCAAAACATCCTGAAGATTCTTAAATGTCTCAGGGCCTGAGGTGCTTCCCTAAGCACCCAAGCAATCTTATCTGTTATCCAAATGTATTCATGTCTTACTAATACTTGGTTCAGAACCAGAGGATTGTAGCTGCTACATCATTAAAAGTCCTGCGTGTTTGATTTAGTGGCATCGAGGAGAGAGGTTGCAGATTGCAACCAGCTAAGAGCGCCTCATCCTCCCCTACAGTGGATGCTAAAAACACAGAAAGCCAGCATTTGGTTTGTCCGTTCTGAGCTACCGTAGAAACAACGGCGGTGTTGGTTTAGCATGGCAGACTCCGTTGAAGGCTCATTCTTAGGTAACAAAAACAAAAAAAGTTCAAGTGAATATACAGTAATGGAAACATAATTATTAATATTCCACTTCTGGTTTGGTCATTTCTTGTTTTATTTTGTATTTTATGTCCTTGTGTGTCTTGATTTCCTTTCTACTTCCTGTCTTTGTCTTTTTTTCCCACCCTTTGTCTGTGTACTCCGGTGTTTCACTTGTGAATCATTCATATTTGTCCTGTGTCTCCTTCGCTGTTCCCTGTTTTGTTCCCTGCGGTGTTCTGGTTTGTCCTCAGTTTTTGTATTTCACTTTAGATTTTTCCCTGACCTTTCCTTCGCCTGCCTTTTGTTGCTTGCTTGTTGGATTTTGGACTTTGGTTACCAGCATTCAAGCTCACTTTTTATTCTTGAATCTGCCTCCCTCTGAGTGTCTTATGTTTGGGTCCTTTTGGGTGTTAATCGTAAAATAAGGGACAAACCACAAAACCACAGGGAATAAATGATTTACACAGGGAACACACAAGGACCAAGGAACGAGTACAGGAGCACAGCAGACACAGGACTGATGTGTGGATGAAAACAAAAAAACTGACGAAGAGTGAGGGGAAAACACAGGATTAAACACGTACAGTAGGAATGATTCACACATTAAACACAGGTGCACACAGAAAAGGCGCAGGAAGTAAAACAAGACGCATGAGCATATAGGCTACAAAGTAAAACAGGAAATGACCAAACCATGAAGGGAAAAGGTCTGAGACACTTCTCCATGCACCTTGGACGGAAGAAGGTGAAGTTGTGCCAGAAACCCTTACTGTGCTTCTACAGGTGACTGAGTCAAAAGGTGCATATCGGTAAGTTGTGTCTTTCTAAACTGACCCAATTTGCAATACAAAGAAGCAGAAACTTCACAGCAGCAGACCAGTTGGAGTGACCTGAGGAAAGTCTGACGACGAATCAGAACAGGGGAGAAAAACTCTCTCGAGAGGAAAGAAAGCTGCACACTAACATACAAAATGTTTACATAATATGGAATGAAGCTTTATTTTGTAAATTAATATAAGCAGCTCTTATATACATTTTGAGGTTTTTTTCGCTGAAGTAGAAAATATCGCTGTGCCTCATCCTCCAGTGGATGATTTTTCTGGGGGGGAGAATTTGCCTTCATCCATGTGACCAACAACTCATTTGTCAGCATGAGTGGTCCCCAGGAACAAAACTCAGGAGCTAAATAAAGAACTAGAAGGTCCTAAGCACATTCAAGCCATCGATTCCAGAAGAAGTGAACAGAGGAGTGATGCATTTGAGGCACAATTTCTTGCACAACAAGACATCACAGCATCCTTGCGCTGCTCTATTATGTGTCTCAGGTGTTTTGATTGAATCTTGAGAGAAAACATTCAGATGTAGAAAGGGACACTTTAAATGCCAGACAGCCTTTTTATAAAGCAGCACAGATCTGTTTTTTTTCTCTCTGTTTTTACTGTCATTTTAGAGAAAACTCCAAAAAAATCAATAGCAGTTCTTCTACTAGCCATATGTTTGCAGCATTATGTATTCAGAGACACCTGCCTCAGATTGACTGCCACAAAATGCTTGGATATGTATACATTTTGAATCTACGAACACTTCACACATTTTATGTTAGCAGCGTGGTCGCAGATTTGCTCTCCTCTCTCTCTCTCTCTCTCTCGCTCTCTTTGCCCCTCCCGTCTGCGAGGCCGCTGTCCCACAAAATCACTCTTGTACCTGCCATTGTTTTCTTGATTGCTTCCTGTACCTCTGAGTTTGGCCTGAAGGAGAACATCGATTAGGAAAAGACCACACTCGATCTATTATTATTATTCTGTTTTTCTCCTTAGCCACGCTCCGTTCGGAGAACTGCTCCTGAACCACTGGAGCCAATTAATGTCCAAACAGATGTGCAGCGCCGAGAGCTAAGCTTTGCCGCGGGGTCAGGAAGCCCGAATCTAATCTCCTCGCCAGAATTACATTTCCTCCATCATGGCCCCGTACCTGCTCCCCTTGCTCTCGGGTCACGAGAGGCGGCCTTTGCGTAATCACATGTTGTCAGCGCGGTGGAATAACTCCAAATGACCCGAGAGGAGCGTCGCGGGGCCTTCACTGTACCCAGGCTGGTGGCTGTGCAGACTGAGCTGCCAAAAAAAACGGGAGAGCCTGTTACGTTTTAATGAGCAGAAGCGCCTCAGTTCCATTTGATTCTTAATGTGTCGTATGATCATGTCTTTGATGTGCTTTTCCGTGTCTTTCCTCTCCTCACTTTATTCAGATTTGTGTTTGCGGAGAACGAGGGGGAGATACAAACACAGAGAAATGAAATACCTGAGGCAAAAGTGGGACTTTACACTTGAAAGTAGAGAGCATTACTTATGCATTAGGTGTGTCTTTGAAGAACCCAAAACATGCATATTTCCCTATTCCTTCCCCCCCACCAAATAATACAGATAAAATCAATTATTCATTTGTAAATGTTTATTTCACTTCAAAAACAAGTATGACATGGGCCTTGATGTTGGAGAAACTGTTCCCGCAGTAGCACACACTCACAATGCCCTCATTGGAAGTTTGTACTTGTGTTCTGAAGTTATGCAGAAGTGTCCTACAGCATGAATTAAATAAACAGTTATTACCAACAAGCACATACGGCCCAGTGCATGTTTTTATCAGTGTTAATGTTAGGGGCCAAACATTTCATTTTTGGGGGAAATGACCCCTAGAAACAGGAAGAACAAAGGACGTCTGTTCTCTTTCGAAAGGAGTTCAGGAGTTTAAACGTAGGTGAGAGAACGAGACGGGAACGCAACGCTTTTATTGTGAAAATCCTGACAAAAATACAAACAATTGGACAAACTCAGCACTTAATTATGTTGAGAGAATTACTCTGAGCAATAAGCAGTTTGAACTAATTAAGATCACTAATTGTTAATTCCAAAAGCCAAAAACACAATGATCATCAGGTGAACTTTTGAGATTAGCTGCGGAAGCATTGTGCTAATTTGTTAAACAACATCATCACACAATACGAGCTCCTGATGAGGTCCCGATGGTCTGCACGGATAAATGAAAATATCTGTGGTTAAAAATGGGCTTGGAAGCCCTGACGGTGTTACATTTTCATTACTTTCGATGCTCTTGGCACTGCACAGCTTCCTGATTAGTGAGATTTTTAATTTGTAATTTTCATCACTGAGGGGAGGGTGGAGAGGGGAATTCGGCAGCTGAAGCCCATAATTAAGCTTGATCTCTACCCACCAACAAACTGGACGCATCAGACACAAGCAGTGGATCACATTTGGCTTCTTATATAAAGAATAGGTTGAATGGCAGCAACAGCAAGTGCTCCAAAAAGACATGCAATACATTTACATTCAAGTGACCAAGCCCTCTACCAGCCATTGGAAGCATAAAGGAAGGAGGAAGCCATACTGTATTTCATTATTGAGCGACACAGTCCACACAGGGAGGGGTGAGGTCGGGGTGGATGGATGGGTCGACAAACACCGGACTTTAACACAGGAGACAGCTGCTTGTTTCCCATTTAAAACCGTACGTCAGTGTGGATGTTTTTTAAAAAAGAAAGCATGACCACAATCTTTTCCTAACCTTTACCAGGTATTTATGATTGTAACCATGACAACAGAGCTCCTCTAACCTTAAAGAAGTAGTCATTTTAACACAAAGCGCCATTGTTCCCCAGTGGTGGACCGTCTGACTGACAGGAGCAAAAACACACTAAAAAGGGCACCAGAGAGTCGAGATTCATGTCTGGTGAGACAACAATTACAGTTCTTTTATTACATGGCTCAGATTTGACGTTAAACCTCTCAACCACTGTAATGAGAGCACACAGGGAACTATCAGCTATTGGAGTGGAGTGTTGAGGTGAACTGAGGACTCTGACTGCCTGAAGGAAGGTGCTATGGTCTGGTGGTACGGCGGCGGATACTTCTGTATCTTTTGTCAGATGGCAGCAGGGTGACATGACTGTGGCTGGGGTGGGTGTCATCTTTCAGTATCCTTTGGGCTCTGTGCAGACATCTCACTTCACCGATTTCACCGATGCTCTGTAGATGAGTACCAGTGACGTTCCCGGCAGTTTTAGTCACCAGCCGTGGAGCCTTCCTGCCCTGGGTCGTGCACGAACCATGCCAGTACGAGATGTTTCCAGTTTCTGTTGCTCCTCTGTAATTCTGACCAGAATCTGGCACAGGAATTTAGCCTTCATAGGTTTTCTTAGAAAGTAGAGAGCTAGGACGAACAACGTCTTTGTCAATTAGTTTGGAGGAGTTGTTGCCCTCGTGGGTGGAGGTCCTGAAATGTCAGCCGGCTAGCATGTGTTAAATACAAAAGGAAATGTTGTGTTTTGTCAGCTCAAGAGTACAATTTTTTGTATTTTTGTATTTGGAAAAATTTGAAAAAATGCAACTCACAGTTTGTCAGGGTCCATGTTCATGCCTTCAAATAAGTCGTTGCACCAAATAAATTTTACAGTTGTGAAGAAAACAGAGCAGAACATCAAATCTTCACATTTTAGAAACAGTAATCAACACATTTTTCCACCCTAGGCTGACATCTTCCACTCTTGTTGGGGATTCAATTTCTGTCGTTTTGTTTTTTTGGAGTAATCAACTAATCAGCTAACTGATGAATCATTTCAGCTGTAAACCCATGGATGCTTTCCAAATATACACAGTACATGCAGACACGTTTCTAAGGACCGCTATGAATATATTGCAGTCCAATGCAACACCAGAACGTTATGACATTATGCCAGCTGTACAAAGATAAGATGTACTCGAGGGCTGTTATTCTGGATAAGTCACATGTTAACGTAATAAAGTGGCAGCTCAGAAAAAAATATATCACCGCCTTACCTGTGCTTATAATGTAGAACCGAAATCAACGACAGCTTTTTTCTACTTAACTGATGACATTAATCCAGTTTCATAACGGTGTCGGTGTCAAAACAAGCGAAGCCTACGCTGGTATTCCACACATGCAGCTCGGCTCCGTCTTATCTATTATGTATTATTATTCAAATCACAGGCAGGGTGGAAGGGGGAATAGTACCTAAATACCAGTGATGGAAGTTAGCAGATAAAGTGACACAGTTGGCCATAACAAGGCTATTTCAGTCGGCAAGACAGTTCATTTTCTCCGTAAATGTTTCATTCCACAATTCATCTCTGACACATAAATTGTATTTGAGCCGGATCTTCCAAGGGCTAAAGTGAAGTCCCTCCTCTGCAATGTTAAATGACCTCTGGAACAATTTGATTATGATGTCTTGCTGACAGACAGATTTATCACGGCAGTGGAGCCATGTAATGGATATGAGCACAGCTCTGGTGACAGGAGAGAAGACGGTGGGAGTGAGGGATGAGGGAGAGAGGAGTGGAAGCAGCAGAGAATGGACTCTAAAGCCAGGCTAAGTAATCCATTTACATGTGTGTCATATGATAAATAAATGACAAATGACTCCTCTTTCCGTGGCCCTGGTAAAATGTGAATTATGGTTTTAAAGTAGCAGCGGCATGTTAACTTCACTCAGAGCAAATGGATCCTGGAGGGGCAGTTTTACCACAAAACTGTAAACACTGATTGCATTTATGAGCCCGTTTGAAGCCGGAGTGCCACACATCAGTCCTGGTGAGATGCTTTACTGATATTACCAATTATAGTCCGACTCGGCAGGTCTAATGCAGCCGGGTATGTTTTCTCCGGCTCTGGCCTGTAAGCATGACACGTTGTTAACGGTGTTGACATCTCTGCAGACACCGCACAGGGGACTTAAAGGCTGGATGAGCCACAATTCAGCACTGCGGGCCAACAACAAAACAGGCATTTTCAAAATGTCACCACCGAGGCTTAACTCCTCTACATTCACTGCATCTTTCTGTCTCCACCGATTGTCTGTCAGCACTTGGCTGAACTCCACACTGCACACAATGGAAATACAAGGAAGACTGACTCATGTGACATTTGTTTGGAGACCTGTGTGATGTCTCGAATCCTTCGGCGATGGATGGAGGACCTGTGTTAACCGTGCCACCGGTGGGGACCTCCGCCGAGCAACAAGTGCTGACATTATTCTTCTGCCTGCTCTTTTCTATCAATCACGTTTTTTTTGTGTTTTTTTTTTCAAGTGTTTCCACGGAGATGTGGGGAGGACAAAGGTGAGTTGAGGAGGGGGAGCGTGTAAGGACAGCTTATCTGTCAGAAAGTGCATCAGGACAGGAGAAATAATTCGACTGGCCATGACAGACCTTTCACTTTGCCTTTCTCTCACATAGGCTGCTGTCAAACTGACAGCAGATTTGTTTCCTTGTGGCAGAGGGAAGTCACTGTCAGACCAGTGGCACAGAAAAAAGGGAACGTGTTAGTATCAGGACAAAGCTGCTGCGAATGTCCTAATGAGTAGCAGAAATGCTCTGATTGATTCATTTCCCTATGTACACAGTGCAGTAAAAAGTACAGACTAATTCAAATATTAAAACCACAGGAACTTAATTTGTTGTTTCCGTATCCACGCTGTATGTAGGTACACAGCTACATAATACAATTGTTTATTCCCAAGTCCAGATGCCGGGAAAGCCTGGGCATTTCAATTACATGCAAATAAAATAGAAATAACAAATAATAATGCAATCCGCCTCACGGCCAGAGACGACAACAAATCCATAGATTGCTATAAGGCAATATGCAAACACGGCACACAGCGTAAAGTATCAGGAGAAACTCACGGTCATGAATCTCATATTTGATACAGATAAGCTCCTACTGACCTCAGGTAAGCGTACCAACCGTAACACAGCATCTTGTTATGAAGTCCAACCTAACAAGACACCAGATGAAGAGTCTGTGCTGAAGCTGATGGAGTATCAGACAGACAGAGAACGAGCTGTTTAACATAACACGTCCATCCAGTGTAGCTGTAACAATAGAATAGTAATACTACGCGATGGTACTGTTGATTTACAGCTGATTATTTAAAAGAGTCAACTGTAAAATCCCAACATCAGAGGCACCGTGCAGCCTCCCGTATAAGCCCAGCTTGTTCTGTATCCACTTTTTAGCTCTGCACACAAACATCCTCTTGTCTTTGCCACTCGAAAAAATGTCCTTGGAATATTTATGGTACATAATCCTGCCCAGTGTAGCCCACATCCTTCTCCTGCAGCAGTCCTTGAACTCTTCAGACACTCCTCGGAGCTTGACCTGCTGTTAGCACTAATTAGCTTAATGACTTTCAGTCCCTCACTGCCCATGTAAAAGAGGTTTCGCCAAAAACTGACCTTTATTTCAGTTTCCGAAATAATAATAATACTGCCAGGCTGTTAAACCCAGGAATTAAAGGGTGTGTTCGCAAACAGTCACTCCGAGAACCAGAGCGCACTCCGGCACAAGCTGAACCTCTCGTAGATGTGCAGCGTTTTTTTGTGGAATGTGCGGTTTATTTATCCGCTCTTGTCTAAAGGAGACAGTGCAGCCGAGCGCCAGGAGCAGTCAGGGTGTCATCAGCAGCTGAAGTGGCAGCCTGGGCCGGATGTGTATGAACTTCAGCAAACATGAGCACAGAAGAGGGAGCCGTTTGTGTGTTTAACCTTACCTAACTGCTAGCTGTCCTGCATTTTTACTATTACAGCGTGTTGCACTGCCCCACAAGCGCCCACACAGCAGAAACCCCAGGGCAGGTTTAAGCATGCTGGCCAGCCCTCACGATTTTCCCAGGAGACTCAAATCTTTCATTGGCCTCTCCTGGTTTCCTCCCAGAGTCACAATTCCTCTGTATTTCCCCCCGATGTATGATACATTTTTCCCAGCTGTTTCCCCTCTTAGTCATGACAGCCTGTTTCCGGCGCCGTCCAGCGTGCGGTCCGCTGTGCTGTTGCGCCTCGTAGCATTCAGTGAGGAAATGAAGAAGAGAAAGACACACTCGAGCAAGTTTGAGACATCCCGGGCGTGCATTTTGGAAAAATCCTCCGCTGTGATTTTTCTGTCGGTCACAGGGGGGCTGCGCCGACATCAATCACCATCGAGAGGCTGACAAAGAGGGCAGTGGCCTGGTCATACTCTCTGAGGAGCAGGGGCAAAAAAAATGAATGAATGACTATTAGTTTACCCCAGAGATTCAGGTTCACATCAGAGGGGACTATTTAGGGGAAGTATTTAACATAAAAATAAAAATAAAAAAAACACCTTTGCCGCAATCTTACTTTTTTGTTATTTTCACACTCTAACACTCATCAGAACGCAGAGAACTCGCTCTCTGAAAGTCACATTTTCACACCCACCTTGGTTTCTCTGTGTCCTCCCTATTTTCAGAGTTCACAGAATAAAACATGGGAGCAACTGACTGAAAAAAGCTGATGGCAAACCACAAACCCAAATTAACTCTGTATGATTTATACAACATTTGCCTCCAAAATGAAGTGGACTGGAAGTATAATATAGCAGAAAATGCAAATACACATGTGGCGGTCCCATTGTTTAAGACTTGCTGTCTTTCCTTTCGTTTCGGGCTGATTTTCAAAACCCCTCTAGACTAATTGCAGGAGATTCAGATCACAGATTGAGGAGTGGAAGCAGCTTGGGGCATTCCCCTCCCAGCCAATCACGGTGTGACGACCGCCTTTTTGTGAGGGCTTAGAGGAGGTGGGGAACGGCACCCAGGTGGCTCTCACACTCACACACACCCTAACTCACTGAGAACCTCATCCCCTCAGATTGCCAGCCAGAAACTCTGGTCTGTTTAGGCCCTATTGTGTTTTCTCGGCTGCCCCACATCATTCTAGTGAGGAAACTGTGTTTATTCTTGAAAACCCAAGACCTGAAGTTTTGACATTTCATTTCACTAAGGCTCGTAGGAGCACATTTCATCTTGATTATACCCTGAAGACGCATTTGTTGATTGGTTTATTGTCCAAGGATCTGACATCGGGCATCCCCTCTAGATTTACCTGTTTTTCGTCCATATTTGTATGTAGGCTGGGCTGGCTCTGAGGCATTTTACTGCCAGTACCGCCACAGATAATTGAATTAAAAGTACCTCAAACTTACACTTGAGTAAATGCACTTGGCTGAGGTGAGCATATTCATTAGAACAAAAATGTTGGCAATGTTTGGCAGAGACATGCACTGTTAGAACGCAGATGGACGCAGCAAATACAACCACAATGCAATAATAAGGTGCGTGACCTCTCAAGGCCACCAGAGGTCAGATACAAGTCGCCCTGGGGTATGAAGATTATATGCGGGAACTGGTTTGCCTACCCGGCCCTGAGTTTTCTACTAACTTTTTTTAGCAACAGAAAACAAGATGAAAATGAGCAAAGTTTTAATGGCGCCCTACTTATTTCCGATGTTCATTTGAAAGTTCACACTGCAGCTCATGCTGTTTATGTGAAAACAAGTTTTTAAAAAATGATCCACAGCAAACCTGTAATATCCAGTCAGTTATTCATGGATCGCGGCAATACTCGGCTCTTTCATGTGACCAGGATCAATACACGCAGTATCTATTGACACTTGAGTCAGTGTTGTGTCACGTCTCTGACGGCATCAGCAATAATCAGAATACTTGCAGTAATCAGCAGCACATTCATGTGTTGATGTACGGCACGGGGACGGAGGTTTAATCACCCTGCTTTTCGAGGCAAACGCCTCTAGTTTATTCAGTATGTGTGTGTCATTACGTTTTAATGTTGATGAAATATTAAATTTTAAGTTGGAAGTCTTCTTACACGGGTTTCTGTTGTTACCTTAATAAATCATCATCATTAATCTTCTATTGAGGAAGGCTGCATTTGAGCTAACGTCTCCAGAGATGATGGTAATGACTTTAACTGTGAAAAATGTTGCTGTCATCAATACAAGCGCCCACGAGGAGTAAACACACGCGCGCACACACACACACACACACACACCCTCCGTTGATGGATTTTTTTTTTCTTCAAACAACTTTCATATCGTCAGTCTTTTTATGTATATTGACCGTGTATTTGAGCAGTTTATTTACTCCTTCAACCACTGCCGCCGCTCCATCACTCAAACATAAAACAGCTTCTTATGAACACGCGTCCCAGCAAAATTAATGACTGGTATGATGCAAGTGTTTTGCCTCTTTTGCACGGCGCTTTTCACACATTTTCTCGCATTGACAGTTTTTGTGGGCTTTCGGATAAATTTGATTTAATGACTTAGCCGCCGGAGCGAAACTTGCAGTCGGTGTACTGCAGTCGTTGTTAATAATTGTGTGTTTGTTAAAAAGGCTCCAGATTTAATAGCGTGTCGGTTTTTCCTCCGCATCAATCATCGGAGACCGCACACCTACAACAAAGAAGTCTACAATTACTTGATAATTACGGCTCAGTTAATCACCTCCCAATCTAAATTACTGTACACTCTCTGAAGTCTACAAACCGGTGATCAAATGCCCCTAGAAGATCCTGCATCTGCACTCCAAATTACACAAGAGCTAAAGTTGAAACAACCATTTAAAGCACAATTCCTCTTGATGTTTCTCTTGTTTCTTGGTTGTATTCCCTGAGTATTTTTCTCACTGAAAAGCCAACAGAAAGACTGCTGACAAGGCAGCTGGCCCACATTTGGCTTCTCCATGCAGCAGCATGATCAATAGATTGCGCTTCGCGAGGACCCATGAACGGCAGTGTGAAACTGCACCCTCTTCACCCTCCCAGACTGGCCCGTCGAGGGAAAACCAGTCAGTCGGGTTCAAAAAGAAAATGTACAAGAGATTGATTAAGCAGGCAGAAGCGGGCCTTTCAGCACTATCGCGGGTCACAACACCGCACTCTAAAAGCCGGAGTCAATGCGGCAGAGTGGGGGGCCACAACACTCAATCTTCTTAGAGGCAGGATATAGTTCTCGGAGGAAATGTGTAACCAGTAGCTCCAAACAAAATGTGTGGTTGTGTTCACAGAGGCCAACTGAACTGCTGTTGAATAAAGAGCTGCGGACAAATTCCAGCATGTTCCCAGTAGCACAGACAGTGTGTGTGTGTGTGTGTGTGTTGATCACTGACCAGGTTGTATTTCCTCTTCAGACAAATTGGATTTAATGCATTCGGGTTCACGCTCTGTTTTTTTTTGCGATGTTGCCATACAGTTTCCCCTGTGTGTTTCCCTCAAGAGCCAAACACGGAATAAGAGGGAAATCGTAATGTTGACTACAGGTCTGAGAAGCTGTTTGTATCAGGGTATCTGTGGACTGAATTGGTTACAGCTTATGATATGAGCATCCCAGGCTCAAACACGAATACACCAGCGCCTTCAGCCACACATGTTTTTGAGCTCAATAAACATAAACAGTGAGCTTGGGACAATTATTTATGGCTCTGGGGTCATTAGACCACATATCGTACTGTATCCGTGTGTGTGATATGCTTCCAAAACACAATTTGTCTCCAGCATCAAGACACATAACACAATCTGGTGAGTGAAAACAGTCACAGTTTTTTTATGCAAGCGCCGCTCGTTATTGCATTGTTACCCTTAACGATTGCGCGACTGCATCCTGAGACAAAACAAAATGCTGCATCTGAGGTGATGCAAAAACAAGACAATTAAAATAGAGCTGGCAACTTCCAAGTATCATTTGTTTTCTGCCCAGGCGGTGGAACAAGACGCTGGCCAGCCCGTTCGCCGTTTTGCTGAGTAAAGGAAGATCCTGCAGCGGCACCAGACATCAGACATAACCTGCCCGGGCACTGACTGTGTGTTGTCCAACTTAGTCTTGGCTCTGCCCGTCTACGCGTGTGCTTCATCCTCAGCTGAGGCAGAAGGAAAATTGGGAGTAGCGGGCTCTATCTAATTAAGAGACTGTATCATTAACAGGCGGCTCCTTTGGCAGTAACCCCCTGATTTATGTGGCTAATACGAACAGAGACTCGCACCAAGGACATCTTTACAGTAACAAAGCAGCTGCGAAGCAAGATACAAGAAGCAGAAAATGTTAGTATAAACACTTCATTATGTATGTGTTGCGAGCTGTTTTTAGCTGCCCCGGCGGTGTGCCTCCAGGCATGCCGGTGAGGGCAGGCCGGTCCAGCACCTCGGTTTAGACGAATCCCAACAATAATGTGATGGATTTTCGTGCCGTGCATGGTCCCCAGAGGATGAATTCTAAAGTAGCGACATCTGTGAGCTAGTTCAGGCTGTCAAGTTACGGTATTCACATGTGGCATGCCTCACTCTCCACAACCCTCTACCAAACCACCCCAACCCATTTTGGCGATCTATATTTAAAGATTTCCCATCTCTCCCTCTGCTTTGTCAGTGTTGCTCTGCATCAATATTGCCGCATGTTTTTTTTCAGGCCCAACACCATCCCAGTGTGCACCTGCAGGCTCCGACTTGGGGGTGAAAGATAGATGCTTATTATTCCCTAATATCTCTTAGTAAACACATCCACGGGGAGTGATGTGTTTGTGTTGGAGGTGGGAGCCCAGAGGCCAAGCTCTACCTCTGTTCTGCTGTTGTAATAAACATATCAAAAGTGAGTTGTCAGCCTGAATTTATTTTGGTGATCCAGAAACTTTTTCATCTCACCTCATGACATGTTTAATGATCAGCACCTGTAAATAAAAGCAACGTTCCAATCAGCCGAACTGTAAGATGGTGAACAAGGTGAACGTCATTAATGCCACTAAAAGTCAGCGTGTTAGCATTGTGTTCCTGACAAGCCTTTAGTTCAAAGCACTACTGCGTCTAGGTACAGCCTCTCAGAGCTGAGCCAGTGGTAAGAGGCCCGTGGGCCAAATTCGGCCCTCGAGCGATTTGGCCCCCTGACTTAAGCTTTAACTTTCATAGGTTACATCAAAGGCGTTACAAAACTTCCCTAAAACTACTACTACAGGCTGTTTGGACAGTTCATGGACATGGAATAAACTTGAATAAACTTGAAAAAGATATGTCTCAATAACACAAATACCTAAATGACAGAACAGATTGCCAGTGACACCCTAAGTGACATTTATCACTGGTCCTCAAACAACAGACTGCTGCAGTGTACTAGCTGCAGGTGCACCATTTGTTGTAAGCAAACAGTTTGGTTAGGTTTAGGAAAACATCTTTTTGATCTTCATACAACTTCATCTGACTCCCTCCTTTGCTGATGTAATGATTACTATGGCCAATAGAGGTCGCCACCTACCAACAAATGTCAATATCATAATAAAATGCCTTCACGGTCAAACTTTATGGTTGATTTTCTGATTAAGCTGCACAAATGCATGGCAGGCAGTCAGTGTGCTGACATTCTTCTTAGACAATATCAACAACAGATCTTTCATTCAACTAACTGAAGCCGTCCTGTCCTGTGTGAATATCTTAATCCTACATATTAAATCGTCTAGTGCAACATTGAGAGAACATACGCTCGCATATATGAGCCTTTGTTTTAATGCTTCTGCTTTTGCATGTTTTGCCAAATTTGTATTAACATGAGCAGCTTTGACTCTTAGCCCCTGGCTAATAGGAGAAAATAACATCTGCTCATTAATACAGTCTGGAAAAAAAAAAACAATCTCATGAAATTGTTTTTTTATCTGTAAATGAATTAAAATAAAAGACAAACCAAGAATATTGGTAACATATTGTCCTGTAGTTCCCCAATGAGCAGTGAATCAGGTCAAATCAGTTTTATATAGATTCTATATAAATACATATATTTTATGTAAAACTTTAACAGAGAAAAATGAGTTTTAAGAATCCAATACTTTACAGCTCTGGAAAATTATTACGGCAATAAACATTTTATCTTCCATTATAACAACTGTGAAAGTCAACATGCAGGGAAAGCCCTATATTTCAGCTGAACCTTTGTTTGGAACATTTTGTTCTTTCTTGTCATATGTTAACTACAGTCTTTTTAATGTCTGTTTGTCCATAATTAATAAGCTTACCCTCAGGGAAGTGCAAATAACCTATGTGGAAAAATGTGAAGTTAAAATATAAAAGTTTGCTTTTCCAACCTGCAAGTGCTTCAGGCTACTCTGGCAAACCCCAGACACAAGGGCTGATGCAGGTAGCTTAGAGGGATTCACTCCCTTATCTCTTAGAAGAAACGGTGCGGGGTGTTTGATGCCTTTTGGGTTGTTTTGGCTGGCATGCCGGATGAATTCATAGAATCACTCACTGGCTTCTGATGTGATTTCAATATGTCATGTGATTCATGTAACACATGATGTATATACCGAAAACATGACGCGATGGGATGAGTTACACATTTACTCTGAGGCGCTAAATGTTGAATTGGTTCCACCTCTTTCCTGTGCCTTGGCTTCATGAATACATCTGAGCAAGCATGGTGTCCTCTTGCTCGCACAAAGTGGTCCGCAGGGAGCTCACCCAGGGAGTTGTACTGGAGAGTGCCTCGTGAACCAAAGCTGGCAGGTTCGAGATGAAAGGTCAGCAGATTGCAGGAGGTTGCAGCATGAAGGGGAGAGCTCGAGACAGTTCAGAGCCAGTCTGACCCATAATGAACTGTCCATCGCAGGGGCAGTGCACTGGGACAGCCCATCCAGACGAGCTGTGTTTGTCAGTCATGGTACAGCTGTCGTAAAGCATCTTAGATCCACTTACTTTTAGTGTATGCAGTCGGGAATGACATCGCTATTGTCACTCCTCAGGATGGTGCTTCACCTGTTATAATGGCCTTGTGGCAGTAGGTCACATTGCAGTTAAATCTATGCCTTTTCCTGTAACCAGGTTTCTCTTCCCTTTCAGTTTATGTTGGTACAGTTGTAGCACAGTGTCTCCAAATCATTATACTTTAAGCAAGTACAGTATAGTAGTTAAATAAGTGCTTTCACTTCCCTTGGCTTTAAAATGTCTGCATTCCATAAATGAACTATAGTGTATTATACCTTGGAGAGACAAAAGGAGACAAATCATGCTCATTTTCAGGTTCATAATTATTATTTTGGGTCACTAGCAGATTAGGTCTGCATTCCCCCTCCGTCTCTTTAAGGCCCCTCCTCCAAAATACCCAGTCTGCTGTGATTGGTCAGCTTGCACACACCTGAGCCAGCAACGCTAACAACAGTACAGCAGCTTCACTAAATTGATTATTTTGTGCCACCAGGCTGCATAAATTATGCAAATGTCACTGAATTGAAGGCGGGACTAGTGACGAGGCGTTCCAGGAGCAGTACAATATGTCTCCTTTAACTCAATGCTTAATTCATCTAAACTGACTGACTTTAAAGCGGATGCTGTTTTATCGCTCTTTACGATTATAAACGCAGATAAACGTTTTTGTACTCCCACCCTATCGAATGACAGGAGTTGATGTTTAAACTATTCATCCATTGCTCTGCCTTTGTCAACTTTGAGGCATCTAAACAATCAAACACAACAAAGAACAAATCTTGACAAATACGTCCTTTATGTCAAAAATCTGTGCAGTAGTGTCTCAGTCTTGCGTGGTGTACTTACCCGGCTGATGCTGACCTGGTGCAACCTCCAAGGTGTGGCCCCCAAAGAATAACTTGTCCTGGTGATGACTCTGCCTGCGACTCATCCACTGTGTGCGATTCCCCCATTATCTACTATGTTGCAGTGTGTTTGCACCCCCTGATGATGGACCAGTAAGCGTAGGGGACACATTTTGTATCCATGGTGATCAGCTAGTACTTTCAAGATCAAGGGTTTGATGTGGGACCTTATTTTGTGTCTTCAAGAGCACACATTGCAGCTCTGAATGCACCACTACGCCACTGGCTATTTGAATTGTGTGTGCGTGTGTATTTGCGACGTTCAGTGTTGACTGTGCAGAAAAGAGATAAGGCATAAAGGTCCACTTTTGTGCCTTGAACATGTTTATTGATTCGTTTTATTTTCTCCAGCAGTATCTGGGTTACCACAGTGTCTTTTAGTGTAAAGAGCAAAGAACACAGATTCACACAAGTCTATATGCATACAGTATATTCGCCGCGGCGCGTCTCCCTTCGGTATGCCATCTCTACGCCGAACCACAGGCCCTCAGAGAGTTCAACTGCTTTCAATTCCTACAAAGCCTCCAGACAGGCTTTTGCCTTCCATTTCTGTCTGTTCTCCCCAGCGCTCTCGGTTGCCCCGTCTTTCTGTGTGAGTAAATGAATTCCCCCCTGATGGCAGGGGATGTGATGTGAGAGCAGCGATCGGGGCACTTTAATCTCAGAGATCCATCCTGAAGGTTTGCGCCCCGCCTCGTCACTCTCTGTTCAAACACTGAACTTCCCCACCAAGACGACAAGGATTACAGCGCAGCCATTCGGGCTCTTTCTCATCTCGCTCCATCTCCCACCCTTTAATGCTCCTGCTCTTTCTATCTCTCTCCATCTCGCCCGTATCACTACCTTTTTTTTCTTTTAAGCACAGATGCGTTAAACTTTATGTGAATGTCTGCGACCCAGACACAAAGGCCAGTGATCGAACAAAAAGGCCTGTTTCTTGATCTGCTCATGAACAATGCTGCTCACACACACACACATGCTCACCCTGATCTGCACATTTCACCGAGTGTATAAAAACAATAACAACAAACAACTGGAGATCTGATTATTTGTACGGCGCACAAAACGCTGTTTTGATGTCATTTTGAAAAATGAAATCAGTGAGAACCGTGACAAACGAGGTAACAGGAGTGCAGCACTCAAATAAAACCCCATGAGCTGTGAAATTGTGTTTTCAGACATCTGCACCATCTAAATGAGTCAGATAGAGAAAAGTGTTTATGAATAAGATGCCAGAATTCATGTAAAAAAATCCTGCGAGGATTTGCGTGTCTGTGCACTGGTGTGCTGAACTTCAGGCAAATGAATATTCACAGATGATTTGGCAACGTAGGAATTAAAACTCATATCTGTGAAAACGTTTCCTTGTGAAAAAAATTCTAAAGTACAAGATTTGTCATCTCCTCACAGAGAGAGGAGGGTGAGGGCGTGCTGCAGCTCTCCATCTGTCTGAGAGCCGCGATGTGACATCAACCAGCTGAACTCACTTTATTCAGATCTGACATTTTATGGCATTTTATGATCATGTCTAATGGGGTTTTTTTAATCATTCAATGGAGATTTTTATCATATTCTAAGCGAGAAAATTAAGCAATTTAATATTTCTGTGCGAGGTTTAAACGGCAGGATGGAGGGTTTTTTTTAAAAAAAAAGAAATTTTAATTAAACAATCAGGCGAGAAAACATACTGCGACATTTAAACTACTAACATTTGCTAAAGAAATAACAAAATATGTAAATGAATTAATAACAAAAACAAATCCAAATTTATTAAAAAGTTGTTACGGCTGTTTCTGCCCACAACCGTGGTGAACTGTTCTGAAGGTTATTACTAAAACCCTGAATGATTTTTAAAGAACTTTTCAGGCGCTGAGGCTGCTGGGAGTGGGTGGATTCTGTGATTAATGCTCAGATAAGAAGGGCAGAGAGGGGAAATTTCTATTTTCAAAACAAAATTGTTTTAAAAAACTCGTCGACAGGAGTCCTTCTCCCTTCAAATCTCTTTGTCCTCTTCTCATCGTCACGTAGCGTTGTCCTCACCGTAGGACAGCAATGCCTGATTAATAATGTGTAGCTGAAATTAACAGCTCTCTTAGTCAGAGAGCTAATAATAAAAATCATTACACCTACATCTGAAGTTATTATATTTTTTGCTCGGGGGCAAAAATGTTATTAACACAAAACCCATCGTTACACTGGATGTGTGTTGCACTGTGAGATAACAGCTGACGCCTTCTTTTCCCGAGCACATGTAATTGTTTTCCTTATGTGTATTTCTTTTTTCAGTACACAGTGTATTTACATAATCCCAAAATTTACATTCAATTAGATAAATCAGCCATTATGAAACCGAGCGAGCAACATTTCGGCACCTTTCAGAGGGAGAGGGAGCAGCATTAATTAAGATACACTTAATTATGTTGGGCATAGCCTCACGTTAACTGCTGCTATGAGTAATGCAGACAGATAATGAATAAACCCCTCAAAGCACTTTACCTCTCGGAGCGCCTGTTATCAGGAAATGAGGCCCACATCTGTGTGGAGCAGCCTGTTGACATGGTCTTGTTACAGCAGGAGATGGAGTCATTTGGTTTCACCGCATATGCGCCATTAGAGGGTGAAACCTGTGTGAAATCAAACTGTGTGAAATAGAAGAAATAGCAGGAGTCAGACCTCCCTCCCCTCCGGTGAAACTGCACCGAGCAAACTTAGCTGCTTCAGACAGACCAGAGGAGCAAAGGGGCAGCGTTGAGGGGAAGACATAACGATGTTAAAACATTTGACAGCCATTTGGTTGCAAACACATTTGCTGTTTAAATGGCAATGAGTGGCGGCCACTAGCTATAACGGCTTCCTGTGCACGTTTTTCTTTTTATGGGAAGACATAAGATTGCAAACAAGCACACAAGTGCATTCGTTACAGGCCTCAAGCATTCACAAGTGAGAAGGAAGTTTGTGACAGCTTCTGTGATAACCAGAGTTAGCAAGAACAGCTGCCTCTTGCCAGCTTTTTCCTGGCTGAAGCTACCTACCGTTGGCTAACTCAGGGCTCCGTTAGCCATGGAGCCAGTGGCCCTGGAGTTGGTCTTGACCCAGCTTAACTTGATGTGAGAGCCTGAGACTGAACATGGCAGGACCAAACTGGGACTCCAAAACATCCAGAGGTAGGTTACAGGACAAGGGGTAGCAGTATGGAGGCGATTTACAGAAGCTCAGGCTCGGACTGTCACTACAGGGATGAAAAGACAGGCAGGGACAGGAGAGCCGTGAAGCAGGAGAGGAGAGAAAGAGCTGGACATCAGCAGCGGGGGAAATTGGCATGTAGAGCTGAAGCACTTTCACATTTATTTCGACCAAACTAGAGGTGACTGTGTAAAGTTTAGGTCCGGTGTGAATAAAGTGTGTAGCGATGAGTTAATGAGGCCATTAAGCTCACCTCGGTTCAGTAAAAAGAGAGAAACTTGAATTCAGGAGGTGTTTCTGTTAGTAAGGACAATAGGTATAAAAAAATATTTCCTTTCTTGACATTTTGTGAGTTTCTTTTGTTCATTTATCGCACTAAAAGCTGGCATCTCCTCGCTAAAACTATGTGGCTATTGGACTATCGCCTTTGCCGGTACAAAGTTTTTTTATGAGACAGGACGGGGCGGAGCTAGCTTGTTAGCATGCAAAATTAAGTAGACATCTCTGCATCACAATACATTGATGTCTTTGACATAATGTGAACACTGTTGTTTCCACAATAATGATACTGTTCTTAGGCCAGCCTGTTGACCTATCTACTGTTTTACTGCATGTATAAAATACATTTACAAAGATATTGGCAGCAGTACGTTCATTATGTAAACACCTTTGGCCATTCAACCTTACAAAAATGTCATTCAACCCATTTTATAGTAATTACCGTGACCTGAATGGGGGGCAATAAACATTAAAATAACTTTACTCTAATCATGAAACTCACCCACCTCATAATAGTTCACATAAACCTTAATCACAGAGTTTTAATAAGGCACTGATGTCAATAAATCATGATACTAGAGGGAGCTAGCAAGTTTCAGCGTGACCAAAAATTTGATTTTCTTCATCAAACTTAAAAATCAAAATAACACACACTAACCTGTTTAAACATACAGCTGTCACTCCTGCCTCGAAGGGGCCAAGGAAAACAGAAGACTGATTTGATAATGTCATGAAGTAGCATGAAATGAAACGCGTTGTTAAGTTGACTAAATGACAGATCTTACTGGTTTTGATCATTGTTGGAAACATTTGGGATAGTGTAAGTACCCAACTTAACAAAAACAAAGATCTAGTAATTTCTAGACATTTTAAGGCAAAAGTGTTACATGTTAAATATTTAACGCTGGGAAAGTTCTTGAATGAGAGGCTAATAACTGATGTGAGACCTGGGCATGGTGGAGAATCAGCCTGGCGGACGGTCGGAGCCTTTCCAGGGGTTTCTTCATGCCATCATCAGAGGAGAAGATATCCCCGAGTTGTCCATCACATTATGATTACTGAAGAAAAGGGAATGAGAAATAGAGAGAACGTGGGCCCCGATATGGAGCAAAATGGGCTCAACCTGATTAAACTGAGCATATAGATGCAAATTCTCGGTGGATAAGGAGATAAGTGAAGCCTAAAGAGCCCCATTAGAGGGGGATCTCGGTGTGAAATAGAACAGTAAAGTGTCTTATTATCCCGATACATATGAAGTATTGAACATCTTTATCATTTACACATTAATTCCAAGCTGAATCCCACTCTGCATGCAGCATGGCTGAGTTATATTATTGCCATCATGATGGTTCTCTGCCGTGATCACCACACTCACAATGTACTTAAAACTGAAATCCATATCTTTATGACCAGAAACATAATGATGCGGCATCTGCATGTTGTTAAATGTTGGGGGAATATTTTCAGAAATACAAACATTTGTTTGGAAAGTACGATGATAAGATTGATTCCACTTTCTTGTGTGTGCGCTAAATATAAGTCTACAGCCAGCAGATGGTTAGCTGAGCTTATTATCAAGACTGGAAACAGCTGTTCTGACTCTGTCCAAAGGTCCAAATCACCCACAAGCACCTCCAGATCTCATCAGTTAACATCTGATACATCTCCTTTGTCTACTACGTCAGTTCTCACTTCCAAGGTTACAAGGTACATTTAGTGTCATTTTTTTTTTTTTAAACACAAGGGTTAAAAAAGATGACACTACGTTTGAGCAACATCTATGTTGATGAGTGTTGATGATGACTTGAGTAGGCTGGGGAATGAAGCTGCTGGGTAGTCTGGTGGTATGGCAGCGTCAAACACAGCAGTAGTAAAAAGAGTAAGAGAAGTAAAAGCCAGGGGACAATTAAGGTAGTTGGATGGTTCATACGCAGGACTCTTCTCATGGAGTTTGAATTATGTGTGTGATCAAGATAGATTTTTACACAATTACGCAATATAAGTGACATGGTAGAGCGTAGTCATTTCAACCCGAAGTATGATCTTTTCCTAAACCTAACAAGTAGTTTTGCTGCTTAAACCTAACCAGACTTCAATGCTTCCTAACGTTAAAGTCATAACATGTCATAACGCATGAACTGCTTACCAGCAAGCTTTAATTTGAAAGTCTAACCTGATGTTCTATATGTATTATTTCTGACCCAGAGCCATTCACGCCCAAAACTGGTGCTAGAGGGGTAAATAGACACCATAGTGTGAAGCTTAAGGCCGCTGAAGAAGCTACCGGGAAGATTGTGTGAAGAGCAGTCTCATTTCCCAAACCAGAGTTTGCAATATGTTTCCTGTCTACAATGACACACACATGCACAGTGTACGTGGATGGCCATAAGATATAAGTTTTCAGGTGTGTGAGTATGGGCCGATTATTTCTGAAACTGAGAACGAAAACACTCGTCTGGATGAAGATTTTGATCTTAATTCCAAAAATATCCATAAAAGGGTGGACTTGGCCCAAATACGTGCAAAAAGTGAAGTGTAAAAATGGCATCTTGTGGTTTTAAAGGTCTTTATCTGGGCTATTAATTGTCGGATTGACTAATTTGTCCTAGCCAGGCTAGGTTTCCTCTGTTTCCAGGTTAAGCTAAGCAAGCTGACTTCTTGTTGTAGCTTTACATTTACCATACAGAAAGGAGAGGGCTGACTATCTTTTCATCTAACTCTCGGCAAACACAGTGAACAACTGTATTCCCCAGTATGGCGATTTATTCCTCTGAGACTGGTTACATTCTCTGTGGCTGAACTTACTGTCTGTGCTCTGCCACTGAGTGCCATTACTCAGTGTAGCAGCTCGCTATTTTTCTGGTTGACTGTGCCAATAAAGTCTGTTTGAACCGCAGCCATTACACGACAAATCATGCATTTTTCTACTTTTTTTTGTTGCACAAACTGCAGCTAGTGGGTGAACGTCTCAGCGTTTGCAGTGGCTGGGTCAAATACATGGCAGTCATCAGCAACAGGAACAAAGAGAAGCACTTATCTGAGGGGGCATAGAGTCCAGAACGGGAGCATCACAAACTGCTCAGAGGGTGAATATTTGATCAGAAGCCTTTCCACAGCGGAAACAACCTTCACTAAAGAACCAGCAGTGATTGTAACAATACAAGTCAGTAATAATAATAAAAATAATGACAATTACAATGCAATAGGCTGACGGTGTACATAACTTTTCAGAACACCTATCTTCAATGGAAAGCAGAGAAAGTTTTATCTATTCTTGTAACTTCATGAAACGTTTTCATTTTATGATTTCTTTATTTTTCCAATAAAACACGGTTTGTTTATTTTTGTTGGCCATTTGTTCTGTGATTGGGTGCTTTGTTTTGTAGTTTGCCACGTACTTACTTTAAAAAATGGATTGATTTTATGATGTGGTGATTCGATTTCCATTTTGTGATTTGTTTCATGAAGCGCAGAGCTCTGCCTGGCCTTGCCAGAATATTGTTTCACCCAAACTGCGAGGCAGCAGAAATATCCTTTACAAGGCTTACACCAATATGAAGCAGCTGAAAAAAAAAAAGGAATTTTTCTGTTTCTTTGCCCAAACTCAATTCCTCCCAATAATGACCAAGTTCATATTATTATGACAGCAGTATCATATTCATCAAATGAGCATCACTCAGCCAGTTCATCGTCGCACTGTCGCGTACAGAGGAGGGGGAGAAAAACAATAATGTTTCTGAGCTCTAAATTGTGTTTGCTGATAGCGCTACTGCTTGGCTGGCTGTTGATGGATATTACTTTCCATGCTGTTCCCCAGGCCGCTGCGTGAAGCAGTGCCTTTTGAAATGAGCGATTGTGTGATGCTCCTCTTAAACTAGTTCAGCGTGGCACCATTCATCATCTGCGGCGCTGCCAGCGGGGAGCGGCGGCGTCCCCACGTCTGCCAGTCACAATGGGGTTACAGGGAGACGCGCTGTCGGTAACCCTCACGGTGCTGAGCTTTGCACTGGGCCA
Source organism: Lagodon rhomboides (assembly GCA_039737535.1). NCBI lineage: Eukaryota > Metazoa > Chordata > Actinopteri > Spariformes > Sparidae > Lagodon > Lagodon rhomboides. The sequence continues at coordinate 10,123,227 of CM077785.1, read as the reverse complement.
CTGAGATAGCACTACCTTCGCATTTCACACACATCTGAAACAACCGAACCACAGTGGTAGCTACTTTAGAAGCTATTTTAGAGTACCGCCACCCTGCATCTCGCCTGTATTAACACCAGAAGCTTTGCCACAGAGATCCCTCCCGAGGGCAGAGAACAGTGCAACAGCAATGTATCATCCACACAAAAACTGGGGCTGGAACAGCTTTAAGTGCGTCTTGCTGTTTCTTTAATATACTTACTGTTATTTCACAGTCATATAAATATATATTGAATGAAGCCCAAGTCTATAATCAAATTTCAACTCAGCAAATTGGCATGATGGAGGTTTCTTCTCATTAGCACCTGCTGTTTACTGTTTCAGGCAGTTTGTTAGTGCTCCAGTTTCAGGCTGTGCTTACTTCGCAGCTCTCCTTTTTCTGCAGCACATCTAAAATCCACACCTGTCAACTCTTCAGTCTGTGTGTGTGTGCGCGTGTTGGAGAGGAAATTGTTTGCATAAGGAGCAAACATATTGTTAGCAGTTAATTTAAGGCTGAGTTTGGATCTCGCTGCTATTGGGAAGCCGTACCCGCAGTGTAAAGGGCAAGGCTGACCTCAGCACTTCCCAGGCATATCTGAATTCTGATTTCCCCCCAAAAAGCATCTTCATGTGACTTTTCACCTCATTATTGTCTCCGAATTTAATACACCCGGCTCAAAGTGCAGCAGCTGCACTCACCCGTCTCTGTATACGTGGAGCGGCAGCTTTGTGCGAGCTGTCGGTGGCCATGAGAGACTCGCAAAACCCTAAATAAAAGCCGCTGCCCTTTGAAAGTACTGAAGTTTGCAGAGTAGTCAAAAAGGAACATCCACAGTGTGTGTAATAGTATAAACAAGACTCGAGGCCTGGTCACACCAGCATTTAAATTCATCTCAATAGAACTGCTGTGACCAGTAAAAGTGTCTTTACAGTGCTGACCTTTGCAGGAACAGAGGCTGAGAGTCCAAAACTGGAAGCGCTATCATAGCTTATTAGCTCCACAAAAGAGTCCAGTCGATGGTGCTAATAAGAATGTTCATTAAACTTTTTAACCAATTGTCCTGTAAACTAAAGCTCAAGGCAAAACTTTTGCCCTTTCATTCCGCCTCGCCAGTCTGTACATGAGGTCATAGAGCGCTGCAGGGTAGAGACAGTTTTGCAGGCTAACCCGTAAATTGGCATCGCCCAGGTGGATTATGGATTGTAGATTACTGCAGAAATTTAGCTCTTCTGGCAAACACAAGTTTATGAAACTTTATGAAACTTTATGAAACTTTTATGAAACGTTAATGATACTTTTCGAAGCGTAAATTAAATCGCAAAAAGTAAAAAGCCAACGTTGCATTACTTCAACATCACAACACTAAGCATTACTACACTACAGCGTACACACTCATATAAATCGATCAGTTAGAGTCAGTAACATTAAAGTTAGAATAGTTTGCAACCAAAGTCCGACTGTAAAGACGGACTAGAGGACACATTTAATGTCCTCGAAACGTCTGTAGTCTCATTTAGCCACTTGCTAGCAACCACCTTTTTTGAGACATGTGTTAACCACAGACCTTATTTCAGGCATTTAATCTAAACCTATTCGAAAAACCCAGTGACTTTGAGAGGCAGCAGTGACGTTTTGTCGACATATTATCTGTGCGACCTGGAGATTTACTAAGCAGCTAGCAGTGGTTACTCAAAGAAGAAGAAGAAGAACGTAAAACATCCGAGGAGATATCGGATAGTATTGAGGAGACAAAAAGGTCAAGGAGCTTAGAAAGGGCTGTGTGACGCTTATATACACTGTAGGGACACTGTCTGAAATCACACACTGTACAACAAAAGAAAAAAACACAAAGGAAGCACGAGGAAAGCCATTGTTGCAGTGTAAAAAGGACTTTTGCAACTGACTAACAGTAGTACCATATTAGCTTGCGCATTAGCGGTTAGCTTGGCCTCAGTAGTTTGCTCACCAGCCCTGCAGGTAGTCACCACATCACCAAGTTTCTAGAACCAAGTATTTCACAAAGAGGCATCTCTCTGTAACAATCCTCAATGAGAGTGGACCTTTGAGCTTACTACATGATTAGCGAAATTATTCGAAATAATAAGTTAAATGTCCACTTAAAAATAACTGGCGTTTCATTTATGATGCATTCACTGTTTTTATAATGTATGAACCGCTGATACATGAGCTTGTAAACGGTTTGATCGCAGCTCAGTTTGCTTTCAGCAGCTTTTTGTTTGTTGTGAAAACGACAAATTGCTGGCACTGCCTTATCCCAGTCTGATTATGGTGCCTTCAGCTCAGTGTCTTCAGTCATTAGACACAGTAAATCATGACGCTTTAAGGTTCGTGAAACTGTAATTAATTTCTGAATCACCCTGTGACTTGTGTGGGCTGAACCTCTATCCATGTGTAAGCTCAGTCACTGGCTTTTGAAGACCATCTTGGACATGTTTTTTTCTTTTTCTTAAATATCCACTTATGACTCTGATTTCTGAAGCTCAGTATAATCTGGGAGCCAAGACTCTTGTTTGTTTGCAATGCTTCAAGCTTCAAACTGAATTAAGCAAAAGAAAATGTTATGATACTTGAAATTCCAAGAAAAACCCTTTACTGTGATTGTTTGCTTGTTTCAAAGCAAAAATAACTCTTGCAGAGTAAACCAAATGTGTAGGCAGGATTGCTTAAATATCTCAAGAGATCTTCTTCGAGTTGTTTTACATACTGTACTGGACAAAGGTGCAAAAGCTGACTGTTAATTAGATGTATTTATTCAGTACTAAATCTATAAGATAAAAGCTAACAAGGATTTCTCTAAAGGCCTGCATTTAGCACACAGCTCTCCCACTGAATATTGTTAGCACACCTCTCTTAACCCTCAGCTGACACCGGTGAGCAGGAAGCATTTGATCAGAGGGTGTAAGTGGTGTTCAGCATCTCTTTCCATTAAACTCATGAGGAAACGGTCTCCTTTTATCAGACGTGCAGTAAAAACTATATCTCTGAGATGAAAAAGGAGCCAGAATGGAGCGATGCCATCAGTACCAGCCTGTAAAAACAGTTTACGGCGCAGCCTAAATTTATGTGGCCTGTCTAATTTTCAGAATGGTTCTGGCTAAAACAGAATACTGTGATTTTTTTTTTTTTTTTTACCATATCCCAAATCATGCTCTGCATTTTTATTTCTGTAGATGTGGTTTGAATTCTGATCAAGACAGCCCACAGCAAGTGTTGGCTTGGGCAGATAGAGTATGTATTGTATACTGTGTTGACCCTAGATGAAAATGTTTCTTAAAAATACAAACAGTCGACACAGTAAAAAGGGGTTTAACTTTATGATTTGACATTCTGTGTAACTGGTAACCTGATTGTAGAGCCCCTGCCACAAAACATGTTTAACATGCTTTAGTTGAAAACCGTTATAGGTCACATTGCAACCAAATCACATATGTGTAAACCAACGACATATTGAACTTTTACATTTCGTTATGTTGCAACTTTTCCCTTCTTTTGGCTCGATTGTCAATGTTGTGTTGTGATAATGCTGTACTTGTGCTTTGGTTAGGTGTAAGCACAAATATTGCTTGATTAGGGTCAGGAAAAGGTCACGTTTTGCCTAAAATACATGCTTTGGTCACCACAAATACTGCGGGACATTGTCCCGAGGTCTCCTTAAAATAAACAAGTGATGTGACACTTACAAATGTAGAACCGCAGTATTGATCTGCGGTCACTGACTTGGCAGTATCCTCACCTGTAACTCCATCACCATCCCCTCCACTTCCTTATACTTGAGGCAGATCATAAATATGTAATGTGAACATGAAATGACAGGTTTAATAATACTACTAATAATAATAATACTTTATTTGTATGCCGTTTATGACAGATAAAAAGTCACAAGGACCTCAGTTTTATCAGGATTGAGACACTGAGACATCTAGTTCATAACAGAGGCTAGACAATTGTGAGAGGTGGTAGGACTGTTAAGGTTATTTGGTTTTAACCAGGTTTTAACCAGTACAGCTGTGTGTCATCAGCATAGCAATGGTAAGAGGTATCACAGGCAGAGTGAAGGAGATCGCCTAGAGATAGCACATACAAAGAAAACTGGAGTGTCTTTCAGACAGGTATAAGTACACCAGTTTAGTACAGTACCAGAAATGCCAGCCCACTTCTATAATCCATCAATTAAAATGGTACGTAGCCTTTGTACAAGTACAAATGTGAACTTGTCAGCGGATTGGAAACTTTAACTGCCAACATTTTACTCTGGCACCTGTGCTGCATGTTGTCTTTTATTTCACTGCAGCTTCAGATTTGATTACATCAAGTCTGAGGTTCAATTAGTTATAAGGGCCACCATCTGACAGCTGTTCTGCAAAGAAAAAAAACACACACACTCTACATCCCCTTAAGTCGCGCAGCACCATGCATATAAAAAACACAGATGGAAACAAAAACGGAGAAAAGACTGGGGATGGTGACGGGAGAAAAACTCCTCACTTTAATCACTGTCAACACATCTCCGCAGCATCAGACCAGAGTAGGCGAGTAAAGGTTATTTGTATCGCACCTGTCATGAGCAGATATCACATAGTGCTTTGCTACTGTATGGTGTAAAGTGCAATAAAGTAGAGAAATGAACAAACCTGAACAAACAGGTAGGGTGTGAGCTGTTTATTAAAAGTGTCCACAGTTCGGCGGGAGCAGCTTCCAAAGTCTGAGAGTTATGACCTCAAAAGAGAGATTTCCTTTGATCGTCTTAAAGTCTGGAGTGTGATACGCAGCCCCGGTCAGATGGCCTCAGTGACCTCCTGCAAGGAGAGAGACACACCATGCATATATTCTAAAGTGATAACAAGGGGAGGCACTGTGATTGTATCCAGATGTGGAATCGCAGATGCAACCGTTTGGGAAGCGTTTTCAGATTTGTTTCCTTGCATAAGCTCGACTACTTGCAAACGATCAGGAGATGGCTCGCAGAGTACACAGTGAACAGCTGCACTGGCAAATAAGCCCTGGCGATCATCTTCTTCTCATTTGGAGGCATTATGAGCTTGGTGATATTCTTCAGGTGGTGGAAATGGAAGCAAATGTCCCCTGATTTGACAGTGTGCTGCCGGTAATAAACAAGGATGTAGTAGTAGAGACGGGGAGCCAGTACGTGGGACGTGTGGTTGATATCAAGTGGAACAGTGGCATACGTATTCTGCTGGACTCCAACAGAGAGAGACCTCTGGCTCTCATCTCTGTGTTTAATCACCTCTCCAAGGGATACACAGCTCCTCTGAGCCAGGTTAGCTGCAGGCGTGACGTATTCACACACACACACACACACTCTCACACACTCACAAAGAGCAGCTTCAGGAACAAAACCTTCTTAACAATTATTTCCACATTCCCTGTATTACCTACGCACCTGCTGCAGATGGGGTTTTGCTCTAATGGTGGAATAAACTCCATAAGAAGGTTAAAGCGCTATACTGTCTCATTACACGAATTGAACATAACATGTCTTCAATACTTACATATGATTCACTGATGCGTAGCTACGATTTCTGGATTTTTTTAAACCGATCTTTCAGGCATATGATTCCCTGGAAGTGTGCTCATTCTTCGAAATGTCTTGTAACATTTTCAGCCCGCTCATATGTTCACTGGCTCGACCTGTGAATATTCAGCCACAGAGTTTAATTTCTCTTTCTCTAGGATCTCTGTTCTTGGCTTGTTCGTGTCACTGTCAATATCAGGTTACTGTATTGCTGTACCAGGCTTCTGCTGACGCCACATGACTAATGTCGCTGCTGGTTGTTGATCATACATGGCGTTCATGCGTTGCACGCAAAACACTCCACATTCCTCTCTTCTCTGATTTGATTCACAGACGCTGATTGCTTGCTTTGCACTTAAGAAGTAGCAGCAGTAAATAAAGCTAAGCAGTGAGGATATTTGGTCCATGCATGCAACATACATAGTGGCTGCTGATCGGTGATGTTACCCAAATGTTCAGATTATGAAACATCTGAACCAAATGACACGAGAGTCGATATAAAAGAAGCAAACCAGAGACCACCATTACTCTCGTACTGTATGTTCCTCATTATATATACATATATCCAACACACTCTTTTTCATTGTGGCCATGTACTTAAAGCAGCAGGCTCTGTTCTTCTGTTATCTTACAGCCTTCAAAAGGCCCCGACACCCACTCCCTGCTGTGCTGAACTTGGTGTTTCCTTGCGGGGAGTGGTGAGTTCAGAGACTCGATATAAAATACCATCTCTGTATATGACAATCATGTAATGATACATTTCAGCCTAAATTAATATTTCTCTAGTTGAGGTAAATAATTCAATTTGTGTAGCTTGTCTCTCTCTCTGAGCTTTCTATTCTTTGTAATTTGTTGCCTCTTTGGGGGAGCGGCGCCAAGCTGTGAATGCAACACTGAGATATCAGCACCTTTTAAGTTGAATATAGCAGACAAAGCACAACAGCAAACAGCTGCCTGCTGCAATGCCTGAGCAAATGATGCTATGAGAGCGGTATAAGTGAATTAAAGCAGACTTTCTGGCTGGACAGCTAATCAATGAACTGAAAAGGGGACCTATTGTGCTTTTTTCTTTTTTCTTTTTTCCTTGCTTTCGGCGTGTTATACAGTTTCTGTAAAAGGTAAAAGGTCTAAAAGATGAAAAAGCCCAAAGTCCACGACAACAGAAAACACTGCTCCTCAAACACCTCATCAGTAGTCACGCCTTTAGTTCTGTGACTTCTTGACATCACCATGTCAATGCCTATATTCACTGTAGAAGTGATAACTGGAAGCTGAAAACAAAGGCTCAGGTGTATGTGAGCTGACCAATCAGAGCAGACTGGGTAGGAGGAGGGGCCTTAAAGGGACAGGAGCTGAAACAGAGCATCTCAGACAGAAGGGAAATACAGCACTGCTGCGCTGGACCGTATGAGATAACTGATGCGTTTTTTGAACATTAAAGCATGTAAACCTGTTCCAGTAGTAACCCAAAATAAATGTATGAACCTGAAAATCAGCATATTATTTGTCCTTTAAACTCACTGTAAAGCTTTGTAAAGTCAAGGTGAGCTGCAGATTCAACCCGGGAGTTATAGGTGAGAATGCTGGCAAGCCAGTGACCACATTTCAAGACTGTGTTTCAACATTTGTATGTCTGAAACCACTGGATATATTTAACAAGGCCTCAAGACAATATCCAGCCCTGCAAAAAAAAATATTTTGACAAGAAGTCAGCACATTTCCAGCCTTGTTTGTGGCAACCAAATCCCAACCCTATACAAGTGGTTTTTGTCCAAGTCCATAAGTACACATGTTGTCACAACATAAAATAGAAAATTTAACCTGAGGTTGCAACGTAAGTGTTTCAACATATCCTTGGTTTGCAGAAACATACTTACTCAACATACTCCCAGAAACTGGGTTGCCAGATTTGGGGGATAATTCACTGTAGGTTCATAACTAATAGACAGCACTTTCCTATTATCACAGGGTTTCACATTTGTCATTGATACGAAGACGAAATATGGATTATTGCAGCTTTAACACACAGAAGGGGAACACATTGTTTCAACAGTCACACATATTACAACCGCAAGCAGCCCAGTGCTTTCATCCGCTCAATATGTGAAAATTTCCAACTTAATCTGATCATCTGTGTGAAATCATAACAGATTAAAGTGAGGAACTGATTCAGTGTTTCATGAGATTTCATGCTAATTCAACATCCAACTATGTTAGCTGCAAAAATCCATGTGCATCTAACACTTGTGTGCCATCTGGTGGCTTTCGCACTCTGAAGTTATAGGATTTTGCTACAATTTTTATTTATTTTTTTTGCTATTTAATTAGCATTTGATATCAAATAGGTGTAACCTATCATGTCACATATTTCCCACAAGAAAATCAATGATCACATTTTTATTCATGTTCCCATACCTCGGTTTTATCTCTGTAATTGTGAAAACAAATTAGCGCCGGCTTTGACTCAGATGATGTTGACGGCTCTTTCATCAGATAGCTGCGGAGAGAGCCTCGGAAACAAAAGAGACAAAACCAAAACCAAGGTCTGCCTACGTTCCTTAAGTCGCTTCTTTGTTGTTTCAAAGGGTAACGTGTTCGTTCGCTCAATGACTTGCACCTGGTGAACAACTGGTATGCTTGTGCTTGTGTTTTGAATAGCAATTATGTGTGGCATCAAAGGAGCTATTATATACCAGGGATTTTCTCATTACAATCAAGGTCTCTCTATTGTGTTCACGCATTCAGGCACTGACCCTTGTGCCGAACGAGACCTGTTGCTAATCCTCCGACCTTCTCTACCAAATTACAAAACTATGTGTTCTTCAAGTCTTTTAATGCAACACATAATAAATAAAAAAATCTATTGCTTCAACACGCATTTAAAAAAAAACACAAAGTCAGCATCACTCAGTCTGAATTACCAGAGCTCAACTTTCTTGTGTTTCTCGTGTGTTCTTGTTAGAGAGAGTGAGCGAGTTAGACAATCTCTGCAGGTGGCGAAGCCGTTTGGGGACAATGAGCGATGGTGTGTCTTAGGCCCATCTTTAATTCAGACGTCTCATGGTTCCGTGGCGGAGCGAAAACAAGAGACTTAAGATACAAGATTGATGCTCAAGTGGGAGGCGTACACAGCCAGCGTGAGTCACACAGCTGAGGCATCATGCAACAAAACAAGCGGTAGATTTGCGGTTCATATGTCATGCCATATCTATCGACTGGGCTGTCTGGTTTTGTTGTTTTATTCATAAATCACATCAGATGTTGTCTTTTTGTGCGTGTTTTGTTGTGCTGAATTATTGCTGGAACAGAAAATGCAGCTGAAATTGATATTTGAGAATTGGTTGTGTGAAGAACGCTTTCGATATATATGGAGTAAACATGGCTGGATAGACGGAGAGAGAGGGGCCTGGGACAAAAATGAGCTGTGGGTCCCCTCGCTCTCTGGGCAATGTGACATTTTCAAGGACGCTTCGAGAAAACTCCACTCAACAGCTTGATTTCTGAGCCCCAGAAACCATCAGGTACTGTTTCGGTTATTTGAGTGAAGACACAAAGATTTAGAAATATGGGCCACAAATTCAAAGTGTAAACCAAAAAAGAAAATGTCTTAAACTTATCGATTAAATGGTCTAAAACTTAGGTTTCTTTCTAACCATGTCATAATATGATTAGACAACACCAAAGACCTGAAGCTCCACTACTAACCAGTGGATAATGTCAGTTACAGCCTACTACACAAAAGTGTTGGACCGAATGATCAATACACTGACAGTTATACAAAGCCTGGCTGGTGCGTGGGAAGAAGAAGAAGCGAATAATTGATGTTCTTGAATGAATAAATTACTCATTTATGCTCTTAATATTCCAACTTCATGCCTCTGAATTAATCATTTTTGCATAAGAATCTAAAGAACATCTCGTTGAATGATACTGTTGACATTTTAACATAGGATCAACGTTTTTGAAGGGTAAAATAAAACATATTCAAAATCAAAACAAAAGCAGATCATTATAATGTCCGTAGAAACAGACTGTCCTTGACCTGAGCAGCTTCACCATTCACTTTGCATTGCATAAGCATTTGAGTAATATGGTACTTTTTGTCACGTGCACCTAACTGATGGCAGTCAGACCAGAGCAAAGCTGTTCAAAAAGTGACTGTATTAAAGAGGAGTGTCAAGGGACAGAGACAAATGTAGTGAATGCTGATCTGCTGATACTAAGATGAAAAGGTGGAATCAGTCAACCACTGTAATTTCAGTTCCCGCTTTTACTTTAACTTAATATGAACTAATGTTATGTGCACACAAATATGATTAAAAGGCATTTGCGGATAGCTGCCTGGTTCTGTTTCGGTAGCGCATGCAGTCAGTCATTTACTCTGCTCGGAGAGAGGTCAACAAGTCAAATAAATCACAACATGTTTTGTCCTTTGGAAACAGAAATGTGCTCAGTGTTTCCAGCTGAAGGGCAATCTGCTCATTTGAATGTGAACTGCTGCTGGTGCTTGAATTAATTGTATAAACAGCAGCTACCACCAGTTCCCCCGGAGACGGCACACCTCAGAGAGTCGAAGGAGAAGGCAGCACGTGCAGTAAGAAACACAAATCAGAACAGACCGACGTGTCTTATCATTTAGCTGCTAACCTGATTCCTGCCGGAAATCAGAGCTGGAATTCACACATGTCTTCACACCCTGGCAAGCTCATTTCAATGTTTCACAGTTATATAGTGTAATAGTTGAATGAGGCAGTAAAAAAGTGAAAGTGTACCTATTTAAATCTTGATTGAATTCTTACGACACCTTGAAAGGGTGTTTTTTACAGATTTCTTCCAGAGATTACGAGTTAATTACAGTACTTCCAGGTCTCTACCTTTCCTTCACTTTAATGCAGTTTAAAATTCCCTTTTGCTGCTCTACTTTTTTCACCACTGCGCTTATACTCACAGCCCAGTTCTTCGCTGTATTTGAAGTAAACCACTGTTGCTGTTGTTTTTCAGTCAAACATGAAAGCTTCAATAAACTGGAATCACTGCTGTAATATATCAAGCTGTCATATTTTTATAGTAATATTCATATAGTTATATATACAGCGACACAACACACGATACCACATGGGAAACAGTAACAGAATATGCACTGTATATCATGAAACAATATGCTCCTGTGTGAAGACAGCTGCAAGGAATGAAAAACAACACAAACTATGATTTTTAAACATGGACTATCAGGGTGTTACCCCAGACGATTAAATGTGTGTTTGTGGGTGTTTGTGTCTTTATTTATGAGAATCTGTCTGAGTGTTAAACCTTTAGTGAGATTAGTGAGAACATGTTGGATACCTGTCAATGGATTGTCTACATAAGCGGAGAAACACCAGTCTGCATGTGTGTGTGTGTGTGTGTGTGTGTGTGTGTGTGTGTGTGTGTGTGTGTGTGTGTGTGTCCACCTCTTTTGTTTAGTTAGACTGCTCGGTCCTCAGTACGCTCCCTTATCACTTTCCATATGCTCGGATCGGCTGCGACGGACAACAATTGTTGCCCCACATTTGGCTCCTGCCATCGCTGTCCAACTTCCACTGCCAAACTAATTTACTCCTGCCGCCAGCACCCTTCATAGTTGCCTTGGAAACCAAACTTGTGGTAGCTTTTTCTGTTTAGTGAAAGTGAAGTAATTGATGCATTATATGCTAATCAGAAATAACAGTGTGGGTAGGATGATGTGGATGTTCACCCAGCTGGCATACCAAGCAGATGCAGATGAGTGTAAAGCTGTCTGTTTCCTGGGCAGACCTTTGATGATGAATGCCAGGCGCAGCTCTGCTGATGGAAACGTCTGCTTCCTGCTCAGCAGACCAGCAAAGACGCAGTCAATGGAATATTAAAATCATTATATCTAGGAATGAAAAAAATTGGAGTGTTGGAGGCGGGAAATGGTGGCGAGATAAACAAAAGTGATTGTTCAAAAATAATTTCTGGTCATCAGGGAGCTTCTCGGAGCAGGTGAAATGTCTCTATTTAGGGTAGGCAATGAATTGCTCCATTGAAATGGATGGTTACTTTAAATGGACAGTTCACCCCAAGATCAAAAATGTGATTTTTTTTTTTCTTCTCATCTGTAGTGCTCTTTATCCATCGAGATTGTTTTGGTGCGAGCTGCAGAGCTCTGGAGATATCAGCTGTAAAGATCAGCTGCTTTAGTGGAACTAGATGGCACTTGGTTGTGGCGCTCAAAGCACCACAAAATGACATTTGAAAAACTCAACAGCCATGTCTCATTCCAGAAACCGTGACCTGGTTAGTCAAAATGATGCACAGATCTTGTTGTGAGCAAGACCCACGGACCATCACGTCACCGTGCAGAGAGAACGAGTATCTACTCATGGATAGTCGCGCATAGCCAGATCTCAACAGCACTGTGTCAGCGCTGGAGAAAGGTCTGGCTGCATCAATTCTCATTCTGGCATAACCAATCATAATCGTCTTGGGCGGCTTTTAACCTAGGATGCAGAAGCGGTGGCTGTGCAAACCAGTGCCGGGGGTGACTTGGTTTGCCTGTAGGGAGGTGAGGCCCTGTAGTAAAATGTCTCAATCCCCAAAAAACAAAAAAGGAAACAAACGAGAGAGTAACTTGCCAGTTTTAGCTTGTAGGTTGCTAGATTGGAAGTTGCAATTGTTGTTTCATGTAGCAATGGGGGCCCAAGAAGATACTTCATACCAGTGGTCTACATTCGGTAAGTCAGACTAACTCACGGATGATAGGCTAGTTCACTAAGCTAACTAAACTAGCTAACTTACGGCTCAGCCTAGTAGGACGCCTCTAATGTTTTCCTCTCGTACGTGACACTAAGGGCGCAGGTTGGGTCTGTAGCACTAGCAGAGCGCTGCATTCTTTTCTCACTCATGGGTGAGAGGCTCGTGCTCGTGACCGCGCAGGATGTAAACACTAATGGCCGTCCTCCTCTACTGAGCTGTGACATTAGCTAGCTCAGTTAGCTTGGTTAGCTAGTCTCATGGGGGGAAATATGTAGACTTATTTTTTATTTATTTTTGAGTGCACTGTCCCTTTAATTGGTTGTGAGACTGTATCAGCACATACGCTTTCCTGTGGCCATATGGACCGTGGCTTAAACGTCCTCCCGCGTTGTTTCCCTCTGTTGTTAGCACTTACTCCCAAAAGGCTCCTAATGAGCATTGTTCCATATGAGAAAGAAATACAGCGGCGTCTCATCATACAGCGGCAATGATTTGGGCTCCTGACAGTTGACAGGGAGGAAAAAGATAAAAATGGAATAAAAGTGAAGTGCAGTATTGTGAATTATTTAGTGCATGGGCCGTAGCAAAGATCTGACTACTTGCTCATTTAGGAAGATTAACAGATGTGGCAAATCACTCTGCTGTCAATCTTTTACAGTTCCGAGCTGAAGAACCATGAATAAATCGCGTTTCGTATCTCCAATGGGGACTATTCTTTATGAGGGTCCTCTCTTCCTCTCTTCCCCGCACAGTACGTCTAAAAATAAAAAAAGGATGCATTTGTTATCCAGCCCGACTGAGGGCCATTGTGTTGCATTTTTTCTCTGTGGCCTTATCTCACTCATTCAAATTCTGCCCCGCCAGCAACTTCTGAATCAGTCTTACTTACAAGAGGAAACACATTTGGGCAAGTTCTATGTGGAGCGGCACATAATGAGAAAAATATGCCGCTGCCGGACAGGAGATAAGCGTGACCTGAACGACACTGAGGAGCTACTAGCCACAGATTTGGTAGAACAGACAGGCGTCCTCCTCTCACAATGATGTGTCTCTTCAAACTCAGCACCTGTGTTGTTCGACACTGCTGAGACGCCTAACTTTCATGACTCGACTTCATCCCACCTCACTCCACTCTTAACAACCTGTCCTCTAACACAGGAGCACTCAGACACAATGAAGACACTTTCACACAGACATTAATCTGCCACTGGCCACAGCCTTGCTTCATGGCCGCAGACACGCTGGCCAAGGAGAATAAGAACTTCACCTCCTCCTCCTCCTCCTCTCTCTCTCTACCATCTTTCGCTCCATCTCCGAGCCACTGTTTAGACAGGAAGCCGTGTGCACACAGAAGCTGTTGTCTTGTTAAATGGTACAACTGAGGAGGAAATGGATAAGAGCCAAACTTGATAATTTTACATCCTCTGCCTCACACAACAGACTGAATCACTGGGAATGATTTGCCTCAAAGGCCACCGTCCTTTTATGCTGCTTTATTAGTCAGTGCTGCTTGACACAGCCCCACTTGTGGCTCTGTGAGGCATAGCCACAGCACTGCTTTGAGCCTAGTGCTAACATCATGCTTGTTCACAATGACAATGCTGACATGTTAATGCTTAGCAGCTGTAATGTTTACCATGTTCTCCACCTTAGCCTAGCCTGTTACCATGAGACTGCTGAGAATGCTACATACCATATTATGAGCGGCTGTAACTCAGGAGGTAGAGTGTGACATCCAGTAATCGGAAGGTAGCTGGTTTGAATCCCCAGCTCGCCCAGCTGCATGTCGAAGTATCCTTGAGCAAGACATTGATGCCCCTGATGAGCAGTTGCCACCTTGCATGTGCGTGAGAATGTGACAAGTGTCGTAAAGCGCTTTGAGCGAACAGTAGACTGGAAAAGCACTAGAGAAATGCAATACCATTTGACAGTTCTACAAAATGTGTCATATTACAGACACTTTACATGTTTATGAAACTAACATGTGAAAATCCGAGATATTTAGGCAACAAAAAACAGATGTTTTTGACAGGTGGTCTTGAAATCTCTAGTGGTAAGTGCTTTTAACAAAACCTTGTGACATCCCCTGCCTTCCATGTTTGTGGCAACCAAAGCGGGTATTTTTAAGCCAAAACTTAGAACAAACACAGTTGTCACAAGATAAATTTTAAAACTGAACCTAAGGAAACGTAAAGTTGCCACATAAAGAAAAGTAAAGTTTCAAAATAACTGTGGTTTGCAGAAACTTACATTGCCATTTGCAACTGGGTGTGATGTCTTTAGTTTTGCAGGGTTTTCATCATAAACCAAAACATTAGACAAAAGTCAATTTTGACAAGAGGATAAGTTAATGGGTCACCAAAGTCGGTAGGTTTTCATGAACAGTGATACAAAATTCCGCTAAGATCAATCAAATATTCCAAAGTGGTGGACCAACTGACATTGCCGGACTTTGAGCTATGTTCAAAGCAATAACTCACACTACCTGTGAGATAACATACCTGTGAAAACACCTTGGCTCCTGTAGGTAGGACATGAATTCAGTGGGACACTCTGCATTAAAAGTAAAAGACAAGGAAATGTTTGACACTGTCCTGACCAGTGTTGCTCATGCAGTTCACTTTCTTTCTGAGTTTTGTATTCGGCTGGTATTTCATTTTCTTGACTTCATTTAACTCAGTTTGGTGTCCTTTTATCGTTCTTTTTTTGCCGGGACCCCAGGAAGACTAGAAGACTTTGTGGCAGCTAATGAGAATCCACTTATAGAATAAAGAATAAAGTCAAAGTCAAACTCTCAAAGCGCAACGTGGATACCTGAAGTCTCAGGTCGACTAGCTCGATGGTGATGTAGCAATTAAGAGCAAACACAGAGAGGTATAATTCATTTGATTTGATTGCCAGTTTATGATTAGTGTTATCACATTTGGATGTCATTATTGGGGAGGTGTAGGCCCGTTGATTAAGGGCCGATTCAAATTCTCCTTTAAGACTCAATTTAAACTCCAATTAATCAAGCGGCACAAAATGTCAAAGAGACGCAGCATGTCAAAGGCATTCTGATTGGAGAAGACAACCACAGAGAAAAAACAGCCTTCTCAAACTGTTCAACACAAGCAGCAAATTGACTGGAAATTAAAACTAATGAGCAATTACCCCACCAATGAACTTCTATTAATGCCTGTTTTCTCAATGCTCCCCGTCTGAAACCTAATTTCTACTTATTTAATCAATCTGAATAAATATGACACTTGTTTTTAGTTCCTTAATCTTTCATTGTGTTCCCTGTGAGCCAGGGAGAATGTGCTTTTGCATTTTGATGCTCGTCCAAGAAAATAACTCATAATCTCCGAGCTGAAAGGCTGTGAATGCAGTGTACACAGGCAAACATATTTCTCCATAATCAAAACATGGCAACCGCTATTGGTTCAGTTTATTTGCGCATACATAAATACTGCATTTGCGCGCAGCTTCCATTATGAACCTCCTGCTCATATTTCTGCCATATTAAAGCTTTTCACCCTTTAGAAAAGAGAGGAGCTGCACTCTGCTTGAACCGCCGGCTCGTTTCCGATTTAATCTGGTGTGCCCTGCCAATGTGACTGCACATGAAAGACCCTTCAACACGGGATGGTAATGACTTAACAGGGTGTGTTCACAAAGAGAAATATCTCACAATACAATCAATTATTCACCCACTCTCTCAGCCGGGAACAACTATGATACAGCGGAGGGTAAGTGTGTGTGCGTTGCTTTGATGACGGAATTCAACGCGGTTCCAGATGGTCGATGAGGTCAACTGAAGGCTAGCATTGTTTTATTTTAACACACTAAAGCACTGGTTGTGTGGGTTTTAACATTTTTCAATTAAAAGTTTTCAGACGGACAGCGACCTCAGACGTAAATTTAGTAACCTACGTGGAGATTCTTCATAAAAACAAAACAGCCATTAATACCATTCTCGCCTCTTTATTGATTTGCGCATAAGTGAAAATGCACGCTCAAGTGTGTGCGTGACGAACCGGACTCACACGAGGCGCCGCATCCGGAATGTGGATGGTGGCGGGTGCTTCGAAAGGATCGCTACCACCACCCTGAGCTCGCCACCTGTAACAGCATCCATTACATGAGCATAAAATATAACATTACCTCTCTTATCATCCTCATGGGAAGCCTCTAAATGGATTGCCGCTCACTGAGCCGCACACAGAGGCTTGAATAAAGTTCAGTGTGGGTGCTGCTTTTTGTCACGGCCACGCATGAGGTGGTTTAACAGCAGAAAATCAGCATACAAAGGTCTTTGTGCCGGAGTGAAGCTCCTCGTTTTACACCGTCATTTCCCTCCTCTGTGTTGTGGTGTTAGATCAGCGGCCTGTGGAACTAGTTTGTCAGTACTTTCAGGCTCAGGGAGTTGGAGCAGATAAGAGGAGGCGTCTGAGGCATCACAGCAGAATAAAGCGAAGCACCATCTGCAACATTAATGGGCTAATTATGCAAATTAGACAGCAGCTTTTTTTTTCCCCCTCTCAAAACAGTGATCTTTACGGAGCTCTTTGTTCAGACCTTTCCTTTCTGCTCGTTTCGCAAACATCTTGCCGATAATGCTGGGAGCCGGTACGCGTCTGTGCGCTTGGCTGAGGAAGCCTGTGTTAAATTATCAAGAACCCAAACACTTATTCCCACAGAAGTGATCTGTGTCATAGTTCAAGCTGCCAGATGAAAACAAATCCCAACTGTCACGCTTTAATTCCATAAACAGCAGTGATGGCACGCAGCGGCAGAGCTCAGACAGATGTTGTCTTCTGCGCTGTGAATATCTTGACACACACACAAACAAACACACACACACACACACACACACAGCGTATGAGTGTTTTATGCTGCGTTCACATCCGAGTCAGTCTTGAAGTTTGGTAAATTCGAAAATAAAACTTCACCATGCAGAGATGGTAGCTAACATGAACAACTGAGTGTCAGACCTCGCAGATGTGACTGTTACACAGACCGATGCTGCCCCCTGGTGTGAGAAATGGGAAGAAGAGGAAATGAAATGCAGGTCACTGATGGTTACCACTAGAGGCTCCTGTTAATGACATGATGTGATGCAAAAACTTGAGTGATCCTCAAGTTGGCCCTCCACAGGGAGGTCAGAGCGCAGGTTAGCTTCGCATTACTGAAATATGAACAGGGGGGAGATTTTAGAAAATCGTAATTGCAAATGAGGCTGGCAGTGGTTTACTTTTTCTGATTCAAAATCACTCACGGTGCCGAGCTACAGTGACTCATTCAGTGGAGTTCGTCAGTGCAGATGTTGGCAATGCATGAATACGGATCCTCTGGTTCTTCTGACAGTTTTACAAATACAACATCGGATGTAAGGTGTAAAGTGGATGATGATTTGAAAACAGCAGGATTGGTGTAATTGAGGTCAAGAATCAGCTGCTTTCAACACTGTCACCCTGCTGAGTAAAAGAAGAAATAGAAGAAGAAATGATAAATGTGAGGCTTCAGTGGAAGATGACCTGTTAAAATGTAGTTCTACAGATCAAACTATGAACATACTCCTCTTTATTTGCATGACTTGAGCCAGATTAAATATTAAACTACCATTGAAATCAGAGATTTAAAGGGTCACTCCAACAATTTAGTATTGCACCCTCTCTACAAGTGACAGATTTAAAGATGCAATATGTACGAATTTTGGTTGAAAACATTGGGAACTTGACCAAAACGATCATCTGTGGACTGTGGAGGAATAACAGTTTTGGTTTTATGACATCTACGTATTGTGTTACAAAGCATGTTTAGCATGCTAACCAGCTTCTAGTCTGGACTGCTATCTGCATGGCAAATTGAGCCAACTAGCTAACTGCAGCTACAGTTGGAAGCAGTTAGCGGTTACTCTAGCAATTAGCTAGTGGGCTAATATTAATTCAACAAGTGGTCAGTTCTTACATATTGCACCTTTAAAGGAAAATTAACATTAAAGCAATCCAATCCCAATATTTCCTGATTCATAGTCCCTAATATGGGACAAGTACCAAAAACACCACAGCCTACAATTCCCATAATGCAACCAACTGCATAATTAAGTTTGACCCCCCCGCCTGGCTAATGCCAACCTCTTTTAACCTTCACTTTTTAATGCAGGTTTGTGGTTACAAATTTTGCACAAGTAAACGCTGATGACGTAATCACCTGATGATGTCATCAAGATTTTGAAAGCTCCTCCGAAACCACAGAGGGCATTATATAACAGATTTCACAGGCTGATCAGTGCTCCCTGACTGAATCTGAAACTGTGTGGAGTAGCCCTTTAAGTTGAAGCTATTAGCAAAGGCCTTACTTTCTACATTAAACAAACAAAACATTTTATTTCAAATTCTTAGAAAGTGTGATCAGAGGCGCAATTTACTCATCTCATGGCGAGTATTCAAATTTTAATTTGACTAATAGCAACGTGTGATTTAACCACACGTCTAAGAAGCAATTAAACAGTCATTTGGAGACATTTTCTAATTTGCCACGTTTTCAGCGCGGCCGCTCATTTTCTGTTCTTTGTTGACACACTCATTCATCACAGAGCGCGGGCTCTGACTGCATCAGACAATCACCGCTCACTGTACTGTACGTGTCTGGCTCCAGTTTGTTCCACCGCACTAAGCACTGAGGATGGAAACGTTACCAAGGGAACCAGCCAGAGCGACAGAGTGTACATTCCTATTAGAAGACACCGATAACTACTGAGCGGAAATAACTGAAGGTCGCAGGTGACGGTGCTGCAGCGCGTCTGACGCCTAAAATATTAATGCAGACAACCCCATCTTTCTCAGGCACGTGTGTCGCACTTTCTGCTAGTTGCTCGCACATTTCCTGACAATAAAACACACAATGCAGTGGCGAAAAAACACAATGTTATATAAGTCACATACTTTACACATTTAACTTTAATGTAGAAAAATACATTACAACAGTTTTTTATGCTACATTCTTTCTGAGAGCAAGTGATGCTACATTCATGACTAGGAATGCAAAGTGGGAATTTTGTTCCACCGAGCACAAAATCAGAGGGTTTTGTCTTCTTCTGTGGTGTGTACAAAAAGTCCAAAACAAATGCCACTTAGACACAAGTAAAAAGTTCAGGCACTATAATGACTTCCTCCTTGTGTGGGGGTTGTTCTTGCCCAGGGGGGGCGCTCCGCCGCTGGGGGAGGCCTGCGATGACCCGGCGCAGGAGCTGCACGAGGCCCGGTCCACCCTGTAAGAGATGGAGTTATAAAAGACGGGGTTGCTGTGGCCCTCGTCGTGGCGAGGCGGAGGTGGGCTGTCGGGAATGTCCAGGCTGCAGCACATGCAGCAGAGCAAGGCCCTGAGCTTGCTGGGCTCAGACAGGTTCGAGTGCTCGGATAAAACGTGTCCGCGCTCCTCTACAGGAGAGGGGAGGAGATTCATACAGCTGGTGCCCCCCTCCATGGGAAGGCTCAGGTTGCACAAGCTGCTGCGTACGTCTTCTTTATATGCAGCGTCAGCAGTTTCTGCTGCAGCCTCTGACACCTCCCCATCCTCCTGCATGTCCTTAGGCCGCCTCTCCCGCTCCTCTGCTCCCGCCTCGGGCCTCCCGTCAGGCTCCTCTGTGCTGACAGTGAGAAACCTCAGGACCACCAGGTTAAGAAAAGCCCCAATTACCGTCAGCCCGACCAAAATGTACATGAAGCTGAATGCAACGTAGGGGGGTCGCTTCTGGAGAGCGTCGCTCTTCTGCAGCGCCACGAAATCGCCAAAGCCGATGGTGGTGAGCGTGACGAAGCAGTAGTAGTAGGCATTGAAGAAAGTCCAGCCCTCAAAGTGGGAGAAGGCCGCGGCTCCGACACACAGCGTGCTCATGCATGACAGCAGCCCCACCAGGACCATGTTCCCCATGGACACCTCCGTCTTCTGTAAGCCCAGGCCTTGCTTGGCTCTGCGCAGGAGGTAGCGGACTAGAGTGTTGATCCTCTCGCCCAGGCTCTGGAACATGACCAGTGTCAGAGGGATGCCCAAGACAGCGTAAAACATACAGAAGGTCTTGCCAGCATCAGTGCGTGGTGTAGCGTGGCCGTAACCTACAAAGTCACAGTATAGTGCAGGTCACATCATGTGTCTGTAAAGATTCAGTCATCAAGATTACTGCCTTATAAACACCTCAAGGCTACATTGATTAATATTTAATCTCCCGCACGCCCAAACACGTTTTCACCCGTTGTGGCTAACTGTATTGCGTTCCAATTAAGTTGGAGGTCAGAAAAACCCAGTTGAAATTTCGACCTCCAAACGTTCCAATGTCAAACGTACATAACAAACATGGCTGACCATGACAAACTGATGTTGCTCTGCCAAGTGCTCACACAACTGAACTCTCAGCAGTGCAGTCTCCTTCCATATATATATAATAAAAAAAACAGGAGGAAAAACACCACACGAGGGAACAGACGCTGTTATACATTTTGTTTTACAGAAGTTTTATGCTTGGAAACATATCAAAATATTCCATTCAGTTGCCTCATGCAAATACCGTAGATTACAAGGAGGACCTTCAACTTCTTTTTTTTAAGTATTTTTTTTGGCCTTTATATGGCTTTATTGATAGAACAGCTTCAAGATATGGCAGGAAACAGGATGAGAGAGAGGGGGAGCTACACACAGCTAAGGGTCCCAGGCCAGGACAAAGCCTCTGCACATGGGACGCCCACTCTACCAACTGAGCTAAACAGCGCACCGAGGATCTTCAACTTCAATTGTACCTTTTTTTTCTAGCAGGAGAGCAGACATTTTGGAGTTCCGAGTTGTCGGAAACGTGAAATTGGACCTCGCTCTCAGGGTGAAGTTAAACATGAATGCTGAATTGTGGTTGCAAATATTTACTTAATCCCTGATTTGCTTCTTTTTCTCACCTGTTGTGCTACCTGTACTATTGAATTTTTTTTTTTTGGCTTGAGCCATAGAGGTGGCTGCCATCTTGTTTGTTATGGGATTAGATGGAACTTTGATTGTGGTGCCAAAAAACTGTTCTCGAATGCAGCGTCTCTTTCCGGAAACCATGACCAGTTACTCAGGTTAATCCACATACCTTCCTATGAGCGGTTTCACGTAGGAACTAATTTCTGTCAACTGAACTACACACATGTAACTGAGCAGAATGACTGTGCTTCTACTAACGAGGGTATAGGTTTGCATATGGATGTTATGGACTACCAATATTTGAACTGGCTTGTGTTATCTTTGGAATGAAGTCATATTAGATAATTGTGCCCTCTCAAAGGCTACGTCTCCCAGGCATGCTGTACTAGCGTTTGAGTGGCTGAGAGGCTTCAGGTCACGTGCAAATTTGATAGTTGACATCCTCCGAAGCTGAGTTGTAATGTTAGCCAGTTTAGTTAGCTTCAGGAATTAGCCTCTGGTCCACGAGTAGATGCACGCCTCCTCCTGCACAGTGGCATGGTTGGCGTCCTCAAACAAGTTCTAATCAGACAAAAGAAGTGAAAACACGTGAGTGGGTGGACCATGGGCATGTGGAGTCTGATAAAACTCTCCAGGAAACATGAAACAGGAAACTTTCAGCTTTATATCTTTGTCTTGGCTCTTTGGCTAGGTGGTCCTGGTTCTGTCATATTCCTCTGCTCACAAGAACTTAGTGACCCATCTAAATATTACCAACAGTGATGGACGCTATGCAAAACTAATTTGCAAAGAGAGACGGCACATTGATGTAGGTATATGAAAAGTTGAATAAGCTGATCAATGTTTCCATGTTTTATTTTGGTTCTGCAGTCAGGTCAAATTTGATTTATGCAGACCTATATCACAAATCACCAACTTCAAAGTGTCAGTCTTTGCCAAATGTAATTGTTTTACTGGGTCGGTTCATGTTTTCTCATAGTGTTGTTTTTGGCCACAAACACAGTGGAGCATGTAGCAGCTATATCAGATATTTCCCTTAGGAGCTGGTAGGGACTAAAAACTGAGCTATAATAGAGTGAATACTGGAAATACATTTGTCAGGAGGCCGAAAGAAGGACTCCAAATGAACGACAATGACAGAAGAGTCATATACTTTCAGGCTGATTTTATCAAGTCAGCGTAAGTACAGTTCAAGTATGTTTCCAGAGTTTATGGAGTAAGCAGACTAACATCAGTTTACTAGTAGTATACTAGTTCTTGGGACTAATTTGGCCCATTTCCAAAGTATACGTCCATATTACAGAAGTATATATTACTATACTATACCAAGCATATCTTTAACATAAAGTTAAGTTCAAGTGGGTAAATGTTAGACTTTTCTGTACTTGTCAGTATAAACCATGTATACCACATTTCAACTTTGTTAAGTACTCTATGTCTCTGCTTAGTACATAAAAAGTAAACTTAAAGCATACTCTCACATTTTTAGTTTTAAAAAGTCTATTAAAAGCACTCTTGAATAAATTACTGTTTTGTAAGTGTTTTCAGTTATACAAGAACGAGTGCATGTGTTCGAGTAAGTCTCTGTTCTTGAGTCTGGATCTGGGCACTAGCGGAGCTTTTAAGACCACTTCTTCTTCTTTTTCTTCTTGTTGATCTGGCTCTTGAGATCTTCTAGCTGGGTCTTCATGGAGCTCTCTTCTTCCTCCTCCTTTTCCTGGAGAGTCTTCTCGAGGCCGTCAGGAGGCTCGAGGCTTGAAGGAGGGATGTCTTGTCCTCCTGCCACTCGATACGATGGCTCTCCATCTGCTGCCGGCTGTTTTTGAGAGCAGTCAGGATGGTGTTGTTCTCCTGTTCCCGCTTGTCAAGCTGAGCCACATGAAGAGCTCTGGATTTCTCCGCCTCTTCAAGCAGGGAGGTTTCTCCCTGCTGCCAGAGGAGGCGCTCTGTCTCCAGATGATGAAAAAACGTCCTGGTCTCTGCTTTATTCTCTTGGAGCTGGAAGCCTGGGGTCTTTCCACAGTCATTTTTAACGTCCTACTTTTGTCTTGGAAGAGCGTTGTTGATCTTGCTCAGTTTGTGCTGCAGCTTGTGAACTTGAGCCTTCGCAAATAAAAGATTATCCTCCAGCTCTTCGGCTTTTCTGAGATTTTCCTGCAGTGATGTAGGCCCACTTCAGCAGTTTGTATGACAGCAGAGATTTCTCTTTTTAAAGGATCTATCATGTTGGGAAATATCTCATTCCACTCTCATCACCCTGAACACAGCCTTTTTATCTGACCTGGACTCATTCTGACACAGGCTGTTTCCATTCCCTGCCCATCCCGTTGTTTTGAGATGAACTTTGATATTTTAGAACTACCTACTTGTTTCCATGTGCTGCTTTCTTATTAAGCATTGTGTAAGATTTTGGTCCTGACTGTATAAATTCCTGTGTGCTTCATTAAACCTGCTGAAGTGGACTCTGCCTTGTGCCACTTGGAAAACTTGCAGCTTCCAGAACCCTGACTCCGAAGGGTAAAGCCGATCACAACAAGTCATAAAAACAACAACTGCCCCAAAGATCCTAGGAGACAGAAAAAAAATGTTTTTAAAAAGTACAATAAGAACAATGAAAATGAAAACATAATGTAGAAGTTCATGTAAACCACTGTGTCCTCCTCTCTGTAGATGAAGACCACTGAGCACTAAAATCTCACCCGGACCATCAGTGATCAACACTTCCTGTATTGACGATGACAGACAGGGATTAAAAGTGTCAACAAACTCATTCCTCTCCATTACCTCGACTTCTAGAGGTCAATATAGAGAGGCGAAGTCACGTCCCTCCCTGTGAACCTGTAACTTCTTTCAGGGGGAAAAATTAATTATGGTTTATTAAGTATAATTATGTATATTTATTCACTTAATTAAATATACACATGACACTCTCACTCATATCATTCAGCACTATTCTACTGTTATTAAGGTTGACGTTTCATATCATACCATATATACTGTACCATGACAATATCTGACATTTGATAGTCTGTTACTGCCGTATTATACTGTAACTGCTGCTGCCAATCACACCATGTCACTTTATTTCATTACTTGTCACTTTAACTTGCCATTAACACTTTACTATTCATAAAACAATTGTAGTTACCTCCTTTTTATTTTTATTCTATTTTCATGTATATTTATCTTTATTTATCCATCCTATTTACATTTGTACAATTTGTGCTTCCTACTTTTTCCTTTCTCTTTGTGCTGCTGCAACACTTCAATTTTCCCTCTGGTGATCAACGAAGGATATTTATGAACTTTATTAAGTATATCTTGATCAAAAGATTAAAGGTCCACTTTGTAAGAAAAGTTGTTTTTTCAGTCTCATTCCTAACTGGTAGGACGGGTCGGCCGCCATCCCAAAGCGTCAGTATTTGAGGAGTTGGGAATGAGACAAAAAAATCAATTTCCTCACAAATTGGACCTATTTTCTCTATACTTTGAAGTATAACTTCATTAAGTACATCTCTAATAATTACACTACATTCAAAGCAAACTGAAAGCATACTCTACTTAAAAAGTTGCACACTTGAACAAAAGTCTTTTTTGTACGAGCTGTAACTGCTTGATGTGTAAATTTGCAACTGTTTACTCTCATCTTAACTATATTTATTATGCATTATGCAAAACGTAGATAAGAACACGGAGTTGCCTGAGATACAGTCACCTTCTGAAGAGCTCGAATGGAAGCTGTTAGTTCCATCTTCTGTGCAGCACACAGGCTGTGCTCTGCTGAATGTACTGGATTCTAACAGTGAGTCCACAAAAATCAGCAAAACGACTGCACCCCAACAGTGTTCGGTGTTAGCTGTCTGCCCTCCATCTACATGCTCACTCTGTTCCAGTCATATTTCCATCAAAGTACAGCTACAGGCCTACAATAGACAGACCTACTGCCATCACAAGCCTCATCAGGACCCTGACATGTTCACACTGCAGACTCCTGCCACATGTGTCTGCTCTGAAGTCTGAGTTTGGTCTTTTTTAACCTACACTGCTTTAAATTAGTCAGGGATATTTCAGTGTTTTAATTGATTGTTCATTCTGTGACATGACACATAAAGTTTTAGTCTGTGTTTTGTGAATATATTTGGTCCCCACACATAATGGGACACATTTCATTTCACTTGTATTGCTTATCCATGCACACACATGTATGCATCCCTATCTCAATATCCCTAAGTTCCTGAGCAGTGTGTCACAGGCAAGAAACACCTTCCATTCGTTTTTCCCACTTATCTTTTGGTGGCATTTCTTCCAGTGTACTGCCTATCAACCTACAGTGTGGTAATGTTTCACACCAAAAGATGGTGGAATATCCCTTTAAGTCATTTTATATGTCACAGTGCTGGTCATGAATTTATCGTTTATTGTTTACAAGGTGTTTCTCGGAGGGAAATCGTCCGATGACAACAGCATACGTCATTTTCTCTTAGTAAAATCACAGGCAGCGCGTGAGGACCTCCTCGTGGGAAGTTTCCCCCGCTCCTCTCCAAAGTGGACCCTCGAGCTGGGGCCCTGTGACACAGCTCCAACTTGCTTGTCCTCAGTTAAGAAGCAGCTCTGGGGTGAATCTCACTTACCGATCGTGGTGATCACCGTGATGGCAAAGTAAAAGGAGCCGGTGAACTTCCACTGCCTCCCGGCGCGGTGCGGCTCCGCCTGGAGGACCACTCTCTCGATCTCCCTGTAGTCATCCTCGGTGAAGCTGTACTTCCCCTTCAGCTCGCTCAGCTTCTGCTCCAGCGACTTCTTCTTCGAACTCTCGCTGTCCGACTCCAGCGCGTCAAACACGGCGGCTCCAACGAGCAGGTAGAGGACGATGGAGAGGATGAGACACAGCGTCCTGATGTTCTGCGTCTTCATCCTCAGCTCCGGAGTGCGCGCTGAGCGGAGGGAGGGAGGCTGGAGGAAGGAGGCTGGAGCCAGGAGGAAGGAGGCAGGAGGAAGGAGCCAGGAGGCAGGAGGAAGGAGGCAGGAGGCTGGAGCCAGGAGGAAGGAGGCAGGAGGCAGGAGGCAGGAGGCAGGAGGCTGGAGGCAGGAGGCAGGGTGCTGCTCTCAGAGACAGACGCACGCATCCATCCAACATGTTGCTGTGTTGAGGCCCCTCTGCCCTGCTAGGATTACAACATAACACAATAAGTGGCGTGCTGAAATTGTAGCCCGTTCTGTTGCGCATTCAAGTGTCTGCAGAAGTTACCTGAGCTCAGCAGCTGGCAGCACTTTGACTTTCCACAGGGCGTTAGTCTAATTTCGAGGTGCCCACACGGCCTCATTGACCTTAAAAGTATCTGGAGCATAGGCTCATGTGATCCTGTCTTTTACAGGTGCTCACGCACAGGTGTGAGCAGTTGTCAGTCCCGTCCCAGTACACTCAAAACGCGTTACAGAATGATGTTTGTGCTGTGAGTTGTTTTTACATTTATGTGCACCTTAAATCTGACTTTAAAGGATAGTTAACAACAAAAAAAAAAAAAGCAGTCATTATCTTTTAGTCTTTTAGTAGATAATGACTCACTTTCATTTTTGGGGTGAACTTTTCCTTTAAGATGAGACTGCACAACCATGGCTTTGTGACAGCACAGCTGCCAACAGTGGTTTAATGTGCAGCTTAAGAAAATGTGATGATAAAACCTGAAGACTCCGATGACTTTTCAGTGAAGTAGGAGACATCTTGTGTCCACCACTTAAACTGTTCAGCTGAACATTTGCATATACACTCCTGACTGTTCACCATCCTTTGTTTTTCATCATTATTTACCTTATTTGTCATCCTCAGTCTTAGCTGTATGTCTGTTTCCCTCTCGTGTCACATGTGACTCTGATTTTGATTGCTTTCCACTGACTCCCATCAAATACATGATTCCAAAGTTCTTGTAGTCGCTTATAGAGCTCTACATTGTCACACAGCTGCCTGCATCAGAGATCTGCTGCAGCCACCAGAAGGTTCTCAGGGTTGCCTTAGTGCAATTTTTTCTATTTTCAGTTTTTCCCCTCTGATGTTGTTGTGTTTAATGTCTACAGACACATGTGTTAACATTATTGCCTCTTGTCTATGCGATTGAAAGGCGCTTGTGTTGTACAATGAGAGCAATGTAAACTGGACATAAATTCCTTGAATCTTTACATAAAACTTGGCCAATAATCAGTCATCAATCAATAATCATCAATAATATTTAAATTGAAGACACACATTTAAATCAGAGTATGCTTTGTGATGTCATAAAACATATAATATAATATAACATACAGATGCCCGAGCCACCTCAGCTGGCTCCTCTCGATGTGGAGGAGCAGCGGCTCTAGTCCGAGCTCCTCCCGGGTGACAGAGCTCCTCACCCATCTCTAAGGGAGTGCCCCACCACCCTGCGGAGGAAACTCATTTCGGCCGCTTGTATCAGGGATCTTATTCTTTCTGTCATGACCCAAAGTTCATGACCATCGGTGAGGGTAGGAACGTAGATTGACCGGTAAATCGCGAGATTCCCCTTTCGGCTCAGCTCTTTCTTCAGCACAACAGACCGATACAGCGACCGCAATACTGCGGCCGCTGCACTGATCCGCCTGTCAATCTCACGCTCCATTCTTCCCTCACTCGTGAACAAGACCCCAAGATACTTAAACTTCTCCACTTGAGGCAGGAGCTCTCCCCCAACCCAGAGGGAGCAAGCCACCTTTTTCCGGTCGAGAACCATGGCCTCGGACTTGGAGGTGCTGATTCTCATCCCAGCTGCTTCACACTCGGCTGCAAACTACCCCAGGACATGCTGGAGGTCCTGGCTCGAAGGAGCCAACAAGACAACATCATCTGCGAAAAGCAGAGATGAAATCCAGTGGCTCCCGAACCTGCGCCTAGAAATTCTGTCGATAAAAAAAATGCACAGAACCAGTGACAAAGGGCGGCCCTGCCGGAGTCCAACATCCACTGGGAACAGGTCTGACTTACTGCCGGCAATGAGAACCAGGCTCCTGCTCCAGTCATACAGGGACCGTACAGTCCTTAGCAGAGGGCCTCCAACCCCATACTCCCGAAGCACCTCCCACAGAATGCCATGAGGGACACGGTCGAATGCCTTCTCCAAGTCCACCAAGCACATTCGGACTGGTTGGGCAAACTCCCATGAACCCACGAGCACCCTACGGAGGGTATAGAGCTGGTCCAGTGTTCCACAGCCAGGACGAAAACCACATTGTTCCTTCTGAATCCGAGGTTCAACTCGCGGAAGCAAAACCTCGGTCATGGTACTGGTATGGTAAAAGGATTGTCAGCGTTGATCAATTCTGAGAGTTTTGCAAAACTGAAAAAGGAAGAAAAATGTAAATAATGATTTTAAGCAAGCAGAAACAAATCAGTGCAGGCTGGATATCGAAGACTTTTACAGCCACTTTACTCTAAATCGGACTCTTTTCTGTCCGTTTACAGGGCTGCCACAGCAAAAGTAAATGTGTTGCAGATTTTCTCCCAGCTGTGAATCACTGACCCAGTGTTTGGAGAGGTCTGGGACACACAAGTGTCAGAGTGTGTGTGTGTGTGTCTCTGGCTGCAGAAACAGCTGGCCTTTACGGACCGTACGCTCTTGATTATTTTGCCCTGTGAAGCGTTCATGTGCGGAGTATTCACAATACGCTCGGCTAAAGTATTACTCTGAGCGATGAAGCATTAGAGCCGGTGGCGGCGCTGACCTTTATCAAGCACACTTAGTCGCTGAGTGATCCAGCGAGCCTTCATCATTAACTAAGTCCAACGCGCAGGACTGAGTGAGAAAGTGGGGATGATTTGTGTATCGGCGCAGCAAAACAGAGGCCTGCTCCTCGGAGCCTCGCTGAGGCTTTCGGTGGCATCTGGTGGGTTCTTGCTCAGTGTCATGCTAATTGGGTTCACGGCACAGCAACCAGAAAATAGGCTGTCTGCTGTAGCTCCATGCCGCAAGTTATTTCACTTTCATATCCTGCATGAAGTTCCCATCTATTTCAGGAGGGCATTCCAATTTGTGGGGCCTATTCATGCACTAAAGCGGGCCATAAAGAGCCCGAGATCTGTCATTAAAATCCACATTTATTGCCTCCATTCCATATAGAACATATGGCTATCTCCACGCTGTGTTTATATCTTCCAGAGACGGCGCAGGACCTTATCCTGCTTTAGTAAGCACAAATGAATCTACTGTCTGCTGCCGAGCAGATGTGAACACGCAGACGCGTCTTGATTTTCTCCACTGGAACTGAGAGCAATTATCTCCTTTTGAAAGGAGTCCCTGAGAGATAACAGCCCCGCCAGAGTCCACTCACTGAGAGCATACAGTGCTTACATCAGTATTATTCAACATCAACCCCTTATGTTAATTTCACATTGTACGCGGGAAACAAACAAGCCACAGAAGAAGAAGTTTAAATCGTCACAATTAGAAAAATCAATTCAGCCGTGTATTGTGCAATCAGCACAAAGGAGAAGTGACGTCTTTTTAAGAAGGATCCTGTGGTTTAACAGCTCATCAGTCATGAAGTTATGATGCCCGTCTTATATGATGTCCTCGTCTCATATCTCTCTGTTTTACACAATGATGCATAAAGCCCTTTATCTCCCACAGGAAGGCATTAAGGGCAGGATGTCCACCGACTGGAGTCAAAGACACTCATCTGTCCGAGTGCCATCAACGCTGAAAATGAGGAGGGGGAAGTATCCTGCAGGACATGATGCAATCTTTGCATTGATAACAGCAGGTAGAAATAAGAGGACAGTCGTTAGATGATCATTTAATACAGAGACCAGGTGTATTTTTTCCCGTCAAAACAACATTTAAACAGGCCTGTTTCATTAAAAATGCTTTACATCGACTTGCCGGGTGATGTCGTGAGTGTGATAGAGGGCAACAGGCTTGAACTTTGCAGCCAGTCATTTGAGCCTTATTAGCCAAAAGGGCAGAGACATCATCTTTAATTCCTCTACATCACCTTCAGAGAGAAGGGCCTCGTTCTGGTGAAGGCACCTGTTGAGCGGATGGCTGTGGCAGCAGAAAAAAAAGGGGTGTGTGTGTGTGTGTGTGTGTGTACATTATTATAAAAGTTATCAAATTTTATTACTGTTTTCTCAAACGGTACATTTCAGCTGACTGCAGCTTTTGTCAAGTTGTAGTCACTGTGTCATTTTCTGTACAAGATTTAACACACTTTCAATTCTGACATTTGAGTTAACATAAATATCTGTCAGTGTTTTGACACCAGGGTCATTTCATCCAGTAAATGATCTGATGAGTAGACTACCTTTGGCCTTATTGCGCACACGAATTTGAAATATTTGACAAATCCATTAATTAGGTTATCAGATAAAGGTGATATTGCAAATGGGATTCACCTCAAATGTCGGGTTAATTAATGATAAGTGGGTTTTAACATATTCAAAGGATTAATCTTAGGTGCTAAAAACTCCATGAAAGTGAACCGTAATTGAAAAATTAAGGTTTTTAAGTTTGTAAGGGAAAGCTTTTGGTGCAGAAAGCAAATTATTTTCCAAACACTTTAAAATATTGCTTCCATTAACATATCCACCAGCTAGCTATCCAATTAAGTTACAATAAAACACCCTGCTGAGATTGATCTGTTGATTGTCCTAATGAAATGACCATGGGTGCAGTCATGGCTGCTCATATTTCTCCCTCCTTTGCTGACTGACTGATCTTGAGACCTTAAACTTTGTCGTCATGTGTTTTCAGTCATTGCCCCAGCGTCGTGAGGTGAGTTTTGTTGGAATCTTTGAATGATAGCACTTATGTTGCGATCTGACTCTTAACAGTTAAAGGATAAGGTCATCTGAAAATGAAAATTCTGTCACGATCTACTCGCCCTCACGCTGATGGCAAAACAGCGTTGCAGCGCTCCCCTTAAGAACTGAAGTAGATGGGGACTTATTGGAAAATATAAAAAAACACAACAACAGCCCAACAAAAAAATGAAATGGCTCCACACAGCCTGTCAGTGTGTCCCGCTGGCATGAGAGTGAGTGGATCATGACTGAATTTTCATTTTAGGGTGAACTTTTCCTTTAAGAGCCCTCATGTCGCCCCTGTGTCAGGCCTACAGCCTGCTGGGACATACATCTGACCTGGGCAAACTCCCTGTAACACTGTCCACTGTCCATTAGCAGGTCCTTTTAGCGTGGTCTCTCATTTATAAGCACAGTTTCTCACCTCACAGGTATCTAATTTGGAATAACAGAGATATTTTGTATAAAAACAAGTCACTCTTTTTTGAGAGTTGGGTTCTTTTCTCTTATAGAGAGTTTCTATCAACATATAATATTCCAGTTACGCCACGAGAATTTGCAATTGTATTTGACGCCATTCCATCAGGCTCAATAATGCTTTTTAGAAATACTGGCGGACCTCCACCCTCTTCTGTCTCCCTCCCCGCTGTGGCTGAATCACCTGTTGGAAAAATCTGTTTTTCTAAACTTCCTCGAAATAATAAGAACATTCGTGCCTTGTTTCAGAAAGAAATTGTGTCTATTCCAAATGTTATTGTGTTGTTCCAAATTATATTTTTTTGGGACCGATTTGTAAACAACATTGACTGGAAAAAAAAAAAGTTTGGATGATTCCTCACAGATACCTGATAGTAAACAAGGGGAAAGAAGCGTCGTTCCGAATAATTCACCGATATTATCCTGCTAGTCATTACATGGTTAAATTTAAAAGGGACATCAATACAATACTGTTCTTTTTGTGAAGACCACCCAGAAACTGTTTTGCACCTCTTTTGGTATTGCTTACACACCAAAACATTTTGGCAAAACTTCAGCAGATTCGTCATTGACCATATTTATAAAGACTTTACCTTATTGTGGGAGAATGGGGTATTTTGCTTTTATAGAAGTCAAAGAAAAGAAAATATGTACTTCATTATAAATGTATTAATTCTGTTGGCAAAATTCCACATTCATAAATGTAAATTCAACAGTAAAAAAACCTAATTTTGTACCTTTTCTCCATGAAGTTGTACATTATATTAATTTGATTTCTGGCTCCAACAACAAACAGGCGGTTAAAACTGTCAACATATGGTCCTCTTTCTCTTTTTAATAACATATAAGCTTCCCCTGGCAAAGCTTTATTTCTCCTTGTTTGTATTTTATATGTTTGTTCGCCATTATATATTTCTGTAAGTCACATCTGAATTGTAAACCCCTTTTTGCAATAAAGATGACTTTGAAATTCTGACCTTGTGGCAGTTTGACTCTAAACTTATTCATGTGATGTTAAAACAACAAGAAATCACCTCTTTATGTTTATTATGTTTATTATATCTAACATCTTCACTTTTCAGCCACTGTTTTATTATCTCTGCTTGTTTCTGTTCCAATCACAAGCCAACAACATGACCTGATGATGTCACTGTCCTATTTGTGGGTGGTTGTCTCCAGTTAGGTTTCTGTTTAGTGTAAACGAGTTGCTCGAGTTAAAGTGAAAGTGAAACAGACTGGGTGTTCAGGACAGGTTGGTCAGATGGGGATCGTGTCAGTGGTGTACGGCCTCGGCAGACACGTTGTGACCCTCATGTCCTGGTTCACCTCCACCCGCCTGTATCCACTGCTGGAGTGGCTCTGGGGCAGATTCTTATTCTTTCGGCTCTGCGCTCAACCCATGTGGCGCCAACTCCTTGTAAGAGTAGGCTGGCTAAAGGATCCCGTAAAGAGCATAGAGGTGCCTGAAATAAGCGACGATGAGGATCAAGATCCGGTGAAAGAGCGCCCGGAGCAGATCGAACTCCATCCCCTCACCCACTCTAAGCCTGGGCCCGGTGAAATCCCCGGGAGGACCGGGTCCTCCGACGGAGAGCTGACAGATGACGAGAGTGAGGAAGAGGATGATGGCGGGGAGTATAGAGTCGAGACCACAGATGAGTTGTACTGCGGCTACGATTCAACGTGGGAGACTGAGGAGAACCAGAGGAGCCCACCCAGGGGCCCCAACAGGCGCTCAGCAGCGTCCAGATCAGTGAGTACACGCAGGCCCGCAGCACGCGCGGCCCGCAGCACGCACGGCCCGCAGCGCGCACGGCCCCGGCCTGCCCTGCTGCTGCTTTCACTTTACAGTCATGTGCTGTGTTTGGGTTCAAGGTGTGTCTATGTGTGATCTCATGGTGACTTTATTATTAGATCATATGATGACGGATGACTGTCACTGCAGTTTAAGGACAGTTACATTTTTCAACACTTTTTTTTTTTACCTTGATGACTACTCAGAATCCACTGCACTGTTTGTTCTTAGACCTAATATAACTACTATATGTAGAAGTATTTACATCCTTTACTAAAGAAATAAAAGTAGGCTACTAATACCACACTTTACTCCTGCATTCAGAACCTGACTTAAGTAATGAAAAAATATGTTGTTTTCAGTTTTTGGATGCTTTAACTGTCAAAAGTACTCCATCTGCAGGAGAACTACTGTACACACAGTAGTAGTGGGTAGTTTCATCTAAAACAATGCATCATCTTCTTTAAAGTCATCATATGTTTGTAGGGTTGCTGTCCTGGGAGAACCATACATCACTTTTCATGAGAAATCTAGCCTGTTTTCAGCTTTGTGACGACGCATTTTCCAGCTCCGGGGTTTTTAAAATCATTTATTTTGCTTAAGGTGTAGGAGATGTACGTGTTTATTTTCTCTACTCATAAAGGAACACTTTAGGACATACAGGACAGGTATGACAAATGGTAATCTAGGCACTGAAGCTGTCAGACAAAATTAGTGAAGTAAAAGTACAGCATTTGCCTCTGAGGTGTAGTGGAATAGAGGGATAAAGCTGCATGAAATGGAAAGAAAAGAACCTCAAAATTGTACTTAGTTACATTTCCACCGCCACTAAATACTAAATGTCTTGAGTTTAAACTGACCTGCATTTTTCTTCTACTCACCAGTACAAGTTCAGCAGATTTGAAAGTGCTGCAAAAGACATGCAGAACTACAGGCATGGCTACCCTGTAAGTTTTACACACACACACACACACACACACATGCAAAGCCTACAGTGCACACTGCAAACACACACTGTCCCATGTTCAAGCCTAAGCCATGTACACAAACACTTCCTTTTCATGTCTCCCCACAGATCAGGTCACACCGCTGGACAGGACCGGTATCTGTGAGTACACTGCGTAAACGACTCATATGACAGGCTTACGAATATAAAATCAAAACATGTCCACATAATTTCTTCTTCTTCTTCTTCTTGAGCAGGATGACAAGCCTAACCTGAACTTCTACCTCGGATGGAAGCCCTCTGAACCTGATGGTGAGCCTACAGTTACAAACACACTTAAGTCCACTGACATCAATGAGATAATCTCTTTATTTTAATTTGATTTGTCAAAGCAGCTGAAATGTCAATCTTTTAAAACAAAGCGATGTCCGCCCTCATCGCAGGTTTGATGCCACAGAGCAAGTTTCCCATCTTGCTTTGTTTCATGTGAATAACTTTTAAGCGTCAGAGACGGTTGAGCATCTCAGCAGATGTTTTCATTTTGTGTATCGGAAACGTCTGGTATGACCACCAGGCTCAGAACCACTGGATTAATCTTATTCTGTGCAACCACATTGACATCTATTTACGTATTGATTTACCTCGGGTCGACAGGTGTCTACATACACAATTTCCACGACGAATGGGCTGGAAACTATTACCGACTGGAGCATGTACACACCTACATTCAATGGTATGTCACTCTGTAATCACAGATGTAATGTACAGTGTTTAATTTGGGTTTCCACCATTTAAAAAAAAAAAACATTTTTCTCTTAAAAGGTTGTTCCCACTGCAAGAACCAGGGGTGAACTATGAAGCCAGTCCCCTGACAAAAGAAGAAATTCAGGTAAACTGCTAAAAAAAAAAAAAAAGATTACAAAGTAATAAAAAACATATTCTGATGGACGTTCTACCTTTGCCTCAGGGCTTTCTGAATAACAGCACTGCGAAGGAAAATCTGCTGAAGTCCTACATGCTCATGCTGGACTTCTATGGTATCAAGCTGTGTGATGAGGAAACAGGAGAAGTCAAGAGGGCGCACAACTGGAGAGAGAGATTCAACAACCTCGACACGTGAGCTCTGAATTTTAATCATGTTGTTCACTAAAAGGAACAGAACGCTCTCAGTTATCTCATTTGTGTCCGCCTTTTCACTGCTTGTCGTTCGACAGTCACACCCACAACAACCTCCGCATCACCCGCATCTTGAAGTGCCTGGGAAACCTGGGTTACGCCCACTACCAAGCCCCCCTGGTCCGCTTCTTCCTGGAGGAAACTCTCGTCCACGGGCAGCTCCCAAACGTCAGGGAGAGTGTTCTCAACTACTTTGTGTTTGCTGTCCTCGATAAGAAGGAACGCAGGAGCCTCCTCAAGTTTGCCTATTCAAAGTATGGCCGTCAAGATGAGTTTGTGTGGTGCCCAAAGAAAATTCAGAGGATTTGGTCGAGGCCCGGGGCAAAGCAGGGAAAGAAGAGTTTCTGAGCATTGACCATGAAGCTAAAACCAAAGACCAGGCAAATGCAGCTGCCAAAGAAGAATCTATCACTGTGCCTCTTAATCGATACTGATTCTGTGCAGTATGTGCTGCACACTAATGATTGTATGCGTTGGTTTACAATCAGACTGCTGCTTTAGAATCTCACTGCCACTTAAAGCTACTACAATGACCTTTAAACTGGTTATGTAACTGGTGGCATGGCACTAAAACCTTACATTGTTTCACCATGGTCATATTTCAGTGAATTGATACCTCATTGCTATGCATCCTGCAAACAGCTCTGTTTGCAGCAGTTACAAAGAAAATGTGTTTCTTTTCCTCGCTTTTAAAACAAATGCACATGCTGGCCACAGCGATATCTTTACCATAGAAGGCAACGGTGCTCTTTTGTCCAGAACTGCCACCAGAGTCAGCGAAAAAAAACAACATTTAATTAAAGTGCCTTGTCGCTGCTTTAATCTTGACAAATAGACATCAAAAAGTTTTTCCTAGCAATTTACAATAATTGTTTTGTTTTCAAAGGTTTCATATTATGTTATGCTGTGGTGTGCATAAGTGGCACAAATGAAGAATTGTAATAACTGAGCATCTGTATGACTGTTATAATTGGCATGAAACGACTGTTCGTAATTCTCTCAGAAATCTGCTGTTTTCTTGTTTAGATGCTGCATTTCACACCAAAATGCCTTACGTTATCATAGATTCCTCACACTTGCTTTTATTCCCGTTAAGGTAATTATTTTTTGTTAATTAACTAATTAATCTATTTACACTGACCTGATAAGATTCACTTAACATTTGTGTCAGTTTTTGGTCAAAATACTGTCAAATTTAGGTTTATGGTCAAATAAGGTGAATTCTACTCTGAGTTTTATGTTGGGGACTTACATCAGTGGTTGACTGCAGTAAAGTGACTACATGGTGAAGATACAGTTGTCCTAAATTTTGAATGATGTAAGTTGTGATATATTTCTGACACAGTGTGATTGTCATACAATACTTTTTGATTGTTCTTAGAAATTAAAAATTAGTGATTTGGTTCCAACAACATTTCTCAGTGGTTTGTGTGATCTGTGCTTTGATAACATGCAGATATGCAGTGTATGGATGCCCAATGATACCAAAAAGTCAGCACAGTGTGTACTATTTTAGTAGTACTGCAAAAGCAAACCCTGGCATTGGCCTAACTGAGATGTCATGTGACTCTTTACCAGCCACGATGAACTCTTCCATGCTTGTTTTGCTCAACAACAATGTGGAAGCCAAGCTGTCTCATACTTAAAGCGACAGACACAAACATGTCATCAAACAGGTTTAATTGGTTGAGCTGGAAAAGAAAAAAAAAATCAGGACATTTCATTAACAACCATTAATGGGGTGTATGCTGCAGACAGTTTGGAGTCATTACGTTCAAACCTGCTGGACATATAAACACACATATGCAGGTAAACAGTGTTGCCTTATCTTTCACGTTATCCATCTCAGATATATGGCTTTTAATTTCTCTACTTAGAAAAGTATGATTAAAAACATCAGTATATACAGAAATACATTCATATTTACATATTGCAAATGGTGTGTTAATCAGTTACATTATTGTTTTCTTTAAAAAAAAAAAATGCTTTGACAGGTGAAAGGTACATGTAATAGGACTCCGTACATACGTAATACATCTTGAACACAGGCAACTTAGATGGCCTTCAGTTTTTTTGTTTTTCAAAGGTGATGAAACAAATTAGAAAATTTTAAGTGACAAAAACAATTACAAACATTGTCGAACTTTATTTCTAGTAGGAACAAAAACTGGAAATTGAAAGAAATACTGTCCGTCTACATTTACAGTGATGACTTCAACTGGTGAAAGAGTTAAGTGTCTCTCAAAACTGTGATTTAGTGTCCATAAAACAGAGACTAGGACATGCTCTTGTCATTTTCTGCAGTTTTATCACTCTCCTTGTGTGTATCATGTTTACTGTCCTTTTTCTCCTCTCTTTTTTCTCTGCTTTTGCTCCTGTCCCGACGATCCCTATCTTTGTCCCTGTCCCTGTCTTTGTCCCGGTCTCGATCCCTGTCCTTGTCCCGGTCTCTGTCCCTGTCTTTGTCTCTGTCTTTCTCCCTGTCTCTGTCTTTCTCTCTGTCTTTGTCCTTGTCTCTGTCTTTGTCTTTGTCTTTGTCTCTATCTCTCTCTCTATCTCTCTCCCTCTCTCTGTCTCTGTCCTTGCCCCGGTCTTTCCCACGGTCTCTGTCCCTGTCGCGTTCTTTGCTTCGGGATCTTTCCCTTCTCCTGTCTCGCTCTCGATCACGGTCACGCTCTCGCTCTCGGTCACGGTTCCGTCCTCTGTCACGGTCATAGTCCCTCCTGTCAGAATCCCTGGGTCTGTCTCTTTCCCTGTCTCTCTCCCGGTCTCTCTTCTTGTCTGTGTCTTGATCCCTGTGTCGCTCTCCCTCCGTCTCCCTGTGCCTCTCGCCCTCCCTCCCTCTGCTGCGGTCTCTTTCTCGGCTACGTTCCCGATCGCGGTCCCTTTCTCTGCCTCTATCCCATTCTCGCTCTCTGCTCCACCGCTTTACCTGGCCCCTGTCCCATGACGGCCTGCCAGCATGGGGGACTTCCCGCTCCCTTTCCCTTCGGCGGTCCTCAGACAGCTCCCTCGGCCTTTCTTCAGAAGGTTGTGAGGGACCAGGGGCAGGTTCTCGGTGGCCTCCCTCAAAGCGACTAAAGCGATCTCCACTGCGAGGTTCTGAGTCCTCTCGGGTGGTGCTACTCCTCCTTCTCATTTCAGGAGAGTGGCGGCGCCAGTGGTCATCCCTGTGCTGGTCTGGACTGTGGGCTCCCATGCGAGTCGGAGGACCTAAGGGTGCCTCTGGAGGAGTTGGCAGTAACGGTCCGCTGTGACGAACAGGTCGAGCCTCGTCAGAGTATTTATCCAAGCGGTACCGCTCCGATCCGCCAAAATGGTGAGATGGGTGGGGTCTATTCTCATGAAGGAGAGGACCTCTGTGCTCATCAAAAGATCCTCTATGTGGTGGTGAGGAGTGTGGTCTTGAGCTCCCATATTGGTTATGTGTACTAAAGTGCTGTCCACTAATATCGCCACTGGAAGGTTGTCCTCTTCTGTCCTCATACTGGTTAGGTGGAGGTCCTCGGTAAGCTGGACCTGGTGGGGTAGCCTGATTGTCTTTAAAAATATGGAGAGAGTTTGGATTCTGGTCCACATTTAGCTTGAAAGAGTTCGAATTGTCTTTATTATACTGTTCTGCGGGGCCTCGAGGTTGGTCTACCATCATGGGTTGAGTCCCATGGTCACCATACTGAGATGGCGGGGGGCCCCTAGGCCCTGGGAAGTGGGACGGAGGAGGGAGTCTGTTATCAAAGTGAGCAGGAGGTGGCCCTGTGAAAGGTGGAGGGAGACCTCTGTTTGCAGGGAAACTGAATGGTGGTGGAGGTCCAGAGAATCTAGGTGGAGGTAAACTGTTCTGTCCATCAAAAGCAGGAGGTGGGGGCATGCCTGGAGGGAGGCCTTGCTGTCCAAGTCGCTGTGGGGGAATGGAGGGATCAAATATTTGGGGTGCAGGGCCTCTCTGGGCCATTGGAGGGAATGGTGGTGGTGGTGGTCCTCTGAGAGGCATGATATTCTGAGGTGGTGGTCCAGGGAGAGGCTGCTGCTGCTGCGGTGGTGGCTGTGTGCCTGGCCACTGGTTCTGATAGGGAGGGTATGCAGCTGGAGGTGGACCGTATTGCTGGCTGCTGTCACCCTGCATGGGGGGAGGACCACGTACAGGGGGAGGAACATGGATGGGTGGTGGGGGTCCCTGTATAGGAGGGGGGCCTGACATTGGAGGAAGACCCTGTATAGGTGGTGGCAAAGGCATTGGCGGAGGCCTCATCATCAGGTTTTGACCCTGCATCAGATGTTGCGGGGGGAAGTTGGACGGTGGTGGAATGTCAGCTGGAGGTCGGTACTTGCTGTCGAAGCCTGACGCTGACATGTGATGCGGCATGTGATGGGACTGAGTGTCAACCATTGTTGTGCTCTGAGTGAGTACTGGTATTGTTGAAGTTATTGTGGATGTGTTTGTAGGCTCATTATAATAACTTGTGGTTGGTATATCTTGGCTATTTTCTTCATAGTCCTCAGCAGCTTTTAAAATACTGGCAGCATTTGGCCAAATACTGTACTTGTCCATCTCTGTTTCCTCCTTGATTGGCTCAGCTTCCTCAGTTTTTACTTCTTTTTCATCCAAGTAGTTGACCTCCATATCAGGTTCCACCTCCTCTCCTAATAATGGAATTGACACCTCTGCCGTGACGGAGTCCATGAAGGGTAGCATCTCGCTTTTCACTTCCTCTTGAGGCAATGATGTCTCTGGGCCTTGTGAGGAGTCTGGGAGTTCAGTTACATTAGACAGCTCAGGTTCTTGAGCCACAGGTTCTAAAGGAGTAGAGTCCGGCAACAAAGAAGATGTCTCCTCCATCTCCTCGGGTTCATCAGACGGTTTCCTGACAGCCGCAGCCTGGCGAGGATCCCTGCTCTGTCTTGGATCTCTCCTCTGGTTGATCAAGGGAGCGACTGTTGAAGACTTCACTAGTTCCTCAACCTTTTTGCCAAGCTGCAGCAGCTGAGTACTGGCCAAGAGGGATTTGGTTGGTTGAGTTAAGAGTGTGTCTGGAAGTGTCAATGACGCAGCAGGTGTCACTGAAGATAGCATTTGCTGTTCTTCCTGTTTCTGGAATGTTTGATCACCAATCTGTTTAAGGCTCTCCAAGATCTTTTGTGGATCAGGTATCGGTTCAGCTGCAGTTTTAGCTTGACCAGGTACTAAAGTTTTGACATCGTCAAAGAGGGAGTCATCCTCTGGGTCATATGCCACATCATCACCTTCAGTAACCACCTCAGGTAGCTTAGACACTACAGGTTTGCTTACTACTTCGACAGGCTTCTTAGACACACTATAACCCCTACTGGGGTCATACTCTTCTTCTGGATCATATGGTCGGTCATCTTCGTCCTCCTCCACCTGTTTCTCCTTTGAACTCTGTGCGAACTGCCGCACAATGGGGTCTAGCATTGTAGCAGGTGGTATGGAGAGTTCCCCGCCCTGATCAGATGGCGAGTTGGAAGCTTCGGAGTCATGCTTTTTCTTTCTAAAAAGAGTGTTTAGGATAGTCTGAAGAGGAGAGGCAGTTGCTGCAGAGGAAGCAACAGAGGTGGATGAAGATGGCGAGTCTTTTCCAGTAGTAGTAGATATTGCTGGAGCTTTGACAGAGGACACGAAGGAAAGGACTGAGGAGGGGGTCACAGTGCTGTTTGAGTTCTCAGAGGAGCTGGATGGGGGTGACCCTGGAGGAGTCGTGCTGAAAGGGATTTCAAGACTCTGTCGTGTGGTTCTTTCCGCTTTGACCAAAAGAGATGACTTTGAAAGGCCAGTGTCATCGGCGTCTTTGGTTTGAGTCTTGGACCGTTTCTCCTCAATTTCTGGCAGCAAAGCAGATCGCTTTCTGTCCTTCTGGCAGATCAGCAACCCAAGGAGGAGGTTTGGACGAGCTGGTTCAAGGCCTGCAAGATAGACAAAACAGAAGCCTTAGAGAGCATTCGCATACTTACATTTAGACAAAATAGACTTCCATTCTTTCTCCAAAACTGCTTAAACAAAAGGTCTGATTGAGCCTCTCTGACTAATAAATTACAGAAAGATAACACAGGTGAAATGAGAGCTTCCACAACACACACAGAAAGAACCAGTAGGACTAAAGGTCTTTATTAGTTATAAAGCCAAAGTCTTATGATTTTGAAGTTTAAAGTGCATCTTTTTTTCACATCAAATGACAATGTAAATGACTGTGCAAGTTTTCTAGACTACAATAAGTCAGCAGGCATTTCATTTGTCGAATTCAAAATCCAAGGCAAAAGTCTGACATAAGCAAATACAGTGCGAGCTGCTGAGAGACATTTGTTATCAATAGGCACGTGTAGGTAGGTGTTGAGGGTGATTTGTAGAATTTATCAAACACAAACTGAAAAAAATTAAATCATTCTGAATCATTCACTGGCAACACTGGACTCTATCATGGAACTGTCAAAAAACAAATGTGAGACAGAGAGTAACAGACAGTACATTATAATCTTATTCTGGTTAATTAGTTCCATTTGGGATCACTACCAGCCGGGCCACAGAAACATCAGACTAATCCGAGATGTGTAAATGTATATTTCTGAAGCTACTCTCTTCATATACGGAAAAACCTCACACATCCAATATTCTCTTGTTGAGGCACAATATGCAGTAAATCTACTGATAAGAAGGACAACCTTTGTACTTACCACAGCTGGGTAGTTATGAGTGCACTCTTAACAGTGTTGTAAAATCACTGGTTGAAAGTATAGATCAAGTGCTGATTCCTCATTTAGTGGGACATGTTAAGAACATTTTTGGCTCATTCCAGCTGTGCAACACTTCATATGAACACCAGTGAGGTATAAAATAAGTGACCAGTTACCTCACAGTAATTTATTGATTAAACAGTTGTTCAGTTCTGTTTATGTAGGAGCCAAGTCTTAAGAAACAAAAGGCTGAAACTGGACTCAAATGGCACCAACCTGAGATTCAAACTTCCTTTATTAGAAATGAGTGATACAAGTCAGATACACAGCAGAAAACACAGCAGCTGTTAAAAGCACAGAGGGGGTTGTCAAGGACAGACTCAACAAGATGTGTGAGTGCCCCCTACAGTACAAACCCATGAATCAAACAAGCTCTCATTTCAACCTGGTTCCAAAAACTAAGGTTACACTAAATATACTCACCACATGTACAATGACAAGAAACAACTAACTGTAACTAACTAACTGTATATTTACATTTATGTCACCACCAAAGTATTTATGTATCCCTTTAAATGCTTACCTGGCCCATCAAACGGTAAGAGTTTGGAGGGTAATGGGTCCTTTGCGTCCAGTGGGATGAGATAGAGATCTTTGATGCGACGGTTGTTGTTAGCCACCACACCAAATCGCTTCCTGCTGCTAAAGTAACTGAAGAGAGAAACATATGCCACCTCCTCTTCCTCTGTGGCTGGATGGAAACGGATCAGACACAGTTCCTGCAAACACAGAGAGATCAGACA
The DNA here is from genome assembly GCA_039737535.1 of Lagodon rhomboides. Classification (NCBI taxonomy): domain Eukaryota; kingdom Metazoa; phylum Chordata; class Actinopteri; order Spariformes; family Sparidae; genus Lagodon; species Lagodon rhomboides. The sequence continues at coordinate 10,080,272 of CM077785.1, read as the reverse complement.
CCGGTGTATAAGTGATACAGGGCCTTTAAATACAAAATGTGAAGGGTTTATACAAAAATTCTTCCCTGAACAAACCTTAGAAAGTGAAGTTTTCAGTTTCCCAACATAGTCCCAAACTGTGTTTGGAGATATACGTCCTCCAACATGAATGGTGTCTGGCAAATCCTGCACAACATTGACAACATTAAGTATGAAGCTTTTACTTGTCCAAAGCAATTTCTTTTTTTTTCAATAAATAATTAGTTATAAGTTAAGTATGAGCCTAATAACCACAGAAAAATGACTAACCTCCTTCAGATGTTCAAAGGACCCTGACACCAGATAAGCCTTGGTCACAAACTTTGCTACCCCCTGCATGTTGATGAGTCCTTTCCAAATCTTCTCTTGACCATGGAGGAAGATTGCCGTCTCACCCTCAGGAGGAGGCTCGGATGTACTGTAAAACCAAAACCATCTTTAGAGTAAAGCCAAAACCCAAGTCTGAAGCCGTACAGTTTATCTTCTACGGGGCTTTTCTGAAACAATACAACATTGCCTTATGAATCCTGTTTAGAAATAGAATTTTACATATATATTCTCACGCAATATTAGCACACAGTACACAAAATATCCTGCTAAGAAATGTCAGTACACACAAAAAAAACCCTGGAATGCCAGGAGAAGCTACTTTATAAAACTGTGGTGAGACTGAGCACCTTGTTTTTGACTGTTTGGACACAGCTACTGAAGGTGGTGGAGCTGGGGGCATCGGCAGCGGTGCCTTGGGTGCGACCTCCGCTGGAGCACTGACAGGAGCTGGGAGTGGTTCTGCTGAGTTGTTGATGGGTTTTTCTGGAGCGGTGTAGGTGACAGTCACACCGGAGCTGTGCCTGGCCATGCGCGGGTCTCTGCGGGTAATGGTGACGGAGGACACGGCAGGGATGACAGGTGTGGGGGCCGATGTTTGCATCATAGTTAGGTCCTCCTGATGAAGCTGCAGCTGTGATTCTGGGACAGCTGGCTCCAGGTTAGACTGGTAGGACTGAGGGGCCGGGTGCTGGTAAGCTGTGGAGACCTGTGGTTGGCCAGCAGGAGGGACATCCCCGGACCTGGATGAATGCAACTCTTGTCTGGGCAGCTTAGTTTCAGGCTTCTTTGTCAGCTTGGCTTTCTTAGCTGCAGGCTCATCTTCTGTCTTCTGACCTAGAGGGTGGAATTAAAAAACATTAATCAAGTTATCTGTTGCTTAACCACCCATATTTAATCCACTGGATGAATATAACCTTCTCAGCCTCTTATTTACCGGTGCATATTTTACAGTTGAGGTCGAAGAGATGAGTCCTGTGTTCAGAGGTGGTGTCTTTGAGCATGCTACTGAAGATGTCTGGCATGCTGCTGCCGCTGTTCCCCTCCACAGCAGAGGGCTGAGCTGAAGCTGAAGGAGACTCGTCTTGGTCCTGTGGACACAGAGAAAAGCATCTCTGTCAATTCCTTCACATGACACCTATAAATCTGGCTTATTATGATGCACAGTGTTGTAATTGGTGCATGGTGGATGCAAGTGGCTTTAATGCCTAAAAAGAAGGAAGTAAGACAAAGCTCCTGAAAAGGAAGAAATTGCATTGAACAGGATAGTTGGCAAGATGAATAAGCTGTTCACAGTTTGTGAAATATCCTAAGAATCATATGCAAAGGTGAAACAAAGAAAAGTGTGAAAGCTTAAGAAAGACAGCATGCCACCACTTACTGCAGCAGAGGCCATGCGAGCAGAGGAAGTGGTGGCAGAGATACATACATCTGCATCTGATGTTGGTGGAGCATCCTCCATATCCATGCTATGTGAGCCAGAGTCATGCCTGTTGCCCAGTTTGGACTGCCCCGAATGGGCTCTTGCACTGGGAGACTGTGTCTGCAGGAGACAACAAAATACACTGTAGCAATCTTATACATACTTTAAAACAGTTTGTTTAACTTGGTGGTTGGTGTAACTGAAGCAGTATTTACCTCATGAGCATCTGGCTTCCTCCACTCTGAAATCTCTTTGGAAAGCAGCTCTTCAGCACTCAGTCTCACCAGTCTGAAGGGACTAACCTCACCACCCACCACCCTGTAAAACAAGCCCTGAGACAAACATACCTCACAGCATTAACATCTCAACTTGACTGACATCAAGTAAACTCAGAAAACCAAGGCTTTTCAGGCTGTCAGAATTGCCTGTATATACACAACATTGTAAACACAACATGTGTACTAGACTATAAACATAAGAGCATGCATGTTTCCCTTGACTCACTTTGTTTTTCGGATCCTTCAGGTTGAACATGAGGGATCTGTACTTGTTCTTGTACTTGCTGTCGGTGCTAAGGCAGAGGTTGAACATTTCCTTTTCAATTGCAACTGCCAGCCTTCCCACCTCACTCTCAGTCATATTCAGATCATCACTGTCGCTCACCCTGGTGTTAACAAACACAACAAACATTGGTGCTTGTTTAAAGGTATTCAGCCAAACATTTACTGCAGGTATTTTAGTAACATCTCAGGTACTCTGAACAAGGTTTCCTGGGACTTACCTCTTGTAGAGGATGTCCGTCAGCGAGCGGCGGATGTTCTGTCTCATCTGGTTGTTGGGTGGAGGCGGCATGGGAGACGCAGGGGGCACTGAAGCAGCTGGATGTGGAGGTCTTGAGGACGAGTGACTGGAGGGAGCTGAAGAAACTGGAGATGGTGGGACTCTGGAGGATGACTGACTGTGGGATGGCACATCCTTTTGTTGTGGCTGCTTCTTAGGAATAGTGAAGTTGGACTTGGTGACTCTCAGCGCTCCTGTCACGTGGATCGGACCTGGAGGGTAGAGAGACTTGGTGTGGACGGGAGACGCGCCTGGTTTCTTGGACTTTGCCCCAGTTCTACTAGGGGGTGTTGCAGGTTTCTTGGATGCCTTTGAGCTTGTAGTCTGAGAGGAAGGCTTCTTGTCCTTGGGGGAAACCTTGGCTGCTCTAGTCGTCGGGGCCTTCTTGCTTCCTTTGACTGGTGTTGCGGATGCTGAGGGTTTCTCGGGAGCCGGGGCCGGTTCCTTCTCTTTCTGCTCTTTCTCACTCTGCTTCTCTTCTTTGGGAGGAGCTGGGAACAAGAACAAAACAAAGACACAACATTTAACAACATGCCGTCGTTTACCATAAAAGCAGATGCAACATGCCTGACAGTATTTTACTGACACTGCAAATAATGGTGTGTTCTGGTCTATAATTTAAAGACAACACATTTGAAATTTTCACAGCTGAAAAAACTAAAGTCATAAAGTAGAACATTTATCAAAATTTATAACGAGGCCCTCCACCAATTGATCGCACAAGAAATACCCTTCACATCATTGCCTGCGTGCACACACATTGAGCATTGTAGTAAACATTCTGAAATAAACACAAAGTTGACAACTGGGCAGTTGGAAAGCCCTTCTTTATTTGTGGCAGTTGAAAGCAGATACATTGAGCCGTTTCTGTCGGTCCATTTGAGAAAGTATTTTCTTCCCAATCATTAATGGATGGCAATGATCTGTGAGAAGGGCATACGGGTACCTCCTCAGTAGACAACTTGCCACACGTGGGTCTGTACAGGAGAAAAGGCGCTGATGCACTTCAGTCTTGCGCAAACTCTGTTAACTGTCAGCAGTTGCTGAAGACTACAACTACCAGGTTCCTCTTATTTGACTGTGAGACCAGCAGCATCAATCAGTTACTCTAGCTCAGATGTTTAGCCCATCCTTTTCACTGCCCATTAAAGCATAAATGCTTCACTGCACTACGTGCATGGACTATGTGGAAGAATAAAAGGAATGAAGGACAATGAAGTAAATAAATTGCTCATTCTTATGCAATACATTTTGACATTCATTCATATAATTAACTCGGCTTCTAATCACTGTCAACACAGCTACTGAGTTCTGACCTCAAAAGTACCCAGGCAGGCCTAAATGATTATGTCTTATGAATTAATTATGCAGGCAAATATGAATACACTTCTTGAGAACTACTCTCTTCAAATATATATTAAAAAAGTATATCAACCAATAAGTATCACGATTATATGGCAATACACACTTCTCAAATCTCTTCAAACTGTCATCTGCAGATGCTACTGTGCCATCTAGTGCGTCCGAGTTACTGCATATAGTTCTAGCATAAGCATTACCCCCGCTTCAACACACAAACCATACACCCCCTAAAATATAAACAATAATATTGTGTAGAGCAACAGTTCTGAGACCAAGACCAACCAGTCAATCATCTTCTGAAGATAGGCTGTCCTGTCAATCATCACAATGTCAATCAGCATAATATAGGCTATGGAAATCAAGGAGCCATAATTTCTTTCTACTGTTAATCACACAACAATCATACTGATCTGACCTGAGAGGATGTATTCAGTTCAGATTAACACTTGCCATCTTATCAATTAAGATAATTCTAGTGCCTTCAATGACCTCTCATAAAGGGAAGGTTAAATGTCCACATTTCTTTGCAACAAAAGTTCCCCTAATATATATCATCAGGTGCAAAAATGTGTGTGAGAAACTCGAGCATGGGGTTCCCTCTTCTAAGCCACGTCTTCAGCTTCTTTCTTCTTCTTTAGCCGATCTGAACTTGAATACTGCGGCATCTCCAGTTGGTCTGGTCTCCATGGCAGAACTGCTTCCTTCTCTGGTCTTCCACCATCTGGGGGCCTCTTGAATGTCACGTCTCCACAGTGTGTGTAGATTTATCAGATGTATATGCTTTAAGTTGAACTGGTCAGGATATCCTACAGCAAGCCAACACTGCTCACATAATCAATGGAGTCATCCTAAAATCTGTTAAATCACCTTTTATTTTAAAGCCAGTTTCCAACTGAAAAGTGAGGCATCATATTCAATATGAATCAAAAACTTTGAAAGAAGACCACAAAATTAATGGCAGGAAAAAAATACACAAGGTCGTACTTAACAGCTCAATATGAGCCATGTTAGCTTCAGTCCAGATTAACAGGGGGGAAATTCTGAGACACCTACCTGGTGGAGAAAAGGAGGGGACAGACCTTTTTAATGGGTCCAACAGCTGAGGTGATGAACCCAGGAAGTGGAGACTTGAGCAGGTCATTTGAAATCCCACGCACACAGATACTCACAAGCACCAGCCCATTCATCACATCCATACCTCTTCACAGTATAGCATTCTGGGGAGAGCTCTGACTGAGATTACTGACGACCTTGTTTTTTATCTCTACCACATGTTCTTTTATAGGTTTTCATCAGCCCTGCAGTTCAACTACGAGGTTTTCAAAAGGCGCACTCCAGCACTTTAGTATTGCACGAAGAGGGACAGCAGAGGCTAAACCATCGTCAATTTTAGTGCATGGCTTTGGTCAAGATCCAAAAAAAACAAGACCTCACAGAATACTACATTACCCATAATGCACAGGTGTCATTTTTAGACCTTTCCTGTCCTGTAAATGCCGACATCTTTTTAACTCCTGCCTTCAGCCTTTCTGTTAGAAATTTAAAGGCACCAAAGCTGAGATACGCCTGGTGAAATCATCAGGATGAGGTTTTTCAGGATTTGCAAAGCTCTTCCAGAGCAACAGCAGCCTTTAAATTATTGCATTCACAAGTTTTGTGCCCCCCACCTTGATTTATAAAACAATCTTGAGTGCAATCTGTGGAGTGCCACTTTTGAAATAAATACGGTCTGATTACTGAATACTTACCCACAGCCACAAATATTACTTACCTTCTCCACAGGTGCCAACATTTCATTAAGTAATCAAACCCTTACATTATCAAAATCACAACACTTTGCAGATCATTGTGAAGTCTAACATGCAGCTGAGTTCATCTCCAGAGCTCTCATGTTCATCCACAAATGAATGGATCACGTCTAAATCATGTGCGCGTGACAGGAACCACACTTATGGAAAAACAACAATGTGGTTTCAACAACAGCCTGAGACCTTCAAAGAGATACATACACTTTTTGTTTAACACTGTTGGTGATATGGGTGTAGTCTTTTCTGGTGTTACTGCAATGTAATTATGGTCGCTGGACCAGGATGCAGTGGCCGGCGGGGGCGGGTGTTCCTCGCTATGCTCATCTTCGTCGTCCTCGTCTGGATCAGGACTGTAGTCTTCCTCGCTGTCCGACTCCTCCCGGGTCCTCTTCTGCGCCTTCTTCCCACCAGCACCGCCCCTCTGGGTGGACGGGAACAAACACACATTCAGACGTTTTAGTGACGGCAATCAGCGAGCATCATTTGATTAACACTTGAGTCAATACAGTTTGACTTGAGCTATGGCTGCTTTTAAAAATAGTTTCACACTTTGAAGTACTGCCAAATGCAGTAAAAATCTATCCTTGATCAACAAAACTCTTCCCCTCTTTCCAACCACTGTAGTTACCTTGTTTATTGAACAATTCAGAGTAAATTAATAGCATCTCTGCTTACACCAGGCTCTGGCTGGTAGCCATTTTAACATTTCTCATATGAGGAATCTAAGCTTCTGTAGACCTCGATATATTTTTGGAAAATTGTGCACTTTGTACTTAATTATTATTGGCAGGTCTTAAACAGTGAGCCAAAAAGTTCTTCAAAAAGGGGCCATGTACAATACTAGGCAAGTTCAACATTGTCAGGCTCTCTTCAAGTAGAAGACAAGAAGTTCAAACTCAATAAAGATCGTTTCCCTGAACATACACATTACCTAAAATGATTAAAGATTATAATGCATGTAGGGTGAGACATGCGGCTTTAGTGTTCATTACTGTTTTCTCGCTCCGCCAATCCTCAATCTCACAGAAGTCCGTCAGAATAATGAGATCACAATACAACCATGAAAGCACATGAAATAGGCAGGATTTGTCAATCAGTGCTAACAGCGACATATGACAAGTGGAGGATTTAACACAAGAGCAGGACTGCTCACTCCTGTGGGGAATTCACTTTGTTGCAGAGGAAAAATTAGGTTAATATGAGGCCAATGAAAGATGCAGAGCGAAAGCACAAAATTAAACCATACAAAACATTAATAACAGTACAAGCAAAAATACGGCCCAGGCTGTTACATATTGTTAATATTTCAAGGCTATAGCTCAAGACTTAATTCCCCCTGTCATGTCACTAAAAACTATAACATAAAACGTGGATGACACAGGGCATTAGAAATGCAGATGGGGCCCTATTGGGCTACGACAGTTTTTTAATCATCATATAAATGTGCGTCAATTTCATATCACAACAGTCTGTGTAAAGCCCAAAATTAGGCTCCTAACCCACTAAATGTGCTTCTTTAAACAGGCACATAAACACCAAGATGTTCTGACATCAGAAAGGAGGAGCTGATAGCTACCAATTGTTAAGTATTTCCACATCGAAGAAGGATTTCAGGGGAACAGCAAAGCTTTCTGAACCAATTTAATCACACCGAGATTTGACTTTCTTGTGACATTATTCAAATGTAGCTGCAGTAAAGAGACATTTGTCTAAATACTACCAAGACAAATCACAAAATGGGAATTTTTAAATAGTATTTTGAATTCCCAATATGAATTTGTGTGTGTTAATATTTGGTTATGATCGTTGAATAGACATGAATGTGAGTTTTCTGTCATGCCAATTACCAGTCAAATAAAACGTTCCAGGTCACATCCCTGCAGCTACTTATGCACTCTTATATGAAAGCATGTCAGTTGCCAGGTTCAGATTAAAGCTGTTTAGAGACAGGGCATTAAATAGTACTTCTCTTCAATAGTAACATCAGACTCATGGATTCAGTGCCCCATAACGCTAAAAAGAAGCTATACATTCAGCAAACAAGACAGCGCACTTCACAAAATAATTTCTCAAATAATGTTTTGCTTTCCGCAACCCAACACAGCTTTTCTCATTAGACAAAGGGCCTCAATATTTTTGCTTTAGAAGAGGTAAAGGCTACGGTCCGAGTTACCTTTGGTGTTGACTTGGTTTTCGGAGCCTTGGGCTTTTCCTTCTGCTTGGGCTCTTTGACATCAGTGATAGACTTCATGGCCGCAGCAGCATGTCTCAGGATACAGTCGTTGCCACAGTACACAGAGTCTGGCTGGGCGTTATTATCACAGCCAGGCCCAATACACTTGGGAAGGGAAGACTCGTCCTCAGCCTTCTGCCCGGCGTTCTCCTCCGGCACCTCAGCTGTTGGTGTCGTTTTCACCTCCACATTTGACGCCACTTTCTGCTCTGCATCTTTTGGTGCTTTCTGCTCTGCTGCAGGCGTTGCCTTCCTTCCCACAGTCGGGGCCGATGGCTGGGCTGCTTTTGGTTGGGCTGGCTGCTGTATAGTCTGCTCCAAGTCAGTACACAATGAAATTAACCACTAATGACAAGTAATTTTATGTAGTGTTTTCACAGCACCAGCTTTCTGAATTTACTGCTCATTTTATTGAACAGTGATTTTTAACATATGTGTACTAAATTTAGCAAAACAGTTGTCAGTTCAAGCGGTGGCAGTCTACATAATGCAATGTCCATGTAAAGATTTACAATCTGGAGCCTCTACTTTTTTGGGTCCTAATCTGTATTCTCTAAAGACATGAATCACACCCATGCTGACACATAAGATAGTAACAGTTGGTTTCATGGGGAACTTCAATGTAATCATTGATTTGGGGATTAAAAACATAAATGTAGACTATCAGATCAAAACTTGTCATGCATTATGAAGCATTGGACACAACAGAACAACTCAGACAAAGATTTAATAGCTGAACTCGTAATAACACAATCATTCAAAGCCTTTAAGTTTTAACCTACCGGCTGAAAGATCTTTATCTTCTTTTTCCCAGTTGGATTAGTAGCTTTCTCGATCCTGCCTTTGATGCCCAGGTCCTCTGCTCCCTTCTCCTCACTTCCAGCAGATGTGGAGGACAGATATGCTGCTACAGCCTGAACAGCTGACTGACTGGCGTCAACTCCACCGGTGTTGGTTATCTGAACAGTTGCAGCAAAGTCAGTAGTTGGAGCAGAAACAGCAGGAGTACAAGTCGAGACTTCAGCTTTTAGTTTCCCAATCTCTGTGCCGGGATAGAGGATAGATGTGGCCGGTCTAAGCACCTGGTTTTTCTTAGCTGTGCAATTCGGGCAGATGTAGTCTTCGCCATTTCTCTCCATCAGGCGCCCCCGGGCCTCAGTGATGCCCACACAGTCTCCATGGAACCACTCCTCACAGCGGTCGCAGCAGATCATGAACCTGGTAAGACAGAACATTGACAGTGCCACCTTTCGTCAAAGTAATGCTTTGAACTCTAGTCTGTGTTGCCGGTGACAACAGTGAGGGAAAGAAAACAATCGTAACAGAACTGCAACAATTTGTTGATAAATCAATTAGCCAATCAGAAGAAAATTAACTAGCAACCATTTTGAGAATGTATTCATCATTTCAGTCATTTTTCAAGTAAAAATGTCAAACATTTGTTGGTGACAGCTTCTTAAAAAGGTGAGAATTTGCGGCTTGTTTTTATAATTTATGGTTCTAAATTAAGAGTCTGCGGGTTTTGGACTTTTGGTTGGAAAAAAGAAGTAATGTGAAGGCATTACTTTGGGCTATTCATTATTGTAATGAGCATTTTTCCACAATTTCTTTGACATTTTTAAAACTTAATGATTAATCAATAATGAAAATAATCAGTAGGTGCAGCCATTAAATGTGATATGTTCATTGAAGTGTACTTCATTGTTAACACGTTTAACAGTCACTGCAGGAACTGTGATCAAAATAAAAGCAATAATGGATAAAAAGAGAACAATATACCTTTTGTTGTGTTTCTGTCGACAGATGCAGTAGAGTGCATTGGGGTCATAACCTCCATCTTCTGACCCAGACGATGATGAAGAGGAAGACGTGGAGGAGTCGTCATCATCATCATCATCATCATCCTCCTCCTCCTCCTCCTCATCTTCACCATCATTGTCCTCTTGTGTCTGGATCTGGTTTGTCTTTCCAGAAGCTTGGGTAGCTCTGGCCAGGGTCTCCCTCTTGACAGAAGCAGGAGTTTTAACAGCGGGAGTGTTCTTATTAGCTGCCCTCTTTTTATTTATGTAAGTTCTTATTGGTCCGCGCTTTACCGAAATAGCTGCAGGCTTGTCTGTGCCATCCTCCTCAGTCTCTTCATCAGTCTCTTTCTTCGTATCCTCTTTGTCATGTTCGTTCTCCTCGACGGCCCCCGTCTTCATCTCAGAGTTTGGCTCTGGCTGAGGCTGTACGGTATTAGTGCTCTCTACGTCTTCAGGGTTGGGATAACTATTTTCATCTTTTTTGTCCAGTAACTGGTCCTTATCAGCAGCATCTCTGCCATCCTCCTCATTCTCAGAGCTTCCCTCATCTTTGACTGTCACTCTACCACCTCCTCGCGCCTGCCTACCACCTCGAGTTCTCCGTTGCGTTGGCTTCCTTGCAACACTTCTGGTTCTTCTCTCAGGGGACTCTACCTTGTCCTCTACAGCCTTGGTGTCAGCATTACCATCAAAGCTGGCCTCTGAGGCCGTCTCTGCATCGGTTGGCGTTTGGGAGGGAGGATCCCCACTTTCCAGACTGGGAGGGGCACTCTTTCTTGAGCCTCTTTTGGCAGTCAAGAGGAATTCCTCAAGTTTGTCAGTACGCTTAGACTGCCTGCCGCTGCGGCGTACAGGACAGCGGTTTTCAGGGCTGTCGGTTGCTGCCTCTACTGGCATCTCTCTCTTTGCAACAGTGGACCGTCGGAAACCCCAAGTCTTCTTTACTTCACTGTGGGCCTTGGAAGGTTTATCTGGCTCCTCTAATGTCTCTTTAGCCACATTTTCCTTTTCGGTGTCAAACTGATCCTTCTGCTCACTATCCCCTTCTCCAAAACCTGTCAACAGATGATCAAAGATGGCTGTGTGCAAAAGAATAACAGCATGCAATCCCCACAGTGCAAAATGACACCATAGCCAAGAAGCCGCTGATTATTTTGTGATTAAGCATACACATGAATCAGATTATTTCTAAAATTATTGCTTGATTTGGATATGATCTTACTAACCCTACATTTTTAGCAAAATCTAAAATCATTCCCGGATCACAGAACTTGACACCACCATTAGTATTACTACAAGGTCCCCACCCCTTTATTAAAAGGGAAAAGAAGCTCATTCAAGGTACCTTTAGAGCAGCTATCCATACAGTCCTGGCTCTGCTCTGGCACAGGAGCTAGACTGAGCTCAGGCCTCTCATTCTTCTCCATAGATGATGGAGTCAATCACTACTTTTCAAACTACAGAAGAGCAAAAGAGACCAGCTAAGAGTCACTCTTTACAGTTCATTACATGACAGATGCACTTTTATTTAATAGGCAGTGCTGGGTATGCTCCAGGACTTAAAAATATAAATATACTCTTTTCTATTACATTCTTGTTCCACAATACTGTGACAAATATGAAACATATTTGCACCATGCAATACTAATTTAATAAATCTTTTGCAATGGCAGATGTACTCAAAGTATGCAATGACGTCACTGTAGCATATGATAGCACTGCCATCACTGAGCAGTTAACAACCTCATTATGGCTGCTATGCATAGGGGGTGACACAATACTAAGAAGAGGAATATAAACACATATCTTCAAAACAATAAGGCAAACAGTATTAAGATTAATGAATACAAGTGATACACATCCTTAGTGCTCTGTGGACTAGAGTTACACTGGCCAGGAGGAAGACTGAACAGACACAGTGAACAACGCTGAGGTTGTTCAACTTGTATGCCAAAGAGTAAAAGCTGATAATAACATCAGCCTTTTAGACTTTGTAGTTACGTCTCAAGCTATGAGGATACTTTGGATATAATACTAATAATACTACTACTACTACTACTACTACTACTACTACTACTAATAATAATAATAATAATAATAATAATAATAGCAAATATGAACATTTACAAAGTGCAAAGTTTAAATGCACATTTTATTGAAAACAACTTTGAGCTAAATGTGAAATTGCCTACCTTTAGCAGACAATACGAATATTCAAATATTGAGTATTTGTGGCAGTTGGCTTACTTTTTTTAAATTCAGATGTATATTGAATTTGGTCACTTTTTCAAAAATGTGTCAGATAAACTTTCATTCTTGTGAGTTGAGAGGCTGCAGTAGTGAACTAAAGGAATCTTGATTTTTAACTTTTATCTGTGACTTGTTCTTGTGATTTTTGATACAACACTGCCTCTGACCTCTCATAACTCTGTATTAAATGTCCTAACAAACTTCTTATTCAGGACCTCTGATGTACGGAGTCCTGAAATATTAAAATGTGCTATACCTAAAAAATACAACATGTAGTCTTACAGAATATACATGCACCAAAACCAATCCAACACATGTACAAGTTCCTCTGAAATAACTATGTGAAACAATTTAGAGTTAGCTGATATATTGTATTGTTGCATGTCATTAAGTTACAATTGCAGAAATTACAAAAATTGCAGTACAGCTGTGTTACATAAGGGATTAACAAGAATTAATCAATTGTCTATATTACATAGTTTGTCTACCAGACCGCACTGACAAGTTGATTTTAAAATTGTAAAATGTCCCAAACAGGTCGAATCTTGGTCACAATTATTATTATTATTATTATTATTGTTTTTAATCTAAGAAATACACATAAAGATTGCTGTTTATTTTATGAGTGTTTACAAATTTATATCACCTGATTTATCATTATCAGATTTTGTGTGGGCAAGTTTCCAATCACAAATACATGCTGTATGTGTGTGTCAGGACACAGGAGAGTAAACCTCATCCCATTACAACATTCATTCTGTTTGACAAATCATTTAGGTGTTAAGCCTGCTGCAGCCTATAAAATGTGCGGCCCATTTTTTTTTAAATATAGTCACATGACATGCATAGATACATTCTAAAGTCTAATCCTGCAATTTAAGGTTGAATAACATTGAAAATTACAATTCAAATCTTACATGTTCTCACTTAAAATTACAGATGGAGATGTTTGCTGTTTGAATAATTTGGAATTCAAGTTATAGGTTGAAACTTAGGATGAGAACAACAAAAAAAACACACATTATGAAAATTGTTCACATTGGTCCATATTGATTTTTTTAGGTTTTACTGCAAATGAAAACTAAGGAAACTATACTTCAAACAAGATTCTGCAAGGGCAAACTTGACAATCTTTGATTTAAGAGCACGTAATGAATATAATTCATGTCTGTACCTGCAGTTCAGCAGAAATCGGAAACAGATCGCGTCTTCAAAGAAAACAATGGCTTCATAGCAGGTAATATCGGCCTTGGTGCAAGGATAAAGGATCTGCCAGAGAGAGGAAAGCACAAGTTAGGGTCAAAGTGGTCCATACTTCACAGAGAGGTTAGGATGAAACAACAGTGAGGACTTGTTTTTGGATCATTTAAAATAACATGTTCATAATCATTGTCTGGGAATTTAAGATGTCGACCAACTGGGATATTTCTCAATTGCCCAAATGCTCAATTGAAATCTGAACATTTTTCCATAAAAAATTAAAAATACACAGAACAAAAGTGACTTTATACTCAATGATTTTAATGGCCCACAATGATGTTTTTGCAGGCTTATTAAAAGTTACTGCAAATGGATAAAAGAACAAAATATGAGTGGGCACACAGGAGGTAGCTTTTTACAATTCACAGTAGAAACCCTGAGTGAACCATTTCAATTATGTAACAGTTGAATGCATTTGTAAAATAAATAAATAACGCCCTAAACTAATCCATATTAATTCTGCTTTTAATCTAGGTATTGATGAGCCTTGCACACTGCGCCGTCAACACATGAAATAAATCCACTGAAAGGGGTTAAACAGGATCCCTCCAATGGGGTGCGTGTGGTCACGATACCGTGCCACGTGAATGTACGGTGGGAACTGTTGCTATGAAAGGTGGGAGGGGCCCGTAACGGAGATCAAATTTAACACCAGCGTATAACATATCCACAGCAAACAATGCAATCAATTTCCTGACATGTAGCGTGATAGATTCAGTTCTATTACACGTTTAATGATGATGTATTCGTAATACATGTACTGATGTTCAGTAGCTGCTGCTCGACACCGAAAGAGGGAAACTGCACAGGGCCTATGTGCAATGATACAACTCTAAAATCCAAATCACAACCATGCATCGTTATCGGTTACATTAGCAAACGTGACCTACGAAATGTGCATGCAATACGTTGGAATATATTCGAGAAATCGGACAACTAACAACGATAAGGGACAACGATTTTTCCCTTAACACACCCGACACCAATGATGGCCGCAAAGCCAACATCCTGCCAAACCACCAACTGAACAGCTACTGTTAGCTAACGTAATCCACAGAAGAACAAATTGTGTTGCACTACCGGGCGCGGGAAGCACTTGGCATATTTTTGCACCGGTAACCACACATTTGCATATGTTCTTTCTTTGTATAATTCAGGTCCATTAGCGTTTCGTTTAACAACGAGGGGCTGAGTTTTGGCGAAACATGCACTTGTAGCTAGTAAGCCCAGCTAGCACTATTAGCCACCACGAGTACGGGCAAGCTACAGACAACCTCAACCTGTAGATATTACTGAAATAACCCCCAACCCTCTACCACACAGCTACCAAAAAGCGAACTATGAGAGGCATTCATTGTATAGCAATAGTAAAATCTAACTGACCAATGTGAATAACCACACTCTGATGTAATCGCGTGGTTTGTAGACAAGTTAACGTCGCAGCTAACGTCCTGCGCAACATCTTCCAACATCGTCTCGAATTCCTGGAGTACGACAACCCCTGGAGAGGACAAAAGCTAAGACGCGGGAGCATCCCACAGAAATTTAACTCGACACTTATGTTACTAAAATATTAAGCTGATACATTCTACCCACCTACATGCTAGAAATACCGATGGCATGCCCTCGCTCTTCGGTCAATCCTCCATTTTCCATTCCCGCTGGAGCTAACTGACTGCGGCAGATGGCTGACGGTTTACAGTACGCTCGCTGCGCCTACAGCGCCCCCACTGGCCAGGAGGAAGACTGAACAGACACAGTGAACAACGCTGAGGTTGTTCAACTTGTATGCCAAAGAGTATAAGTTGATAATACACAGCCTATTAGGGTTTGTAGTTACGTCTCAAGCTATGAGGATACTTTGGATATATTAATAATAGCAAATATAAACATTTACAAAGTGCAAAGTTTGAGATTTTATATTTTATTGGAAACAACTTTGAGCTAAATGTGAAATTGCCTACCTTCAGCAGACAATACGTATATTGCGTATTTGTGGCAGTTGGCTTACTTTTTTCATTCTGATGTATATTGATTTTGGTCACTTTTTCAAAAAATGTGTCTGTCAGATAAACTTTAATTCTTGTGAGTTGAGAGGCTGCAGTAGTGAACTAAAGGAATCTTGATTTTTAACTTTTATCTGTGACTTGTTCTTGTGATTTTTGATACAACACTGCCTCTGACCTCTCATAACTCTGTATTAAATGCCCTAACAAACCTCTTATTCAGGACCTCTGATGTACGGAGTCCTAAAATATTAAAATGTGCTACACCTAAAAAATACAACATGTAGTCTTATAGAATATACATGCACCAAAACCAATCCAACACATGTACAAGTTCCTCTGAAATAACTATGCAATACAATTTAAGACTGCACTGTTTGTGACCAACAATATTTCAAGATTGTCTGAGCTTACGGTTCAGATATTAGTTTCTTTGTTTACATACCTACTCTACCCACAGTTGAAACTATGCTAGCTAATTGCAGACAGCTTCATAACTTATTAGACCACGGTGTAACCATAGAAACAGCTTGTTTAAAATGTTTGTATTTGTTATTTTCTTTGCAGTATACAGCAGGCAACATTAGAATAACAAATAAATTAACATAGAATACAAAATAAGTAATTTACAGACATTTCTGTCAACAGTCCTCTAACCTAAAGCTGCGGTGGTCCATTAACATGAGTTACATATTTCTTGCAGTCTTAAACTGTTTAACTGTTGTCCTTTACACTACGTGTGTGTTTTGTGACACTCAGGCATGCTCTTAAGATCTTTATACGGACAGCTCTCTGCAGATTGCAAAGGAGTGCATGAATAGGCAGTATACATTTATTAAACTGCCCCCTCTAGTGGCTACTAACTATGCCAGTCTTGTTTCCACATTTTCAATGTTTCAAAGACCACAGTGCACCAGGGGGCAGGACGTGAGTCCTGACAGGCAAACAAAAATATAGAACTAAATTTAGATTGCTCCCTTAACAGCTGCTTGAACAGAACATTTTACATATACATATCCTTGTAGTGAAAAAAACATCTATGCATTTACATTTTCAAGTATGATCAGCCTGGTTAGGACAAAGTGACAGCGACGTCAGTGCTCTTCTCCATGTCACAGTCTTTGTCTGATGGTGCAGAGACGGGCGTGTCTCTGAGAGAGTTGGGCCCACTGCTAGTCTGCCCTAAACCTTTATTTGGGAGGTCTGCTGTCGACTCAGCCTCAGGTTCTTGCTGCGGGGCTGTAGCTACAAATAGAACAAATTGAAAAAATACATTACATCTATGAAAATATTAGTAGTAATGTGGCTGGTGGTTATGCGGGCAAGCAAAGGACTGGAGGCATCCAGACAGGGGTAATGGCTAACGTAAGAAAAAGAAAAGAAACAACAATAGTCCTTAATTTGTGAATGCCACCAACAGCATGCTGATGCTGGCTTGTGCTGTTACCTGACTGAGTGCAGGACTTCATGTGTTCTGGCCAGTGGGCTTGCTGACAGGGGTAATCACAGTAGCTGGTGTTCCAGCAGCAGTAGAAGATGGCCTCTTTCCTGCAGTTAGCACACCACTGTTTCTTCTTTGTCTCATCCACTGCCTGCTGCTTCTCCAGCTCCATCTGCTTCTTCACTTCAGACACCAACCTCTCTCTCTCTTGTTCCAGACTTTGCCTCATCTCTGCCATTGTAAGCTCTACATTGAAGTACACAAACATAATCAAACATAACAAACTTGTAACAGTTGTTGGGAAAAGAAAACTACAAGCATGGAATTTGCTGATTGATTACATTCTCACCAAGATTGTGCTTCATTTCTGACAACTCTTGTTGATGCAGCCACTGTAATTTTTCTATTTCGATTCTCAGTCGTCTGATCTGAATTTGAAACCCATGGGCACGTTAGGGTGAGTAAGGGGTCACATGCAAAGCCACTGTAATGATCTGAATATTATTCACACATTCATAGTGTCTCAAGAGCCAAAAGCAAACACTTACCTCTGCTATTGTATTCCCTGAAGTACTCTTCGAGAGATCATTGTAGATTTCAGTCATTGTACCTTTGATTGCATCCATTATCTGAAAAAAGAGAATAGGAATGCAGCCATTGTGAAATTCTGGCCAGATACAGATGTTTAAAATGACAATTTGGCCAATAGCTGATGCCGATATAGTTTTGTTGTTATTTTGTATTTGTTGTTATCTATTCCCACTTTTGTGCCAGGGAAACCAATAAATCCTTATTATCAAAAAGTAACTAAACAATTTTATGAGACTGATAAAAGAACTAACAATGTCAATTTGGTTCTTTGTTTTTTCATCTTCAAGTTATTTAGCAGTAAAAATGCATTTTGAAAGCTATCAAGAACTGATATCTACTGCTTTTAGTGTATTAGACACCAGAAATTTGTACACTTCCCCCCAGAGAAATTAAACTAGATTGCTTTCACGACTTGCTTCCATATAGGTTATTTAACCAGACAATGATCAGTCAGTGCTAAGATCCAGTGGATTTGGTGCTATACAAAGTAAATGTTAACAAAAATTATACTAACTTTATTGGTGTACTTGGCAATGTCTGCAGCCACGTCCGCTGAGGCAGTGGGAATATACAGGTCTGTTTCCACTGGTGAAGATGTAGCAGCTGTGCCTAAACTTGATGCTGCTATCATGGCAGAAGCTGGACTACTGGATACCAGGGTGACAGCCGACGTTGATGTGCTGAGCGGCGTATCTTTTTGTTGAACAGCTAGAATTTAAAACAACAAAAAGAAGAAATATCATTATAGACTAACTGATTTGATGCTGTTGTGCGTAAATTGTAATATTTCAACTCATGATTTATGGAGAATATATATGCCATGTTTTCTACCTTTAACTGCCTGCCTGGTCTGATAGCGTGTGCTTTGTGAAGACTGCTGTGCTGAAGATGAGGATACTGCTGTCGAGCCATTCCCAGCGGCCTGCGTCTGGGTTGGCCCTTGAGCCTGGCCTTGTCTGGAAGACGATGCCGGTATCTGCGTGGTCGCAGCAGGTTGCTGGTTCTGTTGCTGCCGCTGCACCTTCTGCATGTGCCACTTCTGAGAGGAAGTCTGAAACTTGGTAGTGGGATTCCACACCACGGCTCTCTGCACCACTGGCACCGTCTCTCTAGGCAGCAGTGGCCGCTGTTTCTTCAACGCTGGTGTGGCAGAGGCTGAGGAGGAGGAGGAAGAAGGGGGTGTTGCAGTGGCACTGGACACGGTTGTAAGGCTTATGGTTGCAGGAGAGGGAGCAGTGAAGGAGACCATGGTGACAGGAATGGCCATAGGGGACTGCGTGGAAACACTGGAAGGTGTGGAAGGAGCTGTACTGTTTTGAGACGGGAGTGTCGATGGGGTTAGGGCTTTACCTACAAGGGACAGTACGTATGTCATTAAGCAATTCAAAAATGGCTGATGTTTCCAGATGTTAGAAATGCTAAAATGGGCATTACATTTGGTGTGTGTTTGATTACTCCCTCAGCCAAGAAAAGAAAAAACTCTCACCTTCAGGTTTACCAGCAGATGATTCTTTACCAGTGGAGTTGTCTTTTCTGCTCCTTTTTCTGTCCTTTCCTCCCTGTTCCTCTCCGAGGTCAATAACCAGCTCTCTCTCTGAGTCAGAGTCCTCCACTGGCACAGGCTTCTTTGTATCTTCTTTCACCTGAGCCTTTTCTCTGGGACCAGGTGATGCTGATGCTTTTGTCTTCTCTGGGCTCTCTTTTTCTGCATCTTTGCTTATTTTCTCTTTAGTTGGAGCATCTGATGCTGTTGGAGTGGTGTCACCTGCTGCAGACTCAGATGTCACAAGTGTATCAGCTTTACTCTCCTTATCCTGGCTCGAGGAAGGTTGGTCTTTGACTTTACTTTTACTAGGCTCCTTCTGGGCTTCATCGCTGGGTGCTGCATCCGGACCGTCCTTGGTCTTTTGCTCCTCATCACTGGCATATTCACTGTCACTGGAGTCAGATTTATCAGAGTCCTCTGAGTCACTGTGTTCCACACCTTTATACACATCAACAGATATCTCATCTATACCTGCAAAACAAAGGAATAAGAGGGTCATCACACCAAGGTGCAGTATGTTACACAGTTCAGCTGAGGAGGAGCAAGCACAAGTAAGCAAGTAACTGGACCAGAATTATTCAAAACTAGGCATACACCAATATGTTTTACTGTTACTTAAGTACAGTTTTGAAGTACATTTTACTTGATATTTGCATTTTCTGCCCATTTTTGAGGCACATGTTGTATTTTTTACAACGATAACCTAAGTTAATTTGCAGATTCAGATTATTAAATTTTCATAAATTATTACTCAGGATGCGTAACCAATCAGATATGGTTGTGGGTGTGACATTGAGTCATTGAAACCACATAGTGTTGACTACAGACAGAGAGAGACAACTGCATCAGAACCCAGATAGCACATTTATAAAATAAAAATGTATTAAATCAGCAATAGGACAAAAAAACAGCAAATTCCAATAATTGGAAGTATATGAAATATTGGATCCGATAATAAGCCAGGTAAATGTTCAGTCTATCCCTATTCAATACCACACCAACACAACATTTAATTCAATGTCACATCCCCAAAATGCGTTTTGTTAAGCAATTTGGGCAATGATTCAACCGACTATCAACAGATATACTTCAGAATTTTGTTCTTCCATGAGAAATCTACTGACCCAGCTGTGCCTTGCAACTCTCGATGGTTTTGTCCAAGTTCAGCTGGAAACGGCTCTTGATCTGTCTCTTTGGAGATGTGAGGACTGGTGTGGCTCCTTGTTTCTGCTGAACTGTTTCACTAAGTTCCTTTAGGTCCATTTCTGCTTTACTACGATCTGGAAGAATACATCATAGAAAAAATTAGAAACAGCAATATCCGCACAAAAGAAAGACTGTGTTTCTTGCAGAATCATGTCCAATCTCAAAGAATGAACATTAACACTTCGATGCATTTTACATAATTTACATTAAAGATTCACCTAGATTGAGGTTCAGAATGCTTCCAGTCGGTGGTGTCTTCTCCTGTTTGTTGATGCCAGGAGCTTGTGAGTGGAATGGTTTAGGGCTGTCCAAGGAACTGCCTGCAGGACCAGGTCGAGGATGAGCAGGTGATGCTGTTTAGAGAAATTAAACCATTAAACAAAGTCTCTTCCCTTTGGACACACCATACATGTTGCTACATCAAAAAGCGCGTGATGAAATACCTGTACAGTCCATGGACTCTTCACCCGTACTGTACTGACTGTTTGGAGCTTTTGTCTGGGACTTGTCCGCTGTCTCCTGTTCCCCATCTGAACCAGTATGGGCAGAGGAGTTGGTGCTCATGGGGGAGCGAGGCATCTCACTGAGAGGGAGCCGCCGGCCTACTGTGCTCCCTCCCACTCCAGCCCCAGACAACATGGTCCTGGCCAAAGAGATCTTGGGTGATGCCGTCATATCAAAGCTCAGCTTGATCTTCTCCTGTTTCTCAGGTTTGATCGGGGTGGATGAGGGGTTCGAGGGATCCAGCAGCATCTGGAAGTTGTTGTCAGGAGTGTAGGGTGTCCTGAAGGGGGCATAGTTAAACACTCCAAACTTCTTCCTCATGTTCTCCACGTAGACCTCCATCTCTTGCATGGCACTGTTGAAGATACTTTTGGTCTTCTTCACAGAGAATGGAATCTCTTTGGACATGAGGTAGCAATTGTTTAAAGGAACCCAAGCCCTAAGAGATAAAGATTGACATCATAAGCAAACCCTGAAATGTGCCTCATAGTCCAAGTAAGTGAAGCACAAAGGGCTGATACCTGTCATGCTGACCAAAAAAGCGAGCATCCACCTGTCCATCTTTGTCCCGCAGAGCTTTAGCAGGCCAGAATGGAAATCCTTTCAGTTTGGCCCACACCAGAGGGTGCGGGTTACTCTGCAGACATACAGTAAAACACTGGAACTAAGTGGCGGTATTCCAGTGATCTATGGTTGAATGAGTAAACAATCTGGTGGAATCATCAACAGAAACTTCCAAGTTACTCAGCTAGCTTACACAAGGCTCACAGAACCAGTTGTCTCTCTTTTGGCAAGCAGACAGATAACACTCAGGACAAACTTCAATCTCGTTCATCTGCAATTAAAGAATGAAAGACATTAAATTAAGTTTCAACTGTCCTCTCTTGTGTTTGAATCAATCAACAAATCAAAACTCAGCTCGAATATAAAAACATTTCTGACCTGAACCAAATACCCACCTCATGCTCACAGATTTTTACTATCACTTTTGCAGTAGCTGTAAGTTTGTGATTGCCTGAAAGAAAAACATTCATGTTATTCAAAATACACACTAGACAGAGTGATTCAATATAGTTTAATATAGAAGGTATGGACCTTCAGTGAAATTGTATTGTAGTGACAGCATGTTATTGTAACACAAGCATATTTTATGTAATTAAAATTATTAAAATAACTTATCAACATCTGACAGTCAGCAGTGGAACACTAAACTAAACTATTTCATGACATAGAATATATTCATTCTAACTGATGGCATAATAATGATTTAATCAATGTTAGCCAGCCTTGCTTAACAAAACATACCTCCATTGTATATAATACAGTTGTGCAAAATCCATTTTGCATCAGCCAAGAAGGCCTCTGTGCAGCCATACATTTTCTTTTTAATATTCTGTGATGCAAAAAAGAGAAGATGGTGTAAGACTGACAAACATTTTGAACATTTCTTCATTTATGCTATCAAAGACAAATATGTGACAGCTTGTGGTTTACCTTTTCAAGTGTGCAGAGATCCATAGGGTGAAAAATGTACTCTGCATAATCTGGATGCTGTTCAAGAGAGACAGGTTTCTGGAAGGGTTCGGTCTATAAAATTCAGAAGACAGAAAAGAAAGTGAAGATAGACAAACTCTCAGGCTGAGCTTACTGCACAACCTTCCCCTCTAGCGCACAAGAACATGCTACCACCATGCTACTACTACTCTAAAAGCCGCTTCAAACAAAAGGAGAACCAGTGGAGGAAGAAATCATGACGGGGTCTTGTTAGTGGTGTAATTGATTACCCAATTAAAAGTCTTTCTCTGCGTGGAAGCTGCATGGGGGGAGCGAGATGACAAGCGGGGATGATCCTGAAAGAGAGCGAGAGGGGCAGCTGTATCCTCACCACCAGCTAAGATGTTTACCTTCATGGTTTCCAGCCATGACAGGCCCATTATAGTACAAGACTATGATTGTTAGTTCTGTTATTAGAAATAATTTGCACATGCAAATCAATAGTATATCATGCTGGACTGATATGTGGACAGGCAGCAGTTCAGGGTACAGATCTTAACATCTGGCATGACTGTTGGGAATATGATGACCAGAAAAAGCGTGTCTTTTGGTTGCATAAGCAATATAAAAATTAAGACTGGCCAGAAAAGAATACATGCCAATATCCAAGTGAAAATAAAATGACAATAAAAAAAGTACCCCATCAGTAATAAGACTGTCTGCCTCAACAGAATGTAATCAGTTTAGTTGCATAAAATCACTAGAAAGACAGAGGGACCAGAATACTTACACCTGGCTGTTTCATCTTCTGAAGGGCAAACTTTAGTAGGTAAGACAGCTGGTCTAATGTTAGCATCATCATGGCTTTGCTCTGAGTCTCTATACACTCAGCAACCGTTATTTTCTGGAAGACATCAAGGGGAAAATAGTTTTGTTATCATATTATAGCGCAGAATGTTTTTATCACATCATTAAAACTTACTGGGACATCATCTTAACTATAAAAACATTCTTATAGGTTTTGACTATAGGCTCTGAGATGTGGCTTACAACACACATACACTCTACACATTCCTGGGTGAGTACCTCACACTCCGGACAGAACCAGTCGCCCTCGGGCTCGGCTGGTAGTTTGAGGCACTTGGCGTGGTACACCCTGGGGCAGAGCTCACAGCAGAGCACCTGACCCTCGCGGTGGCACAGCCAGCAGTAGAAATCATTCCTGCCGTCCTGCGGTACAACATCAACAGGGTCTGTGGTGAGTGCTGGCTGCTTCACATAGTAAAAGGGACCATGTCTTAGTTCTGACTGGAATGCAGGCAAAAGAAACACAAAGTTGGGGAAGGTCAAAATCAGGCCAGAGATTAGAGAAGCCAAGCAGACATGCAAAGCATCAACAAAAGGCACCCACAAGTCCCAAACAAAGACTGCAGTGAGTCATGGTAAGAACAAGTGTTACATACTAATTGCTGGTTGATGAGATGAGAGAATGACAAGTCAAAATCACATATTTTGATGGAAATGACCTGAAAATAGAATATTCTTTTCATAAAGTCATGTGACTGATTTCTCTGATTTAAGTCTGTAGATATAGATATCTGTAGTACACAAATGTCACCATTTTGCACAAAAGTAAACATGGTGTACAGCCTTGATAAAACCAGCAAAAGCTAGAGTTCATAGATACTAATCATTTACAAAGGTCAACCTAGTCTGATTCACAGGAAGTAGGCTGTTGATATTAGTTTTGCATTCTCCTCCCCTTCTACTATCTGCATGTTAACGTTCAAAGTCCCTGTCACTACACGAAACAACAGCAACAGCTAGCTAACGCCCTACATGCTGAAAATGGCAAGTTTTGGTGAGATATGTATATGGAGATATGGAAGAGGCAGGCCTCTTGGTTGTTTGGCAGGGATTAAGCCATTTTTCTGCACAGACACTATTTGGCAGGGGCACCCTCGCTGCATCCTGGGTTTAGTGCCACCCAAGTCAACTGTGATCTGTTTTAAAGAAATACAAACAAACTAGAGTGATTACCCCTGTACCAGAATGACAATGGTTTAGCCAGACCTTTCTCCAGATGACCCAGAGCTAAAACAAAGTGTGGAGATAGGTCTGGCTATGGGGTACTAAGCATAAGGTATGAGCAATCATTTACCCACTGTGCATTTGTGAAAGGTTTTAAGCACAAAGGCAGAAAAACGTGTAAATAACAAAAGTTAACTAATGCTTTTTAAGATTTGGGAGACTATTATTTAAAGTTAAAAGCATTTTAACAAAGCATTTGTTAAAATTGGAGGTGAACAGATAGCATCATCAGAAGATAATATTGGAGCAGGCGTATATCATGGGCCGATGATAGGGGAAGATCAACATAAAACTGTAAAACACAGTAGCAAAATATGCTACTATAGTGCATGACATAATGAATAACTAGAACTAACTAGAACATAAAGAAGCAGACTGGAGGTGATATATCATATGAGTTATATTGTTATACTTTCAAAATATTTGGCCTCTGATCAACTGGATAACAGATAGCTGGCATTACACAGTGTGTATCAAAGTGCAAAG
Organism: Lagodon rhomboides; assembly: GCA_039737535.1. Classification (NCBI taxonomy): domain Eukaryota; kingdom Metazoa; phylum Chordata; class Actinopteri; order Spariformes; family Sparidae; genus Lagodon; species Lagodon rhomboides. Next base: position 10,055,584 of record CM077785.1, on the reverse strand, counting down.
AGTTTCAGTTACATAAAAACATGCCATTATTCAAATGTCAATATTACAAAAGTCTTCAGTATCAAACATTGAACAGGTCAGAGCTTAAACGTCTGTGCCACTGATGCCAGCTTAGCATTACTGAATGGCAAAATGGGCTCATTTGAGAATAACATAAAAATCTGCATATACAGCATCTCTCTCTCTCTCTCTCTCTCTCTCTCTCTCTCTCTCTCTCTCTTTTTACATTTAATAAATGAATCTGGCTAAAGACCTCCAAAATAAAGAACATCCACATCTTTTCCAACAGACCTGCAATGTGGCCAACAGTTCAGATTGTGGTTATACTAGGCAGCTTCCAGGTGTGGAAGCATGTATCTGTGTGTAATGTGTGGTGATGTGGAGAAGGGCAGGAGCGGAGGAGAATATGAATCACTGATCACAACAAACCATTTCTTCCCCACAGCAAAAAGCTTGTGTCATCAAAAGTATCTGTCTGTATAGATCATATCAGTGCCCGTAATTTACAGGCTGACCAAAAAAAAAGAAAACTAGCAGCAGATCCTGCTTAAAACTCATATTCCTGCGTTAAACTCACATTCACACTTATATTAGTAATTAATGTGAATTCAGTTGTAATAATTAGAAATACCATTAGAGTCCTTGTTAAAAACCATGTTTTAACTAACAATATACAACAAATATTTCATTTGAATTCTTACATTTTGTAAGTAACATGTTTGAGGGTGGCAGCAGGGTCTCATTTGCAGAGATCTCCAAAACTATCCACATTGCTATATACAACTGGAAGTAGGCTGACAAATATGTCTGTAGTGATTTGAGTGAACTGAACTTTTAAGACAGCCATATAAACTATAAATGTTGTTATCATATTAAACCTATTCATATCTTTCAGCTTGACCTATCAATGATTTAAAAATTCTCAGAAGCTGTTGTGACAATCAGTCAATCAGTTTGGGGTGACATCAAGATTAAATCCTGTTTTAGGTAATAGTTACTTGGTCTTTGCTGCTGCCAAGAGCACCGGGTTTCTTCTTCTTTTTCGTCGGGCAGGGTGAAGTTTCAGCAGACGAGTGACCATTAGATGAGTGAGAGGGACTCGGCATCTTTCGTTTTTGGGTCGTCCGCTCTGTTGACCCCGTGTCTGGTATTGCAGACAAAGGTCAAAAAGGTCAAAGATTACACAAACCAGGAGGGGCACACTGATGGCTTACTTAAAGCAGGGTAAAAAATCCAGAAATGACACACCACAGTTATCCTGCACTCACACAGCCAGTTTCCAGTAAACATGATGAGATACGTATACAGTATATACCTAATATATAAAACAAAACCTCTTTACACATTACTACCTTAATACAGAAAAGAAGCTCTGCCGTCCTATGTAAAAACAAACTTGTGTAGTATGTTCCTACCTTTGGAACGTGTTGAGATCTCCATTCCTTCTGCTGTAATCTCAGTTTTTCCCTCCTCCTCTGGAGCACTGATGTAGAAAAGAGCATTGTCAAAGGTTTTCCTGTCAAACTTACACTACAGCTGAAGTTATGTCATATCCATAAAGTGACCAGTTACATTATTTGAAATAGTTCCTCAGAGAAACAACATCTTTGGAGGTACATTATAGTTGGGGCATCCTTTTGGCCAAGAGGTTTTACATGTAGGCCCCCCATTTCCTGCTAGCTCTCTACTGCACTCTATCCTATAAAAGCAGATTTCCCACCCACCCCCACCCCCAAAAAAAGATGTATACTATGGCGTTTAGAGAACATTATGTCCTTAGGGCATGCAGTAGCATCATATCCCTAGTTAAATGAAAGATGCTGGGATTTCATCAATATTTTTATCAAGTCATAAGTGGAGTCAAATCTGAGGTTGAATCTGAGCATCTAATATCATCAAACAAAGCACAGATTGGTTCAGAAGCAAAGTATCAACATAATCCAAACAACTCGGTTTAAGACTCTCAGATCAAATATTCAGAGCTGAGACTGTAATACATTTCTGCAGAAGTTTGTTATTAAACACCAGACTCACCTACCGCTCAATGCACTCTCCTCATCCTACTGAAACAGGGTTATTCTAGATAAGAAAGGTCAGTGTTTCCTCTCTCCTGACACTAACGTTATTTTCTGTAGATTTCAGTGTGCTCAGTTAGGGAGCATCAAAAGCATCATAAATTGCTAATTTTGCCTGTTTTTTCACCAACAACTCATCAAGATATTCTATTTGTCTGGGATGGTAAAAGCTTGAAATATGACAAGTAAATTCTGATTCTAACACCACAATGTGCAGTTCACCATAACATGTTTGCCACTCTACTAAAGTTATGTGACTTCTGATTATTACAAAACAAACAAATGTAGGACTATACTGCGTGACTATTAAAGGATCACTGCAAAGAGTCTGCAAAATACCTAATGACAAACATAGAGTATTGTCTATGATACAGGTACTGTTTAGACTTTCCAACTAGAATAAACTGTGACTGCTGACTGAAAACAAAATGGTAATATAGCAATTATACACTGTTTCAAAAACATTAAGGGAACACTTCGTCAGCAGCGGGTGTAGAAGGGGTTGTATGAGGAGAATAACACCAAGTCAGTTAAACTTCAGGGATATCAATCTGTCCATTTAGGAAGCACAAGTGCATCATTTCACCTGCTTTAGTGCAAATAAATGTGACGACAGGTGCAATGGAGAGGCACGAGCAAGACAACCCCCAAAAGGTAAATGCTTTGTTGGCCACAGACAATTGCTCTCTCCTTATCCTTCCTGACTCATTCTTCTCTAGTTTGTGTTCTGTTAGTGTCCTTGTCACTACTGGTAGCATGAGGCAGTACCTGCAGCCCAATCAGGTTGCACAGGTAGTCCAGCTCCTCAAGGATGGCATCTATACGTGTGGTCACAAGAAGGTTTGCTGTGTCTCCCAGAACCGTTTCAAGAGCACAGAGGAGATATCAGGAGACCAGCTGTTCCACGAGGAGAGCTGGACAGGGCCGTAGAAGGGCATCAACCCAGCAGCATCCCTGTATCTGCTCCTTTGTGCGAGGAGGAACAGGAGGAGCACTGCAAGAGCCCTATAAAATGAGTTCTAGCAGGTTACTGGTGTGCATGTTTCTGACAAAACTGTCAAAAACAGACTCCAGGAGGATGGCATGAGGGCAACACATCCTCTAGTAGGACCTGTGCTCATAGCCCATCACCGTGCAGCTCGATTGGCATTCACCCATTCTCTTCACAGATGAGAGCAGGTTCACACTGAGCACATGTGACAGGCGTGAAAGAGTCTGGAGACGCCATGGTGACATAATGCTGCCTGTGACATCCTCCAGCATGACCAGTTTGGGGGTGGGTCAGTGATGGTCTGGGTAGGAATATCCACAGAGGGTCGCACAGACCTCCATGTCATAGCCAACAATACCCTGACTGCTGTTAGGTACTGTACTGGGATGAAATCCTCAGAGCGATGACTTTACGTTGGTGGAGTGGGCCCTGGGTTCCTCCTAGTGCAGGACACCACGGCCTCATGTGGCCAAAGTGTTTAGGCAGTTCCTGGATGACAAAAGCATTGACTGGCACTCTCACTCCCCTGACCTAAATCCAATCGAGCACCTATGGGACATTATGTATTGGTGCATCGGACGCTGCCAAGTACCGCCACAGACTGTCCAGGAGCTCACTGATGCCCTGATCCAGGTCTGGGAGGAGATCTCCCAGGACAACATCCGCCGATTCATCAGGAGCATGCACAGACATTGTCGGGAGTCCATACTGGCACACAGTGGCCATACACACTACTGAGTCACATTATGAGTTGCCGTTATAAAATTCACGCAAGTTAGATCTGCCTGTGATTTAAATTTTTGTGTGATTTTGAATCCAGCCCATTGATGATTTTGGTTTCTATTGACTATTGTTAAGTCATTTTATTCTCAACAAATTATACAATGTACACCAGTAAATATTTTCAACTTGAATAATTCGTTCAAGATCTGATGTTTGATTAAAGTGTTCCCTTAATGTTTGGGGGCAGTGTATTACTGAAACAATACATCAAGAGGTTAAAGACACATGCAAAAAAATCACGTTATGCTAGACCATAGCTTGGTGACTCAAAAATATCTTAAACTCAGTTAAGTCAAAAGTTTACCAATACTTGGGCAAAGACAGCTGCGTGAAGCCATTCTCTAACTACAGTGGCAATCAGTAGAGCGTATACCTCCACCAAGGCCCAACAGTCCCATTTAATTCAATCAAGCCTAATCCAACAACAAACTCAGCCCTACGTCACTCCAAATTTTAAACCACCCATAATTGTTGAACTATAATTTAAACTCACTAGACAGCCAACCACAAAGAAACAAAACAATGCAGATGCAATCATAATCTCCACTGTGTTGTGGACAAATAATAGATTTTTATCAGGATCCCCATCACATTGTGCTCACTCATAGATAACTGCCAACTAAATATGGCTGTTTTTTTTCATCAATATTAATGCATTACTCCCTGAGAAATTTACAAAAAGCCCCAAAACTATCTATTGTGCAAATCTTACAAAACGCTAATGGGGTCTATTCTGAGAGCCAGCCTCAATCCAGGTTTTTTGGGGAATCGGTTCAGTAGTTCTGTGTAATCCTGCAGACAAACCAACCAACCAACCAACAAACAAACAGATAGGAACAAAACCCTCTTGGCAAAGGTAATTATGAATAGCAAGCACCTTTTTCCACTGACCACAGGTCTGTAAATAGTAGATGTGAAAACACAGAACAGTGGAATCTGCCATGTCTGACCCTTCTGACATCAACAAGTGAAAAGCAGGTAATCAGACTTGCCTGCTATTAACACAACCACAGAAAATATCAAGTGACCTAATAACAGACAGAATATCGTTATGGATTACATAATCCCCAGTTCTGTTGAGAAACATTTTCTTGAAATGCAAGTGACAATTTGCTATGAAGCACCTTCTGTTCAAAATCTGCCCAACAGGTTTTCTCAGTATTGTTCTAACATGATTCACCTTGGTTTGCAGGTGCCCTGTTGTCGATCCTGTTATTGTTGCCATTTTCTCTGACGCAGATGCACCAGCCTCACTGTTAAAATGACTTCAGTTTTGTCAATCTTTATTTCACTTGCTTCTCAGGAAAGCACCAATTGAATGTTTTGGGTTAAAAAAATAGACAGGCATTCACTGAAAACAGAAATACTGCTTCTGTTTCAATGATATTGTTCACAGTCTCTCTTCCTCATCCCTCACTGAAGAAGGATGAAATGACAGACAGAGACACAGAACAGCAGCAGAGACAGGAGTGCAGTGAAATGGCTTCACTGGCCTCCTCATCTAACCTGTCTGGACAGCCTCAGACAATCTACCCCAGCGACATCCTGTCCTGTCCAGGGCAGGAAATACAGCAACAAAAGACAAAGACAAAGACATGGACAGGCACAAGGAGGAAATCAATGCCCATCCTGACAAAAACATTTTGAAATCACACACCACAGATCACACGACACAGCCTATTGTAACCTCCTCATACAACCCCTTCCACACCCACCACTGCCATAACATCCATGCTTCAATGTAGGAAATCAACAGCATACCTTTTTCCTTTCTCACACACAGATTCTTCAGCCTATTCTTAAATCTTTTTCAATTATTGAGGGCGTTGGGGGATGAGGGAAAAAGATGGGTCCAGGTTTCCCAGAAGGCCTTCTCTCCCTGCTGCTCTCTCCTGCAATTGTCAATCTTTAACCTCGGCTGCAGGCTGCCGATTGGCTTGAGCACCACACGGAGGTGCCTGATTGGGCGCTCAGCTCGGTGTGCCACACAGGCTCTCTTCTCCCCGCTCTCCTCAGCCACAGTGCTGCAATGCAGAGAAGACTACTCCTGCTAAAAAACCTCCAGAAAACCGAGTCCCTCACTGCCTTTAAAGCCCATTCAGACATACAACGGCTGTGTGCCTTTTATCAGACATGTAGATGCAGCTCTACAGGCTTGTCAGGGAGAGGATCATATTCCCTCCCTCGCTGTGCTCTCAGCCACTGTATATGTGTATGGCATCCATTTTGAACACACACACACACTCTCTCTCTCTCTCTCTCTCTCTCTCTCTCTCTCTCTGACCACTGTGCGCACCACACACACAGCTCGTACACACGGCACCAGTCAAATCTCCTGTAAAGGACCACATGCAGCTTATTATGTGCCCCAGCATGTTTATATTCAGCATGGGCCCGAATACTGGACACAAAGACAGGACTGAAAATGTCACAGGCCTCTCAGACAGCATTGAAGGCACCACCCCCTCCCTCTCTCTCACATGGCTCTTCAGCACACTGTTTCATAATCAATATCCGCCTGGAGATTTGAGTGTGAGCATCAGCACAGTGAAAACACAACTGAGAGCAATGCTTCCATCTTTCTGTGCAACATATTTCCAAATACAAGCATTTCATTGAATTCACTGGAAGACTTCAAACCATGAACCCAACAATACACATAATTAAAACACACTGGTATACAGTGCAGCACGACCATAAACAATCCTTTAAAAGAGGAACACATTCAGGCCAAAATGTCAAGGCCAACAACATCATCTACACAGGTCCAAGAAGGTCAGCCGGTGAATATTTTAAAGACACACTCCAAACTAAACCCGCTGTGTGTGTCGGTGTAATGCAGATTTAAGTGTGCCCACACCAATCCTCACTCCATAGTGGAATGAAGGGATTAGACGAATTACCAAGCACCATTCACAAAACACTGAGGGGGGGATTTGCTGTTTCAGTCAATGCAGACTGAACCCTGGTCAAGCAACATTATGTGTGCCATTATGTCCAGGACATACATGTAGTCCCCCTTGTCATATGTGAATCAGATATTTGTGTCATCATCCACTAATAATGATAAAACACATATGACATTCCAACTGGAATATATCTAATGTTCAAGAATAAAATAACAATATCAATAAACTGCCATAAATAGATATGACGATTACCTAAATGTAACATTTATTAATGATGCATGCATTACAGAAAACTATCATCAATATATATAAACATAATTCATTCTAACCTGGTCGACTTCAGACAGGTTTTCAACCCTCTCTGGATGAGATGAGGTTTCTATGCAGAGCCTTTTCAGAGGAAGTCCTTCCCTTCTCCTTTCCTTCTCCCTTACACACAAATACTCAGTGTGCTTGGAGCAGAGGGACAGAAAGGGGAAGCTCTCTAAAATGGCTGACACTCGGCAGCAGAGAACAACACTGGGAGGCAGTGCACACCATTAGGCTCAGGCAATTCCTCCAACCCTGTGATAAATAAGCTGCTACGGCATATTTAGTCCGTAGATAATTGGTTATTTTAGAGAACTGGTGAGCATCTGACAGGATTAGGCCTGTCAAAAGCAAGTATTTTATTCACCATGTAAAAAAGAGAATAATGGTGAGGTGAACTGGGTTTTGGATGAGATGTAGAAAGATTAGGCAACTAGACAACTTACAGCCTGTTCTTCATTGCCATGTTAGTCTGGCAAACAATTAACAACCGTGCCCTGCTGCCTTATCCTCATGCCAGTTTGAGGCCTAAATTAAACTTGCTGTGCTGTCAGTTTACCATCTGTTAATTCCTCTGGGGACTCCCCTCTGCACTGCTCCCTGTCTCTCCCATCCTGCTGGATTCCTCACCAGGCCTGCCATCTTGACAGCGTAGGCCTGGGGCAGCCACAAAAACTCAATCCTCCCTTGATCTTGACAAAAGAAAGCAGGTTTTTCTCAGTCAGTATATTATGAATATCCAATGACCTTACACTTGACCCATGACCCCCTACTGCATGTGTCCAGAAAGCCACCCAGTTAGCAGAGGCAGCCTGTTGTACTGAACCATGCTATTCTCTTCCTCCAGGCTCCACTCCTATGCTGTGGGGTGACAAATACTCTTCCCCCTCCCCCAGTCTGTCAGGCAAACCTGTATTATTACTCAGGCATGGATCACACACAGTGGCTGGTGCCTTATCAACATAGTATACATGTGAAAGAATGAAAATAAGGCTTACCTCTGTGGATGCATGGCTAAAAACTCTGTGTGATATGTCAATGCTTATTAAAACATGGAGGACAGCCCTGTCAGCCCTCACCCTGCTCAGAGCACAGCCACGGCTCTCCAAGCTGTCCAACTCACTGCTCTGATAGAAGGCACACTGAGACTGGCCACGCATGCTAGCAAAATGTAAGGCAGCTGCTGATTGGCTAGAGCATTTCCTGGCTGCTGGTCTTTTGTTTAGCACAGGCAGGCTAAAACGCAGTACTCAGAGCAAGGGGAGCTAGGCCCAGATCAAACTAACCACCCACTGCACATCTATCAGCTCAAAACAACACCGCATACAGCTGCTGTTGTGTCATAAACCTGCTATAAAGACAGGCTTCGTTGTAGCTGTAAGGGGTAGTCAGCAGATGTGCAAAGAGAGAACAGGCCTGTGGCTGTATTCTCACGGAGGAATTTGTCCCACAAGTTCCCACCCTCTAGATAAACCAACCATCATGAGAAAGATTCACACTGCTATACAAACAAAGGAAATGTGTAAACAAGCACTACACGAAATGTACTTTGTTACTTTGACCTATAAAGGTTTCACAACAAGGTTAAAAATGCAGACTGAGTTACAGTCAGGTGTGCCTCGCCTGAAAACAAATGTCTGGCCTTCGAGCTATCATGATTTCATGTTAGCAATGTGGTTCCAGATGAGAAAATTATACCGTTGAACAAACAGTGACTTTCAGTTTCAGTCTTTTGTTTTTATCCTTCCACTGTGGAGCATTACTCAACAAGATTTTCACTGACTTACAAGAAAATGAATCATACCTCACAATTAGGGTTGTATGATTATGATTATGATTGTATGATTTACAAAAAATAATCTTGTTGCAATTACTGTGACAGATATTTTGAATTCAATAAAATCATGATGATGTGACACTTGTTGGGGTCTTTACCAAACAACATGTTTTCTCACATATGGAGGACAAGATCTGTAGGCCAGAAGATCTCTGCTGCACTACAGCACTTTGTCATGCTGTTTTTTTGTGCAGCCGTGTAAGAACAATTCTGCTGCATTTATTGGTGCATAGGAGCTTTCTGATTTCTTCATGTGCCTACTGTAATATGTTAGGTTTTGCCTAATCTAATTTTTATTTCCACTCCCACCTCTTTTCAATATAGGCCATTAATGAAAAATCATGTCTCATTTTGACATAACTCATTTCACTTACACATTTCACAGTGACTTTAGTTTTATACTTGTGCACTTATGCAATATGTGTGCAACTTCCTCAAACTATACTGTACAGACCAGAGGGCTGCAAGCATAGAGACAGCTAGCCGAGAGGGGCTAACTTTGTAATGAGAGCTGCAAAGATGAACTGATTATTTGTCAACTATTAAATTAATAAACATTTTCACCATTTTCTGACATATGATAGACGAAACAACCAGTCGATTAATCGAGGAAACAACTGACAGATTAAACGACAATGAAACAATCATTAGTTGCAGCCTTGTTTGAAATTTTTGCTATATCAAAAGTAAATGATAATGACTTACTATAAACTTTTTGAATACTAGCAAATCAAGTTTAAACTAGAGTTGCTATTACATTATAGGTCATTGCTTCCCTGCATATCAAACATGAGGCCTATATGCTGGAATTATTTTTTTATTTCAGTTGTTGCTGGCGATAGTAATAATTGTGCTTGTGCTTTTTGTGATTTATAAGATTTGGCTGCTCAGAAGCACCTGCTTGCAGTTTACTGTGGACTCTCCTTTTGCATGAAGACAGACAACAGCTGCCTCTTGTGGCAAACCTCTGTAACAGCAAAGTGCACAGAAGAACCGCCAGTTTCAGATCTGAATCTGAATTTTAATCATAATCACCTATGGAAAAACAGTAATCTATGATAAAATACTACCTACACTTAAGTTTGAGCCACTGAATCTTAAAATGACTAAACAAATGTATTTAGGAATGTGCCTTATAGAAGCACAATGTCAACAAGGTGTAATGTCTTAAACCTACTTTCCTATTTTAAAAAAAATCAAAATAGGGCCAAACCAATTGACAAACTGTGAACTTTGGGTTCTTTGTGGACAGCTCCTGTCATTGATTATCCAGCATTCCTTTAGGATTTCACTGCAGGGGTTTACCAAGGCCTCAGAAGTTAAGGTGCTGACTTTTTTTCCTCCTTTAGTGAAACATTACAGCTCAATATAAATGGTGCCTATACATTTATTGGGCAGAAAGGTAAACTTTAAAAAAAATAATAATAATAATAACATTTTAAATTGGTTTAAAAACAAATAATAAAGAAATAGCTTTGGAAAAAGTGATTGTGGGTTGTATCAACAAAGTTAAGATATCAAGTTTTAGCCCACACTGTCTATTTGTCAAATGATTAAAGTTAAGATAACGTTAGTCACATCTAGCAAGTCTCGCTAAATTACGTTGCTAGTTAAGTTGCAAGCAATTCATGTGTCGACATGGGACAAGGTGGGCCTAAACTGGGAAGAAAATTGCTTTTCCTACTTTAGAAACTGTTTTCATATTCATATTCTCACCAACTGACTTTAACATTTTCCTAATTAAGGCGTAGTTAAAGTCAATTAGCTTGACAATTAGCTTAAAAGCGAACTGATTAGGCACGAGCCCTAGACACATTCAACAGGGATAACTCGGCTAACGACGACGTGTAAAACACTTCACCGGTCCATACTGAAAAAACAACGAAAAAACAATATTATTTTTATGTTATTACCTAGGTTATATATTCTGTCACCTTTGTTTGTCCTTACGGTAGCCTTTGGTCTCCAGGCAGCAGACGTCGAGCTTCTAAAGCGACCGACTGGTAACGAGCCCTGTGGGCCACAAGATGGCGCCCTAGCTAGACTTTCACTGCTCAGAGCAGTCCTTGTACAGCATTCAAGTCCCAGGGTTCAAGGCCTTGAATGTTATATATATAAGTATAAGTGGTTTTAGGAGACTTCGATCATCGGTTTCCTTTTCAGTGCAGATGCTCTTGATACGTTAATATTCATGGTCGCTTGCTGGTCTGTCGTTTGACTCAGTGATATCATTATAAATCTAAACTGCCAAGGAAAATGGATTAAACCATCAGAAAGTTGTGTAAAGCAAAATGTTTCTTTATCCACTACTTGAGACTTGTGCTTTTTGTGATCAATCACCACAGACCACTGAGACTTTGGTATAAGCAATCATTAAACATGGGCATCTAATCCCTAAGAGGTGAAAACATAGATTATCTTCATGAAGCCGTTCCGGGCATTTTAAAAAAGAAATATAATTTCGTTTAATTTTCCACTTAAAAATGTACATTGCATGCAATAAATCAGAAACTGATTGTTAACAAAAAGGGAAATATTGAAAAAAAAATAGGCCTTACAGATTAGGCCTACACCAGCAGTTGATAAAACAATGGTTTTGTTTTACTGAACTTTAAAGACAAAAATTAAACTCACAATATTATGTAGGCCTAATATAGAATACACAATGTCAGTTGTTAAATATCTATTGTCTTTGTAAGTAAAGATGCTTATTTTGGTTTATTGCATCTGCATTAGCCTTGAGAATTTGGGGGATGGGAATGGGTTTGGAGCAAAGAAAGGCATGCTGTTGGCTGTTTGCAGGTAAACCAATCTGAATACATTAATGATTATGGGGCTATCTCCTGTCCTTTCAAACTGTTATCTCCTGTCCTTTCAGAGTAGAGAGGCTGTGTAGGGAGGGGGGATGGGATAAAGTGTCTCACACTCACTGAGGGGGGAGGTCAGTTTGCCATGTTTTGTGGGGGAGGGGGCACAAACAGAGGGCCACTGGGCCCCTCTTTGGGTCTCCGTGGAATGTAATTGAAGCTCTGTCACTCAGGCACACATACAAACAGACCAAAAACACACACACAGCCAGGTTTTTTAGTTTAGATTTTATCATGTCACGAACCATTACCTTTACCATTACCAAACCATCTGCACTGATCTGAATTTAGCTATATGTAGGCCTAATCATGTTTTGTATCAATATTGCTTATAATTGTATAAGTGACTTCCATATTAATAGGCTGTGTAGCACTCCAGTGAGTACTCTGTGTCCTGCCAAAAATTGCAAAGTACTAGTTCACTGTAAAATGGTGGCATAACCTAAAATGTTGTGACAGTGGCAATGAACTTCATGCTTTCTCAGCAGCTATGTTTAACCAAACAAACTGTATGGATATTTCTGTCCTGCATACACACCCTTAAATTTTTTTTCTACCTCAAAGTTTTGATGCTGATTGCGGGATAATTATGTTCAGACAGGAAAGAACAAGTATGGAGCTAATTGCCTTGATTTGAATACTGCCTCTTCTCTTCCTTACTCGCTTCAACCCCTTTTCTGCCACTCTCCCTCTGTCTTTGGCCCTCCCTCGGCGGTAGTAAAAATTTAAAGCTAGTGTGCCTGAGAGATCACCATGGAGCTACTTTCCTCCATACTCTGTGGCCACTCAGGGGCTCTGATATCACTGACAGTGGACCCACAATCTGTGAATTAACACGCTGCACATGATGGTATGTAGCCTAGCTGAGCAACGGAGACCATAAATCATGATTGCAAATGTATCTTCCCCAGTTTTATTTATTCCTGCTTGATACACGCAGCATTACATATCATCACGGATCCTGTCAAGCTGCCTGAATATTTATACCATGCTTCACCCTCAAATAATATTTAGATGTTTTCCATTTTTGAAATGCCCATTTGCTTTAAATTATATTTTAAAATATCATAATATAGTAATATTTTTAAAAAATAACTTTTTATTTTTCATTTTGTGAAAAATACTCTATGTGATTATATTTATATTGAATAACATAATAATGTAATACTCTGTGGGTATGATAAATCATTTGCATAAAGCTGCTTTTCTGCCAGCCTATAAATACATTTTTAAATCTCTCCCCCTAATAATATCAGTGACTGCTGCTCATATCGCCTATGGGTATTGGCGTACGTGTAGTTCTTTGGCAGAGCGTGTCACACTGATTGCCGCGGCTTGAGAAGGAAAGCGACTCCATTACCCAGAAGTCCTGTCGCTGTGCTACAAGCTGGCTCCCTCCGCTCTGGGAGTGTTTCGCATTTAAACAAACACGGTCCTGCCGAAGATGGCGGAGAGTTTGTAGAGGCGTAAAAGAAACTGGTCTACTCAATGAAAGCGTCGAAGCCGGTGAGTTTTCTGCTATTGGTGTATAATTCGTTAAAACACAAGTTTTGAACTAATACTCGTGTGTGTTTTGAAAGCGCAAATTTGTCACAGAGGCAGTGTGTGTGTGTTGCTCCGCTTCCGAGCAGGCTGTGGTTTTAAAGCTACCGTGATACAATGAACCACCTTACCACTGTCCATTTGTTATGGAATGTTTCTCATGATATTATTGGCTCCGTAAATACACACAAGCTCATATTTTACGTTAAGCCCGGCTTGATCATGTGCCATTCGTGTCGGCTCCGGTGTTTGTTGGTGTCTCTATTATCCGCTAGCTACAAAGTTTACGAGATACAGTCTCTCAGATTCGCTGGGGTGCAATAGCCTAGCTGTTCATACTCAACACTGCTTGTGAGTGAACTCGTTTGTGTTTCAAAACGTTCGTGTTAACTTTGCAGCACCACCAGACTGTGTTCATTGTCCGCAACGCCGCCGAATAGCTCTGGGCATTGTATTTTCTTTTACCAGACAGCTTCGGTTCAAATGGAGCTGCAGAAATGGTCTCAGCTAATGTTAGTTACACCGCAGCAGTAGTTGTACTGGGTTACAAAATACAAATAAAATCGTGTATTGCTCGTTTGTTACGGTTGTGTAGCCTCCACCATGAGTGTAAACACACTCAAACACGTTTCATGGACCTACGTTTTGTTTGTAAAATAGTTGTCTTGCCTTAATTTGCACCACAAAAAGCCACACAATCTAACAAATAACAGAAAACTTATTCAGCTGATGTTAAATCACATGTCATTAGAAAAGAAAAATTATGGCTTATATGTCATGGTTGGTACAAAATGTATAATGTTAACCAACTTGTATTTACCAGCAACGTTACATCACTGTCCCCTACTGCCTACAACTAAACTTGAACTGACTGGCTCAGCATGGCCGCTCTGGAGATTCTACAGCATCTGTTATTTATTTTCATGGCTGTAGTGAGATTACGTACTCGTGATTACAATGGTTGGCATAATGACCCATCACAGTATGATAAATGTTGGTTTTCACCGCTGATAAATCATATTTAGGTTGCATGTGTGTGTGAGAGAGACAGGCAGACTGGCAGAGGGAGATGGATGTGTTTCAGTGCAGGGGAGGATGAACACTCGCAGGGTTCAGGTAGAGTCCAGGTTTGCTTTGTGTGTGCTCGACAAGGTGTATGCTGCTGAGCTCTCAGTTTTTTTTTGAGGTGGCAAGAGGACATTTTTGGAGAGCGTGCTCATGTGTAGGCAGACAATGAGGAGGGAACTTAGTCATTCCACTGAAACGGTTGAGGTCTAGGTGTGCTGTCGCTCTTTTCGCCTGAGGCCATCCCTGCCAATACTTGCAGGTATTTACAGCTCAATGCTCATTTCCATGTGAGAGTTTCTGAAGTCATCCAGGCATTTTTGTCATATACGGCCGCATACATGGTCTTACTACTAGATTGTCACAGGAATTTTTCCTGCAAATACAATTATTGAGATTATATCTCAATAATGTGAGCATTTATGTGGCGTGTAGCTGGGAAATAGGCATGTAAGAATGGTGCTGCTGGCAGTCTTCAGCCATCAGATGAGCTAACTTGTCTTTATTTTGAGTCTGATGGAATGCCATTACTCAAGCCCACGTATGTGGTATTTTTGTAAGTGGTAGAATGACCACTGTGGGAACCTGTCCAATGAGCTGCTTCTGCTCATATTCTTGGCAAATGGAGCCCCCTGTCCCCCATTCTCTGTCCCTTTATCTACCACTTTCTTTCTCCCTCACACAGGGTGTCAGGCTGCGTTAACAATGAATCAATCTTTGGGGGGATTCTTTGACTGCAGATGGGGTGAAGAAGTGACTGGGATGCATGGCTTTCGCTCTTTGTCTGCCGGCCCCTGTGCTCTCAATAATTCATTAACTTATCACTTTTTCTCATGGGACTGGGAGAAGTCTCTCTGCGCTGGCAGATTCTGTGGTTACATCACATCGCCTGATTGATAATCGAATGAGCTTACATTAAGTGTCATTGCTGAGATTTAGTTAATACTCACAGAGGTTACTTTTTATGTTTTATATTGTTGCATCCTGTCAACAAAACCATAAAAATATAAATATTTTGACTCTATAAACTTATAAATCTGTGGAGCAGGCATGGCAGATAATGCCAAAAGTAGAATTGGCTGGCTGGCTGTTTGAATTTATTCAATGACATCTGTGGCTACTCATTAAATATGGATGTTTGAATTTTGTCAATTCTGATTTTGTGCATTGATCCCAGTTATCCTTTTGAGCACCATCTCCAGCCCTTTCTGTTGTAAAGATTATAAGTATGGATAATTGTAGATGTAAATGGAATCATGGTAAGTTCAAACTGCACTTTCTGGAGGCTGAATTAAAAAAGCGTTTCTCAGTGGAGCTCTTATAAAGTTAGATCTGTGTTCAAAATGTAATCTTTAAAATAATTAAAAACTTTTAAGACAAGAATTTATAAACATTTCGAGACACAAGCTCCCTTTTTAATGGGTAAATATTTCTGCTGCTGCTGACTTTTAAATCCTGGCTGGTGTCAGAGAAAGGGCGGAAAATAAATGCAGAGCTTTTCACTTTTTTGTTTTCTTGATATCCGTCTCTTATCTGTCTTTGTCGAGCTGCATTTTTGCATCCCTGACGTCTGAATGGGTGGCATTCTTTTAGCGATTCGTCAGCCTGTATGTCTACAGAGAGTCACAGATACTAAGTTTCGTTTCAAGTAACTGCCAATTGGTCATGTGGTATGTGTTCAATTTAAGATTAATAGCAGCGTGGGTGATCAGTGTCTCTGTGAGCACTCTTGATGACAAACGGAGCTTAAAGGAAAGCCTGATTGTTTCCCCTAATTGAAATATGATTTCACGGTCTTAGTACCTTTTTGTTAGGCAGCAGTACAGGTAGTGTAGTCAAGGAAAACCCCAGAGTTGTGGCCTCTGGCTGATAAGTTTTAAATAGCACTTGTAATTCAGGGAAAGGGTACATCTTTACATTTTCCAGCATTCGTTCTTTTCTTCAATGTTAACGTGATTTACCTTGGCCAATTTCCAAGTTTTCAACAGTTGGATTCTCTGAGTCATTGCTCTTTACCATGAAGACTTGATCCTGACTTGTCATTGGAGGCTGTTTTTACAACCAAGCTTTAAAAACACAAAAGTTTCCTGCGGTCAGCTCAAGCCCTGTAAAACATCCTGTTTAGTCCCCACATCTCAAGGTCACTCAAGCAGTGACAGTGATCCGCGTTTGTGTTTGCTGAAGTGCTCATACCACACACTGGTGTGCTAGTACTCAACAGGTAGGTTGGCTTTTTCTGCCTACCTCTGTGGCGCTAAATATAGAAAACTCTGCTCAACAAGACAGTCGTGTTTCCTCTGCTAAAATATTTACAGCTACTTCGCCCAAACAAGTGAGAGTGAGACGATGGGAGCTGCTGAAACCAGATTTTTATTCACTATTCAGAGGAAGCCAGACAGCTGAGTCCCAAGTCAAGCGGTGCAGTTTGCACTCTGACTCTATTTGAAGTCACATCTCATTCATCCTTTCGGTCCCCTCTTCCTCAACTCTGAGGTAATACCCAAGTGTTAGGCTAGCTGCGCCATATGTGAGCCATGCACACTTCTACAAGCCAAACGGGCAGCCTGAAGCAATCATTGCACCCAATTCCAGTTTATAACCAGCAAGGATTTGGAACAGTTCACTCTCTGTAGTCCTCGTTGATTGGACGAAGGAAAGAGTTTATTAGGGAAGGGGGTGCCAAGAGCTTTGTCCCCCTCCCCTCCTTGCCCTTCCTCTTTAACTTCAACTCCCCCTTTAACTTTCGCTCCCCCAGCTGAAGAATGCTCGTAAAATGGGTTCACCTGAACAAGCCAGTGGGAGGGTAGCTCCCCGGTCTAGTTTTGTTACCATTGTAAAATGTTAGCAAGACCTTGTTTGTGTTTTGTTTAGGGCCCCCTTTTATAAAAAAAAAAATGCTTTGGGGGAGAGACAGCAAGGGTGAAAAAAAGTTTGGTTTGTGAGATAACTGCTACCAGATGCTGTCTCTGTCTGTTATTCAGCGTAAAGAGAAGCAGAGAGAGAGAGAGGCTGGTGAAGAAGGGACGAGAAAGGACGCACTGTCATTTCTGGATGAACTTCTCATCTTCTTCATGGACACTCCATCTTCTCCCAATTCTTTGATTTTGTTGTCCCATGTGTACTCTGCCTACTTCAAATACACACAGAATTAAAAAAAAGCCTTGTTTGCACAGGCGAAATAGTAAGTTTGCAACCAAAACAACAAGTAGATTTCTCCTCGACCACAGCTCTGTCCAAAATCTTCACAGAGCATACTTTTTTTTTTGCCCTCAACACTGCATCGCCTGTAATTTAACAGTGTCAAATGGTTGGGTGCGTTTATTTCCTTTGTTTACATTTTGTTGCTTTCTCCCGGTACATCTCTGAAATGAAACAGTTTAACGTTAGACTTATGTGGCAGTGGGGTGGGGTTCCCTGGTCTCACTGGATTGAGAGGCAGCTGTGGCAGGCATGGCGCTGCACTCGAAGTTGTAAGAG
Organism: Lagodon rhomboides; assembly: GCA_039737535.1. Classification (NCBI taxonomy): domain Eukaryota; kingdom Metazoa; phylum Chordata; class Actinopteri; order Spariformes; family Sparidae; genus Lagodon; species Lagodon rhomboides. The sequence continues at coordinate 10,037,729 of CM077785.1, read as the reverse complement.
GATATGAGCACGTATGTAACCACGCAAGCCGGGACTGTAAGAGCACTGAGTCACTCCTATCTTATAGTTTACCTGCAATTTAAAAGGGCCCCTTTAATTAAAGATGCAGTTAGTGAGCAGACATTTGCTCACAGCACTGTGCTAGACAGCAGTTTAAGTTTCCACAAGTTTGATTTCTACTTTATTGCATGCTCGAGTTCAAAGAAAAGTCAAGTTGTGAATGACAGACTTCCACGCCATCGTTAAAGGCTCCAGACTTACTACAGCATGTCAACACTGGCAAGGCATGTGTCAGATAATTTATTATTATCCCTTTTTTCAACAACACTCTTTTTTTTTTTAATTGGGCTGATATTTTTTTCCCCTTTTCTCAGTGAAGTGGAAAATGTGCTTTTCACCATTACTGCACTTCAGTATGTTGGGTGACGTCGCCCTGTGTATGTGGCGTGTCGTTAAGGCAACACTCTAATCAAAAGGTTGCCGCTCTGGAGCTTACCGTTGTCCTCAGAATAGCCAAGCCAACACTTGCCTCCTGGCATTGCCACATCACATCAGGCTTTGTACCAATGCACTAGTCTATATAGAAAACAGCACTCACTAAAGTTTGCCACTAAATCCAGTATTAAATATGGAAATTGCTCGATGTTTGGCTGGTGGTCACCATGTTTCCATTTAGTGCTTTGTTGTGCTCATATATGCTCGGCTATTCACTATTGCCATACATGAACAAGTGATTCTGTATGACTGCGATATGACTAACATAGGTCAAGTAAAGGTCCCTGTTTAATTAGCACCAGCCTAATAGTCTTTACTACCCTGTTTCTTGTGGCCAGCATTCAGCATTATTTAAGGCAATTTATGAGTTTGGTTTTAAGTAGAGATGGCAGACTTTTAACAGTTGTTTGGGCCAAAAACACAGTCAGTGGGGCAGATCACAATAAGTGTGTATTGGCCCAGTGTGGATGAAGTCAACTCACATGGTTTGGTAAGCGTCAGTAAATTTCCTTCGACAGAGCAAAACATTGTAATAACAACAGTCACTGCGGATACAAGGCTTACTCTTCAGGAGTTTTTAAAAAGGAAAAACAGGCCTCCCATTTTTCAGGAGGCCTAAAATGTGTACAGCAGTTGACTTTTATGTTTTGCTGTTTTCTTAGTAAAATCATCAGTTTCATAATTGATAATCTTACTTTTTGCAACCAGTTTCTTATTTGTTAAAAACTTACCTGAGGAAAAAATATGGAAGATTCGGATTGGCACTGAAACCATGAGTTGAGCAGCACATCCTGCTTTATTATTTGCGTCACATGTTAGCAGCAGGATATATCTTTATTGCTTCTGTGCAAATTTCTTACTAAAGCAAGTGCACAGTCAACAGTAAGAAGTATATCATCATGGTGAACTCCACTCATGAGCTTCAGGGCATGTTGCTCTACAATGCACTTTGAGTGGACCATTTAAAAAATGTCACCTGTCAGGATTTGTGTTGTGACATCCTGTAACATACAAGATACTGCATTTTCCTCACTCCACAGATGTGATTGTGTAAATGCGTATTTTGATGCAATCGATCCAGTTCATTGAAATCATTTGGTAAATTAACTACAGATACTCATGGGAAATGTGTTCATGTTTCCATAGCAGTGCTACAAATAACGTGTGCTTACATGTTGCTTTCAAGCTTCTTTACTTGGCATTGGATGTGTCTAACAGGGACCAGTTCTGAGTTCTTCTGACGGTGACATAAGTAGGCTGCAGACAGAGTTATACAAGGGCAAATTATGTTTGAGATTTTGGCCTCCACAATAAAACTTGACCAGTTCCAGTGTTGATGCTTTGTGTTAAGTCCGTGCTCAGGTTCAGTTTAACCAAGAACAGCAAGGCAGGATTTTTTTCATTTGGTTTCTGATAGGAACGGGTATGATTACCTGAGAAGATTGCCAACATTTTTTTTTTTTTTTTTTTTTACTTCAGGCAGAAACCTTAAATACATATGTGCATGTTTCTTTGCTGCTTCAAGAGAAATAAACTTAAAAACAACAATCGTAATCCAAAACATTTTAAGGTTCATCTATGTAAAGTCCCAACAGCAGTTTGACAAAACTCTGACTCTAACTGTAGGAAAATGGTTGGTCTGTGGACCAGAGCTCAAACAAAACTGGATTTTTCAGGGATACAAATTCTGGTATCATGTATATATGCCGGCAGATATTCAGAATATGTGCATGAACATACATTTTTTGCAATGATCCTTTCCAATGTGGTTACCAACACCTCTGACAATGATGCATCTATAATGGAAGTGGGATATTTTGCAGTTTAACAATAAACTTAAGTCCAAAATGACATTGGTGAACTAAAACAGTCACATCACTTGGAATTTAATATAATTATAAATTACCTCAAGCACCCTTTATTTCTGCATTAAAAAAAAAAAGTCCGAGTTCGAGTCTTGGCCTGGGGCTCTTTGCTGCATTTCACCCCCCCCCATCCTGTTTCCTGTTGTATATTGAGCTGTTCTATCAATAAAAGCCATATAAAGGCCCAAAAAAATACTTAAAAAAAAAAAAGTTTTCATATCACACTTTTTGACAACACATACAGCAATGCTGACATATCTGTAATAATATCAGCCAGCCGACATACCGGCTGGGCTCTACCATGGACAGCTATAGCAGAAATGTTTTATTTGACGCAGTTGAGTCTTATCCAAGCCACCTTCCAGTATGAAAACATCACAATGATTAACAGTGTGCAGTATGTTTCTTTTATTCATTATACTTTTGGCTTGACAGTTTGAAAGCGTCTGAATATATCAAATTTGATTTCACTTTGAGCAGTATTCGGGTCTGCAAGAACATTGAACCTGAACTTTTTTATTTCTTTCTTTTTTCTTGAGGGTAAAAACTACGAACGCAGTTTGAAGCAGAGACTAGAGTGTGTGTGTGTGTGTGTGTGTGTGTGTGTGTGTGTGTGTGTGTGTGTGTGTGTGTGTGTGTGTGTGTGTGTGTGTGTGTGTGTGTGTGTGTGTGTGTGTGTGTGTGTGTTGTCCTATGCCTGCTCCCTTACAGTGTGAGGGACTTGATTAGCAGTGCAGACTTAATCACTCAGCAGATGGGAACAGAGTGCAGTGTCATCAAGACAAAAACAAACCCACAGTTGGATTATGGCTCGGTGTGTGCGTGTGTGTACATGTGTCCGGTCAGATCGAGCACCTCTGATTTGATTTCTAAACAGATTCCTGTGTGTTATGATACAAGCTCAGCAGAGCTTCTCCTTTCTTTCTCCCCCAGTTTGCTCTCTCTATATGACTTTCAACACTTGGTCCTTGTGACCCCTGTATCCCGCCTGTCCTCATAAGTCATTTAAACACACTTTTAATAGTGTTAACCTGGAACTGAGCAGCACGTGGTGGGCAGAGTGTGTGGTAGGCTCTGTAAAGCAATGCAGGAACATAAAGAAGGCCAACCAAAGAGTAAAGTAGTAGACCCTATCAAATTGCACACGAATTAGGTTTGTGTCAGGTTTTTTTAGTAATTCATAATTCTACAGGTTTTATTGCACTGGGCTTGAAAAATTAAAAAAATTACAATTGTCTTGTATGTGACAGAAGGTAATATTATCCTTTGTTCTCAGATTTTTAGGTAAAATTCTGCCATATTGTTTTTTGTTTGTTTGGTTGTTGGCCATTCATCACCTGGGAGATAAGCAGGTATTTATAGTGGCGCTGCAATTATTAATCAATAAATCGTTTAGCCAATCGAAAGAAAACTAATTGCTAGCTATTTTGATAATCGATTAATCGCTTTTAAACATTTGTTAAGCTTCTTAAATGTCAGGATTTGCTGCTTATCTTTGTCAGTATGAAAGTAAATAAAAAGTCTTTGGGTTTTGGACAGTTGATTGGTCAAAATAAGCAATTTGAAGATGTCACTTCAGGTGCCGGAAAATTGTAATGAGCATTTTTCCTAATCTATTTTTTTAGCATTATTTAGACTAAATGATTCATCGTCAAAATAATCAGTAGATTAATCGTTAATGAAAATAATCGATAGTTTGCATCCCAAATTAATAGTGTTCTAATAAAATGTGGCTGTGAGGATTAAAAACCACAGCTCTGCTCCTGCTCTCCGTTTCCCCTCGTACCTCATTTCTGGAATCTTTTTCACCTAGGCCCTGTCAACACATGAAACTGGCCAGTTGAAAGAAAGGAAAAGGAGTAGTAAGGGGAAAAATGAGAGATGGGAGGGGGTGCAGTTGTGAAACTGGCGTCAGACCATCTTTTGAGTGGAATTCTTTGCAGGGGTCAGAGTTCAGGCGCGGCAGTATGGCTCTGTGATTGGCTGAGGAAAGGTGAAATGAAAACCACAGTAAACTTTTGACCCCGGCGCAGGAGCTCTGCAGGAACGCCCAGCCCCAGCTCTGGCGTGGTGGAACAGAGCCCGCTCTCTTCCTGTGTTTACTCCACCAATCCAACAGGGACGGTGGGGAGAGGAGGAGGGAGGGAGCACAGAGAGGGAGGAGAGAAAGACACAAGAGCGGGAGGGAGGGAGGGAGAAAGGAAGGGAAGAGAGAAAAAATCGTCAGAGCTGCGCTGCGGTCTGAAAATGAATATCTGTTTTTTTACTGAGTGGCACAGTTGAAACGTGTACACAAACACTGCTGCTGAAAAGCAAAGATACAACCAAGGCAGTTTTTATGTCAACATGGGGTCGTTTCAAATATTGCCAAAAGTTAATACACTGGTTGACATATCTTCACAATAAATTATCTGAGGTTACATGAGATTTCTCCTGGTTGCATCTGCATTAGTGGCTCGTAGGGATGTGTGTGTGTTATCAGACAGGGCAGCATGGCAGCTGATCAGGCCCTGGTGCTCTGGCCCTCCAGATAAAAGGCTGTTTAGCCATTGATTAATTAACTAATTTCCATAATATTAGCCTTCTGTGATCCCAGCCGGCCACATTTTCTTTGGTTGCTGTGGTCTCCTCTGGACGACATCATGTCCTCGCTCTTACCACTTCGCCATAAACACCAACATGTCAAGCTTATAGAAAATAAAGAGGTGGAGAGAGATGCAGCGGTGCTCTGCCATGTGTTAGCTGGTTGAATCTGTGCCCGCGTGTGTCCTTTCCTGTTCCTTTCTGTTCTTTGTCTCTATTAATGATGGATAGTTGTAGGAGATGCTTGTGTGACACACACACACACACACACACACACACACACACACACACAGTGGAATCTGCCATCTCTTTGTTTCCACCTTCATTTATTTTCTCTGGTTTTTCTACACGTTGCAGTTTGTGTGAGAAGTATGGGGAGATGCACACACACACAGTCTGTGTGAACTGTGTGTGTGTTGTGTGCGCTGGGCGCGGGTGGGGGATGTTTTCTCTAGGAGAAAAGCGATCTTATGAAGGCAGTTTCTCTCTGCTTTGAACTACCTTCTCTCCCTCACCAGATTCATCTATGGGCATCATGTACACTTGGAGGAAAAGCCAACAGGAAAAATAGCAGTTTTGTGTTTTTATACTTCTGCAGTTTTCTATGTGCCCCTTTTTATGAGAACATTTCTAATATAATTAGCATCAACAGAGCTTGTTTTGCAGTCCATGTAAATTATTTACAGATGGGCTAAGCAGTTTTTAATTATTTTGATAATTCACCCCATATTCATTTTTGCTTTAATGTCTGACCTAGATAATTAGATTTGGAAACCGTTTTAATGTAAAGAACATAGCTGACTTATAATACATTTTTATTTTGTACATATATATTTAATATGTGTGTGTTTGGCCAATCAAATTGACTCTTAGCTGGATCTTTATAGACTCAGGTTTCTTACTGATGCTTTTCTGAAATGCTTCACAAACTGTGTTTCTGTCTGCCTTCCCAACTCCACCTCCTTGTCATCTTCGCTCACATTTGCGTCACCACCAGGGTTTTGAAAGGTGTGCTTTATTCCAAGGTGAAGTGCTCCTTGTGTGACTTTAATATTAACTCTAAATCAGTGACGCTTGCCTAGGCTTTTCATTTGAAAGACTTAACTAGGGAATGAAACTGGTAAAAGCAGACATCTAAAGAATTTGTGTTTTATTTTTGGCTGTTGATTCACAACTCAGACATGGTTTGAATGGCCCGTAACATTAAAAATGATGCAGAAGAATAAAGAGACAATAACGTCTGGGCCAGACACACAGACAAACGAAGGGACATGGCCCGTGTTTTCAGTCTGGTTTTTAAGCCTTGCTCGAATTTCACAGCTGCACCTAAATGGAGACTTTCTCTGAACAATTTACAGCTTCACTTTTTCAAAATCCACATATGCCTGACATATGTCCTCCTCATCATGATCCCCATCCCCAAATCTCATTGGGTGGCAGCACTCCCCACGTCTGGCACCAGTGTAGTCCCACTATCCCATGTTTCATTAAAATCATGTGTAATGCTGCCAGGAAAACAGCTAAAAAGCAATATTCACCAACAACATGGTTGCATTCGAGACTATGAAAAATGTTTATTTCTGGAAGTTATCTTCCCTGAAAATTGAGGGGGAATCCCCACAGTGTCACGATGGAAGACAGCTGCTAAACTAAGTGAAATTTGGTGCTAAATTATATGAAGCAAAAGCAGCGATGTTGTGAATGGTTCCTTTGTTTTTACTGCCATCAAGTAACGGTACAAAATTATTGGTTCCAGCATGGATTTCACACGTGTTAGATGCTGTGTTTATACTACAGCAAGGATCATTTTTCAAGTTAACTTTTGATCAGATTCCATCATCTGTTCATCAACAACGCAGCACCAATTAAATATCTTAAGATCCAAAAGTGTATAATTATTGTACAGTACTTTTGGTTACATATATATCTATCACATATCTCACTATTAGTCAGTCAAGACTTAAGGACGATATGCTAAACCCCATCCCGGGACATTGATTGTCAAATCATAGCTTTTCATGCCTCTGAAAACAAACGCATGCAAAGGTGCAAGGAACATATTTGACCATGTTCGTCTGCTGTCAGTGTTAGCATTCAAGACTAACCTGTCTGGTGATTATTTGATTTGTCGCTCTATCCGTGTTCATTTCCCTTTCAGTGTCATGGCCTTTAGAGGTAGTTCGTGAAAGCTTGCCACAGTGCTAACTAGTGATGCAAGATGGATTCCTGAAGATTTGTTATCGGCCTATAATTAAATTGTAGCTGATAAATAGAGCTGATAATATTAAGCAAAATTGCTTTAATTGGCTTAACAAGTGCTACATCTGCACATTTTGAAACGGTAGGTGGCGGTATGCAGCCTTTTAAAGTTGGTTTGCAATCCGCCAATATACAGAATAAACCGCTGCACATGGGTAGAGCCACACATCGTAGACATGTGAGCCAATCCCATTTCTCTGCTCACCTCATCTTTAGTGTTTCTTACCATCAGTGTGGATAAACTATTGGTTATAAACTTTTCTGAAAAATGAAAAAAATATGAAATTATTGGTTATCTTATCGGTACCTGCCACCAGAAACAGGTAATTATTGGATATCGTTTTGGCTGAAAAAAATCCATATTGTACATCCCGAGTGCTAACCAACAAAAGCCAAACAGGATCCTAACATTACAGCATTTCCCTTAAACTTTACGCAGTACGCCAAAGACTCATGAAGCTTGATGTCTCATGATGTTTTATGTAGTTTCACCAAATTGCACATTTAGTTGCAGAGGATTCATTCAGATGAGCATCATTAACACGTTTCATCAGCTGCTCCTTGTTAAGTACTCGTGAAAAGTCTTTTACTTCTACTACAAAGTTACAACAAGTGGATATAAAGGCAGCCCATCCTATAGTGTGGATGGAGAGCTGAGCTGTAGCTGACAGTGCAACAGTCAGTCAACAGTAGCTTGTGGGGTCCACGCCTCCAAGTGGCTTTTCTTTTTGCCTTGCACATGCAGGTTTAAATTCAGGACTGTGTGTCCATTTAGCATGGTTCCTATCTTATCTTATTTTTTTAAATTGTTTTTTAACTATTATTTTATTTTATTCATGACTGAAGTTCAAAGGAGCCCAATTTGAAAGTCTGAAGGATCAACATTTGGATTCAGAAAACTATGGCTTCAGAATTTCCCAGGATTTCCTCCTGAATAAAGACATTGAGGCTGGGGTTGATGTGAGCGCCAGTTGCACTTAACTTAAAGTATATAGCTGGTTGTATGCTCGGCAGGAGGTGGAGAAGTTCTTTGAAGAAAAACAGGAAGCCATTCTGTCCTTTTGTTTCCTTTTTGCTCTTGATGTCCCAAACTCAAGTAGACACCTTTTGTTGCTTTATTACCTTGTGCTGTCTCTCTGTGTGTGTATGTATGTGTGTGTTTGAGTGCAGTCAAGTAATGATGCTAAATGCTTCTGGTAGCTGATGTCTGCCTTGATTTTGATAAGAAAGGGTTGCAGTATGTTTTCAGTAGTGACAGTGTATTTTACACAACCTCAAACCCTGAGCAGTTTCTCACTCACACTCTTACAAATAAGACAGTTTGAGCACATGGTTTTTGGGTGTGTTTCTGGGGGTCTATAATTGTGTGTATGTGTGCCCCACTTTGTCTGATCTTTGTTTTGGGTAGGCCAGTGTTTATTGTTGGGCCTGCCACTCATTGTCTCAGGGAGCTCAGATTGCAGGCTTTATTTCAGGCCGAGCAGGAATGTCCTCCTCACTATTCTGGTCCTGGCTGACTGACTGACACTGCTGCCATTTTGGCTTTTTGCCAAATGCCTGTTTATTAAAATAGTGTATTTTCTTGTATTTTCTCTTATATAGTACTAACTGAAATGCTTTAATTCTAAAGAATGAATAAGAATTGATGTCATTCAGTAGTATCGTATACATAAGTGTAATTTTATTAGCATCATAACTGAAGGCAAAAAGGCATTTTTAGCTTAGGGGTCCACAGGAGTGATTGGTTCTCACATCCGGTAGACTTTTTGCTGGTCATTTAATGCCAAATGACTTAAGACACTGGCTTGTTACTCATCCACCATTTGGTGTGATACCAGATTGCAGTCATGATAGCCGTCAACTAAGCTAACATTAGTTGCCTTCCGTGTTTGTATCTCTCAACTCCCAAAGAGCAGCTTGTCACTCAAATGAGAAATGAGAATAGCTGGTCCAACTTAAAATTCAGTCCACCTTAAGTGAGCCTGGGTCCAAGTTCTAACTCCCATCTTCACTTTAATCAGCAGGTGGCAAGCAGGACAGAGGGACTTGGGTCCTGAGGAGTTTTAGCATCTATTCACCGACAAACAGCCTAAACTGTCCACACTGCTACATTCACAGCTGTACTGCACACCTCATACTCACACACACACACTCTTTCACTCTTTTCTCACACCCCTAACTTGCTGAAGTTACTCACACAACCTACTCACTGATTAATTCTTGAAAGGTGTGCGCTACTTCTATAACACATTTTAGTTTAAAAACATCTTTATATAATACAAATACATTATAGAACGTTTCCGTGATGTTTAGGCACTGCAGGGAGTCAACTTGGGCCTGGTGAACAGTTGTGTGGTGGAAACCCTGCTCATTGAGGCTATAGAATCACTGACATTTTTCAAATGAGACCTGTGTGTAAGATTACCCTGTGAAAGAAACAAGAATCAAGGGACAGATTCTCTCCCTTCACTTACTCAGTGAAGTCATAATTGGTACTAGAACGAGGCATGCAGTGCTTTGTTTGATGATTATATCTCCAGTGACTTTTAAATACTTGTTCTGTAACACATGATTGGTACGGGACAACCTCAATTCCAAAAATGTGGGTCAACATATGAAGAGGGAAAGCGGCAACATCGGTCTGGGAAAGCTGTGGAATACTCCAAAAACGCCTGTTTGGAACATTCCTCAGGTAAACGGGTTTATTGGTCACAGGTGATCGAATCATGATCGGGTATGAAAGGGACACCCCCGAAAAGGCTACCTGTGCTCACAAGCAAGGATGGGGCCAAGCTTCACCACTTTGTGAAACACATGATTGTATGAATGTTAATACTACATGGACTCAGAAACACTTTGTAAAACTATTAGTTGTTGTATTTGCACAGCCGCTTAATAATTATAATAATTGATATAATAATTATTAACTTCATAACTGGGGTTTTGAGAACACACTGCCAACCAATGTCAGGAATGAGTCTATGTCTGTTACACATGAGATACAAAGTCTATATTTATTTATACTGACCAGTGTAGAGCTGTATGACTAATTTTGCCAATCTCTGAATTTATACACTCAAACCCAGTGGCAGACAGTAAATATAGTGTAGTATATAGAAAACATAGTGTGAACACAGCCTAGAAGATGCCTGCGGGTATTACTCTGAGTGATCCCTCAAAACAGACCTGAAAGCGACAAAACCCATAACTTCAGTTACTCTACTCAACAACAGACAGCATGATACACATGCAACTTTCTGTTTCACTCCCTGTTTCACTGTAGCTTCAGTTTTTTGTTGCTTTGTAGTAAGCTTGTAGAAGGCATTCATACGTTGATAGTTTTTCAATCATACACAGAGATCAATATTATTACAAATGTGTTGGTATGTGTTAAGGGACTTTTTCTGTCTTAGCACAGTGTGCAGAAAAGAAAAAAAACATTTATTTCATGTTCCATGGACTTCTTTTCGTTTCGCCCTGGTATCTGGTATTACACTAGTATTGTATCAAAGTTTAAATTTCTGGTTTCGTGACAACCTTACATTGCAGCCTAACTTGTTTGTTTTTTATTGGTGCTGCATTGAGAACTTTGCATTTTGGTTTAAAAAGTATTCAAAAGCAGATATCTCATTTTAAGGCAGTATATGACAGACATTCTGTTTCAAAACAAGTAGCCAGCAAACTTACTTTAGGAGCTAATTCAAATTGAAATCCCCAGTATTACTATCGGTATGGAACCCATCACAATTCATCTCGGTACACTGTGTCTCTTCTCCCCTCCCCCTCCCTATTTCTACTCAGTCTGCCTTGACTCCTCCTCCTCCTGAGGTCCATATTCAAATACGAGATCTTATATCTCCTGGTTTGAACAAGATTTAACTTCCAGAAGTGACTTGTGACTTGAGCCTGTGTGGTGTGTCAGTAAATAAGGATGGAAAACATGGAGGTGAAACAAGGTTAAAAATAATAATTTACATGAACAAGAGTTCATGCTTAAGTACTTCTATTTTTACTTCACCTTTTGGAGCAATTTTTTGTGAATCATTGATTCATTGTTTTGATGTTAGCAAGAGCCGACTCAGAATTATTAAGGCGTGTTTGGACAGCTGACAGAAAGGGAACACTTTTCTCTCTTTCTCTGTGTTAAATTATTCAACTGCAGCATTAGCTCAGTAGCAGCCCAGCGTTTAGTACTGATGTGATCAGTGGTCTGTGGTAGAGGATCACACACACGTGCACGCCCACACGCGTGCGCTTTGGGCTCAGTACATTGCATGCTTGTAACTTCTGCCTTGTGAGTTAGACTTATGACTAATAAGAATAAACCTTGATGGAGACATCATGAAAGGATTTTTTTTCTCATCAGAAGTTGAATCATTTGGCAAATCCAAGTTTTGCCATTTTTAGTTTTGTTTTTTGAAATATTTTGTTTTATCTGTTATTTTAATTACCTCCCCCAAGCATGTTATGTTTTCACCTGTGTCTGTTTGTTGGTTGGTTTGTCAGCAGGACTACACAAAAACTACTGTATATATTTCCACTAAACTTGGATGATGGATGGGTCTCGGCCCATGCAGAACCAGATGAAAGGACAGTTCCCGGAATTCTTTCTCACATTTTAACATTGCGTGATATGGCGTTCCGCAACATTTTCGATAACTTCTCTGGGAATAATGCATGGAGCTTGATGAAAAACATCTGGCGTATTGAGTTGTTGGATAAGCCTTGATTGAATTAAAGGGGACTGTTAAGCCGTGGCGGAGGTATGCGCTCTACTGCCTGTCATTCTAGCATGCGTGTCCTTGGGAAACAATGTAAATGTTTCAATGAATCTTAAAGTCACATTTATTCTATATTATGAAAAATGTGTGTTGAGAGCAGTGTGATTATGAATAGATTTCATGAAGGGAATAACATCTGACAGAATTATCGATGACAAGATGACGGTGGGCAAGGTGGGAAGTTTTAGGATCAGTTTGTACCCAAACACTGAAGATCAGGCCCTCCAGTTTTTTTTGTCAGGAGCCAATGACAGGTCCCATTGATATGAAAATGTGACTAGAAACAAAAAGAGAAAGTGATTGTATCCAAGTGTGACATTGCAAAGGTTTTGAAATGAAAAACTACACAGATGTGGGAGACCAGCTCAAGAGAGGCTCATTTTGTTGCTTTGCTGAAAGCTTATCCAATTGCTCTGATGGGAAAATATTAAACCCCAGAGGGCCTTCTTCACTGTGGTTATGTATAGCATTGCAAAGTACTGAAGGTTATAAGAGCTTTGACAGAAAGGTTAGGAGCACATGTCACATAGTGTCTGACAAATGATAAATAGTACAGCACTGATTTTTATAAAGGAAGAGAAAGGCTGCATGGCCTACTTTTAAAAAACTACTTGCTTAGTTATGAACACAGTAACATAGGCCAAAATGAAGTGTTCGAAATGTTTTATTATTTTTTGCTTGAATTGTCTGACCTGTGCCTGATTGTGGTCATTGGCACACTGTCTTGTTGTCTAAATGCTGAGTTAGCTAAGCTCTGATAGCCAGCAGCCATTGTACAAGGTGTGACTACCAACAAGGGCGACAGGGAACCAGCCTGATAAACAGAATATGTAAATAGGGTGGATGAGTGGCCACATTTCCAGGAAAGGGAAGTGATGACGCAGTGGAACGGGCTGAGGGGAGGACGCAAACAGGATGCTATCTGCTGTGGCTTCCTGTGCAATTTTAGAAATCAGATTTTCCCATGAATTTCTGTGAAAGCAAACATATAAACAGCTCGTGCTATTTTCTTAGGAAGCAGAGCAGGGTCGTTAATATCAGGTCACGTTGAGACGTCCACAGTTCATGACCTTTTTTTAAAAAAAAAATCTTTTTCTGTTTTCAGGAGATGTTGAGACACTGAAGCGCCACTAGACCCTGGATGGAGCTTGACTGGGGCTTGTACTGGTCAAGGTGAGCATGTGTTATATGTAGAGAAATACACACTTATACACACACCCCAGGTGGACAATCCATTAAAGATTCAGACCAGTTCGGTTTTAACTATGAGATGTAGTATTTCTCACATTGGCAGCTGCAGTTTGTGTACCTGATGGGTTGTGCAACACATCTCATATTGTCCCTGAGCAAGTGTCACGTTGTCAAATGAAGCTGATTCAGGTTGGTGGCATACTGCCAGGCCTGTTGAGACCGGTCTGAGGTTGTGGTGGGCTGCTGCTGCTCAGTCTCTCGCTCTGCTAGAGAGGTGTTGTCTACTTGGGTTGTCAGTTGTTAGATTTCAGTCACGTCCAACTTTTAGGAAGTCCAAAATGTCAGTGTGAGTGAACTAATAAAATATGCTACTGTAAATGAAAAGAACAGTAAGTTGTGAATCCCATGAAATTTAGTTGTTTTGGTAAAGTTTCAGGTAACAAAAATACTTTTTTATAAGGACATTTTGTTTATTCAGGTTTTCTGCATGGCTTCCCCATGACCACAGTAGAAACTGGGCTTCACCACTATGCATTCCCTGTTTTCATTAAGACCCCCAGCAGCCCCTAGCTCTGCTGTTTGTCCGTTTCAGGATGTGAGGCTGACTGAGGGCTGATGTCATCTCTCTCCACTGCTGCAGAGGTGAGCCTTAGGACAGAAACCAGGAGGGAAGGAAGAACGAGAGAAGGGAGGGCAGTGAGAGTCACAGCCGGAGCAGGATGGGCAGATTTAGAGAGGGGTGGTGAAAGGTAGACAGACAAGAAGCATGCGGTGCAGATTTATGGCGCAGAGTGCGTGTCTGAGACTTGGTGCTCTCCTTGTAGTAGTAGTAGTAGTGGTGGTGGGTGACTGGGCTGCATGTCCTAGCCTGCCGTTGCAGAGCAGGGGTTGCATAATGGCTCCCATCCGTTCTTTTCCACTCTGGAATAAGCTCGCTCTGTGTTCAAGAGTGCTTGTGTGTGTGTGCAGACACAAAGTCCAGGATAGGCTTGTCGTTGAACAATCTGGTTGCACAGCCACACGCGAGAGCTTTGTGTGTGTGTCTCTGGGTGGGAATAGGAAAGAGCAGTGACCTTAGAGGCTGGGTACAGAGGTTTCCTCTAACATGAACTCTGAAGGGGTCAGATACAGGGCAATGCCAGAGCAAGAAAACAAGGGCAGGGTCCCCAGCCCAGTACTGCTACACCCAGGGAGGGAGGGAGAGACAGGAGGGGCTGTCTTCGGGATGGTATGGGGGGAAACGGCAGTAAAAACCTATTGGAAGAAAGAACGGATGTAGCCTAGTATGGAGAGTAAAGAGAATGCGGAAGAGGGATAATTCTCACTAGTCCCTGAAATGCGCTGTGGAGCCTCGCCTGGATTGTAACGAGGCTTCACAAGCTTCAGCAGTGTGCAGTTTTTCCCTGTGCAGACCCAGGCATTTAGACAAAGAGACAGGCTGCTGGTGAATATGTGCCTTGCTGGGACAGTAACTCCTAGCACTCATCTTCCTTCCAGACTGCGCTGCGACATGCCTGAACATGTAAGCATACTGGAAAAAGGTTTGTATATGCAGTGTGTACGTGTGTTGCCGCTGCTAGCAGAGTGGTATCATTCTAGCGGGCAGGCTTGCTGAACGCAGGATGACCCATCTCCCCCGAGGCTCCAAATCACTATATCATCATCAGTCGCTCTTCACAGTGGAACAGATGAGATTTCACTCCCATCAAGCACCAAGCAGGAACCAAGGCTGCTTTACTAACTGGATAGTGTATTCTCATAAATCTGTAGGAATCTACAACCTGCTTTTCCCTCAGAAGTCACTTCATTTATAACCTTCCTCAGTAGCTCTGGGATTTTTCAAGATTTGACCGAAGTTGGCAGTATCCCTGAGTGGACTTTTGACGGAACTTTCCAATCCACACTAAACCTTTGTTTAGATTGTACAACACACATATGTGTAGAGCGTAAAAAACCACTCCCAGTTCAGTCTTCTTGATCATGTTGTGTGTGTGTGTGTGTGTGTGTGTTTACATGTGTATGTGATGTGTGTGCTTTCAGGTGCTGATATGCGCTGAAGATGAGTGGCATAGGAGACAACTCGTTGGAGCCACTGTGCTCCGACCGCAAACGTAAACTGTCGACCTGTGACACACCAGGCTTAGGGTGAGTGCTGTAAATTTCTGCTAAGTGTCAATCACATACCAGTCCACTTTGTCTGCTGCTGGTGTCAATGTCAGCAAGTGCACTGGGTCACTTCCTTGCTCCTGGCCTCGCGTAAAGATTCCTACCCTCCTGGTCCAAATGTGTGTCTACTGTTCACCAAATATCTAAAGCATCTGAGCCCCGGCCGTATGGCCTGCATACATCCGTTTGGGGGCATGGGGAGGTGAGGTTGTCATGGTAACATGTCTAATCCCTTTTGCGCCCCGGCAGGTGTGACAAGCGTCGGAGAGAACAGGAGAGCAAGTACATTGAAGAGCTGGCTGAGCTCATCTCTGCCAACCTCTCCAACATCGACAGCTTCAATGTCAAGCCTGACAAATGTGCCATCCTCAAGGAGACCGTGAGACAGATCAGACAAATCAAAGAGCAAGGTACCAGCACTGTGCAAATTGCACCCATACACTCCTGGTCATAAACAAAGCCACATACAAAACATTTAATTTGTACCCTGCTGCAGGACAGATGATGCCACTGATGAAGTGATGTGTTTGGTTCATGGCCAGGCTGCTTCAGAGTGACAGCCACTCTGGCTGTTTGTATTGCTGGGGGTAAACGAACACCAGTAATTGAAACCAATCCTTGGTAGTCATGGCTCAAGGCTGCCAGTGACAGTGTGTATCTGTTAGTGCCAAAAGCTGCCTCTCTCTGGGAGGCTGTTGGGAGACACTGGTGATTCAGAAATCAGACCTTATGGAGAATCGCTCTGTCCCCAGGTCTTTCTCCAGTCGTTTTGCAGATTTGACACTAAGGAGGATATTTTCTTCCACCTGTTATAGCTCGGTTGAGATTAGATATGCGAGGTTAAGTGGGTAAGGATGAGAAAGAGCGAGCAATCACACTAGAATCTACCCAGAGGGTCACAGCTGGCTACTGCTGGCCCGGGTGTTATGCAGCCAGGTTGCTATAGTTACAGGACGGGAATGATGGAGGGCCTGTTTTTTTCCGTCTCTTTTCTTTTCTCTTGTCCATTTAACACACCTTTTCCCTCCTCTTGTTTACACATCTTTGCATCATATTCCCAGGTGTCTCCTTTATCTATGTCAGACACTTCTTTCTCAGTTCTGTTTTCATGTGCAGCCTAGTTTGGGTTAGAAATGGAATTAAATCCAGTGTCATATTATTTGCCGACTTGCTCAACGCCACAGATGACCCCTATATAGAGTGGTATCTAACAAAGCCTCAGACACATGCTGATTTTAAAAATAGAAAGGCATGCTAACCATGCATCCAGGGCTCATGCTGCCACCTGCTGGTCAGTAAAAAAAAAAAAGTACTTTGTCTTAATGTCTAGGGCAACAGCCAACTTGAAATCATAGAAAGGTTGCCATGAAAGTATGATGTACAGTGATCAGGGAAAATACTATGAAATAACATATTTTATAGTGTCGCTGAAAACAAAGCTGCAAAGTACAAAATTGATAAAAAAGTCAAAGGGGAATAGATAGCTGTTGTAAATATCTCTTCATCAGTAGTGTGATGTGCTTCCTCTGTCCTCAGGAAAGAGCTCGTGCAGTGATGACGATGTCCAGAAGGCTGATGTGTCCTCCACTGGTCAAGGGGTCATTGACAAGGACCATCTAGGACCGCTGCTCCTACAGGTCAGCTTACGGACAATCAACAGGGGGCAAAAGTCCAACTCCAATTAGCTGCTGTTCCATATGCTTGATTATCATTGCTCACTTTTAGTTGATAGAAAAGTCCCAGCTGGGTTGTAAAAGAGCCAAAACCATAATTAGATAAGCTGTTCTTTATGTTGTTCTTTGCTTTGATAAGTCTTCCTCCATTCATCTCTATGTTTTTGTGGCCCTGCTGTTCTCAGGCATTGGATGGCTTTCTGTTTGTGGTTAACCGAGAGGGCAGCATTGTATTTGTGTCAGACAACGTGACGCAGTACCTACAGTACAAGCAGGAGGAGCTTATCAACACCAGTGTGTACAACATCATCCATGATGAAGACAGAGAGGAGTTCCACAAGAATCTACCCAAGTCCAATGGTGAGACATGGGTTTATACATGACTGGGTGTAAACACATTCAAGATCAGATGTACCTTAATGTACACTCAAGTGTGGGCCCTCTCTCACACATGCGCATAAATGATTTAACACATGAATATCTGTTGCCTGTTTCTCTCCACAGCACCAAATGGGGCATCATGGGGTGGAGAGGCACCCCGGCAGAAGAGCCATACCTTTAACTGTCGTATGCTGGTGAACTTTGGTCATGGTCAAAGTCATGGGATGACAGAAGAGCGGCCTGTAGGCCAGCGCTATGAGACAATGCAGTGTTTTGCACTCACTCAGCCTCGGGCTATGATGGAGGAGGGAGAAGGTAAAATTATTGTTAACAACCTCGAATTTGTTTTTTTTTTGGTGTTTTTTTTGTTACAACACTTAAAGATGTTACAATGTTTAACATGTACATTGGTTTATGCAGAGGATATGATTTGAAGTAGCGGTAGGCTTACACATAGTGTGTTGCTATGGGTTGTGCTGTATTTATTGGTCCATTTGTTCTCACAATTTGCAAATAAAACACGAGTAAGCTTTTGTATGCCTGGCTTCTCATCCGTTACAGTCAAATGAGGACTTTACGTTGTCTAACATTATGTTGTCTTTTCTTATCAGATTTGCAGTCATGTATGATCTGTGTGGCACGACGCATCATCGCAGTAGAGAGGACAGAGAGGTTTAGCACTCGCCATGAACTGTCTGGTAAGTTGCCTCTGTGTTACAACTAATAGATGAAGGTGCTTCGCTGAGTGTGGTAAATGTATATACTTAGACACACATAGACATTAAAATACGCCATTATTATTAGTACTGATGTGACAATGTGACTTTTCGAGCCATGTCATTCTAGATATTTCAAGCTGTACACCATAGAGTCTTAATACGCTGTATTAGGAATATATACTAGCTCTAAAGTAATTTCCTTTTTACCACCACTAGCCATTACTGTTTGTGTAATCCCAATGATGCATCTTCTCTTGCAGGTAAACTGATCGAAATTGAACAGCAAAGTTCTCTTCACACCACTATGCGTCCAGGCTGGGAGGACCTAGTGAGGCGCTGCATGCAGATGTTCCTCCATCGAAGTGAGGGACAACCGTGGTCCTACAAACGCCACTATCAGGATGGTATGTAGTCCTGCTCCCCCCCACTACCATCTGACTTTCCTTGTCAACTTTCCACACCCTGTTTTGCATGTGAATGTATTACGTAGAGTTAGAGCATGGTCATAGAAAGGTATGATCTATTATTATGGGTGCGGGGCAGGTTTAAGCATTGTCAAGGAAGCTACAATCATAAAAGCATACAAGGAATGTTCCAGAACTCAAGTCACCTCAGGATAATGTTTGGTATGTGAGACACGGCCCCTCGAGATAAATAAGGCTCAAACCATTAATAAACAATTTCCAGTATAACAGGAAACCGGATTTGTAAGACTCATTGAATAACAATCTTCACTTTATGGGGTGTGACAAAGGATAAACATACAGGGTACCTGCCACTGCCACATTAAATAGTGAACTGCACTGACCAATAATATTACAGTTTTCTCCCCTAAACTAAGCTTTGTCATCGCAATATGTATCGTCATGTAGGTGACAATAATGACAGTTTAAAACCTCTACATTTAATTTTCAGTACTGTTGTAAGACTCTCTGTGATTTAGAGTTTTGTTTTGTCTTGTTCTTACCCATCTGGCCTTCTTTGTCAAAAGATTAAAGCTATAATTGCTGTGTTAATCTAGTCAGCTTCACAATAAAATCTTTTAGAAAATTGAACACTGGAAGGATTTTTATTCTGTAGCAGCTACATGGAAGTTTCATTTGTTACGTTACCTGTGGTATTGACCAAAGGTCAACTCTTGCATTTATGTCAGTAGGTCAGGTTTCATAAAGGGGAAATATAACTGAAGTGTCTAGAATGAACATATTATTGAGTTGAGGCACACCTTTTACCGTGCCCTTTTGTCGTGTGGGGAAAAAGATCTGTGTCACCTCATCACAGGCCTTATAGAAATTCATCTTAAGTTCTTGCCAGAACCAGCTGTTGTACAAGCTTTTGCTTTCTTGTGTTAGTGTGGGCTTTCATTTATCTTTTTCATGCTCCAGCTTTCCATAACGGCCATGCGGAGACCCCACTCTACCGCTTCTCGCTCTCTGATGGCACCCCAGTCACAGCCCAGACCAGAAGTGACCTCTGCAGGAATCCCAACACCAATGAGCCGCACTCTTTCCTCTCCACACACTTGCTACAAAGGTGCAGATGCTGTAATACTACTACGAGAACTGTGTTGTATGTGCTTTAACTCTGCCCTGTTTTGAATATTTGCTGTTTATTGTATTTTCTTGTAGGGAGCAGAACAGTTACCGTGGAAACCAGGGTGGAGGCATGAGGCCCCAAAATATGGGCGTGAACAATCCCAACCAACAGATGAACATGGGTCCAGGAGGGGGCATGGGCATGAACAGGGGCTACAACATGGCTGAACAGGGCAACATGCCGCAAAGAGGAGTGCCTCCATACACTGGGGGCAACCGCATGAATCCTATGAACCAGATGAATCCCATGCATCAGATGAATCAAATGAATTCGATGCATCAGATGAACAACATGGGTCAGATGAATCAGATGAATTCCATGCATCCAATGAATTCCCCCATGAACTCGATGAACCAAATGGGGCCCATGAATCAGATGAGCCACCACGGCATGCATCAGCAGCAGCACCAGCATCAGCAGATGGGTCAGTTCCATGGAGGTGGAGGCGGACCTGGCAGTGGAGGATACGGAATGGGAATGACCAGTCCCCCCCAGGCTAGTCCAGGGATTAATGCCCCCCCACACAATGTCATGGGTTCACCAAGAGTCCGAGGAAGCCCCAAGATGGGTGCCAGTCCCTTTTCTCCTGGAGGTATGAACCAAACTTATCTAGAATTCACGAAAAGAATCGGCAACTCTTAGTATGCAGGATTTAGAATTACGAGTTCTTAAATCTACTGGCATTTGTGTTAATAACTACGTGGCTCTATAACATGACTTTTGTTATTCCATTGCAGGTATGAACTCTCCTATGAGCTCCAGTCATCCTGGTAATTCTGGAGGTGGCGGAGGAGGCACCACCTTCTCCAGCAGCTCCTTGAATGCCCTCCAAGCCATTAGTGAGGGAGTGGGCAATCCAATGCCCTCCCCACTCACCTCTCCACCCCCCCACAAGCCTGACAGTTCCCCAAGCATCAACTCCACCAACCAGGGAGCAGGGGGACCCTGTAAACTCCCAGCCTACTCTGACTCAAAGAGCCCAGGCAGTTCACTGGGGGCTGGAGGAGAGCAGCAGCACCCACACACCCCCACCAGCGAGGGTCCTCCTGACAAGCCAGACAGCCAGGCCAGCAGAGAGGTGGGTCCAGGGGGAGAATCCAACCGAAGGGTCCCTGACAACAAGTGCCACAAGAAGCTGCTGCAGCTCCTCACATCCCCGACAGACGAGCTGGTGCCATCTAATCACACACCGGGCTCCACGCCTGACGCTAAAGACGGAACAGTGGGAGTCACAAGCCCCTCGTCCTCGACGGGTGTGTCCTCCTCTACAGGCGGGAATCATGGCGCAGTGTCTTCTTCTGGTGGCACAGGACATTTAACAAGTCAGTCACTGCAGGAGAAGCACAAGATCCTCCACAAGCTCCTGCAGAATGGAAACACACCGGATGAGGTGGCTCGCATCACAGCCGAGGCCACTGGGAAGAGCAGCCTGGATGCAGGGGCACCGGAGCCTGGGCCTACAGCCACCGGAGGGGCTCGAGGATCAGAATCAAAGCAGGAGCAGCACAGCCCTAAGAAGGAGAAGCCTCACGCCCTCCTACACTACCTCCTTAATAAGGATGACTCTAAAGAAAGTGGTGATATCAAGCCTAAGCTGGAGGAGCTGGAGGGGAGAGGAGCTCAGGGTGCAGGAGTCACCAGCTCTGACCCCCACTGCATGGATGGGAAGGTCAAGTTGGAGCCATCGGATGAGGTAAAGCCAGAATAACAATTTGTTCAATGTAGTTTAAAATGCCCAGTAGAACTTGTCGCTGATCATTCTTTTGTCTCGATGGTTCAGACCGAGACCCTGGAGACCATTCTGGGTGTCCCAAGGAACAACTCTAGCTTCTACCCTGAACCTGACTCCAGAGCAGGGAAGGAAGTGGGAAACAAACCAGGAAATATGCCTGACAGTTTACATGGTAAGCAAGTGGAAATTAAACTAAATGTAACACTTGACAGCAAAAGGGTTCAGAACACAGAATGTACACTGTATTTGCTCTTGTGTCAGTCTTAACATTAGAACCTAAATGTGTCGAGGGCTGTAATTTCATTTTGATATTGTGTGTCTTTTAGAGGGGGAGAGAGGCCCCATGCCTCCTGCTCAGCGGGCTGCCTATCAAAGAGCCTTGTCCATGGATTCCAAGCCCATGGGTGGAGAGGGAGCAGTAGGAGGTGGGCTGGCTGGAAGAAGGAATGTCCCCTGTCCCACGTTGGTCAAACAGGAAAACATGGACACTCCGATCCGAGGGGCCGTTCCGAATGGCTTTCCAGGAGGCATGGGTGTGTGTCCACCACGAGGCAACCCAACAAGTAACTTCAACACTCTTTTCTTTGCAATTACCAGGAAAGCTTTCTATGAAGGTCTGTGTCCAACAGACATTGGAGAAATTTGTTTTATCAATACTAAGTTCTTTTACATTTAACATTAAACCCCACAATCTATGAAAGAACCGAAGCTTAGGTTCCAGTATTTACTGTGTTGCCAAGCATACTGATGAAACACTGATTTCTGTGGTCTTTGTGTTGTTCAGGAGGTATGGGCAGAGGAATGGGAATGCCCCAGCGGCCTCCCATGTCAGGGCCAGGGGACTGGGGGATGCCGAGGGCAAGCGGCAGTCCTGTGGCCGGACCAGGACACCCTGGCATGGGTCGCTCTGGTCCAATGGTAGGACCCATGATCAACCGCTCCAACAGTTTACCGGCAAACACCAGGTCTATGCTGCAGCAGCAACTCATGGATATGGGTATGTCATGTCTCTGTTGTAGTGTGTGAAACCCTAACTAGTGAATGTTTGGTGCTTGAACTTAATTGGTGCATAATATGATGAAGTATCCGAACAAGAATCATTTTCTACTAATTGGCCGGTTGATATTTTCACATGTTGTTTTCCACTCTATATTGATAATACATATCTATTATCATCTCTTCAGGTACCAATGAAGCCAATATGGGTATGAGCCGGTTTAATGGACCCGGGCCTCCACCTCAGTCCCCTTCCTGGCCAGACTCTGCTATGGGAATGGACAGACCACAAGGAAGGAATCCAAACAGGTGAACCCTCCATGCTGTTCCCAACTCTATCCCTCTGAATTTTTCCCAAATTAGTAAACGTAAAGCTGAATTCAGAAACTGAGCTTATGATAGTCTGCTTTTCTTGAAGTGACTCAACATCTCCTGTGTCCATGTGTAGTAGGGACCAGTTTGGAAACCCCCTGGAAGAGCTGCTGGGGCCTCTGGCCAACAGTGAGGGCCCAAGTGATGAACGGGCACTTCTAGACCAGCTGGACTCTCTGCTCAATACTGCTGATGTCATCGCTCTGCAGGAGATAGACCGAGCCCTTGGCATCCCTGAAATAGTAGGCCAGGTAAAGAACATCCTACACTTTGCATGTTTTATTGCATACAGATATTAGACTTGAAATTGTGAAACCCCTCGTACCTGTGATTTATCAACGGTATAATTATGTAAACACCTATATCCAGTGTTGTGTTGATATTGCAGTAAATTTTACTTTGTCAAGACAAACATGACATGCAACCTTTTTGTACCTCAGAACCAGGGACCTGAAGGCCGCCAGCAGGGCCCAGATCAAGGCCAGGGACAACACCGGCCATCAGAGCCTTTCCCAGGGCCGGACTCCTCATTGGGCATGAACCAAAAACCCATGTATAACCAAGGCTACCCCGGGCCTCCAGGTCCCCCCTCGGTGGGCATGCAGCCCGGTTATAGTGGCAACGCGATGCAAGGCCAGTCTCCTGGAGGCTTCAACCCTGTGATGAATCAAATGGGCCAGACAGGGGGCTTCCCTGGCATGGCAGGCATGGGCAACCCCCGTGCAAACATGATGCGGCCTCGCATGATGACTGCCACCAAGCCTCTCCGACTGCAGCTGCAGCAGAGACTGCAAGGACAGCAGGTGACCACACAGACATAATATCCACCCTAAAAGTATTGTTATACAATGCCCAGCCAAAAAAAAAGTAACACACTTAATATTTCATTGGACCGCCTTGGGGAATATTCCCCTGCCATCAGGGAAGAAAAATCCATTGATGAAAAACCTGATCTGGTAGTTAGCTGAATTTTTTGGCCACATAACTTTGCTGAACCTTAACCTGACAACCTGAAGCAACCCACCGACCACATTTCTTCCTTGAAGATGATGGTTCACCACTATCCTTCCAGGTTTTAATGATGCGTGTCCAGTTCTTAACCCAATTTTAGTAGTTTTGGCAATTTCCTTAGTCGTTTCTTTGCTTGATGCAGGCCATACTTTGACCCTTCTGAAAAAGAGTATAATCTAATCACAGGATATGTCTTCTGACAGGTTATTAAATAAATGAGAGGCTATTCACTGCATCAGTTAGGGTTTAAATAAGTTGTTGCAAGCTGAAACACTTTAATCACTGCAGTAATTATCCAATGAACGGCTCTCACCTATTTGCTTAGTTAAATCCAGGTAGGGACTTTTTTTCCCAGGTAGTGTAATATGACATAGGAATACAGCAAAGCAATTTGTGTCTTGTGATGCTATGGTAAAAGAGAACATAAAAACTGCCATATTGAACCGGATTTATCTTGTTTGATCCGGCAGTTTATGAACCAGACACGACAAGGCATGAAGATGGAACATCCCCCAGCAGGAAACCCTGCCATGCATCCGGGCATGCAACCTGGCATGCAGCCTGGCATGCAGCCTACAGGCATGCAGCCTGGCATGCAGCCTACAGGCATGGCTGGTCAGGTATGTAGTCACCACTTCCTCACATCTAATATAGTGTGCATTCATTTGTCACTTTCAAGCAGTCAAGTCGCCACCATATGTAGGATTGAGGTCAAAGTATTGATGTTTGTCTGCAGTCTGGTTTCCTGAACGCCCAGATGATGGCTCAGCGCAGCAGGGAGATGATGACCATCAACCAGATGAGGAGGCAGCGGGTGATGATGCTGATGCAGCAGCAGCAACAGCAGCAGCAGCAGCAGCAGCAGCAGCAGGGGGCAGCAGGAGGCTTCAGTCCTCCTCCTAATGTCACTGCACCAGCAGGTATGGACAGCCCCATGGGAGGTCCCCCTATGAACCAGGCTGGACAGCAGGGTTTCAACTATGGAGGTAATTATGGTGAGTTAAATAAAATGGAGCTCTGCTTCATTTTGTCTTAGATCTCTTATGTTTCACACTCATGATTGTTGTCTTATTATTGTACTTGCAGGGATTAACCAGCAGGGGGACCCATCCTTCATGGCTCCAGGTAGCAGCCCACCAGGAAACATGATGCAGGGACGAATGGCAGGTCCTCCTCAGAACACCATGATGCCAGGGATGCAGGGCAACCCACAGGGAGGGCCTCTGTACCCATCTGGAGACATTAAAGGCTGGCCACAGGGTGGCATGCCACGCAGCAAGTATGTAGCAATAGAATAGAAATATCACACAATAGAGAGAGAGATTGAATACAGTATAGAGAAAAACAAGAAGTAAAATTAAAATGTATGTATATATTGCACCTGATATTCCACGGAAAATTGACAGGAAACCAGTGAATTGAAATACTGGGATCTTAATAGTCTTAACGGTATCAATAAAAATCACCATTTTAGCACCATACTCCATTTGCAGAGCTAATAACTGTCATAACTTCCTTAATTTTTCTGGTTTTCCAGCTCCTACCCCCAGCAACAATTCCCTCAGCAGGGCAACCAGGGCCAGTTTGGACCCATGATGATGAACAACTCCATGGGGGGACCCGGGCCAGTCAGCGGGGCCGGTGTGGGACAGATGGGCCAAATGCCAGGACAGAGGCACAGTCAGATGCAGGGCCAGATGCAGGGCCAGATGCCGGGCCAGATGCCGGGCCAGATGCAGGGCCAGATGCAGGGCCAGATGCCGGGCCAGATGCAGGGCCAAATGCAGGGCCAGATGCAGGGCCAGATGGGCATGAACCCCATGGGTATGGGCAGAATGCCAATGGGACCTGATCAGGTAGGTTAAGTAGTCTTGCACGAGACTCAACAGTCGTTTTAAAACACAGGTTGAAAAACGATTCCCTTACATGTCTGTTATCTTCCAACTGTGTGTTGCAGAAGTACTGCTGAAGATGACTGACAGCATCTGACATCTGTGGCAGAGTGGTCAGAGCCCTGAGAAGAGCTGGACCTACACACTCAAAAACACACACACACGCAGTTGGAGTTCTCCAGCCTACAACGTGGCGCAGGAGACGCGGCACAACACACTGCTCATCCTACAGGAAGTGGGCTACAAGGACAAACACACATACTGTCATTCTGCTACGGTGATGCACAAACACAAGATATCAGTGTGTGTGTGTGCGTGTGTGTGCTCACGTGAATGACCGGGAGCTGTCGGGCAGTATTCAGTCTCGCGGCCAGGCTGCAGAACGGGACTACGGTACAACTGGCTGTGGCGGCACTTTACCTGGAGGCTTCTGTGTGGAATAAAGATTGATGCAATATTTCTTCATCGTTACAGCCTTACTAGAGATTCAATGCCTTCACAACCATGGGTTTCTGTTTTGTTTCTTATCCTTTGGATGCGCCTCATTCTTGAAGTCATTGGAAGCTATAAGCACACAGTTTACTATGTTATGCAGATTGGAGCAATAACTCTCGCCTCTATGCTTTAGACTGTAACTGAGCATCATTACCCCTGTTATAAGCAAGCAAATGGTACTGCAGTATTAGATGTCCTCTGTGAATATGAATTGTAAATATTCTACAAAATATATCAAACATGCTTTTTAAAGGCCCATTATTGCACAAAGTATGAGACCTGGTTGTATTTTTGTGTCCCATAGGTCAATACTGACTTGGTTGGTTTGCTTTTCTTTTTATCTTTTTTTGTATGCCTTTGCAAATATTGCAGGCGTGTTTGGGTTTTCCTTCCCTCGTTTGTAATTTTCTGAATGCTGTATTTTTTTAAATTTTCCAAAAAACTTCATGTTTTCATGTTTTAGCGAGGCACTTTTACTTGTGACGAGTATCTGGTGAGTCGAAGGTTTGAGCTTTCACACTGTCAGAGGTTTTATAGGAAGGTGGTGGAAGTGAACTTTGACAGGACAGTCGACTACACACAGTGATTTTGTTGGGCTTTGTTCGAGGTGAGCTGTCTGGGGTTCTGCCTGCAGCGCGGTGAAGACGGGAGCACACACTCCTCAGTTTACCAACAAGCCCGGTCCCTGCAGTGTTCTCCCCTCCCACCATCTCCGTCTAAGTGTATTTTTCCTCACACCATCTTCTTTTGACTGTTATTCTCAACTCGCTGAATCTACCTTTTCAACATGCGCAATCCAAAGATATTTTTCCACATCTCTGTATAGTTTCTGAGGTTTCTGGTGTACATTTTTTATGATATGTGTTATATTAGTCTGATGGTAAATGGGTACATATCATAGATTCTGTAAAAGCATATGATGGTTATGTACTGTAAGCATAAAAGGGCATGGGGCTCAGTTGTTCCGCCGCGCAAAGAGGACTGGAAACTCCACAGCAGGAAGTTTTAAATCCAGAAAAAAAACAAAAAAAAAAACGAAGCATGTTTTTGCTGTGAAAGAGAAATACCAATGGAATGAAATCCACTTTAAGACATATCAATATCTCTTCTATTTTTCAGGAAACAACTTCATTTTATGTCCAGATTTTGTCACTTCAGGAAAAGGGAACTTTGTAGAGTCTGAATGAAGTGCAAAAAGAGGCAAGAGATCATTTGGTTTGTTTTTGTTTTTCTTTGTTTGGAGGTCAGATAAGCTGTCATTTTACAGGATGTATATTACAGATTTTTCTGTTGATGTTGATATTGATGTAAATACAAATTTCTATTTAAACACTCTCGACTCTGGTTCTCATTATTTCCTCACTCTGATTATGAGCAGCAATGCTGTATTTTACTCTGTCTGACTTTAGTAACTGTACATATCAGCTGGTGTAGTGCATCGACATCATCACTCTGATCAAACAGAAATGATGAGAGCTGCTGCTCTTGGGTTATTAGAATGAACTGATGAAGGAAAAATTCATGCCCATCTTTAGATCTAATATTCTTCTGTGAGAGGGAAAGCTGCTTTGCTTGGATTTTCAGTAAACAACCTGCTTGCTATTGTAATGTAGAAAACTGGCATGAAGCTTCTACAGTATGATGAAGTAACTTCCTTTTTTAAATAAAAATAAGTGAAAGTAGTGATGGAACCATATAGAGATACTTCAGAAGAGATGTGACAACAGATGCAAATTTGTGAATTTAGTATTTGGATATTGGACTTAATAAAAGGAGATTAAAAGGAGTCCAGTGCAAGTAAAATGATTTTATTTTAAACTCTACCCAAGTAAAAGTACACAAGTATAATCAGCAAAGATTAGATTGCACAGTGAATGAGAGGTGATTTAAAACACAGCAAACCTTTTTCAGCCAGCTTTTCCTCCCTTCAGCCCAAACCAGGAAAATGAATGTGTGGAGGGAAATAGCTGATATCTCTGTTTCATTAGTTTTTATAGTGTTCATAATGAATCCAATATTCTCATAAGAAAGTAATGCGCAACCAATGGACTGCTTTGCCAAAACCTGGCACCTACATTACCCACAATGCAACTTAGACAAGGTTACATGCAGCTTCCTCTGGGGCCACATGAGGTTTTATACTACTTTTTCACATATGCAGTAGTACTACCCAAGACCTGCAGACATACCTTAATGTGTAAAGCTGGTGGAGTTACCCTTTAATGGAGTTGGAAAGAAGAAAATTTGTATTTAGTAACTTTCCTCTAAGATTTAAAGGAATACTACTTTTTTGTCTGTCGTGTAAATTAAACCATCTGTGAACAACTCATCGGAAACATGACAAGGACACAGCTGTCAGATATATATGTAGTAAAGTAACGTTCACTGTAACTGTACCTAAGTAGGCTAGGGTACTTGATTACATGTTACTTTCCACAATTGATGAAGCAGATTCAGTAGGATTGATAGAGCGCTGTTCTCCGACGAAGTCTAAACCAACTTTCCACCATCCCCAACGACCATACTAACGACTGTCGTTGGCAATAATGGAGCACATACGACCCATAGACATCAGTGGCCTTGTGAACGCCTTCTGAGAGGTTAAATAGCTGGACCTCCACACCGGCTAGTTGGACTAGTCTCAGCCTCGTCAAGGGAGCAGGAACTGATAAAGCCTCTCAGATGAGAGGTGAAACGTCTTCAAGACAAAAACCAAATCCAGTTGCATTCGATTCAATTTCCTTGAGATAACTATGACCTGGATGAATGAGAATATTCACAACCTCCTTTGCATCATCAGATTATTGTTGTTGATTCATGGATTACTTATTGCTTTATGGATACTGATCATCATATTAAGGGGGAGGACTCATTTAAAGGTGCACCATGTAGTAAGGAAATTTTAATTAGAGGAGAAAAATTTTCATTGACAAAAACATTTTTATTATGCCTAAACAAACTCTCTTTGTTTGACTGTTGACATGAGTGACTAAACTGAGTAAACAAATTGACCTCAACAGACAACACAATTTCACACTTTTTTTTATACTTTGTTCATATGTGGCGGACCCTGCCACCTTTTCACCTTCAAACAGTGTCCTGGGGAGCTTATTTTCCTCTGAGAACAGCTTGTTTATCCAGTTATGAAAACAAAATATGATATTATTACCTCATTAATATCGTTACTGTCAAAAAGCTTACATTTCTTCTCCAAAACGACGACTCGTGCCCCTTTAAACTAGTCCGTGTACTTTTGGGTAACTTGATGACAATGCATCAAATTGTTTGGGTCGTCAATAGTTTTCAGGATAACACAACCGTCACGGAAACATAATGGAGTAATGTTACAACACTTCCACAAGTGACATTACATGGAAATACTCGAGCAAAGCACGAGTATCCCAAAAGTGTCCTTGAATTGAATTTTGAGTTTGAAATGATCAACAGATATCTGATGTCAGCAGCAGCAGCAGCATACTATCAGATGGTGTTCTTGGCTCTTCCGCCAGCAGGGGGCGCTGCTGCCCGTTAGCATCTTCTCTGACCCTCACACAGGAGCCAACACGAGCTCTCTACCCTGCAGCTCATTTCATGCTCCAGGGGGTGGGGGGCGCTAGAGAGCTGGAGGAGAGGTTTGACTCCTGTTTATAGACTGAGGGATCAAAAAAATAATAATTAAGAATGAAGGAAATATATAAAAAAAACAAATCCGAGACACAGGCCTAATTGGATTTAATGGTAATAAAACGTCGGGTACAGACTGATTACGGAGGCCACAATAGCCCGGTCCTCATTCTCTCCACAGCTCAGCCGCATTACGTAAGAGGGGATTTGTCTCTGACATATAGATAATTATTAGGAATCTAAAGAGGAAGCGCTGTAAATGGTTTTCAGGATAAAGCGGAGACACTGAGCAGTTGTATTTATTAAAATAATTCTGTGTTCAAGTGCTTGTGGACACTTCTCTAACAGCTCGGGCATTGTCGGTTCCTGAAAGAAAAAAAAAAAAAAAAAAATAAGTGTATATATTAATAGTAAATGTATAACATACGACTGTACTGTGGGAATCTCTGCTCCCTCCCTCTCCCTCTCCCTCTCTCTCTCGGAGTGTTGGCGTGGTTCCCGGCCCATCTGCGGCCTGGCCCGTGGATTACTGTTTGTTAATGTTTCAATCAGCTGTGTGTTGAGGAATGTGGAGCTATTTAACCTGAACTTCCCCAGGTGTGCCGAGGCGCCGCTCAGTCTGGGCCCCGCCGCCCTCCCCTGCCCTTGGCACAAAGCTATCACACAAACACAATCACACACTGGCCACGCCGGGGCTGCAGCTGTGCGCATCGCACCGCAGGGAAATGGGAAAAACATTGCACCAGGGAGACAGAATAAATCTTATAACGAATCGGCTCGCCAAAGCCGGTTTAACCCCCGCGGTGCCGGGGAGAGACGAAACAACACGGCAGATCTACGCGATAACATATTGAGACAGCGCAGTTTCGTCACGGAGTGAAACTTGTTTTCTCGCTTATGTCATTCTTGTATCACCTCACCTCACTTCACGTTTGTCACTCGTATGTTACGAACGCACAGAGGCTTAAATCATCTTTTAAAAAACAAATTGATCTCGATTCTTTCACTGATCTTGATTGATCTTATTTCACTCAGTTCGTTTTCAAAACTTTATTTCCAACTCTTGCCACCCTTTGTCAAAATTTTTAAGACTTGACGATTTGAAGGGAGACTTCCTCTTGTAACGTGATACGCTAATGACCCATAGAGAGGCAAATTACCAATTTAACTGGCTACGAGCCATTATGTTGACCACCAGCTTTGGTTTCATGTTACCTGGACGACTTAACAGCTTCTCCTCGGTGTAGCACTTTTTTTTTTTTTCTTTTTCTTTTTCTGAGTATCATCCACTCTACACTCCCACTACACTTCAGTCAGCAAGAAGAGATAAGCTGTTCAGATGAATGTGTTGTTAATCACAACTGATAATAAGGCCGTAACAGCCCATAATAACCACATGTGTGTCATGTTTCACAGCTGTGGCTCTGGGTTTTTTTTTCCAAGGAATCAGGACTGAAACTCGTGATTCAGCACAGGCACACACACACACACACACTCACAATCACACACACACACACACACAATGACACAGAAGGGTTCTTGTTCAAAAATAATTGTCTTGTTTTAATAAAAACACCAATAAGGTACATTGTAAGAAAACAATATCTTTCACATAATGTGGCATTGTAATATACAATACAGTTTGTCGCTCAGGAATCTGAGAAAATGTATTTTTTCTTCTTTTACAAAATGTTGAAATTCTCTATATGGTTTACACAAGATACAAAGAGCGTGACAGAAACATTAGCTTTCTTTAGAAACTCTACAAGCAACAGGCGACGCCAGTTGCACTGAACTCGTCTTGGTCCCCCGGCTAACCCAGTCTATATCTGGACACCCGCCGGTCTTCTTCTCTCAGGGCCCTCTGATCAATCGAGAGCCCTGAGTGACAGAGATCCTCTCTACGGCGGAGGACGTCCGCGCAACGTCGTTTCGTTTTCTAGCATTGGGAGTTTGAAACGTCCCTACACAGTTCAAGGTTTTTTTGAATCGATGTGATCTGTCACATCGGGTAGCCTTGTTCGTTCTTCGCGGTGCTCGCTGTGGGGTGATGGATGGCGCGAGCTCTTAGCGGCACATAATCCTGTCGTCTGAGCATCCGTTCTGCAAGGAGAGAGAGAAGAGGAGGTCGATTAGTACATCTGTTTTACACACGAGGCGGTGACAGGCGAGCCCGGAGCGCAAAGCTGACTTTTACGCACGGGGCTGGCACCTTTACGCACGCGTATGTGCGTTCAAAAACACATGCTCGCAGCGGTGCATTCATCGTGCAGTGCATGTGGAGAGATATTTACCTCGACTGCGATGCTGGCGAGCTCTGCGTTCAGGGTGGTGAGCGGCGTGCGGGGCGCGTTGCTGACGGACAGCTGGCGGCTCTTCTCCGGCTCGTCGAGCTCGACCTGCAGGTCCCAGATGTAGTCGATGACGTGCTGCAGGATCTCCACCTTGCTCGCCTTCTTGTTGGTGGGCAGGGTGGGCACGAGCTCCTTCAGCTTGCTGTAGCAGTTGTTCATGTCCTGGAGGAATACGCTCATCTGCTCGTCCAGCAGCGGGATCTTGCACTTGGAGATGGTGAGGCTCTGTTCGGACAGGCAGCGCACCATGTCCTCGCCGCCGACCTTGCTCTTCAGGGCGCAGGTAGATCCGACAACCTTCATGTTGATTAGTGTAGGAGGCGTAGTTTCCAAAAAAAAAGAGATTAGTCGAGCAAAGAGGCTTTTCCTCCTCTTAGAGATGTCGGCAATGCAATGTTGACAGTTCGCAACATCCACATGGGCAAACCTCCTCGGATTTATAGCGGAGCAGCAGCCGGGGGCGTGCCGGAGTCGTCCTGTTTGAAGACGGTGAGCCAATGAGGAGGCCGGGTTCGTATTGAGGGGTCGGTCCGCGACAGCGCTCGCAGCCAATGAGCGCGCTCGGCTGGTTATCGGGATTTACAATCTGTTTGAGGGATGGCGTTACAAATGGAAACAAATGTGTGTCTTTTATGGGTAATATGTGGGAATCCAGCTGTCCATGGCTTGGGGACTCTGCAGGTGTAGATAGCCTGGGGACAGTCACGGGGCGCTGAATGCCTGGGTATGCGCTGTGAGAATGTGTGTGGGATGCGACAGGATGAATGGGATGAATGGCTAATGATAATTAGGCTGCCACAGTGCCCTAGATTTGCCTCTCGCAATTGTTTGATGGCACTGCAGATGTGGATGACAATGGTACAGTAAAAAGTAAGACAATCGAGTGTCCAAACAATCGTGGGAACAGATTCACTTTTTATTAACTTTAATTAGTTCAGGGTGATTGAGTTAGTTCGGAGTACAGTTTACAGTAAACGGCGCGGAATGCAGTCACTAAATAGATTAGCTGTTATTCGATTTATCAGATCATTAGTTTAATAGAATTACTTTCTTTTTTTCTTTTCTTTTTAGGACAGATTGTCGGTTGTCGGAGAAAACACGCTGCGCGGTCACTTCTCTCCTCTTTTTTTTTTTTTTTTTTATAAAGCTCAAAGCTCTCTTTATGCTCTCTAACGGCGCTTTCCTCGCAGCACACAGCCTCTTTTAGCTGAAGGACGCCCAGTGTGAGCAGCAGCTTCACGGATTCCTTCACATGTTTCGCGGTGTGTGCTCAGCCTTGTGTGCACACTCAGATCGCATCGCTCTGTTCTGAATCTTCCCCCCAGATTGTCCAAACAAGCCCGAGCAGACTGGCAGGCGCCAGCGCGGTGACGTCACCCATTCATCCGAGCCTTGACGCCTGTCAGCCTGGCGCCGCTCGGGCGGTCTCCATGGAGACGTCAAACAAGAGGGCTCGCACTCCTCCATTCACCTGCGAGGCGCGCGGAGCCCTGAGAACAAACCGGCTCCGGAGCTTTGTCGTTCATTTATCACCTTAAAAAGCAGCGGGATGAGATTACCGCCCGGCGCACCTGCAGAGGGCTGCTGTCAGGACGAGGAGGGGGGGAGGAAGAGGAGGGAGGGGGAGGAAGGAGGGTCGACATCATGTTGTTACCGCGTTTAACACTAAATAACTGATGCATTCCTCCACACAGCCCGCTGGGGCTACTGTGTGTCCCTGCGGTTACTGTGAAAATGCTTTAAAAACAAGATTTCATGCATTTGAGTTTATTTGCAGGAATGAAGTTCTACCACCTCATCAGCCCTAACAGATGATTATTACGTCAGGTCATGCCCTCACTTTATAATTAGGTTGTATACAAATGTTTGCAAGGAAGGAAAAAGTTTTTTACTTGACTTTTTACTTTTTTTTTATTTATTTATTTATTTATTTATTTTTTACTATTTTTCACTTCTCCAGTATACAAGCTAGCATACAATTCCTGCACATTCAAAGCCTTACTCAAGTAAAAGTACTTAAGTATTATAAGCCAAATCTACTTAAAGTACCCATCAACCAAAGGAGTAGCCCCTCTCAGTGTCATATTAATTTATAATGTTTATGGCTTTACTGATCAGTTAACATGTATTTTAATATTCTACCAATGTGAACCTACATTTTCTATACCAGGTGTCAGCTGATGATGTTTTATATGGAAAATCAGAATATGTAAAGTAACTAGTTACCGAAGCTGTAAAGTAAATGCAGTGATGGAGTGTAACTAGGTACATTTACTCAAGTACTTTACTTGAGTACAATTTTGAGGTACTTGTACTTGTACTTCTGATACTTTATACTTCCACTCCACTACTTTAAGGAGGCAGTTATCATACTTTGTACTCCATTACTTTAATTTGATAACTTTAGTTAGTAGTTTTAGTAGTAGCCACATGAGTGCATTTTTAAATCAAGGTATTTTATCAACAGACTTAAAAAAGACAAAAAACAAATCAGATTCTCAGAAAAATATCGGATCCAATAATTAGCCAGGCTGATAATCAGTCAACCCATAATATACAATATTTATTTATGTGTATTTAACTTTTACTTGAACTTTTGATACTTAAGTACATTTAATATCATGTACTTGATATGTAAGACTTTTTCTCAAGTTCTATTAATGGGTGACTTTCACTTTTACCAAAGTAATACAAACATGGTATCTTTACTTTCACTCGCAGTATGTTTTTTTTGGTACTTTACAACACTGAGTAAATGTAGTAGAGTGAAAAGTGCTGCATACGTAGCATTGAATAGAAATAATCACGTAAAATTCAAGTGTCTGAAACGTTGTCTCGAGTGAGTGTACTTACATTCCACCACTGTGTAATACGATGTCACCCTTTTAAATGAAGTTCCTTTACTTAACTGAGGTCTGCAGCATATGAGTGTTAGATATAAAAACATGTTTTTGCAAATGCAAGATTTTCTTCAGTATTGTTATAAATGCATTGCACAGACTGATGCAATGCACAGTGTTCCTCCAAGTCTTTCATTAATTAGCCTGTTCTGAAAGGAATCAAAAGCAGCCTTTCTCTCTCCAGATTCCACCATAAATGCTTTTTAAAGAGCTGCACAGATGTTTCCAGACCAGAGATAACGGCTGCATTGCTCTGCTGTCGCGTTACAAAGTTAACTACCGCCGGGACTGTTTCTTCTAGCAGTTGCAGTAGCCTGTAAAAACTTTTTAAAAAACTTTCTTTTTTTTTCCTTTTCTTTCTTTTCTTTCTTTTTTTTTTTTTTTGCCCTCTGTCCTAGGTCGCAGCTGACAGGGCGGAGGGAGGGCCGGGTGGGCAGAACAATGGGAGTGCGGTGCAGGGATTGTGGGAGAGAATCTAGGCTGGAGCCACAGTGTCTGGAGCGCCCCTCCACTCCCCTCATCCAGCTTTTGTTCAGCTGCAAAAGCTATCAGCACTTCCTACTGACACCAACAATAACTCCACACAGCTGGGCCCTTTTTAGCCTGTTTACAGCACATCAAGGCAGAGGGGAGAGAGGGAAGACAGAGGGAAGAGGCAGAGGAGGGGAAAGAAAAGTGAAACATATTAGCTCCTGATTTTAACTGACAGAACGGCAGTGCCCTCTCTCTCTCTCTCGCAGCTCCCCTCTTCTCCTCCTTCAACCGCTGACACACAATCCATTTCCCAGCGGGCTCTTTACATGTGAGCCGATTATCACTTTTATTCCTGCGACCGGCTACTGTTTGTGTCAGGGCTGTTGCAACATCCTGCATCCATCAAAAACAGCAGAAAGGCAACACTTGTCTTTTCTCTTTAAGGACATTCTGTATCTTGGCTATATTTGTTCCAGCACATTTCCCAGTAGCATTTTAAAAAAAAAAAAAGGAAAAAAAAGATAAATCGTTCCATTTGGTTGAGAGGAAACGTATTAGCGAACACGCCCTTTTTATCGCTCGCAGCAAATAGATCTACAAAAGCGCACTACAGGAAGCCACAAGGGGAAAAGTTTGTACGGGAATTCATTGTGAGGAAATAGGACATTCCAGCAATGCTTTCACGCTCTCGCCGCTGTTATTATTGCTGTGGGGACAATAAGTAGTGCGAGTACTACTTCCTGTTACATGAAAGTGACCAAAGCACAATAGTAAAACGCTTTCTTAGACAGAGGCTTGTGATTACTGAGATACTACTGTTGAAAAGAAAAAACGTGCAGGAATTTGATTATGAGAGGAGAGCAGCACATGTGAGTTTTCAACAATTTTTACTCACACACACACACCGACAAAGACACACACACACACACACACACAGACCGGCCATCTCCTCGCAGCTGTGGGATTAGTTTCCAGTTCCCAGTCTCGCTCTTCCTGTTTGCTTGATAATGATCACACCTGTGTGCAGGTGTGTGCAGAGGCTCATATGGGAGTGAGTAGGGAGGGGTGAGCGTGGTGTCGGATGCTGAAAAAATAAAAGACTTTTAACCGCACGACACAATGTCACACCACTCCCCGGCCGGGCGACGACTGATCGGTGCCACTCAAGGCCTGTCAGTCAGGAGGGTTTGTGCTGAGTGTGAGAGTTTGTTATGGCGTCTGTGGGTGTATATTTTCTGCCTGGATTCCTGGTGTGTCCCGGCGTGGCCTGGCACCTCCCCGGGCAGCCCAGCCTCTGTAATGACTGAGGACCAGTGGTTGGGAGTCACTTCCTGTGGGAGTCCTGGTTCAGAGATGTGTCATCAGCAGCGCAGACCGGCTGGAGCCTCGCTGCCTGTTGGGTGTTTTTCCCCTTGTGTGCAGGCAGGCAGCAGACTGGGTGGGTGGATGCATTGGATGCCCTTCCCTGAGAGCCAGGGGCAGGTTACGGGAACACTATCACCATCTGATAGTTGGTGTGGCGAGAAGCCGCCGAGAGATCCTTGAAGCCCCACAGGTGTCCTCTGAGCTGAGTCCTTGGCCTCGCAGGGACAGCTTGGTCTCTCTCTATCTCTTGTGTACGTGTGTGTGTGTGTGTGTGTGTGTGTGTGCATTCGCGCATTCACCGGACCCAAAGCTCACCCCTCCTTCACACCCCTGTGGCCATCTCCCTCCGCCTGGTTCCCACACACACTATCAAAGCCCTTTAATGGCTTCTAATTAGCTCCCCATCTGCTGGTGACAGCGCACTGGTGGCATGCTAAAGCACCCATTGAGAGCATAGGCATTGTGCTCTGGAATACTTTCCACTCCAGTGGCAATTGCCTGGAGAGAGAGCTTTAGTTGGGGGGTGCTGGGGTGGGGCTGGGTGAGGAGGGGGTGAGAAGGAGGAGGAGGAGGAGATGCTGGGTAGTGTTCTCTACAGTCATGGGCTTGGGGGAGGGCAGGGGTGGAGGGACGCACAATAGGAGACAGTGTTACGGCTTGTTGCAAATCTAATAACGCCAGAGTCCCTTTTCCGTCCGCTGGTCATCACCCCCACCACCTCCAACACCAGCAACTATTTCACAGTCCACCTCGCCCCTCCCTTGACTTCTTCACTTCAGCAACAGTTTGCCCGCTGACAACTCAAATGTGACTTTGCGCCGAGGCCACAGTGAAACCGGCGACACAACCTGATGAGGTGCTCCATTGTCCCGAGGAGCCCTGTGGCTACTGCTCCCCTCTCGGACCGAACAATAGGCGCACCTCTAAAGAAACTGTAAATGTAGCCTAATGAGGCCTCTTCATTAGCAGAACCTGTCTGTGTGTGAATGTGGCCTGTTTGTCAGATCCTATGAGGCCTTCTCCTCTCCAGGACTTCCAGCAGGGCACAGGTCCACTGGTAGCAGAAGGGGGCACCAGCTGTTCCCAGCTGGTAGCCAGAAGATGCCTATGGGGGACAGGCCTGATTGCTGCTGGCCAGCTGCCCCCTGCTGCAGGAGGGAGATGGAGAACAAACAAATAACTGCTGCCGTGAAAAACCATCAGATCGGCCGCATTCTTTGTCCGCAGACAATGTGGACTGTCTTCTCCCTTTCGAGCTACAGAGGAAAACAAGTCTGCAAATCAGCAACAAAATTCAAATCCAGCCAGACAACCGTCACGATGGCCACAACATCCACAACAAAAGGGGAAAACACACCCGAGGAAATCGACACACCTGGTCCAAATTCAAATTATGCTCAGGTAGCATCAAACTGTTATATGCAAAAACTGGGGCGTAGAGCGAGCGCCATACATAACACAGATAGTCCACATGACGTTAGACTTTCAAAGGGAGTGCAGTGCATTTGTCCAGTTTTGCATTTACAAGTTCTGTGGAAAACCGATATGTCCGAATACCAT
The DNA here is from genome assembly GCA_039737535.1 of Lagodon rhomboides. Taxonomy (NCBI): domain Eukaryota; kingdom Metazoa; phylum Chordata; class Actinopteri; order Spariformes; family Sparidae; genus Lagodon; species Lagodon rhomboides. The sequence goes on along the minus strand of CM077785.1, from coordinate 9,999,245 downwards.
GTGTAAAAATGTCAAACACGAGACTTTCACGTAAGAGAACTGCGTTGGTGTGTGAAACCAACAGTAAACGTTAACTTAAATGAACTTACATCTGTAAGTTAACAGACGTTATGTACATATTTGCTTTACATCTTAACATATCTGACGGAGCTAGCGTACTTACAACAGCTGTAACCATGATCTTTTCCTAAACCTAACTGAGTAGTTTTGTTGCCTCAACCTAACCAAGCTGCGGCCATTAAAGGGACTTGAGGCAGGATTTGTGAAAAAATAAACATGCATTTTAAGTTTTTTTAATGCTAATGGGTGCTGAAGCGTTCAAAAAGAATGAGCCCACCCACGTATCTCTCCATTGCCTTGAACAGGCTGTGTGCTGCATAATGTACTGCAATTCATGGTCTGAATTTCCCGCGCAGTCCTGCGGACGTGACGTCATATGATGCTGAATGTGCGTCCTCGACGGCTTGGCTACAGGAAGAAGACAAGCGCAGTGGACCCAAACTAGTGTTTGTGTAGTAATGGATTCTGCTACGGCCAGAAAACGACCCACCACCACTCCAAGTCCACTAAAAAGTCATACTAAGAAGAAAACAAAGGTTTTATCAGCCTCAAGTTGTGAGTCGAAACAAAATTATGACCAAAGCCGGGCCGGCACCCGAATAAAACACATGCACATTTGACTGATGGAGGCAGCTTCAACTTGAATTGGGACTGAAAACAGATGCTAACATGGCTCATTTCTAGTGACCAGGTAAGAAAACATTACAGGTCATGTTTAGAGCTTGATTTGAAAATCATATGAGATCACCGAGGACTCGGAGTGACCTAACGTGCAAAGTAGCATTAGCTGCTAACATGTAGCTTAGTCCACCGCTGTGTAACACTGAATAGTTACAGACTGCGCATTTTCCACGGTCCTTTAGTCTGAAACTGAATAGTTAGAAATATGTCCCTTCATATATGGGACCGAAAGCCCAACCTGTTATCCGGGAGGTGACGTTAGCAGCTGGCTGTAGCCACAGGCTAACGGTTTGTTTGTGTCTGTGTAGTAACATTAGCTGCTAACACACAGCAGTCCCGTATCAGAGACGATATTTTTGTCCACCAATATGCCGTCTTTGCTTTCGCCTGTGCCTTTCAGACTCGCCGCTTGTGTGTTGCTACACACAGAGAGCCGGCTTCCCGGCTGCTTCATGTGTGCACAGTTCGCAGTTGTAGGCTACCAACGTCATTCCGCGGAGGTCTCGCAGTAAACAGTCACATGAACAGCGAGTAAAGAAATAACAGTGTCACAGCATCAGCTGCTCTGCTGTGAAGAGTTCATGCGCACTCCCACGGCCGTCGTGTCACTATTGAGTCTTACTTCTTGATCCTGCCCCATGTCCCTTTAAGTGTTTCTTTTTATTTTCCATGAGGATCACCTGACTATGCATCTGCTCTCCACAGAAGTAAGTGTGAAGTGCTGGTGTATCACCGGCAAGCGAAATTGGACTTTAGCGTATGAGAATGCATGTCTTATTTGCAGAAATCACCCAAGTTCTGTGTTTGTTTAATTATATAGATTTTTTATTTCATCAAAGGCTCTGAAAGAAATATCTCCCATTAAGTCATTTAGTACGAATACCGAAACTAAAAGACAAAAGGACTCAGTCATTGAAAGTTTTTTCGTGATTCCATAGGGAGGATCTGCTCGATAAATATGGAGCAGATTTTGTTATTTGTTCTTCTCTCTTCTCTCCAACATTCTCTGGCTAGAGAAGGAACTGTCCTGCCTTGTCCTGTCCGTTTGTGTCAGGAAAGTCTCCACAGCAGAAGGACGCACTAATTGCTCCTCTACTCTGACCCACACAGGGATCCAAGTAGGGGGTGGATGTATTTTAGCAAGTTAAGAAAGAGAAGAAGAGAAGTCAGATGATACCAGTGTAGTCATGACAAATGCTAGCCCCCTCTTGTCTTTTGCAGCATAAAACTTGGAAAGATTGGAAATTGGTTTTATTTTTACCCAAATACACTTCCACACTCTATAAATAGGTAAAGAAAATGTAGTGGTAACTTTCCTGTGACATAGTTGATCTTGAAAATTACAAACTTTTTATTTAATTTTATTATTCTTTATAAAAATGAATCAAGAAAATGGTCAATTAATCCCAGAATATGGATTTAATGAAAACAATGGAACGACCCATAATAAGAAGGTCACAAAGAATGTAATGAGGCTGTAATAAGAAACGGAACTAACACATTAACATCAACGTATTCAATTGTCTGAGCTCATTCGGGTGTTTTTCAGATTCCATGGCAACTGAACGCGCCACTTTGAAATGACAAGCAAGCGCCACGTATTTGTGTGTGTGTATGAGACGAATGGTCTGTCACCTAACCTCTCTCTCCATCCCACACACACGCACACACACACACACACACACACAAACCCGCACATCCCCACAGCTGCACAGAGGCGTCCAGTCAGCACGGCCAGGGGACATGGGAGCCAAAGCCCAAAGATGGAGCATGGACAGTGGCAGCTGGGGAGCTGACAAAGCCCCATTCAGAGGGCCCAGGCCTGGGGACAATGGCTGGGCCAGGCTGAGCCCTCTCCTCCACTCTTCCACCCAAAGATTAATACTTCAGATGGGCTTCCCGGTGGCAGGCAGGGCTAAAAGGAGAGCCCTCCTGTTTGTCACTGGGCATTGTGCGAGTCGCCTGAGAACCAACCTCTTGGATGAGCTTGACAAATGAGAGCCGCCATTGACAGTGAACAGATTGGGCCTGCCACTTTTGTTTTGATTGTGGAGCGGGTATAATCAAGTTATTTGGGCCTCGGGGAGTTTTTGTTTCTCTCTCCTGATGCTCTTGACACCAAAGTCCCACCTTAACAGTCTCGGCTGGCTCAGCTGTGATCTGAGCCTGGTCAAGTTTCCCCTCCTGTTTGTTGTTTCTATTTATCAAAGCTGCAGCAGGAGGAAGTTAATTTACTTGGGTGTGGGAAACTGGCTGCCTATTCATGTGGCCCCACAGAGGCAGCGCAGGTGCAACAGGTGTAGGTGTGTGTATTCTTGTCACAGTCAATAGGGCTACAGTAGAGTTATTGTTATGTTTTCTATGCAGATGTCCCCTGAACACCTGACCTGAGTAATGTTAAAAGAATCGCTCAGCTAGGGGACTACAGTAACCAGAGACCCTGTTAGGTAAGGGTTAGGGGTAAACACCACCGGCTCCCCCCCCTCCCCCCTCCCTCCCTCCCTCCCTAACCTTTTCTCTGTTGCTGTGAGGTGAGCGCAGCGCAGGTGTTTAGCCCCCAGCTAGGCAGCATTTCAGGTTAAACTGTAGGAACGCTGCCCCGCCTTTACACCAGGAACTAGAAGTGGCTGCAGAGTACACAGCGTCACACCTGCACACCTGTGCTCCCAGTGTGTGCGTGTGTGTGTGTGTGTGTGTGTGTGTGTCTGGCTACTGTGATCACATCACATGATTTCACAAACGGGAAATGTTCTACCACTGAAACTTATCATCAGTTAGGGACCATGTGCTGTATTAAATATGAATGTTAGTATTTGATGTGCTGCCTGAGGCTCATTTCCATCTGCGCTCCCCGGGCAGGATACATCCGAAACGTCCACGCAGTGACGGAACAGCAGGAAGCAAACTAGGCAAACAAGACAAAACACACACACAAACACAGTACATTTACTTAAGTACTATACTTAAGTACAATTTTAAGGTAGTCGTACTTTACTTAAGTATTTCCATTTTCTACCACTTTATTCTTCCACTTCTCTACATTCTGGAGACAAATACAGTACTTCTTACTCCAGAATGTGTTTCACAATAAAGACAGCAACTCCCATCATCCCACACTTCTTATATATATATTGCTTTGTGTTGATTGAGAGACCTCTGGCAGCAGAAATGACATACTGAGCGTTTAACATCATACTATGCTGGATTTGTTGATTCCTGTTGGTACACATGATTCAAAGGTGACAGATCGTTGATTGTTGAGTCTCATTCCCAGGCTGTCAGATGCAGGCGCTTTCGTTTGGCAAAAGGATTCGTCTTTGAAGACCTGGGAATGAGACTCAGCAATCATCCATCTTTCTCCAGAGCTGTTGACAACCGGGAGTGTCCCGAGGCAAAGTTTTAAGAAAATAAAAAAATAAAAATGTAAAAGGCTTTCCGGGCTAAAGGTTCTGATTGATCTACCACTCTTTACGTCATGGATGTCCACTGAGTTGTGGCACTCACAGAGAGAGCTGACTGCAACGAAAGGGTACAACAAGGTCACCTAGAAGAAGACATCGAGGCTTTTACAGTTTTCCCAACAAAGTAAACAAAGTCACGCGCTGGAAGAAGGCCAAGCCATTTATATTTTTGTTTTGGAGAAAAGTCTAAAACTCACAAGGCTCTCCAGTATCTTAAGGTGACGATATTAAATTGGATTTGTGCGTACAAGGACCCTTAATGACTGTTTCTCCTGCCTGCCACCAACATGCACTACAGTAAGACGTGTGGGAAAGGATCATAGCGTGCATGACTATCTTTGCTGTGTCCACAGAGAGACAGTCGGAACAGAGGGCGCTCATTCAGTCAGCATTACACATGCAAATAAGCGGCACATAGCTAAATTAAACTGACCTAAAACCAATTTCCCCTCGCCAGCTCACTCAGCCTTTGACTGGTTCATAAAGCAACGAGCAGCAGACTGAACATTTGTTTTCATATGCTGTGGCTACAATAAGCGAGGCCCGGGCCATCTGCCCTCTCCGTCCCGGTGTTACTGCCGCGCATCGACAAGCCATTCTCACGATAAAGGAATGTGCCCTTCTTGTAAACACACATCGACCCCCTTGAAGTGCCACAAGCGCCATTCCCCTTCCCTGTTCCCTCCCATCCCTCCTCTCCTCTCCTCTCACGCCCGGGTGTCCCCTCATCCACCCCAGTCTCCATCAGCCCCCCAGGCCCGTCTCCTGCCAGTCCCCCTCGGCCGCCCGGGGGACGATCCTCCCCTGGTTCCCACGTGGAATTGAGAGACGCGCAGCTAAGACAAGCGCCCTGCTTTCCACCCAGGGCCCACTTCCAGGAATCTGCCTGTGTGAAACTTCTCTGCGGCAGAAGGTGCCCTACTTTTAAACTTCATTCTTCTCCCCGGGATTGTTTCGGGGCTTTAACAAAAGGGGAAAGAGCCTGTGTGCGGGTCAGCAAGGGGTGTGTGCGTATGTGCATCTAGGTTACACCGGGGTGCGTGCGCTCGCGTGCACGCCCCGTGTTGATGCGGCAGTGTGTATGTGTGTGTGCACGTGAGGGGAGGGCCGCGGGATTATAAAGAGGAAGTGAATGGGAAGTACACACTCAGTGACAAAATAAGAGGGAGACATTCCTTTGCTGCCCCTCCCCTCCGCCTCCTCCCGGCTCCCTCTTTCTCTCCTCTCCCTCTGCAGTGGCAGGGCCCTGGGAAAATCAAACAGGTGGTTTGGGCCTGGCAGGAAAGCTGGCTGGGCCCGGGGTGGGCAGGCCTACAGGCTGCTGGGGGCTATCAAAAGCTCTTAGGCCCAGCTTTAGGCCAGCACTCTGAATGGCCCCGGGCTTCATTATCATGTGAATTCTGGGAACTGCCCTGGGCCCCCAGTAACACCAGTGAGCTGCCCATATGGCGTTCGCTTGGCAACTAGGGAGACCCGGCAGCCCCCCCCCCCACCCTCCCTTCCAGTGCTACTCCTCCATTCCAGCACTCCTGATATCAAAGGAGGACAAGGAGGAGAGGGAGGCAGAGGCCCAAAGCCCCCCAGCCCCAGCCCTCTCCTGGGGGGGCTGGACCACACAGAGCAGCAGTGGACAGTCCTTAGGGACCCTGGATAACACCGCTGCCCTACAGGGCACTACAGCTAGACCTGCTCTGGGTGGATTTAGCCATTGAATTAGCATTAAAGACACATTCTAACGCTGTCAATTTAGCATCAGAGCCAGCGCTTTGACGGATAGAGATGTCGGCAGCCTCTCCACTTCACGAGGGGGGCTCTTAATCAGATGCACTCCTTCCATCAAACCATGTCTCACTGAGGATGTTAGAGGGTAGATGCCTTCTGAATGATAACTTTCAGAGTGCACAAAGTGTCTTCACCAAATATGTGGTAATACAAGTTTGGTGATTTCTAAGTACTGGCTGGCCAAGGCTGATACGGGTCAGTTACATAAGACTCCTAGAAGACTAGAAGGCATCTTTCTTTCGAAGCATTTTTTCCTGCACTTGTTCAGGTAGTATCAGTATCAGGATTAGAAGGGTCTACTTTTAAAATGTATTCCAATACATTACTAATTCCCTCTTAAAAAATGTTTCAGATGACTTCAATACCAAACATATGCTATTAAAGACAAGAGAAAAGAAATATCAATAAAATGACTTTAATTTCATTTTATCAACGAGTGTGTAATCCTGTTAGTCATCCTCTTTTTTACTGAATGTATTGGTAATCTAATTACATTTTGTAACCTAACAAAATATAGTAAACCTTTTTGTGTCCTGATTACATAATCCTATAACAGGTATTCTGTCACTCTCCAAGCCTGGGCAGTATTCAAAAGATGTATCCTGCCATCGACTCGTGTCCCATAAACTGTCTGCAATCATTTTTTGCCCCTTTTTTTTAAGTTTTTTTAGCCCCTTTGGAGCAGTTTACACTCCAACACAGGAGGGCCACAATATCTTAAATGCTGTGTTGAAATAACAATATTGCAATATTATATGTTATATCAAGATAAAAATAGATATCTTGATATTTTGAAATCTATTCAAGGCACTTCAGAAATGTTAGGTCCGGCCGACAAAATCCAATATCACAAAACAAATACGTCAATACCGATATTGCAACAATATTGTATTGGTACCAGGTATTGGTACTACAATAACACCACAATGAGATTTTTGATAAGCAATCATCAGTAATATGAAATGTAATGACTAAGTGGGTAAAGACAAGTGTGAGAAGAAGTAGAACAGCGATAGCCAAAATCTAAGGCGATATACAGTTCATATCAGTGATGTTATATTTCCCAGCCTCAGCTGTGTGACCAGGCCTTTTGTGAGCCATAGCAGCCAAAACGCTGAATATCTACCATATGCAGTAGGTGTCCCGGCCCTACGAGGCCCCCCACAAGAATTCCAGATACATTAGCAGGGACATAAAAATCCCACAGAGACCCATCTGAGGTAAATAACCTTGTGAGTCATCTGATTTTCCTGGATGAGGATGAGGACACTTCTACAGAGGAGATGTCACTTAACAACAGAGCAGGAATGCGGCTCCAGCTGCTGCAGTCAGCCACCTGCGCTACAGTGCAGCGGGGGGAGGAGGAAGAGGAGGAGGAGGAGGAGGAGGAGGAGGAGGAAGTGTGTGAGCTATGCGTGTTATATGTGCCACATGATCTCATGCTGATGAAGAGACTAGATGGCTCCGACATTGTTCATTGTGATTACCGAGGTGTATGTCTCTATGTGTGTGTGTGTGTGTGTGTGTGTGCGCGCACGTGTGTGTAGGCATAAACAGCACATGTGGATGATCGAGTCAGCTTACTTCACTGCTTGCACCTGTGATAAAGAAGGCGAGGTATGGAAAACAGGAGAGAGAAAAACAGGGCGGGGAGGGAGGGAGGGAGGGAGGAGTGTGCGAGTGGGAGAGAGAGGATGAGAGAGAAGTAGAGAGAGAGAGAGAGAGAGCTGAAAGTGTGATCTGACTTCTGAGGAACTCTACTGGTGATTCATGCCGTTACACATGGAGCGATTCACTCCCTCTGCAGCTGTGCGGGCCACATGCGCAATATGATTTCACAACATCTTCCCTGTCCTTGGAAATTCCTTTTTTTCATCCAGCCCTCTCACCCCCATCCCTCCTGTCAGTGTGCTGGCTGTTACCCTGACAGAAAGGCAGGTGCACGACTTAGTCATTCTTCTCTTCCCCGAATAGGTCTGTGCTTCGCTGAGGCTTTAGTCAGCTAGAAGTGCTCGGACAAAAAGCGCCGTAGGAGTCATGTGTTTATCAGACAGTAGGTTTCACAGTGCTGCTGGTGTTATCATCATCATCCCCGCTCCCTTCAAGGGAAAAAACTGTCTCCCCGAAACTCAAGTGACTCAGTATTCCTAGGTTTTGGTTCCTGCTTTTTAGGCTGTGCTTGTTTACCTTTACAGTATCGCTCTCTCTTTCTAGTATTCGATCCGCTCCATGTCCAGTTGTGACCCAGGGGTGAGCTCACACCCAGGGTGACGTGTGTGTTGGGGCTGTGATTCATCCCACAGCTGCCCCCCCTGACCAGCTCCAGCTCTGCAGACTGTTTACAACAGACCCAGATTCATAGCAGTGAGTAAACTTTCACACTTGGAGGCCGCAGTGATGCCAGAATCCAGGACGTACGTACATGATTGGCGTCTGCGAGGCTCGATGAGTAGTCATTCCACGGCCATGTGCTTCGGTGTAGAAACTATTACACAGATCGGAGAAGCATGTCGACCCTGATTTCAAAGCATATTAATTCGAGAAGCCAATAAATTATCATCATTTTCCCCATGAGATCCATGTTCGTGTTCATACCGTGGCTGCAACAGGGATGGACCGACTCAGTGTGCCAGAACCACAACACTGACCTCATCAAGCTGATCTAGCATCGACCATGACACGACCGTTTCCAAATTAAACACAGTCATTTTAGAATTCTGTTTCTATCAGTAATATTCAAACTACTGGATCATAGCCCTGGTTTTCCACTCGCCAATGACTTTTTCAGATTGCAGACAAAAGAGCTCAAAGATGAGACTAGAAAGCTCGTCAACGCATTGGCAATGCCTTCTTAAAGTTTTCAAGAAGGCCAAATATCTGGTCTCGTCAGAGACAGATTGGGCAGCCAAGCAACAAGCTGTTAAAGGTCTTAATATGTAACCCCCTGTTGCAGATGTGCCTCCGATCAGGGGCTTTTGTCAGCGATCTCCAAATACAGTGGAAAAATCAGAACTACGATCCTGTAGTGTGAACTCTGCATTAAATTCATTAAGTCACAGACAGCACAGCACTCTGTAGACTCATGTTACCTTGAATAAAACAGATAACTTACACAATCAGTTGATTGCAGTGACATTGCTTTTGGTTTAAGAAATTTGACAAGCATCTTTAACAGAGATTCAACACTGAAAACTGCCACGTGAGGTTAAGAAGTATATGCGGGGACACTTTTTATACTTATAACCACCATCTTTCAAACTGCTGAATGCCACTGACCTCCAAATGGGTTAGATACCCTGATGTTCTTACATTTGAGACAACAAATCTAAAGAAAGACAAGATTAATGTGTGACTGACATTATACTAAGTGATGAGATAAAGGCAGTGATAGTGAAGCCTATGATACGATTGTTACCTGACCTTGTCATTCTTAATCATTCTCTGTCACCATTCTTAGTCAGTGACACATTATAGAAACGATAGAAGGACAAGCGACAACAACTTCAGGCATCACCAACCATCGAATCATGGGAAAGTTAGTTTAATGTTTACCAAGGTTGCAAGCAAAACAGGTTGAAACCACTAGTTTAAATGGAATGGGAAAAGTCTATAAAGAAGTATTTTAAGAAAAACTCATGGTTCTCAGGGTGTAATGTAAAGTCATGATGAAGGCTGGGCTTTGAACCTCAGTACTTTGTGGTCATCACATGGAATGTGTCCATGTCACTGAATATCAAAAGATTGCATCTTGTCTAATCATTCTTTGATCTGATATTAGATTTTGATCAATTGAGATCCATATGTGTGCTGTTTAAGACGATTCTGTAAGATTAGATAACGTTTGGGATTTAAGCAAGTTAACGATCAAGGTATTGATTGACTGATGCCTGTATTTAAACTTAAAGGAGCACTATGTAGTTTTGGAGAAGAAATTCAATCTCAGAATTTGAACATTTACGATATTAATGAGGTAAAAAATACAAATTTCTTTCCGCAACTGAATAAACAAGCTGCTCTCGGAGGAAAATAAGGTCCCCTGAATGAACATTGCTTGAAGCTCGACAGGTGGCAGGGTCCGCCACATATAAACAATGTAAAACAGTATGAAATTTGTTCAGAAAAAATCATTCAATGAAGATCTTTCTCTTCTGATTTAAATGTCTTCCCCAAAACTACAAAGTGCACCTTTAATTAACAGCTTTTCACTGAGATTAAAATGTTCAAATAACACCCGTCCTCTGCATCAGATTACCTTCAAGGAGATGTAAGATGTTATTACTTGCTGTAAACAGCTTCAGGTGAGCTCACATTCTCTTGGTTGCATCAGTTAGGTGGGTGGTGCCTTTAATGAATATAACCTGTTTGATATAGATACATAATATATGTTAAGAGCTATATTCATTGTTTCATGAAGCATTTCAGTCCCTAATCCCCCACTCAAATCACCCACCCACACACACACACACACACACATATATATACCTCTTATCCCTCTTCGCGCCAAAAGAGCCAGCAGGAGAAACTGAAAGAAAAGAGAATGGGCCTTCGAATGGCGAGGAATGAGAGTTGAGTTGAGGAACAAGTGAGTGAGTTAGAGAATGAGAAAATGAGAGGGAGAGACAGCATGGATTCTTTTCTTTGGGGCCTTAAAGACATGTTTCCCTCAGATGTTGGCTCTTCTTCAGATGCTAATGGTTCACTCTTATTCCCAAGCTGGGCCTTAGCATAACAATGCAGTGGAAGTGAAAGAGCTAAACCTCTGCTTTCTTTAAGAAGCCAAAGCTGGGCTTTTCTTGTGGACTAATGCCCCTCTCTCTCTTTGTGCTCCCAGTGAAAGGCCTGTGGAACGCAAAGGCAAGGTGATCACAGAGTTTACTGAAAATGAGACTGAAACAACACACGGGCCCGGGCTGAAATTGCATCGGTGAAGTCATTGTAGACCAGCAGAAATGACCAAATATAGAGCAGTGAAGCTGGCTGGCCCTGAGCCAGAGCACTCAATCTCTGGAGTATGATGACAGCAGTCGTTTTGAATATTATCAGCTTTTGCTTTTAAAGCTGTGCTGAATTATGTCTGTTGGAAGACTCCAATCCAAATGTTATGACTGTGCGTCCCGTGCTGACTCCAAGACGCCAGAGTCCCATCTGAAAAGCAGTTGCGAGCCTGAAGGGTTTTTGGATGAACTGCGTTCTGACCTTGACGGGCCCCGAGTAGATACTGTGGTAGGGCCCTGATAGCCTCTGATAGCAAAAGACGAACATATGGTTTTCTGCTTTATCATTCATCAAGGAAGAATGAACAGGATGAGAGGTAAAGGACACGGAGGAGGACACAAAGACACTGTACGGGTCACGGCGGCTGCGTCGAGACATGATGCCTGCAACTTATCCGTGTTTGTGCGAAGTCGAACTGTTCCTTCTCATTACGCATCATTCAATTTTCTGCCTTTATGCGAACGCGGTTGGTAGAAATTTGGAGAGATCTCACAGGGCACATTTTGAGATGTGGTTTCAAGGCTGGCTGGCGTTTTACGACTGCATGTTTATGACATAGGCGCCTATAAAAATATTGTATGCTGAAAATATATGTACATGGGAGGGAATTCCTGCTTTGAGAAGGAGCAATCGGCAGGTTTTTTCAACAATTCCAATGAAAAAGAGTAAAATGATAGAAGATCTGATAAACTTAATTGATTCCATGTAGGAAAATGAACAAATGCATAGTATGTATAGAGAAAAGTAACTTAAAAGACTGGAATACCATATACAACTATACTACTAAATTCATCACCAACTTTTTTGGTGATTGGAGAATCAGTTTGAATAACCTTTTAAGGAAAAAAGTCAAAAGATTAAATGATTCCAGCTTCATAAATGTGGATGTTTCTGGTTGCTTTCCTCCTCTATGACAATAAACTGAATATCTTTAGGTTGTGGACACAACAAGACGTTTGAGGACGTCATCTTGGGCTTTGAGAAACAATTTTCATCATTCATCAACTTTTTTTTGGATCAAACAACTAATCGATCAATCGAGAGAATAATCAACAATAGACAATGAAAGTAACTGTTAGTTGTGGCCCCTCGTCCAGAGGACAGTGACCTGATATGACTTAAAAGGCATGACAGCATAAAGTGACGTGTGAACTCTAAGAAATCCAAATGAGGCTTCATCTGTTGTCCCTCGGGCCTCACGATGACAATAGCTGACTAAGTACCCCCCAATTACCAGGTTTTACCCCATTAACACCTCTGACGCGCTCCCTCTTTCTCCCTCTGTCCTTGCAGCTCTCCTTCACCCCCCTCTCTCTCTTTATGCAGATGAGTCCAGGTGCAACACAGAGGAAGTTAGCACCTCCTCAGCACGGCAACACACCCTATTTACATGCAAAACACTGGGCTTAGTCAGTAAATGTGTGAACACAGGTGTGTGCGAGTGCGACGTGGTAGCGATGTTGTCACTAATCTCTATGTCCTGACGCACTGTGTGTTTGCTCTGATACTGTGGAATCGCATTGTGTAATTAGACGCTTTGTGGAAACACATGTCAGTTCTCTATTGTAGGAAAAATACAGATGGAGGATAGAAGAAGCTGAAAATACGCCTCTCACAAACACAAGCCTGCATTTACTCGTTGCTGAATCGAGCTTTTTGTGCTCTTTCATTTGTGCGCGTATATATATGTGTGTGTGTAGGTTGAGAGGAAGTCGGTGGTGGCACCCAATGTCATTTGAAGCGGAGCGCCTGGCGCCACAGCATCAGGAACATCACTCCCTGGTGCCAGGCTCATTTTTATAAGCACTCTCTAAATGACACACAGCTGGCTGCATGGAGACAGCAGTCACTGCCGTCACTACGCCCTAATCTGTCTTTCCCTCTCTTTTCCTCCTCTCTCACACTCTGGTGTTCAGCTGGGCTGCCTCCCTTCCTCCCCCCCCTCCCTCCCTTCAGGGTCCAGACTTCGTGGAGCCGAAGCTGCAAAAACTCACTTCCTGGAGCTGGTGTTCACTTCCTTTCCTTTTTGTGGGACTTCCTGTGCTGCCTCTGTGATCAGGCCGGTCAGAGCTGACTCTCTGGGAGAGACTTCCTGATGCACAGACAGCTGGGGAGATAATTCTCCTTTTTTCTGCCTTTGTCAGGAATTTTTTTTTTTCTATCTCACTTCGTGTCTCCAGAGGTCTTCTTTTCCCTCTGTACTGTTTTTCCATTTACTCTGCTGAGCTGCAGGTTTATTTTGATACAGAGCGAAGCGAATCTGATCCCCCGGAGAGGGATCATCTTCTGAAAAGACGGACCTCCAAAGGGCAGCGTCACAGAGAAATGAGCCTAACAGATATCATACAGCCTAATGATGTCAGACGGAGCCACGAAACGTAGCTCATACCTGCTAATCTGGAGAAAATATCTCGCAATATCGCACCAGGCCGTCCCGTCAAGAAAGCCTGACGTTCACCTCAGCCGGCACCTCGCCCTCCCCTCTGGCGCAAGTGGAGGAATGTAGTGGGTGTGGGTGTGTGGGCCCTGGTAGCGAGCAGAGACTGGCTCTGGTTGGTACATCGAGACCGAGAACAGGCTCCTGTGATGGTTCAGGCAGGACAGAGCACAGACCCGCTGCAAGGAAGAGGCCTGCAGAGAGAACGAGGGAGTGATGCAGCTAAAATAAGCTGACGGGGGTTTTGTAGGAGAGAGTGTAGTTGATTTTGTTTTGATTTTAGATGCCTTTCTGCCTGAGCTCTCGGTGAATCCCAACCTGCAAAACACCACCCATCATCCATAAATGTTTAATCACTGCAGAATTCTCATCCATCATATTGCACGTCTTGCCAAAAAAAAGCTACACATGAACTTCCTGGCCACGGCGTCCATCTCCTGTTCTGCAGCAGCATATGTTCACCTTATGCTGCCTCCTCGCTGTATGTCCATCTGGCCACCTGGACCACTGGTGACAGCGGGGTGGCAGGTCCAGGGTCAGGCCAGGGGAGAGAGGGCAGCAGGGAGCACCACTAGCCTGGGGATAGAGGGTAAGATCCTAACCTGGACAGAGGCTATGAGCCGGTGTGCCACCTCGGTGTCCCCCCTCCCCTGCACAGAGGCCAAACTGTGAGAGTCTCCTTTGAGTGGACGTGGCTCACACATGGGCTCCTCGCAGACAGAACGTGTTGTGTGTCAGCCGGCTCTCTATGCTTTGTGCGGCGGACAAATGGGTTGAGTGTGTTGCTCCTCTGTTTGCATGGCTGCTCTCATATGTTTGAGGTTCTCTGAGGGGAATGACCTGGCAGGGGCAATAAATAGTTGGACTGGATAACTAGTGTTGTTTCACCTGAACACTCAATCTGCAGTCAAACAAGCCCAAGGGATGCCTATTGAAGTGCACGGCTTCTTAGGGTTTATGTTGCCTCATTTGACATCTACGCAGATAATATCAAGGTGTGTGGAGGAGCTGAGCTATGCAAACAGAGCTACAAGTGAAGGTACCTCGTGCAGATAGCAGTGTTTTGTATCAACCTCTGGCAGTTTCACTTTCCTGACGCAACAAAAATAACAGCAGCGGCGATACAATCTCGCTGCCAATCCGTCATAATTAAGGCGATGTAGTCTTTGGGACTCATCCTCAGGGATGGTGGTATGGTGTGTGTGTGTGTGTGTGTGTGAGGGGGGTAGTATGAGGGCGAGGCCCGTGCTCTGAGCATGTTCCGACGGGATCCCCAGGCTCTGCTGTGCCCTGGCCCCGGTCCGCCTGGCTCGGCCTGGCTGGCTGTTCCCAAGAGTGCTGAGTGACAGGAGAACACGGCGAACTCTCCACAAGTCCTCCACTTCCTGAGCTACTGCTGGGCTCGACAGCCCTTGGGAGCTCTGAATGGCAGCGGGCTAAGTACACACACAGGAAGAGGTGACATCTGAAACAGCAAATGCTGCAACAGTTTGTTTGTTGTCTCTTTAAACTGGCGAAAGTTTCGACTGTGTGCGTCGTGTCCCTGGGCCGTCTCATCACACCGGAGCATCTGCCAAATAACAGTATCCGGCATTCAAATTCAACGTAGAGTAAACTTTTTATTTCATGAATCTGCAGTGAAACGCTTGTAAATTCTGATGGTCCACTATTTTTTGACACTGCATGAGAAAACATGACGCTGTCTTTGATAAATATGGCATGCTCTAAAGAAAATAAAGTATTACCAGCTGGTCTAATTATCTAAAAGGCAAAAAAATTAAACAGTCCTACAGTACATGCAAGTGGGAAAATAAATGTGTCAACAAATGTTCCAGTGCCATGGTGCATTAATCACAGGAGCTTCAGTCTGATTATGTACAATGTAAGACTTTATTTTTGTGCTTCAAATCATTGTAACGTGCTTCATAATTCCATTAAAAAAAAATCTAATAATGAATTCTAACATACCCAAGGTATTAACCAGCTTAGCCCAGAATGTTTTTTTCATATAAAAGGAGATGCTTTAGGAGAGCTCGGGGATGAATGTGTAATGAGCTCGAAATAACCTAAAGCCCTTTTTTCTCTCTTTTTCTCTTCTCTGTGTCCTCCCTCCCTCCTCCCCTCCCTGCCGTTTTTTTTCCTCCTCTTTTGGGAAACATGCCTTTCCCAGCTGCACAGCCCCCACAGCGCGAGGCCAGGCCAGGAGCACAGCTGGCCAGACTTGGTGGAGCCAGTCGACAGGCGCATGGAGCGCAGCCCGCCCAGGGCCCGCTTCCTCCGCAAACATGCCCAGGTGTGGGGCCTCCGAGCTGGGCTTCTGATCTCTACCAAACAGTACTGTGTGTGTGTGTGAGTGTGTGTGTGTGTGTGTGTGTGTGTGTGTGTAGGGAGGGACGGTGGGATGAGGGATCAAGAAGGCAAAAGGGGGGAGGAGGAGGAGGAGGAGGAGGAGGGAGAGGAGGGGGTGTCATGGTGTAGAAGGGGGGGGTGTCCCTGCTGAAGCTGTGTCAACATTGTGTGCTAATGTGTGCGAGTATGTGCATCTGTATCTGCATGTGTTTGTGTTTCGGGAAGTGAGGGGTCACCCCCGGGGGAGACAGTGGGCAACAACAATTACTGCAGCATTGTAGCTAAATTGTGTCTGAATTGTTCGTCCCTGCCCACAGCCAGCCGGTGCCAGGAGAGAAAGGCTTAGAGTGGCTACGTAATTACTGTGCAGTGGCTCATTTGGAAGATGCAACACTGCTTATTAGCATATAATGGAAAATAAATGATCACCTGCAGGATGAGTACACACTCGTGCAAAACTCGGAGGGCCGTTTGAAGAATGTAATTCTGTGCAGATTACTGATTACTTTCCACGCACAACAATAACTGCCTACTTTCTGTTAACTCCGGGTCTCTGCGAGCTCTGTTGTGCTGCCTGAGCTGCGGTCTTAATGCGCTTAAACAAAAACACACTCCTGAGCACATCCAGCTCGGGCCACAGAGCTCGCCTCAGTAACTTTCCCATAAATCACTTCATAAATCACGGCGCAAAATGTACGTTTAAATGATTTCAGATTGCTTCGTAACAGTGACATTACCTGTGGCTGATTTGATACGCAGCCCCCTCCCCTACCCCCTCCGGTTTTACTGCGTTACAAACGATGGTGACCTCACGCTGGCCTGGTCGACATCCAATCCAAGCATTTAACATTATAACCAGATTCCAACACACACACAGAGAGCGGCCTTCAAATGCACGCTCGAGCACACACACACACACAGGAACCAATTCCACACTCTGCACCAGATGAAACATAGTGTAACAGGAGGCGTATGAGCTGGGGTCAGATCAGATAAGGCGAGGCCAGACAGCCTCAGATAAGCTCTTTGAACGACTCTATCTGCAGCGTCAGGGAGACGTTCTCCCCTCCAGCCGTTTCACATGATGACTGCTGGCCAGGCGGCTGTTGCTGGCCTGTTTGTGGCCTAGCCCTGCTACTAATTAACTGGGAGAGCCCAGGGCCCTCTGACTGACTGCCTTGTCTCCTCCAACCCCCCCACTCTCCACTCAGGATTGCTCATGCATGCATGCTAACAGACACTCACGCAAATACACACATAGACACATAGGCTCCTATCTTCTGTGGACCCCAGGAGGATCTTAGATGGTGTAGGTGGCCCTCTTGTGGTATAACATGGAGGCTGTTGAGGATATAGAGTGTGCAGTGTAATCCTCTCAGGTTTTGGGTCTTTCTGTCTGTCTCTAAATGTAAAAAGCAGATAGCAAAAATCATATCTGGGCTCAGCAATGCATAGTCATACATGCTAAACCACTATCCAGAGATATAACTAACATTGATCAAGTTTCAGTTCTTGTTGAGATATGCAATGAATCATTTAGTTCTCTGAAATGCAGCCAGGTATACTGTTACTCCAGTGGCTAGCCTACTTCTGCAGTTCACAACATGTGTGAAAGGAAGTTGGTTTAATAAAACAAAAAAATCCACATATTGAGTCATTACGCCTAAACACTGTGTTGCAATTGATAGTGACTGTGTGAAAACTAGTTTGCAATTGAACAGAGAAGTCTTAACTGTGAGCTAAAAGTGCAGTTAACAGTTAAAAGGTGCAAGTAATCCATCAACAGTTAACATAGTTAGCCAAAAGTAAGAAATTAACAGGTGAGACTGAAGACTGAAGTGTCAGACAAATGGTTGAATAGTTAGCATAAAGTAGATGATACACATTTGAAACTGATAACGTGTTAGACAAACTGTTAAATCGTTAGCTTACAGTCATGGATAAACAGCTGAAATTGATAGCTAAAGGTGTCAGACAAATGGTTGAACAGTTAGCTCAAAGGCGTGGATAGCCTAAACATTTGATAGGGATAACTCAAAGTGTTCGACATACTGTTAAATCGTTAGTTTAAAATCATGGATAAATAGTTGAAAAGCTAAAAGTAGGCTAATGGATAGAAAATGTTAGCCAAAGCAGCCACCAGTACAAGTAGGCTACAAACCTACCTAACAATTGGGAGTTCAACTGTATGACAAATATTGCTAGAAAATCCCCTTTTTTTAATCAATAGTGTCAAATAACATCCACCCTCAAATAACGAAGGGTGATTCGGTTCATCGAACTGTGCTGCGGAGGCACATAAGACAGAAACGGTTGGGAATCACTGGTTTAGTCAATCATAATTTCCCAGAGCCTCACATGACCTCTTCAAATTGCTTATTTTATCTGACTAACAGCCCAAAACCAACAGATATTCAGTTACATAAACAATGGAAAGCAGAACTCTCATATTAGAGTTATAATCAGTGAACGTTTGACGTGTTTTCTTGATAAATTACTCTAGAAGACAAATTAAGTTCATGTCAATTTATCAACTAATCACTCCTGTTAACTCATTAACACCCTTCCCTTCTGTTCAACCACGTCAAGGCATACCGTAGGTTTAAACTCAACAACGCTGACAATAAATCTCACACTACTCATATTGTCGAGTCTTGTACACTTCATTGTCTAATGTAAGCTTCTGATGACAGTCCAGTCGGAGGTCTGTGCTGTGTTTTAGCAGCGCTCCCCTCCCACGGTGCAGAGGTTAAAGCCCAGTTAACCTTGTATCTCCAGAAGCATTCCAAAGGCTGTCAGCTGGTTTTTCCTGCAGCGTCCCATGCAGGGTCGGGGCCTTGATGCTGGGAAGCCGCCCTCTGAATCCCCACAACAAGGAACAACACAATCAGGGATATTTGAACAACCACAAAGCGCATACATACACACACACACACATTCACATATGGCCGCAGGAGGAAGCTGTGTGAGTGCTGCTGCTACTGAAATCTCACCATGGGCCGACGTAGGTATGCTTAGGAGGATCAGCTGGGATTTGTGTTTGTGTGTGTGAGTGTGAATAGGTGTATTTGTGTGTTTCGGTTACTGTGTTTGTGTCTACTGGTCGGACTAAAAACGGTGGCTTGCTCACCTGTTCACACAAAGTGGACAGGAGGGGAAGCGGCCTCTTTTCACAGGGCCACAGTCACGGCTGAGTGTACACACACACACACACACACACAAACAGACACACACTGGCCTCCACATTTTTCCCCCTGCGCTCACCTGTTTGTTCAGAGGATGTCTGCAGCCTGATCAACTTAAACACAGCTCCAATGTTTCCACGCTACCTGTTTGAACAGCTGAGTGAAGCGTTGACTTTAGCACTTTGCACAATAGCACGGGATTGGTTTGGAAGCACACACAGGCCTCCTCCTCCCGTGCTCCTTCTGCTCGCGTAGACTTGGATGTGTTAAACGCTGCCCGGTGACCCACTGAAAAGACTCCCCCCTCCTCCCCTCCTCTAAAATAGCTCTCTCTGGTCTGATGGAGTACAATAAGAAATCTGGTTTTAACTGCATGTTTGTGGTCTGCATTGCTTACTATATATGGGCCGGGCCTCCCAGTCCAACATCTAATTATGTGTTGAGCACTGATGGGAAAGGATTACACACACTCACATCCAGCAGGAATCTGTAATTGTGTGAATGTACTCTGTGGATGTTGGAGTGGATGTCAAGTATGGGAAGCAGTGTGCTATTGAAGGAATGCCCTGGTGCCAGTGAGACTAGGGAGCAGAGCGCAGACGAGCTGTGGTGGAGCTAAATGAGGAGAGACGGCAGCGTTTATGACACCGGGCTGCATGCCTCTGTGATCTATAGGCAGCTGCAGCCCGATGGGCATCATCTGTACCTACACCTACACATGTACGCAAACGCACAGTTAAAGGTGTGTATGGAAAAGGGTGGTAACCTTTCAAACTTGGAGCTCATTCTATCTCATATAGGCAGTGAGGGAGACTATTACAGGCTTAACGCGGCACAGCGGGCTTGTCGGCGTCCGTCTGTCGCTGGCCGGCCTGTTTTGGGGGTCCGGGCGGAGGGGTTTTGTGGCTGCGGTGCTGCCTGAGGCCTGGCTGGGCTGATTTACAGGCGGCGTGGGGACATGTGCCGGGGATACTCCCAGAGCAGCCTGGTGGGGGCCAAAACAGCCACAGTGCTGCTGCCTGCACATCTGGAGTCTAGACTGAGTGGCTCTGCCGAGCGCCTCACTCCCTCCCTTCTTCCCTCTCCCCGCATCCATCCATCCATCCATCCCTCGGCCTCAGCTGCTGCGTCTCCCTCCTCCCACCTCCATCCACTGTTTGTGTAGCTGCCCGGGCTCAATTGAAATTTAAGATCAGCTCTCACTTTTTCCTCTCTCCCACTCACTTTCCTTCGCCCTTGTCTCTTTCTTTCTCTTCTCTCCCGTTTCTTGCCCAACCTCCAACACATCTGATGAAGGACAAAATAGTCAGGAAAAAAAATGAGTAAGCGTCATGGAGCGCATGTGGAAGACATCATAGGGGATTGTTATTCCTCTCCCTCTGAAAACCGGAGCCTAAGTGTTCACAGGGGGACCCTCCAGTGATCTTTCAAGGAATTGAGGATCAGGCTCCCGAGCCAAGGAGCGGTCATATAAACACATTGACTCTGACATACATAATAAACAGCAGTGCAATAAACATGATACCTCACATACTCGCTTTTGTCACACACAGCCTTGTTTTAATGGCGGCTCGTGTTAGCTGCTGCCAGGACAAATGTTCCTCGTTCAGCTGAAGACCTTGTAAAGATAAAGACTTCTGTCCGATCAAACTATCCTCCCTTCCGTTACCTCCACACACACATCTTCTCTTACGGCGTTCGTACAGCTTTTTAACAGTAAATTTCAAGCACATTTAGAGCTTTGTCACCGGCTGTTCATTTTAACTTTGACTGTATGTTTCGTATGATGTAGTCGGAGCTCGCTAATGTTGACGTGAGGAGACGACAAAAGATCATTTCAAATATTAACCGATTTTTTGTTCATATGAGTGAAGCACCAGATTACATTGAAAATTATGAAAAATGTTTTTAATTCAAGCATGACCTTGAAAACGATTTTCAGAACTTTCCAGACTTTGGATGAACCCTGCTACCATCCATTCTGACCATTTATCTTCCCTCTCTCTAAATCACACACAAGGAGGTAAAGCCTGTAATGCTGATGTTTTTTCTCACATATACTTCACACAGGGGAGCGCTCATTAGCTTTGTAAGGGAGTCCATAATGTGTAAACAGAGACATATGTGCTATCTCTCATTACACCCACATGATGGATGAAGCTCTCAGCTTCATAAGATAAATATGTTATGGTAGGTCGGGTGGTCTTGGGAGCCAGTTAGGAACCTCTACTTTCCAGCTGAGATATGAATTGTTATGCAAATTACCCATTGTGCCCGACAGTGGCTGTTTTATAGCTGCTCCTCCTGTAAACAGCATGCATCAGGGTTTCCCCTTGGCACATGAGCACAAGCACAATAGTGTATCCCCTTTAAACAGTGGAAAGTTGTTGCAGAAACAATTTCTGTCCGAGGATCCAGAGAGGTAGGCGTCAGTGTAATTTACTGCAGACAAACAGGGACCTCTCTTTCTTTCCATGTAGCCTGATTTCCTCTCAGTCATGAACATGAGCTTTTCTTTTTTTTTTTTTTTACTGCCGTGTTCACCCTATCGCATTCACACTGTGTCATACGCTGCGGGATAAATGGCTGTGTTCAACTCTCTGGTGTTAAACAGGTCGTAAAAGGCAGCCACATGATACTCTTCCAACAAGGCCTGAACCTGTGCTCGCCTGACTGTCGCCTGCCTGCCTGCCTCCCCCTCCCCTCCCCTCAAATGGAACAAATTATCCAGCTACTTGGGTAAAACAAGGTAATATTCATTCTAGAAAGGAGTCGAGAAAGAAAGACGTAAAAGACAGAAAGAAAACATCTGGGCAGTCCTGGTTGCTGTTTGCCTTCTCTGGAAGCAATTAGAACAAACAGTGTTCCTGCTCTATCTGAATGGTCTTCTCTCACGTTTCATACTGGTTGAACCTCGCACATCCTCTCACCACCTGTATCAGCTCTGGTTCCCACCCTCGTCTTCTGTCAGCGACAGACATTGAGGGTGAAAGAAGGGAGAAAGACACCAGATACAACAGAAGGAGGGAGTTTTTGTGAAAGTCAAAGAGAACAAGTAGTCCCAAGTGATCGAGGTGACCTCAGCTCTTCAGATTACAGGTGCAAACCGTCGGCACGGCTCTCACCTGCGCTGAGGCTTGAGTATCACACATGACAAAGGTCTAGGTGACAAGTCTTTCCTGCTGTCCTGCTCTGCGAGCAATGCAGCTTAGAAGTTATCCTCAAGCGCCTGCTGGAGTGCCATGCTGATCTTGGCTGACGTGAGAACAAAAGGTGCTCTCCACTGACGTCCTAAAATACCTCCTATTGGTCACTGACAAAAGCTTAAACGCCGCCAGTGAGTCACAAAGATGCTTTCTGACCTTTCCAAAAATACATAAATTGTCAAAAACGCTGCTGACGTAACTACTTTTCCCCAGTGACAAAATGGAAGTTAATGCCAGGTGGTTTACTGTAAACCGGACTTAGAGGTAGCTGAATAGCTTTTGTTATTTCCTCACTGAGTGCTGAATCATCCTGTCCTAGTGAGACCCATATATTGCGCAATACATGTGTGCAGGTCCAAGAGAAAGAGTGTTTTCTACTCATGAGTGTGCAGGGCTAAAGAAAGTGTCCTGTTGTTGCACAATAAGCCACCGGCTGGCTAGGCGTGTGCACCGTTGGTGTGTGTTGAGACCCGCAGATTGGCACAGCATTGTGTGTGAATCATCGGGCTTACTGGGGCAACACCACTGTCAACAAAGGCCTGCCCAACGCCCCACTGGGTGAGGCTCAACAGCAGTGGTGGTGCACCAGGACTGGTATTAGCTGTGTTTGTGCTCATAGAGTTAGGCAAACACAGGCTTAACCTGTTATCCAGAGGCTTAGCATAAATTCGGTCTGGTGATGAAGTCAGGTATGAAGAAAAGCAATCGGACTGCTGCAATAGGTGAGAAATGTTGTGTGTCCGAACTGACGCAGATAAACTGGTCATAGAGTTAGAAAGTGAAGTGTGAGGACAAGCAATTCCAGAGCCACAGCAGGTGAGAATTGCAGTGTATCATCTGCCTGGTTTGATAAAGTCAACCACTACAGGTCCATCGTAATGTTTCCACCATTCCCCTGAAACCTCCAATTAAAGTGAGACTATGTAACTTGTATCATGACAGGTTCTGATACATAATATCTGACAATATGATCAATATATTTTACAGTGCTTTACAAGCTTTATCAAATGTTTTAATGTGTGTATAGTTTTCAGTGATGTTGTCATTAATAGCTTTATTGTTGTGATTTTTTTGTTGTTGTGGTTTATATGTTTTGTTCCCTTGTGCTTTAATTGTTTTGTATTATGACATAATTTTTAAATTGTGTGGACCCCAGGAAGAATTGCTTACCTTGGTTGTGGCTAATGGGGACACCAATAAATAAATAAATAAATAAAATGATATTTATTACTTGTTATATTACATTGTATTGTATTATATTATGATATTTATTACAAAATTATAATATGAAAATGCTATGTTGAATTGATATGCAATTAAATGCATCCTAGCCCATTTTGGTGAACTCAGGGGCTATGCAGGGGCGAAAATTAATTTCAGCTTTGGAGGGGACAATTAACGTTACATGTTTCTCAAAAGAAATCCTTGAGGGGGGCACCAAAAGTACTGTTATAACTCTGCTGACAAGCAACCTTTAACTTAAATACATTTGTTTTTGCTCAGTGGGAGCAGTAAGAAATGTCTAACATATCCTTTGTTTTAACTACTTACTGGAGGTCAGCCACCAACGACAGACTCAGATTCCCATGTTATTGCACAATATTAATAATAATGAAATGACAAAGTTGTCTTAAAAGTGATATATTAGGGGGACTAATCATATTTTTCCCAGGATGAGGGGGTCCTGAATACAGTATTTGTAATACATTTTTTATTACTGTATAAATCACCTGAAACTAAATAGCTTTGATGTAAATCATATAATATTTGGTACCTTCGTGTTCCAGCACAAAAGTGAAGCTGAATTTGGACCGTACAAGAGTAACTTAATACATTTATCAAAGTTTATTTTAAGACTGAAAGTGGGAGTTAGATGAAAATGAAACGGTGGTGTCAGCGGTCATGCCCTGTCAAGTAGAACTAGACAAGTCTTAATGACAGGTGACAGAAGCCGTGTTATTATAGTACTTACTCAAGTGATTCATATATAAAAAAGGTAATTGTTCCAAAGTCTCTAAGTGTCTGTGCATGTGTGAGAGCATGTGGTGGTATCTGCCAAGCCAGTCAGTCACAGTGACTGTGTAAAGTCCTTAACTGTGCATCAGCTCCAGTTGTAAACTGCCCCAGTGTGTTAACCTGGTTTGTAACAAGCTGCCTTTAGAGGGGTTTTACGGCTCTGTTATGACGTCCTGAATGGTCCGCTGTCTGCAGGTGGCACTTAGCCTTTCACTCAACTCTCTCCAACTGTATCCCTCTCTCTTTTACTCATGGCTCATATTTTTAGTTTGCTAAATTCTGGACTGAAATGATGCCCCTATCTATCATCCATCACCCAGCCATTGTTGTCATCAGTGATCTCACCCTCCCTGTCACAGTGAACCAAACCATTGCCAAGGGATACTTGTCAAGCTCACGGTAATGCCTGTAATAACAGTTCTATTGGTAATGACAACAACAATTCTCAGAGACATATTTAAACAGATTATGGGCTCCTCTCCCTGGGTGTAGGCTGTTGTTTCATCTGCAAATGATTGCTCTACCAGCACCTCGCGGAAAAACAAGCAAACACCGAGAGAGTGGAGATTTCGTTTGGTCTTCAAGGTTACAGTAGATTTTTAGACTAAAAATAGGACCGTTACGGTCGAGCTTGTAGTTTGGATGAGGCGCTGTTCATGTGTATGAGGCCTCTCTTGCAGGAGCTCAGTGCCTTTGGGAAATAATGAAAAATAAACACAGAGCCTTGATGTTGACTCAGAGAGAAGCGATCCACAGGTTATTACTGCGCTCCTCTCCCTCCTGCTCTCCCATGGCTCTTGGATGAGTTTGTGTAATCTAAGCAGATTGCCTGCCTGTCCCCCCCCAAAACTCCAACCTCCTCCACACATACACACCCTCTGGCCTCCAGGGCAATAGATGTCAGATGCTGCTGTCATGTCTCATTTACACCTTTCTTTGCAGCTGTAATGGATAGATGGAGGGTGTTTGTGATACTAATCTTGTGAGCTGAGATTTCTCACACAAGGTTGATGACAATTCAGTTTTATCTGATCCATACCTGTCATAAACAGTGGTTAAAGGCTTGTTATTTGAAACCTATAACTGTACATTTACACCTCTAAAACTGAGAAGGGAACTCGTCAAATCCTAAATGATGTAGTCTTGTTACATGTGAACATATGGTTCACGTATGGATGGACCAGACTCCTTAAATATTACACATAAAAGAGCTTGGACTTCAGATCCCAGCCCTAATGTTTTCTTTTCCTTTAGTTTGTTCTTTGATTTAAGTGTTTAGCATTTTATATTCATTCTACATTATGTAACTGAGATGCTTTTGAAAGATGCGTAGACTGAGTTTGTGGACAGATAAAGGCATGATTAAAGGATTTTTCTAGGGGATATTTGACCCCTAATGTGCCTAAATTCACAGTTGATTTCAAGTTCAAATAAGAGAAGAAAAATAATATACTGATACTCTATAAATCTACAGATGTATTTCTAGTTTTAAAGAGGAAGAACAGGTTCTCAATTGATGGGAAGTAACTGCGATACATGAGCCGACATACCCTTGAATCTATAAATTCATCCACTCAGTCAACTAAGCTCAAAACAAGCTTTCATATTATTTAGAAATACTTGTTTTCTCACAGCAGATAACTTGACCCATTTTCCTGTTCTGCCCTCTGAAACTAATAACTAGAGACAGGCTTGCACATGGAGGCCTACAGGATTTGCACCGCTTGTGAGAATAACTAGTAAGCTGGTGGCGCCCTCTTGTGTTCAAAATTGGTAAGTAAAATAGGCCGAATAGAAGCAATATGAGGGTGTTTGATAAAAATAATAATTAAAAAAAAAAAAATCAGACATCTTACAACTAATCAACAAAAACTCTACTTGAATATACTTTTCACTTAAAACACACATTTTGGAATGACCCTCTTCAAGACACACGTTTTGAGAGTCATAGTAGAACAGGTGTTAATGACAAAGTTAATGGCTGCCTGATATTGTGCATGCTGACTCGTGCCGGTACATTGAAACTTCTAAATGTGACGTTCAGTTTCCTACCTGTGTATCTTCTCCTTCTTCTTCTATTTCTTCTTCTTTGCGTTTTGGGCTGATTTAAATAACATAACCTCTGCTGCGGCGACTCAATATGTCCAATGGAGAAACCCTTTACTGTCTGACTGCGCTGTAATACCACTAATCAAACTACACCTGCTCCGACCGCAGGACAATCAAAATATCAATGCGCGGAAGTAACCGTTAGCCTGCTGTCCACTCGACGACGTCGCTTTTGAAATGAGGAAACGGAATTATTTTCTTTTTCTCGGAAAAAACAACAACAACTAAACTTTAAAGCTTTAAATCATTCCTTTCAAAAACTCCTTTTATGAGCATATACGAGTAGATATGGTCAACAGTCGGCAGAGGTCGCTGCTAAACAATGCTAGTCCGGGCAGACAGGAGAGAGCACACAGCAGGTGGGCTGTGGCACAGAGAGGTCAGGTGTGTGAATTTGTCTTTATTAATTACCTTCCGAGAACCAGCTGTCTCAAGGTTTTTGTAAAAAAGATTTAAAATAACTACAATGCTAAAAAATAAATGATACAAAACAAAATGTATAGTTTAACGTTTATCCAGCTAGCAGGTGACACACATCACAAGTCACATCAGCTAGCTAACCTACAACTCCTGTCAACAAAAGCAACGTTTTCTCCTTTCTCCTATTCAAGATTAATGAAATGTTAAAAGAGACAGTCAAATAAGAAGTGAGGCACACAATGACTAGTTGCAGAGATAAATGTAGTGTAAGATTAGTCTTAACTTTGCCCAGGTGGGTTGTTATACTAACACTGAAGGCAGGAGTTTGTGTTTGCTGCTGTTCCATGCGTGCAAGTAAACACATCCACCAGACAGTAAGTCTATGAATTTGATATTAATAGACAGTGAGTGATGTTTGGCGATTCAATATACTGAATGAATTATAGATGATATGTCCTGGAAAATATAACTCTAATCTCTGAACAAAACATCACAGACCTCAAGAGCTGCTTCAGCCTGAGCTCCTTTCACTCTGCCCTAAGACAGCCAGCCAAGGAGAGAGAGACAGACTGGTGTCTGTCAGGAAACACTGCACTGTTTCTCCGATCCTTTCTCTGTCTATCTGTCTCTCTCACACAGGCGCATGCACACACTCAGGTCCGTGGTATGGCCAGTTGTTGGTGTATTTGGGACATCTGTGTCTCAGTGTGGCTGCCACGGTAAGGTCACTCACTCACTGAATCATACTGTTATTCTTTTTATAGATGTCCTGTGACAAACGCTGGAGTGAAGCAGCTCCATCTGATGCAGATCTGAGCCTCAACCAGTGTGCAGCTGAAGCTGTGCTGCAGAGGTCATCCTGGTGCGAGGTAGGAAAGTACTGAATATTGATTACAGCCGCTGGAGTAGGCATGCAGATCCTTTACTTAAATAACCATGGCAACAATACAATGTGAAATACTTCCTTGCAGCAGCTTAATGTTATCGCTCATCCAGGCTGCTTAACATACGGTTTGATCTGAGGCATTGCATCACATGTTTTCATTCATTTTTGTTCATTTGTTTTATATGAAATGTCTTTATCTGCAAAGTAACAGTCAGATAAATTAGTTTAAAAGTAAACGGAGTAGAAGTACAAAGCTGTGCAAACTTAAAACCCTAATTTAACGTATCAGTACCTCAAAAGTGTACTTAAATACAGTACTGAAGTGACAGCTATGTAGCCCATTTCAAAGCTCCTTGTAAAATAACTTACTTACACACTTTACATTCCCCATTTTGTTAGCGTGTCCCAAATCCATACTACATGCAAATTCTATATATTATGTCTTAAATACTAATCACTGTAGTATAATGTTTTTGTTGTTGCAATACAAAAAATGAAAATGCTTTTTCATTTTGTTCTAAAAGGAAATAATAGGATAAGTTTGACTTAACTACAGATTTAGAATCCCACTGCCAATTAAACTTCACAAAGAAAAAGTACATTTTGTTTTTTATTCAAATCTTATCCTTTTGTTCTCCAAGGTCTTTCAGGAGCTGTCTCACCAAAGTTAATTTTATTTTTTTCCCCATCTCCGAGCAGCGCTTCCGTTTTTTGGTTCACTGCATTGTGCAAGGAAATCATTCATCCACAGCACCCTGAAAAATTGTTTCAATACAGTCTTACACACTGAAAAACCTGCTTAGAATTAGATTGTATTATTTGGTTTCACAACTAGTAAGTAAGTTACTAATTTGACATGTCACTGTAGGGTAAGCACAGGTGTAAACAATAAAGTGAATGATGGCTGAATTCCTTGCTGCTTCAGTTTCAGGATATTGATGTTGTTTACGCCATCTCACTTTCACACTGCATGACTTACTGGGACTGTTGAATAGAACAGAGCCATTGTTAATGTTATTACAACCCCGGTTCAGAGTTTGTGTTAAGCATAAATAAAAAGTGAATGCAGCAAACAAACTGTGTTTATCGAGAACGATTTCACAAAGTGACCCCAAGCCCATGTAGTAATATCCTTTATACAGTCTTGTGTTTCACAGAGTGGTGAACCTCACTCCATCCTTGCTCGTGAATGACTCAACTTGTCAAGGATGCCGCTTTCATACCCAATAATGACACTATCACCTGTTACCAGTAAACCTGTTCACCTGTGGAATGTTCTAAACAGGTGTTTTATAAGCATTCCACAACTTTCCCAGTCTTTTGTTGCTCCTGTCCCAACTTGTGTGAAATATGTCGCTGTAATTCAATTCAGAATAAGCATGTTTAGAAAATTCAGTGTAGTTGATAAAGGTAAAACATGTGCTGTTTTCAATTGAGTTTATGTCAAAAAGGATGAGCAGATTATTACATTCTGTTTTATTAATGCAGTCACTGCGGCCCAACTTTTTTTGGAATGAGGGTTGTAAAAGTATTTTCTGATATGACGCACATTCTGTTCCATTTTTGGGGGAAGTTGGACTGCAGTAGCACCTGTGCTTTTCCTTTTATGAGGAGTCAATGTTGCTGTGAAAAAAGCCTGTTACCACTCGTTATAAATAGTGTAAGTTTGCAAAATATGACCAGAATTCAGATTCAAGAAACAACAGTGTTGCAGAGATGTCTTCTGAAGTTTGCATGCCAACCAGCCAGCCCCGGCCCGTCGTGCCTCCTAACACCACTTTGTACAGCAAGAGGTGATAGTCCGATAGCTTTCGTAGTTTCAGCAGGGGGATGCAAAAGCAAGTAAACAATATAAACTCACAACAGATATATTTTCATTCCTAGTTTCCCTACTAAAAAGAAAAATACCACCGTACACTGTATGAATTCAAATCTCTCTTGTTTACCAAACTAAGACAAGCTTAATTGCCTCATTTATTCATCGTAAAACACACACTGTCTTTCTTTCTCTTTTGAATTCTTGCCATTTCTTGCAAATTACACCTTTTAAAAAATGTTTCCGCCATCTACACATCTTGTTTTTAATATATGTACAAATTCACAGTCTGAATGCTCTTTTCCTTTTTTGAGTGAATTCCAAAGTGCATAAAATAGTAAATATGATTATTCCTTTGCAGTAAACTTGTCATAAGCATGCAGTATATTTTGCAGGTACAAATTATAATCAGATTACTATAAATTGATTGTGTATAACACATCATTCTTCAGCCTCTTCATGGGTGTTATAAATTCACATCATCGTAAAAAAAAAATGGCTCTTGTGCGCCGTGCGTTGAACACAAGGTAGCTTCTCCTGTGTTTGCATGCCTTTGTCTCCCCCCAGTCCCTCCTATCTATCCATCTGTGCTCTTCACTCGCTGACTTTGTCTCTCCTCTGAGTGTGTTCCAGCCATATTGTGGTTTGAAGTGTTTCTGCTTCTAATGAGCCAATTGTTCTTGTGTTTTGTTCCCCTCGGGGAGTGTTGTGTAGCTAACAACATTCTGCTCTCAACCATTTTAAAACATATTCACTGCACCGGGGAGGGATTGGGGCCAACGATACAATAATGCCTTGAAGCATGTACAAAATGAAAAATGTGTTAATGACACTCGCACTAGCGAAGTGACAGAGCATTCTTTTCCTGTCAATTAGACCTTGGTTATTCAAAAGCAATTTGCAACTCCCTGCAGAGCAAAATGTGTGCCATCTCCCAGGCCTTAGTCTGTGATTGTGTAAGTGATGTATTCATTCTGTTTCACTGTGTGTGTCCTAGTTCGAGACATACAAGTAATATTAAGGTTACATACAAGCCAAAGTACTCTATTCACAGTAGTATTCCCTTGAAAACAGAAACGTATAAGTCTATTTTGAGGTGTGTATGAGAGTGTGCGTGTGTGTGCGTGTGCACAAGTTCGCCGCTGACCGTGTACAAGGGGTATTGATAAAGCTGGCATTCAAGACCCTGATTAATTGCCATGGCATTTGGCTGTTCTCGGTAAATGCCATATCCCATGCTGAGTGGTTGGTTAATGGATGTCTGCCCATTGCAGGCCCAGCATTCTTTCTTGCCCTCCCCTCTATCCTTCTTTTCTCCTGTCTCTCCTCATCTCTCCCTCCTTCCCTCTGCTCCTCTTCTTGATAAAAGGTTAGCTGTGCCTTATCAGCAGGACTTGAGTGGAATGATCGCACACAGCTCAGGTGTCCACACTCTTGACAGTTTTGTCCAAAGCCTCCTCTCAATTTCTGACAGCTCTGGTTCAAAGGTATGTTGAGGTTACGTCCTCTCTCTTCTCCTCTTTAATCTACAGTAAATGTGATTTGATAGGAGCTGGGAAAGAGCTCTACCTTCAAGTGTGTATACCCTGGAGACCCAATTTTCGGTTTGTCTCTACATCTCTAGAAAGAAAAAAAAAAAAGATATGAAGAATTAGCTTTCGTCCTCAAGTGAATTAGTTTGCTCTATCTTAATGAGGTTTGCCATGTCAGAGGGAACAGTTCAGAGCCTGCATGCTAAACAGACTGAAATTGGAACAGAGTATTAGCTCCGAAGCTGCAAAAATACCTTCTCTCTGCAGCCCTAATTTCAACACTTCCACGCAATTACCCTTATACACAGTTTTATCTTGTCACTTCCAAATGGGAATAGGAGACCAGGCAGAGGAGAAATCATCTTGTTTTTTTTTTCTTCTTTCTTTTTGGAAAACTAATTCCAAAATCTAATTAACTGCAGAAAAACATGTCACCGGTTTGGCTGGAAACATCGAACGTAGTTATGCAAATGGACCCGAGGATTGTAGAATGTGATTTGACAGAATCTCATTCTGGATGGTGCGAGGCCAGATAGAAAGATTACTCAGCCGTATCTGAGTGGAGGCAAACAGGAAGCGATGAGCCTCGTAATTTATTGTGTTGGTATTTCTCCTGTTTGACTTCAGACAGCTCATTAAGGAGCGAGGTGTCACCCAGCCGGACAGAAAGACAGACAGGAGCATTTCTATAATGGGCCCTCCTCTGCTCTGCCTGCATCAGCTCTTTTCTGCCTTTCATGTCGCAGGCTTAATCTGTGACTTTTTTTTTGGTTGAAAATATGAGGTGCCAAATAAGATTTTACACAATTCATCATTTTGCTCCTCACAGGGAATAGAGGGAGATGCTATTTCATCCTCCCACTTGTCTTTAGTCTGCTTACAGGGCTGTTTCAGGGCAGCCATTGAGAGATAGCCAGAGGGCTGAGATAAGGAGAGGAGGTCTGTCTCACATTTTGTAGGACATAATGGTGAGACGATGCTTTCTGCTGTGTTGTGACAGTCTGCTGTACAGGTGTCATTCTGCTGTTGCTGGCTAGTGTTACTTTTGGCAGAGAGTGGTCCATATGCTGCGAGAGTGGCGAAATTTAATTAACATTAGTGCCGCACACAAAGAGGACTGGAGCTGCAATGATTAGCTGACTTATCGATTAGTGCATCGAGAGAAAAAAAATGTCTTCAACCATTTGATTATTCAATGGAGCATTTAAGTAATTTTTCATACAACAATGGCAGAAAATGCTTTTTTCTCTGTTTTCATATTCAACTCAGTATCTTCATGTTTTGGACTGACAAAACAAGGAATTTAAAGGCATCACCTTGGACTAGGATGGACATCTGAGATTTTATAGACCAAATTATGAAATTGATTGATCTAGAAAATAACTGGCACATTAAGGCAACATTACATAGAAAATCGTATTTGTGTTTTGGATCCGCCCACTGTCCGCTTGTCAGATGTAATGTAATGTTGCGTACTTACTACAAATGAAAGTCGACACGTCATAGCAATATTATGCCTTGAAAACTCATGTCTTGAATTAAACATGCATTCCCAGGCATTTTTGCCATGCAGAAGACAAAGGCATTTGAAGTGTGCACAAGTGCTGCATACACATCAAAGAGTAGCAGCATGCCAAGCTAGCATCACCTGAAGCAAAGACAGTAACACACAACTAAAGCTCAGTTGAAATGGGTTGACTCTGCTTATTATCAAAAACTAGGTAATTGACTTTGCTATAAGCCAAACATCAAACAAAGACAACAACACAAGATATACAACTTAGCAAGCCAGCTAAACAGCAACAAGTTCAGCTCTGCACCTTCTGCAGCACCTTTTATTTAGCAGAGCTGTTGACACCAACTAAAAGCCACTCTGCGTTTTACTCTCATGTCTTCCCTATTGCTCAGTCAGTGTCTTCCGTCAGTGTCCTCTTCGGTCTCTTCAGCTTCAGCTCTTGCCACTAGCACAGCTCCATTTCTGGTGCCCATTTTCGCCCCAGACCTGAAAACCTCCTCTGGGCGGTCCAAAGCAGCTGTGATAGAGGTATAAACACTATACTGTAACTCCCAGACGATGCTCTGAAGGGTCAGCTAGCAGACCTAACTTTTAGCTACAGCACACATCAGTGACTGGTTGCTTTCAGGAAACTCTGTGAAATCACAGAGAGTTGAGGCAGAGCAGCCGGAGAACATCAGAGGGAAAACCAAACAGCTTTTCTCCATAAGATATGATCCGGTTTCACCAAAATCACTGAGATTGATGCTGTGTGTGATTTAGTGCCATAAAGTGTTCACTGCACTGTGATTCTACCCGTTCACCGTTACATAGCGCAGAAACAAGTAATAGAGGGGCAGAGTTGCTGAGACAGATACAAACACCCTATTACAAGTAACTGTACAATCAAAATGATTTTGAAACCTTTATAAGGTAATTTTTTAAAGTAAAAGTTACATAATGTGTATAATCAATAATGAAAACAACTATTAATTGCAGCCCATGTGAAGACTTTACAGTGACTACCCTAAGCATTACCCTCTCATTTATCTGACCCAGTTCTTATCCAAATCTCAATCCACTATGCATCAAACTAGCCTCTTGAAGAAGTGCAGACAAGCAAAACATTCTTACATTTGAGAGTTTTTGTAATGTTTCATGATATTGAGTCATCACAAGTACAAAAATAAAAATAGTCACACATTATGAGAATGTCCCCCTGCAGCAGTGACCTTTTGCTGTGATGTCAGCTCGGACACCGTACTCTTCAGGAGCCCTCGTCACACCTTGACAGCTCCTGATTGCATGCCAGCGAGTGTTTGTTTGCAGACAGAGAGCTATACAAAAAAGAGGCGAGGTCCACCCTGGTACCAACAAGTAATTAATTATTGAGGACATCAAACACGACTGCTTGCTAATCTACATAGCCGTTTAAGGCCTCTTGATTTATAATTCAGGCCCTTTACTCACTCCTGTGAGTGCTGAGAGTGGAAAGCTGCACTCGAGGGCACTTGAAACTTCAACAAGGCAAGGTGTATCTTTTCACTCAGGGTCCTGTGTGACTGTGTGCACACATAATTGTGTGCCATATACCTACGTGCAGGCATGCTTGTTATGTTAAAAACAACAAAAGCATGTTCAAATGTCTCACACAAATGTCCTTTTGATGATACTGTAAAATTCACCCATTTCCAAGGAATTAAATTCAATTCCTCTGTGTAGCCGCCCTCACAACGATTTAAAGTGATTACAAATGTATTTGTGCTAAAAACACCGGGGTGCCTTGTTAGACAAACCCACAATCTCTGCATATTTAATATGTGTGGCAGATATTACAGTGCTGTACGTTAGGAATTCAAATAACATGGCGTCAAAGGGGTTTAAGTTAATTAGCTAGAGATGCGGTGCTGGCGCTGGCCCACAGCGGCTTGTGTTCCTGGGGACCGCAGACCTCGGCGGGGGGGCACTCTTTGATCTATGGATCCCACGGTCTGGTAACAGTTCCCCAACCTCTGCAATGCTTGCTGTGCATGGGACAGATGGGAGCGAAGTGTGTATGTGCAAGTTAGTGTGCACCTTTGTGCATGTGATTGACCCAGTCTGTGCTGATCTTAATAATTTTAAAACACTGTTTTTATTGAGCTTTTAACAATGTAACCTTGTAAAACACAGCTTTCCACATGAGAGCCCACACAGCTGGTAGAGTATGGTATAACAGTATAATATAACAGAGTACTCATTGGAAATATAAGAGTGTTTTGTCTTACCAACAGAAAAAAAAAACTGTAAACAATTTAAAAAAAGGTATAGGATGATGGCGGATACAAGTAAAAGCCAACAAAAAATTAATTATACGTGATGTCTTTAACCCTCGTTAATGGACCAGTTGGTGCATTTTTAGAGGGTCTTGTGTGAATTCTATTTCTATAATTAAATTTAATTAAAGCATAAGTGGGAAACGAGTAGTGAAGATGGTGGTATTCATAATTTCTAATATTACAGTTTCTGGTCTGGTGAAGTGGTTTATTAAAGGTGAGGATATTTTGTAGAAACTTACCCTCATGTCCTTTTTTTTAATGGGACTTTATTTTTTTCCAAATCTAAATGCGTCATTACTTCTCTCATCCAATTTGCATGAGTAGAGGTTGTTGAATGCTTCCAGTTAAGAAGTACTAATCTCCATGCCAGCAGACTGACTAATGTCATCATACTGCACTCTGAGCTAGTTTTTCTGATTTTGTTTTTACCATAACTTCTGTTACTGTGGATGAATGAACTGGCATATTAAAGTCTGATAAACTTTCCAACTTTGACCATTGAATTTACAGAAGGTTTGATTTCTTTCAGCAAAGACTCAGTTCAGCATAAAATGTCCCACTCTTCCCATGATTTTATTGAACTGGATTTCAATAGCTATTCTTCCTAAACTATTACAATATAGTACATAAAAACATTTCAACAAAGCACTATTGCAGAGGGTGACATTTATAGCCAAGGCCAAACCCACAGCTAGGCACCCGTAGGAACGTGAGGGAACAGAAACATGTCAAGGGTAGCAGACAGTTCAGCATTATTATTTGAATGACATTGATAAGATATAAATCAGCCATGTATTCATTTTTCAAACCAGTGCAGTTGTCTTTCCCCCCTCAAACTGATGCATCAGGGTTTTTTTTTACACACCCGATATGGAGTGGAAGATGTATTCCTTCTAGACCTGAGTACACCTCCCCCTGCTGGCTGATCATCAAACAACATGGATTCCTTTAGTGAACTGGCAGGGTGTCCCATGTCTAATTACTATGTACTAATACACAGTGTACTAATGTTGACAGCTCACTGTTTTGGCAGATAGAGTGAACAAGAAATCAATGGGATGTACTGTTTTGTACTAACAGGGAATGATACAAGCCGTGTGGGATGCCTGTGAAGCTGCAGATTGGGAACCAAATTTTAAAAATGACAACTTGAACTTTTCAGCTCATTTTGTTTTTTCAAAGATATTTTGACTCGCCAAACACAGGTGGAACTAAAATGTCACTCATTATTGTGTCCCAGTCAGGTGTTTCCATGGCCATCGTATGCCATATAGCTACCAGGACACCTCATTACACGTCTGCTTATATTTCTATGACAATCAAATGTGTGCTGTGAGAGAGGTTTAAAAAGCTGTCAGCAGCTCATGTGGGACACCAGTCAACAACATAATTTTAGAAGGGTTGTTCAGATAATGACACCAGTATCGGAAATGGCTCTGATACAGATTGAAATGGTACAGGAATCTATTCACCAATCCAGTACTATGTAATTTACTAGTCAAAAAATGGGACCCTACTACTTTTCCAGCAGCAATCCATACCACTGTACGCAGGTATTCTTAATGCACTGGTATCTGATTTGTATTCTGTATTGGCTGATACACAAGTTCAAGTTTCGGAATCGCTTTCAGGAAGGGAATAAAGCCTCTCTAACTTTAAGTATCCGTGGTGGCATTTTGAAGCATACTTCATTTTAAAATGTTTCCAGTGTGAATGCACGACATACTCAAAGCACAGTACAAGATGTGGAATAACTATATATATATGAAACTAGGACACCGTATTGGCCTTTCTTCTGTCTACGTCTGTGTTTGTTTGTATTTGTCCTCGTCACCGCCGGAGTTACTGTGTAAGAGCTAAGAAAACTTGCACACATAGCAGTCTGTCTCAGGATGGTGCTGGAGGGAAATCTACAGTCTGTGTTACAATTAAGGAGGATAAAGGCTTTGTCACGGTTGCTCGATTGGAGATTTCATTTTTTATTGCAAAGCTTTTAGTAAGAGACTTATTCAGACTTACTTCTGTCTGAAATATGTCTATGACCAAAAGCTTAGCAATTAAAGTTGAAATCTGCGATAGAGGAAACTTTGCCGGAGCCTCTACTCTTTTTAATTGTACCATTCAGAGTGGTGGGACATTCATGAATGAATTATAACATCACCTCAGGATATGGAACCAACTGCTGCAAAACGACGGCCGCTCATAACCGACTTATTAACTATTTATATTTTCAATGAGGGCGTGTGATGTGACAATGACGGGAGAGATGAAATAAATAAGAGGAGAATACATTAGATATGACAGGATGATGTGTGTGGCGGTCATCATTGCCAGGATGTAATGATGTCGGGGTCTGCTGCTAAACCACGCCTGGCATTCTGACGACCTTCTG
This sequence comes from Lagodon rhomboides, assembly GCA_039737535.1. Taxonomy (NCBI): domain Eukaryota; kingdom Metazoa; phylum Chordata; class Actinopteri; order Spariformes; family Sparidae; genus Lagodon; species Lagodon rhomboides. The sequence continues at coordinate 9,962,105 of CM077785.1, read as the reverse complement.
CACCGCAGGAACTCGAAGGAAACACGGTCCAGGAGCAATGAGCACAGCTGCAGAATGTGACTCATTCAACTATTTGCATTTGTAATTAGCCAAGAAAGCTGTCCTCTGGACATATGTTGAATCCTCTGAAGATTGTGGGTGTTCCAAGTGTCTGGGCATCTTACTTTAAAAACACACTGGAAACATGTTAATACAATATTTGAGTCTATAGGAGCTGAGCTGGAGGATGGGATTGTTATAATGGCTGTCTGACTCCGAAGCCATGTGCTCAGGGGTTAGATGGGTCCTTTACTATTCTACCTCCAGTAGCCGCTGTGCTATTTCCAGGAGAACTGTTTCACGGGTCCAGGACTCCTTTCATCCTCACTTCTGTCAATCCTGTTTCCTTGAGTCCCCACACTGTCAGCTCCTGGGCTGCTCTTCTCTGTTTCTCTCTGTTCTTCTCCCTATCTCTGTTCCTCTTCATAATGTAGTCATGGTGATGTAGCGCTGTCTCAATGCATAGGGCCCATTTGCACATCCACACACACACACACACTCAGCCAGGGAATAGATGGAGGACAGAGTGTGGAGGATGTGCGTGCATGGTGGTGGAGGTGGAGAGAAGTCAGCCTTGAACCAACTCACCCAGACCGAGAGAATAATAGGAGGAGTGGTGCTCTCAGAGAGATACAGATCTGGCGAGGAGGGGTGAGACGGTGAGGGGGTCTGCCTCATTTGCACTGGAGTCCTCCCCTCTTCATGCAGCCAGCTGACAGTGGATATTTTTATCAGGCTGGCACACACAGTGCAGAGAAGGAACAAATTCATTTGTAAAAGCACACTCCCAGCCAAGGACAAGATCTCCACTGGATGGAACATAGCTGTCTTTCACAAAAGAAATCACTCTTTTTTATTTATGCACCTGTCTCCGCACTGTCATGCAAAGGTGCCGCACAAGACCCCTCCCCCTCTGTGTCCGATGAGGCAGAAAACAGAAAAGCTATCAAAATGTGTTCCCTGGACCCTTCCGGTGGTTTCAAAAGTCTGAATGTTTTTCTCTGTAGACATGCGTCTTGTTTTTTTGTTCTTTGTCTTTCCGTTTCTGTCTGCCTTTTCTTCCAGACCCTCAGTGGGATTCTCCCGGAAGCCGGTGGGGTTGATACCTATTAGTTTACATAAGGAGAGTTTACTCAGCTCATGTACACTGGTTTGATGGAGAATACATCTGTTGATCTAAACCCAATTAGAGGTCAGTGTGAAGCCAGCGCTTAAGTGTGCGTGAGAGCAAGCGAGAGAGGAAGAGAGAGAGAGCAGCAGCATGAATAAAGTATGTCCTAAAGTGGTGTCGCTGGGCTGCTGTGTTGGCATGTCGGCACTGCTCAGGAAAAACATGGCCGTCTCTGGGGCATTGTCTGTAATCCAGCATGTTAGAGCAGCTAGATGGCTCCTTTATGTAAGCAGTCCCAGAGTCTCAGACATCATCTGATATGCACACAGTGGAGGAATAAATAAATTTCCAGCAGTATATTTTGTTGATAAGATGATTATGAATAGTGTTAAAAGAGACTAATCCGATCTTACAAAGGGCTCATGGTTCCAATTGGCTTGACTGACAATGCTTTTTTATATTTTTTTTACCAGGATTAGTACTGAATGCACCTGATGTTAAAGCAGGAAATATAATTTTCTTTATCCTCGAATGCCATGCAAATCCCCTGCTCTGAATAGTTTGTTTTTTCATCTGCAAGGGACAGTCATGGGCAGAAAAATACTGTTTGATTTTCTCCAAGCAGCACGGTTTCATCTCTTCGCAGTGACACAAATACCATGGTGTGCCACGCTGACAGATAGATGATCCATTGCAGACGTTGTAATTGAAAACACTGAGAGGGGGTGGACAATTAATCTCTCTTTCTCCCCCTGCTTCAAATTTCCGTGGAGAAATAGCTCGAAAATGCAGATAATAGATAAGAGTGTTATTGATTAGATGGGGTGGGAGGAGAGGCGACGAGGTGCAGAGGTTCTCCATCACTAATCTCTCTGGCTGTGACTGCATCTAAATAACCTGCAGAGAGGGATAAACAGGCGCATCCATCATGGGACGGCTGGTGCGGACAGTGATGGATGCCTCCGCCCTCCGCCGCCCTCCGCCTTACCTCTCCCTCCTGGCCAGGGATAGGAAGTGACACGGGCACTCAGGAGAAATACCTGGCTTAAACTGGGCAGGAAAATGCTCTGCTTTAGCGCTGCGTGATGGAAGGATTCAGGGCAGGCTTTGTGTGTGTGTGTGTGCGCGCGTGTGTGTGTGTGTGTTTGAGTTTGAGTTGGTAGAACCGTCCCGTCCTCCGTCCCCTTGTCTCTTTGAGTTTGTAGGATTATCCATCTTGATAGATCCTGTTTGTTTTGTCAAAGAGGAAATTGGTTTTGTGGATTTGTGTGAGGGTGTCCGGGGGTGTGTGTGTGTGTGTTTGTGTGTGTGTGTGGTGTGTGTGTGTGAGCTCAGCCATATATATGCCTTTTGTGTGCTTGTGTATAAATTGATTTGGGTGTGGGTTTCTCCTCTATCTACGTGCCCATGCAGTGTGAGCCAAATCCCCCTGCACTGCCTGGACCCAGTGAGCAGGCGTGCCCACGCCAGCTCGCCTCAGAGGTGCCAGCCTGATAGATATGGTGTGTGTGTGCCAGGCTGTGCCTTCCCTCCCAACCCCTGCAGCATTAAGATTGATCCCTCGTTCCCTCCCATTCCTTTCTCTGTCACTCCTCTGTGTGCCTCTGCCTTTATGAGACTGTGAATAGGTGAAGCTCACTCGCTCCAACAGATGGCCGGAGCAGCCCTGGTTCACTGTCTCTCTCTCTCTCTCTCTCTCTCACAGACACACACACACACACTACTGCCCCATGAATGAGAGCCGAGAGAGAAAGAGAGGACGAGGCAGAGTTAAAAGTGACCAGAAGAAAGAGAAGAAACAGGAAGCTACACAGGAGAAGAAAGACTAAAACTAAGGTAAACAGAGAGTCAGCGAGGATTCACGAGCAGAGTGGAAGATGGAAAGGGAGATGGAGTGAGAGAACAACAGCAAGAATATGCTCAAAGAAGAGTGAAAGAGAAGAGAAGGAAAGAACTGCTGCTGAAAAAGGGACTGAGGGCAAAATTGAATTGTAGATTGAGGGAGCCTCTCTCCTCCCTCTTTCCCTCCCTCTTTTATTTATCTCATGTGAAACCACGCCTCCCTCCTTTCACTTGTCAGTGCATCTATAACAGTGAGCTGTCTGCACCGGGCTGCGTGGGGGGTGAGACGAGCTCCTCACTCTGCCAGCACAGGGGACCGGATCCGAACGGACCGGACAGGACTGGATGTTACTGGACTTGCCAGAACAGGTGTGTGGGTTTGTGTTTGTGCATGTGTGTGTATTTGTGAACGATGATAGAGAGCGGCATGTGTTTCCCTCAGTGTGTGATCGCTTGTTCCTCCGCAGGACTTGCTTCCAGAGTCGCGTATCTAGAAGGTACACTGGAGCTTTGCCCTAGTTTACACTTGAATGCTCTGATCCGTTCTGTTTGCCTCTGAGATTTATGCATGGAGTTCCTAACGGCGCTGCTCATCAGGGTAAGAGAGATAAGAGCATCGGATGCACCGGACACTTCACTCTCTTATGTGTCTTTAAATCAGAGCACCTTGTAGAGGAGCTGCTGTTAATCTGGTGGAACAAGTTGGTAGTTCTGGGGGCTAGTCGCTATCGACATGTGCTGTGCACAAGAGTATTTTAAGTGATCATGTTTCGAAAAAATAGTAATGTAGGTGAACCGTTGGTTGTGTTGGGAATCTGTGAGGATACTCAGTGAAACAAGTCAGCCCAGCTTTCACAGCTCTTCGGTCTGTCTTGGTGTTGAATCCGATTTGTGATTAGTTCTCTTTGTCTTGCTGTTTCACAGTCTGCTGTGTTTTGAAATATGGAACATGCATTGTCTCAGCATTGCTTTGTATTTATTCTGCCAAATATAATCCTGACTGTCGCTGAATAGTGTGTGTGGGTTTAAAATTAGAGCGAAAGCATCAACTACAGCAGTAAAAATGTTTCCTAAGGCAAGAATGGTCCAGTTTCTTTTTTTTTATTGTTTACCTTATGGGGACCTTTTTAAGAAATCGAGGAGGTATCAGCCAAGAAGAATTCATGCAAGAGCCGCCATTTCAACAGTTGCAGCCGCTGCCACTCCTATAGTAGCCTGCATTGCTTACGAGGCTTGTCCTAGCGAATCTACTCACTATCAGTGTTTTGTCAATATCTTTATGGGTCAAAAGGCTGTGTCATCACCAAGTGGTGGCGGTTAAGAGCAGCGGAGAGGAGGGGGGGGAGGCGAGCGCTGACCTAAAGGCTGAAATATTCATGATGGAGACAGCTGAACGCCCCATGCTGTTTGTAGTTATATGGGTGGATGGATGAACGAATGCAAGGATGGAGGGATGGGTGGAAAGGAAAGATGCTTGAGAGATCTGTTCTTTAAGCATTCATTATTTATCACAACGCACTCTGCCATGGAAGCTCTAACCCCCACATCAACTGGCCTCTTTTCTCACTCAGATGCCAGTGGACTGAAGGAGGATGCTCCTGCTTAGTCTACCTGTCAGCTATAGTCCCCCAGGCATGCTGAGACTGCAGCCGCATGCTGCAAACTCTGCTCACACACATACATGCGTGCACACCATGTGCACACTCCCAGATGTAGAAGATACCTGCTCAGATTTATATTTACACACACTAAAATCTAATGATTACACTCACTACACTCACTAATGTAGTGGCAAGTGCAACCAAAATCCCAAGCTTTTATTCGTACTGCGTTAACCCAAACCTTACAAAGCACACAGACATACACACACTCATCACACCCATAACCGTTTTATTTTGCTCACATCTTTCTCCAGTTCCTTTTTTCTTCTCCAGTTGTCCACACTCTCTTTCTGAGACACAAATACGCCACACAAACACAAAGACAGACACACACAGTCAGTTGGAGTGACGACCTTGAGACCTGTTGATGTTGTTTGCAGCAGACGTGCTGTGAATACATAAGAGGCCATGTGGGACTCCCGGCGAAAATGGGGCACTTGACATGCCGTTTGTAAAAATGACTGGAAAATGTGCAGGAGGGCTGGCGATGCAGTCGAATGGAGAGACCGGCATGAATATGGATTGTATGCTAATGCTGCACGCAAAGGCTGTTGACTCAAGCTGTTGATGAAAGCAGAGGACATGTTCCCCCATCGCCACTTAGGAGGTAGAGCTATCGACAAACCCATTGTGGACGCCGCCACATCCCCGGCCAGGGGGGCATCGTGATGACAGGTGGCAGATATCAGTGACAGCAGCCAAGGTGACACAGCTCAGCAGTCTCTGAGGGCCCGCAGGCGGCCGGGGCAGCGCCGGTGTCTGCTCATTTTACCGCCGCCTTGACCTTTTGTGGTTAGACACAGGGAGGTTATATTAGAGGGTCCTAAAGCTAATATCTCCCATTAGCCTTCTTCAGCCCTCTCAGAGCTACGCTTTCTTCCACCTGCTCCACTTCTAAATATTTACTGTCTGTAGCAACACCGGCTGGTGCATCTGTTTTTATAAACATTTTTAATTTGCCCATTAAAAAAAGCTGAATTGGCAGTAAAAACTTTGGCTGAGATGGAAAAGTTGTTATACTGGAAGAGAAAAGATGCAGTAAAACCTGATGGAGACAGAGCTTTTTGTTTATAGTTACATCCTTGTCTACAAGGCATTCATATCATTCTGCCATGAACCTCCACTCCAAGAGCAAAATGTAAAAATTGGGTGCCGTGTAACTGCAGTGTCACTGGTTTAAAAATAATCAAAGGTGAGAGGCAGCAAATAAATGTCACGATGTATCAGAGTCACACATGCGTAATTAATTTTGGAAGTTGGCTGCTTGAATAGAATATCCCCTTTGACTAAATTCAAATTTTGCAGCAATTTCAGCTTCAACTTGGAAACATAACCTGTGTTTCATTACTCATTCAGTCACACACCCGGCCCCTGTAGACTACATTAAAAGTAGCCTGACAGTAAGTAGCACTCACGTGTTCCCCCTCCGAGTCCCTCTTCATCTGTATGTATGAGATGCTGTTAACAGGTCCTGCGATGGGGCGGCAACAAGAGATCAGTGCGTGAATCTCAGTGCTGCTGCTCCCCTCAGCTCTAATGATAGAGAGGCAGAGGGACTCCTTGACGACGACGCTCAGACGCTCCTCTCTCAACAGCGAGCGAGCGAAGAGTAGTCTACGGCTGGCGGGAGCGAATAAGGAGACGCACGCTGTTGTGTGTCTGTAAGTGCGTGTGCTTCTGCGCGCGTGTTGTGTTTCTCTGCCCGGGCACAAATCAGCTCAGTGCGTGTGTACGTGCGATTCCTAACATTCGCATGTGGACGGCCGTCGGGCTGCTGTGTGTCAGCGCAATCAGCTTTCAATCTCACCCCTCTATGTGGCTGAGCTGCTGCGGTGCAGGTGCCCCACGGGGAAATGTAATTATACCCTGCTGGCCACAGAGTACAGGCTTCACTGCCCTATCTGTCTCAGGAGGGACAGCAGCCAGAGGCCCCTTCTCACTTGCAATATCAAACAGCATGTCACTAAAGCCCCACTATATCTCTGAAATTTGTATTAAATCCTCGCTCCCATCTCCTCCTCTAATCAGCTTTTAGATCCCGGGGTTATCGGTGGCCTTTTGCTACAGTTTTGTTACAGTTGTGAATAATTTATGACAGAATTAACTGTGGTTGCTAAGAGCAGTGATTGGGAGATTTGGGCACACAGCCAAAATCTGACTGGAGTTCAAAGCCACTCTTCTCAACCGTTTTTCTGTCTGATAAGCAAATTCTCATCACCGCAGATCTAATTATCCACATAATTATTTTCATCGCGCTTCCACCACCTGAGTCCCTCTGTGCGGATTTGAAGGGTTTTATCGATTCACCTGCGGTACACTCCTCTCATCTCGTCCGTGTTCCTTTCTTTTACGACCATGTCGCCTCCACCGCCTGCGATTGGGCCGCTTCCTCACCGAGGTGTGTGCTGACATGGTGCCCATTAGGAAAGCAAAGCAAACAGACACACCCCACTCTCTTGGATTTAGGCAAACAATCAATGAGAGCACTCACATAACGGCAGTCTAAGTGGCCAACTGACGTTACGATTAAATGAATACAGGATGCAGTGGTGATGGCAGGACACACAAACAAAATAAAACAGATTATTTTCTATTCTGGAATTCGTTTCATGTGTACAAAACATCACCCTGAACCCTCTGCCCTGTTCAGAGTCTTAACGTGAAGAAGGGATTATATGGTAAATGAAGGAGAAAAGACAGCAAACAAAAAAAGATCAGCTATGACAAATTTAAGACGTCACTAAATAAAGTAAGACAAGGGTGAAGCTGGGACGACAAATATACCAGCAGTGGGGACAACGCTTGACTGAACATTTTACCCTGTGAGTCTTCGTGCGTCACCTGTTTCATCATGTTGTACCGAGTCATGGTAACTTACTAGAAGTGCAGCTGTGCCAGAACACTTCTGTTTCCTTCATTTCCCTGATTTGCTACACTCCAACTCCACCTTAATCTTCATTCCTGTGTTCGTCACCCTCTCTCCGTCCCTGTGTTTAGCCCGGTCACAACTTCACCCCCGCCCCCTCCCTCGTGCCTCTCCCTCAGGGTGTAGCAGCCATTGTTGTGCCTAATAAGGTTTATGGAATTACAGATCTCTGAAATTGGATTTTCTCACTTCACCAAAGCAGCAGGATTAGGGGTTTAAGGCCGGGTGCATCGGGGAACAAATGACCTGTGACTGAACTGTTTTTTTCCCCACTGCACCCTCAAGGTGGGCAGATCAGGACGTTGATGTGCCAACAGTTCTGGAGGAAGGCAGAAAGACTGTCAGGTCTCTTGTATCCGTACATGTACCTGGCAATTAAATGGAGTCTGAGTCAGACGGCTTTTTGGATCCTGCGTCTGGATTTGTGTTTCTCTCATGTCGACCACTCTCACACACTCCTCCTCTGTCTGTCCTCACAACTTCTGACTGTGTTTGATCTAATTCTAATCTAATGAATCTTTTGATCTTCCCCGTCTGACACCCAGACACAGCCCAGCTTTCTACATCCAAAGTATCTCAATTCGTTCTAATCCTTAAAATCTGGCCGCTGGTGAAGCAATTGATCCTCGGTGATGTACAGAGATTTGGACTCTCGAGCCCGTGCTTGTGTTTAATGAACTGCGGGATTCCTTTACTAACCTTGAAGGTTAAAAAAGAAGCTAGCTCATCGCAAATCCAGATAGATTCCTCTGTTATTGTTCAGATGCGACTGAGCATTATCTACAGCTGGAATGGAGGAGTAGCAGGCGATAGTGAGAAATGAAGTGAGAAAACACCAGAGACAGGCTGCGCAATGAACGCATTGAGATGTTGGCAGGAAGATGGTATTCATTAGGAGTGGTCCATAGTGGCGGCTTAGTGAACTCTTAATTGGGGAAGAGACAGGGCTGGGGATGATGGATCAATAGGGGCAGAGCCGGGGTTCCAGCCCACTGAAATCAATCAGCCTCCTGCCCGATGGGGAGAATGCAGCCAATCAAACAAAACGCTCCCGCTCATTTACCCTCTCGGTCAAACTTCATCAGGATCAACAGACGGCTCATTCCAGCTTATCTCGGTCAGAAGAGAATGGAGTCGCCCGATTGCTTTTATTTTATGGCCATTAGGTCGCATTGCTGGAATGCTCCGAAATGTCGTTACAGTTTTAGTGTAACTCTGCCAAGAACGGGAGATTATCCTAACTAATAAAACATGATTTATTAACACAGGAGCCCTTTATGGAGAGGAATATTAAATGAACCCCTGGAGTATTTTTACTCCACCGCTAAAAATAGCCACTTTCTCCTCTTCTTCATCTTCCTCGCCTGGGTAATAGCCATCTTTCTGCCCTGTCACTTTTTGATGCATCATCCGCTTATTCACATCAAGGACAAGGCCAGGTGTCGCATTTTCTCTCAGTTGCCGCGCTTGTCACACTGCCTTGTCACCCACAGCCTGTTCCAATCCCGTCCCGATTCTTCCTCCCCCTCTCTCTGCTTATTTATATTAAATCTGTCACTCCTTTATTTTAGCGAGAGAAAAGGAAAGTAAATCACGTTTGCCATTTGCAGCCCGCGGTGTCTGCTGGATGCTGCAACTTTATGTGGATGTCATCTCTGGCCAAATAAAACCCTGTCACAACAACTGATGTCTCTGCCGTGTTGTATTGTTGTCGCACGGCTGAAATTCCTCCCCCTCGTTGAGTCCTTGAAAAGTCTATGCCAGTTATGTGTTAAGCTATCTAGGAATATGCTTCACAGTGCGAAGCAGGCCTTGACTGAGGTCTTAGGCTCGTTTTATTGCTCCAGATGGACACACAGGCAGATTGACAGGCGCAGGTGTCCGGCCTCACCTCTCTTTGATGCCCATGAGTGGCCGGCAGAGCTGGCGTGGGCAGAGAGCAGCTGGGGTCAGAAACGTGCCTTGGCAGTGAGATACATATGAGCTTATAAGGCTCTCCAGTTTATTCTTAGCCTTGCTGCACATAAACTGGTGCGAGTGAGTGTGCATTACCACATTTTCGGGTGCAAATCGTTTTGAGGCTACGTATGGAACACTAGCGGCTCCATCGGTAAAGAGAGATGAAGGCCAAGTTCTCATAGTGCGGTTATGGAGATGTCAAAGCCGGTTTGGCTTGGCTCAGATGTTTACAAGCTGGACACTGACACCTGTCCAGTCAGGACATGGATCAGACAGCATCAGTCCTGTCAACATGTCTTCACAGGCAGACACAGAACAAGCTCTACAAGATCTTAACCAGAGGCTGTTGGAGACATGGAGACAGTGTGTGAAGCAGCTGAGGTGCAGAAAAATAGCAGTTTTCTCTCAGCTCCTTCCATCAAGCTGCAATCTGACACCAAGTTTAAAGCGGCGGAAGGCTTTACTTGTCAGCCTGACTGAAAGTGAGCAGCGCTTACATAGCACAACAAAAAGAAACTCATTATTATCACTATCGTTGAAAGTGTCCTGGAGGGTTAGAGATAATTATGAATAAGATTTTTTACACTATTTTATCCGGCACAAATCTAATTAAGCCACCTCCTCAACTACTGCCTGCCTCCACAGGCGTCACAGCATCAGTCAAATATGCATTTTACCCTGCACAAGTATCATGCTCCCTCTCATGAAGTGTATGGTTGTTTATCTCCGGTTTTACCTACAGTTTGTCACAGTGTTTTTGTCTGAAACAGATGTGTCACCATCCTCGGGGTATGTGTGTGGGAGGGGTGGAGCCTGGGGGTGGCATCTGGACTCAGATGATGTGAGACAAAAAGCCCAGCATCATGAGCATGAATGAACCAGAATGCCTGCAAAATGTAAAAGATTTTTAAAAAGCTTTATGAAAAAAAAAAGTGCCCAAATTGCATAGATAGAAGATGGTCCGGCTCTGTTTAGGCTTCTAAGTGGAAGTTGCACACGCTCCAAGTATTCATCCACTCTGGACTTTGTGTTTGCTTGCAGAACTTGGCAGTCAGAGGCTGATATCTGTGGGAGAGAAGAACATCAGAGGCTGCTTGTTTAGAAAGAAAGGTAAGGCTGCTCATTTCTTACACACTGTGAAGGTGATATCTCCCTCTGCTATCACATCCCCCCCTCGCGCACACGTACGTAAAGAGTTGTCTCATATGTGTGGATGCAGATTTTTGTTATGTTGCCGCAGCCACGGCGGGTTTCTGTATTTGTTTGTTTACACGCGGATGTGGGTCGGTGCATGCAAGGTCGTGTCTGTGTGTTTCATCATTGAAATATAATCACAGTACAAAGTTCAGTCACTCTAGCGCAGTCTGTATATCCATCTGGGTATCACTCCTCCACCTGAGCAGACAGGTTCTGATCATTGCTCCTGTTACCGCGGCTTCTGCAGACCTGAGAGGAGACAAACAACACAGCGGGCCACATTTAACGTCAACGCTCTATTTACTGCGGGGGATAGATTCTTCGCCTCCAGAGGCGACTCACACGTCACGTTGCCTTAGTCAGTCTCCAAATCACATCACCTCATTTGATCTGCCTGCTTGTGATTAGCATTTCATCCTGCACAAATAAGAGGACGGTGATTGCCGGCCACACTGAGATGGATTCGGTGATCAAAGAGAGCTGTGGGTGTCGCGGTTTTGTTGTGGCCACAGCAGATGCCCACTCTGTGGCCGTCAGTCCGCATGGTAATTACGAAGTGAAAAGCGAGGGAAAAGGATGATGCAGAGAGCGAGGGTGAGGTGAGGCTGAGGGAAATAGTCATGAGAATTAATGAGCAAGCTACAAAGCTCACAATTATCAAATCAGCAGCTGAAAAATCGTGTTCACCCCCTGTGGCTTTGGGCTGTAAACCAGCTTCATGTCTTTACTAAACAAGCAATGAAAGCTGAGGCCATTTTTTATGCTTTAAATCAGTAGTTTGAGGCAGTGGGTTTAAAAAAATGGAAATGATTTTGTGCAGAGGCAGTTTAAAGAGGCAATAAATCTGCATGACCTGGACACATCACCGCTGCAGTGTTGCCACTTTCCTGTTGGCTGTTTACCAGTGGCTCGCCTGCGCTGCCGCTGTGATCAGAGTCATCTTGTGCGAACAGTTGGATGGCAGCAGAGGAAGCAGCTCTCAGCACATGTGGGGACATTATGTACACAGCTGTGCACAGCTGAGTCATTATCACTTGCAAAAACAGCAGTACGTGTCTGTAATCAGCTCTCCTTTTTGATTAACAAACATCTCACTACAAACAGCTCCTAATATAGTCGTGATAATTTAGTGTTTTGTTTGTGAAAAAAAATAAAAACACGCCAGGCTGTGTAACTTTTCTTCATGGAGCATTTGAGGAAGGCGAACTTTGATTTTCCCTCTTGTCACAGTGAAACTACCAACAGCAGACAGGTGAATGATTTGCCTTTGGTAAGCTATTCTGTTTGAGGACTGATCTCCACTTCAAAACCCCAGCGTGAGGACAGCATTCACCTCTCTCTTTCTTCCTCCTCTTCTTGCTGGCAGAGGGAGCCTTCGGCAGTGTGGGATAAAAACCAAAAGTCTTCAAGAGAAACTCTTCAAAGGCGCAGTTCATCTGCCGAGTGAGGACCTCATCAGTTCAGTTTTCTTCTCTTAAACCACTGTCCCTTCCACAGAGCTCGGGTTGTTTACGCGCAGAGTTATGTGATATTCCTCCTCCGTCCGTTTGCAGCCGGTTGCGTAAGGTGCTTTTGATATCTTGTCAGTGACGAAGGGATATTTTCCCTTAACAACTTTGGGGGATTAGCCTGTTTGTGGTGGCAATTTCTCCGCAGACCGATTCCTCACATCCTCTCTGGGGTGTGTGATGAACATTGTCGGGCTCCGGGAGCAATTTCCTGACCCTCATTTTCCACATCAGCAAGACGGGGACTGCCAGCTTGCTTCCACGCCGCAGCCTGCCTTCGGCCCACTGATTAAAAGTCAAATATTAAAGTGCTCTGTTGTGAGCTCGGCCTAATTGATTCTTTCCGCCGGGTGCACACAGAATGGGCTGACAGCAGGCGATACCAGGCTTTGTCAACATCGGGCATGCTGCCTGACGCTCAGGACGGCACCCCAATAAAGCCCCCTGTGAGCGTGCCAACCTGCGGCGCCACACACTGAGAGGCCACTCGGCACCCTGGCCAAGCTTTATAGTGACAACACAGAAGAGGCTCATTCTTTTGCTGTGTGTCAGCTCCCATCGGCTGGCTGGGAAGTTGGCTCTCTATTTGTAAGGAAGCGACTGGCTGTGAAGAAAGTGTGTGTGGGTCTGTGTGTGTGCATTTGCGTGCATCTCCACACTTGGAAAAAAAAAAAATCTTTTCTGCCAATTGCATAACCACTCAGCTAACTTAAGCTATCTGGGGCGACGGTGCTGAAAGGAGGTTTCATCTGAATTCCACAAAAGGCTCTCTTCTCCTCTTCCGATCCCCAGCTCTCCTGCCGTTAAGATAATTGCTTTAATAGCTTTTAATCACAGCCGTGTTTAACAAGGAGCTTACCAAACACAGGATGACACCAAGTATGTCATCGCTGCCCACCCTGCGAAAAACTGCAGGACATCTGGTGGAGATATGGAGCGTCTGGTTGAAGCTTGTGGTGTTTTACCCTCCCTTAACTACAGCGTAGGGCTAATTAATTGAATCTCTACAGCAGTAAAACAGTGTCCCTGCATCCCTGTCCTCTCTTGTCTGCTTACCCTATGGATTTACCGGCCGTTTTATGTGTCTTGAATTGGCTGTACTCCCCATTTATTTTTAATGCTTGTCTACTTCACATGTAGGAGAGTGCAACAGCGATATTGCTGCTATACAACGCTCATTAAGCACAGACATTCATCCACGACGCTTTTCTCATGAATCTGATTGACCTTTTTGCTCAGTGTGATCCACAGTAAAAGGTTATAGCCGCCTATTAATCCCCCCCCCGGTTGAAAAGCTGGGTATATCTCCTGTCCCGTCTGATGCTTTATGTTCCATCTGAGCTGATGGGAAGGTGCAATAGGAGGGTTTGAAGGTGTGTGGGGGTGGGGTGACAGAGGTCAGAGAGCTGGCCGATGGTGCTGTAATTACTCTATTAGTGAAATGGGGCCACGCTCTGCACTCTGACACTGCGCTAATTACAACACAGGGGTGATGAACTTGATCAAGGCGCTGTTCATTCATGTTTAATAGCAGAGAGAGAAGAAGACAGACGCCGGGCAAGAGACCATTTTGAGGTGGACGTAATCACAACATGTACCTTTTTCCGCCCGTGCAAATCCAGCGCACTCGCTACTCGAATTTTAAAAATTCACATTTCAGTGTGACCGATCGGCAGCACAGTCGTGGAATGGTCTCCCCGCTGCTTCAGTAGTAAAGGCCACTGAAAAGTAATCACAGTGTCCTCTCCCTTGAGCACCGAGCAGGGTTTCATTTCTGCCTCCATCCTGTTACTTCCCTGCTGTAGATCCCAGGGGGATGTCCAGAGGCTGAGTGGGGGGTCACGATCACAACCACAGGGGGCCAGACAGCTGGCTGCCTCTCTGACAAGAGCCTAATGGAGGGCTAATAGGAGCGAGGCGAGTCCTAGAGACCACGGCAGTGACCTTGACACGAGCCTGTGGAGGCAGGTAGACAGGAGGAGGTGGAGGAGGGATAGAGAGGTGGAGTACCATAAAAGAGGCTGACAGGCAGGTGGTTTAATATCTCTTTTCCTTCTCCTTTCTCCTTCTGACTCTGTTTATTTGAACTCTGCTAACCTCTGTTGTCCAGCCACTGACCCCTCAAACGGGTTCAGCATAAAGGAAGGAGATTTTCTCTCTCCCTCCTTTTTGAATGGGTGGGTGAGTCACTTAGCTTTGTGTGTATGTACACGGGTGTTGCCATGCGTCAGAAAAAAAATCTTTAAATGTTGTTTTGATTTTTCTTCAAAGATTTTCTGTCCTAACTTTATTTTTATATTTATTACTGTTGTTTTTTTAGCCGCTGTCTTTCCTGAGAGAAATTCTCTATTTCTCTTCTGTGTTAGTGCTGATAACTTATTCTGTTTTGGGGAACATTTATTGAGATTAGAGCAACAATCTTTTGCTACTACGTGCAGACTGAAATTTATCTTTTTTTTTAAAATTTATTGTTGAAGACGATTTCAAGTTTCTATTATGTTCTTGTACAGTTTACTGCCAGTAGTATTTTAAACTTGATGACTTTGGCGACCACTAGAGTCCCTTTACAGTTATATTTAGTTTTGGCTGTTGCAAACAGACTTCATCACTACTGCCACCGTTATGATGCCCCATCATGGAGTATATTTGTATACTTTGTATACCAGACATGTGACTCCGATCATTTGGTTTATGTCTCCAGCAAGTCTTTTCGTCCAAGTCTCAAGTCATTTTCTCTTTGTCACACCGAGTCAGTTCCAGTCTTTGTGAGGACAATAAACAAAAATGCAGGACCTGTCTAATAATGATATTATTGGCCAATTCATCATACCTATTCAAAAAGTATGTCAATGCATTGAAGTTGTATTAGAATTATTGATATTCAGTGAAATACATGTATTCCAAAAAAATCTACAAATAACTTTATGAAAGCTTATTTATTTCTTAATTTCTTCTCATTGAATGAATATTACCTCCCCATTGCTTTCAAACAGTGACATACTGATAGCCAGACTAAAGAAAACAAAAGAACTAAACAAATAAAATGAAGATAGAGGAGTCCTTGGAGTCATCATGTCTCAGGACAAGTAAAGTCTCAAGTCTTTAACTTCCAAGTCAAGTCTCAAGTCATTTATTTTCTGTCAGGTCAAGTCATGAGTCCAAGTCACAATGACTCGAGTCCACATTTCTGTTTGTTACATTCATACGTGTATCGATGTACGGGAGGCATGAGTGTGTTTGTCTCACTCCTCTGTCCATGATACAGATCAGGGGGAGGTCAGGCCTGCAGGGACAGCCAATGAGCATCATCCACAGTAAAGGGAGAGCCACTACCGCCTGATCAATCTGAGCTCTCATTAAAAGGCTGCCAAGCCCTTTGCAACCCGATACAATATCAATACCGTAGCACCACAGGAGAGACCTCCAAAGCTGTTAGGCAAGCCGCTGGCAGCTTAACTGTCATTACCAGACGGGCAACATGCCAGAGACCCCCTTCGTGGGCCACTTAGGCTCCCCTCATGGTCCCAAACACAGGTCAGTGCAGACAGATGGGCTGTCTGGGCAGCTGTCCCGGGGACGAGGCAGAGAGAGATGGATACGGACCTGTAGAGGAGGAGACAGCCTATGCTCTCTCACAATATACAGGGACGATGTGGGTTGTGTGCAGTTACACATCGCTGCGGTTTCACCTGAGGCGTGTTTGTTTGCCGCTGGTATTTTCTGTGTCGGTCATGTACAGAGGATGATTACAGGGACCATCACACATGTTTGTGTTTAAACTGAGCAAAAGACAAAGAGTTTAGTAAGAAACACACTTTCTGAACCATGGAGGTGTTGTTACTGCTAAAAAAAATCTGCTCTGGGTTTTGGCATACATCCAAAGATTCCTGCTGGGAAAACCACGAGCACTGAATAGCACTCTGTGGTAATTTCTGAGTAGAGCAAATGGGGGGAATATAAGTGGCCATACATAGAAATCCTCTGTAATTCAAATCATTGTGTGGAGGTATCCCTTCTGTGCTCCAGTCTTAACCCCCTGTGTGGTTCTGATAGGGGAGGGAGGGATCAGTCGGTGCGTCTCTAAACCCCCAGTAATCCGCCGACAAAAGGGCCAGGAGAAAGCCAGCTATCGAAGGTGGGGGGGGTTAGGACAGAGAATGGGAGGAGTGAAGAAGTAAAGAAGTGGTTGTCGCCTCTCCAACCCCCTAAGGGTGTGCTTAACACCAGAGAGGATGGTCCTCACGGCACCTATAGACCCCTGCCACCCTAGTTTGAAACATTCCTCTGCTGTGTAGAGCTCTCTTTTTAAAAGAACCTTTGTTTATCCGTCGGGGAAAAGAATGCTGAGTCTATACATGTGATCACTTCTGCAGCAGCTGAACTGTAACTTCCAGCCAGCGTATTGATTTATCCGGGCTGTAATTTATTCAGCGGGCGGGCGGCAGTTGTTTACTGAAAGTTGAAACCGATATTGTCTGTAATCATCATTAAGTCGGGGCCATTAGGAGCAGTCCCCACTGCAGGTGCTAATTTGATGATGGGGAGACAAATGGCATGTAATTAAAACACAACAAATGACAGCTGAAAACCTATGAGTCCTGTAGAATAGGATCTAATTTTACCAACGCATGTGCAGCTTATAAACTATAGAGACAGACAGTACTGTTTACAGAAGATAAATACCACTGTGTGCCTCCCGATAACATTCCACTCATCAAGCTTTTTTTAGCTCCTAGCAGATCATATTTTGAGTTATTTCTCGTTGGTGCAGTTACGCAGTGTCATGCAGAAGTCACTTGACTGCACTGAGGTCTCAGTGAGGTAGTTAGGTTGGTGGAACAATTGGCCCCGGCTGATTTGTCTGTAATCCATTTAGCTGAGATGTGACACACTGTAGGGGGGCTTTGCCTCTGGTCAATAAGTGCCAATAAGAAACAGCCATCACTCAGCGGGCTGCCCTGTCCACCAGCTTGCTCACTTGTTTCAGCTGTCAACCCCTGTCTCAAAGGAGCTGGCAATTGTGCTGCTCTTTCGGACGCACCACAAATGGCTTTCCCATACCAACCTCAATAGGACAGGAAAGGCAAGGACACTCGCAGACTGCAAAGCAGGCGCATTTCCCTCCGACATCTGAATAAACCCATCTGAAGTGAAAACAGCCACGTATTTGCAAAACACCATTGACAGTTGCTCATTCTCTCAGTCCTAAACCCCTGGAGGTGGGGCTGTGGGGGGCTGAACCCAAGTCAGGGACAATCGGGGCTCTGTTTGTGTTTTCTCTAACACCTCCGTGTTCTCTTTGGGCTCTCATGGAGCGTACCGCAAGGGTGCAGAGGAGGAGGGGTAAATGCCGTGACCCCGCCGTGGACCCTGACTGAAGCCCCCCAAAAAACCTGCAGACCACCACGCTAGCGCTACATAGCACCGGTTGCTGCGGGAAACAGAAAGAAAGAAATCAGTCACCAAAACGTCATCGCTGCAGCAGTTTTTGACGTTGTTATTTATGTTGTGGCTGCAATCCAAGCTCATTATGAGGAATATCTTCACTGAGTAAGTTTGTTAAACCTCGAGGAGACAAAAAGGCAGGCAGCAGCTGTATGATGTCCCTCTAGTGCTGCCGGGGCCAAACAATTTCAGAACACTACAACAATACGACGCTGTTCATTTCCTCTAGATTCAGAGATAATTAGCCTAACTGCGCCTCTCTTCTTTTATGTCCCCTTGTTGGAGAGAGAGAGAAGTTTGAAGTCTGATACGCAGAGTGGGTGCGTTTGTGTGTCTGTCTGTCGCTCTGCCTGCATGCATGTGTGTGTATGGTGTACATTTATAGTCAACAGAGCAGATACAGGGAGTCTGTCAGAGCTCTTTGTTCTGCAGAGAGAACACATCATGACTGGGCCTTTTGTCTGAACTGACACCATCATATAGACTTTTCTTTTCCTACCTCTCTCTCTCTCTCCCCCGCTCTTATTTTTTCCACCAAACCATTCACCCATCACTTCCATCACTCTCTCTCGCGATGAAACCATTTAAAAGATAATGACCCCTGTGGATTATGGAGTTGCAAAGATGGAAAATTTTTACCGTGTCTGCATGTGGCCCAAGCTCTAACTTCCAAAGTAGTCACACTACCAGAAGAAGAACTTCTGAGGACAGAGTGTGTTTGTGTGTGTGTGTGTGTGTGTGTGTGTGTGTGTGTGTGTGTGTGTGTGTGTGTGTGTGTGTGTTTATTACCCTACTTATATGTGACTTTAACTTGCATACTACATGAATGTAATTGCATTATAAATCTTAAAATTACCAATGTAGAAAGTAGAAATTATATTCCTTGGCCGACTGTTACATCAACTGTGATTGTTGACGTCTCATTCTTAAACCATGGGTGTTGCAGTGTTTCTCTGTAGCATTAACACGGAAAACTACAACTCTGCACAAACGCCTAAAAAAACTCAAACCTCATGTATTACGCACAAAGCCTGCCAAACTCTACACACCTCTGGTCATTTACACACTTTGTTCACCTGAAACACACTGGTGAACAGGGTGTGGCATTTTGAAGGCCAATTGGTTTCACTCATTTCTCACCTGTTCAAACTCATTTGGCAAAAAACTTCAATCACCTGTCAGAGTGTCAGAGCTTCAAAATACATTCATGCACAAGCCCATGTTGAACTGCACTCAGTGTTTATAGTGTTACGACCAGGGCCTAGGGGAAACTCTGGCGCAACATGAAAATGAGACTCCCCTCTTCCCATCCTCCAAGCACCACCAGCAGCGAAGCGTTTTTAAATGGTTTTATTCAAAACCATAGCTTGTACGCAATCACACATGCTGGCAGTCCAGGACAACAGAGGAGAGCCCACAGGAACTGGAGAGTAGGCCTGCACGATATGAGCAAAATGTGCGATGTGCGATGACACCCTTCAATATTGCGATGACGATATGACTTGCGATAAATAAGAAAATATTTAAGTTTGCAAACAGTTCCTGTGTCTTTCAGATTTTTCTGCATTAATAGATTATCTGCTTTGAGGTACTCTTAAACACTTAATAGCTGATGACAATTAAATATATAAATAGAAAAAAACAAATATTTTTGAGCATGCTTTTATTGAACAAAACCCTTATAACATTAATTTACACATGTTACAGTTGCTGCAGTGATGGTCGCGTTACTTGACTGCTGCTCACGTTTGCGCTCTAGACTGACTTAAATTGCTCGTGCAGCTCTTTATGGTGGTGCAGCAGGTGGTGACGGAGGTTGGTGGTGTTACCTCTGGACGTTGCTACAACTGTTTTGCAGGTCCTGCACAGTGCCTGAGTCTGTAAATTGTCTTCTGGCTTGAGTCCAAAGTATCTCCAAACCGCGGAGCTGCTATTTCTTTCATTTTTCACCGCTCTGCTCTCCTGCCTCCGCCATCCTGTTTACTCTGGCTACTAACTTTCATGCAGGAAAGTGAGCAGAGCTGGGCGTCATCTGATTGGCTAAACGGTGTGCATGCATGGCCCATGTGTCAAGGGCCGCATCTGATTGGCCAAAGGTCAGCACGCTGAGTGTGAAAGCATGGCGGATGTAAACAAAACTTATCGCACTTCAGACCAGCTTTTGCGATGGGTTTATCGCGCACGTTCACATCGCGATGGCGATGAAAATACGATTAATCGTGCAGGCCTACTGGAGAGCAGCCGGCCCTTAAACTCTTGGCTTCCAGGCAGGAACCAATCAGCTCCCTGGGACAACCTGCAATCAGTCAGACACACCTGCAACCAATCACACACACACTCACTCAGGTGAAAGAGGGTTATTCTTGGAGAACAAAGCACAGAGAAATCTATATACGATAAGGGTCGTAACAATAGCAAGATGCTAATTTACAACATCTGTCCATGAGAGGCTTTTTAAAAATTAAAGCTAGTAAGGTGAAAAGAAATGCAAAGCAAAAAGAAAAGTAAATAAGTTAAACTTGTATAAACAGTTGTGAAAAAATGTAATATGCTGCTAGAGAAGCCACCACTCCTCTACTAGGGCTCAACCATAACGTAGTGGAACCTGGCTGCATGTATTTGCTTCCAGTCAGCCATAACAACAGTGCAGTCTGTCACTGATGCTGGGCAATTAGGCCTCGCTCGCGGTTGGTGTTCCAGTTCATCCCATTGGTGTTAGATGAGCCTGAGGTTGGGGCTGTGTGTAAGCTATTTCTTCTGAAACAAAACTGGGAAAACCATTTCTTTTTGGACCTGGTTTAAATATCAAGACATGCTCTGATACCAAGATTCTTTTAATAACTTTATTTGTAAGTTGTCCAAGAAAAACTACAGAAATGTGATTGTTTGAGTAATCATGACACCTGACTACGTATGTATGTGTGTGTGTGTATATAGATATGTTTATATATATATCAAGACATTCTCTCTCTCTCTCTCTCTCTCTCTCTCTCTCTCTCTCTATATATATATATATATATATATATATATATATATAATATATATATATATATATATATATATATATATATATATATATGTGTAAGTGTATATAAATGTGTAAGTGTACGTGAGAGAGAGCAAGTGAGAGAGAGCTTTCCAGCCATAACACATCACAGCTTCACCCCTTCTCTCAGGGCAGCAGACTCACTGCAGGATTAATGATGTGTTAAGTACTAAAATTATACTCATTCATTTTTCACCGTCTGGGCAGCAAATTCCACATGGTATTAAAGGTTAGAGAAGAATATTGTATAATGTATAAACAAGAAGAGAAACACACACAAATGTGGAGGCAACCAGTTAAACAGTAACTGCAGGGAGAAATATTTCACACTCGAGTCTCCTCATCGCAGCAGAAATCTCATTTCCTCTCTTTAAAAGTCTAACCACTGCTCTTTGTGTGCGCGTACTCAAACAGAAAATTGCTGTGTAGGTTCTGACTGTCATCTTTAAATGTCTGCAGAGTGCCGAGCTTATCGGAACCTGAGGGAAATCTAAATTAAATCTTCCCGGTGAATGGGATCAGCCTCCGCATTATCTCTTGTCATTCTCAACTATTAAAGTTAGTTATTAGGAAGTAAAGGCACATTTGTCGGAAGAATGTGCAGGGACTATTTTAAAGCAAAGAGCTGTTGGAGAGGTATCGATATGATTTCAGGGTTATTATTCAGGGGCTGGAGAGTTTGGGCTGACTGTGCTGACCTGTTAAAGGAGTCATTGTTCAAGATGTCATCATACCAACATTAATCATTGATAAGCTGTTAGTTTAGAGGTCATTTGGGAGAACAGATCATGTGGAAAGCAGCTGTACAACCAGGATGTGTAAAGGACCTGTCAAGACGGAGACAGTCCTCTCCACAGAAAATACAGCATCGGTCGCCAGTGGAAACTGCCTAAAACTACCAGTGTTTACATTCAGTACAAAAGCAGGAACATTCTCATGGCACAGATAAGAGGAAAGGAGCAGCTGTTGACATAAGTGAAAGGCACACTTTGCCTGAGAATGAGACTCAAAAATGAGACTCAAAATGATCTCTATCAACTATCTTTTCCAGAATAGCTTTTAAAGTTTGCCTACATTCTGTAGTGTTGCTTTAATTGTCCACCTTAATGCACACACTCTGGCTTGCCTCGCCTTTTTCTCTTCTCTCCCAGTATGTGTCTTCTCTCCCAGTATGTGTCCGCTCTGTGGACTATCTTTGTCAGCAGTATGTTTTATAAAGTCGGCCAAAGGAGGTGAGCCTTATGTGGACTGTTGTTAATTATGTAGCCTATCGAAACTATCAAAACCAACAAGGCACTGAATGACATCGCAACAACCAGATGCACTCACAAGCTTTTACGAATCAACGGCATAAGTAGGCTTACATTGAAAAGGAGAGGTGTCGTCACGATCATTTACAGAGGGACCAGAGGATATTTCTCTCTGTTTCTCTGCAAGCATGTGCAAATTGCAGTAGATGGGAGGTGTAGACCATAGGGAGATTGTCTACTAGTTAATCAATCCAGACGGCGTTGTTCACTCGGATGGATAAAAAAATAAAAATAAAAGATGCGAAAATGGGTTGCCAAATATCCTTTTTTTAGCACTTGATATACCTGGGCAGCCTGCCCAAGTAAGGTCTATGTGTGGGAAATGGTCCAACCACAACCAGCCATCCAGTTGTAGTTGCCAAAACTTAAAACCACTATAATTGATATTTTATATAATGACAGTGTATCAAACGACAATGTAAAAACAATATGTCAGTGCCGCTTGTAGTGATGATCATACAGAGGATTATCACATGGTTTTAAAAAATATATATGTTTTAAAACACTGTCCACAACCTGCTCAGCACCAAACCACAAAAAGACAGCTTGTTCAGAAGTCTTGTTAAGTTACTGCTGCTTTACCTTCATAATTAAAGCTTTTAAAACAACTAAATTGTGGAGGAGGTTTATTTTGAAGAATTTATAGGAAATTAAATGTGTTTGTCACGGAATTAGTGGAGCTTTGTTAAAGGCTATTCTTCAGTAATACTGCAGGGAGAAGGCTAAGACACGCCTTCAAGCCCAGGTGTAGTGGAAATGGAGATTCCTGCAGTGCTGGGCTGCTGCGTTGAGTCATGCTGGCATAAACATGAATAGACGCTATAGCTGGTGATGGTAGTGGAGCAGTTGGCAGAATAGGTTACACAGTGTCAATAGACACACATATGAATCCAAGTGATTGAGGATGTTGCTCTTTAACTGCTGGATGTGTAAATAAGCAACTGCTTGCAAACACTCATTGACTTAAAAGATGCTGATAAGTCAACGCTGTGTTCACAACTTGTTTCTGGCCAAATGGTTAAAAAATGAGTTGTTGCATTATTAGCTATACCTCAACTATAGGGTCATATGAGCAGAAAATGCTCATTTGGGTCATTTTAAAATGCACTGTCAAAGAACATATTTTGTCATTAAGATCCTGGATTGATGAGCCTGAAAAAAAACAGTGTTTTTTCCAGATTCTGGCGGTGTTGCAAAGATTTGCAAGCAGAGAATGACGGATGAAGGATGACAACAAACCATGGCTTCTTATTATCATGAAAAAAGCATTCCATACTGTATTGAGGATTGAAAACCCCTCCTTCCACCGACACATACTCACACACAGACACACACACACACACACACACACACACACACACACACACACACACACACACACATAAACTTCTCTGAGGGAAAGTTACTCTCAGATAGATGCATGCCACTGCAGAATTTGCATCTGAATGCCAACTTTTGTTGGTAAATTCAAGGGTCCTTGGAGATTTTGCACATTCTGTTCGGAGCTAGGCAGGCCAATGGGAACAAAGTCACACATTAGCAAAGCCCTGCCAGCCTCAATTATGACCAAAGGGATTGGCTTGATAGTGTTGCAGCGGGCCACATTCAGAACTGGATGTGTCTATTTAAACTTTCCTGGCCACTTCCTTTATGTTCTCCAGCACAAGAGTACAGCGGATGGCAAATTCCTGCATGGAGAACGACGTAGAGGAGATTTGGGGGCACTCTGCTACCACATTCTGTTTTATTCTCCACTATTTTATATGGAAGCCTTGGTCTGTGAATCTAGTTTTCATGTTTGAGAAAAATCCATCTGCAATGGAAGTGCTCGGGCTTTGTTCTCTCCAGACTCTATGCCTAGAGGTTCTTTCCTTTTCTCACACGTTCTCCATCTTTTTCTTTCCCTGTCTCAGAACGCTGGTGATAGAAAATCCAGGAGTCTTGCTTCAAGCTTGTGGGCTTTTGCCTCCATATTTCATATGCATTATGAGACACCGCTGATTAAATTTCAAGTGTACGCCATGACTCGTCCTCCCTCAATATGTAATAAATGTCTGTTTTTCCCTCGGTTTTCTCATCTTCCGTCGGTGTTTGGTGCCTTCTCAGGGGGTTGCAGGTTGGACGAATCAGACTTTATGCCTGTTTCAAAGCCCAAGGTGTTTTATTTATAGGGAAAAAGTACATTAACGCCCCTGCAAAGTCTTTGGAAGATTTATCAAGCCCTCTCTCGCTCTCTCTCAGCTCCCTCACTGCTTCACTTGAGCGGTGATAGTTGAAGTACAGATGTGCGTTGTTGGGCAGCGTAACATATCTGCCCGTCGATCTGGTGTGTGTTTTCATCCCTGCACTCTTGCCACCGTCTTACCACCGTGCCCATGCTGTGACATGGCCAGCTCTGTTGTCACGGCATTTATAATTCAGCCCTCTCAATAAAAGATGGACGGCATTAAGTTTTTATCTGGTGATGCAGTGCCGCTGCTCTATCAGAGCCTCTTTACAAGCGGATGACTGAAGAGCAAAACTTTCCGCCTCTGTTCCGACTTCCAGACATCACTTGGCATTAGTATAACCCGAGATGATCCTTGTTCCTCAAACATGCTTTTAGAAGCTTATTCCCTATGATCTCATATTCTGCTAGCTTACTCCCCAGCCCTTCCTCTCTAAGCCCCCCAACCTTTAATGAGTTTTGCTGAGAGTTATATTTACTCATGTTGTCTTGCGCTTCTGTCTAAATGGCAAAATTTCCTCTTTCATTCGGGGTTGTCTGGCTGAATCAGCATTGTCGTCTCGCGGCTCACTTAGTGCAAAGAGCTGATGTGGGCAGAGCTCTGTCAGGAAGCGAGCTTCAAGTCATCCCGGTTTACAGAAAAGACATGGTTTGCCTCGCACTATGAATGCATACAAACCACCACATTGGTCATGTTGCTGGAGACTGAGAATAGCTCTGCTAAGTACCGCTGTTTTCTAACGGTTGTCCGTCTCTGTTCTTCCACACATCCTCATGGTATAATGGCTTCTGTCTGTTTGGACGTTATGGTCTCCTCCGCTTTTTTTCTTTTGTGGTTTCATGTAGCATCTGCCACCCGGAGAGATAAACAATACAGGCAGATGAAAGAGAGAGGGAGAGAGCAAACTGTGAAGAAAGGACAGTATGTGTCAGTGAGAGCTGATAAAAGCCTGGAAATCCAATTAGTCCTCAGTATCGGGGGGAAGGAGGAGGCCTCATGGGGGTAATGTTAGAAAATATCCACCAGCGAGGCATGTCAATAACACGACATTTACATACTTGGCTATTGATAGGTCAGCATGTTAAATCGAGCGGATGTTTTCTTGTACGTCAGTACTATATTTGGTTTTGCCCACATCAGCTTTCTGAACAGATAAACAACCATCAAACGGCGGCACTGCACCTTCCACACCACCAACCACTCAAATGACGGAGGACCATTTGAATTTGAGCTCACTGAATCTATTCTGTATCCCCTGGAGATGTCCTGGAATCCATTTTGGTGACAGTTAAATGTCTGTCGTTCTTTCACCAGGTTTTTTTTTTTTTTTTTTTCTTGTGGATCTCCTCATTGATGGTGTCTTGTTTTCATCCCATGCCAGAAATGAAAGGGGGATGCAGACAGAGAGCGGCAAAAAAACGAGCAAGGACAATTTCAAACAGCTCGGCGCCCTGGGTCAGAGCTCATGTGTTCCTTCGGGGGAGAACCACATGCCCTGGGAGTAGGAAACCAGAGCAAACACAGCTGCTGCTGTACTGATTTATTTCTGTGTGTGTGTGTATGCACATATTCACATGCACGTGGTGTGTATTCGCGTGTGTAGGTGTGTGCATTTGGTACTAAGCAAGACCAAGGGGAGGAGGAAGGAGAGGACATGTGTGGGCGTCTGGGAAGACCTTAATGAGCACAATCTGGACAACAGCGGAGAGCGGAGAGGACCGGGGAGCTTTATGTGAGATAGAGAAGCTCTGCTACGTTCAGCTCACACTTACATCAGCTTCTGAGACTCTGCATGGGAAGAACGATTCTCCTCTGTAATCATCTCTGCGCTTAAATGTTTAATATGTTTTACATTTTGAGGGCCACATCCTGTCTTTGATAAGTGCGTTAGTTGTGTATGTGTGCATCCCCCCCACCGCTGTGTGTGTGTGTGTGTGTGCATATCCCCATGTCGAAGCTGTATTCCAGTCAGGTTGTTGTTAAAGAGGACTCGCAGTCCCAGGAGGGAGAGGTTGTCTTTGTGTTGTTGTTTTTGTCTTCATCTTCCTCTGGCCACATGCTCCTCGAGGACAAACACATTTACACACACAAGCACAAATCCACAGTTTATTGTAGCGGTGGAGCATCTCAGTGGGTCCACTGCTGCTTGTAAACTGTGTTTGTGATTATCTGCTGCTCTGATTATGTGTCATGATAAAACAGGCACAAAGTCCAGCTCCTCTCTGTCGCCTCATGATTTTTACTTAATGATACAAATAACAGCTCAATGAAATGTATGTGAACGATAATGATTTCTTTTTTTAGCCTACTATTATTAAAAGCAGATTTATTAATGCAAATTGCTCTTTCATATTTAATGGTCAATGAAACATTTTTCTTGACCAGGTTTTTCACACAGGTTCTTGCTTTATCTGCTGAGATTACATATGTAGTGAACATGGTTGAACAGCAGATATCCAAATAAGTAACAATGCTCCTATTTCTATTGCTTTGTTTTCTT
Source organism: Lagodon rhomboides (assembly GCA_039737535.1). Lineage (NCBI taxonomy): Eukaryota > Metazoa > Chordata > Actinopteri > Spariformes > Sparidae > Lagodon > Lagodon rhomboides. Next base: position 9,935,333 of record CM077785.1, on the reverse strand, counting down.
TAGATTCTACATTTATTATACACATATTGTTCCTGGAGTATCTTTTAAATTGTACTAGATACTGGATAGGTGATGCTGCTGCATGTTTGCAAAGGGAGTGTAAGCAACAGTTGCCATGGTAAACTCAGAGGGGGCATGCTGTTAATGAGGAAGAGTGATTAGGGAACTAATTGGATTGTAGTGTAATTTTGGTGAACCGTGTGTGGAGATTAATTAAGAAAAAGCTCTATTTAAAACGTACTTGACTCTAATTGTTATGTTAAACTTACCAGAATTTGTAATTTTCCGCACATCTAGAGCCACTTTGCTTTTGTGATTTTGCCACATTCATATCGCCTGCTCTCATTTTCAGAGGTGCTATTGTTTTTTTCTGTTCGCCACTGTGTTTTGAGTATGTGTGATATTCGAAGTCAGTGTTTTTCACTCTTCAGAACTGCAGTCTCGCTTTCTCTTCACATTGTCACTCTGCTCGTTGACCCCTGTCTTCATTGTCCTCCTCTCATCCCCTCGTCTTCTGTCTCTCTCCTTCACCTCTGCCCCCCGCACCTCCTCACATCCCTCATATCCACCCTAACCCTCTCAGGGGGAGGTGAGTCCTGAGCTGGCCCTGGGCCCAGGCCCATTAGCCCCAGCCTGGCAGCCATGTGCTCATCACCAGAGATCATTACACCCAGCCAATGACACCACTCTAATGCATCATTAATGATTGATTAACGAGCTGAGCTCAGCCCAAACGGGTGCATTTGTACGGAAGAGCACCCTGTAATGGCTGTGCAAGGCCTGCATCTGCTATCCTTCGCCATGTTTTGTGTGTGTGCATGTGTGTGTGTGTTGTATTCTTATCAGTCTCCCTGCGTGTCCCGTCTCTCAGGTTGAGTGAGGGAGCCGCAGACGTGTGTGTGTGAAACGAAGGACCGAGGAGGTGACTGCAGAGCAGCGCGATGGCAGGGCGGGGGCTCTCCGCCCCTCTCCCTCTCCTCCTCCTTCTCGTCCTGGTGGGAGTCTTCCCTGTGGCCCAGGGCTCTGGATACCTGTCTGGGTATCGCCTCAGGTCCCGCCTGCAGAGAGACCGCCAGGTCCGCAACGTCCGGCCCAACATCATCCTCATCCTCACTGATGATCAGGACATAGAACTGGGTAAGACGTTTTCCTCCATTAATCCTTTCCTGTGTGTGTGTTTACTGTGTGCTTGTGCATCTGTCTCTCTCTGTTTGCTTTGTGTCCCATGGGTATGGGCATTCTCTCCGTGTGTATCCAACAGCATCAGCAAGGGAAAGTCAGCCTAATGCTGCCTCTTGGCACCATAACAACTGGCCCACTCAAAGTCATGTGCTCCCCTTGCCAACTCCTCCATTGCTGGCATGAAATGAGGGCGGCCTATGGCTTCCATTGTCTGGGTGCCAAACCCTGGCCATCTCCCTTCCCGCTTAAGTCCTTTAGCGGCGTATTGGACTGGAGTGGCTGCATAATGGCCTCGGTGACATCCTTTGTCCTCCTGTGATCGCTAGTGAGAAGACTCCCATTGAAAAGCAGGAATTTATGGTCAAGCATCTGTTTTCCCAAACAATCACCATCAGCCTGAAAAGGTTTTAGTACACAGGAATCCAAATGGGTTACACTTTACCAAAAAGATTTACTTTCCCCTCCTTGTTTTTCTCTTAACACGTCCATAATGGTTTTTGCACTTTTCCCCTCATGCCCTACATTTATATTTTTCACTCTTTACCCTCTCTGTTTTCCTCAATCTTTCATTCTTCTTTCCTCCTCCGTCTGTTTTATGTCCCCCTGCATCCCTTTCATTTCAATCCGTGGCCTTTGAATCTATTCTCACCCTCCCATCCCTTCATGTGACCTCCCCCTTTCTCTCTTTGTGGCGCTGTTTTCTCCCAGGCTCAATGCAGGCCATGAACAAAACTCGGCACATCATGGAGAAGGGCGGCACGCATTTCAGCAACGCTTTCTCCACCACGCCCATGTGCTGCCCGTCACGCTCCTCCATCCTGACAGGGAAGTACGTGCACAACCACCACACCTACACCAACAACGAGAACTGCTCCTCGCCCTCGTGGCAGGCCCACCACGAGCCGCACACCTTCGCCGTGCATCTCAACAACTCCGGCTACAGGACAGGTGAGCGCCACGAGTCTGACGCATGAACGTCAAAGCAGATTCAAACAGATGCTGTCACAGATGCATTGAGCTCGTGGACCAAAATGAACATACCGCTCGCCTCTTCTTCACTCAGCCTTCTTCGGAAAGTATCTGAATGAGTACAACGGCTCCTATGTGCCCCCTGGCTGGAGGGAGTGGGTAGCGCTGGTGAAGAACTCACGCTTCTACAATTACACCCTCTGCAGGAACGGAGTACGGGAGAAACACAGCAGTGACTACCAAAAGGTATTTATACACTCAATCAAAGAAAGAGTGTCACTATGAAAGTCAAACAAGGCGTTCTATTTTAGATTACGTTGAGAGTTGTAGCTATCTCTGCAGTTTAATTATTTGACATTCAATAAATAGTTAAAAAGCATTACCTTTATCATAGGGATGGGGCAAAATATGGATACAGCAATTTATCGCATCGCTTCTTCTTGCGATACGGTTATCAATACACTGGCACCAAATATCGATATTTTTATTAATACATGCAGGAACTCTAACAATTTGACTTACTGGAGTCAATAATTCATGACCTTCCAAAGTGATGTGAACTTAATTTACACAGATTGAAAATAATTAAATGAGCCATACTTAAAGCCTTCCATAATTTTAACTCCAGAATTGCCTTTTGCCAGTTTATCGCTATATTACATTGTGATGATGGTACACATGGACACGGACAAGTTAGTCAGTGTGTGTGATGAAGAGGCACTAAGCTAAAACTCTATGGTATTTTTTGATACCTTGTTTCATCTCAGTTCATATCAAATTCTGTGAAACCGGCACCAGAATGTAGTGAATAAATACATAATTCCTGCAATTTGCCTTTTGAGGGCTATTATGAGGTATTTGTATTCTTCAGTTAGACAGATATCATGATGTATCATCAGATGATTGTCTTATAAATCATTGTGGAATTGCTGTATCTATTGTTATCGTGGGCAACATATCATGACGATACTGTGGGTTATTCTGTGATTCCCAACCCTCCTCTAAACTTCTAAAGTTAGAACTTTATAAAAACATGTTTTTCCATATCTTAACCTCTTCACCCCATTTAATTCTGTCTTGCCTCCAGTCTCCCTGGCATATTAATGCTTGATTTACAGAAAACCCACCTGCTTCCATGACATCACTGTAGACTAAATGATTTCATAAACTCACACTTGTTCCTCCTAATGTTTTCATCTATTCCCCCCTTCAACCAACGGCACCCCTGCTGTAGTCACTTGTTTGCGTGAAGCAATAGTCATATAAAATAATGAGAATTTCAGTTCACCTTCAGTGAACATGCTTATTTCCTCCTTTTTTTACAAAGTGGTGTTGATCGGTTCTTCTTGGAAATTTGGAATCAAACGTGTTTTGTGTTGTTGGTAGTTGCTAGGCTCTGAAGCCGCCGCAAAGTGGTCTGATTGTCTTTGCGACTGCAGTGCCAACAATAATACCACTTGGAAATGCTAGGGAGGTGAAAGTTGTCTGTTTTCACTTGAAGGGGATTTATAAGACAAAAATCCGGGTTCAAAGGGTTAAAACAGTAGATGTGGGTCATTATTTAGACATGGTAGTGCCTGGGAATCTGTTCTGACTCACACCAGGTCACTGACTCAACACAGTGCTGAAGGCTTTGACATCTGCTCTTCCTGTCACTCACCGAGTGCCTGATGGACACTGTCTGCTCTCTCCGCAGGACTACCTGACAGACATCATTACCAACGACAGCATCAACTACTTCCGCATGTCGAAGAGGATGTACCCTCACCGTCCTGTCATGATGGTCCTGAGCCATGTCGCTCCGCACGGACCAGAGGACTCCGCCCCGCAGTACAGCTCCGCCTTCCCCAACGCATCGCAGCACATGTAAGACAAAGAGTAAAAATGCTAAAACCAGCTATGATTAACCAAACTGTGAGCCCTCAGATTGTTCCGTGATAGCTGATAGTTGGATCGTGTATACCGACTTGGTTTATGTGGGACACAGCAGACGAACACAAGGGTGCATTTTTTTGTACCATTTTCACATTCACAGCTATTTACTTGCCTGTGACTCATCGACACATTCACGCTCTCTTTCATTTGACCCAGAATGACACAAATTCCATAATCTCAACTCCATCTTATCTTCCTGTGCCTGCAGTGTGCTCTTGGCAGCCGAGTCCTCTCCACGCACAGCCAGCGTTTGACTCCGGCTTATTTGGCTCATGTGTTGTTCACATTAGTGTTACCGCCGTAATGAGCCCGGCTAATTTGTACCATTTTGTCAGCCGTGATCAAAGAGAGGCATGAATGATGTACGTTTAATGCATAGGTAATGAATTAGCCATATTCACACACGCACATACACACACACACACACACACACACAGAACATTTCAGCCTTTGTCTTTCTGACTCTCCATGCTCCGGCCGTCTGTATAGTGCTACTGGCTAATGGCAGACCTGCTATTGGCCTCCAGAGACAGATCCAAGGCCAGTAATGAGACTGCAGTTTCTGCCCCCTCCCTCCAGCCCCCTCACACCCTTCTCCTGCTCCATCTAATCCCTCCAGCATCATTAACCTGTGCCACGCAGGCTTTATACACAGAATATTCTAAAAAATTCAGCCCCAGTGTCTTTGTACAAACTTTTAATTGCTCTTTCTCCATAAATTTGCCCTCCCTCGGGTGATGTTTTCTGAGAGCACTTCTCTGGCTATTTTTCTCACTCCATCTCCCTCCGCCCTTATCAACCACATGAAGAGAAACAGGCAGTAAAAGTCCTGCATTCCTCTGGTGATAAATGTTCCTCTCACCTTGGCACCTTGCAGACACATCTTCACACTTCATTACAGTCGCCACTGTGGAGCCGGCTGTGAGACATTAGCATTTCTTAAAAGTCGAATCGATACGCTCTAAACGTTAAATATATTTTCTTCGAGGATCTCATTAGCTATTTAGCAGTGTTTATTCTCAAATAATTAAAGTTCCATATGGCTCGGAGTTAATTATTGATCAAACTGTGCTTGCTCACTGTGTTCAGGCCTATCGATTGCCACGCTTTGCATTTTATATGGTTTATGTAACTTCCAGTTCAGCATTGCATAAACAGTTTTGTGACTACTTTGGAACGAAAAGGATAGGAGATATCAGCAGACGCAGGCAGGGGATATTGCTGTGAATGCACAATGTAACTGTACACACATTGATACATTTTCTATAATCCAATTTCCAGCTATAGAGTGTGAAAGCACATGTATAGAGATGGAAAATTACAACTGAATACAAATGTATGCATTGAGTCTTGTGCTTTGTTATTTTCTCTTTCTGCGATTTAAAAGAAGCAACTGATGCTTGTTCAGACCTGGTATCAACATGCATCCTGGGTGATCCCATCCCAAGTGGGCAGCTCTGAATACATGTGTGAAAACCCCCAAGAGGCATTGAGGATACATTTGACATCCCATCACTCAGACCACATGCAGAGATGGTCTAGATCGCATGGACCACATTCTTTTAGCAGTGTGTAGGCACATGTGTCCTTGGCTACATGTAAGGGCAGCTTATTCAACAGTCCTCTGCAGAAGGACAAGAAGCCACAACAACCGGCATCATGGTTTACACACCATGTCTGATTTCCATTTAGTTCTCTGTGATGTAAATTACATTTGTGGGCTCTCTTAATCTGCCAGTGTTAGCAGCAGATGTTTGTTAATGCACTCTCTGTTTCTACTGAGCATTGAACTAGTACTGCAGTTCCCCCAGACTGCCTTACAAATTGCATGATTTTTTGAGTATTTAAAGAGGAGAGAAGTAACAAACAGTTTGTTGAGGTACACTGTACCAGCCTGTCTGTTTCCATGTCTAAAGGGCAGCCTACCTCCCAACAGTTTGAACACACTGTTTCCACTGATTTCATCATTTACATCAACAATATGAAAGAAGACATTTTATTGACAGTAAACATGTCAAATGTCTTCTTAGATGCCTGGGGAGAAAGTCCCCAGACTCCTTAAGATAAATAAAAAAATGTATAAATTGTTGAGTTAGGAGAAACTTTAAAAACTTTGTGAAATGCTGTTTACAATAAATTCTTATCTCTTTGGGCCTTATCATTAATTCAGCAAACCTTCTTCATGTAAAACACAGAGTATCCTTTTGTTCCAGTGATGCACATGTTTATTTACATATAGAGCATGGAAGTGCGAGCCGATCACTAGCGGTCACTTGAGATGTATGTTCATGCCAGTGAATGGTGTGAGCTGACGGACCTTAAACTGTCCGCTTGTGATCGGATCACTCAAAACGCATGTTGAGACCAGATGTGAAGAGCCTCAGAGATGAAATGTTAAAGCTGTAGTCCTTAAGATTAGGCTAAGATTAAGTCCTGGCTGATTTTGGGTCACCTGTAGTTACGATTGTGAAAAGTGCAAAACTCTCTAACAACATGTTGCATTCTTCATAATAATCAGCTGGTGTTTTGTCATGGAAATGTCTTTAATATCAAGTTCCATTTTTTTCCAGGATTTTTTTTAGACTGACACGCAGGTTGTAATAGTGCAAATATATAATTATTCCAATAATTTAATAACTCCAGTGTTGTAAAAAGTTCCCAAAAGTTATTCTTGAGTAAAAGCAAGGATGTCGTTTTAAAATAATACCTTGGTAAAAGTGCAAGTCACCCATACTGTTACGTGTAGAAAAGTAGTGAGGACCCGAAAGCAGGACAAGACACTCAGGAGGCAGGCAGGGTAAAGAACAAAAAGCGAGCTTTTAATAACAAAAGATGTAGACCAAGATTTGAAGAAAATACAAAGCCAAAACACAAAAGCCAAACAAAGTACAAACCAGGAAAAACACAAGGAATAAAAGCCAGAAACAAACCATAGGAGAAGGGACAAGAAGACACAGGAACACAACAGACAAACTGACAAAGGCAGCGAGGGAGCACACAGACTATATACACAAGGGCTGATTGACTAATAGGACACAGGTGAACACAAAGGTGATAAAGGGTGGGCAATCAACAAAGGGAGGAAGTGAAAAGCAAAACATGACACATAGAACAGCAGAACTTCAAAATAAAACAGGAAACTCTATCCACAAACTCTATGACATATATAAATAGTATTTGAGTACAAGTCTTCAAGTATCTGATATTAAATGTGCTTAAATATCAAAAGTAGAAGCAAAAGAAAATATACACATCTTTACGTGTGTGTATACACGCTGATAAAGGCTCTGATCCACCAATAAGAACAAAGTAGAAGAAAATAGAAATACTCAAGTACAAATTCCCCAAAATTGTATTTAAGTACAGTACTTGAGTAAATGTACTTGTAAATGTACCATCACTGGTTACCTCGTTCAGCGATGGATAGTGCCTTAACAGACTTTAACTGAAATGAATCTTTGAGATTGTTACTCTAAGAACACCATATTGAGTTTTATGTGGTTTAGTTTGATGTTTTTCTATCCTTTCCTCTTTCAGAACCCCCAGCTACAACTATGCTCCTAACCTGGACAAACACTGGATCCTGCGCTACACAGGACCTATGAAGCCCGTCCACATGCAGTTCACAAACATGCTGCAGCGCAGGAGGATGCAGACCCTGCTGTCTGTGGATGACAGTATGGAGAAGGTAGACAGACAAGCGGGCAAATAGACATATGCTTAACCAGAGAAACTTAAGCACAGTACGTGTGCGCACACACACACATTTTCCTCTGAGTGTCTCTAGCCCTGAGAGATCTGTGCTTGTTCTGACTGGGACTGTATAATGTATTCACTGACACACTTGGTAAATTGTTCTATCCCTTTTCCTTGAAACTGGCACAGGAGACTTGAGCTATCAAACATGAAGTATAACTTTTTACACAATGTGAGTGTTCAATGAGTTATATCCCCCTCTGCAGATGTACAACATGTTGGTGGAGACAGGGGAGCTAGACAACACCTACCTCATTTACACCTCAGACCATGGCTACCATATCGGCCAGTTTGGGCTGGTCAAGGGCAAATCAATGCCTTATGAGTTTGATATCCGTGTTCCTTTCTACATACGCGGACCCAATGTGGAGCAAGGTGCCACGTGAGTGACACATAACATTTTTCTGTTATTCATTCAAATGTTCCGATATCTGATTATGAAATTCTAATATAATATCACCTTTTTCCGTGGCTCCCTGCAGTAATCCTCACATAGTGTTAAATGTTGACTTGGCACCGACTCTGCTGGACATGGCCGGTGTTGATATCCCTTCGGAAATGGATGGCAAGTCTATCCTCAAGCTGCTGGACACAGACAGGCCAGTCAATAGGTGAACACAGACTCTTTTCACACTATTGCTCAGTGCCCTGACATTCAAAAGGCACTTAAAGATTGCTATTTAAAATGTTGCATATTAAGTCACAAAGTGATTTGGCTGAACTTTTGAAGCTGAAAGTTTTTTTTCTTGGACAAGTCTACAATCCAAATATACACACCACTTTTCTTTCTGCGCTGCACAAGGATGGCATTTGAAAATGAAGTGCGTGTTTTGTCAGTGCAAATATCACACAGTAGTGTGACAGGATTTTTTCATTTCTTTCTAATCATTTTCCAGGTTCCAGTTGAACAGGAAGGGTAAAACATGGAGAGACTCTTTCCTGGTGGAGAGAGGGTAAGTTTTATTGATTGACCTTTTGCGGGACATGTTCTCATTCCAGGCATTGTCCTCGGTGACATCAGACTTCTTGTCTTTGGTTTGTTGATGTGTTTTCCTGTTCTTTCAGGAAGCCGCCACACAAGAGAGCCGATGGGAAGGAAATGGCCCAGGAGGAGAACTTCCTGCCAAAATACCAGCGGGTGATGGACCTTTGCCAGAAGGCAGAGTACCAGACCTCTTGCCAGCAGCCAGGACAGGTACCTGACCTGCAGGAGATGAGAAGGAGAGGCTATTAAAGTTTCAGGAGAACAGCATGAAGTGTGGCTCATGCAGGGTGATAATTCGGTTGACGGTTGACAATTTACTGAGTATAAGATGCAGTCATTGTACTCTCGGGGTTCCATTTCACATCAAAGTCTCTTTTTTAATCCTTCAAAATGAAGTGCACCAAGTATAACGTGTGCATTAATGCAAGTGTATAAAGAGCCGACCTATTTGTTAAAAAATGTGAATTTATAAGTTCATGCCATATGAACTTTCTATTGCTGTCGATCTAGAATATTTCCTGCATTTTAAGGGTTCTACCAAACACCATTAGTCTGCGTGGGGTAATTTGAGCATAACTCAATAAAGAACATTTTAGCATAATGGGTTTTTATGCATCAAAATTGCTAAGGCACAACCCTAAAGAAGCAGCATCATGAAATTTCCCTCTGCTTTATTACAGAAGTGGCAGTGTGTTGAGGACCCGACTGGCAAACTGAGACTGTATAAGTGTAAGGGCATGGCTAGCCTCTATGCCCCACGTATGCAGGCTCTGATGGCCAGAGGTGCCTCTCTGCTGTCGCCCACAGCCAACTCCGACAGCTGCGACTGCGGCAACATGGGCTTCAAACCAGCAGCCCTGAAGAGGAAGAGGCTGCTCACCAAGAAGGGTAAATTCCTCTTGTCACTCACATGCTCCGCTGTTCTGGTAGTTATTAATAGATGTGGTTTTGTTCAGAAAGACACTTGTGATTTACTTTGGAACGTCCTTGCAGTAGCCTACAAAGCCTTACCAAACAGGGCCATTAATCTCTCGCTAAAATAACCAGCTTTGAAGTATTCATGGGATGAGGACTGTGTGTCTGTGCTGCCATCAAGTGGTGGACTAGAGGAGACAGCTTTTAATCAGAGGGCCTTGAAAGACACAAAAGATTGTAAATGATTCATGGGGGATGACACCAATTGAATGGAACGTTGATTCATATCATTTTTTTCTGATAGTGCACTTGTCCATATCATAATTTATCTCGATTTTTCAGTATCAAAAACGCATTGCTCTTTTTCACCTTATCCAGGCTCCTCTGTCTCGTCTTATTCAGAGATTAAATCCAGTAAGGCTGTCTCCAGGAAGCGCTGGGCCCGCTCCGTGTCATTTGAGCTGGATGGAGACCTGTATGCCGTCGACCTGGAGGAGGGCTACCAGCCCCTGGGCTCCAGGAACAGCAGCTGGGCCACGGACAGGAGGAGAGAAGAGGGGAATGAGGATGACATCGAAGAGTTTAGTGGCATGGGGGTCACAGCCAAACCCACAACCAGCAATAAACTCACACCACCTGCTGCTCTTAAAGTCACCTACAGGTGCTGCTGTGTACATCTTTTCGCATAATTGTGTGAAGTTTTTGGTGATGAAAGAGAGAAATAAAATCTTAGGGAATCATTTTGACTGCCTATGTATGATATTTAGTGGTGCTGTTCTGGTTTTTGTATCCTGCAGGTGCTCAATTCTTATGAATGACACAGTAAAATGTGATGGAGGTCTCTACAAGTCTCTTCAAGCATGGAAAGACCACAAACTTCACATTGAGCATGAGGTACTGCAACATTGTTCGTCCTGTTAAATCTAGAGCATAAAATCCGTTTCACAGGTTGCTTGTGGTGCATAATGAGCTTTGTGTGTCTGTGTGTTTGTTTCCACTGTGTTTAGATTGAAACCCTGCAGACCAAAATCAAGAACCTCCGTGAGGTCAAAGGTCACCTGAAAAAGGTGCGGCCGGAGGAATGTCAGTGTGACACTCCCAGGTGAGAATGTGTCAGAACCACTCGCATACAGATGTATTTGCACTCAAGTACAATTTTAAAGTACTTATACTTTATTTGAGTATTTCCATTTTTGTGCTACTTTTTACTTTAACGACAGTATTTTGAAAGCCAATGTTTTACTTTTTACTCCACTACGTTTATTTGATAACTTTAGTTAATAGTTGCTTTGCCGATTCAGGTTATTGATTATAAAATATAATAATTATTATGTATTATAGATTAAACTACCCAGCAGAAAAAAGTAGTTAAATTATCTCTAACTTACCAGCTGCAACATTGATGTGATGAACACATTAATACATCAATAATTGCAGCAATATATATTCTTTTTATGAAATATGACCTTCTGCATGATTCGCATGTTTACTTTTGGTTCTTTAAGTATCTTTTGGTGCTAATACTTTTGTAGTTTTATTTTGGTAAGATTTTTAATGTAGGACTTTCACTTGTAGTGGAGTATTTTACACGGTGGTTATGCTTCTTTTACTTAAATGTCCACTGTGTAGGATTTAGTCACATCTAGTTAGGTTTGTCTATTCAGGGCTACTGTAGAATTATGACGATGTGATATAAATTGATATAATAAATATGAAAGGTTCACCCTAAGCTAAGGTAACTAGTACTTAGTTTCAGGTAATCATACACTAATGAAAAACATAACTGTAAATATTATATTCTACTTCTGACAAAAGATCCTCTTAAATCCGTCACACCGGACCTTTACGATCTGCTCTAAATACTTCTTCTACCACTGTACATATGTGACCGTTGTTTCTTGTCTTTACAGTTATCTCCTCAAGAATAAAGAGGCTTTCAGACTGAACGCAGGACGCATGCACTCACTTAAGTAAAAACTGACATTGTTTGACAATTAATAAATAATGTATTACTTCCTTTTGCAGTCTGACTGTATTTAATGTGTTTCATTCTCATCAGAATGCCGTCGAAGCAAAAGAATCAATGGCTGCAAAAGGAGCAGAAGCGCAGAAAGAAACTACGTAAATTCCTCAAGAGGCTCCAGAACAACGACACATGCAGCATGCCAGGCCTCACCTGCTTCACCCACGACAACCATCACTGGCAGACTGCCCCCTTCTGGACAAGTGCGGAAATAACATGAGTGTTTAAAGAGATTTGAAGAATAGTGTGGTGGAACTGTTAAATGTTTTCCAAATATATTTTTAGAACACTGTTGTAATATTCCTTGTTTTCCACTCTCACCCCTCCCTTCCTCACCCACTCACATACCCTCCCTACCACAGTGGGTCCATTCTGTGCATGCACCAGTGCCAACAATAACACCTATTGGTGCCTAAGGACCATCAATGACACACACAACTTCCTGTTCTGTGAATTTGCTACCGGTTTCCTGGAGTATTTTGACCTCAACACTGACCCATACCAGGTATTTTATTTGTTAGAGAAACAATGTACTGTATGCCAGATATATAAATAACTCACCAATCATAACTATAAAGTGATCCCATGACATATGATTCACAGTGCCTTCCTGTGAGCGCAGGGGGTGCAGATTTTACAGTGTTTTCCAGAGTTTCCAAAGCCTTTGCTGACATTTTGTCCTTATTATTCCTGTAGCTGATAAATGCTGTCAGCACCCTCGACCGCAATGCTCTGAATAACATGCATCAACAGCTCATGGACTTACGGGGCTGCAAGGGACATAAGCAATGCAACCCAGAGAAGGGTGAGTAAGAAGTCTCTGAGGCAAACATGATTGATTATAGTGTCTCCAGTAATTTCTGACAGAGACTTATGTTACCTCCACTTCCTTTCAGGAGGAAAAGAGCGAAACTACTTCAGTGAATACAGGTATTTTCTTCTCCCTTTTACAGCCCAGCTGATTACTTTTACAAACACTGCAGATGGATTTCATGTTACAATTTGACCTCTGGGAGGATACTTCCTCCCTAGTGGGTCTTTGGCTATGTTTCTTCTTATTGCGAGTCATCTGGAAAGTCAGGAAAATAAAATACAGTCATGTGCTGAAACTAAACCTCTTCAAACTGTCATAGTTCTTTACTGTAGCGATCAGAGGCTTTTTAGCATGCAGAAGCAGAAGCCAAAGACGGACAAAATACAAGCCTGCTTTTCAGCTTCTGCTGTTCCCTTTATGTAATGAAGCCTAATTGCTTGTCTCTGCTGTGCGTCTGGGGGTGTATGTGTGTGTGCCTGCCTGTGTGTGTGTGTGCGCATGCCTGTATGTGTGTGTACCTGTATGTGTGTGTGTGTGTGTGTGTGTGCGTGTTTTGTGTGTATATACCTGTCTCCATGCACGTGCATTGGCCCTGCGCGTGTATACGTGCTGTGCATGCTTCAGGCCAGTTCATCGTCGAAAGAGGCCAAAAGTGAAGAAGCCTTCCTCCAAATCGCTGTGAGTTTGTCATAACCCATCTGTTCCTTTGTAGTCAGCCAAGCCTTCTCCCTATCTCCATCCAGATTTTTTCAGCTTGGTCAGATGACCCAGCAGCATGCTCCCCTCCCTCCTCTTTACTGTAATTCTGTCCTCCTACACTTACAGTAACTCTCATTTACCTGCATTGCAAAGCTGCACCTTCTTCTCTCTCATTCACTCACTCAAGTCAAATTCAGTAAAGCAATGCAGATGTAACACACTGTCTCATTATGTTGTGTTTTCAGTCCTGTTACTTGTCATTTCTTACTTTTCCTCGCAGTGTTGGTAGCAACAGACCACAACTGGAGCCATGGTTTGCCTCGAGTGGCACATTTAACTCACTGTATTTGTTTCCCCTGCACAGAGGGCAGATTTGGGAAGGATGGGTTGGTTAACCACCTGCTACCCACAACCCATCATTTCGGCCTCCTCCAGCGAAGGAGGGAGTAGGGGGAGTGCAGGCAAACGCAAGGACCTTGACCACACTTCGATGGACCATGACCTGAGATACTACTTTACTCTAATGTGGGTTTTAGTTCTTAAGAGAGCTGCTCTTCGTAACTCTCACCCAGGCAGAGGAGATGCTGAGACTGAGAGGAAGCTTGAAGACTCTCCAAGTGTTAATTCTACATTCACACACATTTCATTCTCATTTATATCTTCTGTTACCCTCAGCTACCAGGACCATTAACATCAACAGGATGCTGTGAATCTGATGGGACTGTTTGGTGTCCACAAGCCATTCAGTCCAACAGTACTGCTTGTACATAATATATATCAGCTTTAATCAGCTCTCTTTCATGTCAAACGGGACTGGGTGGAAACATGATGAGTTACATGTCACCTCTGCTGCTACACAACGATGTCATGGCCTCATGATGTCACTGTGGCACAAGCTGATTAGCTTAATCATTCGCTCTTGGAGTTACAAAAAGACTTATTTCCTTTCTTTGCACCAACGTGTCTGCACATGGAAGTGTTATGGACTTCTAAAACGGTAACTTCGTCATAATCTTTTGTAATATAGTTGATCTTAACGCTGATGAATGTCCTTAATGAATCATCATCTTCCTCAAAGCTGTGAGATGTCAGGTGACCAGAGATTGCCTGCCTCGATCCAACCCCATCCAGTGGCAGCCGCACCTTGAACAGGACTACACTATCTCACAATGATACCATCCAAACCTCCTGAACATTTGTCCACTGGCAGAATGCGTCATTAGTGAATGCCATTTTACTCCTTTGTATTGTCAGTACCACACTGTAAAAGTATCCAAATAGTTTGTTCAGCTTGCTATACATGGTGCTACAGGATAACAATACGGAAGTAAAATCTTGCTGTACAGTACAGTATGTATTTGAATGTATGTTGTGCAATTAATATAAATGTTTACAATATTTTTTATAATACTGAAGAGGCAGACCTCATTGTATGATATGAGTTGACAAAATGAACTTATAGGGAGAAATGTAGCTTGAGAAATTTCCTTGCCCGCAATTTGTATGTTTGTCCTCTCCTTATTTACATCGGAAAAGCACTTAAAGGGTTCACTGTGAACAGTTGCGCCATGTACATTTAATGGATATATAGTTTACTCTGTGCCAGAGGAACAACACAACAGTGTAATACTTATTGATGTGAATTTAAAGCTACCTGCCTTTGTTAGCTTCTTTGATTTTTTTTTTTAGCAAATATTTCCATAGACCTGAGTGCTGATAGTGATTGTGAATAAAGTGTTGTTTGACCATAAAAATGACCTGATTCTTTATTCTGAAGTCGCACGACTGTTTGTGTTGCTGTCCAGCAGGTGTCTCTGTCTGCTTGTCCACAGGCTAACACCAGGGTGACTACACAATCACATTAGTGGAAATAGAGCCAGTTGATAGCATGTAAAGAGATAGGTATGATCTCCAGCTCTCTGATTGGCTGAGTCAAGTGAGAATACATTGTAAAATGAGCCTATCATAATCCTGATATGATATTCAAATATGAATTCAGTGTTCTGGGGATAGCATAGCTGGTCTTAGCTGGCTTAACTATTTGAAAAAGTACCTTTTATACTTTTATAACTTCATAGCATAAATACATATACACGGTGAAAACAACTTGTGAGTAACAAGTCTACACTGCTATTTCAATTTACACCAACATGGACATGCTATTTATCTTTTAGGTTTTAGTTTGGGACGTTAACGTTTCCTCGGAGCGTGATAACATTTACATTTTATCACGAGCCACTAAATGTTTTGCTTATGGTTCGGTCCCCAGATACTCTTTCCAGTCAGCTTGTAAAGGGAGGGGGTGTGGTGGTGGTGGTGGTAGTGGAGAGAGAGGGGGGAGGGGTGGGGGTGCAGACTGGGTGACCCCCATCCCAACCCATGACTCACGTGCAGAGGCGGAGACTCCATATCGGATTCACCGCCGGAGGACCGTCCCGTCCCCTATTCGCTCCACGGACCGCTCTGTGCTCCAGCAAAAAAAATCACCTTCTTCACTCTGATACCAGCTGAACATCGTTTTCCTTTTTGTTTACGCCTCGTTTACAATGTGAAGAAAATGGCCGGGACAAGGTGAGTTTCTTCTTGATGTAACTCCAAAGTGATACTAAAGAAAGTTTGGCAGTAGCGCGTGGGCGCCTCGCTCTCTCCCCGCCACAGACAGCTCTCTGAGGGCAGACTGTGAGCAGGACCAAGCCGCTCGGCGGTAGTCTAGTGTGAGTGCTTTACAATGTTTGCCGGTGGTTTGAAACATGGAATGTGAAGCTGAAGTTTGTGAAAATGTGTAATATGAAGAGAGTCACTTCGGTACAACTGAAATTCAAATTGTATTTTGTGGTGGTGTTACCATTTTATTGACTGAACATAAACTTTGGCTGTTGTAAACATTTTAGCTGTTGTGAACAAGCTAGCAGCAAGTAAAGTTTGAGACACTATGAGAGAAGTCTGACACCATTCAATATGAGTGAGAGTTAACCTAGCTGTAGCTGTGGTGGGTCACAGCTACCTTTTATATGTCACCACCAGCAGCTCCATCTGTTAGTTTTTCCAAAAACTGGTCCACAAATTGTCTGAGCTGACTTCAGTCTTTGCTGTGGTGAAGGGACCAATAACCAAAACGGAAGGCAAATGTTCCACAGCCCATTTGTTGCTCCCATTTTACTGGTGGAAGGTAACTGGGAGCTCTGAACTTCACTGGTTTGATCTCCACATGTTTTTTTTTTCTGCTTTGACTGCAGATGTGCATTAAAACTTTGTTTAGCTTTCATCATTTTTTTTTTTAAGACAGATGGTTTGCTTTATCCCTCAGTCTTATTCAAAGCTACGGAGATGTGTGCGATAAGCTACATTGGTTCCTTTCAAAGTTTGACTGTTTTGGCATGATACATATGCTTTTTACTACTGTGGCTCTGTATAACTCACTCTTGATGGCTTTTAATGGCTCACGCTGAAGTTTTGAGAAGCTTTGATGTCTTAATCTACCTCCCGTGTGTCCACCTCCTGTTGAATACTATGCCATGGACATTATTCGACAACCAAGCCGCCCAGTCAGATGTCATTTTTATGGCCTGAAGCTGTAAGTTTGGCACGTCATGCCAGCCTGACTTCATGGGTGCAGCAGTTTCACCATCCCCCTGCCAGCTGGTGCTCATCTGATGACTGCGTGGTGTTGGTTTCTGCAGACGTGTTAACTTCTCTATCAGTCCGGCATTACATCTTTATCCGTCCAGCTCTACATAACAGACAGTGAAGGCAGGACGGCGGGACAAGACAATGGTCCGTTTGGTGTTGCTAGCCGTTAAAACTTCTCTTCCATTCATTTGAGCTTGTTAATGTGAGGAGCAGAAATGACAATAGGATGTTGTCTCACTGTGTGCCCTGCTAGTCTCAACAGACCGTGCATCCCGCTGACAAGATTAATCCAAATTTTGCATTTTGACAAGGACGAGGCAGGATGTCCATCCTACAGAGGATTTGACAATGGACAAGTTTGTTTGCCTGTTGGGCGGAAGTGATTTGGAAGCTTGTGCTCCATTGGGTGTGACATAAATAACTGGATGACTGTGTATGATCTTCTATTTTGTGAGACGTAAAGCTTCAAATCATATTTTCCAGCTTTCATCCTCTTCTTCCCTGCTTTCTGTACTGTAATCCTGCTCACGTCCCGGTGGATCAGTGCTCTTCACGCACCCCCAGACACTTTTCATCTGACTTTGATTCTCTGTGGCACGCCACAATGACACTGTAATGAGGTTAAGGTGATTTGCCCTAACACATTTATCTGTACCTGTACAACTGCTGACATCTCGAACCGCCCCTCTGTACGGATTAGAGGCTGGTTAGCTTCCCGGCACACACGAGATTGAAGCTGATGCTAAGAGTGCTGATCATCACTCACTAGCATTAAAGGGGATAATAACTTGTGGGATGGTCCAATGTTCATCTGCTTCAAAAGAGAACGAGCGAGCTGTCACTACGATTGTATGAAGCTTATACCAGTATTGGAAATGTCTCCATTGTGGCGTAAAACGCTTGAGTGCGTATCAGCAAACACACAAATCTGTGCACTGTTTCAATAGCATATAAGTTATCAGCCCTCGAAATGGAGTCCTGCGACTTCCCAGCAGCATCTTGCTCACCAGTATGAATCTAATCGAAATTTCTCTAGCATGTCAGCAAACTGACACTGATTGATATTTGTGTTTTTGGAGCGGGTTTCACCTGCTCCGGGCCATACAACAATGACAGCAGTGATACGTACAGGAACAATACCAGGGGTTGAACGATATGGTTATTTCAGGGCCCATACCAATACTGATTATTAGTCATTTAGGAGACTGATAACAGATAATTGGAACCGATATACATTCACAGGAAGAAAAAAAAATCTTAGCCTCAAAGTTTAGAAAAACCAGTGATGGAATGTAACCAACTACAATTTACTCACGTATTGTACTTATGTACAGTTTTGAGGTACTTTTCTGCTACTTTATGCTTCCACTCCATGTTTAAAAAAAATAATTTAGCAACAAGTTACTTTGCAAATTCAGATTATTCAGTTGATCGGCTATTACTTGTGACATCAGATAGTGTTGGGGACACTGAGACCACAGAGTGGTGATCCGTTATAGAGAAAGAATGCTGCAGCACAGCCAAAGTACTACAATTTCCCGAAGCGATACCGATATTTATTAGGAAGTAAAACATTTGATATCAATAAATCGGCTGCTTTTTTTGCAATGATCATTCAAATGTGATAATCAAACACAAGTGACAAAGATATGTAACAGAGTCAGGATATTTTACCGAGTAACAATACACTTTATTGTCTTAAATGACACCAGTGTGCTAAAACGGTAAACTTCACTGGGAACTTATTAATTATACATTTTGTCGTCTTTCTCTGCATTATAATTCATATAAAAAAAGTGCTTTCATTTTGGCGCACATCAGGCAACATACACTGGTTCCAATATATCTGAGATGGGTCAATATCGGCCAACTGAAATATCGGTCAGGTTCTACAATCTGTATCGGGAAGGAAAAGAGTGGGAAAATTAAATTGTCACACTGCACAAAACAAGCTCTACCGATGTAAAGCACATAAAACACAATCATTACACACAGAAGTGTAACACTAGCCGTTTTTATACTGGGCAATAAGCCACCAATTTGCCACCTTTTTGGTGGCTCGCTCCGCGGATTTAGACAGGAGGCGGCAAATTGGTGGTCTGTTTTGTTCCACCAATTTTGCGCCTCGGAGGGTACACTTATTTGCGCCTCCGCTGCAGTCTAAAACCGAGGCGGCAATGTGGTGGCATATCCTGAGGTGGGCGGAGGTGTCGATGACGTGCGCTGCTGCGCACCCACAGCCTGGGAGTTTTAAAACCAGTAAACAGCTGATCACAGCAGTCAGTTCGTCACTTCATCCACGAAGATGAGCAGCTGGAAAGCAGCTGAGATCCGGGAGATGCATGCTAGCGTCTCCTCGGTCTCTGTAGCTGTCTTTGTCGTCCGCTTGTTGTTGTAGCGGCAAGCTAGTAGCGGCAAGCTAATAGCGGTCGCTACTTTCAAATTAAAAGCCCCCCGCTAAGAACCCAGTTCTAAACTCCGATGGGGTGCAATGTAAAGCTCTTATTTTGAAGACAAATTCGACCTGCTCTTCTTCGTGCCCAACTTCGTGCTTCACGTCACGTCACATGTTTACGCCTACCCCAGAGGTGGAAATGTGGTGGCTTATTTGAAAAGGTGGAATATTACACCTCCGTTTTAGATAGAAAAGGCGGCACATTGCAGCCTTTACCTTGCTGCAAATGTGCCACCTTTTCTATCTAAAAGGGGCTAGTGAAACAGACAGGACTGAGGCCTGCTGAAAGTCTACCTAGAAAACAAAGGGTTTTGTCCTTAAAAAGCAGCAGCGGCACAGTCGTCTCCCACCATCCCAACCTAAAGCTCTGTTGTCATTAGGAGATGTTAATCTGTCCCTACAGCATTGATCCCCAGTGATGGCCTCTTAAATTATAATCCAGCCCAATTCTCCCCTCGGGGCCCCCACAGACCCAGCATTAACATCTTCACCAGGCTTTTCGTGCACTTCTAAGCCTGGTGGGCCTGTCTGCACCTTCACTTCCTCTAGAGGACAATCTGGACGTGTCTTTCCTGTGTGGCTCCTCAGCCAGCCACTGACCCCCGACTCACCCTGTAACTCTGCTCTGGGATTAGACCCTGGCCTCGTTTGTCATGTCAGCAGGGGAGGATTCGGGGGGAATGGTGTGGTCCGGCTCAAAATGAAGTTACAAACTGCTCCTTATGGTAGCAGAAACTAATAGGAAATGTGATTATGGCAGCACGCAGATGGCAGAGATTGAATGCTTGAGTGTGTTTTCCCAAAAGCTGTGCAGAACACGTCTTCATTTATAACACGTAGACCTGGAATGATCTGACATGATAAAGTTTGGACAATGAACGTGGAGGGTTATTAAGCACAATTACATCCTAATAGGTTCATATGTTTGTCTTGTTTGGACAAGTGACCCCATTGTTCCCAATCCGACAGCTGGTGTACTGGACAGATAGGCCGGCCTGTAAGTGGTAAACACCCTGGTCCTGTCCTCAGCCTCTCCTGCACATGTTCACTCTCGTCCAGAGTCTGATCTGACCTGAAAATCGCCATGTGCTCCTCAGCTAAGGGAAAGGGGTGGATTTTAGGAAGGACAGGGACTTCTGTTTGGTCAGGCTTACCCCTATAAAAGGGAATTTATTGACCCTGTTGCTGAGTAGTGCCTCAGACAGACGGTGGCTGTTCAGCGGAGCGGTAAGGGGGCCGGAAGTTCCCAGCATTTCTGCTGAAAGCTGCAGCATTCGTGGGAGAAGAGCGAGGATGGCTGGACAAGACAATACTCTGTATACAGAGATCACAGAGCGCTGCTTCTCTGTGGTGAGTCTGTAGGCGGATTACAGCGAGGGTATCTGAAGTAACATTCAAGACTGCCAACACAAGAATGTTCTGCTGGAACCGGCGGAGAGGTAGGCACTGTTATCTCAAATCTCATGAAGAATCAGTTTGATGCAGCGGGGGTGAACACTTTGGCAGCCTCAGGAAATTAATTCACTTTGGCCATGTAAAATCGCTAGTTGGAAAGCAGCATGGGAAAGACGGGCCTTGCTGAAGGTGGCTGGGCGACCTTGCGAGATCCGGTCTAATCCTGTGCCAATGGAGAGGGGAAACTGTCTCTAGTTCTGGATTAGGGCAGCTGTTGAAGGAGGTCACCCCAGACCGCGTATACATGTCCCAAGCTCCTCCCCCGCCGTGGCTACGATTGGTCGGGCTCCCCCTGTGTCGGAGGCAACACAGAGAGTTCTCGTTGAATGAACTCTGCCTGTTGATCCGACAATAGTCTGCATTGTTCTGTACCTTCACAGGCTTCAGAATAGGGTGCATTTCACAGGCTTTGTAATGCATATGGCTGTGAGTCATCACAGGACATTCTTGTCAACTAGGTAACCATTTTTATTCCAAAACCAGAGAGCCCATAGACCAAGTAACAGTAACAGATAAGTAACAGTTATTGACTGCAGCAAAAATTAAGACATTTCTGACTTCTTTGTCAGGTCAGTATGTTCATTTGCTTGTCTTTGTCTACTCTGTTGGGCTGAAGACGGAGTACAGATTGGCATTGTGCAGAAAAAGCTTTACAATCCAAAGTCCACTTTGCATTTTTTACCACACCATCGTTTTAAAATAGACCCCATGGCCAGCATTACCACACATGCGAATAAGTCTAGCTTATAGCACACCAACTAAACCAGGCTGTCTGGTTTTTGCGGTTTTAGGCGTGTGCAGTCGCTCCAGTGACTCACAACTGCTACTGCTGCTCACGCTACTCTCGGGCAATACTAGACAAAACGAAAGCGTTCATCGAAGTATATTTCTTCATTTTCATAGAGTGCCGATGACATTTCCTTGTTGCCACCTGCCCACAGGGGAATGATTCACGTGATTTTGCAGAAATTGGCAGTGTTTTCCTCAGAGGTGTTTTTTTTCTTTACTCTTACTACTGCAGCAAGAGACACACTCCATGTGTCAGGGATGCAGCACTTCTCTTTGATATCTGGCACATCATGGGTCTGTACAGTGTTCTTACTGTTTTTTCACACCGGTACGGTCATAACAGAACTGTCACACCCAGTATTAACAGCTTGTTAGTGTCTTATCCGTTGCAGGCCTTTTGGAGACGAATCAGGTGACAGAGTGAGCTCAGGACTCTCCCCCCTCTGTTCATCCTCCCAGCCTTGTTCTCGCTGCCAGGCATGTGGATGCCCGGCTGTTTGGTCTTAAAGTGCTTTACCTCTCTTCCCCTCCATGGCAACCTGCTGGCCCGGTGCCTGGGTCAGCTCACATAAGGCCGGCTCTATCGTGCCTGACGAGTCTCGCCTTGAAAGACGACCCCCAAACTTGTTTGCCAATGTCAGCACACGATGAGTGAGGAATGGATACTGACAACTGCTGCCGAGGGGTGGGAGTAGAAAAGGGGAAAGGGGAGGAGGGGTGAAGTAAAGGGGAAAAGGTATAAGGCCATGTTCCAAGTAATAATGTGGATCTATTTGAAAACGCCGTTCTTATGTCCACACTTGACATCCATGTTAAAAAGCAAATAGGGCTGCAACTAATGATTATTTTCAATTACTGATTCATTTGCTGAGTATTACCAGGATTAATCGTTTAGTTTAGGTCAAAAAAACATTTTAAAAATGCTCACCACAATTTCAAAACCCAAAGTGACATCTTCATATTGCTTCTCTTAGACCAAAAGTCGAAAACCCAAAGAGGGGAAAAGCAGCAAGTGCTTACATTTAAGAAGCTGGAGCCAGCGTATGTTTGACATTAGTTGGCGGCTAATTTTCTTTCACTCTAATCAATTCATTGACTAATTGTTGCAGCGCTTAATGCAGAAATCAGAGCGGGATCAAGAGTTTCTGTGAAAACATACTTTGTTTCAAAATATCTATTCACACAATCTCAGTGTTCTGATAGATCTGTCTGTTTTTTTTATTGTCAGAATGTGTAAAGTGGATGGACAAGATGTACATGTCCATGAGACCACTTGTGTGATTGGCTGAATGGAACTGAATGGAAACATATAAAAAAGCTTGCAGAAGTTGGTTGAGAAAGACGGTTAAGTTTTTTAAAAGTAGTGCTATATCGTAGGCAATGACTTGGATGACTGAGAACCTTTAACATTTTTGTTAACATGGTCTTAAAAGTAAGTTGTCTTTTTTGAAAGGCTCATTGAAATGACAGATGCACACATGGTCATCCATTCAAGATCTTTGCCTTTTTATTTTTTACAACCTTCTCACCATCAGAACTCCTCAGAGTCTGTACAGGAGATGAATAACCTGGCCGCAAGGCAAAGCAGCCGCGCGATATATATACAGATGCACAGACGAAAACAGTAACTGGCATTTAACATTAGCATAGAGTCAACAGGGTGATAAATAAACCTGAAGACATTCTAACGAGGGACAAAAGAGTAAACAAGTTGGGCAGCGGGCAGCCCGGTGGGTCTGGTTAACAGAGCACATCACTGTTAAAGTCAGAGAACAAGATAAATATACAGCATCCTAACCCCGGGCATTAACTTTTATGAGGGTTTCTGTGGCAATGAGTGCCTGGTTGCCTCTCTGAAGTCCATTACCCCATAACAGGCTCAGCAGTCTTTATGCTGGTTTGTTTGTCGTTAAATTAAATGCAAGACACACACACTCACACTCACAGACGGGGACCGATTGTACCTTCAGTTCTGCCGACCTTTAACCCCGGTGACACGACAGGAACGAGAGGTGTTAAACAAAAGGGCCAAAGAATGTGTGTGTGACAGGTGCAGGGCCTTTTTCTGTCATCTGAAACATGTGCATTCTCCCCTCTGATTGTTCTGGACACATGGGCGGAGCGTAGGAGCCTATTCACACACACACACACACACATCCTGCACAGAGACGACCCACATACATCTCGCCCCAGCTCTGTTTGCAACAGAAACATTTGGTTCGGTTGAGACTTCCAGTAGACTTCCTATTTCTGATCAGGGTCAGATCAGCCTCTGTCAAACCCGATTCATGTCTGTCACGATCAACAAACACTGCTGGCAGTGGATACATGCAGGAGGAAACGCAGAAGACAAAGCTGACCTATAATTTCTTGCCATGTCTTGTAGATTTTTTTAGATCTCCTACACACTGGGTGCCCGTGCAGTGCTGCTGCGTGGCGTTACCGCTCGCTTTTCATTTCGGCGTCCATGTTAACAGGTTAGAGCAGCCACACTGGATGCATGAGTTGCACTTCCCACGCAAGGCTGCAGTCTTGCCTATTTTTACCGCGACACGCACACAGTTCTCAGCAAAAACAGACCCGATAACGACCTGTAGACAGTCATATCGACACCATACCAGCATTTGACCATAGTTTTTGATGTCTGTATCTGTAGAAAACGTCAGACATGAAGACAATCCACAGGTGAAGGGCAGTTTTGTTTTCCTGTGCTCTCTTTTTCTTTCCGTCCCTCTCTTTCCCCCTACCACTGTCTCGCTCTTTCAACAGGGTTAAGGAAAATCAAGTCATCACATTTATTGATAATTATCAAAGTCAGACTCCATGTTAACAGATAGGGCAGACAGGAGCCGAGTTGTAGCAGCAACGCAGCCCATGTGAACACAAACACGTGAGTGAGCAGCAGCAGCTCGGCAACAAAAAAAGAGCGTCCTGTGTGGACTGTAAAGTGATCATTTCAATAGTGGTCATTTTCCTTTGATGTTGCGCTCGGGCTGGGAAGCTCAAATTATGGGATAATGTTGTGTTGCAAGTTGTGTAAACTTCAGGAACCATTATAATTTCACCACTTCCCGACTGATCAGCAACTGAAAAGATGATGGGTAGTAAAAATCTGGAGCGACATTAGGCCACATTTCACAGTAAAATAACTTGGGTGATACCCACATTCAACCACTTACTAGCTAACGTTCCAATCGCATCGTGTAACACTATCAGATAGTGATGTTTGCTGGGAAGTGGTACAACACTAACGTTAGTCATTGTCTAACAGAAGATAACAGGTGATCTGTTGTCTGAACTTGAAATATGGCCTGATGGATGGAGATTCACCATCCACTGCCTTTTAAATTTCTGATCAGTGCATGAAATGATAACAATGTGTTATTTGTGATCTATGATATGATTGATTCTCTGTGTTTATGGGACTTGCAACTAGAACACAGCTGTAGGCTACAACATTTGAACTTCCCATCCTAAGAGAGAAGTCAAAGGAAGATGACTACTGTGTGAATACCATCAATACCAACAACTAAGTATCCTTACTTAAATAATAAGGAAAGAATTTAAATGAAAAGGTAACTTGGGTAATAACTTTTTTTTTTTTAATGGCCTTTCCATTTGTTTCAGTACAGTCATGTTGTGTCCCCCCGGCTGATGGGGTTACTCACACTAGAGCTGCTGCCCTCTACACTCCAGTACACAGGATCGTGGCCACAGCACTCGACATGCCAGCCTCACGATTAACGCTCTTCGTTAGTCACAGCTTCTGGAAGCGCTGCCAAGCACTCAGTAGTCGGTCCGTGTCCCCGGTCTTGTTTTACAATATTTAGATAAGCAGGTTGCCTAGCAGCCATGCTGAATAGACTTTGTACATGGTTTATGCGTAATCAAACAGAAGTCAGCTTTTAGCGGATCACTCCTTGTATTATATTGAGACACAGGCCCCTGCTTGCTCCGTGAGAGCAAATTGCCAGGGGTTTCTCATCGTTGTTGATAGTTTTGTACCTGTGCCACCAGGTGAGTTTAAATCCTTCCTCTTCTCCGAGCGGTGACTAGTTTTAAGGCCAGTATCTGAGGAGAAAGGGTGTTTTATGCTTCTGAATAGGAAATGGCAGATCTGTAAATATATACCGGCCAGGGTGGACTTTGGCACTTGTTGCCGTGCCTGATGAACAGAGCGCTAAGGTTTCCTCGATGAATGGCAGGCCCTGTGTGAGAACTGTTCCACAAGGGACGGTCACAAGTAACAGCGCAGAATAGTCTGTTGTTGGAAAAGGTTAGAGGTCGCCTTACAAGAGTCCTAATTGGTAAACGGGAGCGTAGCTGTCTC
Source organism: Lagodon rhomboides (assembly GCA_039737535.1). NCBI lineage: Eukaryota > Metazoa > Chordata > Actinopteri > Spariformes > Sparidae > Lagodon > Lagodon rhomboides. The sequence continues at coordinate 9,909,396 of CM077785.1, read as the reverse complement.
GCTGGTTCTGTCTATTATCTCACCTTAAGTTTATGGGTAAATGAATGCAGTAATACCCCCAATTGGCTCGGCTTCTGAAAGCGTCCTATCTGTTCATCAGAAATGCCACAATGGCACTGAAGCATAAAGGTGCATTTCAGCCATTAATAGATTATCTGATGAAACACTGTTGCCATAGTTTGTTCAAAACTTTATGCTACGCAGAGATAAACAATCTTTCTTTTCCCCTCCGTGTCGTTTATCTTTTGGACGACATCAGCAACCACACTGGTATTTGAGTTTGTTTGAAATCCAAAGTTGGACAATGACACAAGGCTGCTTGCTGCCCTATTTCTAGTGAGTGTATTGTCCAGTCCTCTATGTTTACCGTTGCTGGGAAAAGTGCCATTTACACTTTGGCGTTGGCTCCGAACAATAGGGCAGATTCCATGAGCTAAATTCTGTTGTTTCCCTCGCTCTGGGAAACCGCTCTCAGTTCTCGCTATTTTTGGAGCTTGACTGTAAATTGTGGATGATAGATGAAGTATTTCTCCTTCAGAAGGAGACCTCTGGCACACTGGGAGCAACAAGGTGGTTACGAAGGTGTGCTTGTGTGCACGTCTTTGGTCTCAGTGGCTGGCTCTGTTTGCTAAGATTTTTTTTTTTTTACAACTTGACAAGCTTTATTTTTAGTGGCTGTGGAATAACCATAGGGTATTGTAGCCTCTCCTTGACCCAAATGGGAGACAAAGATCCTGTGTGCCATGGGAGAGCAGAGCGTGTTACTTCATACAGGGGTAAAAAGGACACTGGATCTCATACATTGGTTTCCAAATCTTTCACAGCTGTGGACTGTTCTTTAAAACAGGATTGTCTGATATTACCAGACGAACGATACAACTACAAGAGTTCGATGGAGCAATGTAAGTTAGATAGAGTTACTGTTGATCCTGTTGGAGAAAGGCTTGTGTCAAGTACATGTTACTATTTCTGGACATATTTCTGGTGGAGTCTGTAAAAACCAAAAACTTGTTAACTCTCTATGTTCACATATTTGCTGAAGGCAGTCAGGAGCTGGCCTTCGGACCACTCAAACACATAACACGGGTCCCTGGCACACAAGTCTGCTTCAATTAGATTGAGATTCCCCAGAGGTAAATCAGGTGCTGTGTCCTTCAGTCACAGGACTGTGTGTGTGTACCAAGTTAATTTTAGTTCAATATAAAACATTTCTGTTGGAGTTAAACTCCGCTGGTGCAGACTGCATTCCAAACCATTTATGAACATTTGCAGCATGAGGCAGACTCTGCCGCTTGTTTGGAGTCCTGCACTGTGCTTTAATGTTTGCTTCTCATGTCAGGAAAACGCCTAAAGCTGAGTAGGCTGAAGTTCATTTCATTGGTTATTAAAGCTAGTTATTTTTGATCAGATATCTATCGCAACTAGGATGATGCTCGCCTCACTTTTAGTATGCCCACTTCAAGCAGTGGACTCACTTTTGAGAATATTGAATATGTCATTATGGTGAAAAATAAGGTTTCATTTGAAAGTGTGTTGACCTCAGTCCTGGTAAAAGACAAGTCCCTTTGTGTTTAACAAACCCATGTAACGGTCGTCACTCATGTTGTTTGAGCACTCTGATGTTCCAGGAATTTCAGAACCTGAACACTGGTCCATCTTCCTGCTTATCTGCTCGTGTCAACAGAGCCCAGCAGGCTCGCTCCCAGCTCTCGCTGCTGTTTATTTACGCAGCGGGAACGCTCCGTGTGCAGCCGCTACACCCAGCGCTGCTAAACTCGTCAGGCGCGGCCTCCGCAGTTGACCCTCAAACCCTGGTTTCCTGTTGGGGTGTCCAGGACACCATCCGGCATTTTAGATTCTGTGCCGGTTTCCCCGGAGTCATCACTGCTGTGGAATTTTTGGATTTCAAAAACACACAGAGAGAGAGAGACACACGGCCTCAGCTCTCTCTCTCTCTCACTCCATGTTCACAAGGGATTGGTTTATTTTGATTCCGATACAAACATAGCATTTACAGAGAGTGGTGACAAACACAGGGCTAAATAACAAGGAATGCAGCATGGTGAGATCAGTTTCTCAGACTGGGGAGGCCCCTTTTGGAGGCCGGGAGCACTAAAAGGATGAAAGATCTGTTATGTGTGGGGTAGTGTTGACTGTTTGGCCTCTGCTTTGAATGCCCCATTATTCGCTAGGCCGCCTGCCCATGAAGTGTTGCGCATCTAATCAGTCTGAAAGTTATCTTCCAAAAGTTGGGCCTCATTGTGGGACCTGCCTCTGTTGTAAGAAGGCAGACAACACTGCTCTGCTACACTGAATCCCAGTATGACACAAACAAACACATTCACAGAAGTGTTTTTTTACAGTGTATTCACCCTTCTTCGTCAATTTTGAAATGCCCTGTAGACCCTGTGGCAGATTTGAAATGGTAATAGTGTGGATACGCAGCTCAACGAGCTTATGCAAAGTTTGGAAATGGAAGTAAGACAACATCAACAGGGCTCCAGACTTACTTTTCACAATGCTGGAGTCTTTTATTCCAACTTGTCACATAATGATGCTTTGGTTTTTACCTTCTTGTCAAAAACTGGCCCTTTGGGATGGCAGCCGACCCGACCTACCATCCCAAAGCATCAGTATTTGACAAGTTGGGAATGAACCTCAAAAATCAACTTTTCTTACAAGTAGCACCTTTAACACATTATGGAAATGATTGTAAACCAGCAGTAAAAGTACAAATGCATGTTTTTTTCAAGTAAATCACAGCACACGCAACAAGTAACTTCAAAATGAACAAAATCAACATTTCAGGTGCACAGTGCACCCATTGAAAATGTTTGGTCACACTTGACAGATTTTTGGGTGCATGTGCAACCAAAATAGCAGCACCCAGGAGCCCTGATTGAATACAGCAATCTCTATGATTTGCGTGAAAAGTAGACTGTTGCTGCCTTCAGGATCGATTACGATCAAACTGCCTTACCTTAAATTTTTCTCTTTCATCTTCTTGTCATCCCTGGTTGGTTAAAAATATAGTATGAAATCTCTACATGACGAGTCTACTAAGGTCAGGGCTGCTTGCCTGGTGTGAGGGATTGGACAGATGGCTTCCCAGCACAGAGCGCTGGGACCCATGGGTGGACCGTATGTGTGAGGCTCCTATATTCTTTCCATGCCCTTTCTATGTTAACGGGCTGTTAAATCGACCTCTGGATTACCTGGGACTGGTGCTGCTGGCAGCACATAAAAGAGATATAGGTTGATACTTGATGAACAGGTACGTCAACATTACTGAAGGCTTTGCGGTTAAAACAGAGAACAGGTGTTGTTCCCAGTGAGTCGTCGTCAACACGGTGACATTGTAACCCTGGCAGACCCAACTGGCACCACACTCCTCTGTGTCTATTTCTGAGGCCGGGGGTGCACACTGGGTGGGTTTTGGCAGGCAGATGAGGAACGAATGTGGGTACTTGATGGCACTCTTCTTATCCATGCTTAGCTTCGCGTTCTTTCTGATCAGAACAGGTAGTTTGGACGGCAGGCTCACACCATAAACAACTGTGACCGGGAGAAGAAAGACTTTTCTGTCCTGAGAAAGCTGGGAAAAGATCCAGACCTATGGGGGATTGTTGTGACACTAATTCCTCCCCACTGGCGCTGTTCTCTCTAAGATTCTAGGCTCGAGTTGGGTGAGATACTGAAGAAGAGAAATGACCTATCCGTGCCAGGACCCTCAAGTGGTCATTACAAGAGACTATAAAGGAGCGCTGAGTCCTCCTTCTGGCTCCGATCTCGACATTTACTGTGTCTGAGACTCGGTAAAGGACTCTTGTCGGCTGTGTGCAGTGTTCCTGTTCCCACGTGGATTTGCTGGCACAGTTGAGGCCTGCATTAGGGAACTAGATCAAAGGAGACATAATGGAGCTCTCTAAAGGGGAACATGACCTGATACACATCACCAGCAAACTTTAGTCCTTGCTTATTTGTCAGATATATTTATTGACCCTGATTTTATTTAGAACGCTATAACCTATAACACCTGTAAAACCTTGTGATGGCATTCAATTACAATATGCAACACAGACGGTGTCCTATAATTTCCCTAAAATTCAGATCATAGTCTAATTGTGTGTAATTGGTCGTCCCTCTTATCTGTGCCCGTTGCATGTGTGCTTTCCTGCAAACTGGGTCGTCCTTCTCTCTATTTCTCTCTCTGCCTCTCTCTTTTTTTTTGCGCCTCCCCTCTCCCACTGTCTCTTTGCTGTTGTCTGCGTGTATTGTGCTGAGCTGGCCGTTGTCACTCTGTGATTGTAGTTAAGCTCGGCGGTTTTGTGCGTTAGCAGCACTCGGAGCGTATGCTTCTCTTCGGGCCCTGCTGACTCCGTGCCTGGCTGTCTCACTGAGCGTGTCCACCTGTCGCCCGATTCAGGAAGCACACTCATTCGCGATGACTCCCGCTGCTTCATCACCTACCAAAGAGATGACATCATAGCAAACATATACACACACACACACACATGCAGATGGTTACATGTAGGGGACACAAACATTGACGCTCTCTCCATATGGGCAAGTGGGCTTATTTGGGCCTCTCAGTCTGTCAAACAGTGTGAGTTGTTTACTGCTTGTCGGGTTGATTAGTACTCAGGCGTGACCGTGGCCTTCATCATCGTGTCCTGTTGCTGAATAATCTGTTGCCATTTTCAGACACAAATAACACTTCACTCTTTATCCAATTTCTCCTCATTTAGCTCTGATTGGGTGGAGATCCTGGAGCCACGCTCCCGCGAGCATATGTATGTGAACTTGACCACTGGCGAGTGCGGCTGGGATCCCCCTCCAGGAGTCCCCGTCCGCCAATCGGACGGCAACCAGTGGTGGGAGCTGTTCGACCACCAAAGTGGCCGCTTCTACTACTACAACTCGACCGGGCGCCGCACAGTCTGGCATCGACCCCAGGGAGCCGATATAGTCCCCCTCTCCCAGCTGCAGGCCATGAGGCGATGCACCGAGGCCAAGCGGGCTGCAGGAGGCGTGGACAGGCCCCACCACGGGACCACGGGGAGTATCAGCAGCGCAGGGAGCCAAGGGCGCTGCACCCCTCTGCCCGAGCCGGACGGTGATATCCCTGTCCCCAGAGGACTGGAGAGCAGCGAAGAGGCTGCCAACCCCGAGCTGGAGCCAGCGCTGGACAGCAGATTGCAGGGAGACGGAAGCAGCAGCGAACACAGCACAGATGGCAGTAAAGACCCACAGAGGTAAGCCTGACCAAACCTTCAGTAGCCTCTACAGTAAGTCTGGAGAGGGATTTGTGCTTAATCATTAGTGGATCATATTACCAGGAGAGAAGTGGGGAAATGTGATAGTCATCGCAGCATGTGGCGTGGTGACTCGTAATGACTTTCAAATGCTTCGGCGCTGAGAACTCCCAGGATTATTTTGACTTTTGACCGCTCCAACCAAACTCAAACTGCTTTTTTTTATTTTCAGTCTCACTTATCTGAACATTCCATATGTCCCATGTTTCCATACTGCTGCCTGTGAACCGTGCCCAGCCATTTCAGCAAATCGCTACCAAATGGGGAGCACGGTCAGTTACATTACAGAGCACGACATCCCCCCCCCCTCACGCTAGGGTTAGTGGTGCAGAACGGGCCCTAACAGTAAGTCATTCAGAGACCCCATCATGTGCTGTGCGCTGTGGCCTCGTCCAAACCGCCATCTCTTCCCTCCAAGTCAGATTCCAGACATGCCTCCTCTGTTTCCCCTGGCGCAGTGCCACCGAGGCCGTCTTAGTGTCCTTCTGTGTGCTCACCACCGCTACCACCGAGCTCCACTCCGCTCCAACGCTCATTTCATTTTCCTAAAACAGATCGAGGCCCCCCGGCCATCAAAGACCGTAACGCCTCTTATGGGTGAGAGTTTGAATGTGCATGCATGAGAGGCATGTGAGAGAGTGTTGTCTGTGGTTAATAACAAGCAGAACCACTACATTCCAGCTGCCTATAAACAAGGCAAACTCTGCTGGGTTTCAAAGGCTCTGTCCTGGCGACTCTGCCTCTCAGGTTCCCCCTGACTCTTCTTGTACCTCACCTTGGACATTAGGAGGTCGCCCCTCTGACCCTCTGATCCTTTGGGATTACGTAAAGGTGGAGGGGGAACTAATTGGTCATCCATGGCTGTTGAATGACACTACTGGAGGCCTTGTTGACTCTGGTGTGTGTGGGGAGTGTTAAAACTCCCCACAGGATCCCACTTTGCCCCAGTGTGATTCAACCTTTCCCAGAACCTTTTCTGCCTCTGCCTAAAACAATGGCCAGCTGTGTTCCTCTGAGGAAGGCTGAGGCGTCTTTAGTCCACAGAGGCTTGATATCCTACTTAGCCATATGGCCGTTCACATGCTCACCAGCCTCTATCTCTTAGCAGGTAATTAGAAACCACCACAAAATGCACAAAGAGGGTGGAATGTGACAGCTCAAAATGGATGAAAACAAACTCGGAGACATGCTTATCGTCAGTCAGTGGTCCATCTTATTGACAATGACAAGGATCAATGGGTAAGGGTTGGACGGGTCACAGTGGTTTGAGGTTAGCTAATTGTTCAGTCCCACCCAAAATGTTAGTGGCTTTCATGGGAACATAGTCCTCTTTCCCTTCTTTTAAAAAAAAAAAGAAGGTCATAACTATTTTACTTCTAGAGCAATTGCGTATTTCTTTGTTTAAACTTCCTCAATGTTTGGTCTGAAACTCTCTGCTATTTTAGACATGTCCTCACATGTTCTCTTCTTCTTCCTTTTTTTTTTCTCTCAAATTTCAGCGGAGATGAAATGTTGTTAACTTCTGACCTTTGAAAAACAATGCTGTTCTTGTGGAGATGGGACAATCCCAGTTCTTCCAACACCCGTTTCCTTTTGTTATGACCTATTAATAAGTCTTTTCATAAGATAGAAGAGTTTCCAAAGCGTCCACACCAGGGGCGTCGCTAGGAGAGCAAAACATCCGGGGCTTTAGCCCTGCAAAGTAATCTGATTACTGTTTACTTGTTTTTGAAAGTAACTTAGTTAGATTACACGTTACTGTATTGGTTACACTCAGCAGCTGCCGACAACACCCCGTCAACTCAACATACAAATGACCACGGGTTTTGCCAATACTCACTTTATTGAAAGTGCATTTTTAACAGTAACGCAGCTCGGCAGTGATACTAGCAGGAGTTATGGCAGAAACGAAGGGCGAGTCAGCCGTGTTTAAGGGCAGCATTTCCTCTACAACACACCGCTCGACCAACTTCTTCAACTCTCCCCAGCTTACCTGTTTTGCACCGAAGTCCAGCTTTTGTTGTTTGGGCGGTGAGAGATCTCCTGCACAAGTCGAGGCCGTGGCTCTCTGATTTTCTCATCTTTAGCTGACACGAACTCAAAATAATGAGCTAGAAACTGCGCATCTCTCTCCCCCTCCATGTTGTTGTGTTTGTGTCGCTGCGTGCTGTTACACGTGAGTTGTCCTCATGCTGAAAACGTGACTTGTCGCACGTGTGACATCACTCCCGGAGATGGAAAAAATAAAGCAAAAATATATATTTTTACTAAGGAAAATGACAATAAATAATAGTAACGCACAGTGACTTGAATAAGTAACTTTTAACCCGATTACTTTTGTCATAATATTAATGCGCTAGATTACTCGTTACTGAAAAAAGTGGTCAAAAGTAGTTACTAAGTAACGTGTTACCGGCATCACTGCCCGCAGATAGAGTCTGTTTTTTAACGGGGTCGGGGGTTTCTCCCCGGAAATTTTGAAAATTGGGCTGTTAAAGATGCAATTTCAACGTGGTTTGAGAAGGACATGAAGGCCAATCGTTGGGGTCCTCATCGTCATATTTTAATTACAGATAAAGCTAATTTTCCCTCACTATAGGCCTACTAAACAGCAGGCTAACAGACGGGCTCGTCCACACACCCTGTGTGTTAATCTTAGCGCCGGTTGCTTGATGTGGCGTCCTTTCTCTTTTTCTAAAGCTCCTATCTTTATATTTGTTCACGCCTATAGGAAGTGTAGGCACATGAGCGCACTTATGTGTCAAATTGCATGCCAAATCTGTTACTCATTGGCCAAGTCTTATCACATGTCCTGGGAATTTCTGGGTGCTTTGAGCCTGTGGAGCTCATCAGGGAAGTACCGTGCTCTCTAGGGAAAAACATGTCAGTCACGTGAGGTTGTGGGTGCAGGAAACTGAAGCAAACTGATCTCTTTTCATGATGTGGGACCTAAAGGTGTTGCAGATCAGCGAGCTTAAAACACCTGTATTGAATTTCACCCACCTTTCAATCCATGTCTGTGTGCTGTTCTCATCAGCTAAATAACATCTGTAAGGGATTTCACCATAGATAGTTTGTGATCTGTGCATATGTATGCCTGTCTTCACTGTGTGTGGGCTCCTCTCCTCTGGGCTTTAGGGCTACAGGAGACCTGCTGAGGTTCAGTGGATGTTAAAAGTCTGCTGAGGACGCATGACAGCATGGTGTAAGACAACCCAGGAGTGACCCAAGGTGGTTCACATCAGGGTCACGGCACTCTTTTGTCTTATGGGCCGGCCTGAGGCGTATAATGGACCACTAAAAGGAACAAAGGTTGTCACTTAAACCTAGTTGCCCCCCCAATCAACTGAGAGCTTTCTCTAAGCAGGAAGTCTAGATATGTTGAATGGAGAACACCGAATGGCTTGTATGTGCCCTCTCATTTAGCCCTGTAATGATATAGCGGTGCACCAGCGTTCAATCTAAGGCAGTCACGCTGACATTAGACACTTAAAACCTGCCTTTCCCGATTGTTCCTTGGCTTTGGATTCCTTTAAAAAGATTCAGCTTCCACAGAGTTGAGTACATCAGTACCTTAGTCAACTCAACTCTGTCTGGCTTGTATCTTGTATTTCTATTTATTTTTTACCAAGGCTGAATCAGCATCTACACATTAAAGAGGAGACATGATAGCTGGTAACAAGTTAACTTCAAAAAAATGTATGATTTCATTTTAGTCTGATGTATTTTAGGTAGGTTTAAAGCACTGATGGTGTAGAGCTCTCCCCAAAGGTGACAAGTGTCTGATTACACAACCAACTGAAAAACTGAATGGGAAACATTTTATTTTCTCTTCCAGTTTCTATTTGGGGTTTTTTGGGGGGATTTTTTTAAAGCATTCTTTAGGATTAAAGCATGCGCATGAAAGCAAAAGTATGAAAAAAGCCGAACCAAAACAAGCTTCCCCTCATGTGCTTGTGACTGTCTGGCTCATGAGTCATATAGGAGAAATCACCTAGTGGGTTTATTTAGGAAACGAGGGGGCGTCTTATGGGTGAGATAAAGTTTTTGAGCTTTTAATGAGTCACACATTGTCTACACGTTAACTGCGAGAGCACAACCCTGTCGTGCTTTTCATCTCCCGCCGCTCTTGAGAACGTAGCCACAGCATTTTTTTTTTACACACACATTGGAGCGACTTGTTTTTTATCTCGACACTCCCAGTGTGGTAAGCTCATTTTTCACCTCCTTCCAGATGGTGTTTTAAGAGTGCCTATAATAATAAAGTAGGCTTTTTTTTCCAATGCGAAAAAGTTGCACTTTGAACTTGCGATCTTGTTATGTGCTTGCTATGTGGTTTGGTGAGCAGTGACAGTATCCTTATTTAGTTTTTTTTTAAATCCGTAATGTTTCTCCACACATTCCACATTTCACTCTGTCTTTCTCATAAATGCAAAGTTTATGGCATTCTCAAGATGTCGATTACAGAGCCAAAGTTTTATGTGTCTCACTGAAGCAGTGAATCAAAAACCTCTTTTGTGTTATTTTAGATATCATTGAAACACTGCTTATACGGTTAACTTCTCACTGTGGGGCTGTGGTGTGGTGGAAGATCTCCAGTGGCACCACATGTGAACTGGCCTCAGGCATGCTGCCATGCCAGATGCCATTTTTCATGGTGCTTACAGGGTTTGCATTCTCATCCATTTCTAGTTTATTGTGCACTAGGGATAGAAGGCTGATAACTGATATTTGGAACTGATATACATTTGCAGGACAAATGAAAATCTTACTGTCAAAATAAAGATTAAAGGTCCACTAGGTAGTTTTGGGGAATACATTTTAATCAGAAGAGAAATATCTTCATTGACTGATTTTTATGATATTTAAACAAGCTAAATAAATAAATTCTCTTCGTTTTTCATCACTGAATAAACTGTATAAACAAACTGACCTCAAAGGACAACACAATTTCATACTGTTTTACTCTGTTTATATCTAGCATCAGTGTTTTAGGGACTGTATTTTTCTCTGAGAACAGCTTGTATTCAGTTCCGGAAAGAAGTTTGTATTATTGCCTCATTAATATTGTAAATATTAGAATTTGGTTTGGAATTTGGTCTCCAACAGTGATGTACTGTACCTAAGTACAATTTGGAGGTGCCTGTAGTGTACTTCAGTATTTAAATTCTCTGCTACTGCTACTTTTTACTCCACTACATTTTTTGTATAACTTTAAGTAGTTAATTTGTGGATTCAGATTATACAGTTTTGATAGGCTGTTACTCATGACGTATATTCAATCCGATAGTGAGACCACAGAGTAGTGACTACAGACAAAGAGGCGGCTGCATGAAAGCCAGTATAGTGCTTTTTGAATTGATTTATTTGATTTGCAATATTACAAAAAGAAACGTTGATTTCAATAATCGGAAAATGCTGTCGTTACTTTTGTGATCTTGATCATATCTTTGAGACTTCGTATTGACAAGAGAAGGGGTTAATTTGCACAAGTGTAGAGAGGATCCAGTTTTTAAAATGTTTCACACAGTGTGCCATTATTGGATGAAGAGAGTCACAGACAAACTATCAAATTCCAGAGGCGGGTCTCTCTGGAATCCAGTTGGGTTTGGCCTCATCCTGTCTCTTCAGAGACTATCCCAGTGGCTGTCCTTCAGCCCGGCACAGCCCTCCACATAGAGCTGGGCTGAGTGAGCCACAGACATGCACAACTGGTAGACATCTTGGCTCGGAGGAGGGAGGTGCGTCAGTTCAGCTGTTGCAAGACAGCTGGCTCTCTGAAGGTGCCTGACAGGAACTAGGGGGCTGCCTAGTGGCTTTGCCTCAAGCCCAAAAATATTATTTCATGCTTGTGCGTGATATTTTCATGACAGATAGTTCAGAAGGGAGAAGAAAAATCTGCTTTGAACATCAGAGTGTATGACATTGTCCTCAGCGAATCCTCTTTGTCTTTTCAGTTTCCTTCCCTTTTTCCAGATCGCAGTGGTCTCATTGGTCTCTGCTCTGAGGTGTTTGTGTAGCAGAAGCTTGGCCTGTGTGACCTCATTTCCTCTTCCTGTCCAGCCAATGTTAATAATAACCCCTGTTTTTCAGACCCCACTATTCCCAGGAGGTATATTTAAGAACTTCCAAATCCATATCCCTATCCGCCGTGGTGACTCAGCTGATGGCTTTTCCAACAGAACTTATTCCAGACAGGAAAGAAAGGAGAGACAGAACATGTGCTGACAGCAGAATCCCCATAGCATATTTAGCTGGCTATTGAGACGACCTGACCACAGCTATGCTCACAACAGTGACAGAGGTATCTGGGACTGAATTTGTGTGTGTGGGACACCAGAGCTGCTGAGACTAATTGAAATTTTCTGACCGTTAAGTTGATTTGCTGCCCCAGAGGCCAATCGGATTACCCCGTTGGCTTCCAAAGGGCCTCTAACTTCATTTTATCTTACATTTTTCTGTCTTCCTTAAGGTCTCACACGCTAGCTCCGGGCTCTGAATGGAAAGGTTTGTATGCGCGAATGTGGGCGTAGCGAAGGTGTGTGCACATGCGCTGTGTGTGTGTCTAATCATGCGTGCTTGAGAAAAGGCCGAAACGGGGATTATCGCTTTGCAAACAGCGAGAGATTTAGAAAAACTGTTTGCACTCCCAGTGATAATTATCATGTCTCTTTTAGCTTCTGTGAAAAATCGCTGCGCATAATCCCCACCTTTAGCTAACATTCAGCAAACACCTGGCATGCCGCTAGCAGGCAACACACCCTTTCTAAACAACTTTCATTATGATTAGAAGAAAGTCCAGGCCTGTTCAGAGTTACGTAAGAGTCTGTCTGTTTGCCTGACTGACTGTGGAGGTCGAAGATGGCTCTTTCAGGTTCAGCCCCCCGCCACTCCTTGCCCCTCCATTGCCATCGTTGAGGGAGGCGTCTCCGTGGCGATGACACAGCCATGCATTGTGTGAGGCTCCCCGCACTGCCACAGGGGCCCCTGAATGAGCCCTAAGGAATGCCGGGCTTCCCGCTCATTCCCGTGCTGCTCTCTCCCACGACTAATCCCCTCCCCTTCTCATTTACACATGCTCACACCCTCCTCTTGTCTCTCCAGCGCCGGTCTCCTCCTCCAATCGTCTCCCCGCTCCGGGGCCTGTTTTTATTTTCTCACCATTGTACTGTCGTTGTCTCTCTTTGGGTTCAGGGTTTGTAATCACACTTTATTTGGTTGACCCGGGGTTTACCGATATGCGAGTGTTGTTCTAGCTGCGTAATGGGATTAGATATCGAAGACACTGTAAAGCCTTGCTGTTGGAATTGGCAAACGCCACCGTGTGATCGTGGTGATCATCGCACCACAAACCCTGCTGACATCCAACATAATGTGCCAGTGCTGGAGGGGGTGAACATGCTAGACCTTTGCTGATCCTGACTGGGACAATGGCAGGCAGACAACAGAGACGACGCCTGACAAAATCCCCCTCTCCCAACACTGCGAGCTGGTGGACTTAGCAGGATGCTCGTCTCAGGCCTATGATTGTGTTCAGTTTGAGGTCTTGATACACGTATATGGATAATTCTGATGAGGAATATTTTCCTCTAAGTTTTGGTGTCTTATTCAGACGCAAACAGCCTCTTTGGTCACTAAAGATTTGGTCATTTTTGATAACTCCTTCTAACGTGAAGATTTTTTCAAAGCTCTGGCTTCTGTGTGTCTGTGTGGACATGTAAAATGGAGCAATTGGGAAACGATGACATCATCACTTACATTTGCTTTAGCCCCATAAGTGTAATAAGCATGCGACAACAACACTGGCAAACTACCTGATTGTACATCGTATATAGCACTGCTATGCCATGTGCCAGGAAGGTTGTTAGATAATTAAAGCTGCTCTAAGTGATTTTTTTCTAATTAAAGTGATTATTAAATTGCTCTATATTCGAGCAGTAATCACTGTTATAGTGTTTGCTCAGTAAAAGACATTTTCTGGTATCCCTGCCCATTTAATCCAATCACGGAACAGAAAACATCATAATGAGGCGGTCCTGTCTGCTGGTGAAAGCGCAGACAGCAGGGTCCTCCTGTTTGCTGCTTTGTATGGCATTTACCGCTGCACGTTCATGTTGTGACAGAGTGGCGTGAGGGGATTGCTCGCTGCAAAGGAAGTTAGCTTCAATGACGACAACACGTACGCAAGAAATAGGTGTCAAGAAACGATAAACAAGGAATTATCTGCTATTTTCTTTGTGTTTTTTAGTTACTAACGCCATGGGATAATAGGCTCATACGCATGCTCACGATGTTCTTCTCTGGTATTTGACTTATTGTTGCCACCTACTGACCTGGCACGATAGTTTGAAATTGTCATTCTGTTCCCTTGTATGTGGAAATATTTTGTAAAACAACGGTTGTGTGGCTAGGAAAGTATTTTTTTTAATGCAAGAGAAAAATACCTGTATACGCACAGACCAGACCTGACTCCCTGAAGAACATGCTGTTAAATGTTGCTACTGAATTCAGAACAAGGTACGATTTAGAGGTTGAATGGACAGGAAGGAACAGTATCTGTGGTGGCGTGTGACTAAAAAAATTGGTGAGGACAGGAGGAAAACCACCCACCATGTCATGTTATTTTACACCAGTAGCTACAAAAGTGGTTTTATAAATGACACAAAGATTTGGTTATGTTTTATTTTAACCGATTACTATTTTATCCCTCTTGCCCAAAAATAGAGGAGCAGCAACCTCCCCTGCCTCTGTGGACCAGCCTTCGCTGAATAGTACAGATCACATGTTACAGCGAGTCAGTCGGAGGATACAGAATTTCTCACGTGTGAACTAGTGAAACATTCACTAAAGCTGTGTATAAGTTCCCTATTATTAAGATTTAGCCCGTACTTCCGCTCTGGCCGCAGTGTGTGAACATTACATTAGGCATTTCCTGTTTGTGCTGCATATGGGGGAGCCCTCTCTCCCCAACCCTCCACTGGACTTTGTCTGACAGGAAGTAGTGGTCACAGCTATCTCAGGGTCATAAAGTACGTCATCCCGCCAACAGGAACATAGAAGACAGATTCATGTTTTTTTTCTTTTTTTTTTTTCTTTTTTAAACAGATGGCCACTGCATGAACCCCCGAAGATTGTTTTATATGTGTTTGATTTGTTTGTGATTAATGGAAGGGGAATTTGATTATTGGTGTATCTGTGTGTGTGTGTCTGTGTGTGTGTGTGTGTGTGTGAGGTCCGCTGTGTTCTTTAGCCTCTCAAGTTCTATGAAAAGCCTTGATGTCTCATGTGTGAGCTGTCCCAGTCGTAGCAAACCGGTGCTAAACGCTCAGCTGCTGAGGTGGGAACGATTTTGTAGCATTTGTATCACCTCCTCCTGATTCGACAGGACCGGAGTGGGAAAACGTACACCGTTTCAAAGAATACAAACAGTGGCGTTTACAGCTGTCACCTATCACACCTATCACTCCCCCAAATGTAAGACCATACACACTCACACTTGCTTGTAACAACTAAACAGCGGTTAGCTTGGGTGAATCCCATCCATCAGAGCGTCTTGTCTTCACACGTGTCTGTCTGTGTGTGTGTGTGTATTTAGGTAGTAAAATCTCTTGATTGGTCTCGGTGAGGCGGGGGCTTTGGAGCCTTCTCAACAACAGTGGTTGTGGCAGGCTGCGTTGGAGCCGTGCCAGGTGGCTGAGACCCAGCTGTTTACGGGCCCTGCCTGGACGGCGAATCTGTGGGACCGTTTGAAGATGTTGAGCCTGTTTACATTCAAACCGCTGAGGTGGTGTGACTCACGCTGTAGACGGGGGGGTGGCACAAGGTCCTGAGAGAAAGAACTGTAGCTGGGAGGACTAAAGGAAGTTTGCCGTTGGCCCGAGGACCTCAGGGGAATTGTTTCAGCATTGTTCCAGAGAGAGATGTGGGGAGGAGAGGGGGGTCACTCCGCCTCTTTCTCTCCTCCCTCTGCGTCCTCCTACTGCCGTTACAGCCCAACTCTCAAGTGCGTGCTGTTGGGAAAGGGAAGCCTTTGAACACTTGCTCTGGCTCTAGACTGATCTGTGTTTATGTGTGGATTTACGGGGACAGAAGGTGATCAGCTTTGATCTAATTAATTACCTCGCTGAATGTTAAGTAGAGGTTGGACGAAGGAAAGGTAAGTCTGCTTTGCCTGCCTTCAACTTACTTACCTGCTTGACCTTTGATTAAGCAAGGAGGTCTACTGAGATCGTGTATTCTCGACTGCGTCACGTGTGTGCTACTCTGGCCGGCCGCCAACTGTGTCCATGTGTTTATGTGTAGTAATGCCCGCTTTATACACACTCATTGGTTTAAGGGGGCAAGATTTTGATCAGTCGAGGAATGAAAAGTCCTACTTGCCGTGGAAGATTATGAGGCCACAGCAGAGCAGAGGGCAGCAGACCGGAGCAGCGTGACCAGATTGATAGCAGATTGTTTTACGTTGCCGGGATTAGAAGTGGGCCATTGGGTTTGAAGTTCGCCTGGCCGCTCAAGCAAAAGGCGAAGAATTAACCTCTGGCCCCCGAGTAAAGATATTCTCAGCTGTGAACTGCTGCAATCCTGACTTTTCTCAGATCAACATCTTTTCATGTGGCCTGCTGGTTTATTGTCCACATGTTCATTCAGTGAGGGCAGCCTTCCACGCCATGTGAGAGTCATATGTGGATGAAGCTACCTCACAAACTTCACTACAACCACCAGCATTATTCTACAAAAACCTGACCCCATGTATATTCTCCAGTCCCACTGTGGCTGGCCTCTACTGAGATGTGTTGTGCTCAGTCACTCGGTATTTTTAGGCACAACACACAGTGGAGTTATAGTCTCATGGGTTTGACAAGGCTGTTTTGACTGCTTGCCTAAAAATGGCGTAAAGACTTTGGAGGTCAGTGAAATGTTTGGAGAATAATTTGTGGATTGCTGCCGGTTTTCCCAACCTTGTCAGCTTTGGATTTTTTTTTAGATGATATATAGCAAATGGCTTTACGCCTGTGTATAATTGTATATGATAGTAGTACATTTATGGTGCTGCCTGCTGTTTTGGGGTGTTTATTTAGACTTTATATATACATTGCTCCTTAGTCTGATGTCAAATCTCATTCTGCTTGTTTTCCTTTTCTCAGGGATGCTTCTCAAAGGTGGCAGCCTGCCCCTGGTTCTAAGGCAGCTATGTTGGTGAAGGTGAACAGCATGAGTCGTAACCAGCCCGGCCCAGCCTCGCAGCAGCAGCACCAGCAGCAGCACAGCGCAAACGGCAAAGCCAACACCTTCACCCTGCACCCCTCTGGCAACAAGGCACAAGGAGGACACTCGAGCTCTCCCCAGGGGTATAAAACCGCCCCTTCTGGCAAAATGGCAGCCGACACACGTCATGCCCATCACCTGAGAAAAGCCAGCAATGGCAGCTTCTGTTTGGTGACATCAGACGGGAGCCATCCCAGTCCGCTTCTCCACAGGTCGCAGACCAGCACACCACGCCCCGTCTCCCCCCAGTATGGTTGTACTGCCCCGATCTACGATGAGCCAGTTACAGAATGTCCCATATATGATGAACCCCCAATAGACATGGAGGTGGAGGGGGCGCACCTGTACAACGGACAACCTCTGTCACGCTTGACACCTACCCATAGCCTCCAAAAGCCCAGACACCTCCAGCACCCCACCCCAGGGTCCAGACACAGGAGGAATCCTTCTGCCTCTGACTACAGCCCAGCTGGTCTGGAGTGCATCAAGCACATGGTCAACGTGGACCCGAAACAGGGGCTCACACCCGGCTCTCCTCTACCCACACGAACCCCCTCCCCTACCTCCAGGCAGGATCCTGTCTCGACCCAACCTCAGCAACACCCGCAACCCCAGACCCACTCTTTGCCCCAGACCCACTCTTTGCCCCAGGCCCACTCGTTGCCCCAGGCTCGTGGCCAGTTGAGAGACAGAGAGCCAGGGACCCCAGGCCCAAGTACACTGGACAAGAAGCAAAGCTGGCGGGTCCTCGAGGCCACGGTCCAGCGCGCCATGGAGGCTCGCCACAGCAGGCAGAGCAGCCAGGCCTCGCAGGACTTCCCCTCCTCGACCCCTCAGGCCACAGCAAACTACCAAGACTCTGGCTACTCCACCGGCCCGTCGCCAAGCCTCAGAAGAAAGAGCCGGAGGAGGGTCGGAGCAGGGGGCTGCGCAGGAGGCAGGCCGGGGTCGGTGGGCAGCAGCGGGGAGCTGTGCGCCCTCAACGAGAGGCTGATGGCCGAGATGAGGGAGGTGGTGAGTCGTTCGAACACCATGAGAGAGGTGAGAGCAGGGCTGGACCCGGAGATGGGGGAGAGGGTGGTCGTACCCCGGACACGCTCCCCTGCGGACTCACTCAGGTGGTACGGCGGAGGGGGTGGTGGGTCAGCAGGCAGGTGCGCATCACGAGAGGACCTGACCCCCAGGTCACTGAGCAGAGCGGGTAACCACGGCAACCCTGTATTGCCTCCTCTGGAGATACCGGGGAGGCAGAAAAGGACCTATGAAAAAGTGGACACCTTGGAAATGAGTGTGAACAGCCAGGCCAGCCTGTCCTCGCCAGAGACCCCAGGACCGCCCTCACAGGTAACTCCACAACTACTGTGTGTGTGTGTGTATGTGTGCGTGTGTGTGTGTGTGTGTGTGTGTGTGTGTGTGTGTGTTTGCAGCAAATGGCAGTTGTTGTTAACAACCACATAGAGTCTGTAAGTGAATACAGCTCAGCTAATCCAATATTATGCTACTTTCCTGTCTGATTAAGAGCTCAGCTGTGTCTGTGTTATTGTGTGGTCTGTTTACCTCAACAGGTTTGCTTGGATTCAGCTTTGTTTGGTCTGGAAATACTCTGATTACTGATGTCTCTCTAGATTCACTGTCAGATTAGGGAAGAATTCAGTCTAACTGTGGCAAATGAGGCCGAGTTGTGTCTGAATAAAGCATCTGCGCAGCATGGGAATTTTTAGCTGCTGCGTTTGTGTTGTTTAGTGTGTCTGGTCCTCAGAGAGCTGTAAGTGGAAGAAAGGACAGATTGTTAGACTGAGCAGAAATGTTCTTCGTGACTATTAGGGCAGAGCAGATTTTTCAAACAAATCTGCTTCTTTTTTGACTTTTTGACTTCACAGAGCTCAAAAATACAAAGAGACGTTGAGGAAAAAACGGTGATGGCTTATCTTGACGTCAAGAAAGTTGTGCATGATGGAAAAATGACTTGACTCTGATTTGCTCATAACAGTTACATAAGTTGGAGCATGTGTAGCCATTTCTAATCTCCAAATCCCCTCTGGCAGCAGAATCGTACCCCATACCTCCATACATTATAGAGTTATTTTCAGATGAGGTCCCACAGCACCTCTGCAACTAATAATAAATGTTAGGTTCAACAGGGAGCTCTGGGATGAAAACGGTAAGACTAATCTGTCTCTTTGAAAAGAACACAGAGCGTTTTGTGAGTAATGCCTCTCGCATTCCAATCTTTAGTGCTGAATTGTCCCCAGGACATTAAGCAGTGGGCAGACTGGGCACCGTTGACGGTAATGGCTACAGTCCCAGCATTACCTGTCATCATCTTACCACCGTCCATCTGCCCTGCGCTGCAGGTACCGTATACTCGTGTGCCAAGTTTGTGCTTGGGCATCTGGGCCCGTGCCAGACGAGAGAGATTCAGGACATGGCTTCCCTTGGTCAGGAAGGAGAGCCGCTGCGGCCCATATGGTCATGGCTTGGAAGGGAGATGAGGAGGAGGAAGGGGAGGCAGGCTGGTACCAAGGCTTATTGGTACCACTGTAGCTTTAGCATGTTAGACAACAGCCAAGGAGCACTGAGCGGGCCCCCTAAGTCTGTGCTGGAATGTTCTTCAGACCTGCTGTTATATCACTCACACACACTCCCAGATTATGGCTCACTATGTGTGAGAAGTTTGCATTTCCATATTTGAACATTTTGTTCTTGGGCTAAATAGTTTGATGACCATTTCAACAAAGACCGTGAATAATTAATGTTTTTATAAGTCGAGAGCATTTTCCACTCTCTCACTGTTCTGCCTCGATCCATAGCATGACTAAATGCTCCTGTGCGTGTGCATCTGTAATCTATCTGTAGAACAGCGTAATTTACTGAAAGTAGTTGTACAGCAAACGTCCCGGTCCCTGGTTAAACACATGCTTTGTTGCATTTGATCTTCTGGAGTTGACCTCTGTCGCACACATTTTAAACTTTTAAACTCTGCGCGATCGTTTAGACTCCCTGCCAGAGCCGAACCTCAGTTCTGCTCCATTTGATTGAAAAACCAAAATCTAAAGTCCAGCTTGTCTGGCACTCGTCAACTCCATATTACATCGGGGTCTCATTGAAAAAACATGTCAATGCTTTTTATGTTCCATTACTAAATTTAAGCTTTGATTCTGGCTCGGGTTGCGTGTTGTTGCTGGAGGGGTTACTGGCTGTCTCTGTTGAGGGAGGTGAGGTTGCTCCTTACGGTCATAAACTGCACCGCAGGGATCACATGGAGGGCTTGTGTAGCGCGTAGCTTTGGTTTTGCAGGGTAGGTGAGCCTGGTGCTGGAAGGGGCAGGGGGAAGGACTGTTATGCCACTGTCTGGTCACCTGCTCCTGAGGCCAGGGTTCATGAGGATTTGTTAAGATTTCTTTTCTGGTACAATTCTTTTGTGGTATTGGGAAATGAATGTCCTGATTCTGCAACAGTCGGCCCCCCGGGCCCCAGCAGAGAGCAGAGCCTGGTAGGCGTAAGACAGCCCAGCTGCTAGTTTGACCCAGTGAAGACTCTGCAGCTGCACACACACACACACAGTTTGTACCTCTGCTGCACTCTTGCCTCACCCCTCTGCTTGCTTCTTCTTCGACCCTCCTTCCTCTTCCTCTGTGTAACTCACCTTCTCCATCTCATGTCCACGTCTTGTTCCCCTGCAGGTGGGCACTCTAGAGCTGCAGGCTCAGTTGGAGAGCAGGAAGAAAGGCATGGTGGATGGGAGAACAGCTTCCCTGGGCCCCCACCGCTCTGCCAACCATGACAACGGAGAGGGAGGTGATGGGGCAGGAGATAGAGCGCGAGGATCATCATACCAGCTCTCCTACGCCACCCTACGGCAGCCTCCGCCTCCCGCCATGGGCATGGAGGACTGGGCCAGCAAGCACCTCAACATGCACACGCAAGGCCTGTTCCGTCGCCGCGTCTCCATCGCCAACATGCTGTCGTGGAACCGCGGATCCATCAAAAAGCCCATGCTGGTCACCAGCAACCGCGCCGTCCGGAAGGAGGCCTGCGAGATGTTCAAGCTGGTGCAGGCCTACATGGGGGACAGGCCTTCGCGCCTTGACCGCCGCCACTGCGCCCTGCTCATCATCACCAAGTGCTGGGACATGCCGGGGCTGCGGGACGAGCTGTATGTGCAGCTGGTGAGGCAGACCACCGGCAACTCCAGCCCCAGAAGCTTGGCGGCAGGCTGGGAGCTGATGGCTGTCAGCTTGGCGTTCTTTGCCCCCTCGCCCAAGTTCCGCTGCTACCTGGAGGGCTATATCCAGAGACACACGGAGCCCACCAGCGACAAGAAATGTGAGTCTCAGACTGAGCAACAGGGTGGGTCACCTTTCTTTCTTTTTGCACCTCCCTGTGTTGTCTGATCGTCAGCATTGTTTACGTAGACCAAAGGGAATTCTAACTCTCTTTTCAACTAAATGTGCCTTTTCTTCTTTGGCTCTGACTTTTCCTGTGGAATTTTAATTTAATTTAGTCAGTATGATCATGATAGAAAGCACAGTGTTTTTAACGGGCCCAATTATCTGATTGTCTGCCTTGTGTTTATTTGACTGAGCATCAGAAATGGAACCTATGCTATCTTGTGTTTCATAGTGACTCAGTTCATATTGGAACAGCAGGAACTGAAGCTGAAGAAGAATTCAAAGTCCAGAAAGAAGCGGAAACAGAATTCAGACGATGAAGAAGGTAAATCCTTTGTACATATCCTTGCTCTTCAGTCCAAAACATTGCTTTAAGAACATTGGATCCTCAGTTATCCCCATTTGTACAAGCTTATCTGTTTAGCAGAGTACACAGTACAGTAGGTAGGGGAGGGAGTCCTAAAGATGTTTTACTACTTTCTCCAAAAGCTCCCCGCAGAGGGACCTCTCTGACTGGGATGGAAAATTCAGTGTTGTTTGTCAATGGAGTACATGCTGATGTTCTTTCAGGCACAATGAATGTTTTTCACAGAAAAGTTGAGCTGGAAAAAATATGTAGGATGAGAATTTCAGAAAAGTTGTGTACGAGCACAATGGACCACACTGTGATTCACATTAGCGGTCTCTCTGGCCACTCGCATGTCAGACGGCCATTTAAGGGGATACCTACTCATCGGCACGTGCCCTCATTAGAGCAGCCCACAGTGCCGGCTCTGATGATGATGTCACCAGTGAGGAACCTAATCAACCCGCTGCAGACACCACAGTAGTGGCCTCACACATTGTGCCTCAGTGACTCAGACTTGGTGCTTTGTGCTGGAAAAGATCCAAGTGACTAAGAGGTCAAAGAGAAAGCCTACTGACTTACCACTTCAGTGTGACTAACTCTAAAGATCTTTAACAGAGCAGTCTTGATGAAAGCCAACAAGAAAAAAGCAAAACACATGTACAAAAACAGCATAATGAGAGCTGCTGTTTGCTTGATGGATGGAGGAGCTGGGACGTGTACACTGTGTCTGACCAGAGCGCTGAGCAGCTGTGAGCAGCAGGAGTAGGAGTTCATGTGGGAACTGGAGGCCTGTTGTCAGGCCAGACCTGGCGCAGGCTGGGCTTGGAAACAACTTCTTTGGCCTCGGGGCCCCGAGGTTGTGTTGTTTTCAACCAGCACTTGTATGAGCGAAGATTTGTCTCATAAACGACAACAACCAAGAAGAGACTGAATTTGTCTTCTCAACAGTCTTTAAAGGTGTACTGTTTAATATGAATTTGAAGGTTCTATTTGAAAGAATTCCCATGTTAAATAAAGATAATCTCCATCCTGGAGAGTCAGTATTTGACGAGTTGGGAATGAAAATCAACTTTCTTACAAATAGGACCGTTAAGTTTAAAATTTAAAGCCCATCCTCTCTTGTAATACCCGTTTGTACCTCAGGAGGTGATGGCTCAATAGTATAGCCCCCCCGTAGTATCTGGGAGATGTGTGCATGCAGTGAGTTAACCGCGTTTCCCAAGCTCTCTTAGCTTTTTAGCCTAATCGGTAGCACTCACACTGGTGATGACCAGCCTCCCAGCTGCTCAGAGCTGCTGTAAATCGCCTCTGTACTGTATTCCCTGTTGTCAAACTGGCCTCTGTCAGAGTTGGAGGCTGTTTTTGGTCGTAGTTGACCAAAGCTGCTGATTCCACCATGATCTGAGGTCATGGTCTGGGCAAACTTAATTCAGCTAATAGGTCCACTAGCTGCATGGATAACTGAGCTAACTAGCTATTAGTGGCAGCCATAGATAGCAAAGAGTATAATGGGCAGCAGTTAGCAGATTTGCTGCCTCCTATATTCCTGGAGCTACCTTCAACACATGGCCATATCTTACACATTACACCTTTAACGACTCTGTGTTTTTGTTGTCAAGTTTAGCTTTAACCTATGTGTAGACAAGTGTCATGCCGTTCTCAGCCTGGAACAGTACACTCAAGCTCCTAATGAGCTCGCATTTCCCCCAGGCTTTGGTTGCCTGGATGTTGTTGTTGTTTTCCTGCCATCAAACCTGATGTAAATATAGACCACCAGTTGTGTTTTTCACCGCAGCACAGGGGCTCTGCACTTTTGCTTTTCACGAAGTATGCATACAGCCGCTGTGCTGGGAGCCTCGGGAAAAAAATAGCCCTTCTTTGCCAAGATCAAGGGCAAATTATTGGTGTGATCTCTCTAATTAGATGTAATTATAGTTGAACTCGGTCAGATTAGCAGAAGTGGTGAGCGCGCATGGGAGTCACCTGTTTGCCATAAATCTGGGGGCTTCGGCTGTCGGGAACATGTTGGAAAGTGTTTGTTACTTTTTAAAATCCCATCAGTGGGTTTGTCCATCTGGCTTCTGGTTCTGGTAGCTGATATAGTGGAGATTCTGGGAACGGGAATAGACCCCATGAGAGCTCAGTGTTTGCTGTAAACTCGAGTTACCACAGCAATGACGGAGGAGAACGATTTATTTTCATGAATGCACACGATGGCTGATCAAGGTTTCCTTTTGGCTTTTTGTTTGAGAAGTCTACAGCATCTCTTTTTTCGCCACAGATTGCGTTCTTCTGTGGCTCGTGTCTCAATACAAGATCGTCGCTCTAATGCAGTTCACTTCTAAAACAGATCTGGGCCCTACAGTAGCTACTCGGGGCAGGTAGCAGACAGGGAGCCTCTGTGTTTCTCATTTTCTTCGAGGCCCTTTATGTCTGCGTACACTGATGAATCACCTCAAAGTTGGATGTGTAGGCCGGATCCTGTCTCTAAGCTTTTTTTTCGACGGCAGTAAATCTTCCCTCAGCCTGACAGTTTAGCCGGGCCTGCTCTAATCCCCATATGCCAGAATCACACCGTCAACATGTCTCTCCAATTACCACTGCCTGCCTCTCATGCACTATTTGACAACTGTGGGAAAAAAAAAAACCCTGTCTTGTTTGTGGGAAAGAATTTGAATTATTTATAATTTTGTGTGTTTGGTAATGCCTGGTGTTTAAGGGTTTTAGGGTCTTTGAGGTTATAACACGGGTGTGCATATTGTACCTTGTTGGATTTGGTTTCATTGTGTCTCGTTCCTGAATTTGCCTCTTCTGTCAACCTACAGGTCTGCCTATTAGCACGTACGCCAAGTTCTGCCATCGGAAGCTGCAGAAGGTGGCGATCACTGGAGGCAAAAAGGTATGCTAGAAGAATTCAAATTAAAAGATCCCTTCCATACATGAATTAAAGAGTAAATCCACCCCAAAATGAAAATTCACTCATTATCTACTCACAGCAAAACAGTGTTGCAGCATTCTCCTGAACAGCTGAAGTAGATGGGGACTTGCTTTAAACCATGAAAAAAGGAAACATTAAATTCAAGCTTGTAGGCTCACATTTTAAATTCAGGTTTACAGTGAGCACAGAGAAAAGTTACACTTTGAGAAATGAATGTAAGAGCAAACTTGTCAAGCTCTCTCTCCTGGCACATGCATCATTCAGCACAGCACAGCTCAAACATTCAACTGTAGGATCAAGAAGAAAAACACATTTTTGACTGGAGGGGACACTTTGAGCTTTCAACGTTGCATTAACATGTCATCAAAAATACGTCACTTTCGCATGATAAAAATAGGAACGTTTCAGTTACAAGGTTGTGATTTGGATCTGAGTCATCCTAGACAGCGTCACAGCACGAGACATAATTACAGGTGCACCGACACAGTCACAGGTAGAGACATAAACACAGACTCAGTCATAGCAGTGCAGCTGCAGACACAGCAGTGATTAGCATCACAGTCCCTGACATTCCCAGGTAGTAAATCTGTCCTCACCTCTCACCCCTCTAGGGTCTACGTAAGCCCACCTTGGAGGAGATCGACCACAGTAGGCGGGCCATCGTCACTCCCTCCCTGTTTGGCAGTTCTCTGGAGGAGGTGATGGAGCGGCAGAGCGAGCTCTTCCCGGACAGGAAGCTGCCCTGGGTGCAAGTTCAGCTTTCCCAGTATGTTTTGGCTCTGGGCGGGGCTCAGACAGAGGGCATCTTCAGGTAAGATACACCTCGCTGAGCCAATTACATGTCTCCACTTGAGCACTGTGGGAGAGGTCTTGGAAAGTAGAAAGGGATCTTATGTGCTGTACGTGACTGTGTATGTTTTCATTGCATGTACAGTTTGTATAAACAAATGTGTGTGGTCTCCTGTATCCCTGTGTTTCAAGTCGGCTCTCGCAGTGTACAGTACACACAACAGGCAGCAGAACAAACACTGTTTAATTTGATACTTCATGATATGTGTTTCCATTACTGCTCAAGCTTACAAGCACGTGGGAGCTTCACAAGTGTGTGTGTTTGTGTAGGGTTCTCTCCAGCTAATTTAATTCGGTAACATCTTGACTTGTTTAGAGAAGTGTTCCCTTTCGCTAAACGCTCCATATAGAGATCTCCCTGTGAAACTCCACTCCTACACGGGGACTTTCCTCCACAGTTTGGTTATATTATGTTTGTTCTGTTTTTGTTTGGTTCCAAACAAAGTACAGAAAACAAAGAGCGCAGTACTTTAAGCCACCAGGCCACATTTGAAGCCAATTGGGTGTGCAGGAGTAACAGTTTTGCCCCGGGGCAAAGTGGAGAATCTACATTGATGGAGGTAGAGGTCCCTCATGTGGCCACTGAGTGTAACTGACATGTTACGTTTTATTTTCAGAGTGCCTGGAGACATTGACGAAGTGAACGCGCTGAAGCTCCAAGTGGACCAGTGGAGGATCCCAGAGAATCTCTCTGACCCCAATGTTCCAGGTGAGGAAGGATGTAAATTGTGCTTCAAGCTTTTAGTTTGTTTTTGGCTTCACATGCGTATGTTGGGTGTGAATATGAACACTAAGAGTATTTTTTGTCTCTGACAGCCTCGCTGATGAAGCTGTGGTATCGGGAGCTGGAGGAACCTCTCATCCCAATGAACTTCTACAAACAGTGCGTCAGTAACTGTGACGACCCTGTGGCGGCCATCGCCGTGGTTCAGTCTCTGCCCGAGCTCAACAGGCTGGTGCTCTGCTACTTCATCCACTTCCTGCAGGTAACATGTTGACAAAGATGTGTAATCCCCTAAAACACATCACTCACCATACTTGAACCCAACTAGGATCCCTATTCCACTAACAACATTATGAAAATATCTGTAACAAGATTATGTCCCTGTTCTTTTCTTATGTTTCCATCTTTATTTTATGTTAACATAGAAGCACTATGTTACCTATGTCGTAGACACACACAGTTATTTGTAATATTCAGCTAAAGAACTAGAATAACAAAAATTGATGTATTAACTAAAACTTTTTTTTTTTTTTTAAAAAGGAAGTAATACCTGTAGAAAAGTTATGTTTGGATCTCATGTTTGTGTGGTGTTTTGAATTTGGTACAAGAGTTGTCTTGAAAGCTGGAGACATGCTCAGTTTGAACTTTTACGTTTTTAATGGTAGGAATATACTTGGATTTGACTATAATCCTTGATAGATGTTTGAATTTCAACATAATCTGATTTTTTTATTGACACAATCTCTCATGTAAACCACAATTCTTTTAATATTTGAAAGGAAGCGATCCAATCATCGTATTTTTCTTGACTTCTGGCATCGGGATTAGCAAGCACAAATAATCATGAAGAAGACATACACACAGAACAGTTGGTGAAATAAACAAATTGATGATAGACATTGTAGCGCCTGACTCTACACTGTTGACAAACTTCAACTTGTGCTACTAAACATTTAAACTAAGCCATGGGATAAGTGAGTGTGACTCATGCATGACTCACTGCAGGTCAGAGGTCTGTACACTCAGCCTTGCTCACTGCACTCTCTCCTCACATCCTGACTCTCTCTCTAGGTATTCGCTCAGCCATCCAACGTGGCTATAACCAAGATGGATGTGAACAACCTGGCCATGGTGATGGCCCCCAACTGCCTTCGATGCCAATCCGACGATCCGCGGATCATCTTTGAGAACACCCGCAAGGAGATGTCCTTCCTGAGGATGCTCATCGTCCACCTGGACACCAGCTTCATCGAAGGGGTCGTGTAGACACTGTAACCGACTGAGTCCACCTCGGGTGCCGAGTCGACTCTCCAGCATCTCCAGTTACACATTTACAATAATGCATTAACACTGTTTCTGTTCAGACCACACTGGAAACTCCTGGAGTGAGATATTAACACCTCTTACAACACAAGGAGTGTGAAAACAGCTGGGACTTTGGACCCTCGCTCTCACTTCTTTCTTACTCAGAGACAGTACACACCACCTTAGGTTTCACTGTGTTTTTGATACTAAAATCAACAGTGACGGCTTTAAAGTGTCTCACTTTAAGGACTGTGTTTTCTAACCGCTGCATGTGAAAACAGATTTTCCCTTTCATTTCTTACTGAATGGATAGTGCTCCAGTTTCTAACCGAGCTGTGTAAAGTGAGAGTCTTACAGTATTTACTTCAGAAGTATTCGCCTGCACAACAAACATAAAGACGGCAGTGTTGACGCTCTGCTTTTATTTTTCTCTCCGGTTTCATTCGAGTGTGTTTGTGTGTGCGTGACTGTCAAGTGTGAACGAAAGACACAGCCTTCTTTTATCATGTACAGAAAAAAAATATGACAATATGAAAATTAAAAGAACTTGTAATGGTGTCTTATTAATAAGCTTGCCTGTGCTGTTTTGAGTAATTGTGCTGATAGCTGGTCTCCTCGTATTTCATTTTACGAGACACAAGAAGCCGCCACAGCTATTTTGACAAGAGTCGGAGCCGTCATTTCAAAGCCCATACTGGAAGGATGTGCGTAAAGCTCTTTTGAACAGATGGTGGTGATTTTCTAAGAAAATAAACTTGGAAGTGCTTTGATTTTACAACTCTAAACACTCAAGTGAAGACAGGAAGAGTGTTGTAGTTGCAGTTTATGTCCTTGTGATGTGGGCGTTTGGTTATTCAACTGTTCATGCTCTTTCTCTCTATTATCTGTAAGTCTTTCAATTGGAATTGTGTTCTCTTTTGTTTGTGGTCTGTATGTTTTTTGGCTCAGGT
The DNA here is from genome assembly GCA_039737535.1 of Lagodon rhomboides. Lineage (NCBI taxonomy): Eukaryota > Metazoa > Chordata > Actinopteri > Spariformes > Sparidae > Lagodon > Lagodon rhomboides. The sequence goes on along the minus strand of CM077785.1, from coordinate 9,881,310 downwards.
CTTATGATAAAACGGGTGTTGGATGTGACGACTGTACATGGCCTCGACTAACAGACTGAGAATTTGATGAATCCACCACAGTCAACCCTGTACTGAGAGTATCGTTAAACTATCAAGCACTATGAGAATGTAGATGAAGCTTTTTGTGTCCCCTCTCAGGCTCTGCCCGTGTAAATAAATTCAGCGTGTAAATAGTATTAACTCTCCCTAAGTGTATTCTAATGATCCAGGTTAAGGGTGAAGTTAAACGTTGCTGTAAAGAGCAATAAAAGTGTGTTTTTGTAATTAACTGTTAATTCTCTGCTGTAACCGCCTGCCTTTTGAACATAGGACTGATACAAACCACTTTCCATGTGTGTGTATATGTGTGTGTGCATACCCTCTTGTGATAATATGGAATGGCTGTCCATAAATAAACGGTTTGTTCAGTTGTCGATTGGATGACTCCTGTTTGTTTTTTCAGCATGTTCGCCTTTATTTTGGTAGTGGATTGGAGAGAGGAGACAGGAAATAAGGCAGTAGCGAGAGAGTGTGGGTGGGTGGGTGGTGGGTGGTGGTGGGGGCGTACAATGCAACAAAGACCCCCGGCAGGAAGCTGCGACCACATCGTCAACTGACATTTAACTTGCCTCTTGTCGAGATAAATCCAGAATAACAGTATTCTTGAAGTAGTTGGTGTGACAAAATATAAGTCAAACTTGCAAAAAGGCACTTCATGTATAGGCTGAATAATAAAATGTTGATGTAGGTAAAAAGAGCTCAACAAACACATGGTGCTAGGATATACTCCTGTCCACTTAGGTTAGCAAAAGCATCTGGATTTTGTCTAAAATGCTTTCAGGTTCCCAAGTGGCTCTTATTTTACCTCTGACCATTGTTTAGGTTTATGTGATTGGAATCATTGGGATCTTGTGCTTAAGTGTTATCAAATTAAATGTTTTTAAACAATGTTTATGTATTTTCTCCTCAAATTTGGGTTGAATCTATGGCTAAATATATGGATTATTATATATTATGGTTGTCAAATGGATTATATACACAGTTTATGGGGTCTATGAGAGGTCAAAGCCCTTGAAATTCACAAAATAACATTTCTCCTTCATTTGAATCTTAAAGGGAACCTTTTAATTAGGGTTCACCCCAAACATTGGTACATAATGGATAAATTAGTAAACTTTAACATATTAATTTTATTAGAATTTTTAATGGATTATATGCATGGTCTGAAGATTTTTTTCAGGGTTAAATGCCCATAAAATGGACCAAACACATTAAAACCATCCCTGAACTTTCAACTTAGATAAAAAGAGAAAAAAGAGTCCTTTTAAGGTACAAAGGGTGGCTTTCAAGGTTTCTTGTCAATTTTAATGGGCGTTACTCTCTGAATATAATCTGAATCTAATAATATAATAAGAATACCTTGTATATTAAAGTATAACAGTATATTACAGTGCATTCACATATCTATTAATTATCCTAAATATATTAAATAGCCCTGTAAAATACCTAGTTATAACATTACTAACTGGTAAATACATGGATTTATAATCTTAAAGATTAAGGAATTTGTTTCAGAGAGGTTCTGCCTGCCTGGTCTGTATTTTACATAACTTTATTGTTTTCATTAATCAGTGTAAACTACTGTAACTATCCCTTAAAAACAGAAGCAGATACTCCCTGCATTGCTCACTCCACCAGTACAGAGTATGTCTCTGGAAGCCCTTTCAGAATCAGACACAGAAAATACAGATCTGGATAAATAATTTAGACGAGCAACATTCACAAAGTTTTATAGTCTAACTGGAACTGTGAAGGTGAAAGCAAACAGATAAAAGTCCCTATACTGTCACACAGCATCACTCTCACTCGTCCACTCTGTACATATTCAGTTGTTTGTCCCTCTATACACCTGACTGCACAAACCCCGCTTCATCTGTCACTCTGTAGCAATCAGGTACCTGTTCACCACTGCTGAAAAGCTGACCAGGCACTGTCACCATGGCAGCGTAAGAGGACGTCTGCCCCCAGCCTGTGGGACTGGAACAAGTTAAAGATATGAGACGCAGCGAATCATCGTAACTGGAAAAACAGCAGCCATTCATGTGGAGAGCAGCTAACCCCTAAAGGGTTTTCCCAAGGACGACCACTGTCATTTTATAAATAGATTTTAAAAAGTCACATTCATTTTAAGTTTTTCACTGAGTTTTTAGTTTCACTAGGAAAGTTGTATCATAGCCTATTTATCAGTAGTTCATACTATCAGTAGGCAAAGTATCTACAACTGTTGTACTTAAGTACAGTTGTTAACATAGTTGTAGTTCACGTTGTGATTTCAGAGGTAAATGTAGAATTCTAGAATTGTATTTAAGATAGATAGATAGATAGATAGATAGATAGATAGATAGATAGATAGATAGATAGATAGATAGATAGATAGTCATTTTGGCACAATGGTGATCATACTGAAACCCACAACCAGTACATTGAGTTCAGCTCAGTTACCCTCCACTCTTGTAAACAAACAACAGTTGTTTGGACGAACAGTGGGTGGAGCTAGATGTGTGTGAACAATGACTCACTGGACACAAATGTGTTCATAGATAAGCCCTGCAACGTATCATGTTGGCCTCACTTTATTTTAATCTAACTGGTGAGAATATTAGCCGTGTGTTAAACTTGGCTTGTTATTTCAGGTCCGTTTTGGCTTCTAAATATGGTTGTTTATATTTATATAAAAACATAAATAAAATCGACATTTTAAAAGCAACACATTTCAACTTGTTTAGATCATGATGTTATCGGAATACTTGAAGGGGTCGGGGCCGTTGTCAGCGCATGCGCAGTGTGGCGCCACACTGCCCGCGCCGGTGGTGAATGCAACGGGGAGAAATTCAACTGCGTGATCTGGACCAGGCAGGCGGAGGCGGCGGTACCTGCACTTTAAAGGGATTACACTGCACATTTTACACCCACCCGGACAAAGAGTGACTGGAGAACAGGTAGGAAGCCCTTGCAGTGTCTCCCCTTCGCTTCAGAGTTTATAATTTCGAATAAATCCGTGAATGAGGCCCGTTTTGTGGATGCATCAACAGCGTAGATGGTGTGGTGCCGCCGCATGTCGGCTTTTGGAGTTCAAAACAAACGTGACGAAGTAGGGAATTAAATATCAAATTCGTGCACTTCGCTGTTGTGTTTCTGTCTTTGCTGGTGCGACTCTTATTCGCTGTGGGCCTTTTCACTGGGGTCTTTGTTAAATGTCTCCGTGGTGTGTCAGTTGGGGAAGTTTAATGCTCCACATTTCCACGCCGCCGCTCGTTCTCAGCAGGAAAAGTACAGAAAGTAGGCCTAGCGCGAGGCCCGGAGTAGCGCTGTGACTGACAGCTGCGCGGCCAATCAGATGCGAGATACCACCCATCGCAGACTCTTTCAACCAGTCATATTTCCCCAAAGCGCTGACGTCAACGATGTTTTATTTCGCGCTACGCCCACTGGTTATAAAACACCGGACAATAAAGTGTCGGTAGTAACGTTGGTAGAGGCGGTCAACAAAAGGATACCTGAAGGGAGACGAGGCAGCGTGCTCTCGTTGTATGATCTGACCTGAACGCATGTTCGGAAAATTAAAAGGGTGTGTGATACTGTTGTCTCCGATTATATATTACAACAGTAAAATATCAACCTGAGATTAAATATACCATCGCAAAATATGTTTCTTTCAACGTCACCCATAAACTAATAAACATAATCCGTTTCCGGATTCAAAATTGTGGCATCACCAACTCCTGGTTTGCGCCCTGCTTGTGATGCTGTCGTCTGTCTGGCTCTTCGTGCAGGCCATAAAAACACCCACTGTGATTTAAAATCCTGCATTTTACTGAACAGAATAATGTTCCCTCTCTAATATCCTGCAAGGTATCTGTCTGCAACACGCTAATAATCAGAAGGCTCTCTTCCATTGTCTCCTATTGTGTCTATACGTGGGATCGGCTGATCAGAAAACACGTGGGCCGGGTAGTGTGAAGATATCCGGTTTGTAGGCTGCATTGAAAGCCAGTCACTCCAGACTGCCTCCGCAATGGTGAACCGAGCCAGCTATATCCTGGACAAAAAGTAAGACGTTTTGATATATAATTTTAATGGTTTAGCTTTTGATAAATGTCGCCGATATCTCGTTTCATCTGTCCTCGATACGTTCATCTGTCTGCCCGACAAACGAGGCGCTGCTATCGGGAGAGAACGGAAATTTTCCATGAAAGACATGAAGATTATCCTCCTCCACCAGGCCTTTTAGTGCAACTAAGGAGCTGGACACCAGCCCCTGAGCTGCACTAAAAATCGGTCGACTATTAGCTTGCTTCGTGATTGCATAAGTGCTTTCCTACTGTACTGGTGGGGGCTTAGGAGAGGAAGTGAAAGCTGTGGACACGATTTCTTAGTCATTCTTGTCCATTCACTCATCGTGCCATTTTGATAGATAATGAAATATTAAAAAATTAAATATTTCCCATTTTGATATAGATCCTTATAGGAAGGTGAGGTTATTTTCTCAACTGGTGATCATTGGTCATCTGGTATTGGTTACACATTTCACCACCATTTGAGGGGCCTGGCTCACCATGATATGTATGAATGTTCCCTTGCTTTACACTGTGTTGTACTACCATACAGCATGTGTAATCTGTAGCTTGTGTATCTTTTCCCAGCTTGGACTGCATTATTGTTCTGCTGGCATACAGTGGGAGTGGCCTACGAGCCTTTTAACACCAAAATTGCTGCTCAGGTACAAAGCTGTGATTTACCATAGTCTTCTGGTAAAATAAGTATTATTGTCTGAGAAAGACAAGGCTGACTGCAAGATTGTAAAGACCTTGATAGTCAACTAAACTGTAGTCATGGCTAGACACAATGTGTGTTTCCCAGTAGTGTACCTAAGGTCAAATGGGCGCAGTTTTGATTAGTATCTTTATGGGTTAATGTGTGTGTGTGTGTGTGTGTGTTTGTGTGTGTGTGTGTGTGTGTGTGTGTGTCTGGTTGTGTGTGTGTGTGTGTGTGTGTACAGGAAGGGAGCCTTGATGTGGGCAGTATGAGTAAGACGCCCCCCACCAGAAGAGGGATATCATTTGAGGTGGGAGCCCAGCTTGAGGCCAGAGACAGCCTCAAAAACTGGTGAGTCATGGCCTCACTCATTCCTCTCCATCCCTATAACTGTTCACTGGCTTCACTCTCTCTCATGTTCTTGTTTTCTCCGTTGTGGGCCTGGGCTAGCTATTTTCTGTGTTTCTCCAACATTAAAATATTCATAAAAGAGCTAAGAAATCCTTTCAGACATGTTAGTGCTCCTTTGCCGGTAAACAACAGCTGTTATGGATGTGTGCTCTCAAGCAGCCATTGATCTGGATTGACAATGAAGGGCATTGATTGATTGATCTGTGAATGTTTGACAGTATTATACATAATTTTAATGGTTACAATATACTTAAGATCCATATCAAGTTGTGCTTGTTACACGAGGATATATATTCATATTTTTTAATCAAAACATCCTGTGCTTTGTTATCACAATCACAAAAATGTCAGGAGCCTTTTGGAAAAGACTAGTCAACCTTTTTACATGGTGTCTGCTCCCCACTTATTACTTATTGAAAGAGTCATACCGTTCATGCACTTGTTACTCTAAAATAATAGATACTAATTGGATTACATTACATTACTGCATCTTCATGATTTATTGTGTTTTCCTACATCTAACTTTTTCAACATTGATTTATTCCTTCTGACTTACCATCCTTATTATGTTATGTGTAGGGATAAAGAACAAGGAACTTAAAACCCCTCGCTCTCCATAACAAATTCTTGAATTTTTTTTGTCTTGTAGGTATGCTGCCAACATAGAGAAGATTGACTACGAAGGTGAAAAAGTGCTGATCCATTACCGGCAGTGGAGCCACCGTTACGACGAGTGGTTTGACTGGACAAGTCCATACCTGAGACCTGTGGAGAGGGTACAGCTGAGGCGACAGGGCCTGCAGGACGACGCTCCTGTACCTGTAAGTGACGTACGTTGTTCATACTCACTTTGACCTGTGTCGCATAGAGCAACTGGAAGTTTGTCCCCGTTTGGAGGTTATCTTGTGTTCCTATAACCTTTGTTCTGCTGTGTAGTTCTGCAGAGAAAGGTTCCTTATCTGTCTTTCTGGCTAAAACATGATACTATGTTGAATTTTCATATGCTAAACAAGTATCTGTTATATTTGCTTATGAGTAAAATGTGAATTTAAATAAAGATGAAACAGCTTATAGATTTTGACAGCGTGTGCACAATGCGTCAGTCCTAGATCAAATGTCTCTATCCTTCCTCCAGGGCTTTCAGGTGAATGACAAGGTCCTTGCCAGCTGGTCTGACTGCCGTTTCTACCCCGCTAAGGTCATTTCGGTCAATACAAATGGTGGGTATCAATAATCTCAGGTCACTGTCTTGAAATGTTTAAAAGTATGGCTCCATAATATTTCGAGTTATGCTTGATTGAGCAGTGTGTTATGGTAGATGTAAAAGGTTTTCCTCAGATTTATTATAAGTTGTTTTTTATTTCAGTACAAGATTATGCAAGATGGAGCAAAGTCTAAAATGTTGAACTGTCACTTTTGTTTTCACAAAGGAAACTGTGGTATTGCATGGAATTCAGCAATAGCAAAATGGCTTTCTGTGTCACGAGCACAGCAAAATAAACTGTGAAGACAGAGCTGTCTGATGCACAATCACGAAACTTTAAATGGGATGATTTCACACCAAGAACAAAAAAAAACATTTGAAGCATATATATGGTATATAATATGGTTTTCATCATTTTTCTTTTATCCCCTCAGCATCCTACACTGTGAAGTTCTATGATGGTGTTATACAGACAGTGAAGGGAATACACGTGAAGCCTTTTATTAAAGAGGTACATGTCATTTATTTATTGTAAATATCCATAATCAATCTCACTGTCTCTGTATGGTTTGTTGTCTTTCATGTATTGATCACAATTTTCTGTTCTCGTTTCCCTCAACTTCCTCTTTGTCCTGATGATACAGAGAGGTGGTGTTGGTGGAGGGAAGTCTCGGTCCACTGAAAGGAACATGGTTAGAAGGTGCCCGAACCGCAGAGACAGGAGGTCTCAGGAGAACGGAGGTCCCAAAAACAAGCGAGCCAGACGCAGCACCTCCGACCAGGAGGAGGACAGCAACAGTGAGGACGAGGAGCGTGAAGAAACTATGGTTAACGAGAAAAACAAGAAAATAAACGGTGAGGTAGAAGCTGCAGCTACTATCAAGCAGGAAGAGGAAATGTCAGAGCAGGCAGACCAGAACAAGCACAAGGATGCAGAAAAGGGGACTGGACTCACGAATGGGGTGAAAGTGGAAGAAGACGACGAGCAGAACGAGGAAAAATGCCACGTAAATGGAGACGTAAAGAAGGAAGAGGAGGAACTAGAGCAGAGTGAAACAAAGCCATATACAGAGTCACCTAAGCCATACGCTGAGTTGCCCGCTCAAACGTCAGCACAGACGGAGCAGGTGTCGGTCACTATGACAACCACAGAATCCAATGGAGATGTGGAGCAAAAGCCAAACGTCCAATCAGAAAGCTCTCAGCCTGCAGCAGATGTGCCACCTCCCCAGCCTGTGAAACGTAAGTTAATTAATTGTGCAGAAATGTCATGGGATCTGTAGGATTGTGAAAATGAGAAACTATAGTATAATAAATATCACAGGATCTGGGCATATTTTCCAGACTTATGTTAATAAATGAATGTATTTTGTGTTTGATAGCGGTAAGGAAGCAGGGCTTCCACAACCCCAACAGATTCAGCAGAGAACCATGTAAGTACTCAAAACTGATTAAATAAATGAATGTGCAAATTTGCACTATTTGATGTGGTTCCTTTAGATGCATCACTTATGTTCTTCTTTGTTTTAGTGTACCGGGTTATCAAAAACCAACCTCCCCCTGTCCTGTCGATCAACCTCGACCACAACCCATTTAAGTGCAGCGCTCCTGGCTGTACAAAGTCATTCCGTAAGGCCAAGCTGCTGCACTACCATATGAAATATTATCATGGCGAGGAGCAGCCTCTGGAGGGGGAGCGCAGCCCCACCAGGAGTGTCCAGACCAGAGCCTCTGAGAAACAGGTTACTGGCACCGGTTTGGACGGCCCCAAGAGAAGGCGCACCATCTCTGCCTCTATGCGTGAGTTTCTCTCTAGTTTCATTTCTGTCCCAATTAATGGGACAGAAAGGCTCGATCAGCTAATATTTCTTCAATGCTTGAACCAAATGTATGTAGTGCAACAACAAAACCAGAAATGCTGAATCATGACACACTTCAATTACTAATCATTCACTTATAAAACAAGGCTGCTTCGTAAATTTGGCACCTCCAGCCTGGCCTGAAAATATTTGCCCTTTGATTTCTCTCAGACTCTGTTGGAGCTGCCGCAGCTCCCCGCGGGGAGGTGAAGACTGCAGGTAGGCGCACATCCGCACCACCTTTAGTCAACACCCAGGGCCATCAGCAGAGGGCACTGCTGAGGGAGAAGAGCAAGGAGAACCAGCTGGACAGAAATGGATGCCAGCAGCAGGACAAGGACCTGGAAAAAAGTTGCTTTGACATTGGTTAGTATCCTTCAGTAAGATGAGGTTGTTTATTAAGTAGGGAAATTACTGCATTGTTTTACATAGAGCCCTACCTGTTCACTATAAAGTTTCCCTTTGTACAGTTTAGTTTATAGACTAGTTAGCTGAGCACAGACGAGGCTTAACCCATACTACCACTTGATGCTCCCCAGGGTCAGTTAAAGACAAACTGAAAGACAAACCGAAGCAGAAGGACTTCCTCCGGATTAAACTAAAGAAGAAGAAAAAGAAAAAGAAGGCCAAGTCTGGTAAGAAGGGGTCCCTGTCATTGGGCCTCCTCACATATCGGCTGCTCTGCATGCGCACTCACAGTGACGTTGTGGAATTGGCTTGCCTGCACAGCATAAAGCACTCCATTCACTCCTCTTGGTGTGGTGGCTGAGCCTTTGTGTGTGGGAGAAGTGTCACATCTGTCACTGGCCTCTGCCACTCCATTATGCCAATAATCAAAAAGCCCCAATAATTTTTTTTTTAACATCATAGCTTGTATTTGCTCTTGTGTCTGGCAACTCGTACATTACTGGTGTTGAAAAGCCAGATTTTTATTGTGGCACTAACATTGACTTATCCAACACAAATCCCACACTGTTCTCTCTATTTCTAGTTGGCATTCACATGAATATACAGTATGTTTGGCATGAACACAGATGTTAAGGTTACCTTCCACATTAATTATTTCACACTATTTAAACCCAGGCCATTATGGATTTTATCAAATTGACTGTCCCTGACTGTTCTTGAATCTATCATTTGTTTGTTGTGCCACAGTCTGTCACCTCCTGATGGGCGCCTTTTAAAAATTTCAAAGTTGACATTATGTTCTACATCTGCTTCCCCCCCTTCCCTGTATTAACAGACTACACAGGTAGTGAGGAGAATATTGACATCTCAGTATTGGGTCTTCAGTCCAAATTGAATTTGCCACTCAAATACCCCCTCTCACACAATCACAAGCCTGAGGCCTACCCCAGCAGGCCCGGATACAGCTACTCAGAGCAGATACATGTGGATGGTGGGTATCTCTGTGACGGTGTGTGTGTGTGTGTGTGTGTGTGTGTGTGTGTGTATGTAATAGTTTGTGTGTGTGTGACTCTACATGGCTTCCTCTCCCCTCCATTTTTCTTCTTCCTCTGGATTCAATCCATCATGCTGTTTATTTTAATTTTTATCTGCATCTCACCTGTATCTGTGTCCAAACGTTGCTCGAAACACATCATGACCTGCAGAATTAAACGGCTTGGTTGCTTGAATCCTGAGCTGTTCTTTGCTGCTGCGGCTTGCTTCATCGTCTAATCTACACACATTCATTATAACCAAATTTGTAACATTCGGGAAGATTAATAGAGCTACATTTTAGAAGAAGTAAAATCCTGACAAGTTGAGTCACTTGAATGAAAAACCAACACTTGTTTCTCCGTGCTGTCGTAGATGATGATAGCATCAGTGACTGGTCCACTGACAGCTGCGGGTGGAGCGACGATGAATTTGGGGGAGATTTGGACTTCACCACGCCTCCCCTGAGTGTGGACTCCGGCGCCGTGGACACAAGTGACCAGGAAATAGTGAGATGTATCTGTGAGGTGGAGGAAGAGAATGACTTCATGATTCAGGTGAGCTGGCTGGTTTTTGTCACCCTCTACACCTCGTCTATTTTTAAGTCATTGCAAGCATTGTTTTTAATGTGAGCATACTTGTTCTTCACCTAGTGTGAAGATTGTTTGTGCTGGCAACATGGCACCTGCATGGGCCTGCTGGAAGACAATGTTCCAGACAGATACACCTGCTACATCTGCAGAGACCCACCAGGTGAGGGAAAACGCCACCACCTTTAATTTTAAATTGCATACCGTCATTTAGATTTGTCCATACAAGCACTCTTGTTTAGTTTTATTTTGGTAGAGAAAACGTCACACTTCCTCTTTCATTTGACAAATTATAATCTGCCACCTAGTGGACAATAAGAAAACTGACATTGTGTATGATTGTTCTAGAATAGTACATTTTGTAGTTTGTTCCTTGTAATTACACTGCTGTATATTGTGATTCTAAGGATAAATTCCCATATTTTCCCCCAAAATTAATTAAAAAAAACAACCTTTAAAAAAAAAAAAAAAAAAACTTTCAGATTTTGTTACAGCTTATCAAAAAATCCTGTTACCTGAGAACACTGTTAACCCCAGGACACAGTAATTAAGGTCCTGGTGTAGCAAGCACAGACCAGAAAAATTTGGTGTTAATTTACTACAGGGCCTTACGAGTAAATGATTGCACAGTAGCTGTTTTTAGCTTTAAAAAATGACTTTTGAGATACAGAGCTGACACTCTGCCAGAGTGGAGGAGTAAACTGGTATGCATAATCGGAGCAAGATACACACACAAGATTTTAGTCCATGATTTTATTCTCGCTGACAGATTTTGAAGATCGCTGACAAAAGGCCCTAATCAGAGGCATATCTTTGTTCGCAAATCAACGATCCATTGCTATGCATTAACTTTTTTGAAAGTGCATTCCGAGAGCTTGCAGATGCCCCAAAGATATCAAACGGGAAAAATATGTATGGGTTGGGCAGCCATGCGACGAGCTACAGCCAATGAGAGCAGACATTCTCTTATCATGCATCTATTTGTCTGGAGGGGGCGCAATGATGTAGTTATTATCAGAATACAGTGGCATTCAGATGCACACAAGCTTTTCAGCATTGTAACCTTGTCCTTGTTGAACCACAATACGAGCAGGCAACAATATGTTTTCATTGTAAAAATATTTACCTCCAGCTCTCACATCCTCAATCTCTTATTTTCCTTCCCTGTTCTTTCACTGCAAATCAGTGCACAAACAACTCGGACCGCTCGTTTCTTGTTTTAACTTCCTCTGTGTGTTTAACTAAACATAGTTTGGAGACCAGTCAGACTCGTCTGGGATTCCCCCTGCTGAAAGATCTTGTAATGTGTTACCTGCCGTTGAAGGACAGACTCTTTATCACAGAAAAACAGCTTTACTTTATTTGATAACATTTCATCACAATTTGTTAATCATTCCCAGGTCAGAGGCAGAGTCTGCGCTACTGGTATGATCGTGAGTGGTTGAGCAACGGTCACATGTATGGCCTCTCCTTCCTGGAAGAGAACTACTCTCACCAAAATGCCAAGAAGATCACCACCACCCACCAGCTGCTGGGAGATGTGCACCACCTGGTAGAGGTCCTCAATGGACTCCAACTCAAGATGAGCGTCCTTCAGTGAGTCAAAAGCAATTACATGAAGAGCGTTGAGGGTGTTTTCCTGATGGCTTCTGGAGTCAAATTAAATGTGGATCATGACATAAATGATTGTTATCCAGGGTGATGTCAGTTAAACCAACACAGATGTGTTTTAATTTTATTTTCCCTCTCTTCAGGAGCAATACTCACCCTGACTTGCAGCTGTGGCGGCAGCCCTGGAAGCATTTGGAGCGGTCCCGGACCTGCTCCGACTCGTGTCGTGGCAGTGATGCAGCTCCGTCCCCTGTGACTCCTGATGAGGACATGAGCCGAGGTGAGATTTTGATGTCCAACGCCCTGGAGAAGCTGAGCCGGGCTGCCACAGCGGCCACCTCCTCTTCGTCTTGCTCTTCCTCCCCCTTCCCGTCCTTCCAGGACTCATACATTACCAGTGAACATTGCTATCAGAAACCACGGGCATATTACCCGGCGGTGGAGCAGAGGCTGGTGGTGGAGACCCGACAGGGCTCCGAGCTGGAGGACAGTATGAGGAGCACTGAGGAACTGTTGGAGCGGGAGCAGCGCTATGGAAGCCTGCTGGAGACAGACAAGCCCAAAGCAACTGGCACCAGTTACAAGGTTGGTCGTTATTCCACACCAGAAACTGATGTTTAAAGTGCAGCCTGATCTTTATTCATCTTAACCTCCCTACTACTGCTAGTGGCACAGGCAACACATTTACACAGTTTTTTATGCCAATGTTCCTTTGGACTTGTCAGCAACTCTCTCTCAAGGTCTATGTGCAGTGTTGATTATAGAGTGGACCACAGAAGGTTTTAAATTACACAGATAATTTGTGAAGGCAGCATTACATCAGAGTTATTTAAGGTGTACACAGATTTAGCTCAGCTTTTTTTGTTTTGTTTGAATACCAATCATGATGCAACTATCTATTTTGGTCATTTATTTCTTGTGTGCATGAATGTGTTTCGAATTTGGCTGAAAGCTTTTGTAGAATCTGGTTGTAATGAAAATCAAGTCTGACGTTTTTACCTGGATATCTCTAGGCTTCGTTTGGTGGCTCTTGGTCCCAGGCTGAGACGAAGGAAGAGGAGGGAAGAGATTCTGCAGACGCTACAGATGACAACAGCATGCAGCATCAACAGAGGCAGATCAACCTGCTGGATCACATCGATGCAGTTCAGGATGAGGTCTCACACAGGATGGACTTCATTGAGAGGGAGCTGGATGGTAAGACCTGTGGTGGCTTAAGCCTAGTTATTAACATAGTGTTTTCTGCAGGATAGGAAACGTTTAAAATTCTGTCCCAAAATGATCATAAGCTCAGATTTTAAAATGGTGAAGATGACACCTGCTCATATCAGTGCTTCATCAGCCCATAAACAGAGTTTATATAAGCAGCCAGCTCTTTCATGATAGTAACAATATATTAGTTTTTATATCCAACAAGGTCAGTTCAGAAATGTTTGAATCAGGAGAGATCACACAGCATAAACTAGTAGGTACTGCTAATAATTTGACTGTAGAGACGTGCCATTTAAGGCATCAGACATGTTACCAATAAAGACGGTTAATACCAACAGTTAAAAGTAATTTTACCTGTTTCTTTGCTGAGGACATATGAAGGATATAAAAAATGAAACAAAGTAAAATAACATAAACCATAGTACAATAAACCAAAATAAAACTGCCATGGTTACAAGTGTCCATTATCCAAGAAGGGAGTATACAAGTCCATTATCTGACTACATCAATTACTCACTGTGTCACAGATTATCCATTTCGTCCTTTTGCTCTCAATCTTGGCTGAAAAGTCAGCTTTTCCACATCATATAGATCTCTTACAATTTCTAACCACTGCACAATAGTAAGGGGTTTGGTTGTTTTCACTTGTGATCATTAATATTTTGGTTAGATATCTATCACTATCAGTGAAGTCATTTATACTTCCAAGGTACATAACTTTAATTCCTTGGGTATTACATATCCCAGAATGTCCTTGATTATAACATGCACATTGTCCCAAAATGATTCTATCTCATGAAGAGTCTCACTTTGATTTAAATACAATTCCTACATGAGCCGTGGCTGCAAAGTGGAAAGATATTATTTCTACACTAGTACTGTGAACTTAAAAGGCTTAACAAGCTTTGTTATTCCTGGTTAAAATACAAAGAGCCTCTATGTGTATAAGTGCCACTTGGAGCACTGAATGTAAACACATTTTGTTTTGATGATGCAAGAAATGATGCAACAGTCCAGAGATTGTCTGGTGGCGTGTGCATGAGAACAGGACAGAGTTTCTGTGGGGTAAAAGAAACCCATCTCTTGTAACCATGTGCTCACCTCTGCTTCTTCCTCTGCTCTTTGTTCTCAGTGCTCGAGAGCTGGCTGGACTACACTGGGGAACTGGAACCCCCTGAACCCCTGGCCCGTCTGCCTCAGCTCAAACACCGCATGAAACGGCTGCTGACACAGCTGGGCAAGGTGCAGCAGATTGCCCTGTACAGCTCCACATGAGGGCGCCAGAGAACAGCAGTGACCACAGTCCACACAGCATGCAGATAAAGTGCAGCGGAGGAAGCTCACTGGTCTCTGGCTGTGAAGATAACGATATTAATGCAAGTGCGAGACTCGGATTGTATAGCACGTTCATCTGCTGCTGTTTTTCCTCCTGAAAAGGTTCTGTGCGGTGGAATCCGATGCAACGGCCAGCCAGTGTCATATATGAGTATTTATATGAACATTTATGGAAAGTCAGCATCTTAAATCAGGATTAAACACAAAAAGTAACCTCGTAAATGCAGGAGAAAATCCTTAGGACCAGATTACACTTCTATGGTTCCCATGCAACTCTAAACCTTATGAATGCCTTTTGTCTGAGCTACTGCTAAAGGTCGCCCTGTCTCTCAGTACACAGTGCTTTACATGCAGAAGCTTTATATTTCATATTTCAAATTGCAATTGAGTTCCTGAACCTACAGGGCCTCTTTGCAATAGTTTTTTGAACATGATTTGAAATGGGTCACTCTTTTTTTGTTTTACCCAAAGCTGATTTTTGGTCACGTATCATGCCATATTACATTAAAACTCTCACTGTACAAGCCGTCTCTACAAATAATTTGTTCTGTTCTTGACCTGCTCAAGGGTTATGTTTTATACTACACTGTGAAGTTATTTTTGTCTGGAATCAAAGGCAACTTATTTTCAAGTGTGATTTCTTTTTTTGTCTTCAACTGTAATGCTTCTTTCCTAATAGCTTTATGAGTTATTCTTTGTGTTTGTCAGTTGCCCGTTCCCTTACTTCAATTTCCTCTTTGCATTGTTGTTGCCGTAGCACTTGACTTATGATTCACTGAAAACTGTAACGTGGACTTGTCTTTTCTTAACCTAGCATCTTGTGCTTTGTCAGTGACAGATACTACTTAGACCTGTAAATTTCTTTTTTTTTCTGTTTTGTTTAATCTGTTTATTTACAGTATTTTGGTTTGTAAATATGTTACTCAGAAATGTGCTCTTCTGTATTGAAAAAATCTCCAAAATCTTATATTGTATGCTACTGTACTGTAAGTGTCTGGCTTAGAAGCAGGGAAATGTCCAAAACAATGCAAACAGATTTGCTGGTACATAAATAAACTCCCATTGTTATTACTCACCATGGACACATTGTTGACTGTTCATCCTATTTACTCAGCTGGCAACAACAATAAGTACTGAAGTCCAAGGTTGCATCAGTCACAGTTCATCCGCACACATCATTCAGTTTGATGTAACATGTTTTCTTTTGCAGCTGATTTGTGCTCTTACACAATCAGATTGAAGTTGGGGCAGCAGGAGTCTGCAGGTTGAAGGCATGAGCTTGTGACTGAGACTTTCTCATAGAGGAAACCTCAAAATGGTTTCCTGCTGGGGTGCCATTGAGCAAGGCATTCGACCAAACAAACTATCCAATGGAGCCTCCCGTAACCTGAAAACAGCGCTGGTTGCACTGGGCAGCTGTATGTAGGAGAAGGCCTTTTCTGTGAGAAAATACACCCCAAAAAGGGGATTGCGTGCATACTTTATGTTTTTATTGCATAGCCGATTTGGGCGGTTACATAATCAGATTGAAAATAGAAACTTGATGGGAATTCTAATCGGTTAATCTCCAAAATTTGAGCCAGCGTCACGTGGTGACAGAGCAGAGCGACATATACGATATGTCGCCCACGAAGAACTTGTACAGTGTTAGGCCAGCATGTTCATCATCATGTGCACTGCACTATTACCAAAGATGGACTATGAGAGAGAAGGTAGAAATACCCTTGATTAAGTAAGTTAGTAAATAAATAAATAAATGCAATTATCTCATCTCCCTCAGATCAACAGTGGGCGTAAAAGTGCAGTTGAAATAAATACGACCTGTCTATAGAGCTGTCAGTTTAAACCTTTCGTAATTCCTCTTGCCTCTGAAACAGAGTCGCGTCTTCATAATTTGGGAGCAGAGTGAGACCTCCTGCTCCTCCTCCTGTCTGTGCTGTGCACCGCCTCCTCCCATTGGCTCCTCCGCGGTGTCTGCGACGCAGCGTGTAGTTCCGCCCAGAGTCACATCGAAATACTAGTTGAGGCAGAGGAAGCGGCAGGAGAGAGCAGTGTGTACTGTATACTTAAATTTACATATCAGCGTTGATATTTAACAATATAACTGGAGAGGAATTGACTGGAACCCACCGGATACACATTTTACCGACGAGGTAAGTCTCGCCGTCCGTGTTCCCGCGGTAGAATTCCCCCCATTTACCATTTACAGATGTGCTCGATGCCACAGGAGATTATCTCAGCTCGCTGTATTTCCCAACCTGTTCACGTTGCTGTCTGTATATCGCCTCGTTTGTTGGGGGAATGGTGGCAGCTTTTGAAAAAACAACCAAACCATTGTTACACTCACTAAAAGAGACGTTTTAACACCGGGAGGACCCAGCGTTAGTACTTCTTCATTGAGCGCGAGCGAAGCGGCTCAGTTAGAAAAACTGCAGCTCAATTGAAATGAGTTCATCGCTGCTCCTCTCAACAGTAATGCGACATAAGGGCTGTTTTCACACCGTATCTTCATTTTGTCAGCGCAGCGCGGATTGTTAGTAGTTTGTTTTCTGTTACACGCTGTTCCCACTAAATAGTAACTCAGCTTTTTAGCTATTTATGAAGAAAAACCGAGGCCTGTCACGATTCGTAACATCGTAAATCGCCGAGCTAAAACAACTAAAAAAAAGGTTAGCTTCCAATAGCTTCTAGCTTGACGAATTAAACACAGTGATTCAATATAAAGTTCAAACCTAAAATCCCTGGAGCAATAGGAATTCGCCTTTTTGATAGTAGTAACACCAGGCATAGCTTTTAAACTCATTGTTGAGTATAATTATAATAATTCCAGTTGTACTGTAATAATATGTTTATGAGAGAATATTAACATGATTTAGAGTTAGGATTTCGCTTTATCCAGAGTTTGAACAGGGATCCTTTAACGCTAGCTTGAAAGCCCCCTGTGTGTGTGTGTGTGTGTGTGTGTGTGTGTGTGTGTGTGTGTGTCTTGTCACTGTAGATAATACTCTTTGTTCTGCACATTTTTCCAAACACTGCCTGAGTCTAGACTCGGCAGATCCATCAGAATCAATCAGATCAATCACAATGATGTAGCTGCAGGTGCTACACCAGTGTTCAGACACCACGTGATGGATGACAATGTCACCGGTGGCCATGCGAAGGTCACACAGGTGGAAAGTGTAACGGAGTGGGCATCAGGTGTTTCCCCTTACCTAAAATAACCACCGTCATCTTTGGCTATATTTTCAAAGGACACTGTGTCCTGAAGTCCCCCAGTTACATATCAGGAACACATGGGATATTGTAGTCGTTGTAGTTAAATGAGATTAAAAAATCCCATGGAGTAGAAGGTCACCATAACCTTTGTCTTAAGTACAGCAGATACACTGTCTGTTTATTAAAGCATTCACTCTGGTGTCTAATTTCAGTTTTAGTATGGGGAGGGGGTTAAATTCAGGTGTTGTATCTCTCGCAATGTCCTCAACGGTGTCACATGGTCAGTGAGGCTTGAATGGAGTTTACACAACACGCAACAACCAGGCATTTGTTGTCACTTACAACATTCTTGACAAAGACTCTTGTGAAGACTGGGAAGGCCAATAGATAACAAGCTATTGACAGCAAGTTTCTGTAAACTGGCCTCTGGTTTTAAAAGCAGGAGAAAGAGCCGACAGTTAATTGTTGGTTTATTGCCATATTGTTGCAATCAGTCCGCTCCTGGTTGATCATTACCGTGAAAGCCTAACTAATGGGAGTGCTGAGAGTTGTTTATTAAGCCACGCGTTGTACTCGCGGTCTTGAAATCTCCAGGAAATGTGTCCATCTGGTGTGTGTATGCTGTGATTATTAGCCCCCACAGAAGTTTTGAATCATCTTAAAATGGGTTTACAAGCTTTATTAAAACACTTTGTTTTCAAGCTGTCAGCGCTTCTGTTAATCTGCCCGACTGTGGAGGGATTCCACCTTTCACACGTGCTTAGAAAAATTAGAAACAAATAGAAAATACTTTGTATATATTTCCGTTTTGTGTGCAAAGGGGCAGAAAAATGTGTCTTTGCTTGCATGTGCTAAAACAAGTTACAGTAAGAAACTATTGAAATATGGGACACATTATAACACATTCACTTAGAAAACACAGGAGCTATTTTCAAAAAATAGAGCCGCAACGATTAATTTGCTAGTTATCAATGGTTGAATTAAACTATTTTGATAATCAAAAATAAATCAGTTTCCAGCATATTTTATGCTTTTTACTACTCCATGTCAGTCCACTGATAATCTTTGGATTATGAACAAAACAAGACATTTAGAAGACGTAATTTTAGGCTTTGAGAAACACTGACATTCTGTCATTATATACAACAAACAACTAATCAATAAATCCAGAAATCGTTAATTGCAGCCTTAAAAACAAACTTATCCGTGTGCTCAGAGTGAAAACAAGGCAGCAGAGTGCCACACCACTGTACATCATACGGCAGTATACTGTAAATGAACTATATTTGGTGTTTTCAATATGGCATCATGAGGGAACTACACTATTAAGGTTCCTTTCAGCGTGGATTACAACTTGCACATCATTTATTATAGGGATTACAGAGTACATAAAAAGTGAGAAATGCTCTTGTGCAGAAGAGGATTTCTTGCAGGGATGAATGTCAGGGAATAACACTCACTGGAGACTTGGAGACAGTAATTAAGCCACTGTGCTGACAGCCAGTCTGCCTTGTGTTCACTCTCACCTCAGCATTACTGTGTCTCTTGGTATGCCAGCGCTGCAGGGCAAAATAAGGCCGTCGTCAGACATGGGCATTTACTGGGACTTCTGCTCCTAATTGGAATAATGATAATACCTCAGTTGTCAACAGCACACCCTTTTCACGTTATGCTATTGCCTTTCAGTCATCTGCTACCAAGACAGTGTTTTTGAAAAATTCGTAGCCACTAGGATGGTGTTCAAACCATATATTTGTCTGACCCTCCTGGAGCTCTGCTGCTGCTGCTGCTGCTGTGTTTTTGTAACTGAGCTGCATCTGTAATCTAAGCTTTGAAAGGCCTCGAGTTACAGCACAGCACCTTCAAGCTTTCAGACCGAAAAACAGCTGATGCATAGGCACCTGTGTTCCAGGTTAACTTCTTGAATTTCCCTCGACCCCGGCCGAATAGCTTATTCAAACAGCTATCCTATTTATCCCTGCTCCATCGGCCTCTCTGCAGGGACGGATTGACTGTAAATATACTTACTGCAAACAAAAGGAATGACAGAATGCCAGAGACAGTCGCTAGCAGGTTTGTGTGAGGTTGCGGCACTGTCCACACACATATCTGCTGGATCGCACCCCTGCTGGAGGACGGGCTCCATTTTCTTTATCAGCATCAGCAGCATCAGCAGGTGGTGATGAGGAGGAGAGGCAGGCAGAGCACAGGTGGTAAGCTTGTTGATTCCAAGTGTTGGAACCTTGCCAAGCTGGACCTCTGGATGCTCAGGACTGTCCTTCAGTGCTGCTGTTCAATTAGGATCATGTATTTTAAGAGCCTCCCCTCACACGCCAGCACATATACTCCATATCTACTGCACAGATTGCAGTAGAGTGAGTAGAATAGAGTAGTGTCGTCTTTTAGTTTCTCTGAGAATTGTCAGTTGGTTTCCTAGTCCGTATTCCTTTAAGTAAGAGAAGCGATTCCCACTCAGAGGAATCTCATTGTATTCACGAGTATATGGGCGAGCGTGATGGGAGGCAATGAAAGAAGATGTTCCACTTCTCCCCCGGGAAAACTCCCAGTTTGTCATGAGCTGGCTTGCGCAGACTGCACACTAGGCTGTCTTAAACTCAAGACATGTTAGCAGCTTGACGCTTTATTTACAGTGTCTCATGATAGGCCTCGCACAGCGTGAATCATTTCATACTTGGCTGGCTTTAATGGTCCAGGGAACACCTCAGAAAGTTAAATGCTTTAGTGAGCAAATGGCAGATACAGTGCCCTGGTGGTTTGAAGATCCTCCCCTCAGGCTGTGTTCACTTCAGACTGAGATGATATTCAGAGTCCCAGTCATCTAATGCTGGAATTTCATGTGGAGAGATTGGGTCCCTAGTGAGTGCATGCGTAGCTCAGTGGGAGTCGTGACTTGTCCATGGTGCACGTAAATATACTGTTTATACACTTGAGGAAAATAAATAATTATCTGTGGCTTTATGTGACTCGTTTGACGCCGTTTTGCTGCATTGAAAGTTAAGGACAATTGCTCAGAGCCTCCTGAGAGCCAAGCAGGAGCATCGCCGACTGGTGGAGCATTCCACGTCGCGTTCGTTATCGTGACGAGAAGAGAATGACTTTATGTAAATGCTGGTGAAAAAGGTCATTCGATTTCAGCAGCGCCACCAGCTGAGCTGAGGATGGCTCGGGGAAGGGGGGCCCCCGTGGTTGCCAAGGACACCGCCGACCTCCTCGGCGAGCGCTCGCAGGGGAAGGCGCCAGAGGAGCCACCTCTGTGTTTCTGTGGGAGATTGAGTTGTCAGTAATCAGTCACTGTGACAGCCAAGCTGACCACACGGATAACTCTATTAGCAGGGGCTGTGTTCCTGTGAGGCAACAGGCCTCTTAGCGCTGATTCACACCGAGACACAGGCTGAGACGTGTTCTGATTCAAAGACCTCCGTGTATTCGCAGGCAGAGGTCTCTAATGTTTCTGGGCACAAGGGTTCTCAAGTTCTCTGCTGCTGTGTTAATGTTTTATGGAGATAGTTTCTAATGTTTCCACCCAGCTTGTTCAACTGATTCTGGTTCTGTGTGTCTGAGATAATGTGTGTGTGTGTGTGATCTAGTGGTCAGGCTACACAGATGGTCACGCTGTTGCCTCCACAGCTGCCCTTCGGCCAGCCTGACCGCTGTCAACAGCTCCTGCTGAGCCTCCAGCAGGACTCCGGTGCTCTGGAAACTCTGCCTGCACACATCAGCCAGCTGGGCCCTACAACACATACACACACACACAAACACACAGCACCCCTCTCCCACTTTGTCTTTCTCTGGGCTGTCTGCTCAAGTGAGCATGGCAGAGGAAATCCCCATAGACTGAGTGGCAGCTAGCCTAGCGTGGCAGAGTAGGGACAGGTACTCTGTTAGCAGCACTGAGTGCAGGACCGACAGCTCCGGCCATTCACTCTTATTTATAGCCAGATAGCAAGAGGAGCGCATCCAGGAGAGACTCATTGAGACGGACTCACACCTCGCGCTGACCTATCACAGCAAATTTATCATCGCTCATTTGCTTCTGTGTGCCGCCTTAGTAGCGCTGATATTTTTCTGCCTTTTACCCCATCCTCCCTTCTTACTCCCCTTTGTGTTGGACCTGTCTATGCTAGTGTGTATTGATTTATTGATGATGTGTGTCATGTAGCTACAGCGATCTGTATCGCAATTCCTTTATTAGTCAATTTATCATCGTTTGAAAGCATCAGCCGTGGCAGTGCCTCGCAGGGAATTATGTGAAGGCAAAGGAAAGATGAAAATCGTCATTCATGAGTGTTTGTGTGTGAGAGTTTAGCAAGCACAGAATGAATATTTTGTATGTTCTCGTTGTTCACACCACTTACAAAACTGTAATGTAGACCTAGTAGTAGTGGTAGGCGATCTGATGATTTTAGATCAATCTTGAAGGCGAAGGCGATACTTTTAAGGTGAATCGTAGAGATCGCAGTGTTTAAATGTCCTCTCACATCTGTTTGCAAATTTCACGTAACCTCCTTGAGAAGCAGATTGGTGCTACATATATTAACTACTAGAGTGATGTAGCCAACTACATGGTTTATGCTACATAAGTTATAGCTACAAACTAGCAGATGAGGAGCTTGTGAACCATCTTTATGCAATATTGTGTTTAAATGGTGCAAATGCAGAAATTCATTCAGAACTTTACAATTGATTGTGATTGGGATTAAATACATTGTAAAAAGAAATTGGGCTAGATTGCCCACCTCTACCCAGTACTGTATTGTTGTACGGGTGGATGATTTCACCAAAAATCTACGTATATTATTAGTTATTGGTCATTTCTTTCAAAAGTGATGAACCTGGATGATATTTGATTTCTCATGTTGGCTCAATTCGGCTGTCTTTGTCCTGAATAATTACAGATTAACAGTCAAGGGTCTGTCAACAACACAGGCGTTTTCACTTTGTTTGGTTAGACCTCTGTGCTGGTTGACGTCAGGTGGAGCTACATGGGGAAGAGACCCTTTTTCACAGTGGACATTTTTTGTGCGTTCCAAATCATATACGTCTTCTTTTTAATTTCAGTACGTACTGCTGCTGCCCTTCAAGTACATACTGCTGCATGCAGTATGCATACAATTGGAACATTGTACTTAGTTCATGACAGTACAGCCTTGAACTATGACCCTCTTGCTCCTATATCCGTTGCAGCCACAGCACAGAATTTTGGAGTACAAAGGACATAGTACTAGTAACTAGTAACATAGTGCTTTCATCTGTCATTGCGGTGTCTGTCGTTCTGTTAAATGAGCTGTCATCCGTCAGCGTGCTGTCAAATGTTTGTGCTCTCTCGTACCTGACACACCGTGACGGATCTACCACTGCGCAAAGGATTGTGGGTCAGAATAGCCAGCAAGGAATGTTGGTTTGCACACTGCAAAATGTGACCGGATGTAGCAGGGCATCCTGGTATTTTTGGTATACTGCATTTCACATACTACATTTTGGGACATACCAAGTCTTTTTCTGGCGTACTTAATAGTACGATAGTAGGGCTATTAGAACGCAGGGATGGACTTTTTAAAGCAGAAAAAGCACTGGTGTGACCAATAACCTTAACAATGCCTCCATTTTCTTAAGTGTCCCAGTAAGCAAAGTCATTGAATGAGCATGAACAATACCAATGCCCTGGAACCAGCCATCATTAATGTTTTGGAATTAATTCCACCTGTACTTTTCCTTCTTTGAAAAGCCAAATGTCTGCCGTGAAAAGGGTCTACTGTTAATTAAACTTTTGAGGGTTTACATTATCTCATCCGAACAGAAGAATATTACATTCATTTGGCACTTTTGTCTGAAGCGATTACCACAGTAAGTGCAATGAACCCTCATAAAACTAGAGCTAGGAGTCATCGACCAAGCACAGTCTATAAATGCCCATAATGTCCTGAGAGGAGGTCTTATCCGTTATGAATAAGTGAAAACACCTGTGTTGTAGCCATCCACAGTTTAATTACATAGCATTCAATCAATTGTTGATTAAAATATTGCAATATATGTACATTTAGGGCATTAAGAGATTATGTATTTCATTATTATACATTTTGGTGTATTGTCCAGTCTTAGTTTATAGTTCAGTACAAGAGTAGGAGGGGGATGGGTGGCAAGAGGACACATTCACGTCTAAGAATCAAAACACACTGATTCGTAAGACTCACTTAAAACTGATATGCAGCTCAGTGCGGGAAACACTTCTTTATTAATACATGATGACCAAAATAGACGCCTCTTTGACTCTGTGTGGGTATATAGTACAATGTACTGAGCAGTGGGGAACATGTGAGGAATGACTCACTTTCCAGCTGCCCTCACACACATACACGCACAGAAGACCTTACATACCATGCACATACAAAATTCATTACAGCTGCGTCCACTTCCTCGTCTGACACGGGCCTAATGGAGTTTCC
The DNA here is from genome assembly GCA_039737535.1 of Lagodon rhomboides. Taxonomy (NCBI): domain Eukaryota; kingdom Metazoa; phylum Chordata; class Actinopteri; order Spariformes; family Sparidae; genus Lagodon; species Lagodon rhomboides. The sequence continues at coordinate 9,857,153 of CM077785.1, read as the reverse complement.
AGTTTGCTGGTCCGAGACATCACCTCACCAGTGGAAAATATTGCTGTTGGTCTCTGGGTCTGTACGAGCGCAGTAAATTTAGCGTGCTGCTGGAAGTTATGACAAATAATTTTACGAACCATAGCGCTTTATTTAGGACGCCAGTCGGCTGTCTTCTGAGACTTCTCCCTCCGTGGCTGTGTGTATTTTCGTGTGACAGATGAGGCGTGCTGATCATGCCAATAGATATGTGGTTATAAATCAATACGGCCGAAAGCTGCTCTTTAATCTCAGAAGACCATTAGCAGACAAAGTGGCCCCACAAGGAATAATGTAATTCATTTAAAGCCCTCAGAGAGTAATGAGAGGGGTCTTGCAAGGATGAGAGATGAGTATGAGTGAATATACTGTGGGGGTATACTGTGCCTCAAGTTATCTGAGAGTGTGTGTGTGTGTGTCTTGAGGCCTGTTTACATGGATGGCAACAGAGGCTGTCCCCAATCCTCAATGAGTATAGAGGTCAGTGTGGGTGTGTGTAGAGGGGGGGCCCCTTTTTTGGCAGGCAGATCAGTGCAGTGGCTGCTGCGTGCCAATCAGTATCGTTGCTGGGGAACCGGGCTTTTACTCCTAGACACACACACACACATAGAAAAATTCAAATGATGGACGGTCAGTTTAGGATTTCCTCTATAAATAGATGCAACTGTGCGCTTCATTAGACGCGTGTTTTGAAGAGACAAAGACGCACGCACTATGAATGAATATCACGACCCAGCAGACAAGGTCATGAGTCTCCTGACACACATACAAATGCTATTGGATGTGTGTGTGTGTGTCTCATCGCTACGCAGCAGCAGCAGTCGCAATATTGTCCCCGTGTGTGTAATATCCCATGTCCCATCCAAGTACAACCTCTACAACATTTTTATCACTTGCATTTTGAGTTATGGCTGGCTTCAGGCTCAGGATATTAAATGTGGAAGTGACTGGGTGAGTCTGCTTTCAGATTCGGAGGGGACGAGTCAATTATAGTAATGCTGTATTTAGCATTTATTAGACCTTTTTAATCCTGGAAGGATCAAACAGGAAGGTCGGTATTTGAGGAGCAAGATTTGTTTCTCTCACTGTCTTAAAATAGCTTCTGTGACACGTATCTTACATTTCCTTTTGTCTTTGTAACCAATGAGACGTTATTTTTGCTTTGTCACCTACTCAGTGTCGATCTGCATTTAAACGTGTGTATATATCAATTATGTGAGCTCACACCTGTGCAGGATCGTTTCTCAAAACTACCTAATCCAGTGTTTTCAGCGTCGTTTCAAAACCAGCGGTGGGTGTTGTTCCACATTTTGAAGTGGGTATCGGATAAGAATAGACCATTTTGATAGAATCATGAGAGAAAGAGACATCACAGAGACGTCTCATCACAGTTTTTGTTATATCGTCAAAAGTTGTAAAAAAAGAGATCTGTCAGCTCGTATCAAGAGGATCGTATAAGCTGTGAGGAGGCCTCAGGAGAGCAAGCTGTCATTTAATTAAGTAGACGTGGAGCATGGGGAGCTGAGTGTGTGTGTGTGCGCATGCGAGTGTGTGCTCCTCTCCATGCTCGTTCATCTGTGTGCATTTGCTGACAGTATCAGCAGGCGATGTTCTGTGCTATAGGTCAGTTTTTCTGTGATTGAGAACAAAAGAGCAGACTCCAGATCAGGTTCCCTGCCTTGCCTCCACAGTAAAACATAACAACATTCAACCATCTTTTTCTATCAAAAGGGTTGTTATTGACCTGACAGGAGGGGGTGGAGGAGGGAGGGCTGAAACACCAAACAAATGGATTTCCTTCTTTTAATTCTCTTACCAAACGGCCTTGGTTAGAGCAATAATCTGGAACTGAGCCTGTCACAGTCCATTAGCTTTACTCCGGCGGGATTGCTACCTCTGCAGACTCAGAACTGTAAACACAGGCTTGGCCTGGTTACGAAAAGTTGGAAAGAAATTTCTCGTAAGGCTCCCCTGGATGGAAAAGTCCCCTGTCTAAGAACAAGGCGTCACCACACTGGTGACTGTGCAGGGATTAGTTTCCTCTTATTTGTCGCCATGACAGCAACAGAAGTTGGGCTGTTGGCAGGAGGGTAGTATCCCTGGAATTTGTGCTGGCCTATTTTCTGTTGTGATGTGAAGCCCAGTGAAGTACTGACTTCAGACTGAGCCTCCAGTGGAGGACAGACACGCTTGTGTTTCTCTTTGATAGGAACTGTCATCAGAATAATTTGGTTCCCAGAACAAGCAGACAGCCAAATGACACTACTTCCTCTCACTGGAAATAAGTTGTTAATTGTCAATAGCCATGTACCAGATCTGGATCTTTTGATGGACACAGCCCATTAATGTGTCTCTGGGTGGCTGGATGCCCCCTCCTTAAAGCCCCCACACACTGCCCAGGCTCAAACCAAGGGCCAACTGCCTTTATTTGACCACTCTGTCGCCTCCCGGCTGACCCGTTCCGCAGAAAAGTTGCATTGAAACACACCGCCTTGGATACACAGTAGTGTGTACGTTCTGTGCCTGCGTGAAATGCAATGAGTCTTTTAAACATCAGGTGGTGCTAGTCTCGTGCCAGTAACCCAAAACATGAAAACAGGAAATGACGGAACGGAGTGCGGACCATAGCGCACACAGTGTTGGTTTGGCATTACTTGCGTGATGTCGTATAACGGTGGTTTCTCTTCCACCAGGGCAATCAGCTGCTCCTCAAAGTCCTTGGTCCACACAGCCATGGCTTCCAAAAATATGTCGGTTTATCCCAAAAATAACGAACGGCGAAGTGTTATTTGTAACTCTGCGCCGTCTCTGTTTATGTGGTTTGTTTACCATCGTCACTTCCGCCACACGGCGTGCTGATTCGCTAACACACCACCAGTCAGAATGGCCACTGAACAGCTAGCTAACAACCAATCAGAGTATCCGACCGCGTCCAATCCTCAGACGGCCAACTCGCTCAGACTTTGCATGTCGAATCAGATCGCCGTCCGCGCGCTCCCGACACAGCTGAACACACTGAACAGAGTTGTTCCCGAACTCGTCCGACTCTCTCCAAACGCTTCAGACGTCCGACGTTTTGGCCAGTGTGTGCCGGCCTTTACAGCACTGTGTTGTTGGATAAAACGGCACATTTTATAGTGGCCTTTAATTGTGACCAGCCTAAGACCCACCTGTGTGCTAATGATGCTGATTAATCAGCATCTTGATATGCCACATCTGTCAGGAGAAGTGCTCACCAACATGGATTTTAACAAACTTGTGCTCATTTTTGTGTGCACTGACAAAATTTTAAGATCTAACATAAAAGTGTTGTGTCTGTATTTTTGTTGAGTGTATTAACTTGAGTACTGGTAAAAATAATCTAATGTAAGCACAGGGTCCAAAGTGAAAACCCAAGCAAAATTGCGGGTAGAGGTATCGTTAGTCTACCTTTCTTCATAGACTGTAGAAATTAGCCTTTTGGAAGCTCTCTGAATTCCGCAAAGCTTTATAGGAACTGATTTCTAGCCACCGTGTTTGTGAAGACCTGGCTAATCCTCTCTGTCCTAGTGGCATCACAACTGTGTCTGCCAACATTTCTAGCAGATGAGTGATGAGAGAGAGCCTGTTATCTGTCTCTGCTCTTTTCTGTTTTTGATGAATGCAATTATGGATAAAGTTGTTCTGTGATAGGCAAGTTCAACTTTTTACATAACTTGCACTGTATACATTTCATTTATTTGGCTGAAATACTCCAAACATCACTCTTATGTCTGCTGGTTGGTATTCTGCATGTAACGTTAACAAGACTGAACATGTTAAACAGAATCTGTAGCTACTATATTTTTGCTATATGGATCTGTGTGGGTGCATGTTTATGTGTAAACCATCAAAGTTTGGATAAGATATTCTTTTGCATACCACAGAAAACGTACATCAGTGGACCATCTGAGATTAAAGTAAATATAATAAATAAATCCATGATGTTTTTGATTTATTTGGTCCCTACAGCTTCTCTGTAACTAAGAACTTTTGAGTGGATTTTCATTTTTACGTCAAAAATCAAGCATGCAAACCCCCCTTTTTTATCACGCATGTATGTACATATGTATTTTCTTAAATATTTTTTACATGGCAGATTGAGTTTTATATCAGACTCAACCTCACCAGGTTTGCTGTAGACCTCTCCCTCAACAGGAGGTGACAGTGTAGACACTAAGATTCCTGCTTTATATCACCATGGCAATTCGCCTGATGGCTGAGTCAGGCTCTCCACAGAGACCCAGAGGTGGGTTAATATGAGGTCACCGTGCTGACATTCACTGTGGTCAACCTGAAGCCAAAGAGGTCGGAGTCACAGAACGGCCATGATGAGAATGATGATGACAAGGAGTAAATCTGCAGTCACGGTTGCCATGGCGATAAAGAGGAAAGAGGCCTAATTGAAGGGTCTAGGGGGGGGGGGGTCGCATCACGGCTGGGCTCTCGGTCATCCATCATGCATCCTGCCTAGACTTCCTGACGGTCCAAGGTGAGATGGAGATGGATAGACAAAGACGGGGAGAGAGTGCATGGAGTGGAGAGGAAGGAAGATGTGGGAGGGGCAGAAGGAAAAGGGAGGAGGAGCAGGGGATGTGTCCATCGATCTCTCAGCGTCGTCTGCTGACATGGCAGCTACAGGACTCCTTTTTGTTGGCAGTGACACCATATATCTGCTGTAGGTGTTTTGGCACACGCCTCTGTGTCCACACATGCACGCGAGCCGGCGCCTGCAGCTCAGCGTTAAGGTTACGGCACATCCTCTCTCTTCTCACAGGATGATGTGGGAGAGGTAGGAGGAAGCAGATAGGAGAGAGAGGGAGGGAGGGAGGGAGGCTAAATACGTTACATATTTATTAAATGGACATATTTCAACATGCCTCTGTCATATAGTAATTGCGTCTGAATTGAAAACTAGCCGGTCTCCCAGGGGCAGTGCTGAAACCAAACTGTAGTAAAGGCTGACCTTTGCTGCATAGAAATGGCCTCATGTGGTTTTCCTCTGACACGATTTGTTCCTGCTGTCATTTCTTCACCCAGCTCGCTCCCCTTGGCCCCTCGCTGCGTGGCATGACATTTAGCGCTGAGATGAGGCCCTGCTGGCAGCTACACACCGCCCTGGGAAATGGACTCAAAGAACAGATGAAGGAAATCATGTGCGAGAGCCAGCATGTAATTCGTGTTTTTACCCATCTGCAAACGGAAGGGATGAGTAAAACAGGTTCTGATGTCAGGGAGACCATTTACGAGAGCGATCCGGCACTCGCGCTGTCGAGGCCAGAGGGATTCGTTCTACAACGTGAACTCTCTGTCCTTCCCCCATCCTCGTCCACTTTAATGGCATGGTGTGAATATGGGACAAACCCTACAAGCTGCACAGATTGCAAATGGAATTTCCCCCCTGTCATCTGTGACTACTAATAATTTTCTCTTCCAATAACACAAAGCTTTGCTGTCATATGTAGACAGTCTGCACGGCTCATTTGAGTGTCTGTTTGGCAGGGTAAATGCTGCTGAAAGCACATGTTTTGAGCTTCACTAGATCGGTTCCTCTCATTTTCTACCACTATCTATTCCCCTTGTCTCCTCACCTCACATCTGTCCCCTGGGGCTATCCCAGCTTAGAATAAACATCGGCAACCAGCTTTGTCTCTATGGCAACAGCTGAGCATGCTGAACGGGCGAGCAGGCACAGTAGGATGGAGTGGCAGTGGATGCTACTAAGTGGGATCTTTGAGGTGATTTGATGCTAGGTTAAGGGGGTCTGATGTCCGCTTGAGGCACCCAGGGGAGTCGGCGTTCTTTCAGGTGGAAACCAAAGGAATAAGCACAGATTGATGGTGGGTGAGTGATGGAAGTTGGTTTCCCAGTATAAGGGGTCAGTGGGGTTGGGCTGTGAAAGCCACCCAGTCAGTCTGTCAGTTGGTTTAAGCTCACCCTGACCCCGTCTCCCTTAACACCTCAATTACCCGACTAGCCTGCTACAATTAAAGCGGCTTTTGCCTCCCTCCCTCTTTCTGTAACAGCCCGAGGAAGTGTTGGATTGATCCGGCCAATACGCTCAAGCATGCAGAGTATTTGTTTTTCTTTTTTTCCTTGTTCACTTGTCTAAATATTATTTAGTCCCACCGTTGAGCCGGATTTGTCAGCAGGGATTTTGCCGGGCATGTTTTCACTCCCCATGCTGATGGCTGAGCACTTCCAACACTCGATGTTTCTACGTTTTTTTTCCTGACTGTTTTATGTAATTTGAGGATTGTGCACAGTTGTACCCATCTGCTTCCCTGGTTGTTTCCAAGCAAGCGAGATGACCTCTGACTCGATTCATGCGTCAACAGGCAGCTGTCTGTTGAGACCTTTGTCAGGGAATCAGAGGATAAAACTGCTGGTTATATAGACATGGCAATGAAATCATCCTCGCTGTTAGTTCGCTGCTAGAATCCTCACTAACCAGCCCTGAAGGTTATCTGGTACCAGCATCTCAAGGTCGTTCCAGGGGGTTGGCTCTGACTCAGGAAGCGATTATAACCACTCTTTCAGTCGGGCTAGCCATCTCCACTATTGTGATCGCCCCCACTTCATGCATGTTCATAAGCATTATATGCCATGCGATCTCTCTGTATCTGGGCGGTTTGTGGTGTGGTGCAGGCAGGTTTGGCTTTGTCTTCCAGTTGTAAGCATTGACCTAGAAGAGGCAGAGGCTCCATCTGCTGTTATGTGCAACATGAGCCACTCTCCCGGGCACAGCCAGGTAATTCAATACCACTTCCTGTCCTCACCTTGTGCACACAGGCAAGGCCTAAGAAGGTACCATATCAGGGAAAGCGGGGGAGGGGGACATTTTGTTCAGTAATTATCCGTGGGGACAAGCGGCTGGTTTCAAGGGGAAAACAAATGAGGTGGGCTTCGGAGCTTCTTGTTAAACCTGGCCTGATCTGTCTTTGTGTGTGTGTGTTTGCACAACCATCTGTGTGGAAGTGTGACCTTTCCCTGAGAATTGATAGAGAAAACGCCCTCTATCCCCGTCCCGACTGGCTCTTGTGTCATCATATACGTACCCCTGTATGCCAATGTGAAGTCAGAAAGAGACACAGAGAGATACTGTCAGAGCTAGGCTTGTGACTACTGCTCCCTTCAGCGCCATACTAATTGAACTGCAACTAGTGCTGATAGGATTAGTCAATTAATTGATTCATCGATCAGTATTGTGTTGCAGAGATACCTACTACAGTTAGCATGCTAACCAGCTAGCCCCAGCTCATCCTGTCATGTAATGCTACTTTGGCCCTGAAGAGTTGATAGTATAGCTCAGATCCTGCGCGCCAGGCTCTGGTTCTGGTGCCACTGCTCATGGGCAACATTCCCTGGTGTATCCCCTCTGCCACGGGCCTGAAAATCTTCTCCCGGCAGTCCAAAGTTTCTGTGCTTACAGTGTAAACATCGACAGTCCCCTACCAGTCCGGCTAACAGCACAGCTAACTGAGCTAACTAGCTTACAGCAGCTACAATTATGTATGTATAAAGTGAATCCTTGGACCTTGGACTTGGAAAAATTGGGATTTCCACTATGTTTTGACATTTTACTGTTGAAACCAGTGGTTCTTGAACTTTCCTTCACCTTCAGAAGCTAAAAATCATTAATAATACCAGGGGGGAAATTTCTAATATAATGCGCTAAGTTGAATATTATTGAGGTGAACACATGTTTCAGGTGAACAAGATGGCCCTTTTAGCATTAGACCACATGAATCATATTTGTGGCAACTACTGGCGCAGGAGGTAGAGCGGGTTGTTCACTAATCGGAAGGTTGGTGGTTCGATCCGCGGATCCTCTGGCTGCACGTTTAAGTATCCTTTGGCAAGATACCGAACCACAAATTGCTCCTGAGGGCTGTCTATGAGTGTGTGAGTGAACGAGTGGCTGAGCGTGAAAATATCATGGGGTGCTCTGGATAGAGAGCAGGTTGCCACGTTGCTTGGCAGTCTCAGCCATCAGTGTATGAATGTGTGTGTGAATAGGGGGGTGTGACAAGTGGACTTTGAGAAGTCAGTAGGCTAGAAAAGCGCAATATAAAAAATCAATTTACCAATTGTGCAACTTTAGCTCTGCTCAACACGCCCCCAGTCATCAGCTGCAGCAGACAGAACCGCCATCAAACATGAGTCAGTTATGACTGGATGAGTCCAGACATCTCCTGTCGGTTAAGAAGAATTTCATCCACTCATTTTGAAAAGTCCATAGAAAGAATGATACAATTTCTAGTGACATCGGCCTTGCCTTCAACTGGCATTTTCATTTGTGAAAGCAATGCTATCTTATGTGATACTCTAGCAATGTACAGTATTTATTTACAAACTGTTACTTATTATCATTGAGTATAATGTTTTCTCTTCTTCTCCTTGGGCAGAGTGGTTTTCAGTGACGAGACAGCAAGATGGATGAGCTGCAAGATGTACAGCTGACTGAGATCAAGCCGCTGCTGACCAACAAGGTGAGTTGAGTTGAGGACAGTGACGAGCTGCCAAGGCGACAGGCACATAACTGTTCACCTGAACCAATATGTAAATCACACGTACAAACTAAAGAGACTTGTGGTGCACACTTAAAGAGAACGAGCACCCCATATGGCCCCACCAGGCAAATACATACGCTAATACACTCGGCATGCACACTCTGCAGTACCGTTCATCAAAGTGAATTATTCATATCTGCTTGACTGTCGAGAGGGAAAAGAAAAGAAGGAAGAGAGCGAGCAAGTCAATCTAAAAAAAAAAAAAATAAGGTTGTAGACAGAATGAAGCAGGAAAGAAGAAGAGAGGCAGGGTGTCTAACGTAAGACATGCCGTCAGAAAAGAGAGGCAACCAAGTACCCAGAGAGATCAAAGGAGAAGCTGGAAGAAACTCATCTCTTTATTTCTAAGAGCTTGAAAGACTCCCGCAAGTGAGCTACGACAAAAACAGAAGGAAGGAGGAATAAAAACCCAAAGGGAGATCAAAGCTCTTCCCACATCCTCATCTGGCCTCCTCCTCCTCCTCCTCCTCTTCCCTGCTCCATCTCAACAGCTGATGGGCTGATTAGAAAGAGGGTGTGTCTGTGGATACACAGGAGTGTTTTGTTCTCCCCTCAGGCAACTGTCACAGACACTCAGAGGGGCAAAGTGCCTCAGAGGAGAAGTGAGTCGTGACGGATCAGGTCTGAGGGGACTGCATCACCTCAGCGGTGGGTCTGAGGAATTAGCAGCTACATATTTCTGTGTCTGGGCTGCATGCTGTGTAAGGTAGATGCCGTGTGTGAGGTGACAGGGTGGGGAGTATTCATCATAAAAGTCACCTGAATGAAGGATACTGGCACTGACCTCTCACTCCACCTAGTGGCCAGCTCATTAAAAAGACAAAGCCAGGCGTCTGGAAAGCAGAGGGAGATAATGACATGATAACAGTGATGATGGAGGACTCTCATTTTCTCTCTGATTCAACGTGGAAATGATGAAAGCAGCGTCTAGTTTCCATACAGATGATACATTTTTGAATGATAACATTGGTGATGCAGCCAAGAGTGAGGAGGAACAGGACTGTCTGCAGCAGCAAAGTAACCTTAGCAACAGTAAATAACAAGATGACAGATTTAATGGCCTTCAGCAAAGGTTACTAACATATGTGATTACAGTTCAACTTCGTAGCTGAAGATGACAAGATCCTTGTCTAGTGCAACAGTTGGCATAGTAGCAAATAAAACACAGAAGCACAGTAGTGACGCATATATGGCCAATCAATTTACTTACCAGAGAAACTGGTAAGTTTATAAAAACCCTCATCTTTCAACATGTTGAGGCAGCTAACCTTGGTGAAGTTGCTTTGTTAATTGACCTTAGAATTTCAGTTCCTTCCTGAACCTTCAGCATGTTTCTATAATACTTCAAAAACAGAGAAGTGTATGACAGTAATCAAATAGTGTAGATTCTGGCTAGGGTTGTACGATTAATAGAATTTAATTTTTAAATTGAAATACTCTTCTTTATTTATTTTTTTTAAGCATCTGGCTACAAACGTATAACTGATCCAGCGGTTTGGAAACAGGGGGTAGGACAGAAAGTTATTTCAACTGTCCTATCAAGCGGTATTTGTTTTTTGTGTGATATGATATGATATATAAGACAAAGCATTTTCTAGTGACAAAGCAATGCAATGTGTTTTCTTGTGCTATGAATCCAGAAAGAGAGGCTGTGGTCAACAAGAAAGGTTAAACCAATTTAACTGTTACTCAAGAAAATATGAAGCATCGCGCAGGTGTGCACAGTCGGCATAGGTGCGGCCTCATTCACAGTAAACTTGACCTGAATGTACCTGCTCAGTGATGACTGAGCAGGTACATTCGCTGCACATTCGCTGCCACATTTGCTGACATTCGCTGACATCGGCCTCATTCACAGTAAACTTGACCCCTCGCAGCGAGTGTTTCTGGTCAGTGATGACTGTGCACATGTTCCCACATTCAGTATTGTATGAGGTACAGTACGTATCAAACACATAGAACTGGTTAAAGGGACTCGTTGAAGCCCATGGTGGCGCAGAATATTATTATATTGCTATATTTATTTGTTTTATGGTTTAATTTTTTAAGTTTAAGAAAATCCATTCTTATAAAGACATCTTTTTAAAGTTCCTTAAATGCATGTGATATAAAATATTTGTGATTTAGATTTTTGCCATAATCAAGCAGCCCTAACACTGACTGGAAACACGGTTCTCCCATGATTGCTGCTGCACCTCTATTTCAGTCGAAGAAGAGAGGGAGGGCTTTATAGCCACCATCTGCTTCTACACCCATATACACCCTACTGGTCTGGCCTGTAAATGAATCCCACAAGAATCGTCTCTGTTGTTGCTGCCCACTCTCGCTTTACTGCCCGTCTCTTCTGTGGCATCCTGCTGTCTGAAAAAAGACAAAACACCAGCTAAGACAATACTCTGTAAAAAATTTGTCCGCAACACTCATGTAATATGTGTGAAGAATTTATTTGTTCTAATACTGAAACTTGGACTCATTTCACATTCTAAGTCGTCTGCACTTAAAACCTGCAGGGTTTGTGGTGTTGATATATGAAACAGAGAAGAACAGTTTGTTGCCTGAAAACATGAGATTTTGCAGTCATAACTGGCCGTGATCAAGAAAATTGCTATAATTGTGCTGTATGTCCCAAATCTCAATCAGTAGATCCAGTAGCAGCAGTTACTGGTAGACAGTGCGCCACGCTCAGTTTGAATACTTAACATGCTTGGCTTCTGCAATCCAGGCGCAGAGTTCTCTGCTTGGAAATCAAACTGATTAGACATTGTTACTATTGTTTCTGAAAAAATGACCAAATGTTTTGATCTAATTGTGCCAAATTCTGTTACTAGTCAAAAGTTGTAAAGAGCTTATAAAAATGGGACACTGCTGGATTTGCTCCCAATTATTCTCACATGGATATTTAGACCATTACGTATGTTGAATAAATCCAACACATCATGTTCTGCAGTGCCATCCACCTACACTGAATGAACCTCCAGCAGAGTGTTACAAGTACAATAGGTACTATTATTGGCTCCACATACATATAAAAATGTGGCATCTGTGAATTTATTGTATATTTAAACTCTCCTCTTTCACTTTTTTTGCAGAATGCACGCAACTTTCAAGATTTCGACTGCCAGGTGAGTGTTGCTTCTCCGCCCACACAAAGCTCTGTTGTGCCATCATGGCAGATGCTGTTATCGTGGTAGGGGGGTTGGGGCATTGGGACATGGCCCCATTCTCACAGCCCAACTGCTGAAGCCATTTGTTCGCTTGCCCTACATTTGAACGTCGTTTCCTCACAGGCAACATCCAGTTTTACCTCACACCCCATGCTGGTGTCATCCACAACAAAGGCCATTAACTTTTCAAGGTGGTGTTTGAATGCTTTTGTCACACACAGTTTTGGCCCAGCCTGTTCTCCAGGTTTGTCCTTTGCAGCTGTGTGTCAGTGGGGGGACGGTCAAAGCTGACTTCAAAAGGATCTTTTAGAATTTAGAATTCTGTTTAAAATGATAAAAGAGCCTAACACATTGTTTTTTCAGATGTCTTTATTTTGCTTGGATGCATACTGTATTTGTATGGATTCACTGGTATGTCTGTGGCCTGTGGACGATTTACACTGATAATAAAATGGTATAAAACTGCCTGTAGAGATTTTTCACAGGTCTTTCAGATCATAACTCTGTCTCTCATGTGGTCATATTTTGATATGAGGTGCACTTTGTATGCTACAAAATCAGGACAATTGGGTGGTTCTTTGGTCTGTCTTTGTGTTACAGATGTAGATGATCTTTACAGTGTACCTTTTTAGTAAATGTCAGGAAGAGATATAAAAGTGCAGTGACTGAAGACATCCATTTATAGGAAGACTGAGTTCGTGCTATTGCTCCTGTGTTGCAGAAGCTGTGTTTGCCTTTTCACAGTGAGCTTTTCAGCCATAGTCAGATCTTTTCATGTGATAATGTAAGAATAATTATCACTCAAGCACAAAGGGGTATTGTCCTTGAGCAGGAAGTGTTCCAGATCCCTTTCTTTGATGGTGTCTTTGCATTGGGAATGGGATTGCCGGCCCTCCGCCTCTGTGCTAGGCAATTAGCTTGTTCTTGCAAAGAGCCTCACCCATAAGGAGTGACTTCCCACAGGCGAGCGCTCTGCTGTGTTTCTTGAGCATCACGGCTGCAAAGGGTTAAACCTTTCATCCCTCTCTCACTTTCTGCAGTCACGGCTGCTTCCAGGCTGCATCCCACCAGAGCTAAATATAGCTGCTGCAGGCAGGGGAGGAGAGGAAAGCATGTTAGCTGGAGCCGGCTGCATGCTCCCCACTACCCATTCCAGTCTGCCAATACTAGTACTTTAACATTCATAAAATGCTGCACTCACTCGTATTTTCAATACGATTTCTCTCCAGTCATCCTCTTGTGACTCAGTCCAGGTCCTGCAGTTGTACTTTAAAGAAGCCATTGTACCAGGATGTGTCCCAGTGGTATTCAGGCAGACTTAACTATATTTGACCTTATTTCCATGGCAGCCATTTTGACCTCACACAGTCACATTCAAGAGTCTCAAGGAACAATTCCTTGAACTGGTGATTCTTTGAACACTATTTGGTAGTTTTTAAGTAATTTTAGTTTAGTGAAAACCAAAGTGAGAATTTAATAGACATAATAGCCATTTTCATGGACGACTTTTGAACTGTTTCACAGCAGGAAGAGAACAGGTTTAAACAACATTAATGATGACTGAATTTCATTGTGCTGCTTCAGTTTCGGGGTCCTGAAATTTGCGCATACTCTCACACTGTCCAGACATACCGGGAGACTAAAAATAGAAAAGAGCTGAGCCATAGGTAATGTTATTTATAATGCCTGTGCTTTTGTTACTATGACAAGTCAAGATGTCTGCAGTTAAAATGGCTTGTAGTTAGCAATCTTTTGTATGGCATTATTCAAAGAGCAGCGTGCAGTCAAAATTCTGACTAAATTTATACTTTGGGGTTCATAGAAATTAAATGTGTCGGGTTTAGATGGCATACAGGCAGGAATTCTGAGAAAAGGGGTGTTGGCTAACTTACCAGCGATTTATTAAATAGCCGCTCCACAGTATTTAGGTTAAATTGTAGTAGCAAGCTATAGTGTTCCAAAATGTGTTTCTAACTTCTCGGTTAGAAAAATATACAAAATGTTAGATATTTGTTTAGTCTCCTGCATTTATGTAAAGTAAGAATTCAAAAATACCCAATATGATTTCATTGTAGCTGGCTACCACTGCCACGCAGCTCGCTAATACAAGAATACGATCGGAGCTCATGCAGTACAAGGCATTAGCATCAGATTTCCCATGAATCCCTTCTATGTGTGGGGGAGGGGTCCTCGCCGCTGCACCGTCAGTCTGATGCAGCCCATGTGACATTCCAGCATCTGGAGGGCAAATCCAGCTCTCCTCTCCTCTCCTCTCGCTCCTACAGCTCCCACCACAGGCGGTCCGCAGCCACTGCAACAGTCATGTCAGAAGCCTGCGCACCTGCATTGAGAGGGGGTGGCGTTGACGATGGTGGTGGTGGTGGTAGGTATGAGAGGAAATCCAGAAGGGTGTGGTGCTGCAGTCTTGTCTCCCTTATGATGTCCTGCTCCAGCCACTGAGAAGCCAGGAGGGGAGGAAGGTGTGAGTCAGCCTCCTCCGCCCATGGGACACTGCTGTGGTTTTAAGTGCATACTTTAGAACACGGAGTTACTTCATGGGCATGGAAACGGCTGACTGTACACTTTAAAAATAGAACATGTTAGGGTTGATGATGTATACTGTGGAGAGTCAAAAAAGGTCTCCATGGAATCAGAATGAATGTGATATTTTAGTTTAATGTCTCACCATGTTTTTTTTTAGCTTACATGTACCATTTCAAAATAATTATTTCTTTATGTTTTTTTCCATGTAATCAGCAACACTATTTAGGTATCACCTTTCACGGTCATGTCCAGTTTTGATACCAGTTTCCTTCCTGACCTTGTACCATTGCAACAAGAAGTCTAGAAGAAGCTGCCTCCTTTATTTTTCAGACAAAGGGGCTGTCAAGTCACGACTTTGGCTTTTTCAATCTCCACTGTCTTGTTAAGCCCAGCAGAGGGCGCCATAAGCCTGTTCACTGTGTGACTGAAGGGCTACAGTATGTTTAGGTTAAGTCCTCTGTGCTGTTATAAGCTATGTTTAAGCATGACAGAAATGTAGTTTATTGCACATATGTGGTTCAGTCACCGTCGTAGAAGAAGATAAAACTGACCGTGCCATGTGTTGCACAATGGCATTTTATGCTGTGTACAGTTAAAAACAAGGTGTTTTCCTGATCTTGTGCATTGTTAATATGCTTGGGCATGAGGAAATCAAACTTTATGTTCTGGCAGTGTTAATGTAAAGCTCTATATTGAACTGAGCTGTGCAGCCCAGCGCGTCACTGTGCCTTAATGACTCCTCAGACCGCAGAGTCCTGCTGAGACACGCAGTGACTCAGTGTTTGACACAATGAGGCACCTGTACTGTCAAGGAAATGGTACACATTGGTTCACACACAGCCTCTCCATGGGATGATGTGACCAATCACATGCACGCCATAATCTGGCATAAATGATTGAACGCCGCAGTGAACGTCCAGTTAGCCACATTCTGACTGTGATCTGGCTTAAATGACCTGAGATGGAACTAACGAGGGGGTACACTGGAAGAAAAAAATCTTTAATGGCAATAAAATGTCAAAGATGCTCTTGTGGCATCATATTGTGCGGATCATTTAATGTATGGATTATAGTTATTCTATTTGTCCAGTCTGCATATCAAGTGTTTATTTGTTGAAATGTACATCGGTGGCACCTTCTTTGGGTTAGGACAGGGGAAATTTAGAGGAGAAACACCTTGCATTTTACAACCAAACATGCTGCTGCATTGACTAGCCAATGAAGCACCCCTTTGTCTTTGTGATCCCACCCACTCTGTGCTGTTTGCACATGTGCCATTGGCTGCAAAAAGCAGTCTGTCTCAGACAAAGGCGTGATACCCTGCACTGCCTGCAGTTGTGCAGATGACAGAGGAGAGTAGATAAGGAGAGATCAATAAACTATGTGGATCAAATAACTCTGAGGCAGATTCAGGGTTGTGAATGCTGAGTAAAAATAGCAGCTCATAATGGGATCATTTCCTGGCGAGCCTGGAACATAATCAGGGTCATCTTTTCAATGCCAGTACTACTACTATCCTGAAGTCAGACTGCTGCATTTTACGCTGGTCCTGCTGAGTGACTCTCTCTTGCAGTTGGAAGTCATTAACAGAGTCTAACTATAGACACTGGGGGCTGGGATACTTCTTATTCGGATGCTTAAGGTCATTCACATTCTCCTCCATCAGCAAGGTGACGCTAAAGTGAACCTGGAGACAATTGTTGGTGAATTTAAGTTATGAGCAGCCATTTTGCTGATGCAGAGCACAGCCCAGGGCGAGCTGTCAAAGTCAGCCTCCTCTCCTCTCCTCTCCTCCTCTCCTCTCCTCCTCCTCTCCTCTATATCACTATAAGAGTGTGACGTCAGCAGCCTGCCCATTTTTCCACGACTGCCTCTGCATCCTTTGCACCCCATCACCCCTCTTTCACACAAACGCGTCCCGCTCTCCCCCTCCTCTCGCTCTGCTCTCCTCCAACAAGCCCCACCCTCTCCCTCCACCCACCTGACCCTCCGCAGTCCAATTAGATGCACCGGTGGCTGGATGTATGGACGCACAGTGACTACCAAGCACAAACTGCAGTCTCACTCTCCTCCCCCTCTGTCTCTTTTCCTGCTCTCTTTCCCTCCTCTTGTCTCCGTCTCTCTCTCTCTCTCTCTCTCTCTCTCTCTCTCTGTTCTGCATTCGTATCCACCCCTCCCTCCTCTTCTGCTTTCATTCAGATTATTTACCCATCTCCTTCTGACTCCCTCTGCTATTTCTTTCTCCTCCCTCTCTTCCTCGCCGCTGCCACTGCTCTAGCTGCCTCACCCTACATCCCTCCCTTCCTACCAACGCTCCCTCCCTCCTCCTCCTCCTTCTCCTCCTCCTCCTCCTCCTCCTCCTCCTTTCGGAGATCTTCAAAGCTGACCAGCACACACTCGCACATAGCATAACACACTCCTCTCCTGCGTGGGAAAAACATGTCAGCTATTCTGGACCTGGACCAGATTGCATGCTCTGGGAATGGAGTGGTGAGTGACAAATGCGTCTTGCCTGCCTTGACACACCTGGCTGGTTCCATGCAGCAAGGGGGGGTTCGGATGTAAGGGGGAGGTTGTTGTGTGGTCTCCCCAAAGAGCGGGTGACAGCAGCTGGCTCTAGGCAGGGAGAAGCTGGAGGAGGTCTCTCCAGGCTCGCTTGTCACCACCTTCAGCAGACGGCTGAGACTCGGGGCTTTTTTCTCTCTGGGCAGCTGCTAGTGTGTGTGTGGGGTGAACATTTGGTTAGTGTGTGTGTGTTTGTGCCTGCATGTCACACAGCGCCCATGTGTGCAGCCTTAACGTACTTTTTAATGTGGTGTTATGAAAGATGCATGTGTGTAGTGCTCAAGTGTCTGCAAATGCTACAACCAGAGGATGTGTACGTGCATGTCAGTATGTCGGTGTCAGTTCATCAGTAGAGTAGCTGGTCTTCGTGTGTCTCAGAGTGCCTGTACATGTGTACTTTTGTGTTTGTCCACAACTGCAGGGATGCGTGTTTTGCCTAGTAAGCGGTGAACAGCTGTGGATGGTGCATAGTGCCATTATTGTGTTAATGATCTGTTATCACTGAACGACAGGCAGGGAGGTCACTCGCCCCACACACACTCTGTGGCAACAACATATCAAAACCTCTGTGGCGGCTCCTTCCCTCCCCTGCAGAGACCTTGAGTTTGTAGTTTGCAACCCACTGCTTCGTTCACACACACACACACCGTGCGTGTGCTGCAGGTGGGGAGGGCTGTGTTTGTGTCAAAGGCAAGCAGGGTGGCATGTATGTGGGATGATCCCACTGGAGAACATGCATGTGTGTGTGTGTGTCTGATGAATATGCTTCCGTGTGTACACTAAAGTCATTTGCAGGCTGCTGGCCATTTCTGCCCTGTAATGCTGCTCCCGGAGGTGATTGATGCCATTCCTAGCAGGGTGGGGATGAAGGGAGGAGGCGGGGGGGTGATTGATAAAAGAGAGATTGCGGGAAGGGGAACAGCATGACATACTGCTCTGCTTTTTTTTTTCACCTCACCCCACCTTCCTCACCAACCAACAATCGTTTTGGGACCAGAATCCAAGTGCGCCCCAGGCAACCTTCTGAAGCCCCTCTCCTCAAAGCACAAACCCCTACTCAGTATTCCTGTCTCCCCTACAACCCCTCAAAACACTCTTTGTCCAACCACTAGCCACCATGACCGTATGAAAGAGGAGAAAGGGGTTGCTGCCATTGCAGTGCTCGCTCTCCTTTTTCGCCTCAAGCTGTCCAGGCTCGCTGCCCCACCCCATGTCTGTTGTCTTGAGACTCTGCTCTGAGCACATATATACTCACACATGTTTGTGTGAGAGGAAATGGTGAGAGGCAGAGCTCTCAGATCAATACAGCTTTCAGACCGTGCCAAGAGTTAAATTGATAGATAAAAGGTCCTCTCCCTCACAGCCCTTTCTCCGTGATTCTCCACCCTCGTCTGTGCCAGGACATGGCTGAAAAGGCATGATAAATTTAGGCGCTGCACCCCTTCTGTTTTCTGTTAGTCATACAGGACTCCCCCTGTCTTCTCTCTCTCTTCCTCCTGTCTCTGTCACTCTGTCCCTCTGCTCGTTTTCACGCTCTATTTCCTCCCATCCACTTCCAGACTCTCTCTATCTCTTCCTCTATCTATCTCATCTTCACTCTGTTCATTTCCTATCCCTGGTGGGGTGACACGCCTGCTTTTTCTGGCACATGCACCGCACATACACATGACAGACGGCAGACGTTTGAGTAAGTGTGTTTTGCTCGTTTCTTCGAGCGAGGCCTCTCTTTCCACACCGAGTGTCCTTGACTCCGTCCTTGTCTAAAAACCAAAATACCTCTGCAGCAACACAGTCATGGGGATCATCTCTCTCACTATAACAGGTTGTTGTTGTAATCGTCTACCAGGCCGAGGTTGCAGAATCATTCCATGATCTGTGAAAAGGCCTCAGAAGGGTGCACCGCTTCCTGTCGGCAGGAGAGTTTCTTCAGGAGTTATTCTGTCTCAGGAGTAGATGGGTACACTGTAGCACACAGTCAGCTTTTTTTTTGTAGTTTTTGTGTGCCGTTGTCATGTTTTGTGCGACAGGCTAATCTCTGCACCAACACCCACACAGATGAAGATATCTCATCCCATGGCTGGCAGGGCGAGCAGTTTCCCTCTTGTGTTGCTGTTCCCATTACAGATTGCAGATGCAAATGACTGCAGCCTTGTCCTTGAGAATTAACCTTCATCTCCTCTGAAGAGACAGTGACACATATCCATCAGCTAAATATCTGCAGTGGGAAGCCAGCAGGGGAACCAGCAGTGCACACAGTCAGAGTCACGCTCCCTCGGTGTCTGTCAGCCATAACCTGTGTCTCTCGTTCACTCAGGCTCTCTCTCTTTATTATTGATGACCGCTGGGCCTTGAGACCAGGCGAGTGCTGCGCCCCGCCTGCCGCTCCCGCTCTGTGCTGTACATACACACATACGTAGACGTAGCTATATCACTGCACACCCTTGTATGCAGCACCAAGTCACGCTGACCTTGGGAAAGGGTGTATGTTTGTGTGCGTGACGCAAAATGATGCTTCTGGGAAGTCTGGAAACCGGCTCTGTCACTTCCTGTATATTTTTATCGCTTCTCATTATGTCACTTCCTACACAGAATCTCATCAACAGTCATGACAGCCTCTGATTGTTTTTGCTGTGTCATCTTTTAACCAGTTCCCCCCACTGATCTTAATCGGGTAGCGGTGTCTTCCAGGCAAATTAAGTGTCGAAATGAAAGCTGAAATTACCTGTAAGCAATTTAATGTGTGGTTTTGTGTCTTTGTAGAAGATTGCATTGTGAGACACCAACATGGGCCTTTGTCTGGCTCTGCGGATATTCAAACAAAAACGATGAAGCTGGTGTGTGCTCTTTCAATTTGAAAGGGTCTGTCTGCAAAGACGCTCATTTTTGCAGAGTCATAGTTGTGAAAGCGCTGCGAGCTTCAGACCCATGGATAAAGAGTGTTTCTCAGGCCGCCCATTCAGTGCTTTGTTTGTCCAAGGGTACAGGGGATGTGTGGTGGCAGAGAGGAGCATGCTTTGCATCCTCAATGACCCCAAATGTTGTGTTGGTCACTGGCTGTTTACTTCAGTGTATCTGTCAGAATGTGTCTCCTGTATCTGATGAATACAATAATATTTGTGTGCAAGTGTTAATGTAAATTGAATGTCTTTCACTCCCCCTTTTCCTCACTTGCATCTGCTTTATCAGTTAATGTGGCGTATATTGCTTGATTTAACTGTAAGCTTATGCCTGTTGTGGGAATCATATGGATAACCTCCTGCTTTGTGCTTGGCTGAGATAATGTTCATGTAAAGACAAAAAGCCCACACAACATAATTCATATTCCACTGCTTAGAGTGATAAGATGGAGTTTTATCATCAAAAACTCCTATGAATCAAACAATACTAAAATGAATGTGTCCTCCTGATAAATAGCCTGATGTGCTGTAGCTTCTGCCTCTGTGCCACAGAACTCCAAACGTATTAAAAACACTTGAAAGCACCACACAGTTGCATTTGATGACAATGAACATTTTGTTTATTTTGAAACAACTTTGCAACGACATTTTGTTTCTCTATAGTGATGATTTATGTGCTGAGAAAATGCGAGCGTGCTCGACGATATGGTTCCATTTATACTACTCTCTAAATTTGACAAGCGTAAAGAAATAAACTGCATTGGCCAGGTTCATCATAATGAAGGAATAAGTCACAGAAATGCAGCAGTATGACTTTTTTATGCGTTTTTAATAGTTTTTGGATGGTACTTGAGTTCTGGTGTAGAACCTATATGAGGCTTTAGCTACAAAGACAGAATTGTAACATTCTCTTTATGTAAACCATGTATCGCTCCATTGATCCTCAATACTCTTCTCTTCTCTGTGCCTGCAGGAGCATGACATTGAGACTCCCCATGGCGTTCTCCATGTGACTATGAGAGGCGTTCCCAAGGGCAACAGACCCGTCATCCTCACCTATCACGACATCGGCCTCAACCGTGAGTCAGCCAAAAAAAGACCACAGACTATGTGATAGAAGTGAACGGAGCCGCAATTACGTCACCTATTGATAAGCACAATGTGTGTACAGTTTTTTGGGAGCCAGAAGTGACCGTATCTGGAGGGTGCTGCAGGGGCCGAGGACACTATAAAAGTGGTGGCCATGCCCAAAATTTTACTTTGAGATGGAACCATTATTTTCAAAATGAACTTACTGTATTGAAAGCGACGTTGAGCTACCTATTGAGCTAATGTTTATAAACTGGCAACTGTTTACTGAGTTAATAAATCAAGTGAGAAGTAGGGTCATTTTCTCATAGACTTCGATACAATCTGACTTCTTTTTGCAACCGCTGGAGTCACCTTTAGAAAGAATGCAGGTATAAGGCATTTCCACACTGGCTTCACTTATCAGACCCAAAAGCAACCGCTTTTGTTATGCAGTCCATGACATAGTCAGTAATGCACACTGCCCTAGATATGATGAAACTGTCTGTCACACTCAGGCCACTCAGAGTTTAAACTCCTGAATTCATGACCGTGTCCTCTGTTTGCACCTTTCTAGACAAGTCGTGCTTCAACACCCTCTTCAACTATGAGGACATGCAGGAGATCACGCAGCACTTTGCAGTGGTCCACGTGGATGCGCCCGGCCAGCAGGAAGGCGCACCTCCCTTCCCCACCGGGTGGGTGTCACGCTGGCTTTACTTGCACTGATGAATGAGAACTCATTTATCTTCTGTGGCGCAATCGCTTCATTAACTCGGAATGCAAAGTGATCTGGTCGTTCATTTGCTAATGGAGCACATTCATTGTTCGACCATTTGATCAAAAAAGTGTTTGAGTGTTTATATTTAGGATTGATTGATTAATTGATTCAAACATTCACACGTCTTTCATCCGTCTGCAGTTATCGCTACCCGACCATGGACGAATTGGCTGAAATGTTGCCCTCTGTGATGACTCAGCTCAAGTGAGTGACCCTCCCTGTAGACAGCTGATCAATAATGACATGCATAAATTGACTGTTCCTCTCCAGTCCCTCAGTAACCACTGGTTCCTCTACAGGGTCAACAGCGTGATCGGCATTGGCGTGGGAGCAGGAGCATACGTCCTCTCCCGTTTTGCAGTGAGTCCCCCTCCAGACGAGAGCATCTACATTTCAACCCATTTATTGTTTACATTTTTTGAATCCCTCCTCAAAGTCCTTTTTTTGTCCTCCTCTCCGTCACACCTGTAATAATTGACGCTTTTCAGGCCACACAGCTCGTTACATTACTGAACATTAAAGCCTCCCATCAAGCCCACACAGGGCATCAGGTCTCTCCACAGTCTGCTGCATATGCTGCCGTTCCCCACATGATGAATCACCTTGGTGATTCTCTCCTTTTCAGTTCCTTTCGTCTTGTTTCCACACTGAACGCAGAGGAGCTAAAATAAGCGCAATGTGTGTACAATAGAGCAGAAAGAGCTAGAAGTGACAGAGAAGAGCGAGGGAGCACTGTGTGATGAATAATGGAAAGAGAGGATGGTGGTCGGGGGTAAAGAAAGGGGAAGGTGCTGGGATTAGGGGAGCGTATGGTGTTGTTTAGAATTAATGAAGGAAATTGATTCTGAAATGCATTTGCCTAAACCGGCTTGGAACAAAATGTGTTTACCCTTCATAGATTTATAACAGCTGTTGCTGCATTGCATTCGTGTCGTGCTGAAAGCAGCCTCCGCAGTATTCCCTCAGCATTGGGCGAGATGGATCTTAGATTTCCCCAGACATTCTCCTTCTGTCTTCAAGCAATTCCAAAACCGCACCCCTTAAATTTGATGCCCAGGATTTCATCTTCTTTGTTTTGCATCTTCATTTAAACACACAGACATGTTTCATTTTTTTTTAAATCACATTAGAGAACACTGCAGTGGTTTGATGCTGTATCTGTACAGGGAATACACAAAACTTGGATACAAAAATTACACACTGATTGTAAATATATAGCTATGCACAGGCACGGTTCCTTTACTCCACATGATGAATGCATCCTGTCAAGACGAAATCACACTGTAGGTTTGTGAAGGAGTGTAAACTAAGAGCTTTAAGCTCACCATTGTACACACAATGCAAGATACCAGACATGTAGGACTATCTTATTGCCCTTTTCAGTCAAACTTTTAAGTTGGCACTGACTCGTCCTTTCCTTCCCAGCTGAACAACCCCACCCTGGTTGAGGGGCTGGTTCTGATCAATGTGGACCCGTGCGCCGAAGGCTGGATCGACTGGGCAGCTTCAAAGGTCAGTATCACCACCGAGTCGTGCACCTAAAAAAGTCCTCTGTATGCAACATGGAGCTGTGCTTAAATAATTCACCAGCCATTTCAGTCCCAGCCTTTTTGTGAGGTTGCTATCAGTGAATGCATTTTTTGCTCTCTACCCTCATTACTATTTACAGCTCACTATTTTATGTTATTTATCCTGGCATTTCTTAGTATTTTTTTCTACGTGATGCATGAAGTAAATAAGATTACAATTTATGTAATCATTCATGCTCCCAGCCACTGTTTATGCCCATGATACTTTTATACTATATTGTTTTAAAGAGACCTTACACAAAAATCCCAAGATTTACTTTCTGCCTAGAAGTGTTGGACTTAATGGCACCGACAGGGGCTCTAATCCTGTGTTAATTTGATTAACCAGCAGGCAGTTTTTGGGTTAAGGGCGCTCCAAAGTTAATCAGAACTCAGCTTCACTTCAGATTTTACTGGACTGAAGGGGTCAGAACAGCACTTCTGGTGTTCATTTGGATTTATTTCATTTAAAGTGGAATAATTGGCTTCAGGTAGCTGACAGAGTACTGTGGTGTACAAATGTAATTTAATGCTGTGAACTGCATTTCATTGTGTGTACTCTACAAGATTGTTTGGGGAGAGCATTCGTCACAGAGCCAGGGGAACATGATATAACTGTTGTCCCATACAGATTAAAATTGCCAAACTTAATTTGCTCTCGTTATAATTTGTCTCAACCTAGCAAAGTGTATAGAAGATTATTGGAAAGTGACAATGACAGATTATTGCGTGTGACTTGTCTGTACTGTCGGTCACCAGGACGCCACATCATTCATAATTTCTAAAACTTAAACATGGCTTCTCTGTGTATTTGCTTCTGTCATGAATTTAAAATAAATAAATAAATCAGTCAATATAGAAACTAAACATTGACACATGCATAGATGTACAGCCATAACCGTAAGGCTCCTAAGTAAAAGTCTTTCCTGAATGTGTCCCCTCCTCTGTGTGCAGCTGTCTGGATGGACCAGTAACTTGGTGGATATCGTCATGTCTCACCACTTCAGCACTGTGAGTTTCCGTACATTGTACTTTTTTGTCACTGTTGTGACCTTTTTCATTGACAGTGTGAAACAGTAACTGAACCCCGGGAGGCTTTTCTTGATTTCCCTTGATACCTTTACCTCATATAGCAGACATGTACTTATTATTCTATTTCTGTCCTCCCGGATACAGACTGGTAGATTGTGAAACGTAGATTACAGACTCAGTTTAATAACTGTCAGTGCCGTAGTTTAGCATATTGCACATTTAAACCCCACAGAGCTTGTCTCGAGGGCTTATGCAAATTTAAACAGCTACTTGTACGTTGAATACTTAGTCTACCTCTTATTTCATTTGAGCTCTTTATGGCTCAAAAAACCTTTCCTGTTTTGATCTTTTCATTTTTTTCTTTGCTCTGTTCCCCAGGACGAGCTGACAGATAACCAGGAGCTGATCCAGACCTACCGCCTCCACATCGCCCAAGACATCAACCAGGACAACCTGGCCCTCTTCTGTGGCTCCTACCAATAGTACGATGCAATACAATTGTATACACTGAAAATGAATGTTGTCTGTGTTTTATATGCAGTTTCTTAAGCTTTTCTTCAGTTATTGTGTTCTTGATCACATTTATTGTTACAGCTGACGCAAATCTTCAGTATGACCGGATCGGAACACATAGAATGTAGCTATGCATCACGAAATGCAAACAACAGGGGGTTCAATATTAAATCATGATGTGTGCAGGAAACCAGGATTTCTGCCAAGTCACCTTACAGTTGGCCAGATCAAACTGTTCCAGCTCCAATAACTCATCACAATTTGTCTCCCTCCACCAGCCGTCGGGACCTGGAGATCGAGAGGCCAATTGTCGGTCTGAATGAGGACACAGTCAACACACTAACGTAGGTTTTCAGACCAAGAAGACTCAAATGAGAACATTTGTCCCTGTTTGCACAGTTTTGAGAATACAGCTCATCTTTTCCCTAATCTAGGTGCCCTGCTTTGCTGGTGGTTGGTGACACATCACCTGCTGTGGAGGCTGTGGTGAGTTACACTCCATCATCTCAGTAACCCAAGTAGAAGGCTTTGTAAACTGTTAACAGTTGAGCTCAGTATTAACCTCTCATTGATTTGTCAGGTGGAGTGCAATTCCAGGTTAAATCCGACCAAGACCACACTGCTAAAGGTGAAGCTTTCCGTATTACGCCTGTTGAATGGATAAATAACATATTTGATATCCATTATTTTACAATACAAATGATTTATTAATGAGACAGATCATTTTTTTCACAGATGGCTGATTGTGGAGGCTTGCCCCAAGTTGTACAGGTAGGTCTGTTAGTGAAGACACACGTTTATGCACTTTCCATGTTATCTAACGATTTGATCTTGCTGTCTTAATTATCTTTTAACTTTCATCTTTTATCTGTCCACAGCCAGGGAAACTTGCTGAGGCCTTCAAGTACTTTGTTCAGGGAATGGGCTACAGTGAGTAAACATGTTCTCATGTCTTTTTGCTGCTTGTGGTTAGTGAGTAAAAACATCCAAAAATAAACTTATACTGGTTTAAACTAGCCGACTCTACACTAAATGTCCAAGAGCTGTTTACCTTTTGGGCTGACGTGTTTGTGGTAAAAGGTTTTCTTCACTGAATTTCCTGTTGACGTGAGTGCAATGAAAAAAGTTACTTAAATGAGACTTGTTTTCACTGCAGCCTGGTATGAGCTTGTTGCTAAACACCCCTGCCGATGGGGTTTGGACCGCAGCCAGCAGCGCATGAAAAGACAGTTTTTTTTTTTGTCAGCCTGGTCACGGAGAGGCAGCCTGAGACAGGCTCGGTGGACGCTAACGCCATTTCCTCTCTGCTCTTTGCAGTGTGTGGTTCCCACAACCCTCAGTAGGTGAGGTGTGAGTGCTTTTAGCATGACTGAAATGACAGTGGCACTCGAGATACGCTGAACAGAAATTCACTTCCTGTTCAGCACAGAGTGGGCGTGAAAAGTACCCTCTGTTTGTTTTTTTGTGTTCTTTTTCTGCCTGGTGTGCTTTTATTCTCTATCCACAATTGTTTAATGATGCAGTCTCTTTCTAGAGACACTCAAAATGCATACTTAAACAGACCCTCAGGATTTTACGGTCATTCATCTGCAAAAAAAAACACCAATAGACCACACTGACTTGCAGTACACCAACCAGACTCTGCTCCGTGGATGGATGAAGTCATGAATGTAGGTTTGCTTGCTCTGGTCACAGATGACGCCCGTCTGCGTGTGTTTTTCTGTACTGCTAATTCTCTTTTGCCCTCACCTGTTCCCCAAACCCTTCACCGTGGGAGGCGCCCTTGGGTGTAGCCAGTGTGCCGGTGCCTCAGTGTTGCTCTAAAGGCCACCAAGTCCCCCCTGTTGAGTAAATGCCACCGCAGGATTAAAACAGATTAAAAAGAATGTTTTCACGCAGAGAACGTGTGGAAAATAAATCTCACCACCTCAGCGTGTTTCTGAAAGCGGCTTTTCCCTCATTAACACGTTGCCACAGTGTGAAATGCACACGAGGAAGTGCCAGGAAAGTACAGGAAATCAAGATTTTAACTTACACACACGCTATGATTTCTTACTTGGATAAATTGGATTTCTTGGTGATGATAGCACAACAGCTTCACGTCCTCCCCCGACCACCAAGCAGAGACAGGGCCTCAGTTTTAATCAGAAAGGTGGGATGAAGCAACATGAGAGCTCCCTTTTCAACCTCTCTCCCTCTTTGTTTCCCTCTTTGATCACTGCTTACAGTTCCCTACGTTCTTCTCAGTCACCTGAGCAACGAATCAGGTACCAGGTTCTCGAGCAGCTGCCAGACTTGAAGGCTTTGAACCCACTGGCCTCTTAACACTCCACAGTGCATAAATGTCAATGCATGCAGAAATTCTCCAGAGAGCTGTTTGATATTTGTATTCAGCAGCAGCCAGTGCTAAAGACAGTGAGATCCTTCTGCATACCTTGAGACACATTTATTCATCTGTTGGAGTTTGTCCTGTTAGCATGGATTCTGTCCCCAGTGTCCTATTTTGTTGCATGACCTGCTGGTGTTGCTTCCTGTCAGTTCAGTTGGATTGCTGTAGTCTGCTGTTGTATTGCTTTCCTGTTTTATTTTCAACAGTGGACCCTCATGCAATAAGTTTCCGTTATGCCTTTCTTTTATTTGATTAGTCTTCATATTTATAGAACTGTTTGCATGGTAAGCACTTCTGTTGTGGTTGCATCTGGTGATCTGAACGTTTCCCACAGCGCTCCGAGTCTGTGTGCAGCGTGAGTGGAATATTAATGCGCGTTTCTCTTTTTCAGTGCCGTCAGCAGGAATGACTCGTCTGGCGCGCTCGCGCACCACCTCCTCCTCCAGCATCACCTCCATGGACAGCAGTCGCAGCCGCAACAACCTCAACAGCCTGCTGGAGGGCAGCGCCACCGGGGCCCTGGACAACCAGGCCGGACCCCAGACCATGGAGGTCTCCTGCTGAACTCCACCCCGACCCGACCCCTGCACACTCCCATAGTAACTTATGTGCCCCCTCCCTCCCTCCCTCCCCCTCCCTTTCTCTCTCTCTCTTCTCTCTTTCTCATCCTGCTCCCTAAGCACCTCCACGCCAGGAGGATCTGTAATGAACTATGTGATTAGAAAAAGATGATGTAATAAATATATTAACAGATGCATATTATTAAATATTGAATATTGAATACACTGTCAAAGTCACATTCCGACCAGAAACCATAACTACATTCAGATGTGTTGTATATTCAGATGGTCAGACCATATCATTGACTCAGCTGTCCCACTTTGTATTTATTTTTTTTCACATTGTCTTTGTTTTAAATGTCTTCACACAAACTGTCGAAATTTTCCATTTCTTCGAAACAACTTTTTTTTTGTCATTACACGGTACATCACTTTTACTGTTTCAGCTCTTCTCTTCTGTTGTGAACTCTAAAGTTGTGGGTTGCACTGATTGTGAGTCACCGTATCTTTGTGTTTTTTAATCTCAAACTCAATGCAGCATGGCGCTGAATTAGTCACAAAGCATACAGACGGATCACTAAACCTACCGTAGCTGCAGATTTAAAGGTGAAGTGATGTTGATGATAAACTGTAGCACACTATCAGTCAAACTAAATCAAAGCTGTAGAGAGAGCATTCAGTGTAAAGGAGAAGTCCCGTACCAGTGTGTCACCTCCATCACTGTCACATGCACTCGTTCATTTTGGATTCTTTTTGTAATTTAACTCCTTTTCTTCCTGCCTTGTGTTGATGTTTTCGTTCAGTTGAATATATCCTCCAGTGATGTTTTAACAACCTGTAACAAGTGGGTTTCTGATGTGAAAAGTATGAGTCCCTTCACCGAGGGGCCCAGCGGTGCTTCTCACTATCTGCTGATTCAACTCATTTATATTACTACTGAATAAAGCTACAACATGAGAACATGTCTGTCTGCTGTTTGAATTTATCAGCACGTTGCCAATAATCCTGCACACACAAGGCAAGTGTCGTGAATGTGTTTGGCTGAAAGAAAGAGAAAGTAAAGTAGTAAATGTATCCGTGCAGAACGTGCAGTACTTTCCTCTTCTGTAAATGGAAAAGTGAGGTGGCTGTGGTCAGTTAGTTTCCAACCACACTTGTTCTTATTTCCTCACAGAGTGACAAGTTCTGATGACACAATCTAAATTCATCACACATGAAGAACAACAATGGTCTGCTCAGTTATAGTAGATTTGTATTTTTCATTATTTTTTGTTTGGTTATTTTTTTGGTTTTGGATTTGGTTTAGTCTCGGGATAGTTTACAGAATGGCTTTTCATTTGACTTAAGTATTGTATTGTTTAAAAACATTTAATTTTTGTTTAATTTTTATTGTTGGATTTTTATTTTGTATTATTTCAAAATGTTTAGTTTAGTTTTGAATGTGTAAAAATTGTATTAATTTAGTTTTTGTTACTTTCAGCATTAGATTTAGTTTTTATTGAATTATAATATGGGGGTGGTTTTTGTCTAAGGCAAGATTTAAATACAAACAACACTTTAATAAACATACTCAGTTGTCCTGGGCTCTGGGACCTCAAGAAGCCCTCTTACCCTTGAGATAATATGATGGGGCTTCTTCTTCTTTGGAGATTATTTTGTCCTGGACACAGGCAAAACTACTAACTAACTAAACTGAATTTATGCACCAATTCCACTTCATTCTTGACATATGGACTTGTTTGACCAAATTAACAAAGACTAAAGTCATTTCCTATATATTCATATATATATATTATAATACATATATTAGTTTTGCAAGTACAAAATATCATTTAAGTTAGTTTCCATTTTTTCTTATCTGTCTAGTTTCTATTTTTATTTCAGTTGGTGTTTTTTTTCCCCCTATTTTTAGCGTTTGGTTTAGGTTTAGATAACGTTTAGATTTAGGTTATGATAAGCTTGGGTCAGCTGCACTGGAAACAAAGTAAAGGATAGTGACCTCAAACTAAGATGATGTACAGGATGTTATGGGCACTGAATGTTAATCTGATATTCATCACCAGCTGAGGCTTCTCTGATTACGTTGGTGTCTCTGTTGTGCAACATGACAAGTTTCCTGCAGTGGCAGCAAAGACAAATTAACGAAGAACACACAGAGGTGGACACAATATCTGGAAACTATATTTCATTAACGTGCTATAAGATAAGATAAGATGTTCCTTTATTGATCCCCCTTGGGAGAAATTCACAGGTAACACAGCAGTACAGAGGGAAATAGTAGCAGCAAGAGTAAGTCTCAAAAAAATAGAGACAATAATAAAGAGATATATGAAGAATAAAATAACAATTTGAATAGAAAATATAAAAACCATGAGAATAAAGATAAACATGCTATATACAGTAACTGTCCGTGTATGTACATAACTGACTGATAACTGCAGTAAATGAGTATTTTTTTTATTTTGTCTAACCTTTATGCATTCAAAGATGTCACTTCTTGCCTAATACAACCAGAACACGATCATTTTAACCATAAAAAACTCAACGTTCATTAAGATAACACATTTACAGGCACCAATTATGAACACCATTTGAAAAAGAGCTCCTACTTTGATACGGAGCTGACTGATTTTTGATAAGAAGTTCTTTCCATCGGTGCAAACATGCAGTTCTCTGTGATGATGACAGACACACATTTCGACCTCTTCTGGTGAAGAGTCTTTTATTGTTTCCATCCACAGTAGAGCTGCTCTTCTGCCTCCAGATAAGTATATCTGATTAAAGACTGGAACAAGGAGTGATCTAACATTTCTGCGGCCTCTGTGAGCATGAACTTGAAACCAGCACATCATTTCTGCCATCTCTGATGTGCATACATGAATATTTATCGTGTAGGGCTGCACATTTCTCACTGAGTGAAGGAAACATTGTTTCTTTCGTTTGACCTTTTTCACGCACGAACAACTTACTGGTACAAATGCCCTTACTGACGCTCATATTGCGCCACGGCTGCTCTGTTTCATTGACTCTGTGGTGTCAGTATGATGGATGAACTTGTGACTGTTGATAAATCAAGGCAGAAGTGGGCTGGCATGGGAACCTTCGTCATGTTTCTGCAGAAGTTTGACTCGTATCTGACAGAAACATCGATGGCATCACTTTAAACTGACTGACAGTAACTGTAATCAGAGCGCTGACTGGACTGGCAGGGAAAACGGAGACAAACTTTTCCATTAATCAGACATAACAGATCAATTACAGTTTACCCTAATCAACAGAAACTGTTTGTGTGAAATGATATCACCGCTTCAGCCCACCACAGTGCACCACAGGCTGCATGCACATACAAATGCCGCTTACGTAGACACACACAGTTCATTCCATAAACAAGTGATGCACGATTAGCTCCACTTGAAAACACTCTGCCTCAGAGACATCAACACAAGCTCTTTCTCTGAGTCAGGATGTCAAGGTCTCGAGCGTCACAGGAAACTGCAGCAGGGTGACATACATGCAGGAAGCCTCGTCTCCTCGGTCAGCCCCCCTCTATAAACAGCTGCGAAAACACAGCAGTCTTCATGGGAACAGAGCAGAGGAGGGACCACAGTCATTCTGATTGATCAGCAGGCCTGAGTGGGAACCCGAGCTCTGACATTTACACACAACAGGCATCCATTTGAATGTGTGTGAGCATTTTTTCATCAGGAAGATTTGGAGTTTACCAGTCGATCAGAGACGGATCTGGCTCACTATCAGTGAAGAATATAATTACCGTGCGACACATCCAATAGAGAAATTAAAGGAGGTGAGTATTTTACTTACTTAAAGGAAGTATTATTTCTCCTTTTTCCCTTTTTTTTGTCCAGTGACTTGAATTTCTACTACAGAATATTAGCAGCTTAATGCCTGATCACTCGTTTCATATAAATTATTCATTATTTTTACTCTAAGTGAATCAGTTGCTGGTTTAACAGTGTTTTTGAAATTACTTGAATTAACATTAAGCTATTTTATTAACCTTCTTCTGCTGCTATAATAGAGCGATAACACTTTACAAAAGGGAGCAAATTATACACTAATGCAATGAATTTCTAACCAGTGCGTTCCTCATGATAATTTAATCCATGTATTAATGCAGGATGTATAATGAATTCCTGTTGCTCACATTAACATGTTGCTGCCACTGTATGTGAATGGAGTTTTAATTCACAGATTCTTCACATATGAATCAATATGCGTCAAGTCAGATGGATTTCAGTTCGATAAAAGTGTATTTATTCATGTTTTTATGTTTGCATTTTTGCATTTTATGACCAGTTTGACTAAAGAAAATGACTTCATTTTTCTACGCAGACGGGTGCTGTTCTGCTCTCAGAGAGACTGAACAACATGGGTCTGAAATAAAGTTTTATGTGACTCAAATCCAGCTAATTTGGTTGCATTTGTGCATGAAGTAACCCAGAGTTAACATTCCTTAACTGATGATCTTTTCAAGTGTTAACTGATCACATAAAGTCGCAGAGACTTGACAATTTGTTAATGATGAGCAACAGGAATTCATGATACACCCTGCATTAAATCATCATGAATCACACATCAATTAAGTATATGATTTGTCCCCTTAATATGAAGTGTTACCAAAAAAAGTCATATGCGCCATAACCATAAAATGTCATCCTTTCATTATGTGCGTCTATCTCTCTCATGTGAAGTCGACTCTATTCCTCGCAAACATGCTGCATGGAAATTTAACACAGGATATCAGTGCCTCTTGTTGTGGTTTGGCGCCTTCCTGTGTCATCTAGCTTTTGTCGCCAGGCTGTAAAATAAAGCACCTGCGAGCTGTTTTCTCTGATGGCAGTCATAATGTGATAACTAGTGGGATAACTGAATTTTGAATGCGAAGGTAACTGAAGGCCCTTGAAGGCACACAGCTTTCTGATGATGCACCCCCGTCTCACCCTCCCTCTGTCTGTGCCTCTCTCTTTTTCAGCCACAAGAGTCATTTCACATCAGCAACAAGCCAAAGAACATGGGGACCTGCCCCATCAGATGTCAATCCAACCGTACCATCCTGGAGAATTCAGATGAAGCTCTAACATCAGGTAGATTATGTCCCCAAATCCTCAACACACAAAATAAAAAATAAGAAAAATATAACTTGGTTTATCAAATTTGTCTCCCTCTTTCTCTCTGCAGCCAACGAGGACAGCATCATTGTATCCGTCTGTGACTACCCGTCCTTCGGGCGCACAGAACTGTCCATGTGCATTGGAGAACAGCTCACCGTCCTCTCAGAGTGCGTGATGTGGCCTCTAACGTTTCACCTTCACCCTTGTTCTCACTTAGACAGATGCAGTTAGTCATGACTGCTTGTTTTCTCCAACAGTGACGGTGATTTTATGATCGTGAGATCCACAACCACAGGGCGTGAGAGCTACGTACCCACAAACTACACCGCCAAGGTGACACACAGGTAAGACCCTGTCACATGGACGTGCATTAAAACATCTGTTTCATCACTGTGTGTGTGTGTGTGTGAGAAAGCAGAGGAGTAGAACAGAGACGTGATGAAAGGCGGGGAGTTCCCTGTGAGGTAGGAGGAGTCTCTGTGTAGGTGCCCTTTACCTCAGTGGAGACAGAGGCTTGGAACAAGACTTCAGTTCTCTCCAGTGAAAAGACGTCAGCCTCTGCCTAATGTACTTTCAGTACTCCTCCAGTGGGGAATGAGCTTTGATATTGTTCGTCTGGATTTTCCAAACTTGAAAACAACAGCAACATATATATATATAAATATATATATATTTTTTTTAATTAATCAATATTTTTTTGTCTGAATGGCAACACAGTCTTATTGTTCCTGTGTCCTCTCTCTGTGTTCAGGTGGCTGTTCACAGGCATCAGCAGGTACAAAGCAACAGAGCTGCTCATGCAGCCTACTAACTCGAATGGAGCCTTCTTGATCCGAGAGTCAGAAACAAACAGAGGTTAGAGGGTTATTTTCTGCTTCTTTAATTCTGACGTGTATTATAAACAAATTCCAGCCGTAGCTTCAGTGTGTAAAATTGGCTAAAATATTATGTCATAATTTTTATTGTTTCTGATGAAGTTTCCACATTTTTTAAACAGTATTATCTAATGAGTCAGATCAAGATAATGGCTTGATTTGCATTAGAAACAACTGAAACTATGGTTTAGGGGATATGAATTAACGCTGGAACAAATGAAGAATCGAGAGCCCTGTAGTTTATTTAACTGTGTGGTTTTCTGATGTTCAGATTGTTACTCGCTGTCTGTCCTGAGGAGGACCAACTCTTCATACCAGGACTGTGTAAAGCACTACCGCATCGCTCACCTCCAAAATAGCTGGGTCTACATATCTCCAGGGCTCACCTTCCCCTCCCTGCATCACCTGGTGGAACACTACTCAGGTTTGTACTGAGGAGGATATAATGTTTGTATTCTGGCCTGAACCTACCAGAGACAAAAATCTAAATATTAAAAATGTCACCTCCTTTCTCAGAGTCTGCAGACGGATTGTGCAGTCGGCTGACCAGGCCTTGCTTCATCCAGGGTTTCGACAACGCTCGAGATGCCAGGCCTATACCCACGACTGTCAGGAGGCCGACTATCAACTGGAAGGACATCAGCAGGTGTGGCAGCCTCTACTAATGACCGCCACAAGATGTCACTCTGTTACATGTTGTAAAGGAGAGCATGGGCCTCTAGTGGCGTCCTTTTTTTTTGTGCGGCTTATTATTTTCACTTTTTGTTGACTTTGTGTCAGAAATATGTTGAGTCAACTCGGCAGTAACTTGTGATTCATTGATGCGTAAACTCAGTGTGAGGTGTGCATACAATACCAACAGACAAAACTGGTTGAGCTGGGCATCTGCCAGGTTTGATTTTGTAGCCTACAGGCCAACTTCTGTTCATGTTTATACACCAGTTAAAAATAGTCCTAGACACCGAATCCATGTTTGGGAAAACTTAAACCAATATCATGATCGCTTTACTCATTTCAGATCCTTCTCTGTCTCCTTCAGGTCAGTGATCTTCAAGAGGAAGAGGACAGAGTCAGGTAACTCGCTGGTGAGCGAGGGGCTGAGGGAGGCCATCACCTCCTACCTGCAAATGACAGAGGGCAACGATCACAGCTGGGACACCTGAGGAAAGACAGTGGATCGGTCGGAGAGAATAAAGTCAGTCAGATGCTGCCCTGCCTCATCTGTAGTTTGGGCAAGCCAGTAGACGAGGTTGTCTGCATGCCCAATGCGTAGTCTCTGCTGACCGCCCTGGAGCAGCAGGAGGCCTGCGACACTACAATGTCTGGAGTCATACTGTGTGTCTGTAAGAAGACTGTTTCTTTGTGTGTGTCCAGACAGGCCCACAGTGGAGGTGTGCGCTGAGAACTGAATGTAATTCGGTCTCAAAAGTTGAATGTTGCTTTTAATTTATAACCTAATGTATATGCTTTTTGAATGCAATATGTGAATAATATTCTAACATGACTGTTGTCATGGTTATGTTATTGGAATCCAATAAAATATGTGACAAATAAATAACATATAAATATAACCACCCAAACAAAAGAGAGTCTTGCCTGTTTTTTTTTCTTGGGGAAATATGTAATTATAATTTACAGGATATGTAGCCTGTGCCGTGTATGTGACTGAAGCCCACGGTTCTTGCAGAGTTTGCCTCTCTGCCAGCAGATGCCGCTTAATTACCTCCAATAATTCATCAAAGCCTTCCACTTCCTGCCGAACAGTTCAGTTCAGGAAGAAGAAATAATGGCGACGCTTCTGGGGTGCGAGTCCCCTTGTACTGGAGGAAAACGAAGAAATTGCAATAGCAACATCGTCACGAAGTTCACGTCCAGCAAAATCACTGGCCAGGGTTTCAGTCGAGGGACGCAGGTAAGAGAAACGATGAATGTTTCGACAGTTTCGACATACGAATTGTTGATCGACGCAGACCAGGGACTTGCGCTGGAGTCCTGCCTGAAAATGAAGACGTAGTCCTGGAGACTTGACTGGGGATGAACTCGCCCCTGCCAGCTTTGGCTTTGCAGCTAGCTGCAACGTTATGTAGTATTTCTATAGAGCAAACCCTTGGCTTTTTTCTCCTTTGAGTTCTGGATAGTAATATTTGCTCGCTGACAAGGAAATTAACGCCAGCCTTACAAAATGTGCACGAAACAAGCTCCGCTTCAAGTGGGTCTTTTGTTGTTAGCTTCACGTTAGCTTAGCATTACAGGCCAGGTTAAATACGATAATAAAAACGCTCTGAACCGAAGGTTTGTCGGGCTGGTAGTGTGGTTATCAGACGGTGCGATGTGAATGTTTCTAGAAAAGGAACGTACTTTACTGTTAAAAGTATTTACATCACGTTAATCAACGGCCTTAACATTTGCTAATGTTAGCAGACGCGTTAACGTCAGCTAGCTAGCTAAGCCAGCTGAACAGCTCAGGTGATTACGTAACCACACAGTATCCACAATAACTACCGTTTCCATAAATGGATACGCCACAGCAGCTGTTTGCACCAGTTAACGTTTGCAAGTTTTTTTTGTTATTTCCCACGCAAGCAAATATTGACACGATAATGGTAACTTTGGAGCAGCATATTTGTCCGGTCAGTTTTGGTGTAACGCTTGTTTACGTCAACTGTTTTGACCAGTGTTCAGCATATGGACGTCAAACCTGCCCTGACATTTTGACACTTTCAGACACTGCATATATCTGTTGCACCTAGTACACCCTCCTGGCTAAAGCCTCTGCAATTCTAAGCTGATTCAAACATGTATTACCTTGCAGTTGGTCTCGTGCCTTTTACCTTGCTGACTTGCAGTTTTATGGTCTTGTAAAATGCTATCATGAAGTCATCAAAGGTTATATCCTTGATAACCTTTACAAATGTGGAATTTGACAGTTTTTAAAGACTGCTCAAAGTGTTGAGACAGCTGCCATATTCTGAACACTATGCAAAATGCGAAATAGGTAATAATTTAGGTGTCTAGGAAGGGAGTTGGTCATCATGACTTTGTCAAAAGCTGCTGTTAAGGACTCAAATATTCCCAAAAGCTACCTCCTCTGTCCTCCCCCCCTCTCCATTCCTCACACAATTTATAGTTACAAAAATGTGAACACTTGCTCTGTCATCAAGTGAAAGTTTTCTTTGCTTACTGGGCTGCAGCGGTTGTCAGTATTTAATTTTACGTTTTTAAAATGCATGTATGGTAAATGGATTGTCATTTATGGTTGTTTTTCATGGCATATTTCCTCTGATTACTTACTTATGAGGTATTAGCTGCATTTCATTATTTGATATCTCAGATGAGAAGAATTATCGTGAGACAGGTGTGAGCTTCTTGTTTTGGTCATACTAATTTTCAGGGCATTTAAAAGCCAGTTGGTGCCACTTTGGCGAGTGTTGAATGCAGCAGGATTGGGCTTGTTTACTGCTATCACTCTGCTATAGTATATAGAGAACTAATGTTCAGATTTTACAAAAGAGTTTGTCTCTTGCAGAAAGGCAGTTATTTGTTTTTAAAGTCAAGAGATCTCAGCTTTTTCATATTCTGTTTTATTCAGAGTCATACAATTTGAGAAATAATATCACTTTCCATGCCTATCTCTTTTGTCACGCTGCTGTAACAGCCACGTATTTTTAAAAGGGTTTCGACTTTAAGACTCTGCTGCACCTTATTGCCTTGTTCCAGAGTAAATTTGCACCCACAGACTGAGCCAAGTCAGGTCTCCTTTTTTCCTCAGCTTGAGTTAATTTGAGGGATAAAATAAAGATCTGATGAAGTTGCTTTCAGTTTCTGTTCTGTTGCCTGGTCTGCTATATGACCTGAGGTGTGGCTGACCTCGAATCAAATTTAAAAGATGTTTCACAAGATTTATTCTCTGAGGCCTTTTGTTTATGTTCAAAATCTGACATTTGTTGTCTGTGGAAGGAAGATTATCTGAGACAGGGGTTTTCCAAGCAATATGTGTTGAATATTTATATATGACTGCCTATATATGCATACATTTATAGAATGCATATCCATATTTTCTACTTTGAATCACTCTGTTTTTCTCTGCATGAAACATGCAGCTGACACAGACTGAAGCCTTACATCCACTAGTACAAGCAAAAATAGATGGATTTTAAACCTCCTTTGAAGCACTGATGCAAATAACCATACACTGTGCATGTTGCACTATTTAAAGTTGCCTGTGCTTATGTGTTGTAGCTCCCAGGAGGCCTGCTCCAGGAGAGAGATAAAAGGGCCAAGTGGCATGGCATCCCTACTTTGCTGCAGAAGCTCTACGAGAGCAGCCATCCCAACAGTGACCTCTCCCATGCCCATAGCTTTCTTAAGGTAACCACACAGCACTAGTCCACCCAACAATGAGGCTGTGGTATCGCTGGGTTTAGCTGCTTGTTGCTTAATGTCACACTTGGGGCCGGGCTGATTTAAATTAAATGTGGACAATGGGTTTTTGTCAGGTATTATCATCCCAGCTCTCCATGGAGGCCATGTCTTTTGTCACGGAGGACAGGAAGACTGCTCAGGAATCCACCTTCCCCAACACGCACACCTTTGACCTCTTTGGTGGAGTCGATGTAAGTTTGACATCTCTAGTGCTTGATGTTCTCTAACTGTTGGACTCGGACATTGTTACATTTTAGAGAAGCAGTTGGCGTGTGTTGGTATAGCTCAGACTGTCTTGGCTCACAGCACTGAATGCTCATTTTCCTGTTTCCCTGAAGCTGCTTGTGGAGATCTTGATGAGACCCACATTAACTATGCAGAAGAAAAAACCCAAAAGTAAGTAGGACTGACGTTAGATCTGTGAATATGTCTGTGTTTATAGAAAAGTGAACACCTTTTGAAAGGATGATGATTGATTTTAATTTCATGCTACTTCGCTCAGTTAGACTAACGTCTGTGTTTCTGTTACAACAGTGAATGATGACCTGGTCAAGGACTGCCTAAGTGTTCTTTACAACTGTTGTATATGTGTAAGTATCCTGTTCCACTTTGTATGTGTTGAGGAAATGTCAGAGGTGCATCATACCTTGCTTTAGTTTAGCATGTGCACATAACTAGAAGTATTTTTATTGCAGTTGGTTTGTGCTATAACATTGGGTTAAAGGTATGATTGAATTAACGTACAAATGTTTGTATTCTTTTTTCAAAACCCAGACGGAGGAAGTCACAAAGAGCCTGGCAGGGAGAGACGACTTTGTTCTGTTCCTCTTCACCCTTATGACAAACAAGAAGACCTTCCTACAGACTGCCACCCTTATTGAAGATATTCTTGGAGTTAAAAAGGTCAGAGTTATCCTTGTACTAAATCCTCAGCATGAGCATTTAAACATTGTTTATGGGCCTATAAATCCACTGTTAGAAGGGCTTTGAAGTCCCTTTGTGATTTATGTGGTGACACATTTGGCAATCTAGTCATCTTCTTCAAAATGGATAGCTTTATGTGCCCCTTTGTTACAGTAATGACAAATCTCAGTTTTTCTGGGCAAATAACAGCCCTTTTTATTCTGTGCTCTGCAGATAAATTAGAATTGTTATCGGCTCACTCTATTGTTTTTGTACAGACACCTCCAGTGCCAGAATGATTGTGCCTGGCAGAGCTTCAAACACCCTTATGTCACACCCATGCCTTAATTTTAGAATCGTTCTGTACTTTGCTTGAATTTCTCTTGATATTCTGCAGCATTTTTATATGCATGTCACGATCTTTGCTTGGCTCTGTAGTAAAAAAAAAAAGAAAAAAAGGCAATTGATCAGATAGCGTGGCGAACGCTGTGCTCTGTAGTCTTGACCCCAGATACGTATTTGTGTGTTACTGTATCTTTTAAATATTAACCATCTGCCACTCGATCAAGGTTGCTTTGTGTTTTCACTTTGAAATTTCTGCTCCTGGTATTTTTAATTAATGGTAAAGATAACAAGGAACAGTTTGACACAGCTTATCCTCCCCTTTTTAGTAATTATGATGGAAAACTTAGCAAAGGTATTTCCAGTCCAGACCACCCAATGTCCACCAGTTTCAGTACATATAATGCACAAAACTGTCTGATTACGGCTACTTAAAATATGTCTACATTATTTGTGATGTTTTACAACACTGAATTAATTTTATGTTTAGCTAGGTAAATGGAAAATTGTCAAGGAGCAAAAAACTGAGCTAGCTAAGACATTTCTTGCATTCAAAAACTCTTGTCGTATTTAGTTCACAAAAGCACGTGTCCTTCTCTGTGACTACCCTGTTCCAGCAGTATAGTGGTTTTGCTGTCCCTATGTGGATTAGTAGTCCCAGAGAAGCTAATGTATGCAGAGGCATGGCATCAGGAACACATTTTGTGAAAAAGTGTGTTGCTAGTTTGGCAGATATTCAAAATTAAGTTATGTTTATATTGCGATATCTGCGACTTGTTAAGTAAGTAAATGTGATTTTTGCCTCCTATCAGATTTGTTAACGGTTCATATGTTTGTGTATTTAGGAGATGATCCAGTTAGAGGGTATCCCCAACCTGTCAGGTCTGGTCCAAAGCTTTGACCAACAACAGCTGGCCAACTTCTGCCGCATCCTGTCGGTCACCATCTCAGAACCTGATGTTGGAAACGACGACAAGCACACCCTTTTGGCCAAAAATGCCCAGCAGAAACGCAATGCTAGCCCCTCACGGGCAGAAGTCAACCAGGGTAAGTTGTCTTCAGAGGTCAGACTGACTGTATAATGTATTGTGTGCCATTGCGAAGGACATATCAGTAAATTAACTCTTTCTCCAATAGTAACCCTGCTGAACATCCCTGGCTTCATTGAGCGACTGTGTAAGCTGGCCACGAGGAAGGTGTCTGAGGCCACGGGAGCTAACTTCCTCCAGGAGCTGGAGGACTGGTACACCTGGCTGGACAATGCTCTGGTGCTGGATGCCCTCATGCAGATGGCTACAGAGGAGGCTGAGCAGAGCAGTACAGGTGAGCCAGCTATCACTTCTGCTGCCTTGTCTTCACACTATCTTAAATCCTCTGAACTTTGATTTAGATGGATTTTATTCCCCTTGTTTTCAGAGTCATCAGATGAGAGTTCCCTGGCCACCAGCCCTCTGAGACATCGACTGCCCCAGTCCATGAAGATCGTTCATGAGATCATGTACAAAGTGGAAGTTCTCTATGTGCTATGTGTCCTTCTTATGGGCCGACAGAGGAACCAGGTATCTATCAGCACTCATCTCCTCCCTCCTTGAGATTAAAACTGGAGTGTTGGGTCTCAGCAGCTTTGAAGCATGTATTTCACTGTATTGTGTTGCTTCACAGGTGCACAAGATGCTGGCTGAGTTCCGTCTCATCCCGGGACTCAACAATCTATTTGACAAGCTGATCTGGAGAAAATACACAGCTTCAAATCATGTGGTGCATGGCCAGAATGAGAACTGCGACTGTAGTCCGGTATGAACTTTTAACCCAACACTATCCTTGCAAACTTGACTCTGGGCCATTTAATGAACCTTTAGCACAACAATTAACACTCTTTATTTTCATTGTGCAGGAAATATCCTTTAAAATCCAGTTCCTGAGGCTACTTCAGAGTTTCAGTGATCACCATGAGTAAGTAACCCATTTCGTTCCCTTGGATCTGACTATATCTTGTAAGTTTTATTTGTCGTTTAAATTATTTTCCGTCTTTCAGGAACAAATACCTTCTGCTGAATAGCCAGGAGCTGAATGAACTGAGTGCCATATCCATGAAGGCTAACATCCCTGAGGTGGAAGCTCTTGTCAACACAGACAGAAGCCTAGTGTGTGATGGGAAGAAGGGTCTCCTCACAAGAATCCTCACTGTCATGAAGAGGGAGCCTCCTGACTCGTCCTTCAGGTCAGCATCATGTAGGGCAAAGATCATGACGCAGGAAATGAAGATGGTGACATTCAAAGAATCAAACGGCCTCTTTTCTTAAAAAATGATTTGTCAAGATGTATCTGTAGTTTGGCTTTTTATACCCTTGCTGAAGCTCTCTGTTTCTTTATGTAGATTCTGGCAGGCGAGGGCAGTAGAAAGTTTTCTCAGAGGAGCCACCTCCTATGCAGACCAAATGTTCCTCCTGAAGAGGGGATTACTAGAGGTAAAACTACAACTGCAGATTGTTTTTCTCATCATCCATGAAGACACTCTACATCACACAGATCTTTCCTTGATTTTGATTTCTCTTGAGTGAATGGCTGCTCAGTTTATGCTTCCATCCCTCGACAGCACATCCTGTTCTGCATCATAGACAGCGGCTGTACATCTCGAGATGTCCTACAGAGCTACTTTGATCTGCTCGGAGAGCTCATGAAGTTCAACATTGATGCCTTCAAAAGATTCAACAAATATGTCAACACTCCAGAGAAGGTATCTTTGCACACCTCATAGATTTTAAAAATGTATATGCTGATCTAACAAAACACAATTTACAGTCATTTCTCAGCTTGTGCAGTGGAAGAACACGTGTCTAATAGCATGCTCTAATTTCTGCTCTGTAGTTTCAGACCTTCCTGACGCAGATCAACAGTTCTCTGGTGGACTCCAACATGCTGGTGCGCTGCATCGTCCTTTCGTTGGACCGTTTTGAGAGCCAGACGGAAGATGTCAAAGGTAGGACAGGATGGAAAGTTTACACATGTCGACTCATTCATTAGAGAACATTTAAAGGAGAAGTTACTGAAATCATATCGAATGCTGGATAACTAGTCAAAGATTAACTCTAAAAAAACATGAACAATAGAAGAATACTTCTTTCTCCTACTTCAAGATAAGAAATAATTGGAAGTGCTTTACCAAGAAGAGGTCATTAAACATTAATTTTGGTCTGGTGTCTTTTTTCCCAGTGGTGGAAGTACTTTCTGAGTGCTGCCTGCTGTCCTACATGGCGAGAGTGGAGAACAGGCTGTCCTTCCTTTTCAGACTGATCAACATCATCAACGTACAGACGCTCACGCAGGTCTCACTTCATTTTCACTTCGTCACATGGATCCATTAGGTTCACAGATAAATTGAGGGCTATTTTGATGTAATCTCCAGCAGGTAGCATTTTAATTCATTTGTATTTGTCAGTATTGTGATACGTAATAGTTAA
Source organism: Lagodon rhomboides (assembly GCA_039737535.1). Taxonomy (NCBI): domain Eukaryota; kingdom Metazoa; phylum Chordata; class Actinopteri; order Spariformes; family Sparidae; genus Lagodon; species Lagodon rhomboides. The sequence goes on along the minus strand of CM077785.1, from coordinate 9,814,328 downwards.
TCACTCAAATCCTATTCCTGTCTGCATCCATCCCATTGTTTCCTGCAGGAGAATGTGAGCTGTTTAAACACCAGTTTGGTGATCTTGATGCTGGCCAGAAGAAAGGCTAAACTGCCCTTCTACCTCAACGCCCTGCGGGAGAAGGAGTATGCTGAGAAGTACCCGGGCTGTCTGCTCAACAACTTCCACAACCTATTGCGCTTCTGGCAGCGCCACTACCTCAACAAAGACAAAGACAGCACCTGTCTGGAGAACGTGAGTAGCTCGTTTGAAATGAAGGTATTTACTGTACAGAAGTGTACAAGAGCTGACTGTTGCAAGCAGTAAGCAGCACAAGGTGTGTCCCCTTTGTGTTTACTGCTTATGTTCAGTCACTTAAATGTCATCCATCCAAAACATTCTGACAGGGAAATCACAAGTATGCATGCTGTGAAAACAAGCACAACGAACAACTTGAAGTACTTTGAGTGCTGCTTCACAGTGACACGTGTCATGGAAAGGTGAAGATGTTGTGTGTTAAACACACTTTTCACTGCAGAAAATATTTCAAGAACCAAGGAAGTGTTCTTGTTTTCAACTAAAGTAAGAATTCTGGTTCCCTGGCCATTGTTGATTGCTCAAAGAAAAGTGTGTTTCTCACTACTAAAATTTTCTGACCATCAAAAGAATCTTCTTAAAGCTCCACTCTCAAAGCCGTAGCACATGAAAGGACAGTTGAGATACAAAAAACAATGTCCTTATTTCTCCCCTTTCCCATTTCATCTTGCACGTTGAGGTAAAGCACACAGGATTACATTAGAGTTTTTGCACTTTCCGAACTTTGTGTTTCGAGTTGGTAGAAAAGGGCCTTTTAATTTTGATGATGATGAAATGGACCTGGATGTGTTAATAGGCAAGTGTGTGCCAACAAATTAGCCATAAAAAGTATAAGGGGATGGGATTGTTGTGTATTTTCTTGCTCTGCTGCCCCCAAGTGGCCAAAGGTAACATTCATGGCTGCCACAAAGTGTCCTAATATTTTCACAAGTATTTAGACAACCTGATCCATGACATTGTATGCAGCTTCAATTTGCTTTAGAGTGGCATTGCTTTGATTGAGTCTCACTTTCTGTTATTTAATGCTGAAATGATTGCTGTTTTATTCATCCAGGAATTCAGCTAGGTTAGGGTGATTTCTCTGTCAGGTGTGTCTAGTATCATTTCCCCCAAATCTATCCCTTACACAAAAAGACTAGCTTGACAGCTAACTACAGCTAGCACATACTGCGGTTAACAAACTAATTTAAGTGTTTTCTTGTTCTAAATCCTGTCTGGTTTCCCTCCGCAGAGCTCCTGTATTCCCTTCAGCTACTGGAAGGAGACGGTGTCGGTGCTGCTGGGCTCAGACAGGACTTCTCCGTGTGCCATAGCAAGCTACATTGATGAGCCCTTCATGGATCTGGACAGAGACCTGCTGGAGGATTGACCTTCAGTGTGTGCACTCGGTGTGCTGGGGGTGGGGCCGGGCAGAGGGTCAAATGGAGCATGGACACCTAAAGCTGGTGATGACTCCACTGAGCTGAGCCATCCAGGCGCTTTGTGACTGCGTTCTGGATGTAAAGACTCACCTGTTTGCTGTCTGTACCTTCGCATGGAGGCCCTCATCACTGATGTGAAGGGATGAAATTTGTGTTTCCTCTCACTTAGTTACCATCCTCGTCTTCAAAGGAGGAGGGGGGAGATCTGTTTGCCCACCCCAGATTGCCCCGACATCGTTCAACAGACAATTAAGGGACCTTGTGAAATGACACCGACATTGGTTGTTTGCTTTAGGTGAAATTCAGATAGAGCCTTTTATATAACCTATACAAAATTCTATGAAAAAATATGTATGATTCAACAAATTATATGTAAGAAAAAAGATTCTTTTCACGTGGACTTGGTTGGCCACAGATTACGTCACCCAGATGTGCTGGTCAGTGGTTCATCACGGGGCTGCCAGGAGTCAGGAGCTCACACCACTACCTACAATCTTTGTTGACTCCATGCAGCTCCACTGCCTGACCTGTGGGGGAAACTGGTGACACTGGAGTCTTTGCAGGGGTCTTATCGATGAAAAGCATTTTCGTTCAACCTGTCTGTGGGTCTATTTTATTAGGTGGCTATTGTTGATTGGTGCTTTCTGGCTCTACTCAGCACATTTTAGGTAGCTTGTGGGCCGGCTGACATGTTTCACAAATCACGCAGGGGTCCTCTCACCTAAAACCATCCACTTGATCTGTTGTGGCTTCAGAAGCTTCACCCAGGGACACGTTTCTTTACCAGGTTATTTTTGTTGACTTACTTTTGTCTTTGTTGAAAACAACGGCTTTTAGCTCTGGGTAAACTGTAGAATAAAACATTGCACAGATACAATTGTTTTTATTGTTTATTATATTTTAACACACTTGTTGATTAAAAAGTCTTCATTTTGTAACACAGTTTGTATCCATGTTGTGAGCGATGCTTTGGGAAGAGAATAAACTATGCAGGCGCTAGTGTTAAGATACCACTTTCATTGTTCCAGTCCACGCAAAGATTATGTGAACTAGCCTTCTGCCTAACATCATCAGCATTGGACTGAAGGTTTACCACTTCCTCTGGTTTCTGGGATTTCTTAAAATCTTTGACTACAAGCTGAGAATGACAATCTTTCTGTGTGATGGCTCTTTCTGCATGGCACCACTTGATCTTTAGTTTGGATAAAGACGAAGCAGTGGGCACGGCTGTGTTGATGATGTGTCCATGGCCTGAATGTGCAGCTGTTCAGTGGAAAGATGCCGAGCTGAACAGACATTTGGTGTCTCAAATGAAACAGACCCAACCTGAAATAAGTACAAATGGATGAGCTACCTCATATTTTACCCTGACACCGTACAGATCGAACCACTTCTAATGACAAGTGTACAGTTTTACTCCCAGCATGTCATGAGTCATAATACATGTTCATGTGAATGTATAAGGGCATTTCTACAGTTGGCCCCTGATGCCATGAGTTACTAGTGCTATGCCGCCTTGGGATGCAAACACAAACGTCCTTTACACTTCGAAAGCCTTTTTATTTGCTTTAAAGCTAATTAACCAGAAATGTTTCCTTCTTTTCTAGCTTTCATTCAGCATGTCTTAAATCTGTTGATGGGTGTGCACATACTTTGAATTAGTTCATCTTTTGGGCTTTGCAGTGATGTTAATGCAACACTTTACAAGTGCTTCTCTCTTACACTCTGTTTCTCTGCTGGATGCCTGAGATAATTGCAACGGTTTCTTGATGAACATGATTTGACACAGGTTACATACATCCGCAGTGTTGTCACATTCTTAGTACTGATGGTGTGTTATCATTGATCCAAATCCCTCTTATCACTTCACTCATCAACCATGGAAGTCAACAAGGTTATTGGTATGAAAAACATGAATGTTGTGAGTGCTCTTCTGGAGCGACTGTATAAACAATCTCTGAACCCTGACTTCTGTAGCTGCGTGACCTGAACTCAGAGAGTGATCCTTCTGTATGATGCACACGAGAACTGGTTCTCGACAGTTATGCTGTATGTGGTGTGATGCTCCTAGTAGGCCTTAGATCTCATTCATTAGTTTGTATAGAAAATGGTGAAATGCTATCTCCTTGGCCAAGAACATGCTGCATAGTGTTAAAATATGACACTATTTGGGTTTTTATTTTAGATCCCCCATAGTTTGACTTCATTAACTGAAGATTTATGTAATGTTTGGCATGTTTTGCAACCTGTCCTATATTCACATTCAAAACCATGTGGTGCTTTTTAACAAAAATCAAATATGATTGTGTCTCACCTCACGAGGATAAGCAGTAGTTTGTTGAAAGAACAACCTTTACAAGATGCTGATGGATTATATTCATGGTGTAAAATCTAAGTAATGAATTTATTTGAGATGACAGCCCATGTCTTTTTTTTTTCATTTAGCGTTGGCATTGAATAATGCGTAAAGTCTTACATGGTTGTGTTTAAAAACTCACTCTGGTCTTAATCTCTTTCTAACCCTGTTTGACCATCAGATAATAGATTCATGGTTCAGTTTCACATTCTTCTATAAACTACTTACATAACTAACTTACACCCGTTTCCTCTAATGCTGGTATTGAACTTCATTTTCCTTATTTAACAGCTGTTTGTCCAATTAATATTATAATAAATTCTTCTTTAGACCTTTTTTGCGTGATTTCCATCTTTATCACAACTTCACATTTGGAGATTGAAAAAAAACAGACAGTCATCGTAAAGGGTTTTAAAAGTCTTTATTTGGATGTGTCCTCACAGTCGAGCACAGCTGTTGCAGCTGGCTGGCTGTGACATGTTTGGTTGCAGTGGTCAGCCACAACACATCATTCAGCGTGCTGAAATACACAAGACAGGGATGTTTATTAGCAACCACATACACAGTGTCATAGAGCTACTCATGACCACACTAGACATCACATGAGAGGGCTGTGTGAGGTCGTCTTCAACAGAGGATTACACCCAGTCTCTTCTAAGATTAGTTCATGTTATGAAGCCTGCTGGCTAATTTTGACAAATACTTCCAAAGGTCACACAATTCAGCAGCACACTGGTATGAAAGGCATTATGTATTTAGTTTACTAACCTTGCTGCCTTGGTCACGGGTGCGAACCCGGAGCTTGTTGACCTGCGTTTCGGCCGTGTCAGCCCTCTCCTCTGCATCCTCCAGCTCATGCTGGAGCTTCCTGTACTTGGACAGGTTGGAGTTGGCCTGCTCCTCCTACCGAGAGGAAGCCAAGAGGACAGTTCAGTGTACAGTCAACTGAAGAGGAGCTCCGGCTCTTCAGTTATTTTTACATTATATGAACCACCACAGCTTTGGTTAAAGATGTGGTTAAGATGATCATTTGTCACTGACCGTACAATAACACAAAACTACTGACTCACCGCCTCATCCGCCTGTCTCTTGTAGCTCTTCACCTTGGCCTGCAGCTTGTCAATGAGGTCCTGCAGTCGGACCAGATTCTTCTTATCTTCCTCAGCCTGCAGAATCAGCACAGGGAGTTCTTACCCTACTGTCATTGTTTAAATTAAATGACATGCATTCAAATTGTACACTCCAGCATGCTCTGTGCAAACAGACCGGTGGTTTACCTGGTAGGAGAGCTCTTTGATTCTCCTCTCGTACTTGCGTACTCCCTTCTGACACTCTTGGCTCTTCTTTTGCTCAGACTCCAGTTCATTCTCCAGTTCTTTGACCTACCAGCAAAAATTAGAAAAATAACCGGTCCACTGTTAAAACTTACAAGTTAGCAAGAATGATCAAGTTTGATAGTGACTGCATAGGCGTTTAATCCTTCTCATCTCTCACCCTGGCCTCTAGCTTCTGGACCTGCTTCTTGCCGCCCTTGAGGGCAATCTGCTCAGCCTCGTCCAGACGCATCTGCAGATCCTTTATGGTCTGCTCCATATTCTTCTTCATCCTCTCCAGATGGGAGCTGGTGTCCTGCTCTTTCTTCAGCTCCTCTGCCATCATGGCTGCCTACGAATTAAGAAGATCGGTGTTAATCCCTAACTGGATTGGAAACAACAAGGCTAAAAAATCTACCACTAATCTGTAGTTTAAATTATAAACTGTAGATCATTCACTTTATATTTAGTTTATCACAGATCTTACATCAGTGATGGCCTTTTTGGCCTTTTCCTCTGCATTTTGGCACTCCTGCACGGCATCGTCCACCTCACTTGACAGCATGGACAGATCACTCTCCAGCTTCTTCTTCTGGTTGATCAATCCAGTGTTCTGGTGCAAAAAAAAAAAAAATAATAATAATTTTAACAATCCTCTCAGGATGAGAACATCATTTTATCTTGTTTTTAATATCAAGTCATCAATAACTAGAACAAATACCCTGAAAACACTGTCTTTGGAGAATATTGTCGGTTAATGACCACAAAGACTCGCTAGCATGGAAAGCTAGCTTCATGCCCATTTACATGGAGGAAACAACCATCCTCTGAGAGGCTCATTTATTTATTTGAATTGATTCATTCACCATCAAAAACACTGTGGGGTGGTTTTAAACACGTCTTCCTACCTGAGAGTGCAACAGGTTGACTCTCTCGGTGGCCTCCAGCAGCTCATGCTCAGCTAGCTTGCGTGCACGGTCATTCTGCTCCAGCAGTGCCCTGAGCTCCTCCACCTCTGCAGCCAGCAGGGTGTTCCTGCGCTCCATCATTGCCGCCTGCTCCTTCAGCTCCTCGTTCTGGTGAGCAGTGTCATCTAGCTCCAACTGAATGTCCTGGGGTCACAGATTAATGAATTAATTAACACGTTGACAATGGAGTTTGTTTCATGTATGAATCTGACAGAAAAGTTAATCGACGGGCTGCAAGATGGACAGACCTTGATCTGAATCTGCAGGTTTCTCAGGAGTTTCTGGGACTCTGAGGCCTGCCTGTTGGCATGGCTCAGCTGCACCTCCATCTCATTCAGGTCACACTCCATCTTCTTCTTCAGGCGCAATGCCTCGTTGCGAGACTTGGCCTCGGCATCCAAGGTGGCCTGCATGGACTCCAGTGCTCTCTGGTGGCTACGGCTACACGATGAAAGACGTCATGGAGAGAAAAATTAGCAGGATGCAGTTTTTACGTAGCGGTTGATAGGAGAGAATCAAAGGTCTGCTGTAAGAAGGACAAAAAGAGTAATCACAGAATCTCACCGAAGGTTGTCGATTTCCTCATCCTTCTCAGCCAGCTTCCTGTCAACGTCCGCCTTCATCTGGTTAAGCTCCAGCTGGATGCGGAGAGTTTTGCTTTCTTCATGCTCCAGAGTGCCCTGAGACACACAGAACAGACAGTTAATGCTTAACAATATGCTTAAAAATATCCCAGACCAGAAGAAGGAGGAAGCGAAATAACCAAAACTGCTTACTTCAGCTTCCTCCAGGGCAGCTTGAATCTCACTTTTCTCCATGTCCAGACCCTTCTTCATTTTCTCCAGCTCATGGATGGTTTTCGCTCCCTGACTGATTTGATCCGACAGGTCAGCGATCTCCTCTGGGGGAGCAGCAGACAACTAGTTAATATTTTGTGAAAAGTCAATGTAAAACAAACAATCTGTTCTAATCCAGCCTTGTAACAGGGTATTAAGATGTGAGCTACGACGACAGGTACCTTGGAGGTTCTTGTTCTCCCTCTTGAGGGTCTCCAGATGATCCAGAGCCTCCTCGTAGGAGTTCTTCAGTTTGAAGAGGTCGGTGCTCAGGCTACGAGACTCCTTTTGAGAGGTCTCCAGCTCTGACTGACACTCTTCATACTTCTGTCTCCACTCAGCCAGCACCTGGAGGAAACGAGGCAAACTCAAGTCATGAATTGGCCTTGCAGCACATGGTACCAGAACCTATTTCTAACAAGACAGGTTCACAAATATGCAATTATGCATTAAAGGCAATCATCTGTACCCCCTGCCATCTGCTGATACCTTGTCAAAGTTGCGTTGCTTCTTGTCCAGGGCAGCAGCTGCAGCATTGGCGCGTTCCAGGTCAATGACCAAGTCCTCGATCTCTGTCTGGAGTCGATGTTTAGTCTTCTCCAGGGAGGAACACTTGGCATTGGAAGCCTCCACGGTCTCTTCAGCTTCCTGCAGACGTGTGACCAGCTTCTTCCTAATCAGAACCAAACACATTTAGCATTCATGCATTCAAACGGTCTGCCATCTGATTCTGTAAGTTAGAAAGACATCTCACTCACTTGGCTTCCTCCAGCTCCTCAGTCCTCTGGATGGCATCAGTCTCGTACTTCGTCCTCCACTGAGCCACCTCTGCGTTGGCCTTGGACAGAGCTCTCTGTAGCTCAGCCTTGGCTTCCTGCTCCTCATCGTACTGCTCTCTCAGGAGATCACAGTCATGTCGAGATGACTGCAGCGCGTGGGCCAGGGCGCTCTTAGACTTTAGAGACCAATCATAAAGGTGGAGATCAGTGAGTCGGAATGGATGAAATTTGAATTTCTGCAGAGGTATCTACCAGTTTTATAAACAACAACCATTGATGCACTGATAAGGAGCTGACCTTATTCTCCTCCTCCAGCTGTTTCTTGAGCTCCTCGACATTCTGGCTGAAGGAGTTCTTGGAACGCTGGAGCTGGGAGACCATGGCTTCTCGCTCTTCAAGCTTCCTGCTCACTTCACCTACATGGGAAGGAGAAATCGATATCTTTGTTACTAACTGGTTTGTGAAATGTTTGTGAGATTTGTAATCAAATGAAAGCTCCTTACCACTCTCAGCCTGAACGCGGGCCCGTTGGGTGTTGGTTTCGTTGAGCTGCCTCTGGAGCTCGTCCGCCTTGGCTTTAGCCTCGTTCATTTGGTCTTCATAGAGACGACACATCTTCTCTGAAGTGGCCTGCAGACAAGAGAAGGACATTTTTAAGGGTTTGATCCATTTTGGTCCCATACCAGTTTAAATCTTTCAGTTTGTTTATCTACTTTTTTCCATCTACCTTGCCCTTGGAGAGCTGTTCCACGGTCGAGGCCAGATCGTCAACCTCCATCTTGGCCTCGCTCTTCTCCTTCTCCAGCTTCTGCTTGACTCGCTGCAGGCTGTCGATCTGCTCGCTTAGCTCCGCAACGCTGTCAGCATGCTTCTTCCGCAAGGCCGCCGTGGTGGCCTCGTGGTGCAGCATGGCTTCCTCCAGGTCTCTCCGCAGCTTCAGGTAATCTGACTCCCTCTTCTTGTTCATCTCGATCTGGGCTGAGGTGGCCCCACCAGCCTCCTCCAGGCGCTCGCTCAGCTCTTCCAGCTCACGAGCCACATCGCCACGCTGCTTCTCCACTTTGGCCCTTAAGGCGCGGTCGGCATCCAGCTCCTCCTCCAGCTCCTCTGTACGAGCCTGGGGGAAACCAACGGTCAGTTATTTTGTCAAAGTCATGTTTTATAAGTGCTCTATTAGAGTTTACGAGACCGGTGTCCACCTGTAGCTCCTTCATCTTCTTCTGGAGCTGATTGACCAAGGCTTGCTCGTCTTCAATCCGTGAGCCCATCTCATTCATTTCAAAGTCTTTTCTGGTAGGAAACATCAAGCAATGAATATTAATCATCAATTCTTAATAGCAAGATAATGTTTTCCTGTGAATATGTGAAAATTCTCACTTCTTCAGCTTCTCTTCAAGTTGCTGCTTGTCATTCTCCAAGTCCATAACAGACTCCAGGGAGAGTTTCAGATCTCCCTCCAGCTTGCGTCTGACCCGTTCCAGGTCCATACGCAGCTTCTTCTCCTGTTCCAGTGAGCCCTCCAGCTGATTCACAGTGGGAAGATTGGAACATGTTACACTGTGTGTGTATGATATGTCACTGCCTGTGGACTAAATGAAACAACAGTATATTTTGTTCAGCTTTTTTAGGCGATACACTCACATCATCTACTTGTTGCTCCAGCTTTGCCTTGGCTTTGGTCAGAGTATTGACTTTGTCTTCCTCTGCCTGCAGGTCGTCCAGAGTCTGCTGATGAGCCTCCTGGAGAGCCTTCCTCTCTTTGGTCAGCTTCACTATTGTTTCATCCAGAGCTGCCATTTCTTCAATCAGGTTCTTCACCTGCGAGCCAGAGAAGGAAAATATATAACATAACACTTTTTTTTCCCTCTGTATATGTGCAGTGGCTCTATCTGTGGCCTCTTGACGCCCTCTAGAGGAAACTCACTGCTCTCCTTCTCCAATTCCCTTACCTTGTTCTCAATGGCATGTTTCTCCTTTTCCACTTTAGCCAGAGTTATCTCCAGATCGTCAATGTCTTTCTTCAGCTCAGCGCACTCGTCCTCCAGCTTGCGCTTCTTGGCGAGCACATTGGAGCTCATCTCCTCCTCGTCCTCCAGCCTCTCCAATATTTCTTTTACTTTGGCCTCCAGCTGGATCTTAGTTTTGATGAGCAGGTCACACCGGTCCTCTGCATCTGCCAGATTGTCCTGCTCCTACAGGAGACAGGAGAGATGTGTTCAGCGCATTTCCACCCACTACAATATCCGTGCCACAGTGAGGAACAGCCACTTACCGCCTGCAATTGCAGAGAGAGGTCATTCTTCTCTTGGATCAGGCTGACCTGCCTCTCCTCCAGCTCTTTGCGCTTGGCCTCAGATTTCTCCAGGGCCTCCTTCAGTTTGGCCAGCTCCTCCTTCAGAGCAGCCAGCTCCTTCTCCGTGGTGGCGCTCCTCAGTAGAGGCTTGATTTTAAAGAAGAGCTTCATCCAGGGCCAGTGCTTGACGGCGTTGAAGGCCCGGATGTTATACTGGATGATCATCAGAGCCTCCCTGAAAACAGGACGAAATCAAAGGGAAGAATCTTGTCAGATTGGAAACAAAGCACAGAAACCATTGGTTCCCAACCAGGTACCATATATGTACCCCAGGGGGTGTTTCCATTATTGAAAAGATTGGGGGAGTATCTAATTGGAAAAAAAATATTATTTCATGAATTATATTTATACACATATTATGTCAACTGAAACACCTTAACGCTGCAGTTTAGGATTGAAAGTGTGTGAGAACTTGTTAAAAAGTGAGCAGAGAGGTCAAAACAGTTTTAAAAAATAATATATAGCAATAGTAATATATAAATTGTAAAAAATATCTATCTGTAAGTAACAGACAGGCTAAACAGCTGAAATTGCTAAATGTGTATAATAATGGTGAGCTCAAAGTAATGGATTAACTGGTAAAATATTTACCTAAAAATAACAGATAAACGGTTGAAATAGTTGGATAAACACCATATTAATGGTTGAAGTAGTTAGATATGGTAACTGATACATTGTTTATATTTTAGCTAAAAACAACTTATAACTTCTGGTTTAAATTCAAATGTGGAACATCACTGGCGGTGGTGTTGATGAAGGAGCACTTGAGCTCATGTGACGGGGCTGTGGGGGCACATCAGACGTAGACAGCGTGTTGCTTTTAGAGCAGTAGAAGCGAAGTTCAGATCAAGTGAAGAGAGGAAGGTCAAAAAGATTTATCCGGGAGTTCCCCGTCTATTTATTTAGTGACTTCTCCTTGGTGCTTAATTTTTGGCACTAATCCTGCACCCGTCCAGTCTCTTGTGTCTAATCATACACTGAGGGATGCGACATGAAATCATACACCTAATGCCGCTTTTGATGTTTCATGACTGTGACCAAACGGGGTTACCAGATTGATTTAGTCTCAGTAGAATGGCGTCTCGCGGCCCTAAATATGGACCCAGATCAGACCGGTCAAGGACTTCCTGTCACTGTTTACAGGGTGAGTTTGAGTGAGTGTGCACACGCCGGGGTTGGAGGTGACTGAAGGAGGGTGGGGGAGCTGATTGCATTTTTGCCATGACTCCACGCTGGGTGCCTCTCAAAGGTGAGAGTCTGTGTTTATTTAGAAACTAAAGCCCTCTGTCCAACGGCCGACTTAAATCCTCTGTCACCCGCCACATATCCCACCAATGCACTCACTTAGAAGTACAGGCGCCGCGGACAAAAGGGGCCAGGGGCCATGAGGCACGGAGGGGGCCGCGGGTTGTATTTTTAGGGAGGGCCCGAGCAGCTGCCACTTGACACATGTCGCCACCTGGCTCTGAGGACACCGTCAGCATTGTTTAATTTAGAGAGAGTGGATGGAGAGAATAGCCGAAGACCTGAAACGTGTGTGTGTGTGTGTGCGTGTGTGTGTGTGTGTGTGAGGGTGGGATGGAGCCCTTATTAACAGTACGGCCACACACATGCCTGGTAACCATACAAGGGCAAGCACACGCCTCACACACGCCGATAACACTGCCCTTGCATGCCGCACATACTAGAGCGAGGGAGTGAACACTAAGGTATAGTGTATCACAAGCTGAAAGGCTCGCGGCCGATCGTGTTGCTATTGAACCTGTTCAGAGAAGCAACTGTTGAGGGAGGTCTTTTTTATATACCATGTCTTCACCTTCCTGTGAAGTTCAAAGGCTTTCGTGCGCCTATGAATATATTCTATAGCCACTCAGGTTCATAAAAAAGAGAGTCGTTGCGGTGTTTTCACCTCCTCTCCGTCATCCTCTGCAGCTCCAGCCTCATGATTTTGCCACGAGCGGCGGCCTGCAGCAACGTCAGGACTTTGGCTAAACGCTCGTCCCTCAGCTCCTCGAGGTAACCCAGCAGGCCCGCCTTGAAGAACACCTACATGAGACGAGGAATGAAACAATGACCTAACCAAAAATAACTCAATAAATTTAAATAAATAAATAAATATGTGGGAACTGAAAATTGATCATGTAATTTTCAGAGAAGATTTTTGGCAACACTTTATAATGACTATCATTAATAAATGGTACATTTGTAAAATAAGTTAATTAAACTTTAGTTAAATGTTATTTCACTGTTCAATGTTTTATAAACCCTTTATTAAGCAACATCAGTTGCAACTGTATTATGGCCATCTAAATAATGTTTATGGATAAACTACACAGTATTTATTAACCATTTACAAAGTCTGACAAACATCAGCTGCAACTTTACAGTAAACAATTGCTTCATAAATAGTTTACAAAGCATTTTATTGTCAACAGCGAAATAACTATTAAAAATAGTTGAATTAAGTATAAATGTACCATTTATTGATGGTTATTATAAAGTCCCCCTCCAGTCAAAAATGTGTTTGTCTTCTTGTTCCCACAGCTGAATGTTTGAGCTTCACTCTGTAGGATGACGTATGTGCAGAGTTTGACACTAGAAAGCCGTTTTCACATTCAGGGCTGAAAGTGTAAATCTTCTCTGTGCTCCTTGAAAATCTGATTTTTTTTTACAGGCGGGCGTATGAGCATGATTTGTGACATCACAACACGTTTGAAAGCCAATCGTGCTCAAATATTCAGCACAAGTGTGACGTGGAACACTGAGAATGGACTTTACAGTGAAGTGGGAGACATCTTGTGTCCAGCAGTTCAACTCTACGGAAAGTATTTGCTTATTCATATATTCTGGAATATTTAATGAAGTAGCTGGAACAGGTGTCAGTTTATATGTCAGCCTTGGTACATGTGTGGAAGTTCATCTTCAAAGTTACTTTCACATGTTAATTAAAAAAAATACCATCACACTATGTTTTCATTTTTTAAATAACTTTTTAATAACCATATATTGTTGATTATTTTTCCATTCACACCTCTGCATTACACAAGCTGCTCCCTTCGTACCTTTGTGTGTCCGAATCTATACTGGTTGTGGTCGACATCCAGGGAGGCCAAGAGTTTCTCTGAAGCTTTCCTGCTGTCCACGAACTTATCATCTGGGATGGCATGGGGGTTCAGGATGCGGTAGCTGAACAAATGAACAAAAGAGTCCTTCAGGACTGATTCATAGTCGATCTCATGATATCCAAAGAGTGATCTGAACGTGATCCGTACCGCTGTTTGAATTCTGCGTACAGGATGCGGTTGGGGAATCCCTTCCTGCAGATCCGGATGCCTTCTAGCACACCGTTACAGCGCAGCTGGTGCAGCACCATGAATGGATCCATGATCCCTGTGCAGAGCAGGTTAAAAAAATTAGACAGGTCTCATTTGTTTATCTCCTAATGATGTGATATTGTGCCGTGTGTTACCTGGAGTCTTGGTCTCATTAGGGATGATGCAGCGGACAAAGTGAGGCTGGGTGCTGCGGAGGTTGGTCATCAGCTTATTCAGATTTTCCTGAAGGAAAGAGAAACATCGCAGATGACGTTAAATAATTAAATAAAAATGAGGATTCTATGTTTAGCGCAAAAAACAACAACAACCTCTTGATGGACTTTGTGCTCCTCTCGTGTGAAATCGCTGACGTAAAGGCGAGAGGAGCCAGCACAGACTTAAAGTGATGTTCATGTGATCATTGCCCTAAACATCACTGCAAGTCTTAACTGCCTCCGTCCCAGCTGTCCAGTGATGCCCACACTTTCTCACAGCACACAAAACATCGAAGATCTTTGGAATAACCTCAGTCAACATGAAATGGACCATTCAACCCTGCAGTGTCCGTCTCACCTTGTGAAGCTGAGACACGGTCTGGAACGAGGCTGCCTTCTTCCTCTTCTCCTTGAGGCCAGGCTTCGGGTCGGATACTGTAAAGGAATAAGCAGAGTGATTAATCTGACCGCTTTAAAATGTCGGCTTTACGATATAGTCCTCTGTTTGCTCTACCTGAGTCTGAGCTGACATAATTCTCGTACAGACACGCTAGCAGCTTGTTGGACGACTTCTGGAAACAGGCCACCACCGTCTCGTTGAGGGGGTCTTTATTTTTGTCCAGCCAGCCAAAGATGTTGTACGGTACCTGAATAAAACACAGGGATGAATTGAATTCTTGAGTTCTGAATGTAAGGATTAATACTGTGAGACTGTCTTAGGGCTTCGGTGAGAGCGCACTTACCACCCCGGCATAGTGCACCAGCTCAAAGTGGGCTTCGTACTTGCGCTTCTTGTCCGGCCTCGGTTTGAGGAAATTAGGCGACTTCCCGATGTGATTGTCATACATCTTCGCTTTAAAGCTGCTGTCTGAGGCCTTTGGGAACATGCACTCCTCTTCAAGGATGGACATGATGCCCATCGGCTGGAGCAAGAGCAGAGCGTCAGTCGAGTATTTACGATTAAACTTTATCCACTGTGGAGAAAAAAACCCCTTTACTTACCTTTTCGATTAGATCGATGCAAGCTTGAAGGTCCAGGCCAAAGTCAATGAAGGTCCACTCGATGCCCTCCCTCTTGTACTCCTCCTGCTCCAGGATGAACATGTGGTGGTTGAAGAACTGTTGCAGTTTCTCGTTTGTGAAGTTGATGCACAGCTGCTCGAAGCTGTTGAGCTGCAATGAAAGAGGAACAGGTGCTCAGAGCAAGCATTAAAGGAGAGCAGCATGAAAAACGTGAGAACGTGGTACGGGGATTCATCCCGCGGTATAAATCAGTCATCACAACGGGAGGAAAAGTTGAGGCACGGAACAAGGAAACACAAAACCAGTACTGGTACTGGTTTCCAGTAAAGACATTTTTAATATCAAATAGCTGAATAATGGAGCAACTTACTTCAAAGATCTCAAACCCGGCGATGTCGAGGACTCCTATGAAGTACTGGCGAGGCAGGGAGGTGTACAGGGTCCGGTTGATCCGTCCCACGAGCCATTTGAACATGCGGTCATATGTGGCTTTGGCCAGAGCACCGACGGCATAGTTTACCTACCGCACCCACGTACAAACACACACACACACACACACACACACACACACACAAGTAATACAGCTGTCATTCACATGGGTAGCCTCTGTTGCTTAGATACCAGATTCTAGAGTGTGTGGAGTGGCGAGTGTATTGATCGACTGAGGATTAAGAAGCTGCCCCTCATCAGCATAGTCGTCCAGGAGACTGAAGAGAAGCTGAACACACTGATTTTGTTCCTTCACACTGCAGCCCTGCTTTCAGTTTCCTCATGTTTCAGTTAATATTACAAACAAAATGTACAAAATATGTATCGTTAAAGTATTGAAACAAAACACCTTTTATCTCCTCACCTGTTCCACATTCTGTCCCTTCACCACATACTCATTCCCCACTTTCACTCTCGGGTGGAGGAGGCCCTTGATGAGGTCCGCTGAGCTGACCCCCATCAGGTATGAGGCCTTGTCCGCACCTGTCGCCCAAACGTTAGAAAAATCACAATCTTGCTTTTAAAACAAGCGATTATTTCGTGCCAAACGTCTCGTCACTCGCGCTCACTCTCAGTGCCGTCGGCCTCCGCCTGCTCCTCGCGCTGCTTCTGCTTGAACTTCATGTTGCCAAAGTGCATGATGGCCCCGACTATTTTATAGCAGCCATACTTCTCATCGGGAAGGAAGCCGAGGATGTCCATGGCATGCTGTGAAGACGCCGAAAAATCTACTCAATGCGCCGCCTTCAAATGCGGTTGAGTGTCTTTCCATGTGGGGAAAATAAAAGCTCTTACATCAGTGGCCATCAGCTCCTGTCCGTCATCCATGCTCTCCACAGTGGTCACGCCCTGAGAGCAGAAGTGGTAGTCGTACGGGTTGGAGGACACCAGCAGCATGTCTGGAAGAGAGGAGTTTTTTTTAAGAATCACGTCACGGTCCTACCAGCAGCACGTAATAAAATATCCGAAGCAGCGGGAGCGACTAACCGAACAGTTCTGGTTTCTTCTGCGACATGATCTGGTAGTAGATGTGGTAGCTCCTCTCACCGGGCTGCTGAAATATCACTCTGGATTTTTCCAGGAGATCTGAAGGGCAGAAAGAAGAGAAACATGTGTTCATGTGAGACACGAAACAAGAAGAGAAAAACATGATGAGCACTATGTTTAACTTACATATATCAATGTCAGCTGAGGCTAATTTGCCAGTCGGTCCAAAGTGGATCCTGATGAACTTGCCCTGTGGGGAAATGTGCAAAAAAAACTATGAAATTCTCCAGAAATCAACCAACAAATGCTCCATATGAATGTTTATATAGTATATTAGCTATAGGCACTGGTGGAAAGTAACTGAGTACATTTACTCAAGTATGGAACCATTTTCTACTTCTCTATATGTTCTACTCCGCTACAATTCAGAGGCGAGTTCTGCATAATTTACCTCACTACATTCTTTTAACCACTTAAGTGACTCATTACTTTGCAGATTTAGTTGAATGATACAAAACTGCAATCAACAAATAAATGATGTGACGACCCATCACACATGGGTAACCAAGTACATAACCTGTAATCACTAGGGGGCTCTCTAACAAAACAGCTCAGAGTCCGAGCCTGCCCTCTGGATAATAAACACCAGAGTCACATCAGATTCTGCTCTGATCTGAAGCCGTTCACAGCTTTTTGGGATTAAAAAGTGGATTCATCTTCACTCCTGTTTATCAACCTGACCGCAGCAGCCATCCGCTCCATTGTCGGGTGTTCGTGCACTGTGATGTTGACTGCAGACTGGAGCCGGAGTGGAAATGTATTTTACTTCATGAGCATAACGTTACAGAGAGGATAGGGGGGAAAGGAGAAAGAGAGAACCGGGGTCTCTGCTGAGTGCTGAAGTGGTGTGTGCTGTTGCGCTTTAACATTAGCAGTAAAGTTATAAGCTTGTTGCTGGCTGAGTAACCTGACAAAACACAAACTGATCCCTTCGTTGGTGGTAACAAACTATAAACAACCACCGCTGCTGATGAAAATCTACTTGACGTGATTCAGGCATAAATTTTCACTAACGGATGTAATGTTTTACAGTTTTATTCGTAGTTAACGTTCGAATGGCTGAATTCTCATATTATTCCTTGAGGTCAGCGATTCATCAGACTTCAACATTGAAGTGATTGAATTTATAAATGCATCAATAATTCTAATCTATAGTATAATAATCATATGCATTACGATGAAATATGCCTTTTCTGCATAATTTTAATTGTGAAACTTTGTTGACTAATTTCATACCTTTACTTAAGTACATGATCTGAGGACTTCTTCCCGTCTGTCTACAGGGAACTTTTAGGTACTCACAAAACGGGATGAGTTGTCATTCCTCAGCGTCTTGGCATTACCAAACGCCTCCATGGCGGGGTTCGCCTCGATGATCTGATCCTCCAGAGTCCCCTGGGAGAGAAGAGTAAAATGTAATAACGCCACATTATTTTAAACGTGACCATTTTAGTTTAAATCATTGTTTTTCTGCAAATAAAACTCACCCCTGTTTTAGTGGCAGGACCTTGCTGCAAAAGAAAGCAAGTGAGAAGCCTGTGAGCGTCGTCTCATATAAACCACGGCTGAATAATGATTCACAACCAAAGGGGAACATCAGAACCAACTGGAAAATTAGGGACTGATTGTTAAAGCTGTGATAAAAAACCCAAACACAATGGCCACCTTGTTTTATATGATGAAGTGCGGTGAACGCAGGGGGGGCAAAAAGGTAGGAAAAATGACCAGGAAACAACACAGAAAAGTCAAAAGCAAAACTCAAAGCAAGGGGAAAGAGAAAAAGAAAAAGTGAAAAGACATGGGAAGGAGAAAGGAAAAATAGTTTAAAAATCAATAAGAAAGTGGCTGAAGGGGCGACACACATGAGGGTGAAGACATGAATGTAATCAGTTCTCACATTCACCATTCCGACAGTGAGGAAAATGTATGGGAACTGTTTAAGGGGAATACACTGAAGGATTCCTGGGACCAAAGAAAGAAAAAATGAAGAAAACAAAAATAAAATACAGCAAAAAAAAAAAAAAAAAAAAAGCTGGGAAACAAAAATATGGGTTGCCACATCAGCCTTACTCCTTTTTTGGCAGGGTTGTCCCCAAGAGCTGCCACAATGGCAAAATACTGAATGACACGTTTCGTGTTGACAGTTTTGCCAGCACCGGATTCTCCGCTATAGGAGTGTGAAACAATAACAAAGTGTACACACATACAGCAGAACAGCAAAAACTGGTCACAAAACTGGCAAAGGTGGTGTAAATCAAAATCATTACACTGCACGTTAGAAAACAGGAAGAAAAAGAAAAAAAGTGAGGGACAGATTTCAGTAAAAAGAGGAAAAAAAAAGGTCAAATCTTTACGGTGGCTGTGTGTGAATGATACAGTCATAACTGTCTGCTTGTTTTAAACTAGTGACTTGAAAAAAGACATTTTGTGACATTTTTAATTTGATACTTACGTGATGAGCATGGACTGGTTCTCGCGATCTGATGAAGACAAAACAACACCAGGCAAATAATGAGTGTGTGTGATTATATTTGGTATCAGTGCTCGATACTTCAGTGTATAGGAACACTCACTGCGCAGCATGTCGTTATACGCGTTGTCTGCGATGGAGTAGATGTGCGGCGGCGCCTCGGAGCGGCGCTTGCCTTTGTAGGCGGCGACCACAGGGGCCGTGTAGACGGGCAGCCATTTGTACGGGTTCACCGTCACACAGAAGAGCCCGGAGTAGGTCTGAGGAAACAGGAGAGGCTTTATTCCTTTTGTTCTTTTGTATTTATTAATAGTGACATTTAATTTTTTTGCATCTTTTATCTTGCTTTGGCTTTATCTTTTTTCTTATTTCCTTTGCCCTTCTGGTGGATTTATTTGACAGGACAGGCGAAGAGTGGCAGGGAAAGGGGAGAGAGAGAGAGAAGGGACAACATGCAGCGACGGGCCACTCACTGGAATTGAACCCCGGTCGCCGCTGCGAGGACGCAGCCGCTGTACACGGGGCGCACACTCTACCAATCGTGCTATTAGGACGCTCCGTTTTAATTTGTCCTAATTCAAACTTAATCTGGTCTTGCTCTGTTTGACCTGACTGTCACCTTCTGAGTATTTTGCTTTTTTTCTTGTCCAACTTCACATCTCATTTTTTAAAAAGGTGCTTTATAAAGTAATTATTATTATTATTATTACTACAATATTAACCCTCCCTGATGCATCACCTAAAGCCTCAGTGAGCAGTTCTGCTCTTCTCTGGTTGACATTGCTCAAAGTGTAATTTAATCTGGATAATCATGCCTCCAAAGGGAACATGGAAACACGTGAGAGGGGATGTACTCACATATATCATCCACGCAGCGTAGCGTCTACGCAGGTTGAACAGCACAGAGGCCTCGTTGAGGTGCGTCAGCATGGCCATGTCTTCCATCATGTCGTACTTAGGAGGGTTCATTTGCTGGACGTCACCGTCCTTCACGGTCAGAGTCTGAAGGGATGGACGCAGGCAGACATGAGGAAGATGTGGCTCACAGTTTAGGTTTTTCCATTCATCACTGCAGATGAAGCAATCATCACTCACCCTCCCATCTTTGGTTTCAACAGTGACTTTGTCACCGCTGATCTCCTTGATCTCAATCTCGATGTACGCCTCTTTTTCATCAGGGACCCAGGCTCGCTTCTTACCTAGAGGAACAGCAGAGGGTGTGGGCTGAGTGGAAACTCTCCAGGATACAAATGTTGGCAGAGATAATAAAAAAGTAGAGAAAAACAAATGGCTCCAAATCATCACGCAAAAGCAGAATTACACACTGGCAGAAACATTTATCCAAACAGGTGAGTTATTCAAGAAGTTATTTTAAAACTTTATTGATATAGAAAACCTTATCTCAGCTAATGTGTAATCGGAAAGCCATTTTAAAACTTTATTTAAACTTTAGAAAAGCACATTTCAAAAACCGTTTATGTTTCTGTAACATTTTATTTATTTTCAAAAACAGTTTGGTTGTATTGTCTCATCTGTTTCCAGAACACATGATCTTTAAGTTCTATTGTTTATACATAGTTTGATATGTTTCAATACTGTCATGTCTTTAAAAACAACAAATGAAAGTGCAGTGACTTTGTGCGTAATCTTACACCATCGGCTAAATTGTTTGCCTTATTTAAAAACAGATATGAATTCAATATTAAATCAAAACTGAATTAATTTATGATATGAGTATATATAATATCTAATGTGATTCGCCCTCCAAGTTCCCTTATTATCCCTACCGTCAAAAGCGACGGTCTGCGCCGCCAGCTGCTCCAGGTCAGTTTTGCGTAAAAACGGTCCAGCCTCCCCGAACTCCTTCATGTCAAACCGCGACATGCTGGCAACTCCTCGCCGGGTCCCAGAAACCAGAGAGACGGACGAGGTGAGGAACTCCTTTTGGTAAGAAAACAAAGCTTTTCGTTAGAGTCGTTAAAGCTGCTTCTGTCACTTCAGTCTCCCGCTACCGATGAAAACGCGAAATCGCCGCTTGTGCGTTAAGAGCGCGAATCCAACTTCACCAAAATGAGAAGGAAAATACAGAAACGTGTGGCGCGTGAAGTGACACGTGCCGGGGATGGTTAACAGTATCGCCACACTTCTGTAAGCGAAATTAATTCTCTTCGAGAGGTTTAAAGGGCGGCCAGCCCGCGCGTAAAGTGCGTAACAAACGACCTACCAAACAAAGGCGCAAAGCTGTCCACTCACTGACCCCGGGACGACCACAACGAAATAACAACGTGCCGAGATGTGCCCTCCTTTATACTGTGTTCCTCAAGGTCACGGTCAGTGCACATTTGTCCCTCATTAGCATATGCCACCTCCTCCGGCGCCCATTGGTGCTGAGCGCCTGTCTCAATTGACACAAAAGGAAAGCTACGTTTTTGTCATTGCGTTAAACCCAAGCCGGCTATTTTTGTATCCCAGTTATTTTGTGCACTGTACACACTGCGAGGGAGTGGGAGAGAGCTGCACGAAGAGCATCCCTGTATGGGGGGAATGTTTTCACTCTGTGGGGTTTTGAAGGGCAGGGCATCATTGCCTCTGACGGGACGGTGACATGTGTCCACGTTGAAGAGGCAGTCATCCGAGAAAAAAACACCAAACACATGCACAGAACATGAAAAACGTCTAGAGTACATATCTTTAATTTGAACACTTTAAATTGTACTCCTCTGAGCTCATGTCACCCTTAGGTAATAGCCCTGCAGCTTTTGTGTCGTTAAGTGCCAACAGAGATGTTTGCTATTGTGTGTGGCCACAGAGGATGCAACCTTAGAGGAGATTATTTCAGGAGCGGCGTGGCATTAAACATGCTACTATAAATACACAACATTATATTAATAGAGAGAAACATGGCGCGTGGCTCCGGCCACACAATAAAGTCCCTCACTTGAATTTAAAAGCAATAAAACATGAGCGACGACTGATCCGAGATATATGAGGTAAGATTTTAGACGTCATTTTAATGTGACTTAAGCTTTCCCTGACGCTGCAGCCAGCGTTGTCTCGAGCTCCCGAGCCTCGGGCCTCAGATGAAAACGTGAAGTGTGTTGGGAAACTCTCCTCTGATAGCGCCGTGTGTGATATTGTCGCGCGTAGCTGCTGTTATTGTGTGTATCCAGTGATTCTGGTATGAGCAGAGTGCTCTCACACTCTGGCTCCACCAGATCTGACCTTCAGAGCAAGGGGAGAGGTTGGTGCCTGGTATGAGAGCAGGGTGACAGTGCAGCATGGGTGGTGGTGGTGGTGGTGGGGGGTGGGGGGGGAGGGGACCACAGTTTCTCAGAATAGACAAAGCCAGAGTCCAGCATTCCTGATAGGGAGATTGACTGTTAACTGCGTCCAATTCTGCAAAAGCCGTGGAGATAAGCTGAAGACGGGCGTCTGCTGCCGGCCTGTAACTCGCTCTAACTTTTACAAACACTGCGAGGCGATAAACTGACCTGTAACGTGACGGAAAGAGTTTCCATCAACGCACACAAACGCAGAGAGAAACGAGAAAACACACTCCCACACGGATGTCTTGACTCGCGCGGTGGCCATCTTTGTTGATGCCGCTATCTGTTGCCGTGGCAGACCGGGAGGTGTTGCCGCGATGGCTCAAACTTTCTTGGGCATCAGTGAGATAGAGCGGGGCCGGAGCTATTCTGGGACGAGGGGCTCTTCAGAGAGCCAGAGGCTGGTTTGTGTACTATGTCACTTGCTGCACCATTTGAAAAGCTGGCATGCTGATAACACATGAGGAGGAGATGATTCCCAAAGTCCCCAGAGCTGCTGGCTTTAAATAAGTCCACATACTGCGGCACGTAAACACACACACACACATAGGGAAGTGCTCGCAGCGTTAGCGTCGTCCCTCAGCACATCTCTCTGCACCGACACACTGCAGCCCACTGCAACAGCTGACTTCTCACAGCAACAGCTCTCCTTTCGTCCCCAGTGTTCCTCAAAATCATTTAGACCTGAATGTGGCCAGGCCCATTAATACTCATGTTTTCATGATTGGACATTTGTGCAGCTTTGAATTACCTTCTCATATAAAATGACCACGCTGACGCCCAGCCTGAAGGCCTCGGGCCCCAAACGCTGCACACGGCTCTCAGCTCGTTCTGGGGGATTGGCCGGCCGACAGTTCGGTGATGTGCGAGCGAGGAGGCGACATTTTGGGCATCAAGACTTGATCTGGGGGTCGGTCACAGTTGTTTTAGATCATCATGCACCGAATGCCAGCAGGCTTAGGCAGCGAGATGGAGAGAGATTGGGAATTATGAGTGCAGTCATTCTCAGCAGCGCTTAATCACACACGGCACAGTCGCATCGCTCTGCATGTTCCCCGCTGCACAGGTGGGACCGGCCGCCACGAACAGGGCCGTCCAAACCTTACTTCACTGAAATGAACAGCTTTAAAATTCAAATACTACTTTTATATTGTTTTTTTTATATGGAAAAAGTACATTTACTCAAGTACTGTACTGAAGAACAAATGTGAAGTACGTTACTTACTTTCTACTTCTGTTCCTCCACTCTTCAGAGGCAAATGTTCTATACAAATGTTTCCTTCTCTACAATTATCTGACAGCTTAAGTTACTAGTGTCTTTACAAATTATGATTGTTTGCACAAAATATAAACTACACAACAGTTTTACATTAAAGGCTGAAAGGATCAGACAGGAAATGTTTCAGAAACTATTCTGATAATTGTTGGAGTTTGTTTTCAGGCAAAACCATTTAAAGGTTCCAGCTTCTAAAATGTGAAGATTTGCTGGTTTTCCTTTTAGTTATTTTAACAATTGTAATTTATTTGTAAAAATGTTGAGGTTATAATATATATATATATATATGTATATATATATATATATATATATATATATATATATATATATATATATATATTAACCAACCTACAATCAACTGACTAATAGAGAAAATAATCAACAAATGATAATCATCCATAATTATCATCCATAATGAAAATGATCAGCAGTTGCAGTCTCATATAAAATCATTCAAAATGAGCTTCACCTCAACAAACAGTAATATCCTGCTTTTACATTAATGCATTAGGAATTGTAAGTTATTATATAATATATACTTGTATAACAGTTACGGGGAACATTTCTCTGCTTTGAGCAATTTTAATTTGATATGTTAAAAACATTAATATTTTCACTTAAGGCACTTTCTGTTTTGTCAGTAACAGTATTTTTAACATGGGAAAGAAGTTATTTTAATTAAGTAAAGGATACAATCAGCAATCAATGCTTATTTATCACCACACACACACACAACACACACACTGGTAAAACAAAAAAACAAAAACAACAAAAAGAAAACGACCTCAGTAAAGGCTCTACTTCTCATACTGAAACTTAATAAGACTAAATTCTGGAGCTAAATTCTGTCTACTGTTACAGCGTGTGAGATGTCTGCACAGAGCCTAAAGGACTCTGTCCTCAGGCTGAGACTCCTCAATGCTCCTCCACCGTATACATTTATTTTCTCTTATGTAGCCTGAAGGGACTCAAACTAAATTTAATTCTAGAACTTCTATAACCTTCAGCCTTTTAACCATCGTCTCCCTCTCCCATCGTTTACTTTTAATCTATTAAAGCAAGCTGAGATGCATCTATTTAAAAATGGGTGATAAATAAAGTTTGTCATTGTCATTACAATTACGATTGTAACAATTAAAAATTAACGAATGAAAAAGTGCAATAAAAGAAAAAAACTAATAACACAAAGTGTCAGTCTAATATGGATATTAATTAATCTCTTTATTTGTCTGTCTCGTGTTTTTTGTTGAGACATTTTCTTTCAGTTAAAAATGTTACTTTAGCTGTATACATTTTGTTTTGTACACTCTTTGTTTTAAATGTCTTGTTTCCGTTATCATTTTCTTTCCTCCCGCTCTGTTAAAAGTGCTGCGTTACTTGCTTGTGGGGACAAATATTACGATCCCTGTTTTGCTCTCGCGCAGTAACCTAAAAATGGGCGGTGAAGCAACGTTTCATTTTGGATCAAAGCATTCATGGAGGCTGGATATTTCTGTAATCGCCTCGCGCCTGCCCACAATACCTTGCAGCAACTGTGTGGGCTCAGGTCTTAGCCATCGCTTCATCAGAGTGGAGACGGGCTGACGCGTGGCACAAACACACTCTAAAGCCCCAATTACTTGAACCCCCCCAACCCCCGCTCCACCTCCCTGACATCCACCCATACCCAGGCAACAATAACACACAGCAGAGCTAATCAGTCTTTTAGCGAGCCGATTGGAGGCCTGATACCTCAGCTATTAGCCTCTGGCTCCAGACAATAGCCCATCTCTCATTGTGCTAAGTTGTGGTCTGGGTCAGTGGGCCCGGCCCGCCTGGCCAGCCCTGCCCTCAGAATGCATGGCAGCCCTCAGCTGTCTTTCTATTTCAGGAGCATGGAGGCATACCTCGGCCCAGCTGGGGCATCAGAGACAATGGGCATGCTGCCTTATCCAAACACAGGCCCGCAGACAATCTGACGCACTCCAGGATCCCAGTGAGAGCCCCGCTGCAGCCCCTCCTGCCCAACAAGGCACAAGGAAAGGGTTAACAAGGCTGCACGGACACTTAGTCACATCAGTCAGGAGCTCCGAGACTCCCACTAAACACACATCGACAAGCAATCCTTTGTAAGGGGAGATAAATCTGCTGTGAGATGTGTGATAACAGACAGAAATGTAGCGAAGAGTAAACAACTACACTCAGTTTTATCCGTGGACAACAGCTCCACTGAGGACGTGAAGTGTGTGCCGTCGATCTTTTAGAGTCAACTGATGCGAATCATTGAGAAATAAGTGTCTCAGTGAAACCAAACATTTTTTATTTGTGTGTGAGTTTTTAGACCGACCTTGTAGGGCTGCATCGATCGATGAGTAGTCAATTGTCAAAGTAATCGTCAACTATTTTGGTAAAAGATTTAATCGGTTTGAGTCATTTTCCTTTAAATAATAAAAGTCCAAATTTTCTGATTCCAGCTTTGTAAATGTTTTTACTCCTCTGACAGTAATCTGAACATCTTTGGATTGTGGGTAAAACAAGACATCTGAGGATATCATCTTCATCAAACACACAACATTTAGCACCATTTTCCGACATTTTGCAGACCATCGATTAGTATAGAAAATGACTGTCAGATTAATCGACAATGAAAATACTGTTTATTTTTCTGACTTTCTGAAGTGTTTTTACAGTGAATCTGTGCTCATCCTGACGTCTGTACCGAAGACTTCAGCGCACACAGAGTCCTCCTCTTGGTTTTTGATTTCCTGTGTTCAGGTTCCAATGAAATCACAATTTATAACCAGCGGGCTTCAGTTGCTTGACTCTAAATAGACTTGGAAGGGAAACCTGTCTAGCTGCTTGGAAAGACCTTCAGTTAGTGACCTACAGCATCTCGCTGTCAGGGCGGACATGGCTTCACCTAATTTACTGTCCGTCCCATCGCGGCTCCGTTAAAGATGTCCAGGGATGCAGGTGCCGCTGCTCGACCTCGGACCATAATTGCTGTTTAGACAGAGCCGCTGTCACAATGAGAGGCATTTCAGCAGGCCGCGTGGTGGCTCTTTCACAGTTTACACAGGCTCCCAGCCCTCGTATATTTCCTTGCAAATGCATTCACGCATACACCAAAGTGCACGCATACACACCAACACCGTCGCCACCTATGCCATGGTACGCCACGTCACCTGTTGCCTGTGGCAACTGCTCAAACACACACGAAGAGAGAGAGAAAGAGGGAGAGGGAGAGAGCGAGCACATGTGTTACACCATCAAACTGTGGGTTCAATTAGTTCGCTCGGTTGCCAGGCAGAATGTGAGCAAAAACTGACACGGATCATACGGAGGACCTTCAGCAAACACACCGAGCCTCGGCACTCAAACACTCCTCCATTTAAAGATTAGTACAAGTTTAATTATACATTTCTAATAAACCAAACTTTCAATGACCATTGTAAATAACACATAATGGCCTCATAATTAGTTAATAAATCATTTATTCGGGTGTTATCAGTGGCTCCTGCACAGGACTCATTCGTTTTCTGAACATCTCTGTCGCTGTATTGTTGAAGCGGAGGGAAACTGTTTTAACGGCTTCTTGACCTTTACAGCAGCGGGCCCCACGGCTTACCTCGAAGACAGAAACTCTCAAGCCTATATTAGTCACTCACTTTTCTAATAAACCATCACATCTGAATTAGCTAACGTTAATATAGGCTGTCAGTAAATGCAGTCCAGAAGATGAGTGTTGAACAGTTTAATGGTGCTTCCTGATTTGTCTCAGTCTCTTTGAGTCATCAAATTAAAATCACGACTCTGAAAACAATGTATGAAGTCCACAGTTCATATTCTCACAGTAGAATATGTATCCTTGTGTATTTACTTTTAATATATTTGTATTTTAGTATTATTTTCTCCCTGTGTAAATGAACTGTCCATATGTAACCGTAACCCTTACAAACAGAAACAAAGCAATTGTCTTTAATCTTGAGTTACCCCTTGAGGATCAAATAAAGTATTTCAAATTGAATATCTTGTTGCTTTTATCTTGAATTTAAATGTACGTGTACAATAATCTTTAAACTGATCCAGTGACACGTTTGGTTAATCTTTGTGATTTCTCCTTGACTTTTGAACTCTGTTACTCTTGCACATCTTCATTAACATGCTCATTATGTAAACACTGGCATGCAGAATATTAAAGTCAGCTGCCATAACCTTTAAATGTTAAGGTTTTATATGATCAAAAACCTAAATATCAGAAAAAATAAATTGTGTGTGTGTGTGTGTGTTTGTGTGTGTGTTCAGCATAGGGAACTACAACTAAAGTTTTGTTACACAATCTTGTGTTGTAAAATGACGACTAAATTAATACTGATTCCTGTGATTAGTTGTAAATTTCAGTGCAACTTAAATGTCACTTTTAGTTTACAGATAAAAAAAATCATGTTTTCTCATTTCTCAAACACATTTAAACTACATAAAGGAAACTGAGCTCGATGTCGGTCCCACAGGTCGTGTAAATACAGCAGGCCTCTTATACAGACGGAGGATGTGAAAGTACAGTAAGTACTGTATGTGCTGTGCTGATCTGGGGGAGAGGTGGACACAGAGGAAGAGACAAAAGGACATGGACAACATGCTCATGTGTGAAGCCATCAGAGCGGAGGCACACACAGGACAGCTGCACCAACTTAAAAGAATTTCGTTGTCCTGCGTAAGCAGATGTATGGCAGCTCTGAGAGGCAAGTGAGATTTACATTTTTTTTTGGTAATCCATTTCTCTTAGACTAATCGAAATTGTTTTAGAAAAGTTGCTTTAATTTTGATCTTTGAACACAAAAGAAATAAAAAGTTTTGGCAGTTCAGCGATTTCTTGGCAGGATCACTGACACCAATATGGCAGACACTCAGATGCTTTATGGCAACATACAGCAGTGACGAATGAGGTAAAATTTGTCTATATGTCACAACATATGTCAACTACATACTGTGCATACTGTATATGTCTATGTATGTCTAACACATATAACACATATATATGTTTATAGATATGTTGAAAGATGTCAAGTACATTTAAGTCACTATATATAAAGACCTCAGACTGGATGCAGAAGATGTTAAAACTTGTTTCCTAATCAATAACATGAATTAAATCAAACACATTGTTGGTTCCAGAGCTGATGGGGGAAGCAGCTGAGGAGTGAGCCATCTTGCTTATTGGCAGTTGTGCAGGATGTACATCAGGGTTGTGACAGTGCAGATTAAAAAACATTTCCAGTCAAAAGAAGAGAGAAATTAAAGCTCACATGGTAGAAAACATGAATGCTTTAAGTGAAGTTATATTAAAATTATAATTCCTTAGAATGAATTTTTTGGATCTTTGACGATGGAGTGATTTTGTTGTTTGGTATTTACCAGGGGAGGAGAAAAAAATATATTTTTCTATGTTTCCTTAATCTGATTTGATCTAAATAGCTCTAAGTACTTTAGCTGAATGCTAACACATAATAAGAATCACCATAAACCTGCAGTTGACAACTATTTTTGCTTTAACTTATCATTCTGCAGTAATTACTCATATACAGTGTGATGGCACCATTCACCTGTAGATCCACCTTAACATGGCACTGAGATCAGGGTTTTCTTGGTCAAACTGGGGTTCTTACATTGTCATTATTTTAGTCATGTTGCTAACACTGTCTCGGTGGTGCCAACAGTAATGTCACAGGGAAACGCCAGGAGGGAGGAAGTTGAAAAGTTGTCTGCTTCTGCTTTATTAAATGATCTACGTCATGCGTTTTGCACAAAATGACGTGCTTTTTCCTGCTGTTACTGCTGACCTCACATCTTCACATCATATTGTGATATGCATGTGAACATGGGTGGCCTAAAACATAAAAATGTTTGGGAATCCTGGTTAAAGGTGCCAACAGCTGACGTATATCAAAGCATTCTGGGTACAAATCCAGGAGAGGGCAGTTGCCATGTGTCATCTCTGTCTCTTTGTCACATCTTCCATGGATTTCTCTTCTTTTTACCTTTAACTTTCTAACTTTTTCTTCTGAGTGAGACCTCAGATTTACCCGACTGGCTACTGCCATTATCCATTATTGAGGTTTCCACATGGCCTGTACATTATAGAGGGTTGATTTTCCATTCACACATCAAGACATCAACTTTCAACTCATGTTTCTAGGCTCCAGTTTTTTTTCAGTAGCTTTACCAACAGAGAGAGATCAGTCTCACCTACAGCTTCCTCTCCAGCAGGCCTCTGAGCGATCCTGCCAACATTTAACAGCTAGTCGGAGCTATGTGGGGCCCCAGGATGTCGAGCAGTGAGAGGCTGGAGCAGGAGCAGGTGAAGAGGGTCCTGAGGGAAAGCCCTGTGCTCCTGCCTCGCTCTCCAAGACGTAACAGAAGGATCAGGCTGGCATTCAGAGAAGTGCTACTTACCGGCAGCAGGCCAGACACTCAGACAGCTGGCACCGTGTGTGTCTCAGGCCTCCTCTTCTCCCACTGCATTTAGCGCACAATACGGCAGTGTGTTCACAGTTTGTTGTCATCTCTTAATTGGCAGTGCGAGAATAGTGAGAACATCAAGAGGCTGGCGTCTCAGGAGGAGAGCTCTCACCTGGGGCTGCTGACAGAGCAGAGGTGACACAAAATCTAAAAGGATTTTTGTAAAGAGAAAAATGTTTCCTTCAAAGAAAGTGTCACAGGACCTTCTGTCAGCTGTGTGTCAGAGAAAACAGGACTGTAAATGTGAAGCAAATGTGCCCTTTTGGTGGAAAC
This sequence comes from Lagodon rhomboides, assembly GCA_039737535.1. Taxonomy (NCBI): domain Eukaryota; kingdom Metazoa; phylum Chordata; class Actinopteri; order Spariformes; family Sparidae; genus Lagodon; species Lagodon rhomboides. The sequence continues at coordinate 9,784,275 of CM077785.1, read as the reverse complement.
TTTGTGAACCGGACCAATGCTGCCCTCTACTGCCACACAGCACGAATCACATGTCCACACTGAATGTTCACATCACATTGTTGCCTTTATGATGACATCAGTCTCGTCTCAAATTAAATGTCAGAATTTATTTATTCATACTGCGGCAGTCACACCATGATCCTCTGAAATAGAAGGAGATACATACATTCGTAAAAGGAAAAAGTAGTTAAAATGGAGAATACGTAGACACTAAAACACTAATGTGGTTACACTTAAATAGTTTTTGTTGACCTTTAATCCACAGTTGCATTACAGCCGTCGCCATCTAAAGGTGCAGATGTTTTCTCATACATGTTTTAAGCATTATTATTTCAAACTGGAAGAAAAGATGCATTAATCTTTTGTTGATTCTAACTGGACTGGAGGACTTAGCGATTGAGAAGGCTTATTGCAGCATGGAGACTGTTAAACAGTTAGATTATCTCTCCAGATGTGATTTATTGCGAGGATGTAAAGTCAGCCAAGAGAAGAGAGTTCAGGGAGCTTTTTCTTTTTTCCTTTCTCCTTTTTTAAGCACAGGGCTTGGAATTGAACCCGGACTGCTGCTCAGCACTGTTTTCACAGGAAAATGTCAACTTTTACGACGAGAACGCTCTTGTTTTGTGCTACAGACGGTCACACAGCATTTTTCTCAATTTTCAGTAAGTCTTGTAACATGTTAGGAAGACATCACAGATCACAGATAGCACAAATGTGCGAATTAAAACTGCTTCATCATCCCTCGTTCTCTCTCTTTTATTATTATCATTATTGTTCATTACATTGCCTTTCCCTTCTTCCAGCTGCCAAGATGTTTATTTGATTTCAACGAGCTGGGGATGAAGATGACTATGTAATGTGTGTAAAAACATCTCTCTTGACCTTTGACCCCCACCAGGATGTTGACCAGATTAAGGACGCAGTGAAAAAGAAGACGGCTGAGGTTTATTCTTGACTCTACTGTCATACAGCTTTTCATTAGCCTGCAAAGAATAAAGTTCTAAATAACCTTTGAAGTTTTACACGCTCATTCCAACTTCTTTTTATTTCAGCAAATACAAATGATACGAATGGACACTGATACAAAAAGGATGTAATGAAGTGCTTTGCCTCCAGCATCCATGATGTCCATTGACATAAGATCCAGTCATTTCTAAATAAAACAAACAACTCTTATGTAGTCATTAGTCATGGCCTGAGGGGTATCATTTTCTAAAACCTCTGTCAAAGGTTTAATAGCGCTCAGTTTTATATTGTGGCAATCAAACAATTTAAAACCTTGATATTGTTTCTCATAGATTTTATAAAGCTGTGTGAAAACAGTCATTTTATATGATGTAACAGTTACACAGACACAGAAGTGTATCTTTTATTTGGGAAGAGGCACTGGCAGTATGATTTACCTCAGACGTGTGTGAGACTGTATCTAGAGAGATCTGACAGAAGAGAACATGTGAATTTATATCTTGCCAAATGAAAAACTGATGAAAACTGAATCCATTTTTTTTTTTTAAAGATTTGTTGTAAATGAATATAACTGGAATGGTCAATAAAAAACATCATCACAGTGACACAGTTAAGCCAGTGAATCAGAAAGAAGACTTACAAACTTTCACATTACACATTAAAGTAATGCATATTTGATGAGCTCAGACAGAGCTCAGTTGCACATTAAATGTATTTTGTCTCTGAGATTGTGGGAGTGGTGTCTGCTGCTTTGTCTCGATGTAGAAGCTTCACAAGTGATTATCTGAAAGTGACACACACACACACTCTCTCTCTCTCTCTCTCTCTCTCTCTCTTTTATTACTTTTATAAATGGAATCATGGTCATTATACAAAAAATGAACAAAACAAAACAAACAAAAAAATCCCCCAAAACCCTATGAAGTGAAATCAGATTTCTATAAAGTAATGTCAATCACTTAAAATTATGCAATGTAAAATAAGTGACTGCATAAGTAATCACCCCCTTCACATCAGTATTTAATAAATGCAGCTTTGGCCGCAATCACAGCATTGAGTCTGTGTGGATCAGACTCAATCAGGCTTGCACATCTGGACACTGCAGATTTACTCCATTCTTCTTTGCAAGACTGCTCAACCTCTGTCAGGCTGCATGGGGATCGGCGGGGAAAAGTCCATTTCAAGTCCAGCCACAAATTCTCTATTGGACTGAGGTCTGGGCTTCGACTCCAGAACATTCACCTGGTTGTCTTTAAACCATTTCTGCGGAGCTTTCGCTGCATGCTTCTGGTCATCGTCCTGCTGGAAAATAAATCTTCTCCCAAGTTGTAGTTCTCTTGCAGACTGAATCGGGTTGTCCTCCGGGATTCCCCTGTATTTTGCTGCATTCATTTTACTCTCTACCTTTACAAGCCTTCCAGTGCCTGCTGCTGAGGAGCATCCCCACAGCATGATGCTGCGACCACCATGCTTCACAGTGGGGATGGTGTGCTTGTGGTGATGTGCAGTGTTTGGTGTTTTACTCATTCTCAGTCTAGTCTGATGTCCAAAAAGCTCCATTTTGGTCTCATCAGACCAAAGAACATTCTTCCAGTTGACCTTGGAGTCTCCCACATGCCTTTGGGTGAACTCTAGTCGAGATTTAATTAGCTTTCTCCAACAGTGGCTTTCTCTTTGCCACTCTCCCATAAAGCTTTGACTGGTGAAGAACCCGAGCAACACTTGTTTTATGCAGAGTCTCTCCCATCTCAGCTGCTGAAGCTTTTAACTCCTTCAGAGTAGTCGTAGGTGTCTTGGTGGCCTCCCTGACTAATCTCCTTCTTGCATGGTCATTCAGTTTCTGAGGACTGCCTGCTCTAGGCAGATTTACACATGTGTTATATTCCTTCCATTTGTTAGTGATGGATTTCACTGAACCCCAGGGGAGGTTCAGTGACTTGGAAATGTTTTTGTATCCATCCCCTGACTGCTTTTCAACAACCTTTTCACAGAGTTGCTTGGAGTGTTCTTTTGTCTTCATGGTCTTCAGACACAGGTGTCTTTATACTACAATCACATGAGACACATTCACTGCACTCAGCTGATCTCCAGTTCACTAATTTGAGACTACAACAATTAGCTGGACCTCTGTTGAATTAGGTCAATCACTTTAAAGGGGGTGAATACTTATGCAATCACTTATTTTACATTATATTTCATTTTTACTTTATTTACCTTACTTTGTAGAAATCTGTTTTCACTTTGACATTAAAGAGTTTTTCTTTGTAAATTTCGTGTTTTGTATATTTTTTGTATATTGACCATGATTCCATTTATAAAAGCAATAAAAGAGTAAAACAGTTAGGTGGTGAATAATTTTTATAGGCACTGTACACTCTCCTTATGACTCACTCAATAACTCTAATAAAAGAGTACATTTAAGATCAATTTTTATCTTCATTACAGTGGCTATGGACGTTTCAGAGTAGATTTTAAGATCGTATCACCTTTAAGGCCCCTCAGTAAAGTTTACTCAATAAATCTTAAATCCCATATGGGCCTAAGTGTAGCCTGAGATCCTCCAGAAAACCAGGGTAACTGGCCTTTAGATATCAGGGCCCCATTGCTCTGGACTGACTCTCTTTGATTTCTCTATTAAGTCACACTTTTGCTTAATCAATGCCTTGGTGTCTATGGTTGATAATCTACTAAATCTAATAAACTCTATTGTTTTATCATTTCAATATCTTATTTACTTAATTTTGGTGTATTCTCAATTTAAATGTCCTTGATGTATCTATTTCTCATTAATCATTATTATCATTAAAATTCAGTTTTGTCATTTTGCTGTTGTGAAGCACTTTGACACTGTTTTGAATGATGCTGGACAAATACAATGTATTGTCTCATGGTGTCAGTGTTGCTTCTTCACCAGCAGAGGGCGCACTGCTCCCCTTTGTTGCCATCACGTCACAGTTTTGAATCCGTTCACATGTGGTCAGCTCAGCCTGAGAGGAAGCACAAAAGGAACTTTGTGAGTGAACTGCACCTTGCAAGCAGCTGCTTTTATGACTAACAGAGAGACAACAAAAGTTACATTTGACAAAATAACACTTTGTTGTATGTTGGTGTACTGTAAGCCAGCTCTGGGCTCATGTAAACCCTGACACACTTTCTATTTGTGTTCACAACAGAATAAAACTCATTCCACCTCACAGTCATTAACAAGGTGTTTCTCTGCGTTTCTCAATGACAGGAAGGGGCTATCTCATAGGAAGTGGAAGTAGGAGCGTCCCTCTCTCTCTCTCTCTATTTCCCACACACACACACACAAACACACACACACACACACACCCCCCACGGTCGTCCACTCGCCTGCCCATCCTGTAGCTGTGAGTGGTGCGAGCCAGGAACACCCCCTCTCTGCAAGGCTACGGCTGCCTGCTAGTGTTTTGGTAATCGTCATCCTCCCTGACCTGCTGGCCCGATCCTGGCGCCAGGAGTCTCCTCGCCTCCCCTCCAACTCCTCGAGCCAACTACCCCCGACCCCACGGATAATTCAGACCAGCTGTTGCAAGGTGCCTTGCCTACTCCCACCCACTATACTCACACTTGCCTCTTCTACAGTCTTGAGTTTGTCCCGGGGAAAGAGAAAAAAAAAAAACAGTCTGTGGGGCTTTTGGGCTTCTTTCTGTCTTTGCATGGGGTCTCACTGGTGCATAAAATAAACCCAAGTCAATCACTGGCCTGGTTCCTGCTCTGCAATAAATCAGCGCTGTGTCTGGATTTGATGTTGCAATATGGAAAGACACATTCAGAGGCCGTCGTGTCAAACTGCTTGATATTTGTTTTCTGGGTCTTTTTGAGTGTCGCTGACCTGAATTTCTCTCATTCCTCGTCGCGTTCGGTCTTAATGAAGTGGAATGTGTGTCACTGAGAAATGAGCGTCGAGGACAGACCCGAGTTTTGTTGCGGAGCCATCCCTTCATTGGAGTCACATGAAGAGCATGTGCGTCCACCATGATCAAGTGATACTGCGAGGGGATCGGGAGCTAGTGCCAAGGAATGTTTGAGGAGAAGGACGAGAAAGAAAAAGGCCACAGATCGTTTTCCCTCCTCTGTCGAAAAGGAGGTGTTCTCGAGCATGTGTGTGCTTCTCCTTTTGTACACTTGAGTGTTTTTGGCGTTTGGGGGCTCTGTGTAAAATAAGGTGCCTCTCTGTCTATGCTCTAACCGCAGCGGGACTTTGGACTGAGATGGAGGGGAACCCCAAGCTTTTTGATCCCCGCTCCACAACCCCAGCACTGCTGAGTAACGGCCCACAAGTGAACTGAGTACATGCGTGTGTGCGTGTGTGTGTGTGTGTGACAGAGGTTTGGATTGTTTTTTTCCACGGTGGCGGCGGCGGCAGCGGTGGTAGTGGTGCGGTTGCCTCACTGAGGAGCCGTGGATGGTTGTCAGAGGCCTGATGGAGGGGGGGATGGGGGCACTGGTACAAAGAGCTGTTCTGGTGGAACTATGGAGGAAAATAGTTCATGCTGCACTGGGATTTCCTGCCTTTGCCCACCCCTCCTCCACTCCCTCTCCTGTCTACCCGCTCTGTTCTCGACGCCCTTCAGCAGTATGGAAACAGCTCGGGCAACGTTTCAACTGGAGATGGGTGAAGCGGTTGATTTAATGAAAAAGACGGCGGGGATCACGGGGCGAGAGATCCAGTGTTGATCCAGACGCAATCAGGTTCCCATAATTCCATTTCCTCCCCTTAATCTGTCCAGCGACAGGCTTCGGAGCGGATGAATAGCTTTGACTACGTCTCATTCATGTCTCTCGCAATGACATGCAACATTATTGGACAGAGTTATCTGATCTCTTATCGCACACAGCTGGAATACACATTACTTGGCCCTGACACTGGCGCCGCGAATGGAGAGCAGAAGACAGCCACATCGCTGTTAAATGTAAGAGGGACAGGTGTGTCACCATTTGGCCGCCCCTCAGACATATCGCGTGGGTGTCAAAGAGGAGGCGGACAGGAGACGAGGCGGTCTGGGTTTAATGTTTAAACCAGTCCCCTTCTCCTTCTAGGGCTTTGATCTTAGGTGTCAGCGGCGGAGCTGGGGGGCATGTGTCACTCATTAGCGGCGTGGTGAGAGTGTGCTCGCTCACATGTTCCCCCAGCGTGGAGGAGAGGATGCTGTGAAAATGGCCGCTCATGGGGTGTTCCTGCTAATAAACCCTGGGGGTGGCGTCAGAGCATGTCGGGGGGGGGTGGAGCGGGAAAGAAAAAAAAAAAGAAAACTAGCAGGAATAGCAGTGCAGTCGACTCTGATAACTGTATGTGCTGAGGATTGCTTTTATTATGGCGCACACACACACACTTATGCTAAACTGATAGCACAGGAAGTGGAAGAGACGATTTCATTGAAAAGCCCCGCTGCCAGCGCTCACTGTCTTAGGAGGGGAGGGAAATGGAAACCAGATGTCCGAGATCCACCGTGAATATGTCAAAGCTCTCAGACTATGTCAGTTCCTCCACGTCCCATTGGTGGAGTGCAACTTTTCTGCACAGTCATCAGTAACGTCTATAATACTCCCTCCCCGCGGACATCTCGTACACTTCTTGGCCGCGGAGACTCCAGGAAAGAAGCTTCACTGTTCCAGAAGATGATTTTTTTTCCCCCCTTCTCTATTCCTTCGGTTTCAGACCTCACCGCATTCCTCAAATTTCAGGGTAACTTCCCATATCCCAAGGCTCCGTCGGGTGGCAAATCTCTCAGCACTCCTTTGTGGATAGATTGCTTTCTCTTGCTTGAGAAAATAACAAGCTATAGAGTAATGACTTAACAAGCAACAGGATAATGGCTTCAGCATGTGCAGGACTGTGTGCATGTGTCTGTGTGCGTGCATAGATTTGGGATTGCGGCAGTGCTTCCTTGCCTCTGTGTGTGTGTGTGTGCGTCTATTGTTTGGGAACCAACTGTGCAGAATCAACTGGTTCTTGGAGTTGTTTGAAAGTTGGACCGCTGATGAATAGATTGCTCTCCTCCAGGTCTGGAGCCTTTGGGGAATCAGCGGCCCCCGGTCCGTCCCAATGACAGAGACGGCCTGTGGGGTGTCGGTGGGAGTGACGGGTGTTTTCCATCATAGCCAGCTGCTGCGGAGGCCTCCCACACCGAAGAGTGTGTACGCCTCTGTGTTCACCTACGTCTGTGTGTTTGGATCTGGGGATGTTGGAGACAGTATGCGGTGATTTATGACAATATGAGAGCTGTCATGTGTGCTGTGTGTACGGGTGTGAGAAAACGAAGCAGATCGCTGATGTTTACTATCTGTGTTTTGATGCCGTGCATCTGTTCCTTGTGCTCGCTGCCTCGAGTTAACTTTCTTTGATCTCCATTGGAGCAAATGGAGAGCACTTGACGCCTCAGACATCACCGGTGACAAACCTCCAAACTCCACTTCCTGCCCCAGTCGGCCTGGCGTGGCTTTTATACCGTGAACATGTCAGGCTGTTCATGGGAAATGGCAATGCTGCAGATGCAATCGTGACTCAATTAACAATCCTCTTCCTGTCAGTGATGTTAATATGTGCGACACATTCACTCACCACAGCATGATCCAGCTTGCCCGAGTTGGTGCTTCTGCCTTTCGCACACAACTTTGTACGTTTCAGCAAATCAAAACCTTGAAAAGTGAGGAACAAGTGGGGAGCCGTTTCCCAGCGCGCTGCCTGATGCTGTTTACACGCTGTTCCACCATGACGTGTCCCAACAGGTGGGCACAGATCTGAGCTCTTTCGTAATGCCGTGTCAAAGCCTGCGGCGACAGCTCAACGTCCTCTTGCACCTTGTCTGGGAAAATATGCTCAGGTGCATTCCAGTTTGGCAAACAGGTGATATTTCCTCCACTGTCAGGTGGAGAGGAGTCCTTTTTGACTCATGTGAGGATGTTTTTTGTTTCTGTTTTAAGCCTTGCTGGTGGCTCTATGGATGGCAATTGTTGTCTGTTGTTTTGTTAGTTCACCACATTGATCCAGACTTAAATACCTCAACAACTCTTGGATGGATTGCCATCAGGGTGGTGACAGTCATGGGGATGAATCTGAACGACTGTTGTGATGCCCTGACTTTTTCTGTAGTGTTTCCAAGAGGTAGATATTCTTGTTTTCTAGGGAAATGTCTTCAAAGCTATGAGATATATATCTGTAAAATTTGGTACTGACAGTCTTGTCGCCCTCGGGATGAATTGTAATCCCAATTGCCATCCCTTAACTTTTCATCTCACGCCATCCCCCAATGAGAAACTTGTCTAACACTTTGGTTTAGAGGTGCAGTGTGTGGGATTTAGGAGCAGAAAATCCTGTTTTCATTAGTGTATAATCACTTGAAACTAAGAAAGTTGTGTTTTTGTTACCTTAGAATGAGCCTACAGAGGGAAGCTCCTCTTACACAGAGTTGTCTCTACAGTAGAACTGTCCCAACTAAACACTTGCTGTACAGAAGGCCTCTCATGTTTTGTTGTGGGTTTATTTTTTTGCGTTCTTAGCAGGGGAGCATAGAGAAGGGTGTGACGAGGGGTGTTCAGTTGGTCGAGATCTGCCACCGCAACACGTGATGCCACTTAATCCTACGCACTGGACCTTTTACATTTAACCATTAACATCAGCCCCAGCTGTATTTTGTGTTTAGGCTACATTAGCAAATGTTAGCAAGCTAAACTCTGATGAGGAACATGGTCGCCAAACATTAGCATGTCAGTGTAAGATGAGATGTATTTTTGCATGACATGTTGAAATGAAGACATTTCATCTGAAGAAGGGGGAAAATGTAATCTATTTTCTATCTAAATAACTATGTTTTAGACACTGGTTTATTTTGAGAACAGGCCAAATTTCATTCTTCTTTTAGGTAAAATCAGGGACTATTTAACGTGGTGCAATTTGCCTTTAATGGTTAAGATCGGCAGAGTGATTTGAGAGATTGTGAAATGACGCACCACCAGTGCTCAGTGTTCAGATGCCCTACAAAAGAGGCGGACATTAAAGTGTCAGAGGAACTGAGGAGAATTTGTCTCAGTGCTTTCTGAAAATAAATCAACTTATCAAGTTAAGGCGAGAATAATGAGCCTTACTTCAGCCGTGTCATTGTGAGCATGTTGGCTTGCTGAGGTTTTTCCTCACACAGCTGCTGGCATGCCTGTAGACTCTTGATTGGTTAATTAGAGTCACATTATTGTCATATATTTCATTCTTTTATGGTCAGCGGAGAATCTGCTTTGTCTGTTTAGTGTTCGGCTTGCTCGGATGCCACACAAGCACTGAGGAGTAATGATAGTTAAGTGGGCTGGGTCAGGATACTCTCTGAGAATCTCTTGTTTCCTGTCTCAGGGTAGAAGTCAGGTTTATTTTCTCCCTCCCTTCTCCTCTCCAGCCCCACTAGTCCCAGTGTGAGGCAATGCCCAGAAGGACACGCAGAGGAAAAGCAGCAGAGAGCTCAGGCGCCATCCATCCTTCCACCTCTCCCCCTTCTCCTCTCGCTCTCTCCCTCTTTCTCTCTCTCGCTATGCTTCTCACTGGCATTGAGTCCGCTGCAACACATGTCTCTGATCAAGTCCAGCCTGCGTCATCAGTTAGTAAACTCCAGGCTCCAGGAAAACCAACAGAGAGCACATTCATAGCCGGCGACCCTGTGACTGAGTGTGTGATTCATTACTCTTTAATATGCACCCCCTACCCCCATCCCCTAACCCACCCAACCACTTCTCCAATCCAGCCTTGGGGCAACTCCACAGCCTGATCAAATCCATCATTAAGCATACTTGTGGTGTTACCGCTGTTGGCCTTCTTATTTACCAGATGCAGCGGTTGTGTCTCAGGCCTGTTTGCAGCTCAGCAGAGGGGCATTAGCTCTCCGTTCCGACACTTACATCAGAACTTCACCGTGTCAAGCGCAGGAGAACTTCGCCGAAGATCACCCAGAGGCGACCGTGGAGAGGGGGAAAGTTATCAACTCCAAAACATTAGAGAGTAATGAAGTGCTCTCGAGCAAGGTGACAGACACTGAGAGGTGCTAATCTTGGTGAGAAGGGCCAAGGAAGTAATACATGAGGTGAGAGGAGCCTGGGGAGTACAGCTGAGGATAGGATGATAGCTTCAGTGCTATCTCAACTAAACAGTCTTGCTATTCTTAAGTATAAAGCATGGAGATGACTTGGTTTCCATTCCCCCCAGACAGCTGCCTCCTCACACCCTGCCCAGTGTTGTGTTTTATGATGTTATGTTTGCGGTGACTCCTTGGTATGAACAAAGGGAACTGAGTCGTACTTCGTAAGAACTGTTTTTTTTTTTTTTTTTTTTATTGGTGTGACCAAATTTCACTTCCTGCCTTAAATCTACCCTCCTTTACGTGATCAGTGAGAATATTAAGTGTTGCATGTATGTATTACAAGACAACTTTATTTACAGAACAGATTTCAGACAGGGGGTCAATTGAAAGTAGTAAATTTGATGCAGAGGGATGTTGTGTAATGTTTACTATTCATTGACATTAGGTCCCACAATAAGAGTGATTTAGTGCTGCTAAAGCTCGTCCACACATGCAAAATTGAATTATATTGATGGGATGCCTAGTCAGGGCTGCCCAAACAGGGGGCGATGGGCCAAAGGTGGCCTGCCAAAGGGTTTGATTTGTGCCCGCCAGCAAAAATAAGCAAAATAATGAAAAGAAAATCACATGAGTCACTTTGCTGTTTTATTTTTTTGAGTTAAAATGTTCTTATAAAATTAGGCCTATGTAGGATTCCAATTATTCATTTTGTCATCATCTGAGCACAGTAGATAAAGTTACTTTTGACTTGAGCTCTGAGAGGTAAGTGAAGAAAAGCTATTTGGCGGACCCCGCCACCTTTCTAGCTTCAAACAGCATTCAGGGGACCTTATCTTCCTCTGAGAAAAGCTTGTTTATTCAGTTCAAAATATGTGTGCATGAGTTTGTATTAGTTTGTATTGTGAGTTTGTATTATTACCTCATTGATATTGTAAATAGTTTTTCTAAATTCAACAGACATAGAAACTGGATCACCTGGTTTTTTTCTCTCTCACTTGTATGGTGTCATTTCACATCTTAACAATTCAACACAATCGAATCTTGCTTTAAACCTGTGGTCGACACCCTGGTTAGTAAGTAAGTAAAAGCTTATCAAGTGACTAACAAGTGGCTGTACTGTATCAGTAAAACCTCTATTGACCCTCAGGTGATAGTCACACATGTTCAGTATCTACGTTACGGTTCATCTCCAGCAGGTCACTGATGAGCACAAGACTGAGCCACAGTCTGGAGTTAAAGTGTGTCTGAAGTCTTTTCCTGGGAGAGTTCTCCCCAGGTCTTGTGTGTCATGAGTGCAGGACGAGTCCTGTTTATGAGATGCTGACAGCTCCTTCCTGTCTCCCAGGCCGTGAGCCCTGGCTGCTGCTGCTGCTGCACCGAAGGCCACTCCACAGTTCCTGGCCACCCAACTCCACCCCGAAAACTTGGCTTAAAAGAGCAGCCATGGGTGGGACAGCTGATGAGGGGGGGATGGTACACGGCGCTGGTCGTGGCAAAGTGCAGCAGCAGCGGCGGCAGAAACAGCACATGAGCTCTGCAGCTCGTCGACCCAGGCTGCTTTTTTGGGTAAACTAGGCCAATGTAAACTCCCACTTCCTGTCGGCCTTGTCTCAGAGGGGGAGAGATGATCCTTCTGTGAAGAGGGAAAGGGCTGCTGCTCTGTAGGGACCGTTTCCACTCACTACACACACACACACACACACACACATAAATAGAAATACAGCCAGAGAGTGAGTGGGAGAGAGCAAGCAGGCGAGTGAGAGAGCGAGGAATACACAAACACAGTGGGGTTCAGGAATGTTAAACACATGCTTTATGGCATAAATAGCAGCCACTTTTGGTAAATTACAGTGAGTGCTCTGGCACTGTAAAGCACACAGCAGGAAAACGCTCTCAGATTTCAGATCCAGGCCCTGCACTCTCCCCAAGGAACAAGAAAGGGAGCATGTTGTGTTTTCATTTCTCTATAAAAAGGCAGAAAGAAGTACAGTAACTTATGATGCAGCAGAGTTATAAATGTAGGAGTTTATACTGGCCGAATTAAGCCGCGCTTGCTCGGGCAATGGTGACATCTTAAGAAAACAAAATCTTATTTTTAAACCTCACCTATTCTCGGGATGCAGCTTGCCGTAGCATGCAAAAAATAAAGTGATGACAGACTACGCGGAGGAAAATCATGAGAAAAAGTCAAAGAAAAAGCTTGACAATAGAGATTCAATGGGGGACTTGTTTCAATTGTCTCTGCTAGCAGAGCTTACACCCTCACCTCAGGACACACCAGCTGACATCATCAAAACAGTCCAGAGCTAACCTCCAACAGCTGAGATTTTAATAGCCCTTTCATCCGAGAGCATCCTGGGTAAAAAGACATGGGAACATCATGACCAAAGAAACCACAATCAAGGACTCTCACATTAATTCCGTACTGGACCTGGTCGGCGTTCGGGCGCAGATGTTTGAGAGTCTGTATAAGCAATCTGAAGTAGTGTGTGCGTGAGGTGAGTCAGTGCTGCATGAAGCAGTGGACGTCCTGGCTGGTGGCTGTGAACACATTTCCCTGACTCAGAAGAAACTGTGTCGTGGAACAGCTTACCTCACCGTGCGCTGGCCTGGCTGGGCCTCAGCCCACGCACACCAGCCGCTAACTGACTGACTGACTAGCGGTCTGACTTACTGACTGCGAGCAGAGGAGCCATGGGAACCTAAAGCTCCAGTCAGGGCAGACTGTGACTCACCGTCTGGGCGGAGGAAGGGGAGAATGTTATACTCTCCCTGAGGAGGAAAAAAAATATACACACACACTGCAAATCACAGATATGGCTTACTGGCATTCCACCTTAAGATCTTTTCAAGAGCTGTAGTGAGCATGTATGAACTTGTGTTAAATCTTGGGAATGACTGGTAACAGAAGTTGACTTTCACTCTGGTTCTCTTTTAACTACACACACACACACTCACATATCCAGCCATGTTTACACAGTGACGGTGAGAAGTAAATGGCAGGTGGAAACTGGAAACAGGTGCAGTCAGTTGTTCCCCTCCATCACTGAGTGTGTTCACCTGCACATCTGCAAATTCAGCTCCACCACAATGATCACTTCACTCTCCACGCCTAATGTCAAGATGGCGAAAACGAACGTCCCAGTTAATGATCAAACAGAGCTTTTATAACCAACGACTGCGCCCATTTCCACATGCGATCAAAGGCATAAAACTGTTCCAACTGTGAATTTTGATGCTGAAGCAAACAGCTGAGCAAGTTTTTTTAATAAACATAAATTACTTTATTGAATGAAAATTTATCAGTTACAACATAACAAGAATAAAAAGTGAACACACGAGCATGGTACAAAATTGAAATAACACATCATCTGCACATTGCACTATAAAACACTGCCATAAAATGTTTAGGAAAGTTACAAATTCATCTTTGTAAGGCCTGTTTACAGGCTTCTGATCTCACATGAGACAACCATCACACCAAAACTTACAAATCTTTGGTCCCAGCCTTCTTACATCGCAACCTGTTTGGTGCTAATTTCTACTAATACTGCAATCAATGTTTATTCAAATCCACAAATACTTACTGAGGTAAAAAAAAAAAAAAAAAAGAAAAGGCACATTTTTTGGTTTTCAAAAGTAATACAATTTCAAGGCACAAATGAATTCACGTTACATAATATGGCTTTGGCTGTTATTATTAACACTGTGGTAACCTTGAGTGCACGGCTTGCGTTGTCATCGAAGCTCCTTTGGACGACAACAGAGTGAAACGTCTTTTTCCTATCTCTGAAAACCATCAGATTAAAGAGAAGGCTTGGATGTAGTCAAAACAGAGGCTTAAAACGATCCCCCGCTGGTGAAGAAGGACTAACTGGTGCCATTCTTTTGTGATGACACGCTTCCTCTTTTTTCTTAAGCAAACCAAGGGCAGTGGAAGTCACCTGCTATCAACCAGCGAAGGTCATGGCTGTAGCACCTGTTAGCACCTCGTCTATCTACACCACAGTACCAGGGACAGCTGTGTGTGCATTTGCTTTTGTGTGTGTGTATGTGTGTGTGTGTGTGTGTGTGTTTTTAAGGCACGCTGAGAGATTTATTCCACCCACGCACCCCTACCTCTCAGCAGCTGTGTCTGAGCCATGATCCTGAGCTGGCCGGCACCAGGACAGAGACAGGAAAGAACACCTCTTACCCCAATGAGTTCACTACATATTTGGTCTTTGGAATGGGCACAATAGCAACAAAGGGGCTGATATCAAGTGAGTGTTGCCATTGCTCTGTTCAGATTTGGTCCAGCTTCAAGACCTCGATCTAAAACCTGCTCCTCGGATGATTTATCGCAGAGCAGAGAAGCTAAAAAGGCTTGTAAAGTCACATCCAATCCCTCCAAGTCTCTTATTCAGGCCGTTTCAAGCTCTTTGGGGCCTCGCAGGCAGTCAGCGGGCCCGTTGGGCTCGCCTCTAACCCTCCACTGTCCTGAGCTCTGAGTGGGTCCCCTCCGTCGGTCTCCGTGGTGTGTCTCACACCGCGCTGGAGCAGCACCCTGAGGAGCTGTGTTTCTGCAGCAGCGACATGCGGCTGAAGGTGCGAGAGCAGATGCCGCACTGGTACTTCTTCACCTCGGCGTGGGTCTGCAGGTGAGCCCGCAGGTTGGAGCGGTCGGCGAAGGCCCGGTTGCAGTGGGGGCAGGAGAACGGGCGCTCACCTGGAGAGAGAGAGAGGGGGAGGAAACGCACGTTGTTTAACTTAAGTGGCCTTTGACAACAGTCAGGCGTCTCTGAGTTTACAAGAGCCTTCCATTAACACCTCACACACACACACACACACACACACACACACATTCTGGAGATAATGAAGAATCACATGGTTGGCTGGTGGGGTCAGAGCCTTGAGTGAATTAGCATGATTCAATCAGAGCCCAATGAGATTAGCACGCTAACAAGTTGCTGCAGGTACTAAGTGCTCAGTGATAGCAGAGAGCCTTCAGGCATTCTTTGAAGCCTTTTGTCCCTTCTGTGTAGGCCGGTCCTCCCCAGCAGCCGCGATAAGATAATTAGCCGACGAGTCATTGTTGATGGGACATTAAACACAATGACCGATCAATGAGAGCAGGGTCTACAGAGGGCTTCCCTATGTGATAACGTCTGCTGATCAAGTGTTTGAGCTCATCAGCCTGATTGTCATGGATATCCTTCACTTCACAGCCCAGATGATGAAGGAATGACCTGCTGACTCACAGTGACAGCAGCTCAGATGTAGTTACAGCTCCATAGAAACGCGTACGGGGGATTTCTTCACTCATGACTCATCATTAAAGTGGAACTCTAGCAGATGAGCAGATGGGGATGTGTAATGATGCTTTGGTCTTACCTGTGTGTGTGCGGATGTGGCCGCGCAGCAGCCACGGCCTGGAGAAAGCCTTTCCGCAGGTGGTGCACACGCAGGGCAGCGTGTGTGAGCGGATGTGCATCTTCAGAGCCCCGAGGCTGGTGTACTCTTTGGGGCAGTGCTTGCAGAGGAAGGCCGGCCTGCTGGCCGCTGTGACCGGCGCCTCCCTCTCCTCCTCTTCCTCCGGGGGGCTGATGTGAGGCATGACGCCGGTGCATTTCATCCGCTGGCGAGGGCCGTATGTGTGCACGGGTTCGGGGCTGGGGGGGTCTGAGCTGCGTCCCTCATCCTCCTCTCCGCAACTGCTGGCGCTGCTGCTGAGGCTGGACGGGGAGCTGAGGTCCAGGGGGCCCGGGGTGGCAGAGGGCTCTGTTTGGGAGGTGGGCAGGTAGAGGGTGGGCAGGACACTCAGGTCCCACACCAGGCCTGTTGTGAAGCAGGTGGCAATAGAGGTGTTGTCCCCTGATGAGAGCTCAGCGAGAGGATACCTCTCCAGTGAAGTGTCTGAGAGAGAAAGGAGAGGATGGTTTCAGACATACAGCCAGTGTACAAAAAGTCCAAAGATATCTGACTGATTACAGAACAACATACAAACACATTTGAAATACGTTTTAGAAACTTCCCCCAACTACATCTACAGTGTCTGGATTTATTTTGGTGTTACATTCTTGTTTTTCTCAGCAGTTAATGAGCGTAAAGCTGGAGCCATGGGAAGGCTTCATGGGCCGTTTCCTCCCACGTATTCACAAGGGCTTGTAACATGAATGGAGCTCTGTCTGGTTGCAGAAAGGGGGGAAAGTGCATTTAACGGGCCCCGACTTGAACGGGGAGTAGCCGGGCTTGTAGTTGAACCAGGCACAAAAAGCACAAAACAATATGTTCCCAAAATAAGTTTTAGTCGCGTTAATTAAAAAACAAAAAGTCACAAACACTTCGTGAAAACAGGTGGTTTCCCATCTAGTTTGCGCACTTACGTAAGGATGCTTTCAGAATTCATACCAGAAATAAAAAAAAAAATCTTCCCAACTCACCATTCTGACATTCCAGTTCACTGTAGTTTGGCTTTTGTTTGGCGAAGTACTTCTTGACCAAGAAGGATCGAGGCATCGTCCTTGTGTGCGTTAAAACAAACTGTGCGTAAAAGTCTCCTGTGGTCACGACGCGCAGTTTCTACAAGAGCCAAGAAAAGTGAATCAAATCGTGGTCCTCGGGATTCCGCAGGAAACAGGGAAGTATCCTCCTATGGTCCACGAGTTCGAGCGGATCTTCAGCGGACGAGCGTATGTGTGCAGCTTTCATAGAAAATGACTAAATGCTGGCCTCTGTTCTGAAATACTCTGACACAGGCGGTAGGGGTGTGCTCGCCCGAGGGCCCTCCCCACCTCCCGTATCAGCGCTCAAGTGCGCAGGATGAAGTCTTCATGCTCACACACTTTAACAACAACAAAAACACGAGCCTCACAGCGCTCACATACACGAACCCACTGGTGTTGACCCGGAGACAGGAAGGGGTGAAGGAACAGTAGCAGATTATTACAATTAGTGCAAATAAATGGCGTGAAGTGGCAGTGTGACACTGTGTGGTCCAGCTGTGCAGATATACACCCACCTCCATATACCTGCAGATATGATGGGATAAAACAATTTACCAGATATTTTGATACAGTTTTTAAACAGTGCAGCTCCTGGTATGAGTACTGATGTAAAGACTTAATGATATATCTTATGTATGAGGAGAAATATCATCCAACTCTGCAGCCTACAGGAGGCTACAGGCTGTCACACTTACAATAAACACTCACATTTAAGCCTCAAATTAAACTCTCCGGTTCAGATAATCTGCACAAGTGTGGATCACTTTGGGCAGAAGTCACTGATTCATCTCAAACAGCCTCAAGTGTTTCCCTTATTTGGGGAATTTGCAAGAGAATGAGGTCTCAACATAAGACTTCGTGAAGAGGCATAACATTTCTGCTAATTGTCAGTTTCATTCCATTGAGGTTAAAATGACTGTATAAATGCATTTGGATTCAAAATGCTGTTATCATCAAGACTGGCCCCTGTTGTAAGATAACATAGTGTCATCAGACCTGCCACACTTTATTTCATTAGGCTACACCCTGATACACATGCTGTCTCAGTCCACCAACCTCAGTAGGGTAAGTCCGCCATCTCCTGGAAGACAGAGGGTAGTGTGGAGGGCTCAGATCACCTGTGACATGACAGATTTAAACAAAAAGTGAGCTGTGCATTTTAAATGTACGTCCAGTCACAGTTAAAATAAATATAAAATTAGCTATTTTTGCTCCCACTAGATTATCCACCTTTCACCTTGATTAAATTATTGACATATAGGAACAATAAATTACAGTCGCCCAACAAGACATGATGCCATACCAGATGAACAGGATTATTTTCCAGCAGTATATTATAATATAAAAATGCACAGTGTTCTACATGTTTCCTGCAGGAGTATCATGTATTCAGCATTTATGTACTGTGTACATGCTGGAAGAACTGGAGGCTACGTCTCTTCAGGGTAATGCTCAGTGCCATGGCCACAGTGTTACAGTTCTTTGACAAATATGTTGGAAATCAAAATTGCATCCTTTTCTTTTTTCAACCCAAATTGTAAATAAATGTGACTGGACTTCCTAGACAAGATAAAACCTGTTGTTTTTTGGTGAGTGCAGTCCAGTACAGGCTGCACAGTGGCTCAGTGGGAATCACTCTGGCTTCACAGCTAGAAACTGAAGGTTTCATTTCTTGCTCTGATGCTTTTTGTGGAGTTTATTTGTTTTAGGTTTGAATTAATGTTCATGTTTTCTCCCAAGGACATGGAGGTCTTTGGGCTGTGGTGAATCTTTCAACATTTGCCCACAAATCTAAAAGTAAATATGTAAGAGCAACTCCAAAAATGTAGTTGCACTAACATTTTGGATTTATGTGCATTTTGTTATGATTTGCTGTCAGATTCCAGACAGGGTTGTATTGAATTAAAGACGCTTTCATAGAGCATCATTAAGCGTACAGATATTCAGAGTACTCTGAGTTAGATTTTACTCAAGTACACACAGTAGCACACTACTTACAGTAACTTGTAAAAGAAGTTGGTCTACATTGATCTGATCCAACCAGTAGGTGGAGACAGAGAGTTACCAATGTTTCTGCCAGTTATTCTGATGCCCTCTGTATACAGCTCAATGATGATAAAATCCTCCACAGCAGCTGATCTGACACATGCACGCCTATGTTAATGTATGAGGGGACTATTTTCACCAAATGCTGCTTAATTTCAGTGCAGTAACTCGATGAACAGACGGCACTGCCTACTTCCGTCTTGGCTACGAGCATTCGTATTCAAACGGTCTAATATTAAGGGATGATTTGGTACAGTTAGCCTTCCTGCTGCTATCAAAAACAATGCATCTTACACAGTAAGAGAGACTTGTTAGAAACCAACACACGAGAGTGAATGTAACGTACGAAGTTTGTTAACATGACGTAAACGTCTGACGTGCAACCTACGGGAATCGAATCAAACCTCAAGCCTCTGATTGGTGGTTGACTCCTGGTGGGCGGGGACGTGGGCGTGCACTCTGTTGTCTGTGTTCGGTTAAAGATTTGAAATAGAAAACAACAGACTGCTCGGCTGTTACAGTGTCTGGCTTTTAAAGGCTTTTTCTTGAATTAAAGGTCCCTGTGAACATTTACAGACTGACTCTCCACAATGGTCTGCGACTGAAACACTAACAGCAGGTAAGGACACTGCACAGCTAAAGGCTAATATACAGAGATTTACGTTACGACTGCGTACGTTAGACAATAAAGAGGCAACCATTATGATAGCTGTTGACATCAGCGACACATTTTATTCGGTCGTTATCCCAGCGTTGCGTTTTATCTGGACTGCTGGCTGTCATCGGTCGTCTCGGGCTAGTTTAGTTGCAGCCGTGGAAGGTTTGATGACATATTACTGCAAACCACTGAGGACTCTGCATGACCTAAATACACGAGACAGTGTGTAAAAATACATTCAAACTGAATTTCAGTCAATGAGAGAAGTTTGATTATTCAACGAGGTGATCTATCTGGCTGCAGGAGTGTTTTTATTCCTGTTGTTCCTCCCATCATCACTGTGCATGACAATGAGTGAAAACACAACAACAGCAATGCAACAGCATTATTATTATTAGGGTCAGTGTGTACTGCAGACATAGAGCCATCTGAGTCCAGTAAAAGGTGCAGACCAGGCTTTGCACTGACAAGATGTTTGATAAAAGGAGCCCCTCCTCCGTCTACGCCCACAGACAGATGGACCCTAACAATGAAAGTCTCGGGGAGTGGGCATCACTATTAAAAAACACAATTTCATTGGACACCCTAGTCAGCTGACCCGGATTGCTTGAAGTTTGAAAAATAATAATGGAGGAAGGGTCACTTGGCATCACTCCCAAACAGTCAAAGAGGGATTAGAGTTACATTACATGAAGGTATGAACATGTATGTGACTACATGAGCCAGTGTTCTCCTTGTCTTCAGCAGATAGAGACTGTGAGCTTCCTGCGTGAGAAAGAAGGGAAGGAAGACAACAGCAAACACCCCGAGAGAAGACAAAGAGAAAGCAGTCATGTTCAGAACGATCAGCCGTCTGCTGTTTGGGGGAGAGGGGGAGACCCCTGAAGAAGTTAAGTCTGGAGAAGAGGTGGAAGAAGAGTGGCTGGTTGTCAGTCATCAAGGTCAGTCATG
Source organism: Lagodon rhomboides (assembly GCA_039737535.1). NCBI lineage: Eukaryota > Metazoa > Chordata > Actinopteri > Spariformes > Sparidae > Lagodon > Lagodon rhomboides. The sequence continues at coordinate 9,764,065 of CM077785.1, read as the reverse complement.
GGACATGTTATTTACTGTACCAAATTTATAAAGGCATATAATGTGGTTTATTCTGGCATTTTCAGCCTTATAACTTTAATATGCCTACATAACACTGCTGTCCATATTAATTAGTGGAGCTTCTTCTTGACAAAGAAAGGCACTGGCAGTATGGTTGAAATTATTTGTAATCCCATTATTATCAATATTTGGTATTTTATGCAAAATCCTGATAAGTAATCATATGTGCACTGAATCACAGTGATGTCATGGTTGACTCACGATGGGGGATCTGCCTGAAAGCCAGTTAGGGCTGCACATATCGTGACTATTTACACGTACATTTGAGATATGATTCACAATTAGTGGAAACGGCCATTTTTGTAACAGAATTTTCATATTTTTGCTGAAAAAACTGTTGAGATCATGATGATGTGACATCTGTTGGGGTCTGTGCCAGAAAACATGTCTTCTTACATCTGGAGAACAAGATTTGAAGGCCGGGCGACTCTGCAGCACTATAGGACTTCATTATAATGCTGCTTGGTCAATAGAAGGGCAATACATACTGTATACTGAATAATCGCCCAATTATATGACAGACCTCCATTTCGTGTCCACAGAGGCAAGTTCAGCAGAGAACCAGGATGCAAAACTGACTGACATCAAACCGTCAAGCTCAGCTCCTCATGGAGACACAGTCGCAACTGTGGAAACTGACATCAGGTGAGAGAGCCGGGGGAATCCTTTTTTTTTGTACATCTAAAATTCCAACATCAAGAAACCGTTACAATATACAATTTTGCATACTAACTATAAACAGAGACCATTTCATTAACTAAAACTGATGAATACTGACCCTCAAGGCTCTTGGATTTAAAAACCTGTTTGTGTTTTTCTGCAGCGTGTTGGATCCAGAGCCTACAGATCAAAGCAGCGGCAGCAGCCCCAGTCGAGCCATCACAGCCTCCAGTCCTCACCCCAAGGCTTTGCTAGAAGTGACAAAGATAACCTCCACTCAGAAGGCCAAGACCTGGGCAGACCGACAGCACATGACTCGTAACGCCATCCAGCGCCAGAACCGTGTTCGTCAAGGCGTCCAACATCACTCCTTCCCCCTCCAACAGCCAGGACATCGCAACCTCTGCCACTAAAGGCTCTGGTGCCACGACTGAAAATGTTAACCAGGAGATGATCTCACAACACTCATCATACACTTATTTAACATTTATACTGCAATATATACATATACACACCTTTTAGTCTTGTGTAGACATAAGCTATACATCTAGTCTGGATGTAACCCATTACAACAACAACTCTTACCACCAGGTAGTAGGCAGCTACTTTATGACTTGTACTGTATCTGAATTTGGAGTGCTGTTGTTCACCTCATGTAATGAGATGTTTTTTTGTTTGTGTGCATGTGGAGGAGAAAAGTGCAGCCTATGCAACATGTATGCTGTTACATTTTGGAGAAAGTGGTGTGATTTGTGCACGGACATGCATTTACCTCTAGCCTATACTCGACTGAGTTGATCGATCATCAGATCGAATATTCAGCTTTATTTTCAGAATCAGTGCTTTTTTGTTTTTTTATCCAGTTGTCAATAAAATAAATTAATTTAAAACTGTGCTACTTTGGCCCTTGGTTATCTGCAAAGTAACTAAGAACTAAAAGCCATCCAATAAATATAGTGGATTGGATGTAAGTCCTCGAAAATGGAAATACTCAATGAAGTACAAGTACTTCACATTGTACTCAAGTATTGTACTTGAGTTAATGTAGTCTACTTGGTAACATCGATCACTGCCTCAGTGCCAGATGCCTTAAATTTTAGGCTGAACTTGCTGCTGCACACATGGTTTTGAAGTGAATAGCAATGTCCACTTATCCCCGATCCCCCAGATGTGTTGATTTCTAAGTTTGCATGTCACCATATGATCTCATCAGTAAACACAAATATGTGAACCAAATGTGTGAAATCATTTACATTAAAGATTTCACATTCGCTCTGTTAATTTTCAAGGCCAGGTTGGTTAATTATAACAGGTGTTACTGTATTTGTCATTGACTCTATATAAAGATGTAGGCTTTATATATTCATATTTGTAAAGTCATTTACTAACGCACCACCAGGAGTCCAAAGAAGGCGTGTGGCAGTCACACAATGAAATGTACAGTAGGCAGGTGAGACACTTGTTTAGTTAACTTAAGCAAGAAATCACAGAAACAAACTTTAAGCAAAAGTCATAGACCTAACTGTAATTAAAATTTCCAATAAATTACACACGTTTGAAGCAGCAGCTACGCTAATTCTTCCTGACACTTTACTGTTTCTGCAGTAAAACAGAGACTAGACAGAAAATGACTCCTCATCTCCTGCTACCTCGACAGAAGCGTTCGTATCATATTCATACTACATTCCCAGCTAGTCTCTGTTCTGGAAAATTGAGACACAGACGCAGAAACCCTGACTCACCTTTGTCCCATAAATCTCCTGTACATACTGTACATGAGGATGTCTGTCATATGAGGCACATGACAAGATAGGAACGAGAAGGATTGTGTGCAACTTGCGAGAACTCGTTACCTGACAAGTTGAACCTTGATGCCACGCTTCACAACTTTGGCAAGGTTATTGTGGAATGAAGGCGAGTCAGAGAGCTCTTCAGGTGGACCCTTTTTTTTGATAGTTTCTGAAGATGTTATTTTCTCGAAACAATTTCAGCAAGAGCTGGTTAAATGGTGAAATGGATTTGCATCTTACCACAAGCATTAGGCACCTTCAAGGAGTAGGAAATGCACTTAGCTTTCTTGAAAAGGGTTGGATGAGAAGATTGGTACCACTGATACCACACGAATATGAAGCCACCACCAGCAGCAGGTTAGCTTAGCCTTGCACAAAGAGTGGAAACAAATTAAACAGCAAGCAGGACTCTGTCTAAAGGTTATCCACACTAAAAACATCTGTGCATAAAAGCTATCTTTGGGTTTTACAGGGGGTTGTGTGCCAGACTATTTTTTTGGTTGGGCAAAGTCACTTCCTGGAGTCTTGTCATCACTGTGAGGTTGCCAGGCGGTCAGTGGAGACTGTGCCTGGCCAAGAAATAGTCCAGCTCATAAACCCCCATAAAAATACAACCTACTGTAAAGACATAAAAAAAAAATCAAAACATAATTTCATTAACAAAGAATGGAATGGTTAGGCATACCTTGTCAGCTTTGAACATCTTTGCAGGAATTGCTGAGTCACACCCGCCTTTTCTCTGACATGTGGCGTGTGAGCAGGAGGAACAGTGGCAGGCATCTTGCTGCTCACTGCGGGCTTCAGGTCTTTAGTGAGAAACTGTTTGCCGTCACTATCAGGCATCGCTCAGAATAGATCTTCCCTCCGCCCGTATGTGGCTGATATGGTCACCCTCACCTCGTGGATCCGACTGCGCTTTGCCAGACTGTGGACTGGAACAGCACAAAATAAAAGTATGATTTATGATATCACACAACACGGCTCCATTTGTACTGAACTTGCAAGAACAAAAAAAGTACTTGTGTCTTTGAAGGCCGTAAGGTCAAAGGTCAGGTCTATTCTCATGTTTTTAGACTCCTGCCTTTTGAAGAGGAGTCCAGTCAGCCATATCTAAATATGCTCTGAACACCGTCTCCAACATGTGCTGTCAGAGGAAGCACAGTAGGAAGTTACTTTACATATACTAACCTACTGTGATGTATTAGCCACAGTGAAATGCAGTCAACGTGCTCTCACTGCTGGGGAAAAAAAAATGTATTTTTGGAGTGAACTCCCAGATGATATGATTTACCTTGACTAATTCTTTTCGAATGAGGAAGAAAACCACTTAACCCTGTAAGACCCCTTTAGCCATCCAAAAAACAATCTCTTATATTTTATTTTATTTCTACCACATTTACATAGTCATTGGGTCCTATTGTTCAGTCTCACAATGCTATTGGATAGTACATTTGTTTGTAAGTACCGCCTAATGGCCATGAACTCACACAACTTCTTAAAGTTTCCCTCGAACCACATCTCTTTATTTCATTGGACTGGATTCATCAGATACAAGTAAGTAAGATGTCTTTTACATTTTTTTTTTGTTATTACAATGTCTAGAACATGTACATATGTAGTTATTGTGGAATAGATTCATCAAATTTAATTTAGAGCTTGTTATATATTTGTTGCAATTCTATAACACTGGGCGAGTGTGGTAGTCAAAATTGCAGGCTTGTTGCAGTGGGCACAAACAGGTTGTATTCCCTCCACCACACCACCGTCTGAAACAGAGTATTTCCTTTATACATGGACAGACAGTATACATACTACCCTTGTGTTGTGTACTGGTCTAATTTGACTGATTTAAAAGTTTTATCTCTAAACAATGTAGATCATTTGATCAGACTGACCTAAAATTCCATGACTTTGTGCACAAAGAGAATATCAACAGACAACTCAGTTCTGGGAAAGGTGAAAATGTTCCTGAATGTGGGGTGTGGATGTAAGTGGGGGTATGGATGTTTTCCTTTTAGTGTGATAATTAGAGAGCATAACAAGCAGTATTGTCATGTGAAAGCAGTATTGTGTGACTAAATGGCTGGTGATTGGGATGCATATCTCTTTTAGCATGATAACTAGAGAGCATAGGCTAAGCCATTACACATCATGCCAGAGATTCCAGTTCTCACCATAAAGGTAAATGTACCTTTAGGGTGAGTCGGTTCTCACCTTAAAGGTAAACGTACCTTTAGGGTGAGAACTGGAATCTCTGGCATTCAATGTCTACCAAGGCACTGTCAGTGGAATTCAAGCCAAATCATGAGTTGGATTGTCAGGTGATGTTGTGATGAAGCTTGCTTCCCGGTTACAGAAGGTCAGAACTACAAAACTTATGCAGACAACTCATTACGTGGGAACAGCCAGGCAGGTGCGCCTACCCAGCTGTAACCTTGAAGACGAGAAGAGCTTGAAGTAAAAGGGAAGAGGAAGCTATGACGTCAGAGTGGAGGGGAATCACAACATCTGAACTGTCAAATGGTATAACAACAGGGCCGTCACACTTGTGTCATCCTTTGCCAGACCTGAACCTGTGCAGAAGATTCAGTGCTGGGACAAAGCCACCAGAACCTACACTGAACCTGACATCTGCCTTTGCTTTTCAGAGGACGAGAACTGTTTTTGGGACTTTCACTACCAAGAAAAAACAATAAGCAATCAACCCTGCAAATGAACCCTTAGTTGTTCTGAATTGTTGTTCAGACAACGTGAGTACAAATACAGAAATTCTCAATGTTGCAATATTACAACATTTCTCTAAAAACGTACATAAACATTTTTTAAAAAAAGAAAAATCTTTAATTTCTGCATCAGAGGGCTCCTACAACAACATCTGAAAGGTAAAAAAAATATTTTTTTTAGGTTTTTTTATATTTGGGTCTTACAGGGTTAAAGCCTTAAAAGTTCCCAAAGTAAGTTTTCCTGACTAAAAGTAAAGATATCGTGCTAAAATGTTACTCCTTTAAAAGTGAAAGTCACCCATACAAATACTAAATAGTATTTTATTAAATTGTAAATTACTTAATTAAAGGTATCTGTACTTAAGTATCAAAAGTAGAGATAGCAATAAAGTATACATATATTGTACTTGGTTTAAAACCTTTTTATATATAAATAAAAACTAGGACTTTGCAGCTTGTGCTTTATTTATGCATAAGAATGTAATGTCCGGGTGACATTGAACTGCTCACGGTTTGACAGATGTGAATGCTGAGATCTCATTGGTCGGCAAGTAAACGCACCAGCTGTTTTTGATTACATGTTTAACTGTGGGAAAGGTGACTTTTATTTACTTTTCTTTCGAGTTAATCCTTGAGCGAATACGGTGAGGATGGATGTTTCTCCTGAGACAAACCTCAACCAGCAGTTAACACGCGGTTACAAAAGCTTTGCTGGTTCAACTCAGGTTGCTGATGGCTCATCCCCGAGTGACTTCACCTGTGACCTGAATAAAAACCATGGTGAGACTAAACAGACATAGCGTCCTTCTGAGTTACACCTGCCATGATGCCAACATTGTGGGTATAAATCACCTGATTAGATCTCAAGTGAGAAAATGGGCAGGATCTCTGAGTCTCGAGGAACATTTGCATCTTTGCACACTCAGATATTTCCACTGTGTTGAAGGTTTCAAACTTTGTCTCCTTGCTGCTGCCACAGACTTCAGCCACCTCCCACAGGAGGTCCCTCTCAAACAGCTTGTGTCTGGTAGCCCAAATGTATCCGACCATAGCCTGTTCGATCTCAAACAGACAGACGAAGACGGCCCCAGTGCAGGACACACCTGCTTATGCTGTGTCCATCACCTTTGCCATTGGAGTGACAATTGCTCTGATGCTGCATATTTACATTGTGGGGAGTCTGGTATGTCATGCATTGAAAATATGCAAGTATTTACCACAGCTGCATTATGTAACCTCATGACAGTTACTTCCTCTCAGGCAATTGTGAAAGGTGTGTCAGCGTCGGATCACGAGCGCTGCACTGCACTCAGCCAGAGAGTCCTTCATGATGGTGGATCGAGTGTGGATGCAGCCATTACTGCTGCCCTGTGTTTGGGTGTTGTGCACCCACATGCGTCAGGTATTGGTGGGTATGTGACTAATTAATTAATATGCTTAATGTAAAAGTGTCTGAATACAAATTCATCCCTAACTCACTGTCTTTTCTGCAGAAGTGGGGTGATGATGGTTCATGACATCAAGAAAAATGAGACCAGGGTGATAAATTTTCAGGGAACTGCGCCTAAAACACTTAAAGAGGAGATGCTGCAAAATGTTTCAGAACTAAAGGTGATAAAAAGGTGGAGGGTGGGGGCAACAATTCATAATTTTTTATTTAATTATTTGTAATTTTCCTTCATTTATTCAGGCAGGTTTGCAGGTGGGAGTGCCAGGTATGCTCCGAGGGTTACATCACGCTCACAGCCTGTATGGGAGGTAAAAGAGTTCAGATGGAGTGAAATTTAATCAGGTGTTCATTAAGTCAAACACGTCTAACCACAAAAATCTCTGCAGTTTATCATGGGAGGATGTGGTCACCCGAGCTGCTGCGGTTGCCAAAGAAGGTTTCAATGTGTCTTTCAGTCTCGGTGAGTTTAACCACTGACTCGTTATACAATACGATGATGTCGCCTGAAGGTGATGTACCCGGATGTGACTCATTTATGTCATTCTGCAGCTGAGGCTATATTGAAGGTAAAAGGTGAGCGGCTGTCGCAGCGTTTCATGGACATGTTCCTCCCTGGTGGCCAAGCTCTGCGTCCTGGGTCATTTGTGAGGATGTCAGGTCTGGCTGGAGTCATGGAGGCCGGCCTGTGGAACTTCTATGAGGGGAACTTCTCACAGGAGATGGAGGATGAGGTGACTGACATCCACATATTAAATGAACCTGGTTTTCATTAAAAAAAATTATAGGGTCAAGTGTTGCAATCACTCAAATGTCAGTGATTGAACATCCGTGTTTTCATACATAGGTACGAGCTAATGGAGGGGTCCTGAGCAGAGACGACATCAGTAACTACAGTGTGCAGGTGGAGCAGCCAGTGCAAGGCCTGTACAATGGTAAAAAAAAAACTAGACTTTGCTCAACAATACACTGAATGGCAGTGAATGCATTCTCGATGCCTTCATCTGTATTGTGTTACTGTCTCAGAATTTAATACTCAGGTTCCTCCTCCCCCGTCTGCCGGTGCAGCGTTGATATCAGCCCTCAATCTTTTGGAAGGCTTCCAAGTCACTGAGAACAATAACACCGAAAATCAAACATACCAGCGGATTGCTGAGGTGCTGATTACAAAACTCAGATATTACAGTGTTCTTTTATATTATGGGCTGGTTGGAATAAAAGCACTCCTGCATAAAAGTGACTTATTTTGCTCCATTCAGGCTCTGAAAGCAGCTTTGGCTATGGCCAGTGGTTTGGGTGATCCTAAGTATAACTCTTCAGTGACTGAGCTGCTCTCTGACATGCTGAGGTAAACCATGAGGAACCAGTGATTAATCACACTATGTAATCTTGATTAACTGATAAATTGTTTGTCTATGAAATGTCAGCATGTAGGGCACAGGCCCATTTGGCTTTTTTTTTTTTTTTTTTTTCAAAAAAGACATGATTAAAGGGTGGCTCGGGCAATGTTACTTGTTGAAGTGTGTTTACAGGTCTTGGGGAGTAATACTGCATTAAGTGACATACAACTTTTAAAGGCTCCAGAAGAAGCTGCATGCGATCTGATAAACTGCCTCCAGTGATGTCACTCAGTGGTTAAGTCACATTGTGGGGTGATGTAGGCGCCAGACTTTGAAAAGCAGTCCACTGGTCTGACATTGCACTCTTACAACAATGACTCAACAATGTTTTTATGGACAGTTTAAAAACAATTGATTAGAATCAGTACAGCAGAACCGGAGATATCACCACTTTTACGGTACATGTATCTGTGTGTGTCTATAATATATATTATTCTCACATTTTGGTGACGTTATGGACTGCGCAACACAAAACTGACTTACCAGTACATCAGGAATTTTCTGTTCATTGTCTCTCTGCTCTCACTAAAGTAAGAGTCAAACTGAAGCGTTACATCAGAGGGTCAAATACTCCACGCTCCGCTCCCTGCAGACAGAGCTGATGGCCGGACAAGTGGTGGTGATGGGACCAGATGACATCATGGTGTCACTGGCCAGGTGACAGTGGTCTGACATATGACTGCACCAAGACGATATGTGTGGTATGTGCTGCAGGGCTCAATGACTATTTTATCATATCTCTTGTCTTTATGATCTGGCAGTTCCTTGAGCAGGCCATTCGGGAGCAGAATGGTAACAAGGTCAGGTGTCGTTCTCAACAGCCTCATTCTTGACTTCTCCTGGCCAAACAAAACACACGGGCAACTCTTCACCAACCAGGTACATTAGAAATCTCCCCCAATACAATGAGTGACAAAGCATTGTTTAAGATATGGCTCACTGTTTGACATTGGTGCAACAGAACAACAGAGTCCAACCAGGCAAGAGGCCCCTATCATCGCTCCTGCCCACAATAGTGGTGCCAGTGTGGAGTAAATGTGGGATCTATGCAGCGCTAAGCAGTGCAGGTGGACAACAGAGTTTGAGTGTGATCACCCAGGTTTGATTACTTTACGTTCTAAAGGTTTAATTTGGCACGTCTAAATGATTCTCCCTGATTAATTTACTGACAGAGACTTTTGTGTGCTTTAGGTGTTGATTAATGTGCTGTCCCTCCGTGAAGAGAAAAACAACAGCCTCTCCCTGACGAGACTCCACCCCAAACTCCAGCCAAACAGACTTCATGCTGACCGTAAGTATGAGACAATATTCTGTGGTTGAACTTTGTCTTTATTAGTAAGACATTAGTCATTTTCCCATTTTTATAGTTTCTTGATTTCCTAAATCTCCCTCATCAGCTGAATTTCCAGAAGAGGGTGTGCAGTTTCTGGATGAAAAAGGCCACAAAGTTCAAGGAGTGAAGACAAACTCTGCTTTCCAGGGGGTCATGAGGAACAAAGATACCATTTCAGCCATGACACTACCTCAATTATCTGATGGTTTATTATAGCTTAATTGATGTCATGAGCTTTCATTAATATCTTCAAAGGGCATTTTATAAAGCGATGGTATCCGGACGAGCTTGTTTGACTGTATGTTGTAAGTCTATGGCTGTTGTTTCCATTGTTGGATTGTCTTAAGTTATTTGGATCACCAGCCAACAGAGGGCACTCCTCCTACAGGTACTTGTATTAAATAACACAAAATTGTCTAGTCATGTGATGTCTGACCTTATCACACTTGAGCTCTAATCTGATATTTCTTCATGGATTTTTAAATAAATGATAACAGACAGGTTTATGCTGGTTGAGGACACACATGGACACTGAGCATATGCAAGCTGAACAAAATGAGGGCTGTTGCGTAAAAGTGACTGATGTGCTGTCAAGATACTGTCAGACAGTCATACCAGCTGAATCACAAGGTAGGACATGTCACATGCATTCAGTCTGTGTGCAAACAAACATGTCACTCAAAATGTTGCACTCCAGGCATTGGTTAGCTACTTTGCTTGGTATGTGTTGACCATGTTTGGGGAGTAATATCAGGACATGGTGACCTGTGATAATGGAGACTTGTTGTCTTCATCGAACCCTACTCTGAGAAATTAAGCTGCAGTGGAGTTTTGGGGTTTATTTTAATGTCTAATCTGACGATATAGTACAGTTTATGTCAGAAAGGACGAGAAGACAAATGTGTCATTATGTTTTATAGGGCTTACTGCTTAACTTTTTCTGTCTCAACACATCAATAACATACAATGTAGATAGATGCCTAAGTCAGTAAGTCCCCAGAACACTGTTTGAAGTGGCAGGGTCCGCCACATATAAACAAAGTAAAACTCCTTTAAGATCACTTTGTTTATTCAGTTTATTCAAGTACATTTGATACTTAAGTATATTAAAAATCAGATGCGTTGAGACTTTTATTTAAGTACTATTTGTATGTCACTTTCATTTTTACCAAATTAATATTTTCACAAGATATCTTTACTTTTCCTCAGGTATGACTTAAGGGTTCTTTTTACAACATGGCTTAAAAGCATATATTTTAAAGGTTTTGATTTCCCTTGATAAATCAACAAACAGAAGAAAATGTTGCACTTTTAAAATCAAAGACACATTCCACTTTTCATTCTCAGTTTTGAGTAGGGATGGGCGTATGGATCCAGAGGTATCGATATTACCAATACTAAATACTCCTTTTGTAGATCGATTTGAGCATCAATTAGATTGCTGTAAAGTTTCAGGTTGGCTTTTCGTTGTGCTCATTTATTTACACGTTTCATCCAGCATGCAGTGATGGTTGAATGTGAGAAGAGTGTCGTTTGGAGCTACTTCACAGCTGTAAATTAAAAGGTTGCAAGGAAGGAAATGTCTCAACAGTCTTTTCAGAGATACAGGGATTATCTAGGTATATGCAGTTAAATAAATGTCTTAGTCAAGATGATCATTATATATTGAGCCCACTGGAACTTGTTATCTAAATTGATTATTTTAATGAATCTCAAAAGAAAAAATCTCAAATTGGAAACATGAAAATGGCTGAATACAGTAAACTTTTTAAATATAACAATTATTATTATTATTATTATTATTATTATTATTATTATTATTATTATTATATATAATGTTTTTGTGTGTCTGCACTTTCACTTTACATTAATAGAATACATATTTTTGTTATTTGCCTTTAGAAACTGTCCTGTGCTTTCATATTAAAAAGTATTTGTGTGGTACCTGCCATATTGGCTTTGAATGACTTGGTATCGGATCGAAACCAATGCACTGGTCCACTAGTTTTGAGAAGTTCACTGGTTATACTCATCAGTTCATGTCCAATGAGCAGCCACTCGCGCTCATGTGGGCGGGTCTAGGGAGGACAGGTTGGGAGCTGCCGAGTGGGCGTTGTCGGTCACAGGCAGGTCAATATTTAAATGTCTGCGGGTCAGCTCGCTGCCAAAGTGTTGGATACAAGGAAGAGGAGAGCTGACGCTGCTGCAGTCATCTACTTTTAACAGCAAGTAGTTACAGCAACAATGGAGAAACCTATCGAGGATTAATTGTTTTGGACAAGTGAGAACAGTGAGTAGTCAGAGGTTTCTGTGTTACAAAGGCTGGACCGACTCTCTAAATGAATTTCAGTGAATGTGTTGGCGGGACATCACAGAGCAGCTCGGCTTGTTTAATCGTAGAGTTGGAGCATCGTAGATCCCATTAACAAGCAGGGACTTGTGTTAGTAACGTCATTTATTTACAATTGTTCAAGTTTAAGTCATTTTATATACTCGTATACGCTTTTTTGTCGGTTTTTTTTTTTATTATCAGTGAAACAGTGAGTGCTTTCAGACAAGAAAATGTATTTTTATTCGACATTCGTGTACAATTTACGTTCTCCAGCTCGGAGGTGTAGTTTGGCTGCAGTAATGTACTCCGGTTTTTATCTCCACAGGGTCACGGGTTAAATACGCACAACACCTGCTTGAACTCCGTTAAACGCCCTGAGCTGCTGGAGATAAGCGGTTTCAATGGAGCCCAGGACTGTTGTAAAGGACAAGTTTTTCATAGTGATACGCGGGAAGTCGAGGAAAGGCTTCAGCCGCGGATGTATCGGCCGTGTGGAGGCAGAGACGCAGCGTGGGGAGCTGATGGGGCTGCTGTACTCCGGAGGCAGCGACGCGGGGAGCCCCAAGAGCGGAGGCATGGTGAGGAGGGAGGACACGTACCCTCTGACCCGCCACCAGGCCCAGCTACTGCTCTTCATTTCCTCCGTAAGCAAACGCCTGGAGCTGCTGTGTAACCCCCAGCTGTTCGCCGCCATCTGTGAGCTGTCTCAGGATGACCTGGTGGTGGTGAAGTACAAGAAGGGACACCTGCCCGGGCTGGTGAAGAACCTCATGCAAGTCGGGAGGAAGGAGAACAAGGACGACCTGCACATGCTGGGCTTTGAGGTGGAACCTGTGGTGGGTAGAGTTGTTGTGTGTGTGTGTGGGTGTCTGGGTTTAAGAACCAGGTAGCAGAGACACTGTTATAATTACCAGGTTTCACTGAAGGGATTAATTGCAGACATGCTCTGATGTAACCTCAAGACATTTAGAAGGGCTATATCATCACCACTGATCTTTGTCATTAGTCAAACTTATCAGTCAAGAGACTGTCAGAGAGATGCGTAACTTTCAGCGTCACAAGCGCCCTACACACGCACACCAGTGTTATCTCTGTTCTGTACATCTGACTGTAGCATATGTTTCTCTTTGTCTTCCTTGTAGGACTATGGTAGCAATCCGTCATCCAAGAAAGCTGCTCCTCTGCCCCTGTTCAGCGCTGCAGACATCGTCCAGGTGGTCCCATCCTACTCCACTCCCCTCGGACTGCACTGGAAAGACGGCCAATGTGGAAGTACGTAAAGGGGTCAGAGCCCTTTTCAAAGTCAGTATGTGGTGTTTCTGAACCACAAGATAATTGGCGGTGATGATAGATTTATCAAATCCCATTAGGTAAACTTCCCATAGAAATTATACTTAATTTTGGTTCAAAAACAAACTACGCCCCCTCCCCATCCAGTCAGCCAATATATCCCACCCTTAGGTGTTTAGAAAAACACCTATGACTCCAGGGGGGACGCTGAAGAAGTGTCCCCAGAACACAACTGGAATAACTGGTCCTGTTGCCCTGGAATGCAACTCAGCAAATTGTCTGTTGGTTTTTGTACATGGTGAACTCTGAGCTGTCTACATACCTCATGTTGCCTGTTATGCAATCTGATGAGGCCACTCGTGACAAGACACCAAAAAATGTCATATGACTTTCTAACCATCCGTCTCCCCACACCCGCATATCCTCCATAACTTCTCTGCAGGTCTAAACGAAAAAGCGGTGACGCGCATCAACTCCATGCCGACTTTACGCTCCCGTCCACGGCACCTGAGCGAGAACCATAGAGAGCAGACTGTCATTCGGACCCAAAGTTTGAGCACATCTCATATGACTTTGGAGGTGGGATCCATGGTGGAGGTGGTGTCCAACTCGGGGGTCACAGTGTATGGAGTGGTCCGGTGGTTGGGGACCCCTGGAGGGAAGACTGGTGAATGGGCTGGGATTGAATTGGTGAGTGACTAAGATTTTGTACAGTTACATTTTCCTTTGGGCAGTGAAGACTCCATACCTGATTTGGTTTTCATTGTTTCAGGAATACGATGTGAACGGCTGCTCTGATGGGAAGTATGGAGGCCAGAGGTATTTCACCTGCACAGGAGCCAAAGCGTTGTTTGTTCCTGTCACAAAGTGCAGCCCAGACAGCAGGTTCTTCTCTTCAACAGGAAAGGAAACCCCCAAACCCACCGAAATGCCTCAAGGTTAGACACTTCTCCTAAGTTTGATGGACAACTGTACACCAGCAGTTCAAATTTACACATTACACACATTATAATCTATAATGACTTATTTTTTTTCTTAATGGTTTTCTTAGTTTTCTACAAAGTAAAATGTAAAAAAAATAAAAATTTAACCAGAGTTAAATTGTACTTAATAAAATTACTGAACTTCCCTCCCAATTGTCTATTCTTAAGTGCTGTGCCAGATGTTTTGCTACTTATCACTTAAAGCTTAAGGGATGGATGTTTTTTCATTCCTCTCTTTATCATTTCATTTATATTTGCACATCACAGCAACCTCACAGTAATGAAGTGTCACAGTAGGGTTGTACCCAAGTGGTAAAAGAAAAGCTGCCATAAATCATGCATTTTCATCAGCTTAACTGACATTGCTTTCACACCCTTCTGCCTCAGGCAGAGGTTAGTTAGAGGAAATGATGCCAATTACACCTGACACAATGCATGGTGTGTGGCATTACTTATCAGTGAAACATGTGTGACATTCCTGTGAACTTCTCTGTAATGGCAAATTAATCATTGTCCATGAAGGCCTGTCTGATAATCGAGCGTGTTTATGCCCAGTGAGAAGCTACATTTCCCAGCTGCAGGTGAAATGATGATCTGTGTTCAAATGTTATTTTAAAAGCTTTAAAAGTTGTTCCTGTATGTTTGCTTACTCATTAGATCCACCATTTGAGGAGTCAGAGGAGTATGTACCACCTATCCCTGAATCAGAGGCCTCGTCTTTGTTAGTGGGAAGAATGAAAGGGATTCAGGGTCACATCAACTCCTGTTACCTTGATACCACACTCTTCAGGTAAAACCAGCTCAACGCTCCTCAGGGCATTGTTTCTCAAGTAGCACACCTTTGCAAATTCAGCTCAGATTTACTTTAATTTCAGTAATTTTATTTAGTGTATGTAATGTACAACAAGGAGGCGGTGTGAATGCTCGGTGTCTGACGCAAAACTGCATTGCTGGCTTTAAAAGTTGAATAATACCAATAATGTATGAAAGATGTGGAATATTTTAATGTTTGTTGAAAAGCTGACGATAAACTGCATTGTTATAAAGTTTCAAGCTGAAAGTATGAATGAGTTGATGAGAGTTGAAAAAGTGTGACGTGTAAATAAGAGAAGTAAAAGCAGGAATGTCTTAATAGAGCTGAATGTTTGATGTTTCTTCATTTAAAATGTGAAACCTGTAAACTAGTTGAATACCCAAACAGCAGTGTGTGACTCATAAATAGAAACAGCAGTGTGTGACTCATAAATAGAAGTTGTTTGTGTAGAAGAACAAATAAATGCCCTCAGCATTCACAACAACTAAATGAGCATGGTGAACTGTATTGACATACGTGCAGAGTTGGTGAAACTGTTTTTCTCTCTTCAGTTTGTTCAGCTCATCGGTGACCCTGGATAATATCTGCCAGAAGCCTGCTGACACAGAGCAACCTCTAACCTGCACTCTCAGAAAAATAGTGAACCGTCTACGCAGGTATAAACACTGTTGTCAGGACAGTCTTGCCTTGTGTTATCACCGAGTTTGCAAAACAAGAACACTGTGACATGTTACATAATCTGTACTGGTAAACATGAATTCTTCCTTAATGATACTCTGTATTCACTAGCTCAGTCGTTCTCCAACTTTTTTAAGTCAGCAACCCCTTAATTGACACAAATTAGACCCCAATTGATGACGTTGTGTTTTGATAAGAATTTAGCTGTTAGATATTGTATCACACATACTTTAATTTTACATAAGAGGGTGGGGTCATTTGTGTTTACCCTTGATTGTTTTGGTGTATGCAGCTCATTCATTGTGTGATGTTTTGTGTTTGCTAACTGATAGCTAAATTATATATTGCAGACAAGGGTTTGTCCCTGCTGAGAGTGTGATGAACTTCCGTAAACAGCTTGGGTGCGACACCTTCCAAACAGAGGAAAAAGGTACACACCCAGATTTGTAACATGCATTGTTAAAAATATATTTTAATATATAATATAGTATAACATACTGAAGCCTACTGTTACAGTTCTGTAGGTTTTTAAATTTGTTTTTCATTTTTAACAACTTTTTTAAATGTATGTTTTGAAACTTTCCTTCACTGCAGATCCAGAAGAGTTCATCACAGTCCTCTTTCAGAAGGTGCTTTGCATGGAGCCACTGCTCAAGCTCAGGTAGGGCCCTGAGCCACAAACTATTCAAATTACTGTCCTGCTGGACTGCATAAAGTGTAGTTATTTAAATTCTGTTTCTTTTTAGATCAAGAGGAGAAAGATCTGAGGGTGCCTATACTTTCCAGATCTTTCTGGAAAAAGAACAGATCGGACAGATTCCCTCCGTCCAGCAGCTACTGGACACATCCTGTCTGTCAGGTGACCTCAAGTTTGAAGAGGTGAGCACATGCTCCTCCTTTAGAGAGTAGCCCCAATGTGTTTATCAAGTTTTTGTCTCTACAATCACGTAACCCAAATGTTGTCTTTGCTGTTCTTCCAACAGATGCCGTCCCTTCTAATGGTTCACATGCCGAGGTTTGGAAACAAGTACAAGATGTTTTCTCATATCATTCCTTCAACTGAGCTGGACATCACAGATCTCCTATACAACTGTGAGGAGCAGACATGATCAACACTGAACTAAATTGTTAATAACGTGAATGGAAAGAGCTGAAAGATGCTTACACATTCCCTTATTTTTCCTAACAGCTCCAAGGGAATGCTTCATATGTGGGCATTTGGCAGAGCACGAGTGTGTACAGTGTCTACCAGATCACAAACTGCAGCCAGGGAGAGTCAAACAATATTGCACTACGTGCAACACACAGGTAATTTCTAATTTTTTTAGGCCTTTTTTTAAATGTCAAGTATCCCACTGCGCAGACCTGTAGTATTAAACGTTCTACTTTTCTTTCAGGTGCACAGCCATCCCTCACGACAGGGTCACTCCCCCAAAGCTCTCACAGTACCAGACGATGTAGCCTCTCACAGTTCTGTGCCCAGACACATGATGAAGCTGTTTGCTGTGCTCTGCATTCAAACTAGCCACTATGTGTCCTTCATCAAATATGGACCTGATCCTCACTCCTGGCTCTTTTTTGACTGCATGGCAGACAGATGTGGTAAGATCTATATTCCAACATGTTTTGTTTGTTTATTTGAATGATTGGTTGTTACTGGTCTTTTTGTTTTATTATTATGATACAGGTCATTTTTTTCTGATGTTCGTGCAAACCATGACTTGTTTTGGTTTTTCTCTAAGTGGTTACACATGACGGCCATATTTGCTGATAATGCAGCCTCCGCAAAATTAGATAAAGCTATGCTCTGACGTCTATGACATGTCATTATCTTTTCTTGAGCTGATGTCTAATCTTTAGCTCCTCTTCCTTAAAAGGTGATGATCAACAAGGCTACAACATTCCCGAGATCAGAGTGTGTCCGGAGCTGGGTGACTTCCTGTCCCAGCCGGAGGAGCAACTGGCTCGTGTTAACCCCACCCAAACTCCTGAACTGGTGCGCAGGCTGCTGTGTGACTCCTACATGTTTTTATACCAGAACCCAGCCAAGCCACTTTCAACGCCCAACCATCAGGGGTCTTAAATGCATGTAAGGACGAGGACACAACGTTCCCATAACAGTGCCTTTTAATAACCTTGCATCTCTGCTTAATCAGCAAGATTGTGTGTTTGTTGTTATTACATCCAAACAGCAGGAACTGAAATGGATGCTTTTAACATCATGGGAGAAAAACAATATTGTAGTTAAGAAATTTGACTCTGAATGATCTCAGTCAAAGGTGATTTGTAAGGAGGGAGAGAATGAGCAGTAAAAATATAACGGTCTGCACCCCTCTTCATTTCCCTCCTTTTCCTATTGAATTACTCTTTGTTGTTGCACTGTGTTATTTATACCAAGATTTGTAAAGGAATGTTTTTGCTTGCCGGTGATTTTCATGAATTTAACTTTAACTTACCACATAATAAATGCATAACATCAAAGTCCACTCACTCAAGCTCTCAATTACTTTTTTGTGTGTTGTTGCATAATTTTAACTCTGTCAGCAGTGATGGGGAAAAACTTGCTGAAGCCTCCCACATCAACTTAACTAAATGAATTACATAAATACATGCATGGTTGTCTTGCATTTACTTGAAACAGATGCACTGTGCAGATTTTACGAGTGCGTATTACTGGATTTGTAATACAGCCTTTTTCGTTAACAAAATGTAACAATTGAAAGTTGATCTACATAGTTTCTGACAAAAACAATTTGAATGAGTTTTATTTAAATACAGTTATTTCTTTGTTTGAATTGCACAGAAGCTGCTTAAGAAGACACACCACTACAGTCCGTCCTCATGTTTATAAGCAGCTTTTACTGTGTGGAATAATGTGTTTTTATCCTGTTCAATCAACCACATCTAAGACTATTTAAAGCCAAAAGTATTCACTGAAGATTCTAGCCTCACCACAAAATTGTGAAACAGTGTTTTGTGTGGACTGGTGGATCTTAATAGGTAATATTATGGACTGAAATGCCCTCTTGTGGACAAAAATGAGTTTGCGGGTAACATAAGTCACTCAGCCCCACCACAAGTCTGATTCATTTTATGCCTAAAAAAACTAAACACACTTTGTTTTCAAGACTGAATAAACTGAATAACAAAACTGACCTCTAAAGGACTATGTTACTATATTGTAACATACTATGTTGTTGTGATAGCCTATTACTAATATCAAAATAATTCTAAAATACTGGTGTTTTTAAATGCTAATCTGTGTATTCTGATCATATTTACAGTTGTTCAGTGGCCGTCTGTCAGCCATCTTGGCAATCCCACTAAAAACACAACAATTTTCATTCATTTCAGGTGTTGTTTATGTTATCCTGAACCATACCTTCAACTTAAAACTCAGTCATCAACTATAGTGTAGACCTCTCTTCCTTTAAGTTGTTATTTGATCGGCCTGTTGGCTCTCAAGGTTGTGCAGGGCAGAACTGGCTCATGCTGGTTACGTGCCACGTATTCTGGCCTACACCATGTTTGAAATCACTACAAGCACAGCACCATTCCATGGCCTTGAAGGCAGCCTAAGTTTAACCATCTGACATGTTAGTTTCTGGTAATGATGCCTGTTATATGTTTCATGTGTGCCATTAGACAAACCAAGACATATGAATTGATATACAGAAATGACAGAAGGGTGAGTGAGGTCACAAAAGCATTCTGTCTGAAGGGACAGACATCTACAGACATGATGATAATAATATATATATATATATATATAGATAAAATAAATATCTGTCATTGTCATCATCATCAACATTGTACATAATGTGGCCTATATAGACATATACATGCATGTACTGCAAATATCCACATCCACATGTACTGTATAAAGTACCCCATTACAATAATCATTCAATATTTATTTTCCAGCAGTATTTGTATTCTGCATCCTTGCACTACAGTAGTCTTGTTAACAATTCACAGAAACTGTTGAACTGTACGTTGTTTATTGTTTCTATTTATTTAGCCTATATATTTATATGCCCACCTGTTTTTTGACTTACTTGTAGTTGTCAACATTACACTTAAATGTTTAATTTATTTCCAGCTGTGTGTCTGTATCATCTTGATAATTGTTCTCGGAACACATGCAACGAACTGAATCAGATTCCTTGTTTGTTTACAGGAATTATTCCGATGATGATGGTGATTGTTGTTATTATTAACATTACTAATTCTATGTAGAAAGAACTTGCTCTAAGTCGCTT
The DNA here is from genome assembly GCA_039737535.1 of Lagodon rhomboides. Lineage (NCBI taxonomy): Eukaryota > Metazoa > Chordata > Actinopteri > Spariformes > Sparidae > Lagodon > Lagodon rhomboides. Next base: position 9,744,293 of record CM077785.1, on the reverse strand, counting down.
ATCAGATCAATGATACAAACAACACACAGATACACTTAACTTGCTCTTAGGACACGAGTACCTCACTCAGGACTGTGTGTGACATCGTGGGCTGACGAGCAACACGTTTTGGGAAGAGGAGGAGCTACACTGCTCTGTACCATTTAAATTAAGGAGCATGCGCATTAGTGTGCAATCGGGACTTAACCTCTTACACAACTGTGTCTTTTCTTCATTCTGCCTGCATCTCCTCGCCGGTGTCAACCATACACGTTTCTCATTTTTGATTTTTTAATCAAACAGCGCTTAGGAAATGAGTGGGGACCATTCCCACAGCGAAGACCAGGTACAGTTAAATGTATTTCGTAATGTCACCACTCTTGGTTAACGGGCACAATTTGTTGCTGCCGTTTTATTTGGTTGGTTTGACATGGCAACTTAGCTAGCTAACTGTGAATAGTGCCTGCTAGCGCGCGTTAGCCGACTGTGTTTGGAAACCAACTCATATTGTTGTTAACAGCATCTTGACACGTACCATCACATTTGTATTTGTAATGTGACAGAAAGGTGATTGCGGGTTGGCTTTCAAGTTGGTGTGTCTAGGCATGAAGTCCAAGACAAACTCATACATTTTATGTGGCGTTAGCTGTAGCCAGTGTTAGCCGGACGGCTTCAGTCTCAGCCGCTGAGCCATACTACAAGCCAGTGTAGCATGCTAGGCTAGCTAGCTGGGTAGCTAACAAACTATCGCTTTGACATCCAGCAAGTTCAAAGTTAGTTAGCCGGCTAGTTAGCTACTACGGAATTTAACATTCATCTGTTTTTGATTTTTCAGGTTGACGGTGGCTCCCGTTTCAATGGTAAGTTTATGACATGAACCTACCATGTTAAACGGAGTATTTTCCTCAAATTGTGACATATCTCTCCTGATCAAATGTAGCGTTACGTTAGTTCTCAGTAGAGGACAGAAATGGCGTCCAGAGACTAAGTCCTCTGCCTCACTCACAAGCGCCTATTGTTCAAAAGGGAGGTCTAATAAAAGCTTTTCCACTAAATATTTTCCCTATTCGAGTCACTATTGGCACACATCTCGAGGTGTTTTATCAGTTTATCGTACTAGAATTTCTTTTTGGTTAGCTTTTAAGCCCAAATTTCCCACCTGAAAGTGAGGGTTTGGGGGTTGAGGACTTAGTCTCTGCGCCATTTTCTTTTTCGGTGTAGCGGCCTGACTGCACTGCAAGCTGAACCCAGGCTGTAAGTGCCGATGGCTGTGTGTTGAGGAGAACTGCAAAGGCATAGTGCTTCATCATGATCCCATGTGGTGACCAGTAGTGGTCTGATTTTTTTTCTTCTTCACGGCATTAAACGCCTTTTTCACAGCCAAAGTTATTTTCAGTATAGCTACAGGGAGTTAACATCCCCACATGCTAGGAGAAAGTGGACCGTATTTAAGTTGGATCCATATTCCAACAGTCAGCACATCAAGTCTTCAACTTTTAATTCATCATAACATTGCAAGCTACAAGAGGTATTAGATTTGAGAGGTTCTTGATGCTCTCCTAAAGTAAAAAGAGAGCACACTTCTAGAGTTTTTAATGGTATTATATTTTTTTCTGTTTGAGCTCTAGAAACCTATATCAAGAATTCAACACCCCACTCATATCCGCATAAAAGTACATTTTGTTTTTTATTTTTTCTAGGATATACTAACACTTACCTACTACCTATTTTAAAATACTATTGATCACTGAGCTGACTTCCCTGTGCTTCTGTATTGTTAAAACTGACCTAGACAAATGTATGTAATTTATGGGCAATGGGACAACATTTGACTATGAGACATCAGTGCTTTGGCTTCACTGCTGTTTCCAGAGAGCGCTACTGGCCCTCTTCAGAATGAACTGAACAGTCCAAGGCCAAGATGAACAAGTTAGATTTGCTTTCTGTAAAGCATCTTAACCTCGGCCTGGTTTCAAAAGACCACTTCCTTTGTCAACAATCTCAACCACTGACTATTAAATTGCATTTTAAGTATGCATTGTAGACTCTTGGGCACACGTTGTTTACCAGTCAGTCACATAAGTCATAATTTAAATTTTCTATTAACCATGTGAGCCACAGAGCGGAGGCTTCTGTCAAATAAACTCGAGTTCTTCAGAAATGTGATGGAACACAAAAGGGGCCTGTCCATTGAAATGTATCGCAGTGATCTGGCTTCGATCTGAGAACAGCCTGAATAAAATCTGTCATCTTCAAATAATGGATGAACAAATACAACTATTTTACAGTGATGCATAGAACAATTGGGGTAAAGCCCCAGACTGTTTTGTTTGGGATTTAACAAATCACTCACTGATCAGACTTTTTGTGTTTATGTTTGTCCTACACTGGCATACCACGGGGATATGGACAACATTTTATGACTAACATTTGTTAGTAGTCTTTAAGCTGTGAGCTCTACTTGTGACCAGGTCTAAAGTATGTTAACTTGTTTTTGTGTTTGTTGATGGAGTTTGTGTCAGCTCTCCAATTTTGATAACGGCCTTTTGAAGAGAGGGCGAAAGCTTACTCTGTTCACTAGCATGTTTAAACCTGTCGGCTGTTTCATATTGTCTCATAAACAATGAGGCTCATACGGGCTGTAGGAGGTGCTGTGCTACTGTGTAGATTTTCTGTCTCGACATGGCATGACATTTAGATTGCTGCTTCTTTAGACCTTGTTTGTAATTTAATTCCTGTTTTTACTGGGAGAAACTACGCAGGTGGACTTTGAGTGCTTCTTAGATGGGCGGTGATAAGATTGTTTTTTCATAGCCTATCCACATTAGCTCCTGGTTGAGGGGAGTGCACTTTGTTTTGTCTTTGCCACTTGTGTATAGAGTCATACTTTGAACATTAGACCTAATGTAGGCACACAGCAGTCATACATTTTCTTCAGTCCATTGTTGGATTGTTTCAGTCAATATCTCATTCACTTTTGAAGAAGGTGACACTGTTTTCTTCTTGTAGACTCCCACAAGCATAAAGACAAGTACAAAGACAAGGAACACAAACATAAGGACCACAAGAAAGATAAGGAACGGGATAAATCAAAGCATGGCAACAGGTATGGTGTGTGTTTGTTATTTTTTATACACTTCATAGATGCATGTTTCTAATGGCATCTGTGCAAAGTGGACAAGACGTACCACTTGATTAGTACAGTCTTTTAAGCATTGAATAGCTGAAACCACCAGAAATGAATAGTTGTATTTCTTCAAATTCTAGCGATCACAAGGACTCCTCTGATAAAAAACACAGAGACAAGGAAAAGATGAAGCACAAAGATGGCAGCACAGACAAATACAAGGACAAGCACAAGGAGAAAAGGAAGGAGGAGAAGGTGAATCACAATGTGATTAATTAATGGATGATTGTAAATGTGGTTTTGCTCATGTGTGTTTTTTTTTGTTTTTTTTTTTTGTTTTTTTTAAGGGGTTATAATGGATTGTACATTAGTAAGCCCTTGTAAATTATACACATTCATCTATCAAGTTGATAACCTTCAGCTATTTAAACCATGAGCAAAATGAATTGTGTATTTCTTTTTTGTTTGCATCCTCTGTTACAATTATGATGGATTTGGCAAATCTTTCCTTTCAAACCAGGACATGGAAATGTTAAAAGAAATACATGAGTAGCTCTTTGCTATTAAAGTATACTCTGTTGGTATGCAAATATGGATCTTTTCTTCCAGGGAATCCTGGTCAAGACAGCAGCATAGGCAGTTTTAAAAAAAAGAAAAAAGAGCACCATATGTTACAAGTGACCAAGAATCTACTATGGCTTAATGGTTTACATGCTCTGACTGACTATTCCAAACAAAAAAGTACAAAAAATTTGGTTACCTAAAGCAATCCTATATTTTAAGATAAGCTATTCAAATTACAATATTATAATAATATTATCATATGCTGTGGTCTTTTATATGGTTTTTCCATCTTAACAACCTTGTGTGAACCTTTCAGATGAAGTCCTTTGACGGTAAAGTCAAAAAGGAAAAAGAGAATGGCTTTGCCAGGTACGTCTGGACTCCACAATTCACTTAAGTGCTATGTTTAGGCTACCAGCAGATACACTTTTAAATGTAACCATTTGTGATTTTGAATGTTTTCTTTTACAGCCCGCATGTGAAGTCTGAGCCTGAGGATGATATTTACCACTCGCCTAAATCTCTAAAAAGAGAACGGGATGATGATAACGAGTGAGTGGCTTATTTGATTAGACTTCTTCTTCAACGTGTCTGTTTTTAAAGGGTTTGGGTATTTGTAGTTGCCTGTGACCAAATTTGTAACTTGATGTGTCTTTCAGCTCTGAGTTCAAGCCCAAGAAAATAAAGACCGAAATAAAGACTGAAAATGACAAAAGGGCCAAGAAAAGGAAACCAGATGAGGTGAGAAACGGCCTTAAGCAGAATAGAAGCTTGAGTTTATTATTTTCTCCAATATACTTTTGAAAGCACAAAATGAGGGAACACCTGAAGAACCAGGGAGGCTTGAGTCTGTCTTTTGTTCTCATACTGACATTTTTTTTCTTCCAACCCGAGAGCCAACAGAACTAAAATAGTTTCTCTTCCCATTTTTAGGACACAAAGTCCAAAAAGACAAAAAACAAAAAAGGAGAAGTCGCTGATGGAAAAAAGAAAGCAAAGAAAGAGCCAGAAGAGAAGTGGAAATGGTGAGTTATTCTTGCAACTGCGTGGTTATCAGAGTGGATGTATTGTGTGTTATTGTTGGATCAAGCAATGTTTTGTTAATCTGGTATATTCAGACTGAATATTGGATGGCATTGTTGTGATCTTCATTCCAGGTGGGAGGAAGAGAGATACACAGACGGCGTCAAATGGAAGTTTCTGGAACACAAAGGACCAGTGTTTGCACCACCTTATGATCCTCTTCCTAGCAATGTCAAATTTTACTATGACGGTACGATAGTGTTTCCGACAGCTGTACTTAACTTCTATGCAAGTCAAGGTGCTTACTGTAGAACCATGTGGTTAACAAAACACCTGTTTTTGCATAATTTAGGTAAGCCCATGAAGCTCAGCCCAGGAGCAGAAGAGGTGGCCACGTTCTTTGCGAAGATGCTTGATCACGAGTACACCACAAAGGATATCTTCCGCAAAAACTTCTTTAAAGATTGGAGGAAGGTAGGGGAAAATACGTCGCTTGTGATTAAATTTACCTGTAAAACTCTCCAAACATCCATACAGAGCCTTGTGATGCAATTGTTCAAAGATTTGGTGTTGAATGCAACATGTTGATCTGATGCAGGAAATGACTTCTGAGGAAAAGACCAAACTCACGGACCTGAAGAAGTGCGACTTTTCTGAGATGAGCGACTACTTCAAGGCACAGTCCGAAGCCAGGAAGGCCATGACAAAAGATGAAAAACTGGTTAGTTACTTTGTTTATCATATCAAAACTAAACTTACACTTGTAAGCTCCTGTTCAAAATCAACATTCCCTGACCCCACACAATGAGGATCTAAATAAGTTACTTAAAAAGAGTAGATCCTTTGCAACAGCAAATCAACTATGATAAATATCATTCAAACAATTTTTTTTGTAGTGTGTCACGAGTAAAATCATCACTAATATACAGTTCCCATACATTTTCCAAGAGACAAACAACATACTGCAACACAAGATGACATTAAAGTAAAATATATTTGAACAAAACAAGCAGTACAGTCATACACAGAAAAAAGTAAAAACAAAGGAATATTTTCATTCTGTAACGTTTCTTTTATTAATAAGTCGGACCAGACTTCATAAAACTTCCCCAGGTAATTATTAGTTCTTGCGATTGAGATTCTAGAGGCCATGTCTGTCATTCATTTTAATCATCCATCAAAAATAGGCTTTGTCTGACTCTTGCAATGGTGGAGAACCTTAATTGAACCAACAATAAAGCCTGCCCCAATGCAAGTACACATTTTTGTTTGCAAATACCTGTTTTGAGAGGCACGACTGGCTATGGTTAACGCAACTTGTCTCCATTACATTTGACCATGCGTTTCTAGATGGGAGAAACAAAAGGAATAATCGCACAATAAATACAGAAAAGAACCTGCTTCGTTTTGACACCACCAGTGATTTAGGTTTAGCTGGTGTATAATATACCCATGTGTAACTTTCCCACCTGCATACGACTGACCTGCCAGGTGTCAGTCACAGTGTATTTCCATATATTCTCTTATGTTTGGATTTTACATTTTAAATTACTGGAAGGAGGTTTTTGCTATAATTTTCTAACGAACGGGATGAAACTCTTCATGCAACTCTTAATTTCTCCCCTGTTCCAATTGATGGATTGTTCTAAATTGAATATCCTTGCTCTTTTGTTGTTTTGATGTTTCCACAGTAGCTGCAGTAAGGATTTTTTTTCACTTGACACATTGATCTGATGTGGTTGTTTTTTGTCCTTTTTATTATAGAAAATAAAAGCGGAGAATGAGCGCATCCTGCAGGAGTATGGCTTTTGCATCATGGACAACCACAAGGAACGTATTGCTAATTTCCGCATTGAGCCTCCGGGTCTGTTCCGTGGCCGTGGAGACCATCCTAAGATGGGCATGCTCAAACGCCGTATCAGACCTCAAGACATCATCGTCAATTGCAGCAAGTGAGTATACAGTTGTTGTTTTTCGGTGCGGGTGAACGGATATGTTGAGTGGGTATAATGATGAAATGTTTTATTAATGTTCTCCTCATAGGGACTCCAAGCACCCTGAGCCTCCTCCGGGCACTAAGTGGAAAGAGGTTCGTCATGACAACAAGGTGACCTGGCTGGTGTCGTGGACGGAGAACATTCAGGGCTCCATCAAGTACATCATGCTGAACCCCAGCTCTAGGATCAAGGTATGCTGATGTGCTGAATTCTACACTGCAAGGAGGTTTTGACCTGTCTTCAAAAGAGTCCTCTCTGGCCTAACACTGCAAATTATTGCAACTCCACCTATGAATAGAAGCCTCTGTACATGGTTTATGTCTCCAGGTTTCATTGTGAATTTTTAAAAATCTTACATTTTTTTTTCTCTGCTAGAATGTAAAAAAAAAAAAACGTGTCAAATAATTTATTCACTGTGACATGGTTACATACAGTATGTTGCTGTGCTACATGTGCTGCATGCCTCACAAAACAAACATCTAATTCATTCATTACTCTTGTCTCACTGTTTGCCTGCAGGGAGAGAAGGACTGGCAGAAGTATGAAACTGCTCGCAGACTGAAAAAGTGTGTGGACCGTATCCGAAACCAGTACCGTGAGGACTGGAAGTCTAAGGAGATGAGGATCAGACAGAGGGCTGTGGCCCTCTACTTCATCGACAAGGTGAGCTGCATGATTGCTATTGACATTGTCCTGAGTGTGTACAGCTTGGGGAAGTTTAATGTGGTGTAATTGCTTTTTAACGATGACTGTAACTTGCAGACGGGGTTTAGCAGGTGCTTAAACACTAACTGCAGTGAGGGTACTTCTCTGTAAGCCGGCTTTAATCCATCTGTCCTGATGTGCTCTAGCTGGCTCTGAGAGCGGGTAATGAGAAGGAGGAAGGGGAGACTGCAGACACCGTGGGCTGTTGCTCGCTCAGAGTTGAACACATCAAACTCTATCCAGAGAACGATGGTCAAGAGTATGTGGTGGAGTTCGACTTCCTGGGTAAAGACTCCATCCGCTACTACAACAAAGTCCCTGTGGAGAAAAGGGTAAGGACTGTAAAGCTTTGTTTTTGTTTTTTTAGGTCTGTACCCACTGCTTTTTATATTAATTTATGTGTGTTCTGCTTCCTCTAGGTGTTTAAGAATCTTCAGTTGTTCATGGAGAACAAAGAGCCTGATGATGACCTGTTTGATCGCCTGAATGTAAGCAAAACATGATCTGTGAAAGGAAACTAGTATATCCATCAGGGTTTCCTTTATTTGGTAATTCCCTTCTTTTTATCAAAAAATCTGGCATTGACATCTCTCCATTCATAATGTCTGGTGGAAATATTTCCCTTGAAGCACAATTTGAATTGTATTAAAGGTGGGGTGAGCAACTCTAAAGAAAGTCAATTGTTGGGTTGATTTCCCAGGTTGTCAAGTAAGTCTAGGACATTGAGCTCATAGTCACTGAAACCCTGTTTTACATTTATTTTGGCAGAAATATTTGGGAGGATGGTTCCTTATTTTAAAAAAAACAAAAAAAAAACAACCTTAAAACCTCTTAGAACATTGTGTTGAACTTGAACACTTGTTTCTTTGTATAATGATTGCACTCACTGTCCCCTCCCGCCACAGACTTCTGTTCTGAACAAGCACCTTCAGGAGCTGATGGACGGTCTGACAGCCAAAGTTTTCCGTACCTACAATGCTTCAATCACCCTGCAGCAGCAGCTGAAGGAGCTCACAAGTGGTACGTCTTCACCTACAGGATCAAAAACCACGTTCTCACTAGAATCCGAGACAGAAATGGTGTCCATCTGAATGACTTGTTTGGTATTTGTAATAGCCTTTTCATTTGGGTGTGTCTGCTGCCATGGATTATTCTACACACAGAAAACTCATTATACTCTGTCTCTCTCAAGGGGAGGACAACATTCCAGCCAAGATCTTGTCCTACAACAGGGCAAACAGGGCTGTGGCTATCCTGTGTAACCATCAGAGGGCTCCACCGAAGACATTTGAGAAATCTATGCAGAACCTGCAGACTAAGGTGACGTTTGCTTCAGAATGTGCTTGACATGGACTGTTTTTGTTTTTTGATGTAGTTTAGTTTATATCTCACATGTCATTTATGGTTTCACAGACAAACCATGGCAGATTTTTTAAACTTGTTTAAAGGCAAAGGGCAGCAAAAATAAGAATTTGGGGTACAATGTTTTTCATCAAATAAATATTTTAAATGATTTTACTACCCAGACTCTCCTATATTTTCATGTTTTGCTTTGTTTTAAATTTAGTGTTAGTATTAGTACGTATTAATACGTATTTTACCAAAAACTGTTGACATTAAAAAGCTTGCTATGTAGCTGTACAATTCAGTGTTTCACTGTTCCATTTATTTTAGACTAATCAGTCATTTTTATCTTAGATCGATGCTAAAAGGGACCAGCTTTCTGATGCCAAGAGAGAACTGAAGAGCGCCAAGGCTGATGCCAAAGTACGGAGAGATGAAAAATCCAAAAAGTAAGTATTTAAACATTTGGCATACCTTAACAGTTGTCTCCCTGGTCAACAATGTTAACCACATTTCTAACCTGGTGTGCTGCCTGTTTTTGTAGGACTGTGGAGACCAAGAAGAAGGCCGTTCAGAGGATAGAGGAGCAACTGATGAAGCTGGAGGTGCAGGCAACTGACCGCGAAGAGAACAAGCAGATTGCCCTGGGCACTTCCAAGCTCAACTATCTGGACCCTCGCATCTCTGTGGCTTGGTGAGATGATATTCTTGACAACATTTGAACTTGCTCTTGAGGACAAGGATGCACTAGTAATGCTACAATGAGGCGAACTGTACAGAATCCTAATGTCCATCTTTTATTGTCTCCTAGGTGCAAGAAGTGGGGCATTCCAGTCGAGAAAATCTACAACAAAACCCAGCGCGAGAAGTTCGCCTGGGCCATCGACATGGCAGAAGATGACTATGAATTTTAAATCCCAGTTTGTTGTTTTTAACTATGATACACCCATTTTTTTTATTGGATACTTGTTTTTTAGCTTAACCGAATTTTGCTCGATGGCCAGACCTGACCAGGAATTTCAGACAGTTTGCGCAGAGAAACAGCAGCGACATGGTAAGATGAAATGAGGCCACAATGAAGTGGCAGCAGGGGGTTGTGGGTAGTCTAAATATCTGATCTGAGATCAGGCATCCAGGCTGAACTATACCCACAACTGAGCATCAAGGCATAGTCCCAGTAATTGGAAGGCACTTTTACCTTTGTCTCTCTCCCTCCTCAGGGACAATGCCTGAACTTTGAACTCTGTGGTCCTATAGCTACTGTATTCAGCAAAAACAAAAAATGCTTTGTATCATTTTATTTCTTGTTCACTTGCTCTGTATTTTAGCCCTCCCATGTATTATTAATGAATTCTATATTTTGATAGACAAAGTTAAATGAATTCCTTAACTACACCCACGCGCCTTCGAGGAAATGGAAATGTGAGCTCGACTTTTGAGTTGTGTGTGCATGTGTGTGTATGAGGGGCTCGGCCATGGATCTGTTTGGGTGAATATTTTAAACTGGACTATGTTGAATTGTTTAGCATGAAAGAGGATGTCTGGGCAGGCAAGGGGGGAAAATACTGCAACCATGTCAATATTTACTTAAGCAAGCAGAATGTGAATATTTTGTTTTACAGCCTCCATCAGGGACTTGTTTTTCTGTGTAAATGTGAACCAATCATTTTTATCCTTGAGTTGCTAGCATCCTCCGAATCTCTCTGCATAGCCCTGTCTACATCTGATTTTAACTTAATTTAACAATTGTTCCAAGACAAAAAAGAAACAACTCCCGTATCTGTTACTTGAAGATAATGCTATGATAATGTATTTAAAGTGGGAAAATGAAAAGTGTTTTTCTTCCCAAGAAGGGTATGTGAGGGATATCAACTTTGCCAAAAAAATCACCAATCTGTTACAAGTTAGGCAGTTTTTTTAATTGTGTAAAGATTGAGGATAAAGTAATGTAACATTTAATGTGAATTATCAGTTCATTTTATTCCACTCTTTACGATAGGAAATTGATGTAAGTAGCTGTAAAGTCGACATCCTATTCCTGTTTTACCTTCTGTCATAGCCTTTGATCATGTTTTCTTTGAGTTTTATGCTCATTGTAGGTTGAAAATGAATAAAATCCTACAAGTAAATATGTGTGTGTGTGTGTGTGTTTCTATCTCACAATTCAATTAGGGATGTGACTGAGGTTTCTTGAAAATTTTAGGGACAAATGTTTTCCTCCATTTTGAAAACAAGACCCTCCTGCTTGAGTATCACAGCTGCCTGTTGGTTTTGGACTAGCAGCCTTTGTTGGAGGTCTTGCCAAAGTCGAAGCGTCCTCATATTTGCTTCGTGAAACATTTGATCCTTTGTAATTGCAAGATGAGCTTAGACTTTCTCAGAAAAATCTCAGCCTGTGGTTCACTGTATACAATGTTTAAACAAAATGTGAAGACATTTTTCTTCAGGTTTTCTTTCTTTTTTCAACAGTTTGATTTATTCAAACTCTTTAATGTAAACTGCTCTTACAGAGTGCACCGTGTTCTCAGTTGAAAACGGACCATGTGTAACCAGGCTCATTACAGCCCTGTACATTCCTGTAAACTACTGTTCCTCGAGTTTTCCTTTGTGCCCTCTTCAAGAAGGATTTTATTTCCGTGGCAACATCTGGCAGCACTGTGCCCCTCTTTGCCCACAGCGCACATTCTTCTTCGAATAGAGAAGCTCTGGTCACCATCTGCAAACAAAGACTAAATACCTTACAATACACCTTGCAGACAAAATAAATAGGTTTTTCTGCAAAAACTGCCTGCCATGGAAACAGTGAGAATTTTTCCTCCATAATTCATCTCAGTACAAACTGTACTGTCAGCGTCTCACCAGCAGGTGAGGCTGTGTGCATTTCTCCAATCCCAGTGCCTTACCTGTTACTTTCACATTCATCACACTGAATAATTTGACTGGTATCCATGGTTTAATTTGTATTCACTCCTTGTGCAAGGTGCCAAGAAAAAAATAATGAGACGTGACTGCTTGGTGAGTATTCAGTTTATTCTGTAAAGATTCAGAAGTGTAGAAAGGATGATACAACAGTGCTTTATGATCAGACTATTTCATAAAAGTTTTTTTAAGTGATCATAACACCGTAAGTCCAGATTCCATTTATCTCAAACCAAAATAAATTTGTAACATTCGACACAAGTGCATACACTGCTGGTAGGAGATCAACCTCCAATTTCACTTTGGATGGTATAGCACCGTTCTTAGCTATTAGCAGCTTGACAAAGATGCAGCTTAATAGGATTCATGTAGTGACTGTATGTTTATATAAACACAAGAAAATTCAGAGGAGAGCAAAGATCTCCTCATTTGGCTCTCTAGCTAGCACAATATCTCACTCTGTCAGTGTTTAGGGATCAAATTGATAATTTTGCTTTAAACAACATTTTTGCCAGTAACAATATTTGATACAATTACAGCTTAAAGTTAAACATCTCCAAGTGTACAGAAAGCAGCACAAGATTTTTTCACAGATATAGACTAACAGTGACCATCGATGCACTGGCAGGTTTTTTTTTTTTTTCATTTTTTTTTTCAGGACAGCACAGTAGCTGGAAAGCAAGGTGATGGACATACAGGTCATATAAACACATGGACAGAGCTGAGTAAGGCAACGTTAGCGTGACAGGCTTCTCTCTGTTCAGTTTGCAGGGCAGTGTAGTGTATTGATCTTGACGGAGCTGTCAATACCTTTACTGTGGGGCAGTGTGATTTTTAGCATTGCTGTCTTCATTAGTGCATTGTATATAGTCTCTTGCGTGTAGCTGAACTGCGAAGTGATCACCAACATTTATACAGATCTAAATAAACCATGTTTGATTGCATCTGGACTTACAGTGACTATAGAAGAGTAAATAGAATTGAAAAACCAAATAACGGAAAAAGTAAAGTTCAAGGCAGTGCTGAAGTACTGGTTGCTAAAAAAGTAAAAAATATCACAAAGCCAACAATAACATTTCCTCGACACATCTTTTGTTTGTCCAGTCAGTACAAACCCTCTTTTATAGTGCAGTTTCAATCATATATATATATTTCTCCCTCTGACCCAAAAACAATATCTCTCGGCCCTATCCTATCCTATCTTCGCTCATTCAAGTCAGTTTTCCAGTCAGTGTGCGTCTTTTCTCTTTCTTTTCTTTGATCCCTCGTACTGACCTCATTGTGCACCCTCCCCACACAACCACAAAGAAGCATGAAAGGCTTAAACATCACAGGACTCAAAGGTGAGAAGTTCTTTCTTTTGACGATGGCAGGAAGTGATGGCAGATGGAAGAGGAGGAGGAGGCGGAGGAGGAGAAGGAGGAGGAGGAGGAGGAGGAGGAGGGGTGGGGGGTATTCACAGTTACAGTCAGAGTCCAACGGTCCAGCTACAATCACATCTGCTGTCATTATGAACACTCTTATTAGACCACGGCCAGGGGAGCAAGCCAGCCTTTAAACATGATGTTCCTCTGGTGGTATTGGGCCTGTTTCATCACACCTCCAGCAGCTCCATCCTCAGGCGATCCCTAACAGCAACACACGCACACACACACAAACACAAACACAACATGCACAAATTGTGAAGGCGTGACTAGAGAGTTCATGTTGTATTGTATTACAGTTGGACATGTGAGGTTTTGGGAGGGAGCATTGTAAAAAGATGCCTGTGTGCGGGTTAACTTGCCTCCTGGAAATCCACCTCACCAAAGACAATTGTCATGATTTATTCACATATATTAGCATGCGCTCTCAATCTATAATTCAACGGCCCAGACTCCTACTTATCTAAAAATAGCTTCTTAAACACAGACCTTTGATTGTCTGAATAAGCTACTCAGCATGAGTACTTGTACACACTTCTCCTGCCTCCTTTTTACTGTACATCATGCTGCAACGACAACAAACAACAAGCTGTCAGGCTTTCATCACTCCACCTGGCTTTCATTGGTTTTGTTTTCTTGATTGATAAATAGCACTAACCCTGTAAAATATCACAAGGCACTGAGAGTTGTATCTTACTTAAGGGAGCTTTTATCAAACTATGCAATTCTAGCTCAGAAGTACCTGGCCTGATTGGCGTCAGACTGTTGTTCGATGAGCGACTGACTGGCCACTGGCTGCTGGTGGTCCTCCGCTCCCTCTGACCAGGGATCCTGCAGGACTCCTGGCTGCGCTGACTCCTCAGTTCTGCCTCGCTGGCCACTCCCATCGGACCCCATCAGACCTAGCAGCGGTGAGTATGAATCCTGCCACACAACACGCTGCCCTGAGTTCAGTCCCCCTTCTCCCTCAAGGTGCTTGTTCATGTCTTGCTCAACAAGTTTCTTTTTGGCCACTGGAGAGCCGTTCGGTGACTCAGCTTCAGCGCCTCCGTGGCCCATCACTTCCTCTGATTCTACGGGCGGTCTTTGATAGGTCTCCAGCCACTTCAGCTGCCCATTCTTGTGGCTGTACCGGCTGTCACTGAACCAGCGCACCACCTCTGACTTGGGAAGGCCTGTCTGGACGCTCAAGTCTTCGTACTGCTGACTGCTGGGCCAGCGAGTGTTGGAGAATACTTGTCGGAGGATGTGCAGCTGCTGTGGACTCTTGTTGCCCCAGGGGGTTGAGAAAGACGGCTGAGATGTAGACACCTCAGCTATCTCAGACTTATGTTCTTTATGTGCACCCTCAGATGTATTCTCTGGTTCGTTCATCTTCAGCCTCTTGAAGCTGATCTTGATGGGGTCAACTTTCAGCTCAGGGCAGGTCCTATCCTTGGCAAATGGGTCCTCCTCCTTTATGAGTTGCTGTAAGATTGACATGCCTTTTATGGGAAAGTCCTTGTTGCCTTTACCCTCATCCAAAATGGATGAGCTGCTTTTTGTAATGACAGTAGTGCTGGTGCTTTCATTTGGGGATTTGCTGGCATGGTTAAGGTTAGGGACACTGTCATCACAGGTAGTACTGGGATATTCGTTGCTAATACTGCTGTTGTTGTTCTTGTGGATGTAGTCGTTGCGTTCGTTGTTGGGCTTTGCGGCATTGGCATGCTCTTGTGGACTGATGATGCCGCTGTTATGATTGTTACACATGATGTTGGATTTGCTGGTGTTATCAATGATCACTTGACCCTTGGTACTGTTTGAACCCTCCAATCCAGTTGGTGAACTGTTGCTTTTGACATTTGGTTTCCCGTTGGTGTCAGCAACACAGTGCTCCTCATTATTGCTAATGTTGGTAGAGCAAGTTGCAATGCTGTTGATGCTGTTGGTCGGGCTGCTGTTAAGCAGCAGTTTCCTGGTGACAGTCTCACCACCGTTACTGCTGCTGGAATAGCTGCTGATGCTGCTGCTACTACTGCAACTACTGCTGCTACTGCTGCTTCGACTGCTGCTGGTGCTACTGACACAACCGCTGCTCCCAGCCATGTCCAGGCTGATGCCATTGCTCTTGTCTGGCTCCACAGTGGGTTGAGTATTCTTGGTCAGTACCTTTGTTGTTCTGACTGTGGATGGAAACTCTGGGGGGACAATTGGAGTTGAATACGACACCCTAGTGACATGGGGGTTGGTTGACATGTTTGCCTGTGTAGGTATGACTCCGACAGGCCTGGTTTTCATACCACCATAGGGAACTTTGGCCATCTGAAAGTTTGGTCCTTTTGAGCCTGGATGGGCAGTGACAGTGTGGTGGGTTACAATGTGATTGACTTGCCGATGTGTAGCAGGTTGCTTTTGAGGTGCTCCACCCTGGAACACAGTGTTGAACATCTTCCTCCTGGCCTCTTCAATCTCTTCAGGAGACCAGCTTATGCCCTGCTTGAGCCTTTGGGCAGTAAACCACAGTTTGATCTGCTCTTCGGGGAACTCTGAGACCACCGTTAGGTAGCAGAGTTCAGCTTTGGTCGGGTACGGGAACTTGCCAAAGGATGTCTTGAGAAAGCTGCTGGTGTCCATGGCGGCATCATAGGTGGGGATGCTGCTCAGAGGGATCATCACCTTTGGAAGGTCTTTATTGGAATTAGAGGAGGGGGGAGAGTAAAGGGAGGGAGTGTGCTGGTGAAAGACTTGGTTGGCCACTGTCGTCGCAATCACACGAGTGACAGTGGTCCTCGGCATAGCTGGGGCGGCAGAAACAGTGAGAGCCCCGTTTTGGAGTTCAGGCACATTTGTCAGCATGCTGGGGTCTACATCCTTTCCAGTGTCTATCTTCCGTACCTCCACGGTGTGAGAAACCACAATCTTCTTGTGCTCCCCCTTGGCTTTCATCATTTTTGCAATCGGTGTTTTGGTGAGGGAGATGCCAGATTCTTTGTATTCTTCTCCGCTGTCTGTGAAGAGGCTTTGCTCCACTGTTGTTACTCCATCCCTCTTGTTAACAGTTAGGGAGGCAGTGACTAAGCCCTCCATTATCTTAGGGTGGGCATTAGCGTTATGCAGAGCCAGAGCCTCAAAGCGGACGACTGACACCCCACAGTTCAGGCAGTAGAAGGTGGGCTGGGCCCTGAAGTCTAAGTGGCAGTTGTGCATGTGATCCAAAAAATAATTCAGATCTCTGGACTCAAAACGGCACTTTGGACAGCTGTATGTACCTCCTTTCTGCATCTCGATGCCACTTTCGGATTTGGAGGAGCTGTGAGAGAAATGGCCAGACTCTTCTCCAGAGATACTGAGTATGCTATCCTCTGGGATTGTTGGTAGGAGTTCTGGTAGCGAGCCCAGTATGATTTCCTCACGCACATGTTTGGATTTGGATGGTATCATGCAGGGTACAGTGGATTTCCTCTTGCTGGCCATTGTGCAGCTTCGTGTAGATGGGAGAGTGAGTGATTGCTTGTCCCGTATGATGAAAACAGAGGGCGGGTGGAGAGTGGAGAGGGTTGAATGGAGTTTAGTGTCATGGACCAGCCACTATGATATCACAGTGTTGCTTCATGCCCTCTTCCACTTTAGGACTCCTGTCACATGGACAAGTTTAACAGCTCCCAAGGAACCTGTGAGGAAAGAGTACAAAAAAGAGAGACGTAACTCTTTAATATAGTAATTACAGAAAAAAAGGGCATTACGGCACAGAAAAATGGCAGGTAAAAAACCTCTCTTGCATGGATAGTAGATTGCTAGTTTCTGCTTTGGGCAAATTATTGAAAAACATATGAAATATTAAACCACGACATATAACAGTAAGCAGGATGTATTGGAAGCTAATAGCCCCCCACACAATATTAAGTGTGGGTGGAAATACAGTGTGATAAGTGTAGGTGGTATTTATCAGCAATTACAACACTAAAGTTAAGTCTCCGGCTTTCTTTTATGGAAAGAAAAATCCATTTGCATTATGCTCGTAATCCAATTAAATTACTGTACTGAAAGAAGAGGATCGCGTTCACAAGACACATATTTTTTTTTAAATGCCATCAGAGTTCATGAACAACATTATTATTAAGGTTTTAAAATTAAGATATTGATTACTAAATATTTCAAGGGACTCTATGAAGAAAAAGGCTTTTCAATAATGAACATACTTTAGAGAAATGCACACACACACACACACACACACACACACACACACACACACACACACACACACACACACACACACACACACACACTCCTTCAATCATTGCAGCCTGTCAGTGTTCTGGTTATTTACTTGGATTTACAGACTTCTGTCTAGCTGTCACTTCTTATGAATTCAGAAAAAAAGAGCATGAAAATCGACAGAGCCAGAAAAGACATTCTAATCTCTGGGATTTTTGTTGTTTTTCTTCACTGTTGCCATAGGTTTGGCTCCTCTAATCAGTGATGGCATGTATCCACTGAATTATTTTTAGTGAAGCTTCGTGATATTAACAAAAACATGCAATAAAAATGCAGTAAAGCTGAAGTTAATATCACGTAAGCGTGATGTGCTGTGTTTGAATCCGTGTTCTGGATCTTTTTTTTTTTTGCCAGATGCCACAAGCCTCCCTCCAGAAAAAACTTAATATCAGTAAATAAATATTGTCTGAAAAACTACCTCTGGGATTTTGCATCTATTGAGTGGGATGCACTCGACCACTCTAAATTGATAGCGCCAGTATCTGGTATCTAACCTTACCAGCTGTTTCACATTGTCTGCAGCGAGCACAAATATGCAAAAATATGCTCACAGGTTTGTGTTTGTCTGCAAAAATATTTGTTAAACTTGTCTTGAATGGCGTGGATGTTATTATTTTAAATTATGTGAATTTTTACAGGGAGAAGTGGTGCATTTTTTAAAATATATTTGACACTTTTCTCATGCTCGTGCCGTCCTGCTCATCTTTGGTCTGATACTGTAAAGCAGGCGTGTGAAGGTGAAGTTGCCTGGCTGGTGAGAGGGAGCATTTTACTGCCACGCTTGGATGTGAGCCATATGATTTACATTGGACGTTACAGTGTGCCTTCCTGGCATAATGTAGTGTCAAGAGGGGAAATCAGGTGACTGTGTGTGTTATTGTGTGTGTGCGTGTGTGTGTGTGTGTGTGTGTGTGTGTGTTCCCCGGCAACAACAGTTCTATTACGGACCTGAAACATTCTCATAAGGTCTGAGGAGGTTACTACAAACACATCTGAAGCCATTTGCAAGCTCCAGGCTCAAACAGTCTCATCCTACATGTGCTCAACAAGCAGCATGGCGTCTCATGCATGCATACAAGCACAATACACACATCACCGGCTGCACAAAGCCATTAGCAAACCACATCCACAGGCCTTCCCTCCCTATAACACTGCAGACATACGGATGGATATGGATTGCCTCCGCAGTCTTCAACATTTCTCTTTTTTTTCTGCTCCGCCATATGAATCAGAAAACAAGCCTCTGTTCTCTCACACAGCCACAAATATTTAACAAAGTTCGTCGGAAAAGACAGTGGATACACGCCAGCCAGTGTTTCATTAGACGTACAGCTGCTTTTTATAGTTATTTTAGCTCTGGAAAGTACAAAATATGTGAAACAAATGATGAGAGAAAAATATCAAAGTGGAGCTGGGGCTCTGCACCCTCTGCCCGCTGCATGAACTTTTGACACACACACACACACACGACCCAGAAACACGCACACACACACAGCCTCAGTAAATCACTTACATCTTCCTTTCTGAGAGCGGAGAAGTGTTGATGTGCGACGTGCCGCTGAAAACTGCTCTCATCCTATCATCATCTATCCCTATCACGCACGCTTTACATTCTCCTGCGAGCTTATCACTGTGGGAATAGCATCAGCTGCACAAATTCAGCCACCATACCACCCGAAAACCAGTCCCCGCTGAAATCCAGCATACCTCGACATCTTGCGCTGCATTTTGTCTGATACAAAGAGAACACTTTCGCGTACTTCTCAGCAGATTTTGTTGTCACGCTGCGTCTGTACACAGCGAGAAGCACTTTCACAGACTTTCATTTTGCTGCGTCCACGTGCTTGTTCGCCATGGCCGGCTGGTTGGTAAATAAAAGATGAACCTGTTCCAGAATTAAAACCCTCAAATGACGGCCCCAACAGTACACACTGATCCCAGACAGACTGTGACGTCCTCCCTGTATATACCTCTTTTCATTTCGGCCGCTGCTTTCTGACAGAAAAAAAAAAAACCCTCTAAAACAAAACAAAACAAACAAACAACAAAAAAACTAGGTCACCAGCATCTTATGCAGTAATCCCGGTTCACTGCATCCAGACGCGGGCATGTGCTGTATGTTTTGCCGCCAGAGAGGTCATGATATCCTCTGACGGCACACTCGATTAACCCCTGGTGAGGACACAGCGTTCATTGAGTTTGTTCCACTGAACGGAGGGATTTAGGAGCGAGCTTTCACGCTACAGAGGGATGTAGTCATGCACATTTCAAACGTCTGCGTGAGAGATGTCACCATGCTATAGAAGTTTGTTGGAAAATCAGTGTCGGCTCAGTGTTGAAGTGATTCACTGCGTTTGTCACACGGGCGGCACACTGTACGCCGGGATGGTACGGATAATGAAGTGATGGCGAAGGTGACTTGGTCACGGCGGTGGGCTGCGACCGGAGGAGCAGCCCCCGGCGGGGACGCCTGTCTGTGACAAGACAGACGCTGGCCTAGTACAGACGGCTCCCCTCCCCGGAAAAACACTCCACTTCCTGCATGAGAAAACCCAAGACAAGCCAAAAGTTGAGAAAGGTTACGTAAAGAATCAGGTCACCTATCAAAAGAATGGGCCGCTTTATCTGGCGGAGTGAGACGTGCGATCAGACACAAGACAAGGGCTTCCCAGACAGGGAGCCACTGAATGGTCGCCTCTGAAAAGCCGGGCCTTGTGTTTCAGCGGCGAGGTAGACAACGCTCAGACGATCACTGTCCCCAGTGTGTCTTACGTCCTCGCGCTGGCACTGGGCTCGGTGGCACAGGGGGCGGAAAAGTCTTTTCATCTCGGCGGACCGGGGGAGTCGTATGTGAAGTGAGGGAAAGTGGCAGAGCTCTCAGACGGGCTCTCTGAACACCCACGCTCAGCGTAAGCGGAGGGGGCCTTGTTCGCTCCGACTCCAACCACGTTTCCGCCATTCAACTTTTCAAAAACAAGCGTTTCAAAACAAATGGGATTAGGCTAGGTTTAAATTCTGACGGGGTTTATACGTTCCGCCTGATTTAATAGCAGCTTTAAGATTTACAGGAGGGCCTCTCTTATGTGCTCTTACGCCGTCATTTCCATAACAATATTATATTTACATCTCATTAATATTTAATTATACTCTCCATACTTTAACACGGCGAACAGCTGAGCGTGTTGCTCCCGTTTCGGCGAAAGCAATTGAAAGAAAGCAGCATGTATTCCCCTTTCAGCACCTCATAAACTGCTGCAGTAATTACAATATTACAACACGAAAAACATGCCCAATCTTCAGCGAGCTGCTACCAGCGGAAAGGGAGGCGAGGCTGCAAAGTGGTTGCTAAACATTAAAATTTAATTCAAAACAGTCCACTGATTCAGACACTCCCAGATTGTTTGGGTCACCTACAGTTGACATGAACAAACGGAGATTGGTGTTGCTGTTGTGCCGCCTGTCACATGAATGAGAATGTGACGGCTGGAGGAGGAGGAAGGACAAAGGAAGACAAAACTCAGACATTTGGGGAGTGAAGTGAGAGGATGACTGATGATGATGACAGGCTCTGCTGTTTCAATATTCCTCCCCGCTGACACCTCGTAGGCACACGTCTCCACACACACACTCCACACACACTCCTCGCACACTCCCTCCTCACCTCCGCAACATTTAGCACCTGCTCCGATCTGTCTTTCTTTTTTGAACTGAATAACTGGCGAAGGAGTCTCTTGACGCGACAGTCGCGGAACACAGCTACAAAAACACGCACAAAAAAAAAATGGGCATAAATTTCCTCACCTACGAAAATATTTGTTTTGCGCGTAATTATCTTTGACAGTGATCCGCGGCTGTCTGCCTCAAAAATCTGCCAAAAGCAATGACCCGCCGTCCTCTGGGGGGGTTTCGGGGGCAGAGAGGGGGGAAACTCCTGACAGATACATCTGAATGATCAAAAATCTGTTTAGCGAGAACATTTTCTACCAAATGTCCATTAAATAGATTAACGTCATGTGAGTGGATCAGCTGGACACCCAAATATAAGCCAGAGACGGAGAGCAATTACTGTCTTGCACAGAGAAGAGATTGGGAACAATGGCGCCTCGTTTATAAGGGAAACGTGATCCAGCGCTGGAGCCTTTAGACGGCCGACTGTCGAAGTGTGATTGTTCTGCTTCCCGCGTGTCTCCCGTGTCCATCATAATGCCAGCGCGGACTAATGTGGAGTTTTTATTGACAGTGAGGGGGGACAGGTTGCAGTCTGGGGGACATCTTTGTGTGCACGAACGGCACTGTACGCTTGCCAGCATGAATAAGTGTCAGGCTCCAGTGTTACGTGTGCTGAAAAACAATTCAGAGTCATCAGGGTCCTTAGCACAGTGCTAATACAGCGCACGAGTCCACGCTGTCCTCGCCCGCCTGTCCAGCTGAGGACATGCCG
The DNA here is from genome assembly GCA_039737535.1 of Lagodon rhomboides. Lineage (NCBI taxonomy): Eukaryota > Metazoa > Chordata > Actinopteri > Spariformes > Sparidae > Lagodon > Lagodon rhomboides. Next base: position 9,722,513 of record CM077785.1, on the reverse strand, counting down.
TCGCTCCAGCGGAGAGAGTCTCCATCTCCACTGCGGGCTCCTTTTTTTTTTCTCTACATGGGTGTGTTTGTGTGCGTATTAGTGTCTGAATTAGCGTGTGAGATGCAGGTGTTGTCAGCCAATCTCGTCCTCCTCCTCCTCCTCACACACACACACACACACACACACACACACTGCCCCCCCACCCCCCTTACCTCCATGACTGCAGCCTCGTCCACTGGGAGACCGGTCGGTGGTGCCACTCATGTGTTAACATCGCCATGGCAACCCCTCTCTTCCCCTTGCCCACCACGCCACACACACAGCGGAGTCACTCGCCCACACCCACCAACCTCAAGACACACTCACACACACACACGCAGACGTACACACTGAATCCACAGGACTGCATCCGGTGCGGGACAAACTTAATCCACATGCCCCGCCAGCCATCTTTGAAAAAGTCCATTCACAGTTTAAGTCTCTTTCAGCTAACTTTGGGTGAGGTCCGCCACAAAAAACTTTGCCTTCCCTTTCTCAGTCAGGTTGTAGAGCGACACAAAGGTCCCCTCTCCGCTGTTCTGATTTTTTATGACGGAGGCTGATGAAAGAAATATCGCAGCTGTACTCGCTGCAAATGACCTCCCGTCAGTGTTATTGTCTCGCTAAATCAGCGCAGAGGCCTGGAGACTGTGGCGCACACCACATACCTACGGCACTCCGCCTGTCTGAGCATCTTTGTTGCGCGGTCCTGTTTTGTGTTAGGGGCGAGCGCTCGCCGTTGAAGTCCTACATTGTTCTTCGAACCCTTCTATCTGTGGCCCAGATGAATGACAGACAAATAAACCATGGTGCGCAGAGAAAAAAATTCTGAGTCATGCATCCTTTTACATCACTTTTGATGAATAACTTCTTCAGTTCTGTAGCCAAGACTACAGGCATTCATTTGGCAACTTAAGAAGAAAAGGAAGAAAGATGGCGGCGTACCGCACATTGTACTGTCCATCCTAAAATGGCTGACATCACAGGCTCCTCTAAGTGCCAAAGCATGGCAAATGCCAGCTCCTGCTGACCAAACCTTTCTTGCATGGGACAGAGAAAGTGGCAGGGGCTCTTTCCCCACTAGCCCCAAGGTTTCCCCCCCCGTCAGTGCACGGGCGTTTCTTTTGGTTGGAACTGTGCAAACATGCTGTTTTAGTGGGGCTTTTGAGCGGTCCGGGCTTCGATACGGCATTGGTCCGATGACAAAAGCAATACCAAAAAGGATGAAAGACGCCACTAAAAGTGAACCTGTACAGAACGCCGCCCTTTCTGCTTGGGGGAAAAACAGGACTCTGGATTGGTTTTGCGCAGATTTTTTTTTTCTGCGAGGATCAGGAGGTACGCTGCTATCATGAAAGCTTATTTGTATAAAAAAACGGCTGGAAAATAGATCTGGTTGGCATTAGACAGTTGATTTTCTTCTCTGAACTCAAGGAATGTTATACACTCCATGTCAGCTAAATCGGCAAATCATGACCATATGACCTTCCTCGGTATTCTCTGGCAGCGGATTCCTTTTGAGCTGTGGGAGGCACACACACAAACATAACATCCACACCGACTGTTGTTGTTAAACAGTACAGCAAATCCTGAAAAGTACAGTTTCCAGGTATATGAGGGGTGGCATGTGCAGAGACGCTGCTTTTCTGCAGAGGGGAGTGGGCAGTCTTGGCCCACTACATTGTGTCTGTGTATACAAACACTCCGCTGTGGCCATAACGAAAACTGTGAGCTGTGCCTAATTGCAGGGAGAGAGGGATGAAAGGCAATATGCCTGGCCTCATTAGAGCAGTTCCGAGAAGGGAGATGGAAGACCGTTCCCAGGGATCCACAAAGGGAATTGACATTCCCCTAGTGTAAGCGTCCTGCTGGAGTGAAAACCTCCACACACACTGAACTCACTGGGCCGAGCTGAACCCAATCCGCCAGATCTGCACGGCGAAAAAGCTCATTTACCTTTGTTTAGCCGGTCATCACACACGCCTGAAAATTAACCATCGGGGCGCAGCAAATGTCCAGCGGAGACAGGACTCCGCGCCTGGAGTCCCTCTCTCCACAGTCCAAACACCTACTCTCTCAGGAAAACCTCAGTGGCTGGAGTGTTGCGCAGTCATTTCCATGACCTACATTATATGTAACAAGCTTACATGGTTAAATAATTAAAACACATTCCAAAAATTTCCAGTGATTCATGCCTGTCTAGCTGGCCGCTCGGTATATTTGGGGTTTGTCTCCTGTGTTATGGACCCACACATGATCCACGGAGGCAACATTAGTCAGCACAGAGGTCCCTCCCCTGAAGGCAGAGGGAGACACATGGCATTCAAAGCTGGGTCAATATTTATGCACTGATTCTGACGATCTGAACATTTTGATCGCGTACAGGGAGCTGATATATATATATTTTTTAACTAACACAACGCCTCAACGACAATCCACAGTTTTGCAAAAATATCTGCGCGCTCCTGAGACGAGCAGCTCCCCTTACTGTAGTGTATATGCTTCAATATGTGTGTGTGTGTGTGGTGTGTGTGAGAGTAGGGCAGCAGCACATGTTGGCAGGAGGAAGAGGAGGAAATGAAAGAAAAAGAGTCCTGTGCATAGACACACACACAGGCCTACCTTTTTCTGCTCGGGCAGGGGGGGGGGAGAAGAAGAAAACGTGTTGGAGAAGAGTGAGCGATCGATAGATGAAAATTGATAGTTGGCGTGCAGTTTAAGAAACGTCTATGGAGTCGGAGGCTCCCTTATATGTGTCGATGAGCCCCGCTATAGCGCCCGTGCCCACAAGTCTTTCACAACTAAAAAAGCAACGCGCACTCAGCGGCGCAGTGGGGGAAACACAGCGCGTTGTGCAATAAAATAAGCAGATACGCCACATTGTATAGCGCGAGAAGGAGCGCACGGGCAGCCAACACGGAGGATCCGCTGTTGTAACTGTAACAAACTGCCGAGTTAACCCGTTTCACTCCATTCACACGGCTGTGGGGCAACACACCGCCTCGGAGCCTACTTGCCAAAGGCGATCTGGCACTCTATATAACCTTATGAATATTCCCCAAAAAAAATCCTCCACCCCCCTCCTCCACCTACTGTCGCCATTTTATACATTGGCGACTTCATATAAACTGCCTTGACTACGGCACCAGATGAAAATTCAATATTCAATAGCGAGGCGGAATTTCAGTAAACAACTTTGGAGCTCGCACCTCGCCGAGAATGGGAGGCGTTCGCGTTTTCGGAAGAGTAGATGTGTCCTTACCTCAACAGTCGGTGGGGAAAAATGGAATCCGACATTAATATATAAATGAATAATATTGGATTAGCTCCGATCGTTGCGTTTTGAGAAGAAGAGGAGGCGAGCAGGGGGTGGGAGCTCTCCTCAAGTGAACCCGGTGAACTGGCGTGAACCCGTCAGTGACCACGGCAAGGTACATTACATTACATTACCTATCCACCCCTCTGCCACACTGTATGGAGACGGCAAAACAACTATGGTCGGCGGTGCAGGACGAGGCAGCTCCAAAAAAATTATAGCGAGTGTATTTCCTATGAACACGTGATTCGGAGCGTCATCCAAAATCCAAAAGCCCTTTCATCTAAAATTTTGGAGAGGGGCGGGGATGAGATGGGGATGTGTGTGTGTGTGCGCGCGCGTGTGTGTGTGAGTGTGAGTGTGTGTGTAGAAGGGGAGGACGAGGAGGAGAAGGAGGAGAAGGAGGGGGAGGAGGAGGGGGGGTACGTATACTGAGCCCAGTGCACATTTGGGTATGTCGTTATAGGGGTAAGGCAGCGCTCTAACAGATTGGGTTATACATAGCTACAATGGCGCCGCGGAGCAGGCTGAGCAGATGGATTGTATTGTGTAAATGTGGGATTTGACAGGAGTTCACTGATCTGCCGTTTCCCTCAGCTTCATCACCCAAAAGGTCCTCTTAATTAGGTCACATGCTTTTTCAATAGATGGCTGCCGTCTTTAGAAAATGAAAGAAAAAATCTCTTGATGGGCTACTATGAATATTAATCGTTGTGGGAATTGTCATTTCAAGCGCAGGCCTATTAGCCTACCGGCTTAAAATAGACTTTTACGCACAGGCGTAATAGCGGTACAGCAAATTTACGCAGATGCACAGTAAATGTTGCCCGGTCGTTCGTGTTCATTTTTTGAAGCTGAACATAAAGAGACATGTTTCTTTCAATCAGATGACTACTATAACTTATTTCTTGTTGTGTGACAGGGGCTATACGGCTGTGACCCTCGTGACCTTGTTGGCCCGCTGTGCGTAAAGGCGCGCTGGGAAAAGCGCAGAGGACCAAAACAGACATGGGCAGGTTTATAAAAAGTGTCTAATTTCAAAAAGTAAAAGAACTATGGTAATATATTTAAGAAGGACATAAAGAGAACATATCAACAAGTCAAACCAAGAAGAGATATGACCATGTATTATTGTATTATAGTACATTAATAACAGTATTCTAAGGACTCTAAAGCAAATTATTATTATATACACATTATATGTCTACTTATGATATAGTTATATAACATGTTTACCATGTAAACTGTCTTATATGTATGTGTAACAGGTAGAGGGACTATAGCTGGAGGACTGCAGCACAAACAACACAAGTATACAACGTCCTCCTCGCTGTGTGTGTAGAGTAGAAACATATAGGGCCACCACAGGCCTCCATTATTTAGGAAACATGGGTTTTCTCTTCCCTCCCACTTTGTCCTGACTGGGTTCAGACGTTGCCTGTAGCTGTGGCTGTATACAGTCAGGAACAACAAAGATTATCTATCAGCAAGATGAATCACTCAAGAGCAAAATAAAAACCCCGCCCGTGGTTCTGGTCTGCAGGCACGAGACGTGTAGTTTTACACGACAGAACTCCAATTAAAAGACATGTGTGTCAAATGTGTCAAAATGTAACAGGAAATGTTGTAACAAGATGCCCTAAATGTAAATGTAACAATAAATTCAGTGCACAAGTATGCTGGTGATCAAGTGATGGTGGGGTCAACGCTCAGTGTTAGATTTTTTTCATCTTTGCACTGTTTTTGCCTTCTCCTGGGCAGTTTGGGGGAGCGAGTGTGTGCCGGATTCCTCTGGATGTGTCGGCTCCAGCTCCTTTATTGCAGGCCTGCCTTTCCGGCCCACTAGGCCTATATGCACAGGATATTATCTGGGTTGAACAGATTAGAGGCTCCCAAGAGATCTCTCGATTATCTTCTAAATCAAAAACACAGCTGTGTGTTTATGTTTGTCGGTTTACGTTTTCATTTTCTTCCTGAATGTTCTGCAAGGCTAGATGCTGCAGATTAAGGCTCGAACGTACGTACCCCCTTGACGCACAGGACATGAGTGACCAGCGGTCGCCACAGGTGTCACCAAATCTATTTGACCTTCCCCATGCTTCAAGTTTAGATGGCCTGTCTGTTCATCTGCAAGCTTCCTGTGGACTACAGCTAATAAGAATAAAATGATGGGCCTATGAGCTGACCTACCTGATGGGCTGGTTTATAACGATGGAGGCGATGGAGCTTATTTATTTATACATTCCTCAGAATCCATTATTTTTACACATCGGGACAACCTGTCGTGTATTAACGCACCTGTGCCACAGTTAGAACAAGGTGTGCCGTGTTGAGCATTTTTACGTAGTTTGTTGTCACTTTACGTCGGCGCGCAGCATCCAACAGAGGCGGATACTGTTGCTATGGTTACCCGCAGGCGGCGCACAGAGGTGGTAAGCTGTTAACGTGATCTCCCCGGGTTTTTAGACTTTTAGCACCGTTTTTTTTCTGTGACCTTAGCATAACTGGATATCCTCACGACGGGCTGACTTCCGGATAACATCCACAACACGTCTATTAAATTGGGTTAATGATTCATAGCCGTCACTGGGCTCACTTTGGCCCGAGTGCAGGCTATCACACACCTGACAGCGTTTTAAAATGTAAACCTCAACCACAATCATTACGCAACGTTGTTTTTTTTTTTCTTTTTAGTACCTATAAGTAGGCTAAGTATTGTAAAAAAAAAAAGACCGCTGATTAGCTAAAACAGCGAGGACCACCGGCTCAGAGTTAGTTCTTCACGCTATAAAACACAAAGTGCTACACCACTAAAAAATATATCTTCACAAGAACTTTTGTTTCACGAAGACAGGTTCAAGGTTCTGGTGTCAGGGAGTCACACCGGCCGTGAGAGCAGGAAAAACCCTCAGAGTGAGAGCTCCCTGCTGTGGCCCGCTCTCTGCGGTGTAACCGGATCAGGGCAGAGCAGAGGGACGTGCACGAGCCTTGTTTGCCTCCAAACGAGCCAATGAGGCCGGCTTTACATTAGACTGACAGCGAGGCTCAGCGAGCCCGGAGACGCCATCCCACTTTGACGCCCGTCCGACAGCCAATACGGATCCACGAGGGACAGGAACGGAGGGAAAAAAACGAAATACGAACTTGTCTTCCTGTAGGTGAAAACGTTACCTGGCCGCCACCTGCGGTACGTTAGAGTCTGCTGGAGGGAAAGTGGGAGCAACATCCGCGAAGATGGCTCTGTCGCAGATCCTGGACGACTCACCTATGAGGTCGGGTCCGAAACACACCGGGGTCGACGACCTGAACCTGCAGGAGCTGTACAACGAGAGACACCGCCTGGCTCTGGAGGAGCTGCTGTCCGGGGGGCTCGACAACTTTGTGGACTTTCTCAGGAAGGAGAGGATCCCCAACTTTCTGTCGGACGATGAGATCCAGGGGATCAGGAGCGCCGCCGTGCCCCCGCGGTGCGTGTCCCTCCACGGGGAGGACCTGACTCTGGAGCAGTCGGTCAGCAGCTCCCTGGACTGCTCCTCCGTCACCTACTTCCCCGAGGTGTCAGACGTGGAGCCGCCGCTGCTGGAGATGGGCTGGCCCGCCTTCACCGCCGGCTCCTACCGGGGAGTCACACGGGCCGTGGCGCACTTCCAGCCCAGCTACGGGGAGTGCATCTACAGCTGCAAGGAGGCTGCGAGGCGTATGATTAAAAGTGCCAGAGAGGTATGCACGGAGAAACACAACCGGTTCACATGATTATTACATTTTATAATCCTATTAATTTGGCATTATATTATTTTATTTCCTTTAAAAAAAAAAAAACACCACCCTGCAGGCACTGTTCCATATTGAAAGTATTTGTTTTTCATTTTGATATTCTTGAGGTGAAATACTGCAAAATATCTAGTTGTGTAGATTGTTGTATAGTGTTATACACACTGATATTGTTTCACACCGTAGTGTTAATATAGTTCAGTGTCTTCTAGGCCTACGGGCTCCAGTGGTGGCATGACAGCGTGTGTTTGTGTGGCATCGTCCTCAAACATGATTATTATTTTGGCTGGTTGTCACACTCAAATTGATATTCCATCAAATATCCACCTCGCCACCAAATAAAGCAACTGTGTGGTGTGTGTGTGTGTGTCTATACAGTCACTTATTTTTGGAGGGAAAATCTTCTTTGTGTCATCCTAGTTAAAATACGTGCCAGATTGTCCCCATGGAATTTCCTTGATCAGTCTGAAATGCAGAAGTTCAGCCTTTTGAAATCTTGATCAGAAAAGAAAGTAGTGACCAAAAGGATGGAACAAACAAAAAGGGAGCATGAATATTCATGCCGCTGTTCCTGATGCGAGCTGTCAGTCCGGCTCTGTGCTTTTGAAAGGAATCAAACCGGCATGAAAGGAGTGTGCGGCTGCAGCGGCGGCGGCAGCAGCAGCAGCACCTCGGGCCTGCGGAGGGCCTGCGTGCCAGATGTGCCCTGACTTGCTTTGCTCCCCTCCATGATAGTTTTGCATTCCCTCTTTCATTAGAGAGCTTTAAACACTGGATTTTCTCTCCCCTTTACACATACAACGCGGCGGTGTATACACAGCGCCCTGGCAACCTTCTCCGGCAGTATTCTCTTCCAAGTTTAACTGTTGGATCGTCTGTCCTTCTGTGACGTCGAGGCACTCGCTGCACACGGCCTTTATTGTTCCTGACGGGAACAGCACACTGTGCGTCTAACCGTCACTGGTCAGCTCACAGGAACAGCCCGCTCCTGTATTTCTGTGAAATTTAACTCGTGTTTTTACACATTTTTCCTAAAAATAAGCGCCCACACACCATCATCCAAACAAGGCGGGGAACTCTTGACAAAGCCGCATGTGGATAACACCGGTCTGAAGCAATAAATCTGAGATCTGTAAACATCCGTGTCTAATCCTCCACACACAACCTTTACCACAGCATGTGAAATTCCTTTCTTCCTCGCGAAAAAAGAGACATCTCGGTGCAATCCTGAGCTCGGGAAAATGGAGGCTGGCCCTACAGTGCACCTACTTGTCTCCGGTATGAAAGTAACTTGTTTGCTGACCAAGCGTTGCTGCCGATTGCCATGGTAACAGACCCCAGTCAATAGAAAGCTCATCAGCACACACATTACTGGGAGTGTGTCTGACAGAGATTCACAGCTCTGTTTGAATAAGGCCCTGCATTTGATAATAATAAAAACAGTCATGTGCCGCGTATGAGAGAGCACGGCTGCGGCCCTAAAAGGAATTCTATTATATTACCTCTGTAATTTTCCACTGCAGGTGATTGCCATAGTTACAGACTCCCTGACAGACCTGGATATCTTTAAGGATCTGCAGGAAGCGTGCTCCAACCGTAAAGTCCCTGTCTACATCCTGCTGGACCAGTCATGCGCTCCCGCTTTCCTCAAGATGTGCAGAAATGCCGGCGTTCGCCTGGATGACCTTCGGGTATGTGGTTGGTGCGGTAAAGCTGGGTGTGGCTCTTTGTGCACAATGCCAACATCAGATGGCATCAAACACAAATATGTCCTTTTAAGATCTCATTATGACTGGGCGGGTCTGCACTTATCACCCTGCTCTCTCTCTCTCTCTCTCTCTCTCTCCCTCTCTTTTAATCCGCACAGCAGATGAGAGTGCGAACCATAACAGGTACAACTTATTACATGAGATCAGGAGCGAGGATTACTGGGGAGGTTCACGAGAGGTTCATGCTGATTGATGGGAACAGAGTGGCTACAGGTTCCTACAGGTAACAGCCCGACAACCATTTTACATGAAGTCAAACACTATAGCTGGTTATTGTGTAGATTGGAAATGCCTAAAACTCCAAACAAGTTGGGACACTCCTCATCAACTTCGGTCATTTTTGTAAAAATAATAATATGTAATAAATAATCTGAATTTTCATATAAATTGGCACAGGGGCAACAAAAGACAGGGAATAGATGGGGAATGCTCAAAATACACCTGATCCCTGTACTGCGAAAGCAGGATTTGCCGTTACCGGGGTAACTTCAGGGTCGGCCCTGGGTTTTCAGTATTAGGTCGCGGTCACACATACGGGAAATCGTTATTCGCCTCCCGTTCACTTCCATTCCGTGGACACGAAGGCTCAAAAGAAATATTCCCATCCGTCTGCGAAGCGAATCCGCATCTCAGCTTTGTGTAGAGTTCAACTTGGGTGAATTTTGACCTGCAAAGTCGCAGCCACAACCAATAGAAAGGACGTGTGTGCGCTTCACACCAGCAAACTGAGTTCAGTGTGCCTCGCATCCCGCACTGCCCACATTCAGCGCCGGCAGACGATTTTCAGCTGCCTGCGTTTGCGTATTTGTGACCGTGACCTTGGGACGCAGGTTCACTTCTTAGCCGGGGGTAGCCATGGTAATTTTTGCGGCATACCTAAACAGCTCCGGAGCAGGTTATGTTCGAGATAACGGATCAATCCTTCTCTGGTAAATGGCATCATCATTCATAGAAGATCCAGTGGAGTTTGGTGCGCAGACCGTAATCGGTTGTTTCCTTCTGGCTGCAAGCAATGTCAAAGCCATTGTGCTGAATTTTCTTTTTACCGATATCATTTTACAACAGACGGATTGAAGCACTTAATCCTTGTGGTTATAAAATATGAAATTACCGCTCTTAATTATTTATTTCCCAAGTCCCAACTTTTTTGGAGTCAAGGTTGTACTGTGTAGCAAATATTTGAGTCACGCATGCATTTAAATCTCAATCCTGCGCAGGTTCAACTGGACTGACGGTAAACTGAACAGCAGCAACCTGATCGAGCTCTCTGGCCAGATAACGGAGAAATTTGATGAGGAGTTCCGCATCCTCTACGCCCAGTCTCTGCCAATAAACACCCGAGGACCTCAGAGTGTGCGGAACAGCGGCATATATGACCCTCTCCTCCTCAAACACTTGGTCACCTCCTCCCCTCATCCCGCCAGAGAGCGGCCTACAGAGCCAGTGTGTCTAACCAGCACCCCCACCCGCAAGCCCCAAACTGTAGCTGTCCAGCCCCCGCCCCCGTGTGAACCCTCCACTCCAGTTCGAAATAAAACCATTCCAGTGTCCGAGTCCTCCACTGTAGATGAGAACTGGACGGAGCAGGAGGAGATCCTGGCCGGCAGCACCAGTCGCCGTTTCCCTGCAGATCCGCTCGCAGAAGAAGCGCCTCCGATCCCCCCCGTAATTTCCCGCCACGCCTCCACTCAGACCAGCCGCTCGGTGACAGACGGCAACACCCAGACTGACCTCCAGCTCGCGCAACACCCCGAACCCGCCGCGCCGACGAGCCCAGGACCAAAAGGAGCCACCTCTCCTCGGCCTTCCCGGCACACCTCGCCCACCCAGGCAGCTCCAGACGGCGCCTTAAAGGACTGCTTCCACAAGCTGACCAAAGAGCGCCAGCATCACTACTCGGCCATCCGCTCCAAGCTGGAGCACATGGTGAGCGCCCTGTCCCAGAGGCGAGAGCTCGCAGACATCAGCAACATGACTCAGGGGCCTGGCGCTCCCAGCAGGCAGAGGGTACACAAAGACTGTGGGCAGGAACCGAACCCCAGACTGCTTGTTGAAAGTGCGGGCATGGGCACATGGCCAAGAGCCAGATGTGCACACTAGAGTGTCTTCAGGGATTTAAGCGATGGAGGGTGGTGGTGGGGGGGAGGTTTTCTTGCAGATCCTCTGTTTCAAATAAACGGTTTTGGCTTATACGGTAGAACCCAGCTTTCTTCTATTTGTCGTCTTTCCTGCAGGGAAACTTTTTTTTTTGTGTAACGTTAATGCAGATTTGTAAACGGCATTAAAATCTTGCAGAAATGACTACTTTAACCAAAGACACGGTGCAATAATCATGTTTTGACCATGTCAGTTTAATGACTATCATTTGCTGAGGTGGTTAACTCTGGATGATATCTGCTGTAGAATGAATGAAAATACATTGAGGTGCTGTTTTAGGTTATTTAGTCACATTTGGTGTAACCGCAATTGAACAACACCTCAGAGAGCAGCTGGCTCTTACTGCGCCTCGCTAATAAACAAAGTAGTAGCTGTTGTTACACGAGTAAGTTATTTTTCCTCGTCTCTACCACTTCCTATTCACCCATCTTTTGTGTTCACGTCTAGCTCAGTTATACTTGAGATCGTAATCAAAGCCCTTGTGAGGAATGTCTCTGAAAACATTCTTCCCGAAGTTTCGGGACACACAAGGAAGCGAACCACTTCCTTCAACAGTGACTTCACGAGGAGAACGAGCACCTGCGCCCTGTACACTGCAGTGCCTTCATGCAATTAGCAGAGAGACGGCATCTGTGATGCTGGCACCTCTGCTGATTATGTTGCCAATCACAGTTGCCGTCTAGGGTGGGTTTGGAGAAGAAACTCTGTCACAGATAGCGTAGATTAAGATTTCTTTACACACACAGATTGGATTTTACAATTGCTGATTTCTTTCTGTTATATTGTGTTTCATAATAAGTATATATACTGGATGTTTCATTAATTCGTGTTTGTTTGTGTTTTTGCTCATTTCAGTGTGTAGCTTCCCAAAACAATTGCACAAGACAAATAATACATTCTCACCCAACACACATTCCACTGACAAAACAAAAAAATTCACATAATATACTGTAAATACAGACGGCATCCCTTTTTTGTTCGTCTTTATCTTTTCACTGATCGTATACAAACTCAACAATACATACTCAACACTAATGTTTACACATTTTCTGTATAAATTCTCTTAAATTGAATCATATTTGAGCAGCATTTTAAGTCTTTTTCGAGAGAATTCCACAGTTTCATTCCATATACTGAGATACACATCTGCTTCGATGTAGTTCATGCATGCTGACCTTAAAAATCAAATCCCCCCTCGTCATTTTATCGTCATAAGAACCTCTATAGTCTAATAGTCTATTTTTGGCTTTGAACGTGACTAATAATGTTTTGAATCAACAAAATATTTAAATCTCAACACACGTGACAGTCTGTTAGTATGTTTGGGGCCAAGAGCAATGTGTATTCTCTATTTACATGTATAAACACATTTTTGTCAATGATCTATCAAATATTGAACCCTTGTTGGGAAAGTAATTTGTAGTAATTGAGATATTGTGCAATCTAACAATAAACTTTACTGCCCAAAATGACATTTGTGCACAGGAACAGCCATCTTGACTGGGAATTCAATAATTATAAATTACTCCAAGTATCTTTTACTGCATAATGTTATGTATAAAAAAAATGTTTCCAAAACTGATACATTTGTGATGGGCCAATAGTGGCTGATGGAATCTGCAGGACGATATATAAGTCAGGCTCTAATAGTAATTTTACACTCAGACGCTTGCCATCATCATTCTTGGAAAAAATAGTATTTCAGATGGCTAAACAGTCAAAGAAAGATGTTTTTTGTGTAGCAGTGAGGTAGTGGGCTAGCATTCTTCTTCTACAGAGCTTCATATTAGCAACAATCTGCTTAAAGTTAGTCTGAATCGCCGCATAAATTGAATCATGGCATAACATGGGCACCTTGTGCAGCCGAGCCAGGCACAAACACTGCTTCAGTTTTTATATCTCGGACTTGAGCACAAAGGTCCTGCTGTGAATGATCAAAACATGTCAGTGTGCTGGCACGAGTCGCAAGTGTTCTCAGGACAATCTGAGTTATTAATACTCACTCCGAGCGTTACGTGGCTAATATTTAACTCGATTGAGGAGATGAGGTGTAACTTCCTGATATCGAGATGCGGAGATAGCTTTATTCACGGACACGTGTTTCATGTGGTTTCAGTAAATGATCAAGAGCAGGAAGCAGTAGGTGACCAAAGGATTATGTTTATTCATGAGCTACTTAAAAAGGGTTGCATTATAAACGCACTGACAGCGGCTCATTTTTACAAATCCGGTTGATTTTGTGTGAAGAAAGTTAATCTTGTTGGTCCTGCTTTCCAGAGAAATGTAGTTAAAGGTCACGATTAGCATGATTATAACAACTAAATATGACATACTGAATGGATTTAAAAACAAACAACAGTGTTATAAAGGTTTTCCACTTACAAAGATGCCACATTATTAGCCCACAATTCAGACTATAACATGGCACTAAGGTAAGAACAGCAGGCCTTTCAGCGGCTCCTCCTGTGGCGCGTGAATCTCCTACCGGGCAAACACATCAAAAGCCTCTGCATTCATTATGTAAAATGGCGCAGCTGAAGGGAATTGATCTACAAGTAAATACAATGGTGGTAAAATGTGAGAGAATGGTATTTGATTTTAATTGGCTGCTGCAAAGCAACCACTGGCTGTAATCAAGGAAGCAGTGGGGGATCCACAACACAACAGTCTGCACCTATTAGGCTCGGCTCACTGGTAAACAGAGACGCTCGCGTGTCCCACTTCACATGTGACAATTAAAAAGCAACATCTATGATTTACTTTTTATTTGATTTTTTTTTTGTCTCTATAGAAAGTGCTTATTTCTACTAATTTACTGGGATCCTGCTTGATGGTGAGCATCAGCCGTAACACTAGCAGGTCTCAGCCACCAGAGAGAGCCCTGCCCTCAGATAAAGCTCCCTCCCTGCTCCAGTCCCCTTATAGAAATGTGTTGGAGCTCCAAATCATTTATTTCTAAGAATAAAACGGCAACGTATCTGTATTTATCACTGCAAAGATTTTGTTGAATTATCATAATTTAATCCAAATTGTAGATGTACGTGTCACAGACTCACTCTGATGGCTGCGTCACACTGTATTAAAGGTTAACTTCACCCCAAAAAGGAATATTCATTCATTATCCGCTCACCATAATGCCAGTGAAGAGTTGGATGAAGTTTCGTAGTCAAAACAAATCATTTCTGGAGCTTCACAGCAAAACAGTATTGCAGCGTTCCCATAAACAGCTGAAGTAGATGGGGACTTGCTTTAAAATGTAAAAAAACAACCGCCTGCAAAACATAAAATAGCTCCAGACGACTCGTCCAGCCTGATCCAAGCTTCCAGAAACTCCAGGGTCCCAAATTAATTTGAAAGGATGTAATTGATATCCCTGACAGGCAGCTGAGCTCATGCACCCACTTCAGACAGGGTGTGCGCTAATGGTTTTAGCTTAGCAGCTACAGTGAAGATTTTGGCCTTAAAAAGGGTGTAAATAAGATCTTTCAAACCAATTCTCCGGGCTTCCAGAGACTTGGATTATGCTCGACAAGCTTTATGGAGCCATTTTATGTTTTTGTTTTCAGTTTTCTTTCTTTTTTTACGTTTTAAAACAAGTCCCCATCCACTTCAGCTGTTTAGGAGAACGCTGCAACACTGTTTTGCTGTGGAACACCAAACTTCACCTGTCTTTCCATCAGCACGAGGCAGATAGTAGATAACGACTGAATTTTTATTTTGGGTGAACTAATCCTTTAAACTGTAAAATTTAAACATTTTCAAGTTTGGGGTGGACGTGTTTGGAAGGAACACACAGCCCCCGTCTGATGTCCTCATAAGGTCACTCATGATCCCTGGAGGACTGTTGTGGTAGAACATCTCCTAATGCATGCTGGGTAAAATCCTTGTGGATGTCAGCATGTCTGACAGAAGGTGTAACATTATATCCTACAAAATATTGTGTCAAGGCCTAATCCAGTTAGCCGGCGTGCGTGTTATTGTGCATAATGACAAATCACACCCACACAGATGAAAGAGATGTAAATAAGAATTTCCCTGCAAAACCTGTAATATATTCATTACACATTCAAGTTTGGACGTGTATCGTGTGCTCTTTTCTTTGCATAATCCTGTGTTTTTTACTGCATGAAATGTAGATTTGAAGGCCAGAGGTTGTGCGTAGTATGACTGCAGTATTTTACACTAACGGCCCCTCTGCCCCCTCCTCACGGCCCCTCAGAGAGTCCCAGAGGACAGAATAGATCAGGATGATGCAGACAGACATCACTCGTCATACAATTGATTATTGGATTTGTATCCATCACCGGTATATTTATGTAGGCTGCCTCTGTGCCGGAGTGTGAATGCACAGACCGGACTTCTCTCTGGGACACAATGTATTTATCGTGGCTTTACGATATCATATAAACTGAACAAACAGTCTGAACAGTGGGTTTTGTTTTTTTTTTGTCAGATGCTCATACTTTGGCTCTTCGTCCCGGAAAAAAACAAACATCAAGTTTGGCTTCTGACAGCGCCTGACAGATTCAAACGGCTCCCCCGGTGCCGAACATAAACCTTTTAATTACTGCAAACATGGTTGATGAGTTTGAAGCTTGATTACTTGGCCTTCATTAGTCAGATTGTGAGCTATAGTGACTCCCAGAGGCGCAATTTGGCATCTCTAAACACTGCCAGCCTCTGTGTTTAGCAATTACATTTACCCTACAGTACACCCAAACAGGTGTGTGCGGCCAAATACACGCACAAACAAGACCATGTAGGATTTTATTATCAGCCGGAACAAGCAGGGCTGGATGCGGAAATTTCAGTCTCTTCTTTATAACCGAGAGAAAGAACCCGACTAAAAGAACACACACTGATAAAATGTGCTTAATGTGCTGAGTCTGACTTTGTTGAACTGTGGCTGTCATAATGATTTGCTGTTTGCTGTGCCGTCTTGGCTTTGTTTTCCATCAGGGCGGCTGGCGGTTGTCACTACAGCGAGGAGGGAGCGTTCTGCCTCGGGCCACGACACACTGATAATGAATGTTCAGCTCATTGGAAAAATAAAGTGCGCCTGAATTATGTGGCCAGGAACCGGCCGTTGTTTGGGTGTGTGAGTCACACACACTGTGACATGCGCGGACGTTCAGTTTGCACAACAGTCACTCACTTCCTGTGTAGTAATGCTGATGCCAGGCCGCAGTTAGGCTAATGCAGGTGGACGGTATTGTTGATAGGCTCTTTGTGCATGTTGAGCTTTAACACGCTGTCCGGCAGCAGCCTTGACGCTATTTTTAGACGGGTACAGCTGCTCCTTAGCACCCACCCTTAAACCAGCCATTCACTGGAGATTTATGGCACAAGCCGCTGAGAAACAGCTGTAGTGTCTTGCCACTTGCTGGTCCAAGAAGAGCGAGCCGTAGTCTATCGAGAATCATATTTATCCTGCTTGCTTATTATCTTTATTCTGTTCAGTATTAAACGCAGTTATCAGTGCGTTGGAGGCCTCACGCTGCCGAACGTTGAAAACCACAAGTCTGGAGCGTCCGGTGCTGCAGCGATGAGTCAGGCTCTGGTCACAACGCCACCTGGGTCCAACACAAGTTCAACACTTGTGGTGAGCTGCTCCCCCACAGCACCATGTGTCCCGGCATGTTAGCTCAGCACACTGTCTTCCATCTGAAAAATAACAATATGGTTTGTTCCTGATGACTCCGTGTTTGCTCAGGGAAGACTACAAGGACTTTGCGTCTTGTGCAAAAAACCACAGATTTGTCCTTTTGTTCATTTTCTGCCTCCGTTGATACTGTATCTCGAGATCACCGCCGCAGCAGTCTGACCGCAACTGTCACATGATTATAGTCGCGTAAATTAGCAGGAAACTGCCGTGGAACTACAGCAGACAGGCAAACTGGCACGCTGGTGACTGTCTTTATGTGCGTGAGAGTGAGTGTGTTGTTGGGGATGGGCACTAAATACGCAGCTCCCTCCGCCACACTATAGCAGCTAAGCTTAAGTTTAGCTTATCACTGTCAGTTTGTTGTCTCCATTATTCAAAAGGACACCTTATCAGCCGAGGCGACTCGTATTAGCCTCCTCCTGCTGTGTGCTCCACACAATGATGTTCTACACTGTTCCGCGTTAACTCTGGTGTCTATTTCAGCAGCTCTCTATCCATTTATTGATGCATGTCTTCCATTGATCCCGGCATTGACTTGCCATGCAATCCATTACCCATCTGTCTGTTTCAGCGGGCTTTTAAATGATTCGTCAGATTGAGCTATTAAGGGGAGTAGTGGTGAAGTCCAAAGGTTGGTGATACATTCAGGGAGAGAGGGGGCTGTGTGTGTGCCTGAGTACGTGCGTGTGTGTGCGTACGTGTGTGTGTGTGTGTGTTTAGAGGAAGGGCACAGGTGTTGTCAGGCATTTAAAAGTATTCCACACAGTGTTAATACATAATATTTACACAATTGCAATCCTGACAGTCATAAACCTCATAAACACGGTTATAGATGATTATGAAGTAAAACTGACTAGGTTTAGGGCAGAATCCAAAATATAGGGCTAGGTACGGAACCTCGACACATTTCTGGCACTAACCAAAATGTATCGGTAGCGCAAAGAATCAAAAACCGTCAGAACACAATTTAAAAGTAAATTTAATTGACTTAAGTTAGTTGTTTCTGTGTTGTCCGCATGTCCTGTATAGCCTGCTTAAAAGATATACTGAACCAATAATCAAAAACACAGCTTGACCAAGAAATTATATCAAATATCTAATCAGATTCCTTACCGTGATAGTCGATTTTACCAATTAATTCTGTCAAAGATCTTATATCTATGTTTGTGTTTATACAAAATTTTAAATTTGTGAACTTCGGCTTAAAATTATGTTTGCGTTTGCCAAATTAAAGGTGCAATATGTAAGAATTGCCCAGCTGTTGAGGTCATACTCAAAACAAAAAGGTGTTAGCATATCACCAGCTTATCAAGCTAACCTGCTTCTAACTGTAGCGACTGTTAGCTAGTTAGCTCAGTTAGCCGTGCAGCTAGTGGTCCTGGCAGCTCGGAGCACCAGAGGAGTGCTGGTGTTTACACCGCTAGGACAGGAACTCTGGACCGGGATGGGCCGGAGCTAGCTGGTTAGCATGCTAACTTCAGCAGATATCTGTGCAAAATTATAATGTCAGCTGTTATTTCTTCATTTTCTGTTGACAATCTTTGTTAATTTTATTAATGTTTTCAACTACAATTCTTACATATTGCACCTTTAAGGTATCAATATTTTTTTTGTTTTGGTACCAAAACTGTGGTATTGTATTGGCATTTTTAGCAAACACAAGGTAAGAGTGAGACGCGATGATTAGTACCACTCTCTCCTACAGCCAGGAAATGGTTATCTTAGTTTAGCATAAAGACGCTAACAGGGAAACAGCTGGCCTGGCTTTAAAAAACAAAACAAAAAAGCAAAAAAAACCTAAAGCTTACTAATAAACAAGTTATATCTTTTTCATTAATCGGTAAACTAAATATAATACAAAAATAACACATTTTTAGTTTTATAGGGAGCTTCACTGAAACAATTTCTCAGCTATAGCTCAGCTTTGGTCTCGTGGCTCTTGCTTCATATGCTATTCAATGGAAAGATATAAGAGCGGTGCCAATCTTCACATTTAACGAACGGCAAGAAAGCGAGTAAGCATTTTCCCAAAATGTCTGACTGCTCCTTCAGTTTAAATGTTTAAACTCATGAAAACCTTTCAGAATTCAATTAGAGAAACTTAAAAATGCTTTGTCATCAGGCTCCAAAAACAGGTTGTGTTTCTAAAAGTTGACATTTTGGAGGTTTTTACCTGACAACAGCGATATTTAGGAAAAACACACCCTTCGCGCAGCACGCTCTCCCTTAAAGATCTGTGAATGCATTTTAAAGAGATTAGCGTAGTTAGACAGAGGGGAGTTTGCTGAGATTTCTGATGTTTCATTCTTTTTTGAATTATCTCTGGGTTTTTCAGGGTAACACTTTAATCTTCCTGTAAGAACACACTTTGAGGAAACAAAGAAAATGCCACCAGCCAAACATAGATGTGGGGGGTTTCCAGATTGAGATGCAAGATGGATTCATATATATTCATGAATTCAGTCAGAAAAGTCAAACGGAAGCAGTATGATAATCTTGCAGTAATTGCATTTTTCCCTCCAACTGTTTTTGGCAGAGCTCAGAGCCACATCCTGAGACATGCGACGGGGAACGCAGTCTCGAGGACTGTCACAGCGGTGAACGGTGGATACACTCTGACCCTGTATACCCAAGGCCAGTCAATCCACAGCGGGGTCAAGTGGTGGTTATGCCAAATCCAATGGATTCATGGGTAATGGGATGGCTATCATTAGTCCTTGGATGGTCAATTATATGTTTAATTAAGCAGGACAGACATCAGATAATTGAACTATTGACTGCTCTCTCCGAGTCACATCTGTCTTCTCATTCACGACAGGCCAGCTGAAGTCATATCAGATTCGTTCGGAGGCACGACATCCCGATTAAGAGCAGAAATAAAATCCAGCCCTTTCATTTACTCGACAGATTCATTCGATGTCCTGACCTCCGACTGAGGAAGTTTTCATTCTAATTTTCTGACACATTTTCTCTCCCAGACCTCAGGAAATGCCGTTATAAGCTCCCCCTCCAAAAAAGAGAAACATCCAAAGGACCATATTTCAAACTATCAAGCTTTTTTTTCATACTTGTCAGTCTGCTGGATACATGTCAGCAGCCGTCTGAAAAGTGCTGACACTGCTGCCCTCCTGTCCGGCAGCCCGCTCCCTCTGTGTGAACTTGGATTTAGCTCAAGGGTATAGCCACCCTGCTAATGTGATGTAGCTCCAAGAAGGAAACAAATTGGCCTGACGTCTCATACACTGCCTTGTCTTGATTGTGTGATGGCTTCTACTGCTAATGTGTTACGATGGGTAGACCTGCGCGGGGAGAGGGAGACGGGTGTGTGAGTGTGTGTGTGTGTGTGTGTGAGAGAGAGAGAGAGACAGAAAGAGAGAGGAGGGAAGAGAGAGGGAGGATGGGGGGAAGGGCCTCAGTCTGCAAGATCAGCACAAGTGGAATTGCATTGATTCAGTTAACTGCAGAGTTGGAGCGTGATGTGGAATTCTGTTTATCAAGGGTGGAGTTTACGCGATGGGCTCCATTTTGATCTTATTTTCTACATTGCATTCATAATCAGTCCCTGCTCTCTTACTTTCAGCAATAAAATATCAGATCATCTTTATACATATAGCTTAGCCCCACCTGGAGTTTCATATTTGCAGCAAAATGAGCAGATACGCTCCTTGCTGATTAAACGTCTCGATTTAAACGACCACACGATGTATTTCCCAAGTGTCTTCTGTGCCGAAAAACACAACCGGAAAACGCTCGCGCTGCTCATATGTGACGGCGCTGGCAGATACACACTGCAAACATCATCATAATCTGTAATAATCTACAAGATCAGATGTAAACAGCTCCGATAATGTTCGAGAAAATGTGCCGCATATTCCGAGTAAATACAGACTCGTGTTTCATATTCAAACTGGAGCCTCTGGCCCAGAAACAACATCTGCTGAATCTTAACAAAGTGCTAAATAAATCTCAAACATTGTACTAATTATAGGGAATAAGGCACAGAACTGCTAGCTTTGTATTTGGCTGCCTCTCGTGAATGAGGAGGGTTACACTGAAGATGTGATGTATTTATTGTACGGAAAGTACATTTCTCAACTGGCTGATGTTCCCATAATATAAATCTGTTTCACATCAGATAAGATTGGCCAATTATACTTAAGAATGGATGGTGTTTTATGTGTTCAAAAGCAATCTACACGCAGCCTGCGCGTGCTTTTGGCATCCAGTTAAGATACACGTGTTGTAAATGAATGAGGTTCTCTCTTTAAAATGTCGCAGATGTATATTTTCTTTTCTCCGCTACCTCTCTCTCCCCCTCTCTTTCCTTCCCTCATTTCTCCGTCTCGCTGTAGGGAATTTGTCTCTGAGGGTTTATCATGACTGCCTCATATTTCCCCCCCTAGTTTGTCATTTTGCTGATCCAGACGCTTTTTCATATTTCAGTATTCTTATCATCCGCTGGCAGTAAGATGATCCATTTCACTTATTTCTTAGAAGTGTGACTGTCGCCTAAGTCAATATCTACAGAATGAATTCAGTGAATGGAGGGGCCGGCCGAGGAGGGGCAGCTAGTTAGTGGAAGCTGTGGTGGTGGTGGTGGTGGTGGCGGTACTGGTGGAGGAGCGGGACACTTTTTTTTTATCCAGAGTCAGCAAGGGTAAAATGTCAAGCATTTCTTAGGGAAGCTGCTCCATAGGATTCCATTGGAAGCTTTAATCTTAATTGAGAGCATCGCACATTGATATTCCATAGGCCTCTTTGCCCTTCGCCTCTCAGCTACTTTCATTTAGAGGACAGCCGTACTGCACTAGAGCATGGGGATTGCTTTGTCAGACAGCCAAGAGGCCAAAGGCAAGGTCAACATCTCTTTGTGACGGTGGCTCGCTATGGAGTGAAGGCATCACCTCCTTGATGCTGTCACCGCTTTCATGAAACGTTTCCTGAAGAGGAACTGAATGAATTGTATCGCATTATGACCTTATATTGGCATGAAATATTAGGGAGGACTCTATAGGTGTCATTAATACCGAGGACGTGTCCCCACCACGTTTCGAAAGGGCAGATTTTGTCCCCATCATTTTGAGGGACATTATGCATTTTTTTTCATACAGTAATTATCTGTTTTCACGTCAAATGATCCCTCCATTACATTGCCTAAAATCCCTAAAATTTTTTTTTTGTCTGAGCCGTCTCCACCGCTTTTCAACACAAAGTGGCACCCTTTGAGACTCATATTTTATTTATTGTTTTAATTATATTAAAGAAAAAATATTCAGTGTATTTGAAAGTATTACGATAATACAAAGTTACACTATCTTAATCATTTCTATGGATGTCACTGAATTGATAGTTTGAGTTGGACATACCAAAATAGATGCCTAAAAATCAAACAGTTAACTGTGTCTTAAAATCCCATCTATAATCTAAGCATATTTCACAAAATAATTTAGCATTTGAGTAACAAACCATATTTGTATTATTTACTTAATATTTTGAGAATAGAGTAATTATAGTGCTCTGTTTCAATAACAACAATACTTACGTAATCCAAATCAGCAGTACGTTTTGCACTAAATGTCATGACGTCGACGCCGTTGTCTGTCGCAACAAAGAGAACGTCCTCGGTCCCCGTGTGAAACCGGAAACATATTGAACCTTTCTTCGTGCACAGAAACCTTAATAGGGTGGAATTTTTCTGAATATTGTAGCAGCCGTGCTGTCACATGTGACCATAAAAACAATGGTGTGACAAGGGCATTGACAGATAAGCTACCGTGACCAGACAATCTTGGGCCTGAATTTAGTTTTTCACAGCGTCCTAACCAAAAGAAAGGAAAAAAAAACACCATGACAAGAGTTCACTACCATTTTTTCTGGTCAATTATTGTCGTGCTAGCTTCCGTCTGCACGTTTGTCTGGGGGCGGGCTCCTAATGTAACAGTTATTTTTGAGAATGATGAATGAAGAATATTTGTTTTGTTAAATAATGTCTTGTTTTCCGGTCAAATCTGCCAAGGATTTTAATGCATATAGCTACATTAGTTTTCTTGTGGTTTTGGCTTAAGGTTATCTGATTGAATCTGTCTAAGGATTTTAATCATATCTACTCAATTTTATATGCCATGGTACTAAATTGTTATTTTCTGATCTACTTAATTTTTTTACTCATGTTAACTCAACTGATAAGTATTTTTTTGTTGTTGTTGAAGATTTCACAGCTTTGAAATTGACTCAATATTTTGTGTTTATAAAATGTTTCACCAAAAAATGTTTTGCATATTTTAGTT
Organism: Lagodon rhomboides; assembly: GCA_039737535.1. Lineage (NCBI taxonomy): Eukaryota > Metazoa > Chordata > Actinopteri > Spariformes > Sparidae > Lagodon > Lagodon rhomboides. The sequence continues at coordinate 9,699,527 of CM077785.1, read as the reverse complement.
TCAGTTTGATGAGTGTAATTTTACAGCTGCCTGACTTTTGGATCTAGACAAGCCAATTCTTTCACCCCACAGCTCGAAGCCCACCACAACGATGATTTCATGGACTGAAGGAAGCCCCAGAGACTATTTACTTACACTTAACTGAAACAATCATTTGACTCTAAATACAAACTCTTCACAGAAGAAGAGATCAATGCCTCGTCCGTGTCGGAAAGCTCCCAAATTAGTGTTTGGTGGCTCACAATAGGCGCAGCAGCATCCTCTAATCCTCAAACAAAGGAGAAGGACTAACTGGCCCTAACAGATGCAGCGATAAGGCCCATGTCATCAAGTAAGGTGAGGAGAGGAGGAAGGTGCGGGACGGCAACGCTCTCGCCACTCCTGTGGGAAGACTCGTCATGCCACCTTTCCAGAAGTGATGAAAACAGATGGAAATAAACACACACACACACACACACACACACCCACAAAACCGTTTACAGATGAGCGCACAGCCCCTATCCGTGGGACTGAGGACCGAGCTCGCCTCCATTTCTCATGCTCCTGCCTCAGCCTACTGCTGACACAGATATACTGTAAAGAGATAGCAGCACAGATAGGTATGCACGCTCACGTCAAAAACGCCCCGGGGGTAAGCAGGTCTGAAAACACAAAGAGTGAGCGGATAACATACGATCCACCTGACACACTTTTCTTATTAATCTCAAATATTTATGTGACACTTTCAGCTGATTTGGGGAAGCTACGCTCGAGATAACAAGTTAAAGTCTCTGCGGCAAACTCAAGTGTTTCTTCTGCTGATGAAACACTGAATCAGGATTAAAGGATTAGTCCTTCAAAAAAAAGATTTGTTTTACTAGCACACATATGAATAACAGGTTCCTATGGAGGGACTGCAGCTTCTGACAGATTTATCAGGTGATCAGGGCTTGATAAAGCTTCACAGAAGCTGCTCCTATTTCAAAGTCCTCTCCTCTGGTTCTGTGGGAAAGACAGGCGCTCCTGCTTTCCACTCATTCCACCAATCAACCACAGCAGCCTTTACTAAACACCTCGGCTGCCACTGATGAATCAACACAGCGAGCCTCCCAATCTATTCTGACAACAAAGCAACTAGACTCCACAGCAGGACATTGGGAAAGAATCTTTAAAGAAAGGGTCCACTTTATCACACGGATCAATAAAATCTATTCAAACCAGGCTGTGATACTTTACTCTTTCCAATACGCAACCTACTTTTGAACTTATCACAAGACATGAGGACATTATCCAAAATACACTTTTTCGTTCATTTTCATATTTAATCACCTCCTTAAAACGGACCCCAAAGTTCTGCTGTTTGGCAATATTTGCTCCGGCAATTCAGCAATCGATTACACAATCAGCATTTAAAAATAATCACTGAAATGAAATCATATCGATGCTGGCAGTTTTATTTTAGGCAGCTGCGAAGAGAGCAGCTTTCATTTTTTGTGTGGAAAGAGGATGCGTGGGGTCCACACATGAGTCAAGGCTGTTCCTCTCCTCGGGATTTAAATATAGCCCCACTCACCATTACTGCTGTCACTCACAGACTTATAGTGACCTTCTGACCTCGCCTGTACAAAAGAGACTTGAAGCTGACACACTCACTCCAAACGTTTTTCGACCAGAGCAGCAAACAGAGGCAGAGACACATTTACATTTTTTTTTTCTGAGTTTTGATGCTATCAGCGTGCAGCCTGATAGGTATCATTTATCTCATTTGCCTGATTCTGTCTGAAGACAGTGTGAGTACACGGGAGGCAGGCAGAAGGGGGGTTCCCACAAGTATTGGACAGTTGAACGTTTCTCAACACCTGACGTGCAGGCTGAGGTCAAAGTTTGTTGGGTTACAACTCACAGGCCACCTACATGTGTTGTTGTTCGGCTCGGACATGTTGGTGCTGCAGGCCATTGCTCTGCCACGTGTGGGCGGTGTGTTCCTTCACACGATTCACTTTCCTTTCTCTGACACCAGACTGTGGGTTTCTTTAGAAATCATTTGCAGTTTTACTTCAGGGAACTCCTACCAGTTGGGTCTTTTGCTGTGTAAAGGCTACAAACCCTTGTAAGGTCAGTTAGCAATCAGCTGTATCATGTGATAAATAATTAGGAAGCACAATATTATGCAATTCAGAATAACATCACTACGAACTACAGCCTCACATAAACACGTCTCTGGGAAGCCTTCAGAACAATTCAGAGAAGCTGCTACAATTACTTTGGTCCAGACTGAAATATTTCAACATCAGTTAGATGGAATTAAATTCTGTACAGATATTCACATCCCCCCTAAATTTAGAGTATGCTTGGTGACATTTCAGTGACATTATCATGGTGAAATTTGTACTTTTTACTGGTAAAATTTATATTTATACTTATGTAGACAAATCATTTGTAGAAAAGTGCAGAATAAAAGTACAAACAAAAACCTAATAAAAACAAAACAAAAAAAACCACGTAAAAAGGGCTCTACAGTATGTGCCAGCAGTACTGCCTGATGTTAGCTAGCTAGCATTAGCGACATTAACATTAGCTCGCATTAGTGACATTAACGCTAGCTGGCGAGACTTAGCAATGTTAACATTAGCTATCGTTAGCAACGTTAACATTAGCTATCGTTAGCAATGTTAACATTAGCTATCGTTAGCAACGTTAACATTAGCTCGCTAGCATTAGCATCGTTTGGTAGTGCAAAAAAAACTGGCAACCACTTGAGGGGGCTGATGATTCCAACAACAGCAGAGCTGTGACGTGAATGCGATGGCTGGCAAGAGACGGAGACAGTCTTGCCTTCATTAGCATAATTTCCAGAGGCGGCAGGAAGATGTTTTTATCAAAAAGCCCAAATGGACCAACTGTTTATGACCTGCTCAGCAGCAAAAACAGTGGTGAACAAACAGGAGCATTTAGCACTTTAAAAGCCAGATATTTCCCACAGGAGCTGGCGAAAGCTGGGGTTGGTAGGATTGGAGAAACCACCCAAAGTAAGCTACATTTTTTAGTATCCAACGGAAAAAAAAATCTCCTCCATTCAAACTTCCCTCCAGAGCCTCTCCTCCAAAACACATGCACAGCTGCCGGGCCTCTCAGTCCCTGCTCTTTGCTGTGGCTGTGTGCTTTGTGCTAGCATTGGGAAATGTTAACTGCGCTTTAGCTGCCATTCTTGTACCACTAGCTTGCTAATAGCTTTAGCAATACGAGCAGATTACCAGAGGCTTGCGACAGCCACAGGCACTGGATTGTTTTTTTTCCGCCAGAGCATTTGATTTATTGATTGCTGTCCGGACGTTTTTTTTTGTTTTTTTTTCGAAAATAACTTTCCGACCCTCGCTTTAAGACCAAAATGTTGACTGATGTGTAAATAAGCAACTGCTAACATGTTTGCCATATCAACTTAAAGGAACAGTTCAACATACCACTTGTAAGCGGGACCAGTCAACTAGCAGGAAGTCACTGCTCCCACCCAAGATATTCTCCGGCACAAAATTAACCCCAAATGACCCCCAGAAAAGCACAACCTTTCTTGTTTATACTTTGGTTTTTGTACAAATTAAAGAACATGATACAATGTGTTAATTAGATAGCTTTAAAGGTCATGGTGGGTAGATGTTACCTTTGAGCAGAGCCAGGCTAGCTGTTCGATCCAGTTTACAGTCTTTATGCTAAGCTAAGCTAAATGGCTGCTGACTGTAACTTCCCAAAGGCTTAAACTGATCCTTTAAAAGACAGTTACATGTCAGTGTCGCATTGATAATTTGTTTGCCAAACAATGAATAATTAATACAGGGCCGATTTAATAAATCATAAGTAACATAGTCAAAAATCTTAGTATTTAATGCATTTGTCAGAGTTGATCACTTGCAAGTAACCATGGGAATTTAATTTCTGTTCACAAGACAAGAAGCAGATTTATGTGACGGCTGGCAGTTTCAACTGTTGGTCTTAAAAGTAAACTCTATCTTAAATTCAGTGGGAAATCTTATTACACCCTTCATAAACTTTGTTGTTTACTTGTAACCTTTCATTTAATTTTTTTTGAGAAGTTGGGGTTTCTTTTTTTTCTGCCGTTAAGTCCCAGAACAAAGTACTTCCTGTATCTTGGCCACAGAAAGAGCAAACAACTACATGGGTTCACTGTAGCATAAAGGCCTGCCTCCCCTGAAATAGATTCCTTATAAGCTCTGTCTTGGCCAATCTCATGCTTCTCTCCCTGTCAGTCCAACCACAGCACACAGTCGGTTGTTCCTCAGTTGTTGTAGCAGAGGCTTAACATCGAACATGATGACAAAGATGGCCACAGAATCAAAGAATGGGCGTGTGAACGCTGTTCTGCCAAGTCCTCCAGCTGCGGAGAAGCCAAAGACGGATACGGCCGCGCTAAAGTCAGCTGAAAGGACAAATAATATGGCTTTAAGTTCAGCATACTGCTTCTGGGAACCATGACGGAAGAGTTATGACACAAGGGAGATGTTAACATGACACATTAGTGGAAGATTGACACACCCAATTCCTAAGAGGCCTGTGAGACTTTACCAGAACGTATGACACTGCTGCCATATTCTCATGTCAGCGACACCCGCAGAAACTTATGAAGAAGGGTGTTGAATGGTGCATGTGCAGTGACAACTGGAGTTTCAATTTCAACCCCCATCTGTTCTTTCTCACTCTCGCACACTTCTTGAAGGAAACTATATTCAACCTAAAGTATGTCAGGAAAATCAAAAATATACAACAATCTATCCCCTACACAGGAACACAGATCACTAAAAAAACATGCTCTCTTCTTTTCCATTCCCTAACAGCGGCGAGAACTGTTTATTTTCTCATCTGCAGTGTCACCAGTCCCACCGTTACTTTTCCTGGATGCAAGTTTGTTATATACCAGAGACATAATATGGTCCCAGAGGGCTGGACCTGCTTTCCAGGTTCTGTTAAACCCGCGAGGATCCACATGCTGGTGTCTGAGCAGGAGCTGACCCTTAATCAGCCAAAGCTTTGCCAACAGCAACTGAGAGCCACAATTATCTGCCCTATAGATAGGTAGGTTGTATACTTGGGGGCCGGGGGCTGGGGAAAGGGAAGAGGCTGTCAGGAGGGGGGGAAGAGCCTGAGCTAACCTCTGTGGCTCGTGTTTCTACTGTGCACTAATGGACGCCTGTCATCATTATGGACAGAAACAGGAGGGCGCCTGCCAGCTGCATGACCCCCATAAAACAGAGCAGGAAATCCTAGCAGGAATTGAAAGGGAAAGAGATCTCCTCTCGTCGTTTTTTCTCCTCTTCTCTTTAATGAGCATTCCCCCGCTCTCCGGGCCTCTTATTTGTGCTGCGAAACTGCAGTGTCACTCATGAAACGGGAGAATATTATGTGCATCCATCGTAGGAGCGAGAGTCAAGGTGTTGAGGGTGCGGTTATTAAACGATTAGTCACTTTCACATCAGCTGCACAGTTCATTTACCCCTGTTGTGCAGGCTAGTAAAACCTCCCTGTTTTTCACCTCCTGTTAACGGGCTGTTTTATAATGTTTCTGTCACGCTGGGAGGAACCTGTATAATCATTACATACAGTAGTTCACCCTTTGCTCTGTAGCTGAAGTCCAGGGTCTGTAATGTGACAGGACTTTGTCACACTTCCCTCGGTGGTGTCCACTTAAACGTGACAAGCGCTTTATCAGAGGGCCTTCCTATCAGATCCCCAGGAGCTCATGCACAAACACGCTGAACACAACGTCCCCAGGAAGCCGGATTCCTTATTACAGCCAATAAGATAGCAGGACAAGCTTTATTGTGGCTCTAAAGCTACACATTAATCCACTCCGTTGGAGCCTGCGGAGCCCATCATGTGATAACTTTAGTCATTACCAGCAGTACAATCATAATTACTGTGGAATCTTTCAGGATGTGGCAACACGGAAAAAAAAAAAAACGTTTCGATAAACCAAGTAGGAGCTAAAGGCAATCAAAAAAGAGAGAGACACATTATTGGCGAAGAAAAAAAAGCCACCATCACATGATTTGACTAATAATATGCGCAAGAGAGTACACATGAACGTCTTTAACTGCATACGCCTGTCTGCGTGTATGTGTGAGTGCCATGTCCATGGAGACGTCTCTGTGCGTGTGTGATCACTGCATGATTCACAGTGTCACAACCGTGCACAGAAACGACTGGACATCCTGACCGGAAACCACAGCCGCCGAAGCTGCGTTTTCCTGCGACATACAACCCAACACTCTCACCAAGAGTCACTTGACTGGACCCTCATATAGGAAGTGAAAGAGGAAGCCCCCTCGTCCATCCTGTCCTCCGTCCCAATCTCTGCACCGCGCTTCACGTGAAGCCGCTCTTGCAGACCAGCCCTAGTATGAGCCACTTCTGTTGCAAAACAACAGCAAAAAGAACTGGCTGAGGCTGGAAACGGCTTGCCATCGGGGGTCAAATGTCTGGTCAGTTGACATTCGGCCACAGAAGATTAGCGACAAACATTACAGATAGTGCAGAACTCACCGACTGATCAACAGGGTTCGTTTGAAACAAAAAAGAATATTTACTCAGCTGATCAACCGGCCATTTTGTGTCTAATCTCGGACAGGTTTTGTGACAGTCGCTCAGGAGCTCTTCAACAAGATACTCGGTGTTTACACAGCCAAGCTGGACCGAATCAACACTGTCCAGAAGAGATGGGTATGATATCACAGATGGAAGCGGTGAGTGATGTTGGACTGTGGGCTCTGTTGGCCCCGGCCTTCCCTCATGGCTCGAGGCCTCTGGCTGTGTTCATTGGTGACAGTGTACGTAGCCTGGCAGCCCGCATTCCTCTGCCTCTCCCCACACAATGGTGAGTATCTGCAGCATTCCTCTGTCTGTGTGCGCTGTCTGAGACGCAGCCAGGCCTTGGCAAACCCCAGCACACGGCCAAGAGGTTGGCATTATGCTTAGCGGATTCTGACGGACACATTTTGAGCGTTTTGCCCCGAACGCCGGCCATCTATAGGTGTTATTTAGTGTTTAAACGTGTGTCATCGATAAATCCAGAATGAACAGCTTGTCACATTAGTCACTATGTAATAAAAGGGAGAAGAGATTTTGAAATGAATTCAGGAGATGATGGTGCTTCCTGTTTCAGCTGCCTCATCACCTCCTTCTGACTTTTGTTTCCGTGCAATCGTTCTTTCTCTCCATCTGTTTTTTTTTTTTTTTTAAAAATGCAAGCGTGTCTGTTCTGAACCGTTTTCACTGCTCTTTATCCTTCTCCAGCTATTCGGCTTTCTCTCTTGTTCTGATGCCACAGCCGCGCAGACACCTTTCCCTCCTGCTGACTCAGTAGCCAGCCTCAGGCGCTGTGGGCTCGGGGTGTTGGTGGCGGGGAGGAGGAGGAGGGGGGAGGGAGAGGGGGAAGGGAAGGGGGGAGGAGGGGAGGGGGGGTGGGTGAGTGCGAGGCTCCCACATCAGGCCCACCAGCCTATCACATGCGAGGGAAAAGAGCTGGCTAATCGTTTCTACAATGGCACCCTGCACACTGTCACACAGCACCACAAACCGCTCTCCTCGCCAAACACTTCTACTGTATTGTTCCGCCGTTGCTTGGAAATCCACATGCGATGTACGCAAGTGCGCAAAAAACATACGACGGCGAACAAAGAAACGCACGGTTTGAAAAAACCACACCTACTGAAGCGCGGCAGTTTATGCAATGTCAAATATATGCAAGTACACACGTATATGCATACCTCGTGTACAATTCTCTTCAGCACCGCGTGTGAATATATACACTTACGTTTAAGGCAGATCAGGCTAAAATTCTGTATAATTTACAAACTTCAGTTGACGTTAAAGCTGCACTATGTGGTGTTGGGGAAGAAATTTCTAATCGGAGGAGCAAAATCTCCACTGACTGAATTTAATGTTTAAACAAAATAAATACACAAACTCTCCCTTTGTTTTCATGACTGAATAAACCGAATAAACAAAGTGACCTTAAAGGGCAACGCAATTTAATTCTGTTTTACTTTGTTTATGTGTGGCGGACCCTGCCACCTTCCTACCTTAAACAGTGTTCTGGGGACCTTATTTTCCTCTGAGAACAGCCTGTTTATTCGGTTATGGAAAAGATAAATATTTCTGAGTTTGTATAATTACCTCATTCATATTGTAAATATGAAAAAACGTGACTTTGAACGTCTCCTCCGAAACTACACGGTGCCCCTTAAGCACTCGGCGTTTTAATAATTCACCTGATTGTCGTTTACAAATGATGTCAAGACGTGTTGGAAAAAAAAACTGTATTCATTGGAGAACGAAACACTTTACTTCTCTAACTGAATAACAAAAGTCCTAACTGTCTGCACAGCAGTCGTCCGAGCCGCTTCGCTGTTAATGAGTATATTTACGAGTGCACTTTGAAAACAGAGGAAACCTCATTTTAAAATTAAACTGTGCCTGTAAACAAAGTCTTGTGCCACATATAAGAGCCACTGATTAACAAGCCTTTCCCAATAACAGTAAAATACAGAGGAGCATCATTCATTGCCACAACCATCTGGTTATTTTCTGCTACATCCTTGACTCGTCTACGTCATGTTCTCCCGGCGCGGCGGGCCGACCTTCGGGGACTGGGCCTGTTTTCAGAAGGAAAGTGCTTTTGCACCTGTGGTGTGACTTCGGAGCTGCTTTCCCTCAACAGAGGGGTGAGGTCAAATCTGTCAGGGGTCACACATGAAAAGAGAACCTGGTTTTTCCAGGCTAAAGGGTGGCGCCGTTAACAGAGCCACCTGCCCGGCTGAACTCTCGCAGAAGGGGTGAACGGCGAGAAAGTCTCAAAGACTTTGCGCACACATGCCGTCACAGAGGTTATAAACTCGATTTACAATGTGACCACTTATCTCACATTATCGCAGCGGCCTTGGGACTATTACGGTCATCCAAATATTATTGTGGTGCTGAACGGGGAATGATCCGTGTTCAGGAAATTTGCTCGACGGTTTCAAAATGTAACAGGGCAGGAGGGGGAAGAGAAAAACATATCAAGTGAAAGAATTCCTGTGAAGCCGTGAAGCCGTCCAGAGCAGCGGCGAGCAGCGCGCCGCGGTTGTTGTTTCTCTCTTCCTCTGTTAATGAATGCAGAGGTGATCTGTTTGTCTGAGGAAGAGAGCAGAGGGGAAGCCTGATTTCCACTGCGTTTTATCTGTGCCCCACAGCCCCTGCCAGTCAGCCCCCCTGTGCTTTCACATGCCGGGGTCCCACAGGAAGCAGCACTCCATGAAGGGCAAAGGTCGCGGAAGGAGAGAAAGCCACTCGTCCTTTTTCATTCAACCAACAAACACACGGCAGCGCCGCGACTGTTACAGCGCCGCTTCCTCCTCCGACCGCCTAACTAAAACTTACAACACGACAATAAAATGACATAACTTCTTGAAACTTGCAGTTTGAGTTTATAAGGATTTAAAATTTTTATAAGGTCATAGTAGAATTTTAGGGCAGAATTTATGGTGGGGACATGTGCTTCTGGTCTCGGTATCTAACCCGGACACAATTTACTTTCCTGTTTTCACATGCTCCATTTGGGCTGCAACTAAAGATCATTCTCATATTCGATGAACCTGCTTGTTATGTTCTAGATTAGCGATTTAATGTATAGAATGTATGCCATCATTGTCAGCGCAATTTCCGAGAGCCCAGAGTGACGTCTTCAGATTGCTTCTTTTTTTCCAACCGAAAGTCCGAAACCCAATTCATAAATGTCAAAGAAAAGCAGCAAATGTCTAAGAAGCTGAAACCGGCAAACGTTTGACATTTTTGCTGGATTAACTGACTAATAGTTGCAGCTCAGTATGTACTAAAATACGTCAATGCGATAGTTTTATGCCGTGTGTGCACAGATGTTACGTTGGACGCATCGTCTTTTATGGATTCAGAAAATGTAAATTATGCTCGTTGTATATTGTGAGTGTGATTATTTAAAAATGTTTTGGAATAGTGGAATAATTATGACAAATTACAATCTAATGATGAAACAGATAATTGTGCATGTGAGGTAAGTGTTCTCCAGTCGTAGTGTAATTCCATCAGCAGATGAGACACGGTTTTAAAAAGTCACAATAGGTTTATTGATCCATAGTAAATGAAAAACATAGTAGATGAAAAACAATTTGCATAATTATATATATATATTATCTTAAAAAGAAAAAGCAAATGCGGAACACATCTGTCCAGCAGAATCAGCTTCATAAAAATAATAGAGATGTCATTTCTAGCATCATTCTTCTTCTCAGCATGTTTTTTTCTATTTTAAGGAAGCGTGAACACAAAATATCATTTGAGCTACAAAAACTAAGCAAAGCAAAACAAAATCACCAAAATGAAGATTGAGCAGTAACTGTAGCAGAAGGATTACAGCTGTATATTCATAATAAAAAGGGAATATTCTCTGATTTCAAGTATCTCCTGTATAAAATAAACACATCTCATACATGTCCTGCATGCATGCATTGTAATTTTTCCATTCATAACTTGTTGCCTAGTTGTATCTATTACAATTATTTGAGTGAAGTCCATCGTTAATTAGAACTTGGTGAATCCATGGGACTGTTTTGCTCAGGAGCTGTCATCATAATGCCTCCACATGGAAAACCACCGGCTCTGCAGGACATGAACAAACTCACATTAAATACTCTGGTGAGGAGGGATTGTCACTGGTGGAGCCAGTTTCGTGGTAACAGTTTGCACCGGACAGTTTCTCGCATTTGAGTTTGTACGCGTCCCTCTCCCGGGCCAGTCTGTTGAGTTCGTGTTTCAGCTGCTCCACCTGTGACACCAGGCTCGTCTTCTCGTGCTCCAGAATGTGTTTCTGCTGGACGCGCTTGTGACGGCAGGACTGTGCGTAACCCCTGTTTTTCAGGGTCCGGCGCTTCTGCTTCAGACGCATCACCTCGTCCTTGCTGAGGCCTCGCAGGAGCCGGTTGAGCTCCCTGACGGACATGGACACCAGCTGGTCGTCGGAGAAGTGGGAATCGGCGTTGGATCGCCTGTCGTGGCGGCTGTGCTGCCCGAGGTGGTGGTGCGCACCGAGGACCTGCTGGTCGTCCTGAGACTCAGGGGACGCGCACCCCATGTCATCTTTCAGATACGGGTCTTGGCAGTGGCTGCTGGGGATGCCTTGCATGTCGGAGTGACCCGGGAGACCCGGGTAGTGCTGGACGGGCTCGCCCAGGTGGCCGTAGCCGTCGTACTCGGCTTGGAAAGGTGGCTGATGGTGGCTGTGGGGCGCAGATGGGTGTCCCTGCTGCGCCGTGGCGCCGATCAGGGCCTCCATCGCGTCCTCGGGTGTCAGACCGAAAGCTTGAGGGTACATTTGCTGAGGGTAACCCCCGTTGTTTGGTATCCAGAACTGGTCGGGGTTATTTCTCTGCTCGTTCGGGTTCAGGTTTGGCGACGAGGGGACTGAGTTGCAAGGTGTGCTGCCAGGGGTGGAAGAGACGGAGTCTGGTCTCTGGAGCTGGCTGCATGGCCCGATGAAGGAGCGGTCTATCCCCTGCATCGCCTCCTTCTTGACGCCGAACTTCATTAGGTCGAAGTCGCTGACGAAATCCATGGTGCTTTTCTGCAGTCCCAAATGTGAATGCGCCTCGGCGGTCATATTAAATAACGAGCTAGTCTCTCCAAATATCCACAGCTAGTTCATGCAGTCAGTGACAGCGCGCTTACTTCAGAACAAAAAAAAAAATTGTAATTCCAAACTTTGAATTCAGCTCAGAAGGGAAAAAAACATGCGTGCGTAAAAGCCTCCCACCTTCTCAAACTCGGTGCGAACTGCTCGTTCTTCACCGCGCAGCCTGTTTTGGCTTCAGCAGCCTCTCACTGAAAGTCCACAGATGCCAGCGGGCTGGACGCACCTCTGCCTGTTCAGGAGAAGCGCACTTTCTTCATAAAGCTGCATTGGCATGATGTCACGCCTTCCGGACTACACCTCCACGCCGCTCTCCAATGAAAACGCGCGCAGGAGGGCCATTTGCATAAAAGCTGCTACGAGCGTGTCCCCACGAGCCGTTCGACGCGATCATTTGACCAAAACCCATAAATGCACAGCAGCACATTATCGTCTGCAATAGGTTTTTTTTATTTGACCCTCCATTTTACATTTAGGCCTCTTTATCCCACAGTGCCGTTCAGAATCATTACAGTGTGTTGTTACCCAGTCCAACACACACACACACACACACACACACACACACACACACACACACACACACACACACACACACACTATGACTAGGAACTACTTTTAATATTTTCAAACACATTCTCTCGGTGTATGGGAACATTGTTTGCTCACTCCAAATCCATATCATTATAAAATAAGTACAGTAAGAATTTATTTATCTTTCAGCCTTTATTTGATTTATATATTTCGTGTCTCGATTTGTAGTGATTTCTACATGTCGTCATGACTGCCCGATTGAATTTAAACAATGAAAAAAGAGGCTGCAGACAAATTGTTTGACACCATTGTTGTTGCCGTGTCCCTCGTGTGTCAGTCCGCGGGAGAATACTGACACCTTGTGGCTGTTGTTCCGCACTGCACCACATCCGCTCAGCTCGGATCGCTCGAACCATCGCAGGCCTTCATCGGTGCAAGAAGGAGCAGCCGGTCATGTAAAAACGTACCCAAGCGTCACACTTGAGTGAAAGTAATGATATCGAGTTAAATTATTACTTTTGTAAATCTGAAAGTCGCCCATTGGAGGAGCACTTGACGATCTAGGCTATGTATATTTTATAAAAGACCTATTCAACTGGCAGCCGGATTTAACAGCCTAATTCCCTCTTTTTTCGCTGGCTAATTGGTCCATCCATCAATCCTGTCTTTTACTAAGCACAAAAATATTCTATTTTCATTAAAAAAGTTTTAACCCAGGCTCAACAGGGGAAAATTACCAGGATCAAACTGACAACCTACCTCTAAGACTTGAAAGGTGCACATTTTTTTCCTGTTTTCTGTACTTATAAAGTTTATTTTTCCCGTTATGGAAACTAACACACAAAGCAGAGACAAGGGTTAAAAGGCATGTTGTTTTTCACACTTAAATTCTGAGCATACAGTCTGGTAATTACGTCTGTTATTAACAGTCGTAATGTAGGTGTTAACTACAAACACAACTCATTGGGTCATATCAATGTTGTGTGTTGAAAACTTTGTTGAAGTAAACATAAATGTAACGCTGCGATCCTGAAGTTACATTGTGCAGAGTCAAGTGATAGGGGGCCGGAGTGGCTTAGACGGAGACACCATCCACCCTGTGACAAGACACTGTACCGTCAACATGATTTTGAAGCTGAGGGTAAAAAAGTTATATAATGCTGCTTTAAGTTATCAAATACATTTAGCGGAGTAAAGAGTACAATATTTGCATGTAGTGGGAAGAAAGTGTAAAGCAACATGCAAAGTTCAGGTATCTCAAAATTGTACTTGAGTAAATGCACCTGATTACATTCTGTCACTGGGAGCAACTGTTTTTTACATGACCAGTAAACTGAGGCTCATATGTTACGTAAATGAACAAACTAAGTGTTGTTCCCTCCTTGATTATAAGCAGAACATTGTTGTTCAATCAGGGCAGATGAAAACAAATCATCACATCACATGAACCAACTCCAATGATTTTTTTGTTTTTGTTGTTCCGATTTTCGATAAGTTACAGTGCTATGAATTCTGGCTCACTCTCCCAGTCTGTAGGACTGTGCTCATACTAAACATTGATCCAAGATGGCGCCGGAGATGGCGGCTCTGTGCTGCGCTCTCCCCTACTTTCTGTACACAGAGCAATGTAAAATCAGAGTAAAAAATCTTGTACGTGTACACATACTTGGCCAATAAAGCCAATTCTGAGTCTGAACATGTGCAGGCTCCAAACATCTGTAGGGGGAACCTTCAGACTTCTACAGTAGGCTGGCTCTAAGCCCCGACAGCCAGAGAAGTGGCTGAAGGTTTCAACAAAGCCTCCCCACCAGAAATCATGAGGCCCCGGACAACAGATCATCTCTGAAACAATAAAAACCTCTGGCATGTTCCAGGATCTGCTATCTGATTCAGGAATGTCACCCCTAGTGGCGTCCAGAGGTGACACAGGACTGCACAGGATACTGAAGGGTTAAGCGACGCTCTTGACCTGAGCTGACCTTCCCAGGCAGCGCTTGCTCCAAAGATAGTGAGCGCTTCGCTGACAAGATACAGGACCGAAGCCAAAACCAATAGAAAATGCTGTCTGAGAACGCAGTGGCATTGTTTCGGTCCGTTTCAGTTGCTGGGAATAAAGGAAAAGAGGAGACAGAGTGACTGAGCGAGGATGGCTCAGGGACACATGTTGGGACTCGTGCCAGCAGGGCAGGGTCACACTATGTGCTATAACTTATGCTAATGATAGGATGCTAACAGCTTAAGTGCACATCACCACCAGGGACTCTGACCATATTTCATCACCAAAACCCATGTAGTAAAACAGTCACAGCTCCTAAACGTACATATATTTCTATACACAAGAACAATCAGTGATAACCATCATAGCCTAAACAGCTCTTGGAAACAAGGACTCACTTATTTGCACCCATTAGGACAGATACGGAAATCAGTTTGATATCAACCTGCCTACAAGCGCCAGCAATCACATGGCTACTTTATAGGTGGCGAAGGCTGCGGATAGTTGGGGTGTAGACCTGCCAATTCTATTAAAGTAGGGAGGATTTATATGTTGCCTGAGAGGCTGGAAGCACGGCTGCTCTCACATCCCGAGGCCCACTTCACACAATCTGTGTTGCCATCGATTATGAAAATGCAAAAAGCTCATACAGTATTAAAAAAAAACCCATAGAAGACTAGCATGGTTTTCTGTCGCCAGGCGAGGATATGACACGCCAACAGGCTGATGCATAATGGTGTCTTCTTGGAAGTTGTCACATTCAAACACGACCGAAATAATCCTGAGTTTCGTCTACTTTTTTGTCGTTTCTGATTTTGAAACCTTTTCGAAAATGATTGCAAAATGCTTATTCGGTGCTACTTTTAGTGCAGAATTTGACACTCAAATGAACAAACCATTCAGAAGCAGTCAGAGAACACAGCCTGCATCACAACATCCTGTAGCTGTGCTGATTAGCACCATGAAGGCAATTAGCAAAGGGTAATCATGTGGGCATCAACAGTCATTTGTTTGTTTCCCTCAATATCCTTTAAAAATGTGACTGCTGGATAACAGGAAGCAAACATGCGCTGTGCGCTGTCACAACCGGCAAGAAGAAAACCAGTGTTGGATTCAGAAAGTTCACCCAAAAATTAAAAATTCAGTCCTTATCTACTCACTCTTGAGCGGAAGTCGGATGAAGTTTCATAGTCCACAAAACATTTCTGGAGCTTCACAGCAAAACGGGGTTGCAGCATTCTTCTAAATGACTGAAAGAGATGGAGACTTGTTTTAATATGAAAAAAAAAACCAAAACGGTGTAATCCAAGTCTCCGGAAGCCCTGAGATCGCAGATTTCTTTGAAAAGAAATTATTTACACCCTTGCAGTTGAGCTTGTGCACCCACGTCAGACGGAGTGAACGCTAACGGTTCTAGATCAGCAATTACAGCGAAGATTTCAGCTTTTAAATGGGTGTTAACAATATTTCTTTACATCTGAAAACAACCTACTTCAGTTGCTTAGGAGAATGCCGAAACGCTGTTTCAAAATGAAATGTTTTGTGGACAAGGAAACTTTATCTGACTTTCCACTGGCATGGGGGTGAGTAGGCGATGACTGAATTATCATTTTTGGGTGAACCTATCCTTTTATAAAAGGAACAAGAGTTCATACTACTTAAGAATTCTACAAATGTATTGATATAGCTCTTGCTGTTTCCAGGATGCATTGATTTGGATTCCCCCTTTCTATGTCAAAATGGATATCAGAAAATCACCTTTGTCCTAAAAACAGATATGATGAATGCATGGAGACACTATGGACTGCAGGCTCTAACGCTCTGAACTGGCCAATGCTCCGATCTAGGTGCAAAGGTTGGGGTATCTCACTAACAAGCATGTCAGGACACCAACAACTGCTTTTGTTTTAAAATGTAATTATCAGCATTACTACTGTTATTATTTGTTTTTCATTTTACCTCCTTGTTCCGTTGTTGCCTCTGTACTGTACTTATTCAGTTTTTAGTGGGTATAAAGTTGTACTGTTCTTGCATATTTGAAAACTATTCCGAAAAAGGAAAGCAGAAAAACATGAATTTCAACACTGAACAGTTTTCTTTGGACGGATGCCTTCTGCCTGTGGCACCCTGACAGAACTGTACCATGTCTTTCTCGCTCTCTCTCTCTCGCTGTATACACAACATCTTTCCCACATGGCAGTGGGGTTCTGTGTGTGTTTCAGGGGCTATTTTGTAAACACAAAGGGCCATAACTAAGAGTTAGCTTCACTTGCTCTCCAGTCCACAGATAACAAACATGGAGCGAACAAGTAGCGTTAGGAGAAAAGCCATGGCCAGACAACACAAGGGAGAAGTGATGATTGCCGGAGAACAGCTCAGGTATGAGAGGGAGAGGGAGGAACGTGACGTTCTCATGGTCAGGTTTTTAGGAAACTCGAGTTCAAAGGTTAAATATATATGGCTGATTTTTAAGTTTTGAGTTCAGGGTTAGGGTTTCAAAGGTAGGTGATTTTCACAGTGCGATAACCATCTCTGTAAATATCACAGTTTCATCATATCAATGTCTATTACAATGATTATTCCTGTTATTATCAGTTGCAATGATCTTAAAGGAATACAAAGAGATGGATTTTTCACAAAATATCATGTCCTGACAGCCATGAAACTTAATAAAGCCTGAAATATTATTTTTCAAATTACACTTATACGGTAGAATTCAACACTGTAGATAAGCAAATGTACACAGTATGATAATCGTCTACACTGAAAACGACAGGTATCGCTGCAACCCCTTTTTGGCATTCTGGCTCATTTGAATTCAATTTGAAGGTTGAGGCTTCATGACGGGAAACTGATCAAGGACAGACGCTACCACCTGCGCACCTACCCCAACTGCTTCGTGGCCCAGGAGCTTA
This sequence comes from Lagodon rhomboides, assembly GCA_039737535.1. Lineage (NCBI taxonomy): Eukaryota > Metazoa > Chordata > Actinopteri > Spariformes > Sparidae > Lagodon > Lagodon rhomboides. The sequence continues at coordinate 9,682,396 of CM077785.1, read as the reverse complement.
TAGACTGGCTCGTGAGCCATAAGGAAGCTCCAGATCGAGCAACTGCCGCCTGCCTCATGCAGCACCTCATGGATCACGACATCATCCACCACGGTGAGACGGAAGGGCCAGCACAAGCTTCAGCCAAGGGGATACTGAAAAAAAATAATCGATTGTAGCTTTATCTAAAGACTCGCTTATTTATAAAAGTTATTTGAAACTGTCTGTTGCCTTTTTCTCAGTCTGTGATAAGAGGCCAGTGTTCAAGGATGCCAAACTGCTGTACCGTTTCCGCAAAGATGATGGCACATTTCCCTTCAACAAAGAGGTGAAAATCTTCATGCGAGGACAAGGACTGTATGAACAGTAAGAGCTGCTGTTTGTCTTGTGCTGTGATTCTCCCGTTTGAACAGCTAACCTTGAAGTGCAATGTCAATCACAGTCATGTTCACACACACAAAGCCGATTGGGATAGGACGGGGTTTACAATTTCACACAAAGCAACACGGTAACATATTGCTGCTTTCAATATTTTTCAAAAGTAATTTGCATGTCGTGAAGCATTCGATCTGTGTTCTTCAGTCTCATAGCAGACAAGAACTCAATTCTGCAGCTGAGAGAGGAGCATGGCGTCGCATATCAGCGCTCCTTCCCCGGCTGCCAGTTGATTGACTGGCTCCTTCAGAACGGAGAGGCAGAGAGCCGGCGTCGGGGACTTGAGCTGTGCCGCGCATTGCAGGAGCATGGCATCATTCAGCACGGTGAGGAGCGTCCTCGTTTGCCCTTCTGATGTATGGCAACGGCAATGCGTTTGCTGTCAGCGGCTGCAAGCAGTGGGTGGCCAGCTGGGACGTTTGCAATCTAAAGCAAATATACTCATCACCTCTTTGTGAAACATCCCGTCAATCTGAAACGTGTTGTTTTGTCCTCTTTTTGCTCTCTTGCACTCCCATCACTAGTGGCAAAGAAACATGACTTCTTTGACAGTGGACTGCTCTATCAGTTCTGCGTCAATTTCCGCCGCCGCCGCCGTCTATCTGAGCTTTTAAATGAACGTGAGCAAGACGAAGACGAAGGTGTGGCAGTGTCAACACCCGAGGACAACCAGACCGAAAGTCCATTTGTTCTGCGCAAAAGCCGACCTCAGGAGGGCAACGGTGCTTTCCAGTCTGGTAAAAGAAAAATATCTCTGGGCTTTATGCACTGATTAATTGCATGATAATTTTACAAATACAAATCTATTAACAGTGGAGTCGAGTAAAGACCTGAAACAGGTCACCAGTGGGCGTCGAGGCAGCTTGAATTCCCTTCAGCTTCACTCAGCTGGATTCCCACCTCTAGTCCAGACTTCAACTTCAGTGGTGAGATGCAATCCTAAATCAGGCAAGTGTGTGATGAATATTCATGTGAAAAGTGTTTCAAAATGTCTTTGAAGCATTTGGCGCACTGTGCCCTGCTTGTGTTTCATTGTCCCACACTGGGAAATGCTGAAATCTTTTCATAATTTTACAGTACTCAGAAGAACTTTTACATGTGAAGAGTTGCTGGCACCCGGTGCACCCTTCATCAAGAAAGTGTTGACGGTGAGTTACTGCAGAACCATGGCTATTGTAGAGCTAATCACAATGGTGTCATCTCTAGGATTTAACAGCATCAATCAAGTATAACCTGGACAACATCCGCCCAAAGTCTTACATTGGATGACTGAAGTATGGGACAAAACTTAAATACTCCTTTAAATTAGGAATTTACCTGAGCTATTATAAAGGAGTGACATATTTAGGCCGTTTCATATTTCACATGAGAACAAAGACATTCTTGGAGAGGTTTTTCCATGTGGATTAATGATGTTGTATTTGACCAAATCATTTCTACAGAATGTGTAATTTATCTCGCCCCCCGACCATCACAGGTGATCGGAGATGCCCTGGGCTGGGGCTTTGTTGTCAGAGGCGTGGCTCCCTGTTATGTGCAGGCTGTTGACCCTGGAAGCCCTGCAGCAGTTGCTGGAGTTAAGGTTAGATAATATGTTACATACACGGCACTGAAAGTCAAGATGCTGTATGTTAACTATTAAACTAAATTTAAAACCGATGTACCTCCTGTTCCTCAGGTGCGGCATTTTGTGTGCCAGGTGAATGGCCAGTGTGTTCTCTACCTGGACTACAGGACAGTCTCCAGACTGGTGATGACAGGAACCCGCACTGTTGTACTGGAAGTAATGGAGCCACTGGAATGACAACAATAAAACTGCCTTTAATTATGTCAAGCTCTTGTTTTTAAATATGAATATGAGTATAAAATCTGTCCTCAATTGTTCTCTAGTATGTGCTCATTTGTGGGAACCATTCAATGAAAAGGCTAGATAACAAAGGGTGCGTGTGGTATTTTCATGAGCCTAAATACACGTTAGCTTTTTATGACTGAAAATAAAAAAATATATTAATACGACCACAATTAATACTAACTTTTGGCAAGCCAGACATTGCCCAGCTCCCTGATACGACTTCCGTCGTTCGGTCGCCGCCATTTTGGATCGAGAGTTGGCTCACTTGTAAAAGATAACATTAGCGAACACTGGCCTGCCCACCGGTGAAAGTACAAGGATTGCTCAGAGGGCACTGGCTGGTCCTGGCACTCATTATCTTTGGAGTATACTGTTTTAATGAGATGTGCGCCACTTTGCTCTGCCCTTCGTTCTTCCAGCCAGTTAGCAGCTGCAGATGTGACAGCTAACCAGCTAGCTCAGTTAGCTAGCTGTGTTGGAGCATCAGCACCGGCTTTGAGGAGAGCGTACATCACCATCAGTCTGCACGCCCCGACCAGCCAGCTAACTTCTTTGTTCGCCCTTTATATGGTGAGGCAAGCAGTGTAAAGCTATTCCCCAGACTTAACATCAGGTGAGTAAAACGCAATGCTTGACAATCAGTGCCAATGAAGAAATAAATAACGCTAACCGGCTATGCAGCGCTAGCTTTTATGCTAAGTACAGTAGGTGACCAAGCCTGCAAGAGCGGGCAACGCAGCTAATGTTGGCTAACACATCAACGCTAGCCCACAGAGCTAACAACATGTCCTGTAAATCGCTGATTCCCGTAATCAGTGGACACAGCGGAGCAAGAAAGGTCACAGATTTGTTTCAGTTTCAGTATTTCTGGTCGAACCAGCACTTAGTCAGTAATGAAAGCTAACTTGCTGCATGGCTATTGAAAAGGCATGTCCGCTGAAAAACAGTACCGTTACTGGGCCCCCGAAGAAACTGATGTCTTGAACAGATAATGTTATCCTGTCATCTTAAGTTAATATGTTGACCGTGTGTTATTGAATGGAAACGTGCTGAAGGGGCGTGCCGTCTCTTATGATATTGGTGATTATTGATTAGCTACTTACAACATCATATTGAGGAACTGAGTGGCTGTGATTTGCCTTAAAATTATGACAAACTAATAAGCACTTAATCTTCTGTTTGTTCATAGAGATGTATCAGCTCCCAGTGAACAACCTTACAAGAATCAGGAGAGCGAGGAAACAAGTGAAAAAGGCACTTGGAGACATTGGACTGGAGTTCTGCAAGGAGGCAGCAGAGGTGAGTGTGATTTTGTTGTATGTGAGGAGACCGTCAAAACTGAATTGAGAAACTTAACTTAAAGATGATTGTCATTCATGTTTCAAAATTAAGTTGTAAGTTAAAAAGTTATTTCTAATTCTAAGATTTTATCTCAAATGTGAAGAATTATCAACTTAATTCTATGTCAGCTCAGGAGAATAAGTCAGAGTGACATTTTATATACACAACACTGTAAAACATGTTTTACTGTATATAATAACATTTTATATAGGAATATATTTGTCTTTAATCTTTCCAATTCCCTCCACAGGAATTCAAAGACTTTTGCCCCAATGATCAATTTGTAAAGGGCACTCTTTGCCTTGATATCTGCGGATGGGATCCATCATACTCTAAAACACAGGTAAATCTACTACACTGTCCACGGCCTTTTAGCTGCTTATGCACAAATCACATTTGTCTTAATCCCATTGTTTTCTCCCATGATGTCTTTTAGGAATACCGATCGAAGCCATTTTGCTGCACAGAGTGCCCCTTTTCTTCCAAATACTACTCAGGCTACAAGAATCACTTCCGCAATGTGCACAGGAAAATCTTTGACAGCAAAATTCTGCTCAACTGTCCATACTGCACATTCACTGCAAGCAAGAGAACTCTGGAGACGCACATTAAAATATTCCACATGCCCAAATCAGCACGGCAGAACTATGGAAACTCGCAGGGAATTGCACTGGGAAAGAATGACAAAACCTATCTTGATAGAGCCAGACAGGGAAATGGTGTGGAGAAAGCAATGTACTTTTGTAAAAAGTGCACGTTCCGGGACTCTCTCTACAATGTTGTGAGAAGGCACATCTACAGGGAACATTTTCAGCATATTGTCTCACCATATCTTGGTATGGTTTCTGAATCATTGGTCAAAAATGGTGCTAATTCTGTCAATGGCAACAACATCTTATGTAAACGCTGCCAGTTCTCCACTCGTAGCTACGAGGCTCTAGTACAGCATGTTATAGAGTACCATGAGCGCATTGGTGCTCAGGTGACCACCATGATTGGACATGCTACTCTTATAGTCTCAAGACCCCAGCCCTTACCAGAGGTGTCTCAGAAAGCACCTGTGATCGTTAGCAGGGGGCTTACACATAGAGGTGACTCAATACCACAACCAGTAATCGGCTATTTAAAGCCAGCGGGCCCTGTTGTAAAAAATCAGTCTTCCATTTCAGCCAGTAAGGTGCGTGTCACAGTTCCTGGCAACCCCATTGTGGCTGAAAATAATTCAGTGGGTGTAAACACAGCGCAGACACAGAAGTGGAAGATATGTACAGTTTGCAATGAGCTTTTTCCTGAAACCCTCTATAATGCTCATTTTGAGAACGCACACAAGGCAAAGAAAGTGTGGGCACTGGCCAAGTACATCATGAAAATCCACAACTTCACCAGCAAGTGTTTGCTTTGCAACCGCTATTTGCCCAGCGACACTCTCCTTAACCACATGCTGATCCACGGGCTCACCTGTCCACAGTGCCACTCTGCTTTCCACAATGTTGAGAAAATCATGGAGCACACGACACAGGCACACCCCGATGACTTTGTTGGACCCCCAGGTGCATCACCTCTGACCTTTGATCTCACCATCAAACAAGAGAAGTCCAGTAACGTACAGCTTCTCGTTCTCACTTTTAACATGAAGGAGTCCATCAATGGCCAGGATCAGTCTGCACCTGCTCAGAATGCTGTTCCACCTCTGGTCAAAGTTAGCGCTCCCAGAATGATTGAGAAGAAGCCTGACCCACTTGCTGGTAGAAGTTTTCCTGCAGTTACTCACAAGAGTGAGGTTGGAAAGACTCTGTGTCCGCTGTGCTTCACCATCCTCAAAGGTCCCATCTCCGATGCTTTGGCTATGCATCTTAGGGAGCGACACCAAGTGCTCCAGACAATGCATCCTGTAGAAAAAAAGATGACATACAAGTGCATTCATTGCTTGGGGGTGTACACCAGTAACATGGTGGCGTCCACAATCACCCTGCATCTTGTGCAGTGCAGGGCAGTTGGTAGGACCCAGGCAAGCCAAGGCTTCAAGTCTGCCTTGACTCTAAACTCGTCTGGTGCTGGCTTCCTCAAGAGACAGCCACCACCACAGGCCATGACCAACCCTAAGAAATTAAAACTGAGCAAGGAGTCAAAGATTTCCACCACAGCTGTTGGAAATCAGTTTGGATCTGATGGCCTTGCTCTGGATCCTAGAAGCTACGAACACAAGACGTATGAGGCCAGGAAGAATTTCCTGACAGCTTACTTCAACCGGCGACCATACCTTACTCCTCAGGAAGAGGAAAGGCTGTCGGCAAGTCTGTGGCTGTGGAAATCTGACATTTCTAGCCACTTTGCAACCAAGAGAAGGATCTGTGAGAAACTATGTGAGACCAAGAAGGTGTCTGTGCTGCTCGGCTTCGACATGCATGCAGTCAGGAAAGTTAAGCACGACCTGATATTTGAGGAGAGCAAGTTAGACGGCACCTCAGTGGGGAGACCTGGAGGCCTCAAGTTTGGTACTCCAAACACAGACCAAAACAGGCAGTGTGAGACTCTAAACTGTACCTTAAAACTCAGCACATGCACAGAGACCATTTCCATCGACTCAGACAGTGAACCAGAAATAGAGGAGACACCTACTGAGAATGGAAATGTTGACACGAACCAACAAGAGAATGTATTATCCCAGGAGCCAGTAAACCTGATAGAGGAGACAGAACCTGTGAACATTGACGACTCCCCCAAAGAGCAGGAGAGCGCTTTGCAAGATGGGGAAGCAAATGCTGAGATGACATCCTGTTAGTGTCCCTGCTTAGCAGTGTGCCTTGGTTGAGTAACAGTTCAGTTTTAAAGAAGTGTATAAATTTAAGACAAAGAAAACAACACAGGTCGACAGACCATTACAAAACTCAATTATTTGGTCAAATATTTGGTTCAACTTCAGATGTTACCAGTGTTGGAAAGAAGGACAAACAGTTACACTATAGTGCATAAGTATATGGCATATGTAAGTGACATTGTATATATTTTAGCCATTGTTCTTTGTTAGGATCTTCATACAATCTGTGTTATTCACCTTTCAACTGTCACAAGATTTATGAAATGATTATGCCATCTTCCCTACTTGCATAGTTTTGTTATCTCAACTGTGACAATGCTGTATCATACTGTTATTTCACATTTAGAAAGTGTAGGATATGCTAATTGCTTATGTACACGTTTTAATAAATATGTTTGTTTAATAAAAAACATTTGCAGTTCTTTCCTACACAAGTCTGTGATAATTATGTGTAATATCAATATGTAATTGATCCCTAATTTCTACAGGACAGGAAAGGAAGATAAGCCTCAGTCTCACTTTTAGTTGGATGCCTATTCATAGGAAGCACATAGAGGAAGAGAAACTTCTCTTCCATTTTTGTTTAGAAAAGTAAATGTCAAGTGGACTGAACATTTTCACATTGAGCCTCTGTCTCTATACAAAAAAAACAAACCATAAGCTTTTATCATTTGCAAGTGGAAGGCTACATGAACAACAAAAAACACTGCAACTTTACAAGCTATGGGGTTAGCCTAAGTTAAATTAATACTTTAAACGCACAAGCCTCACATCTTTAATTATGGTGCCTTACTGTTAAACTAAAACGACTAAGGATAGTCTCGTGAATGTGAGATCTATCCACAACAAACGAGATTTTACCAATGAGTTTGCTTTCATTTCACGGGCCCCTTAACTTCCGCCCTCCCTCGACGTTGATTGGTGCAGTGGCCGGAGGAGGCGGGACTTCTTGCTGGTACAGTAGCAGAATTGGCCAACCGCCAGCGTGCATCACTGTTGAGGCCACAGAGTCTGCAGCTGCAAAAATGTCCATATTGTGTCTGTATTCACAACTAGAGCTTTCTAGAACTCCTTAGCTGTACTCTTAAAGGGAAAACAAGCTTTTAGCAGTCGTGAGTATACCTGTCAATAATGATAATCTCATATTAGCCCCGTGGCTGTAGTTTGTAGTTGTTTTTGATGCGTTTCCTACACACTGTTTATAAACAGCTAGTTAGCACCTGAAGCTAAAGCTGGTGGTATCTACGTTGTAGCCAGAGCTGTCAGCGGTGGCAGGTTGGCATCCTGACGCACATTATAGACTTGATATACATCGTAATTAATTCATGTTACTGAATTTCTTATTCCTGAGCTTACAAGGCTGTTAGTTACATATGTGTGTTAGCTCCTGTTTATTTACGAATGTTTGCTCCAGGTTTAGTTTCCTTACCATCGCAGGTCTCCATTAGTTTCCCATTTAATTCTGTACAATAGGTTAAATCTTTCATAAGTTTGCTGAAACATGCAGCATTTTACACATAATCTCTGTGTGCTAATACAGTGCAGATATATCAAATCAGTCTCCAGTTAAACTTTGATGCAGACATGATATTCACTGTGATGGATTACACTATATTACAGTATAGCAAGTTTCAAGAGCATCCTGATAGATTTTTATTTTTTTTAGCGTGAGATGCAAAATGTTTCTGAATGTCACCTTTCTCTGTTTTCATCCAGGATGCTATTGTGACAGCTGAGAGGAATGGCAGGAGAACCCACTGGGTTTGATTAGGCTGGCTGTGTCTCGGAGGCTCACAGTGTGTAAATAATGTCGTACAGTAACAGAGAGCTCGTGGAGTTCTTTTTAAGCTACAAACTGTCTCAGAGGAACTATTCAACCTCCCTGCTGAGGCCAGAGGATGCTGGTGGAAGGACTGAGGCAGACAAAGCCAACTCACCTTCCACAAACGGCGGCCTGCTGGCCAACAGCAGCGACGGGGGCGGCCAGCCAGGTGCTGACATAGAGGCTGTTAAAGCAGCTCTTCGGGACTCAGCTGAAGAGTTTGAACTGCTCTTCACACAAGCGTTTAGTGACCTCTCCACGCAGCTCGACATCACTCCTGACACAGCCTACCACAGCTTTAAGAGCGTGATGGACGAGGTGTTCAAGGACGGAGTCAACTGGGGACGTGTAGTGGGCCTGTTTGCTTTCGGCGGTGTGCTGTGTGTGGAATGCGTTGAGAAGGATACGAGCGAGCTGGTCTCCCGCATTGCAGACTGGATGACCATGTACCTGGATGAGCACATCAATCCATGGATTGAGAGCCAAGGAGGATGGGTGAGTCAGCAGGGGAGGAAGTAAACACGCAGCTTCATTTATGGTTCTGTGATGATCAACATGTCGACCTGATACTGATCAGTATCTTCACCAAAACTGATCAGTATCAGGTCGACACTGCTATTGGGTCAGTGGTCGGGATAAGCAGATACCCTGAGTTTAGGTATTGTAATTATCTGGAGTAAAAAACAGTTTGATCATTGTATCCCTAACAGTATCAAAGATACTTCTGAATATTTAACATATTTTGAGTGTCAAATACTCACTGCCTTCAAAGGTGGCCATGAAGAGTCTGTTGATTGAGTTTCACTGAGGAAATCAGCTGCATTGTGAAACTACTCAAAGTAAAGGCACAAAACATCTCCAAAAACTTCTCAAGCTACCCCTGTAGCATAGTGCACTTTGCTGCTGTTGAGCTGTATTTGCATGCTTGATGAGACTATTTCTCACGTCTTCAAAAAGGTACTGCAGTTTGGATATAATACATCATAGGATTTCTAAAATATAACATTGTTTTTTTTTTTAATTGGAACAATTTTCTGAATGATTTCTTCTTGTGTGTGGATAACGTATGGAGTTATGGAGTCCTTGTTCATATCTCAGTCACAATATCTTAGATAACAAAAAAGAATGTATAATAAAAAAAAGAAAGAAATACTAATTATGATTATATACAAGCATAAATACCCATAAACTGTCTTTACATGCATACCAGGGCTGTCAAGACACCAGATTTGAACTACATGATTAATGTGGCAAAACAAATTAATGATAACTATGTTCCTGCAAAATATACCACAATTCAAAAGAAATACGCTAATAGCAATCAGATTTATCTTGTCGTGTTTTGTCTCTTTTTGACAAATAACTTAACCCCAAAATACAATTATAGGGAGGTGGAGGGAGAGTCTGTAGCCATAACTGTAAAGAAAAAGTGGACAAAAAGAACAATTACGCCACACTACTCAATTACAAATGAAAAGGCAACCAGATAAACTCATAAAGATAAGAGACACAAGGCTGAATATCTTTGCTGGAATTTTCACACATATTATATCATAGTATTGTTAACATATCAATATTTCATTGTCAATATCACTGTTATCATGTAAATTGTGATATTGTGACACCCCTAATGCATACATATTTATAGTCAGTAAAGATATATTAAGTACTACACTGATGACAAAATGCACACATGCAAGATGATTATCTAATATATTGTAGTTTTGTAGGAAAACACTTACATTTTTGAAAAACTATTTCCTTAAAGATATACAAAATATCTATATATATATTTTTACAAAAGTATCAATACTTAGAATACTTAAACTACAGATGTCAGTGCAGTATTCCTTTAATGGGAAATACATTGTCTAATTCCTCTCCCTCTTGTTTTTGTTTTTGTCTGAATCCATTTTTGATTCCAGGACTCCTTTGCTGAGGTTTTTGGGCGAGACGCAGCTGCGGAAGCGAGGAGATCTCGGGAGACTCTGAGTCGGTGGCTGCTGGTCGGAGTGGCGCTGCTAATGGGAGTTGTGCTCGGTGTCCTCATTGCTAAGAAACAGTGAAGGTGCTGCATCTCGTCCACCGCCGCACACCCTGTGTAATGCCAACAAAAAGAAAACTTAATAGTTGATGTTTACAAAAAAGCCCAGTCTGCTTGTGCACTGACAGATTGTGGATTGGCTGAAGCCGTTTGTGGGAGTATCCATAATATGTAGCTTGGTGAGCTGTTATACTTCTCACCCCGCTTTGTCCTGTGTCTTTTATTTTTTTAACACACAGCAGAGATTATCACTTGTTAAAGGGTGTTAACTCTCCAGACTGGAAGTGCTTTAAATGAACCTGATAAGCTAAGAGACAGTGAAACAGATTCAGCTGGTTTGATGAGACTGCCTGTTTTTTTTTTATTTTTTCCTTTGTGCGTTATCCAAGGACCAAATTTTACTACTTACAAACTAAAAAGCTGACAGAGAATATAAGTCCTATTTCCTTTTCACTGTGTAATGCTCAGCTCCTTCTGTTGGCTGTACTGGAGTTTTAGGCATGCTTCAAAAATAAATATATTTATGTTTTTCTTGTGTCTTCTTTATTGGTTTCCGTTCCGGTGAAAAAATACTTTCACATCTGCAGTGTCAAGCTGACCCTAACAAACTGTAATAGGCAGAATATCTCCCATGGGACCCACAGCACTGTCGCTGTTAGTTTCTTTATTTTTACATCGGGAAAAGTACTAGTCTGGTCTCCCAGATTTATTGAGCAAATTCAAAGTCTTAGAATGAGGTGAAACGAAATGGCAATTCAGTTTGATTATCCGTCTAGAAAAGTCCAACATCGTGAGCCCATAACGGCTCTTTTTCAGGTACAGAGGAATCTGAATTATGCGTAATAACTACGACATTTTAATGGGAGCAGATGAAGTATGACGCATCCTTTGGGAGATGTAATGGATTATCAAGATCGTCTATAACACTGATGCTTTATCTAATGGATCAATTTATACTGAGAGCAGACAAAAGAAGAGCAAAGCCTGCACACTGACTCCAAACCACAAATGTATGTTTTGATCCCAGTTAGAGCTGCAACGATTCGTCAAATAACCAATTAGTCAACCAAAAAAAAATAATTCTTGATTAATAGTTTCTGTCATTTCATTCTATCTTAGCATTTGCTGGTTCCCGCTTCTTAAATGTAAATATCTGCTGCCTTTCTTTGTTGTTTAAGCTAATAAATGAGGACATTTTGGAATTTGAACTGCTGGTTGGACCAAAGGAGCAGTCTGAATGCATTAAAGCTCTGGGAAATTGTGATGAGATTGTCAGAATTCTTTGACATTTAATAACTAAACAATGTATCAATTGTGAAAATAATCAGCAGGTTAATGAACACATCAGATGTATCAAGGATATCAACAGGATCTAAATGATATCAAAGATATATGAAGGGGCACATAAAAGAATAATGGATATATTAGAAGATATTTAACCAGGTGAGATCCACTCACATACTGTACGTCATATTCTTTATATACACATATGTTATTGTTGAGACTATACAAGAAACTATAACCATATATGTTTAAAGGTACAGAATCTCAGTTTACAGGAAGTGTTTTATTTCATTGTCCTGGTTCAGAATCTTTGTGTCGTGGTCTGAAGTGTAAAGCCTTCCTCAGATCGTATTCAGTTCAGCTTCCTCATAATGTACATCAGCAATGTACATGACAATATGAACGAGACACATATGAATGCTGTTATCTCTAAACTGCAGTGTTCAGGGTTTTACATCCTGTGGCAGTTGTGTGTGTGTGTGTGTGTGTGTGTGTGTGTGTGAGCTGCAGTGTTTACTTTGTGCCTTTTGGGGGTGCTCACATACCATTTGTTTCAAAAGGAGTACACATCGAGCCGTGGTAGGAGCTTTTAATTAAGAGTTCGTTCTCGCTCGATGGAGCCGTATAGTTTTGTCATGTGTTCTGTCAGTAAGACATGCATCTGTTTCCTCCTTCAGGAACAAATAAGCCCAAGGATGGTTAGAGTCTCCCAGACTGTCAGTGATGAAACAACACATCATCTGTTTCTACCACAACTAATGGCACAGTACAACTCATCGTGCAGGATGAAACAGTCTGAGTGGGAAAAGTGGCAAGGGGTAAAAGAGAGAGAAGGCCACTAACGGATGGCTGTGTGAGCTGGCCTGTGGTTGCTAATCTATCCCTGGCATTTGTTACCATTTCCCCAGAGCAGAGCTGGCGGCTGCAGCAGATAAACAGCAGATAGAAACAGTTAAGGAAAAGAGTATAAATTATGGATGTGCCTGCCAAATCATCTTTCATGTCTTTTTTTTTTTTTTTTTTTTTTTTTTTACTCATAATTTGTCTCATGTTTGTTTTCCTAATTCTAGTCATTCATTCAAGGTAAACATTGTGGATTATAAAGGTTTCTCTGCTCTAGAGGGATTTATGGTAAATTTTAGGTAAAAGGGTTCAAATAGAAAACACACATCGCCTCACTCTGTTTCACAGGCCATTGCATTCCCATCATCAAGGTGCAGGGTGAATCAAGTGAGTTTGGCGCAACAACGGTTGACTGCCGTTGACATTAAGCTTCATTAAGAAGAGTCTATTTTGATGGGTTAATAAATAACCCGGCCTACATGCTTATAGTCAACACTTGTGCCTCACAGTTGGTTTATCCCCAAAACAAATCAGGGGAGTGACCATGTGTGTCCTGCAGTGTCATGAGTGGGTGGCGTGCCCAGATGTTCACAGGGTCATGCTCACTAAGCTGAAACCAAATGCATAAATGAAAGTCCTTTTCCCCCGTCAAGTTTGCAGCGAAGCATGTAAAACGCACTGCAGCGGTGTGTGTGCGATCATTTATAGCTTTTGTCTCAACTGAAGCGTTCTGTGCGCGTCCTCAGATTATGAAACCTGACTGGATTCATTTGACCCGAACATAACACACTGATTTTGAAAGTATGAGCGAGCGAACAGATGGAGTTCTTCGACCCACAGCAGTGTCCTCAGATGGAAACAGCGTTGTGTTTATTGTGTTTGTCCGAACTCTCTCTGGTGCCCCTCGCTGACTAACTGACAGGGAGTGTGAGAGTGGCGGTGCCAGCAGCAGGTGGATGGATCGGGGTCTGTGGACTCAGTGATAACATATCAGTTATCCCCCAGTCTTGAGTGAGCGACCCCAGCCCTGCCGCTTGGCATGAAGTTACTGCAGTGCACATACAGCACATACCGCTGCACTGCCGTCTGAATGTCATAACGGAGGAAATGGAGGAAACAAATTTGTTTCCAACATATTTTCAGTTGTCCTTTGCTGCAGAGGTTTGTCAATGAACTCTCCATATACAGTCTAATCTAATCAGTTACTGAGCCACATTTGATCAATATGAAACAGTTATCTGTGGTCCACTGAGTAGGATTACCTAGATATAGACAATCACAGTAGCTCAGCGTGTCTGCTCTACACAACTAAAGTACTGCTGGCGAGTTAAAAACATTCTTTAAAAAATCATTTTCAGCATTCATTTATATATATAAAAGATATTGTACTTTATTCTACACACTATTTTATATGGTTGCATTTTGAGATGAAAAACACAAGCTACTAGCTAACATTACAATACTTTTTATGTTCATGCAAAAGTAACAAAATCACCTTTAATGTAACATATAATATAAACTCTGAGATGAGCCTTTCTGCTTTATGATAAATGAATGCAACTAATACCATAAGTACAATTTGCTGATTATATTTAAAGGTGCACTATGCAAGTATTTGCCACCTATTGAACTCATACTTCAACAACTAGGATGCAGCATATCACCAGAGTAGCTAACTCCTGCTAACTGTATTCTGTTTATGACTGTGGCTACTGTTAGCTTGTTAGCTTGTTAGCTCAGCTAGCCAGAGAGTTGGTGTTTACACCGTAAGCAGGGGACCTTTGGAGGTCTGTGAGAAAGACGTTTTAAGGCCTGGGGCTAGCTAGTTAGGATGCTAACTTCAGTAGATATTTCTAATAATATTAATTAAAATAATAATAAGAATACATTGGACTCGTAAAGTGCTTTTCAATATACTCAAAGTCACTTTGTAAAGGAAACAACATAATAAATATACACCTTGACATTGCTTAAATTTGAGTACATTTTTGAGTGTTTCAAACAAAAACTCTCATATATTACACCTTTAAGTAAGATGCAGGACTTTCACTTGTAATGGGGTATTTCTATTTGTTATTAAAATGGAGGTATTGCTACTTTTGGATTCTGAAAGCCCCTCTGGACGAAAGATGATGACGTTGAACCAAAATAGACTGTAACTTCAGTACTTACTGTACCACCGGACTGCAGAGCAGCTTCTTTCCTCAGGCCGGGAGACTCTTTAATTTATCTTTAACGCTCCCCCATAAAAAATGGTTAAAATTCTTTGACTTATCCGACCGGGATAAGTCAGAACCTGGTATCAGGCAATAAGATTAACTATAATAATTGAACAGAAATTGACAGCTTTCTCACTGATGATCTTATTTGCTTCTGTAGGTCAGATAGAGGCATCGTTGTTAAATTCAGACTGTCCATGAACACTTTAAGTTCCTTTTAAGTGAGTACAGGATGTGAAAACTTTTTTTCCACCGCTGCTCATATCTGCTTCAGTCAGAACAATGACATAAACACAGTTCACGTGAAGACTTTCAGTGTTCTGACTCAATCCGGATTCTGTTTTTTATCTTTTTACTGTCATGTTGCATATCATAACTCATCATTACTCAACAGGTTCTCTGTAGTTTCTTGCCATTTGCATTCAAGCATGAAAGTGGAAATTCTTTGCATGAAAAAAAATCCCCCCTTGTGTGATGAGTAATAACAAATACAAACATGACCTTGTGTTTTTGTGTGTGTTTAAACTTGAAGCCCAGTCGCTCATCAACTGGCAGCTCTGGTCTAAATATAAAACCGTGGCGTAAGTGATGCACTTTAGTTAAATGTTTGTCACATCTGCAGAATGGAGAATTTGCATACATGTACAATGACACTGTCAAAGTGGAGCGCTGCCTGTACAAAGGGAGCAGTGTACCTGAGCAGGGGAGTACAATAACAGCAGTCAGAAGGCCTCGCTGTGGTCAGTTCACCGAGCTGAACGGATAAACCCGAGAATTCAAATGACATCAGAAACAGAGGCCTTCATAACTCCAACGGAATCGGTCACACATTTTATTATTATCTCTGTGGAGTTTCAAATATCAACTTTGCAAATACAAAACCCATCTGTGTAACACAAAAAGTACAATTTCACATTATGAATAAAAGATGAGGGATTACCCAGACAAGGCAGTCA
Source organism: Lagodon rhomboides (assembly GCA_039737535.1). NCBI lineage: Eukaryota > Metazoa > Chordata > Actinopteri > Spariformes > Sparidae > Lagodon > Lagodon rhomboides. Next base: position 9,666,803 of record CM077785.1, on the reverse strand, counting down.
AATCAGATTTGTGTTTGTATTTACAGCTGCAACAATTCCCTTATCTGGCTTCAAACGAGCACTGGATCAAGATAACATCAACAGAATTAGTGCTTCCTCCTAAAATACAGTTGAAATTAAACAGAAAAACCTCATTCGCGTGTACAAACACGTATGTACAAATTCACACAAATAACTGACAAGCAAGCACACGATCCGGCTCCTAATTATTCACAGCTTTCAAGTCGAGCCTTCTTTGTCATTTCACACCAGCGTGGGCATCATGCCAGAGTTGAGGTGGTGCGTGTAGGGTAAGGACGCAGAGGGGTGCAGGGGTGATTGCGTTGGGATGAGGTGCGGCGTGTGGCTGTAGGTGAGGAGGGTCCCGGGGCCGAGGGAGAAGGGCCCACCGTTGGCGTCCAGGGGGGACGGCTGAGTCATGTCTGAGTACGACTCAAACATGGCCGCCTTCTTGCTCTTCTTGTTCTTGTTGGACACTTTCCTGTTGCGGGTTTGGATGCCGTCCTTCTTCATGGTGAGGGGACGGTTGACCTAGGAAAAGAGACAAAAGAGATCAGCTTCTTAGAAATGTTGCGCAGCAGCACGTGGGCTTTTACTAAGAGCAGAGTTATGACTGACTCACATTGTGCAGTTTGAAATAGAGTCCACAGGCGTTACACACGGGCTCTCCATTGGCGTTGCGTCTCCACAGCGTTGTTGTGCTGGTGTGACAGTTGGCGCACAGTGTGCCGGCCCGCTTGCTGACAATCTGAAACAAAGAAAAGAAATCATCTTTGGCAACACAATTTGTTATTTGTTGAATATAACACAAATGAGTCAGCCACCCAGAAAAGTGTGTTACTGTGTGTGTCAGTGGGTCGTACCAGTCTCTTCTTGGGTCGGATCAGTGGTCTGTTCTGGCCGTTCATCTTGTGGTACAGTCCACAGGCGTTACACAGGTAGTGGCCTGTGCCATCCCTGCGCCACAGAGGGGTAGCTGTGGCTCCACAGTTAACACACTCTCTGGCCTCTGTTTAGAATGAGAAAAATACACATTTGTCACTCAACATGTATCGTTTTGTTATTGTTACAAAATCATATCTGTACATTTAAGTGACAAATTGTACCTGAAATAAATTAGGCAAAATTGGAAACGGCTTCCGTCTTTACAAAAATGCCTCATAATATAGTGAATATGGGAATAGCTTATACCTCATTATTGAACAAAATTATTTATTTGACAAAACTATCAAACATATAGCTCACATTTTTTCAATCATGATCTTCCTCGGTGGATGGATTTGCCCACTTTTCAGATGATCAAATTTAGTTTTTTCTGAGCACTTTAAGAAATTCTTGCCCAAGTTTGTTTAAAAGTTCATTCATGGACCTGGAATTTCTTTTTCTATTTGACCATCGACCAATCGATGGCCATGGAAGGTCATCTGATATGATAGAACAGAACAGAAACTAAATGGAGCTTGTGATTGTTTTTGTCAACTGCTGTTTCCAAGATCACGAAAGAAAGAAAGTTTGGATCTCATGTAATTAAATAACGGACTTAACAAAATAAAATGAAAGAAAATGGCACATCTCAGTGTATTTTCACCTGGAGTGGATATCCGCATCTTATTGTGAAGTTTGGGCGAGTATGAGGGGTTGATCCAGGACCCAGAGCTCGAGTAGAGGGCGGCAGAGTTGTAGTCCTGTGGGCCTGTCATGTACGAGCTGTAGGGGCTCAGCATGTGTGGGTGGGAGTGGGACGAAGGAGTGTACACACTCCCAGCAGCAGGGGTCAGGTTCAGGAAACTGCTGCTGGACCCCGACCCCCCCAGGGGGCTCAGGCGCTCGGCCTTCAAGGCCTCCTGAAGCCGGGGGCTCTCCCTGCCGTCTCTGCCTGGAGATGAGTATCCGTCTCTGGAGGTGGTGAAGGAGGAGGTGATTCCAGGGGTGTACAGGGATGTCGGGGTGTGTGAGTGCAGCTTGGTGCTGCTCCAGGTGGAGGCCGGGGCGCTGTAGGGCGAGCTCAGAGAGTGGCTGACCGGGCCGTCCAGCAGCTGGAGGTTGCTGAGGAGGCTCGGCGAGCTGAACACCTGACGGACTTAAGACAGAACAAAGTCATGTTATTTTTTTTGGAGGCTGGACAGGAAGATGGATTTGATGGGTTACAGTGGGTGGGAGCGCTGACCCGAGTTGTGTCTGTAGCTGGATGGCGCTCGGCTGTGGCTCGGGGCGGAGAAGAAGGAGGGGAGGCTGGCAAGCTCATGGTCCTGGCTGGAGAAGAAGGCCTCTCCCTCTTCTCCTTGAGGCAGCAGGCCGGGCTCCGAGGAGAAACTGGCCAGAGGATCTGAGCTGAGCAGGGCCGGAGACACCCAGTGGGAATGCTCTGACGAATCCTCCATGCTGACAGAACAAAGCTCAACCTAGAACACTACCATAGCAGGGATGTCAGAGATCTACAGTGCCATCACCTCAGGACTCTTGTATTGGGTATTTTTGCCAGTCATGGAAACCATCAACAGTTTCTGATTTACCGTAACTCTGATTGAAGCAGAGGCATTATTACTACTTCTCTTCACAACAACCAATCTGACTTGAAGTTATCAGGGACAAGATCTCTCGACAGCAGGCTTCTTTAAACTTCCTTTTCTAGGAAAAGGAAGTTTGACAGTGGCTGACAGTCAAAACTAAAAATAATTGGGTCTATAATTGTAGTGATGCAGTCAGTGACCAAACGGTTACTAGATGGCCTATCTACAATAGGTGTGCCAGTTAGAAGAATGCAAAAGACGTGTCCTCGGGGACACCCCAACAGGCAAACAGCACGACACTCCAAACAGCTGAGCTGTGAACGGAGGGAGATTTTCTAAGTGAAAGTGTGAGCAGAAAGTTATGTGACAATGTCACACCTTTTTGTGGCGTTCATCGAATGTGGTTTGATTTCATTTTAAATTCAGTGGTGTTTTTTAAATATTTTGTATTCAATAATATAACTCAGACTTGTGGTACATTTTTAGATATGAAAAGCTAATTTGTAAAAAAAAAAAAAATCCTGCCTCACAAAACTGATGAAACTCACAAGAGAAGTGAGAACAGCAACAATAGACCAGAGCAGGCCGCTCTGGCTCCATATCTTTAGAGGAAAGAGAAGAGGCTGATAGTGTCTGATAAAGTCTGAGAAAATCTGATAGACGGCATTATTATAAAGCTAAATATATCCAGCTCCACCGATACAGCATGACCCTAATCTCATCTGATTAATAGAAATCTGTTTGAGACTAGAAATGTGACAAATGTAAAAACACAGCAGAGTGACACAGAGACGCCGATCCAATGAGACTGTACTGAGAAATGAACAGCCGGCAGAAATCACATTTAGATAGATTGAATTGTTTCAAACTAAACAGTTTTTCAGATATAAGTGTCACACAAAAACATGCTTAATTAGCTTGAAGTTTAATTATTATCCTAATTGAGAGATTGATCAGTGGACATTTAGCACAGTTATTTGTATTAATACATATAAGTACACATCAAGTAGAGGAGATATTTAATAAGACATTAATTAATTTTACCCCAGGTCGCCTAAAAGCATGACGATCATGACAATAATTGAATAAATTGATTAAATAAATTGATTAAATATATTAGACCGTCAGTCATGTAGGCCATTTAAAAAAATGAAGAAAAAAAAAATATCATCAAACGCACAAGTTTAAGAGAAACCTGATCGACGTACAGCTGAGTCATCACCTCTCATGTATCTACAAGTCACAGTCTAAAAGGCCTAAGATAATATTAAACCTCAACGGCAAAAGTTTTCAATGCCTAGATAGGCTTTCATAAGCCAGATATCTTTCAATACACTGGTGTCTGGAGAAGACCAACAGGAGAGACAATGAGCCGAGGGGTCACCTACCTGAGTGGATGCCACAGATGAGCGAGGTGAGCCGCAGGACTCTGGGTTCGAGTTATAAAGCCAGGCGGAAGGTGTCACAGCGCGCGTGTCTACCTCAGTAAAAGGCTGATGGCTACGAGTACTACTTCTCCAACCAGCAGCAAAGTTTAGGGCTAAGAGACAGTCCGTGGGAGGGGTTGGGGACAACTTTTTTTAAAAGACACACCTCTTTGGTCCAGGGAGAAACAACTTGTATGAAGGCAGATGAGACCTACGTGCAAATAAATGTAAAATGATGTCAAACTGTGTTATTTATGTAGAAATAATAGAAATAATTTCTGTTTTTTATCAACGGGTTATGGGATCTGGAGCAAGAGGGAAAGGTGAAGGTGTCAGCTTTAAAATCTTGCTTCCTTCCTCTTCCTTTATGGCTGACTGTGTGGTGTAGTATTGATAACATGTCTGAGAAGGCGTCATATATAAAAAAGCATATCAGCACCAAACTATTATCCAAAAAATGAGTTGGTAGATCAGACTATCACATAAATGCAACATAAGGAACACTGCAGAGCTGTGGCAGCAGGGCCAGGAGCGTGCAGGATGGGTGCTTTTTGTCTGTTGATGAAATGTGCATACAGCCCCTGATAAGGCCGAGCCCACATGGAAAAAAGTCCGCAGACATTTGAACAAAGCAATTATAAAATGCAAAGACCCAATTTCTTTGTGGTCCAGTAAAGCTTAGAGTGGAACACAGTAATGCAAATCGGGAAAGTAGCTGCAATCATGGGGGAGAGATATGGTCTGGACACGGCCTGGCTGCGCACAAGCCCGACACTGTCCCAGTCATTTGATAGTCAAAGCAGCTTCCCAACTTTCCTCTCTCTTTGTTCATTTACAGTTTTCAGGGAAATCAGGGGAGGAAAACAGTTGGAAAAAAATTAGGCCTTTTTTTCATTGTACAACACTGGGCTTTTTTCCGCTACTTAAGAATTCACAGCAGTTTAAAATTGAAATTATATCCTGATCAGGTAGTGATGGGAAGATAAACTGCATCAGTTAGATGCAAATCAGATATAGGTCCTTGGCACAAGCTTGTGGAGTCTATTTCCCTACAAATGTCGCTCTTTCTACAGCTGCCTGGAATGAAGTTTACATTGTGCACCAACAGAAATGAACTGCAAAGTAAAGATCACTGAGGTGACAGGAAGCACAGAGCTGCACTGAGATCTCCTCTTCATCAGGGCTGTGGCTGCCATGACGACACTGAGCTCATGTCCTTAGTGTGCGGGGGAATGTGAGGGATTTACATTTTTAAGGGAACTCAGGTGTGAAAGTATTCTGTCAGCACAGTGATCACTGAGTGCATCAGCTTATGTTTACTTATTCTCCTTCATGTCAAGTCCTGTAGCACACTGTATATGGTCTCATATAATCATATAGATTATAATGACATGGTCATTTTGGGAGGGTTGTGGTTATCTATGCTTGCATTTTTTTTTTTTTTGTGCCACATTTACATACAAATAAGACATTTAGTCACTTGCTGAAAATGTGCCAATTATTATAATTGCAAAACTGCACTGTTTAAACATTTTCCAACTAAACAGGCAAAAAAACGAAACTGTAAAATATGTGTGTGTGTGTGTGTGTGTGTGTGTGTGTGTGTGTGTGTGTGTGTGTGTGTGTGTATCTTAAAGGTGCAATATATAAGAACTGGCCACCTAAAAAATTTAAAATTAAATTTCTTCCTCAAAGCAAATGAGGAGCACCATATCATGACCGCTAACTGTCAATAACTGTAGCTGTTGTTAGCTAGTTAGCTTAGTTGGCTGTGTAGCTAGCGGTCTGGACTTGTTGCTTGGGGTCCAGATCTGTGTTGGTGTTTGTGTTGGGGGCTTTAGAATTGGACGGGCTGGGGCTAGCTGGTTAGCATGCTGCATTTTCTGCACCGCATTACACAGATGACACAACTGCTTTTACTTCACATTCTGATTCTGATTTAAGTAGATTTCTTTAATGTTTTAATCCAATTTCTTGCCCATTTTGTCCTTTTCATAACACTGTCAGACTCGGTAACAAGGTCATGAGTACAAAGTCTGCAGGGGAAATTAATATTGCTGTCAACCTGTGCTGACGACCCTTAACAGAAAATAAATGAAAAGATGGTGCTAAATTATTGTGTTATCTACTTCTTCAACGTCCATTTTCCACTTGCTTTTGTGCACTCGCCTCTCTCCTCTCAGAGGTTAAGTGGGAATGAGCTGAACTGCTCGCGGAGCTCCTCGGCCTGTGTGAATGAGAGTGATATTATGCGAGCGAGAGTGAAATGAGGTGGCAGCGCGGACAGCTGGGCAGGGATGTGGCGGCTGCCACTGTGTGAGCGGGCTGCTCTTCTCTGATAAGAGGTTATCAAGATGAAAGGAGGAGGCCAGGAATTACAGGCCCCCCGCTCGCTGTCACACAGAAGCACAGACTTACTCGCGGACATACAGGACATTGCAGCATGTCTGTGGTCGATACATATAACTCATAAAGCCTGCACACACACACACACACAGACACACAGACACACAGACACAACATGCGTCTTCTGTTGACAGTATCTCGACAGAAGCAGTTGGAGGTGACACTGGAACGTCTTGTTGGACAGTTGGGAGGTTGTGTGAGCCTGTTGTAGCCGGCTGACGGATGGTGTTGTGTGTCACCAGTGGACTTTGGGGACAGCTTTCTAATTCCCAAGAAACAGGCTTCTGTGTAGGCGGTGGTCTTATCTCTGCCACACAGAGCTGCAGCGACGTACCCAGGAGAGCTCTCTCTCTCTCTCTCTCTCTCTCTCTCTCTCTCACACACACACACACACACACACACACACACATGCTCTCATACACACTGTCCTCTCCATCGTCTCTTCAGTTTCATCAGTTGCTCACATTTTCAGTCAACAGAGAATAACTAGTTTCCATGTTGCTTTCTTGGCACAAACCTCTGATGTGCACGTGATGTTCAGTGTGTCAGGCAGCGTGTGAGTGTGTGTCTCTCCACTGACTGATGGAGCGAAGTGGCTGAGTGGCCAGACTTTGCCACTGCAGCGTCACTCACTGAGATATCGTAGCTCTTTATATTGCTGATTTTCTGTAATCTCAGTGCTCTGCTGCACCTCTGACAGCTCCACCATGACACAGATATGCAAAAGCACATAAGCATCACCTCAGTGAACGGGACTGAAAATAGTTTTTTTTTCTCTTTTTTGGCCTTTTGTATTAATTAGTTGTCAGTGCAGCTCAGTTGTGCCGAAACCTTTTCTGTTTGAGGGACAAAATGAAAAGCTGATGTGGGGCCAAAGTGAGCAACAATTGGGTTATATCAAGATGCAAAAGTCACTGACGGCCCGCCATGCTCAGATTATGAAAAACAATATTTTGAAAAATTAAAAAATTCTCCATCGTCATAATTAAAGACCATTTTTGCTTCACAAAAGTAAATATGCATAACGTTATTTCACTTTTTTTTTATGTTTTGCTGGAAGCATCTGGTGGGCCGAATATCAACAAAGTAAAACAGTATGAACTTGTGTTGTCCTTTAAAGTCTTTTTATTATTATTATTGTTCCGTTTATTCAGTCATGAAAGTGAAGGGATTTTGTTTAGTTTGTTCAGTCAAACATCTTTCTCTTCTGATTGAAATGTCTTCCCCAACACTACATATTGCACCTTTAAAGAGCACTACTAAATTATCACTGAGGTACATTTTTTATACTTGAAATATATCCTTAACTGTACCTGAAGTAGACTCTAAGTAGACATTAAAAAATGTGTGTTTTCTTCAGTATATCTTAAGCAAATTATAAAGTACAAGCACAAGCCAAATATAGCTATACACCGATTTGCATAAACGTCTTTTACATATTTGTTGCTTTACTTTTCGAGCCCCTAGAGTCACTATTTGAACATTTCATGAATGTCCACGTCTGTGTTTATCAGTCGTATTAGTCTGTGGTATTATTCTCATCTCTCCATCCAGTTTTCCACTTTGACTTACCTGTAAGGACGTTAAAGGATCATCTTTATCTGACAGTATGCCACATAGTGTATATGTAAATTGGCTTGTTCCAGCTCTTCATTGAAGAGTCAAAACCAAGACTTCATTCTGAGTCAACATCATTACATCAGATGGAAATATTGTAGACGGCACCTGCGCCATTTTATGAGTTGTGGGTATTATCAGTGTTTGTCTGCAGAGGATGGCTTTGGTGGTATACAAACAACATTAAACCTACTGAATTTTCAGGTTTCATTATGACATTTGTGTAGTTTTATACTAATGATTTAAAGCAAAGTTACATTTATTTTGTGAAGGCATATCAATTTAAATGTTTATCTTGTGACTCTGCTTTGTGTTGTTTCAGCTTTTCCCCTCAATCAAAGTGTGAGTAATTCTACCATTTGAACTTGAAGTTGTGTTTCCTGCTAACATGGCTTCACGTTCAGTTTGTGAACATTATTGAATCACTAGACACACTGTAGATAACAACACCTGACTGCTTCAACAGAGAGGAAACACAGGAAGACAGGAGAATCACCTGAGGCATTTCTGCCCCCTAGTGTTAAATAAAGAACTTGTCCTATATAATATAATATAATAATAACTAGTAGACTGACATGTTTATCGATTTTTAAAAAATATATATATATATATAATTTTTTATGTATAATAGGTTATGGAACACCAGTCTCAGGTTAAAATTAAATACCAACTATCTATCTATCTATCTATCTATCTATCTATCTATCTATCTATCTATCTATCTATCTATCTATCTATCTATCTATCTGGTGCATTATGGGGGTATTAAGTGTTATAGTCTGTGCTTTATTCAGTTGTTTATGGTCATTGTTTCACTTGCATTGTGCAATAAGGTGTGTCTCTAGTCGTGACTCAGACAGGTCAGAGGTCAGCTGCTGTATGTGCCAACAAGGCACAGCGACTGTGATGTGGTGCCTCCAAAGGCTGTTTAAAAAACTGGAATTAGGAAGACAAAGAGCAACGAAGGTCAATGACACCTGGAGAGATTGGGTAGTATTCGGTCATGGTTACCTCTGAATATAGCATGAGCGGACAAAAGGCTCTAACTTTGTCTATTAAAGTCACTGAGGACACGGACATTTCTCCTTTTATTTTTTTAGTCTGTTTTTATTTTTATTTATTTTATTTTTTTTACATTTTAGGGATATATGTGTGTGTGCGTGTGTGTGTGTGTATTATAGTTATATATAAAGTATTATACAGTCTAGTATTTGTAGACTCAACGTGTATCAATTTAATGAATTTTTGTTGTTTTATTAAGGGTTCACTATTTCCCTACCAGAATTGTACTTCTGGCATTTTAGAGAGGATTTATTATTTTTTTTATTATTATTATTATTATTTATGTAAAATACAGTGAAAGAGTTCATCAAATAAAACAATAACAAAAGGGTAACTTTGAACGGCAAATAACCGAAAGCCAAAATTACGAGGAACACTTGAAGGCAGCAGCAGCAGCAGCAGCAGACTCGAACCTTCACAGACGTGAACATGACGGAGGGAAAAAGTCACGCAGTAACGCTAAAAGTTATCCTCATAGGAAACTCTGGGTAACATTAACTAGCTTGTGTTAAGTCGTATTTCACTTGTAATGAAAATGTCGATGTATTTTCTCCGTAGACATTTGTTTCACTTTCATTTAGCCCTTGGTTTTAAATCTTTGAATCTCGGTAAATCCTGATGGATAGACACAAAAGTATTGAAGTATTTGACAGAGCGGTTATATAACGGGTCAGTAAAGACAGATTTGAGTGTTGTCCCTTTACCTGTGTGTGTGTGTGTGTGTGTGTGTGTGTGTGTGTGTGTGTGTGTGTCCATACAGGGTGGGGAAATCCTCCTTCATGAACAGATATGTGAATCACCGCTTCACCAGCATGTACCGCAGCACTGTAGGGACTGACTTCCTGTCCAAAACACTCAGCATAGACGGGGACACAGTGACCCTGCAGGTAGTCCTCAGTGCACCTGCTCAGCCACACTGAAACACACCATATACACACCATACATGTCCGTGCATGGACAATCAGAGCACTAACACATCCCTGTCCCTCAGATGTGGGACACAGCGGGGACAGAGAGGTTCCAGTCTCTGGGCACTCCTCTGTACCGAGGAGCCAGCTGCTGCATGCTGGTGTTCGATGTCACATCCAGAGCCAGTTTCTCGGCCCTGGAGGGCTGGAGGAAGGAGTTTCTGATCCAGGCCGAGCCCGAGGACCCGGCTGGCTTCCCCTTCATCGTGCTGGGAAACAAGACTGACCTGAGCGACAGGGAGGTCAGTGGAGGTGTCATCGTGTGAAGCAATGAACCACAGACAGGCGCCTAGGAGTCTGTGAGGAGTCATGTCAAGTGACAGTTTATCACTCTGTTTTATGATTCACAATATTTTTTGGTAATTTCCACCCTTGAGGCCACTTTCTTTAAATGATGAATGTAAGACGGAGGGAAATGACGAAACATAGCTGTGATTTCATCATATCAAGACTGTTTTAATCGAGTCTGCTTGACAGTTGCAATATGTAAGAATTTTAGTTTAAAACCTTTAAAAAATGAACTGAAAGAAAGAATAAACATCCACGTGTTGTCAGCTACAGCTAGCAGTAGTTAGCTGTATCTCTGGTACACTATTACGTTCTGAGTATGAATTCGACAGGCTGCCGGTTCTTACCTATTGCACCTTTAATCAAATCACTTGATACACCTCCAGTGTTGTCCATTCGTTTCTGTTACTTCCGCCCCTCACAGGAATCAGATATTGCGTTTTGAAAGTTGACACAAGGAAAATTGTATTTTCACTAAAGTTTTGCTCTTTCACGTCGGGGGTTTCCTGTCAAATTTTGGTCAATGAGCTCCACTCAAATCCAGACTGATAAAACTGGAAGCAAAACAATTAGTGTAAATTGATTCATTAAAAATGAATAATTACAGTCAAAGCAAAAACTGTAATCATTCTCTGGTTCCAGCTTATGCAGTATGGAGTTTTGATGCATCTCTCTATCTAGTGGATGCAGATTAATCAATAATGAAAATAACCGTTGCAGCCTGGTCACGGCCAATGTCGAATCCAGGTAACAGCCGTTTTCAAATGGTTATTACTAAATGGCAAATTTCACTAACCTGCTGACCTGCTCTGTAATTCTTTTAATTCTTAATTTTACCAGGCAAGACATTTAGAACCATTTTGTTTTTACAGTGACAACCTGGCAAGTGCCAGAAGACACCTGTGGTGAAGAGAAAAAAACACAAGACAAACCAAACAAATAAAAGTGACTAATTAATTAAATCTAACGAGTAAAGCGATCACAAGTATCATTTAAAAAAAACAAAAATCCATTAGTAGGAGCCTGTGGGAGCAGTCACTGAGTTCAGTTCCATTGTTTTTCTAACAACTTCCAGTCGTTAGATTGAACTGGAATGACAACAGACCAAAGGATGTATAAGACTTAATGTTTTTTTAACTTGGCCACTAATATTTGCTGCAGTCGCTGACATAATCAGTGGGTTAAATATCCAACAAGAGTTATATAAATATGTGTGTATTTGTTGAATACAATACTTTGCTTTCATGTTGGTACTATGATCAGTGTCTTTGCTCGCAGGTGTCTGGCAGGCAGGCCCGGCAGTGGTGTGAAGAGATAGGAGCAGCATACTTTGAGGGAAGCGCCAAAGACGACCACAATGTGGAGGAGCCGTTTCTGAGAGCGGCTCGGGGCGGCTTACAGCAGGTGATCTACCGCTTCATCAATCTTTGTAGCGAAAAAGAAGAAAGACACAACCTATCTCTATGTTTAACATGTTTATTTTTTGATGATAAAAGATACATTACTCCCTACAGTACAAAAAACACACATTGGAAAATACAGGACATTTCCAGATAACCTGCAAACAGCCGAGAGAAACTCGCAACACCTGTGAGTGCTGAGCGGCACTCGTCCCAGTGTGGGAGGGAAAGTTCAGAGAGACCTCGGCACTGCTGATGATGACCTATCTAACGAGGGTGCAAAAATAGTGACCCAGCAAAGGTACTGTGGAAGGAAAGGACACAATTGTATACCACATGGAAAGAGGAACAAACTCATTAAATGTTTTTTCTTTTTTTGAGAACCTTCAGCTTATGGTCTAACTTAAGGCATCACTACTAAAATACACTGCTTTTGCATGCATGTCTAGTTTTGTTCAACAGACACACTGACACGCACAAAAATCATGAATGCATATGAAGAGAAAGTTCATTTCTAGAAAGAAATCGGGAGAAACCTCAAACAGAAGCCAAGGTGCCGGCCGGAGAAAAGGCGGCAGGCGGGGACCTTGGCTCTGATCCTCCTGGCTGTTACCATCACAACTGAATCCGCCCTTACAAAGTAGATATACACTCATGTCCAGTCAGAAACCTACTCCCTGTACAAGTTTGTATTGTAATGAACCTAGCAGTGATTCAGACTCCTACAGTGAATCAGCTTGACAGAAGCAAATTAGAACAATCAGGGAGACTATATATATTTATATATATATATTTGTTTCTTTTATAAGTAAAGACACAAAAGGCAATCAAGAGATGACCAACATGTAAAAACTGTTTGTTACAGGTAATTATATAAAAGGCCAAGATGTTTTTTTTTTGTTTGTTTTATTCTTGCTCTATGAACGAACTAATTTACAGGTGAGTACACTCCGGCTATGTAAGCTTTCTTCCCAAGACACCCCCATTCAAAGACATACGGGTTTTACACGTCACAGTTAGCTTGCACATCATCTGTAGTCTGAAATACAGAGCCGTGGAAGGAAAAAATTAAAATTTATTAAATGGATTCACATACATCAATAGGATAGGGAAAATATGTCTACTAATATAATTTGCCATTCTAAAAATTAAAGAAGAGGTGAGACACCACATTCATGAGCATAAAAAGTGTAGGACAACTGATCAGGATATTAGGGGGGGGGGGAGGTATGAAAAGATCTGATGTTATTTTTCCACATACCCCGGGAAATTCCATGTTTGGCAAACAAAGCAACACAAGCATTGAGTAGTAAACAAAGTAAAAACTCTCCTCTCCCTGGGTCCACTTCAAAGTTCCCTTCAGTCCTATAACCTCTGCGGTTCTACTTGGAACAAATACAAAAGTCTTTCTCTCTTTCATCACCACCTGTTAACAACAAGAACATACAACCAACTGAATGAAGACTTTTAAAAATATAGTGGCAACCTCGACACAGCCACCCATCTTCCCACAAACACAAACTATGGGGATGAACAACAGTTAAAAAAAGTGATGTTTTTAAAAATGCACACAACATACACATACACATAGGAGAAAAAAAAAAGCTTAAAAAATACAAAAATAAACTACACAAAAGATCTTCTGCGTCATTGCTTGCTAATTTTTTGGGAAGATTTTGCAAGATTTTTTTTTTTGTGTGTGCTGCAAGTCTCAGTCCTAGCAAAGTCTGTCGTTCATTCTCTACAAATCTCTTCCTTTGTCACTCTTTTTCGTCCACTTTGAAGTGTCGGCCACCAGTCCTCATCTTGGGGTAAAAAGCACAGTGATGACATTACCAGGAAACTGGAGTCCAGTACGATGACTATAGACTTGGTTCTCGATGAAGCAAATTTGTTTTGAGCAAAAAAAATAGAAAGGAAAAAAAAATGATGTCCTCTGTCTTTGAGGACAAGTGCTTTATTTGTTTCCATACCGATTTTTCCTCTCTCATCTAAACTAATGCCTCCACAGCCTTTTTCAACACTGTACATGTAGTCTCTCTCTACATCCCCCCCAGGATTCACAAAACAAAAGACCAAAAAAAGAAAGGGTAACATTGCGCTCAGGCTGGCTCCCAGTTTGTGAAAGATGTAAATGCTTCTCTATACTGCTCAACTACTGAAACAAGCCAAAAAATAGATGTTAAACGATGGAAGGGGATGTGACTGAAAAAGATAATGTGCTTCTAAGTTTGTGTTGCTCTAAAAATAGTACGACCAACAGAAGGAGGAGGAAGGAGGGTTTTTATCTACAGAAAACATCTCTTAGATTGACTTTCATCTCTGCTTCATTTGCTTGTTCTGCCTCCGTTGCTGTCTTGATCTGAGACTTGAGGGTGGAGGATGAGATTAGGATGAGGATGAGGAGGTGGAGGAGGGGTGAAGGTCAGTCTTCCTGATAAAAGGACAGCGAGTGGAAAAAGGACAAAAGACTGGGAGGGGTCTCTGGGCAACCTCACTGGTCCGTCCTTGCTTTCTTTGGACCAGTAGTCTTACTGCAAGGGCACACATAAGACCAGAGTAAGTATTGTTTCATTCATCAGTATCGTGTGAATGTCTGTTCCTGTGTGCACAGAGTGAAACATGAACACTATACTTACGTATCTGGAGAGGTGCCTGGTCTTTTCGGGGCCGGTTTCGCAGAGGCGGCATCTTTGCCAGATTCTACAAAGCAGACAAATGGTTAAGATGTGTCTTTTTTTAAATTAATGCATTGCTCACTTATTAAAATCTGAGTATCGGTTTGTTATGCTATGTGCTCACCTTGGAGCCATCGGACTTGGGTGGCAGGACCGTAGCCCTTCTCGTTGCGGGCGGCGATGCGGAAGATGATGGCTGGCTTGGTGGTGTAGTCGATGTGGGCGTTGGAGAGGCTGGACGACTGCACCAAGCAAGAGGGGTTGGGCCCACAGTACACACGCATGAAGGCTAGCTGTGCCGGGGTGGAGGCCTTGGCTTCGGCCGTCTGGTTGCTCTGGATGGCCAGGTACACGGAATACTCGATAATCTTCCCTGAAGTCACGGAGGGCGGCTCCCAGGTCAGGTGGGCACCGTCTGGGCTCTGCACAGGGACAGTGACAAATGCTCATGAGAACAGCTGCTGTTGTGGTCATATTTTACACACTTGTATTATGTTTATCTACAACTAAATAAGAAGGTGAGAAAGTGCTTCACAGCTATGTTTACCTTGCTGATTTTGATGGCGCAAGGCGCCCCTGGGAAGCCTGGTAGGCATGTCTTGAATGCAGATATCTCCGAGAAAGATCCGCGACCACAAGCGTTGATTCCAGCAACACGGAACTTGTAAGCTGTTCCAGGCTGCAGCTCCATTTTCTTCATCTGGTTGTAATCTGGCATGATGCCAGAGTCGTCCTATCAAAAAAACAACAGATTAGGATTTATTGGGCAAACCCACATCCAGGCTTCGAAATGCGAAAAAAGCTTCCTGAAACACTTACATCTCCTTGAGAATCATCTGCTGGCACATAGAAGTGGGTGACGACCATATTTGTCACTTTAACAATTCCAACATCAAACCACTGGTTCTCCTTCTTTACAACCGGCTTCACTGGGGTTGGCTGAGGGCCTTGCTTCTGTAAGGCAAACAAATAATACAGTCACATTTATTCAGTCCCTTTGACCGAGCAGAACCAGCCAAATGTTCAGTAATACTACGATGACTCACCTCTCCCTCTATGCCATTGGCGACCTCTGCCAGAGCGGCTGCTGCTTGCAGTTTGGCTGGGCTTGCTACCGATACAGACGGTGCAAACGTGCTCGATGGAGCGAGTGCTATGACGTATAAGGAACAATACAAAAAAGTTAGTCTACTGTACAAAAACACATCCAGAGTCATTATCAAAATAACGCCAAGTCTTACTCTCAGCAGTTGTACGTGGCAGCAGTGACGCCACGGCGCTGGTGACAGCGGCAGCCATCTCATTGTGTCCATTGCTCTCAACAGAGGGGTCGTTGAGGCTGTCGGCGGGCGCCAGACCCTCAGTGGGTAGGCTGGAGTCCACGCTGGCCTGCTGTGCAGCAGCCTGAGCCTCCTGGAGCTGCTGCTGCTGTTGGACCAGTGCGGCGAGCTCCTGCTGGGTCAGCATGATGGGGATGTTGGTGGGTTGCTGACTCTCTCCAGTGGAGTCACTCTCATCTGTTAACAGAAAAGATTTAAGAATTCAGACAACTACATCATGAAGGCATAAGGACAACTAGTACAATCACTGTAGAGGTTGCAGTAACATCAGCCAACCTCTGCCATCTCTGCAGACGCTATGCTAATGTTAATTGTTTGGACCATTACATGTCCCCAGTTAACTACAGCCAGACCTTGATCCTAACACTATGGTTCATAATCAAAACAAAAACAAGCGAGCAATCAGACCATACAAGACTATGGTTGAACTCACTCATTACAGCTTGCTGAGCTGCCTGGAGGACAGCCTGGATAGCGAGGGCCTGGGCTTCTTCAGTGGCTGCAGCCTGAGCGGCTGCCTCTGCTGCTGCAGTCACAGCCAGCTCCTCGTCCGACAGCCCTGTCACCATGAGCGTGGCCCCCTGGCCCTCAGACATCAGCTCTGAGGGCAGATTCAAGGCTGTTGCTGCGGCTGCTTCTCCCTGAAAGAACAGAATACAGTTCATTTACAAACTGAATTCAAGTTTGATTGAGTGGTCAACAGTGGCTTTTTGTGCGACATCACACTGTATCTACCTCTGCTTGCGTCTCCATGGCGGTGGCTCCCTGCTCTGCAGATGCAGCTTCTGCTGATGCCGTCTCATCAGTCTGCATGGGTTCCTCTGTGGAGCTGGCAGCAGTGCTCACACCCTCTGTGATCGATGAGATCGACTGCAGAGGATAAAGAGAAATCATCGTCAGACATGCAGACTAAAGACAGACGTGCTCCTTAAAACTACTCAGCAGTGGTGGTCAGATCATTTGCCAATTCTGAAAGTGCATTAGTGCATTTCTTACAGGTACAGAGGGTCCAGGGGCGGGTGTAGACTGGGTGACGGTAGTGATGGCCCTGCCCTGGGTGGTGGTAACCATGCCACTGGCTGCAGTGGTGGAGGCTGCTTCTGTGCTGCTGGTATCTTCTGCTCCCTCCTCCGTCTGTTGCGCTGCTTGATCGATACAAATACAGAATTGAAGTTTGACTTGACACGGCATTTACCAGCTACCAAAATAAGCACTTTTGGATGTGACATTATTTTAATACTCAGATAACAGACATTTAATTTACATCAAGAGAACAAGATGACATGTATCCTGGCGAGCTGACAGTTAAGGTCTATGTTGGGGTACCTGTGCCTTCGCCTGTCTCCATGCTGCAGGTGGCAGTGGTGGCTGTGTTGGTGGTTCCAGTCTCGTGTGTTTCACAGGGCGGGTTGGAGCAGACTGTCTGGACCATGCCTGTCGCAGTGCTGGTCTGGTCACCTCCCATGCTGGAGGTGGCCGTGGACGGGGTGTTGGTGGTCCCTGTCTCGTGTGTTTCGCAGGGCGGGTTGGAGCACACCCTCTGTGTGGTGCTTGTCTGGCCTGCGTTCATGCTAGACGATGCCTGTGTGGCTGTGTTGGTGGTTCCTGTGACGTGGGTCTCGCAAGGTGGGTTGGAGCACAGCTTCTGGACTCCTCCCATGTTAGAGGACGCTGTGGTAGCGGTATTAGTTGTCCCAGTTTCGTGGGTCTCGCATGGTGGGTTAGAGCACACACGCAGCGCAGACATGTTTGAAGATGCTGTCGTGGCTGTGTTGGTGGTGCCCGTTTCGTGGGTCTCGCAGGGCGGGTTAGAGCACACCTGTCCCGCTCCAATTGTAGCAGAGGAGGTGGTGGCCGTGTTGGTGGTTCCGGTCTCGTGGGTCTCGCAGGGCGGATTAGAGCACACCTGTCCTGCTCCCATTGGAGCAGAGGAGGTGGTGGCTGTGTTGGTGGTGCCCGTCTCGTGGGTCTCACAGGGCGGGTTAGAGCAGACCAGGGTGACGGTTCCAGAGCCCTCTCCAGCTGCTCCAGCCTCAGTGGAGCTGGGCTGCTCAGAGGTTGGTGAAGCCAGGATGGACACTGGTAGATCCTGCACCGGTTGAGCTTCGACACCGCTGGGAGTTGTTATTAGAGTCACCTGGGTGGGCTGGTTCTAGGCAGGAGAGAGAGAAGCGATTACAGGTCACAGCATGTTTTTAATATCAAATATAGAATAATTTTATTTCCACTCTTTAGCTTTTATCCTGTTGTTTTTCTCATTGATCTGAACGCCCTAACCTTTGCAGTAGGGCAGAAGTCTTCCTAGGTTGTAATGGAGTAAAGTAAGGCTTGTGACACACAATGCTGCCATGATTTACTGCCCTCATGACACTGATATAAATACATCTCCAGGCACAACAATGTGCGGGGGGCTTACCTGCACTGTCATGGTAGAAGAGGGCAGTGCGGAGGCAGAAGTTAGGCTGGTCTGAGCGGTTGACACAGTTATGGCAGATGGGCTGATGACCTGGCTGGACAGGGTAGCGATGGTTCCCAGTGTGGTGATGGGGGTAACCAGAGAGGCATTGGAACTGTCCACAGTGCCTCCTGCCAGGCTGGTGGAGACTGTACCAGTGACTGTGCCAAGAGTGGTGACACCTGGAAGGATGATGAGGGTCATTAAAAAATGAAAACCAATTATTTCTGAATACAAAGTAAAAAAAAAAATAAGATGCATCCAGTGTATATCACAGAAAAAACAAATCACAGGAACATGGCAGCTCTTACCAGTAGTCCCCTTGACAACAAGAGTTGTGACAGTGGGCTTAACTGCAGACACAGTCACTGGTGTAACAAGTCGAACACCACCCACTGTGCTCATGGGCACAGTGCGCAAAATAGTGCCAGGTTGTCCAGGAGCACCCTTCAACACCACCTAGAGAAACACACAATACAGGATTAGACTCCCGAGTTTACACATCAATGGGCAGCAGAACAAAGATGAAATCTATGAATACTACTGTACAAACAGAGCCAGTTACCTGTGTCAGTCCCTGCTGGCCAGCTGCAGTGGCAAGTTTGGGTACTGCGGTGATGATTTTACCGGGAGTTCCAGTGGTCATCACCTTTGTGGTAAGAATTGTGATAGGCGTTTTCATGCCCGCACTGCTTGTCACACCTGCAAGAACAGAAGCGTGTATGAAAATCAATTTTCCACCAATTACGGCAACAAGGCACACTTATTTCATACCTGACCGTGGTTAAGTCACGGCTGTAAATATTTTGTTTTTATTCATGTAACTGCCAAAAATGTTTAAGCCATTGTAGGAAACACAATCAAACACTACTTCTGTTATGGAGTGCCATCAGCACTCGCCCGAAAAATTTACCAGTTAACAACAGACACAGAAGTTTGTTTGGTTCAGATTTCAATTAAACTACAGTAACTGAATGAACATCACTTATTTTGAAGTACTGATCTCATTCATAAATGTGCATGCTGAAGTAGTTGTGACACTTGTGTGAGTTTGGACCTGTAGCGCCTGGCTGGGTCATGATGGCCGACATTGGGATGGTCTTAATGATGGTGGTGCCCTGCTTCGTGGTGGTAGGAGAGACCCCGCTGATGTTGAGGATAGTGGGCTTGTTTCCTGTGCCTCCTGCCTGCGAAGTGGTGATGATGGTTGTGGGCTTGCCATCTGCGGAGGTCACCAGCTTCAGGATGGTGCCAGCTGGGAGAGGACCCTTTGTCTGGAGAAAAGAGGCTGATGTTATGCAAACCATTTGAAGAAAGACATCTGGTGCCTGTCTCAGGAGTTTTAAACTACCTCCTGTTTTTTTTTCCTGCACTCATGCAGATAGCTGACCTGTATGATCTGTGTGAGAGGGTTAGAGGAAGCCTGGCCTGTGACAGCTGATGTCTGCACTGGCTTGGTTTGTACCACAGACATCATCTTGCCAAGGTTGGAGATCTGCCGACATAGGAGAGAGACTCAAGTTCATGAGTCACCAGAAAACATCTGACAGCACAGGGGAGGTGGACCACCAAACTGGTGGCTATATGAATCATCCTAGCACTAAGACTGACAGTCATGCAGATCACCAACATCATGCTCCCTGTTTTCTTATAGGAGTTCTCCAACAGTCACTGTAGGCCAACTTTACTCCCTCCCCCACTGGTTCATGCTCAATGCAAGTTGTCACCATCTTGTGACAAGACTTACAAAACAAAACACTAACACATCCAGTGTGAAAAAAACATTTACAGATCCCATGATTTACAGCATGCGTGTGAAAGCACCAAAGGTTGCTCTCAGAGGGCCAGTTTGACATTGTGTTATACAATTTCCACAGAGTCCCGTTTTCTTACCAGAGTGCCACTGCTGCCCATGGTGAGGGGACTCTTGACCAGGGTAATGGTCTTGGTGACTCCTCCCACCACAGTGGTTACCACCTGGGCCTGTTGGGCCACTGTGACGGCACCAGATTTGTGCACGGTGATGATGGGTCTGGTGGTGGTGGGAGAGGATGCAGTTGCTGTGCCGACTTGGGCTGCAGCGGTTTTCAGCATCCGGGTTGCCGGGTTACTGACCTACAAACAAAAGATTTTTTATAGAATTGACTTGTGACACACTGAATGCACACAATGTTAGAAATGAGAAGGTTTAGTGGGATCTTTACCATAACTGGTGAAGCCACTTTGACTGTGGCTGTGCCAGGAGAAACAGCTACTGTCTTGAGAATGGTGGCACCTGCAGGAACATTGAGGACAGTGCCTGCAGAGGAGGGTGGGATCTTCTGTGTTGCTGCAGCTGCTGCGGCTAAAGCTGCCATGCCGCTCATCTGAGGGCTGCTGCCAATTGGCTAAAAACAGAAAAAGTAAAAAAAAAAATTTGAACACAGACTCCACGCAAAATCGTAAACGAGATAAAATGAAGTTCAGAATTGGTCATACCGATCCTTGTGTAGTCTGGGCAGGCACAACCATTCGAACACCTGGAGGAAGTGATGTCACAGTGAGAGGGGATTTCCCAGGCTGGCTGGGGCGGACTGTGACAACAGATGCGCCTGTGGCAGACTGTTGAGCTGCAACCTTCAAAACAGCTGTAAAATAAGGTAACCAATGATTAGACTGTTGCAGCTGGTGAGCTTACTTTTGTGAGGACAACAAAGGACACTGAGGAGTTGGAAAAGAGGAACCATTGGTAACTAGTATAATACCTGTCTGTGGTAGGCTCTGAGCAGAGGGTGCTGCAGCAGCTGGTGCGGGGCTCTTCGGAGAGTTCAAAGGCTGTGAGGGAGTTGCACTCATGACTGGCGAGGCTGCAGCAGGAGTTGCAGGGATGTCATATTTCTGCAGCTGCAGTAAGTAGGTGTCAGCAGTTGAAACGGCACCCCAGCTAACCTCCAGGGAGTTTGTGTTGGCACGGACTAACTGCACCCGGGCTGGTGCGTGGGGTCGCTCTGGAGAGGAGAAAGGCAAGAAATTTAACAACAACATTTTAAAACATGAGCCGCTTAAGTCACACTTAATGACAAAACCAATACATTGAAAGCAAACTCACCAGTTTCCAGGTACCACAGGTCTTTACAACAGACTTGGTTGTTCCAAGCTTTACGGTAACCGTCACGGCCACTCCAAACATAGAGTCTGGAATTGATGGCCACAGCACAGTGGCCAGCACGGGCCCTGGGGATGTTGTCTTCAAGGGTATCCATCAACACTGTCTCCCAACACATGGAGTCTACAGACAGACACATGGTTCAAAAATTAAAGCAAAGCCCATTTTATTCAAACCTCTTCAAGGTGAACTCTAGTATAATAGATATAGGGTTCCACAAACCAAGATTTAGGCAGGCAAGAGTGTTTGTGCACTTCCACTCCTTCTCATGTGTGGCCACTTTGACATCGTCCATTACCAAGGGCACCCATCCTCCAAAAACGTACATCCTGCACATTGAGAAATGAAATGAGATGCTGCTACCAAGCACAGTGTGCTCTACTGGGAATACAGACATGATGAAAACCAACATTCAGTAAGTTATTGGTTAGGTGCAGCAGTTCTCTTACTTGTTTGTGATGGTGGTGGCAGAGTGAAGACTTCTGGGGAGCGGTGCTGTCCCGCTTACTGAAGGTTTGTTCCATGTCAGAGTATCTGGGGACAAACATCAGCCGTAAGATGTTAGAAAACATGCAACCAGATAAAACATGGCATCACAGATAAGGCAAATTCACACACATCATTGTCAAACATGGACTTTTTATCCTCTCTGAAAGTTTGATGATGTTCAGTCTTCTTTAGTCTGTCTGGGTGTAAATAGCAACATTGCGTCTGACAGGCACAAGCAGGGCACTTATAATTTCTGCGCTGTCATTCACACTTTTAGAAACCTACCAATATCAAGTGTCCACAGATCTCCGAGACGACAGCCGCTCATCCCTCCATAGATTATCAGGCGAGATTTCCTGCTCGTCTTTTCTGTGTATACCACAGCAGTGTGGCTCTCTCGGGGAGGAGGCAGAACTCCGTATGTGATTGGTATATCCCATCCAACAACGCTGGAACCCGCACGAAGCTCAAGTGTGTACAGATCATTCAGGTATCTGAGAACAACAAAGAAAAACCCCACAGACATCATAAGTCAAACTCATGTTCTGGATTCAAGTACAATCAGTCAGCAGACTTAGCAGCCCCAGAGGCTCCTGCTGGAAAGAAATCTGTACCTGGGAATGTTGTTTTTTGGGTCCTCGCTGTCATTGGCCAGTCCACCGAACAGGTAGCATTTGTTGCCAACCAGGGAAAAACTGTGGCCAAGACGAGGACAAGGAGGGGGTCCATTCTTTGGGTTTTTTGCTTTCAACTTCTTCCATTCCCATCTGCTGGCCTGTAACAGAAACCAGGGTCAAAACATCATAGTATTGATTTTTTTAGGTCACAGCCAAAGCTGCAACAAACAAGTCATGAGTTGACCTCATTCCCTATTTAGACAATCTGATAGTGAGGACTTTATTTTACTAATAACCTTATTTTAAAGGTTGCATATTTATGTATTTGTTATTTAATTTCCCAGTGACCACTTGCATTAGAATGCAACTATATCATAACTTTAACTTCCTTCACTGTGAACAAAGTGAAACTTTTGTAAGTAGAAGAATTAAATATATATTTTGGCACTTGAAGGATTGTTAAGAATTAAATATGGATAAACTAAAATCAGGCATCGACTCCATTAGCGCTTCAGATTCCCCCTTCCTCATCAAAATGTGACTTTACTGTAGTTTTTCTACAAGGAGCAGCTGAGTAGCTTGCCATTCTTCTGGAGTGAACCATCTGAATTCTGAATAAGGAAATTATTATTATGTAACTTAATTCTGAGAGAACCATGACGCATCTAAGAATAGACTATTTTTCACACCCATAACAGTGTGGGATTCTTAACATCATCATTTAATTCAATTTTTTGAAGTGCACATTCAGAACGAACACATTCAGTAGCACCGCAACGACTCCTCAACACATCCAACTACATGTAACATATTCACTTAACACGCACAGTAGTGAAATTTCAAGATCAAGATGGACTTAATTACTTTGATTCACCTGCCCTGTACTTATGCAGGCAACTACCAAATAACACAAAACTATAGCGACTTCAATTGAAGTATCATCAGGACAATCTACATGTTAAAGTTTTGTTTTGTGATGTAAACAGTTTCGTCTTTGTTGACGCTTGCATGAGAGTAAGTTATGTTTTAAATAACATCTGGAAAATTCTGGTTCGACTATAAAACTATATTTGAAATGTTCTGATATGACTAAAACTGTACTTGCTGAATGATACAAATGTTCTGAAAAAGTGCTTATTTCTAATGTGTTTCACTTAATAAATGTGCTGAATCTTATAAATGCAGCTCTGAGTTTTACTTCC
Source organism: Lagodon rhomboides (assembly GCA_039737535.1). Lineage (NCBI taxonomy): Eukaryota > Metazoa > Chordata > Actinopteri > Spariformes > Sparidae > Lagodon > Lagodon rhomboides. Next base: position 9,643,199 of record CM077785.1, on the reverse strand, counting down.
TTTATAACACAACGTTGCCCTGCGACAGATGTAAGCGTGACACTTTTGATTACTCATATATTATCAGGATATGTCAATCTTCCCAAAAAATATATGAGGTAATATAATTTAGAAACATTTCAGAATTTTAATGCAGACAGATTACCTGTAGTTCATAGAGATCGTTGCTGTACTTCCCATACTCCACCATTCCACCAAACACCAGCAATCTTGTGCCATCACAGACAAAACCATATGCAGCACATCCAGGGGGTATATCACCACGGACGGCTGGGATAAACCACTGGTTTGTTGCTAGAAAAAATAGACATAATAATGGCAGTGATGTTATCAGTTGAGGCTTGCTAATAACAAGTCATTCAAAATATGACAAAGAAGTTTGTTATGACCCAAACAAAGCTGTTAGTTTCTGACTAGTATAACACCTTAACAACTCTCTTTTTAACAATAGAAAATAAACCAAACTTTGTTTTAAATGAATGGGATATATACTAGATATGCTGAATGATCCTGTCGTTATTGGTTTAAGTGCAGGAAATTGGGGCAGATAGGCTTAAACCAACCAGCATCATCCATTTTATTTTAGCCCGCCTTTTTTAACGTGCATTACAACCTTTCCTCCAGTAGAGGGGGCCAGATTTAATCAGACACGATCAGCCTGGCCTGCTGAGGCCTATATACTACTTAGTTCTGCACATCACGAATCGATCTTTACAAATCAAATTTAACTGTTTCAAGATGAAGAATCGATGTGAAATTGCACTGTATGTGATTTTATAGTTGCAGATTAGTTCAGTAAAACATCATGCTTGCTGCAAATAAACAATCGGTAAAGTTATACATACAAAGTTCATCTTACCAGTGTTGTATACATGTAATTCATCAACAATTCCTTCGTTTCCACCGCCAAAGACAACCATAAGCTCCTTTATAGCCACAGCTCTGTGTCCATGTCTGGGCCGGGGAACAGGACCGGACCATCCGAGGACCCGTTTCCACCGCGGCTGCAGAACCGACGCCGTGGTCCCAGACACCGCGGAGCCAGGGGCAGACATGACTTCTGTCAGAAGAAATAATAAAAGCGCATTTGTCTTCACCGCCACAGTAATCGTGATGTTTCAGATCGTAGAAACTCAAAAGCAGCATCTGATCGTGCACTGTAGCTAACTTCTTAAACAGTTAGAGCGACCATAGCGGCTGAAAAGCTTAACTGTTAGCTTTAGCTGCTAGCTTTGGCTAATACATTCAATCAAAGGAACACAATCGAAGAAACTTTGTGGAAATTAAAGCGAGTACCGGGTCGCAATCCTTCAGATACAGTCGACGTTACAGTTGTGCTAATGGATACACAACACATTTACAACATATAAGTTGTGTCTTAGCTAGCTATTAGTTGTTTCTAACCATTGAATTCAATCCATGGAAGCAGCCATCTTGCAGCCAAACAAACCCCCGCTAACGCTACTGCCAGTCTGAAAAATGGCGGAAGCGAATGAGAAAGAAAAATACATGATAGCTAGCCAAGTACACCAGCAAAGCAATACATTACAATACAAATTAAACTCAATACAATAATAGCGGGCGGACAAAGCAGCCCAATACATACTTCCAACACAGAATTAACCCATAGTTGAAACCGTTATCAAGAGTCGGCTATTTTCATGCTTCTCTGGGAGTCGCCATATTGTAGCTATCAAGCTAAGCATTCTGTGCAACCGCTTTAACGCAAATATTACCATTAGGAAATAACTGAAGCTTACTTTAACAGTCGCAACCGTATAGAAATCACATGTCTTAAGATCAGTCGAAATAATTTACTGAAATATACTTCAACATTTGAGTGTAATCGCAATATTCAAATGGTTTCTAACGCTAGCTGTACTCCGTTAGCACTAGCGGCTAGTCGCTCAACCTAATTTGCCAATGCTAACAGCGTTAGCTGTGCGGCTGGCATCTGTCAAAGCGTCGCCGTATTTTACAATTAAATGCAATGTGATTTCGTCTTACTTTGACATGCATATTTTACCTGATATAAATGTAGTTGCAACACCACTCTTTAAACGCAGCTAAACTGAAATAAACTGCATAAACAGTGTGTTATTATGTTTCATGCCGTCTCTGGAAGCAGCCATCTTTTCGACATCGGCCTAGTTCTACAGCTCCCACAAGAAAAATGGCCGGACGGTATGCAACAACAAAACATAACAAACCGAAAAAGGCGCAGATATTTCAGATCTCTACTTACTTCTTTCGATGCAGTGATTGCAAAAACACGGGTATGTGGTCTGATCTTGCGGTAATAATCCAAATTCATTCGATTTTTGAAGAAGTATTTCCTCTCATGCCTGCCTGGAAGCTGCCATCTTCTTGACAACCAGAGGCGGAGGAAAATGGAAGAGAGTTGGCGTCACCCAAAGTAAACATGGCGACAGAGACCCGCTCGCTAATCATTTCAGACAGAAACACATAGGCAGTTTTCGTTATTTGCCATTCTGAATAGGCGGAATATGCTATGTATAGCGAGGTGCTTCAACGGACACTTGAAATCTCTACTAAGCAGACAAATAGCAGTCAGTATGAGGAGTTTCGGCAAATTACAACAAGTTGTGTTACAGCACTGGGCTTATTGTCCCTTACTAAAGATGGCGACATCCGTTCTGTTACAACTTTTATTTTAACACCGATGCCGGTGATGCTTTTAATCCGACATAAACCTACTTAGATATGTCCATACATGCACAATAATAGTGTACAAGCACTAATTTACAGATTTAACGCTCGCACGTATTAAAGTTGCCACGCCCACACCCACCATCAGTGCGCCCTCCACTGATACAACTACTGCATTACTGAAACACCATCAACATCAGTAAACCCCAGTGCAGTGTTCCTCTGTTTCAAAACAGTGTGTGTCCAGCCACATGCCTCTGTTAGTCTCAAGCTAAAAAGACATCTGGAAGATTAATAAAACCTCTCTATCTAATTTGGTTTGAAGAAATAGCGGTCCAAGGTCTGATTGTGTAAACGTGTATGTTAAATTGCGTTCAAGATAATCCCCATTTATTTTAAAACTGACCTCTTTGACAGAGAGAGGATTACAAAATGCAGAATCTAATTTAGTTACAAAGAAGAAACATTATCGTGGGCTAGAGTATGGGGATGTGTCTTTAGAACTGACACATTATTAGAAGGATCCGCGTCCTGCCTCCATGTCACTGGTAGATTCTCAAACCCCGTCACTGTTTTTCAACTCAGGCAAAACCTGAACTAATATGTAATCCACATTGCCAGATCCACATTCTGTTATTCCTATCCTGGACACTCAAAATATTGAGTTAAACATATTGCACAAAGCACTTTATGCCCTTCTTCTTCTTTTTTTTCCCTCTTGTCCTCCTTTTTATTTTCTTGATAGAATAATTTTGATAGTCTTATGCTATACAGTAATTGTATATATAATGATAAGTAAATTATTAGTATTATTTGTTATTTGTATATTATTGATAAGAATAATAGCTTGTAATGAATGTGCTTGCAGTATTTAGCCCAGTCTCATTCAAATGTTTTAATGTTTCATTCTGTTTGGAAAACAAATGTGTTCTTTTATGTAATACACCATTTGTCCATTAGATGACAGACTTGCAGTTTTTTGTTTTGCTTTGAATGTGGTCTGCAGCTTGATATTAACATCTTATGTATGAATAAAACAGCGGCAAAGAATGGGCTTTGGTTCTTACCATTCACATCATCTTATTCATGTAAATAGTCAGTTGGCGTTTAAAGTCCCTGCACGCCCTCTCAGGGGTTGTCGCTTATTCTGTCTGATTATACTTCTGCAGGTTGACAATGCACTGAGCTGTGCTAGGAGTTGGGCTAGGTGAGGTCACCACACTCCATGTCCCAGTAAGACTGATAGCTGCATATTTTGTCCTGATGTAATAGGTGCAACAAAGTTAAAGGGGAGTCATGCAGATGTCAGTCAAGCACAGTCTGTATGCAGCCCCATAGCCCTGTGAAGAGATCTAATCACTTGTCGAAAGAAATCACCTGTATGGGTATACTGTACCATTGGTGTGGTTGTGATGAAGTCAGGGCGCAACGCAGAAGCATGTCACAATTTACTCTATACTGACTGAAAGCTGAAAAGATCACAGTAGAACTGAAGACCAGACAGCAGTTGCATTTCAAGAATTATATTATGTAAAGATTGGAGCCACTCCTGGCACCTTCTTCCAACAATGTCACATAACCAGAGAAGAACATTTGTGAATTGTGTCATTATATATATTGTGCTATAGTTGGCACTTAGCAGACCTCTGACCTGCTGAGTCTCAACCTGAGGACACAGCTGATTTCACAATAAAAGTCAAAACAGGTCAGAAACAATCAAATAAAGAAGAGAATAAAAAAAGTGAGATAGATAGATAGATAGATAGATAGATAGATAGATAGATAGATAGATAGATAGATAGATAGATAGATAGATAGATAGAAGCAAGGCAGCCTGGTTAAAGAGCTCAGGTCAAAGCCTAATTAAATGACATTCCGTCCTAATTAGGCTGCAGCCTCATGGCTCTACAGCGCCATCTGACAGGCAATCTGAACCACTACTCTGATCAATACGTGATCAATCCTTCATTAACAAGTAATAATAAAAAAGGTGTATCATGGCTATATTGATTAATTTACAGAAAAAATAATGTAAATGTAATTCTTCTCTTAAAATATTTTCCTTGTCTGCTACCTTTAGAAGAAATATCAGGACTGGAAAAGAACTTGAAACAAACTCTAGAATTACTGGCCAATCATCACCCTTTTTTCTCAGTTCATAAAATGTGTTTAATACAACATGCTTGCATGCTCTTGTAGCTGTTGGATGTGTGTCCCCAGATCCACCGACTCCACAGAGTCAGAAATATAATGGTCATCTCTGGGCCGCTGGGTGTGACACTGCCACAGATCTGGTTCTCGTCTTCCTCTTTGGCGACTGTTGTGATTCTGTAACATAGTTTTGCGTGTTTTGATTTTGGGTGAATTCAAGAAAAAGCAAAAAACAAAACTAAGTTGGTGAAAACGTGTCAGTGTGCTTCTCGCGTGCTGTGGGGGCAGGATTTTCTTGGAATGTCTTAGAAACAGGTTGGAGAGTCGTACGTCACGTCATTGAGATAGTGATTGGATTAGTGGATGGAAAATTCTAAGAAACGCAACCTGAGGTGAATCTGTCCACAGAAAGAAATGGAGGCAATACAGAAACTTAAAAACAAACTAACAAAAATAGGGCACCTTTACCTTTAACTCAGTGAGCAGTCTATACAGTTAAAACCTTCTACTCTAATCATTTTTAGTCATTATTATCATCATTATGATTGATTGGACGTCATGGCACACTTTTCATTTCCAGCAATTTGCTTATTCAAGTATTGGTGATTTAAAAAACAAAACCCAGATGCATTTGTAATTCAATATACAGTAATTCAGCTCACCTCCGTCATCTGAACCTACTGGGATTTGAGTCAAGGTCGTGCATGCGTCAGCCAGCGAGAGCGAGCACAGCAGAGCTGTACAGGTCTGTGTAACCACCTTAACCACTGATCTGAGCTGCTTGTAATTGTTTACACTCCGTAAGAGTCTTAGGAAACGGCTGGAGGACTGAACTTTGAAAGCCTAAAGAGATCACGATGGCTAAGCCTCACAAATAACATTGATCGCGTATTATAGCAGCAGGAGGTGGAGGGTTTTACGGAGGTGTATGTAGGGTTTCACCCACCATAAGCATCACAGCTGTGATGTGTGATATAGTGCTATTGTTGGATTCGAGGCCCAACATTTTGTGGCTATGTAGTCAGTGATGGAAGGGATTTGTCATAAATGAAAGCACACCAGATGACAGAGGTTGCACAATGAGCATGTCCATTTCACTTCCTGTGGGAAGAAACTGTTCTTCAGTCTGTTTGTTTTAGATCTGATAGATCTATATCTCTTCCCAGAGGGAAATGCTTATTTTAATAAAATGAAAACATTCCAAACAAGTTTCCTGTTAGGTCCAATAGGAGCTGACAATATTGTCTTAACATTGTAACATAATCATCAATTATAGTTAAAACCGTTTCTTTGTTGTATTTGAAATATTGTTAAACGAAGCAAGCAGTCATATTAAGAGTTTTCCTAACCAACCTTTTATTCTGAAAGTCTGTTGCTTTTATGATTACAGCGTTCATAATTGTGTGGTTTTGCCTGAAAAGGTGTCTCTTTTTACATTTGTAGTCTCAAAGGACTATTATTTTTTTATCTTTAATATAATCTACTATACCTACTAACAGACTGAAGTGTGTATTACTTAGATTTTCGGACAGCATACCGAGACCAGGAGTTGAATCAAAACCATGTACATCTGAGCTGAGCCAGTTTAGCCATTTTGGCTTTCCTGTCCCATTTGACCCTGCTCGCTCTCAACCCTTGTATGGTATTGAGGTGAAATTGACCCATTTCAGATTTTTACAAGAAGAAAAATGGTAAAGATTTAGTATAAACTTATTCTACCTGAAACACAATTGCCTTAGCTCATTTTCTGTGATAAACATGTACAAACAAACAAAAAATAATTGAGCACACATGCTACTATACCCCACACATTTACATCCTTCACATGGTCTTCGGGTCAGTTTGACCTGAATACACAGAAACACACAGAAACAGGCCCACACACACACACACACACACACACACACACATACACAGACACAAACATAAAACAAAAAACAAACAAACATAATTTAGATATCAATTCAGAGTATTCTGATTCTGAAAGTGAATTTGAAGATGGCCTTCACTCGGAATCTGCACCACAAGGAGCACCACAGGCGGCTGCTGGAGCAGCCCAAGAGCCAGCAACGACAAAAAAACGAATCACACTTCCACTGTTAATTGTGTTCTAGTAGAGACTGATTGCAACCATTAAACATATACGTTATCTCTATTGTTTGAAATTGAGACAAAGACAATTTATGTAAATGGTTTATGAAGTACAATTTTATTTCTGCATTGTTTTTACAACCCCAAATATGTCCCGGGTCAATTTGACCTGAGGGATATCAGAGGGTCCCAAAAGTGAAGACAATACAAGGGTTAAGACCATGTTGCTTCATCACACAGGCCTACTACAATAATATTAATAGTAATGATGGCTGAGAGCATTGATAGTAATGACAATACTTCTACATCACAGACACTCAAGTGTCTACCTTGCAACTTTATAGCTTATGGAAGATTGAAACATCCACAATCAAAAAGAGAGATAAATAAATGACTCAATAAATAATCTAATATGCTGTTAAATGCACCAAAAATAATATGTTAAAACGTGTATGAAGGTATTGAATCAATTATAAAATCTGACATGAATTGACATTTCTGTCTTTTTTTGCTTTTGCATTTATCATTTTATCATTTATAAATATATTTTTGTACATATTTTTTCCCTTTGCATATTCCCTCCTTTTATTGTCACAAACTGTATCATAGCCTATTTATCAGTAGTTCATATATGAACTACTGATAAATAGGCTATGATAGGCTACAGTATCAGTATCAGCTATGATAGGCTACAGTATCAGTAGGCGAAGTATCTACAGCTGTTGTACTTAAGTACAGTTGTTAACATAGTTGTAGTTCACATTGTGATTTCATGGTAAATGTACTTTTTACTCCACAACTCCATGTTTATTTCTGTATTTTATTTAATTATGCAAATTAAGAGGCTGTCATTCATAGTGTTATGTGAGGTCAACTTTTTGCTTATTGGTTGATTAACATCAGAGTGCACAGATTGACTGCACATGCCTTGTTTATTTATTTATTTATTTATTTATTTATTTATGCAGTCAGTCAGTCAGTCAGTCAGTTAGTTAGTTAGTTAGTTAGTTAGTTAGTTAGTTAGTTAGTTAGTCAGGGGCCGTTTTGATCCTCCATAACAGCTAACTCTGTCCCAGCAGCAGCCTTTTTCAGAGTGCACCTCCTCTGCATTTTCTTGTGCCAGTCCTCTATTAGGTCGGTCTTTCAAAATGGAGGAGGCAAATTGGGCAAATTCCTTGTACACGTGTTGCGTTACCTGTCTGATTCAGATCGTGTTTGAGAAACCGATTAAAATCGATACGATATAAATCGTGTTTACATCCAGCAGAAACTGTAGAGCCCCCTCGTAGCAGAGTTACAATTTGGTCACACAGAGGCGGCCTCCACTTCACATATTAATAAGCAGATGGTCACAGATTATTCCTGACTTCATTTAACACATGTCATTGTCCGTCTCCAAACTGAAGTTCAAAGTTCACCTCAAAGTCAAGAATGACCTTCATGTCTAATTCTGATGTGGAAAAATGGAAATGTCCTTAGATGATTTGTACTGAGGGCCACGCTCAACACAGAGTAATCCTTTCTTAATCCTGATGCGATAACGAAGGTAGAGATCGTCCATCCTAATGCTAACATCAAGCAGGTTACCCAAGGGCAGATTGAATGTGATTAGCTGTCGTAATAGCTCTAATGACTGGATTATCTGGATCCAAAACAATGCCCTTCCTTCCTGACCGCATCTGCTTCTGCCAAAATGCTAGCTAGTGATGGGATAAGAACAGGATGTGATGTGACTGATAATTTACTGCAATCCCTTGTTGGCTCCCGACCACTGTTATACACCACAGCGCAATATGTTCCTGCGGTGTCTAATCACCTTGAACAAGGTTGTTGATCAAATCAAGCAATTAATTAATCAGTGATTCAATTCAGTAAATGTCCAGTCAGGCAACCCTATAAATTCACAAAGAGTCCTCGTTAATGGACTGCCATAGACAGACAAAGAGCATCGCATGAGACACTGAGCTGACCGCCGCATGAAAAGCAAATTTTAGTTTTAATTATTTCACTATTCATATAGAGGGCAAAATGAAGCACGGCCGGGTGATGGAGCTCCCCGAGGATTTCTATATCCCCATTGCTCTGGATACGGACAACATCACGGCACTCAGCCCCTTCCTGGTCCCCCAGGACCATCTAGCAAGCTCAGGCACCTACTACGCAATGGCAGCATTCACATTTTTTGTATTTGTTGGGGGCACTGCCATCAATCTGCTTACAATCGCATGCACCATCCAGTACAAGAAGCTGCGGTCCCACCTCAACTACATCCTGGTGAACTTGGCGGTGGCGAACCTTCTTGTGTCCTGTGTCGGCTCCTTCACTGCCAGCTGCTCCTTTGCAAACAGATATTTCATCTTTGGACCACTTATGTGCAAGATTGAGGGTTTTATGGCAACACTTGGTGGTAAGACAAACTCTGAGACACAGATCTATTAGATTATGATCCTTGAGTTTTTATGAGCTAAACCTTGGTTTTAATCCTACTTTATGTCATTCCAGGTATGGTCAGTCTGTGGTCTCTAGCTGTGGTAGCTTTTGAAAGATGGTTGGTCATCTGCAAGCCACTTGGTAACTTTGTTTTCAAGCCCGATCACGCTATAGCTTGCTGTGTGTTCACCTGGGTTTTTGCACTGATTGCATCAGCCCCTCCATTGTTCGGATGGAGCAGGTTAGTATTACACACACACCTTTACATTTGCCCTGATCGTGCTGCAAAGTTGCCATACATACTTAATATTCTTGTGATGATCGCTCTAGGTACATCCCCGAAGGCCTGCAGTGCTCCTGTGGTCCAGACTGGTACACCACAAACAACAAATACAACAATGAATCCTATGTGATATTCCTGTTCGGCTTCTGCTTCAGTGTTCCCTTCGCCACCATCGTCTTCTGCTACACTCAGCTGCTCATCACAATGAAAATGGTGAGGCAAACCACCATTGAAGTCTAGGGATTGTGTCATTCCTGCTCAACAAGGTGTAAACCAGAGAGTGATGGTTGATGATATATGCTGAACAAGAGGCATAAACAAAATGATATCCCCTGTGTGATGACCACTAAACATGCAGAACCCAGAAGTCATGAGTCTTATAACGCTTCTCTCACTCAACAGGCAGCGAAGGCCCAAGCTGAGTCTGCCTCCACCCAGAAGGCAGAGCGGGAGGTGACCAGGATGGTGGTCGTCATGGTGCTGGGCTTCCTGGTGTGCTGGACGCCTTACGCCGGTTTTTCTCTGTGGATCGTGAATAACCGCGGGCAGGCTTTTGACCTGAGATTTGCATCTATACCATCCATCTTTTCCAAGTCCTCTGCAGTCTACAACCCAGTTATCTACGTTCTCCTCAATAAACAGGTCAGCTGGATGTACTGTCAGGGTTGAAAATGCGTTATAGTCATGGACAGGCACTGTGTACACGATACACAAAAAGACAGGTTAATATGCTTCATGTCTCGGAGGCGCCTGGGAAGTACGGTTAATGGCTGTTCCTATTGTAAAGCTGCTAAGTTTTGATCAACTCGCAGCAAGCTTAATTGAAAATGCCACAGCAACGTACCTAGCTGCGGTTAAAAGCATCAATTTCTGCTAAACACAAAGAGACATTGGTATAAACAGCTCATGCTTAGTTGTTAAAAAAGGGAGAGTAGAAGCCTAACAACTGAAATATAAAAATAACAATTTGGTGCTTGACGGCCAATCAATTTAGCTTTTTAGCAAAAAGAAAAGGTATATTTAAGCGTGTTTTTCTTCTGATGTGTTTCAGTTCCGCTCATGCATGATGAAGATGCTGGGGATGAGTTCAGGTGACGATGAAGACTCAACAACAACGCAGTCAGTGACCGAAGTCTCCAAAGTTGGACCTGCTTAGACTGAACACTGAGACTATTGACTTGTCTGCCGCTGATGATTGTGAATTGTAAATAAGAATAAATGTACCTGTGTTTTGTCATATGAAATGATAAATATGTTTTAACGGAAAAGATAAAGGCACTATAAATAAATCGCAAAGTGAAAAATAAAAAAATATATACAAACATGTATGTTTGTGTGTGCATGTTGTTGCTTCTGGGAAGCGGCACATTCACTGGTTTTGGACTGCTGTTTCCTTCGACTGGTTTTGTGCTGTAAGGAACGCCTTCACTGCCACATGTGAGCTGCACAAACTGTGTTGTCAAAGTAAGTCATCCTTTCCTGAGACATTCAAAGGTTATTTTTGTGTTCATGATTTTAAACTCGCAGAAAATCAATGTTATTTCCCGGCCCCAAAACTCTGCTGCACACGCGCCTGATCATTTGTGAACTATAAATGATGATGTTTTGTGCAGTGGATTGCGCAGATATTGAGTGTTACTCCTTTAGGTAACGATAACGTATTCAGATCAAATTGTTTATCAGGACCAGATTATTTCTGCTGTTTTGTATGATTGCATGTATGAGGCGACTCAACACAAACAGCACCTTGTGCAATAACACCATGGTCTCAATGTCTCATGCATCCCTGCTAAACCCGCTGATCTCAGGGAAGGAGGCAAAATGCCAGAAAGGTAACACAAATTTCGAGTTAAACCAGGCAAGTGGATTACAAAGGGCTAAAGCACCTGGGATTACCAGACTTAGTGTAATTGGAAACCAGATTAGCAAGAACAGGCCTGCTGCGTTCTTTCCTAAAAAAGAGGGATTAATCTGCTCAATCAGGTTTGATGTTAAAAACAAGTGATCATGCGGTGCACTGTTTGTGTGTGTGTTACCTGCCTGTATTCACAAAGGATAAAATCTTGGTATTGTTATCATGATAACACTCATGATCTCACTCACTCTTTTTTGTATCATACATGCTCTCCAACCATTACAACATGCAAGTGTGTGTATTTTCCAGTGACAGTAACACTCAATATGAAAATTGGGGACACGTGATGACGTGTCACAGAGGTTCCCCTCAACTCTTCTCTCAAACTGGTTTGTCAACTATGAGAGCACAGCCAAGGCAGTAATCTACTAAATGACTTACACCAATTAATGCAACCCTAGTCAATCATTCAATTATAGAATGAATTAAGGTTCAAATGGGGATGAGTGGCATCCTTGATAGCCTTATAAAAGTCAGTCCTGGACAAACGCTGTGATCGGAGATGTTAGGGATGCAGACTTAACAGCGTTTGTGTCTACCTGTTAAACTTCTATTCCTTGTTCTTATTATTTGATATAAGTGATATAGGGTAGAGCGAAAACATCAGCAAGGAGAGCTCTTGAGGTTTATCGATTGAGATAAATAGCCATATAAAAATGAAGGTAAATCGAGGCATGGAGCTCCCAGAAGACTTCTGGATACCCGTTGCTCTGGACACTAATAACATCACGGCACTCAGTCCCTTCCTGGTGCCCCAGGACCACTTAGGGGGCTCGGGCACTTTCTATGCAATGGCAGCATTCATGTTCTTCGTTTTCACGGTCGGCACTGCCATCAACGCCCTCACCATTGCATGCACCATCCAGTACAAGAAGCTGCGGTCCCACCTCAACTACATCCTGGTGAACTTGGCTGTGGCGAACCTTCTTGTGGCCTGTGTGGGCTCCTTCACCGCCTTCTGCTCCTTTGCAAACAGATATTTCATCTTTGGACCACTTATGTGCAAGATTGAGGGTTTTACGGCAACACTTGGTGGTAAGACAAACTCTGAGACACAGGTTTATTAGATTATGATACTTGAGTTTTTATGAGCTAAACCTTGGTTTTAATCCTACTTTATATCATTCCAGGTATGGTCAGTCTGTGGTCTCTAGCTGTGGTAGCTTTTGAAAGATGGTTGGTCATCTGCAAGCCACTTGGTAACTTTGTTTTCAAGCCCGACCACGCTATAGCTTGCTGTGTGTTCACCTGGATATTTGCACTGATTGCCTCAGTTCCTCCACTGTTCGGATGGAGCAGGTAAGCGACAGAAAACCAGCCTACCCACTACAACTCATCTCACCCACAATGGATACACCCACAATGCTTTTGTGATGATCGCTCTAGGTACATCCCCGAAGGCCTGCAGTGCTCCTGTGGTCCAGACTGGTACACCACAAACAACAAATACAACAATGAATCCTATGTGATGTTCCTCTTCGGCTTCTGCTTCGCTGTTCCCTTCACCACCATCGTCTTCTGCTACTCACAGCTGCTCATCACACTGAAAATGGTGAGGCGAAAAATGTAACAACATCAAGCTCAAATGTAGTTTTGAGACGACATCATTTTTTACACGTGACGCTGAAAAAGTCTGCTCAAGATTGAGCAATATCATAGAGATATATATTTATTTGAATGCATGTCTTCTTATGTCTTCTCAAGGATGGAGTTTATCAGAACAAATCTATCATCCCAGAATACTTACATACATACATGTGCAGGCACCGCTATCAGTGCTGACGTAGTAAGAACTCCTCTCTCCTTCAACAGGCAGCGAAGGCCCAAGCTGAGTCTGCCTCCACCCAGAAGGCAGAGCGGGAGGTGACCAGGATGGTGGTCGTCATGGTGCTGGGCTTCCTTGTGTGCTGGATGCCTTACGCCTCCTTTGCCCTGTGGGTTGTGAATAACCGCGGGCAAACGTTCGACCTGAGGCTGGCGACCATACCTTCCTGCTTTTCGAAGGCCTCTACAGTCTACAACCCATTGATCTACGTCGTCTTAAATAAACAGGTCCGTTCAGTGTTGTAAAGAACAACTCATCACTTTTAATTTCACAAAAAGTACAGATTTCAGGTACTTGTACTTTATTCATTACTTACCATTTTGTACAGTTTTATACTTCCACACCACTACATCTCAGAGGACATTAATTATACTTTAGGAGCATCAATTATACTTGTTAATCAACTACATCGCCTGACAACTTCAGTTACTAGTTACTTTCCAGTGAAAACCACGTGTTTCCTAATGTGGTACTGACATGATTTTGAATGTGAGTGGACTGAAAAAGACTCTCCTACTTATTGAGATAAAAAAAAACCTCTCTTGGATTAGTGGATGAATGTATTGTCACAGAGCTAAAAATAGGCATGGCTTTCGGAGTTCATGAAAAGTTGTCTACGGCTTGTTGAAACTACGGTGCTGTTGATTCAACAACCCGTCAGCACAGTAACATTTAGGAGTTTAAATAAGCTCAACCTTAAACATCGATCAGTAAAATGTGAATACACATCACATACCATATTATTATTATGATATGTTAAGTACGTTTGACCAATTATACTCAAATACTTTTACTGAAGTAATGTTTTGAATGCAGGACTTTTACTTGTAGATGTTATCTCAGCGTGGTATCACTGCCTTTACTTAAGTAAAGGATCTGAATAGTTCACCCCTCCTAGCCCTACCCTAACCCCCCCATGAATTCAGCCACTAGATTGTGCAAGTTTTTGTTCGTAGAAAACGATCCCACTGAAAATTGGCTTATAAGCTTACAGTAGCTCAGTCCGTAGGGACTTAACTTGGGGAACCGATGGCCGCAGGTTCAAGTCCCACTTGGACCAAAAAAATTATGATGTGGACTAGTAGTTGGAGAATGCTAGTTCACATCATGAGCATTGCCAAGGTGCCCTTGAGCAAGGCACCGACCCCAAACACTGCTCATTGGGCACCGTAGCATATGTGGAAGCCCCTTCACTTATCTCGTCTATACATTGGATTGGGGTGTGCACCTGTGAGTGTAATGCGAGTGGAAAAAACAGAAATTCCCTTAATAATAGTACAATCAATAAAGTATCCTCCATGGGGCCTGTATTGATACAACCATTGGAGTGTGTCAGAGTACAGTTTGAAGTACTACACCCGTTGGCTTCAATGGTACATTTAGCTTTTATCTCTCAGATAAATGGAGAAAAAGAAGCAAGATGCCAGATTTTGCACTAGAGCTGCAATGATTAGTAGAAAATTATTCACCAGCTACTCAATAAATTGTTTCATTCAGTTTTAAGTAAAAAATGTCAAACATTTGCTATATTTGCAAATATAAGAATTTGCTGCTTTTCATTTATACCAGTAAATGGAGTGTCTTTGAGTTTTGGACTGTTGGTTGGACAAAGGAACGATTTGAAGCAGCACTTCGGGCTCTGGGAGGTTGTGATGAGCAATTATTAGACGTTTTATTGACTAATAATGCTTAACATAATAAGCATTTACACTGATAATTAAAATATTGGTTAGTTGCAAAAGAGACTTTTTGATGTCTTGTTGTCTCTACAGCATCAATGTAATTAACTTCAACAAACTGTCTTTTCCCTTTCAGTTCCGTTCATGCATGATGACGATGCTCGGGATGAGTTCAGGTGAGGAGGAGTCCTCAACATCACAGTCGGTGACTGAAGTCTCCAAAGTTGGACCTGCTTAGACCCAACACTGTGACTGCTGACTTCTCTGCCACTAATGATTGTGCGTTGTAAATAAGAATAAATGGATGAGTATTTTGCCATATGAAAAGATGTATACTGTACATGCAATGTTGCAACTCAAGTAAGAAATCCTACTGTCTGCAAAGTGAAAAATAAAATAAAAATGACAAACAAGTATATTGTTCAAGTCTAACTGTTTCTTTAAAAACATACTGTATATAATGTGAGGTGATGGTAAAACCTAGACAGCAGGCTGACCTCCTGAACATCACTGATGATCAGATTAAGTGTCAGACGAACTACGGCAGGAGGTAATGAGATGAACCCTGACAGTTCTGGTACTGAGAGACTTAGCTCTTTGTTAGTTATGTTGTCGTTAATCCCCCCTTGAGCCAATTAAGTTTAGCTGGAGTAATATTCAAAGATCCTATAAATACGGCATTAACCCCTCCATCAGAGAGAGACAAGCCTCAGTTTGAAGACACACAGGACATCGGTGTTACTTGAAATTAGATGTCAGTTATTCTTCTTCCTTTTTTTATTTGAAAAAAAAAAAAAAAAAATGAGGGGTAATCGTCCGGTAGAGTTCCCAGAAGACTTCTGGATCCCCATCCCTCTGGACACCAACAACATCACATCCCTCAGCCCGTACCTGGTTCCCCAGGATCACTTAGCGAGCCCTGGCATCTTTTATTCCATGTCAGCATTCATGCTCTTCCTATTTGTGGCCGGTACAGGCATTAACACCATCACTATCGCATGTACTGTTCAGTACAAGAAGCTCCGGTCTCACCTGAACTACATCCTGGTCAACTTGGCCATTGCGAACCTCCTCGTCTCCGTCGTGGGCTCCTTCACCTGCTTCTACTGCTTTGCCTTCAGATACATGATTCTTGGGACACTGGGGTGCAAGATTGAAGGATTTACAGCAACTGTTGGTGGTAAGGATTCTAACCAAATGTACAAGATTGCTGCTTATGTGTGCTGTGATGTGTGCATGATTTTGGTTGGTTATCTTGTGTTAAAACTCTATCCTTTTTTTGGAACTGGGATCTTTCTTGCAACCCCACTGTACTGTTTTAATTGTCAGCCGAAACAGCTTCAAATAGCACAATGCCGAACGAAGCTATTATGTAAAATTGTGTGTTTGAACCATCAGCATAATGGTATTACATGTCAACATGTATATATATATCAATACATGTTTATGAGAAAACGGTGACATTTTATTTCTTTTTAACAGCAATTGGAGTATTTTTGTGAACCAGGAACAACACTTTGAACTTCGCTTTCTCACCCTGCACAGTTTCTTCCCTATTAGTTTCCTGTAGATTTAAGAAGTGGGGTGTTTTTATCAATCTCAAAGCAATGGTGGCTCTGCTAAATTGTTGAACTTTCACCTTCATGTCCTGGTCATGACAGCAGCATAAAACATTTCACAGAAAGTAACATGCAACAAACTACAAATAAAGAGCATCAACTTTTACGTAAAAGAAACAAGCAACAGACAAGAAGCAAATTATATCAAGACAATTGATTTACCAGTGCCCAGTGACAGGACGTGCATGCAATGTTCAAATAGTCCTTAACCATATTTTCTGACATACTTGTCAAGTAATAATATTTGAGGTGTCTCTATAGCTCACACCAAGATGAGGGCACACAAACTTTAAAAGCACTTTCCCTGAAGACAGCGCAAATTCAAAGAATGGAGCACATAATTTGTCCGCATGGCCGAAGGTAACCTAAAATTCTCGGACAAAAGAAAAAAGACGATTCCTTTTCGAACTTAAAACTAAATATTCCCCATATTACAGATATGGCAAACGCTTTTAAATGCAAATGCAGTCCAATGAAAATAAGAAATATGTCATCAAAAGGGATAATCACAGATTTTAGCAAACACAGCTGTAAAACAAAACTATTGCAATCTCTACTTTCTAATATTTTAGCCTCTATTACAGCTATACTGTGACAGTTCCCTCACTGATTGTCAGCTGTTGTGTAAGTCTTTTGTATCTCTTCTGTCTTGTTGCAGGTATGGTCAGCCTGTGGTCTCTCGCTGTGGTAGCATTTGAGAGATGGCTCGTGGTCTGCAAGCCACTCGGAACCTTTATCTTCAAGCCGCAGCATGCTATCGCTTGCTGTGCAATGACTTGGGTCTTTGCTTTGTGTGCTGCCGTTCCTCCTCTGGTTGGATGGAGTAGGTCAGTGTATAAAGACCAAACACACAACAGTGTTTATATGGTTTTAATACTTGGTATAGTAATCCAATTATTTTGAGAAAATGTACAAATGGTGCATCTGACTTTTTTAAATTCCATAATCTTTAAGAACAAATCTTTTCTAACTCGTATAAGAGCTCTTATAAGGATAATGAGTGACATTTATCCCCTGCCCCTTATTCCAAACCACACCAGCACGTACATAACGTATGGCTACAGTACTGATTCAGTGTCTGTCTCTCCAGGTATATCCCAGAGGGCATGCAGTGCTCCTGTGGACCGGACTGGTACACAACTGACAACAAGTTTAACAATGAGAGCTATGTGATGTTCCTCTTCTGCTTCTGCTTCGCTGTCCCTTTCTCCACCATCGTTTTCTGCTACTCACAGCTGCTCCTCATACTGAAATCGGTAGGTCTCAGGTTACCAAGGTTGATTTCATGATTGCAGATAGGGATAAAATCTCACCTGATTTCATAGAGCTGAGGCCAACCACTCGTATGTACTTCTCCGTCAACAGGCAGCGAAGGCCCAAGCCGAGTCTGCCTCCACCCAGAAGGCAGAGCGGGAGGTGACCAGGATGGTGGTGGTCATGGTGCTGGGCTTCCTTGTGTGCTGGATGCCTTACGCCTCCTTTGCCCTGTGGGTGATCAACAATCGGGGGCAACCCTTCGACCTGAGACTGGCCACCATACCCTCCTGTCTGTCTAAAGCCTCCACGGTCTACAACCCAATGATCTACATCCTCCTCAACAAACAGGTTAATTCATTCACTCTGATATGAACGTTATTTGTAGACAGGAGGGTAACTTTGCATCCACTCAACTGAACTGAGGCTGAACTGAGATTAAACACAGTGACAAAACAAGAAAGAGCTTGCTTTACGTGGACTTTATCACTGGCCAGTGGCGCCCTCTAATGGTGATTTTAAAAACATACACCAAGCTTGCTCCATCCTCGGAGGGAAAACCTGACACGCACATTAACATTAATACTTCAGATTTTCAGTCCTGGTAACACTTTATTATAACCATAATTAATACATGTATACTTAATTAAACTTTAGTTAAAAGTTACTCGACTGTTAACAAACAATTGGTTGTTAATAAACTTTTTTTGTATTTATATGTATTTAATAACTATTCACAAAATATTGTCAACATCAGTTGCAATACAATAAAGAAATAAACAAGAAATTATTCAAAGATGCACTTCTAGGAATTGTAGTTTACATCATTGAAAAAAAAATACCAACAGAATAGGAAGAAAGAGCAGCTACGATGCTCAGATGAGGGCTTGAAAATTTGTTTCTATTTTTTCTTTTATTCTTTATCGACTGTGATATGTTGTGGCTTCTTTCTTGTGACAAATGTACTTATTGTAAGTCGCTTTGGATAAAAGCCCTAAATGTGAATGTAACAGTCTTAACTTGCTATGGTGTCACTCTGCGCCAGCATTTCCGGCTGGGCCCCTGTCCCCGCCCTGAAAACATTCTCCTTCAGGCTGTCCTAAGCTGTGCTAATAGTAGAAACAACACCAACAATCCCCCAGTGCTCGAGCCTCCCAGTCCGGGCTGCTAGCTGCAACACTGAATAAGCTAACTAGCTAACAGTGGCTACAGTTAGCAGCAGCTAGCAGTTACTCTGATAATAAGCTGTCCCCTATTTGTTTGTTTGAGTATGACTTCAACAGGTGACCAATTTTCACTTATTGCACCTTTAATAAGTTGTTTATAAAGCATTTCATTGTTTATACACAATGAAATAACTTTTAATTATCTATGATGTTTATTATGAAGTATTACCTTAAGTCTTTATTGATTTGGATTACATGGACAAATACTGTATATCAGCAGAAGTCACCAGATGTACTTTTACGGCATACATCTTCAAAGGGAATTGTCTTGCAGAGTTACACACAATGATATAAAGACACAAATGTTCTTCTGTTGTTTTTCTCTTTCAGTTCCGCATATGTATAAGGCAAATGCTGGGGATGAGCGGAGGAGAAGATGACGAGTCATCAACAAGTACATCAACCACTGAGGTCTCTAAAGTTGGACCTTCTTAGTTAAAATCAAGAGTTACATATTGTAAATAACGCTGAATGGAAAAAAAAATATGACAAATGGATTATTGTTATTGATTATTGTCACACATGAGGAGTTATATGCAAAAAAAAATAGAATCAAAAATGGAGAAATGAATATTTGCTGCCCGTGAATATTTGTGTCATTGCAAGGCGATTCAGTTTAGATGTACATGGTAAAAGTACATATGTCTAAGACTTGATTTCCATTTAAAAATCTTGTTTTTATTACAAGATACGAAGATGTCTGAGTCAGGTCACAGAAAACCCATAGTAGTTTTTACTCAATTAGCCTTGGGAAGCAAGGACTGTAACGTGTATTCGACATTTTTGTGAATGAGTTGTACTGCATGTGCATGTATACAACCTGCAACTTAAACGAGAATCAATAAACAGTTGAGCTACAACTTTGCAGCTTACGTCTGTGCTTGAGAAACAACTGCAGACAATGTCGGCAAAGACTCTGGGATCAGCTGATCAGATAGTTTGTGAGATTAGTAGGGTTTACCTCTGAAAAAGCAAAGCCCCCAGATTTCTGCTTTGTCTACAATCCCTGGATTCAATTTGGTGTTCAACAAAGCCCCCAAGCAGCGTCATTTCCCTCCAGCACACTGTGAATGTTTTGAAACTGAACGCTGTGGTATTAAGTGGAGTAATCCCTAACTTATCCTTCTTATCTATATTAATCAATTACACTCATCAGTCATTAATCAGTATTTGAAAGCATTACATTCAAAACACAGGCACAATAGAAGTAATTTGATTAGTGGTCTCAGCCTTTTTGACCCTCATGTATGTTACAGAACATCAGCAGTAAGGACAAGAAACAATATGACAGACAAGATAATGAAGAA
Organism: Lagodon rhomboides; assembly: GCA_039737535.1. Classification (NCBI taxonomy): domain Eukaryota; kingdom Metazoa; phylum Chordata; class Actinopteri; order Spariformes; family Sparidae; genus Lagodon; species Lagodon rhomboides. Next base: position 9,622,749 of record CM077785.1, on the reverse strand, counting down.
AACACAACATACAAAACGTATTACCATTTCAGAGTGTTAGTACAGGTATGTAAATGTTAAACCGGCATTATTCACACTAAATCTTTCCATTTGATCGGGATGCTGAGAAGATTGAGAAGAAGGCTACAACTAGATGTTATGGAGATGAGTGATGGGATCACCAACAAACCGTTGGCCTCTTTGCATCATGCAAACACAAGACAAATTGGTGGAGAGGTGAAGACCTGGTACGAAGACCTCGTACCAGGTCTACACCTCTCCACCAATTTGTCCAATGATATATGGTTAAAGAAAAAACAAATCTGCCGCTGTCCCATCTGAACACCGTCTGTCCATCTGGCACCGCCGCTATTGTCGGTAGATCTATCGAATCTGTGTAAAATGAACAATCAATAAATTCAGGTACATACAACATACACAGTGGTGTAAAGCTGTCTTTGTCAGTCCTGGTCATGGGGGCCTCAAGCGAGCCCTGCCTGTTTTAGATGTTTCCCTGCCAATTCACACCTGATTCAAATGAACGGGTTGTTATCAGGCTTCAGGAGAGCTTGATGATGAGCTGTTCACTTGAATCAGGTGTGTTTGAGCATGAAACATCCAAAACATGGGAGCAGGGCAGGAGGCAGAGCCAGCCCTAGGCATAGGCTGTACAGGCGAATGCTAAGGGCGCCGTCATCCATGGGGGCGCTGCAAACGGGGGAGTAAAAAAAGAAAATAAAAAAAAAAAACTATTTTTTACCAGTGCTATTACTACTATTATTTCGAAATATGATGTAAGCCCTCAGCAACATAACTTCATAGCAAAGTCTGATATACCCATGGAGAGGCCTTTTTCTGGGTCCCTGCCTCGTTACACTGTACCTGCCCTCTGTGAGGGAGGTTCGAGACCCAAGCTGCCTGAACCTGACCGGACCGTGGCCCCAAGACCAAGACAGATTCAGAGACAGAGATTAATAATACTGTAGTGGAACCACAAGGTGGTTATATGACAGACAAGATAAGTATATATATATATATATATATATATATATATATATATATATATATATATATATCTTTCATAAATCAATCAATTTTCATACACTCACACAGAAACTGCATGTGTGTATTCAAGATTTTATTTCTTTATAGTCCAAAATATCATGCCCAAAAAAAATATGTATATACATATGTATATACATAAGATATATATATATATATATATATATATATATATATATATATGTGTGTGTGTGTGTGTGTATATATATATATATATATATATATATATATATATATATATATATATATATATATATATATATATATACACACACACACATATATATATATATATATATATATATATATATATATATATATATGTGTGTGTGTGTATATATATATATATATATATGTGTGTGTGTATATATATATATATATGTGTGTGTGTGTATATATATATATATATATATATATATATATATATATATATATATATATATATATATATATATATATATATATACACACACACACACACACATATATATATATATATATATATATATATATATATCTTATGTATATACATATGTATATACATATTTTTTTGGGCATGATATTTTGGACTATAAAGAAATAAAATCTTGAATACACACATGCAGTTTCTGTGTGAGTGTATGAAAATTGATTGAGAAATTGACTGCGATGTAAGGGGGCACCAGCTGAAATCTTGCCTAAGGCGCCAAATTGGTCATGGCAGTGGTAGGAGGCCTCTAGGAACGGCACTGAAAAGCACCTGAGTAAAGGATAAAAGTCTGACACTCAGCCTACAGATGGCGCCATACTTCAAAACGAACACGCCTGATACACACCAGTCACTATGTGGTCGAGGGAATCTGTCAGTCATTCTTACCTGTTGCCCACAACGCTGCAGGTATGTGGTTCACTACTTTACTCCCCAAACAAAGCAGAAACTAAAAGACTTTATCCTGAAGGGTTTAAACTAAGATAAACTGGCAGATGAACACACACACACACACACACACACGTGCGCCACCTTTGTATGAAATGTAAGTGGGACTAATTTCAATATGCGTCCAGTTTGATATATATCAGTGTTACTATAAATCACACTTTGAAGTAGTTACATGCAGTTGTTGTCTTCAAACGCGTCAACACGATAAGCTAAAGATGATTATCTTAATAGGATTACCAATTAACCTGGGACACACACATTGGCAAGGGGTTGGCAGGGATCAAAGGTTTAAGTGAATCATCTCTACTAAAAGGAAATATCATCTTAATTACAGCAAAACACTTTATCTGATCTGAAACACTTTCCTTCCTCATCCCTGTCACGACCTGCTACTGTACCAGAACAACATATGCACAGAAATCTGAGAATAGGATTATTACCTGATGTAAAGTGAACACAAGCCCATGTGAGAAGAAATGGTGGACTCTGTTCACCCTACACCAGTGTAATCAATTACAGTCGCTACACATTTAGATCACCTGCTGTTCAAATGGAGACTGTACAACCTCCTTGTGTCCTGGTCAGGGTGAACTTGGAGAATCTCGTTGGTAGTCGAGAGCAAATCCGAGTTCTGCTAGTAGTGAACTTTTACAAAAAATGAATAGTTCAGAACTAGCGGAATTCCAGACATACCCTCGAAACATCACAGCATCACATCGAAAGTCAGATTCAATAGGTTCAACTCCACCTGCATGATCAGGGAATTAACATAACGATACAGAAAGAACACTCTCCCCTAAGACATTTATAACTTAACAATTAAAGAAAAAGCTTCGTTTTTGTCAAAAGGAGCATTAAAGCCGCTAAATGCAAATTCACAAAATAGTCAAACATTTTAAAAATACCAGTTAGATACTAATATAGATAGAAACATATTTGATAATAAAGGAAAATGTAAGAAAAGTTTACAGATTTCTTGACTTCCAGGATCCCCTCCGCTTCTTGATGTGCTTGAAGTCCTCGTCCCACACAGAGTTCTCATCAAATCTGAGGGGCCAGCTACCTGTGCAAGAAGCGGACTCCACAACAGAATCAACAGATTAAATTAACCACTATAGCAGCTTTTGTCGACCTCTACTTTTCCTGAGATGAACTGTCGTTCCGGAGAGATTAACCTGTTATTGAGCTAGCATGCCAGAAGTAATTACTGTACTCTGTGTTAATCCGTTTTGTGGAGGAGCCTGCGTCGTCCGTATAATCTGCTTTGGTCTACTGGGACATTCACCTTAATTTCCCGAGTTCCGCTGAGACGTTCAATATCTGTTACAAACAGCTGCTACTCTAATTTCTTAAGCTAGATAAATCCACACTGTGTCAGTTCAATCAATGTGATGTCAATGCTCATCAATAATATTATTAATTATGTTAAAATTCTACCCAATTTGAGACACAGGGGAAGTCTCGAAGTCCAGAAGTCTTCCGTGTTTGGTCTTCACACATTCTATCTGAACAGGACACAGTCACGGTCTATTGCTCGAACTTGGAGAACTAATTTCTGAGTCACATCTCGACAGCAAAGACACTTAGATCATTTGTCATGCACAGGATAGTTGTTAAGGGACCCCCTTCTTCTTCTTCCACACTCAGATAAGATGAATTCAATGCTTTTTCGGATTGATTTCATGTGGAACAAGGGAACGTTTCCCATTACATGCAGACAAAATCCCCTGAAAAGTTCCTCACCGGAAAAACTTTTTTTTTTTGTGTAGCATAAAGGGAGTATTGCTTGCATTTCGTTGTGCAACCCTGTGTTGTAGAATGACAAAAAGGTGAAGCTTGAACCTTGCACTGGACCTTTTGGAAGCTACCTCGTTGCCAGCACCTGTTAAGCTTGGACCCAATAAGTGTACGGGTCTCAGTTAATTGTTGAAAGTAAGGATGTTGACTCTGGAAGTGCACATTGTTCTAGCCTATCGCAGCTTACTAGCTGTTGTTAGCCATGTATTTGTGTTCATATAGCTACAGATATGATATCAACACTCCAACAAGGTCTTCCTTCGTGGACTACTGATCGGAGGGGTATCAGCCATACATATGAAGCAGAGGAGTTAAAGTGCAGTATGATTGAAACAAACTTGGTTCTTTAAATGTGTCATCCGAGCACGTGTAACAGAAAAGTGTTTCTGTTCCAAATGGCCACGACAATGGCAGGATGTAAAGGTTGCCATCATGGACTCCTCCTGGCTGCGTTCCGCTGGCTGCTGATATGACCTCTAGCTTTCTGTGTCTTTTTATGTTTTAGTGGTCTCTACAGGATGAACAAATGACAATAAGAGCGCATGCTTCCGGATATACAGCCTCTCCTTGAAAACGAACTGAATGCATGATTTAAATGGCCTTTTTAATTAAAGTAGAAAGCAGCACGTGCTGGCACTTATCTCAGATTCCAAGAGTGGTTACTCTTATCCCCTTAAGGCGTCCCCTTGAGAATACCCAGAACTGATGAGATTTGGACGGATGCACCTTCCGCTCACACTGTCACACCGCCCAAAATGTGTGCATAGCGGATGTGTCAGAAATTCACAACTGAAAATACATATATCCTGAAAACCATAACCAAAATGAAGCCTGTGCTTAGGAATAAACCACAACGATTAATACAAACAGCAATAAGACTTAATGGACTCCATGAAGAGTGGCCCTTAAACCTTGCCATGACCATATTGACCTACGTGTTGTAGGGTCAAGAAAATTACCCTATATTCTGAGGTGAACTGTTATTTCTGGTAGGATTAAAGGTGACTGACTTCCTTCAAGAACTGCTGTCCGCTAATGCCCACACGAATACCTCAGGATCCAACCATCTGGACCATCATGACACACATAATATGAAATGTAATTGATATGCACAGTTCTGCTGTATTTGTTTTAATTTTCAAAATTAACTTAATATCAAGAAACACATGCCATTCCTGATATAAGTGTCCGGATGTGGAGTTATTGTTATTGTAGTTCTAATAAACAGATTTTTTTTTCTTTGCAGGACTCCATGAAGGAAAATGATGGCACCAAATTTACGTGTAAGCCGAAGGTCTAGCGGTTAATCCCCATTTGGATGGAGTTGACAGCAATCCGCTTTCAAGCAAGATTATTAGGTCATTTTGTGTCTTACCCTGATAAGCTGATAATTAATACAGTTGAAAATAAGTTTGCTTACATCCCTGCCAAGCGGAGCACCCCGGCTGTAATTTGATTGTGACATAATCCCATCTAAAGTCCCTGAAGTGTAAGTATAAAAGCAAAAATCGTGTGACACCAGTCACCAGAGGAGGCTGCGAGTGACGAGAAAGCACCTTAAGATCAAAATGGCAGAGGAGTGGGGTAAACAGGTGTTTGCTGCCAGGCGCTACAATGAAGACACAACAAGGGGATCCGTGTTCGTTTACACAAACAGCAATCATACAAAAGGTAAAGTACTATCATTTATTATTTATTTGATAATTTAATGGTCATGTTACAGTCATTATAGTAATTGTTGGAGCTCATGAGTTTTGCTGATGAATATTGTACAGTGTCAGACATACATCAGACATCTCATTTTATTGATCATTGAGATATAGTACCTGCAGTCTTCCCATGAATTAAAAAGCTTTGCTGTTCAGAACTCAAAAAAATCCTTTCACATTGACCCACATCAGATTCAATCAGTTGGCTGATGAGGAATTTACATCTTATTGTACAAAACAGCTTCAAAATGACAAGGAATTTGACATTTGTCTAATTCTCATCCCCGCACAGATTACATCAAATTAGATACCATATACGTAATGATAATAATATATAACTGCTGCTGATATTGCTCCCGAGACCCTACAAAACTACACAATGTAGACTTGTGAGATGATATTGTTTTGTTTCGTTTTCCCCAGATCCCTTCGAGGGTCCCAATTACCACATCGCTCCACGATGGGTTTACAACCTTGCCACACTCTGGATGTTTATTGTCGTCATCCTATCAGTCTTCACCAATGGTCTTGTGTTGGTGGCCACGGCAAAGTTCAAGAAACTCCGACACCCTCTGAACTGGATCTTAGTCAATCTCGCAATTGCTGATCTTGGAGAGACAGTTTTTGCCAGCACCATCAGTGTATGCAACCAGTATTTTGGTTACTTCATTCTTGGACACCCAATGTGCATCTTTGAGGGCTACACTGTCTCAACTTGCGGTAAGTGGTCACAGTTTTTTCTCCTTGATGGATTCTTGGTGCTGCATCCAGCTTTGAGTTAAGTACTGAATATCCCGTTTCCTTACACAGGAATTACTGCTCTCTGGTCCCTGACCATCATCTCCTGGGAGAGGTGGATAGTTGTGTGCAAACCTTTTGGAAACGTCAAATTTGATGAAAAATGGGCCATAGGTGGAATAGTGTTCTCCTGGGTCTGGTCAGCAGCGTGGTGTGCTCCCCCCGTCTTTGGATGGAGCAGGTAGGCTAATGTTACTCTTAAAAGACCTGTGTTTTGTATTTTTCAATTGGAAACATAAACTTAACATCTTCTTGCATCAGGTACTGGCCCCATGGACTGAAGACTTCCTGTGGACCTGATGTATTCAGTGGCAGCGAGGACCCTGGCGTCCAGTCCTACATGATTGTTCTTATGATCACATGTTGCATCATTCCTCTGGCTATCATCATCTTATGCTACCTTGCAGTCTGGTTGGCTATCCGTGCAGTAAGTTATCTTCCTGCAGTTTTATACTGTATATAAAGTAGACCACAGCTTGAGACTCAGACTGGGTTGTTTTGTCCATCACAGGTTGCCATGCAGCAGAAAGAGTCAGAGTCAACCCAGAAAGCTGAGAGAGAAGTATCCAGGATGGTTGTCGTCATGATCTTTGCATATATCTTTTGTTGGGGTCCCTACACCTTTTTTGCCTGCTTTGCTGCTGCTAACCCCGGATATGCCTTCCATCCCCTGAGTGCTGCCCTACCTGCATACTTCGCCAAGAGCGCCACCATCTACAACCCAATTATCTATGTCTTCATGAACCGACAGGTGGGTAATATTGATCACATTTATTTGCCTAAATAATTTGTGTGTTTTACATTTGTAAAATACTTTTTTCCCCCCCTTTTTTCTTCGATATCAGTTTCGTACATGCATCATGAAGCTCTTTGGCAAAGAAGTGGATGATGGCTCTGAAGTATCCACATCAAAGACGGAAGTCTCCTCTGTGGCTCCAGCATAAACCTCCATGTTCCATGAGTGTGCTCCATGAGGGCCATTCTGATTTGTACAGTAAATATTTATTTATTTATTAATTTTTTTTTTAGTAAATATAGCTTTCCGGCAAATAAAAAAAGAAACAAAAAAAATATATATAAAGAAAATTGTGTGATAATATCATGTTCTTCTATTGGATCTACATGAATAAAAAAAAAATCAAACACATGAAAGGTTATCTTTTGGTGATTCTTTTATCGAATGGTTCAGAGCAAGAACCTTGACCATTGTCAGTGGTGGTGTTACTGTTTGGCAGAGAGACATGACAAACACTTGAATAGCCTATTTCTTTTTTTATAAAGAGGACTGTGGAGCAGCTCACGATTGAACATCTTGGTAGAAGTGCTCCAGTAGAAACCTACAGGGGGGTGACATAGTATCAATCATGTACAGTGGCTTGATTGACTTTTAAAATCTATTCGGGGTCTCTGGGCTTATTGAGACTTGGAGCCATTTTATGTTTTTTTTTTGTTTTTACAGGTCCCATTTACGTATGTTGATTAGGAGAATGCTGCAACACTGTTTTGCTCCAAAGCTCCAGAAATGTTTTGTGGACCCTAAAAAAAACATCACCTGACTTTCCATCAGAATGGAGGTAGACAAGGACTGAATTTTCAATTTTTGGTTGGACTTTTCCTTTAACAAATATGTGGGGTGGTTTCTCTGAGTGGAAACTGTACTTGATGATAGCACTGACACGCCGGATTAAACCATTATAGCAGTGTTGGCCAACCTCTGCACTCCCCTGAAGTGAACTGACCCTTTGGGGAGATTAAAATGTTATAGTCAACATGCTGCAGTAATTGGACAACCTGAGGTGTCCCTCTTAAGTCACTTGGTATGTGGAGCTGTGAGAAATCTTTGCCTGCCAGAACAGGAGACACTGCTCCAACTGCTGAATACCCAAATGTATAAACACACACAAATCTTTGGGAAAAAGTTGACAAACCTCAACTTTACCAATTTATTGGGGCCAAGTCAACCAACATGCTATTGTTTTGTCAGTGTGGCCTTCATCAGAGCATGGAGGAAAATGGAAGTCATGTCAATTATAAACAGGAGTTGGCAGGGGACTGGCTTAAAGGGTTACATAGTAATTAACTTCTTAGGGTCCCATCTACAGTAAATCTTCTCTTGACAATGACTGAAAATGGGTTGAATGGTAAATCCCATACAAAGTTTACAGGTTCTGTGATATATATTCCATGTTTCCAAATTTGGAAATGTGATCAGAGAAAGTATTAGAAACTGAAACCATCAGTCAGTCCAGAAGGTGTCATAGTGTCAACATTATGCATCACTTTAATAAGTTAAATGTTGTTAAGAAAGACACCATAAAACATCATCACACTGCATGGTCCAAAGATAAAAAAGAGAATGTGTTCACCAGCATGCAATCTGAATTGAAGATTGCAGTGCAGATGACTTTGAAGTTATTTTGTTTGTATCTTTTCACATTCTTAAAAACAGTGGTGAATCTATTCAGATCTGTCCCTTAAACAAAAACATTTAAAGTAAGTAAGTAACATTTGGTATGTGGTCCTAAACCAAAGAACTCAAGAAAATGATTTTTTGTTTTTGATGATGGTACTGAAAGGTCAGAGCACCACCAAAGTTATTAGAGCCACAACTGTCTGAATAAAAATCAAAACAAAACTCAAAATCAGAGTTTTTGAGATATTTCAGTCAGAACGAGACTGGAGGACCAACAGACCGTATAAAGTCTTGGGCCTCAAAATCGTATTTAGATAAAGCACTTGTTTTAATCTATTTGGTAACTTCCCAACACTAATTAAAACATTGCACAACACCTTATTCTGTCAGGGTCAGCTACACAACACCAGCATGGAGCTGATACTAATTCTGTGTCTTCTGTCAGGTCACTGAACTTTGATAGATACCACATATATTTTGTTTCAGGTCCTGCCTAGAATGCCTCACTATATCATATATCTTTTCGTGCTGCCTGCCATATTAACAAATGACCTGAACTACTTGAAAAGCGGATTATTTGTTAATGCACGATTCCTAACAATCTATTTTGTTGCATTTGATTCACTAACACTTCAGATTTTAGCCTATACCAAATTATTATTATTATTATTATTATTATTATTATTATTATTATTATTATTATTATTATTAAACCTTTCCATGACGATATGACGTGTTGTAGGGTCAAGAAAATTACCCTATATTCTGAGGTGAACTGTTATTTCTGGTGGGATTAAAGGTGACTGACTTCCTTCAAGAACTGCTGTCCGCTAATGCCCACACGAATACCTCAGGATCCAACCATCTGGACCATCATGACACACATAATATGAAATGTAATTGATATGCACAGTTCTGCTGTATTTGTTTTAATTTTCAAAATTAACTTAATATCAAGAAACACATGCCATTCCTGATATAAGTGTCCGGATGTGGAGTTATTGTTATTGTAGTTCTAATAAACATATTTTTTTTTCTTTGCAGGACTCCATGAAGGAAAATGATGGCACCAAATTTACGTGTAAGCCAAAGGTCTAGCAGTTAATCCCCATTTGGATGGAGTTGACAGCAATCCGCTTTCAAGCAAGATTATTAGGTCATTTTGTGTCTTACCCTGATAAGCTGATAATTAATTCAGTTGAAAATAAGTTTGCTTACATCCCTGCCAAGCGGAGCACCACGGCTGTAATTTGATTGTGACATAATCCCATCTAAAGTCCCTGAAGTGTAAGTATAAAAGCAAAAATCGTGTGGCACCAGTCACCAGAGGAGGCTGCGAGTGACAAGAAAGCACCTTAAGATCAAAATGGCAGAGGAGTGGGGTAAACAGGTGTTTGCTGCCAGGCGCTACAATGAAGACACAACAAGGGGATCTGTGTTCGTTTACACAAACAGCAATCATACAAAAGATAAAATGCTATCATTCATTTTTTTTACATTGTTTCTCTAAAAAGGCCAATAAAGCAAATTTTCTTGTACCTGACAAGTTTCGGCTACCTTGCCTCTGTAGCCTTCATCAGAGGTGTCACGTGATGTTGGTGTGACGTCGTCTGAGATGAGTTTTCCATCCCACCTGATGTGGTGTGATGGCCGTGTCCCCTGGGGTGCTCCAGGGGGTTTTTCATACAGCCGGGGGCGGCCCTGCAGGATTGTGTCCCAGGTGTGGGATAGTTGGTAGGCTCTCTCATCCCGGTTGACAGTCTTCGGTGCCCGCTTCCTGATTTCAACCGCCTCTTTGATCCACCGATGGAATTTGTTGCTTTCCGTTCTGATGACCTTGGCTACATCCCAGTTCATTAGATGGTTTTCCCTCTTACAATGGTCTGAAATGGCAGATTTCAGATTTTCCTGCATTGCTTTCATTGTTGTTGCACGGGCACCCGTGGATGTTTGTTGTCAGTCTTCACCAACGGTCTCGTGTTGGTGGCCACGGCAAAGTTCAAGAAACTCCGACACCCTCTGAACTGGATCTTAGTCAATCTCGCAATTGCTGATCTTGGAGAGACAGTTTTTGCCAGCATTGTCAGTGTATGCAACCAGTATTTTGGTTACTTCATTCTTGGACACCCAATGTGCATCTTTGAGGGCTACACTGTCTAAGTTTGCGGTAAGTGGTCACAGTTTTTTCTCCTTGATGGATTCTGGGTGCTGCATCCGGCTTTGAGTTAAGTACTGAATATCCCTTACATGAATATTCCTTACACAGGAATTACTGCTCTCTGGTCCCTGACCATCATCTCCTGGGAGAGGTGGATAGTTGTGTGCAAACCTTTTGGAAACGTCAAATTTGATGAAAAATGGGTCATGAGTGGAATAGTGTTCTCCTGGGTCTGGTCAGCAGTGTGGTGTGCTCCCCCCGTCTTTGGATGGAGCAGGTAGGCTAATGTTACTCTTAAAAAACCTGCGTTTTGTATTTTTCAATTGGAAACATAAACTTAACATCTTCTTGCATCAGGTACTGGCCCCATGGACTGAAGACTTCCTGTGGACCTGACGTATTCAGTGGAAGCGAGGACCCTGGCGACATATTGACAAATGTCCTGAACTACTTGAAAAGCAGATTATTTGTTAATGCATGATTCCTAACAATCTATTTTGTTGCATTTGATTCACTATCACTTCAGATTTTAGCATATACAGAATTATTATTATTATTGTTGTTGTTGTTGTTGTTGTTGATGATGTTATTAATATATCAAATAAAATCAGGGGGAAAACACATTACAGCCCATATACCCTGTAACTATGAAGTAAATACAGTCAAAATAATATTTTTTTAAAAAGAGATGGGCATGAGATGATGGTGATGGTGTGGCCGTTTGTAAATTTTGCTCTAGCTTGGGTCTGTGACAAGAGATTGATAATTGTTGGATAGAGCTCCTAGATTTTTTTGTCAGCACTGTTTTTTATAAAATGTGGCTGAACCACGTCGTCGGATGCTTGATGCCAAAATCAAAACGCGCTTTTATTTTGACATTTGTCCGGATGTTATGGCTGACGTCACTCTACGCGCATGTCCGGCTGCTTCTCGCAACACACGTGAAGTCAGAGACAAGACTCCGGTGAACTCATGTCGAAAGCTAGTACGTATTTAATGATTTTTTGCGAACTGTGTTCACTCATTAAATAACTGTGGCTGGTTTAAAACGGATTCTGTCGTTTCTCACATTTCACAGAACAAAAACGAGCCAAACGTCTCGGCTTCCTCGGAAAGTTGAAGGTAAGCGCTTGCGGGCTAATGTCAACTGTGGCTAGCTGTTAGTGCTGGAGCTACCAGTCAGCTCCTCGGTTGTCAGCTGATATACTGTTTTGGGTCTGACAATTTAAACAGTGGTCCGTTTTCAGTGAATAACAGTTACCAAAACGACACATTTAAACATAGTTCGGTCATTATTTTCAATAAAATATCGAAGTCTGATGTCAGGACAACCCAAAACCCTGAAGGCGACGATATTGGGAGAAAACCGTTGTATTTTCCAGCTACATGTTAAGTCATATTGTAATGATTGCTCAGAGTTATGAATAGCACCGACTGGTACAAAAACTGCTTTAGTGTCACTGTGCATTTCTCCATAAACAAACAAAAAAATGACATTCAAAGACGTATCTCATGCTATAGCACACACACACATAACAGCAGAGTAAAAATGTCTAAATGAGAACTTAATCCTGGTTTAGTTAACATTTAGGCATCTGTTCTAACAAACATATTGTAGGTTTAGCTTCCCATTTTGCATTGTGATGCCCTAGATGATCTAAAGGAAAAGACGGTGCACAAAGTATGAAATGTTTTCCTGTCTACAGAATACAGATGGACGAAAGGGTGATTCAGAGAAGTCATCTGTGCAGCAGGTCAAAGCCCACAGAAATCCAGAAGAAATCAGGAAGCAACGGGTGAACATTTGAAAGCCTTGCTTATGATTATATTTATGGTTACGCTGCTGATATCTTAACCAGTCTCTCAATTTGCATATTTCATAATTAGCTTCAGGAACTCCAGGAAAAGCAGAAAGTCTCTAGAGAACGCGAGCTGATGAAGAGGAGGAATTTGCAAAGCTTTCAGAATGACATCCTACAGCGACAAAGAGATTTTGAGCAGAGGGTGAATATCAACCGATTCGGTGGCCTCCAATCAGAACCACTGCACACTGCAACTTTCCAGTGTAGTAATGTCTGTTTTTTTTCTCTTTGCGTTCACAGGAGATGGAGATGCAGAGTTTGGAGAAGCATGTTAATTTTGAAAATGAGAATTCAAGAAAAGCATATTACAGAGAATTTAAAAAGGTACGTTGATTTCCCCATACATGCCACAAACTGGCTGTTCTGATGAATATTAAAATGAAAGAGGAATATACACAGAATTATCACCAACAATTTAAGCACTTTTTCTCTTAACTGTTTTACAAGCGGTCAAATGACAATTAACAATGGAAGAATAGCAGGACTTTTAAACATGAACACTGTTTTTTAAAAATGTTTTCATAGGTAGTCGAGGCTGCAGACGTGATTTTGGAGGTTTTGGATGCACGTGACCCTCTTGGCTGCAGATGTCCTCAGGTGGAGCAGGCAGTCATTCAGAGTGGAACGAACAAGAAGATAGTTTTAGTGCTCAATAAAATTGGTAAGCTAGCTAAATACATTTAGAAAGTATACCTGCGTATATTTTATTGGATAACAAAGTGTTTTGCTCATTTTGTGAAATATTCTATGCATAACAGATGTGGATTTATTTTGATTACAGATTTGGTGTCAAAGGAAATCGTGGAAAAGTGGATAAAATATCTTCGTAACGAGTTTCCTACTGTAGCTTTCAAAGCATCTACCCAGCAACAGACGAAGAACTTGGTATGCAGTTAAATGTTTGTCTTTATTATACATTTTCAAAAACTGCAAATTGAGATTCACATAATTAGAATCAGAATTACATACAGAATTACATCATTTCACACTTTTCCTTTCGTCTTGTCCCATGCACAGAAACGCAGTAACGTACCAGTGACACAGGCCACCACAGAGCTTCTCAGCACCAGTGCTTGTGTTGGTGCAGATTGCTTGATGAAGCTACTCGGCAACTACTGCCGCAACCTAGACATAAAGACGGCCATCACCGTAGGTGTCGTAGGTAAGCACCACATCCAGCAACATGCCTTGTTCTTGCTGTATTTAAGTCGAAGTTGTCTAAAGCGAAATTATTTTGCCACTCCTGTTTTGAAGGCTTTCCAAACGTGGGAAAGAGTAGTTTGATCAACAGTTTGAAACGAGCACGAGCATGTAGCGTCGGAGCCACTCCTGGTGTCACCAAGTAAGTAGACAGGAAGTTGTTGATCTGTGAAGTCCTTCTTGTTTCCAGCCAGTCTCGCTGATTGAGTTTGTTGGATTTCAGGTGCCTTCAGGAGGTGCATTTGGACAAACACATTAAGCTGTTGGATTGCCCCGGCATTGTCATGGCAACTTCAACAACTGATGCAGCAATGATTCTTCGTAACTGTGTGAAAATCGAACAGCTTGTTGATCCTCTACCACCTGTTGAGGCCATCCTTCGACGGTGCGACAAGGCGCAGGTACGTCAGGGCGTAGTTATAACCTTTTTGTATTTTGCTTAATTGTGTTGTACTGCTATCACAGTGAAGTATTTTGTATGGACAGATCATGGAGCACTACGGCATCCCAGACTTTCAAACACCTCAGGACTTCTTGTCTTTGCTTGCTCGACGTCAAGGCAAACTAAGAAAGGGAGGACTGCCTGACACTGACAAAGCAGCTAAGAGTGTGTTAATGGACTGGACAGGGTGGGTAAAAAATTATGTTTTGGAAGTTTAACAAATGACAGCCACCCAGTGTGCACTTTGTCAATTTAAGCCGGTTTTGTAATTTAGAGGAAGGATCAGCTACTTCACGCACCCTCCAGAGACGCACACTCTTCCCACACACGTCAGTGCTGAGATCGTTACAGAGATGGGTAAAGCTTTCGACTGGGATGAGCTAGAAAAAGGAAACCAGGAGGTGCTTGCAGGTAAAAATAATGGGCCACTTCACCCAAATCACAAAAAAAATATTTTTTCTCAGTTAGCTCCAGTGGTATGTAAAAACAATGTCTAGTTGAGAATACCTTAGTCTTCGTTAAAATACCACACAAAGGCATTCCTCCAATGGTAGATTTTTTTGTTGTGTTTCAGACTCATCTTGTCCTGATATCCAAATGGGCTTCTGCATGGAAACTACTGGAATGACTCAAGGTGGACTGGGTGAACCACCCTCTGACCTGGAAATGGTAGCAGGGTCCTTGGAGGAGCCCAAATTTAAAGATGAAACTGAATCTATGGAGGATGAGCAGGACCCAGAGGTGTGAAACATGGCAGTCCTTTCAAATCAACTTTATATTTAAAGTATGTTGTGTGCATAAAGATTTTAAAATGTGTTTAATTCAACTAATCATAGTATCTTGCCTGCTCTAAATAGTTTGGACCAATGACAGTGGAGATAAAATCCCAGAAGTCAAAGACTGACCTACCTGCAAATGATGCTGCCCCCAAGCTTCCAAGTTTGAACGATATCTTGAATGTAGATCCTCTACAACAAGGACAGGCACTTATGGCTGCCAGCAAGAAGAGGAAAAAGCAGCAGAAAAGAGCTGGTCTGTATAAATATTGGTCCTAGTCCAATACTCTATATCATTTTGTCTGTGGTGTGTTCAGGCTATTTCTCAAAATTCAATCTAATCTAAGAAAAAGTAAACAAAGAATGATCTCTTAAAAGACTTGAAGGTGGCTTCATC
Organism: Lagodon rhomboides; assembly: GCA_039737535.1. Taxonomy (NCBI): domain Eukaryota; kingdom Metazoa; phylum Chordata; class Actinopteri; order Spariformes; family Sparidae; genus Lagodon; species Lagodon rhomboides. Next base: position 9,607,237 of record CM077785.1, on the reverse strand, counting down.
GTTTGATGGTTGGGACCCCTGTGTTAATATTCCAAGTTGGCCTGAGATGTGGCCTTCTGCGACAAAAATCATATTTTCTGTTTCTAAAATGTTTTATAGGTCTGTAGTGTTTATTTGGCCTACCACACTTAGCCTAGCATCCGCATGTATTCACATGAGTATTGTTTCTATGCTTTGCTCAGATTATATGTAATCATGCCAATGAATTTCCTTTTCTTGTTTTTCCCTCTGCAGATAAAATTGCCACCAAACTCTCAGACACCTTGACAGCTGCAATGGACTTCTCATTTTCAGATAGCTGAAAATAGATTGAAATAAAAGATAAAAAGAATAAAACAGTTGTGTTTTTGTCCTTTTTGGATACAGCTACAGAGTTCTGGTTTGTGTAAAACGTCATCACATTTCACCTGCAAAAAATTTAAAACCTACACTTGTGATATTTGATAATTTCTCCAATTTTTAAAACTGATTTAGTCTTTCATGGGGTTTTTACTTGTAATCCTGTTGGACCACTTTTCTCCACAGTCACTGGAAACGTTTTTCCAAGTACAAATGACATAGTTGTTTGCCCAGTTGGCACCTGGAGGAGCTATATTTAAATTACACTGGAACTCGAGAGAAGATACAGTTTTTCCTCCAGTTATACCAGTTTGAATTTGAATACCACAGTCTCATGTTACCCTACTTCAGGTAAACTTGCTCTATGAAAGCCGGTGTGAAAATGTAGGCGCCTCACAGCAGTCAACAAGTTCCGGGTAACTTCCGTCAGATGACCTCAGCCCATCGGCCCGACGTAAACAACACGGTTAAGTGCTGTGTGTAGCGACTGCTCGAAGACCTTGTATTCACCAACCTTAAAATGGCAAAGAAAACGGAGCACTTCGGAGATTTATGGCAGTGATAACGTCAAACAAATCTATCGCAACAGTATGTGTTTCTCTTTCCTCAGAAATATACTATTTAGCTTGGTCGCATTAGCGTTAGGCAACTATCGGATGCTAACTAGCATGTTAGCTAAGCTGCCACTTCCTATTTTTACTTTGTCTTGTGTCGCGATGCACCGCTTCTTTCAACAAATATAGCCAACTGTCTCACAGTTGCAGCTAACAGGTATCTTAAACGCCACTGTAAATCGTTCACGGTGTAAATATGAGCTTTGGTTGTGTTTCCACGCTTACCGTGTTGATGTGGGCCCGTTAGCTGCTCTGAGCTGTCAAGTGAACTGCTAACTCATGACGCTTCATTAGAGCTCTCCAAAAATAGAGATTACAAAGACAGCTAAAGGAAAGCGAGCTAACCAGTGAATGTACGTGTTACAATGACTTTTAATACAACAACAACAAAAAAAAGTACCATGAAGTAACCCAGCCTTTTCACGTGACGGAAATCTGTCAGTGTGGTTCTCTTTAGAGACAACGACCATGTTAACTAACATAACGGCGCTGACAACTTAATTTCGCGTACGTTAGTAATACGACTCCTAGGATGAAGCGATACTGACAGCCAGCTATGTACTCGTATTTTGAGTTGTTTTGGGAACGTAGTGAGTAAACGTAGCGTGATGTTTTCATGTTTTATTTGAGAGAGTGAATATAACGAGAGGTCGCGATGTGCAAATAGATGCCCAGACGCTTACAGACATGCAACGTTATGTAATAACCACTTTACACTGTTGAGAATGTAGGATTGAAGGGACTGAATGTGGAGGCAGGTGTGAGGTTGCAATGAGTGCACGCTACATATCTGGAAAGGTTTAGTAACAGAAGAGACATCATTTTACAAGATGACAGTCGATTAGTTGATGTACAAGTATGATTACATTGAATAGGAATTTAATTGAATAAAAGTTTGACCAATGCATGAAAAAGAATTAAAGATAAATGAGAGCAACTGCTTTGGAGATCAAAATGATTATTATTTAGGACCTCTAGAAGTAATTCTATCATTATCAGTAATGTATGTAGTATGTAGCCGTGTATTAAGCCTGAAAAGTCTAATGTCTTGGTGTATAATGTTAATAAATGATAAAAATGTATTGGATCTTATTATCTTAAATACATTTTAAACAAATATGAAATTTTCTATTGGAACTCTGTTGTAGAACAGAGTGATGGAAATAAAATCTGGACTGGCTTATTTAAGTATTGAGTTGTGTCATAACAAAAAAACATTACATACTAAAATTTGATAATATGAAGAGGCCTAAATAACGACAGTATCCATTAAATCATGAACGGTATCAGCTGAAGGTAGTTCAACAAATTCATGGCAGGAGAAGTGAGAACTGTTGCTGGCTCTGATATGATTAGTTTTATTGATTTTAAGACTGTGTGATTTTGTTCACAATCAGCACCTAATGAAGCATCAGCAGGAGATGGAGACAGCCTTACAACTGATTTATGATGTTGAGCAAAATTCCTAAATAGTACGGCTGGCAGGAAATAAAAAAATAAAAGTCTCTAGGCCGTGTACCTAGACGCTTAGATTATTTTATACATTTGTATACATAAAAATGAACCTGCTATTTCTGGACATCCACTTGTGTTTGGTGCTTTTGCATGTTCTTCCCTGGCAGAAAAACTCACCACTAATCTATTTGGATACAACCCCAATATGTTGCTCCAAAACCTTTATGTTCAGCATTAATGGTGTCATCAAAGAATTGCCCGTGTGAAGTTACCGACGCCATGGGCACTAACACACCCTCATACCATAATAGATGATGGATTTTGAAATTTGCACTGGTAACAGTCTGAATGGTCCTTTTCTCTAGAAGCCCAGAAGGACACAGTGGCCGTAATATTCAAAAACAATTTGTAATGTGGACTCGTCAGACCAAAGCACACTTTTCCACTTTGTGTCAGTCCATCTTCGATGAGCTCAGGCACTTAGAAGTCAGCTGCATTTCTGGCTGTTGTTGATATATGGCTTTCCCTTTCGCACTTGTAGATGCAAATGCAGCGATTTATCTTAAGTGTTCCTGAGTGCATGTAGTAATGTCCTTCATACAGTCTTGTTGGTTTTTAATTCAGTACCACCTGAAAGATCAGAGGTCACTGGCATTCAATTTAGGTTTTCAGTCTGGTTCCATACAGGCAAAGAATTCTTTGAATCTTTTGGTCATATTATCAATTGTAGATTGATTAAATTCCTTTAAAATGCGCAGCAAGAAATGTTCTCAAACTGTTGGACTATTTGCCTTCCCAGTCTTTTGTTGGCCTCATCCGAGAACAGAGAGATGGAAATAAAAATCTGGATAGGCGTATTTTAAGTTTTGAGTCGTGTCATGATAACAAAACATTATATACTTTGAAATACTGCTCTGTAATGTTCCTTTGTGCTGTGTTTGTTTTCCAGCTCCATCCCTAGATCTGGAAAAAACTCTCTTCAGCCATGTCTGGACGTGTGTTGATGCGACAGCAGCTGATGCGAGAGCAGGCCCAGGAGCAGGAGAGACGTGAGGCCCAGCAGCAGGCCTCTGTCTCTCAGCTCCGGGCCACTGACTCCACACCAGCAATTTCTGTCACTCTGCCCCCAAATGCTGCCCGTCCCCCTCCAGCACAGGTGCCTGTGGAGGTGCTGAAAGTAAGAGCTTTGTGTTCGTATGTTCATCACTTTTGTTCTTAATTTAGTGAAGTGTGAATTTGTCAGAACATCATCGCTTAACATCTTTAAATAATCAGGTGCAGACCCACTTGGAGAACCCCACCAAGTACCACATCCAGCAGGCACAGCGGCAGCAGGTGAAGCAGTACCTCTCCACCACTCTGGGCAACATGGCGGTGACTCAGACGCTTGGTGTGTCCCCTGTGCCACAGTCCAGTTCGGCCCCTGAAGCCGCTCCTACTGCCAGCAGCGCACCTAACAGTCCCATGGCTCTGCTTAATATCGGATCCAACAAGGAGGAAGTATGGGAATTTCCTTCTTTGATACAACTGGTTCAACTTCTCGTGTGTGGGTTTGGTGTGCTGGTACAGCAGATTGCACAACCTTGTCAGTCGTTGCCTTTCTGCAAATTTAAGGGGCATTTTTGGAGAAGTTGAATGTCTGACCCTTTGCTCACTTGTAGCTTAATAACTTTTTGTTTGCTCTGCAATGATGAGCCCGAAGGTCCCACTGTGATGATGCATGCCTTTTGTAATCTTCCCCCTGTTGGCCTGTTGTCACAATAAGATGTTAAATACTGCACCTACAGTTTAACCATGCCAGCACTTCTTCTGAACACCCCTCTCTCTTTGAAATCAGGCCTCTTTCTAACTGTTACATTGCTTTACATTTTCTGTGTTGGCTTTCAGTATTCACAGAGTATACCTGAGACCCTTCAAGATTGCGAAGCACACTATAGACACACATGTTGATTGCTTTCACACATTTAGACTTGATTTAGGACTACTAGTGCTTTCTCTCATCTGCTTTATCTAGATTGACGACGTGATCGACGACATCATTAGTCTTGAATCCAGTTTTAATGACGACATCATCACGTTGATTGACTCAGGTCTTCAGTTGCCGAGCACGGTATGAAAAACAATGTGTTTATTTAACCATGAATGCTTCCTCTTCAGTGTTTCCCCTAGAGTTCACGGGTTCTTCTTTTAAATGTACAGTTGACAAGATAACAGTAGATTTCAGGCTAGTCTGACTAACTTATTACACCCAAAGTCTTTTTCCTGTGAATGGACGGTCTCTTTTCTGTGTGGAATTCTGAAGTTGTAGGAGTAAATATACACTTTTGGCACTCAGTTACTATTCGTCACAAAAGTGCTGCCTGGGCGGGGCAAAGCTATCAGAGGAGAAGAAGACCGGGAGAAGCGAGACAACGTGGATTGTGCTCATATAAAAAGCACATAGTAGCTGCCAGGTTAACAACAAATTTGTCAGATAGAGAGTGCTTGACAAAAAAATGAGGATTATGGTGATGCTGTTGGAGGAAAAGAAAAAGAAGCAGGTCGAGGTAAATTACTTTTGTGATTTTAAAAAAAAGCACCCGGTATTCTTGTTTACCTTTTTAATATGCAAAAATGTAATGTTAATGGATGGATTTTGTCCTTTATCCTTAAACAGCACATGCTGTTTTAAAATGATAGTTTTAAAATGTAATTTTAATACGTGTGCAACATGTAGTAGGATTTATTTGATGACACAGAACCCAGCTTGAACTCGAAGAACTGGTTGCTCTTAACATTAAGCAGGAATCAGGAAGACATCCTTTTTTACATATGTGCTTCTGGGTTTATGACAGTCAGTGCGCGTTTATGAAATGACATTTATGACACGTTCTATTTCTGTAGCTCCCAGGAAATCTGTTGGATGTGTACCATAGCCCTGGAATGGCAGCACCTACTTTGACTGTTAGCAACTCCTGCCCCGCTGATCTTCCAAAAATTAAAAGGGAAATTACTGGTACGGTAACTTTTATAAACACGTGTCTTGACTTTTTTAGTGTTCAGGATAGCTTTTATTTAAAATGAATATGTTTTAATTGTATGAAACACTTTTTTTTTCAATTTTTCTTTCAGATTCAGATGCCAAAGCATTTATGAAGGAAAGGCAGAAGAAAGACAACCATAACCTCAGTGAGTCGAGCTTTATTTCAACCAGTCTGACCGCTTGTGACATAGAGTGAAGTGCAGATTCAACACCACATCCTCGCTCCGTAGATATGCTCTTTTGCTTTTTGTTTGAACCCGTGTTGTCCCTATATATCATGTAATGCCTGCTTAGTGACAACTGACTGGTGAAGGTCAACTGAAGTGTGTTGCTTTTGCGCTCTGCCTCATCATTCTTGCTTGTCTACAGTTGAGAGGAGGCGGCGATTCAACATTAATGACCGCATAAAGGAGCTTGGTACTCTGATACCCAAATCAAATGACCCGTAAGTTTTAAGAAAACTCGTTTTCCTTCTCTGAATCACTCATTAAAAATGAAATCACAGTGCTCCAGTTTTAGAGTGGAGTCCCTGCAACTGTAAAATTTTAATTTTGTTTTTGTGTCTGTCCTTTCCCTTCTTTGTTGCCGCTACAATTTATGGTTACTGATATCACAATGACAACAGTGAGATGCGTTGGAATAAGGGCACCATCCTGAAAGCCTCCGTAGACTACATCAGGAAGTTACAGAAGGAGCAGCACAGAGCCAAGGATATCGAGATGCGGCAGAAAAAGCTGGAGCAGGCAAACCACACTCTAATGCTGCGAATTCAGGTCAGTGTAAAGCAAATGTGTGGGGGGAATATAGTTGTATAAGTCAGGATGTAGCTGCCTCTCTGCAGGCTCTATATGTTTTGATCCTAAAGTATTTAACGTTTTTAGGTTGTATGACAGTCATGTAGTCCCATATATGGACAGTTGGTCACATAATGCACCTTAAATCAGGGTGTGCCAATAAAGGAGGAATAAAAGAAGAGCACCAGCTGATAATAGGTTTCTTCATTCTTAAAAACGTAGAATAACAAGGACCAAGACAGTTTTTAGGGTAATGTTTATTGTAGTGAAATTACCTGTCACGTGCACAATGCAGTGGGTGTTGTAAAATAATGACTTTATCAACCATTCCCAGGCATCTAAATGTAAATGTGCTGCTCTTCTTTTCAGGAGCTGGAGATGCAGGCGCGACTCCACGGCCTCTCCTCCCCAGGCGGCATCGCCTCTGGTCTGACCTCCGATCCCTCCCTCCTCCAGCAGCACCAGGTCCAACAGAGCAGCCAGTCTATGCCTCACGGCGCAGGAGGAGCCGCCTCCCAAAACCTCCTCGGCCTGGGCGTGGCAGCCATGGGAGACTCTCTGCCGGCCTCCTTCCTGTCGCCGCCCTCCTCGGACTCCCCTGCCGGCATCACCATCAGCAGCCCCCTGGACCTGGGCAGCCTGAGCTTCGCCGAGCTGGACGACAGCTCCGCTTCGGCGCTCTACCCCGACGTGGGCTTGGGAGACATTCTTATGGACGACGGGTGCACCCTGTCTCCAGAGAGGCTGGCGGAGCCACTGTTTTCTCCTTTGTCACCAGGTGCCTCTAAAACCAGCAGTCGCAGGAGCAGCCTTGAAATGGACGAGGACTTGTGATGAGCTCTGTGCGGCGGTCAGAGACTGTCTGTAGGGACAAGAATGTCAGGAGGTGCAGTCTATCCTTAAATAACAAGAGGCTTATTTATGGGACTGTAGAATTGAATTTAGCAGAAATAGCTAACATTAAGATCAAAACTAACAAACGTTGTATCTTGGATTTAATTGCCATACAGACCTAATTATTGTTGTTCCTGTTTGGAGCTGGTCAGATGATTATGTCTGGGTTTATAAATGCAATCTTATTAAAATGGAATCTTGTATAATAGAGGCATGGACTTAAAGAAATTATAAGAAATACTACATTCTTAAATAGTTTTTAAGATTTTTCTTCAGAGATTTAAGAGGGATATAAAGTTTGCTTGAATTTATTATGTGCTCATTTATAGGGACGAAAGCTGTGAGGTTTGTATTTCACAACGACAACATTGGCATGACAAACTGAGTAAGAGATGCCAACACACAGAATAGTGTGATTTTTTTTTTTTTTTCTTTCTTTCTTTCTGTGTTTTTCATCTGACTGGAATCAGGGTTTGTTAATAGCAGTCGCATGCTCATCCATGTTGGGTTGTTTCACCAGCAGCTACAGAAGGGATTTTTGTAAAGTGAATTGGCACATTGTGAAATATTTACTGCATATTGTACATAAGAATATTTTATTTTGAGCAATTTTATTGCACCTTATTTTGTGGCAGTCTATGCATTTTATGAGAGCTTTTCGTCTGTTTTTTATTATTATTACACACAGTGGACGGCTAAAGCCCAGGTTGCATGTCTTTGTAATAAACCTTAAACGCAGTGGAGAATCACACACTGCTGCAGCTAGTTAGCCAAAGCAGGACTTCTTCCAGAGTAGCTACGAATTACATACAAATCAGCGTTTTATTTTTTAAATATATTCACTCAGTCAATGGAATGCAAGAGAATATGAGAAATTTAGAACAATGTTATCCTTTTACAATAGTACTGTAGTTCATTACATATTTTTTTTTGATACCTAAATAATAGTTTTAAAGTAATTTCTCCTGACTAATATCTGTGTTGTCAGTGATTGTGTCTGTTCATGAACCTTGGTGGTCACTGTGTGATTTTACCGGTTAGCATGATCTACCAGGATTATGTTTTTTTTTTTAATTTTCTTTTTTCTTGACGATCGAGAGAGATATATCTATTAATGCATTATTGCTAATTGTAGTATGAATACAGAGGGCTTCGACCTCCTTTTCAAACCAACCACTAGCCTCACCTCTAACAATAAGGTATAACTGTTTGTCGTGTGAAACCTGCAATGGAATTATTATTCTGTAAAATAGCCACAAACTTTAGAAAAAGGCATTTAATTTGTCAGATGCAACCTTATGTACAGTTCATGAATGTGTGTTTGGAAAAAGTACCTGCATAAGTGTAGTTGTTTTGTGTGTTTTTTTAACACTGACGCACTGTATTTTTTATTGCCTCCAACACAACCTCCAAGTTATTGATATGCTTACGTTTTAAACTCTTCTTCCAGTTGTAAAAACGAAACACGTTTCAGCAGACAAAAACATCAGTGCTTTTTGGTGGTTACAATGATTTTAAGGTGTCCTCTCCGGTTCATTCAGATCTCACCGTCTCCGTTGCTCAGTGCGCCTGGTCGGCTTTTTCAGCTCATACACAATATTAACCATGTCTTACCCTGACAGATATTTGAGTGCTAACATCGACTGTTAACCAGAAACCGGTAGCATTTTATGTCTTGTCCCTACAAGTTGGCTTTTGAAAGATTTTAACAAATAAATGATTCCCATTGGTTCGTGTCTGGGTGTTGTTTTTTTTTTAGTGGGCAAGCATTTGTGAGATTTCCATAGCGAGGTCCAGGCACTCTGTGGCCTGGAGGCAGATGTCGCAGATGGGACATTCGCACTGGAAGCAGCGGATGTCCAGACACGTGCAGACGTCACTGTGGTGGGTGATGTCCAGGAGAGGCTGCAGGGCGGTGGGCTCGCAGCAGCACAGGGACGAGCACAGCGACGAGCACAGCGACCAAACGCACTCATTACACCCTCTCGTGGTGGCCAGTAAACAGTCCAGTGGTTGACAGAAGAGACAGGCCAGTAGGATTGCAGCACACAGGTCTCAGGAAAAAGGAAGGTGAAAGAAGAAAACTTCAATCTAAGGAAAAAGTATTTAGGAAGGAGGGGACCAAGGAACACAATAGTTTTGTATCCTTACCGTCATCATCTGGCGCAGTGTTGACCGTGGTAGTTTTGAGGGTCCCTTGACTCCTGCTGATTTCATAGACTGGGCAGGCCTCCTTGGAGGATGGCAGCAGGGCACACAGAGGCTTTGGCTGATCTTTCTCCACAGAGCAGGGACTGCAGGTGGACACTGCTCTGGTCACTCCATGTTTTGCGTCATCATACAAGTTGGTTTCAACAGAGGCTCCTGCACCGGACATGGAAATTAGCAAACAAAAACTCTTAATAAAAACATCTTTAAAATGACATATCTATTCATATGATCAATTACCTATTGTTTTATTTTGGAATACGTTCACAGAGATGTCAGCTGAAGATAATTCCGTGTCCTCGGTGGAGATCTGCTCTGAGCAAGTCGTAGCTTCAGCCAAAGATTCTATAAGACAAGAGAAGAAAGTTTATCTTTCTAAATAACTGCAATTCATGACTCAATTCTCTGTAAACATACCGGTTTGATCTGCCATGGATTGGTCAGGTATAAGAGCTGACTTTGAAGCAGTGGTCGGTGAGTTGTGGAACTTTGGTTTGTTGTCATTTCCTGCGTCCATCTTTTCATTCACACCTGCAGAATTCACTTTGGTATCCATTGTGACATCCATTTAAATGTCACATGCTTCTGTTTCTTGAATTAACTGAAAGACAACCAACCTGATGAGTAATGAGGGAGGTCAAACTAAAATAGTGAACCAGGACCTGTTTATCTAAGAAAATGAAATACAATATACATTTAAATTCACTTCAAGATCATTCATAAGGCTTTCATTTTACATCTATTTTCTTTCTTAAACTGAAATAATTTCTTTCTAATAATGGAATGTCAAATTAAATGCCATCATCATTCTCTGTACCGCAGACCGACAGTCAGAACTGTAGCTGAGGTTCTGAAGCTGTTAGTGATGAGTAGACATCTTGGAAATTGCAGAGAAGTTAATCTATTATTAATCACCATTTGGAAAGGATTTATGATGTAGATGAAAGGCGGCATGCACATATCCTGACAGTTATATGACAATGTAATATCTTGATTTTACTATTCATTAATAATTCATGTTTTTAAGTAATACTTACTTTATGTTTTTTTTTCCTTGCAGATAAAACAAAGGAAAACATTTACTTCAGCTATCTGAAATATTTTCTATCAATCTTAAATTATTGTTATAGTTTGACAAATTGTTTCTAAGTGTGCACTCTTCGGTTAAAGACGACACAAGGGATGTAAGCAGGGTATAATATATCATCGTGTCAGACTGAACGTGTATAATCAAAATTATTTACATTCAATAAACTTCAGTTCAGTTAATCTAGTGAATGGGTCCAATAGCCACACAGTCATTCAATCTCCTAAACACTGTATGTTATTCATTACAGTGATGTTCAGAAATTCAGAAAGAGTTTTGTGAAAAAGCAAATTGTACTCACTTTTCATGGCAGCAAGCAGCCTTAATCACAGATGCATCCTTATGTGACCAGTTGATGTCAGCAATGAAGGTGTAACTGCACCATACAGGCTCTTTCACTCTCTCTCTCTCTCTCTCTCTCTCTCTCTCGCTCTCTCTGCTGTGTGTGTGTGTGTGTGTGTGTGTGTGTGTGTGTGTGTGTGTGTGTGTGTGTGTAAAAACAAGAACAAGAGTGGTTGTGTTAATGTTGTTTATTTAGTTATTTGCCATCTGTGTAGTAGGTAGTAACTAGGGAGTAATAGAAGTATCTAATGTAAGGAAGTATTAACATGGTTATAAATAAAGCAATATTATTTGATGTTCTATATATTTCATTTATACTTCACATATTGCTCTGCAGGACACAATTCTGAGCCTGAGTAATAGACACACTATGTTTTGTTTATGAATGGGGCACTTTCTTTTTTTAGGAAACGCAATTTGTAACAGACCCAACAGGTGGCGACATTGTGCTATTGGATGTTAATTTGTCACTAGAGAAGAAGAATACTGACCAATGACAGGCGGGTATTTTACGAGTAGTAACGAGTTTAGCCGACTACGAACGATATGACGTCCGTCTAAACCGGGTGTAAACCTGAATGCTAACTAATGTTAGCTGTTGAGCTTACAGGCTCAGTGTTTCGCGTAAATTTTCCACTGTATTTGTAAAACTACCAAAGACTGTACAGATCTCACAAAATGGTAAGTATTGAAAAAAATACTTTTACGTCTGCGAAATTCAGTTTTAGCGACTAATAATAGGTTACAAGGCGGTCACTTTAAGTTAGCGATACATCCGTCATTACGATGTTTTGATCCAACTCAAGTTAGCTAGCGTTATATCGTTTGAATACATGTCCTGTCTGTGCACAATGTCCTATTGTTTGATTTAAATTTGTTTCGAAAAGTTTGTTCTTAGCTACGTGGTACAGCGATGTAACGTTAGGCCAGCTGGCCAACGTTAACTGTATATTTAACTGATGCTAACCGATTACTATGCGAGCTAACTTTAGCAGACTGTAACGTTAAGCTAGTTTTGTGTGTAAACAAAGCAACTGTTAATGCTAAACGGAGTTTTCCTTTAACCCATGGTGCTGGTTAGCTGACCAGCACCATGGGTTACTCTTTTCTGTTCTGTTTCAAACATTACACGCAGTCATGATATAGCCAGGAAAAAAAACTGGCGCTGAAACTGTGCATCGCGTAATATGAGGTGTAAGTTAGCAATGTTATTTTTTGTTCCAAGTGCTAGACACCATGTCTTGGTCCTAACAGTGTAATTAACATAGTCTAAATAATATAGGGGTGGGAAGGGTGATGTTAATAGAAATAACGATGGTCTATTTCATTGTACTGGAGACTAGTGTACTGATTAAGCACTATTTACCTTGTATGATTGGGAAATTCAAAGCAGTGACCATGATAGGATGAATCTCCAGACTGCAGAGCTACTCTGAAAACTGAAATGCTAAGAGGCTAACTGCTGAGCACAGCATCTACTTCAGATACACCCAAATCCTGCTGCTCTCTCTGAGAAAGGTGCCCTGCAGCTCAGCAGTCAGCTGCCATTGACGTTTAATATATTTCCATCAGTTCTTGTGTGGTTTGTGATCCATATGATACTTTTCAGGACAGTGAAATGTCAGATGTCGACCATGCACCAGGGCCTGAGACCAGCAGCATGGAGGGGGAGAACACACCACTGTACTGTATCTGCCGCAAACCAGATATCAACTGCTTCATGATGTAAGTGCACAACACCACGGCTGTTGTATCAGTGACTGTATTACTGTCAATGAATGCAATGATGCTCATACATTATTTTCTTCATTCTCCCACTGACAGTGGTTGTGACAACTGTAATGAGTGGTTCCATGGCCACTGCATTAACATAACAGAGAAGTCGGCGAAGGCAATCCGAGAATGGTACTGCATGAGATGCAGAGGTAAGGAAACCAAATCTTCGTCTGTCGCATTTAAGACTGCCGTATTAAACATGAAATATATCACAAAACAAATCATCGTAACAAATATGACATTGTTTCATTTTTCCCTCTGTCACCAGATAAAAACCCCTTACTGGAGATAAAGTATAGAACAAAGAAAAACAAAGACAAGGACGTTGAGTCTGACAGAACTGAAAGACAGTACAGCACCCCGAGTACTCCAGACTATAAGAGTGAACGACGGCGTGGATCCAAAGTAAGTTATACTTCTGGCTTAAATATTTAGATTGTACTTCAGTATCTGAAGGGCATAACAATTATGTACCAACGAGAGGAATGATTGTTGCATGTGAATATAAACAGTCAAGAACATCAAGTTTGCTACAAACATACCTTATGTAGATAAAAGTGTAGGCCAGGTGATTGGGGTGCAGAAGTCACATTAAAATGACATTACATGGCAGACGACTTGAAATTAAATGAAAATGAAATTTTGCGTTGTGTCACACCCATTTTCAGGCAATAGGTAACATGTAAGATGTAAAGCAAAGCACGTTTCTTCAACGACCCGCTCTTATTGTTTGAGTTTCCTCAGGTGAAGCGTTCAGTCCGAATGTGTGGTGAATGTGAGCCGTGCAGACGGACCGAGGACTGCGCTCAGTGTGACTTCTGCAAGGACATGAAGAAGTTCGGAGGCCCCAACAAAATCCGACAGAAGTGCAGGTTCAGGCAGTGTGAGGTTCGAGCCAGGGTAAGTCACTCTGTCCTGTTTACAAAATCATGGCACCAAATTGTAAAAGATTATTTAACATTTCTGACCTGTGCATTTTATTGTTATCCGACGGACCCTTCCTCTTGTCATTAAATGATCGTGAAGGTTTGATTTAGGGTTACTTAATATATGTATGCCTTTACAACAATCCTCTATAAGAATGCATCATTCATATTGTGTCTTGCATGGTAACTAGGTAGGTAGGTTAAAAAAGAGAGAACCTTAAAAGCTCTGAAGCAATTCACACTTCCTGATCTCTGATGTGTTTGTGCAATCCCTTGTGGCCAATATGGAAATATCCAACCTGTAGCTTGTTATTTTGTACAGAAAATGCTGCGTGTGAAGGATGAGGAACTGTCTTTGCAAGAAAGGAGGGACAATTCATACCACAGACGGAGACACTACTCTGATGACTACGACAGCGAAGCGGATCTCTACCAGCAGTACAAGGCAGCAGGGCTCGACAACAGCATGGTAACGTAACATTTGACACCATATTGTTGCATGTAAACCTGCTTATTTCAGATGACGTTGAGTCATCTGTTTGCTCTCTTCTCTCCCAGGCGTGGGCTAGCGATGATGACGACGAGCCGCCTTTCAGTCCTGTCATGCGTAAGAAAGCTGTGAAGGTGAAGCACGTCAAGAGACGAGAGAAGAAGTTTGACAAGAAGGTAAGACTTTTTTCTTCATAGAAATTATCAGTATATCTGCCAGGCTCATAAAGGCATCATACATGTGAGTAATACTTATGGCGATCTGGTGAACTAACCCCTCTGTTTTGAACAATCTAGAAGGAGTCACGACGCCACAAACAGAAGCAGAAGCATAAAGACAAAAGCAAATACAGTGAGAAGGGTGAACTGCGTGATAACACAGGGCAGCGCCAGTGTCTGGGGCCAAGCTGTGTGGAGGCAGCAAGAGCCAACTCCAAATACTGCTCTGAGGACTGTGGTATGAAGTTAGCTGCCAAGTAAGAGAGATTACTTTCACCTTTCACCTTGCATTAGTGCACTTCTTTTTATGAGAGATACTTAATTCGACCTCGAACAACAAAAGCAATTTGAATATTAGTTTTATTTATTAGCAGCATCTAAAATAATAATAATTAGAACCTTTTTTAACACCTCTGTTAAGTATGAAGGCGTACTGATTTTTTTGTATTCAAATGCTAGTCATATTAGTAGTACCGTTTCCCCATTTTAGAAATTAGATCTGAAGCCTCCCAACCTCTGCTTGTTATTGTTTTAAATAACGGTTTTCATTCAGTTATTTTAATCGTGACTGTTTTGAGGCTTTTATGTAACTATCTTATTCTACATTTTATTTATTAGAATTGAAATAGAAAGTGAAGGTATATGTATTGATATTGCTCCACCTAGTGCTAGGAGAATTAAATGCAGGGGAAATGCTTCAGATTTTGATTACTTGTGTATTGTTAAATTTCTTAGTCTTGCATTAGCCTCTGGTTGGAACTTATAAACCAGTTTTTAAACTCACAATCGGATTTGTCACTTACTATCACTATTTATTTTTCTACCTCTGTCTTTCTCATCAGTGATCCTCTGTTGTAGGGTCCCATGGATAGTGTTTCTTAAGCTTTTCCTTTAGCTGATTAAGTAGCGTTATCTGGTTGAGTTTTTTTTTTTTTTTAGCATATAAATGAATTAATATTTGCACATTTTGCTTCACAGCCGGATCTATGAGATCCTCCCTCAGCGCATCCAGCAGTGGCAGCAGAGTCCCTGCATCGCCGAGGAGCACGGCAAGAAGCAACTGGAGCGCATCCGACGGGAACAGCACAACGCCCGGATGCGCCTCACAGAGATGGAGCGACGCTTCCTCGAGCTGGAAGGCATCATCGCCAAGGCCAAGCAGCAGGCGGTTCAGCAGGACGAGGAGGTGAGCAGCCCTCATTCAGTTACACAGCTCGTTCTGTTGTAACTGCTTTGTCATGGTAGCTCCCTGAGGGTCTAGTCAAAGTCAGGGACATTCTTTGTTTTTTTATTTGAAGCTGCTGAACAGAGGTAACACTTCTGGTTAAAACGCTTTGGTTCTGTTTGCAGGTGAATGAAGGTGACAGCGAGGACACGGATCTGCAGATTTTCTGTGTGTCTTGTAGTCATCCCATCAATCCAAAAGTGGCACTGAGACATATGGAGAGATGTTACGCAAAGGTGATTATTCTCTAGATTTCTTCTTCTAACCTCAAATATACAAACACACAAAATCATTCGTGCTATTGTAACATTTCTCTCCCTAATAATCTCGACAGTACGAGAGTCAGACCTCCTTTGGATCCATGTACCCTACGAGAATAGAAGGGTAAGAAACAATAATACTCTGAACGTTTATAGCAATTTTGCTAAGTTCACTTGCCTTAACTAACAAATTTTTTTTTGTTCCACAGAGCAACCAGACTCTTCTGCGATGTGTACAACCCCCAGAGCAAAACATATTGTAAGAGGCTTCAAGTTTTGTGTCCAGAACATTCCAGAGATCCTAAGGTCAGTGGAAACCCCTCAGCCAGTCACAAAACGTCCGGCATGATTCCATCACATACGTGGAGAGGTTTCATACTGTTTTCTTTTGTGTGGTGACTAGATCCCGGTGGATGAGGTGTGTGGGTGTCCTCTGGTGAAGAACGTGTTTGAGCTGACCGGTGATTACTGCAGGGTCTCCAAAAGGAAATGCAACAAACATTACAACTGGGAAAAGCTCAGGAGGGCAGAGGTGGACTTGGAGCGAGTCAGGGTGGTAAGTCAACCTTCATGAGTGCTGCTGTGGTTTGTGGTATTTCTTGAAAATTCTGCAGGCTTTTTTAAATGGAAACATAATTGTATTATCTGTCCAGTCAGATACCGGAACTTACATCTGTTCATTGTTTGCCGCAACAAGGGAAGTGATAGTTATCTAACCCAATTTTTTTCTTCCTTTCTTTTCTTCGCCCACAGTGGTACAAATTGGACGAGCTCTTTGAACAGGAGCGTAATGTCAGGACTGCGATGACCAACAGAGCTGGTCTGCTCGCTCTAATGTTGCACCAAACTATTCAGCACGACCCCTTGACGACGGATCTCCGCAGCAACAAGGATAGGTAGTCGACCTGTCTGCATCTGTGCATCCCTGTACATGATGTGAGATTTGAGTGTTCAGGATTTAAACTTACAGAAGCATTAGAGTACCATTTGGATGGAAAACTGTTTTTTCTAACTAGATAATTATTTTAAAATCTTTGTATGATTAATACGTTTAAGATGTAAATGGTTATATATTTTTCCTGACTGGTAGATAAACTACTGCTTATTGAAAACTGCTGTTTTTGGTATGATTGCCTTGAATAAACCTTCAATTTGCCCCAAGTAAGGTGTGTGAATGACGTACCCATTATTTATCGCATCATTTCGATTTGGCTTTTTTACGCATACACGATGAACACATTGTATGACTATTGCAACTTAAAATAATGTGTACTTAATGTGTAAACTTCTTTGCCTGTCTTTCACTATGATGAAAAAGGGTACAATACAAAAACAGATGAAATATTTTCACAGGAGCACTGACACTTCTCTGACTGGAAAAATCAAGGACCGGCCCAGATGACAAGAAAGTAAAGTGCATCCTTGGACTGTAATTCAGGCTGATAGAACATATATTGACCAGATGTGTTCAGAGCTCGGAGCTTCACTCCTCTGAGGTGAATCTGGAGGAAATTTGTGGAAAATGGCAAATTAGGCGTAAGAGCTAAGAATGGTTCCAGTAACTCATCAAGTGATCACTCAATTACAGTAGATAAGACACTCGGCTGGACTGGTAAAACAACGGTTCAAGCAACTGTTGACGCCCCTTTTCTTATCTTTAAATTTTTTGCACAAGTGCGTTTAATATTATTGTAATGCAAAGGTGTTTGAGACAGAAACTACTCAAAAAGTAATATGTGTAAAGGAACAATATGTAAGAATTGGTCACCTGTCAGAATCCAGCTCCAAACAAATAGGGGGCAGCATATCATCAGAGTCGCTAATTTTTTAATGCTGTAATGATACATTGTACACCTTTAATGAAAACAGAGATGAGAGCCTTTGACATGAGGAAGTTGCGAAGATCGCCATAATTCCACCTGCCAAGCAACAGAAATCTTACAAAATCTCAACTTTGAGGCATGTTTCCAAAATACTAAGAATTATAAAAATATATTATTTATTTATACGGTATACAATGTGCTTTATAATATGAAGCAAAATATGAAAACTTTAGACAATAAATTGTCACATTTTACGAAATGTGGATGTTTTGTCATTTTTCCCATACCAGACTTCTTCCAGAGACAGCAGCTGTTGAAAAAACATGAACAGAGCACTTGAATTGAAAAATTCAATATATATTCGTCTGGTCATTTTTGTCTTAATGTAGCCAACAAGAGCCTTATTCCTTTTAAGAGTTACTATATATGTGGGAGTAAAAATGCAGGCTAAATGAGCAGAGGATGACGGTTTAGTAAAGAAAAACTGGTGGCTACATTTTGTTTACCTCACTTTAAGAACATTACAAGAGGTTCTCTTGTTGGTGACGTTGATTCCCAGGAACCTAAAACTGTTCACCTGCTCCACCTCAGCTCCACTGATGTACACAGGTGTGAGTGTTTCCCTTTTTTTTCTAAAAACAATAATCTTGGTTTTGCTGACGTTGAGCGGTAGCTGGTTCTCTGTGCACCATTCTGCAAGACTGTTCCTCAACAATGTGTGTAAGGCTGCCGATGTTGGTGTCATCTGCATATTTTACATTAGAGTCCTGTTGATATCTGGGAGTGCAGACATGGGTGCACAGTGTGAACAGGAGGGGGCTGAGCACACGGCCCTGGGGGGGCCTCTAATATTGAGCACTAAAGTAGAGGAGGTGTTACTACCAATTTGAACTGTTAATACTGTTCTTCAGTCCATATTTGCTGGTGTTTAGCCATTCAACATTCAACATTCTCACCTGTTCTAGCTCAACAACATTACAGTAAATGACTTATATCGGGACTGTTGCTTGGCGCTCCATTTAATCTGATTTATCACTTTATTTCAGTTCAAAACATTTTTTGGTAAAATGCACCATTTTAAAGGGAATTTTGTGTTACGCCCCTGAAATATTGGTCTGTAGATGAAAGTACATGTGATTTGGTCCGGACGTCGAAGCATACAATATTGTTCACATGAAGGTCCACTCACTCTACATGATATTACAATTCATTTTAATGGTGGGCGATGTTTTCCAAGCTGTGCGTCCGCTAAAGTCACGCATAAACGACTCTACCCGGTCTAGTGCGCGCACAATTCTTTCTAATGACCCGTGAAGGCAGCATAGTTAAATGACAAAGATGAAGCGCGCTATCAAAGAGGATGAAGGCGGGATGAGAGAAGTCGCTCCCTTCCGTCTCACCGTCCATACTCTTCCATACACATTATAACTTGTAAAGTTTTACTTTTCTATGCTCTCCGCTATGTCGCATTCTGCATCTCTCTGCTCGAAGAACATAAGCATGAAAGGAGTAATGTGTGAACTAGTGTTTGAAATGTCTCATAAACAACAAATCAAATCTTGTGGGGGCTTTTATGGAAGCGTGGCTAACTGATACACCTAAAACATAGTTTAAAAAGGCCTGGCTGTTTTTCCAGTTGATATGTTTATCTATAGCAGAAGTAAATGAAAATATGATCATCTAAGAGTGTTTAATGTAACAAAGTTCTCACTTGCTAGTCACAGAGACATTGGAACCCAGTTTTTTAAAAAATATAATTTATTATGGTGCCTGATGGACCCTAGCGTCAAATTATAACTCTACAGTCACTTAAACTGAAAAACATTTGATTGACTGTCATTGCTAATGGAGAGTATGTGTTTTGTTCTACACTATACTGTACACTATTACAGCTGAAGTGTTGGTCGTCCTTTTCTGTAGGCGGCGTCGCAGCCCACATCCATGGACTGGACAGATTTCCATTTTGGTGTCTCGTCTTTCTTTGTCCTGCTACTGTTTCCGTTAGTGCTAGTTGCATGGTAGCTAGCAAACATACGTCAGCTCTAGCTTACCTCGAAAAGTGAATTGTTGACTGTTGTGAACAGAGTGTCAAGCATCTGGGAAATATTAGCCTAAAGGTGTGTGTTTGTGCGCGTGTTTTGTTGGCTCACATCTAGGGCAAACAGTTGTAAACTGGTAGCGATAAACAGCTCTCAACCATCACCATAAGGCATAGGGACGCTAACTATAGCTAAAGGTTGCTAACGCTTTTGGTTCCAGTGTTTGAACACCAGCTAACCCAACGTGCGTGGCATTAACATCGCACTACTTCTGCATTTGTGGTATGTCGCAAAACTACGTATTAAAAAATACTCTGTGCCAATATCAGAGCATCTGAGAATATGCAGCAGTTGGTTAGCTAGTGTCGCTAACGTGTTTGCCGGCTAAAATTTGCTACAGCTCAGTTTTAGCTAATTAACCATGGATAAGCTGCAACGTTAGCTAGCTTTATATTTATAGAAGCTAACGTCCAACGTTCATTAAATTGTGACATACATACAGCCTGTTTAGTTGTATTGAAATGGTGTGCTAACTACACGTTAATGTCTGCTCGTTAAGACTACAAAACAGATTTTTGAGCAGCTAGCCAGTTGTTCAAAGCTAGCATTAACTTATAGTAACATAACCAGCGAGTTAGTTTAACTATGTGTGCTGTAACAGTTACTGGACATACGGCGTGTTTAATCACTATTTATGAACAACTTCTTCTTTTTCCAGATTACCGGTGTGTCATGTTGAAATGAGCATCGCTCAACCATCCTGACAGTTCATACACCTGCCTCAGACCTGTGAAGCCAAGGTCAAGTGGCTCAATCCACGGACAATTTGAGAATGCACCGCTTTAATGGGATGTAAGATCAGCTGTAGAGGATATATTATTTGTCTCCAGGATAACACTTCGAACTGTTTGCAGCCTAAACAGGTGCATCAATGAACCAAGAGACTCTTGAAGAATCTCCCAAGAGTCCGGTCCCTGGCAAAGAGCCTGTGGAAAAAGATGTGGGACAAAGCACAGAGGAGAAGAAGAGCAGCGAGGCGGAAAACACCTCTAAGACAGCGCCAGCTCAGGAGCCCGTGGCCTCCCCAGACAGCCCCAGTACAAAGGAAAACCCCAGCTCAGATCCAGTAACGGAAAACGAGAAAGAGATCAAGGAGGAAGAGGGGGACGACATTAGGATCAGTGCTGGTGAGCCTCCTGTTGACTGGTTTGAGCCTCTTGAGGATGATGATGATGCTGACAGTCTTGGTAGGAATGATGCGGAGGAAGACAGCCTGGCAGGGGAAAGCGAGAGGAGTGAGAGCGTGCCAGGCAGTGAGAAGACCTTCAGAAAGATTTATCAGTAAGTTGAATCATGTTGTTTTACTCCATTAATGCAAGCACAAGAGCCATAACATTATCATCACACGTCATGGAGCTGGCAGTGGTGATGCAAATGTGTAAAGATGACATACTGCTTTTCTGACTGAGATTAACAGGAAAGTATATTTAATCATCGGAAATGGTTACAAAATAATGTACACTAGCAACCGGGATACAGTGTATTTGCTATTCATTTGTTAACGTCTGTCTAAAAGGTATCTAAGGTATCTATCTAAAAAATAGTAATATTCAGAGGAACTGCCAATTAAAATCAATGTTCCCTCAGTCTATTGAAAGAAACACAACATAACTTTGCATATTAACATTGTTTTGGATGGCATCTCGTGCAGGCTTTTTATCCCATGTGTTATACATGTTTCTCACATGTCTGATTTCCATCTCCTCTCTTAAATTTAGGCTTAATGTTCCCCGCCGGAAGCGATCACATCCCGATGAAGGATGGGTTGAGTGGCCAATACTTGGAGAGGGGTGGAAACGCAAAGAAGTTGTTCGACGCTCAGGTTCCAGCATTGGACAGAAGGATGTATATTACTTGGGGTAAAGGCTTTCTATTAGAAATGTAAACAGTTCAAATGGACAGCTGTTTTTCAATTTAATACATTTGATACTTTTTTAAGTACTTCCTTCCTTTTACCCTTCTGATATTTATACTCCACCTCCACTGCTTCTTTTTCACCTTTGTAAGCATTTATAGTGGACACACAACTTGTTGTGCATTAGGGCTCGGCAATAAAGCGAAAACAACCAATATCGGAATAACGTTTCATATTTGTAACTAATGATGAATTGATGATAACAGATTTTAGAGCCTGAACAGAACTGAAGTTCTAAGTATTTGCACATTTAAGTTTCTCATGAGAGCTGCAACAGTTAGCCAGTTAATCAATTCATATTGATAGCTTTGATAACTATTTGAAGACATCACTTTATTCAAGTTTTTTAAGATTCTATATACTTACTGATTTCTTGATTAATTGTAAAAATAATGAGCACAACTAATGATTGATTGATGAATTGCAGTCCTAATGTTGTGCTTTTTTTCCTCTATATGTTTGTATTCTGAATGCCTTTTGTTTGTGAACTCATTTAACACGTAAACCTTTTTCCACCCACATTTTATAGATTAAACAACTGACTATTTATTAAGAAAAAAATAATGAGCAGATAAATCAATAAGCAAAATAATGACTTGATTAGTTCCAACCCTAATTCATTCTGTGACTGTATGACAACAGGATGTTGTAGCTTTCAGTGCTTCAACTCTTTGCAGTTGTAATTGTTTTGTTTGATTTTCCTTTGCAGTCCGCGGGGGGATCGAGTGAGAAGCCGAGTAGAACTGGTTTCAGTGCTGGAGGGATTTCTTGACTTGTCAACATTTGATTACAAGTCAGGAAAGTTCTACGAAGGTGTAACACCGCACACAAGAACTCGAAACAGAGTAAAGGTATTGGCCTCTTTTAGCATTTAACACTTAAAACATTAGAGATAAGTATGCCTTAAGTAAATTTTTTCTTCACTTTCAAATCCATTAGAGAAAGTTCCGGGAGCGTTCTTCTTCAGAGTCCAGCTGGATGGAGAGAGGAGATGGGGCTGACACACCAGACTCCCACCACAGGCTCACCCCCAGTCTGGTGCCCAAAAACCTCAGCTGCAACCAGACGAGTTTCTCATCACATAGTACGATGGGAACCTCAAACCAAGCTCCTCGTAACGAGGAACGATCTTCGGAAGTTAGAATTAAACTTCCTCCTCCCTCGTCATCTTCCAAACCGATCCCTATCCCTTCAATAAATGGAGACGTTATGACGGAGGACAATACTCTGTGAGCTCCTTATTACTTCCGTTCATATTTCAAGACTTCATCTTATTATAACTGCTGATGTAATTATATCAAGACAAATGTACTGAGCTTCATCACGTTTCTCTGCAGGTTCTGTGCCAAATGTGGTATTTCCTTCATAGGCACATGGTATGACAAACAAAGGAAGAGGCCCTGCTGTCCCGGCTGTTGGGGTACGTCACTTTATGAGTGTGTAATGTCGTAATTGTGAGGTAAACATATTGTTAGACATAGGACAACATCATGGAATTGACTGAGGTGCAGTAAAAGCGACGACCTTTTGACAGTTTTACTCATCCTGCAACGTTTGTTTTATTTTTCTTATTACAGCTGCATCGAAGACAAAAGAGCATCCGATGATTCGTTTCAGAAAGGTAAAGCATTGTCTTACAACAAGCTGTTTGAAGGAACTGAGATATATTAGCTACTTTAACTTGCTTAAACATAAAGGGAACGTTCACACCCAATCAAAATGCTTGTAGTGCCATTTATCCATCTAGATGATGTTTTGGTGTATGTTACTGGGTTTTAGAGATAAAGGGAACGAGGTGGCACTTGGCTTGAGATGAGAAGTCATCACCAAGTTAGTCCACAGATCTTGTTGCTGAGCAGTTTCATGTAGGAACTATTTTCTTGCATGGATTTACTCATGGACGAGAGGCAAGCTTACATTAAGCCAAGGAGGACGGCATGAGCAAATGAATTCCATGCTGATTAGAGCATGAGCCTCTCGTCTATGAGCAGTTGGAGGGTATAGACTGGTAGGAAGATTAGTTTCTACATGAGACTGCACACTGTCTGCAGATTATCTTGAGTAACCGGGTCATGATTTAAAAAAAGAAAATTGCAAAGTGCCATTGCGGTTTATTTTTTCAAATGTATGCCATCTCGAGTGCCATCTTGTTCCACATATTGGAGGGAAGGCAGTAATCTCTACAGCCAGTATCTCTGAAACTTGGTAACTCATACCAAAACGAGCTGGATGGATAAAAAGCTTCCATCCCCCAAAAAATTTATTTTTGATCTTGGGGTGAACTGTCTCTTTAAACATATGGT
Source organism: Lagodon rhomboides (assembly GCA_039737535.1). Taxonomy (NCBI): domain Eukaryota; kingdom Metazoa; phylum Chordata; class Actinopteri; order Spariformes; family Sparidae; genus Lagodon; species Lagodon rhomboides. Next base: position 9,583,447 of record CM077785.1, on the reverse strand, counting down.
CCAGGGGGAACTGATCAATAAAACAGTATTTTAACCATGGATTCAGAATTCCCACATTATTTCAGTTTTTGATATAAGGCCCTCAAAAAAATACTTTAAAAAGAGAAAAGGTGAAATTTTGGAATATTTTTTAACATTGAGAAGTCACTTTATCTAAATGTGTTTCAATAATTATTCTGATGAAAGTGTAAAATGTGCACAAACAATATTAAAGTTAAACAATATTAATCAAACCTTCTTCTCTTTTCTTGTTGGTGGCACCTGTAGTGGATCCCTTGTGGACAGTGTGTGGGATGCCACAACAATGTAAACTGTGGGCAGTGCGCCAACTGCAAGCATGGCCTGCAGAGCCCCGAGTCCCGGAAACGCATATGTCGGAAACGGAAATGCATATGTCCCATTCGCAAGGTAAGTTAATGAACCGTTATTGTTTATTTTGATGCTTATTGTTGTGATCTTACATTTGCACTCATTTGCATTTTTTCCCGTGTGTTCCACCAGGGCCCTGGAAGTGCAAGCTACATGCCACAGACACCTTATAACGACATTCCTGACACATTTGATGACATTAGTTTCCAGGTAATAAATACTTGTACAGTCAAATCCACAGTTTCTCATCTTGTTGAAATTGTGTGTTTGTTCTGTTGCAAATTTGACACAATGTTGTCAGTTCTAACAACAACTGTTTTGTTTTACAGAGTGAAGTTATGGAATCACAGGTAAATTTTGTAAAATGCAAGCAAATTCTGTTAATTAAAGGGGCTCTGTGGAACTTGTGTGATTTGCTGGAAGCTGGTTGTTTATGTTAGTGGACTCCATTTCTAAACTCACGTTAGAACAAATCATCCTCAGACTTGTATAATCAACCGAGAGAGACGAGGGAGGTCTCGTTATTTACGTTTCCTTACAATCTGCCACATATGGCCAATAAAAAAGTGATTAATACATGTTAATTGATACAAATCGCTACATAAAGCCCCTTTAATAATACTCCATATGATTTCTTCTATCTGCGTTTTCCTACTCTCACTGACTGTGTTTTATTCACACAGCACCTGAATCTCAAAAGCAGTGACACGGAGAACTTCGGCGTCAACATGGACGTCGATGATGACGAAGACATGTCAACGGACGACGACGATGATGTGAGTTTTTTCTTAACCCACTCTCCTACAGACATGACCACACGATCACCTAATGTGATACAGAATCAACCAAAATCTGTTGTAACAGTGGCTCAGCCGTTTAATGCCTGAGGTAGTGGCAAGTGAAAGCTGGCATAGTTCTTCCTCACAGATTGTAGCTGCGGTCGAGTCAGACGGTACAAATTGGAGTGAAATCTGTTGTGCCGTGGGCAGCCACTGTGCGGCGCCCAGGGACCAACTTCAGCTCAGCAGTATTTTTTTCATGTTTGTATGTTTACTACATTTGTCAAAATAGGGCTCATTATACAGTTTATTTATTTATTTTTTTATTTTTTTATCATTAACCCACATTGACTGTTCACAGCAATGCCAAACAGGGCGAGATTTGTGGGTCTTGACGGGGTTGATACATGAATAATTGGTTTTGGAAGGGTTACTAGTTGTACATTCACTGAGCAAAGTTTGTAGCCCAAATTTAAACTGAATTTCCAGAAATTCTGTACAAATTAATGAAATTGAACGCGTGTTTCCATCTGTGATTCAAACCTCAAATGATAGAAAACCATATGGAAAATGTGATTTAATAAGGCGTTTCTTGTTTTCATGTATTGATGTGAGGACTGCTTTATTGGAACTGATACGTGCTTTGTGTACGTTATGATTTATTCGATCATATGATTTATTCCATTGCACCTAGTCACATCCCCACACCATCTTTCTAATGTTTTTACTCAGGTTTAAAAACAGGTGGATGGATTTAGGATGAATTACTGTCATTGGAAAAAAAAACTTCACATCACATTTCAAAGGTGTGGAAGGTTTTGAGTTTACGTGATCAGACACATTTTGACAAAGTTGCCCCGTCCGCTTCCTATGTAACTGACAAAATTACCTAATCGATGCTCATTTGTTGACCTGTTGCATATTTGTGCTAAGATTTCTATTATTCTTGTTTCAGTGGCATAAGAAGCGGAAGCGGCGCTCCTGTGGTGAATGTAAAGCCTGTCTCTGCAGGAAAGACTGCGGCACATGTGATTTCTGTGTAGACAAACCCAAATTTGGAGGCAGCAACAAGAAGAGGCAGAAGTGCCGACTACGCCAGTGTCAGAGACAGGCAATGGTTGGACCCTATCAAGTTTGAATGAATTCATTGCCTGTTGCAGTAATGATGTAACAGTGCAGTTTTTAAAAAAATGTTCTCTGCTTACATTTGGCAGAGACATTTGCTGCCTTTTCAGATGGGACAAGGTGACTACGGGCCAGATGGTCAAATGCTTCCGGGCAGGCCTAGACCTCACTATACATACAGTCGGAAGTCAAATTTCAAGAAAAACAGAGCGTCGGCATCTGGCTTGGACTTCTCTGACAATGACGATGATGACTTACCAGTGAGTTCGCTGTGCCTTTAACGTTCAAGTCTCTTATTGTTTCTTTTTGCTTGTAGTGGTTGTTTTTTTGGAGATTGTTGAAAAGGGCAACACATTAGCATTAAAAGGTTCAGGAAGAAAGAGCGGTTTCTTCTTACCTTTCTTATGTTCCGCTGTTAAGATGAGTTGGATCACTGAGCCTGCTAGTGTTAGCAAACACTCCTACGAATTGAGTGTGAGAAACACCAATCTTCTTTGCAGGTTAGAATAGATTATTGTCCTGTTGTCATGTTTCCGTCACACAACACTCTCACCAGACTAATGTCATTGTGCTTTTGTCTTGCAACAGTTTAATCATTTGGATTTCGTAGAGAGGAATGGATTGCCTGACAGACTCCCTCACATCGGCAACCACAACTCTGAGCTGGTAGGTTTACATTCTTCCTTTTTTTATGTTTTTCTAATAATTAAATGTTTTCTTCATCAGGTGAAACTCGTTGCATTTCGTGTAGTGTTTCTATGTTGAGGAGCCTTGAGATTTCCCTATGCTGCCCTGTGCTCAACAGCACTGATCATGTGTCATCACGGCCTCCTGTTTACACTTTCCCTCACAAACGCTCCTGGCGCCTTGTCCTTTTCCTTCTGTGCATCTGTTACCATGCTGTTCTGTGGCCTGTGGCTCAGTGTGAGGAATCCAGGCCTCGCTCCAGCTCTGTTTGACCAGGTTTTTTGCCAGTCAATAGTAATGCAATACATATGTCTAATTGTTCCACTTGATTAATCCTTTTGCTAAGGGTGTGCATATGGTGATTCGTGTTGTCTTGTCTCAAGTGTGGGCGGTCTTTTTCCTCTTGTCCTCTGCTTTCTTGGCCACACGGCAGCAGTGAGGGCATAGACAGGCATAGAGGGAATGAGTATATGGACAGGAAACATGAAAAGGGGAAAGAGAGAGGCGTATGACATGCAACAAAGGCAGAGGGAATTGAAATGGGGATGTTTCAATTATAGGATACATGCCTTAACCACTTGGCACCGAGTCCCCTCCAGTAGTTAATTTGATTTCCTTATAAAGGATGCATATCACTGCCAAGTTGTTTGCTCTCTCTCGTCATCACCCGTCTCCTCTTGGCCGTCCTTCAGTTTGTTCTTGTGGTCACTTAAATAACATCTGATGCTTTGTGAGCCATTATCAGTGCTGTAGCTCTCATTTACTGTGCTTCTTGAGCGCCGCCCAATTAAAACAGAAGTTGGAAAAAATGGCAGATTTTCTTATTTGACCCCGTAAGCAGTCAGCCTTTCCTTTCATTTCCCCTCAAGTATAAACAAGTCATTTGTATTCCACATTGTGTTTCATCAAAGCTATACTGCATGTTTACGCAGAGTGCTTTTTTTCTTCTTTTTTTTTATGGCTGCTCCATTACATCTAATAGAAATGCCCTGTAGTTTATGGCAGATGCGTATTGCATAACCTTTATACATATTTGGCATTTTTGGAGACTTCTCACTGTAATTTAAAATACAGTTCTCCATTGTGAACAATGTATGCTTATACAGCATTAATTTGCAATTTCTGGCCCACAGGCACATCAAGAGTTAAGACTGCTTCTTGCAAAGGCTACACTATTAATGTTGTTTAGCAAAGTGTGTCTGAAGGAGGCCTCATAATCCTGCTTCTATTGCATTTACTGATACTGGACAAATTATTGTTTTTAGTATTTTTGTCATGTAGAATGTCTTGAATGCTGATGAGGTAGAAATGAAGAGACTCTTAGTTTGGTGATCTCGCTTGTTGACCAGTTGCTGGCAAAACCTGTAAAGCATCTTGATCTTCTCTACTCTTCTAATACCTCAACGGCTGCTGAGAAGTCAAACTTTGTAAACAGACAGATAATGATGATGTGGCACATGGTCCATGATTGAATCCAAACAATAGATGCAATCATAACAATTGCACACTGATTTGATGCCCCTACAATTCAATTTCAGTCAAGTGTTGGTTTGATATGATTTGTATTACACTTGAGTTTTACGGTCAGTTGTTATAGTCAATATTGAAGCTCATGAATTCATCCTTGTCAATCCAGGACCAGCTAAGAAGATGGAATGCAGAGAGATCACACTCAAAATATGTTGATGATGATGATGACGACGATGAAGATGAGGAGGATGAGTTACCCATGGTAAGTTTCAGGCTGAGACTATTCATAGTAGATTTCTAAATAACCACCGATGATGGAAACCTTTTTTTGTGTATTTATTTTCCTTCTGTTGCTCCCTGCAGATCACACAGATCTTCAGTTTGGCTGATAACCCGGCCAGCAGCGGTGTAGATGTAGAAAACCAGCTGATGAAGCTGCTACACTCTTTGCGCTCCTCGGTACTGCCGATCCTTTGGTATGCCATAATGGTGGAGGGACCGCAGCTGCAGCTCATCCAGTGTTCTAAACAGTCCACCATGACCGACACCACGGTGCTGATCGACCCAGGCTTCTGCTTTCAGGTCACCGTCCAGAAGCAGCCGCTGCTCCCCACCCATTCGCTGTACGACACATACCCAGGACGCCTGACCTCAGTGACCGAAGTGGTCAATCTGCTTTTGGGCCTGGAGAAGTACGTTATGTGCCAGGGACTGCCACCCAGACAGCCATCATCTAAGAAAGACCCAGTCATACTGGCGCGGGCATCAACGTGTGATTTCTTGGTGAAGAGGAAAGTCAGCATCTGTGCTAACTGCAGAGCGCTGAGAGGACTTTAACGGCAGTAGAGACAGAAGACCACTGGTTCTATGGTGCAACTTTGTGCCATGTTCTTGGCTTTGTTTCTGTTGTTCTTTTGGTAATAACACATATGACAATTTACAGATTTACCTCTGGACTGCAAAAGTATGATTTAAGTATCTAAATCACCAAAGGCATTCCAGGAGCTGTGACATAATAATCCAGGCGTGTTCCTTCTCAGATGTTTTCTGTTACCTTGGTTTAGGGTTTCTTTACGACTGTTATGTCAGTTTTGGGGCAGTGTGATGGGTAGAGCCCACTGTGTGGTTATTGTGTGTTCAGTTGATTCACACTTTTACTTGAGGAATCTTTAACCCTCACCCACCTGACCTTATTTCACTTTTCGTGTCGTTTAACCTCAAACTTTGCCTCTGTTCCAAAAAATTAAAGTGAAATTGTTATCTCTTAACCCTCTTTTCTTTAAAGCAGCAATTTTTGGGCACGTTGTCAACACTGTTGTCATGCTACCTGTATATTGTGTTCCATATTGGAGGTAACCAGCAGACTGATGGTTTTTGGTCAAATTTAAAAAAAGCGAGTTTATTTTTTTATTTTTATGTTCACTCATGTTCACTTTAATTTAGCAACAATTCTGGTGCTTCATTAAAGCTTTAGATATATTTTTTTGTAGAATACTGACACTAACGTAATGTTCAAACCTCAAAATAAGCAGTATGTGAAGTTAAAAGAATTGGAAAAGGAGACTGTGAAACATAAATACTCTGATCTCATTAGACAGATCAGTGTATTTTTAAAATAAGGCAAAAAACATAAAAAGCAAAGGGGAAACATCTCTACAGATACATACATTTGAGTGAGTCATACAGTGTTGAATAGAGATCACCTGTGTTACTGAACAGCACCAGTTGAGTAGGATACTAGATCACCTTCAGGACATGGAGCTCAAAGGTCAGTCTTGATGACCCACATGGCTCCATGGCTCATATGGCAGACAGTGTCGAGACAACAACTGTTTCTTTAACAGTTGCAGCTTCATGTCAGAGAGGCAACGCTGCTATTAAAACCTCAAGGCATCTGAGGTTGTGATTGCCAGAAGACATGTGGGAGACAGAAATCAAGTTAAAAAATGTTCTTTAGTCAGATGGGTTTGATAACAACAATGCTACTGTCTGGACATCAGATCTCTGAGATTTATAGCAAGAAAAAGTACTTCCGTTTATTACTGACTCGACAGGAATTATGCAGTCGTTTGTTCATATATGTGCACTAATTTAAATCAATGTCATCTTTCTTGCAGATAACATCTACTCAGACCCAGTGTTTTAAAAAGAGCATTAAAATGAGTGGGAGGCTTTTTTTTAAAGCACTTTAATTACAATGCAGTAAAGCTGTTCCATTGTCACATTTAACAACAGATGAGCATTTTACAATTAACAAGTTTGTAAAAAGTTTAATTAAATTGATTTTTAACAATGCTCAGCAAGTGCACCTCTCTTAGACAATAGCATTTTTAGTAGAAGCCCAAGAGAGATCAGAATCTTTTCCTCATTCAGCATCATTTCTGGCTCCAGGAGATGGTTTTTGTACTTTAGAGGATGTTTGCTGGTTTTGGTAGATTCAACCCTGGAAATACGCTGAAATGTAACAATACTGAGATCAGAGTATGTGCACTTCTTTATGCTTGTAGAATCAAACAAGGTCCTCAAATGAAACTGGTAAAGGTGGTGAACTTTGTTAGGTCAACACAAAGTGTGTTAAGCCACACCCTCACATTTTGCCTGATATAATTAGTTTCAATTGGTATTTATTGTTGTATTTCAAACCTTTTGAATGACTATTGGAAGTTGTATAATAATAGATCTTTTCTCCCGTCCGCCTCTTCATTGGGATATTTATGGAGTAAATGAATAACTTTAACAATGTGAGCAGTTTTGCATTATCATGTATCAGATTTATTTTGTTATCATGGTTTCCTCAAGTAATTGTGCAGATGTTGAAATGTTTGGGATCCGTTTATTATTCTTTAAAAAGCTATTGTTATTAAGTCTTTGAAATAAAACATTTAAAGCAGTGAAATGAAGGTTTTCCATATTTCCTGTCTTTGTGATTTTCTGAAGGCATTGTGCAAAAATGCTTTTCTCGCTGAGTTGCCTTTAATATTTATCAGATCTACCTGATGGACTCACTACATCTGATACAAATTATGAGAAGAACTGAGTGTGAGCTGACTCAGAAAGCAGAAGTGAAAACCCAATAATTTATATTGAGTGGCAGCCATTCATATTATCTGCTACTTCATGTTTATATAGAGATATTTAATCCCTGTTTGTCGGGCGGCATGACGTGATGGGACAACAGTAAACTGAGCCTGATACTGTTTCACTGACTGTCAGAGTGGTTTACTTGTTGGCTGAGTTATTGGTTTTATTATAAAGCATAGTTTCTGTGGGAACCACAGCTAGTGCCTTAAAATTAATACAAAGCTATATTTTATGTTGCATAAGAGTTTTTGATCTGTGGTCCACTAATGCCTCTGTGTTTGAAGTGAAGCATCTCTGATGCCCACAGAAACTAGTCTATTTGATTTACAGTAGCCCAGCTTGTTATGTAGGCGTGTAACCATTTGGTATGCTTGTGTTCCAGTAAACCAGGGCTGTGCAAACTTTTGGCCTTGGAGTGCCAAACTAAAAGTTAATGGTGGGCCATGGCCAAAAGCAAACACCTCTTGTACTGTTTTATTGAGACTCACTGGTATGTGATGTTTCCTTAAAGCGTAACTCCACCCATTTCACACATTAAAGTGTGTGAACAGGTCTTGCGGAGTACTTCTGCATATGTGAAAAAGTTATATCAAGCCTTTTATGTCTCCAGCAGAGGCTGTGCGTAATCTTGCTAAATTGCATTGTGGGTAATGTAGTTGCCTAATTCTGGGGGGAAAAAAGTCACACTGGTCTACCATTGCACTCCTCCAAGACTGTTGGACTCATTATGAACAGTTAAGAAACAAATGATCAAAATAAATACAGAAGAACCAGAGATATCACCTTTTTTATTTCATGAATTCTTCTCTCTTTTCAAAACGTGGTGCCTACGCTACCCACAATCCAATTTTGCTACATAGTGACATCACTGGAGGCAGTTAATCAGATTATATGCAGCTTCCTCTGGAGCTACAAAAGGCTTCAATCTACTTTTTTCACATATGCAGTCGAACTCCTAAAGACCTGTGAAAGTGGTGGAGTTACCCTTAACTGCACCACATTCCTGTTCAAATATATATATATACACACATATATATATGAATCCTTTTTTTTTTATTTAAATAAATGTGTGTCGGCAATGTATTCACGATTAAGAGAGAGTTGTAAAACAGTAATTTGTAGATTTTAAAATAGAAACTTCACAATTTCAAGTAGAATTTCTTCTTCACTTACTTATTTAAAAAATATATTCATTTAATTTTATTTTGGTTACCTGTATGGACAAGGCACAGTGTGCCTGCATTAGCATGCTGGCTAATTTTCACTATGTTGGTTTTGATATCTCGGCTTTGTTTTCACAAACAGGATTTCCACTGTTCATGACTGGATAACGAAGTTTTGCAGTTGAAACTGAAAATTTAAATATTTTTGGAGTCTTATAATAACTGGATAAGGCCTGAGCAGGAGGACCACATACCAATTCAAGCTAATGTACTCGCTCTCTCTCTCTCTCTCCCCCTCTTTATTCCTGAGCGTCCGTGAACGCGTCCCAATGCAACAACTGATGAGAATCACGGACCTCTAACTAGATGAGAAGAATACCTGTTTGTCACAGGAGCGACACACTGAAGGCATGTAACATCTGGGAGGGGCATCGCTGCTGGCTGTGACAGCGTCGGCTCGGTCGGCTGTGGGAAATAGAAGGTTCTCATCCGGCGCAGAAGGGAAAGCTTTCTTGTCTCTCGGAGCAGGTCTGCTGAGCTCAGATGCGCAGAGGCTCCGACACGGCGGAGGTCGCGACGCTGCTGGTGAATTACAATCGGGATACGAAGCTGCCATGAACGAGGGGCGACCTGTTTTCTCGTGTATCAAGAATTGCAGCGCGTTGAATTAACTGGAGCTTTCTTCTTCAAGGGGAGGATTTTACACCGTGCAACCCCCCCGCGCAGGAATGACTCTCCTCGGCTTGGTTTTGCTACAGAGGACCGTGGAGACCTCCGAAGGCATCGGTCATGCTCTCTGGTAAGAGGGGATTCAGCTCCAAGATGTCCTTCTTCATCCCGACTGGGCGTATTAATGAGTGGCCGGCAACATAACCTATATTCTCTGTCATGAATGCTCGGCCTACATAGGAGACTACGAGACGTTACCCGCTATTTTATCTGTCGTTCGGACGTGCGTTTACCTTCACGTTAAAAAACAAAACAAAACAGAAAAAAAAAACACACCCCGGGTCGGTTTGTCACCGTGTCAGAGAGCGACACACCTGCGATACGTCTCCGTGAATTAGCCCGGCGTGTTTCATTACGAGGCGCCTGCACCGATTATGCAGATGCGGGACGGCTGTTGTTGCAGCCTCAGAAGCCGGAGCTCGCGCGTGGAGGAGCACATCACGCGCCTCCACGCCGGAGCTGAATAAACACGCCTGTAAATGAGACGCGAGCACCGGAGGAAATGAGAGCCGGTGGTGTCCCTCTCATCTGTGCGTGTGTTGTGGGGGCCTGTCTGTCTCTGCCAGCCTGTGGACAGAGCAGCGTCCCCGGTGTCTCCAGCAGCCGCGGACGTGGAGGCGAACGGGCAGGTTTAAACGAGTGAGAAAATAAATAGAGGGGCTTCTTGGGAAACACACAACTTCTTCTCCCTGCTGCATTGTTATGGAGCACAACAGGCATGTGCGCGCGCTGCCACCGCTGCCCGCTGGGCCCTATTGATTTCACTGTCCTCAGCATATGAATCCTGCCCGTTCTCATGCAACAGTGTTAAGCCCCATTATTAACAGATTCCTGAACAAGGATGTCTGTCTGGATCTGAAAAACACTCACCCGCATGTGTGTGTGTGTGTGTGTGTGTGTGTGTGGGTCAGTCAGTGCCTTCAGGGGTGATTCACTGCCAGCCCACCCTTTGGTGTATCTGGGAAACACCTCTCTGTTTTCAGAAGAGGATTTTCCACTTTGCTGCCAACAAGCATTCTCGAAAGTGCTGATCGCTCCTATTTTGGGGTTCTTGCATTTGCCGGGGGGGCTTCTGAGTTTCTTGGACCATCAGGCCGTTTGCAGAGAGGTCTGGTGGAGTTGTTTTATTGCAGGGGGAAGCCTGGAGGCCATTCATGCTCTGTTTTGTCTTGTTCAGGGGGGGATTTTGACACGTGTTGGTGTTTGTTTTCTCCCCTCTCTGCTCCCTGTTATCTTCCAAATTGGTGTCACGGCGCTGACTCGCCTTTTCTATGAAGCAGCTCCCTGTTGTTTTCATGCCACTTTGCGTGTTACAATTCGATCAAACGCCATGGAATCGGACCATGACCCAGATCGGTGCAACACAATGGTGTTCTTTAGCCATGCTGTTGCATCAAGGTGACACTGCTCCGTTTATGATGCCCCCAAGACATGGGCCGACATGATGTTAGCATCTGGTTCAGGAGCAGTCGACTGACAAGCATGCAGGTTTACGATCTTACCCTGATCTGGATCCTGGACCTTTCAGCGAGGCCTTTTACCTGTACATTTGCATGGATTCAAAATGAATATAAGCTTCTGGCTTCCTCCAAAGTGCTGGGTAGTTGTGTGTGTGTGTGTGTGTGAGCTCAGGGAATCAAATCCCAGACCTTATCAAGCGTCGAAAATGTACCAGAGCAGCGCGGCTACGGATAAGGGAATTCACCCACATTTCTTTTGTCGTCAAGAACGGAGAGCAGAGAAGAATCAGACTAGGCCGTTGTACATGTGTAGTAATGAAGTGACTGGCCGCGGCTGCACATCAGAAACCAAACAAGGCGGATTACAGCCACATGGAGACATAAAAAAACGACAGTGGGAATACACTGTACAGAAATCCCTCCAGGTGTTACAGAAGCAAAGGGGAAATGCATAGGAATAATCCCCTCGGACGTTAGAGCCACATTCCTTTCTTTATTACTCCCCCCGCCTCAGCTTAGCAGAATCCAGGTGGATAACAATCACCAAGATTGCTCTGTTTCACCCGCGGTGGTTGTGTCAAACGTGCAAAGGTGAGCGTCAAGGCCAGGGAGGAGGACCGCCGAGCCCCGCGATTGGTCTGTCCGAGCTAAGCTGCCCTGCCGTATGCCGATAAGCGTGTTATAAATCAGTATTTCATGGATATAGCGAGCACAAGAAGAGATCATATTGGCGTGGGGGTTGGGGAGTGGGGTCGCCTGACCTTCCATAAGCCCTTCTTTGGTTGGGGTTGGTCAGGTGGAGGTAGTTCAGTAAATCCTCTGCACTGGATCAGCTGCATGTCAGCTGATCTCTGTTGAGTCGCATCTCCCTTTTCTCATCACTTCACCTCACCGATCGGGGTAGAACATCCTTGGAGTTTGATGCTGAATGGCGGGGAGAGCGCTCAGATAAAGGCCACATTATCGTTCTCTTACAGATGAACAAAGCAGGGTTCGGGGGTCGGACGCATCAAGAATAAAACACCGGAAGCTTTGTCGCCGCGAGAGCCGACCCTGCAACGTTTCATCTGGATTTTTCAAACCCACACACTCTGCAACACTATTGGCCTAGTTCTGACTCCTCCGAAAAACAGTTTCCGGAGCTTGGCCCGTCTCTGTCAGGGCTGTATAGTCGTAACCCTGCCCTGGTTACCATGTGTAAGTTCACAACAGCAGCAGCTGTGTCAACACCAACAGTCAACATGCGGGCTGCCGGCCTCACCTGTCTGCGGAGAGCAGGAGGTGATATCTCAGCTGCTTCTCTTACGTCTCAGCTGCTCTGTGCCGCCTGTTGGAAGAGACTGACGAACAGTTTGTGCAACAGAAGAATCTGCTGTTCCCGTTTTAAGACAAGCTGCACTGTAAGTCATGAATATATCTGTTATATAAATGCTGTTGACAACAGTAGCCTGTTCCTGGGACTCTCGGGCCAGATAAAAGCTGACAGCAGACAGAGCGAAGCTCTCTGAGAGCTGGGAGGCACCATGTTTATCAAGGGATGAGAACACTGGATGTAAAACTGTTGCCTATAGTAATTTAGCTTTGCCGTGAATGTTGTGATCCAATATGTACGACTTCTAAGCCTAGGAGAGAGCAGCGCGGACACGGTGGGATTGGATCTACCTTACAGGCTCCGGCGTTTAGCCCGTTGGACTTGAATATTAAACCCCTCGCTGATTTGCATTCGTGTGATGCTCGCTGCGCAGGGACAGCTCACTCTCATCGCACGGCTCATGTTTTAATCAACATGGCTCCCACAGTGCTATCTACACCATCATCGCCACCCGGAGCCCGCCCCTCACCCCCCCACCCGCCTTACACATGCTAAGTCAACATGTGTTTGATGATCGTGTTGCGCTCGTATCTCTCGCGCTCGTCTCTCCTCCGACCGACCCCCCCCCCCTTTGATGCTGCCTTCACTGACTCCGTTTATCTGATTCTTCATTGTCCTGCCATCTCTCCTGCAGGCTTCTCTCTGGAATGTGATGCGGTCTCGTGTTCGGCTACCTGTACCTCTGCACACATCTGTACACCAGATGTTCAAAAGCAGTTAGCACCCGGCTTGAGCCTGCGAGACCGCTGATCCTCTCAGGTGTGTTATTTGTCAGACTCGGTAGTGGTTAGAGGGGGACTTGTTGCAGTTGATTGATTCACCCTCGTCTTTAAGGGATACTTGAAGTCGCCCTGGGGAGCCTTCATGTGTGTGTGTTTTTTGAGTGTGTGTAGGGGAGTACAGTTGGTATTAAGTACCGACTACTGTGGTGTTTTTGCTCACGTCTCATGTCAGAATTGCGGCATTTCCTTTTTTTCTGTTATATTTTTTCTTCACGTCAATTCTCCTTTCTATACTTGGCTCATTTTCTCCGTCAGTTTAGACGTGAACTGAGCTGTGAGTGTTGCTGCTGGCTTGCAACTAAATTCATCTTCTGTTCACTCCGAACAAATAGCAACAGCTGTTGTCGGAAATCTGTCACACACAGACGTACAAGAGTGTTACAAGAAGCAAAATGTAAAAAAGCCTTCGCGAGATGGGAAGTAAGACTTGTGTGTAACCTGCTGTGCAGCCTTTACCGAACAACAAAGCAATTAAGGGATAATGGTGAATGCAAAAACACAGTGTGAAGTGCATCACGCGCTGCCTGTTTTGTGCAGCGTCATGTTATTTCACACACGTCAGCCGATGCCGGTGGCACTCGCCGAACGCATGACAGAAGGAGCTGTCACGGTACAGTAGTCGGTGTGTGTTGGAGTGATAAAATTACTGTTTATGTGGACGGGCTGACGTGCGTTGATGCAGGGAAGTCAGACAGCGGTGTAACCAAGCCTCCAGACGCCACAGGTTTGTGTTGCCCTGAACGGAAACACAAATCAGAGAGTTATTAAGTTAGGAAGCTGATTAAGTTACCCTGCAGTATTTACTGTCTGCTATTGGCCTGGACGCTATGAGGAAAATATGCAACGTGCCATAGGATTGGTCAACAGTGCGACAATAATATGACTTGTGATTAAATAAAAAAGACAACAACAAATATTTAAAGTGTAGAAAGACATTTCCCTGTGGTATTACTGTCACAAAGACGGTGTTGGCAACAGGGCTACAGCTAACAGCTAACTGTCCGAAGCAAAAACAACTGTAAGAATCCCAAATTGACATCCTGACTTCACTTCATTCAGTACTTGTCAGTGTTTTGTAAAACATCCAGTTGTATTAATAAGCTGGCCTTGGAGCCATGTTTTGCTGTTAATGGGAAACACTTATCAACAAATCTATCACTCTCCTTCTGCTCCTTCTTTGCCTCCTCCATCGTGGGCCCTTTTCTTTCGCAGTGTAGAGTTTCCACAGCTATTCCGGTTGTTCCAGCGGTACCTGGGGATAGCATCTGGGGAAAACAATGCCTCTTCCTGTTTTGGTTGGAAGAGGCTCCGGGAACAATCCAGCCCAGGAGCTGACCGAACGGAATAGTGAAAGCGAGACTTGGGAGTGACTCGATCTATATTTGGTGGTGTTGTTTATTCACAGTCATTACACTTTGCAGTCAGTATTTACTTAAGAATGATAAGTTAGAGCAAAAAAATGGGACTGCTGCAAGTTTAAGGGCCCATTTTAGCCCCAGTTCTCCTTCCAGCCATCATGCTACCTAATCTCGCAGTGGGCACCAAATTCGCATCAATTAGTCTGACGGTTGCTAACGGCTAACGGCTAGCCGGGGCTTCTTTTAATCGGCCAATTGCAGGGCTTCACCTGATGGCTGAAATGTTAGCATGATAAATAAAATGATTTTTCATCTTTGAAACAGTCTTTACGATGCATTTCTAACCAATGTATCATCAGGATGATGACAAAACACAAAACTATCGTTCAGAACTAATAGCTCATGGTCATACTAGAGGGAGAAAGGCTGTAGCAGTCAAGCCCCTGAGTTTGTTGAAGAGAACAAAGGTTGGTTGTATTCGTGATACATTTAACCTTCCATTTCTAAGAGGAGGAACCCTTTGTGTCTTTTCTCTGGAAGGTTACATCACTATTTTGTTGTAGCCTAAATGAAACATTAGTTAACCCACAGCTCTACAGTCCAAGCATTGTTAGTTTATAAAGAGATAAAGGACACGTTTTAGTGGGTGGAAAGTGTAGCACCACTTTCTCAAGCAAATGTTTTGTTTGCTGAACAAAGCCGGTCGTGAGAGGCATGGCAGCCTTTTGGCTCCCGCGTTCAGCTGCCCAGCGACCGTCCAGATGAATACCAAATGTCTCTGTCCGTCTTCTCTTGACTGCTTCTCCCAGAGGGTTTAACCGCTCGGCCTCGCCGCTCAGCAGAGACCAGACATGACACTGCCTTGCACATTCCCAGGTGAAAAGCCCTTCTCGGCATATTAGATTAACTTAAAATCTGATTATCACTGACTCGCTTGTGTTTAACGAGGTTCATGTGATGAGCTTTTGTCCGGGCGGCGGTCGTTACTCCGCCACTTGTTTGCGCGAAAGGCTCCTACTTGTCTGTCAATGGGAGGTCAAGCATGCCGGGGGTTTTCACACGTACGGGAGCAAACAGCAGCTACCGCTTCAGCTCCTGCACAGGAGCAAACTTGGTACAAGTATTTCAGGTATGTCCTCGCACAAACTAGGCCTCATTCTTTATGTTGTTTGAGTAAGGAAAACAGAGCTGTGTCTTTCTGACCTAAAAAGCACCAAAAAAAAAAGCTGGCCAGCTGTGTTCAGAGCCCCGACACAGCCGCTCAGTAACTGATAGATAAATGTTTCCTTTTTGAAAGATGTGACGCTGGCAGAAGCAGCCTTTGGATGGGTAATTTTGATGCAGCCCTTGAGGCCTTCCGTCTAGATTTGTGGGTTGAATGGCGTCGTTTTATGATTTACTCGACTGGCAAGATGCTTGTTTATGGCAGCGATTTGTGAGCAGCGTTGAATGAGAGGCTTTTGGCAGAAAACGCTATCGCTATTTTTGGATGTCGAGTCTCTACTGGGTATTAGGGGAGAGGCTTTGTTTGTAATGAACCTCCATTATGTGGGGAGAAGTGCACATGAGAGGTTGCTCGCTTGCTACAGACAAGCGAAGGCAGCATTTCTTGTCACTTTTTAAAAAAATGGCCACTTGTTCAATTTTAGGCAGTAACCGTTTCATTTTCTCCCTCTCTGTCCCAGATGATTTGATACGTAGGAGCTATAAAATACAGTAAAAGTAATTCCATGAAAAGTGAATATCATGTAAAGCTGCATATTTATGACTGCTGCAAAGAGGAAACTCCTCTGAACACTGCTTTTCTTCCCCGCCTGTGTTATTTATTCCATCACTTTGCTCCTGGCTCGATCCCTTTGGCTCCCTCTCTCGCGCAGCTACCGAGACATAAAACACACAGGGATTAGATTTCTCCCTCTGTTTCTGTCCATACATTATTAATGTTACTTTTTCTGTCCCGCTCTTCCCTCTCTTTGCAAATTAATTGGTTGCTAATTGTATCTGGGAGCTAATTTTAGACCGTAACTCATTTTCAGAATGCCTAGAGGAGCAACTTAAGTTTTGCTCAGACTTTAGATTTTTTTTTTTCTAAATGTTCTATAAATCCAACTAAATGCATCTGAAATGTTTTTAATTATGGTTTTATATATTGTCATCTGTTTTTATTTGTGCTTTTAGTCATCCCGATGATTATCTTTACCACATGCAGTTAGACAGATCGACTTCCACCACGCTGACTCTCTGACTCATGACTCATGTGTATGTCACAGAAAAATAAAAATGTTGTTCCACTACTCCATTCTTTTTAAGTTCTATTACTTATGTTTTTTTGTTGTTTCTTTTATCCTTCTCAAGGATTCAGCTATAGACACCTGAACAGAGGTGCAGTGGCTCCCCCTCATGGTACCTGCTGTAATCTGATCTAGGAGAGACCGATGCTTATCTACTGCTGACTTGCCAGAAACCTCAAGACAACACATGGCTGATACTGCGAGGTCAGAGAGAGGAAAACATCCAAATCCGTGCACGTTTAGTTGCTGCACCTCGGCAGCGGTTAATTCTCAGTTTGTTTTTCCTTTAGGTGAGGGCCTGGCTGGGAGCGTGAGTTGTAAAGTCCCCAGAATTACATCACATGGAGGTCAAAGGACATCTGATCTCATCCATGGGTTTGGGGGCTCCTGGTGAGTAACGACGACTTCTCACACTGTGAAGACGGACACTTTCGTGTCCGGACAAGCCCGAAACGGCCTGGCAAATCTATCAGCTTGTGTTTTTTTTTTTTTTTTCTCACAGTTCAACAGAAGGAAAACAAAAGTGTTTTTCTCAAGGGAACAACCAGCTGAAAAAACAGCTGTATGTGTGAAGGCCATTTGTTGACGTACTGTCACCGCAGCTGTCGGATAATCTTATCAGAGCATTGAGGAACAGACAAAAAAAAAGCAGGCAGTGTGAAACAGCTCAAGCCAAAACACTGCATTTTTAAATAGTGACATTTCTTAGTTTGAATGCATCACGTCAAATCTTCAGTCTCATGCTGTTTAAGAAGAAGTCTTTTTTTTTTTTTTTTTTTTTAATTATATTTTTGTGAGGGTCAAAAAAAATCCCTTCCCAGAAAAACAACAAGCTGTTCATTTCTCAAAGCCTCCTCGCTTCCCTACCCCGTCTGTGGCTCTTATGCTGTTTCTTGCTGATAAAAACAAAGACATAGTGTCATTAAAAAAAAACAAGTGCTCTGTGACTTCTGAAAAAACCTGGACATTGTGGCTTTCAGTTAAAGGTGCCATATGTAAGAATTTTAGTTGAAAGATTAAAACATTGACCAAAATGATCAACAGAAAGTGAAGACGTAACAGTTTTGATGCTATGTCAAAGACATCTATGTGTAGTGTTGCAAAGGTAGATACTGAAGTAGCATGCTAACTAGCTAACACTGTGTAAGAAAACCTCGGTCAAAGCTGGCCGGCTACACTGCTAACTGTGGCTAACTAGGTCAGTTAGCCACAGTTAACAGTTACTCTGGTGATATGCTGCCTTTATTTGTTGGCAGTATGAATTCAACAGGTAGCCAGTTCTTACATATTGCACCTTTAAGTTTACTCAAACAGGAGAAAGTTGAGTAAGTGAGTATTTAAGCAGCGGGTTGGTTTGTATGTGCCTGACTCAAAATAAACCACAGTTTCAATGTAGACTGTAATGAAGGAGCAGCTCCAGGAGCTCTACGGAACAGAAGAAAGAGACATACATGTATCATTTGAGACACAGAGACATTACTTGACGCAGGATCAACTCATTGGTGGTCTTTTCGTGGGATGTGCTGACAATAAAAAAATATAGAACACTGCCAGCTTTAAAATGTTGATAAGTCTTCTAAAGATGCGTTGCATGTGCTGTGCTTTGTAGATGTTCAAGGCTGCCAGGACAGCAAGCTGCAGGCGGAGAGGATTGCAGCTCTGCAAGAGAGGAAGCAGGCCCTGGAGGCTCTCCTCAACTCCAGAGTGGGGGAACTCAAACAAGTCTGTTTGCAGGAAGCAGTGAGTAGCTCTCGCTTCACTTTTAAAACGCACAAGGCTCGGGGTGCATCATCTCACTCCGTACTCACCCCAAATTATATGACAACTGCAGTTTGTTACTGCAGTTTTAAAGCAGTATTTAAAGCATATTTTAATATTCAGTATATTTGAACCTCAGATCTTAGGATCAGCAACTTGTATAGAAACCATGATAATCTTTAGAGCCCGACAGAGACATCAGTTGACCCATATTATCAGCTGTTATTATACTGTATTATATATAGAGCATCGGTATATCTGTTGTCGATATCGGCCAACATGAAAATGTTTTGGTTTTAAAGAAAACGGTGCAGGAACGATGCTTGGGGTGATTTTATAATTATTACATTTCAAGTTAAGTTTGTTTAAGTGCCCTTAATTTTTTTTTTTGGACAAAGTTTCTTGTTAAACTATAAAATATCCTGCCTCTATTACATCTCTTTGTCACAAGTGTTTGATGACCACATTTGAGGGATCACTGAAAAGAAATGTGTGGATATCAGCCGATATATCATCGAAATGTTTTACTCCCTTTAGTCGGCCACAACACTGCACATCGGTCGGGCTCTAATAATTTCCTCATATAAAATGGGCTACATATTTATATTTGCTTGATAGCTACACACAACTTGTCCACACGTCTTTATGAAGTCACAGCTGCCTCAGCTTTTCACCAAGAGCTGGTTAAAACATGTTTTCACCTCGGTGTATAGTGACTCACTCTGTTCTATTCTAGGATTCACAAGTTGTCTAATTTGTCTTCAGTGTAGCTAATTTAAAAGTGTGAATCTCTGCTCATCTGTGCAGTTATTCTATTTCTGTTTTAGCTCAAAATTATGATAGAAATAGTTTTTCTTGCATATCTTTTCCAGTGCAGTCAACTATTTAAAGGGTGTTTTTATTGAGACTTAAAGTAATCTCTTAAGTGGTATCATTTTATACAACAGTTTGGAGCTTACAGGCCAGTGAGAAGATGGATTTTTAGTTACTGGGCGCTAATGAATGTCCTCTGCAGGAGCTGACCGGGAAGTTGCCACGTGCCTTCCCCCTAGAGACGGGAGAGAAACCCCCAGTGGTGCAGCGCAGAGCTGGCCTGGCGCCCAACACCAAGGCGGAGGTAAGTCAACACCTTGAATATCAATAGTGTTTACGCAGCAGCTGTACCTCTATGTGTACTTGTGTACTAACACTGCTGGCTGTCTCTGGTGTCAGGATGAGGCCGCCCAGAGGAAGCAGATGAAAGCCATCTTCACCGGTGCTCTGTACAGACACTCAGAATCGGACCGAAATGTCCCAAATAGCAAGAGGACAGTGCATCGAGGGTGTCACACGGGTATGATTTCAAAAAACCCACACACCCACTTTAAAAACAAGCACATCTACATTGTTATCAACATTCTTTAAAACACACTTAGCTTTGCACTCGTGTCAGCAGATGTGTCTAAATCCACGTGTCATCATCTGTGACCTGTGAACGCTTTGTTTTCTTTCAGAGGACACTGTCATGTCAGAGAGTACAAGCTCCATGTCAGACTCAACATCCCATGACAATGGTGAGTGAACCGAATACAAACTGTCTTTCAACGCCTGCCTGTGTCTCTGGTGGACGTGCTGCAGCTTCCATATTCATGATGGGCTTAGCTGGTGCAGTAGTAGGCAGGCAGGCAGCAGAATTAGCTCAATGTATTTGCATCACATTCAAAATACATCACTCACACTTAGCGGGTGGGAGACTCATTTGCACTTCTGGTGTTTAGACCCTGAATTCAAATACGCAGTCGCATCTCAGTTGTAAACCCAAAACAGCACGCTTGGCTCGCTGTGTTGTTAATGGACGTGATCAGTTTATTTGTCATCTGTGTGAGGGCTTCATTAAAAAGGTAATTTCTTTGTTTTTCTTCCCCCAAAAGAGTCTTCTCCCAGCGTGGCCGCTGACCAGCGCTCTCTGTCTCAGCCCCGGCTCACCGTGGGCAGCCCCGACCACAGGATCAGCAGGAAGCTGTCCCCAGTCGAGATTTACTACGAGATGAGGACACGCCGCAACTCTGTCACAAGCTCTGTCAGGTACGTCTCTTAAAGTGACCCTATACACCAAAATTAATCATTGCTAATCTCCCTAAAAATAGCTGATTCACTGACTCCAATTATCAGTAGACTAGTTTGCCTTTCTGTTTTTTTTTTCCCTTGTTCAATGTCACAAACACACTCTTTCAAACTCAGTGCTGCTTGAACGGAGATAGACAGAAAACCATTTATGCTGCAATGTTCAGAACTTTGTTTTGCATCGTAACATCACGCTGGAAAAGGGGCAGAAATTAGCGTGTCCACCCCGGTTGTCCTGTCTGTCACTGCCGATCAGCGCTGGAGCTGATAAACACCCGCGAACAACCCGAACTGCAGAGTCATTTGACCCAGGAAGGAATGACAGAGAGAAGACAAAAGCCAGATGTCAGTTTAGCAAATGCTTAATGCACCCGTGTCTTCTTGTGTTGCTTCTCGCAGCCCGACTCACTCTTTACCAAGAAGTGCATCCAACGTGGAAGGCAGAAGTGTCCCAGCCACACCTCTCTTGGCCCGAACTGCTCCAATCAGCGTTCACGTCAGGTAACCTGCGACACGGAGCTGCTTCTGCCTGATGAATCACGGCTCCGGCTCCCTCCCACTGTGATAACTGTGTGCAGGGAATTGGCTTAATGACTTAGTTGAATGCAGACACAGAGTCAGGGTTGTTACAACGATTAGTGTCAAATTTAGCTACCAGCAAGGGCTTGAGCTCGTCGTTTGCTCTTTGAGCATAAAAATTGTGTCCCGTCTTAAGTGATTTTTCTGTGAAATGCTGTTACACGGTTTTGATTAAAAATTGCTTTCACTCTCTTTTTCTTTATCCACAGTTGCTCCGAGTCCTCTCCTAACGCAGTTTGTTGTTGTGCTTATCTCTGCCTCAGGTCGGATGCGTCGGGTGGTAATGGGTTGAAGCAGTGGTCTGGCAGTCTGGACGTTCCCTACATGATCCCACTGGCCCAGGAGGGCTCCTCCTCGGACCGGAGAAGCTGCCCTTACAGCTCCCGGGCCAGGCGCAGTAACAGCTCCGAGGCCCTGCTGGATAGATCGAGCCTTCCCGACGATCCCGCTCCCAGAAACGGGATGCCCCCCCGAGGAGGGCCCTACAAGAGCTCTGAGACACTGACTGATGGCAAGCTGCGACACATTCACCTGGGCAGCCCCGAGAGACACGTCGATAGCTCGGTGGAACAGGCCAAACTGCGTCTGTCCATGGGTGGCAGAGCGGCTGGTGGAGGCTACAATGAGCTACTGATGGACTATATCTGGGGGAAACAGCAGAGGATGCAGGTGCAGCACCACCTGTACCAGTCCACAGGCAGGATCTGGCAGGATGGGCCCTCTCCTCGCTCCTCCACTGCGGCGGCGCCTCCCCACGCCAACGGCTTTTCACATTCCCAGGTGCATCTCCCCAGCGCCGCGCCTCCTTATAGCCCCATGGTCCTCCGAGGGTCCCAGGCTGAGCTGCGCAGGGTCAAAGTCACCAGAACCAAATCTTGTGGACCCTTTATTCCTTTGCAGCAACATTCCCAGGACGGCATCCTGCTGTCAGCGTACGAGTCTCCCCTTCCGGCCTCTGGCACCACCACGTCCTCCATCCCCAACCTGCTCCCCTACCAGACCGAGCTGTCTGGCCCCTCCTTCGGCCGCAGACCCCCACAGTTCTCTCTCCCGACCCCAGAGGACTCGACGCGCAGCTTGCATAAAGCCCTGGCTCTGGAGGGACTGAGGGACTGGTACCTGAGGAACGCCCTCGGCTATCCTCCCGCTGCCTCCAAGAGCCACGAGGCGGGGATCTCTCGCCTCTCACACCCCCATCCGCTGGTGCACCAGGCCCAGTCTGTTCAAGGTGAAACAGCCAACCTCCACAGGTCTTCGATACCCCAGTCAGCCAGCTTCCATGGTCACCCGCTGCATGGAAGGTCAGTATTTTTGTCATTTTTTTGCCTTTTATATGTATGTGTCTTTAGTGGGAATCATTATGAATGTTGTGATATGTTATCTGACACTTTGTATGTTTTAGCAGCAATATAAGAATATATTTAATTCACTACAAATACCAATATGCACTGACTGAGTGATAAATACAATCACTCAGTCAGTATTTACCACCGAGATTTGCCTAAAGGTGCAATATGCTTCTCCTTCATTACCGTCTACATTGAAACTGTGGTTTATTTTGAGTCAGGCACATACAAACCGACCTGCTGCTTAAATACTCACTGACTCAACTTTCTTCTGTTTGAGTAAACTTAAAGGTGCAATATGTAAGAATTGGCTACCTGTTGATTGCCAACAAATAAAGGCAGCATATCACCAGAGTAACTGCTGAACTGCAGCTAGTTAGCTCAGTTAGCAGTGTAGCTAGCCAGACTACCTGGGGAGTGTTGCTGTTCAGATCACTTGACTAGGAGCTTTGGACCGAGGTTTTCAGGCGTAGTGCCTTTTAGCATGCTACTCCAGTAAATATCTCTGCGACACAATACTTACACTTCTTTGATGTAACGCCAAAACTGTTATGTCTTCACATTCTGTTGATTATTTTGTTAATTTTTTTTATGTTTCAAACTAAAATTCATCCATCTTGCACCTTTAAACATCTTTCTCACTGGAGGCCTGGCAGCTAGTCCTCCGGCAGAGGATGGTGCTATTACTCTCACTCTATTCCCCTCCAATCCATCGATCATCCTCTGACTTTTACCATCCTGGCTGTTTTATTTTTGTTTGTCTTTGTATTTTGTGAGGTCAGCATTTTCTGCTGCTGTCTGCCTCATGCCAACATCCAGCCACTCGGATGTCTCCTGATAAAAAAAAAAAACACTCAAGTTTTCTCACATATTTTCCTCGAGGTGGTCTGTTAGAGACGGTAGTTACACATGAACTCTCAAGGACATCCCTTCTAGGCCATGATCCATACTTTATATGTCATGAATATGTATCCTCACTGTGGTTTCACCCTCCTTTTCCTGCCTCCGGTGTATTGATTTGTCTTTCCTCCCCAACAGGTCGATGGAGTTCTCTCTCTATCAGGAGACTCCTCATCCGCAGATGCAAGAAGCGACCCCAAAGGAACCCAGCGCAGACCCAGGCACGCTCGTCTGAAGCAGCAGAACACACACGACACTATATGAGCAAGAACACTGTAGCCTCACACACACGAACACACACATTCACTCAGACTCACACAGATAAGTTGATACAATGTGACCTCAACAGCAAAGCAAAACACGGCAACCTCAGCAGAAAGAGACTGGAATAAATGACAAACTGTAGCTGTACAGTGTGAAAAAGCCTTGGCAAGTCCCCCCTGTTATAACTAATCCCACCAGTATATGAACTTCAAACCCAGTGATCCCATGCGGATGCGCACGGGAATTCACTAACAATATGGTCATGCTGTACTTCATATATCAAAGCAGTAAAATCCTTCCTAGTAACCCCGAAAAATCTCCTGAGATATACTTTTTTACAGAATATATACAACTCTAAATCACTATTTTGTATCTTCTGAGATATAAATAACAGTTATATTACAGAGTTAATTTATTGCTCATTAATCGTGTGATATACGAAGATGTTATATGAGCTCACACCAGTTGAAAAAGTATTAATACATGCCGGTGAATGTGTGTTTGTGAAACTATATAAAACATGCTTCGGTCTCCATCTGCCCATTGATTTCACAGCCATTTGTATTTTTCACGTTTGATAAACGAAAGGGGCCACGAACTGTAGCGTGCAGGTGTAGCGGACGGGAGTGCCTAAAAGTTTTAATATAAACCTTGGTTAGAGAACTTTAAACGTGCTTTCTCTTGATCTGAAATGTTAGCAGTAAGCCTTGTGAGCTTAGTCTAATCAAATAGCGAGAGCAGTTTACGATGTCACTAAATTAGGGTATTTGGAATGATGTCATATATATTGTGATTTTTTTTCCGTTTGTTTTCTAGATTCAGCTCGGTGCTGGCCGATAAATGTAGCTTTCTCTGTGCCGACCTTCACAGAATAATTAGACCAGTTTTAGGACAAAACCTGAGGGCTGTTGTGAGACCTACTGTGTGGCAGTAGCACATGTCTGTGTGACAAGTATTTACTCATATCAAGACGATTTATTCTGCAGTTGGTTGTGGAGGATTTGAGTGTCATATGGAGCACTTTATGAACATCTTAAGCCTTAATTCCCTATGAAATTGTCTCCAAGAGAGATGAGAGGCAGTACGGAGCTTTTGACAGGGTTTATAATTGGGGAAAGTTGAGGAAAGCGAGTTTTATCAACATCTACTGAAGGTCTATCTGAGTCTGTATATAGCGTGGATTGTACTGATGAGTTTCAAGCTGATATTTTATTCCCGTACTAACAATGTAATTTTTTCAACTAACGACATGAGTATTTAATCAGAATAACCTCCCCCCAACTCATTCCACCCCCAAGTGAGCACTATTTAATTGGTTGTAAAAAGTGAGGTCGGTGGTTTGAACAGAATAGGGCTGCTGCAGTTTTGAATGACGGTGTGAGCAGGTCTCATGCCAGTAAATTTGTTAATGAGAATTCATGCTGGCTGATTTTTGTATTTGTAATGATTTCAACTCATGTCATGTGCTTGTTTGTGTGTCGTTCAAAAAAATAAAATAAAATAAAGTTAACTTCACATTTTTTAAAGATCAGAGTAGTTATGTGTCATGATATATTTGTATTCAGAGTCATAACAGCTGCAGTGTTCAGAAAAATCAGAAGAATAAAATCCTCGAGGAGGCTGAAAGTATTTGTCTTATTGTAAACAGAAGTTAACATATTTTTAAGTATTTTTCCATTGGCCATGTTGGGACTCATTTGAATGTAATTCTTTACGTTTGTCACTCGTGATGTTGTTTTCTACTCTGTTACAAACTGTAGCACACAGCGAATGTTACCTGGTTTCTTCTGCTGTCTGATGTGTTCACATCCTCTCAGTATCCAGCTTCATGCAGCTTCTTACAGCTGGTTAAAACCTGAAATCAAAGACCAAACTGCTGTGCACTGGGGGTCGTAAATGTATTTTTCATATAATGTACTCTGTAAGTTTAAAGTAAATGATATAAATTTAGCTCTGAGGCAAATTTATTCAAACTATATTATATTTATGAACCTATAACATTTTGTAGCTATCTACTGTAGCTCTTTCTCATCAGTGCGGGAATCGGTAATGTGTGTTAAATTTCATTTCATTCAGCAGTGTGACGTGTTAATATTTGATTCTTCTACTTCTTTTTTTTTGTTTTTTTTTTTAGATATTTAAGTGCAGCTGTTTTCTCTATCCCTCCTCTCTTTATAACCAGGCCTATGAAATAAGACTTTAGGCCCGCCCTATACTGTATGTATGAGACTGTGCATTCATTCTACTAAATAAAGTGTCATGTTGAAATCAACACAGGTGTAGAACGTTTATTTGTTAAGACACTAACCTCTTTCCTGTTTCTGTGTCTTTTTACTCTTTATTCTTTGGTCTGTTGTTCTTTTCTGAAATAAAAAGGAAAAGCAATTTTACCCACCATAATAACATCTAAATGTTAAATGAGAGGTTCACTATTTATCAAGTCTGTCATCAAACGTCACAGATGTTTGCTTGCTGAAATGATTCCTGCTGTTTAAAAAGGCCATTAAGACATTTGTTCTTAATGTGTTTCCAAAGTAAGAGATAGAAGACAAAATCCACAGTTTTCCCTCTCACTCTCTCCTGTTGTTTTAACTTGTCCTTTATAGGCCCTACACATCCATACAAAGTGTTTTCAGTTATTCTGACCACTACTTAAATAATCAAAAACAACGTTAACTCACCAAGAACGATCCTCAACATTGACTCGTTGATAATTCCGGCAATAAACCTTATTGACATTTTATGTTTGCATATTATCTTTCTTACTTTGTACTGCATCATTATCAATCTTCACAGCAAGCATTTTGTTTTGACCTGTCAGGGTAGGAAATGCACAGGTGTAATCAATACTGTTAAGGATGGCTCTGTTGATGGTCAACCAGTATACACTGTTGCGGAGTCCTGAAACTAGTAACACTTAAGTGGAGCATGGCACATAGACTTGATATTATTAATCACACCTGTGCTTTTGCATCTATTAGTCAGCAATGTCCCTGGTTTGAGTCCAGCCAGGACATGTGTGCATATTTAGAAATAAAAAACTAAATAATGAGGATTAATTATGTATAGAAATACTTAAATAAACAGAAAAAAAACTTATTCTAGGAATTACTTCATGTCACCAAACTGTATGTAGGCCTAATTTCCTTTGGATAAATTGTGTTTTAGGCAAACCATATTTATATACAAGAGTGAGTTAATACTGATCTTGTGTGTTTATTACTTTATTTCCTGTAGCAGTATTCTCTCATGGTGACCTGCAGCACTTCTAAAGGCTATAATTGGATTATAGGAAAGCCAGTCACAGATCAAATAATCAATAGATAGATAAGAGAATGACCTCTGGAAATGTAAGTGGTAGCTGCATAGTGACAAATGTCAGAAACACAGCAGCAGCAGCAGCAGCAGGTCTATTCCTGGACCGGACACTGTTTTTCAGTCACACTGACCAGCGCGAGCAGCAGAGCACGCGGGCTGAGGGACCCTGCTGACCTCGTGCCAGACTCGTTTTATTTCCCGCGTTTCAAATATTAAAAGTGGATATATCACACACAGGGGTAAGTACCGCAGGCTCCTCCTCTGGTGTTGTTGACTATTAATTACGAGCGTACAAGGCTCACTGACTTTTAATCGTCTCACGGCTGATGCCCGTTACAGCTCGTTAAATTCAGCCCAGCACGAGAATAAACCAGACTTCCTGCTAAAACCTTCACAATAAAACGATGGTCTCGCTGCGGGAGTGTAAAGCAAAAATAAGTCAAGCATACGCGGTGAAGCTAGAAGTAGAAGACTATAGGCTAAACATTGAAAAAAAGACTTGCTATAAAGCGTTACAGAATAATGTAAAAAGCAGGTGTCTATCTGTAAAGTGTCATGGATTATAGATAAACCGACCGTAACTTACAACCTGCGAAGGAATAACAAAGCTAGCTTACTTTATTATTCGTGGTCATTTTTATTTACTTGAACGCCATTGTTGGATTTTCTCGCCACAGGCCAGGCTAATACGGTATGTTTTTTGGTAAAAGACAATAGTTTTGTTCCTGAAAAAAATACGTGTTAAATATGTCCTTACTTTAAAGTACAACAGCATGAGAAAAACTTCGGAAAAACTGAGAAAAACTTGGGAATCTGCATGGGAATCTTTAGCCCGTCAAGCTACAGATAAACAAG
Organism: Lagodon rhomboides; assembly: GCA_039737535.1. Taxonomy (NCBI): domain Eukaryota; kingdom Metazoa; phylum Chordata; class Actinopteri; order Spariformes; family Sparidae; genus Lagodon; species Lagodon rhomboides. Next base: position 9,555,658 of record CM077785.1, on the reverse strand, counting down.
CTAGCTAGCCGTTTGGTGCTCTTATCGTTTACTGTATTAATGTGTGACAGGATATGACGAGTAATACTTAACATTTTATCTGTTTTCATTGTATTCAACATCAGATGACTTGCTCTCTTGTAAACATCAGCACCTTTTGACAGTCCCATGACACAGTGCGTACAACCACTCAGAAGTGAGCCCACCTCATCGCTTTCTGAGTACAGTTAGAGCTGTAAGAGAGACTGTCACTTTACTGTCTTAACAAAATAATTGGTCTTGTCACATAACCCTTGAAAGGAAATGAATTCATTTGAATTGCCAGTCGTTCCTGTTTACAACTGTGGTGCCCACTCTGTAGTCGTCCATAGAGAATCAGAGAGAAAGAACAGAGTTCAGTTGCAGCTGGGCCAGTGTCAGGAGCTATTTACGTTGACATGCCATTCGTCCAGCTAAAAATAAACATACACATCCACTGGCCCATTTGAAATGTCACTGCAAACAACCTCCTGTAACAAACAAGCTGCCAGAGACAAACGGCTAATGCACTCTTTGATGATTGAAGAACTCCTTCTATGTTTGAAAGTATGCACATGCATTTTTCTTTTAGCTTTCTCCCTGAGAGCTGCTGTCACCTGGGCCCGTCTTCAGCTGTGTCCGAACTCATCAGGCTCCAGATAAACATGTCGTCTTCATATGCTGCTGCTATATCAGCCCTCATTACTGCAAACTCATTGAATCCGCCCATCGAGCCAAGCCGTCGCCCCTCCCCAGACACAGCTGGGCGTCCCAAACCTTCTCCGCGGCCTAGCAAAGCTGCCCACTGCCCTCCAGCTGCACAGACACATCCTCGTTCCCCCGAGCTTCTGGGATCTTATGATGAACAACAGGAGAACCCTGAAGACTATGACATTGGTAGGCTGCAACATAACAACACTAAACCTCAACACACTGTTTGAGATCTTTTCTTTGATGCAGGCGCTATGTTGTGTTGCAGGTGGCTACTATCACGTAGAGATTGGAGAGATTTTTGTTGACCGTTACCAAGTGGTTAAAAAGTTGGGATGGGGTCACTTCTCTACTGTGTGGCTCTGCTGGGATATGGAGTAAGTACAGGCTTGACCTTTTGACTTTTCATGTGACATAATAACAAAATAGTGATCCATTTAGTGATAATATCATATAAACATCAATCATATTAGCTAACTTCCATAATTGTTTGCATGCAGGAGGAGGCGTTTTGTGGCTCTGAAGGTGGTGAAGAGTGCTCAAACATTCACAGAGACGGCACTGGATGAGATCAAACTTCTGAAATGTGTCAGTGTAACCAGATTGCTTTTGATTCATCATGTTAGAGTGCTCTTACAATCCACTAATCTACTATTTGTGGATTGCAAGTGTACTTTGAAAATAAGTGTCTGTTCAACACCAAGGAAATATTGTCTTTACTGTGGTGGTCGTGGAGCAAGATTCACTAATAAGCAGGCTCAAGTGGAATCTGCAGAATGTTTTTTTTCCAGTATTCATCAAAATGAGAATCAGAAGAATTTAGGGGATTTTTACCTTTAATGTGAATGACTATATTCATTTAAGATCACAAAAATGGTTTTTGAGCAAAAATAAGCTGACATAATACATTAACACAGCCTACAGTTACCTCAAGCAGGCTGATTTGAATATTTTTTTAGATTTCAGTAGGACCTTTTGAATTTAAGATTTGATTTCATCACCAGCGTGAGGGACTTGAGATGCTCCTCAGGTAGTCTGCTAAGTGCTGACACACTTTACTGAACAACAAGTCATTGAGGCCAGATCCCTTGCAATTTTCCATGCTGACATATCTTCAGCAGCAAATAAAAATTTTGCCATACTGTCACACTGCACCACTAACTTTAATATTAACACTAACTGAAAACAAAACAAACAAACAAACAGCATCTCTGTTTCTTTAAAATCTGCAGAAAATCTTCGGAGTTGTTGTCTGAATTCTGATGGTGCAGATTCTGTGTGGGCCTGCCAATAAGTGAGACTGATACATATGGCAAAAATTGATGTCATGCCATGTCTGATTTTAAAAATCTCTATTAATAAACATGTTTGGGCTTGTATCTGATATTGAAAGTGTGGGGGAAGATGATCTTTCTGATGTGTGTGTGAGGGAGAGACTGAGCGAGACTGGGTGAAGCAATTTGAATTAATATACGCACGTACTTTGATAATGTTGAGTTGAGTGCTCTCTGACAGCTCTCAGTCTTGGTAATATTAATACGACACCACCAGCATCTCTCACAGTGGCTTATATATCATTAAATCAAAACAGTTGCCATGTTATTGCATTTTAGATGTTAGCAAGTCATGTCATTACAGTTTGATTGTCTTTATAATTTTTTACATATTTCCGTTTTTGTTGATATTGTAATATGTTCATTGTATGACGGTCAGGTCAGGGACAGTGACCCTAAGGATCCTCAACGCGAGAGAATCGTGAACCTCATAGATGACTTCAGGATCACTGGAGAAAATGGAGAGCGTATCCTTCAAAGACTATCTATCTGTCTAGCTAGATAGCTAGATAGCTAGCTAACAAACTAGAAATACGCATGTTTCACGGTATTGAACAAGGTCCTTAACTACTCACCAGACGTCTGCATGGTTCTGGAGGTGCTGGGCCATCAGCTGCTGAGGTGGATCGTCAAATCCAACTACACTGGTCTCCCCCTTCCCTGCGTTAAGAGCATCCTCCGACAGGTGATGTGCAACCCTTTAGTCCATCTTAAATCATCGTCCCTGTCCTTCACCACTGACTGAGCTCTTTTTTATAAAAAAAAAACAGATTATCCTCTATTTTTGTTCCTCATTGACATGGAGTGCAGTGACAGTGACAGATTTTTCATTCCTTATCACAGGTCCTGCAGGGTTTAGATTACTTGCACACTAAATGCAAGATCATCCACACAGACATCAAGCCAGAAAACATCCTTCTGAGAGTGGACGAGGTTTACATTCAGAAACTGGCGGCCAACACCAAGCTGTGGCAGCTGCCAGTGTCCCCTGCTGTCGCCAGCTCCTCAGGTTAGTGACACTTCATTAGCAATGAAATGTATCTTTAGGTGCAATTATAAAGGAATCTGCGTGTCCCAGGCTGACGGACGCGCTCTTGATTAAATGCAAGAAAATTCTTTGCAGCTTTTACTTTTTTAATTTAATTTTACATTCACTCCTCCTCATTACCTGCTGGTGTTTTTACTTCCTGCCAGTGAACAGAACCTCCAGAGAAAAACAGGTGTGCAACCTGAAATTTATTCTTCTGCTCATTATCATTCTATTCATTTTAGTAGGACATTTTTTTGAATAATGAATCATGACCTGTTCATTTCTGTTATGATTTCCTAAGAGTTTGTCCAGCTTGTTGGGGAAGCTGACTGGGGTTTTCCACACTCTTGGAGAGTGGGTAAGATGGATGTTGTGCTTTGCTTTTTTACTTGAGCTTCTTAATTGCATCATATTAACATCTGCAGCGTGGAATTGACTAAAGGACATGGGAAACCAGGAAAAGGCAGGGCATGAGACATGTACCAATTGACCGTTTCAGATTACAGTCCCAGATGAGCACATCGTATTGAGATTTGTTGATTCTGTTTGATATAATCATGACTGTGATGCTCAAGATGGAAGAGACTTGAATCCTTAATCTACACACACATTTATTTATGATGTTAATATTGCAGCAATTTCAGCCCGCCACTGTTATGTGACAAAAATAACTCATTTTCACAAAACATTTGAGCAGAACAGCCTTGTTCTGCAAAGCCTTTTTTTATTCTGGCTAAAATTGGGATCTGTTTATACAGGGAGATTTTGTATTTGTACTTACATCGATCAGGCATAACATTATGACCACCTGCCTAATATTGTGTTGGTCCCCCTTTTGCTGCCAAAACAGCCCTGACCTGTCGAGGCATGGACTCCACTAGACCCCTGAAGGTGTGCTGTGGTATCTGGCACCAAGATGTTAGCAGCAGATCCTTTAAGTCCTGTAAGTTGCGAGGTGGGGCCTCAATGGATCGGACTTGTTTGTCCAGCACATCCCACAGATGCTCGATTGGATTGAGATCTGGGGAATTTGAAAACCAAGTCAACACCTCAAACTCGTTGTTGTGCTCCTCAAACCATTCCTGAACCATTTTTGCTTTGTGGCACGGCACATTATCCTGCTGAAAGAGGCCACGGCCATCAGGGAATACCGTTTCCATGAAAGGGTGTACATGGTCTGCAACAATGCTTAGGTAGGTGGTACATTTGAAAGTAACATCCACATGGATGGCAGGACCCAAGGTTTCCCAGCAGAACATTGCCCAAAGCATCACACTGCCTCCGCCGGCTTGCCTTCTTCCCATAGTGCATCCTGATGCCATGTGTTCCCCAGGTAAGCGACGCACACGCACCTGGCCATCCACGTCGATGTAAAAGAAAACATGATTCATCAGACCAGGCCATCTTCTTCCATTGCTCCATGGTCCAGTTCTGATGCTCACGTGCCCATTGTTGGTGCTTTCGGCAGTGGACAGGGGTCAGCATGTGCAACCTGAGTGGTCTGTGGCTATGCAGCCCCATACACAACATGTCGTCTAGACATTACAATTTGGCCCTTGTCATACTCGCTCAAATCCTTACGCTTGCCCATTTTTCCTGTTTCTAACACATCAACTTTGAGGACGACATGTTCACTTTCTGACTAATATATCCCACCCACTAACAGGTGACATGATGAAGAGATAACCAGTGTTATTCACTTCACCTGTCAGGGGTCATAATGTTATGCCTGATCGGTGTACTCACTTGCTGCTAGGGATCTCTCAATCACAAAAATTAAATCAAAAGAAGTACTTTAATGATGACGAGAAGTAGCGTGGGTTCATGCGAGTTGTTGTTTTCATGGTTTAACAACCATCATTGCCAATGAAAATCTATCTTACGTGATTCAGGCAATAATGTTCATGGACGAGGTAATGTATTAAAGTATTATTTACATTATTAGTTACATTTGCTGACTTCCTTTCTCACTCTCAGACTCTGACCTGGAAGTTAGAGCGACCAAATGAAATACATTAAATACAAGTATTGAATTTCTTTGTTTGAACATTCCTGAGATAATGAAAGTACACAACTCAACAATATATGAGAAAATGCAGCAATGTTCTTTATTATATCTTGAAGAAATATAGTTCCAAAGTTGGTGTCCACCATGCTGATTCCGCTGTACTTTTCTTGTAATCATTTTTTGATCTGAGACAGTCGAAACTCCTAATGATATGTATTTACTGTTTTTGTTTCCTGTCTCAAGATAAAGAGATTACCAGTGCAGAAGTGCATTTAAGAAAATACTTACTTACAAATACTAATATCACATTTAGAAACCAGAGACAGAAACACTGAACTAGTCCCTGATTATATTTTGCATGGTGACTTGTGCTTGTGTGCTCACATTGACCAGCTTGCTGTTGTGGCATTGTTGTGTCACTTACAGGATCCCATAGCCCAAAGGGCTGGGTTACATGGGGGGTAGAGGGGGTCGCTTGTTGTGGAGACACAACTGCAGATTTTGATGTCCTTCCAACTACTTTTGTTTTGGTTTCAATGTATCTTGTTGTTAGCAACTTACTGTTTTACAACAGGAGTAGAGTAACAGCCTCGCAATTTATTTTTGAGTTATTAATACATGGATTTCATGTGTGTTTATGGGGCTTATGGGAACTACGGATGATATGTGTTAGATGTATTAAGTAAAGAGGTTGATAAAATGTAATTCTTCTTTAACATGTCAATGTTATGTTGAATGTTTTTGATTCTGCCAATAGGGGGCACCGATGTCATTTTTACTTCCTACACACAGTGGCTTTAATTTGACTGATTTTCTCTACTTTCAAAATGCTGAAAGCTCAGTGAGTACTTTTCAGATAAATTGTTTTACTCAGTGTTCCGCTCTGATGTCACCCATGCAGTCCAGCAAGGTGTCCAAGAGCCCCATTAAGCGACTGACGAGGAGAGACAAGAGTCGACGAGGACAGGAGAGTGCATCTGACCACCGTCAAAAAGACAAACTTAGTGTGTCCTTCTCTGATGTCACTGCTCCCTCTGGTGCCCGTAGCTCCACCTGTCTCTCTAAACTCACAGGTCCTAAACTCAAATTAAGGAGGCACACCCTGCTGTTTGAAGACAGACTGGACTCAGCTCCACACGATCACAGCTTCTCCACCTGCTCGTGGACAGACCTCCACACAGATGCTCCTGTCTCTGGCTCCAGATCAGTGTTATTACATCAGGCGGCAGACAAAGAGCCGCCTAAACCTTCACCATCCTCTCCCCTTGGTCAGTCTCATGACATTGTGCTTTTTTTCCTAAACTGTGATGTCAGCAGTCTATTCCTGAGAATTAATGTTTACAATTGTTTAAAAGTCTGAACCTTTGTTAGCGTGTTTACATGTGCTAATATGTTACTATATAGATAACCTAGCATCAAAAGTAAACGCAAAAGTTATCCTAGATTGTCATAGCTGTCACATTGTTTCCTGTATTTTAGGTGACTCAGATGTACTGCTAGACCTACTAAGGCCCCAGAGTGCTGATAAAATCGTCATCAAAATTGCTGACCTGGGCAACGCCTGCTGGGTGGTGAGTGATTTTTTAACAGGCAAACTAAACCTAAAGATCAATAGAATCATATTTCATCTTCAAACAAGTTTGTCAGTACATGCTTCCTCCACATCATAATCCATAATTTACAGCAGAGCAATTTTTTATGCATGTAAATATATACAGTGAGCATCATGCTGATTGCCCACGAATTTGGGGAATGCCACCATAGTCCAGCATCAGAATCTAGATTTATATCTGTTTATATTGATATTGCTGTCAAATTTTGCAGGATTTCTTAGAGTTATCATCTAAATTCAGCTGCAACTGCTCAGTGTGTTCATGAGTTACATCAACATACCACAACAATAAGAAATTAGCAGCTTTTTAAAGCAGAAAAGGCAGTTTTTCTGCTTTCAGCCAAAAGATCAGCCAAAGACCAACAATTCCCTTAAATTTAGTCAATCCTAATCCAATATCAAACTCAATCAACCGGTATCACCCTAAACTTTGAAAAAATCCTTAACCACTCATCCTGTAGATAGCCACCTATACATCCATCATCTGAAACCGCATATCCTTTTCAGGGTCACAAGGGGGCTGGAGCCTAACCCCGCTGACATTGGGTGACGGCAGGGTAAACCCTAAATAAGTCGCCAGTTCATCACAGGAAATAGCTACCGAAATACGCCTGATTTTTTCCCCCCCAACATCTATTCATTATTCCCTGAGAAATAAATGAAAATGTTGAGTAACATCCTGTCTCGCAGAGAGAGAGAGAGAGAGAGAGAGAGAAGAATCTGTCTCTTTATGTGGATCCGCACCAAAAGTTAAAAGGGGCTATTGTGGGCCGAGACCCTTCCCACATGCAAGTTTCATGGAAATTCCGTTCAATAGTTTTTGTGTAATCCGACTGACAAAACAAAGAACAAATAAAGGGACACGTGTGAAAATCTCATTGGCGGAGGTACTAAAAGTCTGTTCAGCTAGAAATGGATGGGGCTTATCTTGACAGATTGGTCCTAGATCACAGACTCCAGGATACAAAAAGAGTTCTGCTTCAATGTCTCACAGTTGTCAGAGCCATGAAGCAAATTGTGGTGTTTTATAAAGTGTTTTATAAATGGCCAATATATCTAGTTCAGGAAACCCCTTTCAACCCGTACAGAACTAAAAGCAACAGATGCTTCCTGTAGAGCAGAGTATGAAAGCATTATTTACCGTGCCCTCCAGTGAAAAACCCAGCTGCCATGTGTTTCCAGTGAGACAAGGCTGTGTAGGCTGATTTGAAATGTATCTTGAGAGAGGCATAACGTAGGATGTTGTGAATTTCAGTGCTACCCAGTGGTGGTTATGAATCCCTTTTCATTTGGCAGAGTCAGAGAAATATGTTCTTTTCTCTGATGACTTTTTTTTTTTTACATTTTGAATTATTTTTAGCCATGCTACCGTCATGGCTTTATGAAAGGGATTGTCCACCCCATTGGTTCAGACAGAAATATCCAAGGGTTGGGTCAGATTACAAGCTAATTGTAATAAGAAATGTAATCTATTGGCTTGCAAAACAATGTCATCTAATCTGAATACTTTTGGGTTACTTTAAAATCAAATATTGCACAAAGTTCTACATATGCTTTTTTCTTTTTCATTCATTCATTGTCAACCGCTTATCCAGAGTCGGGTCACGGGGTCCGCAGCCGCTTTATCCCTTTTTCAAGGGATCGGGGGGGCGTTACTGGAGCCAATCCCAGCTGTCTCTGGGCAAAAGCAGGGTACACCCTGGACAAGTCGCCAGCTCATCGCAGGGCCCTTACTGCGGCAGAGGCCGTAGTAGTTTGGGGTTCAGTATCTTGCTCAAGGATACTTCGACATGCAGCTCAACTCTGCCCAGGGGAGCCGGGATTCGAACCGGCGACCTTACGATCACTAGTTGACCTGCTCTATATATATTATATTATATTATATTATATTATATTATATTATATTATATTATATTATATAACATACCGCATATAATAATTATTGAGATAATATCCTATCCCAGCATCGTTTTGGCCAAGATAATCATATCCCACATAATTATGAGTACACCTTTTGTGGACAGATGATAGTCATGCAGTTCATTAATAGTGAAACTTTAAAACCTCTTCCCTCCTGTTGGCAGCACAAACACTTCACTGAGGACATCCAGACGTGTCAGTACCGCTCTGTGGAGGTTCTGATCGGCGCTGACTACGGCACACCGGCCGACATCTGGAGCACCGCCTGCATGGTGAGGCGAGCACCTGCACAGATGTTCTTCATCTCTTTCTGAAAATGTTTAATTCCAGCATTGCTAGTTCTAGATGTGTCACAAGCATATTTTGTCCCTTAATGTGTTCTGTAGGCTTTTGAGCTGGCCACCGGGGATTATCTGTTCGACCCCCAGTCAGGAACCACATTCTCCCGCGAGGAAGGTTTGTCTTCTTCACAACATCCCTTTTGTCCTTGATCAAACTACATGTGCTTATAATACTGCGTCTGCTTGTGTTCTCTCAGATCACATTGCCCACATCATTGAGCTGCTAGGACAACTTCCGTCACAGTTTGCCCTCTCAGGGAGAAATTCTAAACGATACTTCAACCGAAAAGGTAAAATGTACTAAATTCTTACTATAGAGTAATTATTGCTAGTAATACTGCATCTTGCTCATCGTACAACCAAATCAGCCGCATTACTTGAAGTAAGAGACTAAATTTGAGCTAAGTCTGCTTCTTTCCCTGTGCAGGACAACTGCGACACATCTCAAAGCTGAAGCCATGGAGCTTGATTGAGATCCTGCTGGATAAGTACGAGTGGCCACGGGAGGAAGCCGCCCAGTTCAGCTCGTTCCTCCTCACCATGCTGGAGCTGCTGCCAGAGAAAAGAGCCACCGCTGCCCAGTGTCTCAAACACCCCTGGATCATATCCTAGACACGCCAGTTCTGTCTTGTTCAGAGCCCAGTGGACTAGCTCTCTCAGGAGCAGGCTTGGACACATCGCACTTGACATGGGGACTCGGACTGCTGTGGGATGTACAGTAGTAGTCTGGTGCTGGCATCATGCGCACAGCTTTCATTAATATTAATTAGCCTGAGTGAGAGCTGTTTCCCAGTCGGGTTAATTGGACTTTTAGTATTGTAATAGCAGTCACATTTAATTCAGGCACAGAAATGACAAAAGAGAAGTGTATTCTTGGAAAACCACCGTATGACGTGATCACAACATATTTGAATGTCAATAAATTTACACAAGATTGGTTTATTTTGTTTTTTAAGAAAGCTGAATCAAGAGCTCACCTCAAAGAAATGCTTGTTTAAGTACTGAAAGGGTAGCAGTAAACCAGTCTGAGGCAGCAATGGAATGTAACTAGGTACATTTACGCAAGTATTGTTCTTAAATACAATTTTGAGGTACCTATACTTTACCCTGCTACTTTATGTTCGATTATTCTGGAGGCTAATATTGTACATTTTTACGTCACTAAATTTACTTTATAACTTTAGTTAATGGTTAATTTCAAGACTGCATGCCGTGTCGGAGCCACAGTATAGTGCACTTTCAAATACGTTTATATTATCAGCGATCGGATAAGAAAAAAAAATCGATATATGTAGGTTCCAATAATTGTCGACCGATAGTATACAGTATATACACATGTACATAATTTACTTTTACTCGTACTTTTGATCCTTAAAGGTACAATATGTAATAATTGGCCACCTTTCAAACTCATACTCAAAGCAAAAGGCATCATATCACCAGAGTAATTGCTAACTGCTGCGAACTGTAGCTGCCTTAGCTAGTTAGCTCTGTTAGCTGTGCAGCTGGTGGTTCAGACTGGGAGCTCAGGGACAAGGGGAATGCTGGTGTTTACACCTGTAGCAAAGCAGCTTTGGACCGGGATGAGCCAGGGCTGGCTGGTTAAACAACACAATACGGAGACGTCAAACTATTTTTTCACATTTCTTTGACAGTTTTAGTTAATTAGTTATTTTTTCGGACATATTCCCCTTCACAGCAGCTACAGGCTGTATCTATTTTTGGCTTTGATATGATACTGTTTGAATGACTTCTAGGTACTTTCCCAGAAGTAACACTTATACCTCATGACTCATGCAGAAAAAGGCAGTACACTTGCTTTATTATTCCACAACAAACTGTGATAGGAACCTCTTTTTTGGGTACTTTTTTGAAGAAAAAGCTGAAAATGTAATTAAACTGGAAATGAGACATTTCCGACAACTGGTTGCAAAAGCCACCACAGTTAACCCGAAGAAATCACTAAATGGCAAACAGACATTACTCCGTTTGTTTTTTGCGCCCATTGATTGTGTCTGTGTGTGTGTGTGTGTGTGTGTGTGAGTGCTGACCGTAGAGATTTGGGCTGCTGGGCATTCCTTGCATGCTTATATTCAGCAGCGCTCTGAGTGGGGGATGGATGAAAGGAAGAGGAGGGAGGAGTTAGCCTCACGTAGATACAACCATATGTCCGGCTGTTAGAAAACTCACAGATTTTCCTCCAGCAGCAGGAGGAGGACGGGGAGCGCCGCTTGCCTGCACGTAAGTCATGTTTTCTGTTAGATTCTAATTAGCGACTCTTTAAGAATGCATGAGTTGTTTTTGTTGTTGCCTAACAGGTGTTTGTTCCAGTGTGGGCTCAGTTTGGTTTTAATTCCTGTGTTGGACAGAAGAGTGTGTGCACATGTTGTTCTGTGAGATGTAGCGCCAAACTGGTGACACTCCTCAGTCAAACCATTTTCACAACAAATAAATGTATTATATCTGCAGTAATGAGCAGGTTTTTTGACATTTTGATATTCTTTAAATTGTTCTTTTATTTGAAAACTTTCTGCTACATTTGGTGTAAAAATTAAAGAGAGAATGAATTCTGTTAGTATGCACAGCGTGTAACCTGTGCAACTGTCTCACTACATAATGAGGACAAATACAAGTGTGTGTTTATCAAGGCATGCCATAGTATTCGGCATTTCTGCCTTTGAATCCCCTGGTTGTGTGTACGTTACGATGAAGCCAAAGTAAAGGTTAAAGCCACGGAGCTGTGTCTTTTGTGACACAGCTCTTAACCCTCAGCCAGTTGCCACGCAACTCAAACTCCAAATCAGAAGGAATTACCTCAACCACCACTGGTCTTTCACAGTTGCATTATGAGTGCAAGGTAATGGCGATTTCCAGCAGTGCTTTCCCACAGAAGGGCTCCTTGTTTAGGATTCTGGCTGTGCTTTTCTCCTGTTTTTGTTCCTCACAATTCATCGGTGCTCAGGATATCTTCACAGACTAATTGCTTTGGAGAGTGGGAAAGCTGCACACAGAGCACTCTGTTGTGTGTCTTCCAGGGCTTATTGCAGTGGATATTAAATGCTATCCTACACTGATATCATCATATTGAGGTGTGTGTGTGTGTGCAGCTCGGACCTGTCAATAGCAGCAGTAGCAGCAGCTGATAATGGAAACAGCAGCGGGGACAGTATTGTACACCGCATAGTAAACACCCATCTCATTAGCCCCACACAAAGGGGGAGAGGTAGAGTGGAGGGAGATATGAGAGCTTTCATTTATCTCATGCAGATGTGTTGTTGTTGTTGCACCGTGTGTGTCTGAGGTCCTTTTATCACAGCCTCTTCCCATGATGCAGCACCATATTCTGAACTGATGCTCACACAGCTCTCTGTCTTGGTTGCAGGATGTGGCTGACTCTGTTTTACAGTTGCACCGGTGGAGCAGCTCTTATGTACACTCTGTACAGATGGGTGATCCCCGCCGCTGTTCAGTATCATGGAGGATTGGCGCTCATGTGGCATGATGTCATCGTGGAGCGGATGCTGGACACATTGACCCAGTCCACACGACCTCAGGTGCGTCTTCGATCAGGGCCGGCTCCAGCCCATTTGGTGCCCTAGGCGAGATTACAAAGTGGGATGTTAGCTGATATGGCCCTCTGCTGAATAACTTCACCCTCACCTTACCAGACAGGGAAGGCCAGTCAGCAGGGTCCAAAGGTGCTGCCTTGTGTCCTTCAGGATGTGTTGACTGGGTGTCATCAGGCTGTTGAACAGCGCATGCTGTGCTTGTTCCTTCACCTGCAAGCAAATCAAACACACATGCAAATATAGATATTTATCCTTCAGTAAGGTCACACAGTGATTTACAAATAACATCACATTAGGCAATAAACACATCTGAAGCATCAATTATGAGTAACTATAGCATTGTTCAGTAATGTGACTGCAGCTGTAACACACAATTACATGACTCACCTGTTTCAAGCTGACTTTCAGAGGCGGGTGGTGCGGTTGATGTGGTAGCGCTGCTGCTGCATGACGTCTGACTCGTAGCTGTATCCAAACATAAAGTACATCAATACTGTTAAGTTTGTTATGTCATTCTACTTCATTTAATAAATTAATTATTGATATAAAGTAGGCACTGTACAAATAAACTTCATTTAATTTGTCTAAAACCCAAATTTACTGTAATTGCTAACAAGCTTGTACCATTCAGTCACAACAACAACAGCAACAACAACAACAAAAATGATAATAATAATAATCATAACAACAACAACAACAACAACAACATAGCAGTACGTAAGAGACCACAAACAATTGGCTAAACTTACCTGCTTCAGAGAGTGGTGTGGATGTTGCATCAGAAGGCCCCTCTCCAGCAGCTGTTAGGGGCATCTGGAAATATTTTTGAGTGCATTTAGACAGATAAAGAGTAGATTCACTTATACAAAAAAGCAAAGCAAAAAAAAAAAAAGACTACAGCAGACAGAATAGGACAAACAACTGCTGCAGCTTGCAGCAGTTGTTTGGTGTGTTCAACATAACATTTATAATTACCTTATAATAAAAGATTCACTACCATTTCACAATAAACAACACAGAGTACAACCTGCACCAGTGGCGCATCTGGACGGGTTGGCCTCTACTTTGATTCATGATTCATTTATCCTTCTTAGGATGTCTTAAATACACAGTATTCATCTCTAACAAGAGCAGCGCCAACATTAATGACGAGGTCTACTGCAAGCAGAGGAGACAGAATATAGGGCCGCACTATAGGTCAAATGTCAACACCACTAAAGCACATGAATACTTGTAGATACATTGTAAAGCATGTTTATGAATACTTTATTCCACATTTCCCTTCCCTCCCTCTCTATTGCGTTTTTTTGACATTTGCACATTTGCACTAACTTGCTGCTGCCTCTTCATGCACAACTCAACCTACCTCAATGCTACTTTGCATCTCATGTAAATACTGTACATATCTTATTCAGTTTATTTAGTCTATTTTATTCTATCTGACTTGTTTGTGTCTGTGAAACTAACGTGCTGACTGTGTACTTAACGTGTGACTTGTGTACTTAACGTGCTGACTTGTCTACTTAACGTGTGACTTGTGTACTTAACGTGCTGACTTGTTTGCGTCTGTGTACAACTACTCCACATGCCTTTTATTGCCCCCCGGGAGCAAATAAAGATTTTGAATTGAAAAGAAGTCAGAATTTCCGAATCAGCAGTTGTCAAATTCAACCGGAGCGCCCCCCTGAAGTCGTGTTTCAGATGCACCTCACTAACCCCGACCTCAAAATCCAAGATGGCTGTGAAAGCTGTAGATTATATTGTTTATTAGCACTTATTATTACGTCCTATTTGTGTGTCATATAAAATTAGTCTTACACACAGTTCAGTCCAGCTTCTATTTGTGGACATGTCGGCTCAGTGTTTGTAGCGCAGGGTACCGCGTAATGCGTTGTCATCAGCTGTGATTGCTCACAGTTGCTCACAGTTGCTAACAATGGCTAACCTGACAGCCAGACTGGAATGCTGTCAGCTCAGGTACAACTTGGCATGAGAGGGAACTAATCCCTTTTCATCCCGTGATGTTAAAACTCTTAATCAGATGAGATCGTATCCAGGTTAACTAAGCTTTTAGGAAAACAAGTCAGGTGCAGGTCAGGACTAGATTTAATATGAAGCCTTTCACGTGTGTAACCAACACCATTCATAGAGCTGCATTCCATTTAGGTGTCCCACTGCCCTACGACTGAACATGCTGTACTTTTCCGGCTATGACAAGCCAAAAACCTTTAACATACTGGTGGGCCAAGAATAATATGTTGGTCGAAACTCAACAAGTCAGTCACCTATCCTTCTCCAGAACCACTCACTTGCTCTAACATGCATACGCGGTTAGATTACTCAGATAACTCAGATTACAGCGCACACAAAGAGAGTCACTTCATCCTCTGCTCAGAATGCCTTGACTCCACTATATCTTTACATTGCATCGTCGAACTCTCATACATTCACCCTTTAAAATAAGCATTTTATCTGCTGTTGAACAGCAATAAGATTTATGGATTTTGTGGTTTTACGAGCAGATGTTACAACATTCACGATAGATCTCATCTCATCTCATTCATAAAATAAAACCATAAAGTATACATTATAAAAGGAGAGGCAGATAATATAATTTTGATATACTACTTGACAATGAAGCCTTTCATATAGAGACGTCAGACCCAGTATGTGACGCAGCTATACACCCACACAATAGGTATGCATGCAAGCGTACAAATGTATGAATCCACGCTTGGGTATTGTTTCCCGAGAAGAGCTCCTTCTTTTCTTTGTGCTAATTAATTAGGGCTGATGCTTCCCCATCTGTCCCTAAAGAAAAAAAAAGAGGAAAAAAAAGGCTTTAGATGTTGTTCGCTTTTGATCATCTGTTGACAACGTGGCTCAGTAAATGAACAAATAACAACAGCAGAACATTTACAAACCTGACAGGGTAAGTTCACCTAAAACATTTGATTTAAGTAATTATCTCCTCACTCTAACGCCAAAGTTTTGTAGTCCACAAAAACATTTCTGGAGCGTCACAGCAAAACAGTGTTTCAGCATTTTCCTGTAAAACCGAAGTAGATGGGGACAAAATATGGCTCCATACAGCTTGTGTAGCATTAGCGCACACCCTGTCTGAAGTGGGTGTACAAGCTCAACAGCGTGTCAAGGGTAAGAATTATGTCTTTTCAAATCAGTCTGGGATCTCTGGGCTCGGAGTACAACGTTTTAGGAGAATGCTGCAACTCTGTTTTGCTGTGAAGCTCCAGAAATGTTTTGTGGACTATGAAACTTGATCCAAATTTCCATCAGCATGAGGCTGAGTAGATAGTTAATGTTCACTATGAAGTTATCCTTTAACATTCATTATACACAGACTTACCATTGTAGGAACCAAATGTGCAGATTAATATATTTTAACCTTTAACGTCAGTATTACAGAGAAATTGCTTTCTGTGTGTGTGTGTGGGTGTCCTGGAGTTGAGGAGTGGAAAGTTGCTGTCTTGAAACCCTGTGAAAATTGTTAAATGTGAGAATCTCTTTGAAACACTTAAACACACCCAAAGTCCTGAGACGAGGTCAGGCAACATAAGTGAAAATATTAAAATGTGTGGGTGTGTCATGGGTGTGTAGGGACTGCAGATAAACAGAGGATGGCTGTAAATTTAAGAGCTGACCAATGCAAAGTGCAGCACCCTCAAACACCCTTGCACAGGCACATGTCCAGCTGTTAGAAGAAATACTGTATAGCTATATTGAGTCATTAGGAACAGGTTCAAGGTGTAAAACAGCCAGAGTCAGACCCATATTTGATTTTAAACACTTTTTAGACACTTTGGTTCAGCTAACACAACTTTGGTGACCGTTAAAGCAAACCGTGAATGAGCAACAGGTAGGCAAAAGATTAAACCGACAGACCACTAGCTCGAAGGATGATTAATAAGATAACAAGAGGATCTGCCAGACTCTCTTGAGAAGGTGCTGTCCGTACAGAATCACCAGGCAGCTTAACAAGCGAACGAGACGCAGCTGTGAGGACAGAAGCAGGTCACGGTGGTGATGAGCTGATGGGAACCAGGTGTGCAGGAGCAGAAAACATGCTGTGGGAGACGAGTAAGAAAAAGAAATATAGCCGACATATGCCTTATATCATACGCCTCGGTCAGTGTGTGTTCAGGATGTTGCAGCAGCCTTTGAAAAAATAGTAAAACTTTATAGTTGGTTTAAAACTTTAGTTAATAGTTAATTCACTGTTAAACATTGAAAAGCTTTATTAAACATTTATCAAGCAGTTATAAAGGTTTATAACATAAACTGCGACTTTATAATGGTCTAAATAATGCTTAGATGAATTAAACAGTATTCATCAGCCATTTACAAAGTACTGTAAACATTAGTTGCAGCTTTATAATAAAAAAATGCTTCATAAAATGTTTATAATTTCACATTAAACACAAAGGGACCCGAATGCAGGCCCAGAGAGGCAGCCAAAATCTATCATCAGCTATTTTTATAATTGATTCATTGTTTTAGTCATTTTTCCAGCAAAAATATGGAACATTTGCTGGTTTCAGCCTCTTAAATGTGGGGATTCTTTTGGTTCTGGACTGTTTGATGGACAAAACAACCGATTTGAAGATGACTTGAAGTTTTTTTTGTTTGTTTTTCTTTTGTTTTTCTCACGAAATTGCAATGGGAATTTTTCACTCAAATCTTTTAAACATTTTTATTTTATTCATTATGAAAATAATCACATGAATAATCAGTATATTATTATTAACCATTGTCAGCAATTGTAAGCATGAAAAACAGTGTTCCAGTCACAGCTTCATTCAGTAATTCCTCTGTACCTTTATGGACAAGAAAACAAATATGTATGATGAACATGCTGAAAATCAATTCTCTAAATGATTATTATTAATGAAAATAAAATGAAAAGATAACACACTCTAAACTGTGTGCAGGGTACAAGCATCAGTGCAAGTAGAGAGGCAGCCACACATTGGAATGATTGCCGGTGACATTTTAACAACGACTGGTCTTCAAAAACTCACATGAAGGAAGACGAACAGATCACCTTCGTTAAATGTTTTTATTTATTTTCCTGTTTATTTAGCCAGCAGTGGTTTGGGTGACAGGTAAGATGCAAAAGGGAAAATTGCAAGCTCTACACACATTAAGACTGCTCCAAAGAATTAGCAGAACAAGTGGAAAGACGCCCTCAAATGGGACCTGTCACCTAAATATGTGATACCAACCTGGCAACACGGAAGTATTTTAATTAATAATCTCTTAAAGCGTGAAAGAATGAATAATTAATGAGGGGCTGTTCATGACACCTATTATAAAAAATCCCCTCTAGTGAAATGCTGCTGTTTGTTTCCCCTGCAGCGGCTCCTGGGTGCAGTACAGAAGAACGCCACCAGAGGAGACCCTCGCAGCGTGGTCAGAGCCATCGATCACTTCTGCAGACACAAGGAGTGGGCCATGAACGTGGGGGATGAGAAAGGTACTGGCTTCTCATCACGTGACTGTGTGCTTTCATGTATAAAATCATTTCCTTGCTTGACCCCGCTGTGTGTTTCGGTATCCACTTTTTCCTGTTTTTTTTTTGCCCCAGGCTGCATTCTTGACTCAGTGGTGTCCGAGGTAAACCCAGCCGCTGTGTTGGAGCTGGGGACCTACTGTGGCTACTCCGCGGTGCGCATCGCCAGCCTGCTGCCCCCTCACGCCAAACTCATCACTCTCGAATTTAACCCAGACTGTGCTGCCATTGCACGTCAAGTCATTGCTTGGGCGGGGCTGGAGGAAAAGGTAAAGCAGGAAGACAGAAATAAAAAGGTTTACATGGTGTGTGCAGGTCAGGAAAGAGCGTGTTTCTTTCTTCTTTCTAGGTCCAGTTGGTTGAAGGGGCGTCTGGTGACTGGATCCCAAAGATGAAGGAGCGGTTTGGGGTGAAAACATTCGATCTGGTTTTCCTGGATCACTGGAAGGATCGCTACCTTCCTGACACGAAGCTGATGGAGGCAAGTCGGTTGTGCTCATTTCGGAGTAGTGCACAGCTGATCCAAATGTTTTCACAATCACAATATTCAATATCCAAATCACAGGAGCTGCAACTTTTTTAATAAAGGCCAAATGTGTCACAACATACATACAACATTTAAATGAAGCATTGTGATGCCGCAGAGATGCCCCAGCCTACAAATCATACGAGGGGTTATTGATAAGTTCACGGCTCGAGGTAGGAGAAGTCAATTTCAGAAAACCTGATCCGTGCTTTTAGAAGTCGGCATCTTAATCCACCAGAAAGTGGTCCACAGCAGTGATGCGTCATCATCACTGTCAAACCGGCAACACTCTTCATCTCGGGGAAGAGAAGTAGTCTGAGTGTGTTCAATCGGGTGAGAAGGTATAGGAATCTACATTCCTGGACAACAGCAGTCGCCACTGTGGATTTGTGGGCTTGTCCATTGACTCAGTGATGACTTGCAATTTCCATGACCTGAAGATTCTGTTTCTGAAAATTTCACAAAAGTTATTAACTTTGAGTTTTCTGCGTACTCACTCAAACAGCTGAACTGCATATGCATGGAACTAGAGCTGTATAACTCCTCTCCTTCTGCTAGGTTATGAACTAAGCAAACACCCTTCGTATTCTCCAGACTAAGGGCTGCAGCAATATCACCATATTCATGATAACAGTGATATTAAAAACATAAATATTAATAATGAATTAATAATATCTTGTGAGTAATCCAGCTGCCTTTTCAATCTTTTCTTTATACGTTCATCTGGTTGACTTTTTTTCTAGTAGCTTTTTTCCTTACAGTAATTGTTCTCTGCACCCCCTTACACTCATATTTTGGGGGTAATTTACTTGCCAAAAAAAATGACAATAAACACACAATGAACAAAGTTAAAGGTAGATTAGATGCTAGCATTTTCAAATTCCCTTAGATATTAAGGAAATAACAAATGTGATGATTTTGTGACGGCCTTATCCAGACGTACAGTATGGGAACATACTTGTTTGGTACAATTCTCAACAAAAATTATATCATCATTTGTCATAACTTTTCAAATGAAATGTAAAAATGACCATGTCCACTAAAAGGATGTCTCATATCTCTTCCTGTCAAAAATACTTGATATCTTTTTTTTTTGCAGCCCTATTTCGTACCGATCAAACTCTTGATTCTCCTTCCACGACAACCTTTTCTCCTTTTTATCCAGGAGTGTGGCCTCCTCAGGAAAGGCAGCGTCCTGCTGGCTGACAACGTCATCTGCCCTGGAACGCCTGACTACCTGGAATATGTCCGCAGCAGCCCGCGATACCACAGCCAGTACTTCAAGTCTCACCTGGAGTACACCAAAGTGGAGGATGGCTTGGAGAAGTCCGTCTTCTTAGGGTAGCTTTTCACAAAAAAACACAAAACAAAACACTGGTACTAGTTAACCTCAGACGTCTGCTTGTGTTGGATTCACGGAGCAGACTTGAAATCACTTAAATCTGTTTTTCTAATAACTCATTTAGTGCGTAAACTTGAAATTAAAAGTGTCACATGAAGGAAATCACCTGTGTTCTGTGCTTTAATTTGTCTAACCACCACACAACTGAAGTCTCAGTGCTCGATGCCCTCTCTCCGAGCTGTCTATAACGGTCGGCTACAGCAGGCGGCAGTAGTGATGCTGTGTTGGAGCATCTAATTGACAGATGAAGAGCTGCAAACTGATCCGAGGGGCTGCATTTCCCAGAGCATCGACTCAAATCAATAATAAATCTAATCCAGCTGCATTCTGCGGTGCAGGAACCTATTTTGTGCTCTCATATTCTCCACCATTGTGCCAGTGTTGACAGGTGTGTGAAGAGAGTGAGTGTGTGTGTGTGTGTGTGGCATTTTAGTGTGTGTGTGTGTGTGTGTGTGTGATTCAAATCGCTGCTCATCTAATCTCTCAAAGTGACAGAGTTCCATCATGCCGAGGGGGGGAGGGTTCAGCATTTGGTCCAGCTGTATGAAAAAAAAAAAAAGAGAAAAAAAGAAATGGGCTCGTCCACCTCGTGCTTTCTTCACAGACGCCTGCATGATAATCCCAATCTGTGGCCATTAGTGCGCTGAGAGAACGAGCAAGGAGAGAGTTCAACAGAGAGAGAGAGAGAGAGAGAGAGAGAGAGAGAGTGAAGGGGGGGAGTGCCTGGACAGAGATGCACACAGAGGGAAAAGAACGAGAGAGAGAGAGAGAGAGAGAAAGAGAGAGAGCTTTTAAGGGATTTGGCAGTGATTTGTAGAATCTCACTGCTGTAATGTTGTGCTTTTCCTGCACTTTTCCCTGATTCTGCCATGATACCATAGCCCGGAGCGGCGAAAGTCAGTGTTTTTTTTTTTCTTTTCGCCTTTGTGAATCACAACTACTTCTTGTTCAGCCCGGTGTTCTCAGTGCGTCCAGGTTATTTTTGAGAGTGCACGGCGGCTGTCTGAGATGATAGAGGATTTACTTTTGGTGAGGAGAGGAGAGCCTTGCCTCTAGATAGATAATCACATTTTCGGACCATGGATGGAGGCCTGTTTGGAAGAGCTCGTGTGATGGAGAAAACCAAGACCGGTCAATGAAGAATGGGCAGGTAAGGAGTGCTTTTTCTTCTACTTGCGCATTGTCTGTGAGGGTATTTTAAAAAGGGAAACTGTCTGCAACAGTTGTTTGATTAATGCAGATTTGTGATGCTCTCATTGATTTTGAGAACGTTTTAAACAAGTTTACATAAAATCAGACTTCAGAAGGGCTGCACAGAAACAAAAAGAAAGATTTAGCAGCATGAATTTCAGTTTGCACTGCTGTTTGAAAGAAAGTAAATCTGAAAGCTTGCAGATTGTTCCGTTTAGGTTTAATGTCATATCAGACATTTGGATTTAATACTTGGATCTCAATCAAATTAAAGGTGCACTATGTAGTTTTTGGGAAGAATGTTTGAATCAGGAGAGAAAAATCTTCACTGACTGATTTTCAGGCTGAAACCAAACTGAATAAACACACTCTTCATTTTCATGACTGAATAAACAAACTGACATTAAACAACAACGCAATTTCATACTGTTCTACTCTGTTTATATGTGGCGGACCCTGCCACCTTTCTAGGTTCACACAGAGTTCTGGGAACCTTATTTTCCTCTGAGAGCAGCTTGTTTATTCAGGCATGGAAAAAATAGATATTTCCGTGTTTGTATTATTACCTCATTAATATTGTCAATATGAGCATTTGAATTTGAATTCATTCTCCAAAACTACACATTGCCCCTTTAAGTTACTCCATAATAAATATTCTCTATTCTGCCTGGAAACATTAAATGTATTTATATTCTTAATAATTTATTTACTTCTTATTTACAGACTTCACAGTCTGTTGGACCTTTTGTTCACTGGTGATGTCTGATGACCCTCGTACAGATAAAATTAACCTGCCTCAACTTTTGGAGCATGAAATGCAGCGAAGCCTCAGTTGATGTTTTCTGTTTTGCAAAATTTATAGTGTTTTCCATCACGGGCTCTCAGCTCTGCGTGATAAAAGCCTCCGATATTCACTCTGTGTCATCACGCATGCTGACTAAAATCTTCTCGGCTTCCTCACCGTGTACACACGGCTGCTGTTTTGTTTTTTTCTGCTATTTTCTCAGTTTGGGTTTATTGGAGCGAAGCAGACTGCAGCTTGAGTGTTTTTTATAGTACGGAAATTTGTCGAAAATCTTTAAAAATCTATACATTTTGTTACCCGATACGGGTATCATTTTAGCATTTACCACTCCAATACTACACATCCATTAGCAGGTGTAAAATGACACTGTGATGTGTTGAATATGTTAAATTGAATGATGTTAAAACAGAAGAGCTGAAAGATGACAAAACTTTGTAATTACGTTCAAGATCTCAAGATAGATAGATAACTTTATCAATCCCCGAAGGAAAATAAGGTTATCATAGGAGCGGGTACATTCATGTATAAAATCCAATCAATATACAATATAAAAAATACTATGTACAATAAAATGCTTAAGTGGCTGTAAAATAAAATCAAGTCATTGCCAGACATACAAAATTACAAGAAATGAAATGGAAATGAATTTTTCATTTTATTTTGTAACATTTTAAAATGTCATACTGTGTATTTTGCACTACCATAGCTTCACTGTGACATTACTTTGTGGAAAGACCGATGATTTGTCTAGCTTCAAAACTGAAGGGCTCGCATAAAAATGTATCAGGTGACATCAGGATGAGGTGATCATCAGACCTTAAGGCCCCTCTCCGGCTGTCCTCAGGTGCCAAAGGTAGAGGGAGTGGCCTGGTGCTGTCAGTACCTCTGCTGCTCATCATCATGACAACAGAGGCCCGCTCATCCCATCAGTGCTGCTGGCCTGCTTCACCTTCCGGACA
This sequence comes from Lagodon rhomboides, assembly GCA_039737535.1. NCBI lineage: Eukaryota > Metazoa > Chordata > Actinopteri > Spariformes > Sparidae > Lagodon > Lagodon rhomboides. Next base: position 9,532,723 of record CM077785.1, on the reverse strand, counting down.
CCGAACATGGCATCAGCTGATGTGGGTGCTGCTGGTGGCCATCAGCCCGGGCTCGTGGGCTCAACAGGGCACCCAGCCCCAGTCCATCAAAATCGAGGGCGACATCACCTTAGGCGGACTCTTCCCCGTGCACTCTCGGGGACCTGCCGGGGTGCCCTGCGGGGAGGTCAAGAAAGAGAAGGGGATCCATCGATTGGAGGCCATGATGTACGCCCTGGACCAGATCAACAGCGACCCGGACCTGCTGCCTAACATCACCCTGGGGGCCCGGATCCTGGACACCTGCTCCAGAGACACCTACGCCCTGGAGCAGTCGCTCACCTTCGTCCAGGCCCTCATCCAGAAGGACAACTCAGACGTGCGCTGCTCCAACGGAGAGCCTCCCATCATCCCCAAACCAGAGAGGGTGGTCGGGGTGATCGGGGCGTCTGGCAGCTCCGTGTCCATCATGGTGGCCAATGTGCTCAGGCTGTTTGCGGTGAGTTCTCTTTCACTTCCCGCCTTTAACTGAGGAAAAATATTTGGGCCATTTCCTCTTTTCTTAAGTAAACTGATGAGGTGAAGTGAAATCTGTGCTGATTTTTCCTTCTTTTGGGTCCAAAGATGATTCAAGATATAACACGGAATTTTTCCTGAGTTGTGTACTTCCATTATCCTGAATGTTTCTAAGAATGTTCAGACCCAGACAAATACCTCATTACATCCACAGAGGAGGTCATGTTCTCACCCATGTCTGCTTCATGGTTGGTTTGTCTGCAGGATGACACAAAAACTACCCAACAGAGTACCATGAAACTTAGATGAAGGATGTGTGTCGGCCCAGAATATACCCCATGAGCTTTTGGTGCAGATCAGGATAAAGGTCCAGGTCCAGGGATGTTTTCTAACTTTCTTAAACAGTTCAGTTTTTCAGCATTTCTCAGGGGAAAATGTATGCACAGAAACAACGCTTTTCATTTGGTCATCAGATGATGTGTCAGAGTGTGAGGAAGTATCAAAAGCCAAAAGGTTCACAATTATCTCCATTTACGCAGCCTGGTGTTTTAAAAAAAAGCCGTTTTAAGAGCCGCTACAAAAACACGCGTAATGTCGGTGCTTAGAATGGCGACGAACTGTGAACTTTTTGGTTTTCAATAAGGAAGGATGTCGACGAGCATGACTAAATGTAACGGTAAAAGGACTCTAATACATTACCTCGTCTGTGAGCACCTCAGCCTGGGTCATGTAGATAGATTTTTGTCAGCAGTGGTGCTTTTTAACAATCAACACGACACCTGCTGAGACCCCACGCTACCTTAAAACATCAGTAAACTACATCTTTTGCATTCATTGTTTTGACTGAGGAAAAAAATGACATACTGTGCCTTTAAAGGGATGGGAAGATTTTTAAATGTTGCACCAATAACGCAATTTCAAAATCTTTTATTTGACTAATTCTTGTTTTTTCTTTGAATTATGAAATATTACGGCAACATCACCAGTTTGATACCAAACAGAAACCAAAAATGTTTCCTGTCCGCCCATTGTGTCATACTATCAAAATAAAAGCAGAAATGAATCTTAAACTATATATTCAGCACATATTCTGGATCCCTTTATTTGAAGGTTTTTTAACATTTAGATAATTTGCCAAAAAAGTGCAAAACTATCAGGAACGTCTCTAACAACTTACGTCTTTAGCTCTGAATATACTTTCTGTGATATCTGTCACCAGCCTCGCTCAGAAAGAGAACTCCCAACGTGTCGCACGCAAAAACAAATCTACCTACGACTGAAACTTGCTGAAGTTGAGTCTTCTGCTTCACTGAACTCACTTCATGTTCATGTTTGCGCTGTTCAATTAACTCACTGCTGATCCAGTTGAGATGCACTGCTGCACACAAAGGTCTCATTAATTTGAAGTCCACTCTTTGATGACGCAAACCTAATTAAGAGTGCTCCTCACATTTAATAGCATCATCTCACTGGATCCGTAGACTGATAATACTGCTTGTATCACTTTATCGCTGCAGGACAGACATCTTCAGCTCATATTCTACCTGATAGGATCGTGAAGCAAGTCATTATTAAAACAATGTACCGTTTCAATGAGTTTCTGTGCTGGCGGTCGGTACACTCCACAGGATTTTGAATCCATTGTCATGGTCGGCCTCGGCGGGCTAATCCGCGTGATGTGTTCACTGTAGAGTACGGTGTATTCTGTAACAGATGATTGACCTTTGATAATTGATTACACTGCTTATAGCGATGATGGGACACTGAATCTGTGTAAATCCCAAATGACGCCGTGTTCACATCGACTTACCGACATCGTCTGCCAGAAACCGAGAATCTAAAAATAAACGCTGGACTGGGTCAAATTGGCCAAATTAGGTTTTTTCATGGAAAAAAGCGATCTGTGCTTGGATGCCGCTCGCCGCAGCGGTCTTCAGAGTGACGATGCGTTGAGAGTCAAGGAGGGGCCGCTTGCATTCAGGGCAGATGTTAACTACAGAATTATAGATCCCAACCTTCGCTAAGCCCCTCTTTCAGCAGCTCAGGACCCTGGGCTGAAAATAGAGCATCAGGGCAGCGGGATGACATTGGTTCTAGGATAACTGCAACTTATAGCCTGGACGGTGTGGAGTAGATTTAGCTAAATGGTGTGTCTCCTCCTACTGTCCATATGTGCTGCTCTCCGGACCGCGGATGCTCCTCCGCTGATACTCACTATACATTGAACATCTGCTCTAAGCCGAAGCAGGGGAAGCCTCAGCTTCGACCACACGTGCTCTAATCATGTTGGCTACTATTTCCAGTGAGTGAAAACTGCAGGTTGGAGTCATAATATTTAATCAGAAGTCTAAGTCGACGGCAGATGATGAAATAAATATCATATGTATCTCATCAGTTCAGCGTGTTAAATAACAGGACACGCAGCAGATCCAACAGTAGATTCACTCAAACCTTTAAGACATGACCATGTAGTGCTGAAAGGTTCAAGAGTCCATCAACAGATTATTATCATTCAAGCATTTCATTGTGAGGATTTGCTGCTTTTCTCTCTTTTACACTACTGCAAAATCAAATATCTGATCAGACACAAGGAGTGATTTGGAAACATCACTTTGGATAATTATATTTTTATATAATAATAATAATAATAATAATAATAATAATAATAATAATAATAATAATTTTATAAAACAACTGCAAAATATAATAGTTAATGAAATTTGTGGACATATCTATTAAACACAATTTGTCTGTCTAAGGGCTGAATTTACGGTGGAAAAAGGACAGATATTATGACTGTAATATGATTCACGATTAGTGGGAATCATAATTTTTGCATCACAAGTTTCATTTACACCGAAAAAAGTGGTTAAATTCCTGACGATGTGACATTTGTTGGTGTCTTTGCTTGTCTGCACCAAACAAACATGTTTTTCTTACATCTGGAGGAGAAGATTTGTTGGCCAGGACGTCTCTGCAGAACTACAGAACTTCATTATGCTGTTGTATGCTGTACATGATCTGACAGACTGCGCAGTTAAAGTTAATTTTCTCAAACTCTGTTACAAAGTGATAATAATTAAAATCAGTACAAAAGAAAACAAAAGAAACCCGTCAATTTCCTTTCAGGGCACATATTATGCTTTAAATGAACACTGGATCACTCCATTCTTGACGATCATAAAAGTAAATGTAACATAAATACATGCTTGTCATCACATCTTGGACTCAGCCAGGACTAAACCTCAGTCATATTTCCTCGTGTTGGATCCCGAAATAACTTGGCCAGTTTCAATCATTAAGTGATCGTGAGAAGATTTCGGCTGCGCCGGGCTGTAAGAGGATCCTTGTGTAACTGATACGGCTCATTGATTTTACAAAGTCAATCGGTGCAGATGCTTCGCTGGGATTAATTTGGAGAGGATTATGTGTTTTCTTGTTGGTTACAAATTTGTATGCAAACAGTCGAATCACCTCGCTGACTCCTCTGGACACTGCTGCCACATGTCACTCATCGGACATGTCAAAAAAAGTGATGGAAGAACCTTTTTTTCGCAGGGAGGAGACCACATCCTCACCCGGCTGAGGATATGGTCCGTTACTCTGAGGCTGACCGGTAAACTCGAGCCTGACGAGCTCGACACACAGCAGCGAACTGAAGCTGCATGTGGCCATCAGAATTAAATATATTGTATGGCTTACAGCTGAGGAATGCTAGCCTTTTTCTAGTCTCCTGATCTCTGTCTCTCCCTCTGTGCTTAACGTAATTTGACTAAAACCCCTATAATCCTTCCAGATAATCTGTGAAATGGTTCTCTCGCTCCTCTCCTTCTCCCTTCACTACCCCTTGTGTCTACCTTTCTCTCCTCGTCCCCTCCAGAGGGCCCAGCGCTAAGCCACCCCGGGCGACCGGCATTAGCAGGGTCAGGGTTGAGACTGTCGACATAAACTGTGTCATTAAAGAAGTAGCACACCAGTAAATTAATCTTCTCATCCATTTTTTTTCTCTCCAAACAAATGCTTTTACAGCTGTGTTTCCAACCATCTGTATTTCACCGTGACGTTGTACTCTCAGTACAGAACAGCTCCGGGCGGATCGCACTGTCAAGTTCTGAGAATTATTAGGAACACAGGCTGTTCAAGAGATGAACGCTCTCTATGATAGTCCAATTTTGGGATTTTAATGCACTACAACTCATCAGTATTAACGTGGAAGAGTTCCATTTAGACCCTGTTAACGTCTGGTCCGTGAGTAAGTGGTGCATCATCCTCTGACACGGTTCGCTGCCTCATCTAGTCATTCTTTTTACCTTCGGTATCACATATTGGCCTAATAATCAGCGCTGCTCATGTTTTCCACTCGACCTGACCCTTTCGTAACCACTGACCCATCCGTGTGTCTCAGATCCCTCAGATCAGCTATGCCTCCACTGCCCCGGAGCTGAGCGACAACAGCCGCTACGAGTTCTTCTCGCGTGTGGTGCCTCCTGACTCCTACCAGGCCCAGGCCATGGTGGACATAGTTAAAGCCATGGGGTGGAACTACGTCTCCACGATTGCCTCCGAGGGAAATTACGGAGAGAGCGGGGTCGACGCCTTCCTCCAGATATCCAGAGAAGCAGGTCGAGTGTCTGTCTGTACAAATGTGAATTCACTGCTGTCACAAAAAGGGATTACTCATTTATCAAGCCGCGTTGTTCTCGCTCATTAAAAGGCTAAAAGAGGAAACAAAAATCCTTTAATACGCAAGACGAAACAGGGCAAACAAAAGTCACCACTTCAAATGGGTTGAAAAGCTCAAATGATGTTACTTGAGTTCAGGTTTCATACTGTCGAAAACTCATACATGCACTGCACTTCAATATTTGCCAACCCTGGACAGCTCTATGAGCACACCAGCAGTACAGCTGGTCCGCCACTTTAGTTCTAACTGAAATATCTCAACAATTATTGCACTGGCCATTTCGGACAATCTTTCATGGTCCCCAGTGGATGCATCTTTTCCCCTAGTGCCATCATGAGGTCACCATTTGTAGATTAGAGTGAAATGTGTTGATAATTACTAAATGATTGCCACGAAATTTGCTACAGAAATCCACGTTTCCATCAGAATTGCAATCAGCTTCAGCTGTAGGCCTACTTTCCTCAGTGCTAATCTGTGTTAAATGTTAGCATGCTATCACACTAAGCAAACATTACACACATAACATCAGCATGTTAGCATTGTTATTGTGAGCGTATTCAAGAAAACGTTCACCCAAACATGAAAATTCTGTCATTTTATCGATAAAAGAACTCATTCTTTAACAAGTCTTAAAAGTGCTAGCGTGGCTGCAGACTCTTATAGTAACTCAATGTAGTAATTTATGAAACCTTGTTTAGATAATTATTTAGCCATTGAAACATGTTTCCCTGTTTCAGTGTTGGATACATCTGATGCTTGTTACCTAGAAAAGAATTTACAGCTATGCTAACAGCTCGAGGCCTACTTGGCGCAGGTGTGCTATGAGCTAAATGCTAGTAACTGCAGGCTAACGCACTCACAGTACTTACAGTGAGGAGATATCACGTTCACAACACCACCTTGAATAAATGAGGTGTTCTTGGATGGTTTAAGCTACGAATGAATTGCCCTTTTGGGATCAATAAAGTTGTTTGAATTGAATTGAATTAGCCTGTTAGTGTGCTAACATCAGGCCATTAGCTTTGAAGGTATTTTGTGAGATGAAAATTCTGAATATCACCATTTATCCTTTAATCTATAATGCACTTTGTAAGGCCTCAGCTATGATATTGATTATTTTAAGTATTCTATCTCCAATGTCTCTGACACAGGGGGGTTGTGTATCGGACAGTCCATAAAGATTCCCAGAGAGCCCAGACCAGGGGAGTTTGAAAAGATCATCAAGAGACTAATGGAGACCTCGAATGCTCGCGGGGTCATCATCTTTGCCAACGAGGATGACATCAAGTGAGTCAAGCTCTGCTGCACGCCATGTTTGAGAAAGGAGCCATGATGATAAAATGTGCACAAAAATACTGTATTATATTTGTCAAGTCTTCTGTAAGATAAGTGGCCAGAAGCAGAGGACTGAAGTAGGCAGTAAAATCTGTCCTCTTTCAGACGGGTGTTGCAGGCCGCCAAAAGCGCCAACCTGACGGGCCACTTCCTGTTTGTTGGCTCCGACAGTTGGGGGGCCAAAAGCTCCCCCATTCAAGACCAAGAGGATGTGGCCGAAGGCGCTGTCACCATCCTGCCCAAAAGAGCCTCTATTGATGGTAGAGCATATCAAAATACTACATTTAATTATAACCAACTGGGTGTAGTATGAGTATCTAGCCTGTGACACAATGATTGATGAGTCTAATACCAACACAACAAATAAAGGAAATTAATGATGTTTGATAAGTCTGCTCGTGATATTTCTATCCTGTCACTAAATATTGGTTCAATTGAGTCATAGCCATATGTTATTGTGGAAAAATGTGATATTTCTTCCTGATTTCAGCACAGTATGATTATATGCTCATATCAATCTTAGCACATGACATTTTCATGAAATGAAACAAAGTCTGCCTTGTGATTCAGGGTTCGACCAATACTTCTCTTCACGATCTCTGGAGAACAACAGAAGAAACATCTGGTTTGCGGAATTCTGGGAGGACGACTTCAAATGCAAACTAACCCGCCCTGGCATAAAGTACGAGGCCGGTAGAAGAAAATGTACAGGTGAGCACGCTGCAGTTTAACGTCCAGGAGACTCCTTGAAAACAGAATTTTCAGAGTTGTGTTTGTGAGCAGTCTGTTGTTTCATCATCGCCACTTTTGACGCTTTTTGTCGTCCGTCAGGTGAGGAAAGAATCAGTCAAGACTCTCAGTACGAGCAGGAGGGTAAGGTGCAGTTTGTGATTGACGCTGTGTACGCCATGGCCCACGCATTGCATAGCATGCATATGGACCTGTGTCCTGGCTACATGGGTGTCTGCGAGAAGATGGACCCTGTGGAAGGACGGATGCTCCTCCAATACATTCGCTCCGTCAACTTCAACGGTGAGCTTTAGACTTTCAATCTCTGCTTTTTTTTTTCTTCTCTTTTCTTTCATATGCAATCTGGGATGATTTAGATTCAAGAAATATGAGGGATTTATGCCGGCATAACAGTTTCTTTTCTGCTGCTGCTGCTCTCCATCAAGTCAGAAGCTTTGAAAAGAAGCATATTTGAAAAAGAAAGCGGGAGAAGGGAGGTCAGGATGAAGCCTTGAGATGTTCCTGCTAATGTACCTAGCTACAGAGCGCGGCACATTTCTTCAAAGCACGTCCCCTCCCTAGGGCGGCCTCCTCGCTCTTCCCTTTACACAGCGTGCCCCCTTCTCATCCTCATCTTTCATAAAAGAAAACCTCACAGTTTGGAAAAAGAGAAAAAAACGTGTTTTATGAAAGCATCCTATTTACTGCTCTCTTCTATGCTGGATGACCTTGGCTTGTATGGAAGATTTTCTGAATGGGCGCCTGCAGGGACCTGAGAGGAACATTCAATCACGTTAGGGCAACAGAGCAGAGTGCACTGAAAGACTGTACATGTGGAGGAGAGCCTTCACTAAAGAGCATCCTGCACTCAGCTTCCACATGACTGCACAAGAATGAAGAAAGCAAACGCGAGCCGTATTCAACGTGTGTGGGTGTTTTCGCCGTCATGAAATGGGGGCGCATGTCTCCAGCTTACAGAATTCTTCATCCCCTCTGACTCACTTTGCTGTTTTGATAGCACACAACCCCATTAAAACTCTGTCTCCATCAAACAGGCAGCGCAGGAACAGGAGTGATGTTCAACGAGAACGGAGACGCTCCCGGTCGTTATGACATCTTCCAGTACCAACTGTCCAATGTCAGCAACCCTGGCTACAAGCATATTGGCCAGTGGACGAACCACCTCCGAATCAATGTAAATATTTGTTTTGTCCATTTGAGATACAACTTCTGCTATTTCTGCTACTAGTTTGACATTTTGAGAAGATTGATACCACTTTCATGTCTGTGGGCTAGTTATGTAGCTAGAGCAAGTGGCCAGTTAGCTTAGCCTAGCATAAAGACTGGAAACTGGTGAAAAAAATGTCACGTTGTGGTTTTATGGAGGGTTACTTGTAGGACTACTTCCTGGTCAGGTGCACTTCCTGGAACTAGCCAGAGCCAGGCTAGCGGTTTTCCTGTTTCGCCAGCTGCTAGCTCTAGCATATGAGCATGACAGTGGTCTTAATCTTCTCAGCTGACTCTCGGCAAGAAAGCAAGTTGCTTTCCTAAAATGTCAGACTGTTCCCAATTATTCATGTATCAGGTTTCTTCATCTCTTAGACCATAGAACACGAGCTGGTAAACATGGAGCCCCTGTTATTTTTTATCCATTAACAGTCTCAATAAAAATACAACTTCAACTTCTTCCTGACATTTTAAGAAGATTGATACCACTCTCATGTTTGTATACTTTGTAGCTAGAGCCAGCAGCTAGTTAGCTTAGCTTAGCAGCAAAAAAGACAAGAAACTGAGGTTAACAGCTAGCAACTCCACCCAAAGGTCATAGAGGTTCCATTATCTTGTTTGTTGAAGTGTAAAAACTTCATGTTAGGGTTTTATGGAGGGTTATATTACAGACTATTTCCTGGCCTGGTGCAGTAAATTCCTGGAACTAGCAAGTGCCATGCTAGCAATTTCCTTGCTTCCAGTCTTTATGCTAAGCTAAGCTAACCAGCTGCTGGTTCTTGCTACACAGTTAGCATAAAGACATGACAGTGGTATTGATCTTTTCAGATGACTCTTGGTAAGAAAGAAAGTGAGCGAACTTTACCAAAATGTCATACAATTCCCGATGAATTTGTATGTGTCAGGTTCCTTCTTCTCTTAAATTGTGGTTTATGTTTAGCCGGGGAAGACGAGTATAACAAGCCCACTACTGTTTAAAATGGATCTTTTGACATCAGCCATGTTGAAATGTACAATTTGTTTGCCAGTGCTTGCTGTATTTCAAATAAATAAAGACCTTCTTTGTGTGTTTGCACCTCCACCCTAGCCGGAGGAGATGCAGTGGTCAGGTGGCGACCATAAGGTCCCAGAGTCGGTGTGCAGTTTCCCCTGCGAATCCGGAGAGAGGAAAAAGATGGTGAAGGGCGTTCCCTGCTGCTGGCACTGCGAGCTCTGTGATGGCTACCAGTACCTGCTGGATGAGTTCAGCTGTGACATGTGCCCCTTCGACATGAGGCCCCTAAAGAACCGCACAGGCTGCCGGCCCACGCCCATCATCAAGCTGGAGTGGAGCTCTCCCTGGGCCATCATCCCCGTCTTCCTCGCCATCCTGGGCATCCTGGCCACCACCGGATGCATCGTCACCTTCATCCGCTTCAACGACACGCCCATTGTCCGGGCCTCCGGCAGAGAGCTCAGCTATGTGCTGCTGACGGGCATCTTCCTCATCTACCTCATCACCTTCCTCATGATAGCCGAGCCGAGCATAGCCGTGTGCGCCTTCCGCAGGCTGCTGCTGGGGCTCGGCATGTGCATCAGCTACTCTGCCATGCTCACCAAGACCAACCGGATCTACCGCATCTTCGAACAGGGCAAGAAGTCAGTCACGCCCCCGAAATTCATCAGTCCCACCTCTCAACTGATCATCACCTTCATACTCATCTCAGTGCAGGTATGCGCGTACGTTTCTTTCTCGCACATCACCTACATCCTTTCGTAGCACTCTAACTAACTGTCACTGCAGGTACTCGGGGTGTTCATCTGGTTTGGCGTGATGCCCCCCCACACCATCATCGACTACGAGGAGCAGAAGCCCCCGAACCCAGAGTTCGCCCGTGGAGTCCTCAAGTGCGACATGTCTGACCTGTCCCTGATCCTGTGTCTGAGCTACAGTATCGTCCTGATGATCACCTGCACGGTGTACGCCATCAAGAGCAGGGGAGTCCCAGAGACCTTCAACGAGGCCAAACCCATCGGCTTCACCATGTACACCACCTGCATCGTCTGGCTGGCCTTTGTACCCATCTTCTTTGGTACAGCACAGTCTACGGAGAAGGTGGGAAATTTAGCATTTCTATAGGCGTGACTGATCACCTTCCTTCTTCTTTAATATGCTGTGCTCTATGTTGCTATAGGGAAATAACTAGATACTGAATATCAAGATTTTTTATCCCTACAGACAAAACTACAGAACAGCCCATACTGCATACATGAGCTGCAAAGATGAGTTGATTCATTGATATGTTAATCAAAAGGAAATCAGTTGCTGCTATTTTGATAATTGATCGTTTCAATCTGTTTTTAAACAAAAATGTCATAAAAAGAAACAACATTTGCTGGTTCCAGCTCCTTAAATGTAAAGATTTGCTGCCTTTCTTTGTCTTTGATGATAGCAAATGAGGAGTTTTGGACTGTTGTTTTGGCAGAAGAAGCACTTTCGACATTTTTTGACCCTTTTTTGACACAATAATCATTACTCTGAGCTCTACTGTAAACTTGTTAAAATCAGCTCCCAGCCAGCTAAAGCATTTGAATGCAGCTTACATGTTAGAGCAGCTGTAGGCATTAGTGATCCTCTTCCTCCTCTCTGTGTCACCGCACATGCACCACTACTTTCTCTTTCAAGGCATCTCTTTGCCTCTTTCTTTTCCTCGAGCTTTTTCCCTCACTTGGTCTGTCTGTATGAGGGTTATCACTTGGAGTGCTGGAATTGGTGGCTTTCCCTGTTCCGCCATTGTTGGTGTCAGTAACAGAACAGGAGGATCCTGCTCTCTGGTTATCCTGAGAGGACAGGACCGCCTCTTTATGGAATTCTCTGTCATGATTGGATAAAGGCATACCGGAATTTTCTTGTTTCTCTTTGGGCGTTGGGAGGAGGGACGTGGATTACTGACCAAACACTCCGCGACAGGGATAATTCTTGGAAAATAAAGCTATCTAAGACTTATTTTAATAACAGTATATCACTTGCAGGAGCTTTAACACATCAGAAATAATGATTCAATAATAAAATTTTCCGATTTTTATCGCTAAATCATAAGGAAATAGACATATTCGACCAGGAAATGTTTACATTGTTTAAAGGAAAATAACAAAAGACAACTGAGGAAAGATCTAGTTTTTTTCAACCCTCTCACTAAAACAATTATATGATTCCTTTAGAATCTATCAATTCACAGGTTGATGGATTATTTTGAAAAATGTAGTTTTGTTAAGGAATGAAATATAACACGAGCATCACTGTTAAATTCTCATTCATTCATTCAACAGTCATTTGAGGCTCTTCACTGCAGACACTTTATACCAACGGGAGCATTTTAAGTCAATTTGTGAATCAACATTATGCAATACACAATAACACGCACCAACAGTAACAGAGTAAATGATTCCCTCAGATGTTCTAAGTGAAATCTGAGTTTGTTGCCCGTCATGTCGCATTTGCTTCCTGCCGTACTCGGAGGACACCCTGCCTCCCCTGCGCCGAGACGTTCATCTCGCTCGTGGGCTCTCTCTCTGCCGCCACAAAGTACGCGAGGCCGTTGAGGGAATATTTGAAAAACAGAGATTGGCCTTGACTAATAGAGAGCTGTATTATGAATCAGTCAGGCTGAAACAATTAAGGCCCGAGGTGCTTTCAGAGTCTTTTCACCTCCCCCGAAATGGAAATGAAGTGAATTAAGAAAAGTGAGGGAGGGAAAAAGAAAAGAGGTCAGACGAGCCGAGGGACGGTGGGGACCCGTCGACCAATTCAGCCATCCCATTCAATTAATCATCACTTAGGAAAAGAGCTAAATATAGACGGTAACTTTTGTCTGGCCCGTCGGAATGGTGGCTGTTATCCTCCCCGTCATGCGTGGGACCACGTGTGACGAGCCTGTTCACCTGCCTGACGTCTTGTATTTACATATGGATGAACCACGCAGATGCTCCCGTGCCGGTCTCTCTGCTCGCCTCGGGGGGCCGAGCGCATGAATACGATGCACTCTGCGCCCATAAATCACCACAGCTCCTTTTTAGAGACGGAGCGGCCGCTGAGAGGAGCCGATAAAAAAGCTCGACAGGGACGATAAAAGAAAAACTCTACTGTATGAACATCCGCCTGTGAGATACCGGGATGTGCCGCTGCTCAGGACGGTGTACAATTTATGACTTATTTATGGCACAAATATATCTTATTTATGGCACATGCGGCTTGATTTATTTATGAGCTGTGAATAATGAGTTCATAATTTATTGGAGGCGGATCTCAGGAGAAGTCCCCTCTCATTATTACTGTTGTATTTGCGAGAGGAGGAGGAACAGCGGGGCGGAGAGGTGGTCAAAGCCCAGAAATAGTCTCAGTCTTCTTTCCTGCCTACATACACAGGTCATAAATCATTCATCGGGGGGAAAAACACTGCCTACTGTGCTTTGAGATGAAAATTGTAAAGACTTGCTTTGTGACAACCTATGAGATGACATATAGGGTATTTTCTCAAACCGGTGTGATCAATTATTAACTGCACACTGATGGATGTGTGCTCACAGAATTCTGAGAAGTGAGCAGAATTGAATCGATAATTCATCCGTGTCCGTCCGTTTGCAGATGTTCATCCAGACCACCACCCTGACCGTGTCCATGAGCCTGAGCGCCACCGTGTCCCTGGGCATGCTCTACATCCCCAAGGTCTACGTCATCATCTTCCACCCGGAGCAGAACGTCCAGAAGAGAAAGCGCAGCTTCAAGGCCGTGGTGCAGGCGGCCACCGTGTCCACGCACCTGTCCCAGAAGTCCAACGACAAGCAGAACGGAGAGTCCAAGATCGAGCCGGACAGGTCCCAGTGAGACACACCAAGCTGGGCCGATCGGTGAAAAAAATCAGCATTTACTGTAGTTGTTGGCTGGATTTCTTCTCTTCTCCCCTTTAACTATGGATTGAAACACCAGCAAAGACGTTCCTGGATGTTGTTTTCTTCTCACACTTATTTAGTCAGCTCTAACTCTACTAAACCCGGAACGAAGCACAAAAGGAAACAGGAAGGCTCGCCCTTTAAAACTGAGAGCTGGAGGGATTCTGAGCTGCGACATTTAAGAGTTTTATTTCATATTTTTTTGGTAACAACTTCCATATATACACCTCAACTTGACAAGGAAGTATTGTTAGTTTTAACTTTTCCTGGGAAATGCTGTTTAGGATTAAAAAAAAAATGTAAAAAATGTTAAGCTTGAATGGGGACCTTTGCCCTACAGGAAGATGTACATCTATGTGGAATCTCATGGGGCCAATGAAACTTTAGAGTTTCCTGTCTCCAGAAGCACTGCATGGATTGTGTTGTGTATGTACATGAATGTTTTGAAATCTCGTTTGTATGGGGTGTCACGACTCTTTCTCTTTCTGATTGCACTGGAAGGAACTCGCTTTTAGAAGACGCACCGCCATGTCCTGTTTACTATTTCTGATAAACTCCCCTGAGAAAGAAGGTATGTTTAATCACCGAACTGGAATCACTCACAGCAGAATCAGTCAATGTCCAGTCACTGATGCAACGAAGCAGTTTATTTAAATAAGTGTCATGTATGCAGCTATTATGGCACAAGCTAGGTTTCATCGTGGAAACTGTAAGATGGTGAGTGCAGACAGGATACAGGTGATTGCGAACAGGATATTTATGTTCTACCTGGTACTTTCTCTCCACAGTGGAAAACAATGCTCGGCATTTCCCCATATTGTGTGACAAAACACATCAAGCCATCTCCTCCAAGGCCAGTCTGTAAGGCGACACGCAAGAATCACGGACAAAGCTGCTGTTACGGTCACGCATGGGAACCTCGTCAGAAAGCTTCACGTCATCAGTTGTATTTGATAGATGTAGTGCCATGATAAAAGTTCCTCCATCACGACAAGTTCTCATTTCTGCAACTTTTATTTAACACGAGGATACTCCTAGATTTGACGCTTCCCTTTATTTGCCAGTATATGATTTGCAGTGTACTTTTTTTTGTTACTTGATCACAATGTACAACTCAGGTTTTACTGAAGGTGTTTTTCTTGATCATTTCCTTTTGTACTGGCGCAGCCTTTTCAATACAAATGGAGTCAGCGGTTGAGGGGGGCTGTGAGATTCATGTCCTCGTGTGAGAAAACACTGTTTGTACTGCCCTCTGCAGGAGAGCACACCTCAGTGAGATGTTTGTGAATAAAAGCACAGTCGAGAGGGAATTGTTTGTGGACCCCACACACACCTTAATAAAAAAAAATATTGTTTATTATTTGAGTTGGTTTACATCTGACAGGACCATTTCGACTAAAAATACCAACAGTGTGTCCACGTGTAGGCGTTAAGGTTTTTAAATAAGTGCGAAAAATAACAGATTATTTCTCGGAGCGCGGAGAAATGATGCAGCAGTGATTGAAATGAAGATACAGAGCACATTCAGATGGTCTGCAAATACGTAGCTTTTTCACACACACATACAAGAGACCAACATAACACAACAACAACAACTCGACAAAAAAAATGCTGGTCAAGACAAAAAGTTTACAGCAAGTTTGCTGGTGTCACCGAAAGCTCAGATTCTGAGCTCCGCTTTTAAATAAAGTTCATCGCAAAGTCCTGTTTGGTGCCGAGTGGCAGAACCGCTGCCGGGCTGGTTCTACTTCACACACAGCATCCTGAACTTTGACTCCACACCCCAGGAAGCAGAGGTCAGCTTTTACTCGAGGAAGCTGTCCAGAGTCAGGCAGGTTGCAATCTTGGGTGGAGGCCTGACGACCTTTTTCCTTTTAGCTTTCATCAGTGGGCGAATCTCTGACAAAGGAGACTGGAGTGGAGTGCATGGTTAAGGAATGATGGCGTATTTATTGACGTTTTTTTTCTTCTCGAATCATTTTGAATATGTGCCGATATATTTTCATATCTTCCCTTTTCATACTCTGCACCAAAACATGTCCAAAATGACTACTTACCAAATGCATCTGAACTTAAAAGCATAATCTGAAGTCAATAATGATGATGCCTCTGTGACCTACATAAGCAAACAAGACAGCTGGCGCAAAGATTGGCTATTTCAATCTAGTTATTGTAGTTATTCTTAATGACTGTCACCGGGTCGGACCCTGACTTTGCCTGGTCGAATAAGTCATGAAATGAAAACAATTTTTTGTGGTGGAGAGCTGAAGATGAACCGAGTCTCTGCTCTGTAATCTGGTGGTACGGCTCTAAAACAAACTTTGTTTCACCATTATCATCTAACAGTTATTAATTTTATGTAGCTACAGACAGATATCGCAAACAGATTCTAATAGAAAAATAGGGATAAAAATATGTCACATCAACCAAACTAAAAAGAAGCTGCTTTAAAGGGACACTATGTAGTTTTGGGGAGGAAATTTAAAATCAGAAGAGAAAGATCTTCATTTACTGATTTTCTCGCTTAAACAAACTAAATAAATAAACAAAGTCTTTTTGTTTTCATGACTGAATAAACTGAAAACAAAACAAACAAACAAACTGACCTTAAAAGGACAACAAGTTTCATTTTTACTTTGTTTATATGTGGCGGACCCTGCCACCTGTCTAGCTTCAAGTGCTCTGCAGACCTTTTTGTCCTCTGAGAACAGCTTGTTTATTCAGTTATAATACATTTTTCTGAGTTTGTATTATTACCTCATTCATATTGTAAATATTACAAGTCTGAGTTTGAATTTCTTCTCCTAAACTACATAGTGACCCTTTAAAGCTGCATTCATTGTTGCCAACTGGGACCAATGAACAAAGTTAAAACACAACATTGACATATTGTAACTACATAACGTTTTATGGCAAAGCTGCAGACAATGCAATACAAATATATGAATTGGTAGCAGCTGTAAATATCTCACCATAAAAAGGTAATTTATTTGTGCTCATCTTCCACTAAAAGAACATCCAGGCTCAGCCAAGATGAACAGTAAACACCACCAACTGGTAAACATCTCTACCATCTATGAACAGATCACTGAAATCATAAACACCTGTTTGAGACATACATGACCAAAAAGGATACAGGTTGGAAGAATTTAGTACGTCCTCCTAAACCATCATAACCAGTTTTCACCTGAAACAAGAAGAAAATTCTATCATCAAACCACCAAAAGGAAAAGTGACACGTTAAAACACCATGATGGTGGTGTTGTACATACGGCTCCAGTCTTCCTCTGAGGGTCCAACATGCTACCAAAGGTCTTCTTTCTGAAGAGGAGGGAGTTCCTAAAGAAGGGATCATTGGATCCATCCTCGTCTCGAGCCTGAGGGAAGACAGAATCTTAAACAACATGTACAAATAATTTGAAAATGGATTGTTGAGGGATAATAACAAACCTACCTTGCTTGGACAGGAACTTTTCTCGTTGTGTTTGGAGAAAGATGACCTGAAAAATCAAACATTTAAAAGCATGTCTAGCTTCTTCTTCAGTGTACAAAAACTGAATTTAAAGAAAATATTTGAGACGACCACACACATTCCCTAAATGAGCCACGTTAAACTTACGCTGGATGGTCAAGTCGCATCTTCTTGGATGGGACCTGCTTCGGTCTCTTGGCCACATCATCTGGCGTAGTGATGTCATAGGTCATGTTGAGGTCAATGTCCTCGCTTTCTGCAGGGTGGTGGAGGCGTGGCTGCTTTAGCTCCATTGGGGCCGGGCTGAACGATGAGCAGACAAACATCATGAGTAAACTGCACACAGCTTATCATCTCAGATGACTCGGAGCATGAGGAGATTTCAGTCCAGCGGCTGGGTGACACACCTTTCAAAGACGAGCCGACTGAGGGCTTCATTCGTCCGTGTCGGGGTGCTCAGAGTCTTCTGAAGAAACTCCACTTTCTTCTTCAGGCTCTGTGGACACGTATACATGAAGGATTCACAACCATGCAGTTCTCCGATACTGAAAGCAAAAGTACATTCGGTGGTTTCGCCTTACAGAAATCTCTTTATCAGCTCTGGCCAGATCGTTCTGCAGAGACTTAATTTCCTCCTTGGTCTTGCTCACTTCCACTGAGGCTTTGTGAAACTGAAAGGACACTTGGAACATTTAATAAAGAGAGCACATTTTCAAAAATCAATTCCTCTGTGATGACTTAATAACAAAGTTACCTTGTTGTTTGAGGCGAGCACTTCTCTCTTCAGCTTCTCACACATGTCATTTGAAGACTTCAGGCTTCCTTTGAGATTATCATACTCTCTGAAGCAGGAAGGGAGGACATGAATGCACAGTGAATGACAGCAGGGAAGCTCATTCATGTGGTGTGAAAATGATCTCTCTCGAGTCATCAACATGTGTAGGACTCCTTACTTTTTGAGCGAGATGCAGTAGATGGACAGCTGCTCCACCGCTGCCTGGCTGATCCCCATATCAGTGATCATGGACTCCACCTCTGCTCTCTGGCCCTGCAGCAACACGTCCAGGCTGTTTCCAAACAAGCAGTATTAGTGCACAGGATGAGTATGACTTTCTCTTACAGTGGAAGAAGACACAGTGCTATGGAGAACATCGCAGATGACTTAAATCATCAACATTGTAATACAGAACTAAATAATGATATTTATGACTGTCATATTATTACTGCTGAGACATAAGCTTCCACCGAGAATTTTGAATGAAGCTTCAAATGTCAGCCGCTAAAAAAAGAAACCCTCATACAATTTCCATTTCACTGAAATGATTCAAGGGTTTTATTGAGATTTACTGAAACAACTTTCTTCACTGAGTCAAATTGGCAAATTCTTCAATATCTTTCTACAGTTGTTGGTGATATGGGAGTGATGACGTCTTGATGGAGTGCCGAGCACCAAGTGATTGCACATGCATAACATGATATCTTTAACAACTGGGGATTCAAATTTTAAGCAGTTGTAGTTGATTAATCATTAATTACATATGAAATATGTTGGACTTTTTTCCATTATTAAACAGAGCAGGCTATACTAGGAGTTCAAAAAACACAAAGTGAAATCCATGTTACTTGAATTCTTAATGGCGATTAATCAATTAATGATTAGTCATTAACATCCCTAGTCAATACTGTGATTCATATCGTGACCATAATTGAAAGCCTTAACATGACAGCAGTTATATGACTGAAGATACCTTTCATAGGTTTTCATTTTGGTCCGGAGTCTCCGGGCCTCCTCCTTGGCAGCCTGAACTTCATTCTGTTGCGTCTCCAGGTACGTCATCTGTTTCTATGAGAATTCAAACAAAAACGTACAAATTAATAAGAGACGTTACAGAAACAATGAGATAAGACTCATTGCAGAAAATTTGCTTAGTAAGTAATTAACAGACTGCTTACTCTGAGGGCAGAACAGAGCATCTCTTTTTCCATAACCTCTTTACGCATACTGTCCAGGTCTCTCCTCTGCTTGTCCACAGTGTCCTTCAAACCGTCCACCACCTTCTGTTTGTCCCTCCATTCTCGCTCTGCATATTTTTTTTAGACAGATGATGATGAGCTTGTTGCCCTTGCCTTGTTATAACAATCCAACATCACACCATGGTCAAGTTTCTTACCTTTAGAGCTTAAAAGCGCCTTCATGCGATCAACGTCATTCTACAGAACGGAGAAAAACACAGTCAGAAAAGAAATATGACAATTGAAATCAAATCCTGTAATGACAAGGAGGGATGATCTCGAACATCTTTCTGTATTGTAAGGGTTTTAAACTCACCGCTTGTCATACAATTTCTTTGTTAAAAGCAACACTGACATTTTGTCTGGATGTTCTAAGTCTGGTACCTGCAGGCTCTCTGGGTCCGCTGAGGGCTCCTCCTCTCCGCCAATGTCAAAAAACAGCTTGCTGATAATGTGTCTGGTGCTGACCTACACACAGAGCACAACAATATTTATTTTTCTTCTGTCTGGCAAGTTGGCTCGGTCTGCTGGCAGCAGCTTAGTGGTGTTTAACAGGGTTAGGTACTGTACCTGTTTTCTACATTGTGGACAGGTTTTTGTGGGGGCTGTCTGAAACCACTGGAGGAGACTGAGAAGAGAGGGAGAAAGGGAACAATTAGCCTTTTAAAACGTCAGAAATGTGTGTTGGTTGTAGAAGATTTGGTTTTCCATAACAACTTACCATTCATAGTGGAAAGTGTGTCCGCAGTGGATGGCAGCAACATCTCTGGAGTGATCGAAGTAATCGGAGCAAATTGTGCAATATGCTCTGATAGGCATCTTGCTGACACAAGGATCGCCCTGGTAGGAAAAGTATAGAATACCTGTACATATTAATTGACGTTGAAAAGCGTACGTCTCCACATAAACATCTTTCGTGTACAGTGTGTAGGCTGAATATCATGGCTGGGCTAACTCTGTAGTGGCCTCGCACTCACAAGCTGCGCTAACGCTAATAGTTACCTTTGGTGAATGTTAGCTGTCTTCACAGTCGCCAAAACGTTGTTTACAACGCGAAGACGTTGAAGAAGTTACTCAGCAGCTCTTCGTAACAGAATAAAGCATGCCTATTCTTGTGTATAATATGACATTTTGGCCGAGTTAGACTGACTCTACCAGACAGGACCCGTCATTAGCTAACACAAACACAATGCTCCGCCATAGCAGCCCTGTTTCCCGGCTGTACGTTCAAACGCAAGTCCCGCCCCTTCCGCTGCATTCAAGCACTGCTCGTAAATGTGGGCACGATTCCTGACAAAAACTAATTCTAAACATATTTTTCTTTATTTAAAAAACACCTGACGGGGTGTCTCAAAATGATTAAGTTACAAACAAGCCTCTATTTCTATATAAACTGGCGATACCTTCACCGGAGAAGCTGAACTACACTGGGACAAATGTATCACCACTCATTTGGAATAGATTATATTTTTTATTCCCATCCCCATTCCCATATATCTTACGCATGCACACTCGCATTGTAGGCATATGTGAAACAAAAATAGCAGTTTTACTTTACTTTACTTTACTTTGAATATAACTATTGTTTTGCTTAAGATAACAGGATGTATGTATCCTAACAGCTAGAGAGCACTGTTCTTTGATGTCCGAAGTGCTCTGAA
This sequence comes from Lagodon rhomboides, assembly GCA_039737535.1. Taxonomy (NCBI): domain Eukaryota; kingdom Metazoa; phylum Chordata; class Actinopteri; order Spariformes; family Sparidae; genus Lagodon; species Lagodon rhomboides. The sequence continues at coordinate 9,512,178 of CM077785.1, read as the reverse complement.
TGCACCATCAAGATCAAACAAGGAATTACCGGTAAACTAAACAGCGCGAATTATTTAATGCAATATGTAACATGTAGCTACCATACTGATTCACAAATAATTCAAAACCAACTCTCTGATTTACTTTTTTATTTTTATTTGAGTCAAGTCGGCTTGTTTACTTCTCCAGAGCCAGCCAGTGCTCTGGAAGAGAACTTCATATCCCACAATTCCTACTTCCGCAACCGAGCGGGGCATGTTGACTAGCAAGTAGTACTTCTGTCATGTCCCTGCTTGTTTAATTAGCTAGCTGCAGTAAATGTGACAAACGAGTTGTGGAGCACAACAATCAAATGCAGACAGCTCCGGAAATGAAAGGTAAAGTTTTGTTATTAATTCAAAGTGTCCTGAGAGCTCTTTGTTAAATGACACCAGACCGAGCTAACGTCAGATACTGCTGAGTGTCTGCTAAAGTTAGCCATCAAAGCAGCGTTTGAAGTTCTTTATCAGTATAATAGACGTCTCTCTGGGACTGAAGGGTGTGAAATTAGAAAACACGTGACTTATATAAGGAAGGAGAAATGTTATATTATATCAAGAGTCTCTTATTTTGTCTTCAGGTTAGGTGTCACACCAGCCAGTGCTAGTAGCAACAAGACTGAGACTGAAGTTTCTCAGGAAATAAAAAGGTTTAAAGTCAGACCATAAAATGTTAACTACTCATGCAGTGGTTTCCATGTCATAATGACAATGCTGTATATCACCAGCAGCTTGTCTCACTCTGAAGCTGTTGACCTTTGGACCCTTGCTTTCTTTCTGTCTGTCTGTCTGTCCTGCCAGCTGTGTGTCCCAGCCATAAGTAGCAGTGATGGATGAAGGACCTCAAAAGCCGGCTGTGGGATGGGAGGATGGCTTGCTGGTCCCTGTGGACCGCCTTCGCAACGAGAGGGCGGAGAGCCCCACACCAGGTCTGGTGGAGGGAACTGAACCAGGTGAGGCTGCTCCGTATTCAGCACCGTATGCAGATTGTCAGTAAGCCATGAGACAGACCTACAGTGGAACTAAAGTTTCATTTAAATTTTGATAATCTGAACCACTGCAGATCGGTGGTCTCTCTGAAAGGATTGGAAATCTCAAATATTCTGCAATTGTGCTGCGGGTCAACTCCCACTTTACACTCTGAGATGATGCCTTCAGTTGCAGCAACAAGTCAGTCCAGCAATAATCAGCCAACAATTGGAACTGTACCACAATTTGCTCTCTCATGCTTGTTTTAAAGAGTGTAGGTTTTTCTAGACTAGGGTTGCAACAGTATGAGATTTTTAGATTTTAGAAAATATCACAGTTTCATGCTATGACAGTATTGCAACAATTGTTAATATTGTCACTTTCTTTAGTTGAACAAACACATTATTAAAATTTCACAAAATAGTGATGAACCTTAACATAATCTTGTCATATATTTAGTTTAAAAAACTAATAGAGTAGAATTTAGTATCATAGATAAGCAAATCTAAACGGCACAGTAACCATTCATTTCTTACTGGGGTAATATCTCAAACCAGAATATTGTTGCAGCCCTAGTCTTAGCCTCGGGTAATGAATAAATACATTTTACTGTATGTATGTAAGTGTCATGCAATCTTGTAGCCCATCCCTCATGGGACGATGTTGCAAAACATCAAAATGTTTACAGTACATGGGTAGAACGTTTACAGTACACCAGCATCCCTTATTCAGAGACACAGCTTCCAGTTGGACAGGTCATGCTTGAGTCCATGTGTAAGTACATATCCACTGTCCTAAATCCTGAGTAATAACACCTATGTAAAGTGTCACTGATGCTTTTATTAAACCTTGTGTTATTTCCTCAATGGACATCCAGTCAAAATGTAGGTTATATAAGAATGGTGCTTAATTTTGCCACATTAAAAAAATAGTAATAATGATTTTCAATAGACACGTAACTGTAGCATAATAAAACATGCTTAAAGAAGGTGCTACTGTTCTTTAACTTCCCTTATTGGTGAAAAACGTTTCAAGAGAAGACTTCCTACTGGCCAGCTGTTGCTAAGCAACACTTGGGCGCAAAAACCAGAATGACTTGATTCTGTCTTTGTAGCAAACCATTTAAAAAAAATTGGGTTATTCATTTGACATTGTTATAAGCACGCAGTCTCGTGTGAAGTGTGTGCATGTGTGTCTGTGTGTCTGTGTGTGTGTGTGTGTGTGTGTGTGTGTGTGTGTGTGTGTGTGTGTGTGTGTGTGAGAGAGGGAGAGCGAGAGAGAGAGAGAGAGAGAGAGAAAGATGATGAGTATGCACATCCTGTTTTTACAAAGAAATGTTGAAATTATGATCTCAATAATGTGCCTTTTGTAATCAACATGCGACTTAGTCAGCTGTTTGAGGGCAATGTTTTATGACAGTAATTGACAGAAAGCACCTGAATGCATCATTTATTTTGAGCTCTGTGAGAGTAGGCTCTAATAATAGCACTAATGTCTTTTATGTGACCTTGCCATACCACCAGCATAAGAAGACACTACCAAATGCTCTTTCAATAACTGCAATAATACAGAAATCTCATGACTGAACTCTTTCAGAATAAACACCCACAAAAAAAGGCTGATTCTGTCATGGTGAAAGTATGTTGACAGCAGCACCGGTCGGTCACATCCAGCTTGAACAAATCCAACTTTGACGTGAGAAATGATGAAGCCTTTCCTGGATTTGGTCTAAGTCTAAGTCTGAGATAAACAGGACATTTTTGCAGTGTTGTCTAAGCTGAGTCATCACCAGACCTGTCATTTTCTTCTTCTACTTTTTCTTTTTCTCAATGAGATTAGCTGTGAGTTTGTCCATTTCTCTCTCTGTGACTCATTCTGGACTGCCAGCCACCTCTTTTGGCCAACATTAGCCCCGTTTAATGAGACAGTCTAACAGTCTGAAGCTAACCACTTAATCTTCATCCTTGAAGCCTTTTCCTCTTTTAAAACCCCAAAACATTGTTTGAAAACTCTTTTTAATGAAGTACAAAATCTTGCTAAGAAGACGCTACACTCAAAAACAGCATTCAACAAGCCAAAAGGAGATTTCTGCATTGTTGGAACTATATTTAATTATTTATCTTTTACTTTTATAAGCGAAACAACTTTAAGAATGAGGATAAGTGGTTGGTTTGGCAAATGTGCGTCTGGTTAACCACACCGCCTCCATGAAAGAGTAAACAGCTGCTTCCCTGAGCTTTTCTTTGGGAACTATTGCTGACTGTCCCCCACTCGGTGGATCAGACAGACCTGTACTGGGTTAAGGCCAACAGATGAAAACAACTGAAAAAAAACATCCCAAACGGGGCTTTATCGTTTTTATAAGCTTAATTACTTATTCCTTGCACATCCATGCATTATAATGGCAAACATGCGATAATCATTTATCCCTCCATTAATCTCAGGTGCCGGGCAGCAGAGTGCTATGTTCGTCCATACGCAGTCTTTCGAGGATCTGACTGCTGAGGCTGAGGAAGAGGTCGAAAGGGACGCTGAACTGGACGAATCAGGAGAGCCTGCGGAGGAGCTGAAGGTGCTGGAGGAGCAGCACAACAACGACATCTCATCAGAGAGGGGGGCGAAGGAGGAAGACGTGTCCAGTGAGGCCTGGAGGAGCCACAAAAAACACGTGTTCGTGCTGAGCGAGGCCGGAAAGCCAATCTACACCCGCTACGGCACGGAGGAGGCTCTGTCCAGCACCATGGGGGTAATGATGGCACTCGTGTCTGTTGTCGAGGCCGAGAAGAACATCATTCGCTCCATCCATGCAGGTCAGAATTTACTCTAGGATGTGTTTCATAAGTCAAATAAATGGTTTAAAGGCGCTTTCTCAAACGTGTCTGTAAACATGTTGCGTTTCAGATGGCTGTAAGGTTGTCTTCCTCGCCAAGAGCCCTCTGGTGCTGGTGGGCGTGTCTCGAACCTGTCAGTCAGACAAGGAGCTGCTGCGGGAGCTGCAGTACATCTACTACCAGATCGTCAGCCTTCTCACGCTCACCCAGCTCAACCACATCTTCCAGCACAAGCAAAACTACGACCTGCGCCGCCTGCTGGCCGGCTCGGAGTATCTCACCGACAACCTGCTGCATCGGCTGGACCGCGACCCCGGCCTGCTGCTCAGCGCCGTCACCTGCCTCCCTCTGGCCAGCTCCGCCAGGGACGTGGTGTCAGCGAGCCTGCAGGCTGCCAAGGCCAAAAACCTGGTGTTCTCCATCCTGCTGGCGGGGGACCGCCTGGTCACCCTGGTGAGGAAAAAGGACCAGTTCCTGCACCACATAGACTTGCACCTGGTCTTCAACCTCGTCGGCTCCTCCTCTTCCTTTCGCGAGGGCGAAGGCTGGACGCCGATCTGTCTGCCAAAGTTCAACACTGCAGGATTTTTCCACGCTCACATTTCTTACCTGGAGCCCGCGTCCGAGCTCTGCCTCATCCTGGTCTCAACCGACCGAGAGGACTTTTTTAATATGTCCGACTGCAAGCAACGGTTCCTGGAGAGGCTGAGCAGGCGCAGTGCCTACCAGGCCATGAAGGAGGCACTTAAATGTCCCAGCTACTCTGTGGAGCAGGTCGGCATCCCGGAGCTCAGGCACTTCCTGTACAAATCAAAGAGCTCAGGGCTGTACACCAGGTGGGCAAGACATCTTTGTGTTGAATTTATGTCTTTGGTTCTTTCAAGAAACATGCTAACTGCTTCAAGTCATTACAGTTTTTCTTTAATTCTCGGTGTCGCTGTCTCTTTATTTTTATTCCTCCAGTCCAGAGTTTCCTGCCGTCTACCAATCTGACGAAGAGCAAGAAAGAATGATGGGGTTGTACCAGGAGCTTCACAGCCACTTGCATCATCCAACCAGACCTCTCCGCTCCTTCTACCGCTGCAGTGAAAGTGAAAACCTGCTGGCATGGGTAAGTCTGGCATTGTGACATGAGATGCTCTCAGTATTTTACAATTGCTCTGGCTCAGTTTTCACAACGGGGTTACAGTTTCAGAGCAGCAGAAACTATATTCTGTGCATTTGAATAACAAGGCGATCATCAAATAATGTTCTGAAACTTGAATTACTTCTCATTTATTGTGTCTGCGGTGACCATTTCCTCAAGATCATAAAGATAGCACAGGAAAAAAATGCTAATTTTAAGCAGAAGTCGTCGTGAAAGTAGTGCTAATATGAGATAGAGCGCATTTTGTCTTTTAAGATGGTAGTTTAGCGCGTCAGTTTGACTCGATGGTTTTACATATAAACATTTTTTAAAATACTGTCACACTCGCCTTACACCGCCTTGTCTCGGTCCGCCCTCTGTCCTGCAGGTGACGAGCGGCTTCGAGCTCTACCTCTGCTTCAGTCCGCTGGGGACGAAGGCCTTGGCCGTCTCTGCTGTCAACAAACTGCTAAAGTGGATCAGGAAGGAAGAGGATCGCCTCTTCATCCTGAGTCCGCTCACATACTGAGCCCCTCGCCGCCTGCCCGCTGACCTCCTGGAACACAAAGCTTCACCCTGAACTCCGACAGGCCTGGTGCTACCAACAGCTGCGGCTGATGCAGCAGTCAGTTCAGTGTTAAGAGCGACTGTCGAAGCGATTTTTTTTTTCTTTTCTTGCTTCTGGGCTCCTCCGATCTAATTCACAGGTTTGTGATGACGTAGATTGCACAATGAGGGTAAATCAAAGCAGTATTTTATCTGGCTAGATTTTTATAACTTTAAATATTTGGATCAGCAGCAGATGAAGCAGCAGCAGCATCATCGACGACACATTAACAACAGGTGGTGTTTGTATGCTGCTGAAGTTGTTTCACAAATGATTGTTTTATTGTAACACGCCTATTGCGCCTCACAGAATATGAAAAATGCTGTGTTTTTTTTTTTTTAAATGCTATCAGTTCTTAAAAAAATGAAGATTAAATTTGAATTTAAAAACTGGAATTTACTTAAGACCTGCAGTAGAATGTATTTTCTTGTTATAAGACATACTGTCGCATGTGTCAACCACATTCCTTTATCTTTATGACCAACAACTGTAAGAACCATTATTGTTTTACCTCTATGCACTTTCTTTATGCAAAACACACTCCAAGAGAAACGTGTGGATGAGTCTGTAAACTGTTTACTGCTGTTTGCCATGTTAACTCCATGTTACTCCTGTTAACATGTGTTGTTGACGTCAACGTAAAGGAATCTAAGTGTGAGTCCGTTAATCTTACATGGTCCATTAGACACTTCGGTTGCATTACCCATAACAATTAAGAAAATTAGTATGTGTGATATTTTAGAAGCTTGTGGTTAAGTGCATTTAATGGGATGCTGCTTTGCATAAGGAATCAAATGTTGCCACATCTGCCTCCACTAATCATGCCTTAACTAAAAATCATTGTGCAAAGCCAATAGAGGGTTGCAACAGTGGCCGCTGTGCAATTACACAATTATTAAATATGATTAAATAAATGGCTAGAAGGAAAACCAAATTATTTTCAAGTTCTGTGTCTTGCTTGAGTGTGTGGTGTGTGCTTACTTTTAATCAATTAACTTAAAGGAGCACCGTGTCGTTTTGGAGGAAAAATTCAAAGTCAAATTTGAATATTTACAATATCAATGAGGTTATAGCACAAAGTCGGACATGTTTATTTTTTTACATTCCTGAATAAACAAGCTGTTCTCAGAGGAAGAACACTGGGAAGCTAGAAAGGTGGCAGGGTCCGCCGAATATAAACAAAATTAAACTTTATGAAATTGTGTAGTCCATTAAGGCCGACTTGTCTATTCAGTCATGAATTTAAAGAGGGTTTGTTTTTTAACATATTTTCTTTAGGCATTAAATGAACATCTTTCTCTTCTGATTAAGATCTCTTCCCCAACAACACAATAACATCCACACAACCCTTTTTTTAGTCCCAGTGTAATAACCCAAATATTATGATTCACTTTTTCCAGGTATTTATTTACAGTTCTAGATTTTTTTTTCCCCCCCAGTGTACCATCATATTTCAGGAGACCATCATCAGATGAAGCAGTAGACCTGCTGGTTTGTTGCCTAAACAAGGAGAAAAGTGTAACTACACAGGGAGTGAAGAGGGGTGAAGTGTGCGGTGAGTAATCCTGAACCGGGTTGCCAGAAAGACAGAAACAAGCCGCGTTAGAAACAAACAAAAAACAATCCAAAAGTGCAAAATCACGTTGGTCCTGCATCAGTTTATGGTGTCATCTGCGTCACCGGGCAAGGTGAGCTAACCAATCCGGCGCGTGGGCTCACTGGGTCGGACTGTGTGTGTCAGTCTGGAGCGGTGAGAGGAGGAAGAGGAGGAGGAGGAGGAGGGGGAGGAGGAGCCAGCTGCTGCAGCCACTGAGGCAGGCAGAGCGCACCGACTCACACTGGGGGCTGAAGTCAAATCCGAAACTAACGCACTTCACACGTTGTCGCTGTTGGTGAGGACGGACAGGCTCTAACTTTAAAACAGAAGTCTGTTTTATCGCGTTGTCTGAGGAGGGGTCAGTCATCCTCGGGCTGATCTGAGGTCAGAGGAGCACCCAACTGCTCCTCACTGCTTCCCTGAAGAGAGGACAGCAACTAACCTGTGCAGGTAAGCTTTTCACAACATCCACAGCTGCATGTACTGTACACGCGTTCTGAACAAGGTAGTCAAGAAGGAGCCACCTGACACTGCTTAACAGTTCAGGTGTCACAGTAAACATGCGGCCACTGTAGGTAGACAGCTTCCACAGAGACATCATACAGGTGAGACTCTAACAACATGTTTCAACTCCAACTTGTTTCTGTGCAACACTTGCATAATTCAAATCAATGACAATAAGGGGGGAGCTGGGGGATTGTCTCATTTACTGTCCCATTAATAATGTGAGAGTGATGTAATATGAGAGTTTCCATTCTTAACTGGATTTGTTCTCGGTACAGTATGTGTAATGGGCCACATTACCTGACAATAACCATTGGTAAAACTCACAGCGCCTCGTTTCACTTTTCTTATCTGGTGCAGCTGATGGTATCAAATGCCATCAAACATGTGGATCGGAGCCAGAACGCACTGGCACGATTTCACTGAACTCAAGGAAGACAAAGACAACAGAAGCATGAACATGGAGATGAAATTGAAAACATAGGCTACTACCAAGAAGGATGAATAGGAGAAAAGCTAACAATGATGCTGCTTCTGTACAATTCTTTTACAATTGATTGTCCATTGATTGACTATTTTTGAAGAATAAGACCAAACAAAGAAACAATTCTTCATCTGAATCATTTCAAACAATGTAAATGCCGAGCTGTTGTTTCTCCAAACTGGTGGGTTCTGGTGGTTCTGTTATGGTCTGGGATGCATTTCCTGCCGCTGGATCGATACATGTGTCCTTGGGGTCCAATGCGTTTTCACCATTGATTGTATGCACAGCAGATTGCCTCCTCAGATCCCTGTGGATATCTGTGCAGTAATTCATTATTGTGAGGTGCTCTCCTTCACTCTAATTAACTACTACCAGAGTGCCTGTGAGCCAGGCACTGATCCAATAAAGCTGTTGCATTCTGTCTGCACTGTAGTCTTGCGGGTCATTGTTGTAAAGTAAATGATAGTAAGCAAACATTGTGTTCTATATATTGAAAAATGAGGCGGATAAAAACTATTCTGATGATCAGATTGATTCATTTAACTCATAACTTTGACTATAAATCAGAATCATATATAATTTTGCTTGAAATCCTGTTTGATATGTTCCAATAACAGGACCAAGGAGGCTGGTATTCTCTTTACCTGAACGCACTGATGCAGTCTGTAAATAGCACTATAGTACAATGAATGGAAACTCAATTTCAACCATTTGCTTTATTAACCATGAACATGAAGAAAGTCAATCAGTGCCATTACTATGTATACCCATGTCCTCTCACCTTAACCTCGGCCTCACATGAAGGCGCAAATGTTAAAATGTAACACGACGTTAGTGGGCTTCTATGAATTATTGATGTAAAGACACCAGACCCTTGACTCCAAACTTTTTTTCCACATGACTGCGTATAGTGAGAATGCCGCTTTCTGGAAATAATTTGGGTCAAAATAAAGTTTCTCGGCTGCAAAATAATATTGTCAGTGTTGATGAAATTCTTTGGCACGAGCAGACGAGTCGTTTCTTTTTCACCCGGGACTTAAAAAAGCACATGTCCTCTTATGACCATCAGTCCATGCACATCTTTCCCCCCTGAAAGGCACGTAGTGGTTGTGACAGGAATCCAAAGTGGAGAGGCCGGGGTTCTTGAATACAGCCTTACTGTGATGAGTCTAGTTAATGATCCACCCAACAACGTCTGTTCAGGTTGAGGACCTGGCTGGCAGTTTGAAACATAGTTCCATTTGGGCGGTTGGTTGTTCGGAGACTGATGAAGATGTGCCATGGAAAAATGCTCAGTTTTATATGATGCATTTACTGTAGTATAGCTGAACTGAGGCCACTGACTGTGATTCTCTTGCATGAAGACACACATGACTCACAAGGGAAGAAAAATAGACGGGACTTTGGGTTAACCAGAATAAACATGACCAGGCAGACATGAATGACTTGTGCTGGAAATCACAAAAAATAGTTTTGTCTGCTGTGCTGAGCAACACCAGCATAGTTCTCTGTTTGATTGTGTAAACACTTCCTGTCAGTGGGAGTCAGAGGAAGCTTTTATCTTTATGACTGCATGTATTTTTATCATCATCTGGTCAAACCAAGATTGAAACTGACTGAAATTGATTTCAGCTTTATCGAAATACAAATAATGTATACTCCCAGATAGCACCATGTTCATCAAACAACAAATCTTCTGGGATAACTTTGGGTTTAGACTTTTTCTTTGCTGGGAGCACTGACTTCCTGCAGTCTTTACTGGGAGCCCCATGGTAAATACAGGATCCAAAGAGGTCAGTGCTCTTAGCTGCTTCCGATGTGCTGGTAGGCAATGTCTATCAAATTAGCATATGACGATGTCCACAGTGAAACATTGATGATGATGATGATGACATTGTTGTTGGTGGGGAGATGGGGGGCTTATTATGGTCCATAAATTGAGGTACTGTGTCCCCCCATAGTTGCCATAAGGCAGCAGTTGCATATTAGCACACCACAGTGCTGATCCCCTCTGTCGCTCTGACCCACTGATCACACTGATCTTTCCTGCTGACCTACATGCTTCTCTGTGTTGACTTTTAAAAAGATCTTCCTCGCCACACCACAGGTCCATAACTTAACTTGAAACAGAGTTAGCCAGCTAGCTCGGAAGCTAATAAAATGAATAACAAAGGCAAGGTTGAGAGAAACACACTAACAGTGACAAGCGCAAAAAAAATAACAAAATATTAATAAGAAAACAATGAACGGAACATAAAGACATTGAACAGCAACAGATATTATTTTCTATCCCACATGTTGCCAATCCCAACAACTCCTGCCTTACAGCAGCTCTGAGGGGAATGGTTCCAGGGCCTTTTAAATCCCAACATTACGATGATCAGGGCTTAATAGTCAATCTGTCAGCCATAAGGGATGGACGATGCCATTGTCCATTGGCCAACCCTAGCTGGTAGGCAGATTTTGTTGCCTTTGGACAAAGCTAGACTAGCTGTTTCCCTCATTTTCCACTATTTATGCTAAGCTAAGCTAACTGTCTCCTGGTTTTGTATTTAATGTACATATTAAAGTGGGCATCTAGTTCTTGTCAAGAGGGCAGATGTTCTCTTGCTTTAAAGACTCACTCTACTCTGTTGTCTTTTTTCTTTTCAGGTATCAGCAGCTGGTGTAAAGGATGCTTTGGCCCCAACATCCGACCTGGAGGTAACCCCACATCATCTGTGCTGTTGCCCCCCGTGCACCCCGGACTGGAGATGGTCCACTGGATCACACATTGGGGGACAAGTGTCTGGCTCCAGACCCTGCTGGCCGTTGCCTTGGGCAGCTGTTCTTCTCTTGCCCCCAGCCCTGCTAACTTCTCTGTGGTTTATACCATGCCCTTCTTCCAGGCCCGGGGCCCCATCCAGAACATAGTCAACAACTCATTTTACCAGGAGGTGTATGTTGCCTCTCAGAATGTGATCGAAGCTGTCAACAGAAGCCTGGAGAAGGTGTGGGAGCTCCGAACAGGGCCGGTGGGAAGCCCAGAGTGTCAGATATGTGATTTGTGTGACGTTGACAAGGATCCCAACTTCCTGGAGGACACCAACAATCAGGTCTTGCTGCTGGATACTCTCTTTATGTATTTATACTCTTGTGGAAGTTCTCAGTATGGTGTGTGCCATTTCCATCAACTAAACCAAGATGGAGAGCCGCCTTCTCTTTCAAAGTGTTTGTTCAGAAAGGATTCGAACTCTGCTGCCTACTGTCCTGACTGTGTGGCGAGCCCTCTGGGTACCAAAGTAACCATGGTTGAAGAGGGTCAGACAGTCTACTTCTTTGTTGCCAACACTGTCAATGACAGTGTGACCCAGCGTTACGGAAGGAAGTCTATTTCAGTGCGTCGACCTCTGGCCACAGAAGATGGTTTCTACAGTGATGTGCGAGGCCTGACTGTCCTCCCTAGCTTGCGGAGGACATACCATATTGAATACGTCTACAGCTTTTTCACCCAGGAGTTTGTCTACTTCCTCTCAGTTCAGAGAGAGAGCCCAGATTCAGACTCATCGCCATTTCAAACTCGCTTGGGTCGTCTTCCACGGAACGAATGGGAGATGAAGCGGTATCGCGAGGTGATCCTGGAGTGTCGCTTTGAACCAAAACGCCGGAGGAGGAACGTAGCCAGTGAACCCTACAAGGATGTGGTGTACAACGTGGTCCAGGCAGCCCATTTTGGTAAGGCTGGCAGGGAGCTGGCAGAGGAGTTAGGGGCGGAGGAGGAGGATGACATTCTGTACGGGGTTTTTGCGGTTACTGATGACAACGGGGTCACAGAGCACGACTCGGCCCTGTGCGCCTTCCCCATTGACAACGTGAACAAGGCAATCGTAGATGGGGTGGATGACTGCTGCGAGTCCGGACCAGAGCAGCTCTCCAGAGGGCTCTGCCATTTCCAGCCCTGTGAGAGCTGTCCGCATGAGGTGAGCCAGTCAGTCCACTAAGACACAGCAATTCCAGATAATTGATATGATCTCAGGTCGACCTTTATTACCTAGGAAGAATCCCTATTTGATTATCTTCAAGATACTGGTTGAAAGGCAAATTCAATTGTGACAGTTGTGATTGATTCTCCTAAGAATGAATGACTGAATTAATTAATGCAAATCTATTTCGGACATGTGAAAACAAATCAAAACAAAGCAAAAAAAGTTATATTAGTTCAACAAGTGAGCAGTTGCATCTTACAAAGAATATTCCATTAACAAGCACTGACATGCCCGAAAAAGGAGTAGGAAGAAGTGCACACCTATTTAATCCAAGCCCTTCTCCTACTAAGAGGGAAAGTGTACCTTCAGACTAGGAACTCCCTTGAAATAAAAACATCTCAGGTGTGTTTTTGAACTGCGCACATTTTTATGGATGATTTTTAGCTGACTCAGAGTGCAGGTATTTTGATAGGGCCTGTTTACTACGTTAATATGTGGGCGTGGAGCCATAAACTGTGCCTCGTGTCTGCTCTCTTACCATTTGTGTAAATATTGAAAGAATAGTATACAAATCCAGGCCACTGAGACCTTGTTGTGGCTGAATGAACTCATTCGGAACCACAGTTTGTTTGTATATGAACAGTGGAAGATAATATCGAAACGAGTTGATTAAATAAGTACTTATAGGAATTCCTTCCAGCAAAATATCAGTTTATGCAATCATGTAAACCCCAAAGTAACATTCTACTCACAGTACTAGCAGGAGCAGCAGTGCTGTGCAGTTATATGATGACAAAGCCAAACATGACGAATGCAATGAAAAACAGATTAACTGTAAAACGGTTTAATAATAGCACAGAATTACCTCCAGCTGCATTATAGCCTGACTCACTATTTTCCATGATACATCTGTCAGCCAATTATTGTGTAAGATTAAAGGTGAAAATGAAAGTTTTGTTTGATCGGAAATGTGGATTAAACTTTCCCCAGAGAGCTGATTCATACTTCACATACTGCTCTGGCTCTATATCAAGCGTGCACACATGAGAGAGGTATCAGTCTTTTCATCTAACGTTTGGCAAGAAAGTGAATAAGGCTATTTCCCCAAAAGTCAAATTTTTACTTAATTAATTTTTTTTCCTTGATCATTACTATGGGTCATACTACAACAAGGTGACAAGTTTAACAGATATAGGTGTAGGTCTTCCAATAGACCATGAACGTTCAGACAGACATCGGCCGTATTTCAAGGTAAAACAACATTTTTGATAACCCATTAGCTTCCTTTAGGCAACAGCTAATGTTAGCATTCAGCCATTTCCTGGCTAACGTTACTGTTTGATGGTGTAACACAATGCGACAGGAAACGTGTAAATTACCTCTACAATATCAGCACACATTTATTTAACTTTAAGCCTGGAAGCCAAAACACACTGGATGTAATGAAATGCTAATTTTAGCTAAGAAATGGTTGGATGCCAACATAAGCTAATAGGTTATCAAATGTTATTTTACCTTTGAATATGGCTCGATGTCCCTCCAGATTTTCACCTGCCATCACCTTTACAGTCGCTGATTTTTTAAGAAATGCTGAAATTATAATAATTTGACTTAATCTCGGCATTTGAGCTTATCTGAGCGCGACAGAGGACAATGGCTGCCGTGTGAGGTCTATTTGGTCATGGAGTTTACTTTACTTTATGCCCATGAAAGGGAAATTGTGTGCATTTCTGTGAAGTACCATTCAGATAATTTGCATCCCAGCTGACCAAAGAAGGCGACCACAACCACTTGCATCAGCTATCAGTGAGCACTTGCTGTTTAATCCAAGAAAACAGGGATACAAATTGCTTTTTGGATTGGAAAAAAAATATGGGAAAAGTCAGCTAACGCGCTTATTATTGGGAACCAGTGGAATGAAAATTGGATGGAGGCCAGCTGGCAGTGAGGGAAGAGGGCATAATGATTTGTTTTCTGTATCAGAGTTAATATATCAGGTCAGACAGGAAGACAGGAAAAGAAAAACCTCAAAATGTATCTCCTGTCAGTCAGAACTCCTTCTCATTCCTTTTATATTAGTCCCTGTATGACTGACACTGGTGCTGTGAGTGTATTCACTATCCTTTTAAGGCCATAGTGTGAATTTGGATATATATTTTTAAAGATAGCTTTGTTTTTTTTTGTGTCGACTCTCTTGGGAAGACTGCTTTTTACCACCAGATCCCATGCATATTATCACATTAGATTTTTTTTTAATGTGGGTTAGGGTTATTTATGTTATTATAGTCAGTGTTGGCTGCTTGGGAGTGGAGGGTCGTGGTCAGACTTTCTCCTCCCTGTTTGGTAAAAGTAAATTCTAGCCATGATTTCATAGTTTGGATGCTGACTCTTTGAACTTGTAGCAAGAAAACAAATGTTGGTTCTCAGAAACAACCCTGTGAGGGGAAAGCTGGCTTTGATTTCAGCTGTTAAAAGTTGGACCTTTTATGAAGTTCGAAAGCTCTCTTTTTGGATGTGCTTTCTCCTATTTGTCTTTGGAGACGCACTTTCTACTTGGAGTAGTGAATGTTTCTCCTCCGGCTCCTTCTGTTTTGTTACTTTTGGCTGCTGGTCTGAATGTTGAGTAACCAGCCAGGGGGACTGTCCAACAATCTGAAATCCTGGTTCTTCCATTTCTCAGCGGATGAAAACACCTGCCAACTTCATCTCTGACTCACAAATACTATGCTTTACTGAAAGTCATTGAATTATTTAGACATTAGGAATGTGAAATAAAAATTCAATATGAGTTTGCAAATCTTTTGATCACAGGACGTCTGTTCTGATCTAAGATTCAGCACAGGATAGGATAAATATATCAGATTTTTAATAGTGTTCTCATTCACACTTTTTCTCAATATCATGTTAGAGTTAGTCCTTGGAGATACCTCAGCCTTTTAACCTTTATTAATTTCATTGGCTAGGTATGTACAAGCTTCCAAATAATGCTGTTTTTTTTTCTTAGTTTAGTTTAGTTTAGTAAGTTTATTTGTATCAGGGACAACATACAAAATAACATTAGTCTCGAAATGAGAGGAGATGCTTTGTATCAGATTTAGCTAACTAGCTACTTTCCATCCATAGTCCCTGGGCAGGTGAGAAAAAACAAGAAGACAAAATAGTCATTATACAGACAAACATCTATACACATGTGCATATAGACACCCACTCACACATCACACACATTCAAGTACAAAACATATTCTCTAACAACACAAAATAAGAGTAAACAATTATTAAAATACTTAATACTTAGACAAGGTTAAAAATAGCTTTGAATTAATGCTGACAAGACTGATTTCTTATGATCCATTTTTTGACTTCATGGGAAAAAACATTGAAGTCTGTGCTAAGTTTCAGGTTGGTTTGGAGATTGTTCCATGATTTGACAGCTTTATAGGAAAAGGCAGATTGAGCGAAGGCAGAGCTACACTTAGGGATATTACAATCTCCACTTGAAACAGATCTTAAGTCTCGGATATTGTCCTCAGAGCGGAGTCTGACAAAATTTTTCAGTAGTTAAAGGTCAGTGGAATTGGAGTTTTATGGTTCAGGAATCAAAATTATAACCAAGATTTTATGCACATCTGGGGTATGGAGGTCACATCATGAGACAGGACGGTGGAGCCGAGTGACGTCTTCCAATATTTTTTTTGCATTAATTTGATTAAATTCCCAGTTTCCCGTTTTCCACTTTTAAAGTGTAATTTCTTCATATCTTGGCATCAGAGATATTAGTCAGTGTTTACAGGAAGACTCTACTTTAATCAAACAGTGATCCAACCGGCTCAGTGTCTATAGCTACAAGGCAATCCTTCTGTCAGTAATGCTGCACATGATCATTTGTCATGGCCTCTTCAATTATGTAATGATCGTATTATCATGACCGTTTCACCTTGTGCTTCTGGTGTTCCAGGGACTGTGTTTCTCCTTATTACCTTGATGACCAGAGCAGCTAATACCACGTCCTTACAAGCAAACAGCTGGGCCTGTCATAATATATCTATGCATCGTAAAAGATAAACGAAAAAATGAGGAACTCTTTAGAGCACATGGATATACACTCTGAGGCGTTAAGCAAATTTAAACCTTTAAAAATCAGATAAGACGTGAGAAACTGCATGGGGGTGACACAAAATGAATGCTCCTGCTGTTTGGCTTTAAAGCAGCATGAAGGAAAATGTGTAATATATCTGCTTTCTTACTAGTGGTGGACTGTGCGGACATTCATATATGGAAGGTAGATATTTTAGAAGTGCATTTCTTAGCGGTCCTGAATGTGGATGTACTGACTGCAAGCTTGGTAACGTATGACGCCATACTTATAAGTTATAAGTTATAACTTATAAGTTCAGCATGTGAGTTCATTCTTGACCTAAAGGATGGAAGTTTAACAGCAGTTTTAATTCAGGGTCTAATTATGGGCTCTCTCCTACAGATCCATCTCCATGATAACTGAGCAGATTGCATCTGCTGATAGAGACAGTGTGTTACCATTGAAAGTGGTACGTTTAAACAAAAAGAGAGGACCAAAATGCAGGACACTCAGGAGCTAGGCAGGGTAAAGAGCAAAGAGCGAGCGCAACTAAAATAAGGCTGTAAACCAAAGACGAATAATAATGAGTTATAATAATAAAAGTTCAAGCACAAAAAACTGGCAACAAAAGGCAACAGAAACAGAAGGAGCAGGCAGGGGCAAATCTGAGAATAAAGAACCACAAAGGTTTGGGAAAAGGGCAAAGGGAGGAAGTGAAACACAGCAAAACACGACACATGAGGAGAGAACTTACAAAATAAAACAAGAAATCACTAAACCATGACGAGTTCCCGACTCGTGTGGTCCAAACATTTTCGTTAAGTTCAGAGCGTCCACAAGTCAAAATGAAAAATATTGAAAAAAGATAGATGTAATCATTTACAATATTGACAACAAGTTTGTATCAAAAGACTAATAAGACTAGTGTATAATACTAGTGTAAGTAATGCTTAGTGTACTTTCTGCCTCACCTTCTCTCTCATCGTCTCATTTTCCCGTCCTCTGCTGCCTGTGGCCTTGGTACTAGAGCATGGAGAACAACGCCACGTGCAGAGACCATCCTACCATGGTGTCCAAGCCCTACTACAGAGTGGACCTCTTCAACAGGCAGATGACGGACGTCCTCCTCACATCTTTGCTGGTCACGACCATAGAGAACAAGACTGTTGCACACATCGGCACCTCTACTGGACGCCTGCTGCAGGTATACAACCTGATCTATTAGATACCCGTGTGTCTTGACTTAACCGTTGTATGATTCACTGCTAATAATCATATGTTGTGTCTGTGTTGGCAGCTTGTATTGACACGGTCCAGCCCTATTATCTTTGCCAATTACTCTTTGGTAGAGAACCAGAGGGTCTCATCCATTGCTGCTGTTTACTCATCAGAGTATCTTCTCTTTGTGGTTGGAGACAAGGTACAGTAGCAGTCTTATGTTTTTAAATGTGTAAAACAGTTTTTCTGGGCAGATTTTATGTACACGTACACTGGTTTAGTGGATATTACCGTCATCTAATGGCAGGAGGCCCTTGGGGTCAGCTTTCCTCCCAGAGTACTATGTCAGGCAGGTCAGATTACATTACAATTACAAATGAGGTGGAAGTGAGATTGATTGTCTGTCCACCGACCATGAAGCTCTTGAGACCTCCCCTGAGTGTTTCACTGCCTTCTGCCCAGTGCATGCTGGGATGTGGCGACTCTAAGAACTAATAAGTGGCAAAAGGAAATCAATAAACTTGATATGGCTCTGTAGTTTAGGGCAGGGTAGATATTGGAGTCTGACATCGGATCAGAAATCACATCGGTCTTCTGGTGTTTGAGACGTTAGCACTATCACCTTGTTTTGTTGAGATTGAGACACAACAGGAAGATGGGATGGCATGTCTTAAAAGTCGAGCGATCAGCAACTTTAGCGTGTCTGGTCAATGCCATTTCCTCCCAGAAAATGACACAACTTTTCTTAAAAATTGGGCAAATAAAACTGTAGTAATCAAAAAGCATGGGGCATCTGTCTCCTAAAATGGTTAGCTCTCTGTTGCAGATGATCCAGGTGCCCCAGAGAGGGCCGGGCTGCCAACACTTCCTGACCTGTGCCAGTTGTCTGACAGCCCCGAAGTTCATGGGCTGTGGCTGGTGCTCAGGAGTGTGCACCTGGGAGAGCGAGTGTCAGAGTCGATGGAGGAACGAGTCCTGCCAACCAGGGATCACTGGGGTGAGGTTTGTTCTGTAAGCCGAGATGCATCTCTTTATGCGAGACATTTCATTTCAAGGTGGTCCTATACAGTATATTCTGCTTTATTGACGCAGTTCTTTCCACGGACTGCTCCCCCTGATGGTCAAACAGAGCTAACGGTGTGTGGATGGGAGTTCCAGTCCCCCATAAGGCCTGCCATCAGCTCCAGAACCCACCAGGTCCGACTGGGACAGACCGCCTGCACTGTGATTCCAGCCAAGAGCAACAACACACAGTGAGTAACCACACAGATCTTAATCTGGCTCCATGTACAATCTGTTAATACTATTGCCATTTTGGTTTTATTTTCAAGGAGCAAAGAAATCCCAGGGGTGGATTTCAAATAAAAAGCTTGTACATTCTGCTGTCAGATTAAGTGAAAAAAAACAAACATATCTTTTTGCAACATATCTTTGCTGCAATGTGATCTGGTCTATTGAGGCTACAGTTTGTGGTGGATAAATTGGTATCTCAAACTCTACTACAATGTCTGACTGTATAGACAAAGTGTCTACAGCATTTTTCAATCCAAGGAACCTAAGCTGATAGTAAGACAGACAGAATATTGTATACAATTCTGTTGCATATTAAACTGGGCCTACAATAACATGTAGAGCAGCCTACAATAGTGCCATGTACAAGTTAGCAGCATTTGTAGCACGGCTAATGCTAAGCCTCACCCTCTGCAGTTTCACTGGCAGGTGGAGAGTTTGTCAGAGTCATTACAAGTCAGTTACAAATAAAATCCATACAGATAACTGGCCAGTCTGTTTCAAAGGTAATAAGCTCACTAATTTAGTTCACCGTTATGGATAAGTGAAATAGTTAGTTAGCTAGAAGTTAGCTTGTGCACATGATTGCACAAGGTATCATGGGTTGATTATCATCAATGTTGTATAAATTATAATTTTTTAATCAATTAATCTTTGCTAACAATATGTTAGATTCACGTTAATAAGTATTTTTAGACATACATTTTTGAAAAAATGAAAACTTTTACAATATTATCAAAATGTAATTTCCAGCATTTTGTGACTAAATGTAGCCAGTTGACATTAGCCCCATACAGCTACATAGCCAATATACAGGCTGTAGTTACAAAAACCAAGAGTCTACAGTCACGCTAGCAGCTTTGCGAGGATAACTTCAGCTTGCTAACTTTCTCACAGTGACAATATTTACATGCTGATGTTTACCAGGTAATTTTTTACTATGTGTACAATCTTAGTTTAGCGTGTAAGCATGCTATCATTTGCTAATTAGCATTTGACACAGTATAGCTGAGGTTAATGACAATGTCATTTAGGGGAGTTTTGGCCAGTTGGCTTAGCTTCTTGATACATTTAAGGTTTGAGAAGATATTTTTTTCGCTAAGGGATTCAACAACAAACTAATTGTATAAAAGACAGTGTCGTTTTTGATTTATGCTAACTCGAAAGCTGTATCTTTACAGCAGAGCTAACCTGTTGAAACTGCTATTTGGAGTTAAACAATTTGCGTTGAGATTAAGTTGTCATTGGCGTTGCTGCAGTAACTGACGTTTGTTTATGCTGCTCTTCAGCCTGGTGTGTAAGATTCGCTCTGGGGCAACTGAACTGTCCAAACCTGTCAACATTACAGTGGAGGTACATGAGGGCAAGGTGGAGGGACGCTACTCCATTGATGGGAAGGCAGAAATGCCAGGATTCACGTTTGTGGTAATCTTTGCTATTTTCAAGCTGCAAATATTTCATACACTATTTGATTTCTGGAAACATGTTCATCTTACCTAATACTATGCCAAACTGTCACTCCAGATCCCCAACATCACTGAAATCCAGCCAAACTATGGGCCCCGTGTTGGGGGCACACTCATTACAATTACTGGACCCTATTTAGATGCTGGGAAGACCAGGAGGGTCACTCTCAATGACGTGCCCTGTCCCATAAAGAGGTGTGGAAATATGTGTTTTCATCCCACTGTTTTTAAATACACTGTTGCCCTGACACCTTTGTGTAGATGCCCTACATTCTAGCGGTTAAGAAGATGAGATGCTGCTCACAGCATTTTTATTGCCATGACGTATCAAGCAAACATGTTCCAACTTGTGTGTACATAAATGAGGTTTGGGAAACACACAGAAAGGTTTTGGCATGCAGAGAGTGACTCGGAGCTGTACTTTTTTTCCCTGCTAATGCTACTGAACATAAAAAGATTTTTGATTTACGACAGTTTATCTGTCATGGCATGCTATTAACATACTTCCATCTTTTTACAGAGTCACAAAGCCTAAAGGCAATGTGTCCTCCATCATCTGTCTGTCCCAACATATCTCCGAGGTGAGGGACGTCCCTCTGAGTGTGTTCATCGACAAGTCTCCTGTCCTCACCACGAAGGTGTTTTACTACAAAGAAAACCCAAAGATCACAGCTGTTCTGCCTGGCTGTAGCTTTGACAGGTAGGCGAGTGAGACCTCAACACAAACAGCTGCTGAATCAGCCTATTGGATCGAGCCAAAGGGAACACAAGTATTCAAGTTCCAAAAATTCAGTCGTAACAGGAAACGGTCTTACTTTCCCTTACATTATGGAAAGGTAACCATCCCTCACTTTTCTTCTGAATTGCAGGGGGTCAAAAGTTGTGATCGAGGGGGAGAACCTGGATTCCGTTTACCGCACCATCATCCGCTTCAAACCCAATGAGAGCCACTTGAAACCTGTGACAAGGGTACAGTGTTTATCATAATGCACAGTAGATACATTCACATGCATTATTTTTAAAATTACTCGCCTTCCCTCGAAGGTCAAATACGTTTTACTGTCTGGGCTGAGCATTAAAGTCTGAGCACACTGTTTTGTTTCAGGAGTGCATAGGCAAGTCCTCGCCCACCAGGATGGAGTGTATAACTCCCGAGTTTCCCAGAGATGAGACCGAGGAAGGAGAGCTTTCTTTTGACATGGACGGAGCGTTGGGACTTTGGGACAAGGAGTTCTCCTACCATCCTTACGGCGAGCCCATACCTTTTGAAACAGAGGGCCACGTGCTGAGTTTGTACCCTGGGTTTGATGAAGTGTCTTTACATGTAAGAGTTAGCTCAGAGGGTGTTTGCTTTTCAATTAATGACAATTTCTAAACTTTTCCAATTTTCCTGTGTCCGACATGTTGATGTGACCTCTCTGTTCACAGCATCAGAAGCTGAACCTGGTGAGCTCCTGTATGACCATCATTATGACAGTGGCGGGTGTTAACTGTGACGCTAAAGTCCTGGATAACGAAATCACCTGCAGGATCCCCAAAAACATGACCATCACCAGCGAGGGACTGCCGGTGAAGGTTAGTCAGGCTGAGAGGTTTGGGTGATGATTAAGTGCCTCATTGGTTTGATTGATTGGAACGCAGGGTTACTTCTAGGATTTGGGTTTTTTGAAGAGGCCATTGTAGGGGAGGTTAGGTTACCTTTCGAATGAATCATGAGCAAACCATCAACTCACCTGACAGAGAAGAGCAATCATGATATGCATGTTGCGTGTTGAGTCATCGAACAAAGAATCATTTAACTTAAATTTAAATCGTACAGTCGAGGCATTGAAGAGTTAGTTTTGAACCTTTAGTTCTTAATTTATCTTTTCTCTTTGGGACAGCTACAAGAAAAATCTTATAATAATGCAATAATAATGGTATGCACTATGTGTCTGTTGGACTCTGTTCCTTAGATCTCCATCAACGGGCAGGTCCACAACGTTGGCACGGTGGTGAGGGTCAGCAACCACTACATGGTGGGCATTGTCCTGGGGATCCTGGCTGCTCTGGTGGCGGGAGCTGTGCTGGCCTTTGTCGTCATGAAACACTTGCGGAAGAAGAAGAAAGGTGGGCTCCTCTCTGTTACGTGGACCTTGGTCAGACCTGTTTATACAACTGCTACCGGCTGTGGGTGGGAATTTGGGAGGAAGTCTTTCAACTAGAACATCCCGGTTGTTGCGTAGGATGCCCAGGTGTCCTTCCCCTGGGGTTGATGATTAAAATGTGTTGTGAAATGTTTTTCAGCCTCCATGGTGGAGACCCGTTTGACCCACAGCGCTAACCGCTCCGGTACAAATAATGTGGAGCTGTCGCCTGTTGGGGACTACAGGAGAGGTGACTGTCTGCTGAAGCACATATCATACTCACTCAGAATACTTTGCATCTCATTAATAAACCCCTCTATTTTCTACTTTCACCAGTCGTGTCCCTGAATCCTCCGACCCCGCTGGTGGGGCAGGTGGTGTTCCCCAGCCTGGCCTACGCTGCAGGCAGCATAGATCCTACACTCACCCCCCTCATGCCTTCAGAGAAGATCTCCATCTCCAGTTTCAGGCCGGAGCTGCTGGAGGAGGTGAAGGACGTTCTCATTCCCGCTGAGATGCTTCTTGTGCAGCACCACAGGATCATAGGGAAGGGTGAGGAACGCCTCTCTGTGATACAGAAAACCTTGTTATGCAGCCTGTATCATATTTTTAAGGAACAGCGGTAGTCATGTTTCATTCTTTACATACTTTTTTCTCACAGGCCATTTTGGCACCGTCTATCACGGCTACTTCACCGACCACAACAACAGAGAAATCCACTGCGCTGTCAAGTCTTTGAACAGTGAGTAATATCTGCCTCCATAAAGTCTCCACTTCCTCTTCTGTGGAACAAAAAGCCACATGATTTAAGATGTGTTCAGAGTGTCTTTCCTCGTTCAGATTTAAGTCATTAAGGTTGATGTGTGTGTGTGTGTGTCATCAGGAATTACAGATGTCGAGGAGGTGGAGCAGTTTCTGAAGGAGGGCATCATCATGAAGGGTTTCCACCACTGTAACGTCCTGTCTCTTCTGGGCATCCTCCTGCCGCAGGAAGGGCTCCCTCTAGTGGTGCTGCCGTACATGAAACACGGGGACCTGCGGCACTTCATTCGCTGCGAGAAGAGGGTGTGACGGCGGCGTTAAATCAATGAAAATGAACCATCTGACTGACGCACAGCTGTCCGTTTAGTACATAGCAAACTATGTGACAGTGTTTTTTGTTATGTGTATTTTTGGATTCGTTTAGAACCCCACCGTGAAAGACTTGATCGGCTTCGGGCTGCAGGTTGCCAAGGGGATGGAGTATTTGGCTCAGAAGAAGTTTGTGCACAGAGATCTCGCAGCACGCAACTGCATGTGAGTCACCGAGACGTGCAAGAGCACATCAGCAAATTTGTTTCATGCCACAAATTGAGGATGTTACACCACAGCACCCGGTTACGATGATTTGCAACAGAAATATCACCTTCCCTTTTCTGTCTGTAGGCTGGATGAGTCGTACACGGTGAAGGTGGCAGACTTTGGCATGGCCAGAGATGTTTTTGATAAGGAGTATTACAGTGTTCAGGACCACAGGAAGGCTAAGCTGCCTGTCAAGTGGATGGCCATCGAAAGTCTGCAGACACAGAAATTCACCTCCAAGTCGGATGTGGTGAGCAAATGAAGATGTGCTGTAGTGCAATGACGGTCGTTGAAGTAGTTGTCAAGATTTGGGTTCTGAGGGTGTGCAAGTGTTGTAGGTATTATTGTGAAAAATTGCATTATCTGGCAAAATATCGAGCTTTGTTTGAGGTGCTGCAGTATAAACTGCCTTTTCACATCAATTCTTACCTTATTAATTTATGGCAATAATCACATCACTGGTATGTAGTCTGTTTCCTTAAGGAACCTCTCTTTTATCATTGAGTAGACTTATATCCCCTGAATAAGTGACATACTTTATGGAAGAGCTGTACAATGAACTCAAATGGCGAACATAACTGCAGGAAGTTTATGGAAAATGAGCATTTCGGATGAATTCTGAGACGATTATTTCCTGCGATTATTGCTACAGTGAGATATTTTTGAAACTTTTTTCTACAACTCTCTGTCTGTATTATGTATTTAATAATATTTAACAATCACACATGCTTAATAGATTCAATTTTTTGACAAGTTCAGTGTTTTCTTTTCACTGATGTTTGGCAGCTGTTCTATTAGCTCTTTGTTTTAACTGGATACTTTTCTAATGCTGGAAGAGGCAGTTTATCACAAAGTGAGGGCTCTGAGAGTAAACCCCATGCTCAGGTCTTCACTGTGCCTTTTTTTTTTTAAAGATTATATCTTAAATCAAAACTTTAAACTTTACAAATAACAATTTATGTAGCTTTTGTCACAGAAATGAACGAAAGGCTGAGATGTTTGCCTACTGCACATCTTTAGTCAGTTAGCTAGTTTTCTTATACCTTTTTTGGGAGCCAGTGCTCGTCCTCAGTGACCGACCCAACAGATTTACCTTGCACTAAATCACTTAAAGACGAACAGGATAGAAAAGCAGAAAATAAAACATTATTTTTGTTCAATCTTTCATTGCCTAATTTTACCTCTTTATGCCCTTCATTTTTTGCGGGATGGGGAGATAAAATCAACAAAAATGTAGCACCTTTAAAGTTGTAAATACGTGCTTAACTTTTTTTTTAATGTGCAAAACACAATGCTGATTTGTAGTCGACTGATCCTTGCTTTAACTCGTGCCTCTCCTGATGCAGTGGTCCTTTGGTGTGCTGATGTGGGAGATGCTGACCAGAGGAGCGAGCCCCTACCCGGAGGTGGACCCTTATGATGTAACACATTACCTGCTGAAGGGCAGGAGGCTGCCCCAGCCTCAGTACTGTCCTGACCCTTTGTAAGTAGCAGGAGAGTAATAGCATTATGTTGTTTGTAACTGTTGTTTCATTTCTGTGTATCCATTGTAAAACATCACAGAACCAAAGGCTGCTCTACTATGAATACTAAAACATTAGTTACACGAGAACAGATTTATAGTTACAGGACAGCGACAGAAGGTCTGAGGACAAAGTCCAGGTGGTCAGAACAAGATGTCTGAATGGTCACTCAGTAGTGTAAAAGCTGTAACTTGTCCACTACTTGCTATCCCAACATGGTTAAGCAATGCACTTTGGGAGTTAATGTGTATGTCCACACACACATGCAAAACTAAATACAAACACACACACACACTGGTCTTCACAAGGAATTAGCCGACAAGTTTTTGCTGTTTTAATGTTAAATCCTTTGGACTAGAAACTTTTCCCACTTACAGATTGATGGAGAATAAATCAACCATTCACATCCGGCGTACACTGAGGCCTTGTCATATATCCAACTTGGGAAAAGTGTTGCCCAACGACCCGTGTTGAACACACTGGACATTAGAGGGATGGTTAGATGTTTTGGGATTTAATCCTTTGCTTTTGATGAAAGTTAGATGAGATACGACTCTCATGTGTGTCCATCCAATATGAAACTAGAGCCAACAGATGGAATGGCTACTTTTTTGACTGACTATGTCTGGGCCGGGAACAACTTCCTCGTTGCTTGGCAACTGGTCCTAGCCAAGAAACAATCTGGCACATAACGCCCTCATAAAACGGATAATTGTCAGTTTTACACTTCTGTTTTTGTTTGGATGTAACAAACAAAATGTGTTAATTTGTGAGCTTTAGAGGTGTCAGTAGGTGGATTTTGCAACCTTCAGCCAGAGCCAGGCTAACTGTGTCTGTTTTCATTCTTCTTCCAGCCTCTATGCTAAGCTAAGCTAAGTGCTGGCTCCAGCTACATATTTACTGTAGAGACACATCAGTGGTATCAACCCCCTCTTCTAAGTCTCAGCAGAAACAGCAAATAAGCGTTGCTGGCAGATTGTTGAAATATATCTGGCTGAACATCAGCCAGTTGTAGGACTTTTGGTTGATAACACTCCAAGACTGACCACAGAATCATTTCTTGTGTTGAACATTTTTATCACAGCTCACTATTAATTAAAACAAAAGTGATTTTAGGCCTCCAAGTGAACTGATGAACTGATTCAAATTCAAATATCAAATGTCAAGGTCGACATCACAATGCACATTTTAGGCCATAACAAGAATTAATATGACATTTATGACAAAACTTCACAAAAAAGTCTGATGGGATTAAATGATGAAGCGGTGACGTTTATAACCAAAAGGTCAAAGGTCAACTTCACTGTGACATCATAATGGCTGCAAAGATACCTTTCTGGCCATTATTCCAACCAAAGTTGGCTCGCCGCAAAGTTCAATTTGGCCCCTGTGAAGAAGCTCTCCATCAGTCCTCTGTGGCCTCTGTTTAATGAAAACAGCACGTTTCTCACTGTAAATTGTAAATACATAACAGTACATGCATACAGATGAGATTTCCATTTTGTTAAAATGCACTTAATACCTTTTTATCAAGTCCCTTCAAAGTCTTCACTACATATACTGTGTTGTGTGAGTCTGTGCACACATGGATTTGAACTGCAGCTCGACTGGTTGGCGGCAGCATATAATCAGGAGGTGGTAATTCTGGCTAATCATGCTGGTGCAACATAAATAACCGGTGGGTCAGACTTCAGGCTCAGTGTCCACATGCCCACACAGTCCTCAGAAGAGGCTTAATCAGGCATAATAAGTAAAAACACTTCTGTGGGTGGACTGTGGCTGTGTGGGGTCTGAAGCATCCAGTAGCCTTCAGACAGAAAACACAACACCATGAACTTCTGCTCATCACTTCTGAAAGGAAACATAAATATTTTGTTAAGTGAGTAAGTATAGATTATTTTGATGCGAGCCACTACTGATATATACAGAGTTGACCAACCTCTCCTTGCTAAGACGCACACTCTGTCCATGTGTTTCCAGGTATAGCATTATGCTTCAGTGCTGGGACCCTGATCCAGAGCTGAGGCCCAATTTTGCCACGTTGATGTCGGCTGTCTCCACCATCCTGTCCAGCCTGGAGGGAGAACACTACATCAGTCTGAACGTCACCTACGTCAACCTGGACCAGCCGCGGCCGTACCCCGCCCTCACGGAATCCGCTGACGAGTACGACTCCACAGATGTCGAAGACTCTGGCTCGGTCTCCTCCTGATCCTGATCCGCTCTTCATCCTCTCTCAACGAACTCTATCGGTGCTAACAGCGAGGGCACAACGAACCACTGCCAGGTCAACAGTGTCTCTTACCACAAAACAGATATACTGCCTAATGTTTGTGTGCACAGATGTAGCAGAAAGCTGCTTTCAGCTGACGTAGCATCTCTTTGGGCAGCCATATTGGAGGCTCATCCGTAGCTGAGTTAGCTTTCACACTTGGTCATCTGAGAATTATTGAATAGACATTTAGTTTCTGCGTTATTTGTCACCGCTGGCAGATGTCACTGATGATAAGTACATCGAATCAGTTTTGTCGCACTAGCTTGTTAGCTAGCCAAACAAAACAAGTCTTATGTATCCATCAGAAGCTAATTAGACTTAGGCCTGCGGGTTAGCCAGCTAGCTAACGAGCAAGTTTGTTCAAAGTAGCTGAAGTGAGGGAATTGTGCAACAAAAGGCACGAGCTTGGTAACCAAATCTGATTCATTGCTGTTCACACTGTTCCCACACTGCCGTAGGAGTCTCTTATTGGACATGTGTGGGTTTTTTGCCCAGTAGGTGTTAATGTAGACATAAATGTAAAGTCTAACAGTGCTGGCTACAGTGTTGAGGAAAGGAGTCACAAAAAGCCGAGGAACGATTCACACAAGTAAAATCCACGTAATTCAGCGGCAAGCTAGCTTTCTTATACTACCTACAACATAGAGTACTGTAACGGCAGCAGAGCACATGTGTAAATACGTTTAGGTGTGGCATTCCTACGTTTGCTTTTTAATCCTTTTGCAGTGTATTGATTGTTGTCTGTGTATTTTGGATCACACTTCTGTAAGGCACAGTGTTGACCACAATCTGACATCACCCTGTTGCTTGTATTTCTGACACAATGTCTTTGAGATAGTGTAATAAATTAAAATATTTATTTGTTTATAGATTTGTTCTCACGCCCTTGACTCTGAGTAAATATGAGAATTTATGCAAACTCTGCCATTTGAAGTTGATTTATGTATTTTCCCTCATGGCTGCTACACGGGCCGCCTGTCTGTGATTGCTGAGGGCCAAACCCAAAGTTCATTCAGACTTTCTGCAGACTTCCAGAGACTCCGTCTAGGGTGCAGACTTCACCGGCCTTCACTGATTTAATTAGCCACAATTGATTGCAATATGGACACGACATTGTAGAACTTATTATGAATGAGTCGAACAATTACTTTATTAACTTTTTACTTGAATAATGTAGGCCAGAAATAATATTTAACCACATCATGATACAGAAATATGAATAAAAATGTCTTATTACTGTCGTCTTTAGGCCTGTCTATCAGTAGCTAATATTAGTCTTGCAGATTTGATGTGATGACAGTGAACACATCCCAGCACGTCCACCCTCTGAGCGTCTGGAAGTCCAGAGGGTGGACATTTGGATTCAGCCATAAATTGACTGAACTCACAGTCTATTGCTGCGGATCTCCACTAGAGGTCAGCATTCTGTTAGAAATCCTCCTCACTGCTCCTGAAGATGTTTCCAGCAACACTGGATGCATTCTTTGTATGTGCATCATTTTTCTAGTAGCATAGCAACATGAATGACCCAATCTTTCCCCCCCTATATCTGAAAACCAACCAATGAGCCCCCTGGTGCCACATAAGATATTAAAAGCAGACCACGACAGTGCGACAGACCCACCAGGCGTGTCTTCCACTTTTTTCCTCCTCTTTCGTTTGATCTGCCCTCATAAATTTGGCAGGAGGAGCGAATGACTGCGTTTTCAATGAAGTGAGTTGAAGGAAACCAACCAACATAGACAAACAATCTGTCAATCTCGCAAAGAGGGCAAACAAACGTCTCACTCGTACAGTAGCAACTCCCCCGACGTCTCACACACGCAACGAGCCGAGCGCACTTCCCCCCACAACGAAACCCGAGTCAAATAAAACCAGGGGGGAAATAAACATCATAAAGTTTTCTCTTTTTTCACGCTGCCAAGAACAAAAGTCAATCCCCCGCATGGTGGGGCCTTTGATACAGACAGAGAGGGAGTGAGCCCAGCTTACTTTGTCAGAGTGTGTGTGTGTGTGTGTGTGTGTGTGTGCGAAGCCCCATTTTGCAGGGCAGAACCCACAGGATCCACAGTGGAGAAGATTCAAGACAGCCATGACCCCCGCTCTCTCTCTCTCTCTCTCTCTCTCTCCCCCTCTGTTTCTCTGTGTCTCTCGCTCCCAGTTGTACTATGAGCTATAAAAAGTGCCGGACCCGCGAAGAGTGCTGCTGTCAGCTGTGTGACCATCTCGAGCTTTATTGCTTTTCTCCCGAGCCGGGTTCACCATCAGGTCTCGTATGTGTGCGGATCTCAGATTAACATCCGTTCTCTGCCTCTCTTCTTCTGCTGCAAAAGGTTTCAAACAGCCGATGCTGGTTGATCACGATGCAGAGAGTGTGTGTGTGTGTGCGGTTTATGTCTTTATAGCGTATGCGTCGCATGGCAGCCTCATCACAGGCAACATGAATAACCAGCGCTTGAGTGCTGTGTCAAGTTTGGAGAGAGGGGGAAAGCAATCTGTGAGATTGGCCATCTGAGCAAGACTTTCTGAAAGCGGTAGGCTAATTATTTCCGTTGCTACGTGATGATGGCAGGCCCCTCGCAAATAAGTGCCAGAGCCAAACTGGGAGCTCTTGGATTCTCTTCCAGTAGGATCTAGTATTAAAGAAGCCCTGTGAAAAACCATATAGAGCCCGCGAAGCCAGGACTCTCATCCTATGTCGGGCTGTGCAGCAGGAAACAGCCAGAATGACCTCAGGAGAAGAGGACCACCCTCCACCCTCAGCAGAAAAGTGCCACTGCGACAGTACAAGTAAGTTGGTGAGATAAAGCTATTTTAGGATACTGTGTAACATCTCAGTTGAAGATCACACTGCGGTTCTTCAAACTGATCTGTACACACACACACACTGCAGAATGAACCAGAAGAAGTTATATTTTGCAACCTTGCACTTTCAGCCCCGAGCGACTGCG
The DNA here is from genome assembly GCA_039737535.1 of Lagodon rhomboides. NCBI lineage: Eukaryota > Metazoa > Chordata > Actinopteri > Spariformes > Sparidae > Lagodon > Lagodon rhomboides. Next base: position 9,481,812 of record CM077785.1, on the reverse strand, counting down.
GTGAATATGGAAAACGTACGAGAGCTGCACAGAAATCATTTAGTCTTTGGACCTTAATGTTTCCGCGGTGGCTGTTAAAAGCAGACATGAAGAGCAAAATGTTTTTTTGTGCCACACTCAACCATAATTGGTGCGTCCGGCTCTCCCTGGTAGGAGCACTTTGTGCTGTATCTCAGGTTATGACTTCGAAGATTTCGACGACCATACAACACAAACCATAAATGCATTAAATTCAGTAGGTGATTTGAGCGGGGAAGCCGGGCCCCTGGTGAGCAAAATGACTAAAATGCATCCCCCCTTCTCCATCTCCTTACAGCAGAGAGACTGCAGGGGCAGAGGGGTTGTGCAAGGTGGAATCTAAGACCCCGACCACGGCTCTGAAATATCAGTAACTGTGCTGTGTATTGATAAGTCCATGGCGCTGTCTCTGTCCATTTCATCTTGGACCTGTATTATTTTCTAAACTAAAGACCATAAATACTCAGTTGTATACTGTATCATAGCCTGACAAGTCGCAGCTCAGAGCGAGAGGACCATACAGTAGAGACACACTGCTGATGTTTTATTCCTATATCATTTCTATGATCATTTAGTAAGGTCTGTACCGCTGAAAATACACCCACAGACCGAGCCACCATGAATATTTTAGGGGAGACATGACTTCATGTTTTTTGCTACAGATGTTTGGTGTAAGGTGTCCTTGGAAAACTGATCATATCACAGACTGACTTAATGAGATGAACGTATGTCTCCTAAGTGAACATGACTGTTCCTCTCAGTTAGCAGCAGATTTTGTAGTCATTTCTTGATGTTCACGTTTAAATCAATCGCCTCTTATTGCCACTTAACTGTTGAAGCATCTTTCATACATACGATGCAGCTCACATACAATCTTATGAATACAATTCAAACATAAATTAAAAGGCAATAGGCATTTTTTCTGCTATCACTAAGGAGTAAATGTTGATCGCGCAATGTAACGGATGTAGAATAATGAAACCATTTACATTGGTTCCCTTTAAACCTCACTATCACTACGCAGTTTTGTCTGCCACCAGTCACCCAGGACAAGGTTTACTGCCGATCCATTGCTATTATGGACCCAGTGATTGAATAAAATCACACTTTGTCCTGCGTTGTTCGATCCAGTTGTCTTTGCAACAGCGGCGCCGACAATAATTCCACTTGTAAAAGTTACGGAGATTAAGTTGTCTATTGCCACTTTAAGCAGTGGCACATTTAATGCTGTTGTGTTCAATGACCTAAGGTAAGGGCTCGCAGTATAGAGGAAGGAACAGTCTGCTAACTCTGATTTTTTTGTTAAATCTAGTTTAAAGTGCATTGCTCAAAGAATGAAAAGACCAAAACGTTAATTCATTTCTTTGCAACAGGAGGAGTAAAATATGGTCTAACTTTTGCAAGATTATTCAGATGGAACACTGCATTCCGAACATAATAAATATGTTTACTAACCTTTAGATATGGTCTGTTTTTTTTATCTGTTTGGTCCATCAGCCGTGAATACATTATATTGGCAGGTGGAAGCACAACTTTCTCAAAAAGCATAAATCTCTGCCGTTCTGTCTGTCTGTGGTTTATGTATCTCGAGAACAGTTCTTCCAATCTGCTTCACACCCAGAGCCATGTCGGAGCTGGTTATACCCAACAAGGCGTTAGCTATTTTGAGGTTCAGTGTCAATTTTTCGATAAACCCTCTGCAAACACTGTTGAGTGTGCAGTTCTCAAGAAAGCTGCATGCAGCAATACTACAGGCCACGAAATCCAACAAACGCAGGCACCGCACTGGTAAAGCATAAAAAGGAAGTGGACCAAGTGAGTAACACCGTGGAGGACCATGTGAAATATGTTGCATATTTGAAATGTTCACACCATTATTTACAAAAACCCTGTTAAAATGCTTTGAAAAGACAGGTGGTTCAAGAGATGTTGGGATCCACAGTAAGTGTTGACCTGGCTGGAAAACACGATACTCTTTTTTTGTGCACCTCCCAGCCTTTACAAACTCCTCTTGGCCTTTATCACTGGCCAGTTTGATGTGGATCTGTGCAACAACAGCACTGTAAAGGCAACTTATGTGGACTGTAACCTGACAGTGCAGATGTGAACCGTCCATCCAGCCCATAGGCAGCTGAGCAGTCATGCCCAGCTCTGCGGAGTGCGGCCCCTCCAGCTGGAGAAGATGAGAAACATGCAAACTGTTGCTCGCTCGATGTCAGTTCTGTATCAGTAGAAAAAAACTTCACTCCCCTGGGAGTTCTGGCCTGCATCTGTAATGCAAGCCATTAATAATTTACACATCTTTTTTCACAGAGAGAGGAAAAAAATCCAACTTTTTTCTCCCGAGCCTGTGTTGACAGCAGAAAGGAGATGCGCTCTGTCAGCCTGGTAGCTGGTCCGGTACCTGAGCTTGAGATATAGTGATGTTAAAAGCTATTGATTTTACAGCATCATGCCTGACTTATTTTACCTGGGAGGTAGAGCACGAGGTCAAGACAGACTGCTGATGTTTTTTTATCTGGGGGGACTTAGCATATATTTGAAGAAGGTGAAGAGAAAAAATAGTGTGGAAAGTGTGAACGGCCTTTCCATCAGGCAAACTTTGTCCACTGCTGCCAAAAAGTGGAAGAGAAAAATACAAACACCGGAAAAATTCAGTCTGCCGCAAAGCAAATCATCTCTGCCTTGTGGTCATCAATTTATTTTCCAAGTGCCTGTAAGCATACATCATACTTTGGGAAATGGTGCCAAGCTCCTTCAGCAGTTTTCAGCTCATCTCTTTTTTTTTTTTCAATACAGATCAAAATAATTAAAATGAGATTGAATCGCGCCGTTCTTCTCAACACTTAGGCACTTTTTCTGGGACTCGCAGCTGTGTCCAAATCGAACATGGAGCAGGGGATTAATGATTTCCTGCCCCCATTAATCTTTATCAAGCTGTGGCAGGTTTCTCAGCTGTCCCTGGATGGTAGTAAATTGTAAACAGGAGAGCGAGGAGTCCTTTAGGTCCATTCACACCTCTGTGCTCGGGCGCAGAGTGTATTGAATCACTTAAGTGTGAGCTGTGTGTTAAAAGTGGTCAGGGGTCCTTCTGGAGTACAGAAAAGACTGAAAAATGTTCACATAGTGAATATATAGTGCAATGCAGTCTGGAAACATCCCACATTTAGCTGTAATTTGAAATAAAACAATGATCATGAAGTTGAAGTGCTGACATTTAGGAAAGTTTAGAAACTTGAGCCAGGCAATGTCAGCCCGCTGTTCGTTTGGTGGCTCAACCACTTTGGTCCAGACTGAAGTACTGTGTTTTAACTACCACTGGATGGATTACTGTGACATTTGCTTCAGTTATCCATGAGCCACAGAAGACACATAAAGACTTCAGTGATCCTCTTACTTTACATTTAGTGTCACCCAGTGACTGTGAAAATAGTGGACAGAACCACTGTGACACCAACCACAGGTTGAAGCTCAACATGGGTGGTACCAGCCGTTGCCATCGTGGCAGTGCCTGACTCCACCTAACTCCCAGCTAATCAAAAATAGGCAAACAGTGGGAGCGTGGGTGGAGCTGAAGCTGGCCTAGGTAGTTAAACAAGCCCAACAAACGGAAGCTACAAAACTAGCTAAGGCTAACAAGCTATCTGTGTTCAAACTTAAAGAGAAAGAAGAAATTTCAACTCACATCATTTGTGTTTATTCAAGTTGCTGGCCTGAGTTTGACTGCTGTTTTATTTGCCTTACTGTCCATTAGCCGCAAGATAGCAGAGCATCAACCGGCACCAAGGTTGTGTGTGTCTGTGTTTGTTTTCAGTTTTGTCTCTGACCAAAGTGAGCACTCACCAGATGCTCAGTTTCTTTCTGCTACTCTGCAGTGTCTTTTCTTTTTCCATCTCTTGTCTGTGTGTTCACCGAGTAAAGTAGCCTGCATTTCCTTCCATTGAGCCGTCAAATAAGAGAGAATTACAGTACATTACAGTGGATTTCGGCACCTCTGGGGCTCGTTGCAGCAGTCAGGTTGAGAAGCCAGAGGAGGCTAAATCCACTGCTCAAAGTTTAAAAGATAAACTCTGTACTATCATCAACTCCAAGTGTTTATTCCTCCAGAGCTCGCTGGCTCCAGCTGCCGTCTGCCAGTTAATGCTAACAGAGTTGCTCGTTCATCCAAAACACCAGCATCTGTCCTCCACTCTGGTCTTGGTAGTCCAATTAACCGCACAACAAGCAAAACTGTTTTGTCCGGTATTTGCATTAAAAATACTCCAAAGGACCAGAACACCACAAACACAGCAGATAAGAGAAGATCAGTGACCGGATTTAGCCCAGGTGAAGCTGAGCAGACAGCTTGCAGTCATCTGTCACTCAAAGTGCCCTGCCTCAAAGTTACATTTCTTCATTTTTCAGCCCCATTTTTGATTAGCTGGGAGTTAGGTGGAGTCAGGCACTGCCAGATGTTACTCCTTGGTGCCACCATGAGGTTGACATTCAGGGTTTTGAGGATGTTTTCGCATCTCAACAACTGTAGGATGTGTTGCCATGGAAGTTGGTGCAGGAATTCATGTTCCCCTCAGGAGGAACTTTTGTAACTTTGCCTTACTTTTTAGCTAGCACAATCAGAAGGTTGAAATGAAAACCAAGCACGAAGTAGAAGAAAGAAATGCATCATTCTCAGCTTAAAGGTAAATTAGCAATATTAGCATGCTGATATGAGGTAATCAGATCTGGTGAACATGGTCATCATTACCTGAAAAAAATAATCAAATCAAGTTTTATTTTCACATAGACAATTATACACAGTAAAAATTAGTAGAATATATGGTAAAATTATTATGTGCCCAGCTCCAGAACCAATCCAACTAGTAGTTAAATTAGCGGATGATTATTCTAACAATAAAATGTAAAATAATCTAAAAACTTCGGCATGTTAACATTATCATTGTGAGTCTTTTAGCATGTTGACTTTTACATTTACACAGAATACTGTAAGTCCTCATATTTGCCAATCATTGTTAATCAAGTATTGTCTGAAGTCTGCAGGTCTACCTGTCGGGATCAGTATCTCTCCTGGTAATGCTCTGGGGTCCTACAGTTCAGCCAACATTGCTTCTGACTTATTCTGTGGGCTTTTGGCCTTGTGTATGGTCTTCTTCAGGTGAAACACATGCTCAGTCGGATTCTAGTAGTTAAGGATTCACATTATAATCTTGATTCAAGTGGGATACCAGCACCCAACAGCTGCTGAATGAACTTACCTTGTTAAAACCACATTAGAAGAAGATCTAACAACATGGAGGAAAACTCCCAGCTGCGTACCCGGGATGATAGCAGTTTACCTTGTAGTCTTTTATTCAGCTAATTTATTATTGATGAAAAGTGTTTCAAATACTGAGTTGATGGATGCTCTTGAGAGAAAAAGTAGATAAGACCAATAGATAATTGTAAACAACCTTGACATTTAATGTAGGGTTCTGACACGTAGTTTGACTTAGAGACCTGACATGCTTTCCTTTGCAGAACAGCTCATGTCAGGGGTGGAAAATTGTTTCAAGATGATTTTTTTCGGAGCCAGTCTCTTCACCAAATTTCTCAAACATGGTGTGTGCAGAGCTGTCTGCACCTGACTTACAGTGTCCTGGATGTTAGAGTAGAGTTCCAGGTGTAATGAGATGAGCTATCATATCCAAAGATGGTTTCCAGCCCAAGAAGATGTAATAAGATAAAAAAAAAAAACTTGCGTCTACTCACCCCCCAAAACACAGTGTCCACACAAGTAGTAAAATGAAGCATGACAAAGTCCACATGAGGTTTAGTGAAATTACATAACACTTGAATAATTCATTCGTCCCAAACAAAACATTTATCTAATGTGATCTCGATCGTAGGCTCGTCCTCTCCATTAGGGGCTTCATGTAATATTCAAAAAGGCATCACAGCTGTCATTCAGAGAAGAAACTACCTTGAGGCATATTGAAAGGGGAGTGGTTGTGATTTGAACTATCTATACACGGACGCAAGAACCCATGATCCCCAGATCTCGACCCTTTGGGCCCCATTTGGGAGAAAGTGAGATCATCATGGGCTGGAAGTCCCTGTGGTTGGTTTCTGGCACCTTCCTGAACTGAGGCTTTAAATAATTCACCCTTTTCTGAAGGCAAAAGTAGCTTCTACTCAGTAAAACCAAGGTGTGCCTAATAAAGTGGAGTTCACTGCAATGCATTAACAATGAACTGTGGTTAAAGGTGAACTTCTTGCTGGATGAGCATTAGCATACGTCTTTGTCCTATGTTGGAATAAGTAGTCTTATCATCAGGTGCCGTCGAGCAGGGGCTCAGAGGATAATCTCAGCAGACCCAGGCTGACCTGAGCAGTGCCAGTTCCTTCTGTCTATACAGCATGTGAAGGCTGAAGGGGAGGAAACACAGGGGTATGCTGCAAAGAAACAACATCTACAGTAAATCCTCCCCGAGCAAATAAATATTGAGAAAACTTTTCACATAATACATCACAGCCTTCGAAACATATTGAATTAATGATACCTTGCCCACAGCGGAGGACGTTTGGGGAGTTCTCTTATCAACAATACTGGGACCACCTCGACTTTTAGCTCGAGGCACGTTCATCTTTTCATCTCATTTGGCTTGTCATGACATTAATTACATTTATTTAGCTGATGCTTGCAACCATGTGGATACAATCTTCTCTACACCGTACATGTCTTATCCTCGAAACGAGGGAGTCGGCTTATTACTAAGAGGAAACAGAATGACAAAAAAAGTTCAGGTTATTAATGACAAACAAAGTCATTCCAGGTGAAGTGCTCAACAGGCCCACGTGGGGATGAATTCTTACAGCAGACTTCTACCTCTGATTCACCACAATCTCCGCCTGCCAGTGTTTACCTCATTACATCCATCTCCAGGGTCAAGGAAAGTTCAACCTCTCCCCAAATGCCAAAACCTATTCTATTCATTAGCAGTTAGGCCACTGAAACGTCTTGCACGGTTGACACAATGCAATCTTCAAATTACACCGCCATCAATATTCCTCTCATGAAATCTTCGCCTCTGTTATTTCTCTAAAGACACCAAGCTGGTTGCGAAGTATAAGCGCCGAGGATCTAGCTGAACCGAAATACTCCCTGTGTTGAACATTTAGCCATTCACCATCTCACCAGCTAACCTAAACAGCTAAGAGGTGCTTTGTTTGGCCCATCAATATAGGAATGAGTCACCGAGAATAGCCGCCAGTGGGACAATAGCCTGGTACCAGCAACCGAAGGCAGAGCTCAATTATAGCAGGCTTTGTGTGAGTCCCTTTCCTTGAGTCCTGCATTGTATCTCTCCGGTACATAGCAAAATTAATGATAAGCCCATCTTTTTGGACATCCGTGTCACTAATTTGTGCCTCGGGGTGTACGGGGTGATAACACTGCGGCACAATGGGAGGCGAGAGAGCACATATTTGGCTCATCTGTGTAATTGTCACACTTGGTAATGGAAGTTCTCAGCCATTGTGCCTCCTGAACTTACTTTGATGGAATTTTCCTTTCACCCCCACCCTTATCTCCTGTGTCCTCTATCTTACAGGAAGCTGATGATGTGATAGAGAGCCTAATTTTCTCCAGTAATCATATTATCATAGCAGTTAATCAGTGGCGGCAGGGTGCACGTGTAAAGCTATTAGGGCTGGTTTAGGTTTTATTGGATAGGATTCAGCCTCTCGGTAATGGCTTATTTGAAATGACGTGATGGAGCTCAGTAATGGGGATATGTTTTTGCTCATCATAAATCCGTTCAAAAAAAAAAAAAACACACACACACTAGAAAAAGCAATCTGAAAGTGGTTATACAGTGAATCAAAATGTAGCCAGTGTAATGGATTGCAAAGGATATCGCCAGCAGCTAAAGGGGGTTGGTTCCTTTGCTCAAGGGAAACTTGGCAGTATCCAGGAGGCTGACAGATATAGTTATTTGCTTTGATTACTTTGATAGATTCGGGTTTTAAATGCGGAACATCACATCTTATATTATAATTATCTTATGATGAATAATACATACCCAGCCATATATAAAGTAGCTTAAATTAGCTGCACCTCGACCAGCTCTGTCAGATTTAAGCACTATTGGTAACTTATTTATAAATCTCCTTTAAAGAGTGTAACGTCACAGAGTGCTTCATAAAAATAATCAAGGCAAGACACATAATTGCAAACATCAGAAGTGAGTTGAAATGGAAGAAAAAAGAAAACTACCAAGGCAACTCTAAATAGTTGGGTTTCACCCACCTTTTAGAGGAGACATATTATGCTAATTTCCAAGTTCATAACTTTATATTACGTGACTATTAAAATAGGTTTATTCTCCTGTCTTCTCTGATTGGTCAGCTCACACACGCCTGAGCCAGCACTGCTCACCGTGTTGTGTTTTCAGCTTCCAGTTAGCCTCACTTCTACCATGAATATAGGCATATTTTATGCAAATGTGTGACATAGCGACGTAGCGTGATGTCAAGAAGTCACCGAATGAAAGGCCGGACTACTGAGGAGACATCTCAGGCGTTTCAGGAGCAGTGTTTTCTGTGGGAGAGAGGAGCTTTGATTGCTGTGGACTTTGGGCTTTTTAACTGTCAAGACCTTTACACACACAAGAACATACTGTATATAACACACCGAAGGAAAGGGGAAAAAAATGGAAAAGTGTAATCAGTCTCCTTTAAAGATGCCCAAAGTGTCTACAGATCCTAAATCCAAAGAGAGAAAGTTTAAAGAAACAAGTTGTGAACACGACAATGACACATGATAACCTTTGAAGTTAATCTGGAAAACTTGTTCCAAACTGTTGCCTCCAGAGCAACACTGTCCACCTCTCCAATCTAAGCACACAGTTCACTCCTGTTTTAGCTCTGTTTCTGGTCTCTTCCAACTTCTGAGGGAAATATCTGATTCATTAGCCGCTAATTGCTACATTATGTTCACTGGGTCGTTGCTGGCTGTGGCTGTCTGCTGATTAGTAATAGGCAGGTAGTGAATACAGTGGGAGTTTTTGGAGTTTGCTGCTGAAAAAGCAGCTGCCCGGTGGGATTGTGGGCGGGATGTGGGCACCATTAGTTCGGTTGTTCAGTTCAGTTGGTCTGGAGGGGGAAAAAATCCCAGGCCATGAATATAGTGTACATACATTTTTATGTGTGGTTATGAACCTTTGAAAGAACTGTAATAGAAAGATTAAAGAAAGGAACGGTGTCATGACTCCAGCCAACTCTTTGTTTATTATAGAATATAAGCTAGTCTCTCTCACCAGGGGATGTTTGCATGTCTTTGTGTACGGCAGTCAAGTATTTGAGGCCGGTGCTGCAAATAATACATATCTCTAAGTTCCTATCTTGTCTAAGTCAGCACTGCGCCACATTCTCAGATTTTTCCCTCTAATCAGAAGAAACCTTGTGTGAGACCGAGGTCTGCATATACAAACTGGCTGCGACAGCTGAATTTCTCATGCATAGAAACTAAAGCTGTCCTCTCCTCACATCTCACACATGGCAAAATTTGATAATGAGGAACTATTTCCCCGTCATGCTGCCATATACTGTATGTGGGTCTACAGGTATTCAATATTTTAGAGACCACATCTCAACAACTTTCCATTTATCATCAGGTACAGTATATGTCTTTTTTCTGCTGAGCTGACTCGTTGACGAGCGCAGGATACGAGCCTCGTAAAGAAAGCATCAATCATGCAAATCCTCTCCGGGGACCGGCCTGTCTCTGAGCGCACTCTGCTCGCTCCATAATCAATAACCAGCCAATGAGCTCCACAGCCAGAGACAGCAATCTGACTGCTTTTTTTTTTTTTTTTTTATATGAGTGTGTTATGGCAGCATCATGCTGACATTCTCTCTCGCATCAGCATCCATTTTTAATCATGGTATCTGGCCTCACTGCTGCTCGTCAAGTGCCTCAGCCTCCTGTCAGGGTTTGGGCTTGCAGAGAAGGATAAGAGCTCTTACTGCTGCTCTGTGGAAATAGATGTGCTGGTACAACTGCCCACCTCTCCTGGACCATCTGTGGAGTGGCAGTGCTCGGTGACTATTACATAAGGCATTCACAACAGGCCCTCTCTTTCCCACATTATGTTAACAAGTCCTTCAAATCATCTGAATTTCGGTCTCCAATTGTCTTTAACACCATTTTGTTATTCAGTGTCTAGGTCTTCTGTTAGAAATTAGCCTCTTCTCTTTTTTGTTTGATGTCTTTCTTTCACATAAGCCGAGTTCGGCTTTTACATTGAATCGCTCCTCTAGTGTACAGAAAAACCTTGCGTAATCAGATATTTTCACTTACAGTTCATGAATGGCTGCCTATGGCACAACGAGGACAGGGAGAACTGCTGCAGAGACGGTTGTCGCTAAATGCCTGATGTTTGATGCAGTCAAACAGGAGGAGAGACACCACTTGAGACTATTTTGGGCAAATTAACAACACCATATCAACAACGACCCTCACAGGTATCATGGCTTCAAGAGCTCCCAATAGTCCCATTGGAATATTACGTAGCTAGTTAGCTAGTTCAGCAGACTAATGAATAGCTGCAACATAAGCGTGGCCATACTGTGTTATTTAGCGGCTGTGCATCGTTCCTCCTGTTGTTTTAAAGATTAAAGGCACAGTCACTTTTACAAATCAGGCCAAGCCAAAGTGGTTAACAATGAAATGTCGGGGTGAGAGAATGTTGAATTAGCGATCTGATCCAATCACGCTGGAATTTTTAGTAATGTAGAATAGTATATGTAATTTATTATTGCCGTTACCATACAGTTGTCTTACTTTGGGACACGGTGGGAGAAATTAAGCCCCGGAGTCACTTTATTTCCAAAAACAGCTGAAGAAGTGAATGATTCTGCCTTGATCAGACCAGACGATAGCTATCAAATGTAGCGTTATGTTATATCAATGGAAGAAGGTGGAACCTGTTATGCATTCTCTTCCTTTTCACCAGCCTTTTCTATTGATCGTTAGACTCATTTTTAGAGTTTTTCACAATCCTGTTCCTGTGCAGCTTAACTTCTACATGGTATGAAGAATACCCATGGATGGACTTGGACCCATTGCTTTGTATGCAGACATTTGTCACTCCCGTCTGCCCCTCCATCTGCTTTCACGTCACTCTCTTGTTTTGCAAACTGGAAATAGCACTATGAAAGGATGGTGGGATTGCAATACATTCCAAATCAGAGTACCATGGAAATGGCATATTGGCATGGTCTGAATACAAAAAGTGCAGCTGAGAGCAACATATGGATAAACAGCAACAAAAAAAGAGAATTAGGACTTGTGGCAGATGTTTTGCTGCTTACTGATTACACAAAAATATTCCCAATGATGTAATCTTGAGTTAGACAAGTCAGATATAGTGGGAATGTTCTGGATTAGTTGGAATATATAGAAAATCCTGATCCAAGTGAAAAAAAATGAACAGAAGGGCAGCACATGACAAGCTGAAGGTTCGGATGCTTCAGGCCCGGGAGAAGATCATCAATTATCTACAGAGATATGGTCTGGAGTACAAAGCCAATCTTGTGGGGGATATGTCTATAATGAGCAGAAAATATGCGGGTGTTTCTGCAGTGGCCAATCATGCATTCTATGTGCACTTCAGTGCACATTGCCTGAACTTATTCTAGCTTGTACTGTCAAGTCAGTACCCGAGGCAGCGGGTTTCTTTTTGTTTCCACAAAAGCTATACATCTTCATGTTGGGCTTGTACGTTCACCACAAACAGCTCAAAGTTCAGAGCTTCAGAACGATTAGGAACACTGGAGGGGCATGCAGTCATTTTGCATGCTGTAACATGATGGACATCAGGGCTCTGTGTCCGTGAAGATATTGCTGGATAGAGAAGTGAGGACGGTTCTGTGGAGGCACAGGGCCAACCGTATCTTTCACTGGACTTTCACTGGATCTGTAAAGTGTTTGGTTGATCTGATATGCTTCATTCACTGTCAGTAGACCTAGAAAGAGATGTTGAGCTTTCTAAAGAACTTCAGGACCATCCTGTTCCCGTGCCCAACACGTCAAATACAGCAGCCTGGTCAGAGGCCCTACGCTTCATTGCTTCTAGCAAGCTCCCCTCTAGTGTATGAAGAGCAAGAAAAGTCTGAGTTGGGGGGTGGTGGAGGTAGGTGGGTGGTTCATAAATGGGACTTCACCCAAGGTGATTGGGGTTTGTGGCCCGTGAGTGACTGTAAGAAGACTGTTAGGAGTGAAAGGGGGGTTAAGCTGTACTGATAGGGTGTCATAATGATGTCCCGAAGTCTCTTTGTTGTGTGCGTGCAGCAGTTTTTGTAACTACAGTAACGAGGCTCAGGTGTAAAAAAACCTCAGCCGCAGTGTGTGAAGTTGAGTCACCATCAGTTGGAGACGCCAGCTGTGCTGTGACATGCCATGGGACACCACTGTACTTACACACACCTACTATTCAAAACCTTTGTGGAAGACCAGTTTGAGCACGGCGTATCGAAGACCAGCGCTGCGGAGGCCTCCTGCTAACATGCCAACAGACCTGACAGTTGCCGCCTGATGAAATAGCTGGCGGGTGTGCTAAGCACCTAATTGCCTCTCTAGTCTTCCAACCAGGTCCACTCAACTTATATTTCTTTCCTCAGTTTGTTTCCTTACCTACACACTCTTGGACTAGTATTATGTGAAAGCATCCTTAGATCTGACCCGTCTGTAACAGTGAGCAAGTACCAACATTGATTTTTTTTTTTTGTTACGTTGCATAAGTAAGTTAACTTCCATATATCCTGTCATGTGAGCTACACAAGCAACATGACTGAATCATATTAGCCACAAAGCAGGATGTTTTCCTAAACCTAACCAAACTGCAACCGTTAGATAACAAAATAACAACAGTCCAAAATATATATATTAATCATAATCAGTCGTAATATGTGAAATGTTTGTCGACAAGCTTTATTTTGAAAGGCTAACTGGTCACTGACCAAGCTGTTGTATTTGACGAGATGATAGTGGGAATCTGTTGTAAGGACACGTGTCAAACTACAGAGGAATTAACAGAGAGGTCCTGGATATGGCTCACAAATACAGCTGATGACCAACTCTAGACTGGAGGAATCTGTAGTGACACTCATTGTTGGCGAATGTAAGACTGACCAAGTTAACAAGGATATTTTTTGAAAGAACATCTTCTATTCAATCCCTAACGCTATCATTGGGGTGTTACAGAAAGGGTTCTTCAAGCCCAACTGCATCATGATGAGAGGCGTTCAAGCACTTCATCCCAGAGCCAGACTCACTTCATGTTCCCTCTGCAGAGATCTACGAGTCAACCGTAAGTGATCGGAGGCACGAGCTGCACCGAGCCAAAATGACTTTGGAGAGGATAAAGGAAAGCAAATTGGAGTTCGCTGCGTTCTTGGAGCCTTTCAAAGAGGTGTTCCATAAACTCTTCCAGTTGTGCAAAATTGCTCTTGCAGCCAGTAAGCACCGCTGCTTATGAACAGAGTTTTACCACCGTGAAACTGATCAAGAATTACCTACGAAAAACCACGAGTGATGAGCAACCGAGTGACCTGGGAGTGCTGCTCAGTTTTTTTTTTTTTTTAACTTTTAAGTAGCCATCATAAAAACCGCAGAATACAGCTGTTCTGAGGCGGACCACAGCCTGCATGTGTGACGGTGCCATTAACCCACATTAACAGACCGAGATTTCAAGCGTAGAACATACAACCACACACACGCACAATGCAATGTTTCTCTTGAAAATCAAAAAGTTGAATGAATAATTGATGTCTGTAATGTTTTTTTATTTAGTAGAGCAAAACTGTGTTGTTCTGTCTATGCAAAACAGTTCAGTGCGCAAAGACTTTCAGGCTCTTGTAATCTAATGTCCCCCCCACTGAAGTATGGGACGCTGCACAACAGCCTGAAAGATCATTTTCACTGCTGTATTTACTGTATTTCTGATACAGTCCCCCCTCCACCCTGAACTCCCCACTGTACCTCATTAAAAAAAAGTCCTAGAATTACCCATGGGTGCCGAGCAGTAGTGTACAGGGGCTTTTTAGAGTTTTACACCAAAAACAGCTGCCATGATGCAGCTGTAGCTGAAACTCACTATTAAGGTCCGTCAAGCTGAGGGGAGCTGCAGATGCAGTGGATTGCAACTGGATTTATCAGTTCACTACTGCGTAATAACTACTGTCACATGCAAATATTCATGTGATCCATTGTTAATGGATCATTTTGAAATTTTCTGTCTTACCTTGTCTTTACTTTCGATGGGGTCTAGCTGTTTCCCTCTTTTTGCTAAAGTAAGCTAAACACATGAAACTGATATTAATATTGTTCTGCCGCTCTCAGTAAGAGAGCCAAAAAGCAAAATTTTCCCCAAACATTGGAGTATTATTGCAATATGCAATATGTCATTTATGCCACTAGGGGTCTCTCTATGAAAACAAAACAAAAAGCATTTGCAGAGTGTTTTGTGCTGAGGGCCGGGTGGAGCAGAGGGGCAGGCCTGCTCTGGAGGAAATAGTTGAGAGCAGAGCCAGAAGTCTTAGAGTAATAAACACATTGGATTTAAAGATGACTTTTTTACTTTCTGGATTAAACACTCATTTAATCTTCACTGAGTTTATCGATGTGGCTGCAGCAGTGTTCCGCGTGGGTGACTTCCGTGACTGCCGACCGAAGCTGGAGAGGAAAATGTACTTTATGTTATGAATGTTGCGTTGAAGAGAGGAGCACAGGGAAAAGAAGGGACAGAACCAGAGGCTCAGGTGAGTGCTGAATTCAGTGATTGACCTGAATTCAAACACACAGACGCACACACCCTCAGTGCGTGCTGTAGCAGTGGAATAATCTGGCTGTGACCACATGTCATGTGAAATCATTGTTAGAAACATTTGGGATAATAAATGTACACAACTCACCACAACATATAACAAGGTCTAGTTGTTTTTAAACATTGTAATGCAGAATCCTAACATATAAGCGGTAAGTAATAAAGTACAAGCCGAATGGTATATGAGTCCCATATGGTTGTCATCAGTTATCACTGAGATGCTCCCTCATTATTTCAGTACTAAGTAGAACACAGTGAGTCATCGCAGGGCAGTCATTATGTTTAACGTCGATTAGTTGGTGTGTGTTCCTACATCCATAAAGGTTCACCCTTGATGTAATCTCTCAAACGCTTAATGTCTGTTACCAGCTGCTAAACATGGCGGTGGATCTGTAATGATATGGGGAGCCATCTAGCGAGTCATTACATCTGATAATTACTCTGCGTAGTTGTATATCAGCCACAGAATATGAGGCCATTTTACACAACCAGCAGCACCCCAGGGTGCAAACACTGTTTCCACCATGATGGTTTCATCTTTCACATGATAACGCTCCCATTGAAACTGCACAAGTGGTTTCCTGGAACACCACAGTGATAATGGCTCTGGAGGGCTTTCTTCTTGCTGAGAGGTCCAGTATCCACCAGGCACATTTCAGGATGCTGTGTGACAGCTGTGCCAGGGAGGCTGAAGCTCTTCTGAAGAAAAAACGAATCTCTGCTAACTTATTATTAGATATCCATAATGATATTTCATCTAGTCAAAATGATCAGCAGTTAAAATAGTTAATGACGCTCAATTCTTTCTCATTTCTGCAGAAGAATTAAGCTGTAAAGTAGAAAAATGAGATAACCCCTGTGGAAATTCTCTAACAAGGACTGAATATTAATTTCATATCCACAGTTGTACACGTGCAAAGGAGAAATATAATTTTCCTCATTACTGATTTTGCTCGCACATTAATTAGAGGCCTGAAAGGGGCTTAAAAAGAAAGCTAAGACAGTGATATATGCACATAATCAATAACAGCACGTAAATCAACAGATACTTAAACACATTAGGCTTCTTTTTAAATGATTTAGCCTGGAGCCGGTTCACTCTGACAGTTTTCCAACGAGTCCACTGGGAGAGAAGATAGTCACAAAGCAAAGAGTGTAATTAAAAACCATGTCTTTCAAGCATAGGTGCCAGCCAATGCAGCGGGAGCCAGAGACGGCAGTGGGCGTCATGGAAACAGATGACGGATGGAGACAGACAGCACGATAAAGACAATGACCTGTCAAAGGGCCCTGGTGTGTGTGTGTGTGTGTGTGTGTGTGTGTGTGTTTCTTCTTAATCTCTGGCTATAGAGAGATGTTAAACTGGACAACAGCAACGATTACGTGCAACCGAGATCTGTTGTGTTCATTAACAATGAGGCTGCGTTGACTTCATTCGCATTATCAAAGCTTCATGAAGGGACCAATTACACATTTCTTTCTGCTCCTCGGGAGTAACAGTGTCAGCCCACGTGTGTGTAAAAAAAAAAAAAAAAAAGGCAGTTGTGATCCATCAGTACGCAAGATAAGATACGCGAGGCATCCTCCCTTTTAAAAAATTAGCACTCATCTCCAAAACTAATGAAAACCTGAAGCTCCTCAATCCCTGCAATGGCAATTTGCATAATAATTACTACACAGCAAAGACAGTGGAGGAGGACAGCAAAACAAACCCCTGCCAGCTGAATGAGTATAATTCAACGTACGGTAAAAATAGCTGTGGCTTCTTCCTAATACAGCCAGCCCTCCATATTTTGTCTCGCTGCTTGATTAATATAGCTGTCCACAAGTGTCTGGAGGGATGTCCGTGTCACTGTGGAGTTTAAAATTGCCTATTAAGGCTGTGGTTTTTAAAAGCGGGGTCAAAATTAATGCAAAAAAGGCAGAAATATCTTTAATGTTTAGGCCCTAGTATGGGTCAAACCACAAAAATACCGGATCCTAAACTTCCCGTGATGGAGGGAATCATTATAAGACCCTCTGTACCATTCAGCCACTAACTGTGTCATTCCACCTCCTTCCTTACATCGGATTCACGTCACAACACCACTGTTGTTTGAATACTCTGCCCCCTCAGGTGGTTGCCAGTTTGTTGCAGTATCTTATGTTGCAGCACTAGCTAACCTGATGCTGGGCGCACACTGTAACTCACCCAATTTTATGTTTGTATTTCCATAAACTTGAGTGTTGATCGCTGATGAAACACAAGTGCCACGTGATAAAAGCGTTACACTATTAGCTGACAAGCCTTGTCAGATTATGAATGCGCAATCATAATAATGTTTTTGAGGAAAATTGATACTTTTATTCTACCCCTTTTCAAAAAAAAAAAAAGATTTGTCTACATAAAAATGTTATCAATGTGACCTTTGAAACTCTATGCTTCCAGTTTAAAACACACTCTTTTCCTCAGCCTTTTGAAAGCTCCTTCACAAGTGTTTCTACTGGCTAAACAGGACTCCTAATAGTGAATTAACAGATCTTGATTCATAAAAAAATGGTGTTTTAATCACACACTAGCTAGAGTGGATAGTTGTATTGCCTGGTTCTGTAAATGCAAATTATTTATCACTTACGGATGCCATTTATGTTGCAATCTCTATCTTGCATTTCAGTGACAAACAAAGTTATTTTGCAGCCTGATCCTGGAGCTCTGAATCACTACCCACATCTGATTTTTGTTCAGTGATCACTTCCAGTCATTGCAGAAACAACTGACCAATGGCAACTAGGAGGAGCAGGACGGATTGAGCATACGAAGGTCATCTTCCTAGATACAGTACTTTCATGTAAAGATAGCTACAGAAAAGTGTTAGCAAGATCAACCCAGCTGAAACTGAGATATTTCTCTGATCAAAACCCTCAGAAAAACACTTTGATCAATAAAAATGTTAACTAGTTGTAGCAACCCTAACAAGTTTCCATGTCAACTGAAAATGCTGCCAATAGCACTTGCCATAGATTTGGAACTTGGGAAAGAGACCAGCAAAATACACGCATGGGAGAAGTTAGCCTTTTGAACACGTGGTTAAAGGGGCTCTATGTAACAGTTTGTAGCAATTTAAATGTATTAATCACTTTCTTATTCGCCATATGTGAGTGGATTGTAGTGGACATGATAAATGAGACCTTGCCCGCCTCTATCGGTTGCCTATACAAGCCTGTGGATGATGTGTTTAGGTTGTTTCATGATGCTGGACCGTGGATTTCATTGTGAAGGACTCAGGTCGAATTTTCCACGACAGTCCAAAGGATGCAACTTCATGCATGTTCTTGAGTGCCTTGTCTCAGTTCCTCTCTCCCAACAGACAACCGACAAGGTGCAACCCTAACCATCAACAGTACATGTCAGTCCCACAGAATCGCAGTGGACACGTCGTTGGTGCAGAGGCAGAGGCTGTAGTTTAACCATCAGAGACTCAGACGACCAGGGTTTTATTCTTAGTGAAGGATGACTTTTTAACAACCGGAAAACCTCAATTCACCCTGACTTTACACACCCTTACCTTCAAATATAATGTAACAAAAATAACACAGCCAGCTCGTATCTGTCTCTGGTGGTTGTTAAAAGGCATTCTGGGTACATATCATAAACAGATGTCAAACTAGAGGAGGCAGAATGAGGGAAAGTAGATTGTCCAAAACCATAAATCATGACAGTGGATCTAAAAGACGGGTCAGCATACAAATACAATGTCTGTTCTGTGTCTTGTACAAAATTCAGCTCTTCCTCATGTTGGTCCACCAAAACCTTTTCTACAGCACGCAGTCAACTAGCATTAGGTTTAAGCTACAGATGACACCAGATGGTTTCACATTAATTGGTGATGAACATCACCTATTTAACTGCACAGCAGGACAGACAGACACTCCAGCTGCATTTTGCTTTGGGTGCTGTGTTGGCAGCGTTGCCTCTGTCGTCTCTGTTGGACTTAATGTTCCAGCTCCACTGACACCTTGCTTCACGCTGTCTCACCTCTTATCTCCCACTGAAAACCCTCCTGTCAGTCATCACAAAGATGAGGAGCTGGGCGCTCAGCAACCGCAGCCACCTAAAAATCCCCCATCATCTCTCCTAATCTATTTCAGCCGCTTTCTCTTTTATGGCAGATTGAGGCAAAGAAGACAACTGTTGTTAGCTATTTAGTAGGTTTACCCGTGCTTATTCTTATGGTAATTGTAGAGGATTTGTCTAAATGTGTGTGTTTGATCCATGACTCATCTGGTTTTATTCTTAGCGGAATGTATTGTGTAATGCTCTGGCTTTTTAAAAAGTGCAGTTCAAAAAAGTGCAAGATTTGTACCTTCTCAACAGCGAAGTGATCATAAAGTAAGTGAGGATATGAAGAGCTCATAGAGTGGAAGGACGAGGACATGTCCTTCCTGGCATCAGCCTTAAAGATGCAATTTGGAAGATATGGCCAAAAGTTTAGTTTAAAACTTTCAAAAAATTAACTCAAAAGAGATGTCCACGGTAATTAGCATGCTAAGTCACTAGATAGTGAGCAATGAGTTTGCTACTTGCTCTGATAAATAAACAAAAATTTACTCACAAAATCAAGAAAGGAGATTTTTCCACATCTATTTTCCTAATTGAACAGAAAAACAATAACCATAGATGGTCTGAATTTTCCATCTTTAACCAAACTCAAATAAGCTTAATCTCCTTGTTATCTCATGGTAAAATACTCTTCATTTAAACTCAACATAAACAAAATTAAACTCACCAAAACAGTCTTCATTTGTCTTTGTCAATCACCTCTGGTCTGGTCAAAATAAATAATCAGTTCAGTTAATTCAATCAATTCTTGTCCTGGACGGAGCTTCTGTAAATCACCTCTGTACTGTGTTCGTTATTGTCAAACTGGCCTCCGTCAGACTTGGAGGCTGTGGTCAGTCCCAGTCTGGTGTCGGGTTGTGTTCGGTGGGACGCGACAGAGCTGGGATAGGCTGAGACCCGTTGAAACACAGATGAACAGGCAAAAAGGCAGGACAAAGACAAAGACAGGAAGTGTAAAGCCAAATATGACACATGAGGAGAGAACCTAGTAAATTAAACTGGAAATAACTGAATTAAAAACCCAAACCATGACAATTCTGGATAATTGGACAAAGAGACTCAGACACTGGGACTTTAACAATATCAACACAGAGTTGAGCTCAGGTCATGCTTTCTGAATAGCTACAGTACATAAATGGTGAAATGATGTGGAAATATTCCTGCTGCATACACAACATTCACACTTTTTCATTAACTACACATTACTGCTTCCTACTCACCAGGACATATTTCAAAGAAACAAATAGAGAGATATCTCTTCAGCTGCTAGGTTATTAAGTTCACCTGGCTAGACAGATGCAGTCTAATACGTCAGCCCTGCAATAAATCCTACCTTCATTCAATCTTATAATGTTGAATCTATCTTTAGGTCAGTCCTCGGTAGATTTCCAGCTCTGCACTCACCGACCTCGCTCAAGTTTGTCTGCCAAATCCACAAGTGATTGTCACAACTCTCCCCGCTGTTTTAACCAATGTATAAGCAGGGGAATGAGTATACAGGGGGAAGAAGATACTTGAATCATTAGCCGTTGATGTGCAGAGGGGCCCAAAAAGGATAACTACAGTGTCCAGAATTTGTTGCTACGCCCCTGTATGAGAGTAAACAGTGATTTTACTGAGTCTAGACAAAGCAACAGACATCTACAGTTGGCAGTCCAGCCTGTTCCTCAAAGATGCCTCAAGCAATTTGTAAATCTGGCTGCTGATATGTTACTTACAGAGCACTGGGAGTTTGTGTTCATCTGCCTGCCTGCTTCTCTGTTGCATAAGCCAAAAAAAAAAAAAAAAAAAGAAAAATTAAAGAAGAAAACAAAAAGTGTAACAGTAATGCAATGCCGTTCTCTACCTCCAGCTTACGAAGGCTGAGGTAAGCTGGAAGCGAAAACCAGACTTCACATGATTGTCTGTCCCCACCATCTTGATTCATTTTCCCTTCTTGGTGCTGTCACAGAGGTGTTTCACCACACTTCAAATTGCTTGGTTGGAGGAGAGGGAGTAATATAGGTACACTTTCACGGAGGCCTATCAGCTCTGGGGGATAGCAGGAGTGCATACGAATTCTGCTGTAACACGAACACATAATTCACGAGGTAGCGCTTCGCAGAAAGAGATACTGAAGCAGAAGAAAGGAGCTAAGTGTGTTTTTTTGTGCTGCTGATTACAGTCATTAACTTTATTGACTGATGTGTAACAAGATGATGTCACTCGGACATGAGCTGATCTCAAGAACTTCTCACATGCTGTACATGTGTGTCGTGGTGTTGCAGTAGCTGGCTGCTGGTTCTTCTTCCAGAGAGGAGAGGTTCTGTTTCACTGGGGCCTCAGGTTTCTGCTTCCGGCAATGAGAAAATCAAAGAGCTGGGAAACATACATTTTTCAAGGGAGGAAAAACTGTTCAGAGAAGAACTGCCTTCAAAAGGTATCACACCGCCGATGTTGAATATGAACACTGGCTTGTTATTCACTGTATTCTTCTGCATCTTTCCGACCACGGGCCTCCTCTTTTAACAATTTGATAGCTGTAGGTGTTCAAGCTGCGCCAATATTTTTATTGTAAGAATGAGTCAAATGACTCACTCGACTCTGCAGTTCCTCTCAGCTCCGCAGGGCATTTAAGCATCTTTCAGCCTATTATATTTGTTTAGCTGCCCTGTCACAACCCGATGTGAGGAGCTGTCTGATCCGAGTGGATGCCCAAGCGCACAAAGCGTAACAAGAACTGGAAGATAGTCAAAGGGGACATATTTTGCCCATTTTTGAATGAATGAACCCTTTATTGTCACGATCACAAGGCCTTAGCATTTATTTTTAGCATACATTTTAAGATTTTAAGATTCTTAAGATAAGATTTTATTTTGGGTTACTGCTAGAATTCATCAACATGCTTTCATACAAAAAACTCCCAGCACGTTTTCTCATATTGTCCTGTGTGGCAGCAGCAATGAATTTGCCCTCAGTCTGAAACACTCTGTTTTAGCTCCTGACTCTTTAAGGCCCGCCTCTCGAATACTCAGTCTGCTCTGATTGGTCAGCGCAAACACACCTGAGTCAGCACCGCTCACTGTGTCTCCAGTGGGCTCTGTCATGTCCAAAGCTGTCCAAGATGGTGGATGCGCTCGTGCCAAAGACGTTACACTAAAACCTGGACACAGCGTTGGAGACGGAGCTCCATTCATTCCAATGAAAGCTGCTTTAATCTCCTCAAGATTGTCCACATTTTTTGGACTGGATGGCTCAAATTATGATAGTGAAACGAAGTCATTTTGCAGGAAGTTGTGACGGTCAAAAAAATGTATCCACTGTTTTAGAGCTGCTTCTTCCGCAAGGTAACACTTCACAGCTGACACAAAGTTAGCTACAAGCTAATAAACATAGTGGAGCATTGAGCAGGTAAAGAGCCTGTCAATAGGAAGTGCAAAACGCTGAAAGGTCTAGAAAGTGGACTTACATTATTTAAAATGTTCCAAACAATGATCAAATGATTTTATCCTGCATAACGGTCTAGGTTACATTTGATCACCTGTCACTATAACATCCAGGTAAAAATCCAGGATGTCACTGAGCGCAACATAAACCTTTAAACCTGTGAGCCTGATTTCTGCCACTGAGTCGTGGATCCCATAATCCCCCACTGCTTTACAACATCAACAAAACACATCCTTTGATTTCACTGGTTTAATTAAAAGACTCACAGCTGGAGGAAATACATTCTGTGTGTTGGTGCACTAAAGAAGTTGCCAAAAGAAAAAGACCACGATCTCTAAACTATTACTTTGACTCATACCATGCATGTTGGTTATTGAAGACACGCTGCTTATCTGTCAGGTATTCTAACAGAAAAACCCTTCTTGCTCTTACATTAATAAATCAAGTGCTGAGCAGGAGAAGGCCGAGCTTCAGAACACTGCCTCTTGATTAAAAGGGCCTGTGTGTAGAAACGATGAGTGTTGCATTATGTATGCAAACTACCATAGTATAAATTGAATTAAGATAAATTGCACGCTGTATATTAAGCCTGGCAACATGTGCTCATAGGAAGGACTTTTCAAAGAAAACACTAGAAGTTTTTACA
This sequence comes from Lagodon rhomboides, assembly GCA_039737535.1. Lineage (NCBI taxonomy): Eukaryota > Metazoa > Chordata > Actinopteri > Spariformes > Sparidae > Lagodon > Lagodon rhomboides. Next base: position 9,458,762 of record CM077785.1, on the reverse strand, counting down.
TTTTCAGTCCCAGTCCGGTGCTGATGTGTCCTTCTGAATCCCGTTTTAGCTTTCAATGACAGTGTGTGGTTACAGCTCATCTAGCATGCCATTGCACGACATTGAAGTGTGCCCTATATTCAGTAATGATTACTGTAAATGTGGATGCTTAGTGCGGGCTAATGCTGGAAAATCTGGTTCATTAACCACAAGTGAAAATGAGACTTCATTTCCCCGACGCTGCTAGACAGACAAAAAGCAAATGATTCCCACCATGAAATGACATTTCTATGAGCGGCTGATAGATTCAATCAAAAAAGCTCGGCAGAAAACCCCCCCGGGAATCAGCCCTGGGGTTCAGCATTTCAGAACTGCGGGGTGGATTGAGTGATCAGATCATGGGAGGGGAAGAGCTGCTTGTCTGCTGTCGCCACAGGACAGATCTGTGGAGGAAATCTCCTCAATCGCTTTGGACATCCAGGCCTCTCCTCCTCCTCCTTCCTCCAGAGGGCTTTGCTCCCTGGAAATAGGCTGAAAATGTGAAATGCCATCTCAACATATTCTTTATAACCTCTTCATTGATTTCTGACATTACTGGTTTTCTCTGTCTTTGCTTATCTTTGACAGTCCTGTGACAGTTTAGAATGACAGAGTTTTAACCACGCTGTCAGGACGGCTATATGGACGGTGATCCAGGTCTCGATCCATCTGAAAAATCTAATCAGTTATTTGATGAATTGGGAAACAAATTTACTACTGATATTTATGTCTCCCTTAGGATCGTTTGTAATCTCTTTGGCGTCCCCCTTAAATTTCATCTGGCGCTGTCATCAGGTCTAGATTCAGATTTGTCAATACTATGTTTATATCAAAATACTTAGAAAACTAACTGTGCTTAGTGCTTATTAGCACCGAATGTTAAGAAACTAACACACTAAACTATGATGGTGAACATACCCAATGTTTAGTATCAGCATGTTAGCATGCTGGCGTTAGCATTTAGCTCAAAGCCCCACTGTCAGTGTTGCCAGATTTAGGCGCTTGGATTAAAAAGTACACTATATTATAATAGATTCATAACTATTAATCCTAAATCATGCAAAAGCAGTAACAGCAAATCAACATTTGTACTGTGACCTTTATGCTTGCAACATTACAACATCATTATTTATTTAGCTTTTTGATAGCATGCACATCTTCCAGGGACGTCACATTACAACCTGGACACAGTGTTGGAGGCCGAGCACCATTCATTCCTATGAAAGCTGCTCAGTGGCGCATGAAGCCAAAATGGCTCGACTTCCTGGCTATTCACAGGGACAATTAAGGCTGCTGCCAAGGCTTGTTGCAGTTTTATAAAACCTGATATTTTAGTAATGTGAGCTGCCTTTTTTGTATTTGTCTTTATTTTCAAGATTGATGGCAGAAAATGGAAAACAGTTTTATAGCTGCATTGTAGCTTTCTGTCTGTGTTCAAGCAAACTTGTTACCACTTGAATTGTTGTCCCCCCTTTTTCTGTATTTTGTTTTGTGTTATGTCTTGTTGTCTATTGTATTTTCCGTGCCCTGTTTTTATCAAACCAATCCGTCAACACTGATCCCTGTATCTAAGTCCAGCCAACCGTGGTTCAGTCTGATAGAGCTGGATTGTATGGCCTCAGGATCTTACTCACGTTAGCTCAGAACAGTAACATGCACGGACTTGGAAAGGTGAAGAGGTTAAAGTTCCAACATAAACAGTCAGCTTTTGGAAAGTCTTATGTTAGTAGCCTAGTCTAATCTTTGACTCTGCTCTGACATGAAGGCCAACACTTCAAATTCCATCTCACAGCCCCATCTGTTAGTTTCAGTGCAGTTTGGCATCTGTCTGATTAGTTTCTTTCATCTGAAGGAGCTGCTGACATTTTTCTGAGTTGATTGTGGATGATAAATCATTTCTTCATGAAACTCTTCATGCAGTCCCTGAGCCTGCCGCTCGCTGCTCGCGTGAGCCGTTGGTGCCCGAAAAAAAGAAGCCTTCATTCAATGCAAACGTGCGGTGTAAACGCTCCCTTTCACTGTACCGTGGAGCTGCTCAGCTGATCACATTGTCTGTTTAGAGACTCAGCGTCGGTGCATCGCCTTCAGCATGAGAGGAAAGTAAAGGAGCCCACATAAACAGCCTGGAGTGGGACTAATAAATGAATTACAGAAAAACACATAATGAGCAGCTGGCACAATATTGATAAAGAAAATTGAGGAGAAATTTCTCACTGAGAGAAAAAAAAAAAAAATCAAATTAACATTCATGAAATTCATGCTGTTTATCCAGTGATCCCTTTTTTTTTTCTTCCTTGTAATGATTCTTCTTTCACAGAACAGGAAGTGCCAGAACGTAAGCAACAAATATTCCATTTTCAGCACTGGCAGGTTCAGCACCGTGGACAGCTCCACGTCTCTTTCATCCAAGACTGTATGTGATGGTGATAAACAAAACAGAGAAGAAAAAGAGGTCCGCTCCGTCTCATTTGTATATTCCGACTCATCCTTGCTCGCTGTGCTTTCACAAAATGTTGTTGTTCTCCACACGAGCCAATTAAAACACTGTCTTTATCCCGGCCAATAAACTCAAACCTCCCGCCAGCTGCCGTGTTTACTCACATAGCGAACCGTCCAGAGACTCAACTGTTACGTTCGCTCAGAAGACATCATTCTCCCCTGTTCATATAAATTCCAACCTAAAATGCTGTGTTGAGTAGAATTCACAGAGAGCAAATACAATCCAGGTTTATTTTCCCATCTCGTCAGTTACATTATCTCCTCACTGTTGTGCCTTCAGATGAAGTCGGCTCAATAACTTATGTTGAGCTTCCACCACACACACATGCAGGCTGCAAAATATGGCTGTTTCATATACATATACGCATTTTGTTTTTCTCAAGAAATGCCAAGAATGTGTGACTCATTCCGACTTTCTGTAAATAGGCCTGTGCTAAATATGTTTGGCTGACTTGCCGGCGTGTTTCCAATGTGCTTCCAGTCAGATCGCGTCAAAATAAACTGTGCAAACAAGATGGAAAAAACCTCTATACATGGCGCCATGGTCAGGGCACTGTATATCCGTCGCTCCGCAACAACGATTGAATTAGGTGACAGTTTTATATACAGAGCAATTCTACATGTTGTCACTGTCATAAAACCAATTTGGTCCTGTCTTCAGGGGCTGAGGCTCACACCGTAAATCATTTCACCTCGTCAGACTGGAGGCTTCTGATTACTGATACACAGCTTGGAAATGTGGAGTGCACTCAGGTGTGACAGCCTATATGTGTCAGAACCAAATTCATTGGCATTTATGCTTGTATTTAATTTTCATGGCTGTGTATCTGATCATATAATTTATTCATTACTTTCTTTATGGACTTTCATTGGCATATTTGAGGGGTCACGAACATCAACAGGTTTCTGTCAAATCGCATGATGGCCTGTGATGAACTCGTTTCATGGCACACATTCTCAAGATCATGGCTGGACAACAGTGATATACAACTGAAATATCTGGAAAATAGTTAACACTGGATGACTGAAGGGTTACAAACAGGAGGCAGCATATGACCACAGTGAGCTCTTTAGCTGCTGCCAAATGCAGCTGCGGTTACCTACTCAGCTCAGTTAGCCGTGCAGCTAGCGGTCCACACATGGAGCTCAGGGCACCTGGGAAATGTTGGCGTTCACACCGCTAGAACAGGAGTTTTAAGCCGGGACGGACGAGGGCTAGCTGTTAGCATGCTAAACATGCCTTATAACATAATACGCAGATTTCATAATGTTAAAACTGTTATACATTCTGCTGATATTTTTGGTGAATGTTTGAATGTTTCAGCCAAAATTTGAACATATTGCAGCTTCACTCAAATGTGTAAAAAATAAAAAATAAATAAATAACTAAATAAAAATGACTGAAAATACAACCAAACAGTTACATGGATACTTAACTAGACTTCAATAAAGTTTTGGGACTCGCGTTATAACTCAGGATTACTTAAAAAAAGAAAAAACCTGAGGCTAAGATTTCCTGATTTCTAGTCCCAAGTATGGGCCCAGATCCATAAACTGGATACTACAATTCCCACAATTCAATAGAGACTTTCATAGAGGAGAAGTCTGTCCCCTCCCCTTTTCCCTCATGGGACCATTCACTCTGAAAAAATATATATGATACTTTTGGTCCCGTTTGAATTGTGCTGTGAATTTCACACGATGATGTTTGTGCATTTAAAAGATGATTCAATAAACAAGGAAATAATTTCACAGTTTGTTGTAAAGATAGTAAAATACCATTTAGTTGTGTGTGAAACTGCTCAGTGAACTAAATACACAATATATATCGCCAGCCCCACCACTGCCATCCCCTCAGACCTCAGCTGAGAAAGTATTAGAAGAGGTGAAAAACACAGTAAGTCATTTTGACAGCTGCAGTTATGTGAAAGGAGAGTTGGTCAGTTTTGTGAGCTTAGGACCGCCTGAAGGTTTCGGGGATTGTTAAACAAGACAGCGTCACTTACGCCACTGTTGTCGATGTGCAGTCTTTCTAACTACCTTCACAGTTACCTTCATTATCTTCACAGTCAACTAAAGGAGTTGTCTTTAAAAATGACAAACATCTGTGTGTCATTCATGGCAATGAAATTCAAACAGGAAGAGACAATTATTTGTCTCTTGCCATTTACTGTACCACACATATACATATATATATTTAAGGCAAGGTTCCACATGTAATGAGGGGCGTGACTTCACCGCTCTATAGAAACTCTCCCTGCCTACGTCCATCAAACTCCTTCCTCAAATTTGTAAAACAAGCTTTGTGTTAAGAATTTAAAGTACAATAAAAATAATTTAAATAGTGAAAATACATTTCAGACCAAGGAGAATACATTAAACAACCGATTTCACAGGCTGAGAAGTATTCTCTGTGGTGAATAAACTGAGTAAAAATCAGTGGAGGGCCCGTTTAAAATGGGAAAAAGTCATACATACTTTTTCTTTTGCTCTCTCTCTCGTGTGCATGAAAAGAAACAAGATCCAAATACACAGTTGTTGACTTAAAGCTGCTGTACGCTTTGCTGTTGCTTTACTTCCTGTCTGTTTTGCAGTTAGCAGTCCCCTCCCTCCGCTCTACATCACCATATGAACACCCAGCAGTATCAGGCACACATAGCAGCAAACAGGAGGATCCTGCTCTCTACACGTTCTCAAGCAGACGGGACTGCCTCTTTAAGGAGTTCTCTGTCCTGATTGGATAAAGTGGGCAGGGATATCAGGAACATTTCTTTCCTCTTTAACTGCATGAGCAGGAGGAGGGCAGACATGGATTACTGACCAAACACTCTAGAAAGGTGATTACTGTTGGAATATGGAGCTATTTAACACTTATTTTAATTTCAAAAAATCACTTACAGCCGCTTTAATATTCGCATCTCATGCAAAATGGTGTATTGACAGTCTGAAAGGAGCCTGTTTGTTCCTCTTGGAAAACTTAAGACATCATCATAAAAACGATACGACTAACTCGGAAAGAAGAGAAAAAACATTCTCCTCATGGCAGAAATGTGATAATGGGTTGAAGATGAACTTTCTCAGTGATGGAGTGCCCACAGACCAAATCCTGTTTGCTGCACAGAGGAGCAAGGTTGGTGGTAATTAGATTTTGGTTGGGTGCTATTCCTTCAGGCACACTGAATATAAGTTGTCAACATTCATCTGAGGCAGTTTTTGTGGAGTGAGGCCACTGTCATGGCTCCCTTGTTACTGGGACACACTGTATGTACACACACACACACACACACGCAATCATAAAGTCCACACTATATGATTGGCCTCTACTCCAGCGCACTATCCAGTAGAAGTTTGATAAAACCCATGTGAGTAGAAACCAGAGCGACTTCCTGGCTTGATAACGCTGACAGATCCAAACCTATGGAGACACTTCCAAAAAATAAAAAATAAATGTCACCAAAAACTAAAGCATAGCAGTGCAGGCTGTGACAAATCCAAACTGCAAACACGGTTCCTTCTTTCTTCACAAACCCATTGGAGCGAAGCAAGACATCCAAATGTGTGAAATTCCTCTATTGAGATAACAGCTTTCCTGATCTCCTCTAAAGTCTTCAGTTACCAAAAACAGCTGTGATTGCAGAGGAACATCTGTTGGCTTAAGAGAACAAACTCATCCAATTACCCCCATCAAGACTGCCCCAGGCGACTATGCATGAGGAAAATACTGATGTTCAGTTTAATTGTGGAGGAAACTTGTCACATCTGTTCGAGTCAACGCTATTAATTTATTCCTTTGTTTGCTCAACTCTGGAGAGGCTCCAGTGAATTAGCGCTGGTAGGTGAGAATGAAATTTCTATGAGCGAGGTGTTAGAGGAGAAAGAAATGTGTCCATTTAACAGAACACCCTCCATGGGTGTTGCTGTTGAGATGTTCAAGATCACGGTGAGAGTGGCTGTACAGTAAATGTCCTTGATTATGTAAATCTATCACACGGCCCCAGCCTCCACGGCACAGCACGATGTGTTTGTCTCCTAAGATGCCCTTATTGTGGTGTGCTTGTTACCAAGGTAACTGCTGTTTTCACAATGAGAATGTGTAGGATGCCAGAAGCAATGCCAGATTTTGGTTCAATATAGATAACCCAGGCTTTACTTGTACATTGCAACAGATTTGTAGAAAAATGGATATGTACTACAAATGGCTCCAGTTATAGTAAAACAACATGTAGCCAAGTCAGTTGACTTCTACTCAAAACAGATTTTTTTAAAAAAGGGCTGTTCTGATTGCCTCTGTGAGAGGAGGAAATGTTGTAAATAATGGATTAGATCAGTATGAATCGTGTGTGCCGTGACAATCTGAACCTCAGGCGATATCACATCTCCTCTGAAATGCTAATGTTACATACATAAGCTCCAATGGGTCATGAAATGCATTTTTGCAAACAAATGTAGAATAATTTGGGAAAATGACAAAGAGAACAAAGCAGTCTAGGAATTCTACTTGTAACAATCTCTTTTGTAAGTGTTCAATAAATTATGAGGATAGAAGAAAACAACAATTATATCAGGGATTAAGGAACTGGATTTCATCCGAGTGCAGCCCAGAAGCCATCGTACGGTGCAGAACTCCCTGCAAATATATTACATTTGAATACATTTTGCTCTGTATTTTTACAGTAATTATAACTCTACAGTCATAGCTAAAGAAACAGTTTGACATTTTGGGGAACACGCTTAGTCACCTTTAAGTATGTGTATTGATTTAAGAGCTATAGCCGGTAGATGATTAGCTTTGCTTAGCATACAGTATGACTCTATAAGGAGGGGAAAAGCTAGCCTGGCTTTTGTATGTTGCAGAACTTCCTGCTAAATAAATGAGATTTTAATACATTTTGCTCCTTATTTTTTAAAGTAATTACAAGTCTATACTCGTAGCTAAGGGAACAGTTTGACATTTTGGGAAATACGCTAAGTCACCTTCAAGTTTGTGGTCGATTAAAGAGCTATAGCCAGGAGATGATTAGCTTAGCGTAGCATACTCAGTGGTGGGAAACAGATGGCCTGGCCTTTGTCCAAAGTTCCAAAAGATGTCTCCCAGTCCCTCTGAAACTCACTTATTAACATTTTCAGAACATAAGAGTAAAAATGAAAAGTTGTTGTTTCACAGGAAGTCAAAAGCTGGACGCCCGTCGTCAAAAAAAAAGCAACAGGGCACAATGACTTCCCAGGTAAGTAAATATTATTGTCAGTGCTTGGTAAGAATTCATTTTCATACAACTTTTATAGTTAAAATAGCTTCAGTAATAGAGGAAACAGAAAACAAACTTAAAACAGACCTTTCTCGGGGCATGTGCAGTCTAAGCTAGCCAGTTGCTCACTTTAAAGCTAGTTAACTCACTTACATTGTTTGCGAGCTGATTTGACAACTGCAAACGAAGTAAACATTTACCTACTTTATTTTTTATATGGCTTTTGGTGAGTGTTCCCGCTGTGAGCGTTCAAAATGTTGTGAGTAATGTCAACAGACATTTATATACAGATCAGTGCCGAGGAAAAAGAACAGATTTAGTGGACTGAAATGCACCTTGCCTCAAATGATTCCTGACTCGTCGTACCCCTGATACTTTTGACCCTTGTCTTCACTTTTTGGGTTTCGACAGTTTCCCTGTAATTCCCATGGTGACAACACAAGCCACTGACTACACCACAGCTACTACATCTGCCCATGTAGTCACATAGACTCAGACCTGAGGACCAAACCAACAAGAAGGTACTTACTCACAGAGGACGAGTGATTCACTGAATAATTCAGCTCAATCAGGCCAGTTTAAACTTTAATGGGTGAGTGGGAGTTCCTCTCGGCACCTCCCTGGGGACATACAGTAGTTGAGGAGACATTCTAATTGCTAACTCTTGTCCAGTCCAAGTCTTTAATTAAAGTGAGTGGAGAGTGCTGGAGCTTTCCGCGGAGCTCAGCCCGTCGACCTTTGGAGAGAGGCGGAGGGTGACAAGCAAAGTGGTCCCCCTCCGGCCTCCACACTCTCTCAGCCCTGTTAAAATTACATGGAGGGATACTGCCTTCAACTATATTAAGTCATATTAACTGAGTCCGAGCAGATGTTTGAGTCAATTCATACCAAGTATTATCATGAGACATGTGCTACTGTCGATGAAAGGCAAATCCTAAGGTCATTATTATTAAGACCTTTGCATCCCTTCATTTGCTTTAGTAGCAGTTTATCTTTTCAAGGCTTTTTTTTACAATGATGGAATAGATCTTCATACACATTTTTATTGGACAAACTCTAGAAAGAAAACAAATGTCAATGAATCGCATCAACAAAGAAAAAGTACATTAAATCCTCATGAATGTGACAGAAAGGGACCCAAAGCTGATTAACCCACCACAAATAACATTACCTCTACCTGTAACAGCCATGATTTAGTGCTTCTCTGATGTTCACAGTTTCCTGTTGTGTAATGTATGACTCTGGTATGCAGTGCTTACTGTATGTGTGGGCGATACCCCAATTAAATATCAAGTTATAACAGGACAAGAAGCACCAAAATATATACAAGTAATCTTTATGTGTCATCATTTATGAGGTAAATCTACAATTTATCCAGGGCACTAGTACCCAATAATGTAAAATGATCAGAGCTCCTCACATAAACTTGAAACCAGGCATTTCTACATTGTGTGTGTGAGTGTGTGAGACAAAGCTTGAACTTGAACCCAGCTATAGCAGAAAACAGCACAGCGTCTCTCCTCAGTACTGTGTGAAAGGCGGAAGCATCATTCAGTGGATGCTTAAACCAGGTTCCATCTTTTAAAAACCCATTAACAGCACAAACCGCAGTTCATAAATTAGACGCGGGACACATAAAATGGCAATTTTTTCGCTGCCGGAAAAAAAAAAGAATCCCATCCGGTAATGACAAAATCGATACATCATCCATTATCATGCAGCTGAAAAGGCATCAGTGGCTGCAGGATGTGACTAAAGAGGGGTAAGAGTCGCAGAAGTAGGCATTTATCAAACGTTATTGCTGCACCACACAGCACAAGAGTGAGCTGGTTTGGTAATTAATGGAGGCTGTGTTAGAGGCGCTGAATTAAGTATAAAAGGATGACAGGCATATCAGAGCAGGACTTACATTTATGTAATCGAAGGGGGATGTAAGTCGCTGATTAGTCGTACTGGTCTTAGTTACACTTCATACGGAATGTTGTAAATAAGATTCATTTATTAATGATTTATTTGACTTTTGTAGATTACATTACTGTAGTTCTATTAAGAAAATCAAGCCTGCATCTAGTTTCCAGATAGTTAGGCACTGGTATGAATGGCATCATTTCAGATAATGAATTAACATACGTACAACAGTCATTCTGTGTTGCTATTGTCTTTGCTGCTAACTATACATTTATCCAGCCCATTCCCACTCTCAGCATGTCAAATACAGCAGACTGGTCAGTGGTTGATGTCCTCTAGTGTCACTTCTTAAAGGTGCAATATGTAAGAAATGGCCACCATTTTACTGCTGCTAACTGTTGCCATTAGCCTGGTTAGCCGCGCAGCTAGCAGTCCTATCAGTCAGTGCCCACCACCTGAGGCCTGAGCTATAGCTACCATCGGACTATTGTATCTTGAGGTACAAAGTGGTACTCGACAGGAAGGGCCGGCGCAAGCTAGTTAGCATGCTAACTTCAGTAGATGTAGCTGCAGCACAAGTACATAGACGTCTTTGGCATTCTGTCAAAGCTGTTTTGAAATATCTTCACATTCTGTTGATGCTGTGTGTTCCTTTTTGAATGTTTTAAAGGTGCACTGTGTAGTTTTGGAAAATAAATTCAAACTCAGAAAGGTGACAGTTACAATTCTAATAAGGTAATCTCACAAAGTCAGAAATATTCATTGGATTTACAGTATTTTCACAACTAATCCTGTCCTTCACAATCTTCTGATTAAAATGTCCTTCTCAAAAAACTACATAGTGCACCATTAAAGTAAAATTCTTATATATAGCAGCTTTAAAGTGAGATGGAAACCCATGCAAGCCCCAAACTTAAAGGCTCTGAATCTGAACCCAGTGAGCTGCTGTGAGGCAATAGTGCTGACCACCATACTGCCGTTAGATGGGTCATACAGGAGACTATCTCTCAGCTTTATTTTCAAAGTGTAACTGGATGTTGCATATTATGTATTATTGATAACCTGATGCGATGTAGAGAGGAAGGAGGGGCTTGTGAGCGAACGCCTGCAGCAGCTTTAACTACACCAGCTCTCTGTCCCTGCACTCTCTCTCCTGACAGGAAGCGGAGGGAGGGGACGGCAGGTTAACAGGCAGGATGCAGTTTAGTCATTTTCGCTCGCAAGGGCGATGACATCCTCTCTCATCCCCCTCAAATCGCCTACTGACCATTATTATCCACTGCATGTCACCAGCTGGATTCGCAGCAACAGGACGGCCACATTTAGCATCCAAACCCGAGTGGTGGTTTATGTAACTGTGTGGACCAACCTGAGTAATCACACTGTGGAGTCATTAAACTGACAGAAGTGCGATGAAGAGCCCTCACACCAACCCTCCCCCCTGCTGGAAAACCATTAGCACCACAATCGCCACCTCCACTCCACGGGTCTGCCCACCATCCGATCCTCTAACCCACCCACCTGCCCACCCACCCCACACCTCCGTGCACTTTTGACCCCGCTGACGTCAGCTGTTTCCATGGCGGCCCAAATCTATTTTCACGGAATGTATTGATCCTCATCTTCTTCATCCTCTCGATCACAATCATTGCCACCATCCTCATCCTCCTCTCTTATTCCATATGTGGGCTTTAGAAGACACTCATCTCCTGCTGCTCTGGAGTGGCCACTTTATTATATGGGCTGATGTGAGAGCCTCTCTTGAACTGAGAAAATAATCACTGAAATCCGATGCTCGGGAGAGGCTTCAGAGCTCTTGATTAGGGAGGCTTCTCAGAGGTCACTGAAAAGGGTTGTCAAGTCCCTCGCTGGTCCAGTGTGTATAAGAGGAGTTGGAGGAGTCGTCCAAAATAAATGATCATTCTGAAAAGAGATGTCCACCCGAAACACATCAGGGATTGCAACAGTATATCAACAGATGAGCAAACATGTAGTTTACTGTGGAAAAACCTCCACAAAGTCAACTTTCTCTAGTTAGAAACTCGCCCACCCACAGCTCCCCCTTTTCTCCTCTATTTTCTTCTGGCATCCCGATGTCTATGTGAGGGCGCCAGTGTGGAGAGAGAAAACACTCGATATTTAGTAAGCAGTAGTTTAGACCGGTTGCGTACACAAGTGACTTATACCATTTTCAGGAGAGGGGGCTAGAAACAGGCTTATTAACTTGAAGCTCCTCTGGTAAGCATCGCTCGGTAATAGTAACTCATTACGTTACAAGATTACTGCCATAAAAAAGTAACTTGTTACGTTACTGCGTTATCTACTGGGAAAAGGCATTGGAGTATTTTAGAGTTTCCAAAAATGACGTTCAAACCCCTCTGCGACTCGTTGTGTATGTCCGTTGTGTTGTGTGCCAGACGGCGTGTAGTCAACTGTACATGTACCTTTGAATGTATTGACTCTACCGTCATTTTGTAGCCTTCTTTACGGCCCACAATCTAAATTTGAATCAGAAGAGAAAGATCTTCATTGACTGATTTTTCCAATACCCAAACCAACTAAATAAACAAACCTCTGACCATAAATGGTGAGCAACTAACTTTAGTACGGTATATTATTTTTTACATTGTGTGTTTGTATGTGTTTATATGTATTTCTGAGTTTGTATAATTACCTCATTCATATTGTAAATATCAAAATTCTGAGTTTGAATTTATTTTTCAAAACTACATAGAGCCCCTTTAAGCAACATAAGTAATGGGGAGTATTTTGAATGTGAATTTTTGCTGACATTGCTATCTGGGTTTGTTTTAGAGCTCACTGTGTGGTCCATATTGTATATGTATATGTATATATTTCTGTGTTCAGGGAAATATACATTTATACTAACTTACCCACAATTAGATGAGACGCTATTTAAAAGTACACTTACCTACACATCCAAAGTACACTAACAGATCGTATGTCATTTGCGTAATCTGTAAAAACATCACTAATTGAAGAGTGATTTACGTGCTGCCACTTTGTCACGACTAAAAACAGCTGGATGCAGTGACTTTCCAAGGTCCTGTCGTCACAGGGAGGTTACCAGGCAACCAGCAGAGATGCTGCACAGAAATACTGGGAGCATGGATAACCTGCTGTTTGACAGGAAATAGTTACAACACACGGCCCCCCTCTAAAAACCACACATTTTTTGTTTGTGTACAGACTATATGAGATACAAGATGTTGATCTCCTAACATTAAGCCGTATTCTCATTTTTGCAGAAAGTCAAACGTGAATAAGTATTCCTGATTAGTAATGAGTAAAATAACAAAATCATAGATTTAGATTTCTTGTCCCACAGGGAGATTTGTTTTCACAGCCAGTACAAGACATGACATGACAAGAGTCCTTTTTGATCTGATGGACACCTTCATGACTTGATCTCAGATTGAGACCAGACTGAAGCTGGCTGCAGGGTGAAGATGGCAGCCGGCAGATTCAGCTACCTCAGTAGCGATCAGTGAATAATGTTAGCGTTCATGTTGAAGCATACGGGGCATTGAAAAGGTCATTAGATCAGAAGATTGTTAAAAACTACAGATGGGTTACAAATTAAAATGTCTTAAGTGTCTTAAGGCCATCACGTGCTGCCAGAACAGCCTCAGTGCATCCTTGCATTGGTTCTACAAGTCTGTGGAACTCAGCTGAACTATATATTACTCCAAATGTTCCCTCAAAACCAAAATCAGCCATAGGTGTTCCGTTGGGTTGAGATCTGGTGATATTCTTACATTTTCCATACTTATCTAACCATTAAGTGAACCCTCCTGCCCTATGGGATGGGGGCTTTGCCATCCTGGAGGAGAATAGTTCCATCATATGATTGTCATAGGTGATCACTCAGAACAATTCTGCATGTATTTCCAGTGACCCTTCACTCAGGTGGGCCCAAACCATGCCAGCCAAATCAGCAGAACAGTTACTGGATCCCCTCACTGTCGGGGTCAAACAGTGCAGCTGTGTGAGAGCATCTGCATTTGTAATGTTTCTCCACACATGACTTTGATTTTGCCTTTGGTTTGTGATTCATGTTGAGCATTTACAAGTTGCTGTTTACCTGCATCAGTTATGATGGAGCAACATGTAACAATGTGAACACAAAGGTCCATGTTTTTAACTCCAGGGTGAGCCAGGCCGGCTATTTTCCTTTGATTTATGTGAAACTCGACTTTTAGTTTGTTCGATACTCCATGTACAAACATGTGAAAGGTATCGATCCTCTCATCTAACTTTCAGAAGACAGTGAATACACTTGTTACCCCGAGGCTGAATTATCAGGCTTTATTTTGCTTCAAATGCATCAATAATCCAGGATTTTCTGCTAAATTTGAAGCCCTTGTATAGATGAGTAATTTACACGCATCATCCAAATAGAGAAAAAAAGCACAAAGCTGTATTCATGTTGACCACCTCCGGCTCTGCAGATCTTTGTTGCCTTATCAAACAGCGTTGTATCTGTGTCAAGAGGATTGGGCCGCAGATTACTCTGTTGTTTTTCCAGTTCACACAGAGAACAATCGGTTCTCACTGAGGCATGGATATCAGTTTTAAACATAAACCTCAAATAAAAAGAGGCGCTGGGCACCGTCTGATGAATCACGCCACTCCGAGTCTTGGATTAAGGACGCGGTTGAAAATGTCGCCAAAGTGTTTCAGCAGAGGGAGGACACTCAGAGTTCCTGCTCCGCCATCCATGTGCCCCAAAATACACTCATCTATTAATAAAATACCAAATGGACAGCTTCCAAAACAACAACTCAACTGGTATTTTTACGCGGCTATGTAATTTTTGCATCCACCGTCTTTTGTCTTTTTATAGGCAGGATGTTATTAGCGTACTCCGCTGTGCATGTGCGCAGGCGAGCTCCACGCAGGAGACTTGTTTTGTTCATTTATTAATAATTTCATCTCTCAGCTGTGTTTTTCCACTGCCTCCCATAACTATGGCAACCAGCCACAAATTCTTGAGGAGACTGGGTCTAATGTAAGGAAGGAAGGAGGGAGGGAAGAAAAAAAAACTGTTTTCTAACAGCAGATATCCACTTGTGACTTTTGGCTTATGAAGGCAGTCTATCTTCCCAGTCAATGGAGAGCCTCTCATCTCCTTGAAAAAAAAAAACTTACAGACAATCTGCCCACAAGCAGACGTCAACCACATCTCACCACCTACCAGCTGCTTGTAATGCAGACACTGTGTGGGGTGCAGCGAGCAGCAGGCGAGCTCGGGAAGCTTAATTCACATCTCGGCTCGGCTTCCACTCACTATTACAATATCATCTCATCTCCCTACCATGTCGATTTTTCTTCGTGTGAGCGTCCCACATCCCCCGCTGGGCCGTTACAGGGTTACTGGGACTGCGTTCGTCTTTTCCAGCGGTGGTGGACACGTTTCACTTCATCGATGTGCATTCCTACATGCGTGTTCCTGGGTCCTGAGGGGGTCAGAGGTCAGAGGACCCCTTAGCCAGAGCCTCTGTGTGGAGTGACTGTTAACATCTCTTGTTGGAGAGCCGATCGGATGGCAACAAAGAGAGTCAAACCAACCACAAAGGGACACAACATAATTGAATCATGAAGCTGAATGAGAAAAAAAAAGACACACAATGAACACAAATAAACAGCAAATGGATTTTATTCAAAGCTCTTTACAATTCACCGACTCACACACATACATACTACCATGCAGGGTGCCGGACTGACCAGGTGGAACAATTTTGTGTTTAGTGTCTTACCCGAGGACACTCGGACGGCGGAGATCGTAACCCAGCCAGATGACTCCACCTCTACCTCCTGAGCCACAGCTGCCCAAAGAGATGTGACATGATTCCAAGAGAGACAAAAGGACTCCAGAGAGGGAGGGGAAGAAAACGGCTACAAAGAGACACAAAACGACCACAAAGAGACAGAAAACCAACAAAAAAGAATAGAATACTCTACAAGAGATAGAAAACAACCACAAAGCGACACAAAACACACAAAAAGAGACACAGAACAAACACAGAGACACAGAACAAACACAAAGAGACACAAAACAAACACAAAGGGACACAAAACAAACACAGAGACACAAAACAAACACAAAGGGACAAAAAAAGTCTATATGAAACAGAAAACAGCCACAAAGAGACACTAGATGAACACGAAGACACAAAGAGACTAAAAACAAACACAAAAAGACACAAAACAAACACGAATAGACACAAAATGACCACATAGACACAAAAAATTCCATTAAAAACAACATGACCTCACAATGACTACAGATGTGTCTTTGTGTCTCTGTCAGTCCCGGTGTCACGCTCCTATGAGGCAGAAGCTGGGGGTCTTTTACCTCGTCTCACAATCCGTCCATGCTTTGAGGGGTCTGGTAACATTCAGAGAGTGATGCACATCAGAGCCCTCTCAGGTAGCGGGGGGTCCGCTTGTTTGGAGGACGAGCTCCCGGTGGACCTCGTCTGTCGGCGCTCGCGCTCACATTTTAAAGCACACAAACATCCTCGGAGGACGAGCGCGGGGAGGCTCCCCGTGGGATCAGAACTCATACCTGAAGACAGAACAGCACCTCCCGTGGTTGCCATTTGTGCGTTTTCCAATCTTGGCGGGTGGCAACTGGTTGTCACTTCGAAACCCCGCATCACAAAAAGTCCTTGCACACCAGATTTGGAACGTGATGCTCGGTGATTCACTTGCACCAGGAAGAGCGAGACATGGAAATACGCTGCACTGAAATTATACATTATTCTCAAAGGTCATAGAAGAGTGGGTGGTGTGTGCAGCGGTGCAGGTTAGAGCGGTGCCGTATGACTCAGATATAATCATTGTTGTTGTTTTACTCTGGTTTCACTCACCCTCCACCTGCCTCATCAATATTCATCTGACGTTAAATATTTTACTATTTCTTTTCCAACAAATCTCTCTCTCTCTCTCTCTTCAGCTGGAGCGGCACAACAAATACCCAAATCCTTATCTTCTGCCCACGAGTCTGGCACCGTCTCATGAAAACAGTTTGCCCATTAGTCTTAGGTATTAAAAAGACAGGATGCTTTTTTCTTTTTTTTTCTCCTCCTCCTGCAGATCTGGAGCCTCTTGTGTTTACCTCATTATAAATGCTCGCGGTTTACATTATAACAGCTTTAAGCTTATTATCTCTGAGAGTTGGATAAAGGAGTTAAGATGCTCCTTTATGGCTCGGTGTGTCTGCGCTGTATGTATCCAAATTGAATCTCGTTCGTGCGCCGGTAAAACACGCGTTGATGAAACGGTTGAACATTATTAATATCAGCAAATAGCAACAATGTGGCGAGTACAGAACATCCCACACGGTAACCTTAATCTTTTAATCAGCTCATCCTTTTTATAAGCAAAAGTAGAAAATCGCACATTAAAATTTCATGGTCAGCATCTGTGCTCGGTTTCGTTCGCTGGCCCTTGCGTTCTCAATGATCCTCGTAGCGAAACGCCGGCAATGTTTGTGTCCATTTGTTGCCGAATGTTTGCGTCCATGTGTTTCCAGCGTGTTTTCACAGGCCGCATCTGTCCCAAAGTTGAGCAACGCTAGGCAAACGGTGATTCAACAGAGTAAACACACAGCGTGTGACTCGCGTGGTAACCAAAAATATGTTTGGAGAGCGTAGCGGAGCTGTATTATTTTTTTTCCCCTCTTCTCCCACCACCAACACCAGTCATTCAGCAGCCGGACAGCCGGGGGGATAAACAGTATCTGTGGCCAGAGGGCGTGAAGCAAAAAAGAAAGACACAACGAGTCAACTGGGTCACAAATACCAGCGGAAGAGTCCCGCATCTACGAAAACTGTGTTTGTTATGAGGCTTAATATAGATCCTGTCAGGCAGCCAGGAGTCAGAGAGCCAAGTGAGGTGATGCTGTATGTCGGTGCTGCATGTGCGGCTCATGGCAGGAATAGACGGAGAGAAAGAGCCGAGCAATAGACAGAGATACACTGGATAATGGATGATGTTTCCCCCGAAGCGTGCGCGATAACGTTGCCGGGTCCAAACAACCTGCATTATGAATGGTTCTGTTCTGTCTGGCTCGTTAATGTGAACGCCGTGACGCAATCTCAAAAGGGGCGGAAAACAAGAGACGAGATGATTCAGTCTGTGGGAGAGGAAAGGGGACGATGTTCACACGATGTTCATAATTGTGAATATGTGGTACCTGTTTTACAATGATGATGTTCTTCGTCTTCCATGAGCGGAGGTGTGTCTGCGCGACTGAGTCTGGCCTCGAGGCCCGCTCCTCTAATGTTCCCAGCGGGGAGCGTTCTGATGTCCAGTGGGTCTCTGCGGGGAGTCGGTGACTGACACCGCTCGCCCCGGGGCCGCTGCTAACCAAGCCATCGTGTTCTGCGCTCCCTCGGGCTACAGCTCCGTCTCTCAGTCATTTATCTTTTCACTGAGAGGAGACGAAGGCCAAGCATGAGTGTTATTTAGCACATGAAGGAAGAGCTGCCAGGTTAAATGGGATCAAGATATCAATAATTGCGTTCAGCGTGAGGGCGGGAAATGTGATGATATCATTATTGCGCGCTCAGATGAAAAATTGATAAATAATATTACAGACAATTACAAGCGTACATAATTATACCATGTCATCAATTCAATAGTATCCTGTTGGATGTTTTTTTTTTTCAATTTTATATGAAGGATTGCAATATACAGCCCAATCGCTAGGATCAAATACCATATTGATATCTGTACAAAGTTCACATAACATGTTTATTACTTGACTTTCACATAAAGAGGTAGAGGGGACGGTGGTAGTTGTTTTTTGATGAGGGACCACAGCGTTTAGACATTTGTAGGCATGACAGCACTGGATGTTTGATTATTACTCCATTACTTCCGTTATTTTCCCTGTCAGCTCTCGATAATAAGAACTGAGCATTCTGTGGAGTAATAATCATACATTTTCATCCTTGAGCTGCGGAAATCTACTGCACTCGGTAATCGACTCGTCAGGGCTTCCTCGCTGCTGGAGGAGACGAGTGAGTTGTGCTGTGTTTTCAATAGAAATCCGGCAAAGCTAGCAGATGTTTGATGCTTCGTACTGTGTGCTGGGACTGTACATGTACTGTTGCTGAAGTTTGGTGCTGTTCTCACCATTATTTGTGACTATAAGTGGCTTTTTGATGGCGGTTTCTAGTTGGAGGCATAAGCTGCAGTGTATTGTTATTGTGCAGTCTTTTCTGACGTTGCTAAAACTAGCTAAGCTAGCAGTCGGCAAACTTGATCTCTCGAGGGGGAGTGTTACTTGGTCTCACAGTGTGTTAGACCATGGAATAAACTTACACCGGAATATCCCTTTAAGTTTGAACTTATCTGGGTTTTGCAGAATGATACTTTGCAAAGACATATTCTGGGGATTGGGTTGTAATATTTGTGACCGAGTAGCAATAAACACATTTCCACATTATCCCTGATTCACTATTGGCTGACATTACATCGGGGACTGAGAGAGTCAGCTGTTCAGGTGTAAATTACGAGTTACTTTGCTGACTTTGCACTTTGTACTTTTGTACAGTTCAATTGAAAAATGTAAGTTTTCTTTTTTTCTGAGTTGAGCTGAGGGGCCTGTATGCTCCATTAGACAAAGGCTGCTTACAGTATAGACTATAGTTTGTTTATTTTTCATTTCTGTGTCACGCCAATATCTGGCCCATTTCACATTACAAGACAATACATTGTCTTCCTGGAATACATAGAGGAGCAAAATAATAAACAGGAGCACAGTTGATAGCTTAGCAGCTAATGACTTTTGCATTGCTTTAATTGATGATTCCAAATAAATTACACATTACATTACAAAACAGTACTAGAAGACATTGTATTTTATGTTTTATCTCATCAACGTCATTTTTGGAGTTATATTCTACATCTGAATTTAATGTCAAACAAGTTGGGACACACTGTGAGTGTCTCCGGATGTGCTGGAGTCAGGGTGGAGCCGCCAGCTACACCTCCTCACTGTAATCAGACCTCCTCACTGATTTTTAGTTTGTGCTGCCAGTTCCAGCCTTGTTATCAGCTTTTTGCTCTCTGTGTTTTTGCTCTGTTGCTGATTCCTGATTTCCCGTGTTCCTCTTTGTCCTGCTGCTTCTGACTTCGGCCCTGCTTCACCTCACCCCTGCAGTCACAATGGCCGCATTTACGGGAAACTGAGATGTCCATTTACACGGCAGGAGCTCGAGAAAGAGACAAAAACTTGATGGTAAAAATAACACCATTTTAAAACTTTAACACAACTTACCGGCTGGTAACTCGCTCCATACTTAATGTTGTTTTGTTCAACGGATTATTATTTGATGCAGCATGTTAATGACGCTGACTCTCGATGCTGAGTCATTCATCTGCCTCAAGGAATCGACTCCAGCGAAAGCTAATGTTAGCTTCAGTGCAGAGGGTTCATTTTAATTGTTTTAAATGTTTAATCACACACACACACACAAGTGGATCATGATTGATGGTTGTGTTCACTTAAATACGTCAGCCCTTAGAGTTTAATGGCTAATGGAGTCTTGGAGTTCGTGCAAGTTGCCCCCCTAGAATGAAGGACGCGTCAAGAGACTTTGCTGCTATCGAGTAGAAGTACAATGTATGCTTCATTATCCTGCATTAAACTTCCAAATTGCTTTGCCAGTTGTGATACTTTTGTGAATTCTAGTTGTATCTTATTTTTTTTTGAAGGAAATAAACCGAATTTCAGTAGCGTCTCACCAAACTTCAAGAGTTGTCTCGAGGCTAACAAGGACAGAACGTACCGTCTGATTCTGGTGCATCAGTGAATCTGGCGAGCCCCGAGACCCCCGAGTGTTATCTTCAGTATTATTCAGCAAACAGGGAGCAGTTCGGCAGGTACAGGTTGTAACGCTTCCATGTCAAGTGCAGAACAGAACAAGAGGCGGCAGAGCGTGAGTAAATGATCAGATGGATTTTGCAAATGTTACCTGAGTGTAAATGCCGCTTACATGCAGCCACATTCCCCTGATAGAATCCACGGGGAAGGAAACATTAATATATTGATGTGTCTATTGGCGCAGTTTTTATTCCGCATTATGTATCTAACCTTTTCAAAATACACACACACAGCAGTAGCTTAAATGTTTGTAGGGTTACAAACACCGAAAACATTTTTCGGATATGTAGCTTACAACATTGTGGATAAAACATGGAAAAAACTGTTAACTTCCCCTCGAAATGTGTTTGATTGCAGAGATTCGGAGGAGATACTGTTGCTGAGCACTTCATCCGTCTTTCTTTGTGGGCTCACACTTTTTAACTCTCCGTATCCGTGGCTGCTGCCAGATTCTGCCCTGAAGGCTTTCTGTATGCTGGAGAAGCACAGAGCTGCAGCATCTCACTGAGACGTTTGGCTGGAGGGAGTTTGGAGTCCTACTGTACGGTTTGCTGACAGGTAAACATGCTGGACTTCTGCCGGACGGAGCGATCGATGAGAATGAACAGCAGGTGGGACAGGTTTCCTTTTAGGCTTGTAGATTACACGCAGGTGTGTAATGAGGATGGGCATTATTTGCCAACTAGCTGTGGGAGAGCTTTATATCTGCCTTGTGGGTTTGTACATTTATTTTCCCCTGCTGTCATGGGAAATATCAGATGTCTCAGCATATGCTAATTTTGTAAAATTATCCAGTTTATGCTCCCTGTTGTTCACATGAACTGCGCACTTTCTGCAAGTATAGAAAACTGTATGAACTGCTAGTTCTACAGCCCATCCTGTAACCAGTTTTTGCTGCAAACCAGCGATACACTCACATTTATTTGTGTCACAGGCTACGCACTGCACCATATCGACATTTCTACAAAATGTGTTATATGATGCTCACATTAAATGTTTATGACCTGGCTTTCATATCAGGAGGGGAAACAGATGGAGGTAGGGTTAGGCCTGGAAGGCTGCCAAGCCAGTGACCGCAGTTCGAGACTGTGTTTCAAGATTTGTAAGTGTGACACCACAAGATACTTTTAAGGAGACGTCAGGGACCAAATCCAGCCTTTTTTGTGGCTAGAAAAAAACTTGATTTCGGGACATCTCCAGCTGTGTTTGCGGTGACCAAAGCAGGTATTTTAAAGGTGTTATTGATAACATTCAGCCACCAGCCCCCTTTTCCTTGCAGTCGCATCAAAACACCGCTGTTGTTCGAATCTTTTGCCCCCTCAAGTGGCTGCCAGTTTGTTGCAATACCAAATGTTGCTTAAGTGTTAGCTAACGTTCAAATTGCTGACGCTAACTACGCTAACGCTAGCCATGGTAACACTAGCTAGCTATGCTGAGGCAGTGCAGTGTGCTGGGTTCATGCTCCAGAGCTCAGCCAGTATTACATTTTTTCCCCCACAAACTAGCAACTACCAAGACTCTCGATGCTGATGAAAATTTGAAGTGATTAATTAACCATCATAATGTTTTAACGAAAAGAGATTTTAATTTTGCACCTTTCTACAAGCTCTGTAGATGTACAATACAATACAATAAATCTTTATTATCCACCATGGTGGAAATTTGCCTTCGGCTCACAGAATTTCATTAAAAACATACAGCAGTTGAGAATGCAGTTAAAACATAGAATAAGAAAGGAAAAAGACAATTAAGAGCAGTTCAAAGTTAGTGCATCACTTATGTTGAGTTGAGGAGGCGAGTAGCGTTGGGGATAAAAGATTTTTTAAAGGCTCCCTTAGCTAGTGGGACCCTGTAATGTCTCCCGGACTTCAGGAGCTCGAATTGGTTGGTTAGGGGGTGGGAGCGATGTATTTAAAAAAGAAAAAATGAAATGTCTACATAAAATGTTATCACAATGACCTTTAAGTCATCTTTTCCGAGCCCTAACCAAGTGGTCTTTGAGCGTTAACCTAACCAGACTATAAACACAGCGCTTTGACGACATGCAATCAAAAACGGAACCTAAAGAAATGTTAACATAGTGTCAACATATCTGTGGTTTGCAGAAACATACATGACCGACATTTACTCTGGAGACTGTGCCGAGTTCCACCGCATTAATTCTGCACACTACATTTTAAAGACAGATAATCTTTAACCCTTTTTTGTGCAATGAGATACATGGGGGAAAACCATTGTATAGTGTGTGTGTGTGCCTGTGTGTGTCCACCTGGCCTGGGAGACCCGTGGGATGTAATCTCCTTTCTTCATGCCCACACTCAGGCTCCATGTGCTCGGGATTAACAAGCCAATAAAGGTTTATTGACGGAATTGCGGCACACCACCTCAGCACGCCTGACTGCTTTTGGAAGATATGTATTTATAGACTGAAAATCCACCGCGAGCAGTCATTGTCGGTCGGGTGGTGGCAAAATGAAAGATGCTCGTTCCCTTAAAAATTCAATTTCTCTGATATCTATAGGAATACAATAAGGGATTGCCGCCTCTTTCTTCTCTCACTCTCGATGTGTGTGTGTGTCTAAGTGTGTGTGCGCGAGTAAGGATCAGCAGTCAAGCTATCTGAATCTCACCTCAAGGGGATGTGTTCGTGAAATTGGATTTAGCCTGTTATTTGATACATTATCTTCAGCCCTCACACTGATTCCACTTAGGGCCATATTGAATTTGTTTAAGTATGAAATATGTGTTGCGTGACAAGGTCAGCCCTTTGCTGAACAACCAGTGCAAGCTGAAATCTATCCAAAGCAATCACATATTTATGTGTTTTTCCATCTGTAACTGCTCTCTAATGAGACTCATTAGGCTCCATGGGATGCTGAAGATGAGAAGCAGACATGCAGCAAGTGGTGATAATCCAGCTCTGAGTGTAGGAATCATTATTGGATATCTTACAGTATCACTGCCAATAAAATCACCAATCACCCCTCCACGACGCGCATCCAATGTTCTCCCATCAGCGAGATGGTTGACAGCTCCAGACCAGATTCAGGGATGTTGGCGGTAGGGCTGAGGGATTGGTTTTCTGCCATCATTGGACGATGATGAGGATAAAGTGCTGATCCAGTCAGTCTTGGACCATGACACACAACTCACACGCCTCTGAAATATTCATGAGTAACGCTGGAAGTTGGTGCAGGTGAAAATTCCAGTTTTTTTTTCCCACAGGAGCATCATTAAATGGAGGAAGTGACAAAGGGCTGAGGGTGCGTTTCAGCGGAGCAGCAAAGTGTGAGGGTTGAGGGGGGTTTGCGGAGCAGGAAAACAAGCGCACAGCGCTCTCGGCGCAGATGAATGTCTTTTCTCTCAGGAATTGCTGGTAATTAAGAGCAGAGAAACTGTCCTGCTCTGAGGTCAGCTCCTCTGCTCCCTGTTTTCCTCGAACCAATGAACCCCCCTCTCCTCTCTGCTCCGCTTCTTAATAATTGCATCCCCAAGCTCGCTGTGTATGGAAGGATAATTTTCTTTAATATCGTCACTGTTAAACCTTTGAATCTCAGACAATGTTTAATTTGTCATCATTAGTCTCAAATTGTTAATAGACTCCTTGAGAATATATACATTTGGCTGTCCTCTTTCATAATTTATAACACGCTTTAAATAAAAAAAAAAATAAAAAAAGAATCCACGCAGCGTTTCTTCTGAGGAACAAAATGATAATCAGATTTTAAACGGGTGAAGTGACGGTCATGCGTTAGAGGGAAGGCACTGCATTTTAAAGTGACATTCATATTCCCCCATCCCCCAACACCCACCCACCCACTGCCACCAGCTCCGACACACACACACACACACACACACACACACACACACACACACTACTACCCTCTTCCTCTTCTCTTCATGCCGCTGCTGCTCTCTCTGTGTTCTCTCATCTTCTCTACGACGCGCAGCATAAACGGAGAGACCAGTTTGAAAAAAGAAAATGTGACACAGTTCAAACACGTTTTATTAAAGGAGCACCAGATGGCTTTGACAGAAGCTAAACTCTCTTCGCTGCTCAAGTCTGCTGGAAGTAGTTTGCAAAGTTTTTTTGGGGGGGGCTGATCCACCCCGCACACACACACACACACACACACACACACACGCAGACAGAAACTGACTGTCAATTTGTCTGCTAATTGTCCTCGCTGCTATCTCGCTGTGTTCTGTGTGAGCAGCACACAACATTATTAACATAGTATGGAAATTCACGAAGTGGAAACTCGCTGCTGATCTTTGACCTTTTTTCCCTCTAGGCTCTCCTGAGTCACTTTTGCCACTCTCACCATTAAATGTAATCCTCTTTTTTTTTATATATATATATATCTGTCGGAACACATTACAGGAACATTCATTGCAGGTACAGAGATATAAAGAGGAACACATCAAAGTCAAGGTTGAGAGCATTATGCAACCAGGCTGCCTAGTCGCGGCGGCGACAGCCTATCAAGATGCCGGATCCTATTCTCCAGGTTGCCATGGTTGCACCAGTAAAAAGTTGTGTCATCCAATCTGGGATCATTGAATGTAATTGTTGACGAATCAAATCTAATGCTGGGATGTAAAAAGATTAAGTGTGTGATTTGTTTTGGCACGTCACAAGAAAGTGTCTCTTGGTGACGCAAAGACGTGCGTTTCACATTTCTGCATGTGAGGTCAGTAAACAATGAATGATGGGAAGAGAGAAACAGAGGCGGGGTGCCTTTTATTTTGAAATATCATAAGCAACACTCTGACACCTTAGATTCGTATAAGACTGTATGTGAGGGATAAACTCTTCGTGACCCGTATGTTTTTGCTTAGATTTACCCTCAGCCTGATAAATAATTTGCTACAAAAATATAGGATGTTGTAAAAATGTCACTACATTCATTATGCATGCTACTATCTTCCATCTGACAGGCTCAACTGACTCCATCACTTATCGTCATATCTCTCTGTGCTCATTCATCTCAGAGAACTGTCATTCACTCTGATTCCTCCTGATCTATTGTGACACTTCCTGGCAGCACACCAGTCGCCCTACCTTGATATGAACGCTCCGTACGCCGGGTGCAATTGGATTCTGATTCACAAAGACATAATTGCCCTCCACCTGAATAAACCCCCTTTCATTGTGCAAAACCGAAGTCCAAATTGCACAAACAGACAGAGTTGCTCGCACCAGTCTATGACTTATTGAGTAGGTGGCTTTTTATTCCCCCCACTTTTGATCGCTTTGAGGGAGCTTATCAAATAACGTTGTCATGGAAACCATCTGTCTGTGAACCACCTCTGTTGGTGAGGCGGCTGTGATTCAAAAGTACTTCACAGAAGGGCAAATCAAATCAGATTATCTAACTAGAAATGTATTAATGACCTCAGGTATGAGAGCCGAAGTGTCAAACAGCAGACCTCCTGCATACAGAAGCAGTGTGTACCAAATGCAGGTGTTATAAGAGGTTTCACTGTGTCAAGTGTGACTTACCTAACTTCTTAAAGCAGGGTTAAGCATTTTGTGAAGGGTCCCTCCTTATTTTGCCAGGAGCTGGGGACTAACGAATAAACTGTAATCATCTTTGTGTGATTGCCAGTGTGATAACGTTTCAAATTTTGATCTTTAAAGAACACCATCCTCACCAAATTTTTTTCATAAGCGTAATTTTCACAACTACGTGAATGTAAGATATAGAGTTGAGTTGATATTTGGTGCTAGGCTTCGATTTTGTCACTCCCCGGAAGGTAGCATCAAGCTCAGCACAGCAATGAGTGGGGAGCGACAATAACCACTTTCCCCTTAGAGCAACAGGTTGATACTGGGGTGAATTTGGGGCTTTTGAATTGCTATCCAAACAGGATGTCAGCAGTGTCAGCGGGGCTTTCAGGTGAATGGTGTGTCAGAAGAAGAGTGAGCGGCACGCTAATAACTTTTTGTACACTGCCTCAATCAAAAGGGTCAGCTGGATATACAGCTCTGGAAAAAATTAAGAGACCACTGCAAAATTATCAGTTTCTCTGATGTTACTATTTATAGGTGTGTGTTTGAGTAAAATGAGTAAAATGAATAGTTTTGTTTTATTCTATTAACTACTGACAACATTTCTCCCAAATTCCAAATAAAAATATTGTCATTTATTTGCAGAAAATTGCAGTGTTCAGACCTCAAATAAAGAAACAATGAAAACAAGTTCATATTAATTTCTAAATAACACAATACTATTGTTGTAACTTAGGAAGAGTTCAGCCATCAGTATTTGGTGGATTGTCAGTCACAGCTTTCATGTGTCTTGGCATGCTCTCCACCAGTCTTTCACATTGCTGTTGAGTGACTTTATGCTACTCTTGGCGCAAAAATTCAAGCAGCTCTGCTTTGTTTGATGGCTTGTGACCATCCATCTTCCTCTTAATCACATTCCAGAGGTTTTCAATGGGGTTCAGGCCTGGAGATTGGATTGGCCATGACAGGGTGTAGATCTGGTGGTCCTTCATCCACACCTTGATTGACTTAGCTGTGTGGCATGGAGCATTGTCCTGCTGGAAAAAACAATCCTCAGAGTTGGGGAACATTGTCAGAACAGAAGGAAACAAGTTTTCTTCCAGGATAACCTTGTAGGTGGCTTTATTCATGCGTCCTTCACAAAGATGAATCTGCCCGATTTCAGCCTTGCTGAAGCACCCCCAGATCATCACCAATCCCCCACCAAATTTTACCATGGGTGCAAGACACTGT
This sequence comes from Lagodon rhomboides, assembly GCA_039737535.1. Lineage (NCBI taxonomy): Eukaryota > Metazoa > Chordata > Actinopteri > Spariformes > Sparidae > Lagodon > Lagodon rhomboides. The sequence goes on along the minus strand of CM077785.1, from coordinate 9,431,422 downwards.
GGCTTGTAGGCCTCTCCAGGTCTCCGTCTAACCATTAGACGACCAGGTGTTGGGCAAAGCTGAAAATTGGACTCATCAGAGAAGATGACCTTACTCCAGTCCTCTATGGTCCAATCCTTATGGTCCTTTGCAAACCTCAGCCTGGCTCTTCTTTGCTTCTTATTGATGAAGGGCTTTTTTCTAGCTTTACACTACTTGAGCCCTGCCTCTAGGAGCCTGTTTCGAACCGTTCTCACCGTGCACTTCACCCCAGCTGCCATTCTTTTTGTAGGTCACTTGATGTCATCCTACGGTTGCTGAGTGACAATCGAATGAGTTGACGGTCATCCCGGTCGTGGTCTCTTAATTTTTTCCAGAGCTGTATGTTTCGGTGAGATAGAAAATACATGACAGATGATCAGACGAACCATGTGTTTATCACCGTCTGTCATACGCTAACTTGAACAAATCAGATCCACAGTAGGAGATTGCTACCAGGTACTAGACTTGTAGTTCTCGAGACTGGTCTCGGTCTCAAGACCGGTCTCAAGACCACTTTTCCGTGGTCTTGGTCTTGTCACGGCCTCGACAGTCTTTGGTCTTGGTCTTGGTCTTGGTCTTGATACTCTCTGGTCTTGGTAGTGTCTTGGTCTTGGTTTAGGCGGTCTTGACTACAAGTCTACCAGGTACCTTGCGAGGCAGCTAAATCAGTACAATTATAAACTGCTGGTTGCTGAAACTTGTTGGTAAATCAAACTCTTAAGGTAAGGTGAGGGAAAAGAAAGGTAAACCAACTTTAGTTAGTCAGTTGGCGCTGTGGGGGTCCTAAAAAAATGCACGGTCATCCATCAAAATGTTAAACTTAGCTCAACTATTGCCGCAATGCAACGTCTTCAAACTCATGGATCTGTTACTCGAACTACACCTAATGGACTGTATTCCATGTCTCAAGGTACCTGAACCAACACACTGCCACCAACACAAGGCTGATTTAAGCCTGAACGCCTGCTACTGCACTCAGAAGAACACGATCCCTCGCTGGCTTCCTAAACTCTGCCAATTGTGCTATTTGGAACACAAAAACCAAGCTGGAGCTAGCGTTGCCAAGAATCAAACGTGGTAGGTGGGTGCTTTGTTCCTGTACCACCCAGATGCCCCTTAGCTCTACCTTCTGCTGTGAAAATGATGTCTCCTATTGATGGAAGAAGCTGTGATGCCAGGAAGTAGCAGCTACACATGTGCTTCTCTGCCCTGAGCAGTACTTTAGCAGCATGGCAGGGAGAAGCAGCCATTACCACATGGCTGACCTGTTCTTCGCCTTAGGTCATGCAGATGGTCACCTTCCAGCAAGAGGCACCACTTCCTTCACACAACCTAGCCCTCCCATTTACAGTTCCACACCACTCCACGATCACATATCTGCAAATTCATTCTGGCGTAGGAGGATGTGGATACTGAAAGAAGATTTGATTGAGAAAGTTGAATACATGGCGTTCACAGAGGGCATTCATTATGTTCAGCTCTGATTTCCAGAGCTTTTAAATGGAAAATTGGGGCCCATTAATCAATATTGCTTTAGTTTGCCAATGATCTTACTGAGGCATAAGATGTGAAGCAGCAATTTCAGCCTTTCTATTGACAGTTGCAGCCTGGAAACAGTTACAGCAGCAGTTGATTGTGTCCAAAGCCTTAGGTCAGTGAGTGAAAGGCAACATAATGTAGCGCAACACAAGTGAGCATCTTTTGGTGCAAAAGTGACGCCTCTGATTTTGGCACAGGAGGACTTTGTCGTCTTACTTCCGTGCACACGACAGGATAACAACAATGTTGGCTTCTTTCCGATCCTGTTGTATGATCTCAGTCTGACAGATGGAGCTGAAGAGTCTGGCACGAGACACTGCTGGTGACTTTACAGGAGCTCAGCAGAATTGCAGCGGACAGTTCGGAATATAGACGTGATTCCTTTAGCCCTCGTCTCTTTTCAATTAGGTAATAGGACGGAAGCTTGTGTAATGATTGACACAGATTTGAAGCAGTTATCATGGGCTGTCAACATTAGGACATGGTGGGCGTCCTGTACTGTACCACTTTCTAACTGACACGTGTTTTTTTAACCTAAAAAAAACAACTACTCTAACGCATTAACAGTCAGAGTGTAACAGGATTCTCCATGGGAAGTCTTTTTATCACTAATTTGTCTTGATCACTAGCAAGTGTTGGAAACAATGAAGGGAAACTGCTCTGAAATGTAATCCCTGTCACGTTTAATGTGAGCTGAAGCAACCCTCAGTTCCCCCCACTCTCTCTCTCTCTCTCTCTCTCTCTCTCTCTCTCTCTCACACACACAGTTACAGAAATGCACATACATCATGACAATGTCCTTGAAGCACAATAATCAGTAAATGACGAAACCAAGTGAATTACCATATCCCTCACTACAGTCTGTTTGACCCTACCTTTTCATACTACATGGCGTCTGCATGTTTTTACTGTATGCTTGTCACAGGTTGTCACATCTAACCACATCACTGCCGTGAGGGTGAACTGCCTCCGCTGGGAGCCTGAGGTCTGTTTGCAGGTGAATGCCAGCAACGACACTGTCGCAGTGTCCTTGTCCGTGCAAACCTGGCCCCAGTTGAAGGTTTGCTTCTTCCCATGTCGTGCCAGACAGCCCGTCTGCCACGGCTTGCATAAGTGGACCTCAGCGCACATGTGTACGAAGTACGAACTGTGTCCCGAGCTGGAGTGATACTGAAATGATGCTTCTCTGGAGATACACATAAAAGCCTCAGAGGAGATAAGCAGAAAAGAGGTGCTAGTGGTGGCTGTAGGTTGCAGAGTATTACAGAGAAGTAGGAGTGCACATCTCCAACATACTCAGGACACATCATGTTGCTGGATTGAACCAAACTAACTATATACAGGTATAAAAGAAACTGCCATGTCAACATGGTCTTATAGTTCCAGCCTAAATGTTTTGCTTTGCTACATGAAAGTCATATCCATTACTGATTATTTATTCTTTACAGTGAAAGGAAAGTCTGTGATTGTTTCCCTTGTTGCACTTGTTGTGCTCGGTTGTACCCGCTCGGCCCATAGAATTTACACTGTCAGGTAAAGGATTTTAAATCGCTTTCCAGTTTTACAAACTTAAAACCCCCATGGATCAAAAATTCATAACAGAAAGAGTCTTTATTTCTATTGCTTGCAATAGGAGGTGTCCTGTCAATAGTTTTACAGACATCTCTTTTATCATGCTGCTCTACGGGGAAAATTTATTTTGGGCCGAGGGGGATCTTTTTCACTGCCACTGGGCAAAATTTGAAGCTAGGCTGAGCGGCGCTATGGCATGCAGGTCTAAATATTTTAATGACCGCACTTTGTCAGTGAGCTTCAGAGGTACTGGAAGGTGTATGTTCATAATAATAATAATAATAATAATGATAATAATGATAATAATAATAATAATGATAATAATAATAATAATTATTATTATTATCAATAATAATAATAATAATAATTAATTTACCAAAATGTATTTTACCTACGTACATATCAAGTCTTTATGCTAAGCTAAGCTAACTGTCTTCTTGCTGTAGCTTATTACGTTTATATAATATTTATTGTACAGACATTAAATTGTCAATCTTATCGTTTAAGAAGAACTCCTTGAAGTATTACATATTTGACACTGATGACATGTTATTAACACAGCTGAACAATTTTCATCTGGCTCACACCCTTTCCCTCTGTTACAGAAGTAAATCTGCCGAGCTTCATCACAACACTGACCATCTGTATTCATTCACATAATCTAAACTAAGCCCTCAAAGCCTTTGACAAAAAAATGAGCTTACCCTGTTATTTCAGGAGAAGCAGAAATAGCACAGAGAATCTTGGCATGTACTGGTATACAGTACCTGCCGTAAATAAACAGACATGAGGACAGTTGAATGTTGGACGGCTCTTTCGCTTGGCTGTTTGCCTGCATTGAAAAAAATCCTTTGAGCTCCGGCGCTCAAATGTCCAACACAAACACATTCACCTGCTGGAGGGTAATCAGCTTTATGAGAGAGGAGGGACGGTTGGTGTTACTCTCTTTGATGAGCTTTTCATCCGAGCATATCAAAACTCCATCAAATGTCGCAATCTCACATCGAATTTCTACACATTCATCATTAAAGTTGAAGCCTCTTCGCTGCTGAGGAAACATCAGATATACCGACACTCTGGGATTTGTTCCGCGTTCGGAGACATTAAGAGTTGGCATGTCTAATTCACTGGAAGGATTAAAAACATGACACAAGTCCTCCGTTTTCTATTTTTACATTTTACCACCAGTTGCAACAGACAACTAATCTCCGTCTCGCAGTGTGTTTGCTGTAAATGTACAGCAGGGGAAACATGTTTCACACACATCAGGAGATCAACCAGTTCTCACATCGTTCCTTTTCGCCACCAAAATTGTTCAAAAGCACTCTCCCCTGATGTATTTGAAACCAGATCCTACATATTCCTATCTCCAGCCTCTCGGTTGTTCTAATTTTAATTTCAATTTCACCATTGGCTGTGATGCAGGATGCTAAAATAAATCCCGCTAAGGGGAAAGTGGATGGATGCACAGGCTGTAAAAGAGGCCTCTGAGTGCTGTGATGGGCTGTGATGGGGAAACATTCATCACTCCCCTGGATAGATGTGACTCGCAGTAACAACGCCCGTGTCATGGAATCACAGAAGTGTACACTGTCTTTTTTTTCTCACTGGAATGATGACACCAGTGTACAGTACGCCGGTGGTAGAGAGGGAGATAAAAGAAAAAGAAGACAGTTATCGGTGAGAATGAAATCTCGTAACACGCCAAAACAAAGAGCTGAGAGGTAGTGATCGGTTGTGTGTGCAAAAAAGAGTCGCACATCTAAATTTACTCATTAAAAAACATTCTTGTACCCTCTACCATCACCCATGTTTTAGAAAAAAGCTGTGCATGTATCTGCGGTTAAACAGGAAGCCATCCGCAGCACGCACATACCATTACTACATGATATAGAATAATCCTTGCATTGCCGCTGAAGCCTGCGGCTCTGACCTTTAAAAGTGACAGTGAAGTGACAGCAGCACCACCTCTGTCTGTGCCCTTCATCATTTCACATCTCAGAAGGGCTCCTGTTGAAACGCTGGTTTCGGGAGACGCTGTCGTGCAGTTTGGTTTCTGCCAGGGGAGCCCTCCGTTCATCGAGGGTCACCAAGAGAGGAAGGACACATCATAATGATTAAATCAGACATAGTATACTGGCACGTTTCACTCGGTGAGAAACTAAAACATGTCGACCTTTGCTTCACTCTGACAGGCTGGGGTTTTGTTCTGGCGAGCAGCGTTGCGAGACGTATACGGATCTTTTAGCGACACTACAGTGTAAAAAAATAAAAACCCTGTTACAAACAAAGTTAACAAAGGAACCCTTATTCACGGCCAATTAACAGAATCATTTAGATTAAGCGATTAGATTTAGCGTTGCATCAGAGTGCACATCACTTTAATGTTGCAGCTGGAAAAACGAGGGCTAATTCTAATCACTTCATACACTGCTGGGTAGCTTCAACTACTATAATGTGTCATAATTTGTCAAGCAACTTATATTTTGTATTAATAATCGAAATGTACAAAGTAACTAGGGACAAAAATCAATATCATTCAATGGAATAATTAAAATCATATAAAATATTATCAAGCAACAAGCTCTGCCGGGGTACGAGGACACCACTGATTGAATTGGCCGATGATCATTTTGGACAGCCTCTCGTACCATAGCAAAGTTTTTGTACCACCATACTGGGTGGAGGGGACTTTTTTTTGTGCAAAATTGTACCATTTCGAAATTGCAGCAATCAATAACGAGATGAAACCACGAAACTCATTTTGAGCACACAGTCTGTCATTATTCCTCTGCTCCTGCCAAAGAACAAACTGACGTCTCATACTTTACCATCAAAGTAAAGTAGTTTGCTGCCAAGACTAATTTTATAAGTAGATTTCTGAGTATCTAAATTATCTTCCTCATGCTGTCTTAAACTTTAATGTCCATTCATTTTAAATCTGTCTCGTTCTGATGACCATTCTGTTGGCAACCATTTGATGTCTTTGTCAAATGTCAGTCTTGTTGTTTCCAGCCGGGGCAGCTTGTGCCATGGGTGGTGCAGTTTGCGGGGCAATTCTAGTGACATCGCAATCAAAACTGATTCTTTCTTTTGAAACAGGGTAATCTAAGAGCGTGATGTGTGTTTGAATGTCTATGTAAGATCTATTTATTATATATTTTGGCATAGTCCGCATAGTCTTTTGCCTCTCAATCCAGGGACAAGGCTTAAATTAGAGCCAAGAGGGAACTTCTCATGCCTTCAATATCATAAACGTTGTCTTAACTTTAAATAATGCTACATTGGTCAAACATTTTTTATTTGGAATGGTGATACACTATAATTTTGTCATTGATATCCTACAATAAAGGCTTTAAAATTACAGGTCAGTTTCCGCCAGGAACGGACATTTTTACTAGTTCCGGCAAAGCATTGTTTTTGTGTTTTTTGTAGTAATTGCCCCCATATGCTGTTACAGTCACCCCTGCACATAGGGGCTGATATAACATTGACTTCTAGTGTTTCATCAAATCTCATGAATCTAACTGTGCTTTTAGACACATCTGATGATGTTGACAAGTAGAACTCAGAAACAAAAAATGTTTTACAGCTCAAGAGGTTTTAGGAGTAATGATCAAAACCAAAAATTGTTCCAATTGCCCCTTGTCTCCCCTGGAGGTTTGAAGTAGCCAGTGAAAACACTCATGTACAAAACATTTTGAGTACCTAAAAATTGTACTGAACAACTGAAACTACTTTATGTTTTATTCCACCACTGCTGGTGAGCACGACGTGCTATCTAGCTGGTGACTGATTATAAAATCATCTTTCCCCCATCATATCCTCAATATGTTCACAAACACAGAAAAATAACCCCTCTGATCACGCGTTGCTATGGCAACTCCAGCTTGAGCACTGTGATGCTACAAGGCCATGGATGTCGTTGTGATATGAGGCGTTTGCAGTGAAACAGCACAGTCTGTCTGTGACCAAAAGTACTGGGTGCCCGATTAAAAAAAAGCATTGTGAGGATTGATAGGGAGAGAAAAAACAACAAAGAAACTTTTGAGGTAAAAAGTACACCGCAGATATAACCCATGTGATGTGAGGACTGCACTGAGTCTGCATTTATCAGACTAGTGAATAGAGACACTCTGTGGCTGGACTGAGAAAGAGATAAAACACGCATTACAGCCAACCCCGACGCGAAGAACGTGTTATAATTCTGAAGCTGCTTGTCATAAATAGCTCCATCCTCGCTGTTTGCCCATGTCTCAGACCATGTGCCACAGAGAGTGCACCCCATTCACGAGGAACCGCAGAAGATGAAGTGATCAGTAAACACACAGGTTCTCTAAGGCACATGCGAGACTTCTGCACGACGAGGAGCTGTGGGCCGGCCCTGAAGAACATGACATCCTGGTGACAGATCCCCAGCTGTCTCTCCGGTCCCAAGGTTGAGAAATGACAGCTGAGTCTACATTCTGCAATAACCACTGACTGCCTCATTACATCACTGATATGGTCGTGACAGGAGACAAAGTGACTGGCTGTAGGTGCTGAACGTATCAGACGTCGCTCTGTGCAAGCTTTTCAACTCTTACCAAACACTTGCATTGCCAATCTTGCCTTCTTTTCACACTTTTTACAATCCTGCCAATCTGCTGCGTGATCAGGCTTGTCTCGTGGACGGGCATTATTGAGGGGTACATGTGCTGCTTTATTTGTAGCAGCTTAATATGACACGATCCCATCAGATACTCCTTTTGTTGTCTGACTGAGTACAGACTGTTTAGATTTATGCAAACAAACAACGTTTCAGGACAACCGTATCGTTTCAGACAGGTGAACAACTTTAATAGAGTGTGCTCAGTAACCCCCTAAAGTCCAACTGAACACCCCTCGTCTCAACCCCCAAAACACTAAAGGCTAACCTGGCTCTAACAAAGAGTTAAAAACAGTCTCTAAAGCTCACTAATCAACTTATGTGTCTTTTGTTCGATTATACAAAAAAAAACTAATTGTAAACATCGACCAAGTTTTAACAGAGCTAAGCTAGCTGTTCCCCATGTTTCCAGTATAAGCTAAGCTAATCGTCTCCTGGCTATAGATAATGGGCACACATGAGTGGTAGCCTAGCGATCTTGTTACTTTCAGCAAGAAGCCTAAAATTCCTTTAAACTCCTTAGACGAAGGATAAAGGACCTGCACCAACTTGATCCTATGCGCTAAGCTAACCGTCTCCTGATGCTAGCTAACTGTCAAACATTACAGTGGTAAGCTATCGTTCTTTTCTTCCATAAAAGTGAAAAAAGTGAAGTGAATTTCTTAACTAAGCCCCATCCCTTAGAAATGAGTGATCCTGCTGCGTTGTGATGCTCGTCCATCACTCCATCATAAGAGTGGCCAGGCCTGGCGAGCACATCGTGAACAGCTGAAGAAGCATGAACCCAGTTGGCAGGAGTTGTAAATGGCCAGTATGGAAGCTTGGCTCCTCTCAGTGGTTGCAGATGGCACCCAGCGACACCGGGGTCAACGTTCTGTCTGTGCCCCGCCAAAAATACTCGTCCTGGGTAGGAGGAACCATCTTCACCTGCCCCAGCAGATCTCCGCACATGTGGGTGAGGAGGCAGCCGTGTTCGGAGGAGGAATCCAGTTCTGTTTGCGGGAGGTGATAGAACAGAGATAGCATATACATTAGTGCTAATTTATGCTTGGCAGGGACACAATTTGAGAATGAAGAATTAGCATCCGATAACGCATTCAGACGTGTCATTAGAAAACCTCGCCATGTGATTCCAGCTTGTCTGGTAACCACTGAATTGCTTTTGACCTTTGTTTCCATCGTTCTGAGCATATGTGGGGCATCATACAGTATCCGTCACATCGAGTGAAAACCATCTGCTCTCTGAGTGTCCAATGTCTCGATCCACTGTTTCCCGGTCCTGGTTTTATGTATATGTTTCCCTTCATGCTTCATTGGTAATATGTGTGGACATGCGGCCCCTTGAGGGTTTGGACAAGGCGCAGAATGTTCGAGCATGTTTTCATCTCCGGATACAATCAGATGTCAGCTGCAGATGTATGCAGAGCTTCACCCCAATTACATCAAAAGCCTACATTCTCACGTACCACTTCCAACTGAGCCGAGCCGATTTTGGTTTTTACCTGTTTTGAGATATCTTTCTCTGAGACCTCTTCAGCCCCAGCCCTGTTGATGTCACTGAACTACAACCCTGATTTGTAAAAAAAAAAAAAAAAGTCAGGATGCTGCGTAAAATAAATCCAATCCTTGCTTGTGAACGACTGAACGGTATGCGATATACAAATTTTCTGTGAACAAACTGTCAAAGAAAGGCTGGATAATCTGACAGATGAAGAAACAGTTCTGCAAACACTTACATTCCTGCATTTCAATCAGGAGAGACGTGATTTCGAGCGAACAATAAAGGTTTTATTGCCATGTGCACAATAAGAGAATGTAAAAGTCTTTGGCGGTGAGACTGCATCGTGATGTCTTCATATTTGTGGAGGTGGTGAAGCTGTGTATAGTGTGCAGTCTAGACACTGGTGGTGGTGGTGAAGACAGAATTCTGAGGATCTGATGGTAAGGGGGTGGGGGTGGGGTTGATTCTGGTGAGTTCGACCTGGCCACTGGATATGAAGGACATTCATTCACACGATTTTCCCCAGAAAAGACAGCTGACAGCAGCCAAGAGGAGATGGATTCAAAGTCTGACTGCAGTAACATAATAGGATGATACTGTTCTCGGTAAAATCGTGTTGGTTAAGTGAAGAGAGAGGAAACGCATCGCATGTGGTTAGCTGATTAGAGGAGATGAGAGAGAGAGGTGAATGGCAGAGGTTGTCGTCTTGATTGAACTCACGCTAAGCTTCATTTATCTGAAGCTCGACAACAGATCAACGTGAGTAAGCAAGCAATGGCTCGCTGCATGTGTTAAGGATATAAAAAAAACAAGTTGCTATTCATGAACATTCTCTCTGTTTCGGTGAATGAAGATTAATTTAAGATCCGCTCAAACGTAGCGTGATGTTGCTCCACTTTACGAACATGTCTGTCTGATTCCTGTGCCAACTCTACAGATACGTCTATAGTTATTTCAGTGTTTTACCATCTGTAACTTTGTTTGCTTTGTATATTCTGTTAAAAGTTGACTGTTCATTTTTGTATATAGTGTTTTGAAAATGTTCCATCAAGGTTAGCTTGTCAGCTAGCTTTGCTGCCTTCCTTAAAAGCTCTGCATACACACAACAGTAATACCACTCATCCCTCTCTCTGATTTATTATTTAAATCCTTTATCCAGTAATGAGGTTGGATCTCTCACAAGACAGTGTAGGCTACGTCTGTCAATTTCATTTTTGGCCACTCCTTTAAGAACTGAGTGTAAAAAAGCTCAACAGACCTTACGTTACGTGTGGGTAGCTAACCTCGCTAAGACTAATCTGTCTATCTACAGTATACGTCTATAGTTCCCTTGATGGTTTTTCATCTGTAACTTAGTTAAAATATTTCACTCATCCTGGAATGAGGTCGGAGCTTTAGCGTTCCCTTTCACAAGAGTCATAGCACCCTGATGTTAGCGCGTGGCTAGCTAACATCGCTAACGGTTACCTATCGGAACGATCAAAAATGTTGAAAAAAACTGCTTAATTGTCTGTTTAATTGTCAAACAAACATTTATATGCATATTGTATTTAAATATGCCGTAAGCGTTGCTGTCGTTTTTCTCCCGTCACTGGCAAAATGACTTGTTTCATTGTCATAATTTGAGCCATTTGGTCCAATGGAAGCTAGCCGGCTCGGTCGATGGAAGTGTCCAGTGCACTCGCTCTATGAGCCCCTCAACACGGAAGATCCGAAAGTCAGAGCGCCACTGAGCAGCTGTCATAGGAATGGACGGGGCTCTGCCTCCAACACTTTATCCAGATGTAATGGTAGGTCTTGCTCTCTGCGTGTTGCCCCAGCAGCCAGGATCGCCTCTTTACGCAGTTCTCTGTCCCGATTGGCTAAAGTGGGCAGGGATCCCAGAAATATCTTTTCTCTTTTACTGCATGAACACTGACGGTGATTGCCGCTGGAACACAGGGCTATTTAACACTCAAGAAATAACACTCAGAGTGGCTTTAAGTCACAATATTAAAACTGCCAGGAAACACACTATTAATGTGTCCATCACCTGACACAGGCCACAATAGAGTGAGTCTATATAATTACAGGCAGGCTAATGACGTACAGGTGAATATGAAACGAGGTACCTTCTGTTAGGTTAGTTAATGTTTAATGTTCAACTCATTTAGCCTTGATTGACATTTTAACATTCACATTAGTGTTAGCGGCGGATGAGCTGCACAGGTTAAAATGGTGGTGGAGTGAGAGGGAGCGGTGCGCGCTGCTGGATCAGATGGAGCCACAGGCTGCGCACCGCATGCTGATCCTCTAAACTATAACCCACTCTATACATCCGGTCCGCTGGGATCTGGACCCGCTCAGATCGCCTCTGGCCCTTCTCCTCCTTTACGCGCGCTGCCTGGCTGTCCTATCCGCGGTGCGCTCTGGACTCTCACCCTCCTCCCCTCCTCTCCTCTCCTCTCCTCCCCTCTCCTCCCTCCTCCCCTCCTCTCCTCCTCACCGCGCGGAGCTCGACGCGCACAGGCACAACAGATGGTACAGTACTACAGGCTGCAGGAGCGCAAGAATTTGATGTAGGAGAAGAAGAAGCAGAAGAAGAAGAGGAAGAAGAAGAAGTACTTTTAATTATCAGAACTTCACAGGAACGTTTAGTGTAGCAGGAGCGAGGGGGGGTTCGCCGAGGACCAACTCGACTTTGACAGTCACTGGATCCTACGTTTAAGAGGCGGAATTTGGTGTCAAGGTAAGTTGGGATGTTTTTTTTGTGTGTGTGTGCTGGAGAGCCGTTCACATTTCCGAACCGATGGATGCGCAAGAAGCACCGATGCGAGTGTTTGTCTCCTTTATCGATGTATAGAAGTCTATTATAACACTCACAGTCTAAGTTTGTTACATAATATTTTACAGAATGAAGAACAACGGATGAAATAGCGCTCTGGTGTCAATTAACCCGCCATCAGATGTGCTCAACAGGAATTTAAACGAGGTTTCACACTTAAAGATGTCAGTTTCCATGATATAGGTTTGAACTCTTTTACAGCTGAATGTTTCCAGAACTAATCTAAAGATATCCAACAAAAGACACTGACATGTTTGTTGAAAATTGCCAGACTTGCTACAGGTGCATCATTAACGTGGGTTTGAATTAAGAACAAATAGACCCATTAACCCTCCTCATTCATGGGAGTCTTTTAGTTCCTCTGGCTCCACAGGCGAGCATCCATGTAAGTGCTGATGCTGCAACTCTGTGGGGACGCTGCTGGTGCCACAACGCTGAGCAACATCCAAATGATCATTTCTACTGACTTACTTGGCCCTCCCTTCCCCCCCTCCCCCACGGGGCAAACTTTTGAATGTGAAAAACCTGCACAGGCAGCCCCGTGTCAGAGGTCAGTAATGCTCCCTGACAGCGTCTCTGGCGGGTTTTTTTCCATCTCCGGTGAGAAGAGGTGGCCGCCGAGGTTAAAGATGGTTCCAAACAGGGCGACCTCGGGCAACAGCGGGATGGTGACACGAGAATTCTAAATATGAATCCAGGAAATCTGATTACGACTCGTATGGAAATTGAACAGCCCTCCTCGCTCTGCCTCGGACGCGTAATGAGATAAAAGCTTTGAGACGTTTTGAGGTTAACAGTCATCAAGCACAACGCTCCAAAGAAATGAACACATTTTTTTTTGTTATTCAAAACACACGCGCTGACGACCTTTGTGAAGACATGGAAATGAATTAGCTTTTGTTTTGGAACGGTGGCATAATCAGTGTTTAGCATTCGGCACGGGGCCGGAGTTCATCAGGAACGACTCCTGCTGCCATCAGACGGCACGCAGCGAACAGATCAGGCTTTCTACTGTAGCAGCCTGCGAGACTCTTGACACTAATCTCTCTGAACTGTCGCGTGTTCCCTGCCTTCAGGAGAACATTAGGGAGCGAGACACTCACTGTCACATTCTAGGATTTAATAATCAGGTCTCAATCTGCCTCCTGACAGTCATTATTATTAAGCCGCTACTTAGATATGAATTCGGGGTCTGAACCTTTGGCGGCTGAGTAAGCCAGCTGAGCCGCAGAGAACGAAATCCACGATGGGAAGCGCTTCGTTCACCCGTGTGTCACGTCTTTAAGATGAGCCATGTGCGCCGGGTCACCGCTGAGCTGTATCTAATGATTTGTTCCGCCCCAGAGGAGGTCCAGACCTGCGGTGGACCCCAGGTGGCCCCCGTGGCAGCAGCAGCAGCAGCAGCAGCAGCTACAGGAAAGAGCCGCAGATTAGCACACAGCCTCGCAATTTGTACACAATTAGATCTCCGGGGAAGAGCTGCTCCAACTTCGTGGCGCATCCGCTCTCGATTCAGCTGCTGGCACGACAGGGGGACGTGTGGAAATGTGAGGATGGGGTTGAGAATGCGAGCGCAGATGCAGAAATGGGATAATACTTGCGACAATGAATGGAAATAAACAAGTCCGTCAGTGGAGGAGGTGCTCGTGGGATCAGTTCAAGTCTGCTCATCCGGATGTATGATTTATCTAAAAAGTACTGCACCACTACATTCCAATACACAATGTAAATGTAATGTATACAGTCAATTTCTGCCTTCACTAGTCCTGTGGCTCTCTCTCTCTCTCTCTGCGAGGGGTGGACCCATGTGGCTTTTTTTCAGGGTTGATCCAGATACACATCACGAGTAATCGAGCGTATTTCAAATAACCAGTGGTGGAATGTAACTAACCACAATCCTGAAGTGCTTTCTATTTTCTGCTACTTTATACTTCAACTCCACTACATTTATTTGATAACTTAGTAGTTCGTTACTTTGCAGCTTCAGATGAGTCGGTGTTGATAGCAGGGTTGGGAGGGTTACTTTAAAAATGTATCCTGATACAGTTACTGAGTCCCTGTTAAAATGAATGTAGTCAGTAGAGTAATCCAAGTATCACAATATTAAAGTGATGTTACTCTCCATTACTTTTGGATTACTTCAAAACCAAGCGTACGCAAGTAGAGATGAGAGAAGAGAAATACCGATAAGATTACTTTTATTTAACGTTACACAACACACTCCTGTGTATTCGGTTTACAGACTAGTATATCATTCTTTACTCAAAAATTGTAATCCAGTTAGTAATCTTACTTTATACTGAATGTATCAGTAATATAATCACAGCTCTTTTTACTGTAACTTTACCAGAATACCTTTTTTCCTTTCTTGTATCCTAATTATGTAATCCCATTACATGTATTCGGTTACTTCCAAAGCCTGAAACCTATTATCATGATCAAGATGTACATTTACAGTGAAAACATGTAGTCCTAGTTATCTTAATGTTTAGATGTAACTAAATGTAACTAACTACAGTTTACTCATGTACAGTACTTAAGTACAATTTTGAGTATTTCCATGTTATGCAACTTTACACTTCCACTCTGTGACGTGTATCCAATCACATAGAGTTGTGGGCGGGACACTGAGTGAGAACACAGAGCGGTTTTAGAATTAATTTAGATAATCAGCCACAAAGAACACAGGTACCGACAACTGGAAACATCTGTCCGCACCGACTCTCCGTATCCTTTGTCTCTGAGATATTACACTTATATTGTTCTCTTCCTCGCTCGCGGCTTCATCTGCGCTCATTAAAATTTTTATGGGACCTGTGAGAGCCCTCAGTCACTAATGTTTCTGTGCGAGAGCCACGCGACAAAACTAATTTCACCATGTGTGCTCTTACACAGTGGAGGAGAGCACTGCGCCGCCGAGTGCCAGTGCCTCCATCAAAACACACACACAGAGCAGCAATATTGGCGTATAAATCAGTGTGTACTGCAGCAGAGATATCATGTAGTGGGGAGGGGGGCAGAGAGATTAGCCAATATGTGAGACACTTTGCTTTACATTAATCAAAAACACTCCAACAAGTGGAGACTGTGGATGAATGACGAGAGAAGTTTCCTCGTTTGTTTGCCCAACTTCCACGTGTCAACATCGGGAGGGCAGGGTCGCTCTCTCTGCGGAGAGCGAGGCACACATTTTGACACTAAAGCGCAGGAGTTGTCACCGTCGCCGACGTTATTGCCGGGGCCAGGTGCGCTCCTGACGCCGTATTTCATTATACTGTCGGTGGTGCTGTGATGAAAATAAGAATAGCCGGCCCCTTCGAGTGTGAGCGAGGGACCCGTATTATACAAGAGAAGGGAGTTTAATGACTTAAGCCAGAGACAACATCCCTCAAGTGTGGAAGGGTTAGATCTAAAGTAATAAGATAGGACCGGCTCTTTTTATGAGAACTGTGGTGTGTGTGGACTGCGAGCCGAGCCTCTCGCTTTGAAGAGTGGAATCAAAAGCGTGCGGATGCTCAGCCACTGCAGAGGCTCACTGTTGTATTGACTTTACATAACCCGCATGTGAGGTAGAGCTCATAAATACGGATTCCTGCCACACAGACTGTATATTCGTTGTATCTTTCTCGACTAACAGCCGAGCCTATAAAAAATGCTACGTAGCAGCAGAGGAAATTGAATAAAAGTGATACATGCTTGCTCATTAGGAAACATTTTCCAAACAGCCCGCAGATGTATTCTGTTTCATAAGTGTGAGGTCATGCAAATATGAACGTGACGCTTTAAAGGAGCTCATCCCCTACACTAACACGGTAAATCATGCACTTCTGTGTGTGTTAACTGCTGCCACCGTTAGCTCGGATTGAGTGTGGAATATTTTAGTCAATGGGCTCCTCCAGTTTTCCCGCCGCTCCCGTCCACCCATCACACCCATCACCATCAAACGCTGTCCTCGTGTGACTCGGCCGGCCCGAGCTAACGCAAGCGACGCCGTGCGCTCGGAGAATATCAGCGGCAAACACATGGGTTATTTTTTTGCAGCCGCTTGAGCGCTCTCCATTTACAGCTGGATCAATATCCTGCTGTGAGGAGCGAGCGAGAGTGAAAACGAGGGGGGGGATACTACAGCGGATAAATCCTGCAGTGATACCTGTAGCAGCCGTTGAGCAGCCGAGCCGTGCGGCGTCTGACATTAAGCTACCTAATCTCAACATGAAAGGGAAGATGCTCGTATGTGTGGACAGATGATTGATGCGTTCGAAACGAACGCGCCGAACATACAGCGCGTGTGCATACATTAGCGGTTGATTGTCAGCATCTTTGTTTTAAGAGCTCCTCCATGCACATTGTTCTCTGATGGTTATTTATTCATCACTACGTGTCAGTAAATGTCTGCTTCACTGTGAGCGATCATTCAGATCATCTTCCTCTCTGCCGACACACCTCACAGCTGCTTATTAGTAGTATTTCTACTTTCTGACTCTCATTTAGCTGTGAGAAAACGGAACTTCATTTTTCAGAAATAGATATTTTTAATTGGGGGATGGCCAAACAAGGTGGGGAGTAGACACATCTCTCCCAATCAGCCAATTAAGCTCTGCAAAAACTATATATATATACACACACACATATATATACACATATATTTTCTCCCGATTTGATTCTTTTTCGATTTTTTGGGTGCCGATTCGATATAAATTGCGATTCTTCAATATTGCCAATTTTTTTGCGGTTTTTAGTTTGCTTTTTTAACACCAGACCATGTGAAAAAGTTGAATGAATGAATGATGATGATGATGATGTCTACAGACTATATCAGGAGCCATATTCCCCCCAAAAATGCACATCACATGTGAGTCAGTTTTTAAGATTTATTCAGCAGCAATATATTTGAACCATTTTAAAGTAAACGCCTACATTTGAACTTACACTCTCTTTTTCAAAAGCCTGGACTGCATATCAAAGAGGTAAAAAAAAAATAGTATAGAAAAAATATATACTTTTCTGAAGGTTATGCTTTCCACATCTGAAACCTTTCTAACAGAATGAATGGAAAATAGAGACTTTCTGAAGTTAACTGCTACATTTATCTGCACACAACACAAATAGGAGCCTTTAAATTAACATACTTCATAATAAAGTGAACTTAAACTCTCTTTTCAAAGCCTGGACTGCATGTAAAAGAGACAAACAAATGTACAATATGAAAAAAATATTTTTCTGCTTTTTACCCAGAACTGCTGGGTAGTTTGTACAATGCTGCTTTGAGTGTCTGCTGGCTTGCTGCTGCGGATCGTTTGGCTATTAGCTCTGCGTTTACCTCAGGATGGTGTCTTGCCAGGTGGGCAGCAAGGTTTGTCATGCTTTCCGCAGTGTGCATGTACAGAGTTTACAGAATTTAGCTTTCGACATGTCCAGCTCTACTTTTCCCTTCAAAGCAAAAAAAACAAAATGTGTCCACGCTTTTGACTTAAAATGAGATGGTGGAGGTTTTATCTCAGCGCGTTTTTGCAAGTTATTCACCGTTCCCGCTTGCTGTTTAAGTTTTTTCCGCAAACGGATATGACATCACGTTACTAGATAGTTGAAGAAAAACATTTCGCCCTCCGCTGGACAAAAGCGGTAACTTCTCTCCACCTCGGCTTATAAACATAGACTAAAATTAAGCTTTTAAATTTGGAAAAAAATCGATTTTTGGACAAAAATCATCGACACACACACACACACATATATATACATATACACACGTATATATATGTCTACTGGTTTTAGTATATTTAGAATTGATTGTATTTTGGTATATGTAGTATAAATAGTATTAAGTATATTGTTGTACATGTAGTATATTTAGTATATTGTAGCATATCTATTAAGGATAAGGTATGTTGTATATTGTAATTTATGTAGTATAACTAGTATTAAGAGGTGTAGTGTATTTAGTATTACTGTAAGTATATTGTTGTGTATGCAGTGTATTAGGTATTCAGTATAATATTGTAGTATATGTTGTATGTTTAGTATTCAGTATATTGTAGTATATGTGGTGTGTTAGGTGTTAAGTAAATTGTCTTCTAGTCAAAATGTCTCATTAAACTCAACATGAAACACAATCACCTTGAAAGTAACATTTCAGTGAGGACAATTTCAATGTGGACTTCTTCTTCTCACCTGTTTTTAGGTAGACATTTTAACTTGTTCCATAGCATTTTTTGTACTTATCACTAACAAGAAATGCAGTTATTGTTTTTTTAAAACGTATTTTTATAGTGGAATTTTTCTTCCAGTGAGGAAATGCACATGATGTCATTGGACCGTGGAAGGCGCCACAGTCGCTCCCATTCCCTTCACACAGGCAACACTCAGCATCTGCCTTTGGGCATTCATGTAGAAAAAATGAACATGAACACAAGTAAAACAGAGCTGCTGTGCAGTCAACTGCGCAAACAGATTTGGAAACAATTCAGGTCCTTGAAAGGTCCCCAGAAAAAGGCAAAAGAAAAAAAAGGCAGTGGGAAGTAATCATTCTTCTTCTTCTTCTTCCTCTTCTTTTTCCTCTTGAACCTTTATTTTACTTTGAAAAAACATTGAGGAGGTAACCCCACAATGGTTAACAGCAAAGACAGCAATGTATTAATAGCTAAACACTAAAATACAGGATAAACATGCTAATGAGTTAATAAAAATAGAAATGAATACAATGTGTAAAAAAATAGAACAGAAATAAAATAGAGCAGACGTGATATGAAAAAATCCATTTGAACCTTTTCAGTTCTGATTAATGTGGAGCAACATCTTATTCTGTGAGCGAGGACCATGATTATATGAGTTCAGACTTAAAAGGGATGAGCTACAGTACAGGGTGGAAGCATTCGTTTTAAAGACGTGTAATATTACCGCATTAAAATTTATTCAAACAAGTCCTTTGTTGTATATTCTGTTGAGTCGAGTTGTCTGACATCATTCCAAATGTTTCTAACGACGCTCAAACCCAGTGAAATCCCCAGTTTTACACAATGTAGTGAGGCTCATTTATGCTCCCTTTACATAATAATGATCGATGTCTGCATGATGATGATCAATAGCATGATGTTATCTACTCTGATACAGTGGATGGTGGTGTGTTTTTATGAGTCCACCAGTAAAATCAACAAAGAAGAGGAGGAGGACTATTTAGCACAGTTGGCTTGACCGTAACTTCCTCTGCAAAGAAGACGGCTGGCCTCATCGTCGAGATCAAGCCCCCACAAAGAGCGCCAGGCCTTGAAGCCAGCTTTTGTCGTGGCCAAGCCGTGTAATTACATTGTCACGCGCTGCACTGGGGACTTTTCCCCAAAAGCTAGCATTGTGAAAGACGCGTCTGTAAAACGGTAGTAAAAGCGCCACAACCCTGGCAAAATGACTCGTTTCGGTCCAATAAAAATTGAGTCTAAAAGAGCCGCCCGATTACATTTTATCCCCATCCAAGTTAGCTCGGCGGTAACCGGAAGTTAGCCGACTTGGTTGGCGGAAGTCACAAGTGCGCGTGCTCTACGGCACCCCTGCTGGACAGCCACCGCCACAATCAAAGTCTGATTCTGTGTGAAATACTGTACACGACTTGTGTATTTTGTTTTCGTTTTGACTGCGAGACACCTAGAAGCACAAACTACATGTTGTGCATTTAAACCTTTATGTATTGATAATGCTGGTCCTGCCTCACAGATGAAGATGGCCAGGCAACCTTTTGGGTTAAAGATGCAGATGCTGAGTGCTGTAAGGATCGCTAGTTACAAACATTCATGCTGATGGTAGATGGCATCCGATGATTTTAGTGAAGAGGCAGCAGTTTATCTATATATAAAATACTCATAAAACAAAACATAAAAATATTGATTATGTTCTTCATCTATAACTAAAGCTGCTATAAGTGATATTTTCTTATTAAAACAAGTGTTAAATAGTTCTGCATTCCAACAGTAATCACTGTATTAGAGTATCTGGTATCCCTGCCCACTTCACCCAATCAGGACAGAGAACTCCATAAAGAGGCGGTCCTGTCTGCTTGTGAGCACACAGAGCGCAGAATCCTCCTGTTTGCTGCCACGTTTGGCGAACACTGCTGCACGTTCATGTGGTGACGTAGAAAGGAAGGAGGGGATTGCTCACTGCAAAACGGACAGGAAGTTAGCTAAAACATCGCTTACAGCAGCTTTATTACGTCTGTATGTCTTAGTTGTTGTAGCTGTGAATGTCAACTAACCAACTGATTTTCTGAATGAAATTAAACACAGACGTTATGAAGAACAAATTAGCTGAGGCACTTTTGATACTTAATACTTTAGGAATGTATCTTATTACTTCCTACTGCTCTAATACAGCTGCATCCTTAGCTATTAACAATTAATGCTGTGTAAAATAAAAAAACAACTATATTTTAGTGGTAAAATAAATCCAGCACAGTATCTATATATACACCCGTACACTTATGTACCAGGAAACTACATTTCTGGCTGCATTCCAACTTCCTCGGGACTATTGACTGGCCTTTGCTTCATGTCAGATTCTGATCTCTACTTTTTAAAGACATACTCTTTGTTTCCGTCTCCTCTTCAGGTTCTTTGCAGACGTACAAAG
Source organism: Lagodon rhomboides (assembly GCA_039737535.1). Classification (NCBI taxonomy): domain Eukaryota; kingdom Metazoa; phylum Chordata; class Actinopteri; order Spariformes; family Sparidae; genus Lagodon; species Lagodon rhomboides. The sequence continues at coordinate 9,410,704 of CM077785.1, read as the reverse complement.
TTTGTTTTGCCTGTCGGTGTCGTTGAGGGAGGTAGTGTCATCTTCGACAGGAAGGCTCGCTGTGGATTAATCGCTCTCATCCGCGCTATTCTCTCCTGGCTCGTTTTCTCCTTGTCGCAGGTACCTCGGAAACAAGCTGCTGACTCTGTCATCAGCCATTATGAGTTGTATCAGAGGGAGCGTTAAACAGCGGTTACGTTTTAACAACATGTCCCACGGCCTGTGCTGTTTATGAGACGGAACAATTATTGTTGATTGAATATAACACAGCTAGACTGATTTAATCAGCGTCATCAACTGTGATGACGACAGTGGAGGCGTCCAAACGGAAGCAGTGTTTCTGCCCTCAAACCTCATCTTTAGCGAAAGGGTTACTTGTGGCACCGTGCAGCTTCAAAGAGCCACCCTGCCTCGCACCCACAAATAGAAAGATTTGAAGGGGAATTTTAAATGGAAGCGGATTAATATTTCACCTCAACATTGATTCATGCTGCCACTGTAGACATTCTCATCTGCGAGAGAGTCGCTTATGCAAAAGCACGCGGTGACGTCGCCGCGGTCCTGAGCTGGCACATCCTCTCCTCTCCTCTCCGCCGTACATTAGGAGTAATGGGCCTCCTGTGTGGAGCGTTGCTGTCAGCACCACTTAGATTGTCGCCCCAGCTGCCTGCCCTGTCATTTCCTCATTCACGACAGCGGTGGAGATAACAGGGGTGGAAGCGATAAAGACTGGGGCGGATGGGAGGTATTATTATTGATTTGTGGTGTTTCTGACTGAAGAAATACACGGCATTTTCCACGATATCTGAACGGTGACATTTCGATGCATTAACTCGGGTCTGCGGTGTGGTTCTGCTCTGAGCAACAAACACCTGATGAAATGGATTGAAATGTCCATCTTCTGTTGCTCATCAAAATCAGTGAAAAAAAACACAGTCCAGCTCCAGAAGATGTAACGCAGAGGTTATTTTCTGAGAGAAAATTAAAGATTAAAGCTTCCAGGTTCTGTTTGTCACGTTTCATGCGTCAGTCCAGTTATTACATTCTCTGCCCCGTTGATACTGCCTCCTCTACATGTTGTGCCGGTCTCCGCTGCATGTTGCACAGGTGAAGGACAGGGGAAATCTATTTTCATTAAAGTTGCATGACAGAGCCTGAAGACAACCTGCAGTTGCATGACTACAATCGATGCTGCTCCCACATGCTCTGGTAGTTTGTCACCGTGGTGACGCTGGTAGAAATGTACTTTGAGTTGGCCCTTGAATCAGGACTTAATGACGCTCTGTCATTGGCTGACAGTAATATACTACCGCACTGTTTTTAGACACCTTGACGGGGAGGCTTGAACAGGCTTTATTGTCTGTGTTTTTCGTTTTTTTTTTTTGGATGGATTGTAGGCACACTTACAAGCTCGGCTTTGTCAGCTGGCAATTTTGAAAGGTGTAACAGTGCAGTTTTGGCTTCTGGCGAGCAGGAGGGGGAGGAGGGCGGGGTACAGCCGCTTGGTAATGGAGCAGAAAACTTCTGTACAGACAGTATGCAATTAAATCGGAAATGTTAAAGGAGGTCTGAGTCACCAGGGGGAGCAAAAAAGGAATGAGTTTTTATCCAAACAACAAAATTTAATCACAACGTGCCCAGCAGGCTTGATCACTTACAGTACTTTTTATATTACAAAAGAGTGATTTGCAAATGAAAACAAATGATTTAATGGTTTAATTACCGTTTAAAGTGCGTAACAAAGTGAATTTATGGGCCTATGCCAGTATCTTTACTGCCTAAGTAAAACAGAGCAATAAACCTGTGAGATTATCATAATTATCACCTTTTAAGGTTATATAGTGAACTAATAGGTAAGCAAATACTTGTTTACATCCAGTTGCTACAGAGCAACATTCATTCATTCCAAATGATGTTTGTGTCCACCTGATAAATATCAGTTTAATATTCTCTCTCTTTAAGCTCTGTTTTTTGGTCTTTACCAGCCCTGGAGTTAAATATCTGGCTCTTTAGCTGCTAAATGTTCCAATATGCTCACTAGCTTCTTGCCAACGGCTATTTGGTGCTGAGCAGTGAGTGTACAGTGGGTTTGAGGTCTGTGCAATTAATCAAAATATTATCGAAGCTGCAGTATGGGTAAGCGCAGCATCCAAAACACACAGGATATATATTTTTTATATAGCGTGTGACAGAACAGCACTATAATGAAGTGCTGGAGCGCTGCAGAGATGTCCTGACCCTCAAATCTTGTTCTCCAGATGTGAGAAAACATGTTTGTTTGGTACATCCACCAGCAAATGCCACATCATCGGGATTTTAATAGATTTTTCAGTGAAGATGAAAATTGTGATGTGAGATGATCTTTCCCACAAGTCAATCAATTGTATCTCAATTGTAATATTAAAATAGTTGCATTGTTATTTTTCTGCCACATCATGGAGTCCTTCTGGGTTTTTAGAGATTGTTTTTTTCACTGTAAACAATCGTCTGCTGTGGCCAAAAACAACATCCTGAGAGCAGTGAGAGTAAACCAGAACAGTTGCAGCCAGACAGCTAAACAGCTCGCAATCACTATAAAGCTCAGTAAAGCCACGGGGAGCGCCAGAGTCAGCTGATAATTCTCTGTAGGTTCATCGCTATGAGAGTCACAAAGAGTGTTCCGATTGATTTGGCACCGATCGTTATCGGCCGTTATTCTTTGTAATTCATAAAATCACACTGAACCTCGATCAGCAATAAAAAAAAAATACATCCTCACTATGTCTGCCTTTGTATGTGTTGTAACAGAGGGAAAAATGTGGGCATGATATTGTTTATAAAAACCTGAAATGAGTTTATGTTTCTGACCTGAAACCGGGGTTCATTAATCAGCCTAAAGTTTTTAATTAATGCGATGCAGCGATTTCACATTGAATGAGATCCACTTTGCGAAATCTTTGTCAACAGATAAGGGGGAGGGAAACCAGGCGGAGAGAGCAGGTGGTAGACATTAATGAGCCGATCCAGTAAGATTCATTCAAAGCGACTGTTCCCACTCTCTTACTGTGGAAAGACACAATAGTCGCACCGATCCATGCGGTAATGCACATGAATATTTAATCAATACTTTGCTGTTTGAAGACATAAACAAACCTCTTGGACCTCTAAAAGACGAACGTGAAAAAAGAGAATCTTCTAAATTTAGCAATATGCAGCATTCAACACGCACCCTCCTCCAAAGCAAACGGCGCTCCTCTCTGCATTGAGCAGAAACGGTACTGTACTATGATGCCACACTGAAGGACTTTGTAACCAAGGCAACTAACAACAGGCGCAGAGAATGGTCAGATTAGCCGGCGAAGTGTGAAGAGGAAGCATTTCAGATTTTACATAAAGCAATACGCCGAAGCCGTCTTGCGCTGAAATAGTGAAAAAAACCATTTCATAGATCTCGTGCCGTTGTGTTAACGCATCAGTCGTTCAAGTTGCATGAAAAAAAATGCAGCAGCTTTTGTTTAACAACCAGATGTTTTGGAACAAAACGGAGATTTAATTCAAAGTATTCACAGTGGAATATGTGAACATCGGGCTCAAAGGCTGAAGGCGCGCAGCTGAACGCAGGGTTGGAGATGAGCTAATCACATACTTCAGTGAGAGAGTTTGGTGGAGGTGGATGCCTCCATTAGCGACAAGGATTCACACCTCAGTCATTCATCTCGCCACCTCCCACCGCACTGACCCCCCTGTCACATGTTCTGAGTCACCTGGCTCCTCGCCACTCCACCCTGCATGTTCTCTCGGCGCGGTACGTCAGCCTCTCTCTGTCTTTCTTCTCATGGCGCACACCGAACACACCAAGAGCAGATTAACCGTATCACTGCCTAGACAAAGCAAGAAAACAGAGGAGAGTATATTTAGGTACAGACTGCTACAACTGACTGGAGAAAGGCCTCAGAGATATGCTTTTCATTCACGTGGGACGAAAAGAAGCACGAGTCCAGCTTTGTGGTGGATGGTAGGTTTTTGTAGAGCAGTGCGCCTGGACTTCCAGCCACATGAGCTCATACGAGAAAGGCCGACCCCGTGGGCTTTCAGTGTTACGGCTACGATTTTCCCAGCACACACTTCTCTGTAGACACTCCAGTGTTTTCCCTTCCATTGCCTTTAGGGGGGCATCCCGCCCACTCAGTGAGACCCCCTACCACCCGCCCGAAACAAAGTCATCATCAGTTATGCAACTAATTTATGCATACTTTCATTTGAGCACCGTGTGAGAGTATTTACTGTGTTGCTGTCATTTATAGTTGCACTAGCTTCTCTGCTCTCTTCTGCTCTCTGTGTTTGACTGAGGGCAGAGACCCTCTACACGCACACAGAGCAGAGCAGAGCAGAGGAGAGAAATGAATGATGAAATGAGGCTAGCGCTGTTGCTACTGGTTACAAGCAGGCTCACATACATGCTGAGGGGTTCTGTGTGTAAAAATTGCCTTTTTAATGCTACATTGCTTGTCAGCAAGCAGTCATATGGTGACTTAGGAGGCAATTTGGCATTGTGTGCTCTGATTAATTTGGCATGCAGTTGAGACACCGGTTATAATTTAGTTTTAATGAAAATTCAACTCCTGGCTTTGGCTCCTATCGTTCTCTACCACTGTTGAAGGAAGAAGGAGATAATGAAAGAAGTAGGTATTAAAAGTGACATATTGTCTTTTAAAGTAAGTGCTGCACTGTGGTTCATGTGGATTTTGAGATGACTAATGATTATTCGTTGGTGTGTACATTGGCATTTAAGCATAGGTGTTATAATTGAGAACAGAATTGGGTGTCGTGGTAGGTTGTGGAATGAAAACGTTTATTTGGGCGCCATGGAATCCACTTTCGGTTAACTATGTTAGAGGGTTAATTGGTACAATTCTGTCAACATCAGCACTGGACATTTTCACTTTTATTAAAATAGAACTGAAAGAGTACTCAAACCTGGGGCCATCCGCCCTCTTGAAGCAGTCATCCAAGTTTGTTTGCTTCCATGCCGGATGGATTTAAATGAGTCACTCAGTTCAGACTGATTCTATCATGCCCGCACAGTTTCATGTTATTTCTGCCAGGAACACTGTCGTCATGAAGATAAAACTAGAACAGAGCCACATGTCACATATGACATAACACAGATTTCAGTTTAACAGGCTCCAACATGGATACATAGCAGCTATGTTGGATGAAGTAGGAGAACAATAATTGTACAGAATCTGCTCTTAAATGTCATGTTATCATGTTGTCTTGTGTATGCAGTGTGTTTTTCTTGACCTTGTGCCAATGGCACCTCGAGGTCCACTCACAGTTACTGTTCACGCAATCTTTTCTATAAAAGTTTGTCCAGTCGTCATGCTAGCAGCTCTGTGAGGCTGTACTATAGTGTAGTTTGTATGTGCTTTGAGCTACATACTAACAACTCCGAAGATGCCATTTGTGAGGGAAGTAAGTAAATAATAGAAGCATGCTGCTTCCGTTGAAAGTAATCCACCGGTAATGTCTGCTCGCATTTACATGATTGGCCAGTGCAGCGCCTTGTTAGACAACGTTGTGTTGCGTTGCAGCAAATGTTAAGCAGGTTTTATGTAGGTTACCAGAGCACCATGCGTTGGGACCCTCGCTGTGCCAATCCACTATCTTAATTTAAATGAATGAAAGGGGTGCAACATACTACTACTGAATTCATTCTCTAAGGCCCATGAATCAGTACATTGAGATATTTCCGCCTGGACTGAAGTGGTGAACTGATGACTAACCCCCCTGAAATGGAAATTTCAGTCTTAAAATCCATTACAACTGGATTTCACCTCCATCTCATATCGTACATCTGATGGGAAACAACCAAAACCTCCAGTCAGCTGCGTTTCTGCACTTTCATACATAGCAATACAAACAGACACGCAGCTTATAATACTACATTTTAGTTTTTGTATATGGAGGCAAGAGACGGCAGAAATAAATGAGGTGCTGGCAGCTGTGTTTGATGTAGAGAACATCATTGGTGTTTTTTGGGATCAGATGATAATTTGCTGAAGGGGTGTGCATGATTTACACATCCCGCCTGAGCTTCTTGCTGAGTTGATATAAAGCAGTTCGGATGCAGACTTTAGCTCGGTTGTTTCTCGTTCTACTTCAAAGTAAGTTTCTCTGGCTCAAACTTGATGATGCTTCGTCTGTAAGTCAAGCACACGCATACAAAAAGGTTTACTGGATGGATATATTAGACAACACCCGTAGCTGCATACAGCACAGTAGTTGAGTTGTAGTGTTTGTAGGTTTGGACCTCGCTCTCTTTCCCTTTGAGAAGGACAAATGTGTTCACACTGTGGGTGTGAAACATGCATGAATGCCTAGAACAATTTAAGCATTGGCTGAAATGCGGAGCTGGGATGACGTTTTCTGAGCGGCCATGTGTCCCCGCGTGTTCGACGGGAAGTGTAGCCAGCATGGGGGCGGGGTTTGGCTCGGCCGAGGAGCAGGTGGGTCTGACCGGTGGGCGGGCGGCGTTGTGATCCCACCGGGACCGTCAGGGCCATATCGGGACAGCTCACCGCCCCTCGCTGGGCGTGTGCTTTACGGTGGGCTGCGACACATGTACTCTACGCCGGCCTGAGGAGCGGGAGCGCGTCCTCCCAGCAGGAAAAGTTCTCTCCACGCTAAGAATATGTCGTCTCATGCATATAGAGGCGGTCCTCCTGTGCTGTGTGACCGCCGCGTAACCATGGAGACAGTGCTATCACCTACACTAATTTGGAACTTTGAAACCACCGCGGTGTTACTCAGCCTCTGATTACGGATCGGACTCTCTCTGAGCCGTTCAGCGGCGTCGCCGACATCTGTTTACCTGCGCGCAGCGAGACATGCAGCTGCTCCGGTTTACTGTCATTTGTAAAGCAGCTAGGAAATGAGCGCGAGCTGGCTTCTCCTGCTAAGTATCCAAAAGCACACAGCAGTGACACGAGCCTAATTTTCGTGAACATTCTGTCAAGAGAGATTATGCATCCCTCATCCTGCTGGGTTTTCTCCCCCCAGAGAGAATAGCTTGTAAATACGACGAGGCTGCGGAGGATAGAACAGAACTGACATATATTTAGTTACTCTAGTTTTTTTTTGTGGAGAATGCAGCTCAGTGATGTATTTCTTGGCAAAAATCATTTTAAGATCCCAATTTAAGGGCTGCACCGGCGCGGCTGTTAATCCTGCAGGAGCCGTCGCTCAGCAGCCGAAGCTTCATAAATGATGCACGAACACGTTATTCCCAAATATGACACAATGAGTGAATTAACCTGCGCTCGCTGCACGTCTGAAATCACCAGGGCACGGCTGCGTTTTAAAGACCTCTGCAAACATCAGCTTCCTATCTGCAGGGCGTCTGTCAAGTTGTGTCTGATCTAATTAACGACTCCTCAGCGGTTTACCGATGGCTCATTTGCACATGGCTGCCCAGGCCCACGGGTTGTTGTGGTGACTGTCGGGCCAGAACGGCTAACTTATCAACTTTGTGTTTTATTCATTCAGTTCATAAATCATACTCTGCCCCTCCCCCACTGCCGAAGGATTGCAATGCACACAAATACACACAGAGGAGTAACCATTCATTTGAGAATGCGATGCTTTCCTCCGCTCAGCCCACAGTGCCAGGGGAGAGTGTGGCTGTCAGATCAAGGTACTGTATTTGGACAGTTATTATGAATCCTTCCTGCTACACATGCATGCTGATCAGCGTTCTGCCCGAAAGCACCGAACGCTTGCTTTAAAACAATTACTGGAATCTGTCCTGGAATCTGGACAAAGAGACATGAGACATTCAACATTAAAGGATGTATCTGAACAATTTGTGACCATAACACCTCAAAAACATCAGCTTATAAAGCACACGATCGGCCCATACTGTGTGTTTTATATTTTTCAGAATAACATATACAGTAATTTGATTATTTCAGCAAACATATGCACTTAAGAGGGCTAAAGGTTATGCGGCACATTGTTTATTTTCTAAACTATGTCAAGATTTCATTTTTATTTTCATCATACAGCATTTTTAGTTAAGTTGTCTGACCGTATGCTTTTTCTTTTTTTGAATTTAAGTGTAGTTTAAACTTCTTTAATAACACTTAAGTTCTTAAAAAAAATACATTTTAATCTATGTTCAACTTATTGCATTTCAGGATTCAGTCAGAGTGCTTCCCGGGTCTGGTAATTGTTGTCCCTCTGGTGCTCTCAGGGATCTTATTTGTTCAGAATTGTTAAAAAAAAACAAAAAAAAGCAGCCTGAGAGAGAGTAATGTGTCAAAACAACAATAAAGACGTGCCTACGTGTGTCGGCCATTATCACTTTCAAGTATAAAAAGGCCACCTTACATTTATAGGTTAGCAGATAGTCACATGATCAGTATGGACAGGTTAGTAGCAACATGATTGGTCGACACATTTGGGATCAGTTTGGGCACATTTAAAAAAAAAAATGTGATGAAAAACTGGCTCTACTTTATAATAACTGTAATCAATAAATGGTAAATCGGTTAAGACCTTAACAACTGCTTAATAAAACATTTCATTGTTTGTTAACAGTGGAACAAATAATAACTAGAGTTCAATTAACTTTAAATGTGTCTACATTTAATTTATATTTCAATGATGGTTATTATAAAGTGTGAGCCTACTGTAAAACTTTACTGGACATTTAAAATTTGAGGTCCAGCAACATCCTTTCAAGTTGTCTTATCTAGATAAAAATGGACCTGATTGATGAGTGCTGTCCTTGTCTGTGCACTATTTACTTCCACTGAAATGAGTAAAGCCAATAGAGGCCTAAAAGAAAGCAACCTAGGGACAATAAAGTGATAAAGAAAGTCTTTATTTTGTCAACTTGAATAGTATTTGTGGTTGTCCTAATTAATTTTTTTGTCATTGAAAGTGTCAGATGGTTTATTAAGCAGCAGAAGTTTTGTTTCCAGTTTTTGTTAACCTCAAAGTGAGGTGCTTGTATGTTTCTATTGCACACTGTTAACAATGCAGATTCAGTTAAAAACACTCAAACAACAAAGGCCGTTGTTGTTAAGGCGCCCACTCATTTTCTTTAGCTAATTAATTTGATCTAATTTTGAATATCATGACTGGCGATGAGCTGTGTCTCCATTCATTCTCAAAGGCACAACTGATGATGCTCTTATGATCATGTTTGCCGGTTTAAAGATACTCCTTGAAGTGTTTGTGTCCAAGGTTTGACCGTGTCAGACCAGTCTGAGCCGTTGAGCAGTAAAATAAATGACCCGATGTATTGATATGTGGAAGCTGTGAAGCTGTATCACCAAAACTGTGAACTTTAAACAAGATGTGAGCTCTCTGCTGTTTGCTGGAGTAGTGAACAACTTTTCCATTGCATAAGAACCGTATGAGATTGTAATGATTGTTCCAGGTATAAGTCAAACCCTCAGGTGATGCTAAGGACTTACTGCCTATGATAAACTTTAAACTTTTTGACAAAAACACAAGAAAATATCAATTAGATGTGTAATTCCGAGTAGCAGTTACCTCGTCGGGCATTATCCTTTACTCATGTCACATTTGGAGCATTTAATTGTAACACACCAACAAATGAAACCATATCAGTATTTAGTCCCACTGTTTTGTTTGGCCAGCTATTCAATTTGAACTCATGTTGAATCATAACAGTTGGAATACGCTGCCAACGACTCAGTCCCTGTCCTCTTCCATTGGTCTCCGAAGTAGAAGGCAGTTAAATTCAAACATAGTGTGTCTGTGAGCCTTAATACTAAAGAGGAACACACACACACACAATTGAAACAAGTGTATGCTCATAACATACATCTATAATGCATTCTACCTGCCCGAGGCTTTATGTGAACATTTACTGTAATGGTTCATTACTGAATTCAAACCTCCGGTCCTGACCTGAAGGCTCTCTCTCTCGCATGTATGTGCATTCAAACACAATAAACGTGCACCTGCACAGCTGAGACAGTTGAACACAGCCCGCAGTTCACAGATTTTCTGTGAATTATTGGAAACATTCTAAAGAAGGATTAATGAGCGACGTGATCCGACTCTCTTTCAGGTACTGAAACGGTGCCTTCACCGCTCATCCCTGACTGTGCTGCAGCACAAATTAACACAGCAGAAAGAAAGAGTTGAGACAAGCATCACATTAGCTAACACGAACTGATACAGTATCATTGTTCCATTTTCTAGGCTTCTCTCCAAAGCAGCAAGCGTTAGAGAGAAACTTCTCTTTGATTTCACACCAAGCCCTCAGACAACAACAGCTCTGCAGCAGTCCAACCCATCAGTTTCTATCCCCTCCAAGAACCTCGTAACACACTTCTAACAGGCAGCGGCATGGTGCCCTGGCCGTGAAGCCTCTTCATGCTGTTGAGCGTTATTTGCTCTCGCAGAATAAAAGAGAATTTAAATGAACGTGCGGACGGCTTTAAAGATTGGACTTGGATGGAGTGCTAACAAAATCCCAAAGTAGTTAACTTGTGAACAATGACGAGGCCTGTGTACAGGATTGAATCATTCCCCCCCCTAAATGGTTTTCATCTGCTACGCCCCATTGTGCTCATCTGATGTTGGTTTTTCCGCTATGGAGCGAGCCAGGTCGGTTTCGTACACGTTAAAAACCTTCCTCTGCAGTGTCCCTGTTTTTGCTGACTCACGGTTTTCAGCTGAATATCAAAATCTGCCCCACTGGAGCTCAGACTGTGGCAGTTAGTCACAGGGCCGAGGCAGCAGATCTGTCCTGCTCAGTCGTGTCGAAACAGGCGTGATATTATTGGCCTGACTTGAATTAAGAGAATCCCACAATTGTATATATTATTAGCTTGCTTTCTCTTATGCATATTTTATGCACGTTTCAGCATCATTTGATCTCTTACATGAAATATTTTGAAGTATTTTGCTATAAAGCGCAGCCTTTGCACTGCCCCGCTCCCTGCAGATCGAGGCTATTTCATTAGCAAAAAGACATCACATAGAATGAATCTGAACCACGCAGATCCACAGCGTCATCATGCATATATTGCCTTTGAGTAATGCATTCATCACAGCCTATTCGTTTTCAGTTGTGCTGGACTTCAGACAAAACCCTGCCTTGTTTTAAACATCAGGCTCCGGGTGCCTGCAGCAGCAGCAGCGGCAGCAGTGGCAGCAGCGGCGGCGGTGGAGGCAGCAGCAGCGGCGGCCGCAGCAGCCCCCCCTCTGTCAAAGGCATTTTCATGCTCTGAACTTCCTATTTTCAGTTCAGTGAAACGATGATATAAGAAGCCTCCTCTCCCCCGGTGGAGAATAGAGCTGTTCAAACTGAATGAGAAGAGAGAATAAAAGATGGAGCTACGGCACGCAACGCTGCGCAGAGAGAGAGCGGGAACTAATGAGAGCGTTAGACACGATATATTTACACAACAGACTGTGTGAGAGCGCAAGGAGATGGCGCTGGAAAGATTTCATTGTCATACTAGTGTTAAGGAAAAATGTGTTCTCTCTTTGTGCCTGCGGAAAAGATCTCGCTCTCTTTGCCAGAGAGATCAGACGTACGACTGTCTTTTTCTCAGCGAGGAAACCTTGTTGCATCTTCATGGACGGTGATGTCGACCGGCCTGTTGGTCGGTCAGTGAACTGGGACACCAGTTTGTTCCGAACGGAAATATCTTAACAACCATTCCATTGATGAAATCGATGAATAGTTGATGACTTTTTGTACAGACATTCATGGTTCTCAGAGGATGAACCTGAATGTCTTTGGTGATCTCCTGACTTTTCATCTAACAGCACCACCAGGTCAGATTTTTACATTCAAGGATCCCAGTTAGACATGGGACGAAGGTTCATGTCACGATTGGCAAAAATAATCTTGATTCACGATGTCATCCTGACAAGCTTAGAAATATGTTTAACACTCCTAAAGTGTACTGGAATGACTTTATGTTACGTTTTGTCTAGACACATACTGATGGAAGGTGGTCAAGGAGATGGGAATGCAAACTGGAGCTGCTGGACCACCTTAGTTTGGAATCCATCATATTTCCACACATCCGATTTGACGGGGGATATGATGAGCAAGTCCAGTCCTTGTGACAGTTCAAAATAAATCAAGAAATCAATATAGGAATGTAGGCTATCAAACTCCAAAGCTTTTTATAGCCACCAAAGATATTTATGTTCAGGATTATCCTGATTTACGATCCACGTTAAACTCTTACATTGTCCCATCCCCAGTAGCGTTTGGGCCAATGTAAAAATGTTCAAACCAGTTTGATATTAAGCTGAATACTGGAATGGACCAGTAATACAGAAGTTTCACTCGCTGTGACAGCCGCTCACAATACCATTTCACAATAAAAGCCTTGTTAAGAAAATTGTCTGCTGAATCGCTGGAGGGCTTTGAATTTGAAATGGATACAGGAAATGTTGAGTTTGTCCCGACAACGTAAAGCAGTAACATCAACAGGGCAAATGGGAGGGAATCAAAATGTCTCTATTCTAAAGCGAACAGCAGAACCTGCATCGTCTCGTCACTGATGAGAGTTCTCTCTTGTGGTCCAACTCTTGCCAACAAGTCTCTGTGTGTTGTTCAGACAGAAAATGAAATACACTTTCTGCCCTCGTTAATAGTGCAAACTTGACTGCCAGACCTTTTGTACAAACCGATATATTAACTATGAAGGTGCTACCTGTAAGCATGGCCTTCCACTCTCAACACTAACCAGAACTTTGAGTATTTCTTCAATTTTCCTCCGGTCTCTCGCCTTCTTCCTCTGCAGTTTATCACGCGGGTTCATAAAGCCACGGGACAAATTTTTCTCCCGAGCTCAAACATTTGCCGGCGCGGCCACCGGAGCTCATAAAGTACTGACAGCCTCGGTTTTAGTGCCTCTCCTTCATGGGCCATCACAGCTGAGGATGCTGAAAGCAGATTCGGGAAGTGGATGAGATTAGAGTCGGAGGCGGCTGTCGCTGCAGGTGAACACTCGACGGAACCCGCGAGTATGAGACAAAGACAGAAGAAGCATGTGTGGCGTGGAGGCAAAGGAGCAGAGCAGGAGTTTGTCCGTTCAGATAATGTGATTTTGCATTTTCGACATCGCGAGATATCAGTCAACGCGAGAAGAGCGGCTGATCGGTACGCACGTGTACCGCTGTTCTTGCGTGAAGGCGGGCGGCTGGGACAGCATGATGCGGCTGTCATCTGGAATTCTAGCTGTGTTAATAACCGACAAGATGTATCAGCCCTCTTAACACCCTGCACACACACTATTAAACAAGGACCCAGGGCGGATGTCGTTAAAGTGTAAGCGACTACTGTACAGCGAGTCTAACGCTGTGTCGAACAAGACAATTATGTAATACAGGATGTGATACAGAAATGTCATGAATGTGAGCCAGTGCGTACGTGTCGGATGAAATGGAGTTAGACCGGTCCGCCGTAGCCTTGGGTTGCCTTCAGCTGCGGTTCAGCTACAGTGCAATACGTGCTCCCTCGAGTTGGCCCCAGGAAATAGTCCATCCCGCAATGTGGAGGCATTCACCATGGTGTACTATTGTTTGCTCCCAAATGTCATCAATTTACAGTCTCCTCCTGTCAGTTTCATTAATGGGCTTTCTTCAATTTACTGCTCATAATTTGTGTCTCTTTTGCTCTATCAATTTCACAGTCAGCACTCTGAGGGGACTTTCAATTAGAGCGAGCTTGACATTAACACCAAGCCAGCTTTATTTATCTCTGCCGTTGGATGATAATATTTCATGTAATGTCGATTTTATGCGCGGCAATTAAAGTTTCTGTCCACTGAAGCAGCGCAGAGGAACTGAAAGCTAATGAGATTTGGCCGCGCGAAGGCTCGTGTGTTGCAGGAGAAGTTGAGCCGCTGGGGGTACTCACGTCAGCGAGAGACATGTTCAGGTCTCAGGAGGAATTTACATGTTCGGCCCATATCTGCCAGTCAGATAAAATACAGCTGCTATGGCTGCTAGTACAACAACAATGCTCCGTCAGTGCACCTCACTCTTTTGGGATGGTAACATCTTTGATGTTATTCTAATGGCATATGTTTTTGTTTGTAGAAAATGAGGCAATCACAGTCAAAATGGGTGCAGTCTAAGTCTTGCTTTCTCCCTTTTTGATCAGTGTATCCTCTGCTCTGATGCACGGGCCTGCATTGCTCTATGCCACGGTGTGTTTGAGGCTACTACCATTGGGGGGAGTCGTAAATGTTTAAATTCTACAAATTCTAACGTGAGTTACCAAGTAAGAGGGCCAAACTGTGAGGCTGGTATGGGAATATACACCTTTCAGAGAGCAGACGAGCGTATGAGAGTAACAATGAAAATAAAAAAAAGATAAGGTTCCAAAATATGAAACTAGCCATAAATTCCCTTGGCAGTTGATATCACGTAGACAGCATCATACTTCTGTTATGAAAAGGGACCAATATTATATTGTTACGTTCGTCAGTGAGTTAAAATAACTCACTTTTGACTCTTGGTTACATACTGGAGCTCTCTGCTTGTTTGTTCAAGTTGAAATGTCTACACTGGGAATTATCTCAGGTTGTATTGGCTTCTGTTTGACATCAGAGAATTTTCATGCTGGACATTTTTTTTTCACCGTTGTCAGGCAGAGGTAATAAAGCTCCTCAGCACAGATATGGTGACTCATGCCGGAGCTGGTTAGACTCTCGTATATGACTTTTCTTTCCCATTCAAAGCTTCCATTGAGGGGTTTAAATGTCTGCTGTCACATTTATCGCCGTCCACGTCATCGCCCTTATGAAAACGTTTAATCCTCCTAACAAAATCCTCAATTTAAATGAAGTGATTCAGCAGATTAAATGATATGATGATGACTTTACTCACTTACTATAATAGTGTTCAAACCAAAAGGGACTTTTTTGTTGTAGTGGTTGTATAAATGTAATTTATAAGGTGAGGTGTGAGAAATAGTCTCATTTCCAGGTCGTCAGATACTAACGCTTTCGCTTGGTGGCTCGTCTCTATTTGAAGACCTGAGAATGAACTCAGCAATCAGCTGTCTCTCTCCAGAACTGCTGAGTACACATTTAAAAAAGCTTTTGCATTTGTGTGCTGATTTAGAATTTGAATATCAACCAATGAAGCTTCAAAGTATTCGACACGGCCCTGCTCTCACATTGACCGTGGCGGTCTCACACCCTGTCTGAACCGGCCATCACGCACCCTTTGAGCTGCGTCCGTAATTGGGGCGTTCAAAATGTGCTCTTTCCACCTTATGCCGCGATTCACGGCGCTCACACCGACACTCTCCTGCGCGGAACTTAAAGTGACATAAAGGTACAGGAGTCTTGACAGCGGCGACATTTCTTGGGCTAAATTTAGAAGCGGCGTGTGTATCCTTTGCAAACAGGAGGGGACACAAATGTTCATAGTACAGCCGAGTTGCCTGTATGGATTCACGTCGTAATGCACACGCGGGCATTCAGGCATGCGCTCGCGTCTGTACGCTCACACACAATATCCTCTCCCTCAGGACGGATCGTCTGTAGCCGCTTTATCAAAACAAGCCGGCGTTTGTTTCTCACACACTCCCTCCATAGGGGAAGCACTTATGAGCCGTCTTACCTGAAGAGTAATATACTGTATTTATAGGCTGTCCAGGTCACACTGAAGCACCCTCAGGCAGACATATTGGAGGTCAACAGCGGCCGCGCAGCCGTGGGTGGACTGCATTTCTAAGCATGCAATTGCCGCCTCAGCAGGTTCAGTTGTCACTGTGATTTATTTTCCTTTGTAGCTTCTCCTGACAAACGGATTTCTCAACTTCTTAGTTATTTAATCAAATGTGTTTCTTTTCAGCCATCTGCGGATTTCACTGGAAATGTTCTCGCTGCTTTTTCATTGTCTCGTTGTAAGCGTAGCATGCATTAGATTGTAGAAGCGTGTTACTGTATGATTCCTACCATAGGCAGTTTTGAATTGGCCAATGAGCACATGAGCCAGCCATCCAGGTTAACGAGTCTCCTGAAGCTAGAACTCAGTGTTTCGTAAAAAATTGCTGCACTAAATTCTGTTTTCATCCCTCTGGCAGTAACCTCTGTTGTATACTGTCAACACATTATGTACATTATCAGAGTTGTGATTTTTAAATAACCAGTTTAGAGCGGTAATGCAGCACTTATTCTCCTCAACAGAGGAAATCTGATGATAGGGTTAGATGACAGGTCAAGATTAGGCTGGTTCGGTCTCTCTCATGGATCTAACAATTAAAACCTGTAAATACAACTTCGAAGACGGAGCCCAGTTCATTCCAAGTTAAAAAAAAGTTTGACTTCCAGGGTATTAAAATACTCAGGCCTTCCACGTCAAGTGTGTTCACTAGAGACATCCACCGACTGAGCCGGCTAACTTCAGGTTTAGCGCCCGGTGAACCTGAATAGGTATACAATGATTTGATCATGCGACTCTTCCAGACTTTCCAAATAATATGGGACTGAATGGCTCAAATCTTCTTTCACAATGTAAGTCTATGGGAAAAAGTCAGTTTGGGCCACAGTGCATCATATGATGTTGCATTTACGTCGTTTTTTCCACTACGAAACCTGGCTTCAAAGTCTGGCGCTCCTACTGGAGGCTCGGTCTTACTGCACTCTCACATTGGTCTGAGACGTGCTAGCCTAGCGTAGGTCGGAGATGGGCCGAGGTAGTCCACCTGCACCGAAAGAGGACGAATGCAACTCCTGGTAACTCAAAGTTCAGAGGTGTTTTTATTCACGTGTAACTTCAGCTGGCTTGCCATGGTATTTGTACATTCAGGAAATATCTACCTTATGCAGTCACTGAGGCTAGGTTAACGTTAGCTACTGGATTGTCCATCCAAACTACCTGCCAGCTTTTTAAAGGCTACGACATGTCAGATTTTATGACTTATCCAACCTGACGAGTCAGAATTTGACCTGGTATAAAACAGCCAATGTTCTTGCTGATAGTTTACTTATGTAGTTCATATAAAAGGCATCAGCATTGAATTGAGACCGTTACTGTACGCAACGAGTTAAATTGCAAACTGCTGCTCATTTATTACGTTTAGGACTGAAGATCATTACTCACTTTCAGCTTTGTCCAGTAAGTTTTGATTTATGTAGGCTTACTTGTATTTGTGGGCTTATTTGCAAAACGTATTTGTTAGCGCCAGACTTGTAAATGACTCCAAGTCATGAACAAAGTCATTTAAATCATACTGTACGCCAAAAGTCTCCACGCAGCAAATTTTAAATGCAGGAAATGAAACCTCTCCCCCTGGCGAGCGGAGTCAAGCCCACAATTACCATTCAAGCACAAGGAGCTGCGTCAGCTTATCTCCTGAATCAGTTTAATAATGGATGTGAGAAAACCACAGCATCACATATTCAGAATGTCTTAATGACTTACAGGTTCAACAGAAATAGACACAAAATGCAGAAAAAGGCCTGTTTAGTCAGCAGCTTACTGTTCTTATTAAGGTGCTTCTGCTTGGATGGGACAGGAATGAAAATCCACTCCTGTGTCGCCCTCCAAGTCCCAGAAGAATGACCCGTCACACTCCCATGTTGTGTGTGTGTGTGTGTTTTTATTTATGGGGGGATAATTTTGGTGGCTGAACCATGTACTGTTTATCCACTGTTCACACAAGTTATATATCACATGTCAGGCATTGTCAACCAACCAGCAAACAGAGCAGGACAGAATACAAAAGAATAAAGACAAAGACTCGGAGAAAAGTTCAAAACAAAAGCTAGAGACCGTCTTCTAATGGCGGTGCCCATCAACACGTTGATGTTCTGACTCATGACTGCTCAGTAGCGCAAAATGCGGTGCTGGAGACGCCTATTGTAGCGAGAACTCCTTGAAAAGCAGTTTTGAGGACTTTGCCAGTCGTTTATATTTCTGTCTGTGGACAGATTTTTGCCAGTGTGATACAAAACAGTCACAAATCTTCACAGGTGTGTAGTCGACATAAAAAATGAAGGCCGAGTTCTTGGTCCGGTTCATGAATAGTGAAATTGAGAATCATTCTGCAAGAATATCTCAGGAAAAATGCCAGCCTGTACTTGGGTTATTGTGCTGCACTGTAGGGTTTTTTTGTTATCTGTGTTATTTTCTGTGTGAGAGAGACGTGGAAGATGAACGCTATCGGTGCTGGCACCGTTAAAGACACTAAAGAACGGTGCAGTCTCAGGTTCAAAGTGGCGTATTCCAGCTTTCAAGGGCACTTCTTGACAGCTGTTCGTAGAGGCGGATTCTGTCATTTTTGCCAAAGTATACCGAGCCAAAGGGAACAAAAAGTCAGCCACTGCATGTTGCCATCCTGCTTCCTGGCTGTAATGCACACAGGCTCTTACCAGCTCTTCACTGGCTTCGTAATAACATGAGTATACTGTAGGTGGTAACAGAGAGTCCTGTGCCCTGTCCTCCCTAATTAAGGCAGTGCTTTTTGTCTCCCAGCTCCGCAGCAGAAAAATAATGGTATGGTGGGCAGCAGCTGTAGAAAGGGCAGCCTCCTCGTCCAGGGAGGGGGCGCGATATATCAACTACAGAGCTGTGACTCTTGCACAATGCATGTTTCAGAGGGGAGGCTGTGATTTGCCTTGTGATCCTTGTAAAGTGTCAGGTTAAGGCCCGCGGTGTCCCTGGAAGCGATTCGAGGGGCTCCGAGTGTGACCGCGAGGGAGTTGCAGCGCAGGAAGTGGGAATGAAGTGAAGTGGACAAGAATGGGGGGTTGTCTGAAGCTCGCACTCTGCCGCTGGAGAAGCCGCCGCAGTGTTCTCTCATTCAGTAAAGAAGGCAGCGGCATGAGTCAGATACAGAAGCTCGTTTTAAGTGAATGACACATAGACTGTGACCGCGATCTAAAGGAATGATTAGGGTCCCTGGCCTTGAGTAAGTCATTGAGAAAAAGTACAAGGTGGATTGCAAAGCCATCCAATCCTCCCAACTCTTGAGAGATCTGCTGTGCGCGATGCTGACGCAGACCCCAGCAAGCAGTGCGGCGCGATGAACTGGGATTACGAGAGGGCTGAGGAGAGGAGGCTGCTAATTATTACAGCACCGCCAGAGCTGCCATGCCTCTGCTCCGAGCGCCAGCACCCGGGGACGCAGCGATTCCTCGATACAAGAAAGACACGAACCCGCAGGCCCAGCGAGACGCGCGGTGGAAAACGCCATGAATAATTAATTCAATTGTGTATGCGCCCACTTTTTTAAAGAACCTTTGCCACCATCTTCATTCTGATCCCGCTCCACGCAGGCTGCTGATGGATGCAACTTTCCAGCTCCACATTTGCTTCCTCCCTGGCGCCCGCTCCTCTCCCCTCGCCACGGACCTTCTCAGCCCAGCGCTCCTCTGCCGGCCCTGCCAAGGTTGAAACGGCAAGCCTAATATGCCGCATTGCAACTTTAATTAGCGTAGTAAAACCCCCCGAGGGCAGTGCGCGCAAACTTTTCTGTCAACATTTTGCAAGGAGTCATTCCCCATTAGAGTCAAACGCAAGAAGACATGATTCTTGTGAGCTGCGGTAATGAGGCGGTGTGATGATGCCACAGAATGTTGTTTCTTTTCCCCCGTGCTTCCATTAATACTTAGAATAGCCACTGAATTAATGCATTTTTCACTGTGTACTGTGAAATAATACATAAAGCACTTTGATTCAGCCCTCATCTCGGTCGCTCAATAGAAATATAATACGTTGAAATATTCAGGGATCAGCGCAGCGATGGTTCGCCAGCGCTGTTGGAGGCTCTTTATTGCATAACATCAATATTCCACCTTTAGTATAATGTTCAGAGTGTAAATCTCAGCACTAATGGGTTCTCTTGGCCGTTGGTTGAGCCCTTCATCCATGAAAGTTCAGTCAGAGCTTTGGCATTATTGGGTTTTCACTGTAACTGTGCAGCGAGCATAAAAGATCATTGGCCCATTTATATTTGCCTGCCCGGGGAGCGTAATAGCCGTGAGTTCAAAATTACATTTTATATAAATGTAAATTATTCAGAAGGTTGTGTTTTCGTGGGAACGTCGGAGTGTGGCTTCCTCACACCTGCACACTCTTCACACCTGGCACGTCGGTGATGTGTTATGTGTCAACACATGGCTTCAGGGGATTTGTTCAACACTTGCGTCAGTCTTTTGTGTCTTTAAATTCCCTTCCGAAATGCCATGTTCACACCCGCAAGTAAAAATCCCATTTTTGCCACATCATCTGATAATGTCAAACGTGACGTAAACTCAAGTCGCATCGGGTTGGTCCGCACTCATGACCTGTGTTGGACATCATCGTGAATAAACATGGAGGAGATGCTGAGGTTTGATTCCTCGCCACCAATAGGAGGAAATCTCAGACCAGAAAATGGCTAGACATCCATGTGGCTAGAATTTAAAATAAACCTTTTTTAACAAAAAGGTGGAATCTTCCAGCTGTTTAACATCGTGTCAGTTCTTAAATCAAAAAAAGTATTTCGTTTTCAAAATCAGGTAGAGGGAAAGTACACCCACAAATCAAAAAATACATGTTTTTCCTCTTACCTGTGGTGCTGTTTGTCCATCTGGATTGTTTTGGTGTGAGCTGCCTAGTTCTGGAGATGTTTGCCGTCGAGATGCCTGCCTTCTGTTGAATATATTGTACCTAGATGGCGCCAAGCTTGTGGAGCTCAAAGTGCCAAAAATAAACCTATAAAAAAACTGAACAGCAATGTCTCTTTCCAGAAATCATGACCTGGTTACTGAAGATAATCCACAGACCTTGTTGTGAGCAGCTTCATGTAGGACCTATTTTCTTCCAGTCGTATCACCGCGCAGAATTAAGCGTGCATCTACTCACTAACAAGAGGCTTGTGCTTGTGACAGCGCAGGATGTACACATTGATGTTGTCTGGCTAAGCTGTGACTTTAGCTAGCTTAGTTAGCTTAGTTGGCTAGCCTCTCATCCGTGAGTAGATGCACACGGTGAAATGGTTGGTGGGTAGTTTGGTAGAAAGTGTGGTGGAAATTCTTATTTAGAAGTGAACAAATATTAGATGATTCACACAAGGTTGTCTTTGTGTAATTAAATCAAGTGGTGAAAGCTAAAAGTAAACAGAGTTAACCAATTTCAGCTGAAAGGCCGGCCTCATCCACCAAGCCGACCCTGGCAGAGACTGACCAAGGCTCACAGACAAAGTCACAGTTTACAGCACACTCAGAGATACCTTGAGAAAGGGAGAACAAAACACAAAACAATATCCAGATGGCCAGACGGCCTTGCATGTACCCACAACACCTGACAAGCACAGAATGCTATTGTGCACAAACACTTTACCATTAATCAGCGAGGTCACTACTCAAAAGAAAGTCAAACAGTTCACACTTAGGCGAGGTCGTAATTCACAGTGCTAACAGGAGTAATAAACCGTAAGGTTATGGGTCAATTCTTGAAATAAAACAGTACAAGGTAACAACTATATGTGGGTTTAAATGCAAATAATACATTTTGCTAATAGAGAAAAAAAAAATAGTTCACAGCAAGGTCTGTGGATTATCTTAAGCAATCAGGTCACGATTTCTTTAAAGAGACATTGCTGTTCAGTTTTTAGCGACTCACTCCAAAACAGCCTAGACATAGATAAATAGCAGGTAAAACATGAATTTTTAATTTTGGGGTAAACTGTCTGTTTAAACATCTTTGTTTTTAACTTGCTGTAACTTAAATTATTGTTATTACTTGGCCACAGTTTCCTTTTAGCATTGCATAAGTTAGGTGCTCTCAGGTCAAGTCCAACAAGAACTTGTTTTCTATCATCCTCCGGTCCTTATGTCTGCTCCCGGTTTAATAAGCACAGTTTCCTTCCGTTGTTTACTTGCAATCGCAACTTTTTTTCACAAGAAGTGTTAGCGGGAGGCAACCAATTGAGCATCTTTCCTCGCACTGGCCTCTGTTAAGACACAATTGTCGCCGTGCCCATCTGTGCTGACCTTATCTTCTCCCCTCAGCTGAAGGCAGAATGCTATCGCAGCCTCTCGGGCAATCCCAGGAGATCAGCAGGGATGAAAGAAAATGAATGTCAAGGATGTTTATTTCCTAATAGCTGGAGAGTGTGTCCTTTTGGGGCTGAAGCTCCAGCCAATCTCCAGAGGGAAAGACAGAGCAGTGGAGAGAGCGAGAGATGATATTTTAGATGGCTGAGCTGAGCCTTGTCAAAACAGAATTACTGGTTTGTCCAAAACACTCAAGATAGGACCAGACTTCAGGGAATGAACACAAAACAGTGCTGTGTGCAGACGTTCACCCCGAGTTCAGTCAGGAAGTTTTCACTAGATATTAGAAATATTAACAACTCTTATCATCAGATCAGACAGCAGTGGCTGGTTTTGAATACTAAACCACTTTCACCACAAGTTAACAATACAGGGACCTCGAAAAGTGCGATATGTTGAATGCAGGTGAAAAATGGCGGCAGTACAACATGCTGTAACCACAGCAGTCACATGTTATGACCTTAAAAAGTTGTTAGGGTCAAACGCGATAGCCAACAATTGCTAACACATTCATCAGACACAGAGCAATATTGGCATTCATTTAGAGTCGTGTTTCTGGCTGCCTGATGAATGATATCAATCAATATTCACTCTCCATCCTGCTCTGTTGTGGTCCAACTCCTGAGGGAAATAACTGCCTCTGTAGATGCTAAATGTTTCACTACCTTCAATAGAGCGTATTCACACAGCGGCCATTTTCCTCGGACGTCACGTTCAGGGTGAGAAGCTCCAATGCTGTTATTAAAAGGATTATGTTGTGATGCTGTGTTCCAGGACGCAGGTCGTATACATGTACAACATCATTGTTTTCTATTTCACAACTTCACAACTTGTTTTCTATTTCACAAGGTGAAACAACACATTTGATAACCCGTTAGCTAATGTTAGCATTTAACATTATCCGTTTGATTACATCAAGTGCATTTCATTTCCAGGCTTAAACAAATGTGTCCAAGATGTGCGTTGATATTTTAGAATGAATTTACACCTCTCCTATCCTGTTGTGTAACAGTGATGTTAGCGAGGAAGAAGTTGAATGCTAACATTAGCTGCACTTGAAGCTAATGGGTTATCAAATGTGCTGTTTTACCTTGAAATTTGGCTTGATATCCCTCTGGATTTCCAATATCCATTATCTTTCCAGTTGCTGATAGATCAGGGACTTCATCGCGATGTCAGAGAAAAAAGGCTGCTGTGTGAATATGGTTTTTAGCTACTTGCCATACTTTGTCTGCTGTTTGGTGTTAAGTAGTTTTTTCCACTGAAAACAGCTGTCTGTTGGGACGACGGTGCAAGTAAAGGGCTGTAAAACCAAAATAATGGACTAAAAGATGCTAAAACACTCCATAAAGAAAATCCAGAGTGATAAAAAAGATGTAGCAGGAATAATGATGGATCTTGATTTTTAAAATCAGGTGTATTTAGGGGGCTGGTATCTACAAGTGGGTGTAGGCATTGACAGAGGTATGCACTTATGTAACTGAGTGGCTTTCTATTTATAAAGATGATGCTGAACATTATTTCTTCCATTCATGATATTTCATTGTAACCCAATAGCCTAAATTCTATGTGCATATACGACTCATTTGATGTAGGAAATGTCTGAAGGAAATGTAATTCAGCCCAGATTATGTTTCATTCAGACATAATGAGCGAAGGTTTCCTTCAACATTTTGAGCCTTGATGTGACTTGATTGACAAAGACTTTTAGTAGTCTGAACTTAGCAGCATGTGGGAGGTTTAGTCTCCATGTCAAAGTCCTTTTCAAAGCAAATAAGCAGAATTTAGTTTGCGCTGTAATCTGTTAAAGCAACAGTATGTAGAAACTGGCATTGCGTGTGATTTGGCGCCCCCCACAGTTTGTGAGTGAAACACCACTGGTGTGTAACAGTTTGTCAGATGTGAGATGAGGATAAGTGGTGAGAGCTAATCATCTATCAAAATGATCTACAATTAATACAGAATATTCGATTTGATTGTTTCATTTTGCTCAGGTGAGTGTACATAGTTCAACGCTGCTGCGGGTCGCCTCAGTAAATCTGTAATGGCCTACAGTCAGCAGAAGTGATGCATGGGGTCTGATCTTTACTGTGCATCCTCATTAAGTGGCTGCTGAGCCAGAGGGAGAGTAAATGCAGGCCGGGGTGAAAGGAGGACAGAAACAGAGCTGAAACAGTGAACGAAAGCTGTCCGAAAAACAAGGAAACACTCGTCCGCCTCTGAGAAATTTCATGGTGGGATTAGCGCAAACGGCTGCTCACTCACGTATGTAAAGGCTTAACAGATCACCAGGCGTTTCCCTGAGGCGTAGTAGCACACAACCTTACACTAGAGCAGCAGGTAAAATAATCCCTCTCACTGCTGCCCTAAAAAGTCTTGACACAGTGCACATAAGTGCTGCGTTTAGCCTAATCTTAAGCTTCCCCCAGATACGAGCGCTACAAGAGTTTCATCGATTCCAACAGGCACAAGAAGACAAACCTCATTTTCTCATCGGCTCGCCCAGATGGAGGATGTGTTGCGCTGGGCTCGCCTAATAAGCCATAGATCTTTATCGCTATCCATCTTGCGTCCTGTAAATCTCCACCACATCTGCAGAAAATTCCGTGGTGCTATAGCGAGGGGGGTGGGGGTGGGGGGGGTTCCGGGCTGTCCCTGCGGGCGGACGCCGGCGTCACACTGGGCCATAAAGCATCGCGAGCCATCGATCGGTGCGCCTGAAGGGCAGATAACAGTCGGAATGTGGGGTGATAATGCTCGAACGTTGCCGATGGTGGTCGGTTCAAATGGGCCCATTATTGCAGCTTCTGTTACGTGATACAGCCGGCATCCTGCTCTTTCCACTCGAAACGCTCCACAAATTCTTCGTCCATTACAGCAAGTCGCACTGGGGGTTGTGAACGGGAGAGGCTGACCGAGATACTTTGAGGAAGTGCTTTTAGGTTTTTTCGCTAAAACCAATCTGCCTGTGGATTGTGTCGGCCGCTGACTGCGCTCGGAAGAGCTTTTTCCAGAACTACAAAGGCTCTGTTTATCAGCCGGATTCCTTCATTAGATTTATTAGATTTCATCACCATCAGAATTGCTGTTGTACTGTCTTCCTCTCCGGGCTATTTTCCTTCTCCGCGATGCAACGACTCTCTTGTGGACTGTTAGAGCTACTTGCAGAATATAAATGTTCTCTTGCGTAATATAGATATTTCCTGACATGCTCGGTAATGCTCGTGCTTCTGCCATATTTACTCAGAATTACCTCCATTTAAGCCGCCGGCCCCGCAGAACTTTCCCCTTCTCCTTTGCAGCGTAGCTTCGCGGAGCCGAGGCCTTTGCCACGGAGAGACGTCCGCGCCGCGCTGAGAGTGAAACAGAGAGAGACAGGTAGCAGGCAAAGGTCAGCGACTCGCGCTGAGCACACAGAGGGAGCGAGGTTTGTCCTCCGCGACGTCTCCGCGCCGAGCCTCGTTCATTTAGATTGGATTACGAGTCGGTTTACGCCGCCACGCCGAACAGATTGCCCTTCTTACACATAACGCATACACTCCTCGCGCCGGCTGCGCTCATTTACATGCGGACATCCATCACGCAGACTGTCGGCACAGATGGATGCTGCGCGGCTCGGAGATGAATATTTCTCAGACTTTATTCATCTGGAATTTTGCTGCGAAATGGGTTTTTGCAGCGCCGCTTTGCATTCAGGCGGCGTCACATAAAGAATATTCACAACGGCGGTTTACAGCTCGTCAGTGAGGCTGCAGCGTTGTGCCGTAGGCCTCGGATCAGCATCACCGGAGTGAAGAGCGGCGTAGTGCCTTGATCAGGGAGACGTCAGTGGAAGAGGCAACAAATGTTTTCCCTTCAGGTTTTGTGTATCTATTGAGAGATTAGAACCAGCAGAACATCTGATCACACGCTCGCCCGTCGTGACTGATCTCACTTTTCACTTTTCTGTTTCACCTTTCTTTCACTTGAACTTTTTTGGAAAGTGTTACCATGTCTATGGTTGGCTGATAATGCATCTGGAGCTGCACTGACATACACATGACATGCCCCACTCTCTACACTCGTCCACCAAACACACCCTGTCTGTTTAAACTGCAGAACCTCCCATCTCCCGGCAGAGACGGGAGGTTCTGCCTGCCCATGCACCGCTGCCCTGCGTCAGTATCGCTGCATGTTCTTTGAGCCCTACCACCACCACCACCCCAGCATCCGGGGTCATCCCTATGTTCCCCAGGTCCTATGTTCCCCGTTTTTCCCAAAAAGGGACCTATGTTCCCCTGTAGCAATACATACCGGGGAGCAAATGTCCTATGTTCCCCGCAATCTATCAATCTTTAGGGTTAGGGGTTAAGGTTAGGGTTAGGGTAGAAAAGGTTATGGTGGAAAAAGTAACAGACCGGGAAACATAGGACCCTTTTTTTGACAAAGGATCCTATGTTCCCCGGTCACATACATATCGGGGAACATAGGACCCTTTTTGGGAAAAGGGGGGAACATAGGACCCTTTTTTAAAAAAAGATCTTATGTTTCCCGTCTTTCCCAAAAGGGACCTATGTTCCCCGATATGTAGCATCGGAGCATAGGACCCTTTTTCTGATTTTCTATCAATCTTTAGGGTTAGGGGTTAAGGTTAGGGTTAGGGTAGAAAAGGTTATGGTGGAAAAAGTAACAGACCGGGGAACATAGGACCCTTTTTCTAAAAAAGGGTCCTATGTTCCCCAGTCTCATACAAAGAGGGGAACATAGGACCCGGGGAACATAGACACGCTCCCCAGCATCCACCTGCAGGCTCCGACTGGGGGCTTCAAGATGTTTTGCTCATCACTTCGCCTACAACTAAATAGTCTCTTAAATGCATCGTTTAGGAAATATACTGTACATTACGTCTATACTTGTGATATGACATTGCACATACGATGGTAGAAGATTTGATCCATGTATACCAACCCCAGTGAGTCCATGAAACTTTTTCTGTGCTTCACTGTCAGACTCATGAAGAGAATAATTTCATAATCATTTCTGAGCTATTCAATCTTGAATATAATGAGCATGTAAAGTTCGGTGGCATTTACCTCGCTCGCTACTGCAAACGTTACATGATTTTTACAGGACTAAGCTACCCAACAGTTATTGAGAAATGCTGCTTAAAGAGTTGGTCCATCTGTGTTCTCGTCTGGGTTTTTAAAGCTGGCGCTCCCACTCAGCTGTTAGTAAAGGCATGGCATCAGTGTCTGTCTCCCCTCCACACACAGAAGCTCGCTGACAGTGAAGCATGAAGGTAGCTTGGAAGGTTTGAGCTTGGAAATTTAAGATGATGCTTTTTTTGTTGTTATTGAATCTTAATTTAGAGGCACACTATGGAGGATCTGTAGATCGCTGTTTGTGAAACGCCTCCTCCCCCCAGCTCATCGAGGGAGACAGAGAGAGACAGAGCAGAGGAGAAGGAGAAGGAGCGGTGGCATCGTGAACAAAGCAGTGAATCAGAAAAATAGATTGCTCTTTTCCCAATGTGTTACGGTGACGTTCTAAAGCGCAAAAGTCACACAGGAGAGGCTCGGGAGTTTATCTGTAGCAGTGTCATCGTGCAGAAACCACCATGTCACATCACTTTGGAAAAAGCTTTTGGAAGGGCTTGGGCGTTACTACGTTGTGTCTCGTGGCGGCTGTACATTTTTGACAGCGTAGCTACTGAGATTACATTCATAGCTGCCACAAGTACTCTGTAAATCCTTGATCCAGAGCTGAAAGCCCAGGTTCAGAAACACCCTCACTCAGACATAGTTTGTCCATCAACTACTTTGGTAACGTGTGTAACATTTTTTGTCTTATGTGGCCACTGTCCTGACCACAGATACTGAAGGGGATGCATTTAAAGGTTCTTTACACCGCATTCACTGCCAGTATCCTCTCAAAACAGATGCACTCATTTATCATTCACTCGATCAAGTTGGAAAAGACGTCATCTAACCAGTACACAGCTCAGTAAACTCAGATCAAACTGTGAAATTAGGCGGCGCTGATCAAATATGAATCGAATCTTATGTCTCCAGAAACATATAATGAGAAACTTTCCTTCCAGGCCTCATTGTTGTGGACTCAGATGAACTAACATGCGTGTGCGGATCACAACAGACCCAGACTGTATCGTAACACAGCGGACAGTTGTTCGCTGCTATTTTGATGTTCACAACGTCGTGTATTTAACCGTTAAAGATGATTTTTCCCTCTGTGCTTCAGCACAAAGACTGTAGCTGCACTTATCCACGCTCCCGTGCACGCACAAACAAAAAACACACACTGTCTCGACGGCAGGGGAGCACGAATGTTTCATCGTTGCACGCTCGCAGAAAAACAGCTAATTTCTTATTTGTTTTACCGTCTCTCCCCCTCGACTACAGCGCAGAGAGGGACGGCACGAAACAGATCAAAAAACATCTCTTCCCTTTCGGAACGGAAAAAAACTCCCAATAAGCCGACGATAAAAGCTTTAATTCTCGGTAAAGAGAAACCTGCAGTAAAGTTGCAAAGACCGCTCTCAAATTTCCCTCCGCGCCGTCGGAGCGAGGCACCGAGAGGCTGAACCACCGCAATTAGGTGCTCGAGTGTTGATGCAGAGCTGCTAAAGCACTTTAATTCCCGCCGGAGTCCGTTGGGGGGGCGCCGGGCCTGTAATTGCTGCCTCCCTGGTCTTGATTGGAAATGCTTCACTTGTTGCGGCGGTTGCCGACCGTATTAGCCGCCCGCTCCTTCTGCTCCCTGACCCCCACGGTCCACAAAGTTCACCCCGCAGAGAAGCGCTGGCACACGGAGCACATTCCCACTCCCTGTTTTATTACTGCTATACGTTAGCACAAAGCTGAGCCTGTGCAGCCGAGGCCCACCGCCGCTCTGCCCTTTATTAACGCAGGACCGTGAAAGGCCCTGTTGCGGCGCGTGGAACAGTCCGCTGCGTGGACACTGCCTCTGGTGGCTCTTTAGCTCTCGCGCTTCTGAAAGGCTTTCTCAGCATCGCTGGAGTAATACTTTTCGACCGAGGGGGGGCTGCGTTTTAAGCCAAAGTCATCATTCAGCTGCAATGAAATGGCGCAGTGTGACGCCGGATTGAAACGAAATCATCAGCAAGAAAAAGAATGAGATTGAAGACAGAAAGTGTTGTCCGTCCTTTCATTCCTCTCATTCTCTCCCTCGTCTGCCTCTTCTTGAATTTGTCTTTCCACAGGTGAGGAGTGGCCATGCCATTTGGCTGTTTGACGATCGGGGAGAAGAAGGATTATAACAATCCTTCGGACGTGACAGATAAATATGACCTGGGTCAGATTGTCAAATCGTGAGTATCCTACCAGCTTCGTCCTCAACATCTTCTACACAGACGTTTGAATGCTGCTGTCTTTACTCATGAAACCTATATCTCTGTTCAATCTTTGCAGGGAGGAGTTCTGTGAGATTTTCAGGGCCAAGGATAAAACCACAATGAAAATGTACACGTGTAAAAAGTTCCTGAAAAAGGACGGGAGGAAAGTCCGCAAGGCTGCGAAAAACGAGATCCTCATCTTGAAGATGTGAGTTGTTCGTCGCGGTTCATGTTCTCTGTGTTAAACAGAGCACGATTAGTTCTGTGGCGAGACCGTCAGGTTCTCTGTTTGTTGTTTCTCCTTTCTAATCCTCTTAAATGCTCATTCTACCGACGGAAAAACAATTTTGGAGAAGAAAAAACAAAACAGAGAACAAATCTTTTACTTTGATGAGAGGAAGAAGTCAGGCAGGGCTCATTTTACTGAGTGATCACCCACAGTCACTGTTCCTGAGTGCCTCGTTGTGTCTGAGACATATTTTCTCATCTTCTCTGTGATTATCTACTTTACCTCTGCCAAGGAGGTTATGTGTTTCTCTGTCTGTCTGTCTGTCTGTCTGTCAGCAGGAACTACTGGTCCAAATGTCAGGAAAATTAGTAGAATGGTGTAGCAAGTGCCAGAAAAGAACCCATGAAGTATGGGGCAGATGCACTAATTATTTTATATATTCGTTAACAATGTGAAAGTTCAGTAATGTCAAAACCTGAGTGCTGCAGGGATGATGTGTTGTTGTAGGCTAACCTGGAAGTTAGCATCGCCCTGGTTCCCTCTGCAAAAAGCCTACTGGACTTTTCCATTGAATTTGGATTATTGTAGAATATAATCTCTGCAGCAAACAAACATCTATGATACATACACGTTTTGTTCAGCAAGATAATTGTCACACCACTTTTATGACTTTTGAAGCACAAATGAAATAGTCACAGGTAGAAGGTTAGCATGTGAGGCTATAAATGAACTACACTGTGGTCACATGACTTCAACATCACCACCACTAAGCACCTTTGACGCCATATTATACACACTTTACTATACATCGAGCGATCTACTTGTTGTAAAGTTAGAGTTAGAATAGCTTGCAACTTGTGTCCGTGTTCACTGTGATGATGTTTAATGTCCCAGACAACCTCTGTAGTCTCATTTAGCCAACCACCTTTTTAAACAGGGTATTTGCTTTATGTCGCTAGACCAAAGCGTGAAAATCTCTTAAGCCTTTTTCCGGCATTTCCCACTGACTTGAAGATGAGGAAAAAGAAGAACCAGAAGTTCAAAATGCTAACTGATTTCCAGGTTTGAGGGCTCTTTTCTGCACCACTTGGTGTGAATCATCTGCAATAAACTCTGCCCAAGATATCAAGGAAAAATTGCTCAAACTTTCAGATTCAGGGAACACACCCTCATCCCTAAACGACTGAATATGTGGATTGCCAGTCACACCCAAAACAACATGGACCTTTGCAGCGTACCAGCCACAGGCACACCGGACCTTCGTTGTACGCTCGCTCTTTGGTCAGGGTTAGGCAAGAAAACTACTTGATTGGTTTTAGGAAAATAATCATGGTTTAGGTTAAAGTAGCTAAGTGACTTTTGTAACTTCTGTTATAAACGTACTTGGTTATGTACGTAACTTCACTAACTCACCGTTACCTCACCGAAAATAACTCACCGTTGATTGGATGAAAGTCCTGTGCTTGTGCGACCCGATCATCCATCCCAAACCTCCTCCCTGAGCTGACTTCTTTGCTCCTTCTACTCCTTGACTTCACTACTTCCTCCTTTTCCTGCTGTAATAATTACTAAAGCTGTCAGAGGCTGCTGCCCGACAGGAAACATCAATATGGGTCGTAATAACCTGCTTTCATAGTGGATCTATACTGTCGTATTTCTGATGAGGCGGGCTGCTTCATGAGAACAAGCAATAACATCGACCGTGAAGTTTGCAGATTTGCATATCAAAGACGAGTGATGACTGATGACCTTGGTGGAGGTCTGCGCTCTCCGAGTGCCCTTCTAGTCCTAACCTCTAGTAAAACCTAGTCAGCCTAATCAAATTGTCAAAGGCCGGGGATAATTGCTGGCAAAGCATCAAATGCTGTCTTCAACATATCCATAGACTCTGGACTTTGTAATCAGAGCAGAGTGGATGTGATTTCAAGAATTTTAATGAGACAATTGAACATTTCTTTGTGGAAAAACCCGTATCCCACTCACTTTCAGAGTGTATTTTATGTCTTAGATGTCTAGAGGAGATATTTAATGTTGAAATTACATTTTCATAAACTGTTTATACTGGTAAGACAAACCTGATATAAGGAGAGAAAAGGAGTGTTTATCAGATGTGCAGGTAAATGTGCACTCACGCTTCTGAGTTTGCAAAAATGACTCTGCTCCCACATGAATTCAGAATTTTAAGATTCATACATCCATGCTTTAGAAATCCTCACAATGGACCAGTTAATTGTCCAAAGGACGTGCACCGCCCCTATCCCATAATGCAATGCTCCTTCCTTGGCTCCCGATATAACAGATATGTAAATCAGAGTTATGCAACGCTGTCACCACCTGTCAGTGGTGACGCAAGATGATAATGATGCACGAGTGTCCCAAAAACTCAATGTCCCTTTCATTAAGTGAAACGGAGAGCCTTGATTAAATGCGGAAGTTATTTCAAGCGCAGATTCGGTTCTTTTCACATTCAGTACAACTTCAGAAATGATGAGAACGATCTTGAAGGCAGCAGGAATATTTTGTACCTTCCGGAGGGACTGACAGTGAAGAACAACACTGTGCAGCCTCAAGTATTGAAAGACTTTATTGGCCAAATTCCCCTCCGGTGCTGCGATCGTAGAAGGCATGCTCACCTGCTCTCCACCGTTCTGCTGCTGGTTGTCTTCATGCCCACACTGATGCGCCTGATTACATAAACCTGGTCGTCTGTGGCTGGTCAGCTGAACACACAGTTCTCAGTGTAGTGAAGTAAAGTCAGCTGATCGTCACTTCATTTCTCTTCCTCCGCGGCCGCTCCCTCTGTCAGCCCGCTGAAGCCTGTTATTCATGAGCATCAAAGCAGATCTGTTGCATTATTTCTCCAGCTGAGTGAACGATGCAGACGTCATCTCCCACACAACTCCTGACTTCATTCTCCCTCTCTCTCTTTGTGCTCCTCTCCGTGTCACGTCTCCGCAGGGTGAAGCATCCCAATATCCTCCAACTGGTGGACGTCTTCGAGACCAAGAAGGAGTACTTCCTCTTCCTTGAACTGTGAGTTCAGATGTCTGATGAGTCGGGGGAAAAGGCCCTCTGCCTGTCTCTGCAGCCCGCTGAACTCGACGTGTTGATTATAGACTCGTGGGGGACGAGCTGCTGTAGCCTGGGGCCTGCTAGATATGAGAACGGCTCTGCGCTCCACTCATTTGGTATTCAGATATGATTGCTTTCCAGTGTCGGAGGAAGTATTCAGATCCTCTTACTTAGAGTAAAAGTACTATTACCGCACTGTAAAAGATACTTAGTTACATGTAAAAGTCCGTCATTGAAAATGGAACTAAAGTAAAAAAACTAAAGTAAAAGACCTCATGAATGAAAAATGTCCCCTGTGACTGATACACTGTTAAATATTAGATGGCTTGATTATTATTATTCATGCACTGATGAAAAAGCAGGATTTTTTTTTTGCTGTAGTTGCATGAGGACGAGCATTTTGAAGTATTTTGTAAAGAACTGCAACCGCTGATTTTTTATTTATCGCGGATTAACCCGCTGATTATTTTCTCAGTTGGCTGATTGATTGTTTCTGAAAATAGTGAGAAACGCCGTCGCAATAACCGAGAGCCGAGAGCAACACCTTCACTAAAGCCTGTTTAATTCAGTCAACAGTAAAAACATCAAAATCATTAGAAATGATCTTAAATTATTAAAGTATGTACAAGAAAATGCAGCAGATTTTCACATTTTGCAAAGGTGGAACTCAAACATGTTTTTGCATTAAGAAGACTTGAATGGTTATCAAAATAGTTGCCAAATAATTTAATTTCCAATTGACTTATCAATTAATCAGCTAATCACTTCAGTGGTACTTTTTTATTTTTATTTTATGTAAATGACATTTATTTGATTTGAAAGTTGCTTCAAAACAATAGACTCAAGTACATGTGCTTCAAATCCATGCCTACGTGAATGTACTCAGTTACATTCCACCACCGATGCTCGTTAGCGGCTCCGGTCTCATCAGCATGTGTTCTTGGGGAATTCGATACATTTCCATGTAAATGCTAATGTGCAATAGTTGTCACGTCTTCGTACGGCACGTGACTCGAGGGTTTAGGAGTTCTGCTTACAGAGAAAATGATCAAACACAGAAAACAACTTCTAAACCAGATCCACACGTTCACATTCCCCACGTCTGATCTGTAAAGCTCTTTGTTTATGAGTCTTTACAATTGAAAAATAAACTTTATTTGATTATTATCATTATATTATATATTTATATTATTATTACAAAATAACAGGGCAAAAACATACACCTTTTAACTCTTGGTCTAGGTTGTTTGATTCTTGTGAACTGCCTCTGCTTAAACAGCGGACACAGCAGCGGACATTACTAATTATTAATAGGCTAATTAGCCAATACTAACAGAATTATCAAAGGGCCGGAAGGAGGTTGTTAAAGGGCCGCATTCGGCCATGTGGCCGCCAGCTGAGTGGGCCTGATCTATAGGAAATGATTTCCCTTTTACAGATGTGGGGAGTTATTTAATCTTGTCAGCAATGTAATTAATATTTCACTTTAAATACGAACTCTCAAATTACAATCAGAGGTCTCTGCTTTACCAGATTTTTATTTTTTTTGCCTTTGCTGAGTGGTTGACAGAAGAAAGCAGATGGAATCATGTGAACATACTTCAGTCAGATTTAAATTGACAATCTTTCTGTTACACAGTGCAAAGCCTCCAATGCTGAACCTTAAACATCCAGCATGTAACACATCGCTGCCCTCCTTTTTCCCACAGTGCAACAGGCAGAGAGGTGTTTGACTGGATCCTGGACCAGGGTTACTACTCGGAGCGAGACACCAGCAACGTGGTGCGCCAGGTGTTGGAGGCGGTGGCCTACCTCCACTCCCTGCGGATTGTTCACAGAAACCTCAAGGTAACGAGCTACAGGAGAGCAGGATGTAGAGATATGGACTAAAGTGTTCCATTACTGTGATGGCATCGTTCTGTTAACACGAGCCGTAAAGCTGTAATTTATGTAAAGGATTTCACTTTCTAACCACTTTTACGCCCAAGAGTGCTCAGGAGCTCCTGGAGAATCAGTGAAGCGGTGAAAATATAGATAACTAAACGTTAAGATTGTAATCTGAGGAACGTTTCATCTGCAAACCCTCTCCGTGCCGCTATCAGCGGCTCCGACAATAACCCCCAGTCGAATCTGCAAAGCCTCTGCTCCATGAAATCAATTTCACTTTAATTCAACCGAGCAACCTGCCTATAGTGCAAACGGCTGACGGTCCGGATCGGCCGAGCAGAGTCACGCTGCGACGGCTGCCTGCAGTGAGCTGCCGCCTCTCACATCTCCCGCTCGCCGGACCAGAGTTTCACTTTATACATTTCGTGTGTTTCAGATTTT
Organism: Lagodon rhomboides; assembly: GCA_039737535.1. Lineage (NCBI taxonomy): Eukaryota > Metazoa > Chordata > Actinopteri > Spariformes > Sparidae > Lagodon > Lagodon rhomboides. The sequence continues at coordinate 9,375,675 of CM077785.1, read as the reverse complement.
TATTTACGAAGCGGTGTGATTATTTGAGCTCTGTATTTGAAACTCTGAAACTTTCCTCTGAGGAAAACTCGCCACAGGATTCCCGAGCTGTCAGTCACGGAGGGGAGGGCCCCGTGTTTAAAGGGGATGAAAGCAGGCAGCCTACCTGTAATGTATGTTAATGTATTCTCTCTGATCCCGGCCCGTTTCTAAGTGCACCTCGGTGCACCAGGTGAGTCGGCCACAGAAATGGCAAATGCGTGATTGGCATGCCTGCAAGACGCTGGGCAGGGTGCACAGAGTTCAAATAATATAACCCTTAGTCTTTGTAGTAACAAAGGAAGAGGGGCTCGCCATGTGATGACTATTAATAGTAAAAGCTTAATTAGCTTCTCTACCTTGAAACCTTTATAAAAGCCCCTGTATGAGACTGTCAGCTGAAATGAAACTCAACGCAGCGGATATATACGTCAAACTTGGTTGAGACGTTCATCTTTTGTCCGGTCACGATAAAACGACTAAATTAAACTGTCTCTCATTTGATCTGACTGGTTTTAATCTGCGCTGGATGATTAAACTTTCAGATGCTTTCAGTCCTCTCATTATATTTCCATCAGAACGTGATCTCACAACCTCCTAAACAGTGACCAGATGATTAACCATGAAGACATGATATGAATTAAGTATATTAATAGTTGTCATCGTTATGTGCTCTTCTTCAGTTGGAGAACTTGGTTTATTACAACCGCCTGAAGCACTCCAAAATCGTCATCAGCGACTTCCATCTCGCCAAGCTGGAGAACGGACTGATCAAAGACCCCTGTGGGACACCAGAGTACCTGGGTGAGGAGATGAACGAGACATTATTAAACAGACAGATGATGTGATGTGATGTGACGTGGCAGCCAGAAACGTTGATGCGTCTGTGTTGTTGTGCAGCTCCAGAGGTGGTCGGCAGACAGCGATATGGCCAGCCTGTGGACTGCTGGGCGACAGGTGTCATCATGTACATACTGTAAGTGATGGCGTAAAACACAAAGAGAGGAGATTATTGTTCCAAACATTTACACCTCACCTAAAGGAGCCATACTTTGCTCATTTTCAGGTTCATAATCTTATTTTGGCTTACGACTAGAATAAGTTTACATGCCTTAATGCTCGGAAATGCACTCTCCAGTGTTGCAGCACTGTAATTCCCCCTCTGTCTGAGACACTCTGTTTGAGCTCCTGTCACTTTAAGGACCCCCCCCTCCCTAGTCACCTAGTCTCTTCTGATTGGTCAGTTCACACATGCCTGACCCAGCACCGCTAACAACAACAGAGCAGCTGTGATAAATCAAGTGTTATGTGCCAAACGAGCCGCTAGACATACATTATGCAAACGTGTGACTCTGTGACGTAGTGTGATGTCACAAAGTCACAGAAATAAAGGTGGGACTCCTAATGAGGCATTTCAGGAGCAGCCTTTTCTGTGGGAGAGCAGAGTGTCTGTTGGTGCGGACTTTGACCTTTCGGACTTTTAAGCACAAGAACATATAAAAAACATGAAAAAAATAATAGTCATTGTTTTTTGACGCTCTTCTCTTCTTTTTGCTACCTCAGGCTGTCAGGCAACCCTCCGTTCTACGATGAAACCGACGACGACGATTATGAAAACCACGACAAGAACCTGTTCCGAAAGATCCTGGCGGGCGATTACGAGTTCGACTCTCCGTACTGGGACGAGATCTCTGACTCAGGTGCGTGTTGGATAAAGTTAACACTGTGAAAGCGCACAAAGGCAGCTCGCTTTGTAAACATTTCAAACGCCACTGATTTCCTTCCGTCTTGCCTCCGCTGCGGTCAAAAACATGTCATGTTTGTGTTCCCATCCGTCAGGAGAACAAACGCTTTTTTGTTGAGCGTCTTCTGTGTATTTTTCTCTGACAGCTAAGAGTCTGGTTTCACGTCTGATGGAGGTGGATCAAGACCAGAGACTGACAGCCCAGGAGGCTATAAACCATGAATGGTAGGCAGCCGAGCTTTGATATTAGACTCTTTCAACTGTACTGAGACTGTCGACTGATCTGAACAGCTGCAAAAGAGCAGACTTTCTTTCCTGTTTGACGTGTCCCTTAAAATCACATTGAGAAACACAGTTCTTAATGAGTGCTCGGCATCCATTAAGCTAGCAACGACGCTGATGCTTTACTTCACAATAAACTCGAGCTGCCACAGTGGCAAAAACTAGTAGAAAAAGGCCAACCTAAAAAATGATCAGAATAATCCTTAAAGGTTAAACAGTTCCTGTAAAAGTTTGCCAAGCAATAAAATGAACAACAAATTGAATATTACTGTGTGCGGTAGCCTCTGGTATTAACAGATAATGGAAGCATAAAGCTCTGTTGTGATGTTGTGTTTCTCCCATTTCTTACAACAGGATCTCTGGCGGCGCGGCTTCAGATAAGAACATCAAGGAAAATGTGTGCGCGCAAATAGAGAAGAACTTCGCCAGAGCTAAGTGGAAGGTGAGCCCTTCTGTTCTCTCTTCCAGGAAGCTCTTCATCACAAAGTTCGACAGTGGCTGTGCAGTCCTTGATCAGTAAACTGTAGTAGTGCAGTGTTGTGCGAGAGTTAAGGAAGTCCAGCGAGGGTTGATGTTCTTTGAGTAAGCTCTCAGGTTGAGTTCAGCTTGTTCTCCTCCTCCTCCTCCTACAGAAAGCTGTGCGGGTCACCACCATCATGAAGAGACTGAGAGCACCTGAGTCGAGCGAATCGAGGGCGACTACCCCCGTGGCCGCCGCCCCAGCGGACGCCGCGGCCCCTCCGGCTGCCGCCGACCCCTCCGCCACGTCATCCGCACCCGAGGGAGCGCCCGCTGTCGTCACAGAGCTCCCCGCCGGAGCGGAGATAAGCCAACCTGCACCTGAGGCCGGGGCCGAGGCGGCGGCCTCAGCTGCGGAGCCGCAGCAGCCGAGCCCGGCGCCGCAGGAGCCCGAGCCCACGGCGCGTTGTAACGGAGAGGCTTCGGCTGCTCTGCATGCAGCCACCGAGGGTGGGGACCAGCAGGGTTAGACCCCCACCACCACCACCCCTCCCTGTGTGACCTCTGCAGTCCCCACCACCTCCTGCACACTGTACATTAGCTGCTAGCATGGTGACACTGACTCTGCTTCTCTCTCACTTGCAGCATTAGTATCATCTCATGGAGGCCGTGTGCTACCTTTCCTGAGTGCTGCGTTGCGTTAGCTTTCTTTCCACATCTATCGTGTCTTTTTTCACTGACCCTCCGGTGTTTTACGTCAGATTATAGAATCCACGTCTCCCTCCCTCCGCACAGTCGAGTTTTAGGGGCAAAAACAGATCCGCTGTCAAAACTGAGGCTTAGAGCTAAAGTCTCCCCTCTGATTCTTCTCTCGGTGATAAGAGAGCATAGGAAGACATAATTGTGCTGAAAACGGCTCTGATTCCTTTTTAATGAGCCGACTTGGGAAACTTCTCCCCGTCAGTCTTTCAATTACCGTATTTATCCCTCGAATCGGTGGAAAAGTTTTGCTTCTGAAATTTTGACCTTGTGCCGCCACGCTCAGTCAGCGCTGATCCTCACACACGGAGAAGATCGTGCACTCCTGACCCAGGGGACACACGGTTACCCTTCTTATCTGTTATTGTCTACACTAACCAGGTATTGTGCGTTAACAATGCTGAGATTGGTGACTGGGAGTGATTTTTTTCCCAGTGCTGTATTTTGAACTATAGGCAGCTTCACACATAAGCACACACACACACAAACACTATGTTCCTTTGCTAATTCGTGCTCAGGAAAGAACCTCATAGCTGTACGTGTAAAGATTCTGTACATAGAGACCTTTGTAGAAGTAGCCAAAACAGCATGCGTTCTCACTTTTTTCGCTGTTCATTTTACGTTCACGGCCACTCGGTGGATAAAGATTGCGCTACTGTCAACCTCGTACCGATCGCAGGCCACCGCGCCTCGCCTCGCCTCTCGCCGCGCCGACTGGGGCTGATGTTCCTTTCGAAAGCGCACCACACATTAGATCGTCCGTCACTGCTGTTCATTTAGCACCGCTGCCGTCTTCATTTCATAGCCGTTCTATGCATCCAAATTAATTTGTAGCTTTCCTTTTTTTAGAAAGGTCCCTTCACGACATCGTTATCCATCACGTGTTGGATTTTTTCTTTTCTTTCTTTCGCTAGATCTCACCCGCCTTTGTGTTCGGTCATGTCCTCTGTTGGGATATTGACTCAGATGCCACATTGGTCTTAATATCTGGTCGTAACTGTAAAACAAAATGTGCATTAACTGACCACACGCGGCTTTCAAGGGAAGACATGCATCGTTTTGACTTTGTGGTAACTAGGGTCGCCTTCACCACCTCAGCTTTGCTGACCTGTGTTGAACTGAAAAACATGTATAAAGCATATCTTTGACATTTCTGAACTTATTGTTTTTTTTATTTCTACTTTTTTATTTCTATATCTCTTTCTGCCTCGTTTCAGTCACTTGTTTATTCCGTAGACTTTCCAGCTTATACTTGATCGACAGTAATAACAATCTCTCCTTTCCTGTCACTGGTCCCCTCGAGCATTAATAACGAGCTACAGAAGGAGTTCTCTGTAATCCCTCTAGAGGAAATTGAGCAATATTCGACTGGCTGCAGAAACTGTGATTCCTGGTGTCCTTTCGATACAGTCCATGTACCTGTAAGTACAAGTCTCTAGTCCTTACCAGCTGTCAGTCACTGAGCTAACGCAGGGCTGCTGTCAGATAAGTGTGTGTGGGATGAGGGCCGATGAGGCCACATGTGCTCCCCTGGCCTGCGAGTGCCCACATGATTTCCTGTGCTAACACACACTGAACCACGGGCTTTTAATCGCCGGCCACTGAAAGACAGCGGCCAATCTCGTCAAAATTAGATCGATATAAATGAAGTAAAACATGTTACGGCTCTGGTCTGACTCTACCCAGTCTGTTGTCAAATTACTGTGAACACCTGTGAATTTATATGAAAGTGTCCACTTCAGATTAAAAAAAGGGGCTCTGGAGAAAACTGATCACATTTACTATCTGTAAAAAAAAGTTTGAGTCTTTTATTTCTACACGTGCTACGGTGGATTGGTGGACACGCCAATCATTCAGATTCTACCGCTATATTATTTCTTACATTGTTTAAGATGAATATTTAGATTTTAACGAGACGCTTAAACAGAAGAACAACAGATGATTTTTTTTATGTGAATAGATTATTCCATGTGGTCCGTTTCTCTTTGTTTAGATGGCAAATAAACCCTGTTTGGATACTGTTACAGTTTAAAGCAATGCTTTTTTCCAGTACATTCCTCACTGTATTTAGTACTCCATGTCTGTTCATTTGGCCATGCACTTACAGGTGTTTTTGTAGATGTGATGTTCGCCAGGACCAGTGGTCACCTGTAGGTCCTGTCTTGCATTTGTGAGCTCTGTACTGTACTCCTTGACTGAGTTGATGACTTTGATGGTAATAAAGTTCTACTTCATCTGTTCATTCATCTGTGCGTCTCCTCATTTCGCCTCCGTCGGCTGAGGGCATGGAACCTTCTCAGAAACGATAGCTCGATCGAGGATCTGCAGGATTATTTCGAGCGAATGTGGGAAACAGCCTGCGTCATCGCACTCAGCTTTTCCCCCCCGAACTCCGAGGAGAGCATCTGTGTTACGCGCTCTCAATTAGCACAAGCTTCGTGCCCATCCTGGTGGGGTGTGAACTCGTGTTTCGGAAAAATCCCAGCAGTGCCATTTGGTGACACTTTCCAGGATACTTGAATTGAATAACAATGCGGAGAGCTCGCTTCCTAGGCCCCTCTGGGGTTTCAATAGGCTTCCTCTTGGGAGATTTCCTCTTTTTCGAGCCCATTGTACAGTGGCACGCAGCCATCCATGCAGTCTCCGGGGCTCAGGGGGATCCTAACTCCGTCTCTCTCTGTGTCATTTGATGACTTCATTAAGAGTGGTAGGGTGAGGGAAGTGTCAGTTTCCTGTGTGTCTCAACTAGCAATGTGGAGATGAAAGGCTGCTGATCACAGCCTGTCCTTGCCGAGGGGAAAAGAGAATTTTTACAAGGAATACCGAAATATTGTACATCCTCTGGGCAAAACCAAACTCACAGACTAACTAAGCTGAAAGAGGAGCTGCCTGCTGCACGCTGTGGACTGAGTTATGTGGAGCGATCGATACAAAAATACTTAGGTAACAGCAGGCCAGAAGGAATCTACTCACACAACTCATCGAGTTTAACGCAGCTCTGCTTGTTCTAAGTGTTTCCCTCGCACTATTGATGTTTCCATCTTTAAGGAAACTCTATCGGCCGTCAGATCCAAGCTGATGACAATATTCCATGAGAAGAATTATGAGAGTGATGCATGGATGCCGTGTGTAGGATTGATTTATTGGCATGGAACGTTTAAAAGGTCATCAATCACTGCTGCATGCCACTGAGGTCCTACAGAAAACACATAATGTAGCAGCTTCTTCAGTTATAAACTGTAATCAATGTCAGTGGCTGTGAGGAACAGAGCTTCACTGACACCGACTCATGGGAAAAACGATTTATTAAGTTTTGTATTATAAGGTACAGGTTGTTTAAATGAGGTTTATCTTAAATACAGGAAGCACTTTCTAATAAACATCATTAATAATGGAAAGTTTATATATAGTATAGTTGATTTAACTTTAGTTATTAGTTATTTCATTGTTAACAACAATGTAACGCTTTTAAAACATTTATTAAGTAACTGTCCAAGTGAAATTAGCTAATGTTTATAATACTTATTACAACTGAAGTTTATAAACCTGTACAACTGCTTAATAAATGGTTTATAAAGCATTTCATTGTTTATTGACAGCGAAATCATTTTTAACCAAGTTTACTTTACTATAACTTTCACATTTATTAATGATGGTTATTATAGTGTTATAATATATAGTATAATTACAACAGAGCTGATTTAACAGCCGTTTACTCAAGTAGTGTACTAAAGCACACGTTAGAGGTTCTTGTACGTTGTACGTTTGCACATATCCATGTAATGCATCTATTCCACAACAGCTCGGAGGGAAATGTCTTGTACAGACACGATCCATGTGAAGGGAGTAGAGAACATGGCCTGTCAACATGAATATATTGCAGGATACAGGAACATTCACGTTGATGGGAATGAGGTCAAATGAATCAATATGATGAGACTGACTGATTTTCTATAGCAGAACTTCTTTTGTTCTTTTCTGCCTTAAAAATCGCCTAAAAAAACAAAAACAAATGTATCCTGTGGCTCTTGAAGGAGGGGCCCAACCCCGAGTTAAACTAGTCGACTCTAACCCTTGACCACTTCCTCAGGCTGTGAGACTCCTGCATTCACCCTCCACACTGCTCAAACAGTTTGTTGTCTGTGTTTCTCTAGTTTTTTCTCGTAGCATAAAGGGACTCAAACCTCAGTAACCGGTGTAGTAAGATAATAAATAAATGCTTTTACCTTTCCTTTAGGCTTTAACTCAAGCTCAACCAGATACAACAGTCAACAATACTACAAACACACTGTAGAATCAGTATTAACCTCATAATGATAATATGATAATACATTGTAATACAACAGACACGTGAGCTGTCTTCCTGCTGAATGAGTACTTCGACTTTAAAGAATTTGGGTACATTTTGCTGTACTTATGTTGAATACATGATTTTGACTTGTAATAGAGTATTTTTACTTAAGTAAATGTCTGAGTACTTCCTCCAAGACTGGCTTATGTCCATATTTTATGTAGCAAACATTTTTGGGAACAACATGTCAACATCAAAGTACAAATTTCATAATTGTGTACTTAATAACTTAAAACTTAATGAGTCTGTTCATTGTGCACTTTTCTAAATGGAGGTTTTGTGTGTTTGTTCTCAGTAAACAAGCCTTTTTGTTCCATATGAACAGTCCTGCTGACACTGTTGCCTCCTGCCATCTGCTGGCGGATCACGTGTACTGCAGCTGTAACCCTGCTGTGATGGCGCCGCAGCAGCAGGGAGCACTGCTGCTCCCTCCTTTCCCTGCTGTACTTTAGAGGGCACTGGTGGTCCACAATGGTTATTCCACACTCTCCCCAGAGTCTCATCTCCGTACGGTTACTGCCTGAGAAAGTCTGACAATATTAGAGCTTAGAGCTCACGGGTGCCAGAATGTAGTGTGATGCGTCGAATAAAACACCCCGAGCTAAACTCTTTAACCCAGTTTGTGACGGATCCCAGGTTGAGGCATTAAGTGAATGTCAGCTCATCAAGCCTCTAATGGACTGGAGTTTAGTTTTCAACGGCGGCCAAGGCTGTAGGTCTTCAGAAGGATGCCTGTGAACAAAGAACCGGCCTCATGGCATGCCAAATGTCTGCCTCTCACCATCCAACTCCTGAGTGTCTCTGTTCCAACAATGCAGCGAGTGTCCGGCAGCTCTCGCTGTGAGAGAGACGGAGCAGATAACCAGAGAATGCCACGACTGCCTCTGAGCCACCAAGAGCAGCAGATCAGACTGGGCGATAAGACGGCGCTGGATTCCACATCTGAAAAGTCGACTGAATGATGCGAGCGGTGCCGTGGCCTGGCTTTATGTCATGTGATATGCACTGTGGAGATAATGCCCCGCGGGAACACATCTCTGCTGTGTTCTGTGCACAGAACCGACTGATGGGTCAACCGTCTTTGTGGGTAGTTTTGAATTTCCACAGTGTTGATCAGCCTCTTGGTTTGAAGCCAGCTTCTGATTCAGAGGCGGAGGTGGATGGATTTGAAGCGATGTGGTGATGATGCAGATATAATTTTAACAGCCACCGTGTGGGAGGCTGACCCCGAATATTGGTGTCCTCCATTGAGAGCTGTCACCCTGACTCTCCTCGTCTGCTCCGCCGCTCCTCGCCGGGGATCAGATAAGCAGCGAGAACAGAGCTCAGTCTATGTGGTGGAATGAAAAAGGGGACAACAGAGTTCTGTAGAGCCCAGATGTCATCTGATGCCTGGAATGCCCCGTGATGCTTTTCCAAACCGTCTGACCTATTGTCTGCTTTGTCCTGAGACAAACCCGTGCTGCGGTGAAGAAGGTGTCTCCAGACATGTTCTCATCCCTGCATTTTTCCTATATGTCATCCGGGCCAACTGGAGCGGAGGAGGCTCTCCTTGTGGGATAGCATTCGTGACATACACATTGTACGACGAGCATATTCTGAGCCCCAAGCAAGCGTATGTAACATGGGTATATGGTGCACAGCTGTGACAAGTCGCAGTGAAGTACAAGAAAAGAACAGACCCAAACAAGGAGCACATCTGCACTCTGATCTGCTTTTATTCATTATGCATGTGAGTAAAAACAAGAATGCAACATGTTTTGCATCAGTGCCTTTTTTCCGGTTTCCTCGTGTTTTAGTTTTGATGAATTATGAAGCATCCGAGTTGGTCTGAGAGTTCAGCAAACATTCATTCCTCGTTACTAATTCACATCACAGTTTGTTACCGCTCTCTATACGCCAAACGTTGATGCTTGAAGGTAGCATTTAAGCATCGATACCTCACATTATACAGTGGCCCACATATTCATCCTGAGAAATTATCAGGAGTGCCTGCAACCTTCATACGATTGTTGGCCTTTCTGAGTGAATTCAGTGACATTTTGTTCAATGAATTTAATTAAAATCTAATTAATTTTGTGACACAATAGAAACACTAAGACAGGTATGCCAGGGAGCTCCTGTTCCCAGCTCTTTTTTGCCATGTTGCCCACTAATATGAAACCCTGTGTCATGTCTACTTGCGACCCCTCGCAGTCAGACATTGCCTACAGAGCGGGTGTTGCGTTGTGAGCAGTTCAGCTGAAGGTGGTTTGATTTGAAAAAGTACTGAGCGGCCTGAAAAGTGTGACAAATATGAAAATACGTTCATGACGTCTTCAGGCATCGGCATTCTTCACACACAGTGTTCGTCAGTTCGTCTAAATGAATCTCAAACCTCCTCCCTTCGTACCTTTCCAACGTCTGAACTGAAGGACTGGAGAATCTTTTATATTTTTCCAAAATGACACTTCATACAGTGAGTCTCCAGCTGTGTGACTTTTGTATTGTTTTGATCATATTTGGATGTTGTTTGATCAGAATGCATAACCTGTTCATCCCAGAATAATGCCTTCACATTCCCTTACATCCCTGAATGCAACACCATGAATGCCCTCGAGGACATCACAATATTCCCATTGGTACGAGTCACTGCATCTTTGAGTGTGTTCATCTGGAACATGTAGACACTTCTTCCTTAAAGGCGCAATATGTAAGAATTTCTGCTGAAAATATTCAAAAATTAACTAAACAAAATGTGAAGAAGTAACACTTTCGATATTATGTCAAAGACATCTATGTAATGGGCTGCAGAGACATCTACTGAAGTTAGCATGCTAACCAGCTAGCCCTGGGTCTGAAAACCTCTGTCTCCCAGCCATCCGAAGCTCCTGCGCTAATAGTGTAAACACCAACAGTCCCCTGGTAGTCTAGCAAGCTGCAAAGCTAACTAAGCTATAAAAGCTAACATTAGCTGCCATCATGGCTGTATAAAAAGATTACAGATGCTCTTCCTCAAGCTGTTCCTGAGCAGTGTTTGCTGTGTGTCAGGGCACATTGTCCTGCTGGGGGACCACTGCCATCGGGTAGTGTTGTTGTGATGAGGGGGTGTTCTTGGTCCACAACAGTGTTTGGATGGGTGGTGCGTGTCAAGTGGCATTCACATGAATGCCAGCACCCAAGGTTTCCCAGCGGAACATCGCATTGTGATGAGATGATCAATGTCATTCACGTCACCTGTCAGTGGTTTTAATGTTGTGGCTGATCGGTGTATTATCAGACATGTGACAGGAGAGCTGCTTTGCTTACGCTGTGCACTTTATGTATGTAATAAAGAACCTACAGCCCTTGAAGATACTCTGGGAAATGTAAAGATGTTTTGTGTCTTACATGCGGTGCTGACATGCTCTTCCCCAGTGGCCTTTTCCTTCTTTCTCTCCTCTTTTTCTGCCACTTTGCTCCTGACCTAGATTGCTGTGGGAGTATGTGAGTCACTCTTGAGCTGATCAGGGGTCAATTCCGCCATCAAGGCTTTTATGAGGTGAAGAAAGCCCGATGGGCTTGACTGAAGCACACTTGTCCGACCTGACAGCAGCCTGTTTCCCTCGGGTGGTGTGAGCCAGACTCGCCTTCATTACTTCCATCACACATGTCTTATGATTCATTATGGGAACGAAACAAACTGCTGACCAAGGGACCTTGATAGTTAGAAACATGGACAGTCATGGCCAATAAATGATTATAGAATAACAACTGTAGACCTTAACAGGGTGATTTAGGCATACACTGCCTGTGAGATTCAGGTGTTGAGATCTGTCTAATGTGGTTTTATAATCCTGGATTAAAATACATTTCTTCTCACACAGGCTAACACCACCTGCACTTTACATAACATCGAGTAGGTGGTATTTCTTCAGGTGATATATAACTAACACACTACAAAAATATATAAAAGCTAATGTTTGCTACCTGACACACATCATTACATCACATTAATGCCTCTCAAGTTTCTTTGTCTGTTTTTCTAAAGGAAGTGACACCCCTCATAGCAGGGGACAATACTCTCTTCTCACTGGCTGACAGACCAGGGGTTGCCAGACATCAGGTCTTTTAGTTGAACCCTGTTGTCTGGAGCGTGATGGAGATACAGACTTTCACAACAACATCGAGGCTTGTGATAAAAGGACACCGACAGTTGTTACTAATAGTAATACAATAATATTGAGAGCCACTAAAGCACCTAAATGACGTCTCAAAATGTCAGCCCATCTCTGAACGAACCATATTTATGTTAGGCAGCCACCTCTAGTGGTCGTAGTTGTTATGATGGGAGAAAAGGAGGAAATCAGATGATGTAGCTACGACCCAAATCTGCACCAAGGACAACGATGGGGTGGGTGTTTAGTGGCTGGGCCTAGACTCTTAGAAATAAGGGTTCCAAAAGGGTTCTTCTACAAGAGCTGAGGTTCTACCTGGAACCATTTGCTTCTGAAAAACCCTTTCCCGAAGAAACGTTTTTTCAAGGGTTCTTGGTAACACTAATGGTTCCAGTAAGAACCATTTTGATCCAGAGAACCCTTTAAAAACCCTTTCCTGAATAAAATGTTTTAAAAGGGTTCTTGGTAACACGAACTATTTTGATCCAGAGAACCCTTTTTTGGAGAAAGAGTTCTTCAGGGATTGTTGAAAGCATGGGTATAAGATCCTGTATGGGTTCTTTGTAGAACCTCTCATGGGGGGTTCTGGGTGGAACCTTACACACACAGTTCTAGGTATAACCCTTTATGTTGGGTTCTAGGTAGAACCCTCCAAAAGGGTTCCAGGTGGAACCTTTATAAAAGGTTCTACCTGGAGCCAAAAAGGGTTCTCCTATGAGGACAAGCCGAAGAACCTTATATGGTTCTACTTAGAACTTTTATTTCTAAGAGTGTAACAAGCACAGGGCTTTCACTCAGGTGACCACTATTTATGTCGTGTGGGAGATCAAAAGTTGTTGGTGAGTCCTTTTAACGTACTTATTTTTGAGTAATACTTATGTACTAACTACGTCACAATGAAACATATCTTTAAGGTCATAGCTTACTTGTTGTAACCCAAAACCGTGACTTTTTTTTTTTAGGTCTAACCAAGTATTTCTGTTAGCTAAAGCTAGCTAAACCTTAGAGAGTATTTTTGTTCACTAAACCTTACAGAATATTTATGTTTAGCTAAAACTTACCAAGTATTTTTGTGAGTTAAACCTTACGTCATTTTTCCACCTAAACTTACCCAACTGCAACCAGTTCACCATACGTTGTAGTATTTGTGTCAATGTGGGTTTATGAAAGCAATTTGTCTCAGTTTATGGTAAAAAAGACGAGTGAAATTTGTATGTAAAAGCAGTTAACTTAGTATAGTGAAGACAGAATGCATGATGATGCAGAGTAGGTTTGTTTGGTCATGGCTTGCTGCTTTAAACTTTATCACTGCGCAGTTGAAAATGTGAGACAGTGTGTTTGTAGTGATTTTTGCAAAGGCGTGCTTCCTACCTCTGGTCGACTTGTTCAGAAATTAAGATTGATTAACAACAAAATCAATCTCCCAGAGGTATATTCTGATTAGCTAACACTATTAAATGCTTGAATTCTGAGTTAATGAACCTTTAAGTACTGATCGCGCTTCACATGAACATATTAATCGAAGGGGATTAGGAATTTGAATAATCAATACCTTCGAGCCCCGGAGGTAAAGACACTCTTAATATCAGAGAGCAATCTCCTCCCGTGTCCTTTCACTGGAGGTGTTTTACCTTCCAATGGACTCATTAAACACAAATGCAGTGTGTATGTTTTATACAAATGTGCATACATATCTCTTTAACAGGTACAACTTTATTCCAAGGATCCAGAGGGTTCTGGGCAGAACATGGAAAACATCCAGTATCAAGCCAATCACAATGAAGGGGGGGAGCATTCCATTCTTATAAAATATAGAGCTTTAATTTATTAGTCAGCAACAACAATGGAAAGGGAAGATAGAGTAATTTACACAAGTCATTACAATAACATCACCTCTGTGCATTTAGTTTTTTTCTTTTTTTCCATAAAGTCTGATGATGCAAAAATACAAAACAAACAAAAACACTCAAAAAACTACAGACACATTTTTTAAAAATACCAACAAATTGTACAACCTTTCTTTGCATTTTTTGCTGTATAACTCCTGGACTCATTTGAAGGAGAGCATCAGAAGCTTGCGATTGATTCTGGGAATGCAGACAGACATCCCACATTGAGGAGCAGATACAGATACCCCCTGTATGAATTATGGATGCATCTTCCCAGAGGCGCTCAAGATGACTTTTACACAGCCTGAATGTACGCCAGGCAAGGTGTATTAATTGCCTGGAAATGTCAGAATGATATGAAAATTAATTTGCACCTTGTTCCAGATGGTTTTTAGTTTCTGTTCATACATTTTTATACATGAAAACGCTGTTAATTATACTTCCTGGAGAAGTGTTTTTAACAGCACAGCGTACTAGGGGTGAGCATAAAAATTCTAATCAATAGAACTATCACTCATATTTAATAACAGCTCGCTCATTAAATCCGACTCTTTGTCTACATAATTAATATGCCGTTTTATACATTTTAAATGATTCGTTACCATATTATGTCCATCCAAACACATACTCGAGATGATTTATTTCAATACTCTTGACAGAATCGATGTCAATGAAAAGATGCATCATGCTTGATACAGGGCATATTTGAAATGAGTGCATCTTTAAAGCCTGTGTTTTCCACACTGTCCTGTGCTGAGACCGTACTGTACACCCCTCGAGATGAAAAACAGAAAAAAAAGAAAAAAAAACGACCACACAGTTATCAGAATTACAGTACAAATACAGGTTCATGCACACAATGAAAGCCAGCTTCCCAATATTTTGGTTAGTGTCACAACATTGTTACAATGCTCTGTTGTGTATATGGGCAATTATTTTTTTTTTCCACATATGAATGTCAAAGGAAGAAAGAACAAAAGATGTCTCGTGTGCTCAGAGCTAAAAACTGCTGCCTGATCTGGGCACCTCTGTCATCTTAAATTGGAGTTGTTCTTTTTTTTTTTTTTTACTGAAGTGAGCTATAGCTTGCCCGAGTGTGCTTGTAGCATTTGGCCCCAGCCAATGTCCCTTGAAAGTAAAAGAATAATGCCCTTTGTGGAGAACCTTGACCCGATATTGCACCTCAATCTCTGTTCAAAGGATGTTTGCATTTAAAAAGAACCCAACCATTATATTTAATATATAATAGATGTCTTAATAAAAAAAAAAAAAAAAAAAAAAAAAAGATCTGTTGCTTGTTTCTTAAAACTTGAGTTCATGGCCAGAAGATCCGGAAGACGATTAGAGCCACTTGTGAAAACTGTATGAGTTCTGAATTCAAATTTGATCTCAGAATTCGACTTTTGTTTGAGAATTTCAGCTTTATTCTCAGAAGCCCAGGTTTTTTTTGTCATAATTCTGCTTTTTTTTCTCAGAATGTGAGAAAGTTGAATACAATATGTTGAGAAAAACAAGTACAATATGGCCCGATGAGCTACAACGGCTGTGATTTATTCTCATTCTCAGAATGAGAGAAGTCCCAATTCTGACTCACAACTCAAACACATTTCTGACATCGTCCTATTCCTCTTCCGTAAGAAGAAGCTGCGGGTTAGTCACGAGTACAACTGGGAATTAAATTATCATTATTATTAGTAACCGGGCTGAAAAGTAGCAAAGATGCTGCATCGTTTTACAATCAATCCTCCAGTCAGGAAGGACAAAACAAACAAAACAAAGGTTCTTATCGAGAGGCCAGAGTGGACCAGTGAGAATATCTGAACAGTCATCTGAACATCTGGGTTCCCCATGGAGAAGGACTTTTTTCCCCTCGATAATTAGGACCACGTGTCGATGGTCCCCTTGCAATACAAAGTCTCTGTCCGCATGCAGCCCGAGGAGGTTGCATCACAGGCGTTCCTGGAGTGTCCAGAAATAAAAGAGTCCTGGCATCGAGTCAAAGCAAGCACGAAAAACAACAGAGATCCCATCACCTCTTATCAACATCTCATTTCCCCGTCGCGGAGAGCTTCCCGGAGCTCGCCTCAGACAGCTTACACGCCTGATAACACATTCCAAACAGTCGCCAAGGTCATATGATGCTGACAGATGAGTTTTGTAATGACAGTAACAGCAACAATAAAATTAACAACATCAATAATAACAATAATATTTGCCCCAAAGGTACCTATACACAAAGAGCATGTTTTTTTTTCTATAAGTACAAAGAAATCCACAGAATGATACTATATACAACCTACAATAAATACTGTGTATCATATATCTTACTGTTTGAGAGGATGTATGTGGGGTTTTGTTTGTAAGCCTATTTTTTTTTCTCAGTTTGCTCTTTTTTATCGGTTTGTGGATTTTTTTTTTCACGTTGCTACTCTCAATGAGTCTCTCCCAGTTTTCACGGGGCGGCGGGGGGAGGGGAGGGTGGCTGAGGGTGTTTCCGACACAAGGCTGGGCTCCTCATGTCTCTACCTCCTCCTGCTCCTCGTTCTCCTCCCCCTCCCCGTGATGCCGGCGGTTGCGGGGCTTCTTCTGCTCTTTGAGCTCCTTCAGGTCTTTGGCCTTGAGGGTGCCCATCAGCGGGTCTCCGAACTGCCAGTAGTCCTGGCAGTACTGATTGATCAGGGTCATCTCCGGCTGGCTCAGGATGGTCAGCAGGTCCTTGTACTGGCCTGCGCTCGGGGTCCACTGGGTGCTGGAGTGGAGAGAAGACGGCACCAGCCCCCCCGCGCCCTCCACCAGCACGTTGTTGACGGCCCGGCTGGACAGGACCACCAGCTGCAGCTTGACCAGCGAGTGCTTGAAGTTCTTCTCCGTGGCCGTGCACTGGTACATGCCGGAGTCAGAGGGCTGCAGGGACCGCAGGAGGAGACCTTGCTCTGTCTTCAGAATCCGACCGTCAGAACGCATCTGCAGAGACAGAAGAAACAGCGGCTCATTAAAACACCTGTGAAGTGACACCCTGTGGATGCAGAGCTGCTATCTGTACCCGCCACCAGCAGATAAAAAAACAAATCAGTCAATTCAAACTCAATCAAACAGCAGCTCTAGATGTGTCTCTCTTAAAAGGAAACCACTTGTTTCACGCATATAATACCAGGAAGTTCTGATGTGGAATTTCAAAATTAAAGCCCTCTGAAATTTCAAATATTTTCAATATTTCCATATGAATTCAGACTTACATTAAAAAGAAACTACCTGTTTCCACAGAGTTATTTCAGTTCAGACTGATAGTAGTCCACCTCAGAGAGTCACTCATGTAATATCAGGAAGTTCTGATGTCGACTTTCAAAATTAAAAGCTCTCTAAATTTTCAAATAAGTTCAGGTCAGACTGATAGTACTCCACCTCAGAGAGTCACTCATATAATACCAGGAAGTTCTCATGTGGAATTTCAAAATTAAAGCCCTCTAAAGTGTCAGATATTGTCAATATTTCCCTTCAAATTCAGGTTGATATTTCAAAGAAACTACCTGTTTCCACAGAGTAATTTCAGTTCAGACTGATAGTACTCCGCCCCAGAGAGTCACTCATGTAATAACAGGAAGGTCTGATGTGGAATGTCAAAATAAAAGCCCTCTGAAATATCAAATATTTTCAGTATTTTCCTTTAATTTCAGATTGAAATTTCAAGGAAACTACCTGTTTCCACAGCCTAATTTCAGTTCAGAGTGATAGTACTCCACCTCAGAGAGTTCTCATGTGGAATTTCAAAATTAAAGCCCTGTAAACTGTCAGATTTTTGCTACTATTTCCCTTTAATTTCAGATTTACATTAATCCATCTGTACGTCCGCAGGATGGAATCTGATTACAGATGACAGCTTCTTAGCTCCGGATCAGATGAGCGAGGCAACAGCGAACTCGGCTCTGCTTGTGGGAATGGAGACCGTCCGACACAATCGTCAATAAATGGGAGGCGGCGTTACTACGTAGCTCGATAATAAAACTTTCACCAGCGCCTCGGGGTTATATATCATAGCGGAGAGTTTTTTTCACAGCTCCCCTTGATGTGTCCTTCCCCCTGGGCCCGAGGACTGTCGGAGGTCCGTGTGAGAAATCGGGCCTCGCTCAATCAAGAGCCTCGATCGCTTAATCGTGTTAACAGATAATCGGAAAAGAATTACTCCGGGGTCATTTCTCAGATGTGTCAGACGGCGTATAAAGCTCCATCCCTCCATGACAACGAAGCAACAACATGAAATAAAACACTGTGGTTGCGGAGTGACTTCCGCCCCCATATGGACATTTTTCAGGTTCATCTGTGGAAATGCTCATCGTCAGTAAAGTTCAAGCCAATGCGAGACATCGGGAAGTTTAGCGGGGGAATGTGTGTTTGGGTGAAGTGAGCAGCATCTTTGAGAAACACGGTGAGTGGCAGCTCACCTCTTTCCTGCGGTCGCTGTTATCTCTCTGCAGATGCCATTTAATGACAGCATGTGGAGAGCGGGCCTGACACTCCAGGAAGGTACTGCTTCCCTCCACCCCGTACTGCACCATCTCCAGAGTATTCTTATTGGCTGCGGGGCACAGAGAGAGAGGGATTTCCATGGCAACCAAAACACTCATTACCATGAGCCCCTTACAACCAAAATCTCAGTTGTGGCAAATCAAAGACCTTTTTAGCGATACGGCTTCCACATATTACCATAAAGCTGCCAGAGCGCAGTCATTACAGCCCGTACCAATGACAACCATGAGCTGTTTGGAGCGGCGGTAATGAGACGTGTCGTTATTCTCAACCTTCTGAGTTCATTAATAAACAAATGGAGGTAATAGAAGCAGAGGGGGAAACTCGGGAGGTTGCAGAACGGGAGTCTTACCGTTGGAGTTGAAGCCTCGGCACTGGCGGATGGGGTTCCCGTACTTGACGTCCTGCCTCCGGCTCCGTCTAAAGGGGTCAGACCAGTGTTGCCGGATAAGGAGAGAAAAGAGGCATAAAGCAACTGCAAGCCATTCAAAGCCATACAACAATACATGACGCCATTAAAGGTGCACTGCGTAGTTTTGGGGAAGACGTTTTAATCAGAAGAGAAAACAATCTCCATTGACTGATCTTTTCTTTTTGCCTAAACAAACTTAATAAACAAACTCTCTTTGTTTTCATGACTAAATAAACTGAATAAACAAACTGACCCTGAAGGGCAACACAATTTAATTTGGTTTTGCTTTGTTTATATTTGGCGGACCCTGCCACCTCCCTAGCTTCAAACAGTGTTCTGGGGACCTTTTGTTCCACTGAGAACAGCTTGTATACACTCTTCTTCTAGAAAAAATAAATATTTCTGAGTTTGTATTATTACCTCATTAATATTGTACATATTCAAAAAAACTGAGTTTGAATTTCTTCTCCAAATCTACATCGTGCCCCTTTAAAGTAGCACATTTCTCAACACAACCATCACATTATATGTATTAATATGTCACTGCATTACACAGATGTTAATTAATATCATTTGCTTTCTGCTTAAACCTATAATACCATATGAATATGATTTATTAGTCGTCTGGTAACCACAGATAACCCAAAGACTATGACAAATACACTATTAAAACACATTACAAGGCCATTAAAACAGCCGTTCAGCCATCCAGGCAGTCTAACTCGAGCATCACTCAGCACACCAGATCGAGTCAGGCGGTTAGTGACGAAGTTAGCGTCGCTCATGCTAACACCGCTGGCGGTGCTCACCTCTTCTGCGAGGCGGAGTAACGGGAGCAGGACTTGCCGTCCCAGGCGCAGTAAGGGTCTCTGGCCAGGCAGCAGTCAGCACAAGCCTCGCCGTACACGTCGCACCGGTGGAGCGCCAGCTGGGTGAGCCCGACTCCAGATGATACGTACAGCTGTTGCTGTGGAGGAGAAGAGGATGGAAAGTGGGGTCAGACACAGCGTTGGAGAGCAGTTTGAGAGTAAAAGGACAGAGAACGCATCCTGAAGCTGCACTGAGCAGAGTCAAACACATGGAGGCAAATGTGGGCCATTATTGACATTCTCTGTATTCAGTATCAAGTTGTGCAATTTCATAAGCTTTATTTCCAGTATATGTAGGTTTTTAGGGTTAAACCATTCATAGCCCAACATTCAAAAAATACATTCAATTGCTGTAATTCACTTAGCTCAGTTCTGCTCTAACAATATATCTGGAGTCTAGAAACCTGGTTGATCAAATTCAGGCAGTAAAATTCAAGATATGAGATTCAGACCAGGACATCTGGGATACCAACGATGAGCAGTCAAGCCTGGGCACTTCGATTAACTACCTGAATATTTAAACCCTAAAATAGCAAAGTATTACGTGGCTAACCCTAACCTTAATGCTCAAAGACTCAAATCTTTATGGCCATTTTTTGCTTCCATACAAACATTTTACAAACCCAGATGGATGTAATGAGATAAATGGAAAATAAAGTCCTGCGCTGCGACAGCCATGAGTATGACCCAACCTCAGGTGATGTAGTGTAAGAGCGACACAGGACTTTCACTCAAGCTTTTTGGGTCTTTTGTGAAACACAAAGTCAATGGTGAGTTATTTGAAGTAACAAAACTTAATGTAACTCATTAATTCAAACCTAAACCGTGATCTTTTTCTAAACCTAACCAAACTGCGACCGTTTCATGACATCAACCATTTGACGACCGCCGTCTGGTTTGCCTGTCGAAGGAACTCTCCAGCTGGGTTATGTTGCCGGGGGTCATTGGCTATGGACCTATTCAGCCGCTCAGCTATGCGGACGTGCTGGCTGAAACAGCAGCAGCCTCTGGATCATCTGGGACAACATTGAGCTCATCCCTCTCAGGTTGCGATCATAATTTTATGATCAGCTGTTTGAAATCTGTCAGTCTGGCAGGCTGCGTGTAACACGAACTCTCTGTCTGAGGAATGATGTCACACCGTGCAGAAGAAGCCAAGTATTTTAATCACTTTGAAAGACAACACCAAACCTTTAGTGTCTTTTCCATCGCTCTCCCTCTATTGTCTCCCTCAGACTAGCCGCTAATCTATGAGTTACAGGAGGAGGGACCGCAACAGTGAAGCACAGCTGTATACGTGCAGCTTGTGACCTTTCCAAATCGCATTAATGTCATTTCCTTTCACTGCGGGATGGTTTCTTTTCTCTTTACGTTAGCAAAGGTTAAGAAAATCTCTTGCACAGGCATGCTTACTCTTTTGGATGAGATCTTCATTGTTGTAATCGGAGTAGGGACCTTGAAAGAGGAAAGAATTCATTGTGAGTACAGTGTGTTATCTTTATAGCAGATTAAAACGTGTGTACACAGAAGGGAGCAAGTTGGGAAAGAAAAGGAGATAAGAGAGGACGGGACAACAAAGGGAGGAGGCAAAACTGAGGACAAAGACGAGGGAGCAAAGAATTAAAGAGAAAAAGAGTGGATTAAGCTCACCTTGAAAACCTCCACCTCCTCCAGGACCAGCTCCTCCGTCTGCAGGTCATCTCTGGGCAGAACGATGACTTTCTGAACTGTTCCCTTGTCTGTGGACCACAACACACACCTGTCAGCTACATACCTGCAACCTCACACCCCTGCGCCTGTCAACAGCCCCTTGGATTCCCATTTTATTCTCTCAGCGGCCTCCGACGAGGGCTAATCCTCGTATCAACAGGCTCCACTGTGCTCCTCGCCTCTGTTGCGCAGCTTCTCTCCAGTTTAACCTTTACTCAATGACGTGGCGCTCTGTCCCACTTAGTGTACTCGCTGCCACCACCATGACAAACCTCTTCTGTCATCCTCAGCTCCATTCTTACTTTGACCTATTCATCTGGATACCGTAAGACATTCCCTGGCATGTTTCATTTCTGTGGAGCGTTCCTGTGAGCAGGATACCTGAGATTTATTATGACGCACTGAGACCCGGCGCGGGGCTGAATGGCCTCCTCTGACAGCGGCTGAAAGGACATGCATTCCTCGGCAGTGGCCGCCATCGCGCACAAACCCATCAGTCTCCTCCCCGTAATGCACACATGAACAAAGACGGCGTCATGTGCAACATGTGAGGGCCGCACGCTGTGTTGTGGCTGTCATACTGAGGCCTTATTAAAGGCTGACAAACAGATTATCTCTCTTACACCAGTGGGCAAGATTAAGGTGATGGATATCCGAACGGTACCCCTCCTCCTCTTCTTCTTCATACCCCCCGTTTCTTTTCTCTCCCTCCTGCTGTTGATCCACCCCTGCCCTCCAGGTACAAATCTCCTCTTGTTTACTTCGTGTGAATGGAGCGAGGTACAAACCCTTTGATTGGTTAAATTTCCACTCAAGCACAAAAGGCAAGAATGCTTTTCTCTTAATGATAAATGATTACAGGGGAGACAAGCCCTCCACTTACATGGGATTTATTTCCACGGGGGGATTTTGCCCTCCATTATTCAACTTCCCACTGACACTGTCATTCCGCATTCAAAGGGTTCATGGGATCACACTGACTTCATGTTAAAAATAACCTTAAAGAGGCACTTTGTAGTTTTGGAGACACAATTCAAACTGAGAATTTTATTGTTTACAATATTAATGAGGTAAAATACGTAATTTTTTCCAAAACTGAATAAACAAGTTGTTCTCAGAGGAAACAAAGGTCCCCAGAACACTGTTAGAAAGCTAGAAAGGTAGAAGGGTCTGAGTACAACAGTATGAAATTGTGTTGTTAAGGTCAGTTTGTTTATTGAATTTATTCAGTGACAAAAAATAAGAGTTTTTTAGTTTGTTTGGGCTTAAAAAAATTGAGATTTAGACTGTTTTCTTCCCCAAAACTACAGAGTGTGCCTTTAAAAAGCTCTCATTTCTTTAAAAAAATAACAATTTCTATCAACTTAAGTCGCATTTAAAGTCTATCAAACACTCACCAGTCCCTAAGAAGAGCACCTCATAGTTGCCGTCTGCAGCAGTCACCTGGTCCACAGTGATGGTGGTGAACTCATAGTCCACGTTGGTCCGAACCACCAGGGGGCGCTTGTGTACCGGGTACACGGCGTTGTACATGGCAGGGTGATTCCTCATGAAGTTAATCACTTCATCTGGGTAGTCCTTAGTGGACTTCATGTTGGGGGTGAACGTACCCCCAGGGCACTGAAAGAGAAAAATAAGCTAACACTCTGGAAAAAATGGACATAATCACATAAAAAACACATTCAAGAGCCTGTTTTAAAGCAATATTGTGATTTTGGTTATGCTGATGCCTGCATCTTGTTCAGATGGTTTCTATTTGAGGTTTAAGTCGGAGAGAAGTCGCTGTTATGCCAGCTCGCTGTGGGATTCCTGTGTGGAGACAGTGTGGATTCGAAACTCACCGTGCCGGGTCGAGGGTAGGGGATCTTCCCAGTGTAGGCCACCCACTGGTAATTGGGACCCTCCTTGTGGGCGAAGGGTCCGTTGAAGACCATGCGGATGTCGGCCATGGAGTAGACACAAACTG
The DNA here is from genome assembly GCA_039737535.1 of Lagodon rhomboides. Lineage (NCBI taxonomy): Eukaryota > Metazoa > Chordata > Actinopteri > Spariformes > Sparidae > Lagodon > Lagodon rhomboides. Next base: position 9,352,556 of record CM077785.1, on the reverse strand, counting down.
CTGAGCCTTTAAACACAGAGCTGTGATGAGAGAGATAGAAAGGTCAGGGAAACGTATCACACAAATGATTATAAAAACAACTTGGACAGTTTATCTTAAAACATATTGTGCGTATCCAGTATCTGTTACAGTGCACTGACCCAGAGACAGAGAAGACTCCATATATCACGGGGTTTTTTGTGTCCTGTGTTGGCTGTATGTAAACATCTCCTGCAAGAGAAAAGAGAAAATCACGTCAGTACAAACAGAATGGCTGAAGGAAACATCACGCTCCGCAGCACAAGCACTCTTCTTTACTAATATTTACACAACTTTCAGCTAATACAACCTCTCCTAGCCCGAGAGACCTTTAGACTGGACGTCCCTGGAACGACTGATGCACTAACAAAGAAGCTGAACCTTCATCTTAGCTGAAAACACAGGGAACACACCACTGGATCTGGATAATGAGCAGAGTGGGATCTTGTATTGTCTCTTTTTGCTTTCTTTGAGAGTCCTTGAAATCCATAACTGGACCAACAGAAGAAAGGTCAGGGGTTCATTTGAGAAGCACTTATAAAGTGTTTCTGTAAATCTGGGGGCCTAATTTGCCTTCAGCTCACCACAGAAGGTCTGGTAACAGGACAAAAAAAACAGCAGTACTTCCATTTACATTGATTGTTCGTGGTGCAGTTAGAATCAACTTCTGAGCAAACACAACTCAACGGCACGCTGTGTGACCATTAGCATTAGCCGGCGATCAACGGTATTGTTTTTCAATCCGTTTAAGCTGAATTACTTCCATAAACTTTTAAAAGTCTCTCAAACTGCTCCTAGTTCCTGTTTTGTAGCTTGCCTCAAACAACATCTTGCTGCAGGAGAAGTACTCTGAATACTCTGAAAACTTGTGGCGGATGGAGAAGAGTTGTTGCACGCAGGCTACAGCAGGAGCCGGAAACCAGATATGGTCAAGTTAGGCTTCAAAGACCAAATGATGATACTCTCCCATCTGTGTCCTCCGACACTGCCGCCTGATTTAATCTGACTGAGGTTTACAGCCACGCTAACGGCTCTGTTCTTAAGCACAGCAATGCTAACACATGCTAACTAGCGCTAACTTCCATTAAATCATCTGGTATTTGGTCAAGAAGTTTTGGAAATATTAAACTATTGAGCTATTGAAGTAAAAAAAAATGTAATACAATGCATTCTAAAGAGACATAAATATGTAGAACAACCTTGTTGATTTCATCTTATAGATTTGGTTTAGGCGATATTGTCTTAAAATACAGTAAATTACAGTATTTTTAGGCTATATCGCAATACAATTGACAAAATCAAACATTTTTGACCAAATACCTCAATATCCATTTTGCGTCAATATGACTGTTTGTACTTTCACAATACAAACATAATGAGATTTTTGATCAATAATCATCAGTGATGTGGATATAATGACTAAGTGTGTGATGGCAATGACATCACTTTACTGTAACGCAGCCTTTAAAGCTACAAAAAGCCAACACTTATGACAAAACGCAATATGATGATGTCCAAAATAAGACAATACCTAGTCTCATATCAAGGTTAACAGTATAATATCTATATCTTGCCGAACCGTTTAATAGGTATATATGTATTTCACATTGGTATCCCTAGATTAATACTGCTAGTGTAGCTTAAAAAGCTAAACGGACATTAACATTAGCTTATAGCCTAATTGAAATAATAAAGGTAAAAACTTCCATCCATTCAGCCGCCCAGTCATTCTCATGTCCCACAGTAGGTGTAAAACCACAGCAATCGACTTGTGCAACAGGAAACTGAACAATGGCCTCAGGAAGGACACATAAGGTGAAGGTTTTATTGACAAGACACACCGAAGCTGAACCTAGAGAGGCTTTATCACCTAACAATCCTAAACGAAGCGATTCAATCCAAGCGCCAGAGCAATGATATTTAACGGTAGAGCAGTAAAAACCAAACAGTCCGCTTCTCTGCACTCTAGACATGATGGCTGAACCACCTGAGACTGCTCCTGACCAGACAGAAAACTTAAACATAAACCCGATGTGGCGAGATTCTCCTCTTCCTGCGTCCATGGCTCATGTCTTTAACTTCGAGAGAAAGGAAATATCTCTTCTCTCCCACAGGAGAACAGCATCATATATACTCTCAGGCCAATTGTGGAGGTCTCTAAATCACGAGCTCTCACACTTGTACTCCGTCCAACAGGGCTCTGACATCGGACGCCGCCTGATTTAGACGATCCTTTTGTTGATACCGAGGTAAAGCCCACAGCAACAAATAAAGAGGAGCTAAACATGTGATGGGCGATAAGTCTCTCTGTTCTGTACCTGACCTAAATACTAGTCCCAGGAGGCATGTCCGCTGCCAACAATAGGACGAGGGCCATCGGCACAAAATGGAGAATGTGCTCCCAATCTATTCGTGCAGGGGGACGACCGCGGAGTGAAGGCGCGATTGGCGAAAGACGGCGGGATCGAGCTAAATATACGACTATTAGAGAGTCAGAAAGTGTGGAAACAGAAGGAGAAGCGATCGGTTTTAAAAAAAAAAAAGTATACAAATTCAGATTTATGCGCTTGTAGTCCCATATAGACCAGCATGAGAAATTAGCTGTCAGGCTGTAGAATGATACATGGAGGGGCATTGTGTTTGAATCTGAACTGCTGACATTAGAGCGTCTGTACGGCAAGACTTCCTCTGGGGACCGTCTACAGCCGTACGTGAGCTCATTCCTCGAGGAAAGGATAACACTGAGAGATAGCAGGCGCATTGTGCTTATTTCTCAGCAGATAAATTCCCAAAAGTCACACCCATACACGCACACACACACATACACGCCCCACCAAGCCATCTTCCACAGCTGCCCCAGCCAGAGCAGTAGAAGGTTAGCGTGGACGCAGCACGACGGGCTGTCACGGGTGTCTCACAACAGATGAGCCTCGTCATGACATACAGCTGCCGTACTGCAGAGACGGGCGATTTGCACGCAAGTGCGTGCACACGCAGACAAGATACCGCTCAGGCCGAGATAGAGCTATCGCGGACGGTCGCTAAAAACAGATGAAGGCTTCGGGAAAACATGGGGAGGAAAAAAAAAGCTTTGTGATTTGCAATAAAAGCCGTCCTGACAGGGCCCTGATGACTTAGCTCCAGGGGAGCTCGTGTGTTGATAACAGCAAGGAAAGGATCCAGTTTCCACAACCGTTTCCTATGTTAGTACGGCAATAAAATCTCAGCCGCCATATATATCATTTCCTCGAAGAAAAAAAATATAATTTTCTGCTTGATCAGTTTATAAAAATATGCTGTCTGTTCCTCTTAGTTTCTGTCCTTTTCTTCCTCCATTTGCCTCTTTTCTCTCCCTCTCTGCCTCGTCATCTCTCTAGCTTTTGATTATAAACTTGTTTTAAAGTGTTCCGCATCTAAGATGCAGGAGAGTCTTTCTAGTTTTAATGTTATTGACTAAAGGCGCATCCCAACACTGCGTTTTAAATCATCCCGGGTCATTTAGGTGCAAGTTGTCAGGTAGAGCCAATAAGTGCAACATATTCCAACTGTAAAAACTCCCCAGGTCTCAGCTGTGCCATAACGCTTTTCTGCATAAGACCACAGCAGCAGGAAAACAGCTGGTCCCGACATTTCCCCAAACCTCTCAGTAATGACTCGTGGAGTCGTTTTATTAAAAAACTCTAAAAGAAAAAAAGGGAGGAAGTTTAAAAATCTTCACACTTGAACATGACTGAGTGAGCTTTCCCAACTTGTCCTGGCTTGAAACAACCTCCAGCTCTGCTGTGTAATGAATCTACAGCCTCATTACCACATGCCGTGTGCATGTACACGCTTAAAGAAGTAGTTCAACATTTTGGGAAATATGCTTGTTTGCTTTCTTGCCAAGATTTTGATCAGAAAATTAGCAGTCTTGTATATCATAAATATTAAGCTACAGCCAGAAGCCATTCAGCGTAGCATAGATATTGGAGACAGAGGGTAAATAGATAGTCTACTGGAGCTCTGCCCAAAGGTAAAACAGTCACTTTCCAGCACCTTTAAAATTGGTAAGTATGAGAAAAGTAAATCGATCTGTGCCCCTTAGTGGCAATAAGGTCGGAGACATGTGATTGGAGACCAATGCCTAAATCCTGCCTAGTCTGTAAACACACCACTATTGCAACTAAATCCTACACACTGGACCTTTAAAGTTAAGGACATTCTGGAGTCTCCATTAGTTCAGACTGGTTAGACAAACATTGTAATTTTTACACTTTGTTTTTTTAAATATTTAATAGACCGTATATAACATGTTAATAAGCCTGAATTCAGTGAGCTTCTGACATACTGGTAGGCTGATTTTTTTTTACCTTTGGGTGTAGCCAGGCTAGCTGTTTCTCCAGTCTATACGCTGTCTCCTGGCTGTAGCTTCATACTGAACAACAGTGGTATCAATCCAAATCTCAGATAGAATGAGACTCAGAATTTCTCAAAATGCCAGACTATTCCTTTAATGACCTACATTTAACGTGCATTCAGAGTGCAGCAGTTAAAAACCAATTTGCCCCTGTGAGATCCGAAAAATTCCACTTTCCTCTGTAAAGACAAACTCTGGCAAGACAGCTTCATAAACATTCAAACTAGACCGTAAACCTGAAGCCATTAGCATGAAACTCAATCAGGTCCAATTTACTGTCCCCTCCAGGAGTCCTTGGCAGGAACGGCTGTCCTGCAAACCGGCGTGCAGTCTTTCCTTCTCCATGGGCATGTCCACCCTCTCATTCCTCTTCTCGGTCATTCCAGACACTAACGACTTTCTAACTCCCCCACAGAACCGCTGACCAGTAGAGGCAGTGCCCTCGCTCATAGAGGCAAAGTGAGCCTATTCCCACTCAGAACAGATTTGGGTAAAGTGGCTGCACACACGAAAAGGAGAGAGTGTTCAAGTGTGTGCGGCTTGCTTCAGTTGTGCAAAGAGGGATAAAATAAATGTCACCTGTAACATCGTGGCGGTGCTTTTAGGACTGCGGGCAGGTGGAGATAAAAGCAAAGAATGTGTCATTCAGATAAAGAGACAAACGACTGCCCTCGGATTCAACAGGCACGGCACTTTTCATTCTTGAGATTAGTTCAAGAGCAACAGTAGCCCCATGCATCAGTGCCCTATCACTCTCCGGCTCTATTTTAAACCTGCGAGACAGAAAGAGAAAGAGTTTCCCCCGGAGAGGCTGAGAGTCTCACAGTCACAGACATTCCTGCTCGGTGATCGGATCAGGCCACCTCCTCGCAGGCACAAAATAACAGACACTTTTGTTTAAGCCATCCCGAAAGAAAATGACAACAACAGCGGTGGGAGTACGTGTGTCATTCCCATTACAGTGCGCTATATGGGCCATATGATGGGAGCGGGCTGCCATATGGGCCAGGGACTGAGGTCTGGAGTGTGTTTGCACAAGTTGACTGTTGGCAGGTGCCGCAGCAGAAACTGCAGCGGACTGTTCTCCACTTAATATTTCAGACGTGATCATACATGACAGGAACCTGAAAATGAATATGTCTGAAATAAATCCAGCCATGTCCTTTTTGTCCTTTTCCTTCGCCATTTGATACCGACTGTCAAAATGATTAACTGCGCAGAGAAAAGATTTAGTTTCTTTAAAAAAAAGAAAAGCTGTGGGTAACAAAAGTCCTTTGGCTTATATAAAAACTTTTACAGGATGTTTTGGAGATACTGACATTTTTGGAAAAGGAGAGTATCGCTACTCCACATCACGCAGATTTCCTTTACTATTTTCTCTCATGATATCTTTTAATCTTATTTTACTAGCAAAAGAGGCAACCAGTATCTGGTTCCAGCTTCTGTTCTGTGAGAATTGGATTCTTTTCTTTGCTGTATATAATAGTAAACTAAATATCTTTTGGTTCAGGGGCTGGGAAATAGTAATGTTCTCTTTTGTAATTATTTTGGATTTTACAGACCAAATAAATAAATAATAAAACATTATTCTATTCTATTCTATTCTATTCTATTCTATTCTATTCTATTCTATGCTATTCTAATTACTCAATCAAAGGTCCTATACTGTAGAAAGTGAGATTTCCATGTCTTTTTTAATTATAAAGCGGGTGTAGTTGCTATATAAATACTGTGAAAATATCAAAATGCTGAGCTGAGCTGAGCTGAGCTGGAAACATGGTGGTCACTGCCTGCTCAGGCCTGTGACAGCTGACCAATCAGAGCAGCCTGGGCGGCATTAAAGAGAGACAGGCACTGAAATGAGCGTTCAGAGAGAGTGTGAATAGAGGTGCTGCAGCAATGAACAGTATGAGTTTAAAAAAAGTGTTTTTTCAACATTAAATATGTAAAATAATAAATATGTAAGAATTTCTGTTTAACACGTTCAGGAATAACAGTGTTGATGTTTTGTCAAAGACATTCATGTTTGTGCTGAAGAGATATGTGATAGTTTGCATGCTAACCAGCTAGCCCCAATCCTGTAAACCTCTTTCTCCAAGCAGTCCCAAGCTCCTGTGCAGTAGTCCAGCTAGCTGCATGGCTAACTGAGCTAACAGTAGCTTCAGTCATAGATGTATAAATAGAATACAGTTAGCAGCAGTAAGCAGTCACTCCCCCTACTTACTGGTTATGAACAACAGGTGGCCAATTCTTACATAATGCACCTTTAAAGCATTCAAAACAATGAAAAAATCTAAATATGGGACCTTTGATATGGAAGATGAATCTATAATAATCGTAAATTGCATCCTAAGATGTGTGGGATGGAATCTGGCGCCAGACCAGTGAAGCACCACCTACATAAAAATGGAAGAGACATCGCTGACAGCATGTTTGATTGAAAGGAAGTCTAAACACCACCCCCACCCCCGCCACGTAACCCGCAGATTACCACTCCAACCGAACACAGCGAAAGGGAACCGCAACACAATCTCAGGGTCGTGGTACTCACGGAGCTCATCGAAGTGCGTCTCCATGCCGTCGGCGCCCGGCACCGAGCAGATGAGCCTGGCCTTCAGGAAGGTGCTCCACTTGTTCACCAGACAGCAGTGGCCTCCGTCGTCGTTCTGTATTTGAGAGGGCGGAGACACAGTCAGGAGCAGTTCCTCCATCACTCAAACTCACATCCTCCTCTGTCGTCCCACTGAAAACAAACCCAGGTGGAGCCACCCACACACACACACACACACACACACTATACAGTACATGTTGGTTTGCAAAGCCAGGAAGCTAAAAGGATGGAGGGTGGGGGGGTGGGGGTGGGATGGTAAACACCGTCTCCTCCTATTTAGACTCTTCCATCTGTGGTGGAGCGAGGCCAGAATCTCTCCCAGTAAGAAAGAGCTGAGACCAGTGTGTGCTTCAGAGTCCTCCTCCATGATCACAGAAGATGTCGCACTTCAACGAAGAAGCACGTATATTCTAATATTTCATTTCAAACTGCGGTTACAGGCTTCACATTCCTCACACGCTTCTGTCGAAATGTTTTCGTAATGTCCAGTGTCACCGCAGTTGAGTGTATTTACGGCGGTGTGCGGCGCGCGGAGGAGGGCGGTAAGAGCGTCCAGATGTGTGTCCGAGCGAGAATGACGGGCCCGGGTCTCTGGAGGCCCCGGCGGGGCCCGCTGAGACCGAGATGAGTGTTTGTGTGCCGGGTCAGCGCCTGACCCCCTCAAATAAATACGACGGCGAACAGCTGAGGCGTCGAGCACACGTACGCCACATTTTCTCACTCACACCCGTGCTCAGACACCCGCCGCGGCGCTCAGACACGCACGCGAGGCCATAAGGGACGCATACACTTACACCATATGAACACTATAAGATGGGCAATCAGCCTTCCGGAGACATTTGTTGTCGTTTGGGTTTCTAGGACACGGGATTTTGTGGAGGAAGGACTCAAGAGTTTTTTTTTAAAGGCCGCCACGTACACTTAGAGCCTCAAGTGTTGTAGGACTACCAGGGAGAAGAGGTCAGGAGATCACAGGGTCAGAGGTCAGAGGGCGGTCTCGCAGACAGAGGGATGCATTGTCGACAGGAAGGTTAAAGACACATGTGGATTCCAGCACATCAGCGTTGGCCAAACACTGATCCTGCGCCCGTAAACATTCAAACGCGGCGGGCGGCTCGCCTCGGGAGTCCCCGGGCCTGTTTTTCATATCGACGCGGGCTTTCTTTTCATCGTGTTTACGCCACAAAACAAACACGCCTCGCGCTGTGTACACACCAGGCAGATGCGTCCGATGCGCGACTGGGTCACAGGAGTCTGGCCCATCTCCGAGGACTTCTCCCGGAAGAAGAAGTACAGCTTGTCGTCGTTTCTCTCGGCGCTGTCCGGGATGAGGTGCACGTGGATGAAAGAGGGGTCTGTGGAGAGAAGAGGTGGCAAGTTGGGGAAGACATCTGGCCGAAATCATTTATAAACTGTTTGCATTTCCTGTTTATCACATCTTATGAGGGATTCTAAACACACGCAAACACCAGAATCTTTACATTTCAGCGACACATCTGAAGCCCTGTTTCGTATATTGAAAAATTCCTGCAGGGGGGCCCGCGCAGGCCGGATGAAAGCCCTGCGTATCATTTATAGGCTAAATGAGACAGTTACCATTCAACCATCTGGAGTTGTACTGATCTGTTCGCATGGCCGTCTTTGTCCCCAGAGTACGGAAAATGGCAGAGTCTGTTCCCATAAAGTCAACATAGACCCCAGCATACAGTTCACCATCTGAGAAAGAGAGAAAACAGCTCAGTTTAGTGAAATTCCTCGACTCTGACATTATTCCAGCACCACCCTTGGCCGAAAATACCAAGGCTTTAATTTCAAAGTGTATATTTAGAGCCCGACATCTCAATAAAACCTCAATATTCTAAAGTCTTCATCTTCACATTTGCATTCAATTTCATACAGGAGTAGTAAAAGTATATAAACCCACAGTTTGTTGTATCATGGAAGCTATTGTCCTGATTGTTGAGCAGACCACACAACAAATGACAAAGGAAAACCATGCCCCATCACAAATGACAGCACAAACAAGGTTTACAATAGACTAGTTGCTAGCTAGCTCTGGCTAGTCTCTGGCTACTTCCTTCCTCACTCTGAGGCACCTTGCCCCTGAAGTAGAGGGGGAAAAGATGCCCCTTACCTTGGGAAATAATGCTACTAAAGTTGCTACTGTAGGTAGTGAGCTAGTTAGCCGTACACGCTAACATTTGCATCTCACATTAGAGCAGATAAATGTCGTCCAATGTTTTTCCAAAGTTTTGATTTTTAATTTGTAGAGTAGTAAATTGCGCACAGAATTATATTTTACAAATACAATCAAATTCATTTTCAATAACAAACTTGAGCTTCAGTTCAAATGGATCTCTATTAGTTACTATGTTATTAATTATTACTCTCTATTAATTAGTTTTTTTTTAGTGTTTCATTTTTAGGAATTTCCTTTGGATATTCTCAACTGCTTGTAAAACCCTACAGCCTACTGAACCACTGTTTCATTTTCCGATTGTTTCTGTAGTTTTCTCTTTAAAAGGTGAAATATATGTTTTGGAATTTTTTTTGTGATGCGTATCAATTTAAATTCTTCTTTCCAGGAAGCCAGCGTGAAATTATGGGACACATAAAATGAATTGTTGCTGAAAAACAAGCCCTGAAACTTCCTGAAACAGCCTTCACACGCACTCCATAAAGACATAAAATATGAGCACATCCATGTGTGCAGCCTGACAAATGTATACAACAGCCTTGTTAAGCTCCAGGAAGGCAAGGTGTTGGTTCTCCAGCTGCTGCGAGGGCCCCACTGGAGAGCAGGTGTGACTGTCAGAGGTCCCAGAGATGGAGTGAGGAGACAGCAGGAGGTAGAGCAGAGGAAACAAGAAACACTGTCCGACCACCATTATATTCAATGTCATGGTCCCGGGCAGCGCTATATGGAGATTGATGTCGCATCATTAAAACGTCCACGGATGATGGGAAGTCTAATGTGGTGGAGAGCTGAGCCGTCGGTGGTCAACGGTGAATCTATTGTTGTGGTACAGGATTCTTAATCCTTATCCACACTCACTGCGGTGTCCCTTGAATGATGCTAACTGGTGGAAGTGGGAGGTAAATCCATCTTGGATGACAGCACTGGTTCCATACTGGTCAGCTGGCACTGCGCTAATGTGGGAAAGCAGTGGCGAGTGATTTACACCCGCTGTCTCACCCCACAGAGAGAAGATCGCCTTTCACTGGTGGCAACTGTGTGGTCTGGACCTGACTAAGTGACCTTGGGCAGAGGGACAGAGGACAGTGCCTTTGTGAAGGCTACAACACATGATAAGATAAGATACAGTATCCTGACTGAACCATGTAAATGTAAATTATTATGATAGGATGAATATATAAAGTGGGAATATACCTATGACAATGACGTTCCTTTCCATTATACCCACGTTATAAGTATCTTAGTAAGGTGTTGGGCCATTATAAGTCTCCAGAACAGATTCCTCAGCACTGATTCTCCAACTGGACCTCTATTAGAGGGATGAACACCATTTTTACAAAAACGATTCCCTCAATAATGGTGTTGGTGAATGCTGTCAAACGTGATGACCCAAATCTCCCATACGTGTCCGTTGGGTTAAAAATTGGGAGCTTATTATTCACATCATTTTCATACCCACCAAACCATCCGCCCTTAACTTGTCACCTGTCTGTTATAATGATGGCATTCAAGTAAATGATTGTTGGACCATTGACAAGCGCAAATACCAGCACGTTCTCACCAGAAAAACAGCTCGATGGAACACACTTGTCACAGCATGGTCATGGTAGACTTTTAAAACGGGCTCTGATGCTTTTTTTTTTTAATATCTAGGTTTATTGTTCCGGATTTTGTCAGGACCCTGACAAAAGCCGGACCAGGCGTATAGGGTTGGGACAATCAAGCACATTATATTACTTTAGTCCCTTACTTACTTTAACCTAGACCTTGATCTTTTCCTAAACCTAACCAAATAGTTTTTGTCCCTAAACCTCATTAAACTTTGACTTTTTCAGTCTGGTTTACCTGTAAGTACTTTCTCATGGTCTTGTGTGGTTCTTGTGGAAAGGGTCATGTATGTAATTTTGTGACTCATTCAATAACAGGAGGTAGAGCGGTCGTCCATCGATTCGAGGGTCTGATGTCCGATCCCCGGCACAGTATACATGTCGAAGGATCCTTGGGCAAGATACTGAACCACTCTTCCATCAGTGTGTGTGTATGAATGGTTATCACCCCTGATGAGCAGGTGGCGCCTCGCATGTTAGCCCCTGCCACCAGTGTGTGAATGTGTTTGTGAACGGGTGAATGCCCACTGTTGTGTCTTGTGTTGTGACTTTATAAATGCATTCCATTTACCATTTATGTCATTCTGGGAGTCATTGGCAGTCGACCTATTCAGTAGTTTGGGCATGAGGACGCGTTGGCAGATAACCCTAGGGTCCATGAAAAAATGGGAATAAATACTTTTCAAATGTTTATTTTAGCACGGAAGCGTTTTCCCAACATGTCCTAAGTGTTTTGATTGGAAGCCACTAACTCCCCAGTGAGGTATTCACATATTAATAGGCACATATTACTGTGTCCATCTGCCCCTAACAAGGGAAAATTCCTTAGCAAATAATGATTGGGCTGATCGGACTGAGCAGCCCTCTGTGGGAAATAGAGACAGGATGGAGAGGACACTTGGCCTGACCTTCTTGACTTCTTCTTCAATGGCAGATGATAAATACTTTCTGCTACCAACATTTGCCAAGAATATAAATCATGTAGCAGCGAGAAGGCCATATAAAGAAACAGGAGATAAAAGATGAAGAATCCATATGGGACGACGCTGCCACTGCTGTGAAGACCGCTGGGCCTGACTGTACCCATGCCTACGCCCGTGTGTGACCAAACCCAGATGATACTCACTGATCAAAGCTGACACGCTGTTGAGCTTCGGGTCATAGGAGCACTTTCCCTTCCCAGATTCCACTTTGCCCGGCTCCAAATGGAAGATTTCTTCCTGAAATGGAAAAATCATATGGGGGCGGCAATAAATTCACCGCTCTTCATCTTGTCACTGTGATTCCCTTGTGTGGGGAGAAACGAGCCAGCGAATGTGCTCTCCCTGACTCCTGTGGGACATATGTGGCCTGATGGGGGATGAAGTATTAGAATAATGAGTGTGCGTTCATACAGAAAAATACATGCAGGGGAAGCACAGAATTCCTAATCCATCTCCATGCCACTCTACGGCGGAAAACAATGTGTCGTGGGCCGCTTCTCTCGGCATAATAAGCCGCATGCCAAATATCTCTCAGCCTCTCGGTGCCTATGGCTGTGCAGGCCTACTGCTGACACCTGTAATCCAGCGCAGTGAAAACAAAGCTGGGATGGAGGCTGGATGACTGATGCTCACCGCTCGTGGCATCCCTGCACGCAAGCACTGAAAGGGTGATTGGCAGGAATTTGCGTATGAGAGCGGGGGGGAATGAATCAGCGGCATGCAATGACATGTCCCGTAGCTCCGCCTCGCAGGCCAGAGCACGGCCAATCCCCGCGCTTCGTTCCCGACGGGTGCAGAGATGGAGACATCTCTGTCGTTGTCCATCAGCGCCGCAGCGGCGTGCCAAACACTGGATCGCACACGCACCCTTCTGCAATTCCCTACTCATCATTGATTAAAATCACCACTCGTGCAAATAAGTAGGTGCTGGCAGCTCACTCCCAGCCGTGCCAGATGTTGACGTGTAAAAAAAGGTCACAAACATTTATGTGCACCGGAGGGAACCGTGCCCTGAGCATGTTTTTACAACCTCGCTGTAAAATATGACCCTTCAGAAAAGTTGCAACACATTAACAAAAAGAAAAAATCAACTTGCAACATTTTCAAAGTGTCCCACTTCACCTAAAGTCCTTCAAAAGTCCCTTTCTGTGTTTCAAAGCGCTTGGAGAGCTCAAACAGTGGAGGCATGTTCAAGTATGCGGCTCTTTTATTTCCTATACTGCACAGCTAGTTGGCTACAGATGGCCGGTGTTTGCTCTGGGCTAACACAGCCTGCTGTGGGAGCGGGTCCGACGCTGACTGGCTCTGCTGCCTCTGTGGGAGCGACTGCACCACATTCCTACAGAAGGTGGAGGGCTCGGTGGGAGCGATGGACTGATGGGTGGGGACATCCTGCATTGTCTCAGATAAGCGGGGATGAATGATTCTGGTATCTGCTGTTAAAATAAATGCTAAATATATGCTAAATTAAAAGTGATAATGCCATGCACCGAACAGCAGTGAAAGCCTTTTTAATTAAATTTGCGCCTCGCAAAAAGTCAACAGATTTTTTTTTTTCGAGCAGCCTGAGAAGCCATTTTCCACTTGATAACCCAGCTCTCATGCAAAATATGACATTTAGCACATACGCAAAGCACAAAAAAAAAAAAAAGACAATGACGGATGTGAAAGGGTGCTCAGACAATGAGACTCACACAAAGGAAATATGGGTGAAACACGTGAGGGACAAAACGACACGAAATTAAATGCAGTTCCACATGACACAAGACTTGAGGACTGTGCGCGGACTGGACAGGATGCATGCCAAATGTTATGGAGGTGAACAAACGATGGCCGAATTAAAAGATGGCGATGACAAAGAATGTGCTCAGACACAAAGAGAGGGAGCATGCTGCTGGTGACCACGAGCCCGGGGAGTATGCAGGGCCGCGGTGCAGACAGGGCCCACATCGCACCTTTAGTCCGAGGGTCTCGTGCACCGCGCTGGCATCAGCGGCGCGGCTAGCCCTTCCTCTGGCCTGGGCCATCTGCAGATACATGGACGTCTAAAACAGGAAGACAGCAACACAGTCTGGATGTTACGCCGCTGGAGGAGGAAGGATCCCGAAACCTGTCCTGACTTCCAGACACGGTGAGAAACAACCCCGAACCAAAGTGCTAAAATTGACAAAGTGTGAGTGCGTGAGGAAAATCTATGAGTGTGTGCAAGATTGCTTAGGGACTGTGTTCAGCTTTATTTGACCAGATGGTGGAAAAGGCAACAAAAGTTCTCTATCCTGTGGTTGAGTCAATAAAGGCGCTCACAGCGTGCGACGTAGATTTCCCTCAAAGCTGCTGCCAAAGTAAAACATTTGGCTACTACGGTTTACAAAAGCTACAACTCCTACTTACAGCGCCGGAGAACTTAAGCGCATACCCTGCAGTGGTGTAATCAAATGACAATCCGTCTGACTGTTGAAGTTATAATGAAAGAACACGTTTCCTGATGTATGTCAGCGTGTTCTTGTGTATCATTTGATGTTTTCAGACTCGGAGTGAACTCGCCGGCCCAGCTGAGGAAGGTGCTCGCGGGGGGACGGCTCAGACCTGTCTGTTCAGTGTGACGGAGAAAAACACAGCCCCCCTCATTAATGGACTAGAACTGGAACATTCCACCGGCACCCTATAATGGGAGCTCCCGCTTCCAATTACCCCAACGGCTCACACGGTGGAGGCTGGCGGGTGGCCTGGATGGATGCATGAAGGGGTGGATGGATAGGTGAGCGAATGGATGGAAGCCCTTCGTTAGTAAAGGGTCGTGTTGGAACTGGATGCAGCGGGGGACTCGTGCAAGCCCTGCTTGCCTAAGTTCTCTGCGGTGTACTGTATGTACATCTCTGGGGAGAGTCAGATGGGAAATTTACTTTTTATTTGCCCGTGTTTAAAAAGTCCCCTGGCCGTCATTAGGGAACAAGTGTGATATTTAAAGAAGAGTGAGGTGTTAAAGGGGAGTATGGCGAGGTAGTGATGCCTGGTTTGGTTTAGGAAATTCAAGAGGTCCCATTAAAGGCTGAGACTAAACAGAGTGGCTTTAACAGCTCGCTGGGGATGACAGCTGTGCGCCGGTGAAGCCGAGCTGGCTGCTTTGCCAGACGCAGCGACGCAGTACCACGAACGGGCTTAATGATGGAGAAAAAAAATCATCATAAAGGGAACCTAGCGTAAGGTAGATGGAGAGCAGGTACTCGGGTAAGACAAAGAAAAGGGAGAGGCCGAGCTGTGCCATTCATGATGCAGATGGAGAGAGCTGATAGCTGAGTGGATGTACCAAGAGATCATTTTTGATCCTTACCTGAGGCTTGCGTCCACGGTTGACAAAGGTACAGACCGGATTGTAAGCTCCTGTCCCACAGACGTACAGCTGAGTCCGGTTCCATGGCTCGATCAGACGGATGAAGTTTGCACATTCCTCCTGGAGACACAAAGACCAGAGTCAATTAAACTGCAATAAATGAAAGGCC
This sequence comes from Lagodon rhomboides, assembly GCA_039737535.1. Taxonomy (NCBI): domain Eukaryota; kingdom Metazoa; phylum Chordata; class Actinopteri; order Spariformes; family Sparidae; genus Lagodon; species Lagodon rhomboides. The sequence continues at coordinate 9,337,244 of CM077785.1, read as the reverse complement.
ATATTTTACTGGTACCCCTCCTGCAGATTTCCCGAAAGTGACAAAAAAGAAACCAATAAAACTGCCCTTCTACATGAATATATTCAGACAATATTTCAAACTGTCGGCTAGTGGTGTTGTGGCTGGCAGAGAGGACGAAGGTGAGACTGACTGAGATTCTTTAGTCCAATTCATTCCTGTCTCCTTGGCCAGACAGAAGGGAACCATCGCTTTTACTAGGCCAAGTCCGAACTCCACAGGTGAGTGCCTTTTACACAGGTTCCCCACATTAAAACCAACACGCACAATGGAGAGAGCTGTATACTTTTAATTTGAAAAACTACATTAGCCTATCAAAATTGATGGAAATCGCCTCTGCTGAACAACCCTGCCGAGGTTATGAGCGCTGTCAACAGGCATACTTACATTGGCGTCCTTCCCACTCACAAGGCACTCCATCCTTCGTCGCTCGGACACTGGCCAGTGGATCTGCCAGGGGGGAACAGAGGACATTTTATAGTTACAATCCAACCCGTTATACATCACTGGCATTTATGAGAATTCTGGGCTAAAATTGCAAAAGGGATATCCACCCAGCCTAATATTAGTCCGGTTGGGATTGTCATAACCCAATTACAGGGTTTTAATGACCCAACGCTCGGAGAAGTGCACTCCAACAAAAACTAGATGTGAGCTAACCAAAATGGCTGCTCCTTGGGCAATAGAGCAGAATATTTTGCCCTGGGGGGCAGCTGTGGTGAGGGCGCTTGCTTCATCGCAGTGTAACAGCCCATTAGAGGGGCCACAGTTTGGGGCATGGGAATTATCTTACAATATGCGGGTCCTTGTTGATGTCATGGAGGTCCAGGGACAGGATGTGGTCCTTGCTGCCAACGTACATGCGGTCATGGTCCTCGTCCATGCGCAGGATCCTGTAGTCGGTCGTGTTGAGGATGTAGGCGAAGTGATGAGCGGTGCCGGTGGATCTCAGCTCTGTTTGGAGACAGAGATATGTCCATTAATGACAGCTGTGGGGTGCACATGCACATTTTCACACACACACTCAACACATTCCTCGTGCCACTCCTGCATACCCGCGTGGAGTTATCTGATGGTTTTCCACCAACACTGCTGTAACTTAACACTGCACATTAGACACAAGTGCTACTGAGAGACTGTCACACTGTGTTGATGGCTTAATACCACCTGAGTGGATCAGAAGATCTAGAGAGCCTCTCATCATGGGCGGCGTGTGACTTCCAGTCCGAAGTCAGAGAAGACAAATAAGTTTGACGGTTAGATGATGATGTCTACAAGCTCTCACAATATATATGCAGGACTCCAGACTAAATTGCACAATGGTGCTGATTTTTCACGAAGTTGCATCTACCTAAAACTTCTTAACACATCATGTAAATGATTGTCAACAGGAATAAAGGAACAAATACAGGGTTTTCTTCATTCATCAATGAAACACACAACAAAATTGAGATAACCATAATTGTTCAAAAAAACTCACAATTTCAGGCACATCGCTGCAACCGATGAAAATGTTGAGATGCACTTGACAGATTTTTGGGCGTATGTGCAACCAAAACAGTCACACACAGGAGCCCTGACATAGCAGGGCAAGGTGGGTAAATTGATTTAAAGTAGACATAATATTCTCATTTTCAGGTTCATAATTTCATTAACTACTGGAATAGGCTTACATGATTTAGTGCTAAAAAAACACATCATTTGCAGCACTGTGTCCCACCCCTCCTGAATACCCAGTCTCCTCTGATTGGTCAGCTCACACACCCCTGAACCAGCACCGCTAACAACAACAGAGCATCTGTGCTAAATAAATTGTTACGTGCTTAACTAGCTGCTAAGCATAAATTATGCTAATGTGTGACATGGTGATGTCGCAAAGTCACAGAATTAAAGGCTAGACAACTGACGAGGCGTTTCAGGAGCAGTGTTTTCCGTGGGAGAGAGGAACTTCCTTGACCTTTTCAACTCTCAGGATCTTTTACATGCACCAGAACATATAGCAGAAAACACTGAAGGAAAGGAAGAACATGAAAAAACACAATAGGTCTCCTTTAAGGAGCTCTATCCTCGGTCGGACACAAGGTCAGAGGAGTGTGCGCCTTTGGTAACAAATTGCAGTCGACACGTCCTCTCATGTCGGGAGTAACCCAATCTTCCTCCGGCTCTGCGCTGGAGTGTTTGTTTGATATGTTCTCCTTGGTTCAGCAACCACGTGCGGGCGGGCCGGAGAGGCCGCAGCAGAAGGCCCCATGCCACGCCATAGGCAAACACACTCCTCCACCATCTATAGGAGGAGGGTGGCATTCACATATTGTTGGACAAACACAGAGGTTTCACTCAAACAGCAGGAAAGTCCCGTTTCACTGTTTGGCTTTATTCTACAAGCAGCAGACCACAGAAAGCTGAAACAGGCCACCACACTTTGAGGTTAGCCTGAGTTCTTTAGTGTTGACTTAGCAGCCAAAGATGTGGTGAAGGGAAACCAGAGGGTAAACTGTCAAATACAGTTAGCTTTGTTTGACTGTTTACAAATGACATATCAGACAGAGGTGCGCCAGTATATAATAAAAGGAAGGAAGTGTGAAATGTAGTCGACGTGGGGAGTCGGACATTAAAAACAACAGCCCAGACTTATAAAAATAAGAAGCATTTCAGGATCTCAAACCGTTTTGGGCGGTTGAAACGTGGCTCCGTGTGCAAAGTCGTGTTCAGCGTGTTTGAAGTTACCAAGAGGCATTCCTGTGAAGCCGTTAGGTGGCTGCGTGGAAGACGTCTGGACACCAAAGCACGCAAAGACATCAACATGTCCTCCATCGGGCCTTAAAATAAACACCAACTACAGACCTTTAGAGACAGACTCCCTATGGAATCTGATATTACCAGTCTTTCCAGCCAGATCTAAATTTAAAACGGGGTTACGTCAATAAGCAAAGATTAATAGCATTAGATTTGCTATATTTGTACAGTTTGATTTAATAACTGTGCCCACCAGAGGAATGTTTACAGGCCGGCAGAGTGACTGACAGCTGTCAGAGCCCTGCGGCAGAGGAGCCGCAACATGTGGTCAGACCCTCTGATTATTTGTGTTGGAGACTTAAGTTGAATGATGAGTCCCCATACACTCTGCCTATGTGTGTGTGTGTGTGCGGGGAACACACTGGACACACACATTCCGAGGGCCAGTCGTAGCCCTTTCCTGAGGCAGGTTGTCAGCGACTCCTCGGTGTGTGTTTGCTGTCAGAGGGTGGCTGGATGGGACCATCTGTCAGCCGAGGAGAGATTGTGGACTTGCCCAGTAACAACACACGGAGCCACAGATTCAGAAACAAACACATGTGCAGCCTAATCTCATAATCGTACGATAACGCAAAGGGGCAGATCTGGTGCGAACGAGCTCCGCGGCGTGTCCGATTTCGACATCGCGGCGAAAACATGCAACGAACTCCGAGGGAATGTCCTCCCTCGCACCTCATCCTCCATGTCTAATTGTAATGTAGACAACGCCGCAGAGCGCTACGCCTGTTAGATGGCAGTGTTGTTGGAGGAATCAAACCCCTCAGAAAACGCTGGTCTTTTATTATGAAAGAATGAATCAGAGCTTAAGTATCCTTCAAGGGACAGTTCAAATATGCGCTTTCCCTCTTATATGCGGTGCTATTTATCCATCTAGAGTATTTTGGTGTTAGCTGCAGAGATGTCTGACTTCCCTCCACTCATCTTGCGGTGCTCAAAGTGGCAAAAAAAATCCCTAGAGGCCGGTGCTGGTGACAGGATGTAAACATTAATGGCGTCCTCCGGAAGAAAATGTGCACCTAGCCTAGCTAACTGTAAGTAAGCTAGCTAACGTTACAGCTCAGGCGGGGAGGACGTCGTTAATGTTTACATCTCGCAGTGTCAAGTCCGCGAGCCTCGCAAATCTTTGTGACGCTTTGAGCACCACATGCCAACTGCCATTTAGTTCCATTATACTTCATATAAGGCAATCACCTCTACAGCCAGCGCGTCCAACACTTCACTGCCTCACACCAAAACTACATACGATAAGAGAAAATAATGTGCATTTTAGATTTTAGGGTCAAATGTCCCTTTGAATAATGTATATTTAGGAATTATGGAGGTCATGTTAAAGCCTAAATGACAATGGGCCTTCTGATACCATAAAAATTAATGTGTTTCAGAGTTAAGAAAAGAAGGAAAGGAGAAGAAATCTGGTATAAAAAAAAACTGTGAAGTCATTCAAGCTATTCTGTCAGCCAATTCACTCCCAGAGTCAAGCCTCGCCTCAGGCAGGGCCACACGGCATTGTGCTCCTATGAAATGTTGATCGAGGACGTATAATGGCAGCAGACTGAGCTCGAGCCGCCGCGCCGCTCCGGAGGTCAGGCCGCCTTGTTGAAACAAGCCCAGCAGGTCCCCGGACTGAGGCTGGTGCCAGGCAAACACCCAGTCACAATCAGCTTTTGGAGAGGCATGCGGAGAGGCCGCGGCGCTGCGTGCCAGACCGACGGATGCCGAGGAGCGGCCCTTGCGGCGCCTCCATTGAAAGGATAAAGAGGAATTTGCGGGATTATGTGTTCGAAGCATGTTTTCCCTGCATTCATAACAAATGTGAAGTTTCATGACCGAAGATCCCCGATCTATTCCACCAGTCACATGTCACTGCGCTCAGATATATTCCACTGCATGCTCTGTCCACTGCCTCCCCTGCAACACACACAGCTCCGCTCTCAGAGATTACAACTGGAACAGGAAAGGCTGAACTACTGTGCTCTTTGTCAGCCGCATTAAGGCATGACAGCATTTTCCGCACACGCAGACTTATCCCGGAGATTTAGAGGCTGGGAGCAGCGTACAAGTGTGTCTATTAGAGCCAGATAAACTCTCAAAGTAGCCCATTACTGCGTGTACGGTTTAGGTTCACTCTGGGGGGTCTGCACACACACAGCGGGCGCTTTGTTTCGGGGGAACGCACCACTTCCCCCCGGGGAACGGCAATGGCTCTATTAGAGGTGAAAGTAAGCCAGTGAGGGAACCTGATCCTCGCACTCGATGTCTCTGCCTTTGCTCTCACTCATTCACTGACTTTTTTTTTTTCTTCTCGAGCTAGTGCCCCTGCACTTACATGCAAATAAGAAGAGGCCAGGCATTTTTTTTTCTTTTCTCATTTTCAGTCCTCGCGGCGCGTATGTAGTCGTACACAGAGAGTTAAGTGATTACACAGGAGGGAGCCCATGCGTCTCCAGTGAGAGTCAATCCGGTCAGCTCTCCTCAGTCTGCTGAACACAGACAATCCTCTCCTCTCTCCCTGCATGTCAAGGTGCTGCCGGCTGACACAGCCCGCTGCAGGTTCCCACAACTCAACGCTCCGCTCGGGCCGCAAGAGAGGTTCCTGCCCGTGTTCGAGAACAGGGAGCCGAGTAAGACGAGTCCTGAACACACTCTGGTTCAATGTCAGCTTCAGAGCCAACTGCACACATGTTGTGGGAAATATACCAAGACACTCGGCCATCAGGTTCCTGATAAGCTCTACAATACATCTTGTTGTTGACCCCATGTCTTGTTTCAGATGCCTCAGAGTTGTCAGGACTTCAACCAGTGAGTGATTTCATCTTCCAAACCTGTTCGATGGCTTCATTTAAACTCTGCTCAGAGGCCCAGAGATGTCATTTATTTCAAAACAGCAAAAACTATAGAAAAGATGTGGAAAAAAACACAAAGATCTGTGTAGAATTCTTTTTTTTTTCTTTCCAACCCATTTATCATCTCACAACCCCTCACATCTAAATCTTGACCCATGGGCTTGAAACCACTGGACTGAGCTACCTCATTGTATATCTTGACCAGCTACAACAGTAACGTGCTGCACGCATATTGATGTAACTGTATTACAATCTATAAATTGTGTCACAAGGGACATGTTGCCTTAATGATTACTTTGTTTTTTAAGGTAGAATTAGCTGATAAAATGTCTGCACTTCTACTGAAGAGAGATTTAAACTGCAGGCCTTCAGCTTGTAGTGTTCCATATTGTTGTATTGGTACTTTCACCTCAGTACAGATCTGAGCACTTCTTCCACTGACAGTAGTTTTCAGTTTTGTGTTCGTTTGTCACCTGGAACAAACAGCACGACCTTCCCCGAGGAAAATACAATAGCAAATCAATCCCGCTGATGAATGTGCCGAGACATTTATCAATAACATTCCAAAGAAGTTTTCAAAGTGGAATTATAGCCACGAGCAGAGAACACGGGGGTTTTGGTCCATTGCAACATGAAATGTGTACTATTGATTATCATGTCTTTTTTTTTTTTCTTTATAAAATGTATGCTATTGAGTTTTAATGACAGGCTGCTTCCATCCATCATCTTTGCGTAGTCTTTGCAGGGTCACGGAGGGGCTGGAGTCAGTCCCAGTCTTTATTCAATGTAAAAGTCAAACTCTTGGCACGCGACTCGGCGATTGCCTAACGTTTATGATTAAAAACACTGATTCTCCGCACTCACGTTAATGCTGACAGATGTTCTTTGGCTAACATGTGTACACACATGTACAGATGCTTCCAGGGAAACGCTCACAAGACTCCTCCGCACACTTAAACCCCTTTAAAAAAAGCTACCCGCCCTTACGCACACCATCGCTACCTGCACCGCCTCCTCGGACCGCTCCGAGCCTGCCAGCTCTGAGGTCGCTCGTTTCGTCTCTCTGCCTGCACGAACAACTGCGCAATCTCAACGCCGATGTGTTTCTGCACGAGAAAGAAAAACAGGGAAGTCTATCCGGTAGCGCCGAGGCTGAAACCAGGAGCCAAATGGTGAAAAGTACACAGATGGTTTATTTCATTTATTGGCTAATATAGTTTTATTGCGTTCATTAGATTTATTTTCTGAGATTGGAAACAGGTTGCTGTGACCGAGTACCTGAGCACCTTATAAACTCTGCAGCGGTGTCTTCCTGTGCGGATATTAATGTCACACATGCATGTTTGCAGACTTTCTTGCTGAACCGGCGGCGGCAGCAGCAGCAGCAGCGGAGCCGGCCAGCACAATGCAGGGGTTGTACTGGGAAGTATTGGATGCGACCCACCATATGATTAAAACCCTTACTCAGACTGTTATAAATATGAATGTATTTTTGTCAGCCTGCCTGGTTAAATGAGGTATAGAAGCTCAGAGGAGAGAGACATGCCTCACTGTCAAACTGAGCCAGCCCTCCTCCTCCTCCTCCTCCTCCTCCTCCTCCTCCTCGGAGAATACTTGGCTGCTGACGGTGATCTCGGGGGCTGCAGGCCTGCATGTTATAGCATATCTCTCCATCTTAAATTAATAGCCAACGGGCCGAGTTTACTTTGGAAATATGTTTGGACAGGAAAAGTTCACTGGCACGCCGCGCGCTCTCAGGATCACATCTCCAGAAATAAGAAAGCTCGCCGGCTAATAGCTGTCTCCTGTGAAACAATCTCCCGCCACGCTGTCACACGAGGGGAAATAAGGGGAGACTGGATTTGACGGATCACGCTCAGCTGTCCGTGCGTCTTACACTCCGCCGGTAACATCAGAACTTCCTCGTCGTTAAGGAACGATTACTGCGTGCAGCGTGACAAACAATGCGCACTCCAAACTTTCCTGGCAAGCTCGCAAGAAGCATCGAGGAGGCGATTGGAACGGAATAACCTCCGGACTTTGTGTTCAAAACAAAACATCAAGGACAGGGAGAGAATTCAGGGGGAGTAGATACACATCCTGCCACTTGACAGCGCGGCAACGTGACGCTCGTGTGCGTCCCACCCCGCTGCATATTTCTCTGGTTTCAAATTGGGTAAATTAAAAGTGCAGGCCGCTGCCAATGACAGCGCAGAGCGTGTTGCTGCTTGAAGCCTGCAGAGTTCCCTGTAGAGAACTGCTGAAGGTGGAGGAGGATGGGGGGATGGTGACGGGAAGAGACAAAAGTTTGCGGTCTGCTGCTTTGACACCGAACAGGAAGAGAGCGACGAGCAATGCGGAGTGCGTAGCGATCACCTGCACAATTCACAGGTCTGTGGTTTTCCCCTGGTGGGGCGCGTGGCTGATAATTAGAAACTGCAGCCACGGCATCTTCTAGTCCAACGATCACAGGGGAGCATTAAATCTGCGACACGCGGGCTATGATCTATCCTCCTGAACTCGAAAATTGAAAAGTCTCGCGTTAAATAAGGTGTAATTCAGTCTGAGGTTGTGCAATAAATTGACAGAAATACCCCTTCAGCCGCCGGCGCGTCGTAAACAAGCTGCGCTACCTGAGCGGCGTCCTGAGGCAGTTTCCAACCCGTCAGAAAGAGGTGTGTTAGTTCACACACACACACCGGAGTGGCAGGAGTGATAATTGGGGTGTTTAAGAGGGGGGCGGGAGAGGTGGCGTGCTCTCACACATCAAAGGCAGCTACTTGTCAGGAACCCCGGCCAAATGTTTTGAACGCTGTCAGCGCAGACGGGGGGACGACTCCAGTGAAAACAGTCTGATCACTCCTCAGAGCGAGCACTTCGTTCAGACGGCCGTGATGGAGCGCCGCGCAAAATAACAGTCGAATTGGAAAATTTGCGAGGTTGCCCGGTTGGCAGTTGTGGTCAGCTTTTAACGAGGGGCAGGTAATGAGTGGAGACGCCACAGGCGACAGTGGCACAGGTTTGGGAGACCTGCATTACCGTATGGAAGACTTTATTAATTTAGTGTTAGTCAGAGAAATATTTCTCAAGTGTCTGCTGCCATGTACCTGCATAGAGGTGCATTTGTCCATTCTGGTCATGCGTGACAAGGCATTTTCATTAGCTGCACCGGTGCGCCTAATATTTTTATAATTTCATAATGTATAAAAATGAATCTGATACCTTTTAACAAACAAAGCGAATCCAAAATACATCCACAAGTACGACAGTTACTGCCAGGATTCCAGTAAGGCAGGGGAAAACACTACAGTCCTAACACTGTGTTTACATTTCTTTCTTTTTTTTAGTTTATCAAGCATTAGGAAACATATTCAATACAACATATTAACCTTTATTCCTGCTTAAAATCATGTGCAAAGAATTAATCTAAATGAAGTCTGACACTGGGTGCATCTGAATTATGTGCTGGGGCCCCTGAAGGAAGAAGTTATGTGCACCACTGCAGCCGGTGTGACGAGTCAGTCTGCTGCCCTGGTGCTGTTTGTTTATCAGTCTTCATTGTACTGTAACATGATGTTTCAGCAGATTTTTTCTACTTATTCATTAGAAACATGCCAGTCGCTCTCAGTTGGAGAAAATTTGGGCTTGAGCATGGTGACTCGCTGTGTGGTTTGTTTAACCGTTGGGTGTAAATGAATAAGTGCCTTCCTGCGAAGTGTCCCGAAGCCGCAAAAAGCACGAAAATAGTATCAGCTTGTACACCAGCTTTTTCTGCACTAATCTCAGAAAATTAGATTTTCATAGTTTACTGTGAGTACAGTTTGTTTATTCAACACTGAGGCTGCAACTAACTATCATTTTCATTGTCGAAGATAGTTGATTGTTGAGTTTGGGTTGGGACGCTTTGGGTTTGAATCCATCCAGAGGGGCCCCCTTAGTGCCCCCATGTTGGTAAGAACGCTGTGAAAGTGCCCTCTTGGATGCTCCTGTGGAAGATAAATCATGATAAAGTGCCCTCTAGGTTGCCTCTTCTTGTGCCCTTTCTGCACACTGGTGCCCCACTGCATACAGCTGGTGCCCTTTTTGGTTTTTTCGCCCCTGCCCCTCAAACTTCCTGGGTCCGCCTCTGTTTGTCCACAACCCAAAGATATCCAGTTTACAGCCATAGAGGAGTAAAGAAACGAGCTAACATTCACTTATAAGAAGCTGGAATCAGACAATTTTGAAAAAGTCTGAATAGTTGGCAATTCATTTAAGAGTTGACGACTAATCGATTGTTTATCATTTTAAATAAGTCCCATATTTTACTGACTTTACATAGTTTCGGGTGGAGTTGGCTTGAATCCAGACGCCTCCATCTGAGAGCTGCAGTTCTCTCGCTTATCTCGATCTAGCAAAACTTTCTCACACGGATTTCCTGTTTTCCCGGCTGGATGAGGAAGCGCCTAATATATAGGGGCGACGGCTGAGCTCACACTCATCAAGATGAAGATTAAAGCGGCCTCTCCTCTGCACGGACAAGTGCGCGGCCGCTGGAAGGCCGAAGCAGCACCTGCGCGGCTCTCCTGTTAGCGCCGTCGCTCGTAATCAGCCGCTCTCCGGGCCCACAGCGTCTCCCCTCGCTCTCCTTCAACAGCTCCTTTCAACACAACTTGTCCTCATGTCAAACATTTAGAGGAGTTATTTGGGTTTGCGCGGAGCTGCACGCTTCAAAGCCCGTCGAGAGGTGACACAGTTGTTAAAGAATGCCTGTGTGATTACTGGCGAGTGGCTACGAGGTTAGCTGTGCAGCTAAATGAAAAGGAACGATAACAGCATGTGAACGCAACAGCTGCTCGCCTCGGCTTAGTCACTCTGCGGGACGGAGGATAATAACAGCGGTCAGAGGCTCGGGCCACTGTGTCGCATCAGATAGGACGAGTCATTCGGCAGATAGCAAATATTCAAGGGCACAGGATCCACAGATATGATCTGGCCCAGTGGTAATGCCAAAGATCCTGGCCCACAAAGGAAGGGTAATCTTTAGCGATGTGGTCAAGCTTCGCTGAATCCCCTGTATGTGTGTTTGTGTGTGTGTGTGTGTGTGTGTGTGTGTGTTGGAAGGGGAGGCTCTGCAGCTTGCTGCTAGGAGAAAAAAACACAGACATAACAGCATGCCTGTACAAACACCTGCCTCACACATACAAAGCATCAACGCGGGCACCTTCGCTCCCCGTCATGTTCTACCTGTGGAAATAAACTAGACGTGACACCAAGAACAGCGTTACATTAATCTGCACAGTTACTGCAGAAAACGTCGCTATTCCTCATAAAGTCCACTTTTTTTGAGTTAACAAAATGGATGCACTACTCATCCTATTGCAAATTCTGTCCTCTAGGCTCTTATGAGTGCCCTTTTTTTAATTTGTGAAGGGGGCGTGTTCAAGCTGAACAGGGTGTTATGCGACAAAAATGATTAACTATACATTTAAACTGAAAAAAAAAAGTATTTTGTTCTACATTTTAAATGTAGCCCTTCTCAGTGAAGGCAGCACTCTTCATATGTATTCAATTAACCTCTTGATCACTTGAAGTGCTGTATCTTCTACAAAGGAGGGAGGATGCTCAAAGTAAACTAGTTCAGATGACATGTTATACGACCAGCCCTGAAGGTATTCCAAATGGACACACCGATCTCCTTAGGTTCTCCCTGCAGGCGCCTGGTTGGGCTCAGCTCACCTCGTCCAGCTGCGAGACCACATGAGCTGGTGGCTTTCAGTCGGGGTGTGACGCTTCATAAAGACATTAATGGTCCAAGTTGTAAGAAAGTTGATTTTTGAGTCAGTTGAGTGTCAGCTTGGAATGAGAATCAAAAATCAACTAAACTGGACCTTTGGAAGGGACATCTAAATGCTATGTATGTCTGTACACCTGGTCAATCTACTCCGACTCATTTGTGGTCGTCTTATTGTGTCGCCAGGTGATCATATCTCATTGGAGTGGCTAGATACAAAACACATTGTATCACATTCATGATTATGATCTGAAAACCAAAGCCAACAGGTACTGTCCACACTTGGAAACTTAAAATAAGTCTTGCTAGAGATTCCCTCTTGAAAGATTTCTGCTTTGTTGTCAGGTTAAACCACCACTGAGGTGACAACCCGTGCTTTCTGTGCAGTAAAAGGCTGCCGTTAATAGCCCAAACTGGAAATACAAAACCAAGTTTGACAGCCTCAAATTAATCCCAACAACAGAATTATGATGAGGCAGATGAAAGGTGCCGCTCCCATCCACGCCGCAATAAATCACGATTGTACTGTAATTTAGAATATAAGTGATCTGACTCCCTGCCGGGCTACAACGGCTCTGAAACCACAACAAAGTGAAGCTACTTAGCTATTCACGGCGTGCTGTTTATATCCTGTTGCTGTGCGCCGCCTCACCAGGGAAAAGGTGTGACCCTCTCTTGTCTCAACACATGTTGAATGTGATCCCTCATAATGGATGCGCACTCAGAGCGTCCCGTATCACACATCATTAAGCACCCCGCCGTATCCACAGCTTGCACCATGATGCTCTGTGAGACATGACACCTCACTGTTTACCACCGTCGTCACCTCGTTACCACCGCACCCCCTGCAACCCGCCCACTCCCCTTCGACCTGGGGGGCACACCCACTCTATAATTAGGAGCCACTGTAGTGCCTCCTCTGTCCAACTGCCCCCGCCCCCCCCTCCTTGCTAATGGCACCAATTTGTATTCACTGTCAGCTCTGATGAGCTCTCATGCGGAGAGATGGCCTTATCACAGGGCCTCTGGCTCCCATCACCTAAGCCCCTCTCCTGCCGCCTGCCAAGCCCGGCGCGATGACGGACAGGCCGAGAGGGTGCGCGAGCGGGGGTGGATGTGGTGGAGGAGGTGCACATTTGTCTCCATTTTCATGTAAACTCTTGTAACACCAGACAGATGTCCTCTGGTACAGAATTGGGCGAACAACACAAACACAAGGTGTTGAGGAATCAATGACCAAAAACCCCAAATCGCACATACCATCGCCTCGTCTCTAGACCTCAAACCGGAGCCCTTAATACATTTTAAGCTAATAATATGACCGGTTAGTTCCCTCTCTAAACAAATGAAGACCTTTCTTCCTCAATCTAGCAGAAACGTATAAAGGTGGAGGTCCAGCTGAGGAGGATGTGAAATGAGGAGAACTAGTCGGGAAGGAGATCCTCCCATGAGAGTCTTGATCTAATCGCACACATCTGCACAAACACGGCTGTGTTTTAACTGACATGTGTTTTATTAACAGTCTCCAGCTCAACAGTGACACATCCTGCTCCGTTCCCATCCCACATGTCCATTCCATAAATCTACCATTTAGACCTGGATACGGTGGAGCCGCTCAGCTTTTGCTTCCCATTTTGCCCAGCGGCCACTCGCGGTATTGCAGAGAGAAATTCCCCTTCGGCCCAAAAAGCACACCCAGAACTGCAAACAGGGTCAATTATGAGTCTTTCCATTATGAATTTTTTGATCCGTGGATGTTTCATATTTGTAAAACTTTCCTCTGACCCAGAAAAGTCAATGAGCCAAGCAGGAAAATACATTTGTCATATTCAGTGGGCCGCATAATAAGTAAACTGAGACATCACCAGGTATTTCTCCTTGGAGTGGATCGGTGCCATCTTTACAGACGACAAGGCTGCCAAGCCAGTGACCACAGATGGAGTCTGTGTTTCAACATTTGTAAGTGGGACACCAGTGAATATTTTTAAGGAAACCTCCGGTCGTGTTTGTGGCGAGAAAACCCAATGTTTATGACAGAAAGTCGGGACTTCTCCAGGCCAGTTTGTGGTGATATAAACAGGTATTTTAAACCAAAACATGATGTTTTCCTAACCCTAACCCTCACCAAGCACTTTGTGTGCCTAAACCTAACCAGAACATAAGCACAGCACTGTGACAAGAGAAACATTTAAAATTGAATGAAATGTGAAGTTTCAGCACAAAGAAAAGTTCAGTTTGAACTTTGTTGTGTTTTTGCAGAAATGTACCTAGCATTTATCCTGGCGTTGCGTACCAACTGTTGCTGGTAATCAACTGCATTCATTCTTCTCACTGAAAATGCCAGTGGTTGCTGCCTCCATCGAAAGCAATCAGAGCTATTGAGATTACATTAAATGGCACACAGGCCTCTTCTGCGAGTGCTGGTCAGCAGGGCGGCTGCAGGCCGGGCCAGGAGACGTGAGGAGGTCAGAGGTCACTGGGCAGCAGTGGCAGCGCTTTATGTTCTGGTTTAATCTGGGATTAGCTCAGGGTCAGGGTTATCTCTCCTCAGCCTGAGTGGAATCAGGAAACAGGGATTGCCTGGGGTAAAGTGGCATTACTGCATGGCCGGTGCAGAATTGCAATGAGCCCGTGTTCAACAGGGGTAAATAAAGAAAGAGGGAGAGAGAGAGAGAAAGTGCATGTCCAGTATGACTCACTGGGCCCAGGGTTGTAACCTCTCTGCCATCACTAGAACACTCCCCAGCCCTGAGTTCCAGCTCAGCAGAGACCCACATGCTCCATTGAATTACTACACCCCATGAACCAATGAATCACCGGTATATGGTGTCTGTCTAGCCGCAGTTATGTGCATACCTTCTGGTTTCCTGAGTACATTTAGCATGGTAAATTCATTTTAATGCTGATTTAGTACAGAGGCCACAGGAGGAAAGCATGCGCTCAAGTGTAGGTATCCTCTGAACAAAGGAAGAGCGCTGCAGAATTAGAAGAAGAAGAAGAAGAAGAAGTAGGGAGCAGCCACAAAGACTAAACATAAACCCTGAGTGAAGAGCCCTGTTACCTTTAGCCTCCCTTATCTTAACCTGGCATGTCTCAGCTTCATGTCAGGCTGTAATCCCCACATACTGGACACACTCTACCATCTCTGGTTCTGCTGTCTGGTTCCTGAGGGTGCTGCACCTGGGGGCTACGTCAGCTCAGGGACCAGCTCAGCCTTGTTGTGATGAACATGGATCTCTCTCAGTCTCTCTCTCTCTCTGTAAAATGTTAAAGCTAGTGAAAATGGAGAGGTCTTAAACTCAGGCTCTATGGGAATGCTGAGAGAAAAAATACGGAACCCTGCTGTGTTTAACCAAAAACAGAACTAGGATAGATACACTATAAGACTGTTTAGGGGGAGCAGGCCAATAAAAGTGAATGAATCCATTGTCTCACAGCTTGGGATGCAATGACGAACTGATTTCTCTATTAACACGGCTATAGACATGATCCGCCAGTGCCTACACTGGTATTTTTACACAAAGTATCTTTAACTGCTGGATATCCCTGAAATCTGTACAACCTATGCTATAAGGTTATGCAAGTCAATAAATAGTATTAAATGATAAAAGTATTGCAATGATGTAATAAATAAAAAAAAAACATAAAGAATTTACATGTTTTTCATCAGGTTTTACTTGATTAAAACACAAAACATATTGATCCAAAGGTTTTTTAAATGTAGAAAGTGAACAAACTATTTACTAAGAACACTCCACAACTTATTTCAACTACCTACATCTTTTAGTTTTTTTAAATAAGATAACTTTTATGAGCAGCATACAAAGGCATCTTGAGAGCAATAGAATCATTCCCCAGTGCCTATATTTGTCTTCTGCTTATTGTGATGTCATTTTTTCAGGGCCTTCAAATGCTCAGTATGCACACAACTACCAAATATGCTACGATCAAAACTACAAAATACACTTTTCTCAGAACTCCTGACTCTCAGTCTGACTCAGTTTTGCAACAGACTACAAAACTGCACCACAAGTCACCGCACCGCACTGACATCATCACATCTGTGTAATGTAATATGGTCTTAGCTTTCTACTGCAAGAATAATTAATTCTTTCTTAAAATCTCCAGTTGTAGTGAAACTGCCAAAGCCTGTTGTCAAATGTCAGCACCTGTGTGATCCTTTGATAGCTGATCCCACAGTGGCTGTCATTTTTTTTTTTTTTATACGAATCTGCTCGGGGAGTTCCTTGGAACATATTTACCCTTCATAAATCATAAATGTCACCATGTAGCCTAAGATGATCTTTGTGATATTGTGGCATGAGAGAGAAAATATTATGCTAATGTCACCTGCCACAAACAACAAATTGCATCAGAAGGCATCAAAAAGGCGGGTTGAAGCCGCCACAGGCTGACTTCCACCTGATGTTTTCGATTTTCCTTTTTGTTATTAACTTCATGTCAACTGTTTTCCACACTGTGCTCTGACAAGCATCCTCTGCAGTCCAAGTAGTTTCCATCCAAAAGAGGAAAGATGTTTTATTTGCATCTACGGAGCAACATCTTCTCCCTGAAAACAGTGAATTTAAAGAAAAAAGACTTTCTTGGCAGCTTGAATCCACCACTAAGAAAACTACGTCAGGCGGCCCTGAAACATGTCTCAGTGCAACAATACATCCTTGTGTCTCTCAGGTGCATCCTGACAGGCCGCTGGCAGATTTACAATTGAACAGACACAGGATATGGCGCCCTAATGTATGTGACACCAGTGGCCCACTATCATGCCCCGTGGTTATGAATGCCTTATTTGTTGAAGCAGTGTGGGGTCACAGTGTGGGAGGCCAGTTGTTGTTCCTGTTCGTCCTGAGAATGACAGGAAGGCAGGATAGACTGTGACAGCAGCCATTGTGGCTCTGCTTCAGGCCTCATCCTCCCACCAGGCTCCTCCACCCTGAGTGAGTGCACGCTGTGCCACCTCAGCGCTTGTATTCCTGCTCCCCAGGGGGGGCAGGGTGAAGGAGAAGTTGTGGGCTGGGGCAGGAAAGCCTTTACCATTTTATTTGAGTCTCTCTGGCCTATCATCTCATACATAACAAGAGGCAGATGATGTTGACTGAAGCAGGAGGCTGACGGGACATCCCTCTGGTTCATCCCCTCTTTGAACATCAGTCGAGTTCCGATGAGTCCCTGATTCCCAGGCCCTGGGGACAGGAAGTGGGATTAGCGGACAAATCCCATTCTTCCACGCGTTTTTCAGCAGCGTCATCGCATTTTGCCTCATCACTTACTTTCTCTATCCAAAGGGCGCTCATCTGAAAAGAAGGCGATTAGCTTTTATAAACAGCTTTGTGGTTTCGTCTGCCGCAGCACCGCTGGGCCCTTCACCCAGGGGAAGACTAAAATGGTCTGCATCTTTAACACATGGCCCCATGGGAATGGAGGGTCAACGGGCTAAAACTGCTGGTATGCTTCTTCAGAAGTGCTTTCCAATGTCATATTTGGGGAATGAGGGGGTTATGTCCAACAATGGCTGTAACTTTCTGAAACCCACAATCCAACATTCCAAATCCATGTGAACTACAGCTTCGAAGATTCATCGATTCCACAGTTTGTTGTCAACTACCAAATTAATCCCCAACTATTTTTGTTATCAATTAATCGGTTCGAGTAATTCATTAAAGGTCCAGTTTGTGAAACCGTTGATTACTGAGTGTCATTCCAGCTCTGGGCCGGCCACAAACCCAAAGCGTCAGTATTTGACGAGTTTGGATTGAGATTCAATAATTAGCTGTCTTACACATTTGACCTTTTAAGAAAAAAAAAGCATTTTTTTTCCAGCTTATTAAATGTAAATACTTTCTGGTTTCTTTACTCCACCATGACAGCAAACTGACAAAACATTTGAGACATTTGATGACATCCTTTTGGTTTCTGGAAAACACCAATTTTCTGACATTTTATTATCATTAATCGAGAAAATGATAGATTAATCAAGGGCAGTAAAATGGCACATGCTGTCTCCTGATTGGTGGTGCCATCCTCGGCTCGTATGGCTGCACCCCTTGGGTAAGATAACAATGTGTGTATGAAAGTGTAGACTACAAAAGCGCTATAAAAGTCCAAGTCCATTTACTATTTACCATCAACAATGAACATAATCATTTCCACTGTCTAGTCAATCAGTCAAATCAGAACAGCTATAAACACATTAGATCTATTTCTGCTCTTCACTAACCCCATCTGAACCAGCCCAGTTCAGCAGCCACTAAAGGAGTCTTGCTTAGAGGTCACAAGACAGTGAAGAGCAAAAGTCCCTGACTCCACCGTGCTCTCTGATGTTATAAGCCTGCTGTTCGTAAACCACGGTTGTTTTAAAGGGCCTTCGAAGGCTCTGGACTCTTATCCTCTTTCTGAGTAAGAACGAGATAATAGGTTCCCTTAAGACCCGAGGAATCAATCCGGTGTCCAAACTGACCAATTTGTGTTTCTGTGTCTTTTCACAGTTCTGTTTTGGTTGATATAATGCTCAGAAGTGTAATCCAGACTTTTGAAACATTTACAAATTAATACCTGCATGTTGTCCATAACCATAACCCTGGATCATGATTAGAAATTGTTATCAGAGAAGGTTCATTTAATTTCCTCTATTTAACATACTAACTAACCAGTACTGCATCCCAACTCATTTGTTGGGCGTTCATTATTTTAATTCCTAATTCAGGTTGTTCTTCTGACCTTTATCTGTTAAGACTGTTATTTTGGCAGACCACGCTCTACATCCATTTAAGGTGGTGTTAAGGAGATAGTGGCCCGGGGGAGGGGGGTCGGAGGGGGCTGGTGGTTTGCAGGGTCAGCGAGTTTACCAAGCCGATTTAGCCATCCCAGTTTGTCACTGGTAATCTCCCTGCAGCTAACAGGGTGATAAAATCGGCCCGATAACTGCAGGAGGTGGATAAAGAGAGAAGCAGACAGAGTGGGTGAGAGAGAGGAGCTGTGTGTGAGTGTGCATGACTTCTTGGACCTCATCCCTCCATATCTCACACACACGTACAGATAATATGCATAGCATGCACATATCAACACGCAAGTGAAGTTCCTCTCACACAGCAAGTGGGACTCCTGATGGTTTCGACATGTGACAGCTGGGGACATATCACACTGGAATCGTGAGATTCAACAATTTAGTAATAGATTGGGTTGGGCGATGTCTACTGAATTCACATATGAAGTGAAACATAGGTGAAACATTGGTGCCCTGTGGTGATACTGCTGTTTGGGGGGAATCATCACAATCGATGCACTATTCCCTGAGTTATTAACGAATATGGCAAATAAGATCCTATCAATGTTCTCGCAATGTTAAAGAAAGTGAAAAAAAACACATCAGTTTTTGTGTAATCCTGCTGACCAATGAACCAACCAACCAATGAATCAAACCAACCAACCTATGAACAACCAACAAATCAATCAACCAATGAACCAACCAACCAATGAATCAAACCAACCAACCAACCAACCAACCAACCAACAAATCAATCAACCAATGAACCAACCAACCAATGAATCAAACCAACCAACCTATGAACCAACCAACCAACCAACAAATCAACCAACCAACCAACCAACCAATCAACTAACTTCTTTTAATTCCCTATCTCTCCCTCCATTTCTGAGGGACCGCACTACCCTCTGGTGTGGCGCCTTTAGATCTCGATGTGACGATGGCACAGGGCTCATTAGTCAATAGTCGGTGAATGAGGCCAGGCCTAGTCATGGATACAAACTGAAAGTGTCCATTACAGCAGTTTCTCTACACATGCAAAAGCAATGAGGTAAGTCCAGATGGAAGACACAGAACTGGCGAAAGCAAGAAGCGTGTGAAAGGTTCATATTGGTTCCTCTGAGGTGGAATATGGAGGTGTTTGCTTTGGCAATGTTGGCGAAAACCTCAGCGCTCGGAGAGAAAAAGACAGACACACAGCCAAAGCATCCCCGTTCCCTTCCTTTCAAACCCCCTCAGTGTGGCCTCTTGTTGCCCCACCATAAACACTTCATTTGTTTTCCAACTCAGACAATATGTTTTCTAAATCAGGGGAGGCTTCTATGTTTTCCTTACATTCCCAGCCAAACACAATTAATCTGAAGAGGTGAGACCTTTTTAAACAAAGCTCTGCTGTCTGTCTGCACCAGGAGCAATGCACCCAAGTGATCTTAAATAAGAAGCTCGTAAGTGGTGAACTTGACGGGTCTTACCTTCCGCTGACAGCTCAGCACAACCTCATTTACTCACATTTTAACTTCAACACATTAAGAGGAAACGTGCTTGTCGAAATGTGTTTCATGACTTGAGGTGTAACCAGGTTAAACAGTAACATGCAACTCTTTCGGGTGAAATGCCACTCCACAGGTTGTGTTGGCTGACCTCTAACTGCAGGGCTATACGTCTTCTTTTCAACAACGTGTATATATTACAGGACTCAAATGGCTAAGAATAACACACAAAAAGTGTGATTTAGTCTTTCTGACTGCTTTTAACAGCACAAAAATGGCTCTGTGGTTGTTTCAGAGCTCAGTTCAATTAGCCGTAGCTGTAACGGCAGACTGAAGCAGCACATCCCAGCAGCATTATGTCTAGCCGGGCGCAGATATAGTGGCACAAAGATCGATTTTCCTCCTTTCTCCTCTCAGCCGTGCTCTGTCCTGCTCTTGCAGCTGAAGTACCACTGTGATTGAAAGTCGTTCTCTCAGCTCGACCTCCCTCTGGTACGGCAAAATCCGAAGAGACAAAACAAAACCCTCTTTCTCACTCATCACTTGATTGCCCTGCAGCTCTTCCACACACTGAAATTGGCAAAGTGACCTTGATGAGAGAAATACCAACTGTCAATCATTGATTACCAGGACTTTTTACACATTCACTTAAGGGCTCCCCTTTCAAGTTTGATCAATATCAGCCAAAAAGTAGTCGGAGAGTAACACACAGGAGTGGCTATTAGGGGAGCATTGAGCCTCAGGGAAGATAGGGTATTTTAAATGGGCGGTCTATGCAGAGGAATGGGATGAGGGAGGGGGTCTGAGCACACCACCCTTCAAACTGCACCAAACGGACCTCTAAAATGAAGACACACACTTGATCCTGCGTCTATCTCGCTGTCGTCTGCCAGGACGCACACAACAGAGCGGCTTGTAGGGATAATGTTGTCGGTCAAGCATGATGGCCACAAACAAGTGACCATTGTGAGCTCGCTTGGTGATGTCACCGTTAAATGTGCATCCTAAATGTTCTGTTCAGTACGAGCCCGGCACAAACGGTCAGAGCCATTATGAGAGCCGGAGGTAGAGCCCTGATGAAGCGACTGCACACAGATTAATTAAAGGATCACATATTTATTACGACTAATGAGTGAGACTGAGAGTTTCTGTAGTTTTGACTGTCTTCTCTATTAGTTATGATATATGGTACTAACTAGGTTAAAATCTAGTAATGCAGCTAAAAAGAAGTGAACACGAGCAGTCAGACGATCAGCCAGGATGTAAACAAATGTTTATTTGGAAGAGAAAATGAAAGCAAGAGGTAACCTCAACCGTCTGTTGTAAACATCAATCATAGTTTAAAGATCAACCTGCTGCTTCTGCTTTGACAGGCTGCACACTCACAGTTTTTAACTTTTAATAAACTGGTATAAACCTTTAAAAGCTTTTAACAGTGATCTTAGCCGGGTGATAACACCTGTTAAGTGTCTACCTTTTACCAGCCGGTTTTTCTTTTCAATAGAAGCTAAATCCTCTTTTCACATGAAAGAACACCTGAGACCACGGGGCAAAGACGAGCGCCAAGCCTTACGTGTAACCACCGCATTCCTCAAGGAAGGCAGAATCCATAAATGGGAATTAAAATAAACCGCGTCAAGGTAATGAACCTACTGGCTGCTCTCGCAATCTGAAAAAGTGTCAGGTGAAAAGGTTGATGCCCTGTCTCATCATTCCTGGATAGCATATTTGACAAGGAATCAACTGTTAATCCAGAGAAAATCCTGCTGGGTTTTTCTACCACACTGGCCTCGCTGCAGGTCGGTGGGAAGCAGCTGAGGGATTGCCGGGCTGCGTTTGCCGCTAAGCCACGACTGTAAGCATCCCGCTCTGGCAGCGTTTGCGGCCACGGCTCTGCACTCCCCATAATGACTCATTGATCTGAGCTTCTCAATCCCTGCCTGCCTTATCTCAGCTAATGGGGCGGCATCGTGGTCTGTCACAGGCTGCAATCTCTCCGAGAGACTGAGTGCACTTAGAGGTCAGCGCTGGCGCTCGCTAGCAGTGTTGCACTACAGCCAGGTGGGGGGAAAGAGCTTCCTGTATCTCTCTGAACACTCGCTCTTCTTATTTGACAGGTCCACACTCCCTCTAACAACCATTGTGTTGTTTTTTGGACTGGGATGATATACTGTCCCTCTAGGACCTCCTTTTATCGTTTCAATAACAAACTCGCACTTCACACCTACCATGATTCTTCTGGGTGCATGATAGCCTTGATTTGACCCCAAACTTTTGAAGCTTACAAAATGGACTCCCCTACACAAACCAATGAAAGGCTCCCAAATCCACGGTCGTTTATAACTGTTGAGACTGGCATGACAGCGGAGCGCAGCAGGTGGGGGGAGGGGGAGAGGGCCGATGGGAGGAGAACAGTAAATGGAGGGTCTATACGGAGCCAACAAGTTCACTGTACTACAATACAAGTCTCTCCACAGGCTCATTCTGCCTGCTTTCCCTATTGACCAGTGCTACTGAGAGTACAGGTTGAAAGCATTTTCTTTGAAAGAAGTCAGAAAACGGCAACTACAAAAACATCTATTTAAATGAAATCCCAAACCACAGTCTGAGCTGTGATCTTGTTTTAAAATGCCCTGTAGACCATAGCTAAACTGAAAGAGGGGTAGGGTTAGTTGCAGTTTTCCCTATAATTTGCAGTAAAGTTAGTTTAACTTTTTTAGGCACAAGCTCCTCATCCGCTATTTTTGTAGCCGTAACTCATGTTGCATTATTTGCCATCTATTTGCCTCCACCACTCTGTTGGTTTGGTAGCAGAGATCCAAATAAAGCTTTGTAAAGTTTGGAAACAGAAGTAAAAGGACATTAAATATCATGATCTTCTTCGCCTGAAATGTAGATTGTTACCTTGTGAGACAGGCGAGATCTCACGAATCCACCTAGCCGGTCTTAAAGCTATGCATTTGCGGTTGAACAAAAACTGATTCGAACAATTAAGGGGGCAACTTGCAATGGGTGTGGTTTCAGTGTGACGACCAGCAAGAGAAGCTGCTGTCTGGAGAGAAGGTTTCATCGAAAGAAGCAAAACTAACAGCACTGAAGGCTTTTCTGGATGGAGATGTTCGTGCTCTTTTCTCATCTGACCTCAGTAGAACTGTCGTAGTGTTGATCTGATTGCTTGAAGTTAGCTAGTAGACTGATGCTTCGTCCAGTCACCTGCACAGTATTTTCATCCAAACAGTTTCTAGGTTTATCTTTCCAGAAGGATCTCTATCACGGACCCAGATAGCAGTATTGTACCAGACCGATCATCTGACATAACGTGTGGAATGATGGCACTTGGGGCGGTTTATTCGGTTCACTCCTGGCTGACATCATTCCGCGCAATTCTGCTACCGTGGAACCATCTGGCACGTCAGGTAGATTGAGTTCCTTCCAGATCGATTGCAATCTAAAAGTCGGCCAAGATTGCCCGTCCCTTCCGTAGACTGTGACTCGCCTTTTCAATGCCGTGTTCCTTCAGGGTCACTGGACTGAGAGGAAGAGCGGTGCAGTCCCAGCGTGCATTTCTTTAAAACCACTCTAAATCCTGCGGTGCATCTACTCTGCGCGCATAAACTCAGCATCCATCCACTGGTCACAATATTAATCCCCTACGACCCAGGGTCAGCACAGGGTCGACGTAAAGAAAACACTTTCAGGGCTGATCACTCCCCCCTCCACAGCTCCTCATCTCTGCCCCACCATCTCCATCCCTCTTCCTCATTAACCCAGAGGAAATCGCTCTCTCTACTCACTCGTGCCTGAGGTGACATCCACACATGCCAGCAGACATACGACGAGCTTGACAGCTGTGGAAATATACTGAGCGCCGGCAAAAAAAAAAAAAATCAAAACTCGGCCTCCCTGCGAGATTTTAATGACTAGTCAGTCCTTCACCACTTGGGCTTAAATCTGCACACCTGACAGCCCTGATGTTTGACTGACAGGCAGGATATCCTACGCCGTGACCCTGCAGCCCTCCTCTAGAGCAGCTCCGGCAGCGGGTAATGAGCTGCGGGAGAGGTTTCGGAAGTATAGATTGCAAAGTGGCCAAAATAGAGCTTTTGTTCCGAGTGAATTCCTAGATGGTAAAGACAAGAAAGCGGCGGGGAGGAGGCACGCTGGGCCCAAAAGTTTGTTCAGTTTGAGACAAGTGTAGCTGAGATAATTGCAGTTATCTCAGCTTTATCCCAGTTTGAGGCGGTGTTTCTTGCTTTGATGGACCTCGAGGGCTCCTCTTTGGAGCTCAGACCTGAGTGGGTGTGCAGACCAAACAGAGCACGGTGTTAGCGTTGGTGGGGGCGCGTTGCTACAGGTATGGGGAGGATTAAACACGATGTAGGAAGCTCAGTTTGGGCAATGGATCAACGAGTCTGAAGGCCTATCGCTGGCCAAAACACAGCACTGTGGTTTACAACACCAATTATCAAGAAGTATCTCACAACCTATACTTCATTTGATCCTCCCTCTCAGCTATCATGAGCTTAATGGCAGAACATGCCAAGAATGTGTGCTTTCATGTGTTTAGCTGGCCAACGCTGCTGCAGGATGGAGCGCGGACGGTTAAACATTTACATTAATTCATTCACTTTTTGACAAGAGCAACAGAGGGAGGATCTGCCTTGTTTCATTTACTGGATATGAGAATATTTCGCGCACTACTTCATTTATGTCGTTTCATTCATGGTGATCGCAGAAGCTCTGCAGGGAGGATGGCTTTGCTGAAAGGGGGAAGATAATGAGAACGCTTTAAAATGCTGCTTAACACATCGCAATCTCAACTTTATCTACGTTCAAATGCACAAAATACTTTTTGCCTTTCCCCAGAAATGTGGGCTTTTCTTTAAGGCATGCGTCCTTACGCCAGCCTTGCAAACTGTTGGCTAATAAGTTGATGCTCAGCACGTCCATGACAATACACAGAAGTGACCATAAACAGGCAAGAGGTCAAATCCCCAGCAGAGACTCTGAATGCTCTGTTTATATGTCCAAAGAAAGCTCATAAAGCCTGAATAATATCAGCATATCCCATATGTCTTCATTGTGGACGGTATGTAACTCCAGAGATCAAAGATGTGGTCTAAGCCCATATTTAAATCAAGCACACACATTTAAAGTTTTGTGACGCACCAAAGCAAACTCAACCGTGGCGTGAACTGCCTCGTTCTCACACTCCTTCGTGGCCTCGCAGCGATCAGCAATTAACCGTCAGTATGGTATGAAAACCCATCACGGGTCGAGTCCCTCTCATCCCAAAAGACAACATTAATAGATTTCCTAAACGTCGCCAAACAGAACAAATCTCAGCTCCAACGTGTAAGCACTTAATCTGGCATGTTATGATTGGCCCGACTGACAGCAGATACGCAGAACACCATGGTGATAACCGCCACATCATTTTCAATAAGGAGTCCTGAAGTTGGAGTCGGACGGATTGGACTTCATCCAATCGTTTTATTATCAGTTCGCTAAAAAAACTGCTCCATGGTATTTTGCTATCTTACTTGATGACATACTCGAAAGCATGAGTACAGCAACCAGGCTTTATCTCGCACTTTATACACTTTACATCTTGATAAAGGTGCCTCTCGCTTACTGCTATCTCAGAATTTTACGATAATCTGATTTGGACAGGAAAACACACCTAATGCTTGTCTTCGCCCGTTCACCGCTTTGGCTCCCAAGCAAGCCGACCTCACTTTCTCTCACTCTCTCCCTGCCTCAACACTGCTGCCAACACGCTGCCGCGAACAAGACGGAGCCTTGCACGATCCTCCCGGCCCCCGTCCCGCCCGCATGATGTTCCTGAAAACTATTTTAATTGACACAGCAATTAAGCGGGACGTGTCAAAACAGAGCTCCTCTGGAACCTCTGTGTGAGGAGGGAGTAATCTCGCTTCCTCGGGCAAGTTTATCTTGAGAATGTCGAGCATTCATCAGAGCAGCGCGGCTCGTATCTCAGCCAGAGAGAGTTCAGTGCAAAGAAAATATTTGGGAATAATGTGTGATTAAGTGCAGGATATCACCACTGGGAACAGCAGGAGATGAATTGGTGCGCATCTCCATTAAAGAGTCATGCCAGCGCTCTCGCACATTTGAGCCCATTTACTACAAATCATATGTGTTGGATTACTGCCAAGCTCTTTGACGACCAGGTTTTTAGATGTTTCAGCCCAGTCACCAGGATAAAATGTTGGCAGTCAACATTTCTGCAAACCACTGGCACATATATAGTTGTACGTGTCATTGGCTATGGACCATACTGCCATTTCTACAAAACGTATCATATCATACATGAGTGACCAAAGTGACCACAGCTCGAGACTGCGTTTCAACATTTGTAAGCGTGACACCGCTGGGAGTTTTTAAGGAGAACTCAGGAAAATTTCAAGCTGTGTTTGTGTCGGAAAGAAAGGAATAGCCAGGACATTTCCAGCCAAGTTTTTGACAACAAAAAACAAATGCTTTTGCAGGTCGTTGGGATATTTCCAGCAGTTTTGGTAGAGTCCAAAAAAACAGCTATTCTTAAACATAACCAGCCACAACCACAGTGTTGTCCCAAGATAAAATTGAAAATTGAACCTATAAATTAACTGAAAGTTTTAATATATCCATGCAGAAACGTACATTGCCAACATTCATTCTGGTTGGGACTTTTTAAGCCTTTTTGTCTACTACCAAAGTGGTTTTCTTTCATTTCTGTGCAAAAAATGTACCGAGTATAGGCTTGAAACTTGCCGAAACAACTGCTGTTAAGATAATGCTCGGCTTTATTTTCATACAACCTCCAACTTCTGGACCAAATCCATGCAAACACAGACATCCAGATGTGAGCTGACTGTGAATCCTCACAGTAAAAACGTTGCTATTCAAGTTATTTCCTGACTTTCAACTGCTTACATGATCTCAAACAAGTGTCAAGTTGAATTTCACACCGCGCCGATGCTGTCGGATGTCATGCAGTCACAGCATGACAAACACAAGAAATCTGAGAAGAAAAGAATGAAGAAAACTACACGATGGTTTGGATTATGGTCAGCCGTAAAGACCATGTAATTTGCAGTTAAGGGACTGAGACGTGCATTATTGGAATGATCCTGTAAAGTATATTATCCATTTCACCGTTTGCATAAACCGCACTGGGTTTGGCAGCGGCGCGATGTGGGTGAGCTGCTATGCGCCACAAACAGGAAAAAAAGATCTGGGAACGTTCATTGTAGTATTTCGATGCAGACGACGAGTTAAAAGCCATTTCTACATGTGGACGTTATTGCCTGCACTTTACTCCATATTCCCAAGGCAACATGATGCATCGCTTTTATAGCCGCAGTTTTTCCGAGTACTTTTCCTGACATGACGGAGATATAAGTCGTAAATAAATATCGGCTCACTCCATAGCCCGCTGAGTTTAACAGTGATGTATTGCAGACGAGGGCTCGTTTTTTTTTTTTTTTCAGATGATATTCATCACAATCAACCTCAAGGCCTTTTTATTTCCTAACAGCCATGTGAAGGATGAAATCTGAACCGAGGCTGCGGCTTCAACGTCCACTGAAATGGAGCGCTTAACCGAATAGCCTCCCTTCATAACATTCATCCCTTGTCAATTTTAATTTCTGATCAAATCGATTGTGCGCCACATTAGAGAGGATAAAGATCTAACTGTACACCGGTGCAGTCCTCCATCTTTCATCTCCCCTGGAAATAGCATTTCATTAAACTGGAGATTGGTCACAGGACAGCTTCTGTAAAAGAATGATAACATCCACAGGCCTCAACACATGTGAAAGTCTCCATCACAATAACCTCAAATCATGAAGGAGGAATTAAAAAGGGGAGGAAACTCTCTGACAGCTAAACTCTCAGGTGTGTCAGTGATCGTCCGGGGTCATGACAGCTCTTTTCAGTGCTGGTTCGCACTTACCCTCTGCTGAGAGCATGAAAGTGAATCTTCGTGACATCTCGAGAGGCAGCCGTCGGCGAGCAGCTGGAGCACGTCGCTAAGAGAGAGACGACTGGGGACGTGTTAGACTCCGAAGGACGAGGAGGCGAGAGGTCGCCCCCGGCTGCGAGAGGAGTCAACGCTGCGTCCATCGGCAATCCTGCTGTCTGCCAGGCGAGGCTGTTTTAGAACTTTAACGCAACGTGGATCTTGGATGAAGAGGCTTTTCTTCCTGCCATGTTTTGACAAGTTGATGTTATGCAACTCAAGAGCACAATTTAAAAAATGCTACGGTTTCAGCTCCCTTGTTGATTTTTTATTTCGGTTGGTTTCTTGTAATGTTGCTTTTGCTCGAGCCAGAAGATACTCCCCTGTCTCCTGCAGCCACGCAGACCGTAACAGATAGAGTCACTGTGTGATTAGCTTCAGAGTTATTACAGTTTTTTGACGGAGCCTTTGTCAGCATCTGGAAACAAATCGTGCGTCCTGGCTGGTGAGGGATCGTGGACACGTACACGAGCGGGATCATACACCGTCCGTCACAAGTGCACCTGCCACCTCCCTGAACAGGCCCAAGCTAAACAGACACTCCTAAGAGCAATTTTCATTTCCAGCGCAACACTTCACCAACGAAAACATATTTCGCACCTCAGCTCAAAAACAACTTAAGAGTCATGTTGGAAAATTCACCCGATTCGCTAATAATTTCCACACGCTCCGGCGCAGCCGGCGGGTCCTCAGGTGCCTCGGAGATTAACCCGCTAGCGCAAACACATGACCGAGCTTCGAGGAGCTAACTCCGCGGTGTATTCCATCCCCACAGCGCGTCATTAAAAACACAGCATCTCACCCAACCATCATTTATCTCTCCGGCGCTAATTAGTTCCGAACAATTACCTTTACTCAATGCCGCTACCACGTTTAAGAAAACAGGAAGAGCTGCTTATTCATGGCTGCTCTTTTCGCCAGTCTTTTAAACGTTCCCTCGGGTTGGTTCCACTACCTAGGGCCCTCTTTTTTTTTTTTTCTACTGGGAGGCCTCCATTAAAAAGCCATCGCTCACCACCGGGTCCAACACGTGACAGAGGTGGGTGCTGCCTGGGACCCTTGGAGCCCCTCTCTGGTCGTGCATTATGACGGGAAAAAAAAAAAGGGAGGTTGACTGACTTAATTAGAGGCTTTAAAATAGCAAACATGGTCACAGTCGAGCTGCATTACTAAGCGCCGTCTGACAGAGTTATGAGCTAAAGGAGAGGAGGAACGCTGCGAAGGTGGGTGATGATATCAGTCACCTGAGGTGGAGTTGGGGAAGCTGGCGGAAACACAGCCACGCTGGTGACAAACGCATGGACGTCTGCCTGATTACACACCAGCGAAGTGACAGAATGTGGACGCGTCCAACAGCGCTCAGTTACTGACGGGACTTTCTGCGTGTGCAGCTCTCCGCCCCGGGAGGCTCATCTAACAAAAATTCTTCGGCACTTTCTGCAGCTCCATTCCCCACCGAGCGCCCTCGCTGTCTGTCTTTTATTTCCACCCTGGAAGGTAAAACATAAGCATGTCAAAACTTGGAAGGTGGGAGAGGACGAGAGGGGGTAAAACTCGATCCACACTGTAGCCCGCGAGAGAGGCTTTTGGACTGATTCAGACTTGGGAGGGAGAGAGGTAGGAGTGAAATCCATCCCCTTTTCTCTCTGTCTCGCCCTCCCTCCGTCGCAGCGCTTCATCCTGGACTCCGGGCCCGTTTGTCTTCCCACAGAAAGGAAATGCAAAGCAGGCTGCTCCGAAACTCTGGGAAACGCCACGGGACGTCCCCCGGGGGGGAAATTAAATACGGCCACTAAGATCCACACAGTAAAGTGGCAATAAAGTATTCATTAACCCGCCATTGAGGGGCTAAGCAGGAAAACAAGCAAGTTAAGAAGTCAAACAGGGATTTAGCGGGCGCAGTAACACCACCCCCACTCATCTGAAGATTTACAAAACAATGAGAGGACTCGCAGGCCGTGTACATCCCGCTCAGACGAGCAGGGGAGATCAGAGAATCAAAGACGAAGGAGGGGTGGGAGTGATTCGACAAAGTGAGCAACATTAGGGCATTACCAAATAGTTTCTCAAACATTCCCCCCTGAGACTCATAATCCTCTGTGCTTTCATATCGCAACACATCGCCCACTACTGGTTTGGCAGCGCGCCAGGCCGGAGCGGAGGATGTAAACAATGCCCTCCCGCTCCTCTTGACTTTCATTTTCCCTCCTCATTTTTCACCTCCATTCTACGCCGCTGTCCTCCCTCAGCGGCGCTCCTTGGACCCGGGCTCGGGGAAATCTATAGGCAGCACAGAGAAAGGCCCGCGGGACGCTGCGCGCCGCATTCATTGACGAAAAAAGGCCCCGATGCCAGTTTGACGCCCACCCCCGGGTCTCCCAGAACGTGAATGAACTTCTGTGAATAAGAGGCAAACCTACACAAACACCCCTGCAGCTATAGGACCTTCTCAGCGGGAAGAGTGTGTGGGCGACGCCAAACAACAACAACAACAACAGGGGGAGCGGCGTGCCAGGGTTCCTCTATTTCACCCCTTCAGAGGAGGCAGGGGGGAGGAGGGGGGCCTGAAAGGATGGGCCGTGGACAAAAACGGCCTGTCGGGGGGTCACCGCCGGCCCCGGCCCCGGCCTCAATGGATGTGAATGAGAGTCCATCCCCACACATCGCAATTAACACCTACTCCGCCAACAGGCAGGAGGACGGCAATGGGGAAATCTCCAAATCAGCATTTCAAAAACCACGCCGCGACAAAGGCATCAAAGTGCCCGAGTGCTCTTATGAGCTCAACTCCTTCAGTGTGTCTTCCAAACAGCCTCATTTCCTCTGACAAAAGTAGAGTGGTGTATGACCTCATCACTGACCAGATGAGGAGGTGGGACACGCTGAAAGGATCGGACGAGAGAGTGAAATGCTGACTGCAATTTACCCTTAACACGCTCGAGTGAACTCTAAAACAATGATCAGGAGAGCGTCCAGTTTCTGTGATCTCAACTTAAACTGAAAACTACATTTCCACCTGACTTTCCACCAGAACCACAGGAGTAGATCTGACGCTGAGCACATGTAACTTGTTAATTTCGATTCTTTGAGTGCAAACCGCTGCGCCGTGTCTGTATTCTATCATGTAGGTAAGACGTTTCTGAACCTGCAATATAAAGCCAAATTACAGCGTGTCTGGTTCAGATCAGTCTCCCGTTTCACCTTTTGATCTGATGTGTAACCCAACCGAGACAACGCACCAAACTGCCCTGATTAACTACTGATTAATAGCAACCACGCTGCAGATTAAGTTTATCCATATATGGCTTTCGTTCTTGCATATTGCACATATATAGCTCTGTGTCTTGAACATACTTGGCTACTTAAAACCAGGAGATCAACTCGCTTCAGTCGGCATGACGTAATGTTTATGCAGGTTTTGTGGTCAGCATTTGAGCAACTTGTATCGAGACTGTCATCGATCAAAAATTCAACTCATTAGCTGTTCTATCCAAATAACCCTGCAGCTGATCCAAACAAGCGCTTCTGGCTTTTAATTCCCTCCAACTACTCCTGATTAGACAGATCGTTCTCATTAATTTAACTTTATGTACTTAATTACACTGCATACGTATTGTGCCTAATGTAACATGATGTACTGTAACACAACACGCTTATTTTAAACCAAACCATGATATCTTCCAAACCTAACCAAGTGGTTTTGTTGCCTAAACCTAACCAAACTGTAACCATTGAACAACGTTAACCAAATGTTAGAAAGGCTTTCCAGCGGTCTCATTCAGATGCAAAATGGTGCCTTAAATTGTGACAAAGCCCTGTTATTTGTCGACCTTGATATAAGATATAACATAGTACTACAGTATATTGTCCAGTTTGCAAGTTCCACTTTGGTTGCACCACACCAAAGAGTCACATTCCACAAAGATAGTAAGAGAAACCGTTGGAAACTGGAAAGAAACACACTGTAGCTTCTCAGTGTTTCTGTCTCAGCTCCGAACAAACTGCACAACATTTATCTCTACTTGCTAAATGAAACGCCTGTCCAGTGTGTGTGTGTGTAATCTGTGAACGACACACACAATCATTTTCCGCCTCATCCTGAGGTTATGTTACAGCACGCTGTCTCACTCGTGGTGTATTTACTGTAGACCTCAGAGAAAGAGAGGTCACATTAGAGGGCCGCAGCTCGGAGGCAGCGAGACGCGTCTGAAACTGAATCTCCCACTGACAGAGGGTGAGAAATTATGTTGAAGTGTGGATCAGAGGGGGGCCGTGGCCTTGACCTCTCCAGTCAGGGTCGCGCCCGCCCACTTGACCTTTCCGAGAGACTCTCATATACTTAACGTCTACAGGGATCAACGCAGGCATGGAGACAGGCGGAAGAAATCTTCACATGCACTTCTGTTGGCCAGGAAGTACACCATTCATATAAAGGAGGCCCAGTGATTCAGTCACACACTTGAATACTTGTGGATATTGATCCTCATTCCTGATCAAAGCCACAGTCAATCAAGATCAATCTTTAATCTAGAACCTGAGAAGACCTTTAGATGATGTGCATTTACATAAAGGCCAACATGCTCATCCAGAGGGACAATACCTGCAACAATACAGTCGACTTTATTCTGAGAATCACAATAAAAGAACAACATCAGATTTAAGGATACAGTCAGAATGTCATTCCAGAGAGATTAGTGTGAGCAAAAGAGTTCAGAGCAAACATGACTCAGAGATTCACAAGGATACCAAGTACTCCCTGAGATGACAACTTCAAAGAATGGCAGAAAGGGAGTGACTCTGCTGTTCAGACCGGAGCGCTGTAACCATTTGGGAGCCGTAAGGAAGGGACAAGATTGAACAAGTGACGACTTGGCTTTTTGGAGCAAACAGCGAGCTTCTTGCACCTTAACACAGGGCAGGTGAAGGGTGGGGGGGAATGTAAAGGGTTGGAGGCTCAACCACTGGAAGTACGGGATTGCAGCTCTTCAAAGGTTTTGTGAGCCAGCACTGGGCTTTAAATATGATACGAGCAATTACAGAGAGCCAGCGGAGGGAGAGAGTTTGTACAGGAGAGATTGCAGACAAGGCAGTTTGCAGTGTTCTGGGTGAGTCGTCCAGGGACTGAAGACAGAACTTTGACAGGGTCGCTACAAAGGAATAGGACTGCAACGAACGATTATTGCTATTATCAACTGATCTATCATTATTATTTTCACGCTTAACAGATTGATTGTTCAGTCCAGTGTTCTTCCATCCTGAGCCTTGGGGACCCTGGTCCTGCATTTCTTTTAGATGTTTGTTGCGCCAACACATCTGATTCAAACGAATGGTTCCTTATCAGGCTTCGGCAGAGCTCCATGGTGAGCTGGCCAGCAAACATTTAAAACATGCAGGACAAGGAGGACCAGAATTGAAGAACACTTAAGTCCATAAAAAGTAAAAAACGCTCATCACTATTTACCAGAGCCCAGAGTGACGTCTTTAGATTGCTGTTTTGCCCAACCAACAGTCCAAATCCCCAAAACTCTTCATTTGCTATCATAAATGACAAAGAAGAGAAACGAATCCTTACATTTAAGGAGCTGGAACAGATAAATAGACGATTCATTTTCTTTCGATTGACTAATCGATTTATCGACTAATCGTTGGAGCTCTCCAAGGGAACTGATAGAACCAGATAAAATTAACATTTTCATGCACCAAATATCAAGCCCAGTTCTTTGTCTGCTAATCTCAGATACCAAAATGTGTATGTGGATAGCTGAACGACACTTCAAAGGGCACATCTGGTTTGGCGTTTTCCCTATAGCAGCCCGGAGTTTAATCCAACCTGTGGCTCTTTGCCGTATGTCATCTCCCCAGTACGAACTCTTGTCTGTTCTATCTGAATAAAGGCTAAAAGCCTAAAAATAATGATAATAATATTTTCTGCCTTGCATAGAAACCCCATTGTAACCGACACCTTTCCATTTTTTTTCCTGCTTATTCACAGTGTTTTTATCAAGTAACACTTTGAGAAAAGATATCACCGTTGATAACAATCTCAAGTGTGAACCCTTTATGAAACCTGGGCGCAGGTTTGAGCTGGGTCCACGCACACATCTAATCCGTCTGGACCATTATTCCACCTGACACCTTAATCTGCCACAAGAGAAACACTAGCGCTAAGAATATACAGTGTTCAGCCCCAGTGGCGTTCCCCGAGACAAAGCCAGTCTGAGTCCTCAACCTGTTTATCCAGTCCACACTAATGCCCTGTTTTCACAGGTGTGAAAAGACACAAAATCCCACAGGAAGTCTTAATTATGCCACCTAGAAAAGGGACCAACCTTGGCGCTCGGCAGTTGTGCTACATAACACGTCGCAGGCTCAGATGAACCTGGCCACCTCGCTCGGTTCAACCAATATGTCAAGCCTGAGAGACGCATTTCCTGAACAAAGGGGAAGTAAAGTAACAAAAGATGGTGAGTGACAGTTTTCTCCACATCAGTGGAATGTTTCATAAAGTTTAATCACACCTGACAGGACTCCCACGACGTGACTGACGTGGTCTCCAGCTACCACAGAGAGGGAGAAAACCTCGCCAGGCAGGTTTTGTGATTACAGGAAATAACCAAACACAGACTTATTATCCGTTTTTTGACCATGTGGGATCATTTACTGCTCCGACATGTTCGCCCATATTCTGCATAACGGGCATAAAAGGCATAATTGCATCAGCTCCGCTCTGTTTGTAATGGCTGCTCTAATTCTGGAGTTTTGTCCATTTCATGTAGAGCTGGAAGAAAAAAAAAGCACAATTGTAGTTCCATAAATAAAAACACATGGATGGGAGGAGATGCCGCACCGCTGGGGAGAAAGTGATTCACAGAATCTGGACAATTTGCTCGGTATTTTCCAGTGTGGCGGGGAGGGGTTCAAGGGGAGGGTAACAGATGCAACAACATGCCCCGTGAAAGACAAGACGGACAGACAACACTGGGTCCTCAGTCTTCTGGAGAGACGATCTCGGTTTCACCGGAGGCGAGGCACTGACAGAGCCCGTAACCCGACTCAGGAGGCTGCTCCGCAGGTGAAACCCTGACCAGAGAGGGAACGCCGCGCTCTCAACACAACATATCCCTCTTTCTGCAGATGCTAAAAGAGAGCAGGGCTCCCATGCCAGGAATCCCAAACACCTCGGCCCTCGTGCATTTACTGCCCGTCCAGTGCCAGGGGAAGAGAAATGAGAAGGAGAGGGAAGACGGACAGAAGTGCAGCGGGAAACCGAGCATTCAGAGATGAGTGGGACTATATTTAGACGGCGCTGTGTCACCTTCAGTTACCCCTGCCCACGATAATCCCCTGGAGATGTTACCTGCACACACATAATATATATATCCAGCAGCCACTGGCCAGATGTTGGAGAACCCAAAGACAAGCACTGATACTGTTCCCTCTTTCATCAGACATCAGGACCACCCAAGCAGCCCGCGATAAACTTTGAAAACGGGTGGCCATATGGCACGAGAATCAGGCAGTTCAAGGTGCCAAGTGGCTATATTCTATAACACTCAAACACAATGACTCGATTCATCGCTCGTCATAAAGAAAGGCCTGTGTGCGTTTAACAACCCTGGGAAAAGGGGAGAATAAAACAGATATTCCAGGAGCTGCAGCATCAGCGCCGGGTGGGAGGCGCAGACAAGCGCTCGTGTTTGGCTCGCACAGCGATGCGATGACACCGTGACCGCGATTTTCATTTGCAAAAAGGGAAACTGCCGCCACCGGAGACGGACACGAGATTACTGCTGGATTCAGGGGCAACGTGCTGAAAGGCGCCAGCATCTTTTTTTTTTGAAAAATATCACACGTCTGTCCCACACATACACCTGACAGGGAGCCGGGTGAGAACAGGAGCAGCGCCGTCTTGCATAAAAACTGATGTGGCGGACAGATTTAATAGTTAACTGCTGAGCCTTATGGAGGCGGATCTGAGCAACATCACATCGCTTTTTATTACTGACGAGTGTAAAACATGCTCAAATCAAATGCAAAATTATGTTGATTGATCTCTACAAGCGAAGAGGGGAGGTTTGCTTCAAGAAATGCAGAATCAGTGTCAGACGTGGATGTTAATATTCCACTAATAATCAGAGCAATAGCCCACTCAGAATATCACATACATACGCTTAATCCAAGTGTTTCTGTCTGGTTGGAATAAATCTATTTTTTCTGCACATGTTCGCCTCCCGTGTGGCTATCAATAGGTTGACGTTGCTTTCGGGAGGGACAGAAACACCTGGTCTGTGCACTGGTGGACTCGGTGGGTGATCGACCCCACCTGGTTCCCCTATGTTTCGAAAAAACACAGTGAAAGTGCCCTCTTAGATGCCCCTATGGTAGATGAAACACGATACGGTGCCCTTCCAGTGGACAAAACCTGCTGAAGTGCCGCCAAGGGTGCCATTCCAGTGCCTTTTCAATGGGCTGATGCCAGACCGCATACAGCTGGTGCCCTTTTTTTAATTTTTTTTGCCTCTGCCGGTCAAAAAACTTTTTTGTTGGCGATCTTGAAAGATATAAGGATTGATGAGTGCCTCGATGGCCAAAAGGCTCGAAATGCAGCCGGAATCCACCAAACCAGAACCACAAATATGGTTCCAAGGACACAACGTGGGTCCATCTTAAATATTGTACTAACAGGTGTAATGAATGAATGAACTGAACTGAATTTTCTCCTCTTCTGTTATGTTTCTGGCAGATTAGATGCCTCACGGCAGGCGAAAACCACTTTGCACATGAAAGTTTTATTCTGATTAAATGCTTTGGGGCATGTAAAGGCACATCTTATCTGATCCCTTTGTTTAATATGAATGATTTAGATCAGATTGAATAAATATTATCCGTGCACCCGCAGCTTCTGAAACACCATCTGCACAGATTTCTTGAAATTCCACTGCCGTCGCTCTTTAAATGTGACCAAACACCATGTAAATTGCACTATTGCCTTTTGTCTCCAGCTGTCATGATCATCTTCGTTGCATTCAAATGAAAACAATGAACCAACTGGACTGGAGATAATATAAACATGCTCCTATCAGTCATCCACCAAATAGGGGGCGTAGTTTAGGCACCAGGGTCTCAGAGGCAGACAGCTAATCAATCTCGATTCCTGACCTGTCACCCTGAGACTATTAGACTTATATACGTTTATAACGATTACCTCTGACTAGAAAATCACCCGATGACTGCGGCCGGTCAGCAATCATATTTCATATCGGGATGATTGTTGTTATTGGACTGCAATGATGGGCACCATGACAGTTTGACATGTATAACTATGTGCTTTGTATTCCACTTTGTCAAAGAGACAAATTGATTTTAAGGTGGGCAACAAACCACAGCTTATTGTTTGTCAGTGCAGAGATAAAGCAACCCTACACACAACACTAGTCTGATTTTCCAGACTAGGGTTGTGTGATGCCACCAAAACCTTATATCCCAATAAAAGGAATTCCATTTCTTCGACAGAAGTAGCCCCTCGTTTAGGTATTAGTTTCTTGTTTTGTCTCTTTCTGCTGTGGCTCCTGTTTTAATGGTTGCACTGGTGTGCCCAACTGTTTCATTTGGGTGCACCAGCACATCCTTTATGTGCACCTGAAATCATATCTTTAATTGAATTTTAATTCATTTTCGTAACATATTATGTAAATGCTTTCAAACAGGAAAAAAGGTGCAAACACATGTTTTCATTTGAATCACAGCACACGCAACGTGAAGTTGCGATAACCTCATGTGAACAAGGTTGTTGGACTGCGTGTGCAACCGAAATAGTGGCACCCTGGAGCCCTGTTACGTGTCTCTTGCCTACGTCCATGTTGTGCAGAACACAGAAGCGTCATCCAAAGAAAAAGTACTGGTGACATTTTTTTTATCGTCACACAGCTACCATCGTCACACTGCACAGTCCTGTTCTGGGACAACACACTGATGAACAGCTGTAGGCGTGTTTGCCCTGCATGTATTTCGTATCGTTCCACAGTGACCTATGGACAAAATAGGTCACAAATTCCACTCCATAAAGTTTGCCGTTAGGTAACCTCCCAGACACAAAAACACACACCTCCACGTGCATTAGGTAGACGGGGATCGTAATTCTGAAGTCATGTGCACCACGGCGGAGGATTAACACAGCTCCTGGAGCGCCGGGCTCAGACCAGACCTCACACCACAGCCTCCTTTTGCTACAGCTCTCCTCGACACCCACTCAGTCCGATATCAAATGTTTTACGCTGTTAAGGATGGCTCCTGGCCAACCGGGACCTCACAATAAAGTGACAGTCTGGACAGCTGAATCGCAGCGGAGTGCGAGCTGTGCCGGACCAAGCTGCGTTTGCACTTAAACCGCCGTCACCACCCTGCTGACCGTGTTCAATGGTTAACCACGGCGCTACAAATGACTGCCGTGCGCCTGCTGAGGGAGAGGAGTTTTACACTAAATATAACCTGGCTCGGGCTGCGGGGAGAAGCTGAGGTCTGGGGCATGGCCAGAGAAATAGTGGTTTGTCAGTCATTACTTTGCTGCCTCGCAAACGGTAATTAGACATCACAGCCGAACATCAGCATCGGTGCCAGACTACAGGGACAGTGGTTTTGTGGCTTCTACATGCGGTTTGACAGGACTGTAACATTACAGTCAGGACGGAGGTGTACCAATGTGCTCAGGGTATCCTGACGATAAGACACGGGAAGCTTTATATTTGATCACCTTGAACAAATACATAAGTCACGTTGCATTTGCCTCAAAGTGCAGCCAGAGAAACCACACTATGGTTGTTAATTTAAACACACTCTCAGGCTGCATGATGTCACAGTCGATCAGCGATAAGAGCCGCTCATTTCGACCGCTAATGTGCGCCTCGGCGGCGCGGGGAAGAAAGTGGCCGCTGGAATGCGTCGTGT
The DNA here is from genome assembly GCA_039737535.1 of Lagodon rhomboides. Lineage (NCBI taxonomy): Eukaryota > Metazoa > Chordata > Actinopteri > Spariformes > Sparidae > Lagodon > Lagodon rhomboides. Next base: position 9,298,570 of record CM077785.1, on the reverse strand, counting down.
GAACGACAGTAACGAGAGTTTAAACATTCACCAGCGTAAGTGACGGGGCGGCAGTAAAAGGGAGAGCCCAGAGATGAACTGATAGCAAACCTGCCGTACGGACGCACGCCTAAGCTGCTTTTAGCTCCCATTTTCACGTTTTAATCCTCATCTGTTGTTACTCCTGAGCACTGAAAACATAACTCCGGCGTAACAAGGGCCGACACATGCCAGAATGCCTGGCATTTAACCCCAAAGGGGAGTTTCTAACCCTCTACCCCACTCGAAACGCACTCGCCCACACACTCGCGCCCGATATAGACTAAAGACTTTGCTGAGGAGTATAAATAGGAGCCTGCTGTTAGCCCTGCACAGGAGGGCGCGCAGATGAGAAATATTTGGAATGATGATGAGCCAGCGCCGCTTCCTTTCGCCGCCACCTGCCCCGGCAGCGGTGAGCTCGTGTGTTGTGGCGATTCTGACCCACATTCTGGTGTCGTCTCTGAGGATTTGGCCTTGTGTGTGCTCGGGGGGGGGGGGCTGTAATCCTGTGTGCTGTTATGGTATTTAAAGGACTTTTCCTTTGTACTGAGAGACCATAATTCCATCGCTTTAGTTGTCAGAGCAGCCGTTTCAAATTTCATTAGCGCCAAATGAGCGCCGCGCTGTGTTAATTCTCGCGGCGGCTCCACCCTCGGCTGTAGACTACGTCCGCATGGCCTTTACAGAGTGAAAATGTACCATCGTGCAGATTGTTGACCCCGTGCCTCCGTGCATTCTGAACCAGTGTTTACCTTCTGTCTGTTTATCTAAGCAGGCCGAGAGAAGCCGGGGTTTAACATCTTTCAGATGTCTCCAAAGGCTTTCAGTCGCCACGGTGAACAGTTGCATGTAAAGCACGGACAGCGCTGATGTTCTGTGAATGAAACCGCGGCATCCCAGATGAGGCAGAGGTTTATGTTGTGCTATAGGGCCGGGAGTTGCAGAGTCATAAGCGTGGATTTAGATTGGGATCTGCTTAATGCATGAACCCAAACACGTCACAGAGGGAATGTGGGCCAACAGCAGTAAGGTTACACTCAGCTTCCCTCAGGAGAGCTTCGTCCATTCAGAAAAAAACAATGCGTTTTCTGTACCTCACAGTTTGGTAATAAAAAAAAGCAAGAATGTAAAAAAAAAACTGCTCTTAGAAATCAGTCGAGCTCTTAATGGATTTACGCCACGGAGGCACTCGCATGACTTCGGAGTCTCGCTGAGGGGCGACGCTCTCACACCGTCCTTTCACATGTTAATTCAGGGCTTCGCTTCGGTGACGGGCAGCTTAAAAAACTGGGCCGACGTGATGGCACTAAATTTGAAAAGAGTTCAATCAAGAACGATGGCTTTATTAGAGGCTGTATTATGATATACAAGCACTCTGCTGCCGTTCACAAAGAGAAATATCGGTCTGAAAATGTAACACCTACACGGCTCTACAGAACTTAAAGAACTGATTGAAGTTTCAAAGTGTCCAGACTGTGGTTGAAATTATTATCAAAATCAAGTGTGTCAGTATAAAATGCTGCCACTTGGAGTTAGATCTACAAGCAGCGGTCAATTAATCAATTAGTCAACCATCCAAAAAATAACTGGCACTGTTAATATTTCATGTACGACAACAAACTGAATGTATTTGGGTTCTGGACTGAATAAAATCAGTGATTTTTATATATCGGCTTGAGCTATGGGACTTGGGATTTTCTGACACTCCACAGGGAAAACAAGTCATTGACTTATCATGAGAATAACAGGCAGATTCATCAATAGTGAAAATTAGTTGCAGCCCCTCTTGAAATGCATTAAATGTGCAGTTCAGGACTTGTATGTATAAATCAACACACGTTTCACTCAAGCTCTTGCCAAATTCTCAGAGTTCATACAATGCTGATTAAGCCCATCAAATGCAGATACATCTCTTTGTATTTTGCAGTGTAACAGAGCTTTAAAATGTTGGCACACCAGTGACGATGCCTGGTTTGCCAGAGCCGACACAACAGCGTAGGTGAGCCTACATTAAACAGGAGAGGTCACATTTCTCAGCAGAGCATGTGCGAATGTCCGTAGACGGGAGGTGTAGAGCGAACGCTGATCGTCCACTAGTTGTCCTATCACGTCGTTCTCTTGGACAATTAAGAGTCGCTAAATATATTTGGGCAATTAATATCCCCGGGAGGTTTATGTGTGGGAAACACTGAAATTTATTGTTAGGCGCTGACCTCTAGTGGCTGTTGTAATTAATGCGGCAGCAAAGGTGGAAGTCAGGTGACAGGTGAGTATAGAGAGTCTGCATCTGGAGGTGGTTGAGTTGGACAGAAGGGTCACCGGACTTTCACCAAGGAGACCGCTGTTCATGTCCCGTGTGAAACCAAAAGTCGCATACGCAAGGTAACATGTGTAACTTAACATTATGTAAGCCTTGTTATTTAAATTTTACAATTTCTTTTGTAAACCCAACCGTGTAGTTTTCTAACCTAACCAAACTGCGACCACATGACGAAGGACCACGTGTTGCTAGAATGCTTCACCCATCTCGTTGTTTTGGGAGTCATTGGTCATCAAACTAATTGTCTAAGTATGAGGATGTGTTGGAGCAACCACAGCGACAGGGTAAGTTACAGGAACTCATAGTGTGGCGGCGTGTTTGGAACAACCACCGCAAGAAGGGAGAGACAAAAGTTCTGCACTGCGGATTTAAAGAAAAAACATGATCCTGGTCCAAAACAGTGAACCATTTTACAATCACATGCCTTCGCTCTGCACTTCTAGCCCACAGTATTCTTGAATTTCATGCCAGCGGTCAATTTAGGTGCGTGTTAACTCAAAAGATCAGATTCTCAGCAGTTCTGCGTTGACTTTTTAACATGACTCCTCTCTTGGGGGCTGCTGGCGACAGCAGTCCTGTCTCAACTAACCTTAAACTGTCAACTGATTATCTATGGTGGTTCGCTTCACTCCTTCTCCCCATTCTACGAAACCCTCGCTCTGCTCATCTGACACTGATTACACCTATCTTCTGTCTAAGCCGAGGCAGACTTCTCTCTCCTGGCTCACTCTGCCCTTTCTCCTCGTCGGCTTACGAGCGCGGAAGACGTGATAAGCCTGAACAAAGTCTACTTCCACGGTTTATCCCCTCAGACTTTACAAACTCTATTGAAATGTGTTTATTTTTCACCCTCCATCCCCTGAATATTTGGAGACTGTGTTGGCTTCCTCCAATACCGCAGGAGGTTGTCTCCCCGCCATAAAAATCTGCGCACACTCCCAAGAAGCCAAAGCAAAGCAATTAGGTCCCATGATTTACTCTACCTGCTTTAATAAGGGAAGTGTGGGCCTCCCAGATGGAGGTCATGGCTGTGAACCTCGCTCCTCGGCTACCGAGTTAATCAGTTCGGAACATGTGTAGAGAGGAACGCTGGGCTTTATAGCCGCAATTTAAGCTTTCCTTAAAGGTGACACGCCGCCATAATGATCAATAATTACAAACAGGGGACTGATAATTAAACACATTCTCAAAATATTGTCCACACTCGTCGTCAGACTGCGTTCCATTAAAGTTGCAGCTCGGAGGCAAGCTGCCTTCCCCAACCAGCTCGAGCTGAAAAAACTTAACACCATCACGATGCATCAGGGGAAGTGCAGCCGGCTTGCCAAGGTAAGGACTACATGGGCCTCTCAAAAAGCAATTAAGGGAGAGAGAGTCATAATATTGAATGGAGAGGGGGGGTGCATTCCTCCGAGAGAGGCAGCAGCAGCAGACTGTGAAATTCATATTGACTGGAGAGGCAAACACACACAGGTAAGCAGGAGAAGCCGAGCCTTTTTTTTTCCTCCCGAGCCTGCGTGTCAGCCGCAGAGCAGTTCGGCACCGAGCTCAGCCATCCAAAGATGCACTTACACAAAGGGGCGTCCAATCAGCGCGCTCGCAGAGAGGCACAATTTGCGGAGCTGTCTGGAAACAACACGGCGTTTGTGTAAAAAAGAACTGACTAAAATGATATTTTAAAAAAGAAGAGAAGAAGAAGAAAGAAAAGTGCTGAGCTCTGGATGTGAGCTCGCTGATGTGTTAAATCCCACTTGATTAAAGCGGGAAAACGCCTTCGACAATGAACTGTGCCAGTCCACTTAATTAAGTCAACTTGTACTTGGGGGCGGGAGGTGGGTGGGGGTAGAGCTGGGAAATGGAAAGCAAAGCAAACAGGGGCTCTGCTGCTGCTTGCCGCTCGCTTTCCCTCCTCGGCTTTTCTCTGGATGCTAATCAAAGGCTTGATCTCGGAGCAGGACAGGCCTCGGGGACGTCGCTCTGCTTGGCTGATCCTGGCAATTTGCTCTCGATAATACCCCCCCACTTCTCACTCTGCACCCCCTTGGAACCCAGCAACCCATCTCACCTAATCTGCACAGAAAAAGCACAGGAACGGCTCCCCTGGAGAACACGCCTGCCTGCCTCGCCGGGGGGAATAATCACATAATGGCCGTGGAGTTATTACATGCTCCTTTATTATCCCAGCTCTCTTTGTAGCTCCAATTTAGGGATTCCATAATAAAGATGATTGAGGGATAAAGACCATAAAGGCATTCGATTAACTAAAACAATAATCAAGTGTATTGTTTCAAAAGGAGCCCCAGCCAACATTCACACAGTTCATTCAATACGTGCAATGTGCTCAGTCACTGTTTGCATTTTTAATTGTCTGCAAGTCAGTGGAAGCATCTGGTGACTATTACACTGGAGATGAGAACTGCGTGATCTGCTTGTGGTCTCCTCCGTGGCGTAACAGGAGACGCTCAGCACGTATCGGAGCCGCAATCGCTCCACTTACGCAGCCGTCATCGGTCACACGGCGAGCCAACGGAGTTTCAGAAACCAGGAGAAAGTGGGAAGAGTTGGAAACACCGGTTGCAAACCAGGAGTGAGAGAGAGAGAGAGAGCGGAGGATGTTCCTACCTTTGAAGGAGATGAAGACGCGTGGCGCGGCCATCGGGTCGTTGATCACCGGGTTCCCGAGCGCGAGGCCGGACAGCGCCAGGAGGGCGTGGACCGTCCACAGACCGTCCAGCTGCATGGTGGACCGACCTCACAGAAAGTGTTTCTAAAAAAAAATCTCTGCAGGAAGAGAAAAAAAAAGAGAGAAGAAGACAGGCGTGAGAAGAGATGCTCCTGCCACAATGAGTCTGTTTTCGTTTACTAATTTATGTGACATGTCACACGGCTGGCTCCCAGGGGCCCCGTCATCCTCTGCGAGTTTTTTTTTTTGGCGCTGCAGCAGCGAGGTGTGGAGATTACACCCAGATCTGTGGCAGCTCCACAGAACTGAGGAGCCAAGCCTTTTTTTTTCTCGAGAGAGAGATGTGTACACACTTCCATTTGGTAGAAATTATGTTTGTTTTTCAGAGTTCGTGCCTGCATGTGTGACGAACCGATGGCGAGATCAGCGAGAGGAGCGTTTCTCCAGAACACATTCCTGCCTCATGACACGACGCGCTGCTCTGTAATTATCGCTTCACCTAATGCCAGGTTGAACCACGTCCTCACACTTACCACAGACACAAAAAGATGTGGCAATTGAAAATAAAATATTAACTTCTGGCTTAAAGGGCTTACAAATGATGACAAGGCTCAGACGCCTACTGCAACAAGTTACCTAAACAATGCAGCGGTGCTCATCAGTGAAGTCCGGAGTTAATGAGTGATGGACACCAGGGAGCGACCACAATGATCCCCACAGAACGTCACAAATCATCAGAGGGACTCGTCCAGCAGGTCACCTCTTGCCCTTCTCCATCCAATCCACTCACAGAAGGTTGGATGAAACTTTTTCCACCACGCTCTACATCATCCTGACCTACAGGACTGTCCTCCCGGAGCAGGTCTCCATCTCAAACGCACCCTCGGAGACCTCAGCAGAGCCAAAGAGCACTCAGACCGGTCGGCTCTCTCGGCTTTATGAGCGATAACCAGCTGTTTAAACCTCGGCTATTTACTGACAATTTGTTAACCATCCAGCTGTTTATTCTGAGACCGAGGCCAAGTGCTTCACACAAGCTGATGAAGTCAAACAGGGCGCCGCTCGGGAGACTGAAAGAGACCACTCACATCAAGACAAACACATCTCTTCTGGGTCATTCTGTGTCGTACAAAAGAGTGTTCAAGTTTACAAATGGACCATTTCTGCATGAAAAATCGCATCCACTGATGCTTTCAGCTTCTTTTTTCTTTCTGTCTGCGAGTTGTTAACTGCCACACGTTGGACTAATGTAATGCAACCATTAAAACTTACAGTCATACAGTCAGAGACAAAAAAAAAAAAGAAAAAAGCACATGTTAGTCAGGGATCAGTGTGTGAAGTTGCAACACAACCCTCCTCCTGAATCATGCGCTGGTTTATTCAGCGGACAATAAAAGCATACATATTCTGGAGAGCGTCCAGATCATTAGAGAAACACTGGGGATGATGATTTGTCACATTTAACAACAACTGAGACAAATAAAAAGGCTTCAGCTTGAAAGGCTGGAAATAAGAGACTGCAAACAGCAGAAACGAAACTTAATTAATAGATTTTCATTATATGATCTGCTAGAAAATGTACACATTTTTTTTCAATGTTGCTGAAACATGATATAGAGTGAATTGTGTGCGTAACAGACTGGCAGCCTTGGCTACACATGGACGACAGAACTGTAAACAGTCTGGTGTGGTATTAGAGCGCACGGTTCAATAAATAGTGAGACTGATTCATGGGAGAATTAAGGGTGTGATCTGTCGGAAATAAAAATTATGGTCAGATATTTTTTTTTTCTTCTTTAAAGGAGGAAACAGAACAGTATTGAAGGAATGCTCCACATGATACAATCAAGAGATTAAAAAAAAGCGCGCAGCTGCGGACAGGTCACCTTTACAAAGCGTTCATAATAAAGCAGGTTTATTAGAGGATAGGAGGGAATGACAGCAGCTCAGTGCAGCTTACCTTATTGTTGCAGCTCTCCGAATATAACTTCAGATCCGACCTTACAAGTCATTGAACACACCAATTCCAAACAGCTCGCTCACTTTCGCCTCCAAGTTGAGATCAATAACAACAATAGAAAATCCCGGTGCGGTGCAGCCTCGGCTCGGTCCCCGCTCAGGAGCGCAGTCTGTACCTGTGCGCGCGGCGCGGTCAGACACTGGCCCCGGAGTTCTCAGTGAGCGCTCACAGAATAACAGTTAGAAAAAATCAACAAAGGAGGAAAATGTTTCTTTAGTTCAATCTAAGAGATTCGCGAGGCGAGGAGACAGTGTCGTCGCGCGGCCGCAGCCAACATCTCGTGGGAAGAAAAAAGAAGCGGCGTGTGAAACAAAGTCCCCGTGGCGCACAAGAGGTCCAGGCACGCAGCGTGTGTGCTCCTCAGGAAAACTTGGGCGCTCCTGACTGTAGGGAGGCAGGGCGCTAGCAGGTGGATGCAGAGGCCTATTTGCCTTAAACACACCCACAGGGCGGGCAGCGGCGCGCCGAGCCGCCCATCAGCCAGCCAGGCAGCCAGGCAGCCAGCCGGGGGGGGAGACGTGATTTACTGCCGCGTTACGCCGTGTGGGCTGTCACAGGAGCGGGCTGAGGCGCAGGATGGACGCGGCTCGTCCATATCCAACACTCAGGGTTTATTATTGTCGTTATTTTTTATTCATGGAATCATTTACACCAGTTTAAAACGTGACTCTCTAATACGACACCTTTTATACAGGTGGTGTCATTAATCACCTAATCACTGGTTAATCAATGATTTACTTTATGTAGGCCTGCCAGTGAGACATTAATTACTGGTGATAATGCAGTATTACATGTTGTTTATTGTGTTTATCAGTTTATCACAGAATAAGTCCTCACTTATAGATATAACAGCTGATTATTGATAAGGGATGCTGTTGTAAGTTGTAAGATCTTGGTCTGAAGCCCTTCTCTTCAAATAGATGATCAAATTGTCAAACCAATTTAAAGGCACTTTCCAAACTCTGGCAGCCCAACAGCTGTTCTTATTAAAGGAGCACTCTGTAGTTTTTTTAATCAGAAGAGAAAGATCTTTATTGACTGATTGTCTTTGAATAAACTGAATAAACAAACTGAACTTAAAGGACAACACAACTTATACTGTTTTACTTAGTTTATATGTGGCGGACCCTGCCACCTTTCTAGCCTCCAACAGTGATCTGGACCTTATTTTCCTCTGAGAACAGCTTGTTTATTCACTGATGGAAAATATACATATTACTGAGTTTGCATTATTACCTCATTACCTCATTGAGTTTGAATTTCTACATACTGCCCCTTTAACAATTTATATCTTATCTATAATCAAATATTTAATTATTACAGCATGGAAAGTGTAAATATAGCCTCACTTGTGCCAATCTTTTCCAAAATATTATCTGTATTATTACATTTGAGCAGATCCAAGTGCATATGACATTCTCTCAGATATGTAAAACATGACTTTTAAACCAGCAGCAAATGATTTTGGGGCCAAGAAAAAAAGTTGAAACACATCACTGACAGACCTTTTAGGTTGACATGGCAAACATTGTTATCAAACTCAAGATATGGAACAACTTAGTATTAATTTGGTTCTGTGTTTCAGTCCATGCTGTTATCTAAAGTGATACAAAGCACTCGCCAAATATAATCTGTCATGATTGTAAAACAGCTTTGAGTTCACTTGAAGGTCCAGTGTGTAGGATTTGGGGCCATCTATTGGCAGTAAAATCATTGTGAATATAATAATAGTGGTTATGTTTTCATCACTGTGTCATCACCTGATACTAAGTACCTTTGTGTTTTCATTCCATCAGAATGAGCCTTTTAGACTTCTAAAGAGAGAGTGAGTCCTCTTCCACAGAGTCCGCCATGTTGCACCGCCACATTCCTACAGAAGCTCAGAACGGACACAATAACCACTGTCTCCAGAGAGGGCCTTTCACATTGTATGCATTTTTTGTGGCCACCGTAGGACGGAGTGAGACGAGGGGTTTCAGTTGGTCGCAATCTGCAACCATGCCACTAGATGCCACTAATTTCTACATACCGGTTCTTTAATTTACGCTAATAAAACAGAAGAATGTCTTCATATTTGGTGTTAATTGGGTGTGTTTGTCACTCTGAGCCCCTCCTTTCACATCACACACTGTTATGTGATCAGTGTATTATAGCAATATTGATTATATCAGCTTTAATGGCTGAAGTTAAGCTACAGAAACGATACATACTGAAACGTAAACCTGCAAAACATGAGTACATTATCACATTATACATGAAAAATGAACACCTGTTGCAATCTGTTTATTGGAAGAGGAAGCAAAACATTATTATAAACTTCCAACATTTTGGGTCTGTTGATTGGCTGAGGAGATACAGCTCACATGGCGGCGAGATGATGGCTGACACATATAGTGACAGTATCATCAGCAGCTGCCAGAAAAGCATAGCAGTCTATATGGGTTATTAGTAAGTAGCATGAAGTGATGCACTTTTTATGCCACTGCTGTTGCCATTAGTTAATAAAATATCAAGATATCTTGAACTTATGCTTTGATACAAACTGATGACAGAAAAAAATCCATTCTCGTGTGAATGTGTCAGGTCTCCATCCCTTCCACAGCTGCTGTAGTACGCCGAGCGTCTCCCACAAAGGAGGCGTTTGAATCAGTCGCCTGTGTTTCCGCCTTCCATCGCTGTGACAACCGGGCGAGCAACCATCTTCCACCCACGCGTGAGGTGGGGAGGGAAACCGTTCAACAGGGTTTGGCTTAAAATTGGTCCACATGTGTTCTTTTCTTCTCTCAATCAACAAGTGGGTGGATTTAAAGTAAATCCTTTTTACGCATTCTCACAAGTTCACTTTTAACCTACCCGAGTTCTACTTTTGAAAGTGTGCACTATAAAGACCATTCACTGGGTAAAAGTTTCATTATGCAAGTTTATCACAGTGTAACTTGACTTCATCCCATTCAGTGTTTGACCTGCCGAGTCAATTTTACTTGACTCAGAGTGCAGACAATGTAATGATTGTTGGGTCCAACTTATCAGAAATTAAAAGTCTTATCTTGGTTATGTACCCTACTGATTTGAAATAAAAAAAAGGGGCGAGAAATGAAATTCATTTGATGGTACATGCAAAAAAATGTCGATTAAAATGCTTAATTTGCTGCTCTATTCAAACACTGATTGGACGCTTCAAAGGCGCGGAGTTACCGCCTGTGAAGATTTTCTAAAGCTCATTGAGAAAATTAAACATTTTCCCATTTTTAATCATATTCCATTCAGTGGTCTTTCACACCTGCATTATCTGCCTCCCCCATTCAATCTGGAGCTTTAAATTACTCGTACTCAATTCACCATGAAGCCAGTCCATCGGGGAGTTGGACGGAAAGTTTGTCAGTTATTCAGGTGTCGGCTCAATGGGGTCAAAAGAAGCTGTCCGGCTCAACTTTTCTTCCATATGAAGCCATGATGTTGGCTCCGCGGCCTGACCCGACATAAAGGTTCTTTTTTTAGAGTGACTTGGCAGAAGTCAAATAGAAAAGGATCACTTCGATGAGTGCAAGTAGACTTCTTCCTCTTTTATCCATTCAGCGAGGACACGGCAGATTTTGTGAGAATCTGGCCTCCAAAGCCACATCGCTACACATTCCTCACTCGGTCCAGATTTCTGAAAGAAACAAAACAGAGCTGTCAGCCCTGATTGCCTGTAGTTTTCTGCTTTGATTGCAATCCAAGGTGAGCTGTGTGCATCACACCCAGAAAAGGCTCCTAAGTGGGTCTGAACTGTAATAATTCAGATAAAAATCTTGGCCAGTGCTCGATTCCAAGCTGCTGTTGACATCTATCTAAGTGGTGTATGAAGTCGCTTTAATGTTCCGCAGAAGGAACCTGCATTCCATCTGAGGTGTGAACGCAGCTTTTCCGCGGCGCTCCGCCTGCAGGGCATGAACGGATGCCAGGAGTTATATCAGCGTTTGTGATTCTTACACAGTTCAAGGGATCATCCGTAACACAATCCCGGTTTCCGTGAGCGTGGAGAGACGGGACACTGTTGCACGCTGCATACAAGGCTGCTTTGTGTTTCTGCATTGTGCTGAACCGTGAGACGTTTCAGCTTTTATCTCGGGCTGGTGAGATGAAGACATGGAGATGAGAGTTTTCTCTCGCTGTTGCTCTTTTTTGCATTTACTTCACAGCTTTTGGATCATCTTTCAATTACTTAAGCATTAGCAGATACATGTAGACCATATAAACATCAGAGTATGCATTGTTGTGAATGTTTATGTATTAGCATTAATGCACAGATAGCATTTTAAATGTGTCAGGGTGAAGCTAATTTTAGCTTCTTTGGTTAGCTTAGCAGCAGGCACTGGGCTGGTTTGCAGCCGAGCGTGAAGCGGTGTGAATGTGGATCAGCACCTTGAGGTCCGAGGCCACAGTTTCTTTGCCTTCTGGTTGGGGGGGTGAGCCCCTGCCCCAAGTGAAGCAGTTTAAGTATCTGGGGGTCTTATTCATGAGCGATGGGAAGATGAAGCGAGACACGGAGAGGCGGTTTGGTTCGGCACCAGCAGCGCTGCCACATTTTCAGAGTAACTGATTGTTAGTGGGCAAACTAACTGTAATGCAATTACTGAATTTCTAGTTTTAATCACTGTTTGTTGCTGGCAAAAGGTGATCACACTTTAACAAATTAGGCCGACTAAGTAATGCTTTTCTGATCACAACCTGAGGTGCTGGCCAGTCCCTGGCCCTCTCTCAAATAAGTGAGTTTAAAGCACAATGTGCTCTTTGTTTCACATTGGCCCACGACCACCTCATTGCCAGGCATCTGAACATAGGCTAATACTGATTGCTGAAAGTATTAGGTCCGCAGCTTGCACACACTCTCTCTCCCACACACAAACACAACCACATGTTTGTGTGCGCGTACACAACAAGAAAAGCCTTCAAACAAAGCTCGAACCGCCTTTGTCGCGCCAACGTCGGGACTTAGCGATATTTCAAATTCAGCAGGCAGGTGCTCACCTTGTGCTGCCACCAGATAGCAGAAAAGCTTTGCTCCCAGCACTTTCTGTCGATGATGTCCTCAAAGCTATTAGCATTTAAATGAGAAAAGAAAGGCATCATATCTAGATCACAGGAAAACTCTCAATGGTGTAGAACTTGTTCGACAATTCGAGTTGTGTTTAGAGCAAAACTTTTCTCATCTCCTGAGAATGTGACTCACTTAAACACGCAAATGAACAAATAAGGCGGATGAGCGGGGAAGAAGGGGATTTCAGGCGCTCTGATCACGCTGAATGAAAGCATGCAACTCCTCAGAGCGGAGATTACAATTCAGCGCTTGGACCACCTTCCTTTTCCCCTACCTGCGGTTGGTGCCTTTGACCAACAGTTTCCTCTGTTGATTTTGGCAACGTGCGGCGCTCCATACACTTCCCAGACTCTGCAGGCTCGACGATACTTTACTGCCAGTCTCGCCCCTCCTGCCCCAGGGAACCACAACCCACACCGGCCCGAATGAAGGAAATGACTTTGATTTCCTTCCACTTTTCACACATCAAATGGACGGGGGATCGACGAGCGTGAGCCTGGTCCCGACCGAGCTGGATAAACAAACCCATGCCACAGTGTGTGTGTGTGTGTGTGTGTGTGTGCGTGCGCATATGTATTTTCTGTGTCATTTAAATTGTGCATGCGCCGGGACACAATATAACGTGTGTGTTGAGGAACAGGTGAGTTCATTTCTACCCGCCGCTGCTCTACATCAGTGTTGACATTATGTGAGAGGTAAATGCTCTGTAATTGAATAAAATCACAAACCGAGACATCGGCCCGAGGAGAAATAGCCAACCCCACTCCCAGATTCTCAATACACCTCTGTTCTCCGAGGCTGGACGCCTGGGTTCTCTTTTTTGGCTGTCACTGTAAAGTTGAGTGGCAAAATTTGTACAAATAATCCATCTACCCGAGTTTGAATGGTGATTTCATTCAGCAGAGGACTGGGCCTGATTATAAAAAAAGAAAGTCCCCTAGGTGGGTCAAAAATGATTCATACTTAGTATGCGTCATACTTCCTCATCACACTGACTTTCTGGGAGGTACTGAACTGGGACAGAGTTTATGTTGTGCTGCGAGGACCTTTGGGAGAGGTTAAAACTGGATTACATCACTGAGCTGCTGAGGTGTTTAGATACGAAACAGAAATCATTTTCACACATTGACTGATTATGTATCAGAATCTGTGAAACTAGTTATCTGGGAGGTCCTGCTACCATCCAACAATATAACCATAAAATTCACAGGAAAATGGGAAGGGCTCCGACAAGGGTCATTCTCCTCAACAGATTAGCTGTGACATATTGCCTAATACGGCCTGACCGTTCTCTACTTCACCACCAACAGGACTGTTGCTGCCCACTGAGTTTGTCTATTGTTTACATGAAAGGCTTATTTGAAAATCTCAATGTCATGTGTGAAAGAATGAATTTATTTTCGTGTCAGGTCATTTCCTCATGGAATTATTCAGACACAATGACTTAAAACAAGTCAAGACATTCCGGCATGTTAACCCCCCATCATCTAGTAGCACAGTACACAGTACAGAGACATCCTCCAACTCAACAGACCTCCCCCATAAAAAATATTATCAAAGAGGTATTCAATTAGAGCTCCATCCTCAATACCTATCAAATCAAAATCCCAAAGACTTTTCTGAACAATATTTGTCTTAAACCATGATATAAAGGACATAAAATAAATGAATTTCATTCTCCTGAAAGTGGTGTTCATCTGTGAAGGTTATCTTGCTGCATAAAACTTGAAGCACTTTATACTTTTCCGTGTTTAAATAGCCGAGTAGCAGCTTTCATTGTTCTAGTACTGTAGTGTGTCGGCGTACCACAAAAGAAAAAAGGGAAGAAGATGCTCCGAGCTCATCTGTTTGTACATGTGTGTGCTCACACTGTCCGGTAGAGAGAGACAATTGAGCGAAAGAGGCAGACAGGAAGCGAAGCGGTAAGATGAAAGTTCAAGGTGAGCCCCAAGACATTGTGTAACTCAAACAACACCTGCATAACAAGACTGATGACATGTTGTCCTGAAGCTCATTATTCAGAGTTTGTAGTCTTGGTCAGCCATCTCATAATGCTCGCTGTTGTCCCGGATGGTCCCACCCAACGTCTGAATGAAGATTTCGCCCTTGCATATTGTGTATGATAAACATGGCTGGAGCCAGCGGCCGGTTAGCTTAACCGACACTATTGGCTTCTTCTCGTCAGCTGCCTGATTGGTTCAGAGACGATAAAGGAGCAAGACGTCTCACTCCTTAGCAAATTCTGTTATCGGCTCTGGAAAAAACAACATGTATACTTGTAGAGTTATTGAGTTAACATTAAGGATATTGAACTTGTACTGTTTATTTGCATCTTTGAGTTCAGGTTGTTTCAGTTTGTTCAGTGTTTCTGAGATGAAGTGCTCCCTCAATGTGTGCTGATCATATTAAAAAGCCGGCCGCATGATACCCACTCTTTTCCCACAGCTGCAGCTACTACAACTCTCAAAGACTTACCAGAAACCCATTACACATCCAGCACACTAATAACTACAACCACTCTTTCTGCCTCTGTCAGCACCTCCTGTGTGCCCTCTCTTTGGGTTGACAGATTCAGAGTCCATGTCATAAATTCTCCTCCACAGAGTTAAACTTTTCAGTGCTCTGCCTTAAACCTGACAGACACTGTGGCTTCCTGGTGAGTTTAAAAAAAACCAAGTGTGCACTCTCTTCCATTGGCTTGTTATCTATTGTGCTAGTAACTTGGCTTCACGGATGCTTCCTGAGGATGTCATGGGACTCATGAGTGGGTAGGAGTGCAATGCTTCCTCCAGGCTTTCCCTCACTTCCTGCCGTTGGATAGGACACTGAGGTCGTGACCCCATCAATCGAACACATATTCAGGTTCCGAGCTCCTGTCATGTTTGCATCGGGGGTAAATACTGTGGAAACTTCTCGAACCTGCTTGGCCAGCTGCACCTCGGGTGCATGTCAAGAAGATGATTGCAGACATCATTAGCAAAGACTGATGAGTTCAAATGGATGTCAACATTGTTTGTTAGCATGGCACGAATAGCGAAAACAGAAGCCAGAACACAGATAGCTTGAGGGGCTAATCCCGTATTAAAAAGACTGATAAAACATGCATAATTATAGTTTCTGAAGGAAGAGCTCAACCTGAAGGTTTCTCTTGTCTCTGATCTATCATTTCATTTTCCAATTTACCATACCGAGTGTGAGTCAGTAAGATCCTGACATTAATTATTCTAAAAGACAAAATAACCACAAAGAATCGAAGTTTCTGTGCTTTAGTTTATCTACACTTCACCAAATCAAGTGTAGAAAATGTAAAACAGTGAAATCTTTGTAGACAATGCAACCCACCGGGCGAAACCACAATTGTGGCGCCACTTTTGTTTTTCTGTGTCTCTATTTCCATGCCAACCCTGTAAACCAGCCCGGCTGAGGTGTTGGGAGTTGCCACCGCCAGAGCTGAAAGGTTATCTTAAACTCTCTATGGGAACTAATCCTGCAAACTCTCAATACCGGCTCGTACAACTACTGTATTGTTTCTTCAGGGACAGGATACTCCCTTCCTCTCCCACACCCTCACCCATGCCACCATGAAGTCACCCCCAGAATCTCAACCTTATTCTAAATACTTGATTTACAAACATCATGCAACTTAAAACATAGGATATTTATCATTATTAAGATTTCTGGGTCTATAAAGGACACAGAGTTACAGGCTGGAGACACTGGCTGTGTAAGCAGTGCATGTGTGATGCGTAACGTCTTGCTTTTCATTTCGGCGTCCATGCTAACAGGTTAGAGCAGCCAGACTTCCTGCATGAGTCGACCTTCTCAGGCACGTGTCAAACAAGGGAGTCTATTCTTACCGCGGCCTGAAAACGACCTGTAGACAGTCATATCGACACCATACCAGCGTTTCACTACAGTTGAAATGTCTTAACTTTTCTCATGAGGTAAACCTCCTTCTCTTTTTGGCTCTTAATATTTCCGTTTCCACCTGAATGATGAGCCTACATCCTGCTGGAGGAAAGGTCAGGCGTGTCCTCCAGGAGTTGGTGAAAGGTTTAAGGGAACCTCTGAAAGTAGAACAAAACAGTTAAAGGTGAAGTGTGTACATTAAAAAAAACTTTTCATTGGCTATTGGCTATAATTTTGAAATGGAGATATTTTAAAGACATACTCAAAAATGTAATTGTGTGTTTCCTGCCAATGCTACTATAATCTAATTACCCATTTTTTCTAATGTAATCTTTATTTTTTGTAACTGGATTACGTAATTCTGATCACATGTAATCCATTATTACCAAACCCTGACTGCTGAGTAATATAATGTACTGCTACATCATAGTGTAACTCTTATCATACTGCAGGGATTGGGCACATTTTTCTATTTTCTGAGAGGATTAAACCTTTTTCAACATATTAGTGTAAAAATGTGAACGTTTTAGGCATCTGGAGTGTTACATCATTACGAAGCCATCTGTCCTTTAATAACCGTCAGCTTTAGGGAGGAGATTCTGATGTTTTGATTCCACTCAGAGCCTGGAAGCTAGCAGGCTGGGCTAGCTTCCTTTGACTGGGAAAGTTGAAGCCAGTTAGCTTAGCCCGCTCACTTTAGCGCTGACTCCCACTAGATGACGACTTTCCGTTCACGTTATCTGTCTTCAGACATCTCCTGTACGTTCATCCAACATGATGTAAAGAGCTGCATCTTGCTAGCAAGTACCTTCTCTCTTCATTGGCTCAGTAGTCCAGACTTTAACACAGCAGACTGTATCTTACACTGTGATTTAACAAAGGGAAATGGTTCTGGCTAACATGATTCCCAGGATGAGGAACATGTTGAGTTGGAACCAAAAGTTGATGTCCCCTAGAGAACCCTGACATTGAGGGCACTACCATGGAAGACGAATAAATTAAAACTCAATTTTCTTCTTTTGGTAAACAGTGTTAAGACCAAATAACCACGCCAGATTTGACGAGTTTGAATGAGACATCAAAATCGACTATCTTACCAACAGGAGCTTTAAGGAGAACTGTTGACGTATTTTGTCCTTAAAGGAAGGATGCTGTACCCTCCTCACTTCCCCTTCCCTGCTGACGTTGGCGACTTTCCTGTTCACCAGCTCATAGGCTACCAGGGCCATGGTTACAGTACCAGTAGCTGAGGGTGTGCCTTACACACATTAGCGGATGACTTGCATGTGAACCGCCCAATGTCGATGGAAAGTCGCTTCTAAATATAAAGCTGTTGTGGCTGTTATGACATGGCATCCCAAAACCAAATTTTCCCTCCTGTGCCAAATCTCTGTTTGCTGACTCATGTTATCTCTCTGTTGCCGTGCTACTGGGACTGAGATACAGTAGGTGTGAGCCTGAGGAAATAACAAAAACACACATACTGGCACTTCACTATCACCCATAAATCTCTCAGCAGGATTCCAATAAAGGCTTGCAGCAGGAAGGATTTGAAAATTGTCTGATAGCCATCTTCAACTGTTGCAGTCGCACGCTGCCTGTACACTTTGATGTCCCTCAGCTGAGGTTCAATCACCCCACATCAGCTTCAGCCTATGGGACGGCACAGATGCACGCCTGCATGGGGGCTCTGAGGGTGACAGGAGACTTAATAACGCTGCATTTTAAGTACTGCGAAACTCCCGCTCTCTCTGTGAGGTGCTTGTTGTCTGCCATAGTGCTGGAGGGGCTGTGGGCCCTGCATGTCTGGGCCGCTCTGCTGCTCAGCTTGTAGACTACACAGCGCCAGCAGGCACTGAAGGCCAAAGCCTGGATTGAATTAATTTCTTTGGGAACAGAGTAACACTGTCAACATCAATAAAGGATACGTACTGTATACTTTAACAGTTTCAGGTTTAGATTTAGCCTTAATTACTACAATAGACTTTTGCGGACTTTACATAAACAAGATCAATCCTTTCTGATACATTAATCCTTAACTATGTTTGGGTGTGAACTAAACCCACTGGGACTGAATGATGTCATGGGAGTGACTGCTGTGCTGAACACTGTATGCTCCTGGATGTCTTTAATAACTCCTCCTGACTTTAAAAAAAAAAAAAGCACAGTGAGGTGACGATTGCCGAGGAGTTGTCAAGCATTCAGACCAAAAGCAGCGCTGTGTTTAAAAAATGCAGTGGGCTGTGCTGGTGTTGGTATGTTGCTTCAATTGTTTCAAAACACTGACATGGTCATATTTGAGTCATAGACCTGTGAATAACCTTGTGACAAATGTCATGGTAATTTGGTCATTACCACAAGGATACAAAGCAATACCATTATATACCGTGGTGAGGTACACACAGTCTGATGCTGCTGTGTTGTCGTTGCTCCTAAAACCTCATTAACGTTGCTTTTTGTAATGTCAGAACTTTGTGACTCAGACGTGGTTATGTTGTGAAAGGGTCTGTTTTTACCCAAATCCTGTTTTCCTAAATCCAACCAAGGAACATAAAAACAAAACATTACTGAATCTTGCTTTTGGGCCGGACTATGGTGACACATGTATTGAAGTCTATGGGAGATGAATGGAGAAACACGTTAAAACCCTGTCTTCCTTACATCTGTCACCAGCGTGGAGTGGAGGCCACGTGGCTCGGGCACGACTCGGCAATGCCATGGCCAGCTCAGTGGTCCTGCTGCATCCACACTCTTCAACTATATTTATATAATTTCCTTGTATCAGATATTCTGTCAATGAAATGAGTTAACTGTGATTTTGTTGTTCTGTTCTGTACATCTACATCATCTACAACATCTAATGCATGTCTATTCATCCTGGGAGAGGGATCCTTCTGCTGTGGCTCTTCCTGAGGTTCCTTCCATCCTTTGTTCCCCTGTTAAAAGGTTGTTTTTTTTTCCATATGGCAAATTGTTTTCTCACCCAAATCAAGGGTCAGTGGAGGATGTCGCTCAATGTACATATTGTAAAGCACACTGAGGCAATGTGATTGTGATGTTGGGTTGTATGAATAAAAATTATTTGATTTGATTTAAAACCCAACATATCAACGTTGTATGACTTCTGATGAAGAAATGCCTTTAGAAAATTAAAAAAACGCACTTCAGAGAGTAGGTTAACCACTGATTTCTTTTTTTTTTTTTCACAAAAAGATTGACAGGGCTGATAATATTGTGACCAAACAGGACAGGTCCAATCAAATATTGTCAGGGGGACTGCAGTTACACTGTGAGCAGTTGCCTTTCCAAAACGAACTCAAGGGACGAACATGTCAAGAAAAAAAACTGTTCTTAGCAGACTCACTGAAGTCTGTTCTTTCATTTTTTGGAGGAACGTCTTCGCAGAAGTCATACGATGTAGATATGTTGGGTTTTAGTGTGTTTCTCCATGCATCTCTCATAGACTTTAACGCAGCTGTCATCCAAAGTCTGGCCCAAAAGCAAGATTCAGTGACGCAGTGACCCTTCCTTCTTTTTAAAGTCCCTTGAACCTAACCAAGTATTTTTGTTGCCTAAAACCTAACCAAAACTTTTTTTAAAAAAATGGAGAAGAATCAGTGAATATAGTGTAAAACAAAAAAAGATCACCAGTATAACAAAATGTTCCAACAGGACATGAACTCCTGTACTTAACCAGCTTTCACCAGAGGTCACTTTTAGCTGAGTTACAATGACGATCCTGGAGAGTCTGTAATTATGATGTTCCAGGAACTTCACCAACACGAGCTGCTAAACTATCACAACAGTGTGATTGGTCTGGTGTAATGATGGTCCTAGAACGACATCACTTATAATGTTCTTGCAAAAACAGTACATCAGCGATATCAGACAAACTGTAGTATCATCTTGGCAGTGACCAAATTCCCATGCTGTTATACTTCCATAATACAATTGTAGGGTGCTGCTGGACAACAAATGTCATTGTGCTTCCATGGAGCAATGATACAAGTGTAGAACCACCAACAACAACAAAAAATGCATATAACTTTTCCTGAGAAGCTTCCAAATTTAACTTAAAGCGTGTTTGATATTGCCGTGAATCGTACATCCACCAGCAATGATTCTGCTGCCATTTCAGCACAGTTGAGCTGAGCTGCATGTCATTTGTGGTGTCCCTGGCATTGAAAATGGCATTTCATAAATTCAACAACACTGTGTCTTTCAAGAGAGAACGTTCCTGTTGCTCAAGATAACCCACAGACCACACTGGGAGCAGTTTTTCAGCTGCGAGATTTATTTTCTACCCAGAAACCAGTCCTTAACCGTTAACAGTGTGTGCTGTTTCTGGAGAGAGACGTTGGTGTTGAACTTTTAAATGTAGTTTTTCAAGGTTGTGAGCCCCACAGACACCTCATCTCTATTGTATTACTGTGGCAACAGAAATCTTCAAATCTGTACAAATAAAACCATCTGCATGGACAGATACCACTACAGCTGGAAAATATGAATTTTCTTTTCTCCTAATTTGGACAAGCCAGTCTTTTGATTAAAACCAATTGACCTTTTCCATCGAAAGCAAATTCTTATTCTATTCCATTAATGGCGGTGAAAAAAGAAGTCGCTGAGCGTTAGTTCAGATGTGAGTGGACGACCGAGCGGACAGCTTGAAAAGACATCATGATCAGATGACATCCCATGCCCATATGCTACAGATGTTTAACCCGGGGCTCCAGGTGACAAAGTCATCAGGGTTTATGCACTTCTAATTATTGAGTGCCACAGTGGATCGCCCTCCCCTCAGATGATATATGAGCGAGTTACGTGACGGCCCCCCTCCCATACTTCCCTAACCACCATCTGTCATGTCCTTTAATAGTTTCCTATTTAGCATTTACACAGCGATCCTGTCAGTAACGCGCTGTTTGAAATGACGCTGGCTTTCATTTCATTCAAAACAAGCGCAGGAGACTTCATCAAACAGCACTCTGCATGAACCTTTTAAACCACAAACTGTTTCGGTCTCTAGGCTTGGCTGCGTTTCCGTCCTCCCCTGAAACCCTTTGTGCTCTCCTTATATGACCTATTGGCAGTGTCACCTCCAAAGGGTTTTCCAGCATGGATCTGCTCCCTGGCATCAAACATTAGCCCAATGCACGAAATTTACTAAGACCTCTGGCACGTCGGTATGACTCACATTCGAAAGACACCCTTTCACCCGCAGTCAGAAAATACTTTGCTTTTGACTTCAAAGTGGGCTCTTTGGGTTTGCATAAGGAAAACATATTTGTGCAGGAGTTTACGTCTACGTATGGACAATGGACAAGCCTGTCACCAAGTCGGACTGATGCCAGGTCATTAAAACAGGCCACAAATGGATCAAAGTCAAAAACACGACTTATTTCCAAGGGTGGATCTGTTGCTGTTAGTTCTCCGAGGCCAATATTGATGACAGGCAAAGCGCTTTGTAAAAAAGCAAAACAAAAAGGAAAAAAACAAATCCGCCGTCAGGAGGGACTGTCCTAATCCATTACGTGATTAAAGACCACCTCACAGCAGCGCAGACTGGAGCCAATGGATAAGCATGTTGGGCTGGTTCTCATTGAAGGGGAGGATCATTGTTGGCATGTTTTGGAATACAAGTTTAGAAGTTTCTGTCCCGGCTTGGACTGCAATGTCCAGAACATCAGTTTGATTTAGAAGTAAATAGCCGACAGCGCTATTGTTATGGCTCCGTTCTTATAGTCTACCATCTCCCTTAAATGTTTGTACCACTCGCTTGTCTTTATTAGAACTATACAGTGGGAAATGACCCTCTGCAGTGATGTGTTAGCAAATATCTCCAGGGCACAAAGGCTATTTCCCTCTCGAATGAGAAAGGATGAAAGGATCTTTTGTTGGGCTCTGGAAGGACTCCTTACTTTTACATCGAAAGTTTTCTCGCGAGAAATACCTGCAGGGATACATGCAAATTTATGGCGTCAATAGTGACCCTCAATGGTGAGTAATTGGAGGACTGTCCCTACTTAGAAGGTGAGAAAAGGCAATGGTGGAATATATAACGGAGGGAGGGCTGAAGAGGAAAAACACCACCTGCAAGTCAAACTCGCAGCTCTCGCAGAGAGAGAGAGCGAGCGAGGGAATGCAGTGTGGAACAGGTGATCAGATAACCCCCTATCCCAGCAGGCAGCCCGGCAGCATACTCAAGTATTAGCAAGCACCTCTCTGATGGAGGTCTGGATAGTGACACACAGCTGAGCGATGACAGAGGAGAGATAGGCGGCCAGAAGATCAAGCATAATGTCTGACAACAACAGAAGTGGAAGAGATGGGCATGGGCTATTTTTTTGCGAGACTGTACCACCACCGCAGGAATAAATGAGTGGTTGGTATCAGTGTCATTCGGCTTGTGCAAACTCTTGACATTAAAGCAAAGCCAGAAAGAATTTTTTATTTTAATTTGGTTTACTTTAACAGTTCATATTTCAGAGGAGTAATTAGGATTTGTTATGATAAGGGATTCATTTCATGGCACAATAATGTATTACCTTGAGTCATAAGAATGAATCATACAAGACTACAGCCATGCCAGCACCTCTGCGATGGTGTACTCAGGCAATGCAGGGCAGTGAAACACTAACGTTAGCATGGTAACGTGCCCATAATGCCAATGTCAATGCATTGATGTTGAACAGGTAATGTTTAGCGTGTTAGCATGCCAGAGGGTCTTTCAGACACAATGCGACAATGGCACCACTGCGCCGCATCCAGCAAGGTGGTGCACGCCACCCAGTGCACCACCCAACCAGGTTGAACCCTATGGCGAGCCATGCATTGTGTCTGAAAGGCCATAACATCAGCTGATTAGCGCTACACATGAATCAAAGATGACTGATGAGTTATTTAAAAGTTCCCGTCGTCTGCACTCTGATGTAGGATTTCCCAAACTCTCTTGTACTCTCTCTCACGTAGTCTTTTGTCTTGCTGTGTCAAACAACCACAAATCAAGAATAAATAACTCAATCTCGTTCCTTTTTCAGTGTTCTTGCGTGTTTGTGTTGCATTAAAGTTGATTTCACGGCAGTTTTACACACCGTCACAATGAAGATCAGCTAACGGTCCTGCCTCCATTGAGGGAGCAGTGGAAAATGAAATCAAGAGAAGTACCTCTTACCAAAAGTGACTCAAGTACAGCAGAGTCAAGTAGAGCCAAGCCGTACCATACAGTGGGAACACAGAACTGTTGACAGCTAAGTTAGCACAACTATCTTACAAACAATTGCATGCTGGGAAGTCAGTTAATACACTAATCATGTTTCTTAAGAAACTTAATTTGAATGAACTGTTATTCAACTTATCAAGTCAGAACAACTCATGTTGTAATAAAATATTGCCTAATTCCACTAAAATAATGTGTCATCTTTATAGTTTACCGTCATCAAGTATTGGGATTCATGATTAAAATGTCCATCCAGTATTTGTAAAGTTATTTCAGTCAGGACCAAAGTTGTAGACTGACGTTATCCTGCAGAACCCTGTTACCATGGCTAAAATCATGTCACCGTAAACGTTCCTGATTCAAGCAGAATTTAAAATGTAAGAAGCAGGTATCCTGCCATCTGTTTGAATTTGGTAAATTATCAGCTGATGTAGTGAAGAAGACATTCCTTCAGTTACAGAAACAAACCCATCCATGGTTTTTCGGCTTGTGCAAACAAACACTGGCAGAGGCTGTAGTGAGCGTGCTGCTCGGTGAACTCTGACCCGGCCTGATGTGACTTACACAGCTCGCGCCCGACAGAAGTCTTGCTCTGTCTCTTTGACCCATTTCTTCTCTCCCTCTTTGTTCCTGTCTCCTCCTTTCTCATGCACACTCATGCAAACACACACACTGACCCCCCTCCGCTGCATACACACACAAACATGCATACACGCATTCATTCGACCACTACCTGTACCCTCACCTCTGGGCTTCCCTGCTGTGTGTATTTACATCACAAGCAGCTGCGGGACACTGGAGGTCCATTGTCAGGGAAATGCGGCTGTCATTAGGAAACGGTGTATTATTAACAGCGGCATCACACAGAGATCAGTAAGAGCGTCTTTCCAGGAACAGCAGCTCACTGAGGCATTAGGAGCATTTCTTCTCTTTTACTTGCACAGTCGCCGCTCACTGCTCTCCTGCCTCCAGGTGTTTGGCTTGTTTGCTTTGGATGTTTGCTGGCTTTTACATAATAAATGCATTTATGTGTCATGTCTCTCGTTGTATTTTTTACTGCCGCTGTTAGGTGAGTTTCATCGGAAGGGACAATGCGGTGAAGTGACGCGATGTGAAGTCAGAGTTAGCACAGGAACAGGATGTTGACTATGACTTTTGGTTTGAGCAGTGATGAAACAAAGGCAAATGTCCAAACCTCCCAGCTCTTTAAGATTTGCGGACCTCGCCGCCGTCTGCCCAGGACTGTCCAAGACTGTTTGACGAGGGCTGTTTGAATCCACAATTCATCAAGAAGCTCCACTCATTGGAGAATATCTCAATTATTGGATTGATTGCTATGACCAGACAATCACGGTCCCCAGAGCATGAAGCCGTTTGACTTCGCTGATCCCTTGCCTTTACACACGTTGTCCAATATTCTGGTTGGTGACGTGCAAAAATGCCTTTCTCACTGTGGGTTTACAGCTCATTAGCAAATGTGAGCATGCAAACACATTAAACTGAGATAGTGAACATGATGAACATTGTACCCTCAAACATCAACACCTGACATATTGACTTTGTGAAGGTATTAGAATACTAATGTTAGCACTTAGCTCAAAGCATTACTATGAAGTAAATTCTCAAAGAACTGCTTACTCCATTTTTACACCAAAATTAGCACACATACACAGGTGTTTTTTTATTCAAAGCAGCTAAACCCACTAAAAAACAGGTGATTGACTTGATTTCTCTTTGCCAGAAGACATATCTGGTCCATGACCCAGTGACTGAGCGATGTTCAGTGTGACAGATATAGAAGGATTTACATGCCAATGTCCTTGACTTCAGTACGCGTCATGGCGTCGCATCATTTGAGCAGGGAATAAAATCGGTACCCTTTAGCATGGAAGATAAAAGCCGGATGTCAATGGGGGTTTCGTCCAGTGTGGAAGAGGTGTCTATGTACGTGTTTTTTTATGTGTGGAAGCTTGAGAGTTTACACAAATTGCCAATGTGAATTTCTTTTCAGAGGCATTTTGAAAAAAACAACAACTCAGAAGTACTTTGTAATAATTGGCCCATCTTATCACAAATACATATCCGTGTAAAACACTGTAATTGCCTACTTGACCTCCAATACAGCACAGACAGCTGGAGGCAAATTGTTATATCTGTTGCTCTCTAAAACTATACAGCCAGTTCTTATTAAAAAAAAAAAACAACTTTGGCCATGGCAGGTTTAGGTGAGTTGGAGCTGACGAGATGCCACTGTTTGATCCAGACTGTCATGGAGATGGAAGGGGGGGGCGATGAATAAACCAGATTGAAATTCTCCAGCCCTGCACTGTTGCTCCCACGAGAGCAACCAAGCAAAAGGAATATCTGATAAAAACAGAGAGGAGAAACAGGCAGAGAAACTTTGGGTCGTAAATTATTGAGGCTTTTTGAGGTTGTAGTGTGTGCATAGGATTGAGTTTCATGTGGGAGACCTCGTGAATGGAAGTGTGCGCGCAGGATTGTAGTAGCACATGGGCTCTGATACTGACGGCGTGCGAGTTAACAACGTGTCGAGTCAAATCCCTCGTGATCCGGTCGCACCACTCATTTTCCACCGTATTCACGCGGCGAGATGAAGTTAACGACAGTCAGTTCGATAGCGACCCTCCATCCTGAGATAGTTCACCGGGCGAGACGAGTCAAAGCTTTCATTTCTGGTGCTTTGGATTTCTGAGGTAGTGTGGCCTTCACACAGTGCCATGTGGAGAGTAATAGAAATTGGTGTTGAGTATGTGGTAACCATGGCGACCACCCCATAGTTAAAGGGAGGGTTTCTCTGCCAGCATTGTGTGTCTAGACCCCGTAAGTGTCTCCAGTTGGGCGAAGCAAGCCTGGCGCGTCTCGCTTTCATGTGCTAGATCAGAGCCATGCTAATGTTACTTTCAGCCGTATTAGCGGCTCTCAGCTCAGCCTCGCTTTCATTGTCAGGTGGCCATGGCAACCGGCGATTGTGAATAACACTGTTGGCTTTTTATTTGTTGGTAAGAGCGATGCCAAAATCATCAGGTCACCAAACCTGCTGCCTCTTTTATTGGAACGACGTTTTTTAAATTGAATCATTTGAACAGTTTTGGCGATATTTGACAGCCAATATTAGTCTCATAGTGTGTCAGAGTGCAAGAAACAATTGTGTGATATTTAACATTTGTGGGTTGTTTTTAAACATGTGTTAATTTCTGAGCAACTGCTTCGCTCGCCACAATTTTGGGCATTAAAGCCTGACATTAGTTCAAATATTCGACACCTAACTTATGCACAGTGCTGCTAATATAAGACCTCACTGAATTAGATATGAATTATTTAGGAAAGATTGAAACATATGTGTTTACCCAGTGGAGAAAAAAAAGCATATTTAAATGAGAAATCAAACTTTCACTAGTGAGAAGAAGCTCCCATAAATAGCCGGTGCCTCGCTCCAAACATAAGGGGCTATCAGAGAGGGTTTATGGGTATTTATAAATGTCCTCATGCACATGCCTGATTTGATCCACACCAACAGACCTGCCCCATAAATCACTCTGTCGACCCGCGGTTCTACGCATGTAATTGACATGGAATCACAGATTCATAAAGAGGGGATACTTTCTGCGTCTGACTCTTCCGTTCAACACAGATCCACTGAGTCTGGTTCGATCATGAGCATGTCATAGTCCCCCCGAATAATGATAGTAATTTACAGCTTATGTCTGGTGGAGCTGATTTGTCTCCCTCATAAATGGCTATTATTCACCACCCTGTCATCTCAGCAGTCTGCCAACCACTCAGCCTGACCGTGAGCAGACACGTCCAAGAGCAGCGCTGATGTGCATGATCAGGACATCTAAATATGTGTGTTGAAGTAACGGAGGCACTAATAGATATGTGGGCACAATGCAAGGTACTGAAATGGGATATATATTAAGGTTGTCATAATACCAGAAGTACTTGCCTTAGAATAAAAAACTAATACTTGACACCTCTATATACCAGGGGCATAAAGACAAGAAGTCTTTTTTTTATGAACAACCTTTGCACAGTGTTGGTAAAGAGCGAGTCACGGAACACACACACCAACCCACCTGTAATGTTCATATCTGTGTAGCCTCAGGGTAAATTTTTTTATTAGTTTCTGTACTCTCGATAGAAGCGAATGTGGATATCATATCGATTTCAATGCGTGGTATTTTCTGCATTTCTGTACCACGAGACATGTGGTATCTATTTAACGTAAGTTTATTAATTAAATTTAGTTAACTAAAAAATATGAGACATTTGCAGAGTGTTTCGTGGAGGGGGCCACTGCTCAGCTGCTCAGAGGCCACTAGAGTGTCGGAGGCTAAACCAGACCTAAGGGATGGACAGTCACATCGGATCCTGCTCTGATCCGGAGCAGTTTACTGATAGGAGAT
This sequence comes from Lagodon rhomboides, assembly GCA_039737535.1. Lineage (NCBI taxonomy): Eukaryota > Metazoa > Chordata > Actinopteri > Spariformes > Sparidae > Lagodon > Lagodon rhomboides. The sequence goes on along the minus strand of CM077785.1, from coordinate 9,270,894 downwards.
TACTTTTTACCATTTGGGATTTAAAAGTGGATTAATCTGAGATCCTAACCTCCATTGTTGGTGTTTCTGTACTGTAATGTTCACTGCCGAGTGGAGCTTGAAGGGACATGTACCTTAAGTCATGATCGCAGTCTCTGGTGACAGAAAAAAATAGTGAGAGTTGACCTGAATTTAGACACAGACACACTCTTATTGTGTGCTGTTGCTGGATAATGTTAGCTCATGGCTAATGTAGTAAAGTAATCTGGCTTCCAGCGGATAAACACCACATGAGTAAAGCAAATAAACACAAATGATCCTGCAGTCAAACTCGCTTCGCTGGAGGTTTATACACCACTAAACTATTACAGCTGATGATGAAAACCTATATGATGAGACTCTGGCACACATGGTAGTTCTGAAGTTTTATTCATGGGAAGTTTATTCTCATTCTATGACTTCCCTAACCCTTAAGTGACAACAGCGAAACAGACTGTTAGAGTTATTAGCTGATGTAAGCTGATTAGAGTAAACTTGTGGATTTCTCTGGTTTGAACATTGCTGGAAACATTTGTAATAATGCAAGTACACAACTCAACAAAATATATAACAAAGGTCTAATCATATTTTAATGCAAAAATTCTGTAGATCCATATCTTTGATAGTTTATAGGATGGAGATATGAAAACTAAGATGAAACACACAGTTTGGGTGCACTACTACATTCATGGCATCAATATTCAAACTGGACTTTAATGTGATAGTGCAAAACACAGATATTGCTTTTGAACCAACACTTAACTGTAAGATTAAATGTTTTAATACACTAACACATAAGAATAAAATGGTGTTATTCAAGTGAGCATCCAGACTAATCACACTCATAACCATTTAATGAGAGACACTTTATTTACCCGAGTAAAACAAAATGTCTAAAGGTCATATTTCTTTCATTTTCATGCATTCTGTACAAACTAAACTCCATATGTAATGATATTAACGTTAATGTAATGATGCAACAATAGTAATATTATTAGTTTTCTCTGATTTTGATGTGAAATAAAACAAGTAACAACTCCTCTCTATTTGACAGCAGCATTGTCATTTACCATATTTTCCTCCAGGGCAGCATCAGTCCACAGAGCTCATCGGTGCAGCCACAAGCCTCAAACAACACGGTCTGCTTTGGTTACAGTTGTTTAATGTTGTGGTATTAGTCCAAATATAGTTAACTGTTGTGTTTCCACGAAACCTGACAGAGCAACTGCTCCCTGTCACATGAAAAAAAGCAATGAGGTGTGAGTTATGGAGGGTTTGAGGGAACAAAGTAGGGGGCCAAGTGTGAGTTGGATGTGCGCTGTAGCACCTGTTAGTGTCTGCAGGCTAAAGCCATCACAGTGTGTCCGCTCTGTGCTGTCACCTCGGCTTCTGAGCACTGAAAGAAAAGTTTTTAGTTTTTTAAATCAAGCCCTCAGTACCCATAAGGGATATTTGGAAACCTGGCAACATGAAATGACTAAATATGGGCAGAATTGTCCTTTTTTTGTATCCTTTTAAACTAGTCAACAGTGTAGACTGGTTTCAGGTACAGATGTGAACACACACTGAGAACACACACGTCAGATTTAGGAAACAACATGTGTCAACAGCTGGTCCTTGGCTATTTTAGCACATAAATATAGTCAAGGGTTAATGACCTGTACAGCCATGCACAAGCATAAGACACAGTGAAGATATTACATTCTGATTTAATGACCTGTTTGGCTGAACACTGGAATAATCTAAGTTTTGTTTCTTTGAACATGGCCCAGCTCATTATTTACCTGAGGGGCGGGCCTGCAGACCTGTGTTTCCTTCCTGTCCATGTCAACACGGCCAATAAAGCAAAACTCCATAAAAGAATAGAGGAGTTACATATTATGAGATAAGCATCTGCAGACCGGGGTCGGGGGGGTGGGGGGGGGCGACCTGGGAGGGGTCTCTTGAGGCTCCGATAAGCACTTACCACCTGTTCCCCAGAGCCGCAGATCCTGGCATTTGATAGCAGCTCAATCAACATGGCACTGCTGGTATTTGGCAGCGTTATCGAGTGACAGATAATCACCTCATTGTGCTGCATCCGTGCCCTGCCACCGCTCAATACCAGGGCCGCAGCCAAGCAGCGGTGACCCTTAATGAAATACTGTATTCCAGCATCCCTCTGCTAATCCAGTCAGGTATCTCATTAGCTATCTGGTTGTGTGGTATTTGGAGCAGGTGGGCAGCCTCGTTGCAGATGCTGACTGACATCCCCTTTCATCTCAGGCCCAGACCTGCTCTTTCTTTTATGGCTGCGAGCCTCACAGAGAGAGAGACGCAGAAAAGGCGATGGAGACTTCATTTCAGACACCGGCTGTATGTACATTATTCTCGGACAAGCACATGAGGTATGAACAAGGTGTTTTTATAATAGCATTTTGGCTGAGAAACCATAAAAACTACATACATGCTTCAGAAAACATGTAATGGTGTTGAGCGAGGGCAAACTGTATTGTATTGATGTGACAATGATTTATGAATGTTGCTAAAACGCTGCTTGTCGCAGGACCATTCGTGGTATCTGGGGCAGGCCGGGGTTGTGACCTATCACACACATTCACACGCAGGCCGACATGCTTTCCCACACGCTGACCTCATGGTTGGCACACATGTTCCAGTGTTTTATCACAGAGCCTTAAAGCCGGCAGACAGCTGTGGAGCAGCAGCGGCCCTGTCACACAGCAGGACAGTAACATGGACAACTGACAAGGAAGTCAACACAAAACATAAAGTGGACATAAATTACAGGTGGCAGCTTTGATTTATACCTCTATGGAACCAGTTTCAAAACTGTGTTCAGGGGGAAAAAATCCTTTATTCTTTTTTTTCGCTAAATGCCAATTTTGTTCTTTTGATGCAATTAAAAACATGTTTTCATTCAGTGGATTTGCTGTGTAACAAATACTTAATTATCTCCAGTACTATTTTTGTGTATTCTGAGTTAGATATATTATAATAATTTAGTTTTACAAATTCAGCTGCAACTACCAGCTATAATTAAATGTTTATTAAGCTAGAGTTGGTTAGCTAGAGCAGGTTTTCTTAATTTAATGGCTTAGTTTGTCAGTTAAATTTAACAAGTATCATCAAATTAATTTATTTAGTAAGCAGAACTTAAAAAACATCTGAAAATGCGATTAATATATATATGTTCAGAAAAGGATCTATTTTTACCTATTTTACTGAAATTATTACTGCTACTTGAATATTCTCAGTTACAACAAACATTTTGTTCAACTTATTCGGTTTTACAGTGTTTTAGAAACTTAATAACATTCAACAACTTTGAATGGAGAATATGCAGCAAATAATCACATTTGAGAAAAAATCTAACAGATATTTTATCACATTTTTATGATATTTTTGACTGAAATAGTTGAACTGTTTATCGGTCTAAATTTTAAACCACCCATAACTGCTTCACCATCAGTAAAGCTCACCAAGAATATGCATTAGGTTGAACTTACTCATAGATAATTGATTTTTTCATCGATATCCATGCATTATTTAAAAAAATTAGGGAAAGGCTATAGTTTGCAATGTTAAAGAAAGTGAGAAACAAATCCTGGATCCGTCCTTTTATCCTGATCCACACCAAAAGTTAATGGGGTTTATTAAAGGCTGAGACCCATCATCCATACACGTTTCATGGAAATCCTTTTAGTAGTTTTTGTGTAATCCTGCTGACAAACCAACCAACAAATGGGCACAGGTGACAACAACCTCCTCTGCAGTAAAAGGTGGCTACTGTCATGACCTCTAATTTCCATGACTATGACTTTTCATTATTGTTTGTATTCTAAATCAATACAGTACAATAATGTGTAGATCTCATGTGGCTCTTAGCTTCTAGTGTTGCTGTAGACTGAATATTAGTTGAGACTATGAGCCTTGTGCTTGGAGATGCCAAACAAACAGACAGAAACATCTGTTCTGTATTTCTGATGCTGCTGCGAGATCTGACTTGATAGTGACACTGAGAAGTACAATGAACAAGTGCATTTTCTGACCATGGGGATTATTAGAGCTCTGTCCAAAGTCCCTGTTTTGAGACTGTGTTATGTCTGCGACCCGGAACTGGGAGATTGGGAGTTTGCAGCTAACTCAAAAAAGAAGCAACAGGAGCCCAAAATGCCTGGGATCGTAGACATCACAGCGTCTGGGCACTCCTTACCCTCCAAGCAGCAGGCGATACCAGCTGTCACATAACGGAGACGCTATATGATGAGGTTGTTTCCTTCGCCAAGGAAGTTTTGTTTTTGCCCGTGTCCATTTGTTGTCTCTTTGGACCAGACCCAGATGAGGGGACGGATCCAGGAGGTTTTTCAGTTTGATGTAGATAAAGGGGACTGTTGGGCCTTGATGGATATGATCTACTGAGTGCTGTTCTAGTGTTCATTGTTTTTATTTTCTCCATGTTCTTCCAAAGTCCTCATTCTGATTTCATCTGCCTTGTTATGCCACGTGATGTCAGAAAACGCTGCCCAGCGCATGTGTAAAACATTACACTAGACGCAGATGCTGGTGTGTCATGAGTCACACACTGAGGCGGCATTATGCTGCTATTGTTTGGTTCGGTGTAAATTAACGAAGGGGGCTTAAAGAAGGCTCTCCGTGGCAGCAGTACTGTGCGATCTTGGTGTCAAAGGGGCTCAAGTTAATCAAGACAGAATTGTCCAGATGCACTCGGAACCAGATTGCACTCGTGTGAAACAACTCCATTTTTAATCAGCTGCATGTGGTAAGCAGATCGGATCTTTGGAGAATCTAGGTCTAAGTTTACATGTGTGAGGTCACAATGTTACGCTGTTTTAAAGGTGAGCTATGTAAGAAATCTTAATCAGAAGAGAAAGATCTTCATTGACTGATTTTTCTTTCTGCCAAACTAAATAAACAAACTTTCCTCGTTTTCATGAATGAATGAACTGAATTAATAAACGGACCTTAAAGGACGACACAATTTCTGTCTATTTCTGTAATACTGTTTTATGCTGTTTATATGTGGCGGACCCTGCCACCTTTCCAGCTTCACAAACAGTGTTCTGGGGACCTTATTTTCATTAATATTGTAAATACTAAAATTCAGAGTTTGAGTCTCTTCTCCAAAACACCATATTGCCCCTTTAATACCTGTGTAAAGGTACTCTGCAGTCATGATAAGTGGCGGCCGTAGGTACATTACAGAGTTGCGTAATACTTCAAACAATCCTGTCTCTCTCAACAGAACGAGGATTTCTGCCAAAAGAAAACCCCTTCTTATTAAAACCCAAGCGTGTGGCCTATTATATAATCATAGATATCTCCATTATATGATTCTAAACACACCTTTAGGTGTAAATTGAATTATAGCCCTCTACATGATGTCAAGACATAGAGATGTTTTCCGTATTAACAGTAACCTCTGGAGGCGGTCAGGCTGAAGCAGGTAGTAATCTGAGGCCTGAGCAGGCACCTCTCTCTGACCCCGCGGCCTCTCTCTTCGAGCCGCTCTGTAATTACTCTGACCTGCAAAGACTAACTGGCTGTGCCATTCACACTTCAAAAGAGAGCAACCCTCACACATTCACTCTGAAGATGAGTACAGCTGTTACTATATCATCTGCGGTGAACACCTCCGAGAGGTCAAATTCCTACTTCTCACTGGAGTCTTCGTGCGTTCTCTGGCTCTCCAGTCAACACAACATGTTTGTCATCTTTCATCTTCTTTAGAGGTTAAAGAGAAGGTGTGCAGAGGAGGTCAGCCAGAACAGGTAATGAACACATTACTGTGAGCTGGAGATGAACAGAACACACAAACCGTCTGGAGATCTGGACACTCGATTCAACCAGCACAAAATTTAACACGGAAATGAAAATATTAAAATCGTTAAAGTCTTAATAAGCTACAGCCCATTCACAGGAGCTTTTAAATGATAAACCACAGTTGCTACTGTACTGTGCATGCCAGACTAAAATTATAACTCATCTACTACAGCAGTCACAGAAGCAGCATGACAATCATTAACAGAGCGCTATATTAAAGTGAAGGCCTCTATTATCTATTAAAGGGAGCACGCTGTCAGCAGTGTGTAGCAGCAGGCACTTGATTGGTCTGCCTCCTGCGATTTCCAATGTTATTCTCTGAAGGCACCGCTGCATGACTCTGTGACAAAGCAACGATGGTTAAAGCTCTCTGACAACACACTTCTTTAAATGTGTTGTACATGTATTAACTCACTGGCAATTCAAGTTAGCATATAATGCTCATTTGCCCTCATTGCATAGCAGAACCGAGCAAGGCTATTACATCTGTGTCCAAACTTTGAAAGTTATACATAGTTTCCATACAATCTGAATATAATTTATCACTAAAAACTTCCCCTGCAGCTCCATAACAAACTCTCTTAAAGTAAGTAAAGATAAAAATAAAAGTGGAAAGATTATTCATCTAAATGAAGATGAGTGTCACCATCTGGATTTGGTTCAACTGTCAACAAAATATATCTGGGTCAATGACTCCCAATCAATTCTATTCATGTTATCTTCTAAATGTATTTTAAGTCAACAAGTTGACATTAAAGCAACAATATGTAACTGTCTGGAGAAAGATATTAGTGTCGCTGATGCTTTGGGTTGGTGGCTCAGGTCCATCGCCGACCAAAAGTGTCAGTATATGACGAGATGGGGATCAGACTTATCGAATAGCTTTCTCCAGATAGTTACATATTGTTGCTTTAAGGCCTTGAAAAGATCTAAAGTCTGTGAAATTAAACAACCAGCGTTCTCTTTGCAGAGGTCACCTTTAAAAGCTATAATCCCTGAGATTTAATCCTATCAAACCCAATTTTTCATACTAGTTATGCCAGTTATAACAATATAATAAAATAATAACTTGTTGTTATCAACAGTCATTAGTAACCACTCTATATATGTAGGTTGCATCATCAATGGAGGAGTCCGCCATTCCCCCACTGAACCCCAGTGCAACTTAAAAGAGAGAACTAGCACATTGCTTGTGCCCTAAATGGCTAAATACCCTTAATGTAAATGCTTGTATTTGACGTGCTTATTCTTTAGTTTTGTTGATCTTAATTAAAGGTGTTATTGATAACATTCAGCCGCTAAGTGATGCGTTTTATCTCCTCCCTTCCATCACATTCACGTCACAACACTGCTGTTGTTCGAATCATCTGCCCCCCCAAGTGGTTGCCAGTTAGTCGTGCCACCTAACGTTGCTAACAGTGGCTAATGTTAACATTGCTTACACTTGCTCACATTAACACTGCTAACGCTAGCTAGCTAACATGAGGGTAGTACAGTATGCTGGTCATATACTGTGGAACTCAGAAACCACGTGATACCAACGTTGTTATACTGTTAGCTCAGAAACCTTGTTCAGAGCTGGAACTAGATTTCTTACACCAAGATAAAACAATCCTTTTGGGCCCAACAGATTTTAAATATTTTTCTTCACAATCATAATAATGTTTTTCGGGAAAGAGACACTTTTATTCTGAACCTTTCTACAATCTCTGTAGATGCATTTTTTAAATGATTTTCCAAGGCCTACATAAAATTATTATCAATATGACCTTACTGTAACATAAAGTGATGAATCCTCTCATCCCATGGTTTTATTGAGTGCAATGTAAACAGAGTTGAGCTTCTATTGTATTTTTGATGAGGTAGCTTTGAGCAGTGGCTGCTAGAGCACCCGCCCTGTAACCGGTGATCAATAAATGTGTTGTGTCAATGGAGCTCAAGCGCTTACATTAGTAAGACTTACAACCCCAGGTGTCACCGATTCAAATTCAGAATTGATCGAAATCTGCAGGATCTCACTTGCTCTGCACTGTTGTGTATACTGACATTGTTCAAACTCTTGAACAGACAGATTTTCTCTGACATCCGATGCCTGTGTCGGCCTCACTCATTGAGAAAACAAGTTCAGAATTACTGAATCAGCAGGCCTCGTTGGGAGCTGAAAGGAGAAGAAAAAGGAACTGCCCTCTTCCTCCTCCCTGATTTTCCATTCTTCATCAGCTGGTTGATTATCCGAACAAGCCCAAACCGTGTCTACTCTCGCTTATGACAGCCCATTACTGCCAGGCTTAGCATGAGCCTTGTTCAAAGCAGAGGGGATTAGAGGATAATTAAAATGAACAAGCTGATGTCATCTAAACGTACTTGTTTGGCAGAGGGCACCAACTAACACTGTACCACCCTCATCCACCCATATTCCTGGGTGCAATTAGAAGCCACACTTGTTCCACAAGGGAAGTTGCGCAGGATACTGTGGTGACTGGCTGGAGTCCCTGTGGACGGCACGTCTTCTGCTGAAATAATGTGGGCAGAGCTGTGGTTGGTTGAAATCAGTGTTCGGTCTCGGTGTAAAATATCTAATGGCCAGGAGAAGATAATATCTCAGTGCAGGAATGCCCCTCTCCTCTCTGGGAGGCATGGCTGTAATTCACTGTCTTCAGTTAAAATACCAGTTGTCATTGTGTAATAAAATGCAGTGACCTTTCTTGTAATTTGTAGTGACCCTACCTTGAACTCAGCTTGAAAGCATCATCAAATACAGATGTGCATGTGGCGGTGGGGCAACAACTGTGGAGTAAAATTATGAGCAACAATGTAAGCAGTGTAGCAGGGCCTGGTGTTGTGTTGCAGAGAATTCGCACAGTGGAACATGTGAAGGTTAAAGGGTTGTTTGGTTGATACAGTACAGTATAACCAAAGAATTCAATCGCCAGGACCAAAAACTAAATATATAAATAGAAATAGGGTCATGGTTGTTCACGGCGAAGTGTCAAGTTAAAGGTCAGTGACCGAGGAGGAGCTGAGTCAGATCAAACATCAGTGGTGAAGGGAGTGCCTTGTTTTCAGCATGTGACAACATTTCACCATCACTTTTGCTGATGCACAACAGGGTCCGCAACAGAAAGACCTAATTTTCCTCCAGGTTTACCTCATGCTGATTGTCGCAAAAAAAAAAAAAAACCCATCAATGAACTCCATCAATGACTGGAAACATCACAAACTGGAAAGGCTCAACATTAAAACTGCCTGGAACATCATTGGTACCCATCTACAGGGCATGACTGGTGTTGGGTAGGTGTCTGCACAGAGCCTGAAGGACTAAAGTACTAAAAGACAACACCCAACCCAGGCACAGTCTGTTCACGCTGCTGCTGTCTGGCCAAAGATACAGAAGTATCTGTCGCCATACCACCAGACAACAGAGCAGCTTCTTTCCACAGGCTGTGAGACTCCTGAACCCATCTTCGACAAGTATTTTATGCAGAGTGTAAAGGGAGAACCATTTGAACTTTGTTGTAGAATGACAAATAAATGAACTCTGAACCTTGAATCATCTGCCCACTCAAGGGAGAGGGTCCAAAAGCAATGAGTTCAGTGACAGAATAACAGCCAACAGGACTTATCTGTCTGCTTACTTACTGACTTATCCGGGAGTGGCACTATTCATAACTGACGGAGCAGAAATTACACCAACATATCCCACAAAATGAGTTAATCACCCCTGAGCTTGACTCTTTTACTTCTGCCAAATCCCATGAAAAGACCAAAAACCACAATAAACTGATTCCACCAACAACAGTTTTTCTATTTATCCAAAGCCGAATATGTCTCATTCCTCTGTGCCATAGAGCTCAATTAAGCTTTTAAAAACACATTAATCAATGAGTCACAGGTTTACACTGGATGACATGTTCCTTCATTACAATGTGCACTAGCACTTTAGTTTATTTAGTCTTGACTCATCAGTCACACACACATTGTTTTGCATCTGTAGCTCAACAAAAGTGATAATATGACTGTGATGATAGCGCTATTAACTTCTGTATGAATAGCATTAGCCCCAAACAAAAATGTGCTGCTGATTTCGGAAGTTATTATGTTATTGTGACACATTTGTATGTCTTCAGCAGCTTCAGTGACTTTGGGGCTGAGAGCCACAGTCATTATAGGGATAGTATTGACAAGCTGACTGATCGTTGGTTTTAGTATTTTCATGGGATGATATGGATGAAGTTTGAATTTTATTGTGCGATATGTAAGAATTTTAGTTGAATACATTCAAAAAATGAATACATTTTCAATAGAATGAGAAAAAACAATCACAGTTTTGACTTCATGATGTCTACGTATTGTGCTGCAGAGATATCTCCTGAAGTCAGCATGCTAATCAGCTTGCCCTGCCCAATCCCGGTACAAAGCTCCCATGCTAGCAAGGTAAGCACCAACACTCCCCTGATGCTCCCAGCTCACTGTCTGGATGGCTAGTTGCACAGCTAACTGTGCTAACTAGCTAACCACAGAATGTGACTGTTAGCGGTTACTCTGGTGATATGATTCCCCCTATTTGTTTTGCGAATTGAATTCAATAAGTGGCAAATTCTTATATGTTACCTTAAAAAGTTTTAAGCTTAAGTTTTAAATTGGAAAGTGCAAGTGTCAAAAGTGCTGCTCATAGTTGACAAATCCACAAAGAAATGAGCCAAACTCTGCAGTTAAAGAGCATTTTAGGATCCTTCAGCTCATTGTTTTGGTTCACTCTCACAGCTCCCACCAAACTTGCTTCCAGCAGCAAGAGGCAAAAAAACCTTCCCTTTGTATGCTAGCAAGTGAACGTAGTGGAGCATTTAGCAGCTGAAGAGGCAGATATTTCCCTCTGGAGACCAAAACAAAGCTAAAATAAAGTGCTAATGTTGCTCTGCAATTGTTTGCTGTTTGCTAAATCATCTTGTAAATTGAGGGGATACAATGTTGTGTTACCAGCTTGATCTGCTGGCCCCAAGTGACTAATAATCCATGATGTTCTATTATGTTTGTTACGATGTCCAGTATGCCAAAATTCCTTTAAAGCCCAAGAGAAGAATTAAAGGTAGAACCGTGATTCAAACACCACATATAGATCAACATTAAGAGTAAATGATTTGAGGTGTTCCATCAGTTTCAGATTAACATGAGTAATCTGAAACCTAAATCCTCATATCTCAATTACCCTCTCCCTCTAAATCTTTACTGATAGATACGCATTTATTTTCCCGCTTCCCACTAAGGAATTAGAAACAGATGTAGGGAAACACTACCGCTGGCAAAACAACACAGCATGATTAGGAAAAGAGGTTGAATGACAACATAAGGGGCCCCCAAACCCATAAATGGACACTTTGCAGGACAGGCAACACTGTGTGATCTGGAGCAGAGGTCCAATCGCTTTGCGCCAGCAGAGACTCAATAGAGCTTCTTTTTTTTTTTTTTTAAAGAAAGTGAACTCTGAGAAAGTGCCAAGCAGAGGCCTGATGGTGAAAGCCTGACCGAGCATGTAGATGAGTTAGCCTCCGCATCCCACTTTCATCAGGGAATAAGCATGAACTCCAAACCGTGTGACTGGTAAGATGAGCCAGAGCTGCTCTCTGTGCTCTACATTTACAGAAGAGGTGACCACATTCTTCTTGGTTCATCATGTTACAGTGAAGCAGATATCTGCCTTTTGGACATTGACCTTTGGCTGCAGTCTGTAGTGTTAAACTCTGGATGTGGAGCAGAGCCTGGCTGATTTTAGTGTAAACCGGTGGCAGTTGAATGCGCTGTGACAGTTCTCCCGCCCCTCTGCTTCTGCAGACAGCCTCTAAAGGAGACCTGTCAAGCCCAACGGTCTGGTTAATGCACTCTCATCACACACACACACACACACACAGAAAACACACACACAAAGCCCTTTTCACTTTCCCTCTGAGGAAGCTAACACCACCCTGGTAAAGCTAAACAAATCACCAAGCCTCCTATTCTAAATATTTGCAGAGGCTTACACATAAGGTGTTCTGCTAAATAATGCATATTTCAATCATGGATAAAGTAATGACATTCCCTGAACAAACTGAAGAGAAGTTGTTTGAGTTTGCCAAAGTTTTTCTAGAATACCTGATGCTCCCTGGGCTCCAGTCCATTCTCAAACTCCACCAACACTTTAAAAGGAAATGCTTTTTTTTATATTTGGATGGGTTTGACCATCACTTCTATCTGTTACGGTCACGTTATTCTCATCAAAGTAGTTGCTCAAACGAGTTTTACATAAAAGACAGTTATTGCCTAGAATGTCTGGTGTTAACACACATTCATTGAGTCCACAGGTACTCTGGAGTTTGGGCACCCGCGGGCAATCAGGACTTTGTCTTGACTGTCGTCTAATGAAGATAAATAGAGGCATGGACACAATGTCAGAGCAGAGTTTTAACTTTGAGATAAACCTTCCTTTATTTAACAACATGGTTTCCTAAAGCCTGTCATTTTGCATCAGCCAGTAACTTTCAAACTGAAGTCATTGCAAAGTCCACCCATCCGTTATCTGTAACCACTTATGCTTTGCAGCGTTGCAGGGGGCTGAAGCCGATCCCAGCTGACATTGGGTGAGCGGTGGGGTAAACCCTGCGCAGGGGTCCAGTTCATCACGGGGCTGACATGTAGAGACAAACAAGCATCACATTCACATTCATGGGCAATTTAGAGCTGTCAGTTAACCTAACCTGCATGTCTTTGGACCGGTGGAGGAAGCCAGATTACCCGGTTCTTGCTGTGGAGCGACTAATCACTGCGCCACCATGCCGCCCACTTAGCCACTTCAAAAATAAAACATTTTGCCCGTTATTTATCATAAATAGTCATTTTGAACTCTCACAGGTACAGTAGGGGCTGATTGTGATCTGTCACCAACATCTCCAGCCAGTCACCACCTGTAGTGAATGAGCCTATCACGCTCTCTGTGTTCGACGGGCTGGATCAGCTGTGTTTCATGGTCCACTGCATTGTTTTGTCACTTAAAATACATTTAGGTGTACTGATTGACGTATGTGTGTATGAGGTGAGTGTGTGTGGGCCTGGCTCAAATGTATGTTTGGTGAAATCCACTCAATCTGGATTTTTTTACACCAAATGTTTTTGTTGTTTTACTTTCACTTGGCTGGTAGCAGTTACATCTGCTTTTAGGGTTATGAGCTGGTTGTGTTGACGTTTAAACTAATATTTTATGGTAATGTAATGTCTCTGTGCAGTTTGTAGCCTTAATATATAGATATCTATATCTTGTGGGGACACCATGGTGCCTAAAGTTGTAAACAACCATCATAGTTAAACAGTTGACGGGCCAACTGGTTCAACTTACAGTATAGCTACTGCGCTTGCTTAATTGTGCAAGCAGACAGCCTCCCTGAACAATGAGAGATTATTACCCGTATTTCTGTGTGCGTCTTTGGATTTTATCTCCAAATACATCAGCTATGATGCTCTTGTGAAACTATTGGCTTGTTTACAACCTGTATGATTGTCAGACCGCTCATTTCTGCCCCAACGGACTTTGTTGTAATGATCTCAAATCTCAGCAATCAGACTCCAATGTGATCATAACTGATGGCTGACAGGGATGATTCAATAACAGCTCCCAGTCTGCCCAGATCAGTCTCCAGCTCACTTGTTGAACTCTAAATTGGGAGTACAGGACCTGCTGTGCTATCACAGCTATCATCTCTCCACTCTTATCACTCAGGCGTGCTCTGAAGGCAAAACAACTCAAGACTGAATCCATGGCACGATAGTGTGCTCTGCATGCAAAGCTCAGTCATTTCCCAACTGGTTCATATTCATACTGTATATGGTAGTTCGGGCTGCCAGCACTTCTGGTTTGGATGGTTTTCAACAATGTAGCATGTTTTAGCACACAAATATCAGCTTCCTCCAGTGAATAAGATAAAGCTGTTGGACAGTGGAAACAAAGATTACCGGAGGAGACGGTTGTTCAAGGCTGAACCAGAGTTTGGCGTGCAGGGTGTGTTGACTCATTCCATCATGTGTTCAAGGCACAAGACTAACACTGGCAGTGTTTAATGTAGATCTTTATTGCTTGTGATTTCTTTATGATTGACTGAATGATGTCAGTGTGTGGCCACTAACACAAAGTCCTCTTGCTCTCTCTCTTCAGTGAAACAGTGAGGAGTGGAAGGTTGGACGGTCAGTGTTTCAGCCACTCTAATATCAAATACGTACAACTTCTGATTAGCAGCACAATGTATCTGTCATGCAAAGCGCTGCACAGATCCAGCTGTGTTCTGTTGTCTCCTCTGGAATCAGCATGTTTCCATCAGATCCTATACAACACATAAATTCATTTGGATTGTTTCCCGAGCTTCATGTTAGAAATGTTAATCATTAGCAGTGAGGGAATCCAATCTCCATATTATGAGCTCTTGAACTTTTTCGGCCCACACTGAATGAATTTGGCCTCATCCTGAACTTTATTAAAACCAGTTGGTGCTCTTGTGATACAGGGATTCCTAATAAGCCAGTGACCTAGATTATTGATTTCTGCTCTCAGTACAGTTTTTAAACAAGCCAGTAGACCCTATGGGTTTCATTACTGGGGGTACTGGGAGCACAGCAGAATGAGGGTTGAAAGTTTACTTTAAATTTAGATTATCTGAACCCTGACTATATTTATTTCTCTCTATGACTGATGTTGGACAGTTCACATGAGAGGCCCACTGTGAGGGAGGATCATCTCTGTGTATGTATGGCCCTATTGCCAGACAAGAACTGTTGAGAAAACCCCAAGATTTAAATTTTAAATTCTTACATCTGCAGATTTCAACAGAGGATGTTGCTCAATTGCCAGTCATTCAAAAAACGACATATATTACTGCTCCCAAAAACAACATGACCGCGTTCTGGACCTTTGTTGTAATATCAAAGTTTGGTTAGGTTTAAGTAAGGAAACTACTTGGTTAGGCTCAGGAAAACATTGTGGTTTGGGTTACAATACAAACCCTGCTTATGTATCTTCAGTTACAAATGTACCTTACATGACGTAACTTAAATCTACTGTTTGTATGTCAGTAAAACTGATATTTTAGGTTTCCCAAGTCAAGTACAGGGTTAGGGTTAGGGTTGTCAAGTACAATCCCAAAGCAAGCTGGAAATGAGTCTCAAAAATCACCTATCTTACTCACAGGAGCTTTGGCTACATTAGTAAGTTAAAATTACTCACCGCTGACTTTTGATTTCACACTGGACACGAACAGCGATGACCTGGGCTAAAGTTCTGAGCTCATTTAACCCAAAAACATCCATACCCAAACTCCACCGTATGTCGACTTACTATCTCACCAGACTTCCTCCTATGTTGGCATAATAACTGCTGCGGCCACAAGACACTCCCGCCTCACAAGAAAAGTAAATATGGGTCATTAATAAGCTACATGGTCAGGATGGGCTGGTAGATTAGCAGCTGCAGTGTGGTTAAGGTTAGGCAACTAATACAACAGATTAAGGTTTATGATCAGGTTTAAAAAAAAAAACATTAAATACTGCTGTACATATGTTAACCTTTCTATTCTTCCATGGAACATAGCTACCTTAAAATTATAGCTGCTGTTTTACCAGAAGATTACATTTTTAAAGCCTTTTGTCCTTGATTTTAGACTGAGATAGACAAAGGCAGCCATTCCATCTGTATTTCAGAATCATTGATTTTTTGGCTGTAATGACACCTGTCACCAGCAGTTTCATCAGCTACAAGATGGGTCTGAAATTGTTAATCAAAAAAGTGTCTTGAATACACACGCCCTGCCTACGTACATAGCAAAAAGTCAGTATCTTAAGTCAGTGATCCAGGTAGATCACATGAAAATAAAGAAGCAATGCGCCGTGTACGTAGAGCTAGTTGGTGCTAGTATTTGGTAAGGTTGAGATATGTAAGAGACTTACAGGATGAGGAATAACTGATGTGTCTGACAAAACGTAACACCAGGGTAACGTTGGCGGGGCGTCACCTGTCCGAACTTTGTCAAATCCTACAAAGAGCAGGAAAAAGCTGCTTTTACCCCGATAACAGTCGTAGCATCTGGGATGACATCCAGGACTAATCATGAACAGGCCTTTTTAGAAAAGAAAAAGAAATAAAGAATAAATATACTGTAGTTATCTGCTCCTTGACTTACTCTAGTAATTAGTCCACTGAACCAACCTTTACACACAGTCCCCACCATCCAAGGTGCACTACTCCCTGCATTAGCTGTAAATGAATCACGAGGTGTGAATTTGTCCGATACGGAGGTAATTAATAGGAATGCCTGGTTGTGTGTGACCACCGGACAAAGCATGCCAGGCTTTCTTGGCCACACCAGCAGAGAATTTACCTCCTGGCACCTTCGCTGCTGCTACTTCGTCACACCGTCTCCGGGAGACTGAAAACAGGCTTTACCAAGAACAGTCTCTCCTGGCAGTTGAGCATGCCTACTGTCACCAAATGCTAACATTTGTACAACGCCCGGTTAAAGCAAATAAGCAATCTACTGCACGCCTTGGGTCTGCGGCATGTCAAAACGCTGCGATTTCAACTCGTATGAATAAATGAGCAAAACACGTCTCCGTCAGAGCGTGACTCCCTCGTGAGCGCGCCGTGTTTACACCCATCATGCCCTGTTAATTACCTGCATGTCTCCGGAGCCCCCACTTATATCCCCAGCGATAACTGGCATTAAACAACCGTATTTCATAAATTGATCTTATCTTTTAATCGCCTTAATTGCCTGTATTGCTTTGAGGATTACCTGCCTTGTTCCTGGCGAGGCTTAATCTCCGGACTTCAAAAACAAAAGACAGACAGTATGTAAAACAATGCCTGATATAAAAGAGGGGAGGCTTCACCCCGCTGTGGGTCGAGGCATCTTCACGCAAGTTCTCCGCACGGAATACCAAGTGGCTGCTGGGAAAACCTTTGTTGTTCCATGATGGGGAATAGGGGTATTTGACTTAGATCTCCATGATTGCTTGTGGGCTGCGGCTACACACCATTTGCTGCAGCCCTCAATAGCTTTCTGCGAGGGGAGTGAACGGGCTAACATTGCTCTCGGCACAGGCATCAATAATGCATCTTCAACATAACCCCAAAATCACACAGTATAACATGAGAAGATTAGAAAAATGACATTCCAGAAAGGTGATGTTTATTCTCCAGATTAATCTGTATTTGGCAGAAAGTCAAAAACAATTTGAACTTTTTCATTATGTTTATTATTTTCAGTATTATTAACTACTTGTCTTTCACTTGTGTGCTCTCCTCTGGCTGACTTAGGCTCGTGTTGCGGAGTTGACCCCAGGCTGTCAGACACAGATGCAGGCACCCATGGGACCCGGCCTTATCATTACTGAGAGAATGCTGAGGTCCTCACAGATAGAGATGTCATCTCGTGTGCCTTTTGTTTGGATGGTTTTACACTTTTATCACTCGCACATGGAGCCTGTCTGACCAAGCCGCTCACGCACAGGCTGCACGCCTCCCGTAAACTCGCAGCCTCCCGCTTATCTGCCTCAGAAGCCATGACTGTACGTCAGTCACGCGGGCCGTCCGACCACAAGGGTTTTTGCCACATAGTACATCATCTTTACAGCTTACTTTTTGTTATGTTTCTGCACATCTGCTTTTCATCAGGCGACCGCCTGCGTTTTATTTTTCGCAGGCCCTCGCAGTATCGTGTCTCCGTTCAGAATTCCGCAAATGGCTTGTCGCTTAACAGATTATCAGGTGAAAATAGAATTCAGATGGGGGTAGTGATTGAAAATGTGTGTTTCATAACAAACTGCTGATCATGTGTCTCTAAGCAAGAAAAAAAACGCCAACGAAACGTTGTTCTGGAAGTCGGGAGGATGTTAGATGTCTGTCTTTTATTAACTGTTAACACATACACATATTTGTGCACATGCTTATTGCCATGCAACCTTCACTGGAGGCTTGGGACATTTTGATGGAAGAGAAACATGACCTATATATATGTCATGTAGGTCATGTTATATATATACATTAGAGCTTGAGTATTGATCACGCTTTGGGCATGGTGTGATGTTATGAAAATGGTTAAAAGCTTTTTGAAAATAATGACTGATACCAGACTGACAACAAAATCTAAATGTATTGCACATTGTGCCAGATGGGTCTAATGAAATCTTGCTCACAATCAGCATCAGATTGTATGATATCCATTTGAGGTGTGTCAGATTGTACAGTGAATGCGTTGTGAATAGTAGTGTCATGAAAATGCAACAAAACAGTCGAGGTTTTCTTTTTCATTCTGCTGTCATTGTTTTGGTTTGTGTGCATGCAAGTTATTTTTTTGCAAGTGCCATTACAAAGTGTTATGCTGGCCAATGCATTCTGTTCAATTTCACGTCGCACTCTGATTGGTTGCATTTTGTCCGTTAAGGGTTTGAATTGTCGGCATATGTGATCCAGGATCAAATCTAGGATTTTGGATTGACAGCTAAACATTTTACCACGTTTTTCCCACAACTTTTGACGCAAACAGCCTAAAATTGCAGTGTAAAGTGACCTTAAGAGTTGGGCAGGGCTTGACGGAAGTCCGTTTGACACGTTGTCAGAAATAATCAGAAATCAAATAAAAAAACAGCTTCACTTGAAGACAGAGTGAAAAGCTGGCCATCACAGAGAGCAGGGAAATGCAACATCCTTTAGATATGAGGATAATAGTGCACAACTTCTGACCTTCTCTCTTGGAAGACATTCACAGTGTTACATTCAAAGTGACAGAGATAGTTGTATCTAGAGAGGGAGAGCGCTAAAGAGATTCTCATAGATGCCCGATCATGAGTGAAGAGGGGAATGGATGTTGGATTGTCGGTTGTGGAAAGTTACAGAAACTGTCGGATGCAACTCTCGCCCCAATCTGACCACAGAAATGTGTGCAGCGAGGGGCTTTCTGAAGCTATTGAACTTTCTGAAAAGAAACTCTGATGGAGTATAGTGGCACCCTAAGAGTCTACATCTACATCACCTGGTAGGGTGTGCGCACCGTGTACTAAGGCTGAGTCCTTATGACAGTGGCCCAGGTTCAGTTCTAACCGAGGCTCTTTGCTGCATGTCATCCAGTCCTCTCTCTCCCCTCTTTTTCAGTCCGTCTCTGGCTGTAATAATCAATAAAGGCAAAAAAGCTCTAAAATTAAATAAAATATTTAGATTTTACGTCCATGCTTTGTCAGCATGTATTTAGGCCCCGTGGTGCTTTGAGTTGAGTGCTAAAACCGACATGCTAACTTGCTCACGATGATAATGTGAACATGATTATGTTTAGCAAAAGTAATGTTTACCATTGCCGTAATCTTGAGATACTGGCATGCTAACAAGAGCACTTCACATTTTTGAATTTGTTGATTGGTATATGTAGCAATTTTGATGGCAATCCATCCAACAGTCATTATGATTCATCTTCTGGAGACCATGAATGTCTGTAAATATATCCATATATCTAAATATATATGTATGTGACAGTTGCTGATGTATAATGACAATAACTAAAAATATCAATATCATCTATTTTGCCGTCATTAGAGCCATTTCCCTAACGAGGCTAACAAAGCAAACATTTTACTACATCTTAATGTTCTCGTCTGACTTTAATGGTTTCGCCTCTCACTGTCACTACCGTGCCTGACGTAGGTTGTTGTTTAATTTCAAAGGCAGATAAGAGCTTACGCAGACATAGTATGTGTTACGTGTGTGTGTGTTTTTCACTGTGTAATACATCAAAAATTTTCTCCACTTGATAGTCTAAATATAATACATCAGGTCACCCAAGTTCCATTCTAGTCATCAGATTTCATTGAAAAGACTATTTAGGGGTACCGTGTACAGCTACGTCATCGGTCCGCGGATTGCAACATGCCGCGCCGATAACACAGTCCTGATAAATCCGGCGCTGATTGAAAACAGTGAACCCTACACCTCTGGTTGTTGTCTGGAAATGGAGAGCCAGAGAGCTCGCCTGGCTGACCTTTCCCATCATTAATCAACCTGGGCCAGGCGCGACTCTGCGTGCGCCTGACATGCCGCCCCAAACAACACCATGCCACAGTTAAACCCCCAAATACTACACAGATAATTCCTAATCAATGTTAGCATGCTAATGAGATATGAGTGAGGCAAAAGGTCAGTCCTGTCAGAGCTCTGGGTGACGACTGGCTCAAGATGGCCTCTGTTTCCACTTTATAATCCACGTTGTGCGATGGGAAACAGTATTTAGGAGGCACCACCTTCTCTCTTTAACAACTTGGGGTAACTTTTATTAATCAATTATGTCATCCTACATCAAAGTTGGCGACGTGAACAGTTAGGATATTGAATTAACAGTTGAGAGATCAACTGCCAGACTCTAAAATAGGACTCAGATCATTTGGAAACTATACCACATTTCAATGACCAGTGCGTTAGGTCGGGGCTCACGATCTGGTTGCAAATGCTGAAACAGGTCCAGGAGGCACATAGAACAGGAAGGTCCTTCGGAGGCTCCGCTTTCTTTGGAGTATTTTCAAACTGCCGTACTCGGAAAAGTAACCGATGACCCCCTCCCCTTACAACTTCTCGCACGGCTTTGCATCTGCCCTTGGGCCATCATTGACAGAGTGCTCCCCATCCCCTGTAACACGAGCGGTGGCGACTGGACCACGGCAGAAACACCGGAGCGGTGGGCTATAAGAGGCCTCCCACGTCACCTAACGGGGGACTTCATGCAGGGAGAGACAGACGAGACGAGCGGGGAGACGCCACGAAGATCAGGGCGGCCCTTTCTGAAGGAGGAGAGGCCGGCTGCCTGCAAGGAGATTGGGTTTCCCTACAACTTGTTGCTTGGTGCTAAATAAACGCTGGCATGTTGTGTGGAGACACCCTACACCCTGGCTGAAAGGGTGGCTCACCCGGAGTTGTTCACAGCACCAGATTTCTGACCCTCTCTATGCCCTCTTAACCCATTCATTCCCTTTTCTCTCGGCGACCTATCATCCCTCTCTTGCCCACTGCTGCTCCTGTCATGTCTGACCTGCCAACAATGCTTCCTAACTTCCACACGTCACTAACGATAGGCTAAGGATGTGCCGTGTATGAGCGTCTCATTCTTTGTGATCAGGCATTAAAGTCCAACTCTTATTTTTTTTTTATTAACCGCATATTATTCGGCTGCTGTGCACAGGCAAACTATTGACCCTCCCCCTGATGGTGCTGCTTTGCTTCAAAACTCAAGGCCAATTCCAGACAACGCAGAGAGGCGCCTCTGATTCTCCTGATTCAGAACGCCAAGGATATGCCTCGATCTTTCTCCTTTGCCAAATCCATTTCACGGAGAAAAGGTCTGCCCGGTCCTTCAGCCCGCGCTAACTGGCTTCCGTAGCACAAAGGGAATTTATCATTAAAGAAGCACAATCAATATCTCTCGCCCCCTGCACGGCGAGGCAAAGCAAGGCCCCGATAGCGGAGCCCGGCGGCGAGCTCCGAGAGGGGAATGCGGGGTACCAGAGGAGCTAATTAGAGAGCGAATGTCGGCTATCTGGTTATCCCACATCCAGCTGTGGGAATGGTGCTAATGAGGCGTGCTGTACCAACATAGACAGGCTGTTATTGCAACACCGAAGATCACTGCTCTTCCTAATCTCATATGCTTGTATAATCATTCAAATAATGTATAATTAATGCTTTTATTCCCATCTGGAGCCTCACGTTGGAAAGCAAAGGAATTCTGCCGGATACATGGACACAACATGCAATATCATGTCTGACACCGTGTAGGCGCTTCCGAAATGCTCGGAAAACATTCCCGACAACATGCATGTTAGTCTTATGTGCTTACGAGACACAGTTTTCATGTGATGAAATAGCATGTATGGTTTGCTTTTGCATGATTTTTTTAAAGGTGCACTATGTAGTTTTGGGGAAGAAAACGTTCATCAGAAGGGAGACATCTTCAGTGAGTGATTTTTGTTACGCCATAACAAACTGAATAAACAAACTCTTTGGTTTCATGTCTGAATAAACTGATTAAACAAACTGACCTTAAAGGACAACACAATTTATACTGTTTTACTTTGTTTATATGTGGCGGACCCTGCCACCTACCTAGCTTCAAACAGTGTTCTGGGGAGCTCATTTCCCTCTGAGAACAGCTTGTTTATTCAGTTATGGAAAATATAAATATTTTTGATTTTACATTATGACCTCATTAAAATTGTACATATTAAAGAGTTTGAATTTCTTCTCCAAAACTACACACTGCCCCTTTAAGTGTATCTACCAAGAGCATCACTTTCCCCGTGTGTTTTCAAGAGTCCAGACGCAGCCAGCATTTAATACTTAACTTCAACAAATTAAATAAACCTGAGTGACTTCATGATAGGTACCTCTTTTGCTGATTAATCTGGTGATTACCAATTAGCTGTGGTAATGGCTCGCATCCAGCCGGACCGCGGTGCAGCGTGCCTGTTTTATCTTCATTAGAAAGAAGGGGCTGTGAGCGGCGAGGCACATTTTGACCCCTCTCTCCTGGGATATATCACTTGGCAGCGGGTCAGGCTTCATATCAGACTGAAAGTAATTCCTTTTTTTTCTCCTCCTTCCTTTCCTTGTTCTTTAAAGCCTGTGCTTCCTACACGCTCTCCTGGGAGAGGTTAAATAAAGGTTTTTACTCAGCTTCCCCAAGGTTTTCCTTCCATTCATTTAAAAGAAGAGTCATAAACCAACATCAGCCTAATCAGCTGTAAGCTAAATATGATTGTGTATCAGTAGATCTCAACCACTCAGTGCTCTACAGGAAACGGTGTAATGTGAAATCATTGCAGGGGGCACTATGAGAGCGCTTATCTGAAGCTTATTATTCCCTCCACTTAAGCCCCTCCAGCTATGGGCTTGAGTTCAGAGCATATTACTGCCAGCTCTACAACAAACCTAATGACCGCCTCCTATAGTTTGGGTTTAAACTTCCTCCAAGCCCTTTCTGTGAAATTGGAATGGGCTGCATTACCGCAGCGCCTTTTCAGCGCGACCTCCGAGATTGAAAACACAGGCCGACGCGGAGGCCGGTATCTGCCGCTCTGTCAGCGTCGCCGCGGACCGTGCACCTCCCTCGGTTTCGTACGGGCTTCCTACCAGGGTAAATATTTACAAATGTGCACTCAATAACATCTGCTGTGGTTTGGGCTCGGCAGCGCGCTGGAGCAGGGGGACACGGAGCGCACCGTGAACTCATGGGAACGCACAGGGTCTCGGGTTCCATCCGCTCATCGGGAGGCTTCAGATGCCACAAACAACTGGTCCCAGATGTATGGAGTGATGCAACGCAGATGAATTAAAAGCTCGGGGGATAACTCTGATTGTTTAGCGTATGGAACACATGAGAGGCAGTTGGCGGGATTATCATTGTGTGTTGGAGATCAGCAGACGGGACTCATGTGAAACATCTGTGGGAATAAAGGCGTTTTTATTATGCTCCAACAAATGAAGTGTGAGTGGCAATTTAATAAAAACAATTGAGTTAATAAAATAATACAGCGAGGAGGGAACCAACTTAACATTTTATTTTTACAAGACATGAAACTGTTTGGCGTGATAGAAATGAGGGAATATGACAGAAGATTTATATTATTGAATTGTCTTACAACCACCCTTATGTTTAGATATTTCAAAATAAAAGCTTTTGTAGGCAGGCGTGTAAAACCGATGACAAATATCTGCTGATTAGCTGTAAATTATTTTCCAAGGATGCTTAAACACTAATTAGAATTTAAAATGTGTGATTAAAGGGTTATTTTATTTATACAAAAATGTAATTCCAGTATATGTAAAAACAAATCTCCAAATCTATCTATTCATCTATTCATTTATATGTAAGTGAGCAATATGAATACAAAAGAATGCAGCGTGTCCTGTATTTTTACTTCAGGACAGTTGCAGTGCTTCGAGCAGGTGCAAAAACATCTAAATCCTTAAAACAAGTGTGTCCCAGCATCAGTCTGGAACCTGTCTGAAAACCTGTGCATTCAGCAGACTTTATCAATGAGCACATACACACACCGAGAGGACACACAAATACTCCAGTGTGGCCCCCGACAGGTGCACGAACACACCCTGCTAAAGGCTTTTTCATGCTCGACCCTGGGAACCCTCGCTGTATCCGAGCGCAGGGAAGTCCCGTCAAGTGCTCAGCTTTGATGGAGCGAACATATGGGACATCTGGGACTGTTGGAAGAAGAGACATCAGTTAGAAGACAAACTATCCGGATCCTCTGTACACATGCCAATACTACTTGTATCGTATAAATCACTCCTTAAAGAGGGTGACAAATCGCAAACACGTATTTTTTCCTAATTTGGTGTGAGTTGCAGAGTTTTGGAGATGTCAGCTGGCTAACGTTACAGCAGACTCCATCACTGTTTATATCCCAGGCTGTCACGAGTGAAAATCTCTTGTCCATGAGCAGATGCACGCTTCCTTCTGTGCCATGATACGGTTGGCGGGTGTAGTTCGGTTTGGTCGGAAGAAAGTAGTTCCCACATTAAACTGCTTACAACAAAGTCTTTGTATTACCTTGAGTAACTGGAGCAACGTTGAGGAACCCTTTTTCCAAATGTATTTTTTGGAGCTTTCAGCACCACAAGCCATTTAATTTCATTATACTCAAGAGAAGGCAGACATCAAAACATTGCAACTCCCACCAAAATGATCTACTGTAGATTGATAAACAGCACAAAAGGGAAGAGGAAAAGAATGTGTTTTTGATTTTGGGGTCTGTCCCTTTAAGTGGTATAGAAATTTCAGGGGGGTAAACATGAGGTTGTGCTTTTTGATTCAAGATCCAAGGATTTGTACTGATGGTTTGAATTATATTATACATCCCAGCAAAGCTTAAAGGTCCAGTATTTAAGATAGATGACTGTTGAGACTGCGTCTCACTCCCAACCCGTCAAACATGTCACTTTGGGTTGGGTATATACGGTATTTGACGCATTTGAGGACCTGGGAAACTTAAAGCGTTGGTATTTGTTGAGTTGGGATGAGACTCAACAGTCAGCTATCTTACAAATTGGACCTTTAAGGTTTCTGAATTGTTGGTTAATCATTTCTGCAAGAAATACCGTAACTGGTTGTCCATCAAATATTGGAATTGAACTGCCACTCAGTGCTGTAAAACAGTCGCAATAAAATTGGTTTTTTTCTGGTTATAGTTGTATTTTGCAGTGCTGATGAGTGTAACCTGGTTTACTGGCTAACTTAGCCCCAATGCAAAGCGTTTCCCTTTTAGCGGGGTGGATGTGGGAAGAACACAGCCGAAAAACATCCCTGATATCACCGATAAACAACTTACAGCTTATTCTGCGTGTCTGTGAGTTCCTGGTACCTCTTAGGGAAGTTTTCAGGAAAACACTTGTGTCATTTGCCAGTAATTGTGGGTAGAGGGCGAAGGCTTATGATTAAGAGGTTCAACAAGCACATTGCGATAATTGTTCTGCTTTATGTACTTTATCAGCAACTGCTTATAAACTAACTGAAGTGACTGTCTGAGAGCTTTTCCCTGTAATCTGTGTGGGAAAACAAGACCAAAACATGAAAACATAACCAGTAAATTTCACCGTTAGCACACATATTTACACCATCTTCCATTTTTTATAGTGACATTGTGGCAGCTGCTGAACACTGATTTGGAGATTTTTGGAGGCCAAATTAAACAAAAGGTCAAAAGGTGTCACAAGATCTTCCAAACAGTAAGATGAAGTCATTTAAATGCTGTTATAATACCAATGAAAGAGACAAGATATCCCTAACACCAGCGAGTCTTAGAGAGGGTGTGAGCTGGGTTAAAAAGACGGTTAAAAGGACCCAGGATGTCACATACTAGCTGCAAAACATTACACAACTCTGATAATGTAAGTCTCTTATCATGTTGTTTTCAGTGCCCTGCGGAGGGACGTCCCCAGACGTCGTGAGCAGATACCTCTGAGAGCAGAAGTGATGATTTTATTACATTTATAACTCACTCTGTGTGACTCCCGACAAAAAAAAACAAAAACAGACCAGAACCGGAATGTTTATGATGCTCGACGGCGCTTTGGTAGTCATAGCGAGAATGCGGATATGACATCGCCGTGCCTCGGTTTTGGTCGCTGCTGAATCATTCACAGAGAGAGGTTATGACTGGGCGGCGGACTGGAGCAAATCAACTGAGGCTCTAAGATGTGGATTAGTCAAGCCCGCTGACGCATCGTACCACAAACACACATACATCCTGGCTGAATGCATACGATACGGGAGAGAGATGAGCAACAAGAAGAGGTCCGCCAAGCACATAAATTACCGCCGTTGCTCATCTCACAATCAACAGAGGAGCTGGATGATTTGAGTTTGTGGTTGTGAGCAATTTGTGGATGCGGCCGTGTTTCATGCTTGTACACTGAGGTTACGGAGGTCGCGGTCTCTGGGCCTCCAACCTCCACTCTCGCTTTGGACAATGCACCATAAAAAAACCTCCACATAACCTGATGGCTAGCCTCCTTTCCCACGCCGGTGTGAGCCGGGGCCCCTGGCACCACAGGCTTATAAAACGGAGCCCAGGTTGGACCCCTCCAGCAGCGTGACAGACAGGGCACCAAACTGCCCTTACTACCCCCCGCACACCCCCAGCATAAATAATGCCTGTGTAAGTAAGCCGCGTCGCCCCCACAGCTGCTGTGACCATGTTTTTTATGAGTCGTGCTATGACACTGTGCCCCGTGTGAGCCGTAATGAGCCCTCCTACCACCACTGGCTTACTGAGTCAGGTTAGGGTTTGAATACTTTGTCTTTATTGGGTATGCTGTTTAGTGTTAAGTTACCCCGCCATTAAAGTGATAGATGGCAATTAAGGTGTGGACGGTGCAGGCTGTCTGACACCACGCTGGCCGGCTGCTGACATGAGATCAATTCAAATTAGGGGATGGAAATTATTTTGATGTACAAGGCAGGACGATAACAAGGTAAACTGTCTTTTCATCAGCTGTCTAAGCTTGCTTAATTAGGGGCACAGCAAGGCAGACGTATGCAGGATGAAACACATGACCTAAAGCAGTACATACAAAGCACATGTGGCACTATTCATTTTCTATCCTGATGTTGTCTGCGGTGTGAAATTCTGGTCATAACTTTAACATTTCCTTCAGCTCTGGAATGTGTTTGGAGACCCATCGTGGAGGTCAGAGTTCAACTTGGCTGAACTTTCCTGGCAGAAAATCAGGTCAGTGTGTGTCACTGTGGCTCGTGCAGCGGCCCCAGGCAAGAGTCACCAGTAATCGGAAGGTCGATCGTTCGGCTCCCCGGCTGCATGTCGAAGCATCCTTGGGCAATTAAATTCTAAACCCCAAATTGCTCCTGATGAGCAGGTTGGCACCTTGCATGGCAGCCTCTGCCATCAGTTTAGGAATGTGTGTGTGAATGGGTGAATGTGGCAAGTGTTGAAAAATGCTTTGAGCGACAGCAGACTGGAAAAGCACTATAGAAATGCAAGTCCACTTACCATCAGTGAAGAGGTAAAATTGAAAGTGCCAAACCTATCCAGTCATTGTCAAGTTCAGGGAAGCCCTAATGATATGTGAGTGAGAACCAGAACTGAAACAGGTTGTTTCTAGTTTAATAGCTCATTTACAACTCATTAAATGATGGGTTGGTTCCCAACTTGTCTTTGGGACGGTGGTCCTACCATCCCAAAGACAAAGAGTTGGGAATGAGACTCAAAAATAATTTTAAGCGATTTCAATATTTTTTTCCGATTTCCTGTCAACAAAAATCCTAAACAATTTTTTTTTTTTATCAATAAGGCTACTTTCACCTCATCTATTTAAACTTTTGTTGATATTGTAAGGTGTTCTGAAGATAATTTAGCCATTACCTTTAACTACTTGAACAAATTAGCTAGCTAGCTTATTCTTGAGATAACATTTCAACCACATCTCAATCAAGCATGTAAGCCCGAAAAAACCAAGTAAACAATTAAAGCTAACATAAAGTGAGTACTTTTTCCTAACTTTACAACCATTCCTGTTATTTATAGACTTATCTGCTTGCAAGAAATTAAGTGTTCCAGCATTTTAAACCAACCCATGGAGCTAATTTAGCTAGCAAGCTAAGATGATGAGATGATTCTACCTGCAGAAACTGCCATTTCAGTCGACAAAATTCAGATACGCTCGCTAGAAATGAAAAGTCTGCAACCTCCCATTGTCTCAGAGATAGCTGTGATTCTTTGAGTGGTTAATATGTGACGTGTGAGATTGACAGGCCTAGCAACAGTGAGGGGGTTTGTGCACAGCCATACAGCACTGTTTACCATCCATGCTTATATGGTATACAAGACAGCCCCCATACCACATGACAGGCTTTAAAGCTAGGGAACTGAGGCAACACTATATATAAATCAAGGGATGGCCTGACAAGCATAATCTATAAAAGTCATTGTTAGCAGACACTGAGGGAAAATGTGTGTCTTTTGTGAGAAAGGAAGGAAAATGTTTGAATAGACTTGTTAGCCAGCACACTGGAGAGCTGAGGGCTTGAACGTGGAGGCTCCGCTCTCCCTCGTTTCCATTAAAGTCACACAAGCAGAGTTAATGCCCTCCAACTTGTGGTGTAGCATTACGGTGAACCCCATCAAACTGCGCTGGCTGTGCATTAACCAATGTCATATGTTTACTGAGCGATGGGCCGCTGTGCCCTGAGACGTCTTAAAACCTCGTTCAGGACTATGAGACAGCAGGAGAGCTTTTAAATACTGATTCGAGGAGGCACTGAGAGACAGGTCATGTGAGTCTGAGAACTTATTGTATGTCTTTGTCAATCTGAGCTGAGCAGACAGTAAAAAGGTGCTCCATGAGGGGAAAGTCTAACCTCTCTAGGTTTTTTAGTGCTAACACAAGTAAGCATCTCAAGACACGCTGTTCATCACTTTTATGAGGGTCAAGTGGCCATGGCTGTGCGGAGGAGACACAGGAGGAAGTGGCTAATGACTCCATGTTTACTCAGGGACACACGCAGCAAGACCATTGGCTCGGTTCATACCCTTTCTGCACCACCCTAACCCTATGGCACCGAACAGGAACCATTTACAGTATATTTACTTAACCTGAGTCACTATGTTACTCATACAGAATGCTGAAAACTGCTACTTCATCACAGCCAAGACCCGTGACAACCATTTTTAAGGTTTTTGCCCGGCACTGTGCCTCTAGACGGTAACTGACCATTTACAACAAACACCTTAACCAGGTGGATTTCTCCACATGGGGTACAAGCGATTCTGGTACCTTAAAAAATGTGTTTGTCTGCTGAAGTGCAAGTTACAAACATTAGCAGGCCTAGCCAACTGCCTTGCAACCTACAGTAGGAAGCTAACCCAACATCATGTTGTGAAAATCTGATATGTTGTTAAAATTCCCCCCTTTTTCTGAGCCAGGATCAGATCTCCAGTCTCCACCGAACCTTTGCTCTTGTAAAAGTCAAACACACCATTTAAATATACAAACCAATAAGCTTTAAACCTCTGAGGGGTTTTATTTGTAGTAAGCATTGAAACAAGGTACTGTTTATTTTTGATTTTATTCACATTACTATACTCTAGGTTAACATTAGGGTTAGCTAGTTCCACCCTGTCATACAGTTAATGCAATTTAACCAGTATTTCTGTGTGTTCCCCATGGATCAACTGGTCTGAATACTGATGGATGACAAACGCACTAAACTGCTGTCAAAATTAAGGACCCATTGTTTCAAAAAATTATCCTAAATTCCAAGTAGCAGAGCTCCCACTTATTATCATGATAAACTGTCATGGTCCTGTCATTGTGCTCATTGCGTGTGCGTTTTGTGTGTATTCTAGGTTTTTGTGGTGTCTTTTGCCCTTTTCCAGTGTCCTGTTTTCTCCTCCTGTCTTCTCGTGCTCCTCACCAGCCTGAATTTTGCCTCCACACCTGTCTGGTATCTGTTTAATTAGCCCAGTCGTGTTACCTGAGATCTTCCCCAGTCTGCCCTCCCTCCACACCTGCACTACATCTCCTTCATTAGCTTTTCTTCTGACAGTAAACTGCATTATAAAGAAAAAAAGGAAAAAACTTGCAGGCATAGTGACAATAACTAAGGAGGGGGGCAGGGCTTAGCAAAGGGTCAATTTACATCATTTGGATGGGTGCACAACATGGATGCATAAGAGTGAACTGCATGCGGCATTCACAGATGGTGCCCCATTTTGGCTCCAAGCCTTTTGAAAGTTTCTTGCAATAACTTACCATAGTTAAGTAAATGCACAATGTAATAGATATAGAACACTGAAAAACATCTGTTTTGCATTGGTTCCCTATAAACCTTGATAACACAATACAGCCCCTGCTGGCTTCCCCATGCTTCCATGTTTTTGGGGCCCACAGAGCTTAGACACTAGAATCATTCTCCCGCTGAGCTGATTAAGAGCACGGGTGTGTGAGACTTCCGCTGGCCGAGCTGGCTGACTTTTGGTTCCTTGCACACATGAATGGAGTAGTGATAATAAAATCATACAACTTTCCAAATGTTTTCTGCTCAAAGGGAAGTTCATTCATAGTTTTACAACAGCCCTTTTCCAATAATCAAGTATGGGAAGCATATTTTTTGAGCCAGTGTGCGTCACGTGAGCGTGGAATTTGCAATACACCATGCGGCCACGACGCCAAAGTCGCCTCACATCCCAGCTCTGTTCATGTAGCTCGTTGCACATGTGCCACTGAAGGTGTGTTTGCACATGACTG
Source organism: Lagodon rhomboides (assembly GCA_039737535.1). Classification (NCBI taxonomy): domain Eukaryota; kingdom Metazoa; phylum Chordata; class Actinopteri; order Spariformes; family Sparidae; genus Lagodon; species Lagodon rhomboides. Next base: position 9,240,206 of record CM077785.1, on the reverse strand, counting down.
GTAAATCCAAACAGCCTCAATAGCTGATGGCTAGAAAAGGCTGTGGGGTCTGCTTTGGATCACGCAGGTGTTACTTTGTCATGTGTCAAACTGAGAGAGGAAATGTTCATTTTGACGGACAGCAGGCTCGTTCCTCCCATCCAGGTCATCTGAAAGCACCACACTGTGCTGTAAGCATTTTTAAACGAGCGACTGGTAAGTATTTAAAACATGCAGACGGGGCCTCTTTGACGGACATACAAGTTATAGGCAGGTTCTCTGAGGTCATTATGAGTGACAATGTAAAGGCCTCGAGGTCAGCGGGGACTTGATACCTTTGCTTTTTTCATTTCTTTGGGGTTGAAGCGCCCCTCATGCCTCCTCGTCTCAGGCCAAGAGACGCCTGATGAGACCCAAAACAGGACCAGTGCCCTCTGTTCCCTCTATTCTCAGGGGACACAACATTAACGAAGCAATAGGCTGTTCTAAGAAAGTGATACAGTAAGTAATCTGTGGTCAGGTCAGGTGATGTTTTTATTTCCATGCTTAATCTGCAAGGCAACAATGTGCGTACCGGAGCATAGAGATTCTGCCAGGAAGTGTTCTGAAGCAGGAAGACTTAAGGATTTCTTCCAACTTAAATCTGACACAAGACGTCTTCACGCTGCTCTCCCTCACTTTGTTCCCGTGAGGCTCGAGGATTTCCTTCCGTGCCGTCCCCCCTGAGCGGCATCAGTTCCAGGTCAACCAACCAGAATGTCCCAAACCATTCCACTGGACTGTTGCTTCCTGTAATGAGAGATTTGTTGTGATTTTCCATCATTGTCGGCAAAGGCTCATTTAGCTCGCCACCAGGTGACCGTCGTCTGCTGTCTGCCTCTTGCGAAGTGGGCGAAGCAGCAGAAGGGGAACAACAGGGCGGAGAGCGAGCGGAGATGAATAAAGTTGTTTGTTCTGCGTGTGCTGGGTCATACAGTGCATGTCTTTGTGTGTACCTGAGGGGCTGCAGGGAGGTCAGAACACTGACAGACACACAGGTGTGGCTGCTGTTGATGAGTGCTGCTGCCAAGTCTGAACAGAGAGATAATACTTGACCTCCAGAGGGTCGACAGGTAGGAGCAGGGGAGTGGAGGCAGGCTTGTGATGTCAGAAAATACCGACATGGACTGTGTAAAATGATGTGTAAGATATCCACAAAACAATGTACGTATTTTTAGTGAGTTCATGCATGAATGTGACATCTGTTTATGTGCGGATAATGCTGACTTCCCTGCTAAATGACCACAAGGCCAGTGTAGGACATTGGTTGTTAACCTGGGGCTTGGGACCCCCAAGAAGGTCAAAAGTTAATTTCCAGAGGTCGCCAGGTGGCTGTGGAGAAAGATATAAAATATATTTTAGACTGGGGAATAGAAGTTGCATTATATTGCCTGTCCAAGTAATATAATTGACTCCAACTGACACATCATGTAGTCTTACATGGTCCAAGTTCAAATAAGGTAACCATATTACTGAAAATGAACACTTATTCACACTAACCTTGTGAATATAAGATAATCACAAACAAGTGCTGAGGTGAAAAAACAGCCTATTCAAAGAGAGATTTGAAGCCTCATTGGCTATATGATGCGTCAATCATCCAGGGGTAGGGGTGTGTAAGTTGCGCAGGAGAAGATAAAGAAGAGTGAGTGGGTCACTGGTCTGCTCGATCACTCACTTGCTGTTGTAGGATGGGCATTGAAGCTCATATCCGCTTAAATGAGCCATCAATCAAACGGCTGGAGATAAAAGCATTAAAAAGCATCCACAATCACAGTTCTTTGCCATTTTGTCACTATTGAATCATTGAATACTGTGTGTTGGAGTTAATATACCTAAATGGATCTAGAGGACATTTTGAGTTGGAGTTTGATGCACTACTGAAACACCCAGACACTGTTGGTGAGTTGGCAAAACTTTGAACATGCCAGTTTGTTCAGGTGTTGGTTTGTTGATTGTACCTTGCTGGTGTGCTTCTATCTTGAAATGGTTTGCATGAACAGAATCACGAGACTTTAAGCTTTCTAAATTGAGACATTAGCCTATTTGCTTAGCAGTGTTTGTACTGTTGGGATGGTGCACGGGCTTGCAGGCTGCAGAGCGTAGTTACAAGGTCATTAGACCTTCATCATCACAGAAACATAGAGACAAACAAAAGTACTTGCTAAGGTTTAGGAAAAAATGACATTATGTAGGTGACGTAAGTTAAACTTAGAGAGCTAAATTAAAGCTAGTCATGTTGACTTTTGGTTTCACACAAACACCAGTCTCCTTGGTGAGAGACCTCTGTTTGTTTGACCCATCCATCAATCCCAGTCACCACCCTGCTTGGACATTCTTGCACGTTATACAATGGCACACCTGACATCTTCTTTCTGTGTCATTATTACACATTTATTTTCTACATAACTTAATGGAAAGGATCGCCATCTCACCTGCATGCAAAACTGCAGATTAGAATAGATTGTATGGAGATTAAAACTGGACAGCATCCATCCATCCAGTATTTAAACCAAAACAGGCATGCAATGTTAAAAACTTTAATCTGTTTCTTTGAAGGAGTAGTTGCTGGTGCTACTGCTGTAGTCCAGCTTCAGCCAATTAAAAAAACTGCAACTGTGGGCCAACCCTACAATCCCCTCATTGTTCAGGACCTTCAACCTGTCAAGACCTACTTTGTTTTCAGTGTCCACACTATGTCTTCTACTGCCACATTCCCACAGCTCCGCACAAAAAAGCCAGCCTTCTGCGGTCAGAGCTGCAGTAGAAAAACAAAACCCCATTGCCAGCTTCACATGAGAAGACTGTGAGATCCTCATGTGATATTGATGAAAGGCTCCGCCCAGACGGGTTATAGATTTCTCTCAGCCTCCTTTGAAGAATATCAGAATCTCTTGTTTTTGCTCAGAGATTTATCAGGAATAGAGATGAAAACCTGTTCTCTGGGGATTGCTGTCGAGATCAGAGGTATGTGCGCTCTTTTCTCTCGAACACGGATGCACCCACGTGGTGAGGATGTCTCTGAGTCTTTCCAGGGTTTGCAAAAAAAAAAAAACTGCATGAAATGATCAAACGGAGCCGCAAAGTTGAGAGTGCTGTCCAGTTGTCCAAACTCTGAAGTCTGAACGAGAGGAAAGAGCCTCGGCTTTTTATGCTCTCATCCCGGGGAAGGATGACAGCAAAGTTTTCTCTTCCTGCAGCATCTTTCATCTCAGCCCAAAAGGAATATAACAGTGGAGAATGTTGTAAAGGCTTCTCAGCAGGACATTATACTCAAGTAGCCTCTCAAAACACTCAATTGTTATTTCTCTTCTGAAATTCTTTTCTTTACTGCTCCTTTCCCCTCCTCTCAGCGATCCCGTCTTTCTCTTTAACCACTGTGTCTGGTAAGATTTAACCATAAGTATATCCCGTCACCGTCGATCCGCAAACTCTCATAGTGGCAGAGCGGCACTTGCGGCTGACCACAGGTACATATCATGAGGGGAGCCCATACTTTTCCAATTCAAAGATTCTGGCTGCCGATTCATCAGCTTATCGCTGGTGTTTCCCTGTAAAACTGTGAAGTGTTCAAATGCTGACAATGCTTAGTCCCTCTGTGACCACTTACCTCCCACTTTATGACATAACATCACACACAGCAGCAACTATCAGTTATTTTGATTTTTCCCTTGATGTCCTCTGGCTGCTTTACCTCAACTCTGTGATTTACAGAGTTTCCTGAAAGCAACTTGTAACTGCTGCACACTGTAGCTACAAGTTAGCTCTGTTAGCTGACTCAACTCAGGTGGTTACACCACTGTCATAAGGCACACACTGGCCCAAACATCTGAAGCGTTTGGAGAGAGTTGGACGAGTTTGGGAACAACTCTGTTGGGTGTGTTCAGCTGTGTCGGGAGCTTTCAGAAGTGCGCGGACGGCATCTGGTCCGATTCAACTTGCAAAGTCTGAGCGAGTTGGCCATCTGAGGATTGGACGCCGTCGGATACTCTGATTGGTTGTTAGCTAGCTGTTCAATGACCATTCTGATTGCCGGTGTGCTAGCGAATCAGAGCGGCGTGTGGGAGGGGCGGAAGCGACGATGGTCTGCACTCCGGTCCGTCATTTCCTGTTTTCGATTACTACTTGCACAAGCACAGAACGTACACGGTACTGTGTAGCTGGCAGTGGTCGAGGGGTGTGTTTCAATGCAACTTTTCTGCCGAACGGGTCAGACGAGAGGCAACAGAGCGGTCAGATAAAGGCAGTTGGCCGTTGGTTTGAGTCTGGGCGATGTGTGGGCCCCTATAGCAGCTTTGGACCACCTGGAGGAGGAGGTTGTCAGGTCCAGGGCCAGAATGGACACCAGAACCGGAACCAGGTAATTACACATTGTAATTTTGCTCAGCAGCAGTAAGAGGGGGCACCAAAGTGCACAAAATACTACTTTCTAGATTATGTTGCTTTAATTCTGTAATGACTGAGATTGGAATCTTCAAACCTAAGATACTGTGATATATCATGTGTATCATATTGTGTTTTCTCTGGATTTTTTTGCCTTTATTTTGATAGTGACAGTGGAAAGAATTTCTACAGTTGCCCAGAATGGACAAACCCAACACTGGCTCCGAAGAGGGCCTTTCTTATTTTTTGCATTTTTAGTGGCCGCTGTAGGGGAGGGTGAGTCGAGAGGCAATCTGCAACCTCACAGGTGACACAAAATCCTACACATTATACCTCTAAACCTTCAAGTGATCGTTGGCTGTGTTTATAAAAGTTTTATGTAGTATTAAACGAGACTGTAATCAATGACTCAGGCCAAGAATGAATGTTTACTCTCTATTCCAAAATTATGTTTTGGGTTATCCAGCAGGAACTGAAAGTAATAGTCAATCAAAGACACGATGTAACATTAGCAGTAGGTTAATGCTACATCATCAGTGTTATTCATACGGTAATCCTGCTGTCACAGCAACAAGACTGATCGTTCCTTACACCGCATCATAATTTACTCCACTGCTGTGTGGAGTTCCCTAAATCTAAGTCGATGACCACAGACTTGCTTCACGCCTTTGATGTCAGTAACTCGCCAATTAGCTTACAGCCAGGTTTTGTATCAGTTCTTCAAAACATGTGCACAAGCGCAGATCAGTCGTAATGAGATCCAGGGTTGAGTGTGTCACTTGTGTGATACATGACATTTTATTAGTGGATTGAAATGAGGTACATTTCCTCAGTTCACAGCGGTCTGGCGTTGATGACGGCCAACAGTCATTCCTCTTACTGTCCTCAGTTTCTGTTCTTAGACAACTACCGGCTCTTTCCAGTGAGGGACACACATGAGGGATGTGCCTGTGTCAGTGTTCTAACCACTGTGTCCGTGCTGAGGGCTTCACTTCACAGAGTCATGCACGAGCCCGACCGCATCCATCCCAGAAGCCACATCTGGAGGCCACATGTGCTCAGGACCTGGGTGGACCGGAGCCAGGACCCAAAAACAGCTCAGGGGGACATTTTATGCAAGACTGGGATGGTTGGATTAACCTGGCTGCTTGTCAATCATTTTTAATTACCAGCACTGCTTATTGATGTGAGTTGTTTCACCATATTTGGCTGAACAGAGAGGTGGAGCATTTGGTTATTAGCAGGGGGGTACATACATGGAATTACCTCTGCCTGAGTTAATTGAGCTCTGTTTTGAGAAAATATGCTCCAAGGCTCCTGAAAACCCAACACATTCAGTGCTTTGTTGCAATCTTTTTATAGTGTTTTATCAATTGTGTAAATCAAGGGATTCCCTGAATACACACACAGTGTTCTGCGAAATAATTCAAATCATTTATTTGGCAAGTACTTTTTGTATTAGGGACAGAGGAAAATTTAGCTCACTTAATTATGGTGGCCCTGCGGGTCAAAACACAACTTTTCTGATATTTAGATATATTAAACTTGTTGTTTTCTTTTTTAAGTGTCTTGAATGCATTTTGCTGCAACCCTCGTCCACAGCAGTAATGTGCTCAGCTCCCTCCACCAGTACTCCTGCTGCTTCTCCAAACTGGGGGCGTGCCCACTGCCATCTACTGTAGGTACCACCCTGACTATAGATAAGTACTTCATACAATCCGACTTGTAAAAACCTGAACTAACCCTTTAAAATGTCCCGTGGAACCCTGAAAGCATGCTTGACAGAATTAGGACTGAGGCTGAGAGTGGTGCACAATAGGCACAGGAAGTGACACTGAACTGTGGCCAGGGACTGGTGTTCTGTCCAATCACAGACAAGCTGTGCTGTCCCACCGTTTCTGTATTCTGAAATGTTCCTGTACGTTGACCCTCAGGGCCGCCGTCCCTTATCCTTCAAAGACCAAACCAGTGTTTAGCCATACATCACAAATCCTCACCAGTCATTTTCCAAGGCATAGACTACCTTTGCAATCTGCTGAATGTTTTTAAAGCAGCCATTGGTTTCCTTTAATCAACAGAGGCTTGGAAATCGCTTGAACTTGGTGAAGCCTTACAGTTAATGTATCTTATTTTATGTCTGACTTTTGATGCATTCATGCGCTGAGGAGAATCTCTAAAGTCAAACCTCGAAGAGTCCCAACGCTGTTGTTGAAGCCCAGAAGAAGCGGAGTGATCATGCATGTCGTAAGAAGGATCGTGTGACTTTGACAGTACTTTTCATCAGGGTCTATCCATCTACCAAACACATGTCGCTACACTGTTTCTGTTCTATTAAATAATTGCAGAGCAGTGAGTTTATTTACATGTCTTGATTACTTTTTGGTCGTATTATTTAGACCGAAAAGGCGGACAAATCAGCCCGTGCTTTTCAGGGTTTAGCCTGTAGCAGAGCACATGTACCGCACAATAACATTGTCTATCAGCACGGAAACATTTTCTCTTGTGCTCCCAACATAAACAAGATCAACAGTTCGCTCCAGTGGGATCAGGCCCGTACAAACAAGTTAACAAAGAAGTATCCCCACACAAACATTTACTTCTCTGAAGACCACAGCTAATAACATTAACTTTAGATATATTAAAGTCTAACAATTTCCGAGGTAAACATTGAGAATGGAAGAATGGATGTGTCTCCTATTTCTATTCTGTGTCTATCTGAAAAACTACAGCAGGACTGGATGAAAACAAATCCAATAGACCAATCACAGTGTTTCAGAGAGAAAACCCCTGAATCTACTGACCTTACATACAAGCTAATTGTTGTTTTTTCATGATTTTATTTCAAAGTGTATACATCACATTCATATACATGCGTGTTTGATGCTTTCATATCACATTAATAACAAAACGTTCACTACTGTTAGGGTGGAAATGGCCCCAGACTGAAGAAAATGACAGCTTGAGTTTGGCAAAAACTAGCAGTTGGTCTGAGATGTCCCATCGGGCAGATATCAACGATGCCAGCAAAGCAACACAGTACAAAAAATAAAGCTCAGAAGAAAGGTCAGATAGTTCGGACCACCATGTTTAACCACATATCTTTAAGTGTTACGGTTACGGCTGAAACAGAAATAAGTCTGACGATTTCAAATATCTCCAAAATACAAATCAACCACCAGTGGCCTGCCTAGAGGTGACTAGAGCATGACTTCACAAACTATATGAAACAAGGAATGTAGGCATATAATTGGCTGATGAGAACCAATGAAGAGTTAAGGTCCTCTGACAAACATCTGTCATCACATCAGCCTCATTCTCACATGTGTAGCAACAAATAAGAAGTGAACTTTTGCTCACGAAGCGAACGTGGGACTGATCGTTGATTCATTAGGAATGCCAAGATTGTCATCACATTCGTTCCCATGCTCGCTTGATGTTATCTCGGCGATGACAAAAACGTATTTTTCAAGCCAACTTTGGCGAAATACAGATTAATGGAACCGAGCTGTTTGACACAGTGTTTGTAAAGAGAGATTTAAGGTCTTTCCAGCACTGATGACGAAACCTCCGTCTGATGTACAAGCTCTCCGGCTTCACAACATCGTCCCCTGCTCTTTGATCAGCGGCGACTCTCCCCTTGATGCTCGCGAGCACCACTCGTGTGCGCTGACATATTTACAACTGTTGTGGAAGTCTTTTTTTTTCAAAAGTGTTCTTGGAAGTTTAAAGCTGGGGGATTTTAGGGACATGGAGGAGCCTCTTCATAACAGGCTCTCGGCTGTCCCAAGTGGAAACACCAATGTTGCTTTTCTTGCTCTTTGACTCTCGCTGGATTTTGCCCAGCAGTTGTGTGTTGAAAAGGAAAGGTTCACCCCAAAAAGAAAATGAAGGCATTATCTTCTCACTCAGTCCCCAAAGCCGATGGAAAGTTGAGTGTTTCTTAGTCCGTGGAACATTTCTGGAGCCTCGCAGCAAAACAGTGTTGCAGCATTCTCCTCAGCGACTGAAGCAGATGGTGACTTATTTTAAAACATTAACAAACTGACACTGAACAAACAAAACGGCTCCATACAGCTCGCCCGGGTTGATCCAAGTCTTGAAAAGCCCAAAGATCCCAAATTGTTTTGAAAAGACATTATTTTAAACCCTTTATAAACTGCTGAAGGCGTTAGTGCACTGCCTGTTTGAATTGGGTGCACAGGCTCGACCACACAGTGAGAGTGTAAATAACATCTTTCCCAAGCAATTTCAGATCTCTGGACTTTTGGATGATTTGATTACAATTACACCAGACAAGTTGTAGGGAGTTATTTTATGTCTTGTTTTTGTTTTTTACATTTTAAAATAAGTCCCCATTTACTTCAGTTGTTTAGGAGAATGCTGTTTTGCTGTGAGGCTCCAGAAATGTTCTGTTGACTAAGCGTGGGAGTTTGATTTTCATTTTTGGGTGAACTTTTCCTCGGAGGGAGATTGCGTCATGTGGGAAGCTGATCCTAGCTGAAATGGCATAATAAGAACAATTACTCAATTTATGTTGTTTATTGGCTACAGTGCTTCTTTTTCAATGATCTACTGGAACGCTAAAATCCAGAAAACTGCAGGACAAAACATCCCTCGTTGCCAAAGCACTCATGCACGTATAGTGAGAATCTCCGAGAGTCGAGCGACACGTAAGCTACATTACAGGAGAATTTAACAGCCCTGTCCACGTCCACTCGGCTGGAAAGAAACGGACGTACGGAGGGACCTGAAAAGCTTTTTGCAGCTAGCTGCTGGCTCTTGTAGCGGCTGGAGACCTTCAGTGTCGATTAGTGTCAGCAGGTAACAGAGTGTGGAGCCCCTGAACCTCCTGGGACCGGCATCTGCAGGCAGGACAACGCTGAAATGAAACAAAAGGACACGTGGGATGGAATAAGAATGTGGACACACAAGTGGAGTGCAAAACAGGAGGCGTTGAGCGGTGAAAGGGCATGAAGGCAGCTGGTGTTTAACACTTTGGGATATGAGTAGTTTTGGTCTTTTAATGGTTATCCGTCAGGTTAAACAGGATTTACTGTTAAAGCCACAGTTTATACACATTATGCACACATTATTGGTCAACAAAATATCAACAGGATTATATGTCAAATTCACAGAAAAGATATTAGCTGCATTCCTGTGTAACCTAATTTAAAACTGAATGTGCAGGAACCCGTGCATCCTAACAGTCCGAGGGGCAGAAGGCGTGACTCTCGCCTGTCAATCACTCCCGGCCTATTAGCCAGCCAGCAGGGGGCTGGGAGGAGTGGGAAGCGTATCGTTTCTTGTGTTGGTTTGAATTTCTGGACATTGGAAATTCCTTTCCTCCCAAACATTCCTGACTCGGCTTTGAGACGGAGGAGATATAATCTGTTTAAATATCAAATGCGAGGGTCACATCTGCTCTTCAGCAGAGGTGGAAGAAGCATTCAGATCCTTTATTTTAAGTAAAAGCATTGATGTCGGCATGGATATTAGCCTGGATCACGATAGCATGAATTTTAGCATGATAAAGATAGCATGGATGTTAGCAGGGATAGCTGGTCACTTTCACATAATGTCTTTTGGGGCATTGAGGACATGTATAAACTTCTGAAACTGTAACTTGTACTGTACATTTACCGCCACTAGACAACTTCACCTTTCTAAACTAAACTTTCTCTCTGCTCCTGTCGCTGACACCTGCCTGCTCTCCGAACTGCCACTGCCACTCTCTTGCACACACACACACACACACACACACACACACACACACACACACACTACGCAATGCTCTATTCCTTAAAGGAGTCCTGCTACTCTAATAGTCTATATAGGCCAAGTTGACGTATGGCTTCCTTAGCCTACTATGGTCATATGTCATTGTTACATTTTAGCAACAGCTTACATTTTTTAACGTGTGCAAACAGTCTGGAAATGACTCAGAGAAATATGAAATATCAATAAAAATGCCAAAACACACTGGACAGGGACTTTAAGCACTGTACTTAGGCAAGTGTACGTAGTTGCATTCCACCACATTTCTTTAATCCACCTTTTCCAGTTGGCAGGAACTCTTTTTGTTCGGCTATAATGCCATATAAATCAGAGCACGTCAGATTGGTTCCACAATTGGCAGGGATATTCTGGCATCCGTTCAGCTAATAGGTGTGGCTGAAACAGCTTGTCAGTTTGAAAAGGTCAGGGTGACTTTTGTTTTGTATCGCGGAAATGAAAACTTTTTTTTTTTCTCTTTCTAACCTGCAGTGACTGTGGTTTTCAGACAACTCTAATTAGGTTTTCAAAGGGAACTCAAGTGGGTCTCGGGGTGTGCCCGCAAAGTATGTGAGAGGGAATAACACTGCTTCTTGTGTGCATGCACAGTATGTTTCACTGCACATATGGAGCATATGTGCGAGGTCGTACATGCGTATATGTGTGGGTAGTGTGTGCACACACACCGCGCGAACTCTTGAAATGACCCAAAGTTAGTCATGCTTGGCACTGGTCCCCCAATATGAGGGAAATACAATCCTCCTTCTACTCTAACTTTGAGGCTTAATAAAGGAAAATTGCGGTGCCCCTCAAGGAAAAGTCTTTATGAAAACAGGTCCTGTTCAGTGCCTCGCTCTGGAGTGTGTAATCACAGGTTACAGGGGACAAACAAAATGACATTTCATACACAGGTCCAACTGTGTCCATATTATCGCTGAGCTGCTGAGCTGTTGGGAGATTTTCTTATTTTTTTTTTATCCCTGCTGTGTGGCGCTTCTCACTCAGGCTCACTTCATGCTGCGTGGAGAGGAATATGTCTTATTTTTAAACGAGTTACAGCCGATGTTGAGCATCAAAATGAAACAAAATGGAAACGATGAAGTAAAGTTCGTAAAACTAAATTTTAGCACTGTCAGTTAAATTTCATCTACTTGACTTTTGACTCTCGTATTTGGACAACTGGAGGACTTTTAGAGTTTTAGAGAGGGTTCAGTGCATCGCTGTTTTTGGGTTAGGGCTCAGTTTGGGAAAAACAGCCAACCAAAAGTGCATAAGGATCGGTTTCATTTCATTTATTTTCAACAGATGAGTGGAACATACAGTCTTGCATAGGTCATATTTTTTATGCAGGGTTGATTAAAAAAACAAAAAAACAAATGGAGATCTGATGAAAATAGCAATGTTTCAGTAATGTCTTGACGGTGATGCCGTCTGATATACGTTAGCATGTTCAACTTGTTTCGACACTCACGTACATCTGTCGAACAAGGACGGCACACCATCCTCATCTGATTTGTGCTCTGCTTTTCTTGTTAGGTGGCAGTTGGAAAACAGCTTTTAGGTGAATTACAGCCACTTACCAGATTGGAGTGTGGATCAGAGCGTTTATACTCTCAGCCATTCAAATTTGCTCTCATCACAGTGTGATCATAGTGTTTTTCGCAATAATAGAGGCACAGCTTAATAGGTGGTTATCCCAGTATGTCAGTTGGTTCGCCGCTTTAGTCGAAACTGTGGGAGTGATTGAAGTGACGTTTTCCAATCATCTTCATGGGTGAGATTGTATAAAATGCTGAGTCTGAAATCAACAAAGAGCATCCTGATGTAGGCTGTTATTTTCAAGTCTGTGTGAAGACTGATCAGAGGGCAGTGGATATGGCATCCACTGTGGATCTGTTGGTTCTGATAGCATACTGGTGATGGCCCAGGCTTGCAGGGATGTTGTCTCTGATGTGCTGGAGAGTGACTGCCATGACATTTTGTACAGACTGTCATGGTTCAAGGACTGAATGGTCATGATTTTGATGATCTCCTGACCTTTTCTCTTGCGCGACCAGCAGGTTGGTGTTTATTACTTTTAGTGAAATGAACAATTGGATTGATTGCCTTGATATTTGGTACCAACATATTCACACCATCCTAAGGTAAAGTTTATGACTAAATAAGTGCAAAACCAATGACACTGCATTGTCACTGTGATCGTGACATACTTTTTTTTAGCATTAAGCTGAACAAACTCTTATCAAACGAGGCCCTTCGTGTCAGTGATGATCCTTCAGTCGCCTCACACTTCATACACCTTTGTATTTACCTATTGTGACTTTTATCTGTATCTAAAGTGGTGACACATTTAATCTGCTGTTGTGAGCGTCTCAGATCAGGACTAGACAGCCATGAAATACACTCGACTGAGATGATAGCAGGAGACAGAAAGATAAAGGTTTAGATAAACAGACTCACTCGCGCTCAAACAGACGGGGCAAAACTGTCATCCCGCCGCGGAGACGCTGCTGATTTCACAGACATTATGCCCGCCTCATATCGCTCGAAAAGATAAAAGACTGGATTCTTCTCTGCAATCAAGATGCACGCTAACGTTGAAAGTATGGAACCTTTATGTCTCCGGGGGGGAAACCGAAGGAGGCACAGAGGTTTAATCAGTTTGGACTGTGATGAGATCATGTGGAAAAACGATACGCATCTTTTGTTTTGTCTTATCGTGATGAAAACAAACATTTTGAGTGAATGCATCAGGCGAGCGCTCCGCCTCGACGTATGGCTCCGTGAGACGCTGGAACCAATTTACCTCGAGTCTGTTTCTCACAACGGCAGTGAAGAAGAGGCGCGTGAGCTGCTCATTGTCCCGACAGGATCACCCCGATGGTGCGCCAAATACAACCAGTGACACCGTTAGACCGAGACGCTACAGTGATGACATTACAGTACATCGTCATGGTTGGCTGCCACGTGGTCAGTGACATAATGTGCCTGCTATGTCACATTGTGCAGGGACATAGAAGTCGTAACTAGAGCCGCAATCTGATTACAGCTCTTCTTACTGAGGGTATTGAGTGGGTGGTCTTTTGAAACAGAGTCATATCATCATAACGCCATGTTAGAGAGTCATTTTGGCTGCTTTAGGCCATAGGTGGCACGTGCAGTGTCAGGGAGAAGCAGCGAATATATCAACCTAAGAAAAGCAGGAATGCTTTGCACATGGTAGTTAAGAAGGCCCCACATGAAGAACAAGGCACCTGCAGCATGTAATACAACCCTTAAGTAATAACAATGATCCCACCAGAGGCGATGGATGTACAGTAAGCAGTCACATGCCAGTAAGTGCGTGGAATTAATACCCCGAGGTCAGATCACCCACTTTCTTTCACCAACAACCAGAGCTGAAATACTGTAGCTGGAGCCTCTTCGAATTATTGGCTCATATTTAATGGAAAGTAGCAGGAAAAAGCTTCAGCAGTTTTTGACTCAATGATCCCATACACAGATGTGATATAGGTACATATATGGAAATCCCATATATGAAATCTGTTTACATGTGTGTACAATCCATCTAGGAAACCTACTAGAAACTAAAACCATATAATGACACACTGTAGTGCCCAGCCCACTCAAAAGTGTATATCTATTTACATTTATGATGTATCATAGATAACTATTATTAAATAAAGTGCATGAATGATTGCTTTGGTTTTGTTACAGGTGAGAAGTCACAAACTGTGTCAGTGACTTACCTCATGGTGCTTAAAATGTATTTTACCACCACTGTAACCTATAGAAGCATTTATGATGAACATCAACAATAATTACTGCGTTACACATTTAAACACAGTTTACTTTGGCTTATTGCTTGATACACACTGTTCAAAGCATGCTGGGTAACTCCACCACCTACCCCCAGTACATATGCACATTTTATGATGGGTAATTCATATATGTTATAAACTTATATCTTCACATATATGACTTTCATATATGATGTTAACGCGTATGGCCCCAGCATATTACACAATATAAAAATTATACGTTTAGACCTTTTTAATATATGTACCCACAAATCATGAATGTTATAAACCTACATCCCCATGTAACCAGAGGATGTGTGTATGCAAAAATCATATACTGCCTTGTAAACTCAATCATATGCAGCTGTGTTACAGTCAGGTTATGTGCAGGCAGTTTATGAGGGTTTGTGTTGATGCACCCACTCCTCTCTGTCAGCATGTGATCGGCCTGTGCTCCTGAGTCGTGTGCAGCGTTTATTTCCCTGTTACGTGAGGACACAAGCGCCTGCGAATGTAGCTCAGATTAATATTCAAAAGGGAACTCATTCAGTTTAATGACTGAAAGTATGTTCAGCAGTTATGATAATCCATAAGCATGTATTATGCATGAACTACTACTGTAAATACTACAGATATTAACAACTCACAGTCAGCAGGTTCACAAGTTCAAGTACTATCCTGGGTTCGAACAGATTTCCTGTTCGTTTCAGAGAGCAAAATCTGCAAATTATCAGGAGAATATTTCCAAACCTCGGTATGAATTACGGAATAATTCTGGTTCATTACACTTTGGCTAACCTGGAGGTTTGTTCATACTGGTGCTCACAGAGCTCAGCCAATAAATGTGTGAACACGCAGTGTAATTACGGACCGGAGTGAGGGCCAAAATTAAGATTCAAACTTATTACCCAAGAGATAGTTTGGGTTGTAATTTTACCTTTTGTCTTTAATGTCAGTTGTAAACGTGCAGCGCAGTTTAGAACAAGACGACTCTGGTTCTGATCTGCCTGCTTCAGCCTACTGTTACTGCTGTAGTTTGTCACACACACAGATTATTACTGACATAACATGGAACATAGAAGTGATGGCCAAACTATGAAACTGAAACCCAACATTTTCCAGTAAATGTATACAGTCTGCTGATAAAAACAAAGTTTCAACATTAATAAGATCTTGAACAAGAAACAAGATTTCAAAGTCAGCGTTTCCGTCCATCAATTATGTGCATTTTCAACGTATCGACGAGCTGCAATGGAAACTTAACTTGGTGAATAAATCGTGACGTACATGAAACATGTGACTGAGACATCACACAAGCTCCGCTGAAGAGAAAATAACACTGGATGTGTTTGGAAAAACTATTCAAAGCATCACGTTTTCCACATGGTTCCTTATTATTTGTTGTGCGACTGACGCTGTCTCGGTGAAGATTACTGTCAGTTCAGATCAGGAACACTATCTCTGTGCAACATTCACATTACTCTGTCAGTTGAACCACACAGATTTTTGTCGCAGTCTCCATCAGTCAATCACGTCGTCGCTGTCGAAACTTTAAATCCGTTTTCCTCTCTGCCACTGTCAGCTGTCAATTCAGAGTGAAATCACTGCAGCTCTCCTCCGCCCCGTTTGCCTCCACTTTATCACATCCAGCGCCGTGTCTGAGTCCACTCCATCATCTCTGACATATTAGAGTCAAATGTTTTGAAACAGGGCATTTCAGATATCTCTTTATATCACTCCATAAATCAAAGAAAATGCTGTCAACGCCATTTGTGCCATGTCTTTATTAATATCATGTTATATGAATCAGGCAAGGAACCCAGGTGTGTAAAAACCTTCAGAGTAAAACTTGAGAAATTTTGAGAAAAGCCTTTAAAGATATGTATTGTACATTCTTAGACAAAGATTCTGAATAAGGTTTAGATTTTATATTTAAATATGCAAATTAGTCTATCTTATTAAATATATGCTAATTTTCCTACATTTCCAGAACAGAAAGCTCAACTAAAAAGGTATTTTCTGTGGATGTCTGAAACGAAACTGACTTCCCTTATGTTGGTTTTTAACCAGGCACGTCGCTTTTGGGAGGACTCCACAATTCCCTGTTATAGACCTAATTTAGCTTTTGCTTTTCCTACATTGTCACATTTCCTTCCAATAAAACCAGATTATGGTAATTCCATCCTGGGAGGTTTTTCAAACTGTAAAAATTCTGCACAACTGTTGTATAGGTGAATTTAAAGTGTCACCTACTGTATGTTGGACATCAGGGTAACGGAGCCCCGTGACACTGGAGTTCACCTCTGTCCCCCTGACATGAGAAAGGACTGGCCTCGTCCAAGCTCAGAGTGCACCTAACTAACCACACACAAAAAACACACACCTTAGTTCAGACATCCTCTGACCCCCTCTCTCTCCACCTCCAGACAATCTATTACTCACCTCTCCACCGGGCACACACCGGCTCCCGCGGCTGGCAGGCCTCAGGGCCCCAGATCGCAACCTCTGTCTAATTTATGCTCCACTGTGCCGCGAGGCCACGTGCCTGCTCGTGTTGTTTATGTGGTAGCTGCTGACAGGGCAGCAGACGCTCGACACTCCGCTCTAACTTTTACTGAACTCTGAGGTCCTGCATGGCACAAAATAAATTCTCTTTTTAAAAAAAAAAACTGTTTTGAGTGTCTTCCGAGACAGAAAGTGAGGGCTGGGTCTGTAATTTTAAGGTTCAGACGGAGGTTCTCGGCTGCAACGGGAGACAAATTGAGGCGATGTTACTGACATTAATTAGTGAGGGAGGCGAGGATGTGGAGCGTTTTGAAAGATTTCAAAGGTTGGGAGGAAAGTGGTGAGGCACTGTCACAACGCACTGTAACTAATGGATGCTCGTTCTCCATGAGGCACATTTCATAACTGTCACACTCGTCTCTGTTTTATGTCTAAATATGACTCCTGGGCCATTTACTTTCTCCCTTTCTCTTTCATTCTGTCTTTTCAAGAGCCATAATTGCCCTCGACAGCTGCTGGAAAACTTGGAAGATAATTTCGAGAAAAAAAAATCCTCGGTTTTTGACATAATTACCTCTGAACAGAGAGTAACTCGGACCCCCTTTGAGACTCACTTTCGACTCCTTTTGCTCTTGTAAACAAGCTGTTTTTTAAAGTGCCGTGTGGAGGATTTTGGCACCGTGTTGCAACACCGAGGAGGGGAAACGAGTGTGAAAAGAAAAGGGGAGTGACACCAACTTTTCAGTGAGTGATTGACGGAAACTTGAGGCAAGAGAAATAGATGTCAAGTCAAGTCAGTTTTATTCACACGGCCCAAACAAACAACGCACAACAAACAAGCAAAGAACGTTTCGACTGATTAATTTGGAATGAGGAAACAAATCCCGCACATTACTGATTCTGACAAACGCCTCCAAGTGACACATTCAGCTGGTGGTGACTGCGGAGATCCATCACTACTCTCAATTTAGCACCGAGTCAAGCGCCACCCTCTGTCCTTACGCACATGGATGAAGACTGATGATATTTTCATAACCCGGTTATGGTGAGGTAATAGGCTATAAAGGAAGGCCTCCACCAACAGCTGCAGTGAGGATGACATTGGCCCCAGACCCTGGGATCTCAAATGGACTGCACCCTTTCCCTCACACCTCAGCCCTGAAATCCATTTTGTTCACTGAAAAAATCCCACAGAACATAAAAAAAGGTGCCACCCTGAAGCCAGAACATTGTCAGCATTGAGACTGTAACTTAGATTGATCATTTGCAATCAGTAGTCAAGCAGACCTGCTCACGATTACTAACAAAAAAAGGTGCCATGTCAAAAGCTGGCAATTTAAAAAGAAGGAAAGAAAGTGTGGCGGCTTAAAAAAAATGTTCCAGAAAGTCCCGAACATGGAAAGCAGCCGTGATGACAGAAAAGTGAAATTGCTCGCCTTTCATGAAAAACGCACGCATTAATTATTTATCAGACTTGTAAATGACCGAACTGGAAAAACAGCCGGAACAATTAAGCAATAATGATTTTGACAAACAGCTTAATGGCACAGTTAAGAGACCGAGATAATAAACAGCGGGAACGCTCAGGAAATCCTGCTTTAGTCTCCAGTCAGTCACCTAAATATACATTACTCACTAGCGACGGTATAATCAGCCATCGCGCATAAAATAAACACGGCTCGCAATCTTTATTTTGAGAAGTGAATGGAAACAATTAACTTTGAGAACCGGCGACCAGGGGTTCTGCCAACATCTGCATGTTGTCGCAGCTGTCCACATGAAACATGATGAGCACGTTTGAGTGTTTATGTAAGTGTGGAGGAACACGGAAGGGGGGGGGCGGCGACACCAGCCATTCAGGTATCTTACAGCCAGAGATGTTAATCCAGACGGGTTCTCTTACTGTGTTTAAGGCCAAAACATTGTCTCCTTCTGCCAGGTTTAGTCTGATGCCAGTTTAAACAGCCGGGAGCAGGGCAAAAAAGTAAGAATGACGGCATTGTATCAACTTCACAGCAGTTGGGTAGCTAGCTGAGCTCCCCTCGGTTACTGTTGCTGTCGTGCCAAGCTTTTCTGCTCCGGCATGGCACGAATGAAACCAAAGTGATAACAGTGGCAGAATTACCGCTGAATTTTTGAAACAATGGGTAAATGATATCTGACAAAGGTAGCCAACAGCAGCTTATCATTTCTTAATGTCGATGGTTTGATTTTTCTGGCTGAAATGATGGCTGTCACCAGCATGTTTTGTTATCTGTTGCTAGCAAGCACGTTAGGCTAACAGTACCTCAACAATTTGGCTGATAGCTCGTCTCCAGCTGACTTTTAAATGTTTCTAACTGACGCAAATATCAAAGTCGTCTTAAATATGTCTGTATGTCTGTAAATATGTAGCACGTAGCAATAGGGGTGGGCGATATATCAAATATACTCAATATATCGCTTCCTGTTCCGGGGTAGTTCCCCTATGTTTTTAGAAAAAAGGTCTTATGTTCCCCATTTTTCCCAAAAAGGGACCTATGTTCCCCTGTAGCAATACCCTTTTTTCTGAAAAAGGGTCCTAGGTTTGGGTTAGGGTTAGGGTTAGGGTTAGGGTTAGGGTTAGGCCTATTTGCCATGGAATTTTTCAGTAATGGTGGAAAAAGTAACAGACCGGGGAACATAGGACCCTTTTTTTAAAAAAGGGTCCTATGTTCCCCAGTCTCATACAAAGAGGGGAACATAGGACCCGGGGAACATAGACAGGCTCCCCTTGTTCCACCTGAGATGGGTTAAATGGCAATATCACGACCATCGAGTACAAATTGTCACCTCAGGCCGTCAGCATGTGATTCACTTTGGGGTTTCTCTTCTCTAACGCCCTCTCACAGCAGCCAGCACACTCCCCCGCCCATCCAGGAAACTCTCCTGTGCACATGCATGTTTTTGTGTCAGGAGCAAAGGGAGGAGAGAGCGAACGAAAGTGAACAGCCCAAACAAGTGTAGGAGTCTTCAGAGACAGTAATTGATGATGGAGATGGATGACTTGGTTCCAAGGAAATACAGAACTGGATCCATCATCTGGCAGTGATTTTGATTTCACAAGGAATATGTTGAACAAAAACACTGTTATCTGCAAAACCTCTGCCAAAGATACAGCCCCAGTTAGTGTTAGTGGAAAGGCCAGGATTCAAAAATCTCATTAAGACACTTGACCTATAGTATGAATTGCCTGGTCTGGAAGAGAAAGTGCTACCAGAGTTGTACATGTCAGTGAGGCAAAAGGTGGTCTTTTTCTCCACAACTATCAATCTGTGGTCCAGCAGAACCTGTGAGCCTTATCTCAGCTACTGTGAGTTGAAAAGTTTGTGCCTCCAGACGTGGCTTTTTTCCTGATGACCACACAGGAGAGCTCATTGCAAAAGATGCTCTCATGTCATGGAACCCTGGAATTACCACAGTTAACAGGACTGATATAACCAGAGCTGTGAGCTTGACTGTGTCCATCGGCTGCACCTTGCGATTGGTGAGTGTTTGTGTAGGTTTGCCTCTCCCTAATGGGAAAATAATAATCATTTTTACCATCAACAATGGTAAATATAACAAAGAAAGCAATTCAAAAGTATATCATATCCTACGCAGCAACCTGTGATATCACCAAGGCTGAGCTAGAGTACATGTCCGGGACAAAGAGTTAGTTAGCTGCTGATCTGAGTACCGATGTCTTCTAGAGCTTAAGGACTATTATTTCATTCCCAAGTGTTTCTGTATGTATAATGAGGACTAAGCAAACTTAACACGATGTCTGGTATCTGGTAAAGAGCACTTCAAAGCAGCTAATGTTACCTCGCTAATGTCTGTCTGTCTAGTTATAGTTACTGAGCTATGATTGGACGATCACTGTTTTGTGAGATGAGTCTAGCAGGAGGTCAACTGTGGCAGGTACATTTTGGTGAACTTGAAATGCTTTGGTTTTGATGTAAATAACAGATCTCTGTCGGTGTAGGCTGTACAAATGGTTTTCTGTTGGAAGCCGGACAGATTTCACTGGAATAGTCTGAGTGACAATCTACAAGTTGAGGTCTACTGTGGACCACAGTGGTGTGTTTGTTTTGCTTTGCCATTCCTCTTGTTGTGTAACTGTGGCGGTTGTGGTAGGAATAGGGGTCCTTGGGGACAGTCGGGGCAGTCATCCCAGATCAGAAGGGAACAGGTGGCTATTCCTGTAACCAGGCCTTTCCCTAATATCAGTCCGCCGAGTGAGCATGGTGTTAACACTTTTACAGCTCCCCTGGGCAACTTAAGACCCATGGCAGGCTTGTGTAAAAGCCTGTGGTGACAGGTCACCTTGGCAGAAGGTGGTGCTGTCTGCCTGGGCGCGCCGCCAGGTCACACGGGTCATATGTGTGGACAGACACGTAACCTCGGCATCGAGATGCTGCCCGAGAGAAACCCACAAACAGGTGGTGTGGTTCTAGTTACGCTTTACATTAATGACTGTATTATCATTACAGAGATGTCTCAGTGTCAAGATAAAAATCCCATTACATGGACTGCGCGTCAATAACCAAGTAACAAAGAGGCATGCGGCAACAAAAACCAGTAACGTAAAGGCAACAAGGAGAATCAAGAAGAAAACTAAAGAGGACAAAACATGAAGCCATGGGTAACACAGGGGACACATCAGGAACACAGGGAGCACACGAGGACCGGGGAACAGGCAAACCAACAAAGAGTGAGGAAAAACACAGGAACAGCTGCACGCTGAAAAAGAGCGAGAAAAGAAACAGACGTAAAAAGGACGTGGAAAGTAAAACATGACACACAAGGACAGAACCTACAAAATAAAACAGGAAATAACTGAACTATGAGACATGTGTCAGTCAAAAGACACATCACACAACTCTTAATTTTCAAAAGTTTAAAAATGATTAAACTACTTTCTACATGTTGGTTTTCCTTTTTCATACTTAGTATGACTAGATACAAACATGTGATTTAATCTTGGCTCACTGACTCTCTCCAATAGTTATAATATGGTCCACTGCCCAGCTGAGAACTTCTCAGTTACATGAGAAAAAGATTACAATGTAATTCAAAAAAGTGTGACATATGATATACTGAAATACACCTTGGGATGCAGGCATTCACCACAGATTAAATTATTGGCAAACACAGTGGATTCTTTTTCAGATTTCTGTTTCAGTAAAAGTGCATTTATTCTCAAAGTAATTGTTCTCGCAGGCAGTGACAGCAACACAATGGAACAGTGATTCATCTTTGGTGTGATTAATAAAGATTTCTTTGGAACAACCTGTAGATACATCAGTCCACATGATCCCTTTCTTTATTACCTTTATCTTACAACACCTGCAGCAGCTTAAAAGCTTGACCTCAGCCCAACAGAATGAGGTAAGGTGAATTAATTTCAACTAAGCATCTATATTTCAGCCAAGATGAACTCATCACCCCAAGCTGATGGATGCATGTCCTTCATCGTGGGCCTTGTGTCAAGTGAGACATCAAAGGCATTACAGATGTATAAATACTGCTGCCTTTACCATGAATCCAGTAACCTTTCAGTTCATCAGGACGGTTGCCTTCACAAGATAAAGCTTTGATTTATGTATCAGCTACAGTAAAGAGAGGCTAGAGTTTCACAGGGAAACACTATTAAAGGACAATGATGTTCAGAACATCCTAGTTAATGTTACAGGTCCAGAACTGTGCCCTCAGTGATATATGTGGGCTGTCTGCTGACATTAAGCAACAGTCCACTGGCAAAGCTCAACAGGCTGGCTTGGATTAGTTTGTTAAGTGCTTCATTTGTTGTACTGAGAAAGCTGAGCCCAGCCTGATCAAAGAAAGATACTGCAGTCCGCAGATGACACAAGAAAAAAAAAAGAGCCGTCAGCACTTGGCCGCAACAGGGAGTGAGCAAATAAACGGGAACGCCTTCACAATAAAATTAATTTGTTGTATAGACTACATCTTTGTGATGTTGTGCTAACATCAAGATTAACTTCGAAGTAGACAACTGGCATTTGATTTTCCTTGCGGAGATATATCAGCAAACTTGTTCTGCATATTTCTGTTATCAAGCCCTAACTGTAGCATTTAAAGATATATAGTTGATCACGGTGGTCTGTTGTCCAACAGGTAAATTAGTTAGTGAAAGTGTTGTAGAAATCAGAGATGCATTGTGATGAAGTAGATGTACACACTTGGAAGTGACATCATGATAAAGGACAGTTAAACAGAGCGCTGTAGAGATGATGTATTTTTGTAGGCTTACCCAGAAGTTAGCATCGTCCTGGTTCCCTCAGTCAAAGGCCAACAGGATTTTCTGAATTAGATTTTGAATTATTGCAGAAAATAGGATGCATGGCAAACACAAGCCTACGATACTTACACATTTTGTTCAGTAGGATAATCTTCATGGATGAACACCACTTTTATGATTTTTAAAGTGTAAATTAAACCACCAGAAGTAAAAAGCTGACATTAGCCTATAAACAAGCTATACTGCTGTTGCATAACTTAAATGCCACCAACACTAAGCATTAGAGTTAGAATTGTTTGGAACTAAAGTCATCCTGTAAAGACAGACTACTGAGTAGATGAGTCTCCGTGCTCATTTTATATGCTTTCTATTTCAAACGTGGGATATTTACTGTTGTATTTTATTTTGTAAAAACCTGAAAATCTCTAAAGTTACTGTTAAACACAGACCCTTTTTCAGACATTTTAACCAACAGCCCATTAATAAAAGACACTGACGAGACAAGGGAACCGGAAGTTCAAAAACTGAAACTAATTTTGGGGGTTTTAGGACTCATATTGTATGTACGCTAGTAACAAACATCGTGATCAGTCCTATTGCATTGTGGCCTATTGTAGGGGGGATATGAAACTTAGAATATGATTTTTAGCCATGCTGATAGTGTGGCCGGTGTGATGGCAACAGTGTGTCAGTCCACATTTGTTCTGACTGAAGCGCCACAACAACCATTGGATGATTTGGGATGAACAGATGTTTGTTACAGACATTTGTACATTTTTGTCTACCGCCATCATTTTTTTTCTTTCAGTACTTCAGATTAAGATCAAAAACCTGCAAAACTTAGCACATTAACATCGACCTGCAGCTGTTATTTGTGATAAGTGCTCAATTGCAAATGTGAGCATGCTAACTCACTAAACCAAGATGGTGGACACCAGCATGTGAGCCTCGCTGACATGAGCAATTAGCTCTAAGCGCTTCTGTCTATGCCGACTCTGAGTCTCATTCTTATGCAAGTCACATTTTCAGCAACTAACTGAACCATAACTGAAATTCAAATAATGTGACCAGTGCAATTTTTGAAGGTACATTAATTGTGCATGTCTAATATCAATAAATAACATATTAAAGGATTGTTTTACTCTTGCCTTGGTTTACATTTGCTGTAGATTTCCCAGAGCTAATATGTCCTGTACGCCCTGGGGCGGCAGTGACACAGCAGCTTATTGAGAAACCAGCCAGTATATCAAAATTATGAGCAATATCGACCCGCCGAAGAGAGATACCGTACATCATCAGGGTGTATTGCTCTTTCATAAGTTCAACAAATGTGCAGTGTCTCCAGACAAATCCCATCATCTAACACAATACCAAGTTTCACAGAACCATCACAGCAAACAAACTGGCACAATACAGCCATTGAGAATGGTTACATAAGCTGCAGGCTCATGGCCAAGCTGTCCACATCGCTTACCTTTTGTTTTTTTTACCTAGACAGTGATATTTATGATCTGAAGGTTTTGGGCTGCACAGAATAAAAGAGAATTAAGCTAAGAGAATTAGCTCAGTTGAGAAAATGTCATAAATGGTATGTTTGCGTAGAAGTCATGCCGGACTAGCAGATGCCTTGTTTGGAGTGTTTCTCGAGCAGATGCACAGAGGGTTGATCATTTTTCCCGCAAGAGCCTTTGCTCATTCTACCCAAATATCCGTGGCTCCGGCTTCGGGGGGGGGGGGGACATAAATCTCACCCCTTAAGAGATTACACACTATTAAAGGCATATGATCCAGGTTGGATGGAAAGCAGAGCTGTAGAGGGGGGGCTACAGGAAAGACTCCAGCTTGCCTGGAATGACTCTGGCTGACACACTGGCCCCATTCTGAGCCTCCCTCTCAGCCCTATAAGCAGGTTTATTACCGGGGTCCTACCAGGATTCGATTGCTGACGGTCAAAATCCAATCTAGTGTTGTATATCAAATTTAAGGAGAGGGTCGTAGTGGATCTATAAATGTGTGATAATGTTATGGCCAAGTGACCCACATAGTCAAACTGGGCTGGGCATGACAAACAGTGTCTGTATCTGTGCTCTCAGATGTCAACACTGCAAGTTAGACATGTGATACATCATTGTGCCACACACTTGTGACAAAGACTATGAATAGAGAAGGGATGGATGGACAACTAGCTGACGTTTCAAAATTTAGGTAACAAATAGCAACCGGCACATTAGAATAATCCAAATGTGCGCACACTTGACACAGTGTATGTCTAAATGTCTCTGTATTTAAAGTATTAAGTCTTCAAACACACAGTATGTAATGTGTTGTTGTCTTTATTGTTAAGCAGCCACTGTTGTCAATTAATAATCTATCTAGACGTCGTGACTCATTACATTTAGTCTCGTCCCGCAGCTTCCTTACTCTCTCCTGGAAGTTATAGCGACAAGCAACCAAATGTAACCCACCGTTACACTGAACTCTCCAGACTGGTGCCATAGCGTGCCTGCCCCGCCTCCAAGTGGGCTGCGGTGATGTCTCGCAACACAAGCACCCGTCTCCCCCTCAAACAAGTTTGTGTTGCAATTGCAAGTTTAGTTTCTCTCCTTTATTCAACTCTCTCCTGATGTTAGCTTTCCACACTCCAGGAGTTATTAAATCACTGCTGGTGGAACCCAACAATTCCTGGTTGCGCTGCTTCTTAATAAGAGCTTATAAATAACTTAATCAACTGACTTTCACTGTGGAGAATTTAGAGGAAATGAAGCACATTTACAAGCAAATGAGCGAAGCTGTGCTAGCGGCAATTCCTCACTAATACTGCAGGGAGGAAGAGTGCTTACAGCGGCTCCTTTGACCGCCGAGCAAGACAAACGCATTGTCACCAAAAGAAACATCTTCAAGCAGGTAGCCATACTGTAATGGAAACGCAAATCCCTGCCATGTTGTGCATGCCAAGTCAAACTGAGTCAAACCAAGCCAGCACATGTGTATGGAAAAGCCCCAACAGCTTACTGAAGCCAAGTGACTGAGTGAAACTCAGATCATCCTCCAGGCTGTTACGCTGACAAACACCAGCAGTAACACACTGCACACACTCAGCCGTGCTGAGATTTAGTGATCAACTGTGTATGACATGTGGAGGATACAGACAGCTGTGGGCACAGCTGTTTTGTTCGCAGCTGTTTTGTTCACTGTTGCAGGTTGACATGCAAACCGAGGAGTGATCATCCAGTGTGTTTGTGGTCAGTGTTGGTGAGTACACACCTGATAAAATAGTTTTGTCTCTGCGATTTCGCCTCGCCGAGCACAAACACTCCAAAACAACCTGCAGCCATTTGCGCTCTCAACATGGAAGCCTCTTGGGGAAATAATCCTGAATGCACTCTGACGAGCTGACATCTGGATGAAAAATGCTGAGTGGTCTTAACGAGTCCCTGCTGTCTCAGTCTTGACGGCCACAATCAGCATTAATGCAAAATTGATGATCACTGGGCCGCTGTACCTCAGGAGAAGAACTCATGAGTGACAAAGCTGAATGTTTAACTGTTTTACTGCATCTCCACATGCCAAGATAGAAACAAATTCCTCTCCTCTTCACTCTCTTCACATTCTCAGCTTGTGACTGTCCTCACTTTGCATCATCTTTATTTGTTAATTGTGGACGTTTTTGAGGGCATACATGTCCCATTTAGATAAAGGACATAATAACAAAATAACGTAGTGCAATATATAGTAAGAAGAAATTCATTTCCGACACAGTTGTGAATGTGTGTACCAAATTTCATGACAGTCCATCCAGTAGTTGTAGAGACAACTAACATGAAACCACAAATATCAACCTAATGGTGGTACAGTTGCTGTGGAGATACTTCAGAGATACCAAGCAACTGATCAACTGATAACGTGACCAAAAAACAAACATGAAATTGAACCATACTTTTTTAATTACAAGGCTGCGCCCGATGTGGTTCTTGGAGATACACAGCACTAAGAATAATTTAAGCTCAGTTAATATACTCATGGAGCCGTCTTTAAAGTATAACCCCCTGGGGTGTTCTTTTTGGTTGACTGAGAGGGGACTCAGAGATTACCATCTGTAAATCTCACCTCTGTTTGATCTTTCAACCTCTGGCACGTCCTAAAAGCCATCCCAGAGTAAAACCCTTTCAGCTTAATGATACGTAGACGAGATACAGACTGACACATACGCACTCAAAATCCCATTATTTCTGGACTGATGATACCCATGGAAACTATGAAACACTTGTCTAATGATGTCTACATAACTTTAAATGAAATAAGAAATGAACACATGCCGTGTGTTTGTGGTTACTAAACACACTCTGACACTCTGTGAATCGCTTCCTTTTCTGACAGTTGAACAAAAGCGTCTCTGTTTGAAACAAAACATCAGAATGTGCGAGAGGCCCCAGACTTCACTTGGCTTCTCCCCAAGCCCTCCAATGGCTCATCAAAGTGAGAATAAGGAAGGAACTCCGCTGTGGTTTTCGTTGCAAGCTCAAACAAGGGCTCAGCCTTTGAGAAGATGTTTGAAAAATTGCCATCTTTCTCTCTCTTTTTTTTTTTTCATTCAGGGTTTGTACTGTGAACACCAGAGGAAGACAGCGGCGCTATTAAAAGAGTTGAAAACCATTTCTTTTGATGAGGAAGACACAACACGAGTGGACATCTTGCGAAAACCGAAAAATAAATGTTATTTATCCACACTCAAGGCCTATCTGTATCTAAAATAAGACCGTCCACGCCTCATCTGGAGTTAATACCACTTGGCAAAAGAGAAGCTCTTACAACAGGCTGCCTAACACCCAAGGGTGGAGTTGATGAATCAAGACAAGTTTGTTAATGTATCTGTCCCTGGGTGGGTGGGAGGCAGGCGTCGGGCCAGCCAAGCAAGCGGGCCAAGGTCCCTGGATGGCAGCGTGACAGACAGGAGGGGGGAATGGCTGAACGAGGTGCCTGGGAACCTTGCTCCGAGAGGATGACAGCTCTATAAGTCAGGCCCTGATAAAGCAGTCAGGAGTGACAATCTCTGGGCCCCAGCCAACGCAGCGTCCGTCCTGCTCAGATAAAGTCAGACAGGCCATCCATCAGTCCGGAGACAGGGAGCTGGACCCATGCTCTCCTGCCTCAATGGAAACAACTCAATGACCAGCCGCCGCTGGAATGCGCGGAGCCCCTTGCTCTCGAGAGGCAGCGGTGGGAGGAACAAAGATGGAGGAATCATGCATAGAGATTAGTGGGAGTGTGTGACGCGTCGCCTGCCAAGAGGTAGAGGTGCCACGTCTCTGGGTGAAAGGGTGGCGATGGCGGTTGACAATGGCGGGGACAGGACACGTCGCTCGCTAAGAGGACCACCACGACTGCAGACAGCGGGCCAACACTAGAGAAGCTTCATACCATAATGAGAAAGCAATAAGCCATACATTCCACACGTCAAGCCCGCGCAGAGGCAGACAAAGCCGGTGTCACGAAGAATGAAACCAAATACCATCTCCAAGTCTCTTTTAAACAGGATGTGTGGATACAAGATGTTACAAAATATCAGACAGACGAGGAGATGTGATTTCAGATAAGAGGCACAGGACTGGATGCAAATAAAGGCTATTTTGAAATGTAATCTTGTGGATACACAAACTGTAAATGTAATTATTCAATGCAAACATCCTCACCTGGAAATGTCTCTTCTGTATGGACAACTGCTCGCTTTCTGCTGTCTTTACCAACACAGCTTTTGTGTCACTGTCTCAAGCCAGGAACCTGTCTGTGTACTGCTCTAAAGAAAATATAACCAATTTCACAAGAACAAACAATAATTTCCCTCTCCTGTTTACTCAGAATTAGCCTCTTGGAGTTGCACGCGACAGGAGTGGAGCAGGAGTGGTTCGATTGTGTTGGAAGATACTAACATTTTCCAAGCATTAAAAGAATTTGCATGCATAAAATATGTTCAGATAAACCAAAAAGCAATGTATTTTATGTGTCTTTTGCGCCGGAGAGAGACCCTTCCAACAAATGAGCTCATTGTTTGCCGAGTGTTTAATGTGACTGGTTAATGTTTCTGATAACTTATGAAAGTGGAGGTGCTTGGCTGTTTAATGGCCCTGTCAGTGGCATCTGGTCCATGTCACCGGGCCTGCTATTGAATGGTGATATTACACTGTTTTTATACAGAATAGTTGGACATTTTTGAAAATATGAACATAACTTTCTTGATGAGAACTACATGAGAGGAGGAACAACACGCTCATGTCTGTCTGCTAAAGCTAGCACGCTAAATATGGAGCTACAGCCAGCAGCTGTTTAGCTTAGCTTAGCATACAGATTGGAAACAGGAAGCAACAGCTAGCCTGGCTCTGTCCGAAGGTTTGTAGCTCACTGCTGAAGGCATGATATTGTCTGTTATACACTTTGGTTAGCTTTAGCTTTAGCACTTAGTTATCACAAGAGATAACTTTGCAGTGAGCTTTAGCTTAGGCTGATGATACTAAACTGTTTTCATAGTATAATGGTTGGACGTTTTGGGAAGTACATAAGTTTCCTGATGGTAACTGGATGAACAGACAGCTACCACTCTCATGTCTGTTAAAGCTAGCAAGCTAAATATGTAGCCAGCAGCTAGTTATTATAGCTTCGCATAAAGACTGGAAACAGGAAGAAACAGCTAGCCTGGCTCCGTCCCAAAGTAGCATCACTATTTAATGGGCTTTAGCTTTGGTTAACATCATATTTAACAACTATCAACAGTGGCATCATGCTTCTCATCAAGTTCCAGCAAAGTAGTGAATAAGCAAATTTCCCAAAACGTTAAAGTATTCCTTTAAAGGCGCAAAACGTAAGAATTAGCCACCTGTTGAAGATCACGCCAATACAAATAGGGGGCAGCATATGAGCAGAGTAATTGCTGCTAACTCTAGCTGCCACTAGTTAGTTAGCTCAGTTAGCCATGCAGTTAGCGGTCCAGACTGGGAGCTCGGAATGGTATTACAGGACAGGATGGGCCGGGGCTGGTTGGTTGGCAGTTTACTTCAGTAGCTATCTCTGCAACACAATACACCACTTTGATATGAAAGTTAACCTGTTATTTCTTCTTACATTTATTACTACTTTAATGATTATATATGAAGGTATAAAACAGAACAAAAACGTTGTGGTTGTACTAGT
Organism: Lagodon rhomboides; assembly: GCA_039737535.1. NCBI lineage: Eukaryota > Metazoa > Chordata > Actinopteri > Spariformes > Sparidae > Lagodon > Lagodon rhomboides. Next base: position 9,210,284 of record CM077785.1, on the reverse strand, counting down.
TTTGACCTCTCAGTTTGAAGCGGTTTCAAGGCTTTCTAATGAGTCCCTGTCTTGTGTATCCTAGGACACCAGGTTATTGTTTACCACCGACCTCTACCAAGTGTCACCTTCAGAGGGGATTGTGCTCACAGTGGCCTGGCACAATGACATGGAGTCATACTCCACCAGAAATAGCAACTTGTCCTTATTTCGGAGTCAAATGCCAACAGCAAGGAAACAGCATTCCTCTAAAACAATAGCATTCCAGTCCCACTTCATCACGCTGCCTTACAGAAGGACCCTCCGCTCAAACGTTGTTCTATAAGAATCCTTTAATCATGCTCTCAGAAATGCTTTTAACTTGGCAGCAGAGTGAGTGTGAAGGACATGCTAACTATGTCAAAGTATGTAAGTCTTTCTTCGGCTGAGACTGCCATGCCTCATCTCCCTTCCTGTGTATCCGGACACTTTTCTTCATCAGATCGTGTTGAAACACTTCTGTAATTACACCATAACACTACGAGGTGGTTGGATTGGCAGTCCCTCACACAAAACATGGCAACGGAATTAATGACTGGAAAGTTTGCTTTGGAAATGTCTCAACGACAACATGCTAAAGCGAAACTGCCACTTGGAAACCGTTGCAGGCAAGTCAGTGAAATTAAAATGGACAATCCATTAAACTCACACAGGATACATTGTGGAAAACATGAACGTGTTACAGGAAGGAAAAAGGACGTCATCGTGAAACTCAGTATCTAGCATGTATTAGTGAGATTTCACTGTCACACAGCACACGTTTCTCTGCGGGCTGCCTGCAGCTGAAAGGAGTGTATGTTCAGGCAGGTGGCTGAAAGTTGCCAAAGAGCAATTTTCCCCTTTTCCTTTGACTAGTGTGGCTCATAGGCTACAGCTGTTTCTCATCAGCAAACCTTCGGCCTTCTCACAGTTAATAATGGAGCGCAAACCCTCAGAGGAAACTGTTGCTTCTACTGTACGAGCGAGAATAAATCATGTTGCTCAAGAGACAGTGCTGCGGATATTTCCCTTACAGAAAGACAAATGGGAAAAAAAAATTCAAACAAATGCAGTCAAGAGGATTAAGCAAGAAGAAGAGCAGCCTGCCTCTTAAAATGACATCACATGCTAGAGGCCTCGTCACGAATCGCTTTTCATGCCATCTCCATCACTGCTGCACGTACGAAGTCATATGAACCAAGGATGAATGCGTGCTCACCTTGTGTCTGCTCTGACTCTGGGAAAGTTGCAGAGGGGGTTTTGGCAAGGCATCAGACCAAGGTAAAGGCTGTTCTTCCATCTGATCGGCCTCATGTCATCTGCCAAGGCCAGCTACCTGCGGAGGAAAAGGTTGTGCTCATATCAAAGGCAAGTTACCTGGTTTGAGTCCAGCTGTCACCAGGTTTCCAGTCCATCTGGCCCGAGGGAACATCTGTCCCTCTCATTGAACTGCGTCCAAAGTCTCATCAAGGCCTTATTTAGAGGAGAAGGGGTGGCGGGACATGATCCATAACTCTTTCTGGCAGACAGGCCCATCAGTCAGAGGAAGACACACATGGAAATGAAATATTCTCTAAATCCTGGGTCTTCAGCAGGGGGTCGTGACCGTTCAGGGGGTCCTCAGAGTCGCAGTAAGGGGGACACTAAATCACCGTTTGATATTTTTATTTCTTATTCTTTTCATGTGTCTTAGAATCCAACAGAGAATTCAACATATTGTTACAAAGGTTCTGTCATACAAAAAATCCACACAGCACCGATGACTGTCACCCTGTAACAATCATCAGTGTTGTGTAAATTTCTTGAGCAATCATGTGAGCAAAAAAACAACAACTATACAGAACCTAACCTGCATATCATAAAACATAATGACCTGTTATCTGTTCTATTACTCCTACACTCAATAAAAAAGGAAATTGGCTGGCTGTTACATTTACTCAAGAGTAACAGGTATTTTGTGCAATATACTTTCACGTTTTTCCAAGATGAACGTGATTAAGTCGTGTAGGACTTACATGAAATTCTACATCTTAATATGTACAAGATCGTCATGTTGGGATAAGCTGAGAGAATCCCATCGCTCAACGGGAAAATCAAGGCAGTCATCGCGGGAAGACTTCACGAGAAGAGCAGACGGATCCAGAAGATGGACCATATGGAAAAGGTAAGCAGAAAGCCATTATCATCCATCTAAATGCAAATAAAATACTGTACATAAATGGCTCCACTTCATTTAAAAGGTTAATTTCTACTACTGTAGCATTAGTTAGATGAACTCTAATTAATCTAATTAAGTCAGACTCAAACTTTGTAAGTAAGTTAAATCAACCTTAATACATGAAGTTGGACCAAGAGAATTGCTCAACGCTGAAAGGAAGTCATTTAAGCTCATTCAAATAAATATTTTTTGCTTTGAGTGTGTACGGACGTTTTTCTTAGACACAATGGATTGTTTTCTAACTTATCGTTAGACACTCTGATACACCCTCCACCTCAGAAACCACCAGAGAAAGTGCAGAGGGTGGGGCTAATTCACCTTACATCATCCATGCTACAACTGCTGCAGGCCTACATAATATTGTAAACCCAGTTTAACCTGCTATAGAACCCTGTAAATATGTAGCAGGGGGTCCCTGCTCCACCTCTTTATCAGCTCCTTGGTCTGAAAAATGTTGACGACCCCGCTCTAAAGAACTAGTGCAAAACAAAACCTCCTACTATAGGTTTGGCCATGAAATACCCAAACCTTACACACTGAAAATGCTGTTCAAAACCAAGCCTTCAAGTCGCCACACTGTTTGCACTACATTATTTTCGCCCTATTGTTGATCTTTTTTCTTCCAACATTCCATCCTGTAGTGCACCATTTGTCCTGTCAGCCTCTCTATTCACAACCCACAGGGTGTTGAGCCATTGTCAACCTGAAGCCACGGTGACTGGAGGATAAAGGACTCGCCCGGCCCCCCCGTCAACACACTCATACCTGAAGCTGCATGCCAACAAAGAGCAGCAGATTCCTCAAGCCTCCAGCCAGGAAGGCACAGTGAGGACATCCTTTGTGGGGATTTGGACAACATTTATCAGAAAAGACACATTTTTGGTGACATGTTTATTTTCTCCTTTTACAATTGTCTTTCTCTCTCTCTTAAAGACCTCCCTGGGTTCAGTATGTTAATGGTTAATCCAGTCTAATTACATTGAGCTTGAGGCTCAGTTTTAGAGAATGGCGGCACTGATAAATCAAGTCTTTTACCACAACATAAGAAGAAGAAAACCCTTTTTTGTGCACAGGGTAATAAACACACAATAAGACCAATGTTATGAGCTATGATGAATCATTTTGTAACCAATGTTTTATTACAATCTTGAAACTGGTTTACGCCTAGTGTCCAAAAAAAAATTAAAGTCACAACTTGTATAACTTGTGAATACCGGCGTATGCCAATGTTGTTAATCAAAATGCATCCAAAGCTAACCTAACAGACTGACATTTTGGATAATACACTTTGGCCTACTCGCTTTCCTGAGGAAAGTTAGATGAGACGATCGACACTCACATGTTTGTCCGTTAAATATGGATCTATTTCCAGCGACCAGTTAGCCTAGCTTAGCATAAAGACAGCAGGCAGTACCAGCACCTCAAAAGCTCACCGATTCACACATTATATCTTATTTTATCCGTATAAAAAGTGTTCAGGCCCAGGAACCTCATGATGATACGACTCCAGGCAATCAGCGGAGACTCCATTAAGTTTTGGGTTTTGTTGTTTTTGTGGTTTTTCTATTTATCTTTTTTTTTATTTTATTTTATTTTTTTTATTTTTACCTTAAGACAGAGCCAGGATAGCTTTTTTGCCACATATTCCCAGTCTTTATGCTAAGTTCAGGTAACTTTCCTCCTGGCTGCAGCTTCACACAGCTCTAAACAGACTGGTATTGATCCTCTCTTCTAACATTCAGCAAGACAGGGAATAGGCGCATTTCTCAAAATGTTGAACTGTTTCCCTGGCCCTCTAGCTGTGTGGTTGGCTTCCCAGCGGACGAGTAATAGTAGGCGACCTCATGGAATATGAATCCTGCTCCAGCTTGTATGAGTTGTTTGATTGATACTTTGTTTTCCTAATCACATGATGTTGGCGGAAAACAATGTTGGTGCTACTGAGAGCGGAGGCATGTACCATAAAGAACTGACCACAGCACATCTAAGACATCTGAAGACTTACAAGTTTAGTGGTTCACAGCCCCTGCATTGCTATTCACCCCACATACCAAGTATACTCCCTTGTTCAAAGAATTACACTCCCTACATCAACTTTTCATTAAATATACATAAATCCAACATGGTTTAATAAAGTGGACTACAGCGAATCTGCCTTAAAATGCAGACTGATAAATACTCAATCTATATGTAAATATGAGGTACATTGGAAAAAAAAAAATCACAACGCAGGAAAAATGCATTAGCCGCCCTATTTGATCAGAGCCCCAGGAGCTGAAGTTACGCTTTTTAATGGAATCTGAGGAGGGGAGAGTGTCAGAGCCGAGGCAGGGAGGTGAGAGTGTGAAAGCATTCGCAGGAGAGCTGGCTATCTGAGAGGACGCCGGATAACGGAACGGACCTGAAAGATTACTCGAACTGAGTTGAAATGGAATTATTGCGTTTGGAGGTCTCAGCAGCTTTTCTGCACTCCCACAATCACAAAAAAAAAGAAGAGAAAGTCACGGTTTACGTCAAATAGAAAATAACTTTCTCAGTTGACGCTCAAACAGTGGTTTTCTGTCACGGCTCACAGCCACTAAAACTGAAGCAATACCCGCTGAGAGCCTCAACGCTCGAGTATCAAACATCAAACATGTCTAACTTTGAGTAGTTTATAACCATTTTAGGATATTCTACTTGATTAGCTGATCAAAAACACCTACCAGCTTCAGTAATCAGTGGAGAAGAGTATTCATGTGACACAAAGACAAAACATGTCAATACTTTTTTTTATAACTGGACAAAAGTCTACAGTGCAATCATGTTAGCTGTATGTTGCTGCATGTTACTGAGGCACAGTGGTGCTGAAATGCAAGTGTCAGCATGCTGGTATGGTCACACTGACAGAGCTAACATGCTAATGTTGAACAGGTGTGTTTACCATGTGCAACTCCTAGTTCAGCCTTTAGGCATGCTAGCATTTTCTTATTAGCACACATTCGACTTGTTCAAATTTGAAACACATTGTGGCACTAGATGAAAAGTCAGAGGATCAGCAAAGTGAGTAGTTCATCCAGAGGGGGGCACACACGTGTGGATCGAATGTGATGGCAGTCTGTCCCGTATCTATCAAGAGATTTCACTCAGAACCTCTAATGTGTACAGAGGCAGTAGAGGAATGTCAGCTAATCACCAAAGTTATAAAGGTTTGAGGGGATTTATGCTGAAAGAGTGTCATTACACAACATGGGGTTGCATAACGAAATGAGAGTGTGTACAGAAACATGTATACAGTTATTTACATCGCCTACATGAACATGTATACACTCAGGAAATAAGTAGTGTAGTGCAATATTTTCATGTGTGTTGGGGTGAATGTAAACAGCAGCAACAGGACGGTGATGCTGATGTGGTCTGCATCGTCATATTAAAAGTTTGACATCTGGAAACACAATGTTCATCAACTTTGACTGCGTTTGAGTCCACCTCTTCTCGTCCTGCGCTCTGTTGGCTTGGAACACAGCCCACCTGCTGAGTGCAACATCTTGATTCAGGATGTTGTGGTGGAGACAGGTCTCTGTAAAGATGACGCTGAGACAGGTCTCTGTAAAGATGTGGGCACTACATTCTCTTATTTCCCATTGCTGGGTCAGCTTGAGTCCCATTCTGGTTCCCCCCCCTCTCCTCCAGTTAAGTTGGATGGTTAGAAGACGCCTTGGGCAGAGATTGTCTCAAATCTGTTTTTATTTATCTAAACCCTGCACTTTCTTCTCTAGGACTGAAGAATATATTTCTGTCTTAATAATGATAATGTTTGCCATTCATGAATGTTTGTACAAAATGTCATGACGATCCTTCCAGTAGTTGTTGAGATATTTTAAGCGGTGTCCACGATCACTTCCTGTTTACTATAGTGCACTTTATATTTACTGTCCACCATTGTCGTTGTCTAAAAGTGTGACTATGTACCAGTACATAGTGCCTTCTGAAATTCCCCAATGGAACGAAAAAGTTGCGTCTCCTCCACTTTTTGCTAACAATCTCATAATGCAATGCTAATAGATATATTAAAAAAACAACCTTTAGGTAATTTCAGACACTTACTAATCAATACAACTTTGTATCATCACTGACAGGTGATGATACAAAGATACAAAGTTGTATTGATTAGTAAGTGTCTGAAATCTCAATTTACTGCTCACTATTGAGTTTATCATTTAGTCTAAGTTGTAGTGAAAGAGTGAACAAGGGAATGGTTTTCGGACAAGTGGTGTGACCAAACAACAGACGCTCTTTGCCGTCCATGACGGCGAGCAATTTATCCAATCAGATTGTTTCAAAACAGTTGAACTGAAAATCACATTGGGTCAAACACCCTCACTGGTGTATCGGCGCTAATAAACGCCAATAACTGTGGAGGAATGTCTTCGTCTATAGAGTCTTATTAATATGGCATATTACAGGGTGTGTGTGCATGTAACCATCTGTCTTTTACAGGGTGTGGAGCAGTAAAGAATGGTGATATGTGCCATGCAGCTCTGCGTGAATCATGTGACATTCCACACGCAGTGATTAGCGCCAAATTACGGTCCACAGGGGGACCTGAATGAAGTGTTCGCAGATGCCTGACCGATGCTGCGGCTTCAAACCTCTAATCCCAAAACTATAGTTCAACAAGTTTGGAACAACTTATTGACGTCTCATAAAAAACAGAGGCTTTGAGATCCTGGGACAAATTACCCCACAGTTAGCTCAGCGGAAGACGGCGGCGCTCTGATGTCATCGCTGTCACATGAACAAAGAGGACTTGGTGGTAAATAAACAACTGAGTGCCTGGGCCATGTGACATCATGTCTTCATTAGGAATGACTGTTTGTAGTGCACGATGTTGTAGAAAGACTAACTCCACCCATGCTTCAGATGAGATTCAGACAGGTCAGGTTAGATCTGCGGTGTAATTCTCTGCTGGATTTTAGATTTTACATCTTGCTGTTTGAAATGCAGACTGACACAGGTGCTGTAAATCAGATGTGACATGGCCGTAACCTTTCGAGCCACGTGTTCACAGCTCAGAGATTTAGTGAGCTGCTCTGTGATGCTGCATATCATAAACATTATGGCTTTAAGGGATAAAAGTAGTGTGAAGCCTTCTGTGGCTCCAGAGGAAGCTGCATGTAATCTGATAAACTGCCTCCAGTGATGTCCCTCAGTGTCTAAATTGCATTGTGGGTAATGTAGGCTCCAGGTTTTGAAAAGCAGTCCAGGGGTTTAGCGTTGCACTCCGATTCATTTATGCTCAACGTTAGATACTCATACGGACACGGAAGGAGACTTCGTTCTGTACTCCGCATTCATTTTGTCTGTATTTCTGCACATTTTCTGAAAGCTTTCGGATACGGACTAGCAGTGTAGCCAATAGTTCAAGCGAGAGACGACCACAGGACAAGAGAACATGGCTTTCATACGGAAACCGAAACACTGTTGGACTCCTATTGGACAGTTTAGAAACAAATGATCAAAATTGATACAGCAGAATTAGAGATTTTTTATTCCTTTTTTATTCCACACATTCTTCCTCCTTTTCCAAATCGGTGCCTTCATTACCCACAATGCAACGTGGCCAGTGAGTGACATCATTGGAGCCAATCTATCAGATTACGTGCAGCTTCCTCTGGAGCCACAAAATACTTTTTTTCACATATGGAGTACTCCCCAAGACCTGTAAAAACACTTTAATGTGTATAATTGGTGGATTCACCCTTTAAAGTTGAAGCGCTCCGAGTGGACTACTGTCTGGAAGATACAAAAAAACAGTTCATACTGGCACAGGGAATTACAGAGACGATGAAGGAAACAGGGATGCTTCAGCCTTGATGGGGATAGTAAAGGTAGTATGTACCAATGCTTCCATGTGCATACTTAATAAACCCAGGTACACACACACACACACACACACACACACACACACACACACACACACACACACGACCATATGTCAGGAAAAAAAAACTTCCAAGATGTTCTTTGTTTGGACAGACATTGAACATTTCCTCTGATGTGTAAAAGAAATGATGATGAGGCTGTGTTGGCCTGTTACAGAGCTGTCAGGGGTCTGAGTGAAAGAAAAGCGCAGGCTTCCTCCACTGAGCGCTGAGAGAGGCTGTCCAGGGCTGTCGGCTGTCTGTAGGACAGAGGCCAACCAGGCGACAGGTCGCCCCTGCGACAGCGACGGCACCTTCAGTCTGGAAACGTTTCTGTGCGTCAGACATGCAGACATTTTATAGACAGGGCGCTGAATAGATGCAGTGGTCTAATATTAATTCAGAGTGAACTCAAACTTGGGCATCATTTGGACCACAGTGGATTATTATAGAGCAGGCTACCCATAGAGCTATTTTACATCCTCATGATTTAAGACATCCATCATGGTTTTAAAGAGGACTTAGTAAGTTCAGGGTTGTTTTAGTGGAAGCTATGAAGGAGTGAATCATGCCTGGAGGAATATTCCACAGTTCAATTTATAGCAGCTTTTAATTCTGTTGATGAATGGTCATTTATGGGACTGACCGACGAGTCTGGACACTTGAGAGATCCAGACAGTGACAGGTGGCGGTTTGCACAACATGTTGTATTACATAATTAGCCCGCCGCTAATGGAGTGTAACTACATTAATAGTATGTCACGCCTTCAGGTCTTCTCTGTGACCTCTTCACGTAAATCCCTGTGGCAGATTTGTAACCGCTGCTTAATCCCTTGCGGTCATTGCAATTGTAAACCACACACACACACACACACACATATGTATATATAAAGTTCCCATATGGACACACACGACAGTCTCCACTGACCCATGGAATTCATCGGATAACACCTACATCTGTCCACACGTTCCAACTACTGCCCTGGCATACAATAAATGCCAGCAGCTGTCTATTAAACGTTGCGTTTAAGAAATGAGATTAATTAAGGTGTTCCTGCTTTAACAGCAGAGGCCTGCTCTCCCAGCGGCCCCGCGCTGCTCCAGCTGCGAGAACACGGCTCGCTTTATTGCCCCCTGGTTTGTGACACACTCCCCGCTTAGCACAGTGTTACATTTCTCTGCATATAGCCGTTTTTTCTGCCAAGAAACACTGTGAGGTGTTAATCATCCATTATGGGATCTGTATGTAACAATAGCTGCGTAACGGGAAGTACAGAAACCAAATCTACAGTGTCTACAAAGGTTAGTCTGCATGTGGGGAGTCATTGAGGGACCTGTGAGTGCAGGTAGGCTGCGTGGTGAGCATCCTGTTGGGAAATCCTTCGTGGATGAAGGCGCTCAGGTAAGACCTAGCGCAAAAAATAGCTGAAAACTGAACTGGGATCAGTCATCCTGCAGATAAACCCGTACATTCAGCGCAATCTGAAATCTCCAAGATTGGCTTTTGCCAGAGGTGCACAGAAAAGAAGGAAAGCAGGTGAATGATGCACCCAGGGTTGCTGCGATACACCGGTTTCAGGAAATACCAGGTTATAAAAGTTTACAGTTATCATACCGTGCACATTTGCTCATGGAAGGTATTGAATTCTAACAAACTGAAAATATATATTTCAAGTTTATATCAAGTTTCATGACTGTCAGGACATAATATGTTTTACTTTTACAAGTGTTTGTTCAAAAGAAAAACCCTTTTTCATTCATTATAACTGATAATAACTGTGTAACACTCTCGAACATTGATGAATCAGAAAAGAACTTCAGGTAAAACTTTTTAAGCTCCCACCTTTTACCTCTATCTTCCCGAGGTCCTCTGCCGCCACCTAGTGGTGACGAGTCGACTCTCAAAGACCTAGAACAATTTTCGGGCGCCTGACTCTGACTGTACTCATTTTGTTTTTCCTACCCTATTCTAGCAGTCAGCATCAGATGCCTCACATTATTTGATCCAGGAGAACCTTGAGTCTCAGTCTGACTCATCTTAAATTCCCAATTTTACATTTGCCTTGTCTGAGAATGGATGAATCTACCAGAATTTGAAACACAAATTGGGTTTACAGCCATTTATTTGAATACTAATCCTACTGTCCAGTGAAAAACAGGTGTAATCCTATATTTAATTTACTGAACAAGATGTGTGTCCATGAAAGTTCAGAGAGTAAAGAAAGAAAGGTTATTAAATCATACCAGGAGACGTAGAAGAGTAAGCCACTTTTCCGAGTAAAATATTCTCCATTAAAGATGAACACCAAAAGTAACTTGGCTACAACCATCGCCTGTTGGCCCGGAGGAAGAAACTACCTGGGGTCCTCGATGAATCAGTGCTGCAGGAACGTGATGACGTAATCTTGTTCACTGCCATGTGTAAAAAGAAAGAAAACACTGGAAGGCTGAGAAACTCTGCTTTACATAAACTATTAAAGCAATACTGATAGGATTAGTGATTCGAACGCAACTTTTTTCTGTTTTCTTTGAGGGTTAAATTGTCGACTTTGCAAGGAATTTGGATGCCACACTTGAATTCCTTAAAAATAAAAACAAATTTATTAGCAATCACAGGGAAAGAATGCATGACATCTACAGGAGCATTTGTGGGAATAAAAATGCTAACTCCTTATTTACAAAGTCTGCAATTGGATGTGAATAAGTTCAGCACATGCACATACAAATTGCAAATAGGCTATATTATTACACAGGTAACAAAGCTTTCCCCAAATTACCCACACAGTCACCCAAGTTTTACAGCCCCTCACTGCTGCTGTGGTCCCAACAATCGACATTTAGGATTACGACGATCACCAACAGACACAGAACAACATATGAGATAACAGAGAGCGTGTGATTATGGAAGGGAAAACTTGTCCTGGTGCAGCAACACACAAACATGGAAAGAAAAAAAAAAAAAACTTTAATTGATCGGGATGCACTGGCCAAGCAAGGAGCAGATTAATATACAACGGTGAGAAATCATTGTCTTGTCGCTGAAAGGAAAAGACGTGTCAATCAATGCGTCGCTTTCGGAGGAGGCGGCGTTGTCCTCGGACTGCTAAGGCTTCGACAAAAAGACATCGGGGTTCAGACGAGGGCGTGGCGAGGCGTGGATGACATCAAGCATCCGTCGCTTTGAACTAAATGGACTGTCTTCCGCTCTCCTTAAGCTCAGTCATCGTGACTAACACTGGCTTTCTGTTATCCAACCCGAACGAAACAGGGATTATGAAACAGATACTCGGCCACACCCATACTGCGTTTTTTTTTAAAAATCCTTTAACAACCTGAGAAGTGCAAGCAAACGTTAGCTCGCATTTCAAGCTACATAAGAGTCGCGGGCTACAAGTGAAACAGCATTCAAACGATCATCAAACAGAACAACATGTAACATTCTCTCGTTTACCTCGCTTCAATCGTTACCTCGTTCTTCATCGTTATTACAGTCCTGCCTTTTCTCAGACATCATAATGCGTTCGTGATGACAACATAAGACGAGATTGTCGAGGCGTGGTGTTAAGTGTAATCAAGGGGTTTATGCTGCGTCTCTACCAAGTGTTTATTTAAAATAGTGGGTGAGAAGTCGCGTTGGGCAATTACTGTCTGATTGGAAACACTCGCTGAGCCGAAGGCACTTAAAACTCTGCTTACCTTATCTTAGGATTTCGCCTCAGACACAACAGCTACTCAGTCTTAGTTTCTATTCATCTTCAGGTCACGTGTAAACTTTGATTCAAGTCACTTCATAAAAGAGATACTTCCATACGCCTGCGCATCAAACGCAGGCTACATTGCTTAGAGTTTGTCAGGAATTGAAGGCATTGCGCAAGCAACCATCATCGTTTGGCAAATATCTGTTAAAAACGACAATCACAACCGTGTGACGTAAACAGCAAATGTTGACAGGCAACAGAGCGGATGTTTGAACGTGTGATTAGAGAGTGACTGGGGAACAGTACACTGCAACATCATTAGATTCTTGCGTCCAAAGGGACAGAAGCCGTTAAAAAGAGAAATGATGCACACAGACACAGAGCATGTCCGTGATGACGGGCGATAAGGCATGATGGGTATGGACAATCCACCTTCTAGCACAGTACTGAAACAACTTTTCAAGACTCCACATAGTCGGGGTGGCGGTAGTGCTGTACAGGGGCTACACATCTATGGTAGTGTAGTGGGTGGTGCAGGTGGTGACGGTAGTGAGCAGATAGAGCTGGGTTACTTCACAGAGGCAGTGGAAGGGATGGCTGTCGAGGACCCATGACCATTAGGGGGAGGGGGGGGCTGAGGCCACAGCTGCGACTGGGGAGGCTTCACTTTCAGCTTCTCCGTGACTTTGAATGCTGGATGAGCCACTGCAATGTGATATCTGCAGGAGGGGAAACATCAGGACGTGTTTACGACCTCAGCAGGCACATATAAATAAATAAAACCTGTATCTTTGTGGTTTGACGTAGAATCATTCAGACTCTGATCGGCTCTTTACCTATATTGTCTTTCTCTTTGCAGGAGACAGAGTAGCAGCAGATCTCTCGGTCCTGAATGGCAGATAGATTCCTGGAAAAGTACAAATCACAGCTTTATGGTTAAGAAGAAGAATAAAGGGATGTTCCACTGACAGTTTTCTATGGCTGATCCTATATTTATAGTCATCTGAATGTTGATTAAACAGCAAGTGTCTGACACATTGAGATAACCGTTTCTAGACAACAAAATGTGGCACATGAGTTTATTAATCCAATTACTGCTCATATTAAATTATGAAATAAAATGTATATATAATGAATGTAAGTGTATTTAGAGGTCCACTAATTAAAAACAGTAATCTTACAGAGTGGCGCTTCTTCCCTCACAAAAGATCTGTGGCTTGGTGCATACACTTGCACATTACCATTAGAGATATCTGATATCTGATATCTGATAAAGTCATTACACAACACTTGTCATTCTAAGAGGAGGAAGTGATGGTCGGCAATGACTAAAACTGAGAAGCCTGAATCCTTTGTACACAGCTCTCTGCTAATAAGACAGAGAGATGGGGAGGTGACAGATTTGACAGCATCAAAGCTTAGTGCATCTTGTATTTTGCCAACCTCAATATCAGAACTTAAAAGTCAACTGCTCTGGACTGTCTTAGTTTTAACTGTATACACCATAGAGCTCGCACGGAGCGTTGTGGTGTATACAGTTAAAACTAAGAGACGGATGTCGTAAAAAGCAGTTTTGCAGCACCAACAGCAAAGAAAAGGACTACAACTTGACTGGGATTTGATACCTATTCATGAAAGTACGGCCCAGATCTGCCAGAGACAGATTCTTAAGAATTGCCGTGCTTATCGGTAGGTAGATCTCTCCTGGACTGATCAACTTTTGTTGAGAAATTCCAAATCCTGACTATTCCCCTGATACAGCCAATAATTCGCTCGGACATTTGAACACCTCATTCTAAAACTGTGGGCATTCAATTCCTGCCCCCAACAACCTCCAGTCTTCTGAGAAGGATTTTCACAATATTCATTAATTATTTATCAGGGGTGCACCGATATTTATTGGCAGAACGTCAGCAAACATTCGCTGTGTTGACTCCTACTGGCTTATCGGCAAAACAACATGAGATCCATCGATGGCACTGGCCGATGTTTATCTGTTATGTTGCATCAATTTTGCACTCACAAATTCATGAGCCACTGGCTTGTGATCAATGCTCTCAATTTGTAAGGCTGTGTAAGTACTGACAACTTTTTATCATTGAGTATGTAGTTGTTTATTAGGCTAAAAAGGCTTTTGAAACAGTTACTTAAAAAACATTTAGTTTATGAATAAAGTTTTTCATAAGAAGGAAGTTTATAGGTTTTAAATCTCTATAATCAGATTTGTTCTCTCTCAAAGATGGTGTAATGAAGGGACGAATGACTTTAAATAGATAATAACAAAAACAAAATAAACAAACAAAAAATTGGTATTAGCATCGGCTATCTGCAAAATATTTTTTTTTAATTTCACAATTAGCACATCCTTTGTATTGAGGTATTTCAGATATGATGTCTACATGCTCATGTGTTTAATTCAATGCATTACAAATCCATGATATCCTCATTTTTGGATCACCACTGAGAGAGATTCTCTCCTGATATTGATTTATCATCGTCTAGGTTTGACTTGAGAATAGTTTAAGTTTGAAGTCAAGTCCTGACATTGGTGGAAAAGTATCACTAAATCTACAGTATTCTTGAGTGCCCTTACATCTTTTCGATGAGTTGCTTCTCATCAAGTGCGTTGGGTAGGTCTCGTTTGTTGCCCAGTACTAGAACCTGAAACGTGAGAAAAGAGAGAAAGGGCTGATTAATAACCAGCACAGCAATGTACCAGCACGACTGCACAGACCAAATCAACTGTGTGTGGTGTCACAGCAGCTGGAAGCAGCTTTCGATTTAGCACATCAAACCCTGTCAGGTCAATTATCCTGTCAGCTTACACATTGAAGACTCGTTAAAAAATCCTGGCTTGGGTTCAAATGACCACTTAGTGCAATGTCATCAAGCCTGAGTCACTGCCGCCCATTAGCTGCAGTGATTACTAATTATGGGTTTAATCACTGATTGTGACCGGAGTCACCAGACCCTCAGAAATCAATGTGAAGAACCAAACTGAGGCCATGATATCATAGCTTTTGGTCCAAAGATCACAAACAGATTCTTACAGGAATTCCTTGTAGCTGTGGTTTGTCTAAAAGGTTGTGCAGTTCATTTCTGGAAGCTTCTATCTTCTCTCTGTCTGCTGCATCCACCATGTAACTGCAAGAGAGAAAAATAATACTACTGAGTTTGATACATTAAAAAACCTGTTGCACTAGACCACAACTGAATCATTTATTAAACTGATATACCAAAACAAGTGACAGTATTCAAACTCCTTCTCTGACATGAGGGTAACTATTTAGAATAATCTTTATTTAAATTGTAAATTCACAGGTGGTTATATTCTTGTTAGTAGTTACTTCACTGGTAACAAACAATGAAATGCTTTATAGACCATTTATTAAGCAATAGTTTGTTGTAAAGTTGCAACTGACGTTTATAAATCTTTACGACTGCTTAAAAAATGGTTTACAGCACATTTCATTGCTGTTAACAGTGAAATAACTATTAACTTAAGTTTTGATTAACTATAAATTTATATGGAGAGACAAAAAGCCAAACATAAACAAACGTAATAAGCATTTTTTTTTCCATATGTATGAGTAGTTTCTACTTAAAGTTCAGGTTTCCAGCAACCTTAGGAGACCAAATAGTAAATCTGGTCACAAAGGCCCCCTGCTGTACTTACACAATAGCATTGACCCCTCTGCAGTAGCGCTCCCACATGCTCCTGAAGCGGGGCTGTCCTCCTATGTCCCATATCTGAGGCACGGAAGCAAAATGTGATGAGGAAAACAGGTGTGCAGGATATACGGCCATAGGCTGCTCCTGTGTTAAAATGATTTCATCTGAACAGTGAAAGCACACAGCTGGGCTTTTGATTATCGACCTACCTTTATTGTCACATTGCCTTTGGTGACCTTCCGCATGTTGAAGCCGACCGTGGGAATCATGTCTTCACTGAACTGGCCCGACTGTACAGGACAAACGCGAGACAAAAGGTGGCACTGTGATTCTGCATGTTGCATTTTGAACAGACTCAGATCAAGGCACTGAAACAGTATCACAAACACTTCCCCTTTCTGTCTTGCATCATATGCGTTTGAACTAGAACCCTGTAAAAAATCCACTATCATTTATTTAAAGCTCGGTTTCATCTGATTCAGAAGTCACATGAAAAGCCTGGTGGATGTGTATCATATCTGTGCATGTGGTCAAAGTAAATTTGGCGTCCTGAAGCCCCCTTGCTGAACACTTGCCCTTTAAATCTATGAATCACGTTAGGGTGATGCCAGCCACGCATCAGCCTAAATATGACATGATCTCATTCATGAGCTTCATAATGTAAAGATCTGAGCTCACAGGACAGCTTTGAATCATTTTAAAGGACCATTACAACACAAAATGGGTCTTTTCACCTGCCAAAAATTGATTGAAGGCCAAATACAGTTAATGAAAGGTGATTTCTGACTAAATATGACTTGATCTCATTCATGAGCTTCATAATAGATCAGATCAAGGCACTGAAACAGTATCACAAACACTTCCCCTTTCTGTCTTGCATCATATGCCTTTGAACTATAACCCTGTAAAAATCCACTATCATTTATTTAAAGCTCGGTTTCATCTGATTCAGCAGTCACATGAAAAGCCTGGTGGGTGTGTATCATATCTGTGCATGTGGTCAAAGTAAACTTGGCGTCCTGAAGCCCCCTTGCTGAACACTTGCCCTTTAAATCTATGAATCACGTTAGGGTGATGCCAGCCACGCATCAGCATCGTTTGCTTCCCGCAAACCAACCAGTGCTCACTGACCAAACATTCCACTAACTCAAAGTGCGATCTATCCTAA
Source organism: Lagodon rhomboides (assembly GCA_039737535.1). NCBI lineage: Eukaryota > Metazoa > Chordata > Actinopteri > Spariformes > Sparidae > Lagodon > Lagodon rhomboides. Next base: position 9,193,628 of record CM077785.1, on the reverse strand, counting down.
ACGGTGGGCTCTGACACCGAGGTAAACTGCTTTGACAGGGGAGCTGGTTGAGTGTAGGGAGGATGACAACACATTTCAGACGTGCTGAATAACTTCCATGGCTTTGTTTGTGTGTGTCATACAGAGCCAGGGCCCAGTCTAACAGGCTTGCGATGACTGTGTGGGGCAGCTTTGTTCAAACCTAATTACAGATCACCTGACATGACCAGGGAGCAGGAAAAAAATGTGTATTCTTCTGATCCTTCCTACAGGACTGTGGCCTACAGCCTGACTCCTTTTAAGTGGTTTCTCAACCAGAAACGGACATAATGCAAAACACATAACCCTACCCCACACCCAGTCACAGCTGTGGCAGGCAAAACTGAGGTAGACATGATAACAAAGACACCAGTCATCCTAACACCTTGCAAATTTTAACACTGACGGTGCATAAATCATCACACACCTGCTGGGAGGAGGCACGGACAGGAGCCACTGACAGTACTGAACTCGTGCCATAAGTATATTACAAGCAGATCTATACATCTATAAGCTATACTAATAATGTGACTGACAGCTGGCAGCCTGTGGCCGGGATGTCTCCAGGCCTCGTCGCTTCAGGACACCCTTCTTATATGAAGTAAACAAGGCAGACTGTTGACAGAGGGAACCGGAGGCCTGTGTTGTCAACACATCCTTGATGTTGACACACTGGCAGCTATTACACAGCACTGACAAGTCCGTTCACATGACCGCCCTCATAAGTAAGCGCACAGTCATACCAAGAACTTCGTCATTCTAGCTAGCCAAACAACTGGGCGAGAGCGCAGCCTTCTTACTATCTCAGCATTTATAAAGATATTATTGAGTCATGCCCGCGAACAAAAACCTAGAAATGTGACGAGTACGTTTTTAAGGTACATATTCAAATTAAACCTCAGTCCACAACCTCTCCCAGGTAATAGCCCGGGCCCGCACTGACAGCACTTGCCTGCTAGCTAACGTCACTTACTGCAATCACATTGACGAACGTGGTTTTTCCGGAGTACTGCAGTCCGACTAATGTCAGCTCCATCTCCTCCTTCCAAAACAGGGACCTGAACCAGTCCAAAAGCCTGTTTATGAGGGCCAGCATCTTGGATGACACGGTAGTCGCAGTCGCTGCGGCCGTCTGGATGTGAGTTGGCTAGCAGTCTCCACAGGAAGTAGCTAGTTGCTTGGTCATATCATGTGATCCGCTGACAAGTGTTGCTGCTGCCGCGTGCACGAGGCTGACGGGGGCGCGCATACTGAGAGCAGGGCCAGCCTGACTGTAGCTCAGCTCTGTGACTGTGAGGAGGTGTCGTGCCAAAAAGTGATCGTCTGCCAGAATCTGATTACAGGCCGCGGGAGCGCGCACAGCAGCCCGTTGAGCGGTAGCGCAAAAACGTCTGCTTTTCTCTAGATTAACCGGTCATAATATGCTGATACACACAACTGCATTACAATGTAATCATAGCAAAGGCATGTGTCTTCGAAAGTTTAACGTTTGTTACACTATGAAGCTTATGAATGAGATCAAGTCATATCAAGTCATATTTAGGCAGAAATCACTTTTCATTAACTGTATCTGGCCTTCAATCAATTTTTGGCAGGTGAAATGACCCATTTTGAGTTGTAATGGTCCTTTAAAAGGATTCCAAGCTGTCCGGTGAGCTCAGATCTTTACATTATGAAGCTCATGAATGAGACCAAGTCATATTTAGGCAGAAATCACCTTTAATTAACTGTATTTGGCCTTCAATCAATTTTTGGCAGGTGAAATGACCCATTTTGTGTTGTAATGGTCCTTTAAAAGGATTCAAAGCTGTCCTGTGAGCTCAGATCTTTACATTATGAAGCTCATGAATGAGATCAAGTCATATTTAGGCAGAAATCACCTTTCATTAACTGTATTTGGCCTTCAATCAATTTTTGGCAGGTGAAAAGACCCATTTTGTGTTGTAATGGTCCTTTAAAATGATTCAAAGCTGTCCTGTGAGCTCAGATCTTTACATTATGAAGCTCATGAATGAGATCAAGTCATATTTAGGCAGAAATCACCTTTCATTAACTGTATTTGGCCTTCAATCAATTTTTGGCAGGTGAAATGACCCATTTTGTGTTGTAATGGTCCTTTAAAATGATTCAAAGCTGTCCTGTGAGCTCAGATCTTTACATTATGAAGCTTATGAATGAGATCAAGTCATATTTAGGCAGAAATCACCTTTCATTAACTGTATTTGGCCTTCAATCAATTTTTGGCAGGTGAAAAGACCCATTTTGTGTTGTAATGGTCCTTTAAAATGATTCAAAGCTGTCCTGTGAGCTTAGATCTTTACATTATGAAGCTTATGAATGAGATCAAGTCATATTTAGGCAGAAATCACCTTTCATTAACTGTATTTGGCCTTCAATCAATTTTTGGCAGGTGAAAAGACCCATTTTGTGTTGTAATGGTCCTTTAAAAGGATTCAAAGCTGTCCTGTGAGCTCAGATCTTTACATTATGAAGCTTATGAATGAGATCAAGTCATATTTAGGCAGAAATCACCTTTCATTAACTGTATTTGGCCTTCAATCAATTTTTGGCAGGTGAAAAGACCCATTTTGTGTTGTAATGGTCCTTTAAAAGGATTCAAAGCTGTCCTGTGAGCTCTAGTGTTTATATTATGAAGCTCATGAATGAGATCAAGTCATATTTAGGCAGAAATCACCTTTCATTAACTGTATTTGGCCTTCAATCAATTTTTGGCAGGTGAAAAGACCCATTTTGTGTTGTAATGGTCCTTTAAAAGGATTCAAAGCTGTCCTGTGAGCTCAGATCTTTACATTATGAAGCTTATGAATGAGATCAAGTCATATTTAGGCAGAAATCACCTTTCATTAACTGTATTTGGCCTTCAATCAATTTTTGGCAGGTGAAAATGCCTATTTTCTGTTGTAATGGTCCTTTAAAAGGATTCAAAGCTGTCCTGTGAGCTCAGATCTTTACATTATGAAGCTCATGAATGAGATCAAGTCATATTTAGGCAGAAATCACCTTTCATTAACTGTATTTGGCCTTCAATCAATTTTTTACAGGTGAAAACTGATTGAAAACTGCAAAACACATCCAAACATGGGAAGCAAATGCTATGTATAGTGCCCAGATCAGATAAAAACAATGCAGAGTCACGAGGATCATTGCAAAAGTTATCATATCTTTATTGAAAACCCACCAATAAATCATATTCATTATAGTCTAATTTCCAAAGACAGGGCTAAACAAAGTCATCAGACATACCAAGCACAGACACGTATATCACGTAATTGCCATGTCTGATTTCGCTACAAACTACACTTCTTTTGGTCACAGTTGTAATAATTAGCCTACGTAACAACAAACGTTAAACTTTCGAAGACACATGCCTTTGCTATGATTACATTGTAATGCAGTTGTGTGTATCAGCATATTATGACCGGTTAATCTAGAGAAAAGCAGACGTTTTTGCGCTACCGCTCAACGGGCTGCTGTGCGCGCTCCCGCGGCCTGTAATCAGATTCTGGCAGACGATCACTTTTTGGCACGACAGAGGGTCCGTGTTTCTACACTGTAACACTCCTTCACTGGTGGAGATCTGTAGGTTAGTGACAGAATAACGCATTAGCAGTTGATGCCTGGACTGGGTATTTTGTTTCTGTTTTAGTTTTTCAGACAGGGGATGTCAAACAAGGGTCATTCTACAGAGACGTCCACTTTTGGAGGGGCCAAATGTCTGAAAACTAACTTCCTTGTCTGGCATTTCAAGTCAGACCACACTATTCCATAACTCGTTGAGTCTACGATAAATGAACGCTTAATGACTTTTTTAGAATCAGAAATCAGAAATTCCTTTACTAGTTCCCGCAAACGGGGAGATTTGTGCGTCACAGCAGCCAAAGGACAGTTCAATATAACAATAAGCAATAATAATAGTAAAAAAAAACAAAACAATATAATAAATAAACAATATAATAAAAAGGTAAGAAAAGAGCTAGAGCAGAAATAGAAATAGAATCGTATATGAATAAAATCTACATATATAAACAGTGTAATCTGTGTCCCGCCGTCACCCTGGATAAGTCGCCAGTCCATCACAGGGCTGACATTCAGGGACAAACAACCATTCATGCTTGCAATCACACGCACAGACAATTTCGTGTAACCGATCAACCTAACATTTGCATGGCTTTGGATTGAGTACACGGAGAGGAACGCACGGGGAGAACATGCAAACTCGGCACAGAAAGGCCCTGCCCAGTCTCGAACCCAGCTCCAAGTAAGGTACTTTCATCATATATTTTATAATATTTATTTGGAATTGTATTTTTTCTATGTCCTTCATATCATTTATATCATTCAGCATGGTTTTGAACTCAAAATACAGCACTTTCATTCTGTACATGACTGGGAACAAGTTCTGTGGTGCTTAGAATGTTAAATAATTGATTATAAAACAAGTATTGCGAAATTGATGTCACAAGAGGCAGTGATTCTTTAAATAACCTATTGTGTTAATACAAAATATGAAACAATTTAAGTCTTAAGTTGTTTTCGGGTGTAATTTTCTGTAAAGGCTAAGGACAGTTTCCATCGAATGACCTGCCTACGCCGTAGTGAGCACTTATTCATGTGTGCTGGTGCGTCTGCATCGCAGACTGCCAGCTGACTTTCCCCTTTATACACACTGACCCATCTGGCTCACAGCTGTGTCTCTGGGCTGGAGAGAGCGGACAGGCAGGCAGAGTGTCTTCAGGGAGGGACACGTCCTCCGGAGACTCTGCAGCAGCGAAGAGTTCAGTGTATTTACTGGGGAAACTACAGGTCACAGGTCAGTAGCACCGCAGCTAAGCACCGGAGGAGAAGCCGGAAAATGCAATGCCTTGAAGCGAACTAATCGCATTCCGTGTGGTCGGCGGTTCTGGGGAGGTGCATGTCAGGCTAAGGCGTAGGGCAAGCACCTACACAGAGGCTACGCCATAAGTACAGTGTCGATTCACCAGTTATCCGCATCCCATTCTTGGTTTGACATAGAATGTAACCAAGTAAGAATGTAAGAAACTCTGGCTGCAGTGGGACTTTTCCGTTCAGTAGGCCTGTGCTCAGCAGTGTTAATCATTTGCCTCCATCATGTTTGCAAAGCTGCTGGTCAAGGGGCGTCACTGAGCACAATTAGTCTGCATTATTTTGAAAAGTAATATATTTCAAAATACAATATTCTCTCTTTCTTAACAAATTAAAAGCTCATACTCAACTTTTTTATCCACAGTGAACATCAGCAGCTCAGGTGGTGGAGAAACATAACATACAATTATTGTTAGTTGGATAAATAATCTCTGGATTACAAAATAATTAATATTATATGCATGAAGATAACACTGAATTATTGAATTAGTGATACTATATATCTAAACAAGATTAGCATAGGTAGTACATCAGTTTTTACTTCAAGTCCAAAGCGCATACTCACCTTTTTTATCCACGGTGAGCAGCAGCATCTCAGGTGATGAAGAAAGACGAGGATAATAACAGTAATAATAATAATCAATAATGGTTAGTAATATGAATTATACAGTATTGAGCTAGTTTAAACAATGTTTTGGGTGAACATGCAGCCTTTTTACAGACTTTTACTGCAGACATAGTCCTATAAGGGCTACTTTCATTTCTAAGGTTGACTGAAAGAGTGTGCGCCGTGCCTGTGCCTCGGTCTCACTCTTGAATGGCTGCTGTAACGTCAGTATGCCACCAGATGTCGTTCTTGCTGAGAATGAAGCCCCGAAAGCTTCAGATCATTTTCGGCACAAATTAAAATCAGGGGTGCAAACTCATCAGGGGTAAAAAAAAAAAAAGGTGACAAGATACCGACGCCCTAGGGGGTCCGCGGGGCATGCTCCCCGGGAATTTTAAAAAAAAACAACTTTAAAGGTGAATTTACAGTCAATTTTAGCATGAGACTAGGGTCCAGATTTACTAAGGTTTGCACAGCTTTTGCTCATGCTAAACCTGCACAATCTGTCTCTCTGTGTTTGGTTTTTAAACATGTGAAGAGGGTCTTCAGAAACAAACAGAGGGGCAGATTGCTCAGCCTGTGCAGGTTTAGCATGAGCAAAAGCTGTGCAAACCTTAGTGAATCTGTCCCTAGATGTCCATCAGATGAACCTTGCAAAAAAGTGGTTTTGGAATCAATTGTTGAGGCATCCCAAAGGTACCAGCTCAGGCTCAGTCTTATTCAAGCAGGAAAAGTGGTCTAGGATCTTTTTTAAAAAAAATAAATATTGAGCAATTGAAAATAAACTATCAAAGAGGATAATAATAACAATAAGACAGATGAAAATCCAGTATAAAGTGCATGGAACAAAAACAAAGTGAGAGTGGCGAGCTTACATTAGTTATAGCTTGCTGACAGCTAGCTAATTAGGCTACCTGAAGTGGTGAAATATGACGGAGGCTTAATGCTGTGCCTTCAAACTAAATAAAATTTAATACAGACTGATCGGTTCATTGTAAAACTTTCATTTACTGATGTAAATGTGGCGTTTTCTGTACGTAGGCTACGCTCCGAGGCAGCGCTGCTCTTTCTGTCACATGAAGCTTAAAAATGCCATACAGTGGCAATATGTATTTAATCCTCTGGGGTCCAAAACACGCTATATGTTACAAATCTCTCAACTCTCAAAACTCGCTGTCACTGAGGTGTATCTCATGCAGCCAGTGGAGTACTATGATCCCACACTGATTTTGAGTCAATTGATCACATGACCTGGAAGCTATTGAGCTAAAATGCTAATAAAATGCTAATATTTACATATAAAAATGTATTAAAAATATCAACAGATCTAAAATGCAAAAACAAGAGGTGTATCTCATGCAGCCAGTGGAGTACTATGATCCCACACTGATTTTGAGTCAATTGATCACATGACCTGGAAGCTATTGAGCTAAAATGCTAATATTTACATATAAAAATTAATTAAAAATATTTAGAGATTTAAAATGTAAAAATAAGAGGTGTGTCTCATGCAGCCAGTGGAGTACTATGATCCCACACTGATTTTGAGTCAATTGATCACATGACCTGGAAGCTATTGAGCTAAAATGCTAATATTTACATATAAAAATTAATTAAAAATATTTAGAGATTTAAAATGTAAAAATAAGAGGTGTATCTCATGCAGCCAGTGGAGTACTATGATCCCACACTGATTTTGAGTCAATTGATCACATGACCTGGAAGCTATTGAGCTAAAATGCTAATAAAATGCTAATATTTACGTATAAAAATTAATTTAAAATATTTAGAGATCTAAAATGTAAAAATAAGAGGTTTAATCGGCCTATCAACACAATGTAAAAACTGGTATATAGTTTGAAGTCCGCACTTTCGCCATAAGTTGAAACGGAGAATCAGTGAAGCTGCCTCTCGCTGCTCCGTCGTCTTAAAGCGGTCACGTGATTTGGACGCGTCGGTGCGTAGGGTTAAAAGATGTTCAAGCAAACGCACATAGTTTGAAACAACGTTCAAAACACACACAGCCAGCATCACAACTAAGCATAAAGTCCGCTAGCTGATAAAAGTTTTAATACTTTTTCATGTGAGAAAGTCACCGTTAAATCCCCAGTCTGTGGTCAGTTTATCCAGATATCGCCTGTTAGGAAATTTGCTCCGACGTTTGTTTTGGGAGAAGTGCAGAAGGAGCAGCGACCGGGGGCTAGTTAGGCTACATCCATGGTACCGGCACGTCTCAGAGGCAGTAGCCGGTCTACTGAACTGATCGCCCGGGCCGACTCCGTCGTCATCCCGCTGGAGATAACGAGCCAAGTAACTTTATCGGCAAGTTTTTAGAGGTTTACCGCTGCCTGGTTAAACTCTTTTTAGGAGATTAATGTTAGTCTCATTGAGGAAAAAACGCGCGCCTCAAAGCCGTTGTTTCATCCACAGGTGCACGCGCCTTAAAGAGACAGGTGCATTGCCTCACCCCCCAAACATTTTTTATTGCGGATTTACACGAATCACACAAATGACCCAGTTGGGATTCAAAACGGCGAATTTCGACGAAAGGTGACAAGTTTGCACCCCTGAAAAAAAATCCCCAGAGCTTCACAAGGCTTCATTCGCCCACCTCTTCAGGGCTGAGGTGCTCTGTGTGCAACGATCTGGTCAAGGGAAAGAAAAGCTTTTAGATAATGTCAGTTCCTTTTTCCCCCTCTCCTAGTTCACAGACACATCCCCTTCATACAGGCTGCTCTCAGGATTTGTGTCCTTATCTTTTTTTCCCTCTGAGAAATGAGTTAGCCTGCGACATGTTTCACAGAAATCTGCTCGGAGCACATCCTGTCTGTGGAGTGTGACCTCTCTCAGACCAAACAGAGACCAGGTGACGTACTTCACTTTAAAGATCAAATCACCTCCCACAGCTGGGATTCCAAATAAGTAGCAGGTGAGACACTTCCTGATTCTTCCATATATGGTCTTCATCATTTAAAGCTCCAGGAATATAAACCTTTAAGTATTAATAGGCACATACAGACAATTGTTTTTACGTTTTAGGTACCCTAGAATACTGTCAAATCGTAAAACAGATCAATATATATAAAAAAAAAACATCCCCAAAAAGAAAAGAAAAGAAACCATAAATCAACTATAAAACTAGCAGAGTTAAAACATTACTGGATAAAAGATACCGCTCTTAACCTCAAAATACCAGCGTTATAGATAGTTTGGTCTTGTTTAACTCTGTTTTATAAAACCATACACTTGCACACACTTTGCCCAAATACACACAATATAAACAAATACACAAAATACAACAAACACAGAACCAAATCATTTCAGCACCATGGACACACACGAACACACAGGACAGTGTCCTTTTTCAGTCCAAAAAGATAAGGCAAACCTGTTCTGCTGTCAGACAACAAAAGAAAGACAAGATTCATCCGAGAGCAAAACACGGAACAAACTACAAACCAGCATAACCCGAAAAATCAGGAAGCGAATATAAGAAAACACAATGAGAAGACAGGACCAGGAAACACAAAACCAGTGAGAGTGAGGGGAAAGAACAGGATCAGATATACAGGGTGACTAACTGATGAGCCACTCAGACAGAAAGGTGGAAAAACACACACAGATAAGAAGTGACACATGACGAGATAACTGCAAAATAACTGAAACAAAAGTTCAAACCACGACAAGATGCCACAAAAGCAAACACCGGTGCATCCTCCGAGGGCACACATTCTCCCCACCATCTTCCCTGACCTTAATTACAGCATCTCCACCTTCCACATCAATGACCCAATTACACCACCGGCCATCTCTCGCCCCCTCCAACGCTCTCCTGCTGGTTCTTCTTGATGAGCAGCGGATCCTGAAGAGTTCCAAAAAAGGAAGCGGCAGGCAAGGTGGGAGGTCCACCACAAACCAGGACCTCTGGGGGACGGTGCAGTTGTCGAAGGGTCGGTGTGACGTACAGTGTGTGACAGAACTCTTGCCGTAGGTAGGTCGGCCAAAAAGAAATGACAGCAATCAGGTCTGGATGTAGAACCAGTAGTCTTATCAGATTTTTATCATTTTTAATATGGCGTTTAAAATATGCCACAGAAGATGCTTTGGACTATGTCCAGTGGTGGCTCTCACATGACGGCTTCTGATATTAGTCACCGTCTCAGATAGGAGACAAACTGGTTCTGAACTGCCAGTGGGAACAATGAACATGTCCACTCTTGTTCTATCTACTTTTCTCTTCTCAGAGCAGCCCTTGAGAAATAACTCGGCTCTGGCTCGCTTCTGTCCGCCCCTGCTGGCTCTCATCTCATATCTCAGTGCGAGTATCTACCTCACTCACGGATTTGATTTACAGATTGGATTGGCCGAGTAATATCACGTGAGAGGATTGGTCTGAGAGTTTCCTGTACAACACTATACTGTACCACCAGACTACAGAGTGGCCTCTTCCCTCAGGCTGAGACCAAAAAGGTTTAATTCTATGACTCATCCAACCTGGAGAAGATGGAATCTGACCCAGTGACAGACATTGGAAATAACTACTTAAATTATACAGAAATGGCTGATTGTGTTGCTTTTCTTTAGGTAGAAAATACAGAGGAATCATTATTAAAATGGGACTGTTTCATAACCAGTTAAGTTTCTTGCAGTATGTACACGTTTACTTAATGTTTTCTTAATAACTTGCATACTTCTTTATGTCTGTGGGGCCAACTCCTTCCTTCTCGTCACTGTCACGCTCCCTACGGTACACCCAGCCTGATATTGTCAAACTCCTGGAGGTGAGTTTAGTGACTCATGTTTGAAATCTGAGGGATTCCCAGACTGGTAAGACGAGTTTACCCCATTGTACTCTGGGTTTATATATCAACAACTGCTGTATTTCAATAAACATTTTGTCACTTAACCGTTCTTCAGCTGACTCCAGACGACTGCAACCATTAAGGCAACCAAAGTTTTATTAAGCTTGACATATTACATTAAAGGTACAAAGGTGATAAAAATGATCATTTTTGTTCGTTAGAGGCAGAAAAGCACCGTCGCCCTAAGAATTAGTTCAATTTCCTTCCGTCCATCATTGATTATATAATCTCCCCACAGGATGATTATATAATCTGTGCAGGATGATGAATCTGCATAGATCTGTGATTTTCAGGGCACTCCACAGCAACAATCTGAAAGTCGTCTCTCAGTGCGGTCGGCAGCCCTTGAAAGAGAAAGGTACGAGTAAGTCTCATATTCTCAGGACAAAACGACTGACAGAGAAATTGTTTGAAAATAAATACAGTATGCATCCAAGTTGTAATTACCTGTGACCTGACAAGTGTGTTGTACATCTCTGGCTTTGCCGCCATCATTGTTGTTGTGTAAACTGTAATCCTGGAAGATAATCAACATGAGACGACAAGATGACATGCAAAACAAAGTACATTACAACAAGCTGTGTAGAGGCTCCTTAAAACTTAAAAGTGTGAACGCTGAGCATATAAATAATAACTCTGCTCAAAATGTTAATGCTCTGGTTAACGTAGCTGTTGCTGTTCTATATGCTACTCCCTATGTGTTGAAGTGTGGTGTCAGACAAAGGTCCACTGACACTATTGCTGAGGTAGCGCAAAGGCAACAGAAACTGGTATGCACACAGCAGCCCCACCTCAGCAACATTAACAGTCATGTGATTGCTTGAAACAAAAACGAGGGCATAATGAACAGATGAAGTTCTCCTTACCCGTTACACACTGGAAACAGCGACAGAACCTGTAAGGGAAGGCCTCTGTTACAAATCCATGTATTGACTCTCAAAATGTCCAGTGTTTGATTTGTCTCAGTATCATGTGTACTTCAGTCCCCTGACCTATCGATTCATTAGTGAGTACTCGCCTGATAAAGTGTCTCCATGTTGATCTGATCTTGGCCCGTGGCATTTAGTGCTTTTTCAGCTGCTTCTCTAGAAAGTGAACACATAACAGCAGTGTTGTTTAGTTCCAAGTTAGTTCCGCAACGTAATGTACATTACTTTTGCATTACTTTCACCAAAATCACTGCAAAAGAATGACTAGGCCTTATAAAATAAATGGAAGAGGTGGCAGACAGTGAGCAATGTTCACAACTTGGATCAAATGTCATGAAAACCCTTCTTGATTTTTTGATCAGTGGACACTTATTGACTTATTGACAACTTAATGGACTGTTTGGTCGTCATGGTTTCCATTGAATGAACTGAACGACTGAAGTGTGGTGAAGCTAACCAATCTAACCATGTATGACATGTTCATACTGACAAAAGTTAAAACAAATATATCGTTATAAGCTGCCTCGAATGAACCAGGTTAAAAAAAAAAACAATGAACACCTAATTTCAGGTGGTAACACATTACTGAACATAGTCACTGTCATAATATTAACGTTAAAGGTGCGATATGTAAGATTTTAGTTAAACATTCAAAAATTAACTGAAATTATCAACAGAAATTACAGTTTTTACATTATGACTAGAGGTCGACCAAGATGTTTTTTCAGGGCCAATGTCATTTATAACTGTTATACATTTGCAGTAAAAATAAAAAATCTTTGTGTCAAAGTTGAGAATAACCAGTGATGGAATGAAACTAACTACACTTTACTCATGTACTTAACTGAAGAAACAATTTTGAGGTACTTTTCTTTAGTATTTCTACTTTCTGCTACTTTAAATTTCCTCTCCACTACATTTATTTGATAACTTTAGTTACTAGTTACTTTGCAAATTCAGATTTTTCTGCATTAATAAGCTATTACTCATGATGTGAACCAATCAGATAGCGTTGCAGGCAGGACTTTGAGTGAGACCACAGAGTGGTGACTTAATACAGTGTGAGGACGCTGCATCAGAGACAAAACAGTGTTTTATCCGCAATCAGAACACAAGACATTGATGCTGATAATCGGAAAAATGCTGAATATTGGCCCTGATAATCAGTCTATGATATCTATATATTGAGATATCTATTGAAGTTAGCATGCTAACCAGCCAGCCCCGGCCTGTCTAGGTCCAAAGCTCCTGGGCTAGCAGTATAAACACTGACACTTCCCCACTGCTCCGAGCTCCCAGTCCAGACCGCTAGCTGCATGGCTAACTGAGCTAACAGCGGCTACATTTAGCAGCATTTCGTGGTTACTCTAGTGATAATCTGCCTCCTACTTGTTTTAAGCGTTAAGCGTTCTTACATATTGCACATTTTAATCCGATTAGAAACGTGTTGTATAAATACGTGACGCATTATTGTTGCAGCGTGTTGACCCAACACTGCATGACAGCATATTAATAGCAACAACAACAAGAATATTGTGGAAGCAATCATCATGTGAGATGACTCACTTTCGATGATCTCTGGCCGGGGGAGGAAGCCAGTGGTCATAATTAGTCTCCACTCTGTACCACCTAAAAGAGGAACACAACAACGTTATATATTTAGGTTGATTTGTGCAACACACGCCTTGATGTACCAGATTCTCATCAGATCCTTTATTCTGCCTACCCTCCCGACACAGGCTCGAGCGGCCAGATATCAGCGGGCCCCGTCCGGTCTCTGGTGATGACGACCCCTTCCCCGGCTCGGACCCCAGCCACAATGTAATACACTCCAGTGATGATGGGGATTTTGGAAAGGCGCATCACTGCGTCCTGAAAGTCCTCTGCTTCCTCCAGCGTCTGCATAGTTTGGACGTCATCAGAGTTTCACTTCCTCACACGCTTATATGCTCATTATTACTAACTTATATAACCTACTCACCTCTCTGACCAGCCAGCTCACTGGGGACCTCCGAAAGAGGAACGCAGACACCACATTCTTCCACCAGTTCCACAAGTGTTCACTGCCTGATGATCGTAAACACGTTAATAAACACGGAGACAACATTTCCGGGCACTCGTGGCTGCTGAGAAGAGACGCTGTCTTACCTCGCTGGTCGCCAGAGACTGTAAACTTGTTCGGACTCTGTCCCGTCCACAGGCCAACGTATCCGGCAAATGTAGTTCCCTGGTACGCCACCTGACAGCAAAACAAATTTTTATCTTTGGCCACCTCATCATTATACAAAGACCTTTAATTTTGCACTTGCATAATGTACTGCCCGATTTGTGATTCTGGATAAAATTATTCTTTTTTTTTAATTTGATTTCCAGTTTGAGGAGGCACCATAGTGATTTCGTTTTGAATGCTGTGAATACATACTGTACCTCTCCATTCTTGAGGAAAACTACGTTGACAGTCATATTCTTCAGAACATCATGTGGATAATCAAGGTTCCTGCCGTGGTACACGTGCCCATTTTTGTCCTGAGCTACGATGCTAGTGCAAAATCTAGGAACGCATAAAGTTGGTTTGCATGCATGAGACAGCGTTCACCTTAATCCTGCACACTTGTCACACATTCTGAGCCCCTGCATTGTGCACACAAATGTGCAATTGGATTTAAAGCCATACATACGCAGTCACTTCATAGGCAAAGTTGAGAATGATGACGTCTGAAAGGCTCCCTCCGAGGTTTGCGGCCATGCCGCGGATCTCCCCCGCGTAAGGCTGAGGAACATACTTCTCCAGGGCCGTCACAATGGGTGTTATTGCCTCGTGCACCCATTTTGGAACTGTGGAGCTGACAACAAGGGGAAAAAAGCATGTCAGACTCAGAGTGCAGTCACTGTCAGCACAACTGGAAGATAAACAGAACAGCACAGCGCTCATCAACCCAGAGGTTACACCGCCTGCTGATTCAGGGCCGACATAATGTGTCAATACTTAACTTTGTGTTAGCATGTTAGCTATTAAACTGGATTGGTAATATATTTGCCATTTGTGGTTATGTGATTATAGCTAGTTCAGCCTGCTCTCTGTTTGCCACCACTGATAATGTGATAGGAAGTGAAACCATGCAAACAGTACAGTTATTTAACAGTGTGGATATTTTGGTCTGGACAATCTTACTTTCATAACCATATTTATGAATAATTCCTAAACTATTAAAATGTGTTAGCCATGCACTATTACTCCTGACTGGTAGGCTAACTTCTGCAGCAGCTGATAAACATATCGTTACACTGTAATTAGCACTTTCTACAAGTAAAAACTGTCAAACATGACTTCGACTGTGTGTTACAGTGAATTATAACAACATGACTGTCTGCCAAACTTACTCAATGACCTCTGCGGCGGCTTTATTCAGGTACTCTACGTCAAAGACTTTGGTGAGGGGCGCCCACCGCACCTCTGGGTCCTCGTCCAGGCTTACGTTGATTGTAGGTGGAGCGAACTCTGCCCGGCACGAGGCGAACAGTCCGAGCAGGAGCACCGCAGCTCGCGCCATCATGACCGGTCCAGTCCGAGGCAGACACAGACAGACACAGAGTGACACAGACCGAGACTCTGTGGACTCTGTGCACGGCGGTGTTCCGCAGCGTCCCTGCAGCACGCGACAACAGGAAACACACTTCCGCTCCCACGTTTTCACAATAAAAGCAGGTCAATACACCTATTTACAGAGCTTACGCAAACCAATGGCTTTAAGCTTGATTATGTTATGGCAAGAGAAGAGCAATATGGATGAAACAATAATGACAATGATAATAATGATGATAATTATAAGAAGAAGAAGAAATTACCAAAATAAAACGACTTTCACCCCCACTGTCAAAAGCAAAAATCCTCATCTAGCCCCTGTATGATTATTACATGATTATATTATAATTCATCCAATCACATGTTTACATGCATTGCTCCAGTGCTGCAGTTGGTCGAGATGAGGCTGATTTTAACCGCTTCATATACTGTTGGGAAGTTTTGCCTTTAATAATGCATCATATTTAAAAAAAAAAAAAAAACAAACAAACAAAAAAAACAGATAATGTGTTGTGTATGTCAAATGTAGAAGAAAGAAAACAAACAAAGTAGTCAATGTAGCCGTTAAATAAATGTACCACTGGAGTAAAACGGATTTAGGTATATAATCAAGCAAAGTAGGCCTATCTCACAACTGTACTGCACATAGCTGTTATTATTTAGTGGTGGAAAAGTGACGACGACTACTACTACTACTACTACTACTAATAATAATAATAATAATAGCTTTTCTCAACAGTTTTGTACTTTTCATGCTTCACTTGTGGAACTTAATAAGTACTTTCTCATTATCTACTGAGATTACAGGGTGTATAGGGGTAAAAATATATATATATATACAATTCTAAAAAATGTTAAAAAATTATAAAAACCTACCCACAATGGAAAGGGAAGTGAATAAGAGGAACCAGGGTAAATGAGGTCTAAAAAGGGACTTTATGGTTTAGTTGTTTTCACAGTTTCTTGAGGCCTGGCCATGATTTCCCTGCAGAGTGACGGTCTCATTATCAGTGGGCTGTCTCTTTATCTCTTGATATGGGCTTTTTGTTGAAGCAGCAATAAAAAGGTAAATATTGTGCACGTGTCTCTAAAACTGTTCTGAAAATAAGACCATGTCATTTAGCTTGCATTACGGAAGGACAGAGGAACAATGCATTATGCACTAATGCTTACTGATAGGCTTGCATTTTGCCTTCTTTTGACTGATGTTTTATTATTGACACAGTGTATTCCACACGGCCAGTGGCTTGCAATTAGTAGAATATATGCTTTTATTTTGGAAAATAAATCTGACCGGAAGTCGTATCACTGTTCTTGCCAGTGGCATGCAGTAAAGCCTGGCAGCTCTCACCCTGTCAGTCATTATATCTTTACTGAGTGACCTTTGTCTGTAGATCTTTGAACCAACTATTCTTCACTATTTCAGTTGACTGAGACGTTTTAGGCTGAGGCTGTAGACTGATGGACAACATAACAGAATATGTGGCATCATTTCACAATGTTGTGTAAGGGAGCAAACTAAGAAATAGTTTAGTAGACAGTGTAATGATCTAGGCTGGCTTGATGTACAGAGTAAAGGGGTTCTGGATGCTTACCCAGTCAAGAGTTAAAACAGTGATATGTCACGTTTTCAGGAAAACGTTTTTGGTATAAATATCCCTATTTGTAAGTATAAGTGCTGCATCGTAGGACGTGTTTCAGTTCCTTGAAGCCGTTTCCCCTCTCATCCAAGAGGCTTCTTCTGTTCTAACTAACTGGAGGGGAGTTGCAGGAAAGGAATTGAAACCAGTTGTCTACGATACATTACTCAGAATTACCGTGACCTGGATGACTGAGAACCTTCATCAACATCCCTATTTATCTTTATTTATGATCTCCAGGCCTATGTCCTCTGTAATGGCAAGAGTAGTGACAGCACACAAGGGTATAGCTTCAGTAAATGTATATTACGACTGATTGAAGCTGGTATAAACAGGAACAAGTAACTATCGCTTCCTGCTCGCCTGCAGTGAACCTGCTGCACTCCACCTCCAATGAGGAAGTTCGGACCCGACCAGCAATTTGAATAAAATGCAGTTGATCCTGTTGTACATAAATTTGGTTAACTTTGCACCAGCTGTTGAGAGATGGTTTCACTGAACATCAACCGTGACAAAAAAAAAAACAATCCGTCAGTATAACAATTGTTTAGTGATTCTTCCAGATACATTTCAGCATTCAGATGTCATAATCATGTTCATCATTTCATTTAGTGACATCTACATGATGTTAGATGGAACCAGTCATTTTGTCTTTAATGACTGGGACAATGTCACGCATTAAAAAGTTAAAAACAGCAAATCCCCAAAATGGCACTTCAGCATTACTCAAATGTATTCTGTGATTCATTCATTGACTCATTTTGCACGCGCAATACAACGTTAAATGTATTCGTCCTTGTTATTAACTACTGAAGAAATTCGGGGTGAAAATCTTTTGGTAGCTTAAGCTTCTGTTTCACATGTTGTATAAAGTTGTAATACAATCTGTAAATCAAGGAGCTGCAGATGACATAAAAAGTATTTTGTAAAAACCTAATTGCACACTTGTGAACTGCAAACTGCTTTGACTTTTTTTTTTGGAAGCAGTTGACCAGTCATATAAGCATTACCTCTTGACAATAACTTACCCCCCCACAGTTTCTGAGTGTAACACCACTGTCGTCAATGCAAACCACACGTACGTAACAGTTTGTCAGAGGTAATGTAGGTGCTCTACAAACTAAACTCACTGCGTCACAACAGTGTGATGTGTTAAAAAAAAACTTGTATGTCGAAGTAAACGTGTGTGTAACGCTGTGATCCTGTCCTCTCACTGAAGTTACACAGTGCACAAACAAGTGATGGGGAGGGAGGAGTGGCTGAGACAGAGACACCATTCACACTATTACAAAACACTGTACCATCAAAATGATCTTTTAAGATGTAAAAAAAAAAAAGGTACATAATCTTGCTTCAGGTCAGTCTCTCTGTACAGTCACATTTAGTCATCCAGCTTCTGCATCAGGCTCTTCTTCTGGTTGCTTATTGTCGTGATGTTTCTGGACCCTCTCATTAAGGTCACCCTTTTCTTTGATGAGCTCCCACAGCCATGACATTTCTCCCTGCTGCGTCATTAACGGTGCACCCACTGTTCTCAGCAACAATACCCATGAAGGCCATACCCATGCAAATCAGATCTACAGTCATTTCACCTGTAATGTCCTTTTGTGACACCAAGTTCCCAAGTTAGACATTAATCAGCCAGTATCTCAATAACAAGGTCATCCTTTTGATGCAATCATATTTCTGTGGTTCTTGGAACCCAGCCTTTATCTTGTGACATTCTTTTTTTTTTGCTTTTCTAACACTGGTGTCAGTGTTTCCTGCTGTAGCCATCAGCGTTGCCACTTTCGGCAGAGAGGCCACATCCTGCCTCGGTTTAATTATGAATTCTCTTTCATTCAGTAAAGGAGACATTTTGCTAAAATTGTGAACTAACTAAGGATGAAAGAAACCAAACAATATGAATAAAGAGAATCATTCAAAGTATAAGTGGGTGTAGCTTAATGGTTAGTTTGTGATATTATCACTGCAATTGTGAGAGCATGAGGGGGGGATTTCCACTGTAGCAGTGAAATGTTATGTGCTAGGTACACCAAGACTCACCCAAGTGGCTTTGATACGTTTAATGTCCTTTGACATCTTGAGGAACTATCCAGCCTCCTCTGTGGATGTTTAGTAGGTGCTTCATAGATTGTATCAGTAACCACCCTGCTCCTTGGGGATTTTAAACCTCAAGTAACCTATGTCTGTCCACTTGGTGGCAGCAGACACCAGCTGTAAACATGTTTCACCCTTCACACCCCCTGACGGCAGTACCCCCCTCAGCAGGGCAATGAACCCAACCACACTGCAGGAACTGCTCGGGAATGGCTCAAGGAATATAACTAAGTGCTCAAGGCCACGACGTGGTCCCGATCCTAATCCGATCGAGCATCCCTGGGTTGTCCTGGAACATGTCCGATCTATGGAAGCCCCAAGGTGGGTTGGATTTGGTTATGACCCATTGAGGCATGGATACAAGACCTCTGAAAGTATCCTTTGGTGTCTGGCATAAGGAAACCAGATTCTTTGGGTTCTGTTGGTTGCGTGGTGGGACCTCTATAGTTAGGACTTGTTCTAACACATTCCACAGATGTTAATCAGATTGGGATCTTTGGAATTTAAAGGCCAGGTCAACTGCTTGAGCTCTTTGTCAAGGTCCTTGGGCCATTCCTTAGTAGTTTTTGCATTTTAGCAGGGGTCACCATCCTACTGGTTGGGCCACCGCCATCGGAGATTGCATTGCCATGAGTGGTGTACCTGGTCTGCAACTGTGTCTGGGTTTTCCCAGCAGCACATTGCACTATAACAAGATGATCAGTGTTATTCACCTCACCTGTCAGTGGCTGATCGCTGTAGACTGTAAGGTTGATTGGGGTGAACTTGTTTGTTACAGTTTCTTATTCATACATTAGTCTGATATAAACAACATTAACATTCAATTGGAATTGATCTCTGTGCAGTTGTTCTTTAGCTGCTAAATGCTCCACTATGTTCACCAGCTAACTGCTAATGTTGTCTTTTTTTGCTGTTTGGTGCCAGGCAGGTACTGTAGGTGGGTATATCAGAGCATTGTCACTGAAAACAACTTTCTGCTCTGCCTGGAGACTCAATTGATAAGAATGCTGTGACTGGACCTCCCTCCAAACAAAAATACAGTTGTGGGCAATAAAACCAAAATAATGAAGAAAAGACGCTGAATGGCTCCAGAAGGAACTACCGGTACAAAGTTGGGTGATAACTATAATGGGTCTGTCACTTCTAGCAACCCCTTCTACATTACACAAAGTGATTTGATCCATGGATAATATAAAACCTCTGCTCTCTTCAAACTCAGTAGTATTTAATAATACACAGGACAATGACCAAAACCACAAGCATGGTATTTTTATGAGGTGTTTCATACTGACAGTATACGGCCCTGATAAATTCTACCTGACATACTCTCAGTCAGTGTTCCTTACAGCAGCATCGTATCAGTTGTGGTCTAATGAAGATTTATACCACAGTTACACTGTGTGAAAATGGTAGTGAGTGCAGTGTGACACACTAATTCCACAGGGTGGAGCTGGTACTGCATTTTTTGGCGCATCAAGGCCGGTCAACTGTTTATTTCGATAAGAGCAAATTACAAAATGCCACTGTAATTACAAGAAAAGGAAAAGTGCAGTTTCCATATTTCTCGGGGAGGCATAGTGGGTGGCAAGCATATGATGCGGGCCTTTTTTTTATTTTCACTATCACCGCACTACAGCAGCGGGACTACCCAGGAAACAGTCAGCAAACATCAGTAGGTGAGTGGAGACTGGTCTTCCATATTGCTAAATGTGAAAGTAAATCAAAGATATAAAATCCTTTCCCCCGCAACCTCAAATACCATTTCCATCGACTGTGGTGTTCTTAAGTTGCAAGAGACATTTTCTGCTCCCACTCAGCACACTTTCAGTATTGTTACAGTGGCTGCCACACAGTACATAACCCATATAAACTGTATGGGAAAGAAATGACTAAACCCTACAGGTAGAATTCAGATAATTTAGTGATTTGTAATTCATGTCTACAGTTATACATAAAGTCAAAAAATTCTAAACTGATATTGCGGATTAGCAGGGTCAGTGTTTAGTCGGGAAAATCCTGCTCAGCGTGATTATCCGAACTGTAATGAGCTAAAAGTTGCAGTGTTAATGACAGTAAAATAGATTTATAGATGTGAGCTTTATCCAAAATGTACCGACCCCCCCATGGTTGGTTCCTCGGGAACGCTTTAGAATTTGAAATGTTTACAGCCTGTAATCTAAGACATGCTATTGATTTACACAGGCTCGGCTGCTTGATGGGTTATGTAAGTGTTATGTAAGTATGTGTTGTTATGAGGAGCTGTCAGGTTGGCTGCCTACAACACGCTCAAGCCACCAGGCAGTGAAACACAAATTCCACGGAGGGGAAAAAAAAGCTTTATTAATATTTTAATATATATCAATAATACTTTATATACAAAATATGTACAACAAACAACATTTTGTTACATTTCAAAATAAAAATCCCAAGTACCTCTTTCTATACAAAACTATTATTTTTGTATGAACTTTACATTCACTCTCTTCGCCACAGACACAACATTTAAAGCAACACCTGCCGTCGTTGTGTCTGCGTTAGACAAGTAAAGGCAACAGCATGAGCTAAGGGCAGGCCTTAACGTTAACGGGAATTTGTGGGGCAAGATGCAAATCTGGTTGAGCACAATGCCATGTACTATACACGATCTCTTGGCATACAGCAAAGGACTACCTCAACCTGTTCCTCTGGTAGCTATGCAAATACACTCAGTGGGTCACGTATCAAAAATAGAGATGTACGAGAAGTATAAACAAAGATTATTACACAACATGACTTCACAGGAACTCCATCTAGACGCACAAATATTCATGAGTCACAACTTAAACCATAAAAAAAGCACGTATGGCCACATGACTCCTCGAGAGACATAGGTGACACACCTCGTACAGTGACAACGCCCTGAATTCTTTGAACATCATAAACACTTGTGTTCAATTAGCTCCTAGGTAATTGAAGGGTCAAAAGAGCAACGTCTTTTGTGACGACAATGGTCAACTTTTTTTATTTTTTTTTTTTTTTGGTAACATTCTAGACTAAACCAGGGTTTGTTGCAGTTACAGGAGCGACAAACACTGAAGGTAGATCCTCCATTCATAGATCTACAGCAGGTAAAATAATCCAAGCAGCATCTACAAGGGGCTTTTGTTCAATCTTTACATTCATCACAGACCGGTGTGTGTATGTGTGCAAAAAGTAGGTCCAAATAATTTTGGGGGGGGGCTTATTTGTGCCGTACATTCTGGGTTTAACTCTGACATTCAACATGGAGGGTAGAGTAGACGAACCTTGCGGAAAAAAAAACAAAACCTTGCAATCTCTTGCGCACTCGTCTCTAAACTGACCATCTTCACAGTGTTTCCGAGCCATGCGACAGGTGATCTATGAGCCTTCACATGGACACTCCGAGTTGCCCACAAAAGTCCTGTTCGGCGTGCGAGGAGCTGATGATAGACGTTGGCGGCCGTTTGGGGCTCTTTGCCGGGATCAATGTTCTGATGGGCCAAAACGATGTCTGCGGTTTGAAGGGATACCAGTGCGTTTTGTGTTCGTTCACCCTCTTTTCAGCAGGCCAACCGTTCAACCCCATCGACATTCAGAGGGCAAGATTCCAACAGAGACGCATCTGTTTACTCTTTGGTTTCCAAGTTCAGCGGGGAGACCTGCTTTAAAGCTTTGTGAAGAGCAGGGGAGTCCATGGGGTTCTGGTGGGGAACCGGGGACCCTGCCCTCGGGGACATCACCAGAGATGAGGGGAGCGTATCTTGGGCTAAGCTCGCCGCGGAGCCGCTCATACCCGGGTACATAACCGGCATGCCTCCGGAATACCAGCATTTCTCCAGCATGGGCAGATAGGCTGCCATCGGTGTCGCCGCAGGGGGGATGAGGTAGAAGGGGAGACAAAACGGGGGCTGGTTGGGGGAGAAGCTCATGTAGTTGCCAGGGCTTCCTGCTGAGTGACCAGAGAGACTCTCCTCCTCTGAGGAATCAGATCTCAACTTCTTGGCCTGAGGCTCATCGCCCTCTTGCTTGATGGCACCGGTCGTCCTCTCAGACATGCGCTTGAGCTCCCCCTCCTTTGCGTGCCGTTCTGACCACTGGGATTTCGGGTCACGTTTGTCATGTTCCCCCCCATAGCCACTGTCAGTGTCTGTGTCGCTGCCGCTCTGCTCCCCCATCCCATGAGGATTAGTCCTTTGAATGACAGGGACACAGTTCTTCGCTGGGCCCTCGATCACCCTCTGGGGCAGTCCGGCGGGTTTTTTCAGTTTCTCTGAGGCTTGAGGGCCGCACTCGTCCGGGTGATGGCTGCTTCGATGCTGCAGGACTTCGGCCGCTACCTTTTGGATGTGGCTGATGAAATGGGAAGGAGTCAGGTCCCTGCCGCTCTCTTGGCTGGCCACGTATTGGAGGACCTCTTTCGCGCACAAGTGAAAGCCGGAGCGGAACATCTCCTCGCTGTTCTCCGCACTGTCACCTCCATGATCACCTAGTCAAACAGAAACACAAGGTTAACAATCGACTTCAAAGCACAATTTCCCTTGAAGTCATTCTGATAGATGCAACAGATCGCACGATGAAAAAAGCATCTGTCGGCTTCAATCTACGTCGACGCATGACGGCATCAAACTTACTTATTTGCAGGTCCTTCTGAAGCGCGATAATTTTCTGCTGCTGCTGCTCCAGGAGGGTGCTCAGGGTTTTCACATGCTTGAGAGTGAGTTCCAGCACCACGGCTTTCTCCAAATGACCCAGCGTCTAAAACAGGAAGACATCCGATAAGCATGTTGATTTTTCTTATGTAACACATTCTGCAGCTGAACAGAGGACGAGCCTCAAACCCCCGGGAAGTCATGCAATGTACGCACGCACACACATAAAATGTTTGACAACAAACTAAAAATCGAAAAGTTTGTTAGAATTTAGACGGTGAAATTAATAAAATAACAAAATTGAAAAATACAATAATCATATTTTTTTCATTTCTTATTTTCTTTTAAAATCCCAAACTTTTATCTTTTTATAGACTCCAAAATTGAGCCCGGCTCAGTGAGCGCCATGTGGCGTCTCAGATTTCCCTGGCTTTTCAGCAGACAGGCCATATGTGGAGGATAATACTCACTGTAAGCTTAAGATGTTCGGGCAACAGATCCTTCAGCTGGGCAATGCATTCGTTGATTCTGTCGCGTCTTTTCTTTTCGATCAGGCGATGTGGCAACTTGTAAGTCTCCTGGAGAGACATGTTTGAAATGTTGTCAGTGAGATCCAGGCTGCTCACTTTGAACAGATGATTTTCAGAAAAAAATAAATAATAATAATTACACATTTAAAGTTGAAGTTACCTTGCTCTCATCCCCGACCCCACGCTTCATGCCCCTCCTGGGTTTGTAGACATAAATTGGAAAATCCATTCTTTGGAGACAAGATAGAAAAAATAAACAGTTAGTCTTTAGTTTGGGAGGAAGCTGAGGGTTTAGTTTAAAAAAAAAAAAAAAAAAGTGTAAAGCTTTATTTGGTAGGATTGAATAAAAGGGAATAAAATTGCATTTTTTTCCTCTTACCCTTGCATGTCAGCTATATCCAGAGCTGGGTGTTTTGGCACACAGGGAGGTGGTTGCGCACTCGTAATCCTCTCCATGTCCGCTTCACTGTAAAACCCGAAGAAATGACTTCAAAACGTCCAAACGCGTCTCTGCGGTCGCTCTCCAAACACGAGAAAAGAAGTCGCACGGGGGGAAAAAAAAACAAAGCAAAGAAAAAAAGTATCTCCTGTTATCCAGTGCGTGTGTGTGTGTAGAGAGAGAGAGAGACAGTGTGTTCCCGCTGAGAGTTGTTGTCACCCTGAGGTCCGGACTCAGTAGTATGTCTGGGTGAAGCTCCACGCCCGGCTCAATGTGTGAGAGCTGGGTGGGTTTGTGACTACGTGTTAAATAAACCCTGTGACTGCAGGCACGTCTCTCGGCGAGAGACTCGACACCGTCACATGAGCCTCACGTGTTGGACGGCGCTTTCAACTCCTCACCCTCCCCGCACACACACACACGGACACACACCTCCTCCCCCTCGGCTTGCTGCTGGAGTACAACCCTCCCCTGTAGTACTCCCCCACAGGGGCTGAGTCCCGTGTACCACCACGCTCCGACTCTCGAGGCGGGGACGTGTTCGCACACGGTCCACCATGTTTACAGAGGCGGAAAGTGGAGCAACAGTGTCCTCGTCGACGGTTGGTGAGAGATTAAATATAAATAGTTGGAGTGCAAAACATGGCCAACCTCATCTTTAACGTGCAGCCTATTAATAAGAACTGAAAAAGAACAGGCACCTGGAGCGACGAACAACAACAGCACGAGATTATATGAAGTGTGAGAAGGTCACAATAAAGTCATTGTAGTGATGATATGAGGGATTCATTAATGTGATATAACAACCATTCTCTACAACAACAACAATAATAATAACAATAATACTATAATAATAATAATAATAATAATAATAATAATAATACAACTACAAATAATAACAATTCAGTTACTACTACTTGTTTGACTAATGATGATAATAATAATAGTAATAATTTTAAAGGTGTTTTATTGTTTTTAATTATATAAATATAAGCTATATATTTTTATTTTCGCTATAGGTTGAATTATATGGGCTTTAAAACAGATAAGACAAACCATAAGTTAATAATACTAACAGTTATAAAATGACAACATGTCAGTGTAAAACCATACGCTGTGGCTGTATGCGTGTGTGCGTGTGTTTGTGAGCCCTTTGTTTTGTTGTCCTCACGCCTGCCTGCCTGCCCGCCTGCCTGCTGCACTGATAGCTCTGACCCAGCCTGTACCCGCCGGGCTGTCACGTTGAGCTCCTCATGGTCGAGGAGCACATCCCTGTCGGTGACGTCACGCGCGCAGCCAACCGAGAGTGGCCGACTGGTCGCTCGGTTCCACCCGCCGACGTCCCGAAGCAGCGGCAGCGGCGGCAGAGGCGGCGGCAGCGGCAGACTAAAGATAGAAAACCGGGCACAGAACGACGGAGCCGGAAGAGAAGGAGCGGGAAATCACACTGCCACACGCCGACGGGACATTAAAGAAAAAAAAAAAAATGAAACCGTTTGTTTTGTGACTTCCGCTGATTCTGCGGTTCTGCGGACAGAAGCCACAGGAGACAGATAGTTGATGGTGGCAGTGGGGGGGTCCTGCTCTTCCCCAGCGTTTATCATTTCAGACCAGTGGGCTCTAGCATACCACACTGCATGTCAGAGGCCACTATGCACAAATACTCCATTGCAATAATGAAAATGTATTAGTAGCAGTAGGCTACATAGTAAAAGCACAACATGGTCCATGTCTGTGTTATTATCTCCACACATCATTTTATTATCATTAATGATCTATCACACATGAACTGTGTTGTTAGAGCTGCGGCTGCAGAGCTGGTGTTAACCATTCTGTATAGACCTAGTGTTGGGTAGTTTAATCAGTAACAATGGAGCATATATCATATTTCATGTATGTAAATCTTTTTAAATGACTTAGCTGGTAAATAAATGTAGGCCTATTGGAGTATACTCTCAAGTGTAGCATAGGAATATTAAGTAGCATAAAATGGTAATACTCAAGTAAGCAAAAGTACAAGTAAGTCTATGTGGTAACTTTGCATTACTGTGAATATTCACCGTGAAGTGTCATACAGCACGGCACCACACGAGAGATACGAACAGGGACACTGCTGGCTCTGCAAATGCTGCCTCTAATGATATCAATAATTTAAAAGTGTTATTCCAATGCTAATTCTACTGGAGACCAACTCTTTTGTCCTTGAGTGGAGCACCCATGGTGCACCTCTACACCCTGCAACATGTTTGTAAAGGACATTACAGTTGTCAAGAATCTATGAGCAGATTTAATCTGATCCACAGTTTGTTTTCTCACATTCCACTGAAGATCTAAGTTTGAAGAAAGTCACATAGTCGTGAACTGATCTCTAGCGAAACACTTGTCAGCAACATTTGTGAAGTTTCGCATCGGTTTTAGTTTGAAAATGTCCACACGTCAGTTTCCTGACCGTCCGCATTTATCTTCACACTCATTCGTATACAAAGCAGAGTTGTTCGCTGGACTGGAAGTAGCTTGATAAATTCTTGGCATGCAGAGAATATTCTAAGAAAGCCCCTGAATAATGAGGATGTACGCAATTTCATATCCACCCAATTACACACATTCCATTTGGGGACTGTGCTGTGCTGCCGACAATTGCCGTTTTTAGACACGCATGTTTCCAGTTGACAGAAGTAGTTTCCATCAAGGCCAAAAGATTAATTCAGGACATGGCCTAGTTTACACTGCATTTGAATCACGGAATATATTATATATAGTCAACAGGTGTCATTTATAGTTGTGACTCAACCATCACACACAGGATACATATTGGACTGTGTTCCCTCAATTTCTGTAGAATTAAGTTTGATGATTTCTATATTTTTTTTCTTAAAATTCATAATAATTGACATTCATAATTGAATTTACTGCCTTTATATAGTTCCAACCAAAAATGGTAATACATTCTTATTAGCAGTAGTAGTATCAGTAACAGAAATGAGTTACCTTAGATGCACTGATGGCTGAATAGGTGACAGTGGGATACATTTTGAGGCAAAGGCATTTCTGGCCAAACAATAAAGCACATTAATGATTTACTCTCTGTGGATAATTTCTCATCTCAACAATAAAGACACACAACAGGTTGTAAAGGATAATTACATCGATTTTAATAAATAATTCTACTTTAATATACAAATTGACAGTGCTTAGAGTTTTAGTTTATCTTAACATTCATGAGTAACCGTTTTTTCTCCATCTCATTTTTTTCTATACAAAAGCAAAGATAAGCAACAAACTTTATGTACACAAAGTAGTCCAAAAAAAAGGGGGATCGTTCTAACAGTAGCATGAAATCCAGCTGAAACACCTCAGTCATCATGAACGTAAAAGATTGTGACTCTGCACAAGCAGCAAACTTGTGTCAGACTTTAAAATGAGGACAAAAACAGGCACGAATGGAACAAGTTTGCTGCAGAACCGGAAATTATGCTAATATTACAGAAAAAGTTACACAACTCCTGAGCAAATTGTAATAGCATGAGTGACCCGGATTAAATTACACAGTATACATTTGACTGACAAGTCAAACATTCTAAATGTCCGTTAGATCCAAATTAAATAAGAAAGCAAATTTATCATAAAATAAGTCAGCACTGACATGTGACACCATTGGATTTAAACAGGTGAAAGAAAACTATCTGTATATATTGCTCTCACACAATATACTATCTCTACTGAGTGCAGCTGACACTCAAGAAATATGCACATTTTCAAGAAAGAAAAGAAAAGTAAAGTTAAGAAGGCCAGCTTATTAAATATTATCTCTATACTTGCGTAAGTAAAGACAAAAAACTACTCCCTATTTTATCCAGTGGCAATAAAGTACAAACAGAAACATTGGGCCACGCTTTTAAATAAGACATGATTGATGGAACTTAAATCCACACACTGATGAGGTTGCATATTTAAGTTAAAATATTGCACAACATACAAAAATAAGACATTTAATACTGCTCATTATGTCAGAAATATAAATAGAAAACATGAAAATAAAATAAAAAATGAAAAACAAATGGGACTAATTCCTCCTGTCCAGTCAGCTATATCATGTTTCAAGTTCAACCAGTAAAGGCCATGTGTTGAAATTCCAATTTATTTCTACATAGAAAACATTTGGCACCAATTCCAACCGGACTGAACAGAACGAGGTGGGTGAGTGTTACTGTTAGCAGCAACACGTGCATGGGGTAGTAGCTACACATCGCCTTATGACTACCTATGTTACAGTGTTTCCCTACTGTTATAAGTTACACTCACATTCAGTGCAGTTCACATTGTGTGCAACCTGCGGAGGGAGGACTGCACATTCACAGCCGGCGCCGAGCTGCTGCAGGGCCGCGTCGGCCGCATCTTACGCAGGCTGCTGGGGGTTAACGTTCATGTGCTGAGGGTGTCCCAACAGGCCAATCCGCTGCTTCTGCTTCCTCTGTTCTGTCATCTAGAAAACACAAAAGAGATATTTTCAAAAATCATCCCACCTGTACCTCTGTTGGCGTGCACGTCCTCTTCTGCTAAATACGCCGGCAGCCTCTCTGCATCGCTTCGTTCTTTCATATCGCTTTGAAGAAAACCTACCAAACGCTGCACAAACTCTGCACACTGCTGAACTGAAAGACGTTTGAAATCCTGCCAGCCTCGTCATTCACCCTGCTCCGTCTTCTGACGAAGGCAGCAGAATACAAACTACTAATACTGAAACTCAGTCAGACGAAATCTGAGATTAAGCAAAGTGCATGAGTCATTACACAGGTGTTGACCTTTATACAAACAGGAATAAGAATGGGTTTCTGCTAAGAATTAACTTTAAACATCAGGTACTGATTTGCATCTCAACACTGAAACACAACAATATTACATGTGAGAGGACTAAGTGGTCTTGTAATGAGTGTTCCAGGAGAAATAGTTCTGCGTAGTTAAAGAAAAATATCATTCAAGCACTTCAAGTGGACAGCTCAGACTCCGTAGAGAGCTGAATGCTGGCTTTATTTTACACTATAATTTTCAAATTAAGGCAATTTTCTTTGGAATGACACAAAACAGAGCGATTGTGGCACAGTTTTCCTGTTTGTGCTCTACTATGAAAGAATATCTTCCTGAAAACAATGAGAATTTAGCTTCGTCAACTGACACTGAAACACTGTGGGTTTTTCTGTTACAAATGTTGACTCGGGCGGATATGCGACTTATTCCACTGTGCCCTTCACAGCTTTTGGCAACACAATAATCATTTCCCCCTGTCTGGGTCAAAATGTCTCGGTAACATTCACTTCCTCACGGATAGTTCTCATTTCAAGGGTAAAGACATTTTTTTTTACAATTCTGTTTACTAGAAACAGTCGATTGCAGCAATTGTGCAATTATTTTCCTTGATACGCAATATCAGCAGAATGCGTTCTTACACAACTCAGAAGCGGTTAAGTCTACGTGGAATTTATTGCAAAAACAGACTGTTTACAATTTCTCACAAGTTAGTCTAATGAAAAACACTTCTTTCGGGGTAATTCTGTGCCTTTCTAATTGTCGAGAAAAGGCTTTATCGGTAAATAAATAAGAAATAAAAACTCCAATCTTAGTAAACAGGTCAATAATTTAATCCGGCTGGATCGCTGCTCAATGATGCAAACAAAATCAGGTTGAAAGCCTCCTGCGTCGTGTTGTGAACTATGACTCATCACCTTTTGCATTTAGTGAGCTCTGCATCTAAAGGGCAAACAAACTTTGAACAATGTCTTCTCTCCACATCTTAAGAAAAACCCGTCTCTCACTCTTCATGTTCTCCCCATGACGTCTCCGCCTTTGTGTCTGTCGGTGCTTCACGTTACAGAAACAAACCTGTTCTTTGAGCTCTGTCAGCTGCCCGGACAGGTTGGACACCAGCTTCATGGTGGACTCCAGCTTCTCCTGCAGGTTTCTGATCTCGTTCTGCTCCCCGTCGGCGTCGCTGCTGACCAAGGACATGGCCCGCATCCGTGGGAACCAATCCAAGTTGTGGTCCTAGTAAACAGAGGTCTGAAGAGTTATGGCCTGCACATCAACACATAATGAAACTGATGTATCGGATTATTGACGGTACTTTCTGCTGCTATTTTACAAGAAGTGTTTATTGTTCACAGAATTTATTTCCTCAAAGAAGCTGGTCTTATTTTTTTCTTTCAGTGCAGTTGAAAATGTTTCACACATTACACCACCGGCTACGTGCAGTGATTTGAAGCCTACTCTCAAAGCGGAATCAAGTTAATCATCAGGGACTTTCCATATTACAATCACATGGGATATGAGGGCACTGTTGAAATCACCCGGGACAGGCGGTTCACATATCGGTGATTCGTTCCCCTTAAAATCTAGTCTTTCCATACACACGCCACAACTGGCAAACTTTAATGACTTCCCCTCACACGCAGCGCTGAGATAAACACGCAGCTCTTGAAAGCTCCCGTGAGCCGCAGATGAGAGCGGTTGTAGGCCGTTTCACCAAGTGCTGAAATCGAGTACACTCGCTTCAGTAGCTGGAGCTGAGCAGCTGATTTAGATGCAGTTGTGTGTTTGTGTGTGTGTGGAGGGGAGTTTGAATCTTTCACTTTATAGTATCTCCTGGCATGAATGATATCTTTTACACTTGTACTACTACTACTACTACAGGTGTCAGCCACAACCACGAAACATCAAGTAAAACGTACTGATTGTATCGGTTCTCTCAATATTTTGAAGTAATTGTTACAATGTCAGTTAGAATAAGGTGAAGTTTGAAGTGTTGGAGTTTGGCATACGCTGGGCTCAAACGGTGTTTAAATGTGGCTGATGGTGTGAAATGTTGGGCTAGCCATATCTGATAAGAACAGTACAGCAGTGGTACATAGTGGGAGGTGTGGGATTATTCACAGAGATTTCATTACTGGTTGGTTAATTATCATAATTGATGTGTTTTATGT
This sequence comes from Lagodon rhomboides, assembly GCA_039737535.1. NCBI lineage: Eukaryota > Metazoa > Chordata > Actinopteri > Spariformes > Sparidae > Lagodon > Lagodon rhomboides. The sequence continues at coordinate 9,162,392 of CM077785.1, read as the reverse complement.
ATGATAAATACAATGCAGAAAACAAATGAAAAATTCCGTTGGTCATAATCCTCAAGATGTTCATAAATCATATCCCACTTTTTGATTTATTTTCATGATTAATAGAATATTTTTCTCTCTAAAAACAAGAAAATTGCTCAAAGTGACGTTTTCACATCGCTTCCAATAGTCTTCATTTTCTATCATAAATGTCAAAGAAAAAAGGACTGAAACTATCAATAGCTGGCAATTTATTTCATTTTCCAATTAACTGACAAATCATTGCAGCCGTATTTGTCACTGTATATTTTTCAGCAAAATCCATTAACCATATTTATGTTCAATTATTATGCATCCTTAAAGTAGTCTTCATTATTTGTGGCGGAGTCCGCCTTTCCTGCACTTGATAACAATATCCCCCACACATAGTAGGGATTCACAAGAAGCAATGCATACACATAGCTTTAACGTTAGTTGCTCATTGTTCCAATGCTGTATCAGAGCCGTATGAAACATTTCTCTATGCAGCTCCTTCACATTAAAAGCAGTCAACTGGCAAAACACTGCATGTTTTTTACGAGGAGTTTAACAAATTTGTCACAGAATTTTAGCGTGATTTTTTTTTGTATTTTTTTTTTTTCAACAAGTGTTTGCATAATTCTGGGACCTGTAGTATAAAACCGCACTTGTTGATGGCAAGAGTGACCGCAGGTGTCCAAATCAGCCAGTACTGACTCTTTACAACTTAAATGAAAAGAAGGAGCATACATGTTTTAAATAATGGAAAATACAACTGGTAGGTGTTATGTATTATGATATGTAATTATTTGGTCATTTTAATGCACTTTACTTGTACACATACGCAAAAATGTCAGAGAGGTGAAACCCAGCTGCCACCTCAGGGGTTGTTGCGTTCAAACGGCGCAGTCGGCTACATTCTTTCACACTTCGGTCTCCTCTGACACTTGACCACCACATGCCATTGTTATTGTGCTCTGGCTGAACCTGCTTCCAAATGAGCTCAGGTCAAGGTAAGGCATTTACGTTGATCCTTTACTGCCTACACAGCCGTGTCGATGTCATGTGCCCTCAACCGGAAGAACCATCAGTTCTAACTCCACATGAATGAAAAGGGAGGATGCTGCGTAGCCGCTGAGGTTACTGGTTTGAAACAGGGCAGCGTCAAAGAACTGGTCTGGAAAAGTCCCCTAGTTTCAGCGGTTGACTTGGAGACATAGGGGCGAGTGAGGTGTCCATGTGAACCACAAACCATGCCTGGGTCAGACGGTAGCCTGAAGGGGAATCACGCAACACTAAGATAATGAGCACACACTCATTCTGAAAGAGACGACGGCTGTGAGCAAGCTTCACTTCCTGAATGCAAAAAGACAGAGGCTGTGTTTACCTAGTTAATCTGCCCCCCCCTCCTACCCTACACACACATATTTTTCTGTCACCAGTGTTTCCCACACTCACACTGAGTTCTGCTCATATGCTGTTATATAAAAAAATATGAACTCAACATGACTGAGGTGTGTCCGCATGATGAATTCTCCCTGCCAGCCGAAGACACGCTTGTGTTTGTTTGGCGACTTCACACACACACACCGCCTGCCCCTCTTTCCATCCCGTGTTTACAAATGAAAGCACTTCCAGTAAACTGAGAAGCGCAGCCACGAATTTAAAACTCTACATCACGCCCGTTCAATGGAAATGACGGAAGTGCATTTTTCATTATTAAAACCGCAAGGCCGTGACAGAGAAACAGGATGCTGTGTGGTTAAAACAGCAACAGAAAACGTCACAGTCATGCCACAAGCCACCTGAAGAGCTGACAGCCCACTCAGTCAACACATATGCAAATGATTGCCAAAAAAGAATCATATCCACACATCTACGGATACGCTTTGAACGTATTTTGCTATGCTCAGATAATAATTGGTGTCAATGTTTATGGCTTTTGGATGTTTCTAATCGGCTCTTGGAGCTGGGGCATCGGACATGTCGAGCGCAGTAAGAATGAGGGCAATGACTGTGAGTGTAGCATCATGTCTTTACACCTTAGATGTGACACTTCACTCACTTCATTGACGTCAGTCCCAGTCATTGTCAGAGTAGTCTGACTTCTACACACCCCCCTTCTGTCCTGTTACTTCTTCCACATTACTGCAGCATCAAATAAATCGAAACACAGTGGGAGAGAGGCACAACAGGTTGAAGAAATTGGTCCTACAAGTCATGTTTCTGATGCAAATCATGGGTAAATACTGTGGGACAGATCTGTAATCAACTGCATAAAATATAGCAGGAAGTAAAAAGGTTACAGAGGTTTATAACCAATAACTTATTTGAACACTATTTAGTCCTATCAGGGGTAATTAATCTGATTAATTTAGCAGTTTTTGTTTCATTTCTCCATTTATATTGAAATGTGACCTTTATGGTATCACTACTCAAAGCTATGCTACAATTAGTCTGAGTCAAATGACATGTAAACAGTGTTATAAGTACCCAAAGGTCATACATAGCAAAAGTAAAGATAATGTGTGAAAAGTTACGATAAGTTACGAAAGTATACAATATTAACTGTACTCGAGTATCAAAAGTACAAGTAAAAATAAATGACACATATATTTATATGTATGAATACATAGTCCAACTGCTCAATTACTAGAAATTCCTAATTTTTTTGAGAACCGGAATCATTATTTTATTTATGTGATTGCTGATAAAATAAATTCATTTAAAAACATTCTGCTTTGGAGACAAAGCAGAATGTAACCTGCAAAGTAACTAGTAACTAAAGTTATCAAATAAATATAGTAAAAGTACAATATTTGCCTCCAAAATGTAGTGGAGTGGAAGTTTTAAGTAGCAGAAAATGGAAATACTTAAGTACTGCACTTGAGTACCATTTTGAGGTACTTGTACTGTACTTGAATACATGTATTTATCTTACACGTATTTACATGTAGTGATGGAATGTAACTAAGTAAATAACAACACAAATTTCGAGTGCATATCTCCGCCAAGGCTCCAAAGTCCATAATCGAGAAATAAACAAAAATCCCTGGATCCGACCCTTTATCTGGATCCACACCACAAGTTAATGTGGTCTGTTTTGGGCTGAGACCCATCGTCCATCTGAGTTTTGTGGAAATCGTTCCTACCTGCTGACAAACCAAACAACCAACAAGTGTAAAACGGTTAAAAACATAACCGCCTCTGTATAGGAAACAAATCTGCCAACAAAAACAGTACAAATAGCTAATGCTTAAAGAGATCAAAAATGTGTCAGAAAAATGTGTCTTGATATAGCAAGATATATAGGTATATTGAGCTTTTTCCTTATGATGGCCAAAAAACACAGAGACAAACTATATTCTGATTTTCTTTTTCCTCTACCAGTGCTACTGTACATTTTCATGGTTCAAAGAAAACTTGGGAAATGCTTGCTAAGTTTGTACTCTGAATGAAGCTTAATTTCAACCATGAACACATTGTAAACTGTATATCGGCAATTGCATTTTTAGTTTTTTGATATATTAAAAAAGAATTACTGTTGCCTGACGGTCCTCTCTCACTCTCCATACATTTCCTGCCTGTATCTCTACTATCACTAAAAAATAAAAGTAAATTATCAAAAATGGTACCAGTACAAAAAGTATTTCTTGCATGCAACCTTACTCAACTTAAGGATGGAACATTCTATCCATGAATGATATAAGAAATGTCTTGTCTGAGAGAAGCTCTGCGAACACTGCAGTCTTTGTTGAAGGCTAAGACAACAAGACACAGAGGCCCCGCATCAAACACTTGCATGTGAAGCTGAGAGTTAATGTTAAGGATGACTGGGTCAGCTGTTGGGTCATCGGGGTCTTTCACACCATGTGTGCTGAGCTTCTCTGCTCAGCCCGCCCCATTCAACCTGCACCCCTGACAAACTAATTTTGGCTCAGCAGGGTGCGAGGTTAATGGGAGCGAGGATGGGGGTTAATCCTGAATCAGGTGGTTCCTCACAAGACCGATTGTAGCAGATCAAGGCAAAAAGTAGCAGAGTGGGGTAAACGGTATCTGAAGAGAAACTGTGTCAGAAACTGCCGGCAGCACAAGTGCGTCAGGGAGGCAACCACTTCAGAAAAAGGGGCTTTCCTTTGGCAGTTAAAATGCTTTCTAATTGCTCACAGCCGAAGAGTATGATGCAACAATCAAAACAATCAAGCATTTTTCTTTCTGGTTTTTATTTTCTAACTAAAAATTTCCACATAGTTGGTCTGGTTGAATCAGTTGTGACACGAGAGACGGACTGGAAGCGCATGTGTGTGTATCTGAAGTGTTCTTGTTTCGTATTTGTAGCGGCAAACTAAAATGCGTCAGCATTTCTTTTGTTTATCTAGTTTAGTTATTTTTTTTATTAGTTTTCGATGCACAGTCTTAACATGAACAAATAAGAAAAATAAAGAAAACTTCTCCAAGTTTAGTACATAAATCAATATATGTCATAGTAGAATAGAAATATCAAATACAAGACAACAAATTACTCTAAATATTTTGCATTCACTTTTCAAAACAATATTTTTAAAAGACGATATCCTTAACCAAAAAAACTTGAGGAGACGTTCTGGCTGTCTACGTGCCTGTCATGAGGTGATACGCAGGGTAAAAACCTGTGTGAGTGTATTTGACGTGTGTGTGTGTGTGTGTGTGTGTGTGTGTGTGTGTGTGTGTGTGTGTTTAGCAAGGCATGGCTGCTTCAGCGGAACACATTTTATGTCAGTGGCAGACTCTGTCTGAAAGTTAATTCTCTATTCAAAAAGCTGACTGATGTGATAATGCTTTGGAAGAATTCAAGGTCATGAAGGCAGGGATTACATAACGCAGACCCTGTAATGTGGGACAGATGAGGTGAAAAAATGTAAATTAAGGCCAAAGAAAGAAAATGCTCACCATCGCTGGGGCAGGGAAAGAAAAAGGCTGCAGTGATCAACTGTGTCCAAACAGCTCCTACAGTGTTGTTTAGGACTGAAGGTTAAGCTTAACTATAGCCAATGTAGTTAGTGCACGGCACTTCTGCAGGTGTAGTCTCTGAGGCACTTGTATTGTTGAATGCAGTGACAAACAAGGTGGGGCAGATTTGCATTTTGAAATGAGAGGAGTTTGTAGAATTGATGATTTGTTTACAGGGAGTATATTGTATTCATTCCAAACATGACTCTCTCAATTTACCTATAATAGGCACTGTTGTGTAGGACTTAGCTAAAAAGCTAAATGCTTGTGCATGACTACATCCTTACCCTGATCATTTCTGCCACGTAACTCTCCGGGCCAGTGTACTCTGTTGAATCCTTGACTTTCACCAGGACGATGAAGAACAAGTAGTGCCACATGTTGTGCTCTACTTTGATGTGTTCTTCGAAGGTAACCGTCTTATTGTCAAACTTGTCTCTCTCCAAACCTAGAAAAAATAAAAGGATACAACCAGACATGCAGAAACATGCACACACACACACACACACACACACACACACACACACACACACACACACACAAAATAAACACAGTGCACTCCTTTCTTTGGAAGAGTTAAGAAATTCACAGTCGTGGAAACATGACATCACCATTCTTGTGACCAAAATGAGGATGAGCGTAAAAACAAGAGGAAATGGTGTCACAAGGGAATGGGCGCACACAAAACGTCAGTGGTGAGAACTGCTATAAATGTTCATGGATTGCTGTGTCGGATATACATTCTTGCATTGCATTTGCAAAAGAGGAAAAACCCCCTTAGCACATAAAGAAGTATCATGACCACAACTGACCAATGACTGTTCTGATGTAACACCAATAAGTGACTGATGAGTGATGGATGAGGCCAGTGTCTGAGTGAGTGTACAGTCTAACATGGTCAAGACAAATATGACAACAGGAAGAAACACTCCTCCTCCACAGCAGCACCTGCCATGACTAACCATTCATTCTGGGAAGAGGAGGCGTTTCGTTGTTTATGCTACCTAGAAAAACAGCCCCCATGTTGCACAAAGGCCTGATGCGAAGCTGCAGCACTGCAGGCGCACACAAGAGACACCTCAGAGCAGACCACTCATGAGATTTCTCTTAAATTTCATCATCTGCAAGCCTTGGCATTCACACCTGCTGTGTGCTGTCTATCGTACAGCACAACTTAGACTATACAGCACTGCGTCAAGTATCGATTGCAGCTTTTTCTCGAGTGTACTGTGAAGCATTTCCGCTTTATTCAGTTCTAAGAAGGGAGTACGACTACTATACAGCTATGATTGGAATAAGACAGGAAAAGATGTGTCAAAGGTCATGAGTCACATCTTTAACTGCTGAGAAGGCAGAATGGCTTTAATGGTAAAAACAAAGGGAGCGCAACAGTAAAAATGCATCTTAACTTATTTCCTTACCGCAAATAAAACATGTTGTCTTCAATATTTCCTCCTTTTTCTGCTTCTCACTCCTCAGGTCAGCAAATGTATCAATGATGACACCAAAGATGAGGTTGAGGACGATAATGATGACCATGAAGAAGAAGAGCAGGTCGTAGATCACCCTGGCTGCGAACAGGGGCTCCTGTTGAGGCCAAACAGGAGAAAACTTGTGAGAACAAGTCAGCTGCTGTCACACTGGGAATATGGGCCATATTTAACTATAACTCACTTACTCACAAATCTTGGCTTACAATTCATTTAGTACAAATGTCTGATTTGACTGAGAATCACTTCTATACTATAAATAAAATGTTTATTAATGTGCAGATATGCCAATTAAGTTGCTTTTTAACCAAATTTAAAAAAAATGATATCAAACTACATAGGGTAATTTCATACCAACTCACCTAGGGTCTCCCAGTTAATGTCATGGCTTTTCATGAAAACTTAGGGTTTTACATGAAATGGGAAAATTGCCATGGAATAACTGAATGTAAGGCTAACTGAGGTTTATATACAGTAAGTATGCACGAGTCAAGCACAAGCTTGCCTTCATTCTGTATAAGTACCATTAATTATTTTTTCAGGCATGTTCAGTTATGAAAGTGCTCGATATTATGTAGCCTCAATGACCGAACAGCAGAGCAGATCTTTTCTCATGCAGCAGCCTTTCACTGCACTTCTTATAAGCCAACTCGTCCTTTTGACATCAGAGTAGCCAAGCAATCTATTTTTTGGTATTTGGGTCAAATCTATTCTGTAACCTTTTTTTTTTTTTTTTTTTTTTTACGTTTGAGTTAATCAAATTAAATTGTGGCCTCATTAAAACTTGAATGCCCCTTTCATCTCTTATCAGTGTTCTCCATCTACTTTAATTTAATTCAACTTAATTTAATCTGTGTGTGTGGTAAGGGATTGTGCAAGCCTATTTGATGTCTACTGCATTTGGTTATCAGAGTGGTAAGATGTCCAAATTTACTCTAATCAAATAGACTGTAGTCAAAAGGGGAAACAAAAAAATCAAATGATACAGCTTTTTACACTCGAGCTGTGATTTTTCTTCCTTGTTGCGTTCCTGTGCTCTGTACCTCTTTGGACGGCTTTCGCAGGACGTCCCCAACCCCTCCTCCACTCCTGAGGCCGTGACTCAATACCGTGACAATGCACATGAGCAAGGAGTCACATGCTCGCTCCTTGTCCTCGATCACCACCGCTGATGGCTGGACGGTGAGGGATGCTACAGAGACACACCGATAGTGTTAGTCACCTTCTTGTACAGGCCGAATCAAACTTTGTTTGCTGTCAGCTTAAGTGCTGTTACCAGTCAGTGAGGCCTAAAGGCTCCACTAAAAATAGAATCCTTAGATCCAATATGCAACACACGCATTTGAATCCTCATTTCATACCCTCTTTCATACTCGCAATTGGTTTATTGAATCATCAGGGGTCTATGAGGGGAATCTATTCACAAAAGAACAAGTCACCAGACTCTGATCATTAGTCAGCCTTGAGGTGATGGATAGGGAAGCCTAGACAAGGTCAGGCCCCAGGCAGTTTGAGGATTCAACACGGTTGGCTGATCAATTTCAAGGTGGGGGACATGTTCATCTTTGATTGGAGGCTTTTCCCATCTAGGTCAGTCGGTTTGCAAGAACTCGTTGTTTGCGGTGAGAAGCTCTCTGCATCAACCCTGAGTGGACCCATCGACCTGCTTGTACCTGATGGTAATTAATCCCTGACCTCTCACCCCTTGGGCCTCTACATGAGGTCTTAGGCCTAACCCTGAGACGCACAACAGGTCTAAACCCCTTGGTGTTTCACCCTGCTTCCTAAAAGCCCCCAGTTGGCCCGACCAGATTTAATCCCATGACCACCCGGCCGCCCAGATTTACAGCTCAGTGGGACGAATCTCCTCTGGCTGTGTCAGACGACCGCAAAGACCTTGACATCCAAGCTTGAACTCACACAATCAGACGGCCAAGCACACAGTCACACACAAACACTTAGGAATCTCTTGTGAGACATGCAGGAACAAACACGTGGACACACACATGCACACACGCACACACACACACACACTTTTATCAACCTACCATCCATCACGGCCTCTGCTGAACAATTCTCCCCATTTTCCTTCTGGCACACTGTACCTGAGAAGAACTCTCCAACCATACTGGCTCCATGCTCTGTTCAGTTGGGGACATAAGACATTACGCAACTGTATGATCTGTATTTATCCTTCATCCTTTATACACACAGATTGTTGTTGATGCTAAAGGCAATATCTTCACAGACATCCAGTTTATGTGTGTGTTCGTGCGGGAGAAAAACACTCCATGTCCCAGTCTCTTAACCGTCTGGTTCAAGGAGGGCGAGTAATTCATGTCCGTCCCTGAATAGAAAGACAAGAATACTGTATTTCGACGTACCAAGTGTTTTGTTGGGTATCCTGTCAACAGCCAAGATGAAATCGTCTTTGAAGAAGATATAGCCCACAATGGAGAAGAGGTAGACAAGGATAAGAGCCAACACGGCTGTCAGAACAATGGAGCGGCCATTTCGGGTCACGCTCTTTATTACGTTCAGCAGGGTCTCTTCTCGGTAAACCAGATCAAAGAGCTGCAGGAAGAGGAAGGAGTCAGAGATGTGTGTGGGAAATGTGCAAGAGAAAGAGAACATTGTCTCCTAATGTAAGGATATGGACTAATGAAGGCAGTAGCGGACAAAGGACACTTCTTTCATTTGGATCTTTGCCTTTATTTAAATCTCCTTGGTTAAATGATTTTGATGTGCACTATATGACCAATCAAATAGCATCTAAATCGCACTTTTGTATCTTTATCTCTCGTGTCTGTGTGTTACAGAGTCTGTGTCTTGTATGGTTCAGATTTAATGTTTTGTGTGTGCTCACGTACCAGCAGGCTGTAAAAGAAGACATGGTAGAAGACCCCCAGGCTGCAGATAATCAGGTAGAGCAGGTGGTACAGGAACTCCACATCCGTGATCATGGCTTTGTAGCCACGTGTGAAGGTTCCCCGGTTCCCAACGAAGCTCATCAGGAAGATGACCTTATTACATAACTACACAACGAAGGACACCACAAAGACGACATGTAGAGACAGCAGCCATGTCATGATAGGGCACACAATGTTCAAGCTGAGAAGGAAAGTCAGCATAGCAGTATAAGATTTTCAAATTGTTAATGCTCAGACCATTAAATAAAGTGGATGTGGTTGCTGAATCTGCCTGGCTCATGCATCAACACCTAACAGCTATGAGTGACATTTCTATCAGCAGCTGTAATGCTGCCTCAACTGTCAAACCAAGCAAGCACACATGTCCACTTGAATGTAAAATCTGGCTGAAGGCTCAATTTTGCACTACACAGCAAGTCCTGTACCATAAAGTAAACATTCAAGTTAATGTTTAATGTTCAGTCAATATCTGGCATGTGACTGCACCTTTCGTCAAGACAAATTCCATTCAAACATCTACCGGGCAATAAAGCAAATCTAAATCTGACATCTAAATCTGCTCACGGCCTTTCTGAGTGCACACTTACATTGAACCCCCCAAGCAGGAGCAATGTGGGCTCCAGGCCTACAGAGAAGATCAGACGCAGTATAGTGGAAGCAATGAGTGCCCGGATGCCGTGAGGCTGAGGCAAGACGATGACAATAGCCAGAGAAACCAGCATGGCCATCCACAGCAGGGCAGACAGATGGGGCTCCAGGGTACCTGAGGATGAAGGTCACATTAGGAAGAGCTGTGAGCATTTCCACTCATAAAGTAAGCTCTTTCAGCAATGTTTTCAGTAAGATTTGGTTTTCAGTTCTCGTGCTTCTCTACCTTTGAGGTCACCATGCCTACAAAAACACAATTTTAATTTTTTCAATTAAATTGATTATGTGTCTTCATGAATCAGAGGTAAAATGACCAAGTTGGACGACAGATCAAGAAACTGAAGGAGACGTATCTACCATTTTTTTTATCTTTTATTGTGAAGCCTCAATACCAGGAAATGTTGGGTTTTCACCAGCAGTTACTTACCATTACTCCTGAAACAGCTGAAGGCAAACATGATGAAACAGTAAAATAAAGTACAAACATAAGCTGAATGCATAGACTTTTAAAAAGCCCCTTTTCCTCTGGTTTCCTGCAAAGACATGAGTCACGTAATCGCGACACAGGCTTCTTTGAATGGAAAGGGGGTCGTCACAGGTTGGCTACAGTTGCGACACATCAGTAGTGTTTGGGGGAACTTGTTTTGGTTGAAAATGTGCATGTGAGGAAGCAATGTTAAAATGGCAAAATCCCCGTAGAAGGAAAGGTAACAGCTGCCAGCTTGTTGATGTTAGCGTCAACTGTTAGCAATCCGGTTATGTTAATGGTAACTTGCCATTTTAAGTGCCTGGGTTACTAGCTCATAGGTTGTTGTTGATGTCCTGTAGAGATTAGGATTTTTAAAAACATGCAGATAGTGGAAGGGGAGCAAAATGCCAGTTGCACAGTGGCAGACTTATACCGATGTACATCTGGTGAGCCAGACAAGTATAAAGATATCCCAGTGGTTTTATTCATGACATGGACCAGTAGTTTTGGCATTGTATAAGCAGGGCTATTTGCCTGTGTGTGTGTGTGTGTGTGTGTGTGTGTGTGTGTGTGTGTTGTGTCTGTGTCTGTGTGTGTGCATGTGTGTTGGTTTTTACACAACAGTTATGTGTTCCACATCAAGCATTATCATGAGCTCACCAGGCGCTCGCTCAGTGCCAACTTCTGACCAGCGTGTAGCAGAGAGGCTGCAGCATCACATTGTTAATGTTAATCAAATTCCTCAGCCAGGTTTTCTGTTCACCGACGCACCAACAACCCCATTCTGAACATCTCCCTCCATGCCCTCCCTTCTGAGGCCTCCTTCTCCTCGCCTCTCCATCTACAGATCACATGACAGGTACTCGTTACATAACCCCCCAGTTGGCTAAAAATACATTTGGCTCCAGCTAACTTCATCAGAGATGGTCCTAGGTACTGCATCGTAACCGGTCGCCTAGGCGCTCGGACTTGGCAGCCAACCCAGACACAGCAGTTTGTACGTCACACACACCTACAGCTTTAGACCATTCATCTCTTTTACTTGCTTACTCTGCAGCTATTAGAAGCTAAACTGACCTTTATACTAAAACACTTACATTCAGAAAGGAAATTGTACACACAGCCTGATGTATGCTACATGATGGAAATGTAGATTTTACTTTACAGATGGGATACGTTTGTCTGATTATTGGCTGGTTTGAGGCTCTGGTACTTACACCCACCTGACTTGAACCCCAGCATTAACCCACATAGGGTGCTCAAACTGGAGATAAAGGTATTTTTTTCTAGGACTTAAGCATATATGGCCAGTACTGGGAAATGTTCCCAATGACAGTCTCTCTTCAAACAAACCACCATCCATTGACAAACATGTGAGTGAGGTGTACAGCTGATACAGGAATGTTTAAGAGAATTTTATGGTGCTTAGGTTGACTGTACAATATGCAAATTAGGCACACCTTTACAGCAAAGAAGCTTGCAGTACTTGCTTGTCATGCCCAAATGATGCTCACTAGAGTAGTTTGGTTAATTCAGTTTACAAGCACTTGGGTTTGAATATTAACAAGAGATGTCTGAGGTCATATCAATCCAGGAAACAGTGTGTGTGCAGCCATGTCAACATAAAATATTCCCCATTGCAGTTTAACGGTGGCTGGGATTTTTTAAATCTTTTGCTTGACGAGTGGCTTCAGTTTGAAGACAACGTTGGCATGTCCTGGATTGACTGTTAAGCTCTCAGAAGACCTCTGACACTGGAAACCACATGGAATTTCTAGAGCTAAGCTAGAAATACGCTTTTTTTTGGTCTCTTCTATAGTGCTGTGAGGAAGTTCAAACAAAAGAGACCTCGCCGTTTGACCCCAGACAGAACAATTGAAAGTTTATGTGAATCACAATGTGTGTCTTCTCTCTGCTACTCTGCACTGGAACAATGCAGGCCTCAGTGGCTGCGGCTTTTCACATCCCCACAAATACTGGCCTCAAGGAGAAGCGAGAAAAAAAAGGAAAGGAATAAGAGACAGCAAAACAAACAAAAACTGAAACTGTACTAATGCTCAGGTCTATCGCTCATTCTTATGACTTGTGGAAAACCTCCCGTGTTACAGGAATTGGTATCACTTAGACCTGTGGTTCCCTACAACCTAGTCCGATGAATTCAAGTACCCCTTCATCAGCGCCACCATTGGTGTCAGTGTTTAGTTCAGGTTGATGAAGTTTGAATTTCCACAATAACCACATGGAGTGGCAAAAGCTGGATGTTCAAACCATTTATTTATTACTTTTACTGATCTATTTCAAGCGTTTACCTACTGTTTTAGTTGACCAATCTATCTCCTGATTGCTTACCAACTAGTCTTAACACACTATTAGCTGCAATAACATCTTACTTCATTTTTTTTATAGATGACTAGCTTTTTAACCAAATCATGAAATCAATTATTTCAAATTAGTTGAGCTATCAATGCTACAATCTCTCAATGTTGCCGTCAACAGCAGAAATACCCCATGGGTTTCATCACCTCTAGTATGGAATCACCAACTTTACGAGATTATTCATTCAAAGGGATATCTCTATCTCTTTAGCAGTCTGTCGTACCTTGTGACCCGACACCGGACCACATTTTCCCAACCCTGAATCTTTACATACAGACCACATGACAGAACTAGACTGACCTGGGGTTAATTTGGTGTGGGGAACAGGGTCAAATTTGTAGATCCCACAAAGGAACACTGTTGTTTTGGAATTCCTGATGAAATTGTTTATCTTATACCAAGGATTCTGTTCATTTTCTATTGTCTACACTCAGTGTTGGAGGATTGTTCTTTATACATATCCATTAAAATATATTTGAGATTACATTGACATCTGAAATGCTTCAGGGTTGGCAAATTATTGATATTTATGTTTTGTTTGTTTGAAATTGATATCTCATTGAGAACCAATGAAGTTTTTATAGTCTTGAGTTCCCGTATGTGTTCTCGGAGTGGGATTTTCGGTGAAATTATGATGTGGTCTGATGCTGCATACACATCATTATGGAAAAAAGGTGTTTATGACTTACCAGTTTTTACAGAATTTGTTAACTCATGATGTTAACTGATCATGAGTTAACTGATGTCTGTATGTTGAGTTGAACTTCTGAAAATACTGCGTATTGGAAAAAAATAATACTAAATCCATTTAATTTTGTCTGAATTACTTCGTATGATGGAGTTTGGCTGCTATGTTTGGTTTTCAGGCACTTTGTTATTATCGAGTGCAAAGCTGGATTTATTAGAGCTTTTCCAATCATAATTTTGACTCGAATGCTAACAGAACAGGAGTCTCATACTGGTGATTTTAGAATTCCTTTAAAAAGCTTTTATAATGACACCAGCCAATCCTGTACCGACACAAAAAGGCAAAAAACTTGCATTCATAATGAGTTTAAATGTGAATCTTTGACGAGATCTACAGCAGTTTTTGTTTAGGATGTAATGTTGTGGATTGAAGCAAGAGGTCTGATATCGTTCTTTCAACTCTTCATTTTGTGTATCTGCCTTTTATCAGGTAGGAGTCACTTTCAATGAAATCTCAAACTCAACAGGCAGTGGCGTGGTATTATGTTTCCTGCTAGAGATTGTGGCCCTATGGGGAGACAACAGTCTTTACGTAAGTCTGTACACACAGACACAATCTAATTACTAGAAGCGATACATATAGATAAGACTACTCAAACTAAGAGCAGTGTGAGAATGAAGTTTCTGATCTGATAACATGTTAAGTCACCTGTCAAGCTCAGGAAAGCTACAGTATCAATAAACAGGTCAGGACCTTATTACGAACAAATCCGTCTTGGTCTTTTGTGACAGCGTTGCAGTTTGAGATCCAAATCTTCAGCTAGGATTACATTCTCATCACACCTCCACTTGTGGTGAAACTCACTTTGGTTAGGGAGGTGTGAGGCTACACCCAAACCACAGGCACGAGAGCACAGAGTGTTCTCTAAAGTCCTGTGCACACTTATCCCTAATAATGCATCTTACCATATGAGTCGAATCACATGCCAACTTCTATAAATACAAGTATGACTACAACCGATGTGAATGCTCTGTTCAAATCAGGAGGCATTCAAGGCATCACGTGTCCAGTAGGAAAGCAAATGTTCTCCGTCCTGATTTTCTGCTGTCAGTTCTCAAATAGAAAAAGTTTGTGTTGTTCATGACAACTTCAGATTTTCAGATTTTTTTTAGCTGGCAGAGCTAAAAAGTCCTTATATGGGAACTTAACCAGTTTAGCAATGTGCTCCTGTAAACAGTGTTGTACTCAAAATGAACAGTTAAAAAATTATTTTTAAAAAAACAATGGAGCAGTAACAGATATACTGTCAATTACACACATTCATCTTCCTTGCCAAAAACCTGCATTAACAAAAACCAAAACAATTCAGACATACTGTTGTGTTATGTTAGTAGCAGCTGATGTAGCCTCGTGCAGCTAACTACAGGGGTCTGGTAAGCCCACTTCCTTCTAAATCCACACCCACAGGTCTTTTTAATTTTCATTCTTCTAGTCACAGACTCATGTGACGTCACTTGAGGCAATGTAACACATTTTTCACAGCTCCTTTTGTAGCCACAAAAGACTTTATGCTTATATTTAAATATTTCACTTATACAGTAGTCAGGGGTGTAGTGTTTTTTGTTTAAGTATCGAAGAGCACCTAAGGAGCGTGCACCCACATGCGACATGCACTCGGGCGTGCACGCACATAGGTACAGTATGTTATGGCGCGTTTCGTAGGCCACGTGTTCCTACGGTGGCATGTTTGCATAAGTCAATAACTGATCATGTAACTGATCATGTGATTAAATGGTAGACTGCCTTCATCATGAAATATAATGAGGCAATCAGCCAAAGCATCTGATTATATTCAGAGTTGTTAAGTAATCATATTTACCTTTTCAGCTGTTCTGAAAAAATCCAAGTTTTTTGTCTCTCTTACATGACAGACACTTTGGAAATGATTGGATTTTCAAGCGCTTAAAATGTATATGCTTTGCAACTGGATTTTGCAAACTGTGAACATTTTATTTCCTCACTTGGAGGGAAAAACAAGTGGCGGAGTGGCGCTCCAGTGCGCTCTGGCAGCACTACACCTATGGCAGAGTAGTGCTCCACAAGACTTGTAAACACACTTTTGAAATAGTCAGAATTCGCAATGTGTGAAATAGGAGTTCCCCTTTCAGCTCAAATCTTATTAAGTTTACTGTGTCATTTTCAGACGTGGACTGAGCAGAAAGTGACAGAGAAAGAAAGTGGTAGAGCTCCGCTCATTTTCACACGTGGCAATTACTGTGGAAAGTGTGTCTGCACGTCAGTTTATTAGTTTCGGAAACTTTCAAGATTGGTCAACACGATTCCACATCCTCTCCAAATATAACAAAAAAGCTTGTCACTGCCTTGTGAATCTTTCAGAACTTTCACTCATATTAGCATTAACTCAATAATTAATTAGGTCACAACGTGTGATGAATACATAAACTACATTATTGTTTGTGCCTGGAGGACAAAATGTGCAAAGGTGTAACACTAACCCTAAATTTGTGTGAGTGTTATAAGCTAAGGCCCCAATTCTTGTTTTGTTCATTTTTGCCATACAGGTTTTTAGCGAGGTATGTAATCTATGCCTCCTGTCCCACCCCTGGCGTTAATGTTTGTACCACTCACTTCTATTTCCTTCCAGTGCATTAGTCACACCTATTGTATTGACCACAGTGTGCATACACCCAAACACAAGGTCACAATCAGGGCTCCATTCAACAATCTGCTGTTTTCGAAGTGTTGCTGGGCTAAAGGAAAGAGAACGTTTATGAAGGTGAAGACTTCAGTGACTGACCTCCACGGACACCCTCCAGAGGGTAGAAGAAGGCCACGAGCAGGTTCATGAGCACAGCCAGGTTGAAGGAGATGCTGCTCCAGAATGACATGTTCCTGGAGCACCAGTACAGGATGGGCTGAGCTGCAGGGCAGTGTATTGGAGCAAGTAAACACAGGTCATTATACTGCAAAGAGACAGCAGGTGCAATCCACCATGCACAGTTTATCTAATGATGAGTGTTTCACACCAAAGAGGAGAACAATATATCAAATTAACAGTAATTAACTGTAGTCAAAGCTGCTGTAAGACATAAATGGGATCCCCTATGTACTGTAGATCCCCCATGTTGATGAATGTCCTTTTCCGCTCAGTGTCAAAAGCCTGTCATGTTTCTCCACTGGAGTAGAACATTTCTAGCATGTTTTATCAACTAACCTTTCCATTAAATCACTCCTAAATTGACTGGGGAGTCTTGTAAGTGATGTGAAAAAACATGCTCGGTTTGGGGTGAAACACATAAATCAAACAGAATCAGAAAGAGTCTATGTAGTTTTAAGTGCCACTATAGGCCTTAAAACTGTAAACAAATGATTCACTTTGAAGGGTTAAATCAGGCAAAATGTAAATCTATACAAGTACAAAAAAACAGTTTTCATGCTCATTTCACATAAACTACACGGTTTGCTACTGTTGGGAGAGCAAAAACACATGAACTGGCATGTTTATACTTTTACCTTCACATGCATAAACACGCCGCACACACACACACACACACAAACACTATCCAGACTTTGGTCAGCAGATCAGTGTCATGTCCGACGCTATTTTGAGCCCAGCTATTCATTTTAAAAAGAAGAACTGCGGGTGGGGACTTTTAGCAACAGAAGTCACTATATTCATGTCAAGTGGTTAACACCAGCGGAACAATATGGTCTCCGGCTGTGCTGATTCATTTGGATAGGAGAGCCGTGGTTGTCTTCACGTGTTATCGCATTAGAGACAAACCATCTTCCTTGACAATGAGACAGGCCACAACACGCTACTGAACCATCACTTCACTGCAGTAGCTGGCAGAGAATCAGCCAGGGGGTCAACAGGGACCTGTCCTGCTGAATGAGACATTCAAAGTGGTGTTCAGGTATGCTCGACTGTTGAAAAACAATGTTCAGTTTAAAATGAGGGCTACTGAGACTCCTCTTGAAAGTTCCACTCACTATATTTTCAACTGATTCGAGGGCTGTCCTGTGTCCACTACGCTGCCTTGGTTTTTCTCAGCAAGGTTGTGCCATGTCAGAAGTAAAGAATATGTGACTGAGCATGACCTCAAAGCGACAGGGTCAACAGGTCAAATCAGTAATCCGATTAAGATGGGACAGACTTGAAACATCCTGCTAACTCAGTTGGCATCCAGCCAAAAATCTTTATCACATGTCATTTCTCTGGCCACTTTCCTGTTCCTGCTCACTGTTGCCTGTCCTATTTTTGTTTATACTGAAGCAGGAATACCATAAAATAACTTAAATCAAAGATTCAGAAAAGCCGTCACACTTTTTCCCAGAAATATCAACATTTCTACACTTCTGTGACCTCTCAAACACGCTTCACGCCGTTAAGTTCAGTTTAAGCTCCAAATTTACTTTTCATGGTAGCACGAGACCAAAGTAGAGAAATTTGTCAAGGCTGATACACATGAGTCCCAGCTTACTGAGTGAAATCCTTCTTTTGCTTTGTCTACTCTGCTCATCTCCTTTGACTAAATGCGAGCGAAAAGAATACAGGAACCATGTGTAAATTTAAGTAGAATTTTTCTGAATCAACTCGCAATGTGAAAAAAATTGACCTGAGCTTGAACTGTCATTTTTATCACCCACAACATCACACTCACAAGTCTGACATCACTCTCTCCTGGCTGAAAAACATCAGTTTACATCTTTATATAACATATTGTGTTATGCCATCTTAGCCTCTAACTTATATTAACTTATATTTAACTTATATTGTAATTCAAATACACTGATAAGTTGCTTAACAAGGTTTCCATGCTCTCTCCACTACCATCCCTCCAGGGTTCAGAGTTAATGGAGCAGCGTGCAGCCCCTTTCACACATGGAACCTGCAACATTGCCCGGCTTTGGTGACGATTTATTTAGATTGAGCATTACAGATGGAATTGATCTGTTTTCTACTGACAAAGGCTGGCTAAAAGATTTTAATGGTGATTTTTCAAGTGAATACTTATGTACAGATAGTCAACTACAGGCAGCATAGGTTGTGTCAAATCACCCAAAATGTATTTTTTTTAAATTATTATTTGAATCAGACAAACATTATGTCAATTCAGCCCGTTTTACTCAGTGTGATGCTCTTTCAGTCCTGTTTTGCTCAGGTGCCGAGAAAAAAATGTGAGAGTTTTGTGGTTGGCACAACTGAAACTTAAAGTTACAGGTTGTACCTGACGGTCTAACATCTGTGCATGTGATTTTACTTTGTGTTTGAGTTGCCATATTTGGAGATCCTGGAGTTCCAGTGAATGTGTGTCTGTGTTTCCCCTTACTTCTGTGGGGGTTTTTTTTTTATCACAGCTGGCTGCCAATTTCAGTGACGCAAACATGTCAGATGCCGAAGAAACACTCAAAGGAGAAGTGCAATGCTTTATATTTCCTGCCCTACCACTTTTAAAAATGACTTGAATTGAATAATGGTTTGCACAAGAGTCACGTGCAGGGATATTTTGTCTCCAGTTCCTGCTCACACATGTTAACACATATTAAAGTGACCTAACCTTTATGGAGTATATGTATGTGTGAAAATGGGTTTAGGGGGGAGGTTTCTCAGGGGCCTGGAGGGATGGCAAGAAGACAGCATATAAACCAGGAAATAAATAAGAGAAATAAAAGAGTTAAGAGAAAAACGCACAGGGAACCGTGTTTGTGTTACCAGTAGCCTCTTGAGTACCTCGCAGCTTCTTCTGCCAGTTCATTTCATTGAAGAGGTCTTCAGAGCGCAGGAAGAAGTCATTGATCTTGCTGCCTTGCTCATCCCGCTCTGTGGTGTAGTACACACGCAGCTTGGACTCTTGGGTGAGGAACTCGCAGATGTTGGGCACAGGAAACACGATCTGCTCCATGGTGCGATCCAGTCGCACAATCTGGACACAACCACACTCTGTTACTGCGATGGGCAAATAAATCTTGAACCCTACCATTTAAAAAGGTCGGACAGGTTTTAGTCACAAACTGTACTTTTTAATACAAATAAAAGGGTGGTTTGGTTACAATAATGAATACAACGATAGACTAAACCAACAACTTCAGTTCAGAACATTGTTCACAATCAGCATTCCTTCTTATCGTTGGCGGCACAAGGGGAAACGTGCCAACATGCCGAAGGTGCCTGCCATTCTTTCAGTGCACACGAAAAGGCTGTAAGCAAGCCAAGAAAAACAGCATCACATGCTTAAAGTCAATTGTGATGCCAAAGCATGTCGCAAGCCTCTGCAGCTACAACAGACATCTTATAATAGCTGTCAAACAGTGGGCAGACAGTATAGAAGTCATGGGAGCGTTCCACTGTAATAGTTATGTATTAAATATAACAGTGACAGTTGCAGATACAAAATGGCACATGGACACATTAACCGACCTCAATCTGAGCTGTGTGTTTGGCGTAGAACTCCAGGGCCTCGTCGCCCTCTCCATATGTCCCCCCTGGCTTCAACATAGCCTGCAGCTCCTTGTTGTGACGTGCCAACTGGAATGACAACAAACACCATCAGATCAACGATAAACTGATCAATAACAGGATCGGTACAGCGACCGTTTCTATTATTATCAGAAAGGTTTGCCTTTAAAGTGCACACGTGTTGTGCTGCAATGCAGAGCCACAGTACATGCTATGTATTCTTTCTGTGAATGAAAAATGTTCCATCGATTCAGCCACAAGGCTGCAGGGTGTGGACTGACAGAGGGCATTGCGTAACTATAATTGTTGTCGTTAAGCTAAATCATAGTTTGAACAGACACTCTGCTGTTGAGTCGTACACAGCCTGAGGGCTGAAAAAGATGCGATGAGTGTAGGAAGGCAGGTATCACATGTCTGGAACAACCACAGGAAATGACACAGACATACAGTAACAGTTTGGCCATTTAATTTTCACTGGCTGTGTGCTATATTACGTTTCCAGCATTCACTCATTCACTTCATGGGTGTGCCTGTCTCCATGCTGATTCTACAGATAGCTGGCGGCTTACTTGATGTGCCAAGATGTAGATATTGTGACCAACATTGCGTGGAGACGCAGAGTGCTCCTCCTCTCCATCCTCACCCTCTGGTGGCTCCTCCACCTCTATCTCACCCTGCATGTAGGCCTTTTTGATCACTTCCACCTGCAAGAATATTGATCGTCAGATAACATCCACTTAACACTGTGTGATGATACGTGTGGAGTCATACACACCAGCTCTTTAGGCCTCATGTTGTACAGTATCCTCTCAGCGTTCTCGCTGTCATGGCGACTCTCCATAATTGCGAGAAGAAGCTTGGAGGCATTATTCTGAGAAAAGATGAGAGTACAGATAACAGCGCCCACAGAATCAACTCAGGTTCATTTTCTCTACCCGGTGTTCAGCATCTCAGACTGTGACACCTATCTGTAAATATTCTCACTTTGCCACGTTAGTCACTGTAATTAAATTCACGTTGAACCACTTTATCATGAGGTGATGTAATAACATAAGTTGGCATTCTTGATTTAAGACAGCATTTGACTTGATAATCTCTAGAGAGTGACGTGTCTTGACTTGAGCTATCCAAGTAGTTCATAACAGTGGGGCATGGCTGTGATCACTATCATTACACTACATTGAGCTTTGGTTTCAGAGCAACTGTCACTGCTGTAGTTAGTACAGTAACTCTGCAATTCAATGATTCATTTCTCCCTTTACATGTCATGTCTGAGGTCTGATGTTTTAAAACTCTCGCTTATTCTAAACATCTAAATCTCTTGTGCTTTTAACATTGTCTCAATGTGATGTCATGTGTACATGGAGGACACTTTTCCACAGGAGTAAGGAAAATATAACATCCAAACAGCCAAACAAATATGCCTGTTATGTAACACTAAAAGTGTTGAAGCCTTGTTTCCTCTTTGAAACCACTGAACCAACCTATAATCACTCACCTTGAGTTCTAGCACCAGATCCATCCTCTTCTTGCCCAGAGGGTTGATGTCATTGAGAATGAGAGCGATGATGATGTCAATGCCATTGCATTCATGGGTGGCAATGCAGTTCTGAGGAACAAATAACATAAAAGTGAATGAAAGTATGGACAGGAACAGTAGTTACTAGATTTAATCGGAAGCAGCATTATGAATGAAGGGAGAGTCCAGAGTGACAGGAATTTTTATGTAAACTATCAAAAATTCAATATAACTATGTTAGCTGATGCTGCTGGAGTTTTGTTGACATCCTCAGTAAACGCAGCAGTACAGCAGGCCAATTATGGTCAGAACTTAAACTTAAACTTATAGAGAAATGACATTATTTGCATATAGATTGGTTCCCTATATGTCTGCCAGTGCACAACCAAAAAAAGGAAGAGGACTTTTTTTTGGGATGGCTTTTGGTAGTTATCCCCAGGTAATGGTGGAATAACCCAGGCGACTGTGTAAACTCCACCCAGCAAAACAGAAAGATCCCCCTTGATGGAGGGGCAGAGAAGGCAAATATAGAGACTTATAGTTTCTAAGAACTAAAACAAGAGTGACTGGAAGGGCATTTATTTGATGGAAGAGCTCCGGTGTTGTGTGTTTTATTCATAGCACTGAGATCGGGGGTTTCTGGGTCAAATTGGGATTCTTACAGTTGTTTTTTTGCTTTGGACTGTAGCGTGGCTGCTAGCGTTTTTTTTTTAGCACTAGCATTACTGTTGTCTTTGCTACAGCTTTGCTTCCACCACTTCCATTATCTATGCTGACGAAATTTCCTCTTTAGTTTATCAAAATTGCAATTTTGTTAAACTAAAGTCATGACAGAGATATTAGCACCAGCTTGCGGTGTTCTTCGGTGAATCTGTCATCAATGTCACAAATGATGAATTGTCAAATCAAGAATTGTTTTTTCAACGGCTTCAAGTTCATGTTGGCGGGCCTTAAAAAAACAAAATCAAACTGCTAAAACTGGAGAAAAATACATCTACAAGCTCAGTGTGTTTTTCGGTGCGGGTTGTTTTCTTTTTCCTCTGTGGTGCCCCAAATCGATCAAATTCCCTTAAGTTTACCACTGACGTCAATTACATTTCATAACTCTTGGTAAAGTTTCGGGAGTATTGGCTTTGTTCTCACAAATGACACTTTATTTCACCCAATGTGTGCCACACCTCAAAGCAAAACAATGGCTTGTGGCAGCCAAACGGTTTAAAGCAAGTCTCTTGACATCATTTAACGACAACACTTAATACCACACAAACAAAAATAATTCCAGCACTTGTCCCTCCCTTTCCCGTCTCAGTAGATCTGAACACAGAGCTTTGTTTAGTCTGGCAGTCGTCCTTTTAGCACTGTTTGAGGGAACTGAAAACAGTTCAAACAGCGACTGCATTTAGCCAGTTTCTTGTTTAGTCATGCCTGTTTCACACTCGGCATAAAACAACCCCAGAGCGGCTTGAACAGAGAGAGTGCCACCATCATGTGAGCAGACTAAGCAATGCTAATCCATACCAAAGAACAAATACAGGCACGCTGCCCAGTCTAGGCTGGTGTTTCATTGTTGAACAAAGATGAGTGACTGCATGGTTTCAGTGTGGCAGCCAAGTGCCGGTCATGAAAAGACACATGCTCAGGACTAATTGCAGTGCTGCCCACACAAAACCACCAGGACAATTACTAAAATGAAAAGGTCAGTGTGATGTAAGCTGAGGATAATTTGATAAAGTGCTCGAAGGAAACCACATTTTAACATCCGAGTGAAAAGGGCTGTATGCAGCGAGGAAATGACTACACAGACAAACTGCAGACTAAACACACTGTTGAAAACTGTTGAAGTGTGAGCTTGCACACTAACACCTGTTCTGTGTGTTGGTATCTCACCTGGTTCTCATGACAGGGACCTTGGCAGTACTCAGTCAGGCTCTCCACAGTCTGGTTGATGAGTCCTACGTTCTTTTCATTGATGTAGAGTCCCAGCAGCCCCAGTCCTCCTGTGGTGCTGCCACAGATACAGTCCAGGAACTGAAGCGTCTCACACACCAGATTATAGTTGTTCTTGTTATTCTGGTTGCGCAGAAAGTTCTGGAGAAGGATGGAGATAAAATATACACTAATAGGCTTATCCTTCTTTCTCAGGACTTATGCTGTTAAATGGATCCGGGCAGTGTGATATATATTTTTTGTCAACACAATGTCTCGCTCCTCAAACAGTAATCGCTTGACACCAGTTTGGGATGAAACTATCAAAATGCCTTTGCTCTCTGCTCATAAAATCGCAAGTATCTCAAAAAACTAAAAAAATATAAATGGTTTAAATCACTT
This sequence comes from Lagodon rhomboides, assembly GCA_039737535.1. Classification (NCBI taxonomy): domain Eukaryota; kingdom Metazoa; phylum Chordata; class Actinopteri; order Spariformes; family Sparidae; genus Lagodon; species Lagodon rhomboides. The sequence continues at coordinate 9,138,477 of CM077785.1, read as the reverse complement.
AGGAAGTGTTAACAAATGTTTTGTTCATGTTTCTAGATTCAGAATTATTTTTGAATAAAGATTTTTGTGTTTATTTAGTAAAATTTGATGAAAAAAAATGTGCATTTTTTAAAAATCAAGACACAACTTTGATACTTTTCTCAATGAAAGATAAATGACATCTTCTACTTAGGGAACCTAAAGACATTTTGTGAGTGAGTGAAAAATAAATATATCAATTTGAGAGCTGTGAGCCTCCATCTACTTCAGTCTTCTTATGTAAGCCTATACACCCGCCAGACAATGACTCCATGTCTTTGGAAGGAACGGAAACATTTCGATGAATTGATCATTGAATCTGTGCTGCATGTCTCGCAGGAAATCAATATCTCACACCCACGCTGGGTCAGGATGGAGGAGACAGAGCTATTCAGCACAGAGCCAACTATTATTTAATGGAGGCCTGCCCTGGTCTGGGGTGTAAACAGAATCAGTGCGAGATGGAAGTCTTGTGTCTGGGCTGCTGGGGCGAGCCATTACTAAACAACAACACTCTCCTCATAGCGAAACCAGACCAAGACATACAAGATATGGAAACAGCTGCATCAGGAAGTTCTGCAAATGGTGCCTATTTTCTACATGGTTTCATTTCTTTATAACCCAGTGTGGTGATAGAAAGTCAGAACACAGGTCAGGAAACGTTTGCATGCCGTGGGCTAAGGCAGCAGGGGCGGTGCGGTTTTACGCAAATTCAAAACACTACAACGAGTAGACGCTGGTTTAATGGCTGACCTGCAGATCTCTGTTGTGGTTCTCACAGAGCAGCTGCATGAGGCGCAAGATGGGCTGCATGATAGTGATTATGACGCTCATCTCGCCTTCCTCCTGACCCTTATCAGCGGTCGGGACAGGGGTGCCGTCGGTGGCTGCCTGGTGCTCCTCGGCTTCGGCCTCGCGGCGGTAGGTCGTGAAGGCCTTCTTGGTGACAGCAGAGGCCTCCACTAGCTGCTCCTTCACCTCCTCTGTCACCACTGCTACCACCGGCACATCTTTGACTAACCACAGGTACAGGAGTGTATGTCAAAGACAGACCATTGGATATAAACACACAGGTCAGGTACTGATGTACTGATTGTTTCATTATTTATATACAGTCTTTTTTCATGGAAATATTATTTGGTTTTATTAACATGTCTTAAGTTAAAAAAACATAAAAAAAAACATTATGACTTTAAGACCAATCAATAGGAGACTATTTAAACAGACTGTGTACAGAAGATAGATATTTTTGCCACTCTGATGGTCCCATGTGTGACTTTAAGAATATGATCTAACAGGTTCATAAACTCCTGAGCCCTCACCTTTCTTGCGCGCTGGTGTGTCTTTGTCTGGCGGCTCCTCATCCTTCTTCTTGCTGCCCAGGTCACTAGTATTCACAGTCACAGTGGCTTTAATCTCCTGCTGAGCCAGCTTCATTCGCTCATAAAACACCTTGAAGAATTTTTCCGACTTGTTATCCCCTGTCAAACGAGTGTAGAATGACCGCTGGAGCAAAACAAAAAAGAGAAGGACACTGCATGTAATATAGACTTCATCTTCTGACATTTTTAAATGTGTCTTTTTACACTTGGGGCCAAAAATGACCTTTTTGGTTTTTCTGCCAATGGCTGGTAAACAGAAAAAAATTACTAGAAAAAAATATCTGTCCATGGGCCATAAAACATTATAAGATATGGTGTGCAGTGATACAGTGTTTCCTTTGTACTGACCAGTGTGCTGTGGGGCAATGTTACCGCAGGGTATCAACTATTTTAATAACTGTAATTTTAATGCAACGACATTTAGAGGCTCCATGTTCCCAGTTTAAAGAATTTTGAAAGATCAAACAGTTGGTTGCACAAAACAAGCACTGTGATGGTGTCTCTTAGTACTCTTTTGGTAATTGTGACGGCATTTCTTACTATTTCTGGGAAGTTTTACAAACCAACCAAACAATCAATCAATTGGCTAATCGAGACAATAGTCTATCCAGGGTGCACCCCGCTGCTCACCCAGTGTCAGCTGGGATCGGTTCTGGATAATGGATGGATATATCATATATTTTAGTGGACTGTATAGCTGTAATACAGTATTGTTTGTTACAAGCTTGCTGCATTACTGTTTCAAAACTGACTTCTCACCAAAACCAAGCACCGCCCACATTGCAGCACGTCACCCATTTATTTTATTCGCCACTGTAATTTTTTACCCGTGTTTTGCAAAGTGGCGGGTGCTATTTCTGGACCATGCTTACACTTCTGGGTTTTGCTCCAGACGGATGAGTTTACACACCACTTTCTGCTCTCTGACTTTTTGTTTAGGAACTACCGTTCTGCCAACATACTGATTCAAGGTGGTTGACTTTCAACTACATTTTACCAGTAGCATGTTTCTTTTAAAAATGTACCCTGATCAGAGAAGAACATCTACAAGGTCAGAGCACTTTATTTTTATGACTTAGTTTTTGCCCTCCATTTCTTATCAAGGTCTTGTTGTCCCTCTTATAGTTCCTACACTGTGCTGAGAGCCAGTTGTTCTGTTAGAAGCAGTTACATAAGCCTCCTCTCACAGTGCCAGGAAAACATGCTGCAAGGCCGCACCATGCTCACCTGATTTTACACCATCTGCTCTTTGCTCCCTGGGCATAACACGCTTCTGGCACCCTGAGGACCATGCTGGGCACTCAACACTTACAAACAGGCTAGCCATAGTGAAAACAAAGACAAGACTTGGGATTGACATGCAGAAACAAACACACGCACAGCTACACACCCTGCTGCAGACACAGCGCTGTAAATGCACTGACTTTACAAGCGTGCCTGTGCACACATAAACAAAGGCGTGCCGACACAACACATTTGCGCATCGGTAAACACACACAGCTGTAGAAACATGTTCATGGAATTGGCCTCACTTGCGTAGCAATAAAAACTAAAATGTGTGATTGCATTTGGCCACAAACTTATGAGCTTCACAACCACGCGACAGTGAAAGTTTGATCCAGCATGAGTAAGCAGTTTGTGAAGTCAAGGTGAGGAAGGAAATGTTCTGCCTATAGCTCAGCTACACAAAGGGCTGTCTTGTGTAAAGCCCTGTGTGCACGGAGCTGTTGTTTTTCCGCAACAGGCTCATATGTTCTGTCCCATTTTCCTCTGCACAATCCCTCCTTACATAAGACCTGTAATCAGCTGAGTGGTTACAGTGAGGGCACACGGCGCCTCAGCACTAACACTGTTACATCAGCCCACTGAGGGCGAGCTTCGGAGAGAGGCAGAGAGGAAAACCCTGGCCTACATTTCAGTGCCAGAACGGCACGAAGTGAGCGGGTGGTGTGTGAGAGAGAGGAGGAAGGGTCCGATAGCGTGTGTGTGTGTGTGTGTGTGTGTGTGTGTGTGGTGGTGGGGGGGGTAGCAGTAGTTATCACATACGTAGATTCTGGGGCAGTTTTGAAAAGCTTGTTACACAATACTCTCTCCAGGTTTAGCTCAACATTAAGTTTCTGAAGGAAACGAGAGACATGCAAATAGTGAGCTGTCATGCAAGTGCCATGCACGGCACTGACGAGACGCGTCTGCATCAAAGCTCTTTGAAGACAAGAAACCTACTTAGTGAGAATCTCTGCACAGTCACCTGACTGAAGTCCTGAGGGATGCAGAACACTTAATGCATTTAGCAAATCGGACTTGTTTTCCTCCTCTCCTTTATGCAACAGTTTCTTCTTGCTTGTTTTTCAAGCTGTTAACATCATGTTGTTGACAATATAGGGCCATTCATTGATAATGATCTGATTAAGAGTCAGCAGAAGACTTATGCAAGCGGGCCGACTTCTCCAGACAACAGCTCCAGGACAGCAACCTTACCAGATTACCATATTAAATAGATCTCATGACTATGGCCATAAAAAATAGTTTTTCTTCGCCATTGCAAAGGGAATCGTTTTGTCAACGCTTGTCTGTCAAACATGCCGAAGGCAAAATGGAAATAATATGCAAAAACTGTTGTTCTTTGCGAGAGATGTACTGATACTATTTTTTCCCCCTCCCCAATACCGATTTAGATACCTTTCAACCAAAACCAAATCTCGATCCGATGCCAGTGCGTTAAAATGCATATATATAGTAAATCATTATTATTTTTAACAACCCCAATACTTTTTGGTAGAGCCTGACCAATATATCAGTTAGCTGATATTGGCCTATCACAGATATATGGGGATTGGTGTAATGTTGTCTGATATGTGCCGATATGAAAACTTTTTTTCTGTACAGAACATAATGCAGAAATTGATGCTCTGGGTAATCTTAATTAATTATATGCATTACGTACATATCTATTTTGAGAGATAATTGCAATATTTTTTGTTTATATTCTATGTAAATGCTTTTTTTTTTAATTTCCCAATATCGGTATCAACCCCAGAAATCCAGTATTGGCTGGCCTCTATTTTTTTGTAACAATCAAAATGTTTTGAGTATCAAAAATTGTTAAACACTATAGCTTTTAGTAATAATTCTGTTTCATCTTGTTATTTATTCACTTTCAGACTCTATTTCATTAAGGCAGAATTGTCACATGGCTGCTTGTGAAAACATTTCACCTTTTAAAAGTTTGACATCTTTTATTTAATGGAAAAATGTCATTTTTTTGAGAGAGAAACATGATTTTATTTCTCACAGTAAGGGACTGAAAGTTTTGAATCTGTTCTGAATTGCATGTATCCAATATATTCCAGTAAAACATTATGACTGATATGAAGCTCTATGATTGATATGATAATACACCTGAGAAATTGGCTTTTGGCATACCCATATAAAATGAATACACGGATTATAGGCAATTTACTCCGTTTAGTTCTATGATTTCCTTCAACACGTTTTAGGGTAAGAATTGAGTCAATTAATAAAAACTAGTAGTTAACGGATGCATTGTTCCTTTTGTGTTTGTTTAAATATGATTCCACTTCTTTGCAGTGGAAACTGGCCAATCTAACATCTCTTTTAACGTGCAGAGTAATATGAACAAAATGTACCACTTCTCCCTGCTGAGTCATTCTTTAAAGGGATAGTTCAGGTTTTTTTGAAGTGGGGTCACATAAAGTACATATCTATAGTCGGTCTGTTCCCTACTGCAGTTGCCGATCAGCACAGCCTCAGTTTGGAGAAGCAGAGAGCCGCTCCAGCCCAGACGCTCAGCTTTGTACTGCAGTGAACGGAGACCAGATGCAAAGCAAATTTTAACCACCTAAAACAAGGCCCACCTTAAGAAATCTATATCAGTTCAAGTGTACGTTGTATAGAGAAAATTCACACCGCGGTCAGACCGCCCGTTCTTTTGGCGCTACAGTTTCTCCACCGTAGAACCTCTGTATCCATATCCAAAACAGGTGATCTGCGAGTGGCGAAATACAGTGTGAGGCCCACTTGTGCTAATGCGTAGGGATCCGGAGGTTCTGCGGTTGAGAAAATGTAGTGCTAAAAGAACGGGCGGTCTGACGGCGAGTAAAGCGGTGTGAATTTTCTCCATACAACGTACACTTGAACTGATATAGATTTTTTTAGGTCGGCCTTGGTTTAAGTGGTTAAAATTTGCTTTGCATCTGGTTTCTGTTCACTGCAGTGCAAAGCTGAGCGTCTGGGCTGGAGCGGCTCTCTGCTTCTTAACTTCTTCAACTGAGGCTGCGCTGATCGGCATTTACGGTAGGGAACAGACCGACTACAGGTATGTACTTTATATGACTCCACTTCAAAAAACCCGAACTATCCCTTTAAAGAAAATGGTCAGTCAGCCAATCAGCCTCAGCTTCTCCCCCCGAAGCAGTTTAGCCCTTCACGTGTCCCACTACAGAGCCATTCAGCCCCCTGGGAGCCATGCTGATCCTGTGGTTGTCAGTCATGTTCAGCACAGCAGGTTCAGGTAGACTCGCCTATCCTACAGATTCAACATGGCGGCACAGCGGGGCCTCCTCTCTGATTATTCTGCACTCCCACTTTTTCTCTCCCTTCCCTGTCAGCTGCCACCGCGGCTCCTGGCATCAACACGGGCCGGTTATGTAAGGCCTGTTTACACCAGCAGCTCTTCCTTTCTTTTCATCTTCTCCCGCCTTTCCAGCCTGACACCTTTGTGAGTGACAACGCCATGTCTGTGCTTATTTGAGGGCTTCGGTGGCGTCCACGCCACGCCTTGCTGGTAACCACAAAGATGTGTTCTTGAGAGCTTCGACAAGACTGCCAGACAGGAGGTTGAGGTGAAAAAAAATGCACATGAGCGTGCGATCTCAGGATTCTGCACTGGAAACGAGCCAGGCAAAATGTGTCCAGTGACAACAACAAAATACACTGATCAGACCAAAAAGCTGCACAAGGCAGGACTGAAATAATTAAACATCTATAAACTGGACTTTAAAAGGAGAATCCCCTGCCCACTCTGTGGTTAGAAGAGAGCTGGTATGTTGATGACACTGATGCCTGGAAACTCACTTTACAGAGGCTTTTTAAAGCTTTCCAAGAGGTAGCTGTAAAATGAACTTGAAGCGAGGGGAGGTGGGGAGGGGGAAGTGAATCATTTTCAGTTGGAAGGGCTGAGGGCAGCAGCGTGTCACAACAAGCCTGTTGAGTAAGAGACGCGGCACCTGTTTGCTCCTGTGACAGATCTGAGGTCACGAAGGCAGCGTCGGGTAGATAGATGGAGGCCTGGGAGGAGCAGAGCGTCTCCACTTCTTTTCTTACATAACACACTGATACACTCTGTCTCTCTCTCGCTCTCTCTCTCTCTCTGTCTCTCTCTGCAACGGCTGTTTTTGGAAGGGGTTTCTAGCCTCTAAGTATATCCAGGAGTGTGTGCATGTGTTAATGAGGTGCACAGATGAGTATGTAGGAGTGTAGTTGGATGCTGTGATACAGTACGTGGGCTACATGTCTGCTTAAGTTACACTAGCAGTGTCGGGGTATTGGACAACAACCTGAAGGGTGTGAGCACACGTGTGAAACATCATGTTATCTTGATGCTATTCATGGAAAGTTATGTAGGTATGTTTGACATGTGCGTGCATTAAATTCTGTTAAAACCATGTGACAAAACCACTTCCTTTACTTGGGTTTTTGGTTTTTCTTTTTGTATTGTACTATGTGAGGGTTGCTACTACGTGACTGCTCATCTAGTATTTAATGCAAACTGCAGGTACGAGGTCTTGTTTCACACTGGTCACAGCTGTGCACTTTCAAACAGTCCCAGCATTTGGGTTATGACGTGTTAAGCGAAGCATCAAATATTTCTTTTCAGTGTAGGGGATGATGCCAAGATAAGGAATTACAAAAAAAAGTTTTTTCAAAGTTTCGAGTAGGTATTGAGATTGCATCAACAGCACTTCTAGTAGTTGTGTATTGATTAAGTGCATTAGTGACATCAGAGTCAGATTTTGCCTGTACAAACTTATCACACATCTGCAGGTCTAGACAGGCCATAATTTTGTTGATTATTTCCTTCGATTAGTATATCTGTTTATGTTGATCAGCGTTTCCCGAAGCTGAAGATGACGTCCTCAAATGACGTTTCGTCGACAACCGAAAGATGTACAGTTTATTGTCATAGAGGAGTAAAGAAACCAGACAATATTCAGAGCTGGACTCACGCTGACTTTTCTTTCTTACAAAAAATATTCAAACCGATTAATCAATTATCAAAACTGTTGGAGATTATTTGAATTTTTGACAACTAGTCAACTAATCATTGCAGTTCAGACGCTGGGCTGAGATTTCCAGACTTCTGCCATATCAAGCCCAGCTAGCACCAACCTCTGGGCCCGACTAACATCTCTCCATCTCTCTCTCCTCTTGTACTTGCTTCTTCCTTTTTCCCAGAAATTTGGTTGGCTAGGCTACGACCCTGAATTACCTCAAAAACAAACAAACAGACTGCTTGGAGAAATCTCTGGGCATGTTTTTGTCCTGCTTTTCATTTAGACAACAAGAACCCCTCTGTCTTGAAAAGGGGGCAGGCAAGCCATCATTATGTAAGACAGGGTAATGTGGTGCATCTGCTGATATGTTGTAAATTCACTCTGAACCATACATGATCCTTCAACAAAGCTCACTTGTCTCTGCACCATGCCGAAGGAGAAAAACACCTAACTTCGATTTGAAACAAGAAGCTTCTTTGTGTTTGTGTCTTCTCCTTGTTTAAGCCAATAAAATGCCGTGCTTAAAAAGTTCACTTTGAGGTTCTTTTCTATCAGCAAACCAAAGTATAAAACACACTGTGCTGTAGGGGGATACAGAGGTAGAAATTCAGACATTTACTGACAATTCTCTGTTATTCATGCAAATAAAATATATATATATATAATATAAACAATGGCCTTATGTCAACAAAACAAAAATGTTGCACGGCCAGTTCAAAATGTATGCCACAGGTTACTTTGAGGACACTAAGCGTTTTGTTCATGCCTTGACCTTAAAACAGATCAATCAGCACATGAAATGACAGGCGAGTCAATAAGTCAGATGAACTGATCTGTCCTAAGGGAGACTGTAGGGGGCTTTACCTCAGGGAGCACCAGAGACACACTGAGATCTGTTAGCTCTCTGGAGAACTTGTACCTTTTACTGCCCTCTTTCCCCCGTCAAGTCATGACCCAGTTAAGAGTCCGGCTGGAATGTTAGGAGTTAGCAGCTTATGCAACAGGAGTCATGTGAGTGCCTTTGTCTATGAGGACAAGCGTTACCAGGTAATGACTAGGGATGAGGATTCACAGAGGGATTGACATTTTTATACTCTGAATTGATTCCCAAATCAAATTTGTTGTTGTATGCTGTTAATTAAAGGGGCTCTATGCAACAGGTTTGACTAATTTACATGCATCACTTTTTTATTGGCCATATGTGAGTGGATTGTAATGTGACCTTCCCTGTCTAGCCTGTGGATGACTTGTTTAAGTTGTTTAATGCTGCTGGACTCTTTGTGAAGGACTAGGGTCAGACTTTTCCATAACAGTCCAAAGGATGTGATGGTGTGCACCGAACGCCAGTGCTAACAAACAAACTACTCATACTGTAGCACTTTCTGAAAGAGAAACACTGTTATCACACCCAAAACACCTGCACAGACATATCTGTTCCTATATAGTTCTCTATTGGTATTAACTTAAACTTTTAAAAACCCTCTCGTGGGCAGGTGTTTGTAAACTAACATCTTTCTATAAACACTAAGTGCATCTAGTGCTTGTGCATGATTGTATGTTGCAGCACCAATGTTCCTGTTATGTCCATGTCAAATAAATGAACAAATCCAAGCTAAACACGGCAGTACATAAACTTTCAGCTAAATCTGGACAATTAAAGAAATGACTGGATCCATCTTGAGCTGCACCTGTGCAGCGGTTTAGATAACAATGGCGTGCCCTGCTGCTAACGCCGCAGGAGAGACGCTGTTGTGCTGGTGACAAAACGTTAACAACAACATTTATAACACAGTCAAGAAGTGGATTCAAATGCATCATAAGATTCCCAAAGATTACCACCAGTAGTGACAACATTATGCAAATACGAGTCTGTTATGCAACAGACCGGTTTATGCAAGAGAACACACGAGAGCTCAAATACACAAACCTCAAAACCAGAATACACTGATAGACGTCTTACTAGAAGTGCACACTCACACATTTGGTCACAAACACATGCATACACATAGTTCATGCATGCAGACACACACACACACACGCATACACACACCCTGCAAAGCTGAAATAATGCAGGTGCAAACACAACAGCTCTCTCTCCTCTCAACCTGCTTGCTGTGAGGTTCGAAAAGAGTCAGGGTTGCCCTAGCAACCCCTGGCTGGCTGTGGGGAGGCGATGACGTGTTTGGCTGCACAGTGTTGACCTCTCCCAGCAGACTACTGTTCCTTTTCCTCTCAGACTTCCACTTCTCCTCTCCTTCACTTTCCTTTTTTTCATAACTCAAAACGTCAATAAGTTCAAACATGTCAGGATGCTTCCTGCGCCTGACTGTTAAATCCAGATTTCAAATGTACCAAGGTTATTACACTGACAACTGATAATTTTTTCTTATTGACAGAACGGAGCTCCAGGGCAGTGACTCAAGTCTTCATACCGTAGCTTGAACCCCTGAGATAACATCTCCTTGTTGAGATTCTGCTCATGCCTCTCTGAAGGGAATGCTGTTAGTTGTCCTACTTAATTGCAGGCGAGCAATGTGACTGTTGGACCTCATTAACACTTCACACTCATCCTCCTCCGCACCGTTTGTGCACTGTGTACACTTGAACCCAGTAAACCTGACGTACCTGGATGACCGTGTTTCCACCCTCCAGCAGTGCGATGGCCAACAATATGCTCTCCTGGAAGATCCGGTCACTGGTAGCATTCATGATGAGATCAATGACCAGATCAGACGCCCCCTCTTTGTCCAGGTGGCACTGGACCTCCGCCAAACTCAGCTCCCCTCGACCTCCGACCCCCGAGCTGACAACTACAGAAGAAGAAGTGAAAATGATGAACGTTTACATTAATGCTGATGGATTTAGAATTCAGTCAGGTTACATAATAGAACACAGAATACGACTTATAATTATAGTTGATTATTAAATTATATTAAATGCAATTTAGGAGTTTGGGGTAAAACTTTATAATTGCCAGCATAAGCAAACAATGTAATTCTTAATAAACCATTTGTTAAATGATTGTAAAGGTTTATAAACATTACTTTATAATGGCCATCCAAATAATGTTCATAGATTAACTACACATCATTTATTAACCATTTACAGCATCCTATTTTTTAAGTATTACAAACATTAACTAAAGTTTAAAAAAAATGTACCATTTATCAATGATATTACATGGTTATGGCCGTTTCCATCAGGCTTTATAATGTGTGATGTTTGCCTTTTTTCGGAACAAAAGTCTGCTGTAAAGCTTGTTACAAGTCCACATACAGACATTACAACTCTTAATCAACATATTCCTTTCATTGGTGTGAAGAAGTTAGCTGCTCCTAGCAACCGCTACCACAGCTTCAGTGTCAGTTGAAAATGAGATCAGAGCCTGATACATTCATGCAGAATAATTGTCAGGCTAGACTTTTGAGAGTATAAAGGACAACTGATCAAATGAGCAGTGTAAGGAACAAAAAGGTATTTTGAAGCCCTATATTTTCAGAATAGAAATTACTACCCTACGTTTGTGTTTCGTGTGGCACGTTCACACACAAGAAGCAAAGTCTGTATTTTACTTGAATATACTGACATATCCTCATGTATATATGTCAGGTGCAGTGTCTGTTTTACCTCATCTACATCATCATATAGTCAGAAATAGTGTTATAAAGAGTTGATTTTGTTACTTTCTGCATGTGTTAAGAGCATAAATACACAGCTCATTTAGAAAAAGTAAAAGATGCTTTGTGGTTTGTTGCTTGCTCCTAACTTTCTCTGTCATCACTCATTTTAAACCTCATTCCAGCCGATCTCACAGCACAGCTGTTTACTGCTGTTCAACATGTTATGAGCTGTGATCAAATTCATTAATTATGTAAAAAAACAAATACGTCCCCAAATCACCAACATGCTGAATTGCCCAGTACTAGTATTATAACATTAGCTCTGTATTTGGCAAAATATGGTACATAACATGTGGTGGGATCTTTACTAATGCCCTGACATGGCAGATTCACAAGGGATTAAGATCACAGATGTGCTTCGCAGTTATTACAAGAGGTTTTTAAAATACTAGTCCTGTGCAAATAAGGGATAAATGTAAAATTTGAACATTTGGAGTTTTTGCTGCATCCATAGACTGATTGATCCACAGGTGTCTTTTCTTTCCATTCAGCCATAGCACGGTTTTAACATCAGATGTGTCTCTAGTCGATGGAGGTACTCTAACTCCTACTGCTGCTGCTGGTGACTGCAGCCAGCCAGAGAAGCAGTGGTGAGATAACAGCACCCATCAGAGCCATCTCTGGCTGGGTGAGCCACTGAATCAACAACACATCCCATTCTAGACGGAGCTTGGCTCTCTGGTCGCCTGGCAACAACACGGCCCGCAGCATGCTCAGTAGCACAGCCGAGGTCCAAGGGCTTAAAGAAGTACAAGGCCATGCCTGTGAATAAGATCTAATTTTTTCTCTCTGCTCTGAAGCATTAAAGATGAACGATGAGTCATAGCTGTGATGAGAGTCACGGAGCGACTCGCTTGAATGAATAAATGTCACTTACGAACAATCTATCACATTTGTGAATGTCAGCCCAGATTGAGCAAAGATTTAGAGATGGATGGATGGAGATTGTGATAACAACTGTTTTATGTACATATTCAGACTTGAGACTTCATTATCCTCAAGGGGAATTCCTTTCCACAGCACTGTACACATCAGACAACGAGCAGAGATAGCTGAGACACAATAACAGACAGCAGCCCCCTCCGGCTAGTTAAACAGGGCATATTATTCAAAGGTGTGAACCCAATGCATTTATGCATTAAATGTATACTGTTGATCAGGTGGGCGATGTTGACCCACAATAAGGCTATCTACGGTTTACTGCTAAGTGAAATGGAAATTGTCAGTGACGTTGGACACTAAATGACTATTCTGTGTTATCTGTGGAACTCACAGAGAAACATTTCCCACATGAAAGGAAGTTTCACACAATCTGTAAACACTTTCCTGTGAAATTCATACATCGATTTAAAACGGGCATGTTTACCCAGTACAAGTGCTACACACGCATTTCGACCAAATGATACAGAATTTATCTTGAAATGTTTCTTGTGCCCTCTTCCTTGAAGTAGATTCTACATTAGTAAGAGTCGAAAGCTTTACAAAACACCATCTGTGAAGATTGTTTAGTGGCTGGTGTAACCATAATTCAAACCTTTAGGTTAGCAGTTATCATCTTTTTTTTTTTATCCCATTAAAGTGTGAATGGTGCGACCAAAACTGAAAAGTTTCATGTCTTTCTTTAGCTATAAGTAATCTGTCTGCCATACTGCAGCTGGCAGCTATATATATATTTGTATATTTTTTGTGCTTTGTGTTGAGCCTATTGCAACACTAGCCCAGCTTCAAAGTGAATCGTGTCAGCACCATCTTATCTGATCTTTATAAGCATAACCATATAGAGTAAACACACAGATACTATATTGTTATACACACCTGTAGGGGATTTTCCCTGCCCTCCAGGACTGAGTGGGCCATTGCTGAAGGTTGTCAGGCTATCTCTCCTCGGGCCAGTTTTGATGTTTCCATAGTATCGATTGACCAAGATCTGTCGCAGAGCTTCGCCCTATCAGTGAAAAATGGATGTTAGGAGTTGAAGTCTAATGAGTTAACGTTACAAAGAAAAAGGAGCTGGAACCCAAACTCTGTGTTACTTGCGTAACTTTTGTAGCACAAGACAAGAGAATTTAGGAAAGAATGTACTTCATCACACTACAGTACTTTTTAAGTACCACATCAAAAAGCCCACAATATAAAGCTGTGAAAAGTTACTCTTAAGAGTAAATTTGCTCCACTTGAGAGCCTTGACCTTTGTTTTTCAACCTTCCTAGGTTATTTTAGAGAAGCTCAAGGTCAAGTAAAAAGACTTAAAATTTTGAAATTAGAAGTTTTGCACGAATAAAAGTCAAAGAAATACACCAAAAGGAAAAGGTTAGCGCGCCATAGCCTTGAAGGCAGATCCTAATATGACTCCCCTTGGGAAGAACCAGGGGGAAGGAATCCACAAGCAGCATCTTCTTATTTGACCTTTGCCCTTTGTCCTCAGTCAGTAATGTTCATAGGTGACACTCTACCCTCCTCCTAGCTCAACATTTGCCGACATTGAGAATTTCCTTATATTGGTTTTGTGTATATAAGTGCAGCAAAGTCACCTTCAGGATCCCTCTGGGCCAAACATGTCACCAGCCATCTAAGAAAAGATGAACACCCAAAGCTAATGTCCTCATATGTTACATACTGTATAACTGACGGGGGAGTTAGTGCCATGCTGTGGAAGCAGTGCGACTGTGAGGGCGTCAGTCAGTCAGTTGCGCCCCGACCAGACCACAGCAAACTAAACTCAGTACCTACCCTCCTTTGATCCTCCAGTTGCTTCTGCGGCTGGTTGGGATCAAGCTCCTTAAAGGTGAGGTGAGTTAGCAGAAAGCAGTGAAATAAAGGTCCGAAAGGAAATTTTGGAAAAGAAATTAGAAAACAAAAAAAAAGGGTGTTAATACAGTGCAAATTAGTCACTATACTAGCATGCAGGAAATTGGTTGCAAATTAGATCATGCAGTTAAGAGGGAAGTGGTTGTGTCGGGGAAGATGTGAGGTCGAGTCATGCAAGGCTTCATGCGAGGAAGGACTGATATTCACTCTAACACATCGTAGACCTACATAATGTTAATCTGAGAAAGTTCTTTCATAGCTTAGTTAGGTTCAAAAGTGTTTCTTTAACACACAGAAACTAGGAAGATCCAATTCCTACTCCTGACAGTCCAGTGGAGGAAATCTCAAACAGTCTGTCATGTAGTGATTCCCACATTACTTCATAGTCACAGAGGCAAAAGATCCAGAAATATTTACATAAGAGAATGACAAGATGCTGAAGGGGGAGAAACACAAGCCATGAGAATGAGGGGGAAAAAAGAAGGGAAAAAAAGCTCTTTCCAGGTTACATAATGGAGCTGTGAGCTACTGACACACACTGTAAGCACCAATCTGGCATGGAAAAACACCTCACCCATGACTTCACCCCTCTCCACCCCCACCCCACTGAAAGAAGGTCAGGAAATTGGACTTTGCTCAAAAAGCAAGAAGTGGAAGGAAAGGCAAAAGGGAGGGAAGAATGGATGAGTGGACAAGTGGGAGGCGGTGCACAAGCAAGGGCTGATATGTAGCATAATTCAAGTTCCACAGAGTGAGTAATGTCCACAAGTGGGCCCTCAAAAGAGGAAGTACAATGTGAGTATGGGTTGTGACTCTTATCTAGTCAGATAAAGAGATGATGATCAGAGATGATTAAGAGCGAGCACAACTGTGACGGAATGGAGTTGGTATATAGTAAATATGATCAGCAATGACCCATATTAGCAGTCAGTGGGGTAATATGGGTCTTAAACACACCTCTGCAGGGACTTCAGGCTCAGGTGGAGGTGCCAGCTGATTGGAAATAAGAGGATGATGTTAGTAAAAGTTTGAAGATGTTGAATTAGTCATGTTGCTTGTGCTTCAAAGAGTAGCACCCTCTACCTAGCAAACTTCCTGTCCCTAAAGGCTGCTTCACACCGATGCATCTATCCTTTACTGGCTTTCTAGCGCGCTCAAATTCCCAGTCACATGCACAACTTCATATCATAAATGTGCGTGACTTAAAGAGACAGACAAAAAACATGTCTCTCTCTGAGATCTAGTAAATAATGCATTATTCACAGTAGGTATGAAATGATTTCATTTCGATGCGTCTCGTGTTTTCATGGAGTCAGACTTATGGGACAGCATGGATGATAAGCAGCGTTAACCTACTGCAGCGAGAAAGCAGAAACTGTGGGCACAAAAATAAAATAATAATAAAAGAATAAAAATTGTTTTGCTGTCATCATAATACAGACCTCTGGCTTCAATTCTACCCTGTGGTGCGTTAATTATTCTGTAGTTCACTGCTGCAAGGTGCTGCTGCCTGTGTCTGTACGTTACAAGAGGAGTCAATAAAAGCAAAACATGCTCATCTGAATGCCAATATGTACATTCATCTCAATGTGCACATTAGCTGCTATAAAGGTCATGTGAGAACTGAGACTGAGCAGGTGGTACAACAGAGTGAAGTTGAAAATTTGTCTCAACAAATATCAAAGTCATACAAACAGTGAAATAACAGTAATCATTATAATGAATAATAACTAATTCCTGGAACAGAAAATGTGCTTTGTCATCACATTTCCGATGAAAAATTGACAACACATTTAAACAATAAATGTCCGATTGAATGTCAAGAGCTGCAGTGGGTTATAAAAACAACTCTATTTCAGTGCATTTCAGGGGAACTAATAAAGCAGTTTCTTTTTTTAGAAATTGTAAAAAAGAGGTAAAAAAAAAAAAAACCCAAACTAGCGATACTGAATATCTAAAAACCGTCTCAAAACTAATTTTCCACTGTGTCGATACTGATACTAGCAAGGCTTTCTTGCTCTCTCTCGTTTCCGACAACGAGTTGACACACACACACTGCTACAGTGTCCCACTCTTCTGACTCTGGTCCGAAGTTAGCTATCTTAAATGCTTTTGTGCATAACATTTTTATCTTTGATTAAAAATAAAAAATCCCCAAATGTTGCGTACATTTTTCCCCATGGTGTCAAACATAGTATTGCATATTGATATTTTTCAAGGTATTGTATCAAAGTTAGAAATTCCAGTATCATGACAACAGTAGTTGCTAATGATAAGTTAGTTATATTGTCTGATTAAAAGATAAAAAAAAAGATAATAATAATCACAAAATATAATATATAATAAAATAAATAATGGAGCATAAAAAGATTTAGTACTTGAATAGTTTCTTATCATAATAATAATGTCCCTCGATTCACAAAGCACAGCTACAAAACACTCAAATACCCACTGTTCAAGAAAGTAACGATGCATCTAACTGACTAAGCTCATAAAAATAGCTACCTAGATGAACACATATGCACAGTGCACACCCACGACCTCACCGCAAATTAGATAAATTAAATAACAAACATGTAACCTACAATAGCCATATGTCTCCCTCGGTTACGTAGTTATGGTGGTTCACGCTGATTAATAGTGCAACCGGACAGGAATTTCCCTTTATCAAGCCCCCTCTTATGCAAACACATTAATTTCCACAGAAAAACGGTGATTCATTTTGTATGCAGCTGAAGCTTTATTTATATCTCACGTCTGATACAGTTTGAATTTTGACTTTTTCTTGGCCTATAAAAAGATGCATCAGCTGAACGGATAATAACTGACGGCATCGGTTCTACTTCTTATGCTTCCAAGAGTCTGTGATAAAATATCCACAGAGGCAGTGCCAGACGAATTAACACAATGAGAAACAGGACAGAGGCAGTTAAGGTCGTACGATCTCAGCCAGAAAAACAGATATTCCTCCGGGATGTTGCACGGTTCTCAAACGGCTGCCAACACTCATACCAACCATTTTGTTTACAGCAACACAAATAAGAGTCTTAATCCACATCCCAAAACAGCCAGACACAATGTGCAACGCTTTAGCTCACCTCGCTCTGAGGTCATAAAGGAAATTGGCTGTTCATAATTACACAAAACAAGTCTTCAGGGAAAAAGCCAAGAGGATACTCTGCTGACAATATAAAACTGCTTGTAACAGAGGCAGACCTCAAATAATTAACAGGTGTTATGATGGCATGTTCACCACCAAAGTAAATACATAACTTTCTCATGACCCTCCATGTCTACCCTGTGATGACTCGAACAAGGTGCACCCCTGCTACTGTCTCCTGTAAGACATCTCCTCTGCACTTTTATTGCCAATTACCAGTGAAGGTCACACATCAGCAGAGAGTTTAAAATTTCAGGAAAATGTAGAAAAAAAAAAGTAATGCAAATCGCTGGCTCTTATGTAACTGCTGCCTGAGAGTTGGCTGGAGCCCAAGAATCGTGCAGCATTAAGTTAAGGAAACTGGGACAGCGCTGCGTGTTGCTGAGGAATGTCTGCAGCTCCCCCTGTTGACCAAGAAAAAGATCAACGGGCCCCGAGTCTCCTGACTTTACCCTCAGTAGCAGGCAGGAGGATAAACCAGGGCAAGCCGAGTTTATCTGAGGCAGTTTGGCAGAGTTAATGATGGGGCTGGCAGACAGTGGAGAGTGGGGGGGAAAAAAGAACGATCAGGAAAGTGAAAGTGGAATGGACAAAAACAATATTTATGAAAAGATTGTTAGGGATGTGGTCAGAAGAGTACACGAGGGAAAAAGAGGAAATGGTAATTTCTCGCTAAACAAATTGGTCAGATAATGAGAAGATTATGTTGGGCTGGCACAGCACAAATAGGCAGAGATTGAGAAACACATTCACACACACAAACAAACAGACCACCACACTAGCATAGAAATAGCCCCTTATATAACGCTAATGTATGGGCTACGTGCTGAGCGCTGTCCTCAGCGAACCATATTACATCACCAGAAAAAGAGGGAGACATCATCTCCATCTGACCCCCTCGACCTCCCACATTCTCACAGACAAAGGAGTGCACATGCACGTGAAAGAAAGGCACACACACACCCCACACACGCAGTGAATGATATGATCAGGTCTGACAACGAGGGTGGCAGGCCAGTCATGTCTTGTTTTACCCTGGCTCGCATTTTTATCACGTTTCTATTTCGGGTAGAGTGAGATAACCTCTGCAAATGGGTGAACCGTCAGCTTTATCCTGCTCTCTCATCACTCTCTCTGGACACACACACACACACACACGAAGTATGATCGAGGTCCATCAAACAATAGTGAAACTGACAGCTGCATTCATTCCCAGGGACCTTTGGGTGGGAGTCTGGGTGTGTTATGGCAGGTCAGAGAGCAGTAGCGGGCTAAACACTGAGGTTACGCAACGGCTATCATGGCAGTTTATCTTGCTGCTGCTGAGAGGAAGTTGGGGTTTTGGCCTGCCTGTCTTCCGTCTGAATGACAGATGCACACACATGCTGCCAGCCAACAGTCACGATACTGTACACTGTCGTTAATTTGTGTGAGGATGACTGACACACAGCACATGCTGTGGGGGTGAGGGAGTATGTGTACATTCTTAAGATGCATAAGGGAGGAGCTGATGGAACAAAGCGCTGCTCTCTGAGAACAGCCCTGTTTTTGTGGAAGCTGGGGATTTCCATTGCTACAGTACCAAGCAGCATGTTTAAGGAGGGAGGGAAGGAGGGAAAGTAAGACAGAGACATAACAGAGAAACCGAGAGCATGCTGCTTCCTGACAACTCTGGAAAGACCCTTTTTCCAGCAATTTTCCCATTTCCCCAACTATCATCATTGTTCACTTCCCTTGCACTCACCACACTCTTGATTAAGTGACTAGTATACTGTTGGCCTGCTCACTCTGTCATGTCCGTCTGTCTGTCATGTACTTAGAGCTTTGACAACTATAGTGATTTCATGAGAAGCTACAGAGCGGGCTGAAAACAAAAACATGCGTACTAAAGACAGCTAGTAAAACAATCCCAACGAAGTCCACTTAATAGCTTTTCTCTTCAGCTTTGAACCACATTACGTAGTCCTCATCAGTGTTTGCTCAGTTGTTGTGGAGATGAATGTGTTGACATGTGAGCGCAGTTGCTGCTATGACTTTATCCATAGCATCTTCAGCACTTCTCATCTAAAATGCTTGAGTTGTAACCGTTTGGTCAAACTACCATTTCAAACGTCAACAAAGTACTTTGAGGTTTAACCTTGATCCAACATGAACAAGATGTCCTAAAAGTGCTATGAATGAATTAAAAATAGATGGTGAGCTATAAGTTATCTCCGCCTGCTGATGAAGACCTTTTGATACAGTTGAATGCTCCATAAAAAAGTGCTTACAATAAAAAATAACAGTTTAAAGAGCAATGAAATAGAATTCTAAAATACTCAAAATAAGAAAAAAATTTAATAAAAGCAAAACATAAGAGGTTAAAAGAAGTACAACGGTTGAGGGGACCTGTTCAAACTATGGAAAGACTTCAGTTTCCTTTCTTAAAGTTTTAAAACTTGAATTTATCTGATTTCCTTACACTGAGTTGGTTATTCACGTAGTTTTTCATCACTCACCACTCCTACAGAATAATCTTAAAATGAGTCACTGGTGATATGTGAGATATGGTTCCTCTGTAGTCACACCCTTAATTCTTGTGACCTGGCTATCAAAAACAGAAAGGAGAAACATGGTTCATCCACATCCACACAAAGCACACTTATGACACACACACACTAGGGGGGGTGTATAACAAGTACAATGAGTGACCAAAAAAATAGAACACCTCACTGATGTAATGTAATGATACTAAACAATACCTGAGACTGCAAAGTTGTTATTCACTTAATAAGTTTGTATTACCTACAGGTCAGGGGTTTAGCAGATGTTCAAATTAAAATGAAAAAAAATAAGATTGACATCAAAAACTTACACATGATAGGTGTTTTTATAGGCTGATTCTGGAATTTATAGAGTCAATATAAATTAATTGTAACAGAAGAGATATAATATACAGAGGATGGTTTCAGCTTTAAACCATCATCATGGGAAATACAAAAACATTACTAAACAGCTGATGGAATGTGACTGGTATAAAACTCCTTAATGGGAAAGGAGTATGAGGTTTAGGCCTGTTCTGTTACGAAAAGACTTTCAAATAAAGCTGTTAAAATGGATTCAAGGCAGCGCGGGTGGTTAAGTGGTTAAGAGCACATCCCACATACGCAGCGGACCCCGGTTCAAATCCCGGCCGGAGGACCTTTGCTGCATGTCACACCCCTCTCTCTCCAATTATTTCCTGTCTATCCACTGTCAAAAAAAGGTGCCTGTGCCTGAAAAATGGATTCAAACTAATAGGTTGCTAAAATGCAGTAGTGTTGTACGGTTCCTCTGTAGTCACACCCGTAATCCCTGTGACCAGGCTATCAAAAACATAAAGGAGAAACCTGGATGCAACATATGCAACAAGTATAAAGCCTTACTTACTTACTGTGCACTCGAATACAATAAGTGAGTACACGACCCAATAGAGGTACAGCAGAGAAGCATATTGCATGATGTGAGCTCGACATGCCAGCAGTACGCTACGTTCTAACATGGAGATCAGGAGCAACTCTAGAGGCACGAAACAGGGAGGGATGGACTAAGCTACCCACAGGTGTCACAGATGAGAATGTGATGCTACAATGTCTACTTGCAGCACAAAGCATGTCTATGCTGTTAGTGGGAGACAAATCAGATGTACATCACAGTAGTAAGTAAAATGATCAACCTCAGCCACATCCATTTCATCATCAAAGGCAATCAGCTGCAAGAGAGAAAGTATAAGGGGCAGAGTTAGTAGAGCTCGATTAGTGAGGAACAGGAAAGCTCGCTCACAAGTCTGCAAGTGTAAAGCTTGTCACACACAGACATGTAAAGTTAGTAAAAAAGTGAAAGTATAGCATGTTAGGGCTGAAATCCACAACACAAATTAATATGTTGTCGCAATGAGAAGTAATTGTAAAAGCACCCTCGCACTTTCATGTTTTTTTTTGTTTTACAATATTGAAATCTCACACCTACGTAAAGCTCACAAGATGTTGATCTTTAAAAGCATAGTATGGAGGATTTGTCAACTGCTGTTTGTTTCACACCACTTCAAGTTGATTGTTGAGTCTCATTCAAAGGTTGTACAATACCTGCGACATTCCTAGTGGGAGACAATTAAGGGATGTTATTTTTTGTATGACCCACTACGTTGTTTAATTAGGAAAATCCTGCAAAGTATACCTTTACATGCTGAGATTGTTGTAAGTATTTACCTCCTTAAAGTGGAGTTGTATAAGGTGATACGTCTGTTAAAAAAAGTAAATATGTCTTCATGCCTTCTGGCAAACACTAGTTGAGACGGATCAGCTGACATCTTCTGTGGATTTCTCTGTGAGTGTGTTGTAAAGAGTGCCTCCCATCTCACCCAGCGACCCACGTAAATCTCTGTGGCCTTTTTGAAAATGACACTAAACACTGTCACAACAGCAATTATAGATTCTGGGTTAAATATTAATGATGCATAATATTTTAAGTGTTTTGTAAACCCAAAACAAGGGACTTAGTGTAAGTCAAAGCTATCTATCACTTTGTATGCAGATGACATAGTTGTAGTTTCTGAAACAGAGGAGAACTATGTGCTGCATTTTAAACATTTGCTGTACCTGCTGAAGTGCCCAACTATTAGAAATTGGTCATAAGTACAAACATGTTGATCTTATTTTGAATGTCTTTTTCCTACACACACTCATCTGTACATGAGCTCTGGCCAACCAGCAGGAGGCACTAGGAGTATATGATCCCTCACTGGCTTCCCACTGCCAATTACGAAAACAGAATATGGGCCTCCACAGGGGTGAGCAGGTTATTACTCCCCTACGGCACCAGTATGTTAAAATATGTGCAAACAGTGCTTCGGATTCTCTCAAAACAAACGTGATTGTTTTGTTTTCTACTTGGATTACAGGTGTATTAATTGATACCGTATGGAGCTACTCCTGTGTGCCCGATGTCGTTAACTCATTTTTGGTAGTACCTGCATCCTCTTGCATATGTGTCCTCTTGAAAAAGGATGATATGCAAACAGAACAGGGACCTGCTGATAGATTAAAAAAAATAAAAATATGGCAGCGCGGGTGGTCGAGTGGTTAAGAGCACATGCCACATACGCAGCGGACCCCGGCTCGAATCCCGGCCGGAGGAACACTGCTGCATGTCACTCCCCCCTCTCTCTCCCATTAATTCCTGTCTGTCAAATAAAGGTGTCTGTGTCTGAAAAAAATCTTTACAAAAAAAAAAGAACTGCTCTACAGTGCCACTTGTGGGCAAAAAACTCCACAGTTACCTTTAACACGTAATGCAGCCATTGCATCACAAGTGAAAATATTGCCTTTCATTTCATGTGTCAAAATCTGAATTCCTGTTGTGGGTTGACTTTGTTTCAGCCTGGGAAGACTTAGTGCTATTGTTGGTGAAACAAGCTGACAGTCGAAGCAATCAATTCGAGATTAGTACAAGAGGTCATTTGCAGCCAATGGGGTCATTAGTAACCAATGGATGTTGTGTCAAATGGCTGAGTGAGAGGGTTAAGGCATGCATGTTGTTAATAGTGTTAATAATGTAGATGTTTGTTACTTAAATCATTTGAACCTACTGTCTGATAAGGTACTTAGGAAATCTATTTTTATTAATATGCACCAGTGTTTGCTGGACATAAACTGTATATAAATACATTTATATATAGCTTCATTATGTTATACAGGCCTCAGAGGCAACCAAGCAGAGCTCAGCCTCTTCTTTTATTTTACCGTTTTTTGATCTTATGTCTCCCAGGAAGTTTGGTGCAGAGGGACGGGGACACTGTATCCTGAGACGACAGTAAAGTGTTTCATCTCATGTGTGGATGAACCTTGGGAACGACTACACGCAGATGATGAGAAACAGGAACACAGAATGTACCTTCTCCCCATAGCCCCGGTCTTTTGTCATCATTTCCCTCAGTGTCTGCAGTACTTTGATGCACAGACGCTCCTCATTCTCCTCCAGCAACTGCTTGGTGTGTTTGATCAGTCTGGTCAGGGGAAGAGAGAGGGAAAAGTGAGGACATACTAATGAGTCAATGAAAGCTGCAGTTCTCCAACCACCTAACTGTACCCCTGGACTCACCCCAACATCTGTGAAAATCACAACATATTATTTTCTGCCTAAAATGATACACCACAGTATAGTGGGTTATTTAGAGTGCAATTAGAAAACTTCTTCACAGCAGGGCAGATGTTTTTAAGCTCTGAGAGACCTATACTGAGCCTGGTGATTGACACACTTTTCCACAAACTTCCGTTCTTCACAATGGTGGCCATAAGTAGGAGGTTAATCCCTGCAACAACAACGGCTCTATGCGTCTGCTCAGGTTCCTTGTAATCCAATCTGAGCTCTTAACAGGTACAACAAAAACAGCAGATTGGTACCTGTTATCTAAAGGGCAGTTCCTCGTTTTATTCATGTAATATTTATTACTTTTAATGTATAATTTTTTTTATTACTACCAAGCAATCTCATTTGTCAAAAATGTCTTTACTATTGGCCAAATTGGTTTTAAAAAAAGTCAGCAAGCTTTCTGGTGACTCATAGCAGGAATCTCAACACCCAGGACCTCTAAATCCAAACCAGAAATGTATTTGCACATAGTTCTGGTGTAAAGTTAAACACATAGAAAAAACAAATGCGGACACAAATATGGGAAGTAAAACTCCACCAGTGGGTCAAATTTTAAACAGTTAATTAAAACATTTTTTAATTCTAAAACCTAAAACCTAAATGATATGCTCAATAAAGGGTAAGAACATTGGCTGACTCACAAAATCTGCTGGGATGCAGTCCTGCCTGAGTCAGTCTCCCTTTCAAGCTAGATTTTCTCCAGCTTAATTAATCTACTGTGAGGATGTAGGTGTATAGTGAAAACACAACCCAGCACAAAGAATCTAGTATAACTAAAACGTATACTAAAAGTACAACGTAAATAGTGCTTCAACTTTTAAATGTTTCTAAGCCTAGGCCAAACAAAGATACCTTTGTGTTTGGAGATTTAAACTTACTTGGATATGAATCCTCCACTTTCACATTTCTTGCGAGCTTCAGTGTTCTCTGGGAAGAGCAGCTCTGGACGATGCAGGACATCCACCAGCACTGAGAGCTCAGCTTGGACCAGTGGCCTCAGACGGTCCTCCAGCGCTGACACTATGTCCTACACAGCATAATGACATACAACCAGGGCTTAGTGTCCAGAAACTTCACCTTGAAACATCTAATAAAACCACAGCTTTGGATATTTATTACTACTGAACTGTTTGTTAAAATGTGAATCAATAAACCAAATTATCATCACAACTGCCACATCACTTCATCTCCACTTACTGACTGTGACTTAATAGTTTTGATGAAGCTTTCATAAATGATTGAAGACATATTATCTATATATAACAAGGGGATCTGAATTAACTGAATAAATCAAAAGCCCATTTTTCTTACTTAATATGTACTACCACATATGTTTCTATGTTAAAAAGGTACTTTTCTGACAGCATCTGACTTTTACATCTCTCAAACATCAACTGTTAAGGCGGCCACATCAGTTCCTTCATTCAAGGAAACCAGCTGCAGTGAACCTCAAAATATCCGCCAGGTTAGGAATTAATGTAAGAGAAATAGAAGTGACTCATCCAGTGCACTGCATACTGTACTTAAACAAAACAAACTATATGTATGATGCACCACATCATCCCACTTCTCATGCACTTCCTGTCATGTCTGGTTATGATTAGTGTTAAAATATGCAAAGACGCGAAGTTGCATCATGAAGACTTCTGGTCTGGTGGTGATTATAGAACTGTGTGGGTGTCTCCTGAGAGGCAGAACAAAAGGGCTGTTAGGAGGTAAAAAAAATGAAGAGACAACTAAAAGTGTTGAATCATAGAGTCAGAGAAATGCTATGAAAAAGTGGGAGGGATATCACTTTGGGAACCACATTAATCTCTGTCTGGGGAATGGGTCAGTGAATATCTCAAAACAATCTTGGGAAACTCTACAACAATCCAATGACTCGGTTTGTTTTGGCATTGGAATTGTTTTTTTCATGAAAAAACAGGAATCGCTTTTCAGCCAAAAGCCTGCGTTTCCCATGTAAGCAGAGATAACAGCTGAACTGGACCAGACCGTTTGGAGTTTTTAGACTTCCACTGAACACTGAGTCACACGTTACAAAAAAAAGGCTGTACCAACTTGGCATATGACTACAGACACTGTTTCCAGAATGGAAATAGAAACCACTTCTAGAGAATTTTCTTTGTCTTAAAGTTAGGAGTTACATCACTCGTGGCTCATTAGGGGGGAAGATATGGGGGAGTCTTGAAAGGTTGTTGGAGGTCTCAAACACCACTTTCATGCCTATGCAGATTACAGTGAAGATGTACATGCAGACTGAGCCTCTCCTAATTACTGTTGCCTTTTTCTGCCAAAGTGCTTAAATGGCAGCAGTAACCCATGGTGTTCATGAGTCCCAACGAATGACGGGGTTTACATTTTTGCATTACATCTCACCGTGCAGCAGTATTTGTTAATAACTGTGCTGTAAACAGATTTTTTCTGAGGGCCTGCCAAAGTGTTCTCCGTTGTCTGACTTTTCCTTTTCTCCGGTTTCTCCCTGAAATGTTGTACTGTTGTACAATGTGTGGCTCAGACACACCAGATGGCCACTGGATTAGATCTCAGCCTTTCAGACAGGAAAATATTATTTAAAACAGAATAGTTAGACTAAATAAACAAATGGCAAATGCATAAAAAATTATTAACTGTCTGGTAGAGGAAAAGCCAGGATGTAATGAAAGAATAACAGTTACATTGTGAAATGTACGCCCGTTAAATTCTGTGTCAGTGCCTTTATGTGGGCTTGTACATGTTCCGTGGTTGAATACAAAACTCCATGTGCGATCAGCACAATAAAATGAACGATGAATACGATGTTTCCTTTTCAACTCAGCCTGACTTCTTAATTTTTACCTATGATGAGGAGTTTACTGTATGTTCCCATCAGTGGCTGTTTTTTTGTTGGTTGGTTGGTTTGTCAGCAGGATTACACAAACACTACTGAAAAAATTCCCATGAAACAGCACAGACCCCATAAACTTTTGGTGTATACTTTCTGTAACATGGCGAGATAGGCCGTCTTTTTGTTAATTTCTCAGTGAATAATGCATGGATCGTGATTTTTAGGTGACTGGTATCTATAAGTGAGGCCAATTTGTTGAGGATCCAAATAAAAATCCGGATCTGGCAGATTTAAATATGTTTCATTTGATATTGGATTAGGTTTGATTGAATTTAAGGCCTTGATGGAGGTATGTGCTCTATTGAGTGCAGTTCTAGTTGATAACTGAAACCACCTGATGCCCGACCACCTCACTTACTCACAGTTACGCAGTGCGATAACTTCATGACCTTCTTCAATGCCAAAATTGAAAACATCCATTAGACATTGACTGCTTCAAATAACTCTACATCCTCTCTCCACTCTCTGCCCACATTTTCCATCAGCTCTCCACTTGCCAGGTTCAAACTGCCAACTGTCTCTGAAATAACCAGACTCATCCTTAAATCCAAATCATCCACCTGCCAGTTAGACCCCCTACCTACCTACCTACCTACCTGGTAAAAAGCTGCCCGCCTGCCTTGTCCTCTCTCATAACTGACATCATTCATTCCTCACTGACTTCTGGTGTTCTTCCATCATCACTAAAGACTGCTGCAATTACTCCAAATATCAAGAAACCTGGTGCAGATCCGAATGATTTGAACAACTTTTGTCCCATCTCAAACTCTCACTACAACCTCTTTGAGCAATTTCATCCCTCGTGAAAATCACAAATGACCTCTTGATGGCATCTGACTCTGGTTTACTCTCCATCCTGGTTCTACTCGACCTCAGAGCAGCCTTCGACACCGTCTCTCATGACATCCTCCTGGACAGGCTGGCCTCCATTGGAATCACTGACATCCCTCTGGCTTGGCTGAAATCCTATCTCACTGAACGCACACAATTTGTTAAACTCAAGAACCTAAGATCCGACTCCTCTCCAGTCTCCAGCAGTGTTCTGCAGGGCTCTGTCTTTGGCCCCTCCTGTTCACCATTTACCTTCTGCCCCTTGGACACATTCTCAGGAAATTTCATATCCAATTCCACTGCGATTCTGACGATACCCAGCTCTATATTTCCACCAAGCCCACCTCCACTCTGCCAACCACACCTCTATCCGACTGCCTACTGGAAATTAAATCATGGTTCTCACTCAGCTTCCTTAAACTGAACAGCGACAAAACTGAGGTCCTCCTCGTTGGTACCAGATCCACCCTAGAAAAAGACAACCCCTTCTCCATGTCCATCGACAATTCCACTATTTCACCATCACCCCAGGTCAAGAGTCTGGGTGTCATCCTGGACGGCTCCTTAACCTTTGAAGCCCACATCAATAATGTTACCTGGTCTGCATACTTCCATCTACTCAACATCAACCGTCTCCGTCCCTCACTTACACCAACCTGCACTGCTATTCTCGTAAACACCCTGATTACATCCCATCTGGACTACTGTAATTCTCTCCTCCATGGTCTTCCCTGGAAATCACTCCATAAACTCCAACTGGTCCAGAACGCAGCTGCTCATATCATCACCAGAACTCCCTCTGCTGAACACATCACTCCGGCCCTGCAGCAACTCCATTGGCTCCCTATCAAATCCTGCATTGATTTTAAGAGTCTGCTACTCACTTTCAAGATCCTTCACAACCTGGCACCATCATATCTCGCTGAACTTATCCATATCCACACACCCTCCCGCACTCTCCAATCCTCTCCTACCATCCAGCTCTTTGCCCCATCTGCCAACCTAACCACCATGGGGTCAAGAGCTTTCAGCCGATCTGCCCCCAGCCTCTGGAACTCTCTCCCACTAGACATTCGCACTTCTGACACTGTCTCCACCTTTACATCCCGCCTGAAAACACACTTATTCCAAGTATACAATCACACTCTTGCCTATTCTCTATTATTGCACTATGTAACTGCATCTACTTATTTATTCATATATCTTTATTTATTCATCTTTCATAATTGCATTAAAATGTTTCCTGTTTTTTGGTGTACTGTTGTTATAATGTGCGGTGTCCTTGAGTGCTTTGAAAGGCACCTTTAAATAAAATGCATTATTATTATTATTACTATTATAATAGTTTGGGGACACTGGGATTTTTAGGTGCTTCCCCAGAAGAATGATGAATGAAGATGATGAAAAATGAATTAATTAGCATAAACATCCATCCATAAACAAACATAGGGTTACTATTTACAGTTGATGGTTTAAAGCTCCATGTCTTTTTCAATTTCAATTTAAGCTCCTCTCAGCCAGACTAACTATGACACGAATGACCTCACTACCTTTATTGAAAGAACTTGACGTCCTGGACTGCCCTGCCATGAGATGTGTTGCAAATGCACTTTATAAAAGCTCCATAGTACCTTCTAGTTCTCCTCCATAAACTGGTGCGCACACACACACACCCACCTTACCATTTGTAAAAATGATACAATTCAATTCAATTATTTTAACCAATTGTTTTTCCTTTTTTCCTTTCAGTTGGTTACATTATTAAATAAATTACAGTACAGTACGTTTTGCTACTGACCTGTAGCCTCTCAATGATGTTCCTGTAGTCTTTGGAGCTAGTCAAGCCGGAGTCTCGTCTGGTAGTGTTCTTTGCGGACAGCCTCCAGCTGAGGATGCTCTTCTGCACAACATTGTTAGACTTGACAAACAAGTTGTTCACCTGACTGTCCAGGTCCACTGGGATGGCGATAGCTCTGCTCTTAGCTGGGGAGAGGTAATAATGTAGATGTTTCTATTTAATGCTTTTTACATGTGCCACCACACCTTTTCTGATACAATAACAGAGGCTGGAGGTTGATGTTAGCCCAGTATCTTACCCACGTCTGAGAGTACTTTAATACAAGCCTCCACTGAGGCCTTCTGGACAGGGTTGAGCCAGTTACAGTGGTATACCCTGAACACTCCCTGGAGCAGTTGCACGAACACTGGCTGACGAGTCTATAAGAGAGTGCAGAAGACATGCCAAAAAACACAAAATGAGAGAGAGGATATAATAAAGGGAAAACACGTGCTTAACAGGATAGATGTGAAGAAGAATTAAATGACAAACAACGTGACTTATTGTGTTCCCTGACTAAGTCGATCTCTTAACCAAATTTGTGCTAGAAATGTCATTGTGAGGATACTATAGCACCTACGGTGGAGGGGTCTACAGCTTTAGGTCCAATAGGCCAGCTGTTTACAATCAGTCCCAACACAAAACACCAAACCAGTGTTTAACAGAGAGTACGACTGATTTCTACCACCATAATGAAGGAGCAATTTATCAGCTGGCCACAGCCCTACAGTACAATAAATACCTCAGATATCTTTCCAAGAATGGCGGTCTGTTGCAAGAGAAAAAGGGTTGTGATGTCATCAAAAATTTGTCAACCTCAGCAAGCAGAAATGTTCAAAGGCTTACATAGAAGAGAATTAACCATTTCTACCGGGGCCAACTTGGAACAAGACCACTGCACATAAAAAGAAAACACTGCTGTCTATAATACTACACCACAAAGTTAGGATTTGGAATTTTATAGAGGGTATTGGTCATGGTTTATTGGGAAAGTCGTGGGTGACAGGACACCGCTACATCAAGGTCTGAGAGACAAATTGACCACATTGGGTGAGAACATCATCTGCACCATGTCCCACTAAAACCTTGTGCAACACACCCACAGATCTGGGAAACAACAGAGTCTGTCTGCTGACTAAGCTATGAAAATTGAAAACCCACACAGTGAAGATACTCCTTAACATTTAGAGCCTGTTGATAAGGACCCAAGGGCTGGGAAACAAAGTGAGGGGGAGAGTTACCATTACTTACATACACATAGCGTGCCATCTATGTAGAGGGAAGAATGATATTTTATAGTATTTATACTCTATGTGTAAGTGAGCATGATATCTTACTGTGATATGTACAATGTTATATGTAATTCAAATGCTATACTTCGTAGTCCAGGTTACCTGCAGGCTTGTGCTCTGGTCAGAGAAGGGAGAGCTGAAGAAACATGTGACAATGCTCATGACTGTCTCAGTTACATAACGCTCCAGCGTAGTATCCGCATGTTTCCTGTCACTGGTGTTGTTGCACACCTAGACAAAAACAGAAAACATATTAGCATGACGCACAGCCACTGGATCACACTTCCTGCATGTGGCCGACAGGTAAAACACGGCATGCTGTGTTTCCATAATAACCGAAAACCATGATATAATATAGACCATCCATTACACTGTCGGCCTCACTTTGTGATGTCAGATACATTGTTGTCTTACCCTACAAATGTCCACCAGGAAGTTCTCAAACAGCTTCCACATATGATTGGAGGTATAGATCTCTTTCATCTCAACCTCTGTGTCGACATAGCAGTGGTTTAGGAAGTTGATGTAGGCGATCTTCACCTGTTAGTATCCAAACAAACAAAATAAATGAAGCACATTTAGCAGGGCTAGACTGGTGAGTTACGCACGCACGCACATACGCACGCACTTCAAAACTGCACATGCTGTGTCATTGTAAATATTATCAACTTTATTTATTATCATCCGAAATGTCTGCCTAGTTTAAGGCAGGATCCCCGTCTGTTTTAATATTTTTTTATGTTTAAGGGGCATGACAGTGAACTGACACTTTAATTTCAAATGAGCAGGACTATTTTAAAACGGCACAGCTTTTCTAGCCTTGATGGTAGTAGAATCCTGGGAAACTCACAGAACAATTGCACGTGTTGTAAAAGACTCACGTGACACTACTCAGCCAATCAAATCTGATTATTGTGATGACCATTGTTATTCAAGTCAAACAGAAACACAGACGAGAGACAAGATTAGAGACAACAGTCAGAGAAAAACAGAAAGTGAAAGAAAAAAAATCATTTATTGTAAAACTACTTTTAGTCGCATCGATATTTAAAAAAAAAACTATTTTCTTTTAAATATTTATGGATTTACACACTCTCAGTTTTAAGTTGATAGCTGCACCTCATTTCAACAGTTTCATTCCACTTTTAGTGACATAAAGTATCAAGTCAAAACAACAAAATCTGTGCCACTGGCTAAATACTGTACATGGAGTTTTCTATAAAACAGCTGAATCACTCACACACCCACACACTGACTTTACCTCTTCTCACTATCAGAGAAGTTTCACTTCACAACAACACATTTCAGCTGAAAATAAATAAATGAAACTGAAAATTTTTCACACCTCAGGGATACAGTCTTCATGGGTGACAACCCGTACGATGTCATCCAGTGGCAGCAGGGAATTACACTTGATCTCTGTGTAGACGTTCTTCCCCTCAGTGCAGACAGCCAGCAGCTCCACCAGGTGGATGTGGTACATGAGGTGGCTGTTTTCATCCATGCGGTCCCGCTCTGAACGCATCATCTGGACTAGGGTCTGAAAGGAGGCACGATCGTTGTAGAAGACCAGGACGTCCTCGCCCGAGTTCACCAGCTAAGTAGTGGAGAGACACGGCAGAGAGTACAGTCTTATTTCCAGATGATCTTGTTCTAAAAGTACATCTATCAGTTATCATTA
Organism: Lagodon rhomboides; assembly: GCA_039737535.1. Classification (NCBI taxonomy): domain Eukaryota; kingdom Metazoa; phylum Chordata; class Actinopteri; order Spariformes; family Sparidae; genus Lagodon; species Lagodon rhomboides. The sequence continues at coordinate 9,106,440 of CM077785.1, read as the reverse complement.
TTTTCATATTAATAAGTATCACCACTCTTTTCAATGATATTTGTCCATTATAACCACCAAAGAACCCACCTCAGCCATGACAATGTCCTGACACTTCTTGATGAACTTGTTCTCGGCCTTCACAATGGTCTGCAGGAACTTCAGATACTGAACATGTCGACCATGGGTCTCTGTACAGTGGACAAAGTGTTGAACTACTCGCTCGTTGATCTCACTGCACAGCTGGAAGTTATTCATGAAGATGTGCTGCATGGTGACTGCCTCTAGGATCTGAGAGAGAAAAGGGGGGAGAAAACAGAGAGTCTGTTAAAATGAATAAAGATGAGTGAATAGATATGTTTTCCCAAAAGACAGTATTGTGAAAACAATTCCTGGGAGTAAAGCTGAGTTGCCTATATGACTCACCCCTGGGTTAAGAAACAAGTTGATGTGCTTGTGGAGAAGAACCTGATTCTGCTGATTTCCTGCACAGAAATTCTGCAGGAACTCATGAGCCAGTTTCATGATCTCCTGCATTCGAACATCCTCGCCCTAATGCACAAAAACAGAGTAAGACGAGAACTGCAAATGTGTAAAAGCTATGCAGAGCTTTAAAGCAACATAATGCAAGAATTGTCAACTTGGCACAGCTCAATTCACTTTTACACCAATTGTACTGAGGTGATTGACAGCGGCGGAGTTTCCTAGACAGATAGCTTTACTTGTTGCTAAAGTAATCACTAAATGCTGCTCACTAAAGCTGTGGTTAGCTAGTTAGCTCAGTTAACCATGCGGTTAGTAGTCCTATTGGCCTGAAAATCTGATACAGAATTTCCATATTTTAGGATTTAATCTAATCAGCGCAGGTGAGCCAATAAGCATGCAGCATGCTTGTGTTGCTAAGAACTAATAGTGCTGGTGATTGGCTGTCTAGAGGCATGCAGGAAAATGATGAGCTTCTCAAAATGATTTTGAAGCTGTTATTTTAATGTAAAAAAGTTGCATAATGTTGCTTTAAAGTTTTCTAATAATTTTTCAATACTGCAGTTGCAGTGTTGCACCTTCTCATAGGGGATCTGTAGGAGCTCCAGCACCACACTGTGAGCTCCCATGTTCCTCAGCAGCCTCTGCTGCTGCTTCTTACTCTTCTTCCCTGAGCTCCCCTCCTGGACACACAGCTTACTGAGACGCAGCAGGATCTGAACACACACACAGCAGGATGATTTTAATCACAGGCAACAAATCCTAAACATGAACATACAGGATTACAATGCAAATGAGCATACCTCTTTCACAACTCTGTAGTTGTAACTGCTGGTGCTTTCTGTCTTCTTCTTGTCTGAACCGGGGGAGTCTCCCTGTAAAACAATAAGCAATAAGCAGACATCCTTTAAGTCACTAGCATTACTAGAGGATTAGGACAAATACAGTCTATATTGAGACATACTGCCTTTTAATGAACATTTTTTCTTCATCAGTTAGACAAATGTTTTCATGTTCAGTACACTGTACCTTCTTTTTGTTGTCAGACTCTGAGGGTCCATCTCCATCCATCCCATCCTCTCCTTGTCTCTTATAAACCCACAGTTCAGACTTCTCCACAATAGAACGCAGCTGGTCCAGATCTGACTTGATCTGCTTGTAGTTATCCACATCCTGACTGGTCACCAGCAGCTGGACCTATATTTAGGAGAAAAGTGTAAATTTGCAACTTAAACTTTAATCACAGATATCCATAGATTCTGCCATTACCAGCTTGTGAACTTATGAGTGTTAACCTAGATTTATGCATGGTCAGATAAAGAGTGTAAACGCCTACTTGTTTGAAGGCCATGAGCACCTCCTGTCTCTGACTGAAGTGTCTGAAGAGCAGGTGAAGGGCTCCAGACACGAGAGGAGGGTAATCATGCATGGTCAGGTGCAGCAGGACCCTCAGGAAGGTACGACCTCCGTGGTCATCCAGGTCTAGTGGAGTGTTCTCCTCACTAAAAGATAATTGGAGCTGAAATTACTCACTTTATCTCTCTTCATTTTTCTTAAAAACGGCTTAGGAAAGACTAGCAAGCTATGGATTACCTTCCTCCAAAAATCCCCTCTGCCTGTTCTTCAATGTTCTCAAAGTCGAGGTTTCCTAGAGTCATTAAAAAATAATCTTTCAAAGAAATCACTATACCAACATACTTCAACATTTAAATGGGATAAAAAAAAATAAAAAAGCTGAATACTGTTGGTATTTTATAGACCACAGCAGACATGACAGCGTTGCCTTCTCATAGCAGGTAAAGCATGACAGTGAGACAGCGTGCCAAGTATCAGGCCCTTGGAAGTAGTTCAGTTAATTGGAATGCGCTCATTGTTTATATTATGAAGTACATCTGTGCTTTTCCTGCTATGACAAGCCTACCGTGTCTGCTGTAAAAAAGGTACACTAAATTAAGTGGCATCATACCTGGCATTTGTCCTGTGACATTGTTAGTCCCGTTCTGACTGGGAGTGTTATCTCCTTGTGGGTTGTTCTCATCAAACTCACGTTTGAAAATACAAAGCAGGCAGGAGATCCTGTAGTCTAGTCGTACATTCAAAATGAACTAAAGGAAAAAGACAAAAAGTTACAAAACAAAAATATATAAAGAGAAACAAAGTGTTTGGCATCAAGGAAGAATAGGTTTCCTTGTGTGCTACCTGTAGAATCTCAATGACTTTGAGCTTTGTGTCCATGACCATGATGTCCTCTCTCTCTGGTTCAGTCTGAGTTTTAACCACATCTCCCTCAGGCTGATGAGTTGGCGTGGTGGGCAACAAGCCACCTCCACGCAGCACAACCTGGGTCATCAACTCTCCGACTCCATGAATGGACTTCATCACATTACTGCCAGCTACAGCACATACAGAAACAAAGCAATATTAATGTTCACATCTTCAGAAATTACGAATGTTAATGTGGTATGATATTACTTCTTATTACTTTGGATATGTGAACACAATTAATTAACCATGAAATGTATTTGAACAGATTAAACTTTGCAACCCATAGTTACACACACACCACTGGTTCTCTATGTCAAAATCTGTTTCTGGTCATTGTGTTCTTTACTACACGTCTATGAGGATTTAGCTGTATTTGTGCTGACCATTAAATAACTTGCAGGTTCTGTTTCTGTACATAGTAATGAAAATGAGACATAAATAAGTCTGTGAATGATTTGTTCCTGCAAGAAAAGTTTAGGACTAAGGGAAAGAAACTACTTGAGTCTTTTGTATAGTGATATGTAGAGCAGCAACAATTATTTGATTAATTGATTAATTTTTGGAATCATTAATTCATTGCCAACTATTTTAATGATCAATTAATCGACTTGAGTAATTTCTACGTAAAAAAAATTATCTGATTACAGCTTCTTAAATGTCAATATTTGTTTTCTTTCATCTTGGGCTTTGACACTGATATTTTTCACCACTTTCTGACATTATCATAGACCAAACAACTAACTGATTAATCGAGAAAATAATTGACGGATTAATCAACAATAAAAATAATCATTAGTTGCAGCCCTAGTGATATTACATCAAAGGCAGTCAAGGAAATTAGTCTTCTCTGATGAACAGTAATGTGACTTAAGGAGCTGGATGTTTACCTTTGTTTTCCTCTCCCTTCTCAATCTTGTTGATGGGGTAAATGGTGCTGACATGGACACAGTCTAAAATGTTCAGTAAGATCTTTGTCAGTCGCAGCAGGTCGCTAAAGTTGTAGAAACCAAAGTATATAAGGTTCCGAGCCAGGTTCACTACCTGTTGACAAAATGCAAAACATTAATGTATAATTGACTTAAACCGATGTGACTTCTCATCTGTTCACACCATCCACAGAGACCCATTACCTCAAAGGTAAGCTTGTTTTTTTCCTTGTCAGAGAAGGGAATGTTCTGTGACACCACCTCTCTCAGGTAGTTTTCCACAAAATCCATTGTGAGGCAGAATCGCTCTTTGATCTCATCTCTGGTGGTTCCATCGTTGTCGTAGCTGGATAATTAGAGGAGAATCAAATCTAAGAGATGCTGTGACATCTGGTGAAACGCAATAAAAGTCAATTAAAAGCATTCATGAGACAAACTCACTCATCAATAGCAATCTTGGAGGGAATCTCAGACCAAAGACGGGCATATTTGACAGGTGTGACCTGCTCCTGTGGGTCACGGTCCACGTGCATGTGGAGCATCAGGCGGCAGAAAGACGCCCGCAGGTCAAAGGGCAGATCCTCATCAGACATGGAGCGCAGGATCAAATCCACATCCAGCTGACCAGAAATCTTGTTGATGGCCAGGTACTGACGGTCCAGACACATTCGGGCAAAGAGGTTCAGCTGGCACCTGTGAGAACATAATATGTGAGTTTGTAGTGATTTGTATCAGAATTGAGTTGTTGTCATATTGTATTTATACATAAATCATGTCAGGTTTTTCCATTGACGATATCTCAAATTACACTTGAAACTGAAATTCCAATTTATGACTGCGATTGTTTTGGATTGTACTGCATTATGTTACCTTATGAACACTCCATTCTGATTATTGTTAAAATCTGTCAGTGTATGAGGACTCTAACTAACGATTATTTTCAATACCATTTTATTTGCTGATCATTTTCACATCTAATCGATTCATTGTTTAGTCTTCAAAATGTCAAAAATTGTGTAAAATGCTCATCATTTTCCCAGAGCCCAAATTAATGTCTTCAAATTGCTGCTTTGTCCAACTAACAGTCCAAAATACAGAGGGTCTTCACTTACTACCATAAATGACAAAGAAAAGCAGCAAATTGTTTTATTTAAGAAGCTGGAATCAGCAAATGTTTGGTATTCTCGCTTAACAAATGATTGAAAAAAAGATTAAGCGCTCATCAAAATGATTGGCAGTTAATTTTCTTTCTATTTAACTAATCAATTGATCAAATAATCATTGCTGTTATACAGTGTAGATATTTTCATATGTGTACAATCAAAGATCTCACCTGTAGTAGCTGACCACCTCCTGGTCCTCCTTCTGGCCTTCCTTTGCATCCTGGGCCAACTCCCGGATGCTCTTACTGCGGATCTCTTTACAATTGTCTTTCCAGAAGAGCCAGACCTCTTCTTCATCCTCTGCCTCCAACGGACTCTCTCCGTTTGGTGGCGCCTCAATCTCAAACCTCGACAGGACCAACCTGTTGAACAGCATGAATATTACTTCTAAATGCTTGTTTCAGTTTTGCAAAAAATCTAATAGTGAAGAAGAATAAGAGGCTAACTTGGTCTCGATGAGGATGTCACCATTGGTTGGGTCCAGTACTGCGTTGCAGATGAGCTCCTGTGTCACAGGAATGGACTTGTGCATGGACACACAGAGATCGGAGAGGTAGTCCAGAAACCTGGGGACAGGTTACAATACATTACACTTGTAATTTGTTTTTCACAGGCACTGGAGATAGGACATTTAAGAGATAGGCATTGGTTAATTGTACATATCATATAACATACATTAAGGAAGTACACACAGTTAGAATACGAATGCCTTGCTTTGCTCAGTACTATTATAGCTAAAACTGTGAGGGCCTCACTTGTCCAAACTTCTGGATCAGCCTGATTCACATATCATAAACAGCACCTGACAGGACTTCAACGCAACCAAAACACACACTGTCAGCAAATTACCTGCAGTGCCAAGGTCATGCACAAGCAGTTTCACTCATACTCCTCTGAATACATTTACATATATTTACATTCCTCAGCAGCTGTTACACAAACAAATCTGACCCAAACTGGCCAAAGACACTTCTCCTGTGCCAGTATACCAGCCAGAGCCTGTCCCTTCCTTGCGGGCCTCACCTTGGCTCCCGATTTTTCCTCACTAGAGTGACAAACGTGTCTATCTCAGCAGCAGTGATATGTTTCTCCAGCAGCTTCCGGTTGTTGTGGAGCAGAGCGGTTATTGTGTCTTCTGCCAGCACATCATATCCTATCTGCTTTTGCATGAAGCGGAATTGTTTAGCTATGTATTCCTGTAAAGACAAGCAAAAGAAGGGACGGTTACTGCAAAGAAAAGGTCCTGGTAGAACGTAGGGGTCAGAGTGGAGTTGTTGAGTCCACCTACCTGGTTCTTCCTGTAATCCTGCTGGGAATGCCGCAACACTCTGTAGCAAAGCCTGCAAATATGTCTAAAAGGAGCGTGGCGCTGGTCTCCGAGTTCCTCCAGTCGCAGCATGGGACCATCACCACTGTCTGTGAAAGGGGCTTGGAGAAGTTTGAAAATCTGAAATGGAAATATAGGATTTTAATATCCAAAAATGTAAACTTTAAATCAGTGCAATTACAGTCTGTGAGGTTTAAGACCAACCTGCTTCAGGATATTCTGCTCTCTCATGAGTTTCTGTCTTTCTCTGTTGGGTTTGTTAACCATTATCTCCAAAACATCCTGCCCACTGTTGGGGATGTCCACAACAAAGAAAACTAGATCTTCCAGGAGCTTGGTCACAAACCTGAAAAGTGTACAAAAGTACACAGTAAAGGAACAGTAAAACAGACTGTATTAGCTGCCACTTCAGTGATATCTGTGATTCCTTCCATTAGATATTTACAAATATAGTATCATTATGTTTTTTTTAGATGTAATAATGTGGCATCTTAAATTTACAGTTGATACCTTCTTTCATTTTGTGTGATGGTTCCCTTTTCAAGCTTCCCAGCAATGGACGCCAACACTTTACTGGCATCATTGGCAAAGTCTAAATCCCGCACTTCTGCTGGTGGCACTGGTACGATAGCAAAAGCTTCTTTGTCCTCTTTTACTGCCGATGTTCCAATCTGAAAAAAAAAAAAAAAAAAACGAAAAGAAAAAACAATGATTTTTTTGTTTATCACTTCAAAAAAACCTCAGCTGTGCTTTACATCCTGACCTAACCATTAGCTACTCACCCGTAACATAACAGGTTTCTCCTCCTCCTTGTCAATGGGGTTGTTGGTGCTATGGACCCACGTGTTGGTGCACAAGTGTCTTAGTCTCACATAGGAGCTCCTACAAGCAACAGAGGAAATTGTCTGAAATTATTTTGAAGAAATGAATGAAGATTCAGGGCATAAGACAAAACTGAAAATCTGACCAGTTTTGGAGAAGCTGCCACTAGTCCTATCAAAAGTGCCCTTTTGTGGATGAACCTGCTTTGGACTAACTTTCAACTCGTGGACATGCCTTAACCAGGATGGCCAGGAATCTACATTACCCTTCAATGAGACACAGTAACACCTCTGTTTGCGGGGAACTAATCACAGACAAATTTAAGGTGGTTTAACAGGCTCTTTAAGAAGGCTTCCTCCATTTCAGGATTTCTGTAGGGCACTGTGTATAAGATATGAAAAAAAAATTCAACCTTTTGATCCCTCATGTCAAAATAGAAACCACACACACAAGATATCACACAGGCTAATGGGACAATTGCTAAGAAGTTTGAGGAGCACATTCATGTTCCTGTGCGAATTACACATTTTAATGTTGTTGATCCTGTGGCCTGCTCTCTAGCACCATACTAGTATGACAGCAAGAAAACTACTAGAAGCAAGTAGTATGTGGCAGTAGTAGTAGTAGTATCTGTTTTGATAGCAGTGATAGGAGCAGTCAGGGACATTTGTTGTATGTCATACAGTCTTACCCTCACCGTTTTTGTGTCTGTATATCTACTGTGTGACCTTTCTAATGACGCTCATCTTAAGCTTAATCAGGAAGACCATCTGAATGTTCATTCAATCACAATTCTCTCCACTCCCCTCTTATTAATGAGCTAAAGCAGTTAAACCAACCTGGTTTTGTCTCAATTACATCAACCAATCATGTCGTTGCTGGCAAACTTTAAATCTGTCCTAATCTCTGTTCTACCTCATCACATCCAAATCTTCAGCCATCATCTTCATCCCATCACTACTCACAAGTTCACCCTCCCTCTTAAAGTATAATGGATATCACAATGGGGCCTAATCACCCAAAACTCATATTTCTCATCTATGTTCAGATCCCCAGTGAGACGCCATTTGTTTAGAGTCCAGGTCAATTAAATCAGCTGATCTTCAAACAGTAAAACTGACATTTTACAGATATAACAGATGTACAGATGTGACTAGTAACCAAGTCATCAACCTTCACTTGATACTGAACAATTTAAATACACGAGGGGAGCTTAATAATACGACACAGTCAAACATCACACCATTTTATATGGCCTCATGAATCATAATAAAGTGATCATAAATATACACGTCACTGAAAAGGTGGCAACATAAATGTTTGAAGTAAAAGATTAAGTGCAACACAAAGATGGGATTTATTGCACATTGTATAAGACAAGTGCACCTAATAAAGTGGTAAGTCAGTATATATATATATATATATGTATATATAGCAAGATAGCAAAGAGATATATCCTCGCTACTCAGGAGTAACAAGCAAGTACGATATGTAAACAAACGTCCATTGTTGGGAAGCGACTGCTTACTTTGTGTGTGACTGTACAGATTAGCCGATAGTGACCTGTACAGTATTATCTGTCCCCCATTAAGTACTAACCCTTTACAGATAGTAAAGTCTGAGCCAGGTACGTCTTTCATGCTCACTGCACGTGAGTAACAGAAGGTGGGTGTGTCTGCGCGCGCGTATGTGTGTGTGTGTAGCCACTCAGGTAGACAGCAGACCGTAGTCATATTCTTGGCAGGCATTACGTAAACGCCTACTGAAGCTAACAAGCTTACCTTTGTGTACTGGTTCTCCGAGGCATTAATCAGTCATCTGGCTAAAGTTTGAGGGACAGGGTTATTTCAGGTTGGAATGGGTGGTGCTAACAGTAGCAGCCTGCAGCATGCACGCACACACCTGACGATGTGACACAATGGAGGCTTTGACACGAGGCGGAGAGCCTGTGTTCTTATCTGATGTGCGGTGACAAGGAGAAAATGCACTATTGTAATTTTAGAACTATACATTCTCTATCACACAATACTGTCAACAAGATTAAAGGAGCACAGCAGAGTCTGATTACAGATGTACAGCCAACCTATGAATAGTAATTAGTAAAAACATGTGCCTGAAATATCACATAATTTTTCAGTGTTTGTAAGTGTTTACACAGCATCTAGTTTGTGGTTTTAGCTCAGAGACACAAGTGTTTAAACGGCATTTTACAATGTAGTTTTTTCCACTGTTGTGCCAACTATCCATGCCTACTGGCAGCCTGATTATAGCAGTTTCCTGTTTCATACAATGGTGGGACTTTCCTTGCTGTCTTTGGAGTATCATCCCATCTAAAGGTTGTGTCAATGATTATCTGACTTTTCCACTGAAGTAGCACCATCCTATCTTAGGAATCATAAATAATATTGAATTAGGGCTGCACAATTATATTAAATATATTGGATATCCCAATATGGCAAAGTGTGATATCTAAATCACAAGAAACTGCAATTTTTTGATAAAAGGTTAAATGTCTGGTAAAACAGCATTGTAATAAGTACTGTCGTGCTGCAGAGGTGTCCTGGCCCATAAATCTTGTTCTCCAGATGGAAGAAAACACATTTGTTTGGTACAGACTAGGGCTGCCACAGTTTTAGATTTTCACTGTATGATTATCGTGGCCCAACAAATTCATGATAATGAAATTATCGAGATATCTATAGAAATTTGAAAAAAAAGCTGAGTGCAGGGAGGTAGAGAGAGTCTGAAACCATAACTAAAGAAAACGCACAAAAAGAACAATTACAACAATGGTAAGGCATCCAGATGAACGCATAAACAAAAGATGCAAAAGGGAAAACATCTTTGCTGGATTATTCAGGCAATATTATCATATTTGTGTCATTAAGACAATATCAATATTTCATTGTTTAGTATGATAGGTTATCCTGAATATAGCAATATTGTAATAATAATACTACTATAATAATAATACTACCCAAGGTGCAGACCCAAACAATTGTCACATTATTATGATTTTAATAGTTTTTCATTGAAAATTAAAATTGTAATGTAAAATGGATCATCTGCACTAAGGCCCCGTCCACACGTACCAAAACGATATTTTTTCCCCGTCTTCCTTGGCATCGTTTCAAGAATATTTGCGTTCACACGGATCCATTGTAAACGACTCAATACGCTGTAGTTCATATGCCAGGCCTATAGGTAGCACTGGAAATTCACCAAAAATGAAGAAGAAGAGGTGGAGCGTGCGCATAAAGCTTTAGGGCTGGAGAAACCGAACACAACAAGAAGAAAACGAGAATGGCTATTGGTTGTCCATAATCCTTTTTTGCTCAGCATAGTGGCAGACTGTAAATGCACAGGCGCTACATTTACAGTATCCGTGTGGACGAGGCCTAAACGTGACTCATATCGCAATAACAGTCAAACTTTTTTTAAACGTATGTTGAACTGACTCCACACAGGACAAAGTCTGAATAGAAAACAAAAATCTAACCAATGAAAAGCCACAGAAATAATCAACTTTTGATCCCTACAATAAAAATCCACAAACTGTATGACCACACTTCTAACACTGTGTCCCCCGCCATGTGTCCTGCAACAACCAAACACAAACAACAATCTCTCGTTTTATCGTTGAGTCAATAAGTGGACAGGAACCCTTTCTTTGTGTCTTGGTTACCAGCTGTTTGCTCTGGTCAGAGTTGCAAAACAAAACAAACTGTCATTACATCCGAAACTGCCTTCTTAGTAATCTTCCAAAATCCCCTTTGACTCTACACATGAGTCAAATGGTACCAGCCACTGTTTGAGTCGCTGTAGTCTTGACATCACTGTGGTCTTGATTAGATTGCAGTGTTAACACATTCGTCATTTCACCCATATCCCTCCATATTTTCCTACATCCCTGATGTTATGTTTCCATTACAGAACAGAAAAATACCTCACCCTGAGGGGTCTCTGACATTATCTCTGATATTTTAGCGTCACGTCTTCCTCACTTCTTAGCACTCTTGGGCATGTTTGTACACTGATGGTGTGAATATTCACCAGCATTTAGCATTACATACATAGGTAATCATGTTTGTATCCTAAAATGTCCTGAAGTCATGTTGTGCCTCTGTGATATCTGGATGTTACCCAAATTTCAAATTAATCAGAAGAAGGCAGGCAGAATAACTATATTTTCTGTGTCTGGGTATGTTATACCTGGGCACCATGGAGTCCCCGCCTCTCAAAGTGGTGGGGTCCAGCTCAAAGATGGAGGAGATGTCCATTCCATCGGGAACAGGCACCAAAGTGTACATGATCTTCTCCTGTGGAGCTCGCAGACGACCTCGTAACGCTTCATTATCTGCATCCAGCTGGAGCGAGAACACATGCAGTGAGAGGGAGCAAAGCATCGGCTACAAATGGCAGCAAAGTTCACAAAATATACAAAAACCAGTGATAAAATACGGTTTTGATCCTGCAAAATGATGAGGCCAAGCGGTGTGCATGTTTTCACTTTAACCCACCAGTCACAACTGATGTTAATTTCACAGATTAGCTTTCACTCTGGATTGAAGTAGTGCAGATCAGTGAAAAAAATTCAGTCGTCACTCCACACATTATCGGGCCTTGTTGGCACATAGTTGACAACTACAGGTACACGCAACACTCCCATTTAGTCCGTACAACACTGCCACCTAATGGTGATTTTTGGTGAGACATACATTAGCTGAGACGATGGCATGCTGACACCCTGTGGTAATCTACTGCTACTCAAATGAAGGCACATACAAACCAAATCAAAAGAGTTATTGATGATTAAAGAGAAACTGGACAAAAAAGCAGCAGCGGTGGTAATGCGCATGTGTAGACAACACAATGATTTTGTGCTATGTTGCTGCAGCCAAGTAAAGATTATATGACAGTACCTGGAAATTAAAGGGAGTAAAGTCCACCACCTAGAGCAGAAAGCAAAGACCCAGCACATTATTGAACAGATTAGATCAATAGCAGTCCGGCAACCCGCGTGACATTGCAAAGCACTCAGAGGAGAAGAGATAAAGTCTTACCGAGGATCGCTGCTCGGCACTCTCCTCCTCAAAGTCTTGATTCACCTGGGAAACACAGCCACATGTCAGATATCCTCCTCAGCATCATTGATTTCACACTGTAGTCACTGAGCCTGGCATCCAAATTAGGTGTATGTCTCTAGACCAACTGTGTCAGAGAACACAGCTGATTAAACTGAACTTAATGCTACTATATCAGATCCATACTGTTGCACGCATATGAAAGGAAATGGGCTGTGTTTTTGTGGTTTATAAGGTCTGTTGTTGCTCATGTTTCATTGTTTCTTTTTACAGTTTTCTCACCGTCCTCTTTTTAACATTTCTACCCTAGTGAAGCACTTGTGAACTTTTTCTGAGAAGGATACTATACTTAATAAACTTTACTTACAGAATTTTAAAAGTGTAAAGAAATACAAAATTAAAAAAGTACACACCTCACCCATCTCAGCAGCCAAATAACACCCTGTGGCTAAGTGTTTAAACCTGAACAGGCTGTTCCAGTAGCCTGCACCTCCCCTACATGGGTCATGGTGGACAACCTGATGATGACAAAAGACATCAAAAAGAAGGCATAAATAATTTCTCATGTCAAATTGGTATAGAGTTGCATTTTCTGTGTAATTCTAGTATGATTATTTCTGTAATAATATATTTCCTAACAATTGAATGCCTTCTCTCTAGTGGTTAGGGCACCCTCTCTGGTTATTAACTAGACAACTGAATTTTAAGAGAGTCTTAAAAGGCACAAACAACAACAAATTAGCTTTTATCTGGAGAGCACATTGTGCTAACCTCTACTTCCCACAGTGCTTTGCTGCTTGTGGCAGAAGTGGCAGATTGTCGGCCGGTTGTTCTTAGAAAAACATACTGCTTCTTCCTGTGGTCGTCACATGTGAGGAACTTCTCCTGCTCTGCATGAAACAACCGGACTACATCACCCTGAAATTAAACACAGACACACATATAAAAAGGCACACACACACACACACACAAAGACACAAGTGCATGAATAGTGTGTAACAGATAAAGCAAAGATTTTGACTCTTCAGTCAATATTTTGCTTTAGTTTTTATTCTCTACCTTACTGTCTTTATTCTCTTCAATATATTTGTTCCTCACTTAATGTTATTACAATGTTTTAGTTTTTACCATGTTTTAATGTTTGTCTTCTTTGTGAATGTTACACAGAAATGTGAGGGTACCTACCCCTTTGAGTATTGTTTCCTTGTTGTCACTCCATTTCATGAACAGAACAACCTTCCAACTTGTGTTGCAATTTACAGAATTAACCTGAAAGGACGAACAGAGACGTGTGTGAACGTTGTAACATTCATCAAGACTTTTCATCATTATAATACAATGCAGGCTTTTGAACCTAAGTTACATGATAAAGAAAAAGTTAAAACTACCTTATATCCAATTTGTTGTAAAGCTCTGTAAAGCAACAAGAGTTAATCTACCTCATTGCATCCTGGGTTGTCAACGAGCTGGTGGCTGCTGGCATGTAGAGGCTGTCCAGCATTCACAGGGTTAAGGACCACTTTATCTCCAATCACCACCTGCAGGGGCAATATAAATACATGGATCATACTGCATTCAAATGAGTACTGGGTTTAGATCACTTCAGTCAAAATGAGTCTGTTACTGCCACTCAGAATCAAGATGCCATATTGCAAAACGAAATAAAATATAAATGTCTTTTTCAAGTATGGTCTTTAAATACAGACTCATTGGGTGAAGGGCAACAGAACATCTTGAAACAAGATGAAATACTGCTGCTCATGGGGCCCCTGTGTGGGAGTGAGCACTCAATTCCAACTCAAAACCATAAGTATGTCAGGTCCCAAGATATTAGCCGTCATTCTTCAACACTGCAATTCCCTTTCCTCGCAAGGTGAGCACAAACTGTAGGTAAGGGAGATCTGGTTACATTGGATCATGCTAGTAACCACATCATCACTAGAGGGAGTAATAGACCATATTGTGTATGAAATGACCGGATCAGACAGGTGTAGCCCTGACCTAGAGCATCACTGACCAACCACAAAGAAATACTGTATGTGAAGACATGAGCAGCAAGCACCAAAACGTTTTGGCCTACTCATCAGTAACTCATTTGTGTTTGCTCACACGACTCCGTGCACACACTCTAAGATGAACTCTGTAAGAGATCCACAGCAAGCTGGCAAGCAGAATAAAAATTATTACTTTTTAATGCAAGAGAGGATTTTAAACTTGACATCTAGATCTTATACAGGCTTTATGATTGTTTCAGTCCAGTGACCTCATAGAAACAAGTACTATGTCTAATTATTTGACTGAAGAAAAACTGCTCATTTAACCTCAAATGGAAACCCCAGTTTTCATACAGCTTCTCTTTCCACTGCCCTTGACCAAGACACTTGCCTCCAAACTGCAGTTATTCCCGATCCCTGACCGTTGCCTTCCCTAATTTCCCCAAGGGGATTAATAACCTCTAACTTAATTAGCAAATTAGCCATCTTAACTCTATCAACTTCCATCAGCCACTTATAGAGAATGCAGCGACATGCATGATCGGCAATGGTTCACAAGTCTATGGCGCCGTATTTCACATCCTTAAAAGACGTGGCTACCAATTCAGGATTGCACTGTATAGCACTGAGATATTATCCTTTTTATTTCATGAATGAGTCCTCTTTGTCAAAACCCAGCCCTAACATTACCCACAATGCAGCCAGTCCACTGCATTTGCACAGAGATTCAGTTGTGATGTGCGAGTAGATGTAGCCTAGAGCAACTAGCCTTAAGTGGAGTTGAGGAGCAATTGACTGACTGATTGATACAGTTTGAGGTATTACAGGCGTGATGTAATATTATCATGTTCTCTTATCAACACAACTACACAATCCCAAATATAGTCTTATCCTAATGCCTAAGGTGTTCACCATTATCTATACAACTAGTCTAGGTGAATGTTAATGAGCGAACCACCAAGATGCTAAGACATCATTGGGTGATTCTGTAGCTAAAATGAATGGATAGTGTAGACAACCAATCATGTTCAGAGGGTTTTTTCCCCTTTCTCTTTCAGCTTGTCTTGTTGGACAGATAATGAAAATGCCACTCAAACTCTAGTGTCTGAAAATGTATTTATGAGATATGTCCAAAGTAAGATGTAGGATGTTTTGTTGACATTGAGAAAAAACTGCATCTTTTTTGACTGACAAAAACAACTCATAAAAAATCTTTAAAAAAAGACAGATTGTAATCAGTTTGTCAGCAGTTCCTCATGCCTGGAAATTCAAGCACAATTAATCAAAAGAAAGTCTAGACTGAGCTGATTGTCTTCTAGCTTTAATTCCTCTGTCAAGCTTTAAAAATAAATACAAGCTTTCTGTGTGTCAATGTGACTTCTGTTTTCAAACCCTGTGAAAAGTAATGTAACATAATTAACTTCAATCCCACACCCCACTCTACCCACACTGTCTCCCAGGGATCGGAGCTTGTAGAAAGGCTGGATGTAGAACCAGGATCCCTCGTTTCCCGCTGAGTCCAGAGTCACTCTCATGGCATTCTTCTCCAACAGTGCAGGTAGGCGCTTGTTCACTGTCAGATATTTATTGCTTTTCAAGTGCAGCAACTGTTGATAAAACAAGAAACAGCAATACATGGTTACAAGACACATGGCTACTATAAATGACATATTGTTGAAGAAAGTGGAAAGAAGCTGGAACAAAGATGGAAATACGTCACAGTCGGCCACAACTGGCCCCGAGGGAACGCTTTACTGAAAATATGCATCTCCACAACTGTTTGGTGCCTTTATTGCATCTTCACATTATTGAAGTACTTGAAATCTCTTTACTTTAAATGCTTCCCATGACCTCTGCTGGTTGATCTGTTTAATCAGCAGTTCCCAGACCTGTCAAAAATAATCCATTAGCAACTAGACTGGAATCCTATAAGCGCTGCATATTTTTGGGAATACCAGGCCAACTTAACTAAATGACCAGCTTAATCCTATAACATGATGAATGGTGTTAAATCCAGTGAGTTTGCAGAGTGGACCCGGTGACCCTTGGATGCAAAATGCTAAGTGCACCTCTCTGTATTAGATGCTATTAATATTATATGTAACAAAGTTAGACCATCTTTGCAATGACATTCTGAAATCTATCAATTATTTCCTATGGCATGCCAGGAAACCAACTGGTGTTCACTTTATCACTGGAATGAAAGTGCCCTGCAACTAGGACATCCTACACTGTATGCATTGTGTGCATGTTTGAGCAGGAATGCATGACCATTCTTGGTTTCAAATGATCTCATACCTGTGTGCAAACTATTCCTGGGTGGTGAGCAAAGTAAGATAACACATTACAACAGACAACTTTAAAGCACACCTTTGTGCTGAGGCAATTATTTAAAACTCTTCTCTGATTAAAACAGAATTATAGTCAATATTATGAGGCACACAGTGTCAAACATGGTGCTGCAGTTCTCTTAACCAAAGCACCTTATCTCATTGGTTCCTGAACGCACCTGGATGACATTTCCATACTGGATGATTGTTCCCAGCAGCTTGCGATTTTCAGACTCATTCTGCTTCTTCTCCAGGTCAGCAGCATGCTGAAACGCAGAAAAGGGACCACAAACTGTTGCTTTATGTCACTTAAAAACATATCCATTATTATCACCATGAAAAAAGTCAAAGAGCAGACAGCTAAAGGTGAAGAGGGCCCGTACATGGAGTTTGGTGAGGAGAACTGTGTCGGTGGTGCTGTTGCCTCCAGGTTTTGCTGCCTTCCAGAACTGTTTCTGTGCTGAGTATCTGTTCATAGGACACAGTCTGAAAAGGCAGTCTGAGGAAGACAACAAGAAGAGAGAGTATTAGTTTTTCTCAACAAAGACCTAAGAAATATTAGCAATGAGAAAGAAATAGACAACACAATCATCTAATTTATCTTGCACTTTAACACTTCAAGTTAATACCATTACGTTCAATGTGATATCAGTAATAGTAGACCACCTATTTGATCTCAAGTGTAACAAAATGAGAGCTTGAGTTAATTGCTTAATTCTAAGTTTTGTATATGTGATTCACTTTGTGCTAGAAAGCAGTAAATCCTGCACAAATGCTGGTAAAAACAAGACCAGACAAGTCTTAGCCAGTCAGATCACATAACTTAACTCTTACTTTATAATACTAAAACATATATGACCATTGAATACATCTGCACAAATTGCACTGGGCCATCTTCTCCTTAGGTCCTACAAGATTTGCTTATATAATGCCATGTCAATATTAAAGAGAAGGAATTACAACAGCTTTGCCCAGATGGGCAGTCTTGACTTGGATATGCGGCAAACAAATCCAAATATTTGCATTAACCTTTTTCCTTTAGCATCACAAATGGGCAACAACTTCCATTTGTACACATTATACATAGAAATAAAATGGAAATATTGCATTGACATTTACTGAGTGCTTTCATACTGCCTACAGGAGAAACACTTTTATTTTCTTTACCCTCTGTGAACTCTTCTCTTAAGGCTTCCTTGACACCAACATATAATAAAATTATTCAATCTTCCTGTGATGTGAACATAGGCTATGCAATGGTGCAGATCCAGTGATGTGGCCATTAAAGGGCAACAAGGCAAGATCACCAACCAGACAGATAATGTAACTTTTCTTTGGCATCTCAACAACACCCACAAAACTTGTGGATTAACCGGGACAGCTACTAAGTCACCTTATTTGTACTGTTGATGCCTTCAGACATCCCACCCACAGTCAGTACAAACCTCCTGCCAAATCCTCACACATCATCTCTCACATACACATTTTAACAATGGAGTCTCAGTCAAGACATTTAGTGTTCCTGGTTTACTCGCGCAGCTGTCCAACAATAATACACTGTTTTAAACAAACCCTATGTGCCAGAAAGGATGAAATATGCCAATTTGTCCTTGTTGTGTAAAAATTGGAAGAAAACCATGTTGGGAATAATACTATTAAAAATAATTTCACAGGATATGAATATGTCAAAAATGTTTCACCAATTAGTAGTCATTGTTTTCACACACATGGTACAGCTGTATGCTTACTGGTACAGGGGACCCTGATGAGCTCTAACCAGGATAAGAATAGCCATCCATCAGAAATGTGGTCAACACGGGAGTCTCCAGTGATAAGAAATAATGGGGCAGGGGGTGAAGGAGAGGAGACCAAGGACCAATAAAGAAAATGGGGCACTGGGAGAGCATCTGTCTGCCAGGCATGAACAAATGGGGTTATGGAGAAATAAACTGGGGCAGGGGGCTACTTAGCAGAAGGTACATTCACAGCTTAAAACTATTAAGTGATGATAAAATAATGAAGATTAATGCATGTATTTGCTAAATCATTTTTTCATAAAAACAAGAAAACATTGATGCAATACAGTTGAAATATTAACATATGTAAGTCACTAATAAGAAAAGAGCTTGATGCTGTGAAACAGGGGAAAAGAAGGGTTATGTTTTCTGCATTCTTAGTTTTTGTAGGTAGTATATTTCAACTAGGTTAAATTGCTAAATTCAAACTTTACCCAACACCAAAAAAATCACCAAACTCTGCAGACACACCTGGTAAACAATTAACTTAGCAGAGTAGCTAGCTGTGGCTAAAATCACTCCCTATTTAATATAGAGGTCACTTTATTACAGCATGAAATGTATACTCTGTATCGTGACTTGTGTCACATTTTATAGATGTGAGAATTACAGCTGAGTGACTCTACACCTGTCAGGGATGACAGGCTTATTATACAGGGAGAAGTGAATGAAAGAACAGGGGGTGATTTATCTAAATGGAAGAAATTAATGGTACTGTAGTCACATCTGTGTTTGACAAGTTAAACTGTGAAAAGTCTACCAGTACAATAAAATGTTGTTCTTGCAGAACAGAGGTTGTCACACAAATAATAAATAAACTTCGACCTCAGAGGTACTTGCTTGTAGAATATAAATGTGGAAGTTTGACTCTGACTCAAGAGTCAGCCTTGTGCTACCTAGTCAAGATGATAGTTTAGTTTTATTTGTCCAGGTTTCAGGATGTCTGTCTGTGAGGCTTCTGCCACCTCCCCAGTACAACACACAAGATTAGCAACATTGCGTTTTACCAGAGACAATATCATGCTATGAAGTGTTTTCCTTGGAATTGCTTTGGACTAATTAAATGATCCCTATTTGGTACTTTATGAGCTTGTAATGATTGCATGAATATTGTTTAAATAAACAGTTTGCTTCCTTCTTTAAAAAACTAGAATAACAGTTGCAGCACTCCTGCAATGCTCACAAAATACAACACACAATCTGATACACAAACAAGATGCATTAAGTAGCACAACTGAAAATTGACATCCTAACATGCAATCTCTGTAATATTATAATATTTACCCATTTCTGGAGGAGTTTAACATTTAAAACAAAATGAATCCAGAGTATATTACTGTACTGTAGTGATGGTTGTGTGAGCAAAAGTCCCCTGCCACTCATTTTCTAACAAGGCAATCAGCATCAGCAATCAACCTGTATTTCACCACAGACACTTAATTTTATGTACTGTATCAGCCACTCAGATCAGAGAGACAGAGGTTTAAACTGCAGTGTTACAGCTCTCCGTGATACAGACTATTTAAATAGTTCAAGTGTGCTATTAATACTCTACATGGTCGTTAGGCTTTGGTCCTGGTACACTTTGCTTCTGTTCAACACTGTCTTCATAGTATCTTCATTATTTCTCTGCTAAAGGGAAAAGAGGTTTGTTCTCATCCAAATCTATCCCTTAAGGACAGAGGCTGTGCAGATGCTAAAGCCCCCTGATGCAAATTGGGATTTGTTATATCAGGCTACATAAATGAAACTGATTTGACCTAATCATAGATATTTAATATAATACATTTCCAAATGTGTCATAACATATAATCTGGAGACTAAGTTCAGCAAACAGCTTTTTTCAAAATCAAAGACACAGTGTGACATGTGGGGCCATACATACAGCTGCAACCAGCATCTCTATAGGTCACTATGTCAGTTGGTCCACAACACTTTCCTTACCCTTTGGCAACCTTTTCACTGCAGGAGGCTGACATTTGGCCAATTGGCTAAAAAGGGGATGTGGCAATGGCAGTGGCCTATGACAAACTACTTACATGACTTATAGGCCAACAGGGACATTGAGTGTAGGCAGGGTTAGTCTGCTGTTACTGCTCTTCATCTGTGGTGTTAAACCACAGCTTTGAATATGATTTGAATAGCACAGTTAGAAACAGACAAGTGAAGTTGATTCTTGGCATGCTGAAATGAAAAGGTAGTGCCTTGTTTAAATGCATAACGCACTGTTAACCATCTGCTTTTAACCCTATCTATCTATCTATACAACTCTTCTCGTTACATAAAATCAGCATATCGGCCTCCGACTGTACAGGGTCACTACAGGTTCATGAGACTAAATAATGTGTGCTTGAAAACTAGCATACAGGTGCATCAGTCAAAAAACTGCTGCTGAATCATTTTAAATGTCCCAAAAATCATGACATCCAACCAGCTAATTTGTCTATTTCCATCACTTAATCAATCAGAGAAAATGTAATGATTTAAATTATCATATACATGCCCCTTTCACAATGGCTCAGAGCAGGATGTCTATTGCCTAACAGTATCTCATTAAGAAGTGATCATTCTTATTGGTTCATATTCATTTTAGTGGCATGAGTGGATGAGTATGAATTTACTCTAAGATTGTAGAAAATAAAGTTGTTCACGCCTTTACTGGTCATGCATTGATGGAGCTCCAGCACAGCACACTGTACTGTTCTAACATCAGGATGTGTTTCGGTCTGGCAGCCATGTTAGTGCTGTCTGAGTTCTAGGAAAAAAACATGACACAACTTCACCTGCTGTGAACCAATGAGCAGTGAATCACCTGACCTGCAAAATGATGTAAACAGAGCACACCCTGACAGACTATCACAACAATAAAACATCTGCTTCTTTACAAAGCACTATTTCCAGTGATACACCCAGTGACGAGAAAAACAGGAACACCTGTGATATACGGACATAAGGTCTGCAACAGATTCTAGGAATATTGGCTCAGTCCTTAGGCTATTACTAGTGGCTTCACACCATCGTCAATGGTTCACACACTCACACAGCACTGAATACTTAAAGTCTACTTCGACTCACTAAGACTGAGACCAGACAATCGCAAAATAGCTTTTTCTTTAGCTAGTCAGAGGAACCAGTATGCCTGCAGTTTAGACGGCTGTACTCATCAAATCTGGAGCTACAGTACTTAAGTAATGCTTTATTTTGTAAAGGCTAGTGTTGTCAAAAATATAGATTTTTCAATACATATCAATTCTAAATATTTCAAATCGTTTCAATACTAATTTTCTGCAGGATTGATACCATTGACAGCTGCGCTTTCTTGCTCTAGAGCGAATTGACACACATCATGGTCTCTGCTGGTGTGAAATAGTTATCTTAAAAAACAACATACTGCAAGGCCACTACTGTATTGCAAGACCAACATCCTTGCAATGTGATGTTTTTTAAAGTAAAATGTGTTATACAAGTTGCAAAGAAAGAAAAAGCCCGTGCCACTCCTCTTGCTTGTAACCTCACAGGTTAAAGTGAACAGGGTTAGCCATGAAGTTACCAACAACTTTAACCCAGATATAAAAAATGTTATAGAATATCAATATTTTCCAAGGTATTGTATCAAAGTTACAAATTCCAGCATTGTGACTTTACTAGTATAGGCACATCCTTCCAGTGCTCTTGCTAGTGGGATAAGGGCAAAGAAGTATATGGCCCATGACCCACTGGGTGTGCACACACAATACACTACCACTTCACCAGAGATCAATAACCGCTTCATACTCCACCAATGTGTCAGAGCTCAATCACCACAGTGCATAGATGGCACAGAAAGTACAATTCACGATGTTAACCATGGGGGAAGGACATACAGTAGAACTAACTGCTGTGAGAAGTGGAGACAATAGTTGCACACTGTAACAGGTCCAGCAGAGAAGAGGAGAGAAAACAAGTCTTTAGACACAGAGAGGCATGATGGAGTGCACTGTTATACAACAAATAGTTCTGACCAAGCAATCTGATTGGCCAACTAGACATTTAGAATGTGCTCAAATCAGCATGACAGCACACCTTACTCATCACTAAAAATATTACTTAGCCATTTCCATGGTAACTGCTGGTGAGCAGGGTGCACAGCACTACTAGCTAGCTTACTACATGTGAAGTTTGTGGATGTAGCAGCTAAATCTGTCCCCGTAAAAAAGAAAAAAAAATGTAATTAGATATTGAACAGTTATAACGAGAATGAGCTAGCTTAGCAGTTTTGTGGTTATACGTGTCGTATTTATTTAGTTTGGGAAATCACACAATCTCTAGAAAGCAATAATGTCAGCTCAAGGCTGACTCAACAAGGACTAGAAATTGTCTCTGTTGCAAGGTTGTTACCAAGTGTTGACCAATTGACGTTAAAGCACACCCTCTCATGTAATATTGCGTATCTAAAGCATCCCAAACAACAATCAGGCTGACAAACACTCACACAAAAACAAGAAGCATCCATGGACAGGAAGTAATGAAAGAGCAAGGGGAGTTAAGAATTGTTATAAATATAATAATAATAATAATAACTTCTCTTCTGATTTCAAAGATATAACTGGCAACTATCGTTCTTCAGTATTTCTCACATTTTTTTTTTTTCTCAAATGTAGCTTGACTAGGTCATTTGATATGTGACTTTAGTACACTTTAAGAACGAATAATACTCAGACATAGGATTGGGCCGATGATCGATGCCATCGTCCAACTACGAATCCCTGACCATCATAACATTATGATTCAAAAGGCTCGCCACCAGAAAGCACAATTAAGAGGCGTGTCCCCTCAGGGTTGGCAAATTGCAAGAGATGTTGTTGTTTGTGATAGGTGGGGAGAGTAAATTAAAGTATGTTGCTGCTCAATACACCAACATTACGTCTCCATGTCCCATTCATTATTTTCTTAGGCGAACCCAAGATACTCGGTTCAATCTGTGGCAGCAGTGTTTCTTTTCCTGCAGGCCACTGTTTCTGTCATTCATGCCGTTTTCATACACAGTTTTCTTAGCTTAGCTTCCTTGGTTACTCGGCCAAAGTTGTTTCATACACATGAAGCTGAACAAAGCTAAGTTACAGACATGTGGTGCGGAGACGAGGATGCTTTTAAACCTGGCAAAGGGATGTATGTTGGTGGCAACAGGAGTTTTCTCTGCAGGGTGAGATAGTTGGAGATTCATGTCAGAGCAACGGTGGGAAACAGCAGCGGCTACAGTGGTGAGATAATACGCAACTCATCTCATTGTCGATCACAATGTTTCACTGTAGAGATCGTCATATGCCAACACGGCAGACATCGCCCAACCCTACTAACAATTGACCTCTACAGAATTGACGATGAAAGAAATTCACAACCATTGACTATCCGTGTAACAATTTGGCCACAATATAGTACATTGATCATAAACGGGCCATCCTTATTTTGGGTGTGGCCTGTTCTTGTTTCTTGAGATATCAGAGTTTTACCTGTTTGGGAGTCCGAAACTTTCAAAACAAAACAACCTTTTGATAACTGGTCCCAGCTCAGAGACGTATACAACCTGTGACATTACTGTAAATAAGCATTTGTTTAAATCAAGCAATGTGGAATTTTTAATCACAAGCTATTATACTAACAGGTCACCAAGCCCCAAGAACAATTATTTTAGATTTTAATTAGTCCAAATTAAATGCAATAGATGGATATAATGAGTTACAATAGTTTAACTGAAAGGGGAGCTGAAACAATAGGAATACACGTGCTCTTCACAAAAGACAAATTGTACTTTAGTATAGCTGTATAGCTGCTAGCTAATCTGTCCAGATGTTCTGGCTGTCAGGTTACAGCCTATTATTGGATGTTTGGATGTCATGGCAGCAACCTGCCATGACATCTGATGGGCCTGATGCGTAAATCTGAGTGGCAGTCCCGAAGAGAAACAATTCACTCGGAGAACCAGTACTAAAAACAAAAGCACTACATGTGGTAGATACAAGATTATTACGTATGCCTTCACAACAAAAGAGTCTAAAAAGTCCTGCCTTTTGTTGGGAAGCTGTTCACCCTTGGTGATTTTATCAAAAAGATAAAGATGGGCACTTAGACAATGTAAGGGCTCTGTCATTTCTTGCTAGACATTTTATAGTTGCATTACATTACGGGATAGTAATGAAAATATTGGGATTTTAGTTTTAGTTTTGTTATAAGCAAGTGGAGTTTTGATCGATATAAACAAACAAAACTGTTACTCAAAGTCTGAAAGTCATTCTCTAAATGTTCCTAGTAATATCTGCATTTTTGTCATTAAAGGCTTCATACCAAATAATTTGATTCAGAGATTCAATTCATGTTGTGTCCAAAATGACTCCATGACACACAATATCAGACCATGAGACAATGCATTTACAAATCTATGTTGCAGTAAAAGGACCTCAAAGAAAGCAGTCCTCCGCTCAGTGAGTCTGTGTGTGCATTACCCTCTTTATGGTACACGCAAGTATGAAAGCACCAATTATGACAACGACAGGGACACGGTAAATACGTTGCTGTAAGGCTTCCACGAATAATAAGGTCAACTGAATTGAATCCATTTGGAAGGCATATTGATCCAAGTAAATGGATATGACATTGGCAACTGTGTCATTTCACTTTCTCAAATTTACTAAAGACCTCCGTCGGAAACCTGCCAAAACATCTAGAAATTAATTTTGTAGAAACTGGCTGCCAATTTGATACACTCAGTGGCTACTATATTATCTACACCTGCTGTCAGCTGGTCAGATGATGATCCATTTCTGTAATGAGGATCAGAATTTGCCGTAAAAGTTAATGTCTCCCCCTCTTGTGTTTGACGGACAGAAGTTGGTTGAGTAATGTGTCCCAAATGTTTTCATTCATTTCCTTCCAAGTGAGCATATCTGAATGCAACAGCACTCACTGGCATTGTTGCTAACCATCACAGCTACAGTCAACCGCTTTTTCAAATAGATGCTTCCAAACAGATATTATGCCAACATAACCATTGTCATCTCAACGTGGTTTGAGCAACATGAAAGCAACATTTTTTTTAATCCAGTGACCTGCACAGAGTCCACATTTTAACATAGTACAGAAGAAATGTACAGCATTAAACATGGTACACTTCACCTATTTCACCTGCATTGCGGCTGATGTGATCCCATCGCAAAACGGTCTGTAGTTTTACATACAGTAATGTCTTAAGAGTGGACAGGAATGACTGAAACCAGGACACAATGGTCCGCAACTAGGTTGAAGCCAATAAATGATGCCATGATGGTCCATTGCAGATCACTGACAGTCATCAACTACGAGACCCCACCCAACAAAGACTTCCTTGTACATCACAATGTTCACTGTGGACATCGTCAAATTCCAATTTGGTAGACATTACCCAACCCTATACAACCTAACATTAATGTGGGCAAGGGGCATAAAATGGGGCCAGTGGTCCCTTTCCTACTTTCTACATCCCCACTTCTGCCAGCCTTGCACAGACCACTCCCATCCTTGAACTCGGACTTCATATTGATCTCAACTCCACATCTGTAAACTTTACTGCATCTTGCATGCATGACTCTATCATGATGATAAAGTGTGTCACAGACAGTGTCCAGGACCACATCTGGCCTTGATGAAACACATACACACACACGCACACTATTGAGCTGAAAATATTACCCCCCGCTGTCGTGGCTGGTAGTTATGAATGTATTACATTGTTACATTAACATGTCAATGCCCCAATCAACTCAACAGATTCATCTAACCAAACTTTAAGTAATGTGATCATCAGTGCATCCAAATAAAGACATACAAACAAGTCAACAACTGCATACTGACTGGCAAAAGCCAGTATTTAACCTTTCTATAGCGTCATTTGGATGATTTTAAGTTTGTATTATTATTGAGTTATTTATACGAGTCTGTCTTATCTTGGCTTGAATCTTTCAATGGACACAACATATGGAAATTCCTATTGCAGATACTTGATGGAGACCATCCTTAACGCACCATGAAACAGTTGGATAAGGATAAGGATAGTTCATGTGAAGCATTTGTCTTTCCACTACTTCTGATTTACTCTCCTGACCCTATTTCTTCCCTTGAATTCTAGAGAATCAAATGCCTATCTGACCATTCTGAAAGAGCAGCTAGGACCACGTCAGATAATAAATAACAATTTCAGGAAAATAATCCAATATATTTTACTAGCTGAAAATTTAACTACAACAGTGACATTAGCAAAATTATGTTTAATATAAAACACTTAAACTGCCAAAAATCCTAAATTATAGTATAACATAAACATCAAGATATCATTAAGTAAGGAATATGTGATTTTGAGACCTTACCTCTGAATTTCTTGGGAGGGTTGTTGAGGTCGCCTGTGTCTGGTTGTACCACACAGCGGTCGTCCACAAGCCTGGGGACACAGCCGTCATTATGATTTGTCAATAACTCAAGACACATGCTACTTTAATAGACTTTAAACTTCAATACACCTCTATAGGCTTCCATTTTCAATACATGAACAATCAGAGTACACTGATAATACTGTTGTAACAGAATCCTTAATGAGCGTAATAACTTAGCTAAAAGAAACCAGTGGACAGTCCTGTCAATGGTGTCACACTATTCCACAAGCAATGTGCTAGCAAAGGAAGCTAGCACAGAAGCTAGCAAACATGGATGTAAATGATGGATGGATTTGCAAATGTTTGGTGAGTATTGGTGACTAACACCATGTTATGTTGTTTATAAGAAAACTCCTCATGGCACCTTTATTAGACATAAAAACTTCAGAAGTACCAGCTCTTTCATAGCACATGATTACTATCAATCATTACGTTGGAGACATAGGGATGCTCTTGTGGTCAATTCTATCCAACATCTTAGTTCAAAGCATTGGTCTGATATCAGGCGATCTAAACTGTCTAAACCTCTTCCACCTACTGAAAGAGTCTGAAAGTCCAACACACTACAAAAGGTTGTGCTAACATACTGAAGCTTCCCAAAGGTAAAAATGACTGGAGCAGGGGTAACAGGTTTCCTCTGCATTATGTCCTGAAATAATTATAGTGATTATTGTGAAAAATCATGTGGTGTAGCAGAAACTAACAAAGGACAAATGAAGAAGATGAGGTTATAGATTTTCAAAACTGGAGCACAAGTGATAGACTGTACCATCATTGTACAAAAACAGGGGACCCAGGGCCTTCCTTAAAGAATTCAAAAACAGTGCTACCTAATCATACTCTTCAGTAGCAACATTAATTAACCTTACCTTGCAATTTTTCCAGATAATATAACAAAATGTGTTGATAAAACACTTGTTTGAACTTGATAGCACCATCATAGCAAGGAATTCTAGGGAAACCCCTGGGAATACTATGAGATAGTAGATAGCACAAAAACAACACTTCAGTAGGAGGCTCTAGCCAGTCCAGTCAGTTACATCTTTTTATAGCTCATGCAGTATACACTGTACTGCAGGAGCACTGTCATGATGATGGTAGAAAGCACAGAGAATCTCCTCTAGAATAAAAAGTAGGAATGTATGATATGGATTTCTTTCAGCCAATACCTATAACCATTAATCACCTGCTTCTCATGCTTATCAACTGATAAGATAATCAATCATTTTACATTTTTGTATCTTAAAAACTGCATACCCTGTAGTTAATGCACACCTGAGGGAAGTGACCAAAGATGGAGGATTTAATATTCCATAGCTCTAAGATTTATTGTGTTAAAACTCTTAAGACTATTTCCTTTCACTTATAACCCTTGTAAAAGATGTACTGTATGTCTATTTCTCTTCCTCAGAAACTGTAAAGAAAAAAAGAAAAAAGTGACCACACCAGCCACATGTTTGGGTCACTAACCTACACTGCGTGGCTCTACCCAGCGTACAACAACAGTGTGCTGCGCTTGTTCTTCTTCTCCTCTGTTTAATGGCCAATAACCAATTTCAAAGATGTATACCACCATGTACAGCTAGTGTATAGATGCAGAAATTGTTAAGTCAATGAGACCGCCAGATGCATTTCCCCAGCACTATGTCAGTGCTGGAGAAGGGTTACTGGCTACACTAATTCTTATTCTGGTATGGGGAACACACACTTTAAACCAATGACAATCATCTTGGGCGGTGTTTAACCATGGATGCAGCGATGATGCCCCTGCAAAACAGTGTCAAGAGAAACTTGGTTTGCATGTGGGGAATCCTGGGATTAAAATGCCTAAATCCCAGCAAAAGGAAAGATAACAGCTGCTGACCTGTTTAGGTTTTCTAGTGCTTCAGTAACTTGCCAGCTATGCTTGGAAGTTGTTGCTTTTTCACATAGTGATGGGGATTTTGAAAGGCATTGAAAGTAAATGAAAAACAGTTTGGTTTCATACTTTAAACTGTATTTATTAGCAATAAATTGCCCATTATCAGGCCTATAATTTATCGGGCCTATATTATGCAATCCAATATAGAGTCATAGCCTTGATCACACTGATGTACTGTTAGGCAGAGGTCCAAAAAGAACAGGAGTTTCAATGGTCATCAGTTTCCAAGGTCATGAAGAAAACTCCTCTCACATTCAGGGATGCAGCTTCATAGCTACATCCCAGTCTCCCAGCATCAAGACCCTCGGTGGCATCCTCTCTGAGCCAGCAGTGGTCCAGGTGGTTGCAGCTGTCTCTCAGAGGTCACATTCAGTACGCTGACAGCAAAACACCTAATACAATAATGCTATTTATAGTTCCGACCGTCCTCTAAGCTCTTTTCTTGAACAGGAGCACTCACAGCAGCAGTGGGGGGAAGGGGGGGTGATCACAGGGCATAGCAATATGAGGTGGGAAATTTGACAAACGAGCACTGTCATGGTGGCAGTCTTCAAAGCTGTGCACACGTTTGTTGCTATGGTGGGTGACGCACAACTCTAAACTGTGAAAGAGCATGGTGTCTGAGAGCTGGCAAGGAGGAGGGCTCGGCACGGCCTGTGGTTAGCAGCAAATATTAGAGTGACACGGCAAGAGCAGGATGACTGCAGCAATTAGGAAGAAGAGGACAAGAACACAGATGCTGTGCTCACTTTCACCTTGGAATAGAAAAACAAACTAGCAAGAGATAGGCTTGATGCAAGAAAAGAAAGTCTAAAGAATAGAGCCTGACAGGCCGGATGTGCGGTCACATGCTGGATGGGGAAAATCACATTAATGATTGCCCTCTCTCTGACTGCATCTTCTTCGTTTAGCCTTCTGTTCTGACAGTCAATAGTATGTCAAGGTTTGCTAAATTTGTACATAATGAGATGCACTTCTAACTCGTTGCCTACAATTAGTGAGGAGGGAAGGAGTCAAGTGCTTAAATAAATGGTGTTCAGCATGCAGCAGGAAGAGACAGGGTAATTTGAATCCAGAGTGCCAACTGAGCACACAATAGAAAAGGAAATAAAAGGCTGTGACTACCGCAGGATCCACCACTTCTCAAATAAGACTACCTTATTCTTTATTTACAACATTTTGGAGATAGTGTTATGAAGAGGGACTCAGTATACTTTCCTGTATTCATTGATAAGTCAAAACCATCAGACTAAGCAAAAATAGACATGTGACTGCAGTCAATGTCCACAAAAGCAAATGAGGCACATGCATTTGGTAGTCATTAACTTTTAAGTTGAGTAAAAAAAAAAAGCTTCAAGTGTTTCTCCTGTCACAACATCGATTTAAAAGAACATGAAATGTGGTTGACAGCATACTCTCAGTATACGGAGCTGCCAACTGTGTTAAATATGGTTTTCTTACAATACTCCAAAGATACAGCGCTGAAAGTTGTTGTTAAAATATACAAATAGGTTCTGCTTATTACACAAAACAAATATCTTAAGGAGGGCTAAGTCCAGCTTCATTTTGAGTAGGTCAACCTGACTCTAAAGTGGGAACAGACAACTCCCTTCCTCGCGCTTTTATCAAGTTGGATTATTGTTGCCACTGCTGTCGCAAAGATAACTGGATTGTTTCCATTTTCCCTACAACTACCAACAACATCAAAAACAAAAACATCAGTTTATTCCTTTATTTAGTCTACAATGGAGACATGAAAACGTATAGAATTAGGGCAGCATGATAAATTGACATAATCAAAATCAACTCTGTCTCATACCTCCGTTAAATGTGTTCCCTTGTTTCACTGAAATCAGATAACTTAGTATTTGCAATATAATGTGGAGGACCAAATAGGCAACGCTTATGTTGACACTTTAGTCATTTCCACCAGCCAAACAGATGCATTAAATCCATCCATTATGTGAATCCATCTCTTGAACTTCCCCATCGACTCAGCACAGCCATGTCTGTGGCTCAAAAAACAGCAACCGTGTAGATCATTACATGAGTTACTGTGTTTATTCTGGAGCCTCTATTGTGTCATAGTTGTGTATTCTGCACAGTGGGACAATATTATCTGAAGCTCCATCAGTTTAGTGAGCTCACCTAGAATCCTGCAGCATGAGGTCATGGGGAAGTGGAGGTAGTAAAACAGTCACACATACAACAAGCAGACTTACCCTAAAGTGCTGATAAATCCACTGGTGGTGCCCTCTGCATACAGGGAACAAATGTCCCCAATATGGAGGAAACTGGACATTTTGTCCGACATGGTTCCTCAGGTTGGACTACACCTGCAAAAGATTGACACCAGAGGTCTTTAAAGCAGTCAGTCAAATCACACACTTGGAACTATTATCAAATATTTCACTCAGATGGTCAATTAACTGATGAACAATGACTGTTATTACTAAACATTCACTAAGCAACAAAAGGGTCAGAAAGCAGATATATTATGATCGCACATCTCTGAGATTCTCTGGAGAATACGCACTATTTCTGATGCATATTCTGAGTTCAGCTGATAAGAGCCATATAAGGGTCAAATATGGACTCGGTATACTTCATGAGGACATACATTATACTGAAGATACCAGATACATCTTTATTTTTATCCTGCATGTCCAAATATGACCACATTTCTTCAGTGTCTGGGATGACATGCACTTCTAGCAGTATAGAAGGGGTCCCATACTAGGAGTATGGAGTAGGATATTCTCCTAACATGAAATCTGTGACTCTCGTGATTGAAGAGTATCACTGTTGATATCATCATATTTGGATCACATGTTGGAATATTCAGGAAGTAATATCTTTGGACTCTGGACATTGCAGCTGCTGGAGTTTGTTTGGTTTGGAGCATCTGAATGTTTTTTTTGCCCATCCTCAGAGCACCACCTACTGTAAGACCATGAGTAACAATTGTGGAGTAATTGATATTGTTTACATTAGGCATAAATAACTGAGCTACAAAGCTAAGCAAGATGTGCCCTGTGCATCTTTTAATATGTTTTTCTCCTTTATATTTTAAAGAATAGGCTAAACAATTAACAGATACCATGAATGAGCGCTTAACTTAACAGCTCATCAGAACTGTTCAAATCTGGGCAAAGCACCTGCACTGAATCATCAGAAAATGACAATGAATTAAATCCTGCAAAGAAAACGAAATAAGGTTTCTCTGTGCACAGTGCTTTTGTTAGCTGTGTGTGAAACCAATACACCTTCAATTTAGGTCACCACTCTTGAGTCTGTTTCCAAGTTGAGAGAATCAAAGCCTGCATGAAAGCACTCAACAGCACGAACAGAGGTGAAGTGGTTTTGAACGTGGTCAATCCTTTTACTACTTATAAAGATGATGTTCTTGTTCAAACCACAGACATTTTGCCAGAATTGTAGAACTCTGACGTGAACTCACACTATGCAGCAGCTGTGCCACCAAAAGGGGACGTCTTAAAAAACGACGAAAGCACACAATGTGACCGTTTTAATGAAATATATGTTTGTTTTCTGTCAAATAAATGTGTGCGTATGAAGCTGAAGGTCACATTTAGCCTAACTTACCCACAGTCAGATGTCCCGCACCACTCCACCACAGCAAAGCACAGCAAATACACTATGTAAAGTTTGTATTTTGTTCTGTACCGAATTTTTCTATAATATATCACGTAATTTTAACGTCTTGTGACATATTTCAGCGTTTTTAAATGCTTTCTGCGGTGAGAAATGAGACACGAACATCTCTGCTAGCAACATTAAATGTCAAGTCGCCTCGTTTTCTTTTAATCGCACGAGCGTCGGCTCAACAACAGCAACAAATGAGCGCGTGGGCTACTTCCTGACAGGGATGCTCGGCTCAGTGACTAAATGAACAATAACCTCGCTGGAAAAAACTACGGATGGAGAGGGACTTTACCTGGCAGATAGGAAAGGAGGCGTCAAAGACGGACAGTGGCAGACAAACGTGTGAAGAAGTGGGTCAGCACAGGATAATTTCCACAGCGCTATCCTCGGTTAAGTCCATGGTGGTGAAACTCCAGGTAAGAGCAGGCTGAGCGGCGTTATCTCTGACAGCTGAATGCGTCCTCGGCAACAATCCTCTTCTTACCTCCTCCACATGTCACCGAGGGAACGCCCCTTTCGTTACTATTTATACTGCAGCGGAGCTCTCTGGGTAATGAAGTTCCTCAGGCATTTTATAAACCTTCACCTGCAGTGTTCATAATACGAGATTCTACCATTCAAAGAGGCACTGTTGTCTTGATCGACCCCTATTGTTTTATAATGTTTCATTCTGTTTTGTTTTATTTAAACAAAATAATAAAATGATAATAATAGTTGTATTAAGTTGAATAAAATTTGTTGTGGCTCTAGGGATGGCAATGGCGGTCGGTCTATCAGGCTTTCATTGATTGAACTGTTGATATAGACTGATGGATCTCAAGAACAGTAGGATGGATTATCACTGTGTACCATAGAAACTCATGGATCCCAGAGGATGCATCCTATGACTTGAGGGATCGTCTGACTTTTCCTCCAGAGCCGATCATCAGTTCAAAGTTTCCATTAGTCCAATACTTTGCTTCAAGACCAAATACCTGCAAAATTAAAAACATTCCCCTCAGCTGTACTTTGTATTTGCTGCTAACTAGCAAACATGTAACCAAGTGCATACTAATACTACGATGAGCACACAAAATATGGTGGTGAACATGATGCCTTATTACATCAGTATGTTTTAGATTAGATTAAGAATAAGGTTTTTTTTTTTATATCAAACATGCTCAAACTGAAAAAATGGGAAGAAAAATAGCAAGTCAGATTAACATGTAAAGGTCCAGTGTGTTGGATTTAGTGCCATCCAGCAGTGAGGTTAGAGATTGCAACTAACTGAAGACCCCTCGTCACTAAAAATACAAAAATCTAAAGGCCCTCTCTAGAGCCAGTGTTTGTTTTTTCTGTCGTGGGCAACTATAGAAACATGGATAGACGTGAAAGAGGACCTGATCCCTCTCTAGCTTCAGGTGATTGTACACCCTACACACTGGACCTTTAACTCATGTTTGAAAAAGGAGTAGAAAGATTTGAGAGGGTTTAATTTTTACTAGTCATTATCATTGTCATTCTGACCAAGCATGTTGGCATTAGCATTTACCTCAAAGCACCCTTGCGCCTAAGTACATCCTTGCAGAACAGCAGCTATAGACTAATTGAATCATAGTCTTCTCTGAAACCCCAGTAGCTGACACTTCAGTCATCCAATGATGGCAATAGAAGAGAAGAGAATAGAGGAGAAGCTCCCAGCTTCCCTTCGATCATGTCTGTTTACCCTTAAGTACAAATTGACGCTTTTAGATGTGACACATGTTGTGGACTGTAGGGACCATGTCACTGAACGGTCAAATCCATGTGACCGGAGGTTTTTGTCAATGTCTACATTATTTCATGTATATAATGTCAAGAACAGAAGCACACAAACCGCCTTACAAAGAGGGCGCCATGCTGTGCGTGTCAAAGTGTGAAAGGACTCGAGATAAAGACATCTGTTGTGTGTGCAGTCTCCTGTCAGACACACTGATTCAGTCACTTTTTTCTTTCTTTCTTTCTTTCTTTCTTTCTTTCTTTCTTTCTTTCTTTCTTTCTTTCTTTCTTTCTTTATTTTCTTCACTCTTAAAGAGATGATTGTTGAATATTGCAGGGTTTAAGCACCATAGTCATGCAGATAGTGCTTCTTATGGTCTCACAACTTCGAGTGATCTGATTTATTTGAAATTGACCCAATAAAATCACACTGTGACAGTTTCAGCTGCTGGAATTAGAACAGCCCTTGTACTAAAATATTCAGATACTGAACTCACACATAAATTGCCATATTAATAAAGTAAAGTGTGGGCACACAGTTCCCAAGGTGATCCTTTAAATTCTTCCAAAACAAGAAACCGGCTCACCTCAATTTCTCCGTGAAAGCCTGCACAGAGTGGATGGCAACATTTGATAATGTGTAAAAGCGTCATTATTCGTAATTATTCCTAATTACAATATAAATAACAGAGAGAGACAGGAAGAGAAAGCGCACTTTCATCCATAAAATTGGACTCGACGGCATTAACCAAATCCGCTGATGAGCTGTTAATCTGGTTTCTTAGTTACAGAATCTGGAGGGAAAATCAGAGTGGAGTAAGTGGGGGTACACAAGTGGCCATTTCCATAAAAGTGCTTTGCTTCTTTCAGCAATCCACATCTGCTTTTTTTCACCAGGCACGTTGAGGTCTTTAAGATGTAAATTGCCACGCTGTAAAAGCTTCTCCACTGTGATTCATGTTTTAATGCACAGTTTTCCTCGTGCTGATATCAAATCCAGTTCTGGTATGATGCGGCGGAAAAGAAAACGCATTATTCATGCGGTGCCACTCTCCCCTATACTGGTTATGCAATCGGTCATTGTTATCAAATGATATCACAAAAGATATCAAAAGTACATCCAGAACCACTTGTGCAAAAACAGACCGTGTTATTCATTTTGTTGAATGTGAAAGGGAGGATGAAGGATAAGTGCTCAGCATCATTGTCTGATACAAACATGCGTGTCTACACGCACTGGCTTACCTATATTCCATTTTTAAAAAGTATTTCCAGGCTTTGGTTACATTTGACATTCAGTGAAGTTGAACACAGATCACCGAGAACTCAGTTGTCATGGATACAGTGTACAGACGACTGGCTACCAATCAACCAGAGTGGGAAAAAAAGGGCTGTACTGTATATATATAAAAGTGGACACAGCTGCTGCTGTGTTTGTGAATTGCAGCAAGTCTGATGTCAGACATAAAAATATGAAATTATTCTCTGCGTATTCTGCTCACTGTTTTATTATAGTAACCTGCGTTAACCTGACGAGAGTTTTCTGCTTTCTCCCCACACAACGCATGACAACAACAGTCGACAACCACTGATATAGATAGACAGGAGATGGGATAGATGGGGAGACGGTGCTCTCTGTGAGGGTCATGAGCGAAGCACAAGTTTAGTGGGAGGGAGAGGTGATTCATCCTGATTGGTAGTCTGACTTACAGCTGACTTAGAATTTTCCAAACAGAATTGACAAAATGACTAACAACAAATTAATGAACACAGCATCTGCATGCTTGGGCTGCGCCGGAGACGGGGGGGACGACAAAATGCAGCCGCCATCTGTGTGGGTGCGCAGATTGTGAGATTCATCATTGTGCATGTGTTAGAGCGAGTATTCTCATGTGCAGATTCAGGCCTTCCCTGAGCAGCAACGATGTGTGGGCACAATGGTTGGTAGTTTTCTTGTCTGAGGCTCCCATAGTCCTCTGTGTGGGCCATGCCTGCGAACGAATCCTCGCATTCATCAGGAAATGTCAGAGCGGAGCTAAATATATGAGGAACAAAGAGTCTCTTGTGTTTTCATTATTCCTCATTATGTCTTGATTTCATGTCAGAGATTGTTAAGTCCCTCTGAATCCGCATCGAGTCTAGTCGCGTTAGGAGGAGAGACGGAGGGCTCGATAAAACTCTATAAACAATGTGGTGGCCTCTAACTGCAGTTCTGGATCTGGGACAGTGAACCACTGAAGACATGATGCCGCTGGGAGAGAAACACAGATAATAGCTCATTAGAATAGAGTACTAATAGGACTTCTTTTCACTTGAGCAACCTCACATCCACAGCTGTAAACTCTGTGCAAATGTGTTCCATTTGACGATTTGAACTCTATTACCGGAGCTCCGGCAGCTGGAACATCGAGTCAAGGCTTTCAGGGGATCAGCATGCAGCGTGCACAGCTGGAAGACACACTTTGTGATCCCTCGCCGAGTACAGGACCTTCCAGCGTAGTGTGAGAGGAAGGTCATCCAAACAACACTCCATTACCCTCCCTCTGTCTGCCAGCCTTTTTGGACTTTGTGACAGGGAAGTGATGTCATTAATAATCCGTTAATGACATCACGTCCCTGGAGAGTCGAGTCATTCCCACTGTCGAGGCTTAAGAGGTTTACCATACCTCGCTTCACACAGATCGCACGCAGGACTCAGATGAGGAAGTAGAGTGCCACTTGCCACACAGTTAAGACCCTTCCAAGAAACCCGGCATGTCGCCAGCTTCCTCTTCTTCTTTTGCACTGCTATTGCAGACCACCACTGAGCAAGAGGGGGTACATGAGAACATGCAGAATCATCAGACACAGGATTAAGACACAGTGAAGACATTCTCTGTTCCGCATTTTTAAAAAACGTGCAGCCTTTTAGTTGATTTCCACGCTGATGCTCACTCATAAAAGCGAGGTGCCCCCTCCTGCCTTGCCTGCAAGACAACAGGTATTGGTACGGCACCCTAGTATAAGGTAGAGATCTACCTCACTAAAAATAAAAGACAATTATGCTGGCGTAATGGCCTGCATATTCCCAGTGGAAATAATCTGATTAGACCAGCTGCAGAGATATTCTAATTAGGCCTTGTGGTTTTGTGCCATAACTTGTTACCAACGTAGGAAAAAATAAGTTTCACATTCTGTGCTGCATCTTGGACGCGACCGGATGAAAAAGTGCATCAGTGGTAACAAATTTCATGTGCCTGACCGGCTCTTACAACAGGTGGTGTATGGAAATCAGAATTGATGAAATACCCAGCTGTTCTCAGCCAGTCCCCTCTTCATGAGCACTGCGCACAAAGGGGAGGCTCACTTCAGCGCATCCCCTTGGTTACGGCATAATCAATATGCCAGACCGTGCAGATATGCCAGGGAAATTATCCGCCAGGTGTCTGATTTGCGGAGACAGATACGAGTCGTTTGTTGCTGCTTAAACGCTGTTTGAGCTAATCCCGCTGAAGGAGAACAATAGCCAAGGAGGCGGTAGTCTGAACTCACCGCTTCCGTAAGCTGCTTTAGCTGCAGGTACTGTAATCCAATAGGATCAGCGGGGTTGGAGGAGTCCTGGCCACACTTTCACTGCACTCTCTAACCTACCTCAGTCTGTGTACATGCTACATTGCTCATAATATACACATAAGAACTACATACGTGCATAAACAGCGTTCTGACTTAGATGCAATCATTATAATCATTCTGAAGTAAACAAATCTTATACAACGAAATGCAGCGGCTTAATATAACAACAACATAATAACTAAATAACAGAGGTCACATTTTCAGAATGAAGACCAAGTCTGTGCCGGATGCTGCAGAGGTGAGAAAGGACCGGTAATGGGATTTTCACAGCTTAGATGACACAGAAACTCTTGGGATTGACTATTTGTCTGGGAGCTGTTGCACATGGTATAAAAACCCTCAAGTGTTACAGGTCACACATGACTAGTCTCAGCCTGACATGCACAGTAAGTGTCTGTCCAACATCGTCCAAGTGCGTGACCACGCCCCGCCAAGCGCGTAGACCCGGTGGGATCATTTGAGGTAAGATTTGGTCATTGCACAAGGTTGTGATAGCAATCAACACTTGTCTTTGGGATATGTCAGGTGATTATGAAACCCATCATCGCCAGCTTCTTAAAGGGACAGCTCAAAACAAAATGTTTTCCTTTTACCCATAGTGCTGTGTCCCCATTTAGATTGTTTTGGTGTGAGTTGCAAAGTTTTGGAGACATTGGCCCTAGAGATGTTGGCCTTCTCTTGAATGTAATGTAACTAGAGGCACCAGAAAAATTTTTAAAATAAAGTGTACACTTAATCGGATATGTATTTTTTTTAGGTGTGCCTTCTTTTAAGTGGCTAAAATACGTTCTGCTGTCGGTCCCTATCCACACGGGGGAGAGCCGGCAGTCATCTACTGCAGGTAATACACTAACCAGGGATAAGCGCCTCGTACAACCCCACATCAAAAGACCCGAACTATCCCTTTAAGGGTATTATTGGTAACATTCAGCCACTAAATGTAGCATTACATCTCCTCTCTTCCACTGCATTCATGTCACGTGTCGCTGAAATCATCTGCTCCCTCCAGTGGTAGCCAGTTTGTTGTAGCTAACGTCACAGACGCTACCTAATGCTAGCTAACACTAACGGCAGCTAACGCTAAGATTGCTAACATTAGCTGTCGCCAGCTAGCTAGCCTTGGAAAGTACAGTATGCCGGGCGCGTACTGTAGAAGTCATCCATTTTCTCGTTTTTTTTTCCTCAAACTGGCAACTGCCAAGACTCTTGACGCTGATGAAACACAGAAACCGTGTGATACCAACGGCGTTATTCTGCTGGCGCGCAAACCATGGTGGAAGCTGGAAACAAACACAGAGATAAACAGAACAATCATTTTTAGACCTGACAAACATTGAAAAGTCATTAATTGATAATCATAATAATGTTTTTTAGGGAAAATAGATGCTTTTCATCTGCACCTCTCTACAAGCTTTTTTGGTGTATTATTTAAACTTTGTAAAATTGCATTTCCCTTTTTCACATCTTTAAATGTGTTGCTCCTCATCTCCTCTCAGCCGCCTTGAAGCATACCGTCGACTGTAGACGTACACTCCCAAAGGCTTAATAAAGAATGTGTGCAGTGTAAACATAGTGTAGGTGTAGTTAAGATATGTATGGATGTGAACGTCTGATCAGCGGTGAGAGCAGCTGCGGAGGCGGTTCCTCTCGGGCTCCAGAACTTCCTGCTAAGCCTGCTGCAGGTGGCGAGGGCCAAATTTAACTCAACATCTGTGAGGGGAGGAGCCGATTTGAAAACCCCCATTGACACCCCCTTCCTCTAACTATGACATGAAGCTGCGAGATAACACCTGCTTCATTATGCAGTGTCATAACAGGACAGGGTGCGTTGATGCGCGAGTCAGATTTCTAAACAACATCTTGACGTTCCGCTTTGAAGAACAGTAAGCTCCCCTGTTTTGACCGAGCTTGAGTGTTTTCTGGCTACAGAGCGACTTAATGATCAAGGTTTAAAGACAATTTTTGATGTATCAAATCCTTCAAAAGATGTTATTAACCCCAGTTTGTCTGCAGATTGCGACTTGGACCGGTATGTCTTCTCTTATCAGCCTACATCACAACACAGTCATGAGATGAAAGACATTTCTCAAATTGGACTTTGAAATTTCTTCCCCAGCTGAGACCCAGCAGATAACTGCTGTATTTTTTTTTTTTTATATTTGGCTGCAGGTTTCAAGTCAAGGACATCTGCTCCCTCATAAGAGAGGTGCTCCATTTTTTGCACAAATGGACTGCCAGTTGTAATTTCTCTGCTGGTCACTCAGCCTAAAATAGTGTCTCACTCCTTTATCAATGTGATACATGGCTCTCATAAGTATAAGTGTATCTGCAGCTTTTTGTCCTTTCCGGAGACACTTGGCAAGATATCCAGGTTAAAGACTTATTAGCCTAAATGGGCCCGCGGGGCTGACACGGAGGGATCTCAGATTCAGAACGCACCTCATTTACAAGAATTAAAAATCTTTGAGCGAGACTATGCGACCTCTGCTGAAGCCACAAGCAGCACTTACAGGATAGTAGCACACTGTTTTTCTCCTAACTTAGAGGTTTATGTTAACTCATTTGCTTTAAGGGAACAGTTCAACATTTTGAGAAACAGGCTTATTTGATTTTCCCGTGAGAGCTTAATGAGAAGATGGGACAACACTTTCATTTGTATTCGGGCTAAATGTTGCCTAGCTGAAGCCCTAGGTACGGAGCGCTAGAAGTGACAAAACTTCAACATAGACGTAAAATAAACTACGTATTCATGTCCGGCTCTCTCTGAAATGACCAAAGTTTTTTATTTATTTTTTGAAGTATTTGCTTGGCCTTATTGACAGAATAGTTCAGACTGGTGACAGGAAACGGGATGAGAGAATG
The DNA here is from genome assembly GCA_039737535.1 of Lagodon rhomboides. Classification (NCBI taxonomy): domain Eukaryota; kingdom Metazoa; phylum Chordata; class Actinopteri; order Spariformes; family Sparidae; genus Lagodon; species Lagodon rhomboides. Next base: position 9,066,035 of record CM077785.1, on the reverse strand, counting down.
ACATGCAGCAAAGGGCCACAGGTTGGACCAGCCTTGAACCCTGGGCCGCCACAGCGAGGACATGGCCTCTGTACACGGGTGCCTGCTCTACGAACTGAGCAACTGCGTCGCCCCAAAACTCAATGTGTTTTCTTAATAGCAGGATCAGTGGTCACTTAAACATCACATTAACTAGGCTATAACATTTGCAAAGTGTGCCGCTGATACCATTCAAACAATGAGGACAACCATTCCTCTAAAAACATTTATTTTCCTTCACTGAATTATTCTTCCAGGAAGTGAGACCCACAGTCTGCTACCGCTCCTAAAAAAAAAAAAACGCCACAAAATGGCAGGGGAGGCTTTGATAATGTTTGTTTTTGAGGTGTGGATGGGGTTCGGCGGGGAAGTTCACCTCACATGATTAACTGCTGGTTGCTAGGTGACCGTCCTGGAAAGGAGCCATTCAGCTGCCGCCCAGTTTTCAACAGTCGCGCACCTCTGAACCAACCGCTGCTGTCCAAATCACCTCCCGTACACACTGCCGGTTGCCATGGGGATTCCAGGGACATCTGTCTCAAAAATGACGTGAGTCACGTCGGATTTGAAGAGAGAATATTTTTTTTTGTTGCGCTGGTCGTAGATTCGTTGAAAGGACGGTGGAATGTGGTTTTATCAGGGAGGTACAACAAAGGGGGGCCGCAAATTGAAAAGATTAAGGGCTGCTTCTTCTCCTCAGATGAAATGTTGAATCTGTTGCAGAGTGTACACACGGTTTAACTGATGCTGGAGAGAGAAACCTTGACCCAGAACCTCTTATACACTTCCATCCTTTGGTTTGAGAAATGCCTCTGTATCTCTTTTTTTTTTCTCTGCATAATCTCTGTCCTAGTTTCTCCAAGGCCATGGCCACAGCTAACAAAAAGCTGCTTCCTCTTCATGGCAGAACTGTATTTCCGATAATAGGAACTACTGTAAGGGGACTGTTATAAAAACTCTGTATTTTCTACCGCTGTGACTGTTCCTTCTCTCAGACAGAGGGTGTATCAGACACTCCGCAGTAAGTGTTGTTTTCTTTTTTCTTCTGGTATCACTCTACTGACGTATGTGCCCAGTCAAACTCTGCCACAACTGGAGAAGATTAAAGGGACAGTCAGTCATTTTGGTACTTATAGAGTCATATATGCTGATTTGCTCTACTGACTTCTGTTGAATTTGAAACCACCGTTAGCAGCCTCTCAGCGTAGCTTTACGTTAAGGTCGGAAACGGGGAAAAAGCGAGTTTGACTCTGTCTTGAGGCAGGCCAAAGAGAACAGCCTACCAGCAGTAGGCTACTATTATAAATATGCACAATATATTATGCAAGTCAGTTGTCTACATTTTGTTTGATCAATATCATATGAGGACTAAGTGCTGCCTAAAATTCAAGATTACCTACTTATTTGTCCTGAGGGAAATTTAGTGGACATAAAAACTGCCACATAAAAAATACACACACTTTGCACAGCAACAGACAGAAGTGTCATCATGTTTAAAGGACCATGCCAGTGTTACTACATGTCACTGTCCACTGTCAGCTTGTTTCATTTCATTTAACTTGAAAACCTTACTTTTTTTTTATTACAATATAATAAGTGTATAATTTCCTGTCACAGAGTTTATCACTTCACTGCTAAAAGAAAAGAAAGCAGACTCACTGCCAGTTGCAGTGTCTTATTTGCAGACTTTGTTCATTTTTTTGTCTCAGTGTTTGTTAGTAAATGAATATAAATCACTGAATATAAAAACGATTCATCAAAATCAGTTGAATGTAAACGTTGCTTTTTATTCAGGAAACCCAGTTTTTCACGTCTACTTGTGTTCGTTCACAGGGCAGACCTGCCACAACCAGTATGGCGGACGCGCTAATGTACCGCGGCAACGGGCCAACACAGTCAGTGTGGCTTCTACGTATACATGTCTATGAGGTGAACCACCATAAGCTACTTAGGCGACCTGTTGCAAGCTTGTTGAACTATAGAGGTCTTTAGAGCATTTGAGGACAGAGCAGGTCTAGCGCTTAGCTAAGCCGACCAGATGTTTCATTTAGCTTCATAGTTACTGTAAACACGAGTGTGGTATCAGTCTTCTCCTCCAACTCTCTGCAAGAAGGTGAATAAGCACTTTTTTATCAAACATGTCTGACTATTCCTTCAAGTTGAGTTCCTTTAAGCTGTTCCTGGTTGAACATCAGATCAGGCACAATGCAAAGAACAGTCCACGTTGAAAAGAGAGAAATCTCAGGTAACCCTCGCAGAGGAGAAAATGTAGGTCACAACAACATCCTGCGCCATCCGCCTCTCCACTGGGTGACACAGAAACCAATCAACTTGACAGAGGTCTCCGATCGGCAGAGGGCTTCCATCTCCCCCCCCCATCACTTAGTCTCTCTCAGCCCCACTGTGGCTGGAGCACTGGTCCCATTTCTGGATGAAACACGGTCTCCATCCTAATTAACCCAGATGTGGATATTAATAAGATCAAAGCAGGTCTAGACTGGAAACGGGGCAGATTGAAGGGAGAAGGTCCTGATTTGAGAATGGTCCCATTAAAGTGGGACACCTTCGCCCCTCCTTTGACAGGGGAATAAAGTCTGTTTCTATATAAAAAAATCCCCCCTGGCCCTTTTTAATTGCTCCCACCTCTCTGGAGGTTCGAGCGCAATGGAGAGCTGAGAATATCTACAAGGGGGAGGCTGCGTAGCATGAAGACAGAAAAGAAATGTCAAGTTTATGGAAACATGACATTACACCTATTTCTTTTACTGAGAATTTGGATGTTTTGCTTTTGTTCGACACAAAATCATATTTCAAGATTTGGCAACCCTGACGGTCAGTGAAGATCAATTCTGTGGCTAATAAAAGAAACCTATTAAACAGTGCCCCTCTCATCTCTGTCAGTGCAAATGATGCTTCTGCCCTTCCAGATTCATGTGTCATGTGAGAAAAAGGACATATATGTGCCAGGACAAGACTGTGAATCTGTCGGGAGACGTCCCACACAGAACAAGTTTCCCCGTCAGATGGAGCGGATTGTGCAAGCGATAGAACGGACGGGAATGTCAACAAGTTTTCTCTCTCAGAAAAATAAGACTTGTTTTTCTGCCTTGAGATCGAATTTGCATCATCTTACACTGAGTGGGAAACAGTGCCAGCTCAGGAAACACCAGGGGGAACCAAACAGGAAACAATGACTGGCACAGACGTGACTCATCCAGCTGATTGCTGGTATGGAGCCGCAGTTATGTCGCATTGTTTTCTGCTAATGAGTTATTTAAACACTGAAAATAGACAAAGAGAAGTACACATAGGCTTTACAAAAGGTTTTATTTAGATAAAACAAACAAGCATTCATTTGAGGATAGATAAATCCAGAGGAAGGAACTGAACACAGTTGTTGGCACCACAGTGGCACTGTTTCCTCTGGAGTCCATCTGTCCTGCTGGCCTGAACGGCAGCGTCACTCTGAGTGGACGGCAGCTCTGCAGGAGGTCGGTTACTGTATCCTCCTGAGTAATCGAAGGTCAGCTCTTCTTGTGCATCAATGTCCCGTCCGGCAAACAGCGCCAGCCTGGGGACCACTGAGTGCACACGGACAGGCTGCATGTACAGGTTGGGCTGGCAGGAGTGGTTGAGAAAGCGGCCTACGTTTCCGACGGCGGCGGGGTCCACAAACGTCTCGGTGACGGAGCCCCCGCCTGCGTGCTCCCGTACAGCGATGATGTAGTTATTGTCCCCGGACGTCTGGGCAAGCTGTCTGCGTCTAGCCTCCTCAAAACTGATCACCTCTCCTGCGTACTCGCACACAAACGTCCCGCGGGGGATCGGCTCCAGTGTCCGGACCCCCCAGCCCCTGTTCTCGGTGCTGTAAACCTCCAGTCCGACTCTCGGCCCCCTCTGCACCACCCGGTTAGAGCAGGCGTCGCTGCAGGCGCAGAGGGCGTTGCACTCGAACACAGGTGAGCTGTAGCCAGATTCTGTCCTGCCGAGGTTCAGCAGCGTGCCGGTGGTGGGGTCGTATGCCTGCCCATGTGTCTGCAGGCAGGAGCAGCTCTCTGTGAGGCAGGAGTGGGACAGGCAGGAGCATCCAGGAAGGGTCACCTCGCTGGGGTCAACAGTGCATCCTGGTCCCTGGATGTTTTCTGGGGAATACTGAAAAAATGACAACAAAGTTAGCAAACCCTTAAATAATGCCAACTATTTTAACAATGAATAAACTGTAAAGCCTGAAGGACACTGGCCTATCACAGATAGATTGATATCAGGATACTGTATATGTTGTCTGATATGGGCCCTTTTTTCTAACTATCAAACACTCCCATCAAAGTTTACTGTTCCAGCTCACTGATGTCATTTTAGACAAAGTTTATCGTTGATCTGTAACATATCCTGCCGCCCACATTTGAGGGATCATTGCAAAAAAATGTGTGTATATTGGCTGATTTGTTTATTTTGGACAGTCATGAGGTTTTCCTGGTTGCGTTTGTCTCATTGAACAGTAAACTGAATGTATAATTGAGTTTTGGACTGTTGATCGGACAAAACAAGACATTTTAGATGCTGCCTTGTGCTTCTTGTACTCTGACAGGGAGGTTATAAACTTACCATGTTATCAAGAAAATAAAATATATGGATAAATCATAATTCACATTTAGTTAATTTTATTGTAAACGTGGTTTGGAGCACAGTTTTGAATACTTTGCAACTTGAGACCCATCACCTTACCTTAACAAGCACATGTAGCTATAGTTTCACCACATTCAGTGATATGATTTGCGTATCTTTAAGTTTACATTTTCTTTTATTGGTTGTATGCAGGAGTGTTATCTGGGACAACTCCATTGGTTCTGGACTTTTTGATTCCCTGCACTGTGGTCAGACATGAGGCAGTAGCCTGTAGTGATTTGCTGCCATCTGCTGGTGAAACAGGGTATTTTTCATTTAAGATGATTTAAGATTAAGATTTTTTAACATTTTCTTTAAAGGTGCTATTTATAAGAAAAGTTAGAAGAGTCTCATTTTCAACTTGTCCAAAACATGACGCTCTGGGGCGGCGGCAGACTCCTCCTACAATCCCAAAGTGTCATTATTTGACGTGTTGGGAATGAGACTCTAAAATCAACTTTTCTTACAATTAGCACCTTTAAGACTTCTTTCTTTTAATTCCTCTAAAATCGTAATGATGAATAAAATGCATTATAATGATTATTTACAGTATGTTTGCATTATTTCATGTTTTCTTAACAACTGTCAGCTAAGTCTTTTCTTATAGTGTATTTCTGGCCTTTTGCTTGGTGGCAGTACCATGCAGTTAAAATTAATCTAGAAAAGAGTTTACATAATAGCAGCATCACAATACCTCAACAGTTTTCATTTTTCACAACTTTGAAGTTCAGGGCACATTCAAATGTCATTCTACAACACAGGGTTGGACAATGAAGTGTAATTTGTAGTCCCTTCATGCGACACAAGGACAAGAAAACATATGGTGGAGAGCTGAGGATGAACGCAGGAGTCTTACATCCTGATGAATGAAGCTGCTCTGCAGTCTGGTGTTACGGCCGCAGATACTTCTGTATCTTTTCCCAGATGGCAGCAGGGTGAACAGATCGTGGCTGGGGTGGGAGATGTCTTTTGGTATCCTGTGCAGACAGCTCACTTCACTGATATCACTGATGCTCTGTAGATGGGTACCAATGATGTTCTGGGCAGTTTTAATCACCTGCTCTAGAGCCTTCCTGTCCTGGGCCGTGCATGAAACACGTCACTTTGTGATGTTTCCAGTCAGGATGCTTTCTATTGCTCCTCTTACTCGAGCTAGTCAGATACCTCTGCAATCACAGGTGGGATATCACAGGTATACTGGTATCAGTCTATATGTTTTGTGATAAATAACAAATACATGTGTGAGTTAGAAATGTCCACCTCAGTACATACAGGCATTGTGGTCACAAGTTTTTAAAAACAGCTAATTGTGTGTGTTTATGTTAGAGAATTAGTCAGCTGAATTATCATTACGATTGTTATGAAGTAGTATAGTATAGTTGAATTATCAGCGCCAGTCGGGCCACAGTGTCTGTTTCCATTAAAGGGAGTGACACTGATGACAGTGATACAGCGGCAGCATGCTCTCTGCAGGGATCTGCTGTACGTCCGTCTGTTCCCAGAGCACATGAGGATAACGCAGAGTCATAATTCAAAGCTCATTCTCACTGTAACTCACATCTGAATGGTGGAAACAGTACGTGTTGTAATGTATAGCCTATTTGATATGCAGGTTTATGTTCTAGTATATATTATTATATATAATAAAAATATTGGCGGCTGACTTCCCTTAAGCTGCTATAGTTTTTGGGTTCAGATATTGCTGGCTCACTGCCTCATTTAAATACATTTACATTTAGGGCATTGAGCAGACGCTTTTGTCCAAAGTGACTTACAGTAATTCATACATACATTCATACACTGATGTTGGTGGCTGCCATGCAAGGTGCCGACCAGCACTTCAGGAGCAGTTTGGGGTTCAGTATCTTGGCCAAGGACATTTTGACATGCAGACCAGGAGAATCGAACCAGCGACCTTCCGATAACAAGAGCGGCTGTGGCTCAGGGGTAGGGCCACAGGCGTCATTAAAGGGGCACAATGTAGTTTTGGGGAAGAAATTCAAACTCAAGGGTTTAATATTTACAATATGAATGAGGTAATAATACAAACTCAGAAATAATACTTATTTTTCCATAACTGAATAAACAAGCTGTTCTCAGAGGAAAATAAGGTGCCCAGAACACTGTTTGAAGCGAGAAAGGTGGCAGGGTCCGCCACAGTGCCGGCCCAAGCCTTTCGGGGGCTGTAAGCAGGATTTGACTTGGGGCCCCCCTCCCACCACCGCGGAGTCACCTGTGCTTGACAATTATTGACACAAATGTCACACTATAATGTTACATTATAAATTGTATTAGTAGACTACAGTGACAAATTATGAACGTATTTTAAAAAAAAGAAATTGATTTTTTTTTCTTAAATGGGGTCCAGGGGGCCCAAGCAGTCGCTTAGTTTGCTTATGCATTGAGCCGGCCTTGGTCCACCACATAAAAAAAAAGTTAGTCAGTATGAAATTGTGTTGTCCTTTAAGGTCAGTTTGTTTATTCAGTCATGAAAACAAAGAGTTCATATATGTAGTTTGTTTAAAAAACAGTCAATAAAGCTCTTTCTCTTCTGATTAAAGTATCTTAGCCAAAACTGCACAGTGCACCTTTAATGTTATTTGCAACACCTGGGTTTTTACCTAATCTTAAAAGTCTGAAGTTTAGAAAAGTCACATTTCAGGAGCAAAGAATAGCCTGTATCGTGTGTAACTCGTAGCTCCAACACATATTCACAGGTTTATTTTCTATTAGTTCCACTGGATATGCAGCCAAAGTAACAGAAATGACAACGACACCGCTCTTACAACACTCTGCAAGCTAAATAACCGAGAAGCAACATAAACATGGCGGACTCGGGGATTGTTTGCGTTGCCATAACTACACGTTCACAACATTCACTGTAACGACAGAGTTGGTCCTGTGTGTTCAGCTCACGGGGTTCACATGACGTTACAGAGAGACACGCTGCGTTCACGTTACCTGGAACGTAGGAGCCGTCCGAGCACCTGAACTCCTCTCGGTGAACACAGGGACATTTTCCAGACCGTTGCTCAAATCCACAACTCGCGTGTCTTCGTTCACATCCGAAGTAAAGTCCATCCGTCCATTGAAGTTCCTGCCGGCAGCAGAGAAGCTGCGAAAACTCAAACCAAGAAGCGGCAACTTCCGGTGGTTTGATTACAGACGAGCTCCCCCTGGTGGCGACTCTGTGTCACTACACCGCTGTAATTACAAAGCTTTTGGTTTGACCATCTGGCCACACTGAGGACAAAGTGGGCAGAGGCTCATTAAAGACAAATACAGCACAGCATGGGATAACTGTTCCATCTAGACTGCTGTGAGGCTGAGGCAGGAGAGGATTACTTGTTAGAGGCAATAAATGAATGCGCCTCACAGTGTCACACCTGCTTGCTCTGCTTAACCTATTTATGCAATATTTTGTTTCTTGGCTTCTTTCTTTCCTTGCTCAATATATTTTTTTTACCTCACACTTGCAGTTATTCGATCATCATCATCATCATCATCATCATCATCATCATCATCATCATCCCTAAGCAGGCGTAGTTTCATTCAGACAACTGCAGTAATGTCAATTGGCCAGCAGATGGCAGGAGAGGTTAGTCAAAGCGCTGCTACTCTTCTTCTGAATCCACAGCTTAACTTCTGCATGGCAAGCAAGAAGAAATGATGGACAACAAAGGGAATCAATGAAAACATATCAAATAAGCCAAAAAACCTTGTTAAAATAATCAGAATCAGGATCAGAATTCCTTTATTCATCCCAGAAAAGGAGACATTTCTGTGTCACATCAGCCAATGGACAGTTCAATTTAACAGTAAACAATAATTATGGTAAAAAATAAATAATATAATAAAAAGGTAAGAAAATGAAATAGACTTGTATATACATCGTATGTATAAGCTAAGTTTATGTCTTAAAAGGCTTTACCAAGTTCTTTTCATGTGTCTAATGACAAAGCCCTCGTTTACACTCATCTTTTGGTGAAGGCCTTTTTCTCATTTGAGGTTACACAAATTCAGCTTTGTTTGTTCATCACTGGTGTTTACTGTCAGCCAACAGCTGATGATCCCAGACTGGTTTGACATGTATGTTTTGCACATGGCCGAAGAGGAGAGTGAAAAGTGATTTTGCTGGGACGTTGTTCTTTTCTTTCAGGAGACACAGCGTGTAGTGTTCTGTGTCCACGCCTAACCTTTCTAAGGTGTTACGCTGCTGTCATGTGTAATTGATACGCAGTGGTTTATTCTCTGGTGGCTATCTGAGGCAGATGGGTGGAGGTCACATTGTCAGCTGGCATTTCCACGCTGCACACAAGTGACCAAGGATTTTCCTCTGAGAATCAGCCTTCATCTTCGTCCTTGGGCAAAATTAGCGCTGTCACTTGTTAGTCCTGCGTCTAGCTTTCAGAGATTGCATGCTCCATCACGAGCTGGGATGCTAGAAGTGAGCGGTACGAGTATTTGACAATGAACTGATTGGCAGTTTGACTAATTTGACAACAACAGAGGTTACTGCGGAGAAGAATGTGGGCTTCATGACTCAACGGTTGCGTTGTGCTCCATAATCAATGCTTCAAGAACAAACAGCTCGCAGAACACATGACACATTTCTACAGACAAGTGAGTTCACTTTAGTTGATCAGTAGGATTGAGTCCTGTGTGATGCCCCAAACCAATCCACATTCTCAACACTTGTATAATTTGATATGCAGTTCTGTATACAACTGAATATGACTGTCATGTAGCATTAAATGTATGATTAAACATTAAAATTGATGTCTTAATCTTCACCTGTGCTTTCTGTGCCACTGTTCTGTCACTCTTAAAAAGCAAATCAAACCAATAAGACACATTAACAGTAGTGGCCCTGTGAGGCTGAATTTTCGCACAGCAGTGCTTTGAGCTAAATGCTAACACTTGTGTGCTGACATGTTCCCAATGACAAACTTACACTGCAAAAAGATCCTTACTTGCCAAGATTTATAAATGTTTGACTTGGAAATATGAGATAAATTAATGAAGTTTTTCACTTAATTTAATTATTTATTCATCAGTTTCTCTCTTTGATTTCATGACATATTCTCAAATTGATCATAAAGAAGTGTTTCATGACTAAATCTTAAAATTGATTAATTTACCGGTAAAACAAGCTACATCAGATGGAGTGAAGCTACATACCATTCACTCTCACAAAATGCAGTGCCATGCTACCCTTTGCTAATTACCACAAACATAAAGTACAAGTGGGGTTAAAGGTGCAATACGTAAGAATTGGCAACCGTTCTCAAAATAAATGGGGGGCAGCATATCACCAGAGTAACCGCTAACTACTGCTAACTGTAGCGGAGGTTAGCTAGTTAGCTCAGCTAACCACGCAGCTGGCTTTCTGGACTGGGAGCTTGAGGACCAAGGGAGTGTTGGTGTTTACACCGCTAGCACAGGAGCTTTGGACCGGACAGACCAGAGTTAGCTAACTTCAGCAGATATCTCTGTAATACATTACACAGACGACATCAAAAATATAATTTCTTCCCATTCTCTTGATAATTTTTGTTCATTTCGGAATGTTTTCAACTAAAATTCTTATATATTCTGCCTTTAATGGAACATCAATGGATTTGCAGGTGTCTAATCATTAAGGGCTGGACAAGCTAAAACGTTGACCTTGTGGTGGCACTACATGAAAGGTTTAAAGATAAAGTCTGAGGTCATGAATGTCTTTAACACATTTAATGGCAATCAATCCAAAATACTTCCCTCAAACCCAAATATTCCATCTTGGGATTCATCCTCTGGGGACCATGAAGAGTCAAAGTATCAGAAACATCAGTGTTATTCATCCCTCTGGCACCATGAAGGTCTGTACAAAATTTCATGGCAATCCATCCAACGCTTGTTAAGACCAAAGTGTCGGACCGGCAGACTGACAGACCGACATTCCCAGGAGGCACGCTGCTAGCATGGCTAAAAATAACAGCAGTTTCAAAGGAGGTGCTGTCAGGATGAAAATAAAAAGGAATCAGACCCCTGAACATACAGTATATCTGAGAACTGTTGACCAATTTACAGACAAACATATATTCTATATATACTACCAGGGGCACCGTTATGGATTTTGGGCCCCATGAAAATATTTTTTTAAATTAAAATTCTGAGTGCTATTTTACATAAAACTATGCATTTTGATGGTCTCTCTGGGCCCCTCTTAATCATGGGCCCCTAGAATCCTTCTCCTTTTCCCCCCCTTTTCGGCGCCCCAGTATACTATACTGTATATGGGAAAAAAAGCAGTAGAAACAAAATAAACTACAAAAAACTCCAAAAATATTCACACTAACACCCTGCATGACCACCTGAGCAGGTACAGTCTGATCATTATTCCATCTTGAGTTTTTGGTAATTCATACAACACTGTTAGGAACAGTCCTCGACAGAGTCGTGCGCAGGCACTGCACCGCTTGTTGTCAGAAACGGACTCGTCCCTGTCTGGACCCGAACCGGCAACCTCCGTATCTCCACGGCTGAGCACATGCGTACTGAGAACATTCGTGGTTACGTCTATTTTAACCCCTCGGGCGGATGGCAGACCACCCGAGGTGAAAAAAAGGGGTGTGATCTGGTGCCCTCTTAGTGTCAGTGTCTATATATATGTATAGTACATCTAGCTCACTTTGAAATGTTATTACAATTCATCTGAAGTTAAATCAAAATGGCACTTTTTCATTTTTCCAGCAGTACGAGATAGGATCCGCTGGCTAGGGCCATGAAGCCATTCCTCCCACACACCCTTGTTTTAATTATATTCTTTGGGCTTTAATTAAAGCCAGATTACTAAAAAAACGATGACTGCATTTTTAAGGATTTGGTGAAAAAGTTGCATAATCTGCCTTCTGTATCGCACACTTCAGAGCAGTGAGGCGTACTCTATTTCATTTTTTATTTATCTTAACAACGTTTATAAGATTTCAGGATGGCAAATGTTCATTTGTTTTTCTCGAAGGTGCCTTTCCCGGAGTCCGTAATGTGAGTCGACGTCGTGGTTCTCATTGCGTTTGTCTGACAACGGGGTGAAACAGCTTCTCCTGCTCCAGATGAGGCAGGTTGTTGGGGATCTAACACGGGGGCTGTTGTCAGGGATCCTTTGGCTCTTAATGAGAATACACACACTCGACACGCACACACACACACACACACACACACACACACACACACACACAGAGGAGCAGAACTTTGAGGCTGGACTACAATTGGTTGGAGAGTTAATGAACCAAAGGCATGATAGAGCCTGTTCTCGGGGGAGATTATCAACAACAGTCCAGCACTCCCTCTGCTACCGCGCTGATTGACTTGGCCTCAAATTGGCTGCGATGCTTCTCCCAGCTTGTGAGGGAAGCTGCGCCATTGGCCTCGTCGATGCACTCGTGTCTGGTCTGACAGCGGAGAACAAAGGAATTTTCAAAGGTTTCCCTCGTCCGCCTTTGTCAGCTTGAGTAGGCATTATTATGATGAGTTGACCCCGGGGTTTTTCAAAGGGGCTTTTTCTGACTGCTCCACCGAGTTCGTCAAAGGCCATCAAAGGCAGTCGCAACAAACAGGGAGGCAGAGATGCTCCGATTAGTCGCAGTGAGGACCAAAAAAAGAGTCAGGGATAGCATTTTGGAAACCACAATGAGAATCATCAGCACATTAGCAAACAAACATTCAAACTTTTGGGTGCCATTCACAGGAGGATGACTTCTGGCCGCCTTCGCGCGCCCCTCGGCAGTCATCCCACGAGACTCCTGGGTGCCTTCCTCTGCTGCCAGGCAACTGCAGCGAGTGTGATGCACTCACATGACAAGATTTTGCAAAGCAATTAAGTGAGGAGTCGAGGGGGTTCATCTGCCTCCCGAGGCGAGCAACATATTTAGCTCTTCACGCAGAGTTTGAAGAATGGAATTTGCCAAGTTAGTCAAGACTGTACGCAGCCAAACAAAATCTGCATGTCTTTATTTAAACTTTATGCTTTCTTGCTAAAAGTTATAGGTGAAAAAAACAAAGCGGTTTCATTAGCATTCCTGTGAAAAAACTGGAGCTGCAACACAAGCGAGCTCCTCAGCTCTCCCTAAACGACACCCCACACTGGCTTTATTTATTTCTAACTCTGTATATCGGTACCCCGTACAGCACCATAACCATCTGGGCCACTTGGAAAGATATGGTATTTTGCACATACTGTGAGAGCATTCCCAATTCGACTTCGCGCAACGCCAAATTTAGATTTTCACAAGTTTCAGGTTCCTCAGCAGTTCACATATTGCATATGCTGCCTGAAAGTGCATTGCGGCATATGGTGAACATTTTTTCTTCTTCAGCATGTTTTGACGCCAAGTTTCAGACTAAAAGACTGTGTCCATGTTTGAAATCAGGCTGCAGAAACCTTAATCTGAAACGTTCCCTCCATGGAAAATTACTGGAATGTTCTCACCCCAATATTATAATGTAGTTAGCAGCAGCTTTTTTAGTCAGGAACACTTTCAGTGGGCAGTAATAAAGGGTTCTTAATATTTGCCTGTACTGAATTTTCTAGTATATTGGATACAAAGTTCAAACCCTCAATATAATAGAGTCAAAATGACTTTGCTATGAGCCTAGTTGCAGAGAAATTAATCAAAACCCAACCAAACTCTAGACTCAGCCATAGATGAGGCAACAGTCACACTTTAAATTCAAAACATAAATTCCATCTTATACTTTATCATCACAGTATCACCATACTGTATCTGTGCCTGGGGAGTAATATTATATGATAATGCCGTTAGCCTCCGTAACTCTTTCATCAGTCTGCAACATCAATTAACCATTTTTATTAGAATATATTATTCCCTCCATAAATGAACAGTAGAATGTGAAACGTGATTACAAACGTTAATGAAGGAAGTGGAAGGGATAGTGGCATAATTAAATCTGCAATATGGTCACCAGATATTTGGGTTTGACTTGACAAAATCAGATCTTTTTTTTGCAGACCTTTACACGTAAGTATTTTGTGTGTTTTGTCTCGTGTTTTGTCCTGAGAGAAACAACCTTTTACTGAACTGCATTTGTTGTGGGTGAAAATGTAATAAATAACTCACCTTAAAGCAACAGTATGTAGAAACTGGCATTTTGTGTGATTTTGTGAGCAATATGTTTCTGTTTTTTTTTCTCTTGTCAAGCATCCAAAGAAAACGCGTGAAATGAAAAGGCAAATGTTGATGTGCGGCTCATGTGCTGCGTCACATTTTGATATCGGTGATTTAGTATCCTGTCACTGTCAGCAGAATGACATGGGTAACACCGCTCTGGCATTGTTTTATAGAGTAAGAGAGAGTAACAGCGATGTATAAACTCCTGCGATCAATGCACAGCCTTCACAAATCAAGTCGGCCAGCCGTGTTGCCTGTAAAGATGTTGAACCTCTCAAGAGGCTCTGTTCTTCCCATCCAATCAATACCCTTTGTCTGTTTCCACTTAGCCGGCTGTGGGTCGGTGTTTGTGTTTTAAATGGGCTGTAATAACCAGTGGACACTTTCTCTGCAGGACCACTTGTAGAGACTGTGGAGAGACTCTCACCTCTTTTTGCATTTGGCTTCATTTTGAAGACGCGTTGACTCTGCTGCCATGTCAGACTTGTTATTCAACAATTCATTTAAATCTCCCACTGCTGCTGGTGGAGAACCTGTCAGTAACGAGCAACACAAGACGCCCCTGGATCACAGAGGTACAGAGGCGAATGTCTCCCATCATCTTTTTGGCGTGTATCCCCCATTACCTCGGTGACTGTCTTGTCGATTCCGTGTCGGTCGGCGGTGTGTTGTTCACTGTTCATTCTCAGCCCCTCGTCAGTAATGATCATGCAACCCTCCTGGCTCCATTTCTCCGAGCTGTCGCTACGCTCTACCTTCATCATGCACGCAGGCATGAAATGGACTGGTTATGAGAAATCAATTTGTGCCAATCACAGTACAGAATGGCTACGACACACAGCAATGTGCATTTTAATGTTGTGTCATCTTCGTGGAAAATGGGAGAAGCCTTTGATCAACAGAAGGTAACTTACTTTTGTTCCTTGCATAAAATGGAACCAGGTCGAAGGTGCGGTGTGCGTGATTTATGGGTATGTAGCGGGAGACATCTTATATAAAATTCAAAATGATGGTTCATTAGTGTGTGATCACCTGAAACTAAGGATCTTTGTGCTTTTTCACCACCTTAGAATTAGTCCTTTATATCTACCATGTTCCATCTACATGTTTCTACAATAGCCCAAAATCATGAGTGAGGTCCTTTTGTGCTTTGCACATTTTCAACAACCACTTTAGTCAAGAATGAGTGAGGGAGTGAGTGAAGCTCTACGAATGTTTTGTTGACTACAAAACTTGAACTCTCTATCTGCATGGGGGTGAGTGAAATGATTGACTTTCCATTTTTGGGTGAACTTATCCTGAAATACTTTTTAAACAGGGTTGGGGAGGGGGGTACTTCTAGAATGTATTCAGATACAGTTACTAATTACCTGTTAACATATGTAGTCAGTAAAGTAAACCAAGTATTACAATATTAAAGGAATGTAACTTGATTGCTCTCCGTTAAATGTGGATGACCTCAATCCCAAAAATATGCAAATAAAGACAAAAGAAATGAAATATCAATACCATGACTTTCATTTAATCTTACTAACTAGTATATCATTTTTTATTTCAAAACTGTAATTAGTAATCTCCCTTCTTTACTGAACTGTAATCTAATCAATATTTTTTTTCTGTAACTTTACTGGAATACAGTTCCTTTTTTTGTATCCTAATTATGCAATCCTGTTAAATGTATTCCGTTACTCCTCAAGCCTGTTTTTAAAGCAACAAAATGTAACTTCCTGGAGACATATAGTTGATTTTTGAGTCTGCTCTCCAGGTCAGCAGATAAGGACGCTTTGGGTTAGTGTTGGACCCGAGCTGCCACCCCAAAGTGTTAGTATTTGCCAACCTGTTGCTTTAAATACAGTTTTTGTATCTGAATTTAAAGGTCCACTTTGTTGAGCCTCATTCCCAACTTGTCAAATACTGTGGTATTGGTATTTGCTTTGGCCTGGTGGACGCCTCAACATACAAACCCAAAGTGTCAGCGTACCATGAGTTAGGAATGAGACGATCTCACAAATTGGACCTTAAAGCTGAGCTGAACTGGTTCCATGCTCCTCTACAAGTAGGCCTAAATAGGATTAATAGTCTACACTCATGGCAGTGGGTCTGAGGCTATGCTAAATGCTAACATCAGCTTGCTAACATGCTTATAATGACAATGCTAACATGAAGGTAGAATGTTTACCATGTTCACAAATTTGTTTAGCATGTTAGCATGCTAACATTTGCTAATTAGAACTGAACACAAGGTGAAGTTGTTGGGGATGTTATTTTGGTCAAACACCAAGTAGTATTGGCAAATTCTAATTTTGACCTGATAAATGAGCTAGATCAGGGGATCACCAGTGTTACTATAAGTCATCCTGAGCGGAGCATGAATATCTATAGGCTACAGATGTAAAAGTAATCTGTTCGGTTGTTGTTAAGAGACCTCACTCACACTACAAATTTCAACCTCGTCTTGGAGCAACAGCAAAAGTTACACCAAAGTAATCAGGACTCATCATCATGGAACTATGGATGTTTGTACAATCTTTGCTGAGATATTCCAGACGTGATGTGATGGACTGACCAACTAACAGACCAACATTGCCATCCGTTGGGGCTAACTGCTAGAAAAATCGTTAAAACAGTCGCCTCAATCCTGACCAATCCATTCTAACTCTAAGCTTAGAAATGCCTGATGGGTAAAACCAAAGCCTTTGTCTCAGCTCTTGACACTGCAGAGATACTTTGCCATATCATAGAGGTTACACACTCGCCTTCCTAATAAGATATCAGGCAGTGAGAACGCTCACTGTCTCTCATGTCCTGATATAAATAGCAGTCTTGATAAGGGCATGGATTCTACAAGTCAACAGATGTTTGACCTTTACTGACCTGCTTTGTAAAGCGACTGCTGGAGGAAAAGTCAGAAGCAGCATAAGGTCAGCCAAAATATGTTGGAAATGTTGGCTGCGATCTACCGGCTCTCATTTATTCCAACACAACCGCATATTGTTTCACAAACGCGAACATGGCGGGCGCATGTGTGCGGCCACTGATTGCATGCACGCCCACACATAAGCAATCAATAAAAGAGAACATTCTGCGCTGTTTTGTTGACTAGGCAATCAATAGAGTAATGGAGTGAGGCCACCTCTGATTGTATCATGCCATTATTGTTTCACCTTCATGTCAGAGTGGAGTATTGTCTGTAAAATTGTTTCCCCATTGAAACGGGAACGTGCGCGCTCATTAGAATTGCCTCTTGTTTATTGTGTACACTTGTATATTCTCCGTCTGAATTTGGAACATTGCGGGTTTCGACTTTCATTACTACAGAGCACTTTATGTGCCTGTTTGAATAAAGACACAATCGTAACAGGAGATGGAAATGAGCTTCAGGCCTCTGCGTCAGCAGTGAGACCTAACACACATTCACACTTACAGTAGGCTGCAGGCAAACAGCAAAGCTCTTTAATTGGGCCCTGGGAGAAAACACCACAACAATCCGTCCAGCAATTCATTATGCATTTAACAGATGATTAACATCACTGAAAGGCATTATGTTTCCACGCTTCCATTGTGATTTCTCCCACAGTACACCTCCGTTATTTGGCCAGTATGGAAGCAATAATCTCATCACAATAACGTCCCGCAAATAAATTGGCACTCAACAGCAACAACAACAAGTGAAACTATCTGGCTCCTCTCCTGGTGTTTGTATCCCACATTGTTAAAACTGAATTTCTGTGTTAGTAAAGGCTAAAATAAATGATAATGTCACATGTCCAACTGGCTTGAGAGATGTCTCTTCAATATTATATTTCATGTTTTGTCATTATATATATACATGGTAGTACAAATGTATGGTAGTAGTACAAATGTAAACCATATAATGCAGAAAGTGCTTTTGTTTTACCATCATTTTCATACGCAATTACACTGTTCAGCGACCAGCTGGAATCGACCAGTTATATTCTGATAGAAAAACATAAGATCATGAAGGTGCACTGTTCACATATATTTGTATAGGTTGGTACTTAGCAAGCCGAGGAAACGATTTCCATGCCTTCAAACTGTGCCAGGAGAGTTCCCCTCTCAGACACATAAAACATTCTGACGTCCAGCAGGTGTTGACACAATGGTCTGCACCGGCGCTGAACACTCATGTCAACATAATTCATCAAGACTAAGAGTCTGCAGCCACTGTAGTATCAGTGTGAGGCTGTACAATGCACAGTGGAGCTTTCAGCTGGAGGTTAGCGTCATCATGCAAACATGCCAGCAATGACATTGCTAACGCTCCAACATGTCCTCACGCCTAAATGACTAAATAGATCGATTGTCTGACTGTTCTCAAAATGACAAACACTGTGTGACCGCTGGACAGTACCAGTGACAGGCACACCAGATAATCATCTCCACATGGTTATTTTGAGACACAGTTGCAGTTTGGTTAGGTTTAGGGAACTACTCAAAAAAGATCATGGTTTGAGTCATAATAAGTACCTTAGTATGATAATAGACCTCAAAGAAGTGTTCTGTCATGGTTTTAGTTGTGTTTTTGTTTTGTTGTTTTATTTTGAAGTTCTGCCCTCATGTGTAATATCTAACTTTCCATTTCCTCCCTTTGTGTGCTTTCCCGCCTTTTACTGTGTTCACCTGTGTCCGATTAGTCAATCAGTCCTTGTGCGTATTTAATCTATGGGCTTCCTGCTGTCTTTGTCAGTTATCTTTTCAGTTTCCCGACCTGTCCTGTCCTGTTCTGTTCCAGTGTCTCCCAGTTTCATCTCTCCATCATTTCATTGTTGGTTTGTACCCTAGCCTTCATTTAACGCGTAAGTTTAGCATGCTAATGTTTGCTAATTAGCAGTAAACACAAAGTAGCCTACAGCGTTTAGTAATGAACAGACGTAATTGGCAACTGACCTCATGATGCCGCTAAATTAAAAGCTCAGAGGACTGCAAAAGGTTTAAATTTCATCCTGAGGGGAATATGAATATCAACTAAATTTCATGGCATGGAATAGTTTTCAAAATCTTTCCCTCAAAAGTACAAATGATAACTTACAAATGAATTAAAATTCATCATCGGGAACATCAATGTCTCATGGATTTTATGCCAAAACATCCAAGAGCTGTGGAGCTATTTCAGTGGTGGACTAAAATCAGCCATGGAATCAGCAATCCAAACTCAAACTCAAAAATACAAATCTAGGTAAGAAACCAAATGTTTCTGATCATCATACAACTGTTTCCAAAGCTGAAATTTACCCATTCAAAATAAAATGCTCTACCATTAAAAAGTTGATTGAGGTCACGCTAACCTCACTACCCTCTGTACAGTATTATTCATCAGCCGCTCGCTGGGTAACAAGCCCTTTGTGAGTAGTTAAATGTATCTTTGTATGTGTGAGAGTGGGGGAATAATAAGAGAACAGGCTCACAGGTGCTGTCTCTGCAGGGCAGCCAGTTGCTCTCAGGAAGAGGTGTGAAGTTACACCCACACTCTCCCCAGAACAATGAATGCAACCGAGGCTGCGCCGGCGCGATCGCTGCACCCGACGACGAGGAGCCGCGATAAGTTTGTTTATGCGCGCCTCCTCGTTCGCTGGGATAAACAATCTATGTGAGGTGACCTCCCGTTGAACCTGTTGATGATCATCTCCTCTAAAAGGGGAGCTCATCACATTGTCCAAATACGGGTAGAGAGGAGCCAGGGCGCCGAGAGCCAACAGAAGCTGAGTGCTGTGTGGATTACAAAGGCAGTGAAAAGCTCTCCGCTTTGCTCACTTCAGTTTCAGGTACTCAGCTGGCAATGACTGCACTCGTGGAGGAGGCACTCCTTCCAAAAAAACGAAATCACGACTTTAACTTCATTGTTCATTGTGCTGTAGAAATACACACAGCTATGTTTTACAGTGAAATTGCCTGCGACTGTGAACCTCGGCAGGAACGGCAGTTTAAATATTAAGCATCGAACCAAACAGGCAAATCTGTTTGTCGTTTTGGTTTTAAAAGAGCAAACGGGCAAATTCGCTCGCGTCGACCTTTATATGAAATCTCCCCAAAGCCGAGAAAATAAAGAGTTGAGCCACACCATCGCCCTGCCCCCACCCGAGGGGGGTCTCCCGAGGGAAAAAGCACCTGTCAATTAAGAAGAGGAAAATGTCAAAAGTGACCTTGTGTGGGGTGAAGCTGCTGATGCATGTCATTAGTGTAGGAGTCAGGCCGAGGGGCTATTTTCACCTCCTGTGCTTGTTATTAGTTGTAATTGTAAAAAGGTGTGGGATTGACCCAGCTGCTGACGGTATCACATGATGGTGGGTTCGTTTCGGCTTTAGGAGAAGATATTTAGTTTCAAGGTGACAGTCTTATGAGAACTATTTGCTTTTTTATGGAAGAAAAAAAAAACATATAAATGCTTGTCTGTCAATCTCCGAACGCTGATTTCCCTGAAAAGGGTTTGTATTGATCACACATTTTGGAATTAGTACAGTTTAGACTCTTTTCTCGCCTGCCAGACAATATTAAGTTCAGTCCCAGCTGACAGCTGTTGCCAGGATTAGGCTTGTGTTTCGCTTGGGAACTGTTAGCATACTTAAGACCTGTTTTAAACAGATTTACATGCTTACATAAATCAGCTAAACATTAAAGGAACCGTTCATCCGAGAATCTGACACAGTGATTGTAATGACTGTACTTCCCACTCCTATGGATGGAGCCTTGCAGCATTCTCCTAAACAACCGAAATAGGTGGGGACTTATTTGAAAACGTATAAAACAACTGAAAACACGGCCACATAATGGCTCCATTCAGCTCGTCCGGCGTAATCCCAGTCTGTGGAAGATACTAATTTTATTTGAAAAGATGATTCGTAAACCCTCGAGCTCATGCACCCACTTCAGAAGGGGTGCGTGCTAACTCCTTTCGCTGAGCAGCTACAGTGAATATTTCAGCTTTAAAAATGAATAATGTCTTTTCGAATAAATTTGGGAACTCGACAGCGTCTGGAGACTTGACTTGGGATTATACGAGGCAACTGTACGGAGCTGGGGGTGTGTCAGGTCAATAAAGAGCATAAGAAATTTCCAACTGTATCAGCAACAGGAGCAGAGGAGCTGTTTTGCCAGCAGTGCTAGCAGTGTATGCAAGTTACCCGTGGGGTTTTGGTGGGAAGAAACTCCTTGACCATCTCTGTAGTTTGTCCTTGGCTCTGAAAAGGAGGTGTTCAATCTTTTTACGCCCTAAGTGGACAGTGAGCTTCAGGTTCCGACTCAGCCTTGCCTCCTGCATTCTCACCGGACAGAGATTGAACTTTGATTAATATCTCTCAATGACTGCACTGAGTATGTTGGAAATCTGCTGAAAATTGAGACAAAACGTCCTTGTGGGCTTGTGAATCACTGGGCGCTCACCACTGATGTGGACAGAAACAGACAGGTCACAACACTAACGGTTACACCTCGTCAACAAACCCCCAGCTTAGATACTTACTAGAATGAAACTTTGTCAGTGTTTGTAGGCTTGAGAGCTGACCTCTGCATTATTTTTTAAGTTTGTTCCATTTATGTCAGTTGAGATAATTAAACAAAACAAAAAAAAGAAGTAAGACTCGATTCCAGCCTTGAAATGCAGATGAACCAGTGGCTCTGCTTGGAACAAGAGCTGTTTAAACATGTACACAATGACATTGTCTCTCAGACAGCATTCATCCTGTCTTCAGCTGCACTTTCATATTTGACCTCAAACATGACAGAGGAAGAAGATGCATGACGCCCGGCTGAGGAACGCTCCGCTTCACCTTCAGTGCAAAGACGGAGCTTTTCTAGCTCCACACCTTTGAAAGCATACATGATGTTTTAGTGGTTTCCCACCTGCAGGGTGTTGACCTTGTCAGTGGTATTTCAGGCTCTGGGGACTTCTCTCACTTGGCTGCCAGCACCCGCAGGTGGATGGAGGGAGGGGTTGTCATGGAAACAGGCCACTTGGATGGGACACGGTGCAGGCTCCAGCACACGCTTTGAAAAGCTTTCATTGATAGCCGTCCCAATGAGCTGATTTCCGGTCTGTTACTAGGCTACCCACTGAGACGGTATAAAGGCTCGTCCGCTCTGTGCAGATAAAAGGACGGCAGCAGATTTTTCAAAGTGGCAGCTTCAATGTGCAGGTTTAACAAATGCCAGACTGCTGCTGCTTTGCCCTCTTCTGTTCATCATTCTCAGCGCAGGACACAGGTCTCCATAAAGGGCCCACGACATTCACTGACAGCGTTCCTGCCACATCCGCTGACATCTTCATACATGAAGCGAAGCAGTAGCATCAAGAAGGGTTCTAATGGGATATATCATATATAAGAGTGACACTTTTTTAACCCCCTCATTTGCCTTTAAAAGCAATTCATAAGCGTTTATAAATAATAAGAAATAGCTTATAGCAAACTATAATGCCGCTTTAAGCAGATATTTTTAAAGTGTTTATGATATGTCAACAAATTACAGATTTAAACCAGCGTTATACCAAAAAGTCATTCTTGAGTAGAAGTAAAGATAGCATGTTAAAATACTACACTATGGTAAAAGTGAGAGCCACCCCTTTGAATGTTACTTGTGTAAAAGTCTCAAAAGTATCTCATATTAAATGTACAATTTTTCCAGCAAAAAAATACTTCATCATAAAAAGTACAGGTTTAAGTAAATAAATACATACTGTATATTTACATGTATATGCTGTATACTATTGGTTGACAGATGGGCTAGGCTGATTACAAACTGTATATATATGATACTTTTGCTCTGATGCAGCATGCAATCAGCAAAGTAACAAGTAAACTAGAGTTTTCAAGTAAATGCAGTGGAGTAAAAGGAATATATTTGCATGTAGTATAGTATAAAGTATAAAGGGTAAAACTTATTAATGTCCCTCATTAATAAATGGATCATTTATAGTTAATTAAAATGTGGTTTCACTGTGAGCAATGAAACGCTTTCTAAACCTTTTATTAAGCAGTTGTAAAGGTTTATAATTCGTTGAAACTAAATGGCCGTCAATGTAATTGTATAGATTAATTATAATATTTAAAAATATAAATTGTTTAATAATTGCCATTAATGAATGAAGGTTATTAAAAGTGTTAAAATATAAAGTCGCAGAAAATGGAAATACTATGATAATATTACAGGTAAAGGACAACTGCCTCAAAACTGGATTTAAGGACAGTACTTGAATAAATGTACTGGTTTTAACTGTTTATAAATGTGTTTGTGACATAGAAGCAAAACTCTCCTTTCTCCATTTCTTTGGACATCATCAGTTACATCTCATGCCTTCATCAGCTATTGGAGTTTGGTTCATTTATCATGAAGGTGAAAAAGGTTTTAAATAACATATTCCGCTGAGAACTAATTGGTGCCTAAAATCTAACAGTATAATTAATTACATCTTTAATTAAAAAGTGTTCAAAGGAATATGATTCCAACTGCGTTAAACTGCTAATCATTCAGTATCTGTTTATGGACCAGTTTCTTCACAGGAGAGAGCCTGCACAAGAGCGAGCATGTTGTCAGGAGCAGCTAAACGGAGATGGTTTGATTGCGCCACAAAGCCCAGAGCTGTCAGTCAACATCGGAAAGGAGAAGAGCTTCTGGGCTCCCACTGGAGATCCACTTTTCTAGACAGTGAGAATGGGATTTGCATTGTGGTGGAGTTATGGACCTTCCAGAGACATTGATGGGTTGCATAAACTCAACATAACTGCCTCACTGGTTTTTGCGGAGAAAATCAGATGGTTGTTTTATGTCCTTTTTACAGAAAGAGATAAAGAAAATCTACCTTCAGTGTTATATCAAATGAAAGTTCAACATGTCACAGTGGTGAATAATTCTAAATAAATCCCACACCACAAACAGTAGTAAAAGCTGAGAATGTGAAACATTTGGCGGATTATAGAGAGGCAGCTTGGTGCCGAATAATGCTGCAGTCTGTACTTGTAACTGTCCATTATCCATAATCACCACCGCCTTCGATCGTCTCAGCTGCATTATACTCCCTGTGTTACTTCCTTTCTAAAGCTACGGAGATGCAGAGGTATGTCTGGAACAAAAAAACAGACAGTGAACAAAAAATGCAGGCACTATATCCACTGTCTTGGATTTGAGCGACTAATTTCTTTGTTTTTGAAGTTACTGTACGTTCTCTGAGGCATTTTGTGCAGTAATTATATTGCACCGGGACTAGAATTTAAATTATTCTCTGATAATTGCCTTGCAGAGGGAAACACACTGCAGTCTGCATCTTCCATTCTCTCACCAACACTTGTAACCTAACACCTACAGCAACACTCATCACAGTGGAATTAATAAAATCCTAGTGTAAGACATTAATGAGATGATTTTTCCCACAGTTAAAGATTTTAAACCTTCACTTTCATTGAGTAAATGTCTATTTCTTATTAAATATACACTCTACACAATTAGCTATATGTGCTATTTATAAAAATGACACTGGGTGTTGAAATCATGGTTTAAAAAATATGAGGAAAGAAGATTTTATTTAACTTGCTCCTCAATAAACAACATGTTTGTGTGTGTAAACCACAACAAAACCAGTGATTGTAGACATATTCTAGCAAAATAAGAAAAGAAATATTTGAGAAATTAAAAAAGCCTTACATCTATTTACCTAGTTCATAACATTCATATTTCTATTGCTGGTTTACAGTAGCTGCTCTGCAAACTGAAAGTCTAAATTAAACATACTGTTATTCAATGTACAAAAAGTAAATTAACTCATAGCTGATACAACATTACAGAGGAATTGCTAACATTATTCAATAGACGGTATATCAAGTCTAAACGTACTTTGTCAGCTTATATTTGAGTTGATAGACAAATTAGTATATATATTTCAGTGCACAACAGTCAACAGTGAAACTGTTTTACAAGAGAAAGAAAGATGGCAGTCGCTAACAGTTCTGCCGGAGAAACATGTCAAAAACAGGTTGGATGTCAGCTCTTCCGTTGGCTCGCGTATGCTGAATCCGGTGACAATGCTCATGCTGTGTTCATCAAAACAAGTACTAAAAATAAAGCACAGTGACTACTAAGTCCAGGAAGCTAAACAAAGCTGCCATATTGTGTGTCAAAATGGGCGAGAGGTAAAAAGGCAATATGCTAAACTAAAGATCTGAAAATCCCGGTTTGTCATTCGCTTTAAAGAGCAAGTCTGAGAGATCCGATGAAAACAGAGAAGAAACATGAAATGAAAAAATGACTCAGTTCACTTTTACACAAAGAAGCAAGTATGTATATTTGTGCTCCTGAAAGAAACATGTCTTTGTATCTCCCACTGGAAAGTAGCTCTCACCACATGTAATAGCTGCGTGTGGTGTCCACCTGACTGGGTTTGGTCTCGGATGAGCCCTCTTTCTCCTTCTCACTGTCCGCCTCCCACAAGTTGATAAGAGGAGGGTACAACTCATTCAGTGGTATTGATGAGGTTTTCTGCATATACTTTTTCAGGGAGTGGTGATAGTTTTTCCTCTTCCACCTCTTGGCGATGTACACACTCAGAGAGGCCAGACTGATGATTGCAAACATTGTTCCCATGACCGCTGCCAGAGCAGTGTTGGTCCCTTGGTCAGATATTTCCACAGTGAAGGTTGCTTGCTTCGTTGTCACATTCACGCATGACTTCTGCGTTTGTTGGTGGATGTTGGAGACGGTGAGGCATACCTCGTACTCGGTCGCTGGTTGTAAATGTGTGAGGTTGTACTCGTGGACATCGACAGGTACCCTGGCAGTGTAAGTAATATGGGGATTGTCTATTTTCATGGTGGCAGATGACCACTTGAGGTTGGAGGTCATTACGTTTGAGTTTATTTTCCAAGAGACAAGGATAGAGTGAGACTCTGTTTGTTTGACGTAAATCTTCATAAGCTGAGTGCTGTCCAACAGAGTGCCGTTCACCCTTATAGCGGTAACTCTTGTATCAGCTCCCTCTGCATTTTGAGCCACACAGGTGTATCTTCCAGAGTCTTCTACTTGGATGCGAGAAATCCTCAGTGTCCCTTCATTGGTGAGGCTGTACTTGTCAGACAGTGTGTCCATCATCACCTTGTTCCCCATTGGTGTCACCCAGTAGATTTCAGGCTCAGGCTGGGACATAGCTCTGCAGTCCAAGTCCACTGTCATGCCAATATCAAGGTTGAGGTGGCTTGGGAACGTATCATGGGAAATCATAGGCAGACACTGGTTTGCTAAGTTGTTCTGCAGAACCTCCCGCACATGCATACCCCTTACTTCAGTTGGCATGCCACAAAGCATGGCCAGAGGTTCCATGAAACGGACAGTGGTTTTGTTGGAGCTCATCCACTGGATAACGCAGTCACAGCGCAGAGGATTGCTGTGGATGCTGATCTCACGTAAGTTGGGGAGAGAATCCACAGTAGACTGATACAGGGCATTCAAGGCGTTGTTGTTCAGCATTAGACTCTCCAAGGCTGGGACATCACGAAAGGCCTGACGGTTGATGTAGGAGAATTTGGGGTTGTTTGTAGCCTCCAGCTTTGTGAGCTCAGGAAGGTTGTCCAGAGCGTACCGGTCAATAGAAACCAGTTCTCCCATGTTGTTAATACCCAGCTCCTTCAGTCTCAGCATGTTCTTGAAATCTCCTTCCTGAATCTTGTGCACTGGGTTCTTGTTCAAATCCAGGAACTTGAGGTTAGGTAGTTTCTGAAGGGCTCTCTGAGGAACTCGGACCAGCTTATTATCATAGAAAGAGAGACTCTCAAGATTGTCAAGTCCCACAAAGGCATTCCCGGGGATGTCTGTCAAATCCATCCCAGCCAAAACCAGGCTTCTAAGGTTGCCCAGTGGCTTGAAATTGAAGTCCATAATTCCAACAACGGGATTCTCCCCAATCATGAGGATCTCTAAATTGGGTGTGGATTCAAACCACTGGCTGTTGATGGTCTTCAGCTTGTTGGAGTTGAGGTGAAGCCTGAGCAGATTGTGGAGCCCAGAGAAGGCATTGGCGGAGATGGAGTTGATCTGATTGTGATTGATGTAGAGCTCCTGCAGGTTGCTGAGGTCCTGCAGACAGTAATCGGGCATTTCTGTGATCTGGTTCTCCTCCAGATGAAGTGTGGTGAGCTGGGACATATTGATAAGGCCAACATCACGAATGTTACTGAAGTTGTTCTGGGACAAGTCCAGCTCAGTGAGGTTAAAGAGCTGCTCGAGCTCTTCACTGGTCCGGGCAATGTAGTTGCTCTGTAGGAGGAGAACCTGAGTGTCACTGGAGAGGTTCCCCGGAATGCGTGTTAAGCGAAGGTCATTGCAGTCCACAGTGATGGCTTCTCTGTAAGTGGACTGGGGAGTAAACCAGGGTCGGATCTCGCATACACACAGCTGGGGGCACTCATCGCTTTGGACAAACGACAGACCAATTGATACCACAATCAGGCCAGCAAACACCTGGCCTGTAAGAAAGCAGTCTAACCTCCATCTAGCCATGTTGGCAAGGGATAGGAGGAGGGGCAGATGACTTTGGGAGAAAGTGCGTTTCAGTCATCAACCAGACTTTCAGCTAATTCCGTTTTTCTGTCCAGTCAACAGGTAAGGAGTTGAAGCAGAGGGTAGAACTTTACATGAAGATCTTGGATCTCCAGAAATACCTGGAGAGAAAGAGAAAACACGCATCATTATACAGAGATAAAAAAAACATCCACTCCATGATTATAAAGCAAAATATATATAATATTATTTAATATAATATAATATTACAATTATATACTCTTCTATGATGTGTAAATCTGCAAGTATTAACTTCACAGTTAATATTAGTCCTTGACCAATTCTGGGGATGTTACAATTATACCAGTTCTCCCATGAAACCACTGTCCAGAAGTGCTTCATAACGAATAACGACATTACGACTTTCAGCAACTACATTTGTGGGTTGACCCAGAGGATCACTGGTACCAGTGAATGTGGACTGTGATATGAAGTCCTTTATTTCTGCAACTGGCAAGGTTTTGTGTTCTTGATCCCATTCTACAACCCTCCACCCAGTTTCATGAAATAGAGCCATTATTCAGCAGAGAGACGGACAAACAGGACTGAAAACAAAACTTCCTTGGTTAATTTATTGTATGCACCGCCATCAATTTTTAACTTTGTCTATTGTCTGTTACTGT
Source organism: Lagodon rhomboides (assembly GCA_039737535.1). Taxonomy (NCBI): domain Eukaryota; kingdom Metazoa; phylum Chordata; class Actinopteri; order Spariformes; family Sparidae; genus Lagodon; species Lagodon rhomboides. Next base: position 9,038,005 of record CM077785.1, on the reverse strand, counting down.
TTTATGACTGAATACCCTGCAAAATTAATGCAATCATTTTGTTCATTGAACATGGTAACCGTTAGACCTGCTAAACATCATCATGTTACTGTTGCACTTGCGAGCAGTGTCAGCATGTTGATGTTTGCATTTAGCTGAAAACACTACTGCGTCAGTACAGCCTCACAAAGCAGCTACCATGACTGTAGCCTCTCATTCGTGTTGTATGTAATAATTACGGATTTAACACATAATCTTTCATTTCGTTTCTTGTAAATGCGGCAATTACCAAAGACAGCAGATCGACTAAAACAACAAATGCTTCTCCACCATCCTTGTGAGACTGCGAGTTATGTGCAGCATCGACAGTTTTGAGAAAATGCAAGTTCAGCTCATTACAATGCATGCACAAAACACTGCTCCGAACAACTTGGAAACAGATCAAATTCCATTGAGGGCTTTCATCTATCCAACAGGCCCATAAGGACTCCATCATTAGCTTCTCCGAACATCATTAAACACTATGAGATATTAGTATGTGCCTTGCCTCAAAGAAAGCAAAAAAAGGATGCACTTCTTAATTTTTAATGTAACGTCTTCTGCATTCAGAATTTAGGGCAAACATGAAAAAAAAAGTTGTGAGCAGGCCTAGGAGTTTTTCCAGGATGATTGGGAACAGACAGAACATTGTCAAAACTTTGAACAGCATTCTTTAGCTGGAAGAGGACTTATGACTACAAACTGGGATTTCAGGAGAGGGTTGGGAGAGGACTACAGACTCTGATCTAGCCCAGTCACTTGGTTCAGTGAATGTGAGCTCCAGAGAGGTACACTGGGCATCTGCTTGCCCATATGGCAGTAACACTTACTCCAGTGACTTGGAAGATAAAGCATTGATTCTGGCAAACAATACACACCTTTTTCTCAATGCCAGTGCTACATTCTAAATTATTCCCAAGGTATGAATAGATGGGATATACAGTCATATCATTTTTAGTTAGGGTTGGCAAAGTCAGTCTACCACTTTGATCCAGTGTGGAATACCTTACGCTTGTATGGATTGCCAGGAAGTTTTCTACAGACATTCATGGCTATTTCAATATTTCTTTCCATGCACTGTAACTTCCAAGTTTTAAAATACCTAAGATATTTTTGGTATGCTTTTATTTTTACTCCCACGCTTTGGGATTTCTGTGGGTATTTCTTTCCCCTTTTTTATACTTGGATTGTTGTGCAATTGTTGAATCATACTTAAAACTGGATATATATCCCCCTGGATATGCTGAATTAATAACCACATTTGTCTTCATAGTGCCCATTATTATATGGGTGTGATGAGCATTTTTAAATATTGTGTTCTGATTCAAATCTGACTGGGATTGAAAAATTGTCCATTTAAATACATTTGTGGATGGCAGTCACTGTGCAGCTTTTACTATGTACATTGATATTTCACAGATAATCATGATCCCCAGAGGATGAAGCCTCCTGACTTTTCCTTCGGCGCCAGATTTGTGTTTTTGATCGATTGTCTCAACAAGCTTTGGATGGATTGCCATTCAATTTGCAACAGACATTTATGCTCCCCTCAGGATGAAATGTAATAGCGTTGGCGATCTTTCAATTTAGCCTTTCGTGGCTAATTTTTACTTTGTCAAATACTTTAGTATCTGCATAACTGACAAAATTGCCATGAGCCTCAGCTGTACTTCCAGGCTAGTGCTAATTAGCCAGATTTAAGCACGCTTGTATGCTAAACTAAAGATGTAAAAACACATTTTAGCCATTTAGTAGCCTCAATATGAGTTGGGCCAGTTGTTAAATCATGTGAGAGCTCTGTAATAAAATAAGGTCACTATTTTGTGTCATTTGGTTGATCATTTAAGTAACTTGATGTTCACTTAATCTGTTCTTTTAACTCCTAATGGTAGCTAATGTAGGATTTTGCATTGAACACTGATCATGTCAGTGGTTAAAACAGTATTTTAATGGAAAAACATATTTCATTTATCATTAACAATTAACCAGACTGATTGTTAAGGCAGCTGACTATCAAAGAAATGCCTTGAAATTTGCATCCCTAATGGTGAACATTGTGAGCATACCTGCTAAACACCTAGCATTAAAAGCATTTCAGCATGATGACATTGGACATTGTGCCCAAACACCCTCAAAAGCAAGACACTTAGCCTTGTCAGTGATGACAACACTCTTATGAATACCTTTATCTCATTTACATCAGATACGTGTCCCACTCACTCAATTATTCTGTTCACATGCAAATACTGCATACAGACAAACAGAATTAGGCTGCCAGCACTTCTTTAACAAGCCTGTGCACTTGCAGTATCCTACAGCGACACTCAAGAAATCCCATCACTCATTAGATCTATTTACCAAAAGAGTCACTCCACCCAGTGCGGAGCCATACGGCAGCACCACAGTACCACTGCCTTCTCCACCACACAGCTTTATGGTCAACACCAGCTTAAGAAGATAGCGCTTAAGAGGCTTTCAAACAAGAGAACTGACTAATTCATCTGAATGCAAACTGCCTGGCAACAGCACCAGGGAGACAGAAACACCTCTCCGCTCCTCCTATACCGGGGATTCCCTATGGGGCAGGGCGGAGCGTCGGTGAAGCATGGCTAGTACACTATGTTGTCTTTAAGCTGAAGCACCGTATATTGTGACGATTGCTGCGCCCGTCAGGATTAGCGGATGGAGATACTGAAGTGGAGATTAGCTAGAGGCAGTGCACTGGATTCAAACCCAGAGGAGAGAAGCAGGTCACTTAGCACTTTATTTAAAAGCAACATATCAGGGCAGCGGAGAGGAGGAGTGTTAAATCATCTGTAATCTCTTTATGAAAATAATTCTTTAAGAGCCTGTTTGTGATTTTGTCAGTGAGTAAATATTCTGTCCAAATATAAGATTTAAAATGATTTAATTTGACCTTACATTAAGTTTAATTTCATCATTTAAAAATCAAGTCACCATTCATAATAACATCTCTTCTTCAAAGAATGTTTCGGTTGCTTTGTTGATAAATTGACTGAATTCTCATTGATGATTTACCTCTTTTGAGCTGACTTAAGTCTAACAATAGACAGAAGTGACTTCCTGACAGAATGTAATCAATAAACAATGGCAAAATTATTGTTTTGTTTAAAATGATCAATATTGCGAATAAATGCACATATGACTCAAGCTTACATTATTGGTTGCATGTCACAATCTTGTATGTCTGTCACAAAAGCACAAAGTAGAATATCAAAAACAAGACTCCATTTGTTTTTTTATTATTTTTTTGTGTGTGTTAATGAGGTTACTTCAATTTTTTAAAGTATTTAAAAGTGCACTATGCATAAAGATTGTAAGCAAGATGTGTTTAAACATAATTGTCTGCTCTCTCATCTATTTAGCACAAATGGGGTTAATCTTAGATTCTTCCCATTTGGTAAATGCTGACAGCTTTGTCTGTGCTCCCCTTCATGCAGAGTAAGATTAAGAAGTTTCTGATCCCATTTAATACTAGACACAAAATATAAAGTAAAAAGTGGGTTAGCGGAAATAAAAAAAATAAAAAATGCTGTTCTGATGTAACTATGAGCACTTAAAAGACTAAATAAAATCAGTGTCAACATCCTGTTGGTTGTTTTTTTTCTTTTTCTACAGCAACTAAAAGCTGTCTGGGACATCCTGACACAGGCTTCACAGGTCCATTGTGATCAGAGTCCCAACGCACAGCAGGTGGAAGAACACTCAACAACACAACACAACACCAAAGGCAGGAAAGCAGGAAGGCAGGAAATGGAAGACCCAGAGGTTTAAACTGTGGCCACCTTTGAACCTGTGGATAGGATACTGGAAATAAATAACAACAGCTTCAGCCATAAACTCTGTCGCCTACAGCTCCATTAAACAATGCTGTTGTCGGCTGTGGGATCACTTCAAATGACTTTATTACACGGGCTGTTTACTGTAGTGCAGCTTTTATTACTCAGAGACGCAGAACTCACAGGCGGGGCAGCTGTTGAACAGTAAACTCACACAAATATGGAAATGCATCATCTTTTATACAAGGTGGTTGACTTCTTTAAGCAAAGAAGTAAAATGCCTCAAATATATCAAATGATGCCGAAAATCCTATTTGCAAAATTAGTAATGACGGTGATCATCATCAGTGGGCTAGCGCGCTGATGCTAATTTACAGTACGAAGTTAATGGGGCAAAAGAATGGAGCGCTGGTTGTCTAAAGGTGGTCTTATGGTAAGTCACAGTGGCCCTCGGAGAGATGGCAGATGAACTTATTACTGCTAATGTAATGAGCAGACTTCAGATCTTGGTTCATCAGAAAGAAAGTGTCTGAGGAAATCAAGTGAATGAGCATTTTAATTTCCATGCAACTGTGCAGGACAGCTGCACGCCATGCGGGGCCTAAGTACTGATGACTACTGAGACTATTTATTTTATGCAGTGCTCTGCAGATTTCCTTTGCATTTACACAATTATTTCATATTGTTAATTTGAGTATTTTCCTTCATATGCAACTCCTGCATTACAGTCTTGATGCTACAGCCTTCAGTGCTTTAAATGTCCACATTCATAGCAAAACAGGTTGCTGATATGATTATATAAATCAGACTATAAGATTAAAACTTAAACCAAGTCTGTCACATTGACAGACTTACAACAAGACCCACATACTGTAAATAACCCTGTCACAGTGTGTGAAAAACCAAGAAAAACCTAACATACATGGTATAATCTGAACTACATGACACTTATAAGCAAGTTTTTAGTATATAGTGTGTCCACAGTGGGAAGTGACCAAATGAAGTCTACTAAAACTAGACAGCATGGATACTAAATATGGATGATTATTGAATTATCCAGGAATTACACTTGATCTCTTTTGATAATACAGCAGTGGAAGACTGAATCAGCACCTACTCTCCATCACCACTGTAGGACGGCACTGAGTGTTAATTGGGTGCAGCGACTACATACATGATGCAAGAATGAGACCACACTTTCCCTCAATTAATCTACTCATACTGCAGAGATCTGGATTTTAGATGGTAGATTTGTATCCATTTACTTACAGTTCCAGCAGTAAAACAGCATTGTGACCGGTCATTTTGGCCGGTATTGCTCATAAATACGGTGGACCCTAATGATTGGGCCACCTGCATAGCTGGAAAACTTTTCACGGCTAAAGTGAACATGAACGCATCTGACAGCCATGCAAATGCTCAGTCTGATTGCACGCCATGGAAGTAGATCCCTGTCATTTCCATTCGACAGACTGTCACTTAAAGCGATACTGAAATCCAGCTCGTTAATTGGCATCCCGGTGCGGGGCGTTTACACCCACTTCCAGAGATGCGACACTGCCTAAAAATACCCAAACACCTCTGAAGGTGCCGCAGCGACAGCCATTTCACCTTTTGTAACGAACTGAAATTGCGACCGGTGTACGATAATGACAGCAACTACACCCATCAATCCTGTAATCTGAATATCACTGTTTTTTTTTTTCAGAAATCTGATAAAAACTGATGACAGGAAAGCAATAATTTCTTTCACCACATCAAAGTTTTTTTTTCTTCCAACCCCACGAGCCCAAGTTAAGTAAGTAATCCTGGCTGATGTGTGAGTGATGGAAGACGTCAAAGCCTTTTTCCAAACTAATAAGTCAGGTTGAGGACACCTCATCGTCAAGGAAATCCTTCCTTGAACGCGATAAGAATTGAGATTGACGCGAGGAAATAAAGAACGCGATTCATACTGGTTAGGGCTCCCGCGGGGAGACGCGCACGTAACCCTGCTGGTCCAGGTTTGCCTTTGAGCTTCAGTTTATTCATCCGCACACACAAGACAAAAACAGATAAAGCAGAAATGAGGGAAAACAAATTACAGGTGGAGCAGGTGAGATAAACAACCCCCGGGGAGCCTATGAACACATCTTGTCACAAAGCGAACCAAATTGAGGTGACAAAAACAATCCGGAATTAGATGACAGAACCTGAGTGACAACAAGAGGGGATAGGGAACAGACTGCTTCTGTGACAAGAAGGCTAAATGGAGACAGAAATAGGCCTAATATATGAAGCGAAAACTCAACGGCGTCTCCTTGCTTATCCTCTCCCGCTCTGTCTCCATCGTTACAGCAGAATAACTTGTCGGAAAAAGAAATACATAACACAGCCTCACGGGAAAACACATACCCAATCAGACTCCGGAAACACTCGCACCTCCCTGAAAGTAAACTATATATTTTTTCCTCGGATGATGAGGGAATCAGGACTTTTTCCCCCTTCAAAGAAGCCCAATATGGGTTGCCTCTAATGTTCCCTCCATCCCCTCCCTCCTCCTTTTTACATAACACACTCCACTTTCTCGCCGGAGTTTCAAATTAGCAGAAGTTGAAAAATGGGGCCCGTGTTTTTTGGAACAATGCGTGCAAGCAGGTTTAATTGTTCATGTAATCGCCCCCTCCCGGGCAAAACAGAGAGGAAACAATGCTGCATTTCTGTGTACAGTGTGGATAGTTTTCCCCGGCACAAGGGTAAAACACGTGTAGGGCAATTATGGTAAGTAAGCCACATAAAGAGTCACACATTTAAAGGTGCACTGTGTAGTCATGGGGGATAAATGCTAATCAGAAGAGAAACATCTTAATTGACTGGTTTGTTTCTGCCTTAATAAACAAAACAAACTCGGACCCTGCCACCTTTCTAGCTTCAAACACTTATTTTCGTCCGAGAACAGCTTGTTAATTCAGTTGTGTGAAAGAGTTTGAATTATTACCTCATTAGTGTTTTTAAATATTGAAATTCTGAGTTTGAATTCCTTCCCCAAAACGACACAGTGCCCCATTTAAACATGCCGCTCGATTTCGTTGATCTGTGTGACCATGAGTCAGTGTGAGCGTGGCGGCGCACACATTGGCTCGTCTCGCACTGGATGATTCACGTTAGGTCTTCCCTGGGCCACTTTGCCATCAGCAACACTCATAGTATTGATTTTACAGCGGCTTGATTGCTGCACCTCTCAAACTCCTTCACCTTCAACCGGGAGGACCTCAGTGGACACTTGCGTGCAAATCCAACTCCTCTCTACAGGCTGATGAGTGATTTGATTTGTGGCTTACCGAAGGTCTTGCCAGAACAAGTGCCAGTAAGGTTGTAAGGAGAGCACACTGCAGTGTGAATGTGAACTAAACAGGAGTGGAACCTGCTGTTAAAATAATATGTTTTTCTTTTAAATAAGGTATTTAAAGGGCGAACACACAACCATAAAATGTACATCTTAGGAACTCTAACTTAGCTCCTCTTATTAAAGTGAAGTCTTGCTCATATTTAATTTACTTACAGTTTGACTTTAGTGTCAAACTACTAGTGAATTAGTTATAAGATCCTCACTGTAGAATGCAGAACATATTCTGAGTTAACCTCTTATTTTGGACTTATTTGGACACTATTAGCACATAGAGACGTAGTGTTGTTACAGGAGGATGACTGTTCTTGTGGCACCTCCAGTACTGAGCAAAAGCGTATTAAGAATGCAATTCATGTACAACTTCCTTCATCACTATCAGTCAGCAGTAATTCGAAGGTTTTAGCCCATATTCACACGGCAGCTATTTTCCTCCGACGTCATGCTCAGCTCAGATCCCGGGATAATGTCATGCTGGCTACTGTGTTCCAGGTTGCAAGTCGTATAAATGAAAAGAATCCAACAAAACGCATTCCGATTGATCAGGGGCTGAAAAAAATTACGCACATTTCAAGGTAAGACAACATATGTGACAACATATTAGCCAACCTTAGCATCCAAACACTTGCCAGTTTGCACTATCGTTTGATTGCGTCTGGTGTGTTTTACTGCCAGGCTTAAAAAAAACCTGTCCAAAATGTGAACTGATATCATAGAGTTAATTTTATGCCTTTCCTACCGCGCGGCTATCAAACGCTAATGTTAGCTAGGAAGTGGTTAAATGTCTGATGGTAGCTAATGGGTTATCAAGTGCGTCATTCTATCTGGCCCATTGTCCCTGTGGATTTTTACTGTCCATTGTCCATTGCAATTGGTCAGATTCCCTGTGTTTACATGACTTTAAACCTTGAACACAGAAGCGACATCTGAGTTTCCATCCTGAGAGTGACGTCAGAGGATAATAGCCGCCATGTGAATATGGTCGACTTGGGTAAAACTCTTGGGTATTGGCTTTGTGGTTGTAGAATATATTCATGCAGAGTAAGGCCTTAATAAGTGCTTTATATTGACTAAGAAAGAGCCAACATGCAACTAATATGCATAAGCAACCAGTTAATGGTTAATATGTTTTCCCTAATCGAAAGCGTCTCCAACTGTGCATTTAAAATAATCCACATTTGGGGCTCTCTAAGGGGTCGAGTATCTTCCTTAAGGAAACTTGTGGAAAGGACGAGTAATGCATTGAAATACCAAAAATCACCTACAACCAGCTACAATCAATGGCCAGTGACCTCTGCCACCTGATCTACAGCCACCTGCCCTCACGGTGAAGTCAGACCAGCGCTTCCTGTCCATTCTTTTGTATAAAGAACAGGGTGAAATGGGTTTACTTCCCGTCACGGATCGAGCTGCCTTCCACCCAGAACTCAAACTGACTGAACTTCGGCAGAGAAGGAATGATCCCACTTTTCTGTCTAAATGCAGGACAGTAAGAGAGGTTTGTGACAGTTGACGGGTTTCGATGAGAAGAGTGTGAAATTTACAACTTTGTGAGAGCTGTCGTCAGCCTCGCCAGTTCCCCGCAGCTCGTGTTTACAACTCTGGCCACGGAAGGAAGTACTCCTGTAACACCGTGCCAGTAAATCTCACCAGGCGAAGTCTGACGGCGCCATTACAAGGGACTAAACATCGACCTCCATAAATTCGCCTTCCATCCTACTTTAATAAAGTTTGCCGGTCAGCCTAGTTGACACGTCGCGTTCAAACTAACCACAGAGTTGTAGCAAGGCGTTATCTTCCAATCAGGGTGATGCAGGCAGCTGAGCCTGATCACTGGGAGCGCGGAGGGCTGCCCGCCGGGGGCTCCTGTTACCACCGCCAGTCACACTCCTGTCCCTCGGAGCCAAAGGGCAGCGCAGGTGTGTCTCTGACGCATCAGCACGCTGCCATACCATGAAACGTTTCACACAGTGGCGTCTCAGGAGACCGCAGAGGGCAGGGCGAGCTCGCCTGCCACCGTGTCTGCTCTCCGTGAGACCTGTAGCCCACTGAGGACAAAGGGTTAATGCCTCAGCCCTTCTTATAGGAATAATGGTGGAGGCTTTAGCTCAATAACCCGGCTCACCCCTCCTCACCCTGCCTTATACCCTAGGGACCTAAATGTTTGTGTTGATGGGTGTAGTGGTGGTGGTGGTGGTGGTGGGGGGAGGTGAAGCCCTTTACCCCCTCCCATGAGCCCTGCTGTCTCCCTAACAACCCCACCCACGCACACACTTGCTCAGACACCTGCCTGCCTGTAGGACACACACACACACACGCCCCATTGTCTCCCACTATCCTCACGGTGAAGTTAAAGGTGCAGTGCGTAGTTTTGGGGAAGAAATCCGAAGGGAAAGATCTTCATTTCTCTCCGTTTTGACGACCGAGCAAACTGGAGAAACAAAAGTGACCTTAAAGGCGAACACAATTTCACGCTGTCCTGCTTTGTTTACATTTGGCGGACCCCGCCACCTCTCCAGCTCCAAACACTCGCTTTCCCCCGAGAGCAGCTTGCTTATTCAGTTATGGAAGATTGTAAAATATTAAAATTGAGTTTGAATTCCGTCTCCAAAACTACAAAGCGCCCCTTCAAGGAGAAAACAGACATCTCGACTGTTTGTGTACCTGCAGTATGTACAGTAGTGTGTCTGTGTGTGTGTGTGTGTGTGTGTGTGTGTGTGTGTGTAGCTTTGAAGAATGATTTTTTTGAGTTGGCAAAAATCAGACAACAGGAAATCAGCAACATTTTGGCCTGGAAAACCTAAAAAAAAAAGGGGCTTTATCCCCCATTATATTATGTAAGAAACAACTAGACAGAATGAGGACTAAGCTGTTATAACTGAATAAGCTGTTCGACTCATCGCACTACAAAAGTACAGCCCTCACTTTTATTTGGCCCACAGGTCCTCAGAGAAAAACAAAAAAAAGAGGGCTCCCAGCACTTCCATTAAAAACATTAAATCCCTTTATCATCTTAACCTTTTTTTTTTTTCTGCAGCGTGTGCCCGAAGTTGAGTGATGGAAGTCAGCGGCGGTCTCCGTCACAAAAGCGCAACAGCTGCAGCGACAGAAGCAGAAGCGTTCGCGAGCCACAATGGACCCCCTGCCACTGCAACCCCATTCTCACCACAGCATCCCTGACAGACAGAGGGCCTTGTCTTCTTCCCCCCTGAAGAAGAAGAAGACTTTTTTTTTGCGCTTAGAAGGGAAGAATCGAGACATCTGCCGACATACTTTAACATTAATATGCAAATCACATTTTTGCACAACGAACGTCGCGCACGCGGCGGCACGCAGCTCCCGCTGGCACCGCAAGTACCGCAACGAGATCAAAGTTTGTTTTCCGTGGAACATCGTTCGACGCATTAGAGAGAGAGAGGGGCTGAGACGTCGCGTTAAAACGTGCCGCGAGGTGAGGTGTTCTCATGTGGATTCGAGACTGATCCCCGGCCCCCAAAGTGAGGGGCTCCGACCACACTGCATTTATATATTAAAAAAAATAATAAATAAAATAAATAGAAGGAAAAAAATGTGATCATGCCCTTGAGTGTGTCTGCATCTTAAATATACCCTAACTCGTTGCATCGCCCCTTGCAGACGCATATGTGATGAATGGAAACACAGTCAGATCAGTGATCTTCTACCAGAACGTCTGACTGACTGATGGCTCCTACATCACATCACTTCAAACATTTTTATTCCATGTATTTATTTTTTTCCTCAAACCATAAATGCAGCTTTAAAAGAAAACTCCCAGCCGTCTCCTTTTCTCCACGGGGCTCTCACCTTGTTGGCATTCCAGTCCGATGTTCCCAAGCGCGCAGCTCCTTTATCCAGATATACGCGTCAATACGCAAGAATAAATGAGATCAATGTGATTGTGCCAAAGGGAGGGAGGGGGGGTATCCTGTCCTCGGGGGTTCAGCTGGCGGCTGTTTACAGCGATTTGTCGCTCGTGTATCCGCTCAGTCCCAGGGCGCCTCGGGGAGACGCATGGTGCTGTCTGCAGAGAGAGATCTCCAACCTGCTGCCTTGCAACCCACCGCCGACCGCTTTGTCGCCCCGGTATTCCTCCGCTGTGTCGCTGCCGCCGCCTGCCCGCCTGCCTCCCTGCTCCTCCTACGGATGGAGAGGAAAAATGATAAAAACACCTGGCGCTGTCCAGACCAGTCAGCTGATTCCCCAGCAGGCTATTGGCTGAGAGCGCCTGTCCGTCACTGCCGGCCAAGCAAAGCAGAGCACCATCTGCTCCGGGCTTGTTGTGATGAGAACAAAGACAGGAGAGGGCGGCGGGGCATGGGGCGGCGGGGGGATGTGTGGGTGGGGAGATGGGGGGTGGTACATGGCATTACTGCTGGAGAAAAAAAAAAAAAAAGCCTCCCCTCTGTGTCTCCTGCACTAAACACAGACCTTCAGGATGATAACGTGTTACTGACTAAAAGGACCTCTGTGATCCCTGAATATTCCTCTTGTTTTCTTTTCTTTTCTGAATATTTTTAATAGCCTAAGCAGGTGGCGCTGGAAAGAGGAAAAACCTATGTTTTAGCCACGGACGGGGGATGTGGGGGTGCTGAGGGGGCTGCAGCACCCCCTAAAAGACATAATAAAAAAAACCTTTAACTGATTGTCCACATGATATAAAGCCTCAAATGACAGTTCCCTGGTTAATCTGCTCAGCGTGTGAACTACACTGCGCTGTCACTACCGTGACAAACATGCAGATCCGTGTCACATGCGCTCCTCTCCACCATGAGATGACTATACTCATGCATAACATTTGCCGAATTTACGAGAAGGACCAAATAGCAATAATTTATCATTGGAAGCATCACGCAAAGTTTGTTGGGTTCCTCCCGACTCAACAGCACACTAAATCGAGAGATTTTATAAGGGAGTCTGGGGAATTCCTCTCCCTCCTCGTCTCCTCGCTGACCTGCAGTCGGTGTGGCTGCTTTCACCTACAGCATGTTGATTTTCACATATTCTGTCTTCTTTTTTCAAATTGTCACACATTTTTGGTGATAACTATTAGATATCAGTTATCCTGGCCATTCAAATTAATACAAAAAACATGAGGTTGTTCTATACTACAATGCCATTTTGCAGGCTGACTTCTCAGCACCCCCAACTCTCTCATTCGAGGCTTACTTTACAAGCACACCCCCAACCCCAACATTCACTTTCATTGGTTTTTACAATGACACCATCTAGAAACATCTCGAATATTTCTATTTGAATTTAATATTTTCATTTTATTGTAAAAATCGAAGAGTCCTGGGCTTGAACGTGTCACTATAACATAACACACCTTAAACATGGAACTGAAACAAGCTGTTACATTCAGTACCTGAACATGTGTGATATTGTCAGACAGTATGCAATAAGCAGATTTTACAATATTTAGGACATAAAAGGTGAAAATTGGATACAAAACAACGCAAGCAACTTCAATACTTGGGTCTCTCGGCACTTCAGTATGCATCAGATGGACTATTACAAGTCTTCAGGTTTCGTGCCAGCAGCTCCACATGCCGTTTAAAAGTCAGACTGCCGTCTAGCCAAATCCCCGTGTATTTAAAAGACCGAACAATTTGGATTTTTAATACCATTAAGTGTACGGACGGCAGGTGGATGTGGACTAGAATTGTCTTTGTTTTCTTGAGAATAAAGTCTTGTCGGTATTCAGCGCAAGATTGAAATTATGCGGAGATGTCTGAAGAGGACAAAGGCAGATTGAAATCTCAAAGTAGTTGAAGAGGAGCCAAACGCACACATGGCTGTGTCATCTGCATGAAAATGGATATTAAAAGTCTGCGCTGGAGTGATACTTTTGTTTATGTAGTAAATAGTACACGCTCCGACTCGGGGTGTCGCTTCTGTCGTTTCTGTTTCTTTCTGTTCGCACTTTGTTACAGTGGGTGACAGTAATGCGCCCTATCCCTGGGTGCCAACCGCCAAACAATAGACAAAGGAGAAAAAGCTGTTAACTGTTAGCTACCTAGTGTGTGGCACGGATCTATACCAGGTGGCTGCTGCTCATTGATTCACCGCCGCTGTGCAAAATCATGTCAAAACGACAGACATTTACTGTTACGTAGACTCTCTCTGCACCTCCCTACACTCAATGAATGTTATTGATTTGACAAAAAAAAAAACAGACAAAAAACACAATAAACAGTTAAAACAAGTAAAAAAATTGGGACTGAAAGCCTTTTATTTTCAAATGATCTATATATATCATGGTCATATTGTTATTGTGAATTCTTTTGGCCACGATAATCGTCCAGCGAAAATCTGATATAGTGACGGCCCCAGATCCAACGCAGACCGTTGTGGTCCACCCTTCTTTATCCTGACGGGAGGTTGTTTTGATGCCATCAGAACAGATTGCCTGCGTGTCAGATGCAGGCGTCCATTATGTTAAGCTCTTTGTTCACTTCTAGCACAACTACAAATCTCCAAAAGGTCATAGAGGACATTGTTTTTTTTATTTTCCTTTTTGCATTCTAAAACAAAAGTACGAATTTGAACTTGAATGTGCAGATTTTAGGTGTAGTTTGCGTGTCCACACAAGGTTGCGTGGGAAGTACAAAGCCTCCTTACGCCTGTATTCTGGAGATCGACCCTACAGATGTAATACTTACTCTTTTCTCACTCGGTGCTTCCAGTTGTTTGATCTGCTCATCTGGAGCTGTTTGTAGCTGGGAGAACAAGAGCCATTATAACATCCTTAGAGCACCAGATTGTTGTTGGTCTGTGATCAAGCACATTCTCAGAGGCCTGAACACATGGCCAGACAATGTGCCTGCACCAAGTAACCCTTGTTTGAACTCACTGTAGGGCTCTGACGCAAACGTATGGCTCAAAGCAGTCGATCGATGCTTAAAGTTATGATATTATTTATGTAGAGTGCAAATAGTAAAGGATCCAACACTGAACCCTGTGGCACCTCCCTATTTAGCCCAAGTAAGATTGTTTGAGACCATTCATGCAGGCATGATCTATGACTCTAGGCATTATGGGAGGATTTTCGGACATTCTTTTGCACGGTTATTGATCCTAAGCATTTAACCTGTATATCAAAGATTATATCTTGGCTAGAGGAGGTAGAAGCTCATCTCAAACTGGAAAAACGCCAACGCTCCCCACAAGACTTAAAGGATAAGTTCAACCAAAATGAAAATTCAGCCATTATTTACTCACCCTCAAGCTGATGGAAAGTTTTGGAGTCCATAAACAATTTCTGGTGCTTCAAAACAGCGTTGCAGTATTCTCCTAAACAACTGAAGTAGATGGGGATTTATTTTAAAGTGTAAAGAAACAACTGAAAAACACATAAAATGGCTCCATGCGGCTTGTACGGCGTGATCCATGTCTAGGGAAGCCCCAAGAGCCCAAATTGGTTTGAAAAGACAATATTTACGTACGTTTTTAAACTGAAATCTGCACTGTGGCTGCTAAGCTAAAAGCATTAGCGTGCAGCCCGTCTGAAGTGGGTGCTTAAGCTCGTCCACATATTTCACATACAGTAGCACACTTACTTTTATGTGGCTCCAGGTTTTAGTGGCTAACAAATATAGCTGCTCATGAATAATGTAATAAGGGGTATTAGGTAATGCACCATTGTAATTTTCCCAATTTGCAGTCCAAACCAAAGGACAAATAGCACCAAACATCACCACACTGGCAACTATTTCCTCATTAAAGCTACAGGTGACGTCCCTGATTAATGCCAACGCTCGAACCATTCATTTTGCACGAGAAGTAATGAGATGACAGCGTGATCACACACACGAACACACACAGGATGAATGCGCCGAGGCCATCAGAGTAAGTAATATCATGCAGTGACCTTTGAATATAAATTCAGCCGAACGCAGGATCGCATTAAAGTGGAGCTCAGGCTGAGAGGCATCCTGGCTCCATTAGCATGTGTGCGACCCCGCGCGATGACATCTGTACAGCATTAGCAGGATTTGAGGGAATCCATTTGCTTAGCGGTTGCGGCGAGACAAGCAGATTCTGAACCCCGTGTTCGCCGCGTACACGCGGCAGCCGAGCGTGCCGCGGCCGCTCCCGCTCAGGCCCGTTGCCACGTCCCAAAGTGCATGGCAACTGCAGCAGAGGAAAAATGAGATGTGAAGGGGTTGAAGTAGAGCCCCGGAATGAATAATTGCTCTTCAGGCCAGTGCCTCAAAATCTAATCCATCCCTCACATCTATTGAACCCCCCGTTTTAAAGAGCACGCGGCCCGAGCATCATCGCAACGTTTGTCTTTTTATCGTAGAAAACACATCTCTCTCAGTGGGAGGCTGCTTTTTTTCCCCCAGTGCAGCCCTGTTGGGCTGTAGAAAGCTGCATGAACTGTCCTCTAGAATCAATTTGCTCCAGGAGTGTCCTTCACTTTGAAGCACCACCGTCTTAATGCACTCCTTCACATGATAGAGCTGCATGTTCTTCAAATCTTGGGAGCAGGAGGCAGGGCAGAACCGACCCCAAACACTCATTCCAGGCACTAATTTCACACATTTTGCAGATTTGAGATCTCTGGAAATAACTCATCCACCGCCAAATATGCTCTTTTATCTTTATTTTCGCTTGCTTGTGTGACACATATAGCCGAATGCTCATTATCATGCCGTGCAGGTAGACAACATCTAGCAGGCAGCGTGGAGCTTTGTGGGGTTGATTTTCAAACAGCTGAAGCCGTCCACCAGGAGCACGAGCGTCTACCTTCAAAGCCACCCTCGGTGAGGTGAAGAGAAAGGTGTGTGGGTAGGAAGAAAGCTCTTATCTGTACACCTCTTCTCTGGCTGAAGACAGATGGCCCAGCCCTGTCAGAGGAACGAGGCTGTGGATACAGGCTGTGTGCAGCCGGACCTACGCACAGCGATTCTTTCAGTGAAAGAAGAGGGAAATGTCAAATTGTCTGCATGTCTCAGGACCGTTCCTTCGTACAACAGGCTGTTGTGCAGAGCAGAAGGTGGTTTTCTGTGTTATGTATCGCACCGCTCAGAGCAGCTACTGTACAGGGGTCACATGGAGAGGACTATACAGCCAGACGTGATACAGCTACAGATAATAACCACCAGTGCTATAACAGCACGCTTTAAATTCTGTGCATGGCGCGTTCTTCACCTCACACCAGCAAGTTTATCCTCAATAATTAAGAATGGCATACTTGTAAACAGGGCTAGCGACGGATCAGACTCCAGCTAGTTCAGCACCATGGACAGCACACACGGAGGCTCACCTGTGGCAGTATCACCTGTGAGAGTGAGAGTCAAGTCGCTGAAGCCTCGTCCTGCACGTGTAACACATAATCGCACATGTCGACGCCTGAGAATGGTTCAAGGAACGGTCGGCTCAAAAGTAAAATTCAGTCACTATCTATCCGCCCCGATGCTGACGGATATTAGATGAAGTTTTGTAGTCCACAAAACATTCCTGGAGCGTCACAGCGAACACTGTTGCAGCATTCTCCTGAACAACTGAGGCAGATGGGCTAAAAAGACGTTGTTTACACCCTGTGCGCTAACCCCTTTAGCTTAGACGCTACAGTGAGGATTTCACTTTAAAAATGGGTATAAATAACATCTCGGACTATGCCATCTTATGAGTTTTTTATATTCTAAAACAAGTCCCCATTTACTTCAGTTGTTTAGGAGAATGCTGCAACCCCATCTTGCTGTGAAGCTCCAGAAATGTTTTGTCGACTACAACCTGACGTGAGGATGAGTAGACCACTTGATAATTGACTGCATTGTCATTTTTGGGTGAACTTATCCTTTAATCCAGCATCATAATTCACGCCCTTGTTTACACACTCAAAAACAGCAGATTAATTCTGAAATTCATGCACTGCATCTTTGATTATAGACTGAGCGCAGACAAGTTTGGCCGCCGTACTCCAGAAATCCACAGTCCAATTCCAAGAATGGTTTGATCCATGATGAATATTATAGTACTGCAGCCAATGATCAGTGTATTCCTCTGTGCCATAGAGCCCAATTGTTGTCCAAAACACGTTAATGACTCATCAATAAGCCAGACCGGAGGCTGACAGGTTCCTTTACTGCCATAAATATGGCCAATATAGTTTAAGTGGTGACGTGAACTTGGATGTGCAGGTTTTGGCCAGCAGCTTAATGACTTCAGGCCCTGCTTGAGGTGTGGTTGGCATGTACACGCAAGGTTTTACAGGTTTTATGGAATTAAGCCTCCATAACGTGCTTTCTCGGAGCCCTCCCTGCCTACAGTAGTATTTATTTTACTCTCTCTTTCCTCACTCGGTGCTTCCAGTTGTTTGAGCTGCTGCTCTTGAGAGACTTTTTTCCTGGGATAAGAAGAGCAGTATAACATCTCAAGAGGACCAGAGTGTGTTGGTCTGTGAGCAGGCAGAGAAGCCCAAACACATGGCTGTGCTGGCACCATCACCATCACAAGCTTGCCTCCACAATAAAAAAGAAAAACTCTTGTTGGAACTCACAGCAGGGCTCTAAGGCAAATATATGACTAACACAGCTTTTTTATCAATAAATCATGCTTATATTCTTCCTTCAATCTACTCTCTCTGATCATCTACATCTTTAGTCTTAGCTCGTACAAAATCCCAAATTTCACTGGATTTATTCATGATGTATGTAGTCTTGCCATTAGCGCTCTCAGTCTGCCAGTATGCTGTGCTCTTTTTGTGTTCTCAGTTCCTCTTTTAAGAGCAGACAAGCAACAACAACAACAACGAGACGAACAAAAGTTTTTCGGGCGAATAAATCAGCAACTTCAATTCAGCCGTGTTTGAAATTCTTGCTGTATGTGTTTTGTGTATTTAGAGCCAGTTTTGTCCGGCCTTTGTAAGAGTAATGTAACTCTGGTGTTCAACCAACAGTTTAACACACATCTCTCTTGTTATCGCTTGTCAAGAAAGAGATACAAGAAAAAAGCCTTTTTTCCTCGTCAGCTCACAATGACACGTTTCCTATGAAGACCTCCCCTCCTGCCATCCCATCACCCCAGGTGGCGTAACCCTCGACACGTAATGGCTGAAGCATGAGTGTATCGAGTGCTGCTATTGATCGCCTCTGTTAACTCGTGCGGTAAACACTTTGGTTTATCGGGCCTTGTCATCTCCTCACAGGATGAGACACTGTGCATGCTAAGCTTCAGATAACATGACCAGCATTAAAAAAAACCCACATTTTGTGCTTGTCAGAATGAATGCAGGCATTATATAATTTCTTCATGTTTCACTTTTCAGTTTTACGTTGTGACAACTCTGTGTTGGGGTGAGGTTTGGTGAAGTTTAGTCACAAAGACCACTTGGTTACAAACTCAGAGACCATTATATGGTGAAAATACAGTAGTTTTATGTAAAATGACATTATGATACTGTAATAAGCATCTGTAGTTATTGTAATTATAGCCTGTTAGCATGTGTACCTTGTTGAACCACTTGTAGGCCTGTAAACCTGCTGTTAGCCTGTTAATCTGTTGTTAGCATGTTAGCCTGTTAGCATTCATACCCTGTTGGACCATGTGTAGGCCTGTTAGCCTGTTGTTAGTATGTTAGCATGATTGCCTTTTTGTCTGTTGTTAGCATGGGTACCTTGTTGGGCCACTTGTAGGCGTGTTAACCTGTTGTTAGCCTGTTGCTGGCATGTTAGCCTGTTAACATGTATCCCTTGTTGGAAAACGAATAGGCCTGTAAGCCTGCTGTTAGCGTGTTAATCTGTTGTTAACATGTTAACCTGTTAGCATTTGTGCTTTGTTGTTAAACTACAATATTTTATTGCTCAATTACCATATGAGACTGTACAGTATTTTGTTGTAATGCACCATTTTTACTATTTTTGTTTTAGTTGCTTCAGAATGCTGCTTAAATCCAAATTCACAGCATCTTACTGTAATATTCCTAAGAAATAACATTCGGGCATTGCAATAGCATAATTAAGGTAGTTTACTGTAAGAATTAAATGTGAAAGCCTGGTGTTTGTTAATGGGGTGTTCTCAAACAGTCTCTTTCCTGGCAGCCACCTGTGTCACACCGCCACCATCCCAACATCCTTCTAAAGAGAAATATATGTGGTCAGAGCGTAATATAGTGTGTATTTGTAGAAATGTTGAGACAATACGTAGAGAACATACAAATTTAATGCATCTGTGGTTTGCACAAACGTCCAATGACAACATTTTACCCTGGTGACTGGGCTGGTGACTCATTTTCGATCAGACTTTAATCTCTCAGGAGTATTTATCCATAACGTTTTTGCTCCCATGGCTGCAAGGTGCAAACGATAGCTTTGTTTTGTACTTAGAGATAAGTAAGGAAAAACATCAGCTAAATGAGCCTGTGTCTGCAGCTGTAGAAGTTCTCGTTTCAAGGTGGATGACAAACATAGAGGACCTTCCAGTGGAGGCAGTGTGTAAAATAAAGCCACGATATCGTTTAATATTAGCATTTCCATTTGCAGACTCTCCAGCACCAAGATAGTCCATGCTGCCGGAGCAGAGTGGGCCATAAATAGAGAGAGAAACAAACAAATGCTTCTCTTTTTCAGGTGGTGTCAAGTGGACGGGGGGAGGGGGCAGGGTGGCGTTAGAGGTGGATGCGGGTGTGAAAATGATTGAGGGCCAGACCGGGGCGAAGCCGAGCCCGATGTGACGTGGCATTTGGCCGGCAAGCCTCCGGGAGGTCAGGCTGTCAGGACTGCTGACAGTCAGCCGAGCACGAGCCAAGCGATGCAGCCTGGAGGAGGCAGAAGCAGACGGAGACGCTCGCCGGCTGGAGCCTCGGCGAACCACACTCCCTACTCTCATTTAGCGTGACTCATTATGGGGCAGCGCCGGGAAGAAGAAGAGGCGCACGCCGGCCAAATTTGTGCCCACTTGAGAATGTAAAAAAAAATGGTGTGGAATATTTTGTATTTTTAGCCCACGGTTTAGTGCTTGTGTTTGGCCCCGCAGGCTGGGAGCGCCAAACCTTTCCACTGGCCACGTTCCTGAGGCTGAATTCTTTTATGAAACATCTGAGTGAAGATGCTGATCTCTTCATCTGCTGCCCAGCTCTGCCTCCCTCTCCTCCCTCTGTTCTGTTTATCTCCAGGTAGCCTCAGAGCTCGCGTTGCTGCTTCCTCCGGCAAGGCAAACTGTCCTCCCCGGGCTTATTCAAGCGACTGCGTTTCTGCTTAGCATGGGTTTCTCCTTCATAATGCACCAACGCGGAGGTTACAGTGCACCTCACTGACTGGATGAGATCTGATTTAATTTTCAGAGGATGGACGAGTGAGTGAGACGCAGCGCAGGAGGCAGAGCCACTAAAGGACCAATTTGTCCTTTAATCTGTTACCTGAGGCTGTTCTGGTGCACATCACAGACACGCCGCTGTTGAGTTTTACCTCCGTCTCCTCTCAATAATCCATCACAAGCTGTAATAGCGGTTGAGTAACCATCCATTAAAAAGGAATAGAAACATCATTTTTTTATCCTATTTATTTTATGGGGATCACATGACATCACCAAACTCTAGGCTGAGTTACATGTATCGTGCTTAAATGTTGCTTTGTCGGCTCAGTATTGTCTGTACCAGCCATATCATTCTGGATTTCCTTAGTTATTCACTGGGGATGCACAAAAACAACCGTGCGCCATCTGTATCAGCAGAGAAAGCCTTTAAAAAATGTAATATCAGTCTGAAATGAACATTTCTGGCTGATGTGACAGGCCGGTAAGCTGATGCTTTAATTATGTAATATGTAATTACGCGACGCAAACCCTCGATTAAGTGGTTTTCTTATTTTGCACAGTGCATGTGAACATTTTGCACAGTGCATGTGAACATTTTGGAAAAGCATTGTATGTGTGCATCTGTCAATGGGTAATCACGATAGTGTAATGGCATAATAATACGTTAAAGGGAGACTTGATGTTCTCTGCAGTTGCAATCACGTGCATCTACTGGTGACAACATCTGCAGTCGGCCTGAAATGAGTTGGAAAGTATATTCACATAATGACATCCTTGTCAGTGACTGCATTTTTATAGAGAAGAAAATCATACTGACATAATGATTCTAACACGTACACAATTCAAAATAACCAAAACGTACCAGACATCCTCATCTGGCCAGCGCGCTGTGTGGAATGATGGCACCTCAGCAGTCTGCTCCTGTTTGAAAGATCTGAGCCGCAAGCAAGCGATAACATGGCCACGTGTCAGCCAAGAGCGAACCTGTTTGGTGGCTCAGATCAGGAGTGGACCGCCCCAAGTGCCATCCATCCATGCAGTGGGCCGGATGAACGCATCTGGTGTGGGCCAGATATGGACCGAAACACTTTTGCGATCTCGGATGGAATAATGCAACACAATGGATACATCATTCTGAGAGTGGTTTATTATCAGTAAACCATATCCACATTCAGTTTTAGTTTAAAAGAAAAAGTTTAAAACAAAGTGGATTAATTTAGATCATTGCTCACCAAACCCTCTGAGACTCAACTTAATGAAAAAACCATAAGGAGTCCATGGGTCATGCAGAGATCCGCAGACTTCCTGTAAGTAAGCCACCTGATTATGAATTTCCCCTTTTAATATGGTGCCAATAATCCCTCAGCAGTCTAGCAACAGTCCACTTCCAAGCTTTTCTTAATAAAAGTCTAGATCATGTGAGTGTGTGTGTGTGTGTGTGTTTGTTTTTCATTCCCCGACACACTGTAGGTCATTCACTGATCTACTTATCTGCTTGTGTTGCATCTCCCCGCGGTCAATAATCAACACTCGGGATGTGCATGCACGGGCATGTTCAGGAAACGAGCACCTAACGGTACACCGTCGTCTTCCCTCCCCCATGTGCAAACAAACGCTGGTGTGACTTCCACTCTGACACACGGCACAGCCCGCCTCCATCCAGACGCCGGCGCTAACAGCCACTCTGCTTTGACCGGTGACCCGGACTGTGACGGCGCAGGTTGAGGGTGGAAAAAGGTCAGAGGGAGGAAGTCAGCCAGCGCGCCAACTGCGGTTGCCGGGCAGACTTTTGTGGGCGTCATATTTGTCCGACAGCCTGATCACTTTCTCACTTGTTCTTTTTCTGTCTTGTTGTTTTCCACCTCCCTCCCCTCCCATGCAGCAGCCCCCTCTCCGTGTAACAGATTTGAAAGGTGTTTCATTACTCAGTCACTTTCCTCATCGGCTTCTGTCACACATCCCGGGCAATGAGACATGTATATGAGCACACCCTACCTGTAAGCACTAATTCTCAGTATCAAAATGAATGAGAAAAATAAAACACTGCTAAAAAAAATGCCTCCAAAAAAATAAGAGTATCTCGCTGTATCTTCTTGAGGATTGAGGGCTTTGGAATATGAATAAGCAAACACACAGTAAGAGGGTTTCTCTGTACTCTGTCAGCTGTGTGTGACAGTGGCAGGGGAACAATCCGGCATCCGACGGAATCGCCCGTCTTATCCCGGGAGAGTGCGCAGCCTTTTGCACCACTGAAGAAGCGAATTTACTCCGCAACATGCACGAGAACTCCGTCTTTAAATATTAATAACATCTGCCTAGTAACCAAACACGAGCTCTCCGTGGGACGCTCTACCGCCGCAGAGCGAGAGACCTGTCAGGCTCGAGAGAGAGAGAGAGGTCAGCTGTTCACTCAGATGGATGGACTTATGGAGGGCGAATCAAGAGGTGTGGAAAAAAAAACACCGCCAGCAATGAAATTCATATATTCCCACATGGAGCGCCAAAGACAGATCAAAAGCTAACTGATAATCTGCCCTCGCCTTCTCCGCCTCGGCGCCCCGTCTCCTGATACATACAGCAGTGGATATCCTCCTGTGATCACTGAGCACCTGCAGGGTAAAGCCGGAAGAGGGGACCGATGTGTGAATGGACGGTCCATTTTCTCAGGATACTCTGGCGGGAGTCTCTTCTAAGATTCATAATCACATTCCAGGAGGCTGAGAGCGCGGAGATGATTTCAGCACCTCGGACAGAGCTGCTGCTGCTGCTGCAGCTTTAAACATTCCCACAAGGAAGTCTTCCCACCTTGAGAAGAGTTCTCACTCAGAGTATCTTTTTTTCGGCTGTTTCTTATGTATTCTCTTAGTCTTGGGTATGAAAGTGGATTTTACTCTTTGAATCTGGAACTTCTTGTTTAGACTTTGATGTGAGGCGTATTCTGGAGCTACTGCTCAGAAAAGTTGGGGATTTCTGCAGAAGGCGAAGCCGTGCTTTGTCTTTGTTCATATATAAGTTCGTGTTAAGTCCAATGTGAAAAAAAAAGAAATACACAGGAAAACAAAAAAATACCCACCAAAAAAGGTCAGCTGACATCAAAAAGCAGTTATGGGTATTTAAATCTGAATTTGCAGAGCTGAAATCCTCTTTTGCGGCCAAATGTCGTGCAAACACGTCCTTAATCCATATAATCTGATCAGGGTTTTTTTTTTTGTATGTCTGCTGAGGCTGCAGTTGTAAATATGGCTTTGTTTGAAGCACAGCGTGTGGCCCTGTCCTCCCACTTTTGTATTTTTGATGCCGATTTCGAGCCTGATCTACTTCGACGTGCACAATAATCTGCAGCTACAGTGTTTGCAATTTGAGTCATACAGGATCTGCTAAAGTAAATACGATGACTCACTACTGTACACAGGACTGCAGATGAATGCTGATGTTACTCAGCGAGTGTGTACAGAGGTAACCGTCTGCTAACATATTAGCTTTTTACGATTTTGTGAGCATAACGTGAGGAAACATTTGCTATGGATATCTTTCATATTTCTCATTCTGGAATTAAAAGACTGTTGGTTTTAGATCAGAGATTTGTTTATCTTTCACTTTCAATATAGCGTTGTAATGCTTGTCTATAGGACTACATGTGTTGTGCATATAGTCTTGTGTACCATAGATGTTATATGTTGTCACCATGTAGTAACTTTTATTGTCCTGAATCATGATACTTGCCTTATTCAATGTTGTACAGCCTGCTGTGGAAATACTGACTCACAACTACTGGCATAATACAGATACTCATATATCTACAGAATTTGGAGCCAAAATGGAAAAAGTCAGATTGAACTGGTTGATTCATTTCCCTGCATAGCATTCATACTCACACAGTGGCAGCACCTTATTAACCCCACCACCCATTCATCAGTATATTAACCCGTACAACCAGTATATTAACAATTTACCAGGGGTGTATAATGCACTATTAGAACTTTGTGTACCCGACAACTATATCTTCTCATATGAAGCATCCGTTTCTAAACAAACAGTGAACCATTTGTACATGTGGATAAACAATAAATGGTTACAGATGCTTCATCATTTTTTAGATTTTTTAAAAACCAGTCCTAACCAGTCATCATTCCTCAAGCCTAAACATTTTTACATATAAATATACATATATACATGTATATATTATAAGAACTGTATTACTATGTTTATATGCTGCTTATAAATGCTAAATGTTGAGACTAACATATTAATACCCACACTGCACAGTCAAAACTGTAACTGTGAGTTTGAAAACTTTCCAACTGTGTCTCAGCAGGTCAAAGTCTCAACGCTCAGATTTTGTCAAGGCCACGCAGAGTTGCACTTAACTAAAGGGAAAGTTATGTGCTCCTCTGCCTTCATTCACCCTCTCTCCTGGGGTTTTTTGTCCTTCTCTGGGCCCGGATCTCACTGTCCCGAGCCTCAGCCTATTATCGTCACCTGACCACGGACAACTTTTATTTAGTGCTACAAAGTCAACACGTCGTCCCTCTTATCATTTCCTCCTCCAGTGAACACTTAGCGTTTACACATGGTCTTTTCAGGAGCTGCTGCTTTGATGAAAGGTCTTCAGGAAAACACAGAAAAAACACGGAATCGTTCGGCCAAAATACCACCAAAGAATCAATACTTGTGACTGAGCGTCTCGACTCCTCCCTACCACCACCCACCGAAACAAGAAAACAAAACAGTCTCCTCAGCCATTTGCGCTACCAGGGAGCTGTTAAAAGAAGCCCAAGGTTGCATATTGTTTTAGATAAATAGCAGACGCCTGCCGCCATTAAGCAGGCTGTAAATGATACACAGAAGTGGCGATTCCACCTGCTGGCCCTCCACGGGCAGAGCACAATGCAGCTCTTTTAAACACATTTGCAAAAGAGGATTGTGTAAATGTTCGGTCCCCTCCCATTTCTGGCACTTCAGACAGAAGGAGCTTAAATGGCGACCTCATGGGGATCAAACACAGAGACCGCGGACCAAGTAGCAGCCTGGCTAACAGCGTGACATCTCACCATGGCCGCAGTGATTGGCTCCCTCGTGCCAAAAGGCCATTAAACTGTTCTTGATTAACACCGAAGTCTCACCGCTCTCAAAAAGACGCCATCTGTCATTATTGCTCTTTTTTGTCCACGCACATGATGTTTGTCGCCCATATGTTTATTTACTTAATGAAGAAGCAGACTGTGCCATACTGCTGCAGAATAATAATGCTGCTCTGCTAAAACTGATTACACAGAACAATCACATATGACAAAGAATGTATAACTGATTCACTGTAGAATTAAGTGTTGATTAATCCTCAAAGGGCATCAAAACACTGTAATTGTGTAATCGGACGGCCCATCAATTAACAATCAGTAAATTAGTAATCATTTCTTGAGAATGGCACAGCTCAAAAGTAAATAATTTTTTTAATTTGGCTCTGCTTGATCTTGAGTCTTGGCTCTTGACATGGTTTGCTGTTGCCCTGTTTCAAACACACCCAGAAAAAAGACAACCATACCACACATTTATCAAAGATTTTAGGGTGGGGTCAATGTTTGCCACGGTCTGCTGTTGGCATTTTACGTTGCTACAAACCACGGATACGTAACAACTTGTGGGGGTCATATGTCTCACACCACGTTCACATTACAAGTATCTAAGCTGCCGCTAGGTCGGACGATTGCCAAGCCAGAGACCACTGTTCAAGACATTGGTAAGGATGACACCACTGAATAATTCTAACATGTTGGGACATTCTCCTGCTGTGTTTGTGATGACTGAACTGGTAAGCCTTGGAAACATTTCATCTTTAGCCGATGGTGGCGCCAGATGAAAAGTCCGGAGATCAGCAAAAGTCAGACGGATTCCTCCTCTGCAGAACATGAATGCCTGTATGAAATTTCAAGGCGGTCCATTCAACTGTTGAGATCTTTCAGTCAGGAACACACCAGCCTGCTCGTTGGCGCTGTCGTCCCAAAAAACGCAAAACATTGTACACAAGAAAAAGAAGCAGCTCAAAGTTGCGGCTGTGGAAGTGTTTCTTGCTGGTGTTAGATAAAAACAACCTGACGGCACCAGACACGATGCTGTTATTGGCTCACTAAAATTCTCCTCATTAGGTCGCAGTGTTTTACACAGAATTAGAGCGGCAACAGCAGGGCTGCGTTCATGTCTCGAGGGAATGTTTTGTCAAGCTCTTCTGCAGCAAGAACAGTCGCGCGATTCACAGGATGGTACTTTAGAGCAGCCATAGTCTTTTACTGCTAAATACAGAGGGGACTCGCTGAAGTGCCAACGAGCAAGGCACTTAACCTCTGACTGCTCCAGAGTGGCCGCTCGGTGGCAAACAAATCCGATTGTGGTTGTGCTGGGCCGCTTCCAAGTGCAACGGTGTTAACTGTGAGTGTGGAGCAGAGTGTTCCTGGAGAGGAACATTTGCATTCATCGACTCTGCTTAAATTAAAAGACTCATTTTCTAAAATGATGAGGGTGAAGATCGTCACTTAAAGTTACAGGCATTTGGAATATGTCATGGTATAGTGTCATACTTTGGCTGCACACCAATATGAGATAGCAGTTTATGCCTAAACCAGAGCAACAAGAGCGTACTAATCATGTAGTCTTACTTCAGTTTTCAGAGATGGCATTAAATGTTATCAGGCAGGAAATCCTGAGAGTCAGCTGTGGTGGGGTTGGGGGTTGGGCTGGGGACTTAGTGCAGCGATGACTTGCATTTCTATTATGGTTTTGCATAAATCGTCACTCTGCGACCAACAAGTGGAACTGATGCCATGTAAGGTCTGGCAGGGTCGCCCTTTGAGGCAGAAAAAGAGAGCGGAGAAAGAGGCTTGGGCATTTGCATTCTGCAGTGGAACAGATGGAGCGTCTGTCATCCATATGCATGAGGAGAGCGGCTGCCAGCCTATCACCTTGACCCTTGCTATGGAGCTGTGACCTTGGACTCAATGGAAGAGAATGGAACCAGTCTGAGCCGTGGTGTTAGGGCTTTATCCCAGAGGGCTGGGAAAAGAGGCTGAGCCTCGTGACTCCAGTATTCCGAGCTGTGATTGGGACTGTGGAGGAATGCCACTCTGCTCTCCAACACCTGCCTGGTCGCATGCAGTTCATGTTGGTAAATGATGGATGGAGGGGAGGAGACATGAGAAAATGTCACAAAGACACCTCTGTATCTCAGGCAGATGCCTTGGGAGGGAGCCCAGCTCCCAGAGAGGGGAGGAGGGTAAAAATAACCAGAAAGGATCTGTTCTCAAGAAGATATGTCGAGAAGAGATAATAATTGTTAAAGATAACAATGTTCTTCTGAAAATAACAACAGATTCTTTCATATATTCATATGATACATCATCGGTACAGTCTTTATTTAAATTCACTTCGAATAGAACAATGCTGCAACACTTTGCCATAATTTGGGCTTCCTGCTGACATGTCGACAAAAGCAAAGGCAATAACAGCCACTTAATTATACAATTAACCTTTACAGTGTTCCAGGGAAGCTGGAAACAATCAGAGTGAAAAATGCAACAGAAATGAGTGCAATCCATAATTTAAATGAACTTTTCACAGATGTGACACTGCCTTGTTTGGTCTCCTCTGAGGAAACAGATTTCTCTCCCGGTGATGGGAGTTTAATTTCCAGTCGTCAGAAGGCTCTTCTGCCTCAGAATGCCAATGGAGGTGACCTTTGCATAAAAAAGATGGAGGCACAGTGACCGTGTGTCATTCCTGTAATGACACAGTGAAGAAATGTATGATTTGTATCAAAGCAAGTCAGTCGATATACACAAACTAAACAGTGTTATTTTGACAAAACTATGATAAGACATACTGCTGTATGTTAACAACCCATTTGACAGGAACAGAACAGGAGGGATCTACGTAGACATGCAGACGTTTATAAAAAAGGTAGACCAATGTAAGATTAGCTGTGGATGGGGATGTAGCAGGTGAATGATAATTGTATTACTTTAGAGCAGTGACGTTAACAGTGTGTGTGTGTGTGTGTGTGTGTGTGAGAGAGAGAGATTCTGTGCACAATTGAACTTCCTTTTCCACAAACCTGGCGATATGAGAACACCTGTAACCATGGTAACTGTACACATCATAGATGGCGGCAGCTGTAAGCTTCAAAACGTTTCCAAGAAATACAAAAAAAAAAGCGAAATCTCTTTACTGAAGGCCTTTGAACAGCGCTGTGTGCTGACCCATGTCATGAGTTTGCGTCATGAGTACTTCCACACAGGAAGTGAATCATTTTTCTGAGCTTTTTTTGCAGTGCGAGTGACGGCTTCAACTAATCATGTTCTGTTAAAATGGAAATCACAACACAGCTCATGACAACTTCTCTCACAGACAGACTGCTGTGTTAACGGACCGGATGGAAGGCCAAGGACAGGCAGCTGAGATGAACGCGATGAATGTGACCCCCAGTAACCATCAGCGTGTCACTGTATGTAGCGTCCTTCCTAACGTGTTACTAGCTAGTTTCAAACTCGTTCACCCTCTCCAGTTGGACAGCTAAGAGGTATCTTTTAGCTGGGCTGGTTCTAGGAAACATCTGGGGTGCTGCTCAAATCAAAAGCAATCACTGTATCGTATCGAGCAGGAGCACGACTTCCAAAAGTTACAAGGGGAAACAACATATTAAAGCTGCTGTTAGCGTTGCGGCTGTTTTAGCTAACTTTCTGTCTGTTTTGCAGTTTGCAATCCCTTCCCTTCTCTCCATGTCACCACACTTGCATGACGCCTTTCTTTTTCTGAGGCAGCTCTCTTTGCCAATCTTTATTTTCTTCAAGCGTTTTTCTTTGCATGGCCTATAAGCACTGGAATTGGTAGCTTTAACTGTTGCGCCATTGCCGTTAAACAGGAGGATCCGGCTCTCTGCACGTTCAGGAGCAGCCTCTTCCTGGAGTCCTCTCTCCTGATTGGATAAAGTTGGCAGGTATATCAGAAAATGTATTTTCTCTGTTACAACATGAGTTGGGGGCAGTGTTGCCATATCCGCTTGTTACTGTATAAGCGACTTTAGGCTTGTTTTTCTGTAAAGTCGCTTGCAGATATCGTCAGTCACAGGTTGCAGGTTTTTGGGTTTTTTGTTTTCTAAGGGGTATTTGGGCTTGTTTTGCTCGCTGTACGAACCCCTCCTGATTCTCTCCCAGTTCTCCACAATAAAGCGAAACACGAACGCGATAGTTAGTTTGTCCATTTCCAGGATCCGCCCATAACCCCGTTTCCTTGGTTACCGCGCCCGCCCGAGCCGGCACGCCCCCACCCACACACTCTATAAAGGTTAGGTCATAGACATATATACATGTATATATGTCTATGGGTTAGGTCACCTGTTGGGCTTTATTTATTTATTTCAGGCACCAAGTTGCTTTTTTGGGCTTGTTTCCATAGAGCTGGTTGCTTGTTTCTTCGGGAGATCTGGCAACACTGGTTGGGGGTGGAGAGACATTGGTTACTGACCAAACACACTATAATGGTGATTACTGTTGGGATATGCTTACAGCAGCTTTAAACTTGACTGCCAATTCCATGTAAATGTAACTGAAAAAAATCATCTGGAGAAATATGTTTCAGAGTTGGCAGGCTACTATTCAAGCAGTTTAAATCGAGGAGGAAATACCTTTTATGCTAACCTAGCTGATGTTTCATAGGTCATTTAGCAACATATTATCAGCATAGCATTTTGTAATTTAAGGTATGTTGTATTATTTTTGACAAATGCAACTTTAAATCTTTATTCAGCAGCATTTTATCAAGTGTCCGGTCAGATATGTCAAACATATTTATGTTGTCTCCTTTGTTTTTCGCTCTAAATGGGTCACATTAGCAAGCTAAAGTTAGCTAAATAGCATTTAGCCCTCTCACTGTGAGTTAAAATATTTCGTAACATCCAATCGTCGTGTAAAAACTAGCTTGCATGATGCTTACAATCTCTTCATACTTTATATTGACCAGCTAAAGTTTTAGCTTTAAAGGACTGATTCAACTGGTAATCGCTAACTACAGCAGAGCTCTGCTTGTTCAGACCCATCCGGGGTTATGGCTCTTAGCTAAAGTTAAATAAAAACACAATAAGACTCACGTCCGGGAGGATTATTGTACATGCTCTTTATATAGCGCTCCAGAGATCTGTAGTGATTAATGAAGACCTATATCTTAGCTCAGAGAGAATCATATGGGATATAAGCTCCCCTTCTGATTCTTACAGTTAACTTTATTTAACTGCTGCAGTATATCACTTTTTTTGACTGCACCATATTTGTCCGTATTCCCAGCGCACGCACCGACAACACATTAGTCACTGTAACCGAGGGATTCCCATGTGGAAGGAGGGAGTATTTCTGCTCAGACCGTGCACGTACGTGCATCCTTCCGCCGAGCGAAAGCTGGCTGAAAAAACGGGGGCATGGTGCCATTGTGATGCACAGCAGAAACAAGAAGTTTGCCTCACAGCCAGAGTGGGGGGACAAGTTCTCTGTGGAGAGAGCCGGAGTGTGTCTCCTTGAAAACTCTCGCTGCTGAGGCAAGCAGAACAAAGAGACGGCAAACACAAGCCGGGAAATGACACCGAGCACTGCACGAGGAAAGAAAGGATAGTCCTGCGGTTTAAACACCTGATAGGATCAATCTGGACGAAAGATTTCATAGAGTGCTTTAACTATTAGCTCACCAAGCTCGCAGTACTGAGTCAGGACGGGTGTCGTGGTACAAAACTGTTTGCGGCAATGCACATTTCCTCCATGAATGTAGCTGGCGATATACTCCGATCTCAAATTCCATTTTATTTCCTGGAATTACCGCCACATTGTTTACCCTAATCATCTAATTCAATTTTATACCAGCACAAGCCTTATTAATTAAAGCCCCCACACAATTCTGTGACAAATAGGATCACTGTCTGTGTGCTGCAGGAGGTCTGAATGTCTGTGTGCGTGTGTGTGTGTGTGTGTGTGTGTGTGTGTGTGTGTGTGTGTGTGTGTGATCGTCTCACTCAGCTCAGTCAGAGGTGCCTCAGACTCGTCACCAGACACCCCACAGGAGCCTGGCTGGCGCAGCTCATCACTCACTGCTGTCTCAGGTGTCTCTCCATAATGAAAGTATTATAGCGTAAATCAGAGAATCAAAAGGGGTATATTGATATTTTCCACTTACTGGCATAATTTAATGATTTCAAAGGTGCTGCCTGTCAAAAATCTAATTAAAAGACCAATCAAGTGAAACTATTATGACAGCAATCTTTAAACAACTACTGTAACGTAATTATATACAGAAGATGACAAGACCAAAGCCTCGGCAGTACATGTAATATTGTGTACCATGAAGTCATGTATATGTAGATTTGGCAGGAATAAAGGGAGATTCTGTACAGTTTGAATCAGGAAGAATCAACTGGAGTTAAAGGAGCAATTTGTAAAATATATGGCCAGGATTTAAACAGTCTAAAACATAAGAAAAAACAAATAACAGTTTGATATGCCCCATAGATTCAGTTGGCATCACAAAATGTCAAGAAATGAAATACTACTACTGAAACACACTACTACTACTTCTATGTTTCTTACTTAACAGAAAAATACCACTCTACACCTTCTGAATTCAAGTCTCTCTCTTTTTACGGAATTAAAATGTATAGCTTTATTGCCTCGATGCCAGATCGTGAACACCCTACATTCAAACTCAACATAAGCTAAATAAAACTCACAAACACAATCTTGGTTTGTGTTTCCACAATCGCCTCTGGTTTGGTCAAAATAAATCTTCAACTCACAGAGTAAGTTGTAAAGATATTCTGTCTCTACACACTGTTTTTACCAGCTGCTGATGTCCGACTCTGCCAGAGCTGCTGTATCACCTCCGTACTGTATCCTCCTGTTGTCAAACTGACCTAAGATGCTGTGTCCAGTCATGTTCACTAATCATCGGCTAATTAGCCAACAGCAGCTAGCTACAGCCGAGGATAACCAGCAAAGAGCAGCACTTGTCAGTTACTCTGGTGATATGCTGCCCCCTATATTTCTGGAGCTACCTTCCATTTCTGGCCATTCTCTGCAAATGACAGCATTGAAGCTCTCAACCATTCCATCCATTTTCTAAACTTAGGGTCACAGGGTGGTGGAGCCCATCCCAGCATGCTCAGATGGCAATTTTCTAACGTATAAAATAATAGAGGTCTCAATAGAGGGACCGGATCCTCAAAAGGCTAATTTTCTTGACAAAACACATTAGAAAAGTTTCCCTTTTCAAAGGCCTCCCAAATCGTATCATGTTTTTGTCCCGCATGGTACCATTGACTTTATTTCCCTTTCCGTTGTAGTCATGTGATACTGAAATTGACTCCCATACCGCATGTAATCCCAGGGGATTCCTGAAAAAATGTCAGTGAGGATAACTTTTTGATGTCACATGTTCAGTGAGCGTCATTCAGCGTGGCCCTCATGCCTTCGGATCCATTTCTGTCCCTCAGTGGAATGAGCGCCAGACTGTGACACAACCATCGGCAGACAAACACTTGGGGGGGCATCGCAAGAGGCTTCTCATAGTCCACAGAAAGTTCATCCAGGATCATTTTGTCATAGGAGCCACCACATAGACCTTAATACTGCTAGGTTGTTAACCAAAACAGTGGAATGCAGGCATAAAGTTTCAATGTTTATCACTTCAGAAATGCAAAAGAGAAGTAAGAACATTTGCAACTGGAGTTTTCTCCTGGAAACAGTGAGATCTTTGTGTCAAAGGGCAACTCCACCAATTTCACATATGGAAAGTGTACTTATAGGTCTTAGGGAGCACTACTGAATATCTGAAGAAAGGAAAAAGAAAAAAGCCTTTCGTGGCTCCAGAGCGGACCATAAAGTCTGTGGTGTGGATTTACAGTACGGGAACAGACCTGCTCTTCATCTCTACCATCAGTTATGTGAGCAGCAATTCTTTTCACCTGTCTTACTGTATCTAGGTCACGATGTCATCCACACGGGCATATATATACAGTATAGAAAGAGTGTCCAAGGACACTGTGTAGACTGGAGAGCTGCATAAGCACCCAGGATAGCAATCACTCCATCACTGTGCGAAGCTGGGTAAGCTCAATGACAATCAATACTATCACTGTCAGCTCCTTCTTACCTGGGGGAAGGACACGCTGTAACTGCTGCTCATCTGTTGACTGTCCTACTTTTCAGATGCAAAGTCAGTTTTTTTTCCACCCTGTGGGAAGAGAACTGTTGTTTTGTAGTTTGTAAGAAACTGTGGAATCAAGCGAACGGAGGATTAGAACAGTTGGTTATTTATGTGGTTTGCGACAACAGCGCTAACTCCCTCACTCCTTTAGGTTATTTTTTAATCCGTTTCATTTTCATTCCCAGCAGGAACCGAGCCGAACTGACAAGCCCCTGCAGTTCCAGCATCCACACCTCCTTCTCTCACACAGTCACAGGTGTTGAATATCTCTGGCTCACATGCCGCCACAATCACACAAATAATGGGCGTAGGAATTGCAAATAGCATCCATCAGCGGAGGTGGCCTTGGAGAGATATAGCGTGTCGGCAGGAAACAAATGATGAGAGCAAAAATACCCTCTAATTAGCCCGGTGCAGACCTGAGCAGATGTCCTTCATATTTCCTCCTTCAAGGAAGCTGAACGAGGGAGCTTTGCGCAGTGAATCCACCCACCAGATTCACATCTCTCCAAGTGAACATCACTGTTTACGCTGCTCGGTGTCCTTCACCTGTCATACTCTAGATTTCCTTCGGTATGACTCTATTTGGGTGGAGAGCACACCACTGACAGTGAGACCCGAGTGTGTGTGTAAAAGTCTTTATTCTGCTGAAGCAAGCATAGAAAGCCTCATCTGGTAACTGACTCAATTTCATTTAAAAAAAAAAAGTCTCAGTAATGATTCTTACACTTCCTTTTACTGGCTCCTGAAATAGCTGAACACACACCGTACCTACACGAAACAAGGCTATCGGTGTTAAAGCCCGGTTTCATCAGCTTTAGACCTGAGGCCTCATATTTCCCTGGAGACCTAAATCCACCTCACAACCAGGGAATCTTCCCTTTCTCTTCCACCATTCATGCACTTTCCTCCTAGCAACTAATGAAATGCTGATGTTGCGTTATCTACAATAAAAGGCTACCAGTGTGGATCTGTTCACAACCCAAACAGCATAAATTAATAAATATGCATACTACATGTAAGACTGCACCGGCCTGTTTAAATTTTAATATCAAAGAGGTGCACATTTGCATATGAATCGGTTGCATTTCTTCTACTGATAGGAAATCAAAGACTGAATGAATCCCCGCTCCCGCGACACTAATCAGAAACTGCATTATGACTGTATCTACGGTATGAAGATGCTGCCGTTCATCATAAGGAAATAGATCATGTGAGTTTACATTTGACCTACAGTAACGTTTTTATGTGAGTTGTCTGAATACAATGTCAACTTTGGTACCTGATTCTGATTTTGTTTTTGTCTTTCCACGGACAGATTAAGTCACATTTTAGTTTTGACTATTCCTAAAACTGGTTTATTGTAGTTACATTATGTAGCAGTTCGTGTTTTGTGTGATTTGGCGCCCCCCACCGTTTCTGAGTGCAACACAACTGTCTTTATATACAGTTCCCAGATTTCTGTACCAATTTGCTGAATGTAATGTAATGGTGCATGCTAAGTACAAACAAAACTCTGCATTTCATAACAATATAACATCTTGTA
Source organism: Lagodon rhomboides (assembly GCA_039737535.1). Lineage (NCBI taxonomy): Eukaryota > Metazoa > Chordata > Actinopteri > Spariformes > Sparidae > Lagodon > Lagodon rhomboides. Next base: position 9,002,748 of record CM077785.1, on the reverse strand, counting down.
AATCAATATGTCTTGAAGTAAACATGTATGCCCAGGCATTTTTGTATGCATGCTAAGCTAACGAGACGTGAACCAGAGACACTTTATGATATGAAATATGATTGAGAACTAGTGAGGCAAAAACTTTGCTAACACGACCAAATGCAACAACACAAGGAAGATAACTTAGCAAGCCAGCAATTATTATTTACAATTCAACAGCCAACAGTCCATCTGTCACTCTGCCTTTTAATTAGTGAAGCTGTCGCTATCGGCTAAAAGCAAGTCAGAGATTTACTCTCCTAATCAATGTCTTTCCCTTTATTTTTAGCTTCCACTAAAAACGTCCACCTCGGTCTCTTCACCTCTGTCATTATGTCTGTAAGGCTGCTGTTTAGCAGCCTATTAGCCCTGGAACTGTAAACCTTGTCCTCCCAGCAGTCCAACTAAGCTGTTGTCAAAGTGTCCTGGTGTACTCCATGGTGGTCCTCCAGAACAGAGTCAGCTAGCAAAGCTAACTTGTTGCTACAGAACGCAGCAGTAAAGGTTGCTTTCAGGAAACTCTGTAAATCACAGACAATTGAGGGAAAGTCACAAACTTTTTCTCCATAAAACATGATCTAGTTTCACCAATATTACTGATGGTTGGAGCTGCAGTTACGTGCTGTACTACTTACTACTTACTGCTTACTAAATTTACGTAATGCAGAAACAAGCAACACCTGGTGGAGTGGCTATGACAGAGTTTACCCTATTACAAGACACTGACATTAAAATGAGTTTGAAGGTGTTTTTTAGGGTTAAGTAGATACATTCAATGTTGTCTCTCCGCGACATTTGTGAAAGCTTGCTAACGTTAAATATGGTATGTATGAGAGGAACAAACTGAGGCTTCAGCACTCTGATTAATATACTTTGAGGGCTAACATTTGAGATATACCTCAGAGTCCTGGATGTTACATTGTGGTCACCTAATGTGGCTGAACTGAACTTTCAAATCCAAGCATATCTTGAGCAAACAAAGCAGTACACATAGTATTTACACTGTTATAAAAATCCCTGTATTAGCGTATGCCACCAAGAATCAACGAGTACAACAAAATGAGTGTGGAGATTCTCAATCAAGTCAGTGTTAGCCTTGAGTAATGTTAGCGTTCTGTCAAAGTGATGTTGTAATGTTTAGCCCACTGTTTTAGTTTCGTCATGCTAGCTTGGCTATTTGTATGGTTTATTCCAGCTGTTGCATTGTGGAGGATACTGTTACTGTTTTAGAAATATTCAAGAACATAAAATATTGAGATTTCTTTCTGTTACATTTCATTTCAAAATGCTTTTTAAATGAAATAAGGTTGTCACCAGTTATTTTCCAGCATAGTTTTTTTTATTGATGAAATGAATACTGTCTGGATATTTTCATGCCAGATTGGGCAGCCACATTCAAGCATATTTAATTTTGTTTCAACTCTATTTTTATGCCTGGCACGCTCTGGTCGGCTCTTCTGATGTGTCTTTGATTGTAGAGGTGGCTCTTTATCAGACCAGTACGTGGTGGTGGCCAATCAGCAGCAGACTGTGGCTCCAGTCTCCGCTGTCTGTGGTTGGATATAATGAAGAGAAATGGCCGACAAGGGGACACACAGTGCTCTGCGGTGATAGTGCTGGATTTTTGGGGTCGCAGTCAGTGGCTCTGTGGATCTTTGTGGCCTGATAGAGCACAACGCAGCTGCTACTTGTGCTGCTTCCTGGCCTCTGGCCTGCCACCGTCTCTGATAAGCATTTAGTATTCAGCTGGGGCTCATGGACCGCTGCCCATAAACAGAGGAGCACTCAGAAGCAAAGACTGCTCTCTGATTACTTGCACCAAACCAACATCAGGTTGCTTCACATGAAATAAAATATTCAACGTCATTTTCTGAAATTATGCAGCTATTGAAGGTCTCTTGCCTTACTGACAGGTGGGGTGTGAAAAAAGGGGCGAGGTCAAAATGTGAAATGGGGAGTCCCCTCACGTCCGCAGTTTTGCGATTCTTGAAATACTGCTTTCAAAGTCACGAGGGCGGGGATGTTGAGAGATAAAATGACGGTGCTTCTAAAATGATTATCTGCCTCTCGCCAAAAAACCGGTGCTGCGCGAGTGAGACGAGTGACGGCCTGGAGAGAATGTAAAGTTCATTGAAATTAAACGGCAAATGAGATTTAGGATCAGACGGTGGGCGCTGCAGTGTAGAGGAACGCGCTACTTAATACCTGTTGTCTGAATTATCAGCAGCTGTTCATCCCTCCCCACCCCCCGCCGAGAGATCTCAGCAGGTGGCCTGGTTTTATCAGTGCTGAATGATCACTCCAATAACTGCGTTCTCATTAACATCAAGGGATGGATGTCTGCAGATGGAGAAAGAGAGAAGTCCGGGCTGGCAACAAGCAGTTTTTTTTTTCCTCTGGGGCGGGCGGGGGTGGGGGATTTCGCAAAGTCAAAGCCAGGAGGGAAAAAAGTGGTTGAGACGTGCTGACAGGGCCTTGGCTGTGATGGAGAGACCCCATCACTCCTCTTCCCCGTCTTGTCACGCACTCCTCCCATCATAGCAGGGCTTACCGTCAGGAGCAGAGCGGGGGTGTATGGGTGAGCGATGGGTGCTGTGTCATTCCTCCCCTCCCCTGGTCCTGCAGATTGATTCCCCTGACAGGAACCCCCCCCCCACCCCTCCCAGAAGTAGAAAGAGAGAATGATGAGAGGGATACAAAGTAAGTGTCTCAAGCAACTTTGGCTTCAAGTGAAAGAACAAAAGTCAGTACGAACTTAAAATTTGGGGAGATATCCACAAGGTAAACAAACCGGCAGACGGAATATGGTCTTGGATATAAATAGGCCGCGGTTCAATAAGTCTGCATGCTTTCCACTTGTCGGGATGAGTACCTATTTGACATTTGGAACACATCGACGCAGGCAGGGAAGAGATTTGTGCAACATACTTCAAAGGTAATGACGATTGAAGATGGGAGAGAGCGTGCCTCGCGACACGCCGCTGTAAATTAATTTCGGGGCTGTTACGCGCTGGTTATAAAAGCACACAACAGAGAAATGAACTGTAAATAGCTCCCTCTGTGTGCCGCTCATTAGGCTCGGAGACGCTTTTTGTTGCACGGGATGTTCTTTTTATTAAAATGTGACAAACATCACAGCAGCGATGGGAACAGTTATCAAATTTACAATTTCATCAGACTCAACTCTGAGCAACAACTAATTGGAGTGGAAGGGACAGTTAAACGCTAATTATGTGACTAAATAATCTGTAGCAGACCGAGGAAGTTGTCATTTCAACTCACATCAGTGTATCAAATATCACTTTTTGTGGGTAAACCTGCTAAAGATTTGATGCCTATCTCATTGCCATTAGGTGAGATTTTGGGTCTTGTGTGTCAAACAGAGAACAGCAGAAAGCAGCAGATCACATACCTCATCGGAATATTTTCAGAAGACATTCAAACTTAAAAGTCTTCAGCCGTAGCATTCCCAATAAGACACATTGTTTTTTCTGGAGCTGATGATGGAAGTTGCTAAGGAGTGAGACATCTTGCGTCTTTGTCATCTCTGTTGAGAGTTGCACATGTGCGATACCGATCAGGCAGCGGGCGAGGACGAAAGCCAGTAATGATGGTTACTTTTTTAATAGCTTTTCCTTCAGTCTCTCATAGCCTCACTGATTAGTGTAGAAAAACAAAATGTATGATTTATTCAATTTCATTTCATCATCATTTAATGAAACTGTTTATCAGGAGTTATGATAAACAGATGACTCTACTTAGCGGCTAATGGTACCGTTCTCCAATTGAACAGGGTCGGAGTCAGGACTGAATACAAACCCTGAGACCAACTGCAGCCAGTTTGAGAGCGAAACCAGTTCCAAAGTGGTTTACTGCGGTCTGACAGTTCCGGCTTGCTTGTCTAGTCATGCAGCTAATGTTAGCGGTCCTATAAGCTGACTAATGTTAGGCCACGGGTTGCTAGGAGCCTAAGCTGGCAAGAAAACCAACTTGGTACTGTATTCCCTACCTCAAATTTGGCAGTCGTCAGTCTCGGATGCTGCAGTAGGTCCGAGCCCTTTCATCACCTTGTCCGCTGTGTCCACTGGGAGCTCCCAGTGACCTGGTCAGATAGGCTTGTAGCTGCGTTCTGCGCTAATGCTATTGGCTACAGACAACACCAATCAATATCTCCAACAAGTCCCTCTGTACCTAACTGTTTTTTCAGGAAACAAATATGAGTCTGCCCTCAGTTTCATGGGGACTTCACCACACCACATAGCATCACGTTTGTTGTGTTTCCATCACAGCCAACCTGAGCAGGGGCCGAGAAACATCTGTGACTACTGCAGAGTCATTTGACATGGGACACGTGGGAGTGAATGCCGATTGTACACGTTCACTTGAAAGACAATAAGCCAGATGTTAGTGGGTGGTAGCAGGGTTTTTGTCCAGGGTGAAAGAGATACAAGTGTTCATATGAGGATGACTCAGGACCTCAATGTGTTTCAATTGTACAAAAGTTTGAAACCTCTCCCCCTGCACATTTCTGATGAATTGTGGGGCTTTGTCTGACAGTTTTTCTTACTTTAATCACCACATTGCAGTGAGCGTGCACGTGACAATATGATAGTCAGGACCTTGTGGTGCCAATTATTAAAAACCAATGAATCATTAAGAAACCAATGAATTATAACATTTCAGGCCAAACTTTCTTACATTCCGACTCCAGGCTGTGACAGAGCCGAAAATGAGTTTGCACCGTATCTGAATCAGTGCCGGAGGCAGGTGTCACACTTCACAATGCGTCCACGAGTTCACCAGGTTGACAGCAATGGTCTCCAACCACAAGCCAGTATGATTTTTATAGGGGACATCAGAGTCTGTTTATAGGTCTTGTGGAGTACAGCCGCTTGTTTGAAAAAACAAGAGCCTTTTGTGGACCCAGAGGGAGCTGCATTTTAAAAATGTCCATGAGCGTTGCAGTGTTAAACAAGTGCAATGCTAAAACAGTGGAGCACACTTAACTCTCTCCATTCTGGCATAATGTACAGCATCTTCTTGTACAAGTGGTGTAAAGGCTGTTGAGCCCACATCTTAACAGAGACCTGTCTCTGGTCAAGCTGTTGCAGCCGGCGGAATTGAGCAGGCGCTGGTCAGGAGAGGTGGACTCTCTAAACTGTGTTTACGTAACTGATGCTTGATGCTTTAACACAGTCAAAGTGGATGGACAGTGTTTCACGTGAGTGCATCCCAGTACATCACAGTGGGGAGTGTGATTCATGCAAGTGTAGTTGTTTCAGTCGACATTGTATTTATGCCAGACAAATTTCTATAGATGTCACAATAATATCTTTATCAAGAGTTCTGCTGGCCACAATAATCGTCCAGTGAAAATCTTGATGTCATGACAGCACTAATATGTCTAGAAAAAACTGTAAATATGTTCTATGTTTCCTCATCTATGTACCTTATTAACACAGTTACTTTATATGATGTTGTGAGTGGTGATTACAGTGGCTCTGAGGAGATTATAGCAGATAATGGATCCAGGTATAGTTTGCTGTAGTGCATTATTTTGCTGTGCATTAAGGGGTAAATGGAATTGATTTCATATTGTACAAAGGGCAACATCATTGCTAAAAATACGGTCATTATTATTGCAATTGGCAACACAGAATTTGAGTTCCCTCTCAGGCTTTCTCCATTCTTCACACAACCAGTTCCGTCAATTATTGCGTCTACCTCCGAGTTTGATATCATGACTACCTGAAAGTGTGCGCCCTTATGACCATTTGTAGGATTTATTGTGTGAAAGCTACTTGACACAAAAAACTCAAAACATTCTTGGAGAGAAATCAGAAAGGCAGTGGGATGCAGGTGGGAGGAGACTCTGACGGCAGGCTTTTTAGTTCTGCATTTGAGTGTGGCGATTCCAAGTGGCCATAAACCCATTTGCCTTTAGACACGGTCAGATGACACATCAAACCCAGACGCCTTTTTTGGCAAGTCTCCATGACTGCCAAAAATTGAGAACAGTGTTCATTTACCTTTGAATCAACTCTGCTTTCCTGTTTTTGTTGTGTGTGTCAGTACTAGAGGACGCACTGGACTGAAAACATTGTTGTCCAAAGACCCAAGCCCCATGATCATAAAGTTTTAGGCCGCCTAAAACAAAACATTTACTCATCATGTGGCGCAAAGCCTAAACTGGCAGAAGTAGATCTGGCGGGTGATGACAACATCTAACCCCAACAGTCTACGCAGGGCTCTCCTCCAAGAGGCCCTTGTCGTATTAAACGACTGCATATGCTCTTTTATGGCTCATTCAGTGGCAGAGCCCTCAACAGTCCATAAAGTCTGCCTTGTCACCATGGTGATGTAATGGGGACAGGCCCTGTAAATCAAAGTGAGCAAAAATGGAAGCCAATTCACATTAGTGATGGCTAATTAGCTCATAGCAATGACGGCTGGAAGCTGCGCGCTGCTCGCTGGTGCCGTATGTCTCCAGAGCGAGACCTCTGGAGGCTCGGGAGAAGCTCCAGCTTTGTGTTTTCATGGGTCATTTTACATCTCCCCGGGGTGCCCTGAAAATGACACAGTTTGAGATCTGGCTTTTTTTTTTTTTGCTAAGCAGAAGAAATACACTGATGTGGGTGAAGAGCACAAATGAGAACAAGATGACCTCATGCTGTGTGTCCCATAAAAACACGTTCGGTTCTTGTCAAAAAAGGGGCAGCTGACAGGGCGGGAGGGTTTCAGCTCCTTTATCACGTCTGGCTCCGACCTCCCGCGCTCTCCAGCCACCTCTTTGGCTGTTCGCCTTGCAGGCAGAGGAAGCAGCATCCAGGAGGACTCTCAGCGTGGAAGATTAATTCTGAAGGCACTTTCTTGTCAAGAGGACCTTTACTGCGCTGATAGAGGCAATGTGTTCTGTCAGTGCCTTTGAAATTCAAATGATGTCTTCCACTTTGTGTCCCACTGACGGCTTTGAAAGTTCTCATGAAAGGAGAGCAACAGAGATGGGACCGACATAAGCTGGAGGAGAACAGAAAGGCAAAATCAACTCCATCCCCAAAAATAGATGACAGTGCCGAACTGAAAAAGACGCAAATAGATAATCAAAAGGCGACTTGACTCGAGCTTGTCTAAGGTTTTGAAATGTATAGGAACATGTCTATTTTTGTGCTGGTGCTGCCATTTTTAACATACAGTAATGTCTGCCAGCAACCTTGTTTAAAGTTGTTAAGATGGAGAAGACTGAAAAATAGCTGCCACAATGACATGAAAAATACTTTTTTCACCCTTTTTCGCCACAAAATTACACAAAGGATTTTCTGGTATATAACCCTTGACTCACAGGAAACACAGCCGGTTTAAAAGTTCTGAGTTTTACTGTTCTGAGGCACAGTTGGGCTGTCACCTAAATGCTAACATGCCGCTGATTTGTTGGTATCATGTTTACAATGTTCACTATCTTACTGTTATTGGTTTTTGCAGATATTTGGTAATAAACCAAAGTATTGCACGAAAAACATTTGACCTGGTGGCGCAAGATGAAAAGTTGATTTCAAGGCAGCCAAGTCAATAGTTGTTGAGACATTTCAGTCAGAACCACAAATGTCAACCTCATAGTCACACCAGAGAAGTATATAGCTCAACAAACTCATCAGGATTCATCCTCGGGGCATTATGTATATCTGTGCCAATCTGTGCTTAAGTGCAGGACCAACCGAAGGACCAACTTGTCAACATTGCCATTCCTTGAGATTAGCCGCTATCATGGCTAAAATAATCTTAGCATCAGGAGACCAGAATTTTGAACAATTAAAAAAAAATGCTAAACTAAGCAGGGTGCTTACAAACCATGTACATTTGCTCACTAGACTTTACAAGACAAATGCCAAGGTAACACCACCTCAGTTCAGAATGGTCGGAACAAGGTCATTTATTCATCATTATACAACACAGGGTCGTGTAACAAAATACTAGATGTAAACGTCTATGGCCATCCACTGTATCCCAGACAATGACTTTGGCCTTGTCCCACCTTGATGTGTCTGTTTGTCCCCAGTTGTGTCAAAACTGCATCATCATGGATCCCACTGCTTTTTGGAAATACCCACCATACTCTGCCTCTGATTGGTTGCCTCCATTGGTTGGGTTTAGGCATGAAGAGTGAGATTGGTTGGGGGTTCGGGTAAGAATATCATGGTAAACTGACCAGAGGCAGAATAGGGGGAGGCAAGGAGTACTAGCCAATCAGAGGCAGAGCAGTGTGGGTAGGATCCATAAGGTCTCCAGTTCTTATTTTTATTGATCAAATCCATTCACATAACTTATTGAGAGAAAGCTGAAATCGCTCAAATTCTACACACATACACACAAGTACGCCGCTAACGTTAGCTAATCTTTGATGCCTGGATTCCTGGTAGCTGTAGCTCACCACAAAATGTTCAGGAAATTAACTTACCAAGAATCAAAGCCCGGCTTTGACCTAAATATTCTTTTATTTATTGGCCTGTTGCTAATAGTCTCTTGTTTTTGTGATGAAGTCCCTGTACTGACTGACAGCAGTGTCGTTGTGCGGTTAGCTAACTTGTAATTACTCTCCCACCCACACTTTCAAAGCGTCCTACCCTCACAGTTAGTAATGTCATACCTTGTCCTGAGTTGAAGTGAGGTTCCCATCATCTACTCGGGCATGCTGCACCTCCCTCCCTCCCTCTATCCTCCTCACTAACAAGATTTGTGTAGGAGGGTCCTCGGCATTGATATTTTGTCTAGCAAGTTGTGGATAGAGTTAGAATTGATATCCGTGTGGGAGGTTGTGTGGTATTTAATCACCCATCAGTCCTCACATGAACACAGGTGTCTATAAATGGAAGATTCCCAAAGGTCGAAAATTAACTACCATGCTCAAATTACACTGTGGCTTCACACTTAATTAAGCTTTATGTGCTTTTGGTATTCATTAGGTAATATATTTTAAATATGTGGCTCACAGGGTGTTTTCACTGCTTTCAGTTCACACTGAATGATATCTGTTTAGTACAGTAAGCTCATCTTTAAAAAACACCACACACTGTCTACTCTGCCCGACACTAATTACTGACCATTGTTTGATAAATCAGCTCACAGTGAGCTAAATTAAGCTGTATGTCATTTTTCAGGTCCTGATGTTTTGTCAATTGTCCAATCAGTCTGTGTAGTCACCTGCTAATGTATGCGTAACAGAAGCAAGAAAAGGCAGCGAGTGAGCTTGAACGTAACGGCACATATCGAGAGCCAGAGAACACTCGATGGCTTTACTCAACCGGAGTCAGCAGAGCTGTAACAGCTTAAAATGTATCATTCAAGCTATCACCTGCTCATGGAGACATCTACTGGAAATGGGTAATAGACAGACGAGAACGGAAAACTGTGTGTAGCCTCTGTTTTGATTTTCCTTCTCAAATGAAGACAAATTCTGGCTCTTAGCTCCTGGCTCAGCTTTGCAGCAAGATGATGGCAACTTGTTGCTGTAAGTGGAAGATGCTGACGAGCGCAGAGGGACAGAAGCAGCATGTGTCCTAAAAGCTCCCTCATGGTGGCTGCTAATGGTGCATAGTTTGTCAAGCAGACCACACGGCCTTATTCCTGGAAAAGCTTAAAGATCTCTTTAGAGCACACTCAGGCAATTTTAAAAGCCATTAACATCAAGAAGAAGAAAACTCTGCGGCTGTATGGATCCTAAATGACTAACACAATTCATGTGAGTCTTGCAGAATACAGCCAACAGAGCAATCAGCGCTTACTGAAAAGGCCTTTTTCATATCAGTCAAACTGCAGGAGAAAGGAAGGATAAAGATTTGCGAAAAAAAGGGAACTGAACGATATCCTCTGTGCCAACAGATTCCACCAAACAATCCAGCGACTTCAAACACTGCAGTCCATATGCGCCCTGCGAGAGCTGCCTGTAATTATTGACAACCTGCACACACATCACAGAGTACACAGAGATCGCAGTTTGTTTGGCGTGTTTGATTTCAGCTCTGCATGGATACCTGCTCATTGATACAGTTTATACAATGAGCCTCCTCCTTCAGTGAGTTTTGTTGGAGAGAAAAGGAACTTCACTGCAGCTGTGTTCCCATTTTCATAATGCAGTAGAGGAAGAAATGTCAGTAATCCTGAATGTTTGGTAACCTAATATACGTATAAAGTTTGATTTTCCAATCAAATGTATTTGAAGTCATTTATTTATTTTAAGTCTAAATATGAACAGACTTCTAATAAAAATCAAAAGCCAGTAACCCATTGGCCCCCCAGGATTAGGAGGATAGTTATACAAACAATCACACCTTGCAAATATCTGCTTTCTGTCACATGGAACAGCAACAGAAGGCTGGTTATTGTCATTTTTTAAATCACAAGGGTTTGGATCATTTAAACAGTGATTGAGTCCTTTGAGCCCTGCTACATCTGTTTTGGAAAATGGAGTGTTGAGGACGAATTCAGGAGTCTCACGGCCTGGGGAAAGAAGCTGCTCTGTAGTCTGGTTGCATGGCGGCAGATGCTTCTGTATCGTTTGCCAGATGGCGGCAGGATGAACAGACTGTGGCATGACGCTATGAGGACTACCAGAAATCATCAGTGTTTTTTTTTTGGTTTTTTTAGCAGGTGTTACCAAGTGCAGGACAGCGCCTTTTACTTTCTGTGCTAAAAATTGTATGCTGGGAAGTCAAAATGGTTGGGAAATATTATGAATTCTCTTCATTGACAGCAGGTTTAGACCTGGAGGGGCAAAATCAAGACAAAGTAAAGTCTGCGCAGGAAACGTACAAGCGGAAGACAGATAACTTTTATTAGTGGTGGTATTGTGATATTGAATCGTTTGTTTAAACATACCTTTCTTGACATTGGAGGTATGTTTTTGAGCCATTTTTGTGCGAAAAGCAGAGGTCAGATGGAGAGAATGCTAATTTTCCATCAAGCTTGAAAGAACATCAAATTCAAGTGTTCTTAAGGTCTTTGTAATGAGGGTAAATATACGCAGAGGAGCCCTAATTAACAATCCTTCAGTTTCAGTTTTGTGGGAGGAACTTACAAGCTAAGGACAGATAACTTTTGTGAGCAGTGGTATTGTGGTATTTAATATTTAGCATCTAAACTAACCTTTGTTGACATTGGAGGTACATTTTAGGCTGTTTTTGTGTGACAGCTAGCTAGCTAATTAGCTACATATACCCCAAACTGACATTAGTAGTGTACTTATTGTCAGTGGGTATTAGTTTGGCAACTAGTTCAGCAAGCTAAGGTGCAAAGTGTCTTTATGTGAAGAAAAGGAGGTATTAGCAGGAAAGCTAACTCAAGACTGTTATTAAAATAGTATACTGGTATAAATAGTAATAGTAGAAAATATATTTTCTTTATAGTAGCATGCTTTGCAGCAGCTATAGTAGTTTTACAGTAGTCTACTTTGTTGTATTTTTAAGATTTATTGGTTTTATCAAAACTAGTTGGTCTACATAAAACATTACGTAGGTTTCTTCATTTCTTTAAGCACAGACTCGAGTAGTTAAAGTTGGCTTAAAAAACAAATGAAAACAGTACATTTAATGAGCTTTATCATCACTGTAAATCCTGTAAAAACAGATGTTTTCATGTATTTATTTTATGAAAAATGCATTCAGATTTACAGTATCTACTCCGCAGACTAAGTGGCCAACAGCAGGAGGATCATAAACTGTGTGATTAGGACAGCCATGAAAATGGATTCCATCCCTGTAGAAGTATTTTATTGTGCCATAAACCACAGAACAACAGAACGAATCACTCTCCGTGCCTGGCACGTCTCCAGCGTGATTAAATAGACTTTGCATTTTTGTGAACCTTAAGGTGTTACTGTGTGATTGGTGAGCCAACAAATTATACGTACACTGTCACTTGCTGAATCATCAGGATGACATTTCACCAAGCACACACACACACACGCACATACGCACACACACACACAAACTCACGTCTGTCTTTAAATAGGAATGTGACTCAGAATAAAGAGCTTTTAGTGTCAAACATTTGGATTTGAGCCAGGGAGCTTTAAATGCATCACATCGTAGACAAATATGGCTCCATAAAGCTGTTCACTGCACTGCAACAGCTGTTTCAGTGACTGACAGAGAAGACAGGCAGACTTGTAGCACCTGTGCAATAAAGGCTGATGGCAAAGTAAGATAGCAGTCATATCACCTCTGTGAGCGAATTTCACAGGCAGCATCATTTAATTAAAACTTAAGACAGAACAGAAATGAACTGTAAAAATATGTGTGTGAGAACCTGTCAGCCGCCTGGCAACTTTCCCCCGAAGCTCCTGTTAATCTCAAAATCCAGCGCTGCAACACGCCGGCGCCTTCCCACAGAGGAACACTCACACTGACACAGGAACACACGCTCGAAATGCTTTATTCACTCGGGGACGCTCGTACGGCACGTGCACAAAAAAACAAACAACCATCTATCAAATCAACTCGTAGTAAACCCTGTGGCCACTCTTCTCCCCAGCTTTGTCGTCTACAGTCAGTGCTGCTGTCCATCAACACGGACGTCTTACAAAGAAACAAATCATCTCTATTTAACAGCCACGCAGGGCAGTACTGCAGGTACTCTTATTCGGAGTTGGAACTATTTTTAAATTGAGTTTCCAGGTGAAAGCAGTGAGAGATGGAAAACTCTGGTTGACAAGTCTCAAAACAACAACTGCTGTTGACACACTTTGCAACTCACGCCAAGTGAAGCTTTCTCCGCACGCAGACAGCTCTGGGTTTTGACACGTTCTCTGCCGAAACACCTGCTGCCACTCAAATGTAATGGAAGTGAGCGCAATTTTGCTTGTTTAAGATATTTGCCGTGCTTTTGTCCCAACTGATGCTCCTGATTGATGCTGTTGTTTTCAGTATTTAACCATAACCACAATACATCCCCCGCCTGTCAAGCTACATCACAACCACTCAGAACACAAGCTAGGTATCGTTGTCGTTCCTCCAGAGCCGAGTACAAGATAAAAAGCCTGATGGAATCAGCTTATCTTTTCTCATTCACTGCACATAAATATACACGTTTTTTTTTTTACTTTTACCAGACTATTTAAAGAGGAGTGTTCTTCTTAAATGAATGTACTCTGTGGCGGTCAAGCAACGTATTAAAGGTGCAATATGTAAAGAAAGAAAAAGAAAGAAAAAAGAAAGGTCACATGTGGAATTTACTCCAAACAAATAAAGGGCAGTGTATCACCAGACTGACCGCTAACTGCTAGCAGCTGTTAACTGCAGCTTAGTTAGCAGAGCAGCTAGCAGTCCTATTTGTTTACTCATGTCTGGAGCACTGGGGGAGCGTTGGTGTTTATACCGCTAGCACAGGAGCTAGCTGGTTGGCAAGCTAACTTTCTAGACTTCTTTTCTTTTCTTTTCTTTTCTTTTCTTTTCTTTTCTTTTCTTTTCTTTTCTTTTCTTTTCTTTTCTTTTCTTCTTTGACATTAAAAAAAATCAAAAAAATCAAAACTGTTATTCCTTTACATTCTGTTACTGATTTTAGTTGGCATGATCTGGCATTATAGCAGACTTCCCAGCATGCAACGTTTGAGAGTTCAAACTCTCCCGAGACCCTTTCTTTTTCATTGTTTAAAGAAAATATAAGATGAAAACTCTGTGTGTCTACATTTTGAGTTAGGTCGTGGTTTTTTACTTTTACAATAATGACATCATTGCAAAACGATGATTAAAAGGTAAGTATTGAATTCAGCCTTCACCCTCTTCAGCGTCATTTCAATCAGGAAGACTATCTTTTCCCTCACCTCTCTCCCTGCTCCCTCCGTTCACCTGACATGGGCGTTTCTCCACGTACTCCCTCTCCGCTTAACCAACCAGATTCTGCCACGAACACTATCAGCCAATCACCTCTCTGCTGTCAGCTGTCATTTCAGGCATTTGCGTGGCCCATCCTCCTCCAGCTGTTCATCCAGTGGCTCTACTCACCAGAATCAAACCCCATGCCATCAGGTCTCCAGGATCCTTCTCCCTCCATCACCACCAGCAGTGTCTAGACTCCATCGGGGGGGGGTTTCCCTATTCTACGCACAGCTTCATCACCTCCCCAAAAATATTCTTTGTCACGTTGGAGTCCAACCGCCAAGACTTTCTCATTCTCTTCGCACTCATGGCAATAAATCCTCTTGTTCACTCAAAGAAAGGACGAGTCTCTCCTGACTGAACTAAGAGATTTGTGCATTCACCGTGTTTTTGCCTTTTTGCGCTCTATGATGAAAGAAAATATAACCTTCATTTATTCAACCTTTTTTAAATCTTGAAGAATCACAGAGGGCCTGCTCTGATTTTCAGTGATGTTGAGAGTACACTTAAAACAGAATAAATACACACAGAAATAACATCAATATCAATATTGATTGTAGATATTATATCCACAAATAAGAGATTATCTACAGAAACATCCAACAGGCTTCCAGACTGAAACAGATAAATAATTGATGACCATCTCCAAACATGAGTGTCACGTGCCACGGTTCAGGCTCGGGGCAACAGGAAGAAGAGACCCAAATACAGACACTCAGACAGATCAGACAGACATTTAACAATTAACAGGCTTACGGTCGGGAACTTTAAGCAAGTCTGAACAAGTGAACGAATCCAACAGGGCGGAAAGAGATGCTGCCATATTGGAATAGCTGAAAAACACCATGAGTAAAAACAACATCATACAGTGAAAAACACTAAGAATGCTTTAAAATACGTTTTTATTGAACGGTATACTAATAGATGACGCATGGATATTTGGAAATGTTAATTAACAATGTTTACTCGTGATGTGGACAAAAACTGGGCGGCATGCTTCTCGTTAAAACATTTTCAATGTTCCCTCCGAGGTGATTAATATTCCCTGCTGCTTTATCATTATCAACACTTCAGACGTGAACTTAACAACAGCTGCGAAGTCTTCCTTTTTCTCAGCGCACGATAGAATGAAGACAAAAAACGAAGTGTGAAAATGAAGATGGCAGAGCCAATTAATCGCCGTCACCTGGAAAAGATACAAAATGTAAAATAAGCCCTCATTACACACCTCACAGCTCAGAGCTACATGAGGAGGATACACCTTTACAATAGCATGCTCATCTAAGTGAAATGATGTTGTTTCCATGGACCCTCTTTTTGTGTTGTGCTTTGTAGTGTGTTTGTGAATGATACAATATGAATGCTTACATTAAAAGAGGAATATTTGTATTTTTCTATTCTGCTTTATTGTTTTTTTTCCTTTCCATGGGTGTGTTATAAACAGTTTTTGTGCACGTAAGAGGTTCTCGAAAGTTTAAAACCCAAATTCCGTGCCAATGGAAGCTCCTCCCTCCCGCAGAAAACACTGTGCCTGAAACGCCTCATCAGCAGTCGCACCTTTCATTCTGTGACTTCATGACATCGCACTACATTACCATGTCACACAATCACACAATTTAGGCCTGTATTCATGGCAGAAGTGAAGCTAACCGGAAGCTGAAAACACGACAGAGGCGACCTGGAGACGCGATGAGCAGCGTTGGCTCAGACGTGTGTGAGGTGACCAATCAGAACAGGAGGTGGCCCCTTAAAGAGACAGGAGCTAAAAGAGAGCATCCACCTGCTGCACAGATAAGTTCGACAAAACCGATGTGTTTTTTTGAGCACTTGGAAACCTATTCTATTTTTTGTGATCAAATTTTTATTATTTTCTTCTCCTTTCAAATCACACACAGCCACATCCCACCCCACATCCAACTGTACAGCATATCAAAAAACACCTGTAAGCACACCTATTCTAGTAGTAACATGGAATAAAATTATGAATCTGAAATAAACCATTATATCTCCTTTAACATTGCATCCCATGTCATAATATAACTATACAATTAGGCGCTAAAACACTCTCATCAGTTTGTGAAGTAAGCTGCTGAGTAGAACTAGATTTTAAGGTCCCATATTTCCCATATGATTTGAACATCTCGTGTCACATTACCTTATTTGACCCGCTCCTGTTCACAGATCCGGCCTGCTGTGGCTGCGGCAGTGATGTAACTCAGCCCAGCCGGGAGGCGCCCTGTAATCCCAAACACTGCTCTCCTTGTTGTAACCGACACTTGGAAATGTAAAACATCTCCAGCGGCTGCAGGGAAGCAAGAACCCCGAGGTACCCCAGAAGATAACAATCCCCCCCTCAATTATTCAACACAGAGAAGAACTGAAAGGATATGAAGTGTGTGATCAATTATTTACCCGGCATCATGCATTATTGACTTGGCAAGCTGGAACATTTATTGGGACTTTGTTTTCCATGTTTGTCCGACGAAAACAGGAAAAACCCACAACCCTGTCTCTTGTCTTTCTTTGAGTGACCCCCACGCCCGCAGAGATCGTCTTACGAGTGAAGGACGGGGGTCAAGTGTTTGAAGGAGTGTTTTTCTGTGTGTGGGAACGTGCGTTCATGCTTTGATTGCCTTTCAATTGCCACACATTTTGTCGAGCTAATTTGTTTTCCTCCCTGCATTGATTACCTCCTTGCTCAGGGGCAGATCCAACGCACGGCTCGGCCTATCATCTCCGTCATCAATATGCATGTCTGACTCCCCTGACCTTGGGAGGGTAAACAGACGAGACGAGAGCAAAACAACTTCCTGGGCACACTTCCTCGCTTCTTTCCTGAGGGTGTGCGGTGATGAATAGCTCTCCCCCCCACCCCCGTGCGCAGTAGGTGTACTTATACAGTAACTGTGTGGGGTTGCATCACCAGGGGACCTGCCGTGCTCGGCTAATGCGATTTTTGAGGCTGTGAGTTTAAAGAATTTCTAACGAGAGGAGCATCTTCACAGCGAATCAGTGTAAGCTCCGGGCACATCAAAAGGGGCGTCAGATTTGAGGCGAACTTGATGAATATTCTGCACGGCAACTGCGACTTTGACAAAGGCGGAGAAAAAGGAGCGCCTTTTCAAGTATGTTGTGCCCGCCGCACATCAACTTCACAGCACAGCACATTCCCTATTTATTACCAAAGAAGACAGGAGTTTAGGCCCCGTGGAACAGCGACTCATACATTTTAGAGGAGCTCGCAGAAGCCGCGCTGCTGTGTTCTTATGTGCCAGGTTGAGACGGTCGTTTCATAACAGTCCAACTTCTCATTTGTCTGTTCTCATAACTTTCGCCCAACTCTGCAATTATTACAAAATAGTGATGCAGAGCAGAAAAATGAGGTGTGTGAATTGTGAAAATCCTCCTCCAAACAGCTAACTGTGACTACAAATACAAAAAATGCCTCTCAAACAGGGTCCCCATATCTGTTTAATAGAAACAACTTGAGGTTTGCTATTTTGTAAAATCACAACAGCAATTATTAGAAGTCAGCGGTTGCAGATGTTCGGGCTCGTCACTCGTCTCTCCTGTCTCCTCATTCTGAAAGCTTTTTCTCATTTAATGTTAGAATTCAAAACGCACAGTTGGGACAGACACTAAATCTAAGATCAAATCATGGAGCTCATGTTTGCTCATTTAGCTAGCTAGCTACAGCTGCCGCATTAAGAATGAGAAGTCTGCTTTCGTCTCCCTCTGTCCGCAATCAACGACCAGCCGTTCAACAAAACGACTGAGAATTTCCAATGGTAAATCTGCCGTGGTACATTCCAGCATGTGCAGGGGAAGGCTTAGCATCGCGCGATGGTAGCTGAGGGCGGCGAGGCTTAGCGAATGGTCAATTTAAGGTGTTCCGTCTGGCTGATAGCAGTGTTTTTAACTTGCAAATTAAATAAGAGTAGTATGTTTATGCACATTACAAAAAACTGTAGACTCTTAAACAGATACATTGTGACATGGGATTGTTCATCTACAAAATCTCTTAAACAACTTAAATGAAGTGTTAAGATAAATAGCAATTACAGCCTTTATAAGACAGTCTGACTTCAGTATGTCACTCACAGTTAAGTGAATGCATTGAACACTGCAGTTTACAATCTCGAACATAACAGCTTTCGTATAGATCAATCCCCTCTTTATTAAGAGGCTCTCGCTGGAGATTCCTGTACAGACTACACCGCTGTTCAACATCCACCTTCCTCGTCTGGCACGCAGCCCAGGGTTCTGAAACAGCAGCGTCCTGTGGGAGGTAATCTCTGCTGGGAGCCCAGTCAGAAATCACACTGTCAATTTTACACATGTCGCGTGGGCCACATTGAATCACACCAGGCAATTTCGGAGTTGACTCCTTTGTAACCAGTGTTTCTGCTGCCGTAATTGGATAAGCTGTCAGCTGGGGCCACACGGAAAAACAGAGCCTGGTCCTACTGTACCTGCCGCTGTGTGTGTGTTACATGTGCGCACGAGTGCCCGCGCGCACGCCGTTCGCTTTTGCGTGTTCAGCAAAGGCATGTGTTGTTCACTACACACTCTTTACACTCACTTGGCTCTGTTATGAGTCACTGCTTTCCGGGGTTCATTGAGTTTGTTCCCGAGGATTGAAGGGTTTTTTTGTAAGCCGGCAGAGGTGGGTGACAGCATTTGCTAAATCCCAACACATCCAAAGCCTCATTTCAAAAATTTGATTTCAAAAGTTTTTCTCGCCGTCACACATTATTAATCATATGTTAATTAGTGAGCTTTGGCAGTGCTGGTATGTCAGTTGTGTTACCTTTGCTGCTATCTAGGTAGTGACTACAGTTCAAGACTGCGTTGCATCATTTGTGAGTGTGAAACCACTGGATATTTTCAATGAGGGACTGTAGCGTCTCAACATTTCTCAGTACAGATATTTTGATGGAAAGTCGGGTCATCTCCAGCTGTGTTTGGGGCAACACAACTGTGTGTTTTCAAGGATACCTAAGGACATCTCCAGCCACGTTCATGATGACGAAAGACGCCTATTTTTTTTAGCCAAAACATGATCTTTACCAATCTTAACCAAGTGTTTTTTGTGCCTTAACCTAACCAGAGTGTAAGCACAGCATTGCCACAATGTAAATTGGAACAGAGAAATGTTAAACTGCAACGTAAAGAAATGTATTTTCAAAATATCTGTGGTTTGTAGAATGGTACACGTCATTGATTCTGGCGATGTGGTTGAAGAAATAAGTGTGACGTTATTATAGAACCACAGAGTCAGCAGAGGGAGAATGTTGGGTTGTTTGAATGGTTCAACAAAGCCTGACTTTAATTCCGTACGGAGACCACCACCGCTTCTCATTTCAACAGTCAGTGTTGGTGTCTTTTAGCCATGATCACAATGCTTTCCTAACCTTGAACAAGTTCTTACATCAACCTCAACCATGATCTTTCCCCAAACCTAACCAAGCTGTTCTTTGCCTAAACCAAACCCAACCTTAAGGGGTGTCGGATCAGAAATCGCAAAGAAACTGACTGATTTCTCCAGGAGAAGCGAATACTCCGTGACCTCCACCTCTGCGTCCATTGAGGTAATAAAGACTTAATGGAGAACTTGAAAGATGTACATTTTGAATGTGAGGTTTTATTAGAAGGTTTCCAGCAAAAGCCCTTCACCAGGACGGTTAATGTTCTGTGTCTGATTCCCTCATTCATATTCATCTCAGTGGACGAGTAGCGGGAACATTCATAATCAGATGAGGATGACTAATAAATTCAGCAGATGTGATCCATGTTGGAAATTGTCCTCTTCGCAGGGTGCTGGGCTGTTGAAGTGTGAGAGCATTTTGTTAAAAGTTATAATGAGATTCAGCTGTGCCGTTCTAGAGACTTATCTTCATACAATAATGTGGATTCAACAGCCGAAGACATCTTCATTAAAACTCAGTGCGTAATCATGAACATCTTGTGAATGCTATTTTAAGAAAACAGATCTTTGACACAGGTCCTCAGAGACGTGTGTTTCTCTCTTCAAAGATGTGAAAATAAGTGAAAATGAAACACCAACCTTTCCAGGATAAGACGTGATATATATATATACTCTGATCTTACCTTCTGTGACTCTGAAAAGTCATTATAACAACTAATTTGAACCTTTAAAGTCAAATCCATGAAAGTTTTTCTTCTTTTTTAAAAATTATTTTTTTCTCATGTTGTTCGAATAGACGTTTAGTTAACTGTGCCAGGACTTCTGATGGCTCTCTGAACAACCCAGTGATCAAAAAGAACATTTTACTTTCAACACAATGTGACTCGTTGTCAAGTAAAGTAATTTTTATTTTATGACAGCCAGTCAAAAAAAAAAAACCCCAAAAAACAACTAGAGCACACAAAAAAAAACTGACAGCATTTTCAAAATGAAATCATCATAGTTCTGCTTTAGTTCGTCTCTTCACACTGCTGTGCGGATGCACAGAAACAAAGCTGCTGGTTGATGAGAGATAATTATTTTATGTTGTGAATATGACTGAATGAATAATTAGCTGTATAGATAACAAGTAAGCCCAGTGTCTGTATCACACAGTGTACGTGGATGCGGGGCAGAACTTGAGACTGGTTCCAGTGAATCTCTTCAACATTGATCTCTTTTTACGCAGGCTGTTAAAGGTTCCACCAGAGATGATCTTCCTCCGGTAAAGTTCAGAGTGTGAAGACACCTTCACATGAGTGCTGCATTCACACTCTCACCTTTATTTTTACTTTGTGTTATCGAAAAAGGAAAGAAAGATGTTTCCGTGCCCAGGACTTCTAAAGGGAAAGTATCCTGCTTAGACTGTTGAACGCTCCATCATGTTAACATTGTGTGTAGTCTGGTACCGAGCAGGTAGAGTACACTGGCTTTACTAGAGATACTTCACTGAAAACAGTGGCCTGTTGCTGTTCCTGCAAATTAGATTTATGAGAGAGGCTGAGCTTTAAAAGTAGTGAGCTGTAAAACCAAAGCAAAGCTTTGAAAGGGGCTCTGTGTAGCTGCTCCATACAGCTAAGGGAAATGGCAGAGAGGTAATTATCTGTGGGCATACTGTAGTTATACTATTACTTCAGACACTTGCCATCTCTTCCAATGAAACAATCTGAATAGGGAACATCTTAATTTGGTTCAAGTGCTCGCAATGCACAGATAAACCGAGTATCTTTCTGATTACGTTAATATTGGATGTGTCTGCGGGTTATTTATGTTCAGGTCAAACATTAAGTGCCAGTGCAGAAAGTGACGTGCCCTGTGAGGAGACGGTGCTTTACGTGAGAAGGTTACAAGTCAGAAAGGTTGGGATCGCTACCCTGAAGCAACATTTTACCTGGAAACATGCACATATTTTATTGGCTGCTGAACTAAATTGCACCTCATCTTACAAGATCAATAACCTGCATCCTCTACTGCCTTTAGAATGAAAACTTAATCCACTCTGGCTTGCTTAAATACACAATAAGCAGTTTCTGCCACTAGGGGTCTCCCTATTGAACCAAAACATAGCCGCAGTTCAGCTCCAGCTCTGGAGGAGAAAGACAGGTGAAGAGCCAGACCGTCTGGAGGAGTAAACACCCAGAGTCACAATGGGATTCTGCTCTTATCTGCAACTAATACTGACGGGAGGAGAGCTCAGAGATTACTTTATGACTTTTGGGATTTACGAAGGGATTTATCAACCCGACTGCAGCAGCGATCCACAGAGGTGACCTCCGCTGTCAGATGTTCTGTAATGCTGACTGCTGACCGGAGCTGGAGGGAAAACGTTCTTTACTTGATGACCGTAAAACTTAAAGAGAGGTTTGTTTTTGGACATTTTAATGCAGAATTCTCCCATGTCATGTCTTTAAGGCCCGTTCATCCGTCAGCATCCATTTTGAGAAATAACTTTGTGGCTCTCTTCATGCCTTTCAGCAAAATAAATTATTAGCCAACCCCCCACCCCCGAGCGAATCACACAGGCATCAAAACAGAGCCGCGAGCCTGAGGCACGCACATTATTGCACGTGACTCAGATGACATCCCGCAGCGCACGGAGACAGTAATCGGATTAGCCTCGGTTGCGAGAAGACAAACGTAACATGTTGTGCTCCATCCCGAGACTCCCCCTTCAGCCATCATCTTCATCAGGTGCCATTGTCCCTTATCGCCTTCCCTCAGCGTCTGTCCCCCAGCGCTGCTCCGAGGCCGCAACACTCGCAGCCAAACCAATTTGCCCACATCCCACAATCCAATCACTTCCACAATGTATCTGTGTCAGTGTCGGAGAGAGAGGGGGAGCCGTTGTCCAATGATCTTTGAAATGCAATGAACTGCTTGGAGGAAATAATTGAATTGCACACTATAATGACTAATCTGACTGATGGTGGTAAACAGCAGTAAAGCGATTACCTCATTACCTGCTCAGAGGGAAGAATGGAGGTAACGCTTTGTACAGCCACCAGCTCGGTGTTCCACAAACATCTTTTCTGCTCAACTCGTCCTCCCTGTATTGCTTTTGAAGTCCAGTACCGGTCCTGACCGTATCGATTGCTATGATGGCTGCCTGAGGAGCACTAGGTTGTAATAACAGCTTGAAGGCATGTCCTGGCCCGGCTGTGCTTCCGCTGCAAAGCCATACCGAGATGAGCAGGGCACAGGCCAGGAAGCACATAAATAATTCACTGTGATCTCACTCTGGCCCACATGTAATTTAGCCTGTATCCCTGATGGCTCCGCCAGAAGACACAAAGTGTTCTGTTCTACTCATCCAAAGGGGACCCTCCGCGGCGATCCGAACAGGAAGCTGTGCTACCTGTCTCCGCACACGAGGCACGTTAGAGCGAGAAAAAGGTGAGAAATCTGCTGGACTCATCAATATTCATGTAATACATGAGGCAGTGCTGCAGGAGGGAGGAAATCACAGCATGACTGAACAATTAGAGCGTTCATAGCAGGAAATCATGGCAGGAAGCAAAATAATCTTTCCCTGAAGTGCCGCAGTGCTGACTAGCTCTACTTGTTGATCTGCTGCAAGTTACTTCCTTTACTGTCTTAAACCCGATTTCCCTTTCAATAAAGTAGTGACACTCATTTACCATTGCACATACTCTGACTTTGGAATATCAAATTTTAGGGGAAAAGCCATTTATATATAAATATATATAAATAAATGTAGCCTAGAACCAAATGTGCTAATTGGTTCTAGGCTACATTTAATCAGAAGTGACCAAAAACTTCTGATTAAAATGTTTTTGGTCACTTCTAAAAAAAAAGTGCTAATTGGCCACCTATCTAGCTCGGGGACCTTATTTTCCTCGTTAACAGCTTGTTAATTCAGTTAAGGAAAAATAACTATTTATGAGTTTGTATTAATACCTCATTAATACTGTAAACATTAAAATTCTAAGTTTGAATTTTACTACAAAACTGCATAGTGCCCTTTTAATGTTTCTCTTTATAGGGACAGGTATGTAGCATAACTTGAAGCCACACACCACAGCATTTATACCCTCAGCTAATTTGCAACGCCCGTCCCTAGATGGGCCTTTAAATAATATGAAATATGAAATAAATAATATGAAATATGAAACAAAAGGAATTTTGTATCACCTACTCCCTTGAATCTTGTGAAATCTTACGTGGTGGGATAGGTGGAGGTAGGCTGAGGCTCACCTCAAGGGGCTGACGGCGCAGGAAGACTGAGGCTCGGGTGAAGGCTCTGGTGAGTGTGAGGCGGTGGATCCACAGAGAGATCAGGTGGTGATTGAGGAGCAGGTAGTTGAGCTGGAACTCGGGATGGCACTGGCTCTAGGAACATTGCTGCGAAAGGGAGCACACAGAACAACCGAAACCCACAAAAAAGTCCACAATCATGACAACCTCTGCAGTCATGGTCTTGACTGGTGTTGATATATATTTCGGAGTCCTCTTTGAGATCGAGACAAGACCAAGTAGTCCGTTGTGATAACTTCAAAAAGATTGTACTTGGGACCAAGACAAGCGATGTATCACAAGACAAAACGTATGACAATGTAAAAGGCATCGCTGGTAGTGATGAACCTACAGAGAATTTTCAGCTGAATCTGCAGCTCCCGTCGGCTTTACAGTGCTTTATAGTATCCACTGGTCACGACTTGCTCATCACGAAACAGCAGACAGACACGGGTTTAAGACTAACTGGTGAACACAGTGGATCATTTAGCAGCTGAAGAGCAGATATTTCCTTCTGGAGCTGGTAGACCAAAATCAGAGCTAAATGAGGGTCAATATTGGACTTACAGACTCTAAGTGATTGATAACGTTGCTCCGTATCTGCTCGATATGTAAATAGGCAACTGTTTGCTTACAAGTTCAGTATATTAACTTAAGGGGTGATGATTTGTTTGATGCTGTGTTCACAGCTTGTTTCCGATGCCTCCCCAGTGGGGACAAGAAATCAGTCATTGCAGGTCTAAACTGTCAATAACTTACAATAGAAATGTCTTCAAGTAAATGAGGTACCGGTAAATATATTGTGCTCATTTTTGAGTAATGTAAATTTACTGCTTGACGCTGTAAGATTTTTCCATAAATACCTTGTTGGTGCACCTCAAGATGTCTGAGATGAAGACTGACTGCAGTCAGTTTTCCCATGGCAATCCACAGCTCTGCTGGGGACACAGTGAAGTCATTTAGTAGCCATCTGCAACAGCTACAAATCTAATCAGCAGAGCCCGACAGAATGTTGTTCTTTCAACCCCAGCCGCTCAATTTGTCAGATCCAATCTTTGTCCAATTTCACTCATCTTTCGCTGAAAGTCAGGGGTGCTGCTAGGAAACTGCAACCCTGTCAGCGCCGCTCACCTCAAACAATTACCCGGTCCTGACTGTGTAATGTTGGTGTTTAGGCTGTGCCGACTGTCACAGATCTCAAAGTGAGTCGCACTCAGACACATGTATGGCAGCAAAACTAATGAAAAGTAAACATACAGTAATTAGAGCTCTTATTTCTCACCGTGTTCACTCTTGAAACCAGAGAGAACAGGTTTGTTTTCCTTTGTTTTATAATGCCTGTTTCTGAAAGCCTGCTCTTACATTCGGCTGAACACTCCTTGAAAAGATGTGGATTTTGTGTTGTGAAACCTTCACGTACCTTGTTTGAATATAAAACATGCTTAAATTAATCAGTTTTCGCTGTCAGCAGAGGAAACTCGTCTTAACAAAGTATTACGGTGCACTATGATCTGATTATGCAAAGGAGCTCATATGCTGTGCTCTGTCTTAAAACGAGATGAAGAAGGCATGTGTGGGTTTAAAATGGGTTTAACATTTCCAGATCTCTCCTCCATTAGACAAATCCAGGGTAAAATTATGGGTAACAGTGTACGGGGTATTTTTGACTGCAAAACATGTATCGATTGCCAATTTTAGTCTTATCTGTACACAATCAATTGTTAAGTGACATATTACTCACCTGCCATCCTCTACCTTAGCTGTTCTTTAGTCTACACCAGCAAAAAAAAATATCTGGTTCGTTTAAGTGCTCCATTTACAAGCTAGTCATTAACTTTGTCTGTCTGTTTGGTGTTGAATATGTATTGTAGCCAAGGTTTATCAGAGCTTTTGCTGAAAACAGCTGCAGAGGGTGATTTTTGGGTGTTTGTCACCATGGGCAGCCCCTTTCACATCATGCATAGTCATTCAATCTCTTTTTTAAATCAAGTTTATTGATAGTGCCACTTTAATATGAGGAACTAAACATATTTCCCAACAGTCCATTTAGATCCTCTGAATTATAAACCAATTTTGACAACATAATGTCCAGCAAAGAGTTTGTTTTGACATGAAACGTTATCAATGAATATTCCCCACTGTCTTAAGTCAAAAATAAACTCTTATCTCACATTAGCTGTCGACTTGTTTAATAAAAATTAACATGTTAATGCAATAAAGTTGTTTTCTGAGTCAGAAATTATCTCAGATAATCAGCTCGACGGGCTGTAATAATGGCTCATCAATAATTAACAAGGATGGCCCTGCTGGAGATGATCTAACACACACAGCTACATGTAAAGTTGGCACAAGTGTGTGTTACTGTAAAGGAGGGAGGGGAGTCACAGCTTATGAATAAACAAGTCTAATCTGAGCTCTGCGGCAGATTGTTACACAACGACTTTGAAAATCCTGGAAATCAGTTTATTCATGCGGCTTCGCGGCGGGGCGGCGCGCTTGACATGTTCACTGGAGGACGGCGAACTTCTGCAATATTTTTATCTGATCAGCTTTGTTGTGGTAAAATCCCCTGTAATTGATGACAGAGACATGTTCTCTCTGGCAAATCAGTTTAAAAGGAGATGACGGATGGAGACAGAGGTTGCTGGGGAAAAGCGGCTCATCAGTCTTCCCTCTGCCAGGGTGACGGGGGCATGAAGCTGTCATATTCATTCGCTCCGCTACTTGCTCTTCTTCGCCGCTCACAACTCAATCCACAGCAGCCTGCTCCGGTCAGCTCTGATGCTGGATTTGTGTCCTGATCTTCAGACAGTTTTGAAATGTATATTATATAAGTTTGTGAGTGCTGCACTGCAATCTTGTCCATGGATAGTTGTCAGCTAATTTGACCGACTTCAGGAACAAAGTTTTGTTGGCTAAATTGATCGATGGCTTCTGTCTGTAGATCACAAGGTGCGGGGGTGGGGTGTCTCTTTGACTGGCTCTGAAAGCAACAGGTATACATTTTTTTGAAATGCACTTCTTCACTTTCTTGTTGAGAGGTAGATGATATATATGTGGCTGCAGCCGTTAGCTTGGCCTGAGGCCTCTCATCAATCTGTCAGCATGAGCCCCGGTACAAGCATAAGTTCAGATTTAAACAGCATTGCATTTTCCCATGCAGCACATTCCAGCCGAGTCACTACATTAAAATCATGGCATATTTGAATTTATCGCCTATGTATCATCATCAACGTTTCTACAGTACGTGTCATATCATGTTCAGATTACGTATACAGTATAGGAGCTGATTTTCATGTCTGGAAGAGGAGGGGATTGTGGCGCGAGACGGCTGCCAAGCTGTTTGAGGCTGAGAAAAACAACCATGTAGGTTGACTGACATTTTTGTTCACTGTCAGACTGCGACCCCTTGTGGTCATAGTAATTATTACGACAGTAAAGGAGGAAGTCAGCGGAAATCGTAAAGTAAAGATTAAGAAAGTCCACATAATGTGCATGTTGGGGATGGATGGTCGGGTCAAACAAGCGCAGGACTTTCACCCAGGACACCACTGTTTGTGTCCAGTGTGAAAACAAAAGTAAACAGTGAGTACTTTTGTCATGTACATAATGTGCAGTAAGTGTAGCTTCATATGTAACATAGGTATGTTCATGTTTGCGTATGTTCAAGCACAATGTTTTCCTAAATTAGGGAAAAAATTGTCATTTAGGTATGAGGATGTTTTTGGCAAAACCATCGGTTTCCAGTGTTTTCAACCGGGTGGGCCAAAACACGATCTTTTCCTGATCCTAACCAAATGGTTTATGTGCCTCAGCCTAACAAGAACATGAGCACAGCGTTGTCGCAGCTTGGAATTGAAAGACTGAACATAAAGAAACAAAAAGTTGCAACATATCAGCGGTTTGTAGAAGTGTACATTACCAACATTTATTCTGCTGATTGGGTTTCGCACTTAAAGAAGCTTTAATGTTAAGAGCGCCTCTAACCACAGCGCTGTTACAATTAGACAGAGTTTTGCAGCAAAAACCTGTTTTCTGCTCCTGCAGTCTCTCTACAACGCCAAGCTGCTCAAGCATCAGCGCTCCCCTCCTTCTCTCATTTGCCTTCCAGGCTTTACAAGCTTTCTGCGGCTGGGGAATAGCATTGAAAGCCCAATATGTTGATATGAGGCGATTTAACTTAATAAGAACTTAATACTTCTGGACCCTTGCTTGGTTTTATTGGAGTTTATCAGAAACCTGCCAGGAAATAGAGCGTTGCGGTGAAAACGGGAAGAAAACCCTGCACACACTCATCTCTGTTCTCACTGTGTTATCCCTGCGTGTCGGTGGAGAGAGATTAACAATTGGTAACAAATATGATCACCATATAGGACAGAGGTAGACTGACAGTGATTGACAGCTGGTGACACAGGAGACACAACAACAGAGGTTGGAGATGCACCTTGTGACGGCCTCACCTGGCCACAGCGCAGGATGCAAACGATGGATGGGAACAGAATACAGGGAAGTAGGTAACCACAGTGTACATCCAAGCACACACACACACTCACTCACACACATCACATCTTCATTTCACAGTCGCTGCTTGACTATGACAGTACAAGTAGCTTCATTAGGCTCTTTGTCGCCGTGCTGCAGGATGGCTGGGAGGACGCCAGAGGTTACAAGAACAGCTGTGATGAAAGTCCCCGACACCCAAAAATCATCAGATCCTGCAGCGCCTCCGCTACTGCCAAGACTGCCACCGATGATGTCGCTACAAAGATATAAATACATCGAACCCAGATTTTTCATCGATTAGCAGTTAGATTTTGCAATTATATGCTAAAAAAAGAAACAAAAAAGAAATAGAACCACAATCCGTGGCATAATAGCGATAAGAAATTATCAGCACCACGTCCTCCAAACAGAGTCACTTAATGACTGCTGGATAAGAGGCTTTTCTCCGCTGGTATTTGTCTGCGTGTATTGTGAATTTTGGCTCGGTCAGCAAAGGATCAGCACAAGTTTCCTCGCTGGCGTCTGTGGCTGGCTGAATGCAGCCCTGTGAATAATCTGGATAAATAATGTACAGTAAGTGGCGGCCCCGGCCCGCCAGCTGCAGCAGAGCCTCCTCTGCTTCCGTCCGAGGAGCTGATTACTGTGAGCCTCTGTATCCTGCTCCACAGTCCAGCACACCGGCTGAGATAATGCTATAGTGTTGCTTTGGATTTCACTCAGTCTGTCATCTATTTTAAGTAAATATACCTCTTTGTCCGTCAGCCCCAGTTGGATAAATATGCATCTGATGGAGACACAGTGGTGGTGCTGCCTGTTGACAAAGTGCTGAATCATGTCTAGTATTGACAACCTGGGCTCTGACCTTGGGAGGTGTCCACCGCTGTCTGATTGATGGCAGATAGATGCCAAGCACAACAGAGATAGAGCGATCGATCCGGCCAGGAGTCCTCACTGAGCCCCACTGAGACAGTGAAGAGGAAGTCTTACATCACTTCATTTTGTCGCGTTACGCTTGCATTATTTTTGTGTCGCTAGTCTGTCAGAGCGCAAGATCGACTTCCATCGTGGTTTTCAGGCAAAGATGATCAGTAGTGTTACCTCACATTTAAGAGATAAACATGAAAGGATTACAATATGGTTAGTGGCTTCACAAAGCCTGACAGAGGTGAAAGGTCGATGTTTGACTGAGGTGGTTCAGTTGCTCCTGCATCCTTTGTTGTTTTCAAGATCATGGCAAGAGCTCAGGAGGAGGGATAATCACACTCGCTGATCCATTTTCCAGACAATTATCCACAGCTCCCACTCCAGTTATCATCACCATCCGATTCATAACGCTTCGTCGCTCGTGAGCACTTCTTCTAAATGACAGCAGTGACATCTGCTGGATGGAGAACAAACCTGCAAAGCTGAACAATGAAACACACAGATCCAGTCTACACAGTCAAGAACCTATTAGATACTTAGATTCACATGAAGGTATTGTTGAATTAGTTAATGATAACTCTACAGCAGGGTTTCTCAATTCCAGTCCTCGAGGACCACTGCCCTGCATGTTTTAGATGTGTCCCTCCTCCACCACATCTGATTCAAATGAGTGGCTCGTTATCAGGCCACTGCAGAGCTTTTTGAGGAGCTGATCATTTGAATCAGGTGTGGTGGAGGAGGGACACATCTAAAACATGCAGGGCAGTGGTCCTCGAGGACTGGAATTGAGAAACCCTGCTCTACAGTCAATCTTTATTGTATTTATATTTCTATAACACTAATACTGCTCCATGTACAATATTCTAAAAAGTATTTTTGCATTTTATTATAAACTCTCTAAACTGTTTTTTTCTGTGTATAGAGTGAACCCAAAGATGTACACCTCTCTGTTTTATCAAGTGCAGCCAAACACTAGTGTGTCAGATGTTACCTTGCAATCAGGGCTCAAGCATTTCCACAACTTGAATACTGTGTGTCATATTTATTGGATTGTACTGTTCAGGAGATAAAACGTATACATACTGCACATACAGTACACATAGAGGCAAAGAAGTGGTTACAGCTTTCTGTGTGTACGTTTGTGAGGAGCGTCCCACCAGCACAGGAGAAGCAGATGGTAACAACAGCACCCTCTGTGCTGGGGGAGCCGGGGCGCTCCTCACCATCTCGGCTGGCGGGTGAAGAAGGTGGTGTCGGCGGTTGGGGTGGAGGGTCAGAGAGTGTCCAGGTGCCCGGAAGCAGGTGGGGTGCTGAAAGCGGTTGTGTGGTCTTCTGGGTTGTCTAGTTGGGTGACGTCCACTCCACAGCTGCTCTGGCAAAACCAAAGACAAGGAGTCACCCTGCCCTGTGACACAGAAAAACAAGTCATGAATTCATTTTGCAAACAACTATTCGACCTTTGCATTGCTGGAAGCTATCTTTTTGAATTTCTATGACATAACAAACAATAGAGAACATTCCTATAATATATACTGCACTTATGTCAGTATGAAGACCACTCGCTGAATAAAGCTGACCACCACCAGCTGGTCCAGTAGTCACCCATCCTTCTCTTCTGATCTGGATCGTCATGGATGCAGAGCCTCGGTCTTCCACACCGTCGCTTCTCATGGGCTTCTCAGCACCTATAAAGACAGATATGCCAACAGAGTGAGTAAAATAAACAATCTTTAAATTACTGGTGAATAAGATTAAGGTGTGCACGTGTTATTAAGTTTTACTCACCTTTGTCTGGTTTACCATCTACGCCTTCCAGAGAAAAGTACATAATCGTTACTGTTTTTTTAATTCACGTCCCTCTGGTATAGACCTCTACAGTTTAGTAAAACAAAAAAAAAAGAGAAAAAAGAGCAAGCATGGTCTCTAGCCATCAGAATGTGTGCGCATGAGATGCATTAGGAAGTGCGTTGGATTGAATCATGGATCAAGTAGATCAATCCAGTCAATGTTTCCTGCTGTGTCCCTCCTTTTTCTTAAGCTTTCCTCCTGTCCTATCACTGCGATCCCAATCCAGTTGATTGACATTTTGACCTCACACAACTTTTTTACAAGCTTCAACCATCCGAAAACATGAAGAACATCATCAGCATTGGCGGTGTAAGCGAAAGCGGAAAAAAAAACACCCTCATCAACAGACTGATCAAGATCCTGCCCAGCTGCTTCGTGGTACACCAGGATGACTTCTTCAAACTCCAAGATCCAAGATGAAGTTGTTGAAGATGGCTTTAAGCAGTATGATGTTATTAGGCTCCGGACATGGACGCCATGATGAGTACAATCTATGCATGGTTGGAGAATCCAGTGAAGTTTGAGAAATGTCATGGCATTAATAACACAATGGATGCTGAGACCGTCCCAAAGTCTGACCGTAATGAGGAGGAGACTCAAATCCACATTGTGGAGGGCGTCCTGCTTTACACCTGGATCAACGTGCTGATCCAACAGTACTTTATTTTCCATATAAAGAATCCAAAAAAGAGGAGGTGCTCTAGAAACCACAAGGTGCCAGAGCCCCCGGGCCTGTTCGATGGCCACGTCTGGCCCATGTATCAGATACACAAGCTATCAACCACTCAAAGCACTTTAACAGAAGGCAAGGGCTGACCCGCCAGCCTTCTCATCACATCAGCAATCCAAACCAAAAGAGCCCCACAATATTTCTATGCTCAGCCATTCACACAACGGCTCACACACCAACGCAACAGCCATCGGGAGCAATTTGGGGTTCAGTGTCTTGCCCAAGGACACTTCAAAATGCAGCCACGGCAAGGGATCACACCACCAACCCTCCGATTAGTGGACGACCTGCTGTACTTCCTAAGCCTTTGTTTTCTTTTCATTACAGTAGAACCCTACAGTACACAATAATCATCAAAATATTCTAAAAACTAAAACATACTGGAATCACTTGAACCTTACATTTTGTCAGGCAGGAAGCGAATGTTTTTTATTGTATCACAGATAGGACTCATATCATTTTTAGAGATCACACATCAGATTTAACTTGTTTGTGTGCAGGACACAATGTGCTGGACCTGTCTTGAGCCATGGTGCCAGGCTCAGGCAAATTCAAAATCAGTCAGGAAATCGGGATATTCATGATAACCTCGATTCACGATTATTCTGATAATGACATCTCACCACAATCAGCTTAGTGTGAGTTTCTTCTATTCCTATCTGCAATGAAATCTTGTATCCTCCCATCCCTACAAAGGTCTGTATTATATTTATGTCATCAAATCAAATCAAAACTACTTTGCAGACTGTGGGTTGAGCTGTTCAGATTCAGTGGTGTTGACTAGCAATGCCCCCTAGAGGGCACTCTTATCTTCTCTTTCACACGGCCCTATATTACACTCAATATAGCAGTTGTTTCAACAGCTGCTGATAGCTGATCATTGGGCTGTATGATCCTGTTGTTAATGAGTGAATGAATCCACTCTAAAACAAACTACACCCTGGAGAATGTCCCTTATCTTTGCATGTTTTGAATGTGTTATAAACAGCTGACTGCAATATATTTAGTAGAAAAATCTGACCAATAGTAAACACAGCCGACTTTGTAACCCTTTGTTTCCGTCTTGTTAAATATCAGTAAGCTAAATGTCAGCCGTCTCTTGTTGTTGGCTCTTTTCTCACGTCGGCTGCTTCTGTGCTCTGTTTGTTGCCGGATCGTGCTGGACATCGACTGTATTCTAAGCAGATATTAATGGAGTGTTATTGCCCTGCTGCATGCCTGCAGGCAGTCGGCTTCACTTTTCCCATCTGTATTGATTGCACATTTATATCATGCAGCAGCAGAGATCATGGCTGTGATTGTTTGTTTTTTTTTCACGCTGACATCACTGATGACCTCACTATTGTCATGGGAAAACGTGTACATACAGGTGCTTATTGGCTACTTTGTCATGAGGACATTTTTCATTAGTGTTAGTGTTGGCATTTTTGGATTTAAAGGGGCACTATGTAGTTTTAAAGAAGAAGTTCTATCTCAGAATCTTAGTATTTACAATATCAATGAAGTAATAATACAAACTCAAAAATATTTGTGTTTTTTAAGTGAATAAACAAGCTGTTCTCAGAGGAAAATAAGGTCCCTCTGATTGGTAAGCTTGCACATGCCTGACCCAGCACTGCACACACACTAACACACACACACTAACACACACACACGCACACACAAAACAGTCTTAGAAGTATGTTGTCAGTAAATTCCCTATGCTGCATTAAATGTTTTAATGAGAGAGATGAGTATAAATAAGAGTATTTTTGTGGTAAGCTGCCGACACAACTAATTAATGAGCTAATTAGCTGGCTAACAAAATGATGAAACGTTTTCTAGGGCCACTTTCAGCCCACAGGCCACCACTTGGATAAGTCTGATCTAAGCATGATTATATATTTCTACTCAAAACAGTGAGTGTGTGTGAGAACCTTTCTTATGTTTATACCATAACTTGATCTAAGCTGCCGTTGCTCTGGCTTTCAGGCTGGCTTTTCACGCATTGACCAAAATGCACTGGTCCATACAGCAGATAAGATTTAGTAGAGAACATATCCCTGTCTTACTCAACAGTCACATGTTAGATGAGAAAGGGGGTTTACCTGCACTCTATAAAGAAGATCCCCCTGTCATTGATTCCAATCTAATTTAAAAAAATAGCATTAAATTAAAAAAAAAAGATTGTTTATTGACTTCATATATGAGCTAATGTGTTGGTGAATTAGCTGCATTTCATCTGTAAATGTCAGAGAGCAGATGGCCCAGCAGCTTTGAACCATAACTGCCCTGCCTAATCCCTGACATGTATGGGTTTCACCAGTCCATATCATTTTAATATAGCACCTACTTTTAATTTAAACCTTTTTATTAAAAAAAAAAAAAAAAAGAAGGGCCACAACGAGTCGAGCACCAGAAATAATCTACCTGTCAGGTTAGGATGATCTGAGCCCCCCCCCCGGAATAGCAAATTTCAATAACGTCTGCCTTTCATTGAGAAAATGAAGAAAGCCCCCATTTTCAATATGTAAGATAATTCAATATTAAATGGAAAGACTGAAGGAGGGACCCATCATGGATTTCGAAACTGACTGTAGCAGCAGTGCGTCCTTCTTTTAGCCTAGAAAATCCCCTCATGGTTGGACTTCAGTAATGTGGGTTGAGGAACTGTCCTCCCTTTTATGTCAATCTTTTTGCAGATCTCATCAACCGCGTTGTTGCTGTGTTACTATTATTAGTTAATAGTTGTTTGGGACTACAAGAATCAGGATGTTCTTTTTGTGTGAAAATATTTCATCGCAACTGTCAAGTTTTGCAAAGACCCCATTTGTGGTGGAGAAATAGCGGAAAAGAAGGATGTGGTTGTGATGCTGGTGGAGGAGGTAGACCTCATGTAATCTCACAACCACTGAGCCATTAGAGGCTAATTCAGAAATATCCTTTCTACTCAGGGGACCACACAGGCACAGCGTCTTTTCCATAGTACTCTATATATTGTATACAGTGTATATACAGCACACACGCCAGAGGCAGAGCACACATCAAGGGTTTAGGCTCAATAATTACATCAAAGTACACATTTGAAGCCTATGATGCAGCCAATTACCTCTTCATGTCCTCTGACTGTGAGTGGTGAGGAACAGGAAGAATGGGTTCAGACCTGACTCATTGCTATAATGACCGGTGCCAAGATTTTAAAAGGCACCTTCTACCTAAACAAAACATGTACGCAGTGTGTATTCCTTATGGTGGCTATAACGGATGTGAATGCTGTTTTGTTCTTGTTGCTCGATGCATTCAAAATGATCTGACATCTCACCTGAACTCATGCTGTGTTCTGGGCAACTAGTGTTTTTCAGGTGCTGCAGCATTAATCACTGTGCACATACAAAGACCCAAAGAAGGCAGGTGCTGGACCAACGGAAGATGAAAATACATAAAACGCGGAAAAAGGTCTGCAGACTTCATTAAAGAAATGAATGGATTACTTACTGTACATCCTGAAGTACTCACCTGGCTGGCCTCTGTAGTGAATCCTGTATTAATTAGATATTCCAAGTCTATACGCCCTCACAAACAGCACTGAACAGAAGTTAGAAGGATTCATTTAAGATTCAGTTTAGTCCTAGATTAGCTCTCATCCTTCCTCTTCTAGTTAACTTCAAATCCCAAAAAGGTTAAATCTAATATTCTCAAGATTAGTCTGTGCAAGTAACTTAAAGTTAGGACAGTCCAAACAAGCATTAAGTCTGAAGACACCAGTAGCTTTGTTGCTAAAGTAAATATTAACTGTTAGCCATGCAGCTAAGTTAGCACTCCTTTTTTGCTGACCCAGCCCTGGGGTGCCAGGTGCAGGAAAGCTAGCTTGGTGCTCTATTCCCTGTCTACAAACTGGTGCCCGTCTTATCAGAGGCTGTGTTCTAACCCTGTCCAGATCCCTAGCTCCATGGTGGGGTGGCGTATGGCACATTCAACGCTATTGCCCACTGTAATCATCAATATGCCAAAAAGTCACCTCCCTAGCTGCCTCTTTTACAGGAAACGCATAACTGTGCAGAAGCAAATAGCCCTCAACTACCCAATTTACGGAAACCTTGTCTGTGAAACCGTGCCGTGGGGTAGGGGAAAGATTGTGGCTTAAAGCAGTGTAGAAGCAGGTAGTGTAGAAGCAGTGCATTCGAAGGATGAGCCCCACCTGAATTACCTCCGGAATGTGCCTCCCACATGCATGCACTCACAGCGCCACTGATAAAACTTAATTTACATGTTTTGCCGTATTTTGGTTCACTGGTTTGGTTCACTAGTCAGACCTGTTATACTTAGAACGGTGTTCTCAGAGTGTTCTCGGCGAGTCTTTTCTTAGATGATGCTGAAACTGGAAACACTCTCAACCCAAGTAAACACCTACAGCTCACAAACTCCCCAGACTGGACAATGAAGCCAGAGTTGTTAAAAATTTGATAGCGAAAAACCCACTCTGCCTGCTCTCTCAAATGTTTACTTACCCTAAAAATAAATGTTTTCTGCCGACTGTATAATTACATGGCGCAGGGAGCTGGGCAGCTCGCGTGTAATGTGATGCCATTTTGTGTGTGTTTGTGAAGGGACGGGTTTTGCGGAAGGTAGAGGAAGACGGGGCTGTGGAGCTTAGTATAGAATTAAAACAGGACCTTTGCAGGGCTCAACTTCTTTTGTCTGGACATTTTAAGTGGACAGAGTTGATCAGAGTCAACTGGCTGTGTTCAGGGGCAGGAAGCCAGTGAGGGATGACGCCCTGTTATTACATGTGTTCCATTTAGTTACATTATAAGCGGGTAAGCGGGTTTTGATGTCGTTTATTTTTCCCATTTGCATGCAGTCAATATGTTACGCATCGATGTTATATTACCAGTTTGGACACATGAAGTTTGCGTGCCCGTTCATTTTTCTGCTCTGATTATTCGAAGCAATTCAGCTGGGTAATACAAGTAGTGTGAAGCAGCATGAAGAAATGGCAAGAATTCTTGTTCTATGCAGACCTGCTCAGTGGAGCCTGATGAAGCACCATTGAGGACCACAGAAACACGAAGAGCTGTCTCAGACCTTCCACGCTTTATTCCATCTTAAAGGCCTTCTCAGATGCAAAAGGGCAAACGGTGGTTAAGAGGGTTCATGTGCCTGTGGGATCGTTTGGGTTTGACGTCTGCTGAAGCTGACACTTAACACGACACAGTGTTTGCCCAGAGCTATCGCAAAGATTGTTAGAAATAACTGCGGCCTATTTTGTTCATTTGTGCTGCATTTTCACGCCCCTGTCTTTGGCGTCTTTGGTTGATGCGGCTTTCTCTCTTCGGGTTTTTTTCTAAATTCAACGAAAAAAAGAGGAAAGGAATGAGGAGAGATTTCCAAAAGGGGGGGAAAAAAGGAGTGTGACCAAGGCTGTTTCAACACCATCATCTGGAGGGTTTGATGACAATAAATGGGATAATGGGGGTTCTCGCTCCTCTGCCTCGACCACCTGCCGCAATTGTGTCTCATATTGACTTTGAGAGGGTTTGTACTCCAAGACTATTCACCAGCACAGAATTGCGTGCTTTAATCGCTGTCCATCGATTTCCTCGTACCACGAGTCCATGCGGTCTTTCTGTAACAGGTGGACACAGAACTGGCATCTTCATTAGTCAGACAGACTTCTCTCAAATTAATCTGTTGCCACGCATCTGTCTCGCTTGAATTATTCATACTAGGTTATTTACGGTCGTAGAGGTGAAAAATTAGGAATGGCAAACACCTTCAATGTGATGGTGTACAGCTTATTCACTCGAATGCTTGAAAGGAAACGCTGTTGTTTTAAGACATGAAGCCAAATGAGTCAAACTGCTTTCTCAAGGAGTCACATGAGCCAGGTCAACCGGTTTGTTTTCCTTAAACATGACACTTCCGCAGATTGTCCTCATTGAAGGAGACAGAAATTCTTTGCCTGTGGGATTAGCACGGGTTGTTGTCAATAAGGGATGCTGTTAGTGGTCAAGCATGAACAACCTAAAGGTTACACGCTATGTTTTCATTAGATTCTGGGTCATTTTTTCGTGCTAACCTTAAGGTCAAAATATAATGATGCTGGTTTCTATAGCAACATTGTGCCATAGCTATTAGCTATACATCAGCTCAGGTCTATCATATGTCACAAACATGGCCTAGAGTGAGTTGTGCCTCTCGGTCATGATTCCAATAAGTGAATGAGTGGGATTTAAAATATGCGTCATACGAAGAGTATATAGCTACGGTAATGGCTCTGTGAGGGTGTGTTTATATGGGGCTAGAACCCACATTCGCAAACAATCAATGGCGACAATGGTTGTACGAAAGTGTTCCTGAGACCACATAGTAAAATGATCCTGTGTTCCCAAAGTGGTGAACCTCACCCAGTCCTTGCTCGTAATCAACTGAGCCAAACATTAGATATATTGGGCCTCATTCATGAAACGTGCGCAGAACAAATTTGTGTGTGAACCGTTCGCAGACGGAAATTTACGTGCATCTCCGCATTCATCAATATTTTAGTAGCTCCGATCTTTTCGTAGCTACTAACAAAATCTACACATGCTGCTGACCACATGTAGTGCTTGTATAAATTTAAGAACACATATAAATAATGCTTGTCACTATTGGAAATTACAATTTTAATTCATATTGCGCTCTGTTATGTACACAATACGCAGATGCCTTTGAAACACATGATATAAACATGACAAACGATTAAAAATATAAAACATTTAGTTGCTGCTGACCACATGTAGTGCTTGTATAAATTTAAGAACACATATAAATAATGCTTGTCACTATTGGAAATTACAATTTTAATTCATATTGTGCTCTGTTATGTACACAATACACAGATGCCTTTGAAACACATGATATAAACATGACAAACAATTAAAAATATAAAACATTTAGTTAAATTAGTTGGCAACTGGCAGGATTAAGATTCAGATTAAGCTCATAATTGTGAATTATCTATGTAAATCGACTCAATAGATTACGCATTCTTTTCTATGGGAGATAGGTGACAGATCCTTTAAAAGAATTCCAAGCTGTCCTGTGAGCTCAGATCTTTACATTATGAAGCTTATGAATGAGATCAAGTCATATTTAGGCAGAAATCACCTTTCATTAACTGTATTTGGTCTTCAATCAATTTTTGGCAGGTGAAAATGCCCATTTTGCGTTGTAATGGTCCTTTAAAATGATTCAAAGCTGTCCTGTGAGCTCAGATCTTTACATTATGAAGCTTATGAATGAGATCAAGTCATATTTAGGCAGAAATCACCTTTCATTAACTGTATTTGGTCTTCAATCAATTTTTGGCAGGTGAAAATGCCCATTTTGTGTTGTAATGGTCCTTTAAAATGATTCAAAGCTGTCCTGTGAGCTTAGATCTTTACATTATGAAGCTTATGAATGAGATCAAGTCATATTTAGGCAGAAATCACCTTTCATTAACTGTATTTGGTCTTCAATCAATTTTTGGCAGGTGAAAATGCCCATTTTGTGTTGTAATGGTCCTTTAAAAGGATTCCAAGCTGTCCTGGGAGCTCAGATCTTTACATTATGAAGCTCATGAATGAGATCAAGTCATATTTAGGCAGAAATCACCTTTCATTAACTGTATTTGGCCTTCAATCATTTTTTGGCAGGTGAAAAGACCCATTTTGTGTTGTAATGGTCCTTTAAAAGGATTCAAAGCTGTCATGTG
Source organism: Lagodon rhomboides (assembly GCA_039737535.1). Lineage (NCBI taxonomy): Eukaryota > Metazoa > Chordata > Actinopteri > Spariformes > Sparidae > Lagodon > Lagodon rhomboides. Next base: position 8,963,419 of record CM077785.1, on the reverse strand, counting down.
AGCTCTAGTGTTTGTATTATGAAGCTCATGACTGAAATCAAGTCATATTTAGGCAGAAATAACCTTTCATTAACTGTATTTGGCCTTCAATCAATTTTTTACAGGTGAAAACTGATTGAAAACTGCAAAACACATCCAAACATGGGAAGCAAATGCTATGTATAGTGCCCAGGTCAGATAAAAACAATGCAGAGTCACGAGGATCATTGCAAAAGTTATCATATCCTTATTGAAAACCCACCAATAAATCATATTCATTGTAGTCTAATTTCTGAAGACAGGGCTAAACAAAGTCATCAGACATACCAAGCACAGACACGTATATCACGTAATTGCCATGTCTGATTTCGCTACAAACTACACTTCTTTTGGTCACAGTTGTATAATTAGCCTACGTAACAACAAACGTTAAACTTTCGAAGACACATGCCTTTGCTATGATTACACTGTAATGCAATTATGTGTATAAGCATATTATGACCGGTTAAGTTGAAACGGAGAATCAGGCTGCATCTCGCTGCTCCGTCGTCTTAAAGCGGTCACGTGATTTGGACGCACCGGCGCGTCCGTTGACCCCAATATGACGTATCTGACACACCCAGTGTATCTACTACAGTGTATGGTGCTTTTTAGAAAAGAAAAGGGAGAAATATGACTATTTTAACGTAGTAAACTTGCTTCTACTCACTTCCTGCCTAAGGTTATACATTTGAGATTGATGGGTAAACGGGTCATGAAGCATCAACAAAGGGCCCTTTCTCTCACTGCACTGAGCAATGGGCTACTCATTGTTATCATTGTTTTGAAAGAAATCCCCCATAGGCTACAAATACACAGCACTGTATTTCCCATATATAGATTGTCCTTGGCTGAATCTAGTTAGAAACAAACATTTAATAAAATTACCAAGTACAAGTGTCTTTTGATTCTCTATGAGGGGGAGCTTTCAGCCACTTCTCCAGAGAGAACTGTGGAAGGGCGGTTGTGGCTCAGGGGTAGAGCCAACATCTTGTTCCTGGAAGGACGCTGGTTCGATTCCCCTGGTCGGCATGTCGAAGTGTCCTTGGGCAAGATACTAAACCCCCAAACTGCTCCTGATATGCTGGTCGGCACCTTGCATGGCAGCTACTGCTATCAGTGTATGAATGTGTGTATGAATTACTGTAAGTCACTTTGGACAAAAGCGTCTGCTCAATGCCGTAAATGTAAAATAGAGAGAAAAAACACGTGACAGTCTGTATTTATTGCATATGCAGTGAAGAATTCATTGAACCGAGCTGACTGCCATTAAGACTGGTGCATACAACAATTTCAGCACCCGACAGAAACACTACCTTTTGAAGAAGTCAGCAGGGTCAAAGTTGAAAATAAATCAACAAGAGCATGTGGAGACCAACAACGCACAGCAACAACTCATGTTTGAAAAACTGCCTTTGTGTAGTCATGATTTCCAGGAGGTTATAGAGTTCTGAATCCTCTCTGCATTTAAAGTGATTTGCTCACTTGTTTTTCGTTTGCCCTGCTGATTTTCAGTTGTGTGTATCAGTGTGTCAGAGCATTATTTATCTATCTATATTTTTTGTGATTTGTTGTGTGCTTTCAATAACCAGGGCTTTTTTGGAGTTCAGACACAATTTCACCTTGTGCAACCTTGTGCATTAGGGCTATGGCAATAGTATTACCTGTCATGTGATCTACATCTGTTGACTATTCTTGTCAGGAATAGGCAACAGGGAAGTGGACAGAGAACCTAATCCAAGAGGGCTTAGACAGAAAGCAGTTCATATACTGGCAGCAGATTAAAAACAGCTAACAGGTAGGTTTACAGAAACAGGAAACAACAGGGAGAGGCTGGGAGTGGCAAAGGAAAAAGGGGAACGCATCCTGCATGTATGCTGATGGTTTAATGACGGATGGGGGACAGGAGAGGCTCATTCAGGGGATCAAGGACAGGTGCACAGAGAGGAGCAGGACCAGGTGATTGTCAAAAGGTGAGATATTGTTAAGGGTATCTCAGGTAGACACATGACCTTTTTCAATAAAACACCTCCCCCATTCACATTTGCACAGGTCGAATTGTGGATAGCTATCTAAAAAAGTGAAGTGAGAATGCATCCAAGAAGCATCTGAGATGGATTGAAATCCGATTGCCCTTGAGAGTTGGTTTGAGATGCATTCTAGCTGGATGTTGCAAAGGTTCTCCAAGACTGCGTCTGTTATAATCTTTACTCCAACCAAATGAAACAATAATAATACACATGGTACACCAAGCTGTTGTAGCTTTTATCTCTTCCCCCGATGAGAAGTTAGTCCCATCAGCCCATGAAGATAATAAAACTTTTGCAGCCTATAACGGTAATGCATTCCTATGTTTCTGTTAGTTCATGGATGGGTATTAGCTAGCTAAAACTGTTGATGACATAGTTTTTTAGGCTAACCCCTAAGTTAGCATTTCTTGCAAGAATCACACTGTTGTTTGCGTTCTCTATGCCTGACTTAAATTGTTAACTCATAATGTAGTGTGGGATGGGGTGTTTACCAGGAGAACTACAGCTCACATTCTGCTGTATCAGCCACTGCCTGTTTGTTTTATTTGTGGCAAGATAATCTTCTGCCATGAAATCTACTTTTACGAAGTAGACTTAATGTTTATTATTGAGGTCATAGCAGGTAGAGGTGTTTTCTTATATTCTTCCTCTCTCATGTTGTATTAGGAACACCTCACAATTTAATGTAAGTGTACCTAATAAAGTGGCCAGTGAGGGTCTGTACATACTGTATAACTACAGCTCATCTGGATTTCATGCAGATATGAAACACTTTATGTCATAGCGAATGTAAATGGGTCCCTATGACATTCACAGAGGTGATTGCTAAAAAAAAATGAATGAAAATGAGCCTGAACTTTTTTCCATGCCGATGGGGGTGTTCGTGAGGAGGGAGGGGGCATGGCAGCGGGCCCGGGCTCCACCCCCTCCCCCTCCCATACCTCCAAGGTGTATCACCTACAGTCAATCTCAGAGCACATCAATGGGCAAAGCTACAAGTTTTCTTGTTCTTGATATGAAATAATGTCGGAGCTATGGTATCGTCAGGGGGGTCCGGTAGTATGTTCCCCTGGGAGAAATGTTTGAAAAATAGCCCCTTAAAGGGATAGTTCGAGGTTTTTGAAGTGGAGTCATATAAAGTACATATCTATAGTCAGTCTGTTCCCTACCGTAATTGCCGATCAGCACAGCCTCAGTTTGGAGAAGCAGAGAGCCGCTCCAGCCCAGACGCTCAGCTTTGTACTGCAGTGAACGGAGACCAGATGCAAAGCGAATTTTAACCACCTATAACAAGGCCCACCTTAAGAAATCTATATCTGTTCAAGTGTACGTTGTATAGAGAAGATTCACACTGCTTTACATCACCGTCAGACCATCCGTTCTTTTGGCACTACATTTTCTCAACCGTAGAACCTCCGTATCCCTACGCATTAACTGCCCTGGGCAGATCACCTGTTTGGGTCTCCGTATCCGGATATCCGGATTATCCCTACGGAGGTTCTTTGACACTTGAACTGATGTAGATTTTTTTAGGTGGGCCTTGTTTTAGGTGGTTAAAATTCGTTTGCATCTGGACCCCGTTCACTGCAGTACAAAGCTGAACCGTGACCGTAAAACATTTAATTCGGAGCAAAAAAAAATTGGGAAAACAGAAAAAAAAGCAAAGGTACAAGACTGTGTACATGATTATCTTAAGAGTAAAGGACCTACTCATCCCTTAAACCATTGCGAATGTAACAGCGACGTCTCTGATTGGTGGAGTTCGCTGTTACCATGAACATGTTTACCGAACCCGCAAACTTCATGTTCGGGTGAACCCTTTCAACACTCCTCATCTCTAAAAGCACGCAGTAGATCAGAAAGTGAAATCATGGTAGCTCTGTGGTAAGTGATCGTAGAGTTCAGTGGTGGCAGTAACTAGCGAACATGAAATTTGCGGGTTCGGTAAACATTTCCATGGTAACAGCGAGCTCCACCAATCGAGACGTTGCTGTTTTAAAACAAGGTTGATATCATACAGACTTGTGGCTTCTACAGGATCATATACCATTGTTTCACAATCTCTTAACTTCTGGTATGTCTACTTTGGATGGTTACGACATTATGGCCAATAATCAAAATCCTCTATTCAGAATATGAATGGCATTTTCACTTCCGGAACTTCACTGTTGAGCTCTATTGCTCTTACAGACTACGGATACTACAGCAATACCAAGAAAGGTCAGTAGGTGGCAATGGTACTCCAAAGTAAAATTTGATTAGATAGCCTAACCATTGACCAAAGGACAGGAACAATGACGCAGATTAATTTTTCTTTAAAAACAAATGTGCAAAATATGCACCATTTATTTTAATTACAGTTTCGAAAAAGTTACAGTGCAACAATGAACCGTAGATAATCCAGAAGTTGTTTCTTCAAAACTTACTTACTTACTTCAGAAAATGACCATTCAGTTCCATTAACAATAACAATAAAATATAGTGCTTCAAGAACTGAAAGATATTGAGAAATAAATAGAAAGGAATAACAAAAACATTAGTTTCTTCAGAGCAAAAGTTTTGTAAATAATAAATAAACACAGAATAGAAAACTAACAATATACAATATAACTAACTAACTTCAGAAAACTACCATTCTGTTCAATTATCAATAACAACAAAAAAATAAAGTGCTGGAAGAAGAACTGAACTGGAAAAATAAATAGAAAATAAGCAGGATTAACAAAAACATTAAACTGCCTAAACTCTTTTTGTCTCCCTTTATTTCTAACTTTTTGAGGGTTTTGAGTTCTCAGCAAAAGGAACGTCCTTTTTTAACGTTTGTGGTGACTGTGTAGATGAGGCTTTGGATTGGCGATGAAAGAGTGGGAAAAACCGGGTTGGTGCCGAGGACGTGGTAGCTGATGCTGAGGATGTGGTGGCTGGTTCAGAGGAGGTTGTAGCTGGTGCCGAGGATGTGGTGGCTGGTGCAAAAAGAGGATGTCTCTCTGGTACAGAGGTTGTGGCAGAAGGAGGACATCTGGCTTATCCAGAGGTGGTGGAGATGGCGGCAGGAGAAGATGAAGGTTTGGCTGGTCTTTTCTCATTCAGCACCTGTTGACCAGATGAAGTGGAGACTGGTTTAGAGGAGGGTTTGGGTGGCCTTTTCTTTTTCAGGCCCTGTTGACCAGAGGAGTTGGTGGACTGTGTACAGGTGGAGATTGGCACAGAGGAAGGTTTTGCTTGACTTTTGGTTTTCCCGGCCTGTTGAACGAGCTTGTTCGCTTCCTTTGAGGACTGCATCCTTGCTGCCTCACTCAGCCTTTTCTGCTTTAGTGCCTGTTCAGTCTCCTTCTTTCTCTTTAAATGTAATTGGTATGATTGGAATGAAAACAGGCAGGATCGCCTCAAAGGCTGGTCTATTGCCATAGGTGAGGCTGTCCAGTCCCTGGCTTTAAGTGTGGACTTGATCACTGCGAGGCTCTCAGCTTTGTGGATATCATCCATTAAATTGAATGATCCTTCCACCAAGGGGCCTGTGAAAATGGACAGAAGAGCTTTAACTAGCTTACACAGGGTGGGATACCTCACACTTCTCTCTGCATTTTTCAAGGAAGCATCATGGCTCCACCAGTCTACATCGACTTGACAGACCTCTTCGATGTAGCTTTGTCCACGAAGAAGCATGTCCACATCTATCTGGTAGGCCCGACATTCCTCTTCCAGTTGACCAATCTCTTCTGGAGGGACAACATTTGGCAAGGCCTCTCCTAATGTGGTCAAAGCTCCAACGACAGCATCAGATTGAATCAGAGATGGAGTTAGAGCAGAGAGTGATGTTAATATGACGTTATCCAGGGGAAGGTTTTTTAGCAGAAACTCTGCTGACCTCATATACCCCTCTCTGAGAGAGTCATAGAGATGTCCAACCCATACCTTCTTCTCCACACAGGCTTTGTTCATTGGAATGTAGCAAAACTGTCCAACAGAGAGCCTCTTGTTTGACAGTTGCAAATCTCTGCTCTGTACATCAACCTTGAGAATCTCCTTTGGAATCAGTGGGATAGCCTTTGGCCTCATAAATTTGCTCAGGAGCTCTCTTACAAGGGCCACCATTTCCACGTTGTAGCTTTTTGACAAATCTCTGAAATGTTGGAAGGACGTCTGCAAGTATAAAGGGCACTATGAGGTGACATCATGTTTGCAGGCATTAACTGTGTGTTCTTAAAATGTATTACATTTTAAGCTGCAATGAGTTTGCCTAGTCATTCAAGATACCTCTGAATAAATCGATCATGACCTTCTTTCTTTCAAACTCTGTAAAGAGCACAGAGATCCGTGCCTTTCGATCTTGGTTAGGCTGTGTTCCCGTTCGGGATACTGCTGCCTGTTCTTGCTGAAGAACTTGTATCCTGGCCTCTTCCTCAACTGTGAACTCATGTCTCTCATATACTTGATAAAGAAGCCTTCTGTAGTACACACACACACACACACACACACACACACACACACAGCCCCGTACACATGCATATGATATGTATGCAAATATCTATATATATATATACACACACAACTTAATATGCTTCTGATCTGCTACTTCCAATGAATGAATGAATGAATGTTACTGATGGGCCTGATCAAGCTCTTGGGGGGGAGATGGAGTAATCTTTGAAACTGTGAAAAAAATCTCCTTCTGTTTAGGTGAGTTCTCTATGTCATAATAAACATCAGAGCAGAAATTTTCCACTTCTGACCTAAACTCGCTCAGGAGGGCCTTGGCATCATTGGACACTGTGTGAACAGTGTCAATGTCCAGCAGATTTGGGTTCTCCTTCCTAGCAAGCGTCTCAAGCCCAGGCTTCTTTCCTCTCATTACTGCGCAATTGTCCATTAGCACAGGGTTTCCCAATCCCAGTCCTCGAGGACCACTGCCCTGCATGTTTTAGATGTGTCCCTCCTCCACCACACCTGATTCAAATGAGTGGCTCGTTATCAGGCCACTGCAGAGCTTGATGACGAGCTGATCATTTGAATCAGGTGTGGTGGAGGGACACATCTAAAACATGCAGGGCAGTGGTCCTCGAGGACTGGGATTGGGGAACCCTGCATTAGCATACTGATAGCTTGTCTCCACTCCAGCCCATATGATTGCAGGACATCTTTTAGTTCCTGCTGAGGCATTTGCAATATTGACTTTTTTGCTGGCAAGGTGCTGGGTTTTTACACTGCCTGCATCCTCGTCATAAAATCGGACCAGTGCATTTAAAATTTGAATCAACCACACGATCAGTCATTGAGGGTGGGATGTCTGCTGTGGCTGTTGCCCCCGGCAAACGTGAGGTGTGTTGAATGGCACGGACAGCTGCTTTATGAAAGGGGTCTGTTTTGTGCCGTGGCTTTCCATCGCTACCCACCTCTTCTATCCAAGCCCAGCGCCATTTGTTCTTAATGCCTTTGTCGACATCTTTAGTGTCTTCCCCTGGCTTCATGAATTTGCAGTCCATCCTGACACTACGGTGCGCGTTGCCAGTATGGAGGACCCAGATTCAACAGCAAGTGGAGCGACTGCTCTATGAATCAATCTGTTTGGCCAAGGCCCGCCCCCACTGTATTTCTGATTGGCTAGTAGACCTATTGTTAGTTTAATTGAGTGAAAGTTGTGCCTCTGTTAGATCCAGAGAAGTGTATTTTAGATCTCTGGGCAAGAGATCTCTAGATCTCTTTCTTTTTTTTTTCCGCAGTCACGCCGGTACACCGGAGATCCGGCATGGCGCCAGGATGCAATCAGCTCTGCATTCATCACATCTGAAATAAAAGGTGTATGTCATAAAATTAATGATGACTGAATTCCATTTAGCTGGTTTAGTTTCAGAGTCCTGGTATTGTGCAGGCTGGCTCAATGGGACACTTTGAAAAAAAAGTAAATGTTATGAGCCAATCAACCAGATAAGCAATATTGAACATTCATTAGCTGCACGCTCCTGCTGGTAGAAGTAAAACCAAAAAAGAAGAAAAAAAGATATCCCATAGAAATCCTTAAAGCTACAGAAAATTCTAAATCGTGAAAGTTGTAGAAATATTACATTTGATGGCTTTGCTCCAGCTCGGAGCACATATTATTTACTTCCCTTTCATTTTGTACAAATTAGTCTTAATTTCAGGGTCAGACACAGCTGAAAACCACCACTTTGCTGTTCCATGTGAAAATCAATGAAGAAGTCTGCAGAAACACACAATGTTCTGACGAAACTGTCATTTCCTTTGAACCTTCATGAGTAAACACAGGCAATGGTGTTCATGTGGAGCATACACAGCAGCTTTCCTCTGATCAAAAGCTTTCCCACATCATGTAATTACAGAGCAGAGTGGCTCTACCAACGAAATAGGGGGTGCTGAATGCAAAAAATCAGTCACACTTTTCTAGCTGATATATTTTGAAGATTTAGCTCACTTTTCTCACATTTAGCTCATTTTCCTCACAGTTGAGGTACAAATTAAATGGTGAATCTAAATGGCAAATCTAAATGTTAAATCTAAATCTAAATGATAAATCTAAATCTAAATGTCATGGGTGAAGTAATATGCAAATTCACGCTGTCTGTCACCGGAAGTACCAAAATAAAAGCTCATTGAAGTGAACGAGCGCTATCCGCGGACTTCCTCGGGTAGTCAGACTGAGTGATTGCGCTGCACCGTTAGTCACGTCTCCTCACCGTGCTCTCACGTTGCCTGCCAGCATGTCCAGCGACTTAGCTGGAAACATTGGTTGGGTAGGGCCGTTTTGGCGGCAATACAGAGGTTCAGCAATGCGTCTACAACGACAGTGACAGTGGCCGCGACATTGTTAACATTTAGATTTAGCATTTAGATTTAGATTCACCATTCAATTTGCACCTCAAATGTGAGGAAAATGAGCTAAATGTTCAAAATATATCAGCTAGAAAAGTGTGACTGAATTTTTTACATTCGGCACCCCATAATTAAATTGTGCCAATGTTTTTATGATAAAACTGAAATTAGAAAAGTATCTCAGCTTGCTTTTTAATGACTCTGAACACTGAGGTCATAATCAGGCCTACTGCAGGTGGACTGGTGCTGCAAAGGCTCAGTTTTTCCTCCCTTATCATACCAAAAAAAAACAAAAAACAATTTCTGATTTCATTAAGTCTTCCTCATTTCACTTCTTCAAAATGAAACATTTTCTTTGTATTCTTTTTTATCTTCTGCCAAAAGTTACGTTACATCATCCACCTTTGGGCAATCACCTTTAATTGCTGTTCCAGTAATTGTATTTCTGTTTTTGTCTGTGTTATCCGAGGGTAATGTCCATTTGGAGATTGGGTTTTTCAATTTGCTTTTGCAAATTAACTTACCATCTTCTTCAGGCAGGTAGAAGCACCTTGTTGTTTTTGGAGGGAGAGAAAAGTGGTGTTGATCAAATTCTGTGCAGGCTCCAAAGTAGTTTGAGACAGCCCTTTTCACAGTACTAAATGGAAAAGATGTGACAAAAGCAGATAAATAAGTACCTTATATAATCTGACCTCAAATCTTATTTCTATCTTCTTCTTTGAGTTTCAACTGTCCATCTGTGCAAATAGTCCATCTGTAGGGAGCCTAATATCAATCATTAAACAACTACATGGAGACTTGGTGTGAAATCATACGGAACAACAATCCTATTTAACAAATTGTTATGATCAATCAGTGTTATAAAAAGTACCCAAAAATCATTCTACTAAAGACATTATGGCGAAATATTACTTTGGTAAAAGTCAAATTCGCCCATAGGGGATGGTAATTGAGTAAAAGTCTTAAAGTATCTGATGTAAAATGTACGTAAGTATCTAAAGCACGAGTGAAAGTGAATTATACATACATTCACATAGACACTGTCTACTACGGGTCAACTGATTACCCGCCTGGCTGATTTATTCAATTAGATATTCAGCATTTTCTTCTGATTATGTAATCTGTGTTAATTTAATTTAATAATAAAAAAAGAAAATACCACTTTGGATCTGATGCAGCAAACAAACTGCAAAGTAACTAGTAAATAAAGAGTACAGTACAAGTACAATATTAACCTCCAAAATGTAAAAGAGTAATTAAACTAGTTATTTACTGTATCACTGTAGAAACATCCTGTTGGCCTTCCTCATCTTTAAGACACCACACGTCTAAATTAAACACTGTTGAGCAGCAGATTTAATAAAAAATCTCTCTGTTTTTGTGCTTGTCATTGGCCATAATCAGACATTTTTAAAGTGGCAAATATCTTTGCTTGAAACAAACGTGGCAACTTAGAAAATCCTTCAAATCCATGAAAGGTTGAATTCTTCTAAATCCCACTTTCACTCATTCAAACATAATCACAGCAGCTCCCAGTTAAACAGCAGCATTTCAGTCCGTGGTTCCACAAATTGACTGTTGCATGAAGATGGATGAAGAGATCCATAAGCTCCCTTCCGCCTCGTCTAGCTGCCATGTCTGTCTCAGCGGTTCTGGTTTTGACTGTCGGACGATACGTGAGGGCGTCCTGAATCTGACAATTAGATCTGGCAATGGAGACGGATGTCCAAGCCCGTGCACATCTCTGCTAAGCATTTAATAAGCGAGGTAGACAGGCGTCGAGGAGGAAACCTTTTTTTTCAATCATTTGGTGACTTGTAGGGTATAAGTGGTGATGATTACATGTTAGAAAGCAATATCAAGACAAATTGATGTATTACATACATAGATATGCATCAATTTAGTGGAACATTCAAAGAAATAATCCTGGTTTATAAAAAGGAAACAAAGGCGTCATCCCATTCATATCTGATCTGTAGAAATCAGAAACCGGTCATTAGAACAGCACACGCTGCTCACGGGGTTGACGGAACCGACAATGTGGTCAGTAATGTATGCTGAAGGATTTCACAGGAAGAGCACAGTATCCTTTAAGACTGTACGGACACTGTATGGATCCCTTTTTAAACATTAAACACACATCTACTTTCTGCCAGGCTTCAAGTAGTAGTAGTTGTAGGTGGGTTATTTTCCCCTCTTCTGTGACCATAAAGATCTGCTCATACCGGGAGGTCATTTGAGCCAAATTCAAATCAAATATGGTCCAGATCCTGCTACATTACTGCTACATTAATAAGAACATCAAGCAGACTTGCTGAGTTGATGTGTAACCCATCAGGTGTGATACTGCTACTTACTACAGAATACCAGAAGGCATACTTGGAGCTTTGCATTACAGTTTATTTACAGAGCTTATGTAACATTATTTAAAATCAGGGTGAATATGAAAAAGCCCTCTTTCCTTCAGACTCAGTGTGATGTGTGGATGTAATGTAAACGCCACCCCATGACGCTTTCTACCAATGATGGCTTGCCATGCGTTAACACGCAGAGTGCCACTTAACGTTCACTTACGCTTGCATGGAGAAGTCCAACAATGTTTAACGAGCAATAAACAACATCCGGCAGAACTGTTACTTCTCTGTCCACAGAGCACTGGCATGTGGGAAGGGGGTTTTATCTGGTAGCCATGCCAACCACATACATCCAGGTATGTGGCTTTCAATGTCAATAACGTGTGCAATAGTAAGCAGCATAATCCCAAGAGACACATAATTATTTAGCTGTATGTGACTTAGAATGAATGAACGCACACATTTGCGCTGTATAACATGCATTATGTATACAGCCACGCAGAAATGGGTGATAAACAGAGAATTCCGATAAAACATTAGTTGCCTCGGGCATAAAATGCGTGAGGTTTTCTCTTTAAATTGGCTCAAAACAAGCACTCGATCACACGTTCCGTAATTAACCTGCGCTCCGCGAGGCCCAGGCGTTCATTGACATGCAGCAGGTACACCGAGTTTAACCTTTGAGTGTGCTGCTCTCGAGCGGTTTGGTTGGATCTGTGTGCATAATGAATGCACTGAACAGATGAAGCAATCTATTTGACCACTTCGCTGTCTTGTTACTCAATCACGACCCTTGTTGGCTAACATACAAAGAAACGACACCACGATAATGATTCAGTGCCAACATTAATGAGGTTATCGCTGTTAGGTTACCACGGAGTCAGCACTTTCTTTCCCCTTCCAGACATCCAGATCCATGTAAGTAGGTAATTTAACATGTTTGAAATTAAATTGGAGTTGTTCTCACAGCTTATGTGTGTTCTCTGTTATTATTTGTGTTAGTTTAAGCAGAAATAGGCAGCTTACCTTCTCTTCCATGTGCTTTTGCTGCTGTTGGCGCTGCTGTCGCAAACAAAGCATCAGCAACATGGCTACCACAAGCAGCCCGGCTACTCTCCAAAGCAAAAAAACAACCTTAATCTCAGTGCTATGAAAAGGCAGCAAAACACCTGCTTGCATTAATAAGTAGGTAGGTTTGGTACCTTAACAGCATTCTTACTGAGTGCCAGTTCTGAACCATCTCAAGACCTGTAGGTAAGAGGAAACACAAATCAGTGAAGTAACAGACTTTGACACAACACCGCAGCTCTGCAACGAGTAAATATCTGTCCACTCACCACGGTTTCTATCACACTCCTTCTTCTTCTTCTTCTTCTTCTTCTTCTTCTTCTTCTTCTTTTAGAGTTTCCACAGTTATTCCAGCCGTCTCTGTGGACTGTGACCAGGGAAAACCATGATTTTTCCAGCTTTGGTTGCGCATTAAACCATATTCACACGCCGGCTATTTTACCATGACGTCACGCTCAGGGTGGGAAGCTTGAATGCTTGAATGATGTTTTGCTGCAGCGTTCTATGTTGCATAGCCATATCAAGGTAAAACAACATATGATAACCATTAGACAAAATCTAATATTAGCAGTCAAACAACTTCCTACATGTGGCTGACATTACTGTTTCATAGTGTTACACTATACGACAGGAAGGCCCGAAATAATTCTAAAAGACCAACATACATGTTGACACATCGGAAGTGAAACATGCTGGATGTAGTCTAATCAAACAGTAACGTTAGCTCTAAAGTGGTTGAATGTGTTATCAAATGTCCTTCCAAAAGTCTCACTTTCCATCAACTTTTCAGTTCATGGTGAATTGGGAAGTGGTGAAATGATAACGATTAGTCAGATCTGCTATGTTTATATCCCATTAACTTGCGTTAGCAGTCAACCGCTTCATGGCTAAGCATCTGTTTCACTTTTAGGCTTAAATAAATGTGTCTGAGATGTGTGTGTTGATATTGTAGAAATTAATTTACACCTATCCTGTTGTATAGTGTATCACACATTAATGTTAGCTAGGAACAATTGAATGCTAACTTTAGCAGTTGTCTGGCAGAAGCAAATGGTTATCAATTAGGTTGTTTTATCTTGAAATAAAGCCTGATGTCCCTTTAGATTTTTACAAAATATTGTCTTTTCAGTTGCTGATCAGTCAGGAAACAACTTGTCAGATTCACTACAGTATAATATTTAGCTTCCTACCCTGAGCATGATGTCAGAGGAAAATGACCGCCATGCGAATATGGTCTATGGCAGACATGCTTCCTTAATGCTGTAAATGGACCTTCAGTTTTGCAGGAAATATCCAGCCCAGTGGGCAGGCCGAACAGCATAGAAAGCATGACACTGTCTCGCTGAACAGTCACCAAAACCCGTAACTGAAACATTGCAGAGCTGGTCCTGTATATGAACTTGTTCACAAAACTGACAAACTACCCTAAGTGCAGTTTTTAATACTGCCACTTTTATTGTGATTTTCACCTTTTTTAGTACCTTTTCTCTGCTGAGTTGGCGGACATGTTAGCGTAGGAGACTTCACTGAGTGTTTAACACAAACCTACATGATATTTTACTTTATTTATGACAAACTGCGACTTTCCATAGCTGGAAAATTTTCTTTTGCATTGACATCGTATCATATGAGTAGTTCAAGGCGCAATTCAAGCAGGATCTAAAAAATATTTGTCTCTCTCCAATAACTACCACACAAAGTTTACCCCAAATAAGGTCCCATGGGGTCCCCCGGAGGAGTTGTGACTTTGGCACTTTATAGTATAAGCAAGGTTTTTAGGAAACCAATCTATACGGGGATGATGTTACTTTCTAAATTAAAGCTCTTGGATCTGTTCTTACTCCAGAATGATTATGAATGAATACAGGTGCATTAATTAGAATGGCAAACACGTGTCCAATCACTTAAAGTTAATCCACACCTGTCAGCCAGTCAGAATCAAGAATTGTCTATTTAAGTATATATCAAGTATAGTTAATAGCAGGGGACCTCAAATTGATCCTTGTGGAACACCTTAAACAACTAAATGGGTACTTGGTGTGAAACCATAAGCAACCACCGTCCTATTTAATAAATTGTTATGATCAGTAGTTTTAATAATCCTGTTGGCCCTCCTCAACCTTTGGGAGAGAGTCTTCATTAAACACTGTATAATTATTGCCATCTATCATCAGAAAGAAGACACCGAGCTGCAGATTTTAATAAATAATGTTTGACTGTTTCTTTGATGGGTAATTAATCCTCCACAGTGCTGGAATAGTCTATGTATAATTAACAAAGACAGGACGAATGGACTCATATGTGAGTGGCACGAACAGGGAGTGACTTCCATTCTATTTTCATGAGACAGATGAGTTCAATGTGAGAAGTCACTTTTTCTGCTAATGATCAGAAGCGTTCAGGTGGGTAGATAAAAAAAAAAAAAGGATATAGAAGCTTATGTTTGAATATGAATCTCATTTGGAATTCATCACGGCCTCGGTCTTATTGATATGCTATACCACCACTCTGGTTCTCACTGAGTCCACAACACTCGAGCGTGGTTCAGCATTCCCATGCTGTCCTTGTATTGATCATTTATTTCCTCTTGTGTTCTGCCAAGATCACCATCAATATTGCCTCTCTCTGACATGAGACAGTGAAGTGTTGAGAAGTCATAACGCAGATGAAGCTTATGTCTGCTGCAGGTCAATGCATCTGACAGATTTGTAATGGAAACTTGATCTCTGATATATAGGAGAAGCAATGCTGCCTCTTTTATTGTAAACCCTTCATATACAGCGCTGTGAAAAAGTATTTGCCCTTTACAGATTTCTTTTGTTTTTGCTTTTTTGTCACACTTACATGTTTCAGATTATCAAACAAATTTTAATATCAATATTGCCAGTTAGCGCAAAGGCTTGATTGCGGTTGTTGCCGCCAAGGGTGGCACCACCAGTTATTAGGTTTAGGGGGCAATTACTTTTTCACACAGGCCAAGGTTGGTTTGGATAATTTTCACTTATTAAATGAAATCATCATTTAAAAACTGCTTTTTGTATTTACTGAGGTTATTTTTGTCTGATATTAAAATGTGTTTGATGATCTGGAACATTTAAGTGTGACAAAAAAGCAAAAACAAAAGAAATCTGCAAGGGGGCAAATACTTTTTCACATCACTGTATCTAGATATATATAGCTATAATTCTATATAATTCTTTTCCGGGGGAAAAGTGGTCGACTGCAGATGAAAGCACAACATGCTACTTGAACCAGTTCTTTAATGGAAGAGATGAAGTGGGGTCTGAGGGCGTTGATGATGATGGAAGCTGTTGAGCTTGATGTAAGTTGTTTTTCATCACTGCCTGTCAGCGTGCCAGCTGTTAATGCAGCGAACAATCTCGCAGTCGGTCCACCTGCACCCACCTTCTACTGTGTTCCTGCTTTGCTATATTTGGGGTCAACATCTTGTCGGAAATTGCATCTTTTCTTGCACGTCTCTTGCAGAGAGCGGCAGGTTTTTCTTTGTATTTTGTTGCAGCTATTTTACCCCTCACAAACCTTCAGCTAAACATTTGAGTGCATTCATATTCAAACGAGGGCCAGAATGCAGTTCTATTCCCAATATATTTCTCTCACCTACATGTGTGTTTTATTCAGCAGTGACTTTCTCTTCTGTCACTGGCATAAAGCAGTGGCTGTCTCCCTTGTAATAGGCCTCCCTATAGCAATCTTGATCTTTACACAGTTTCTGGCATTCATGTTGACACTGGCATTATCTACTGATGAAATGGTTGATGGAATGTGGTGGCTTGAAGTCCCCAGTTGTCAGCCCCTTGTCAAGAAAAGTCAGGATTCATTTTATTGTGCTACATTGTAGGAAATCTCGATTGGGCATCCAGTAGATATATATAAAAAGAAAGGGTAAGACAGCTATGGAAACATATCAGAACATAAAACTTATAAGAGAAACAGAGAAAAAAAACAACTAAACACCAAATAGGCTGTGTTGAATAGATAGATGATTTCATTAACTGTGCATATCTTGGAGCAGTCAGTAGACAACTGCTCAGCATGTACCACCACACTCACCTGCATCACCTGTTGCCCCCATCAGCGGCGGGCACGACTCGATTTCTTGCCAAATCATCCATTAGATAGGGAGCAACACTGTTATTTATCATGTCTTTGTTCGGGCTTAGGAATATTTGTCAGCAATGTCTGAGTCTGGAAAGCACTTATGGAAGAGAGGGCGTAGATGAACTGTGAAGGCTAATGGAAAGCTGTGGTGCACTGTGGAAATAGCCACTTAAACCTCGGCTCCACAGGTCGGTGTTCAACAGAAAAACAATGACACAGTTAGCCAAGGCAAATTATTTTAAATCAGTGACAACAGTCACATTATAAAAAGACTAATTAATTGAGCCAGACCAATTTATCAGCGGGCCGATATTATCGGCCGATAATAGGCATTTTCCAAATGCCACCAGTATCGGCATTTATAATGGCCGATAACGAATATTTGAAAAATAAAATAAAAACGGATGAAACACCCTTCAATCATGTTATGAGTGTTGGTGTTGCATAGTTTGTCCACCAGAGGACACTCTACAACAGGGGTGCCCAATACGTTGATCGTGATCGACCGGTAGATCGCAAAGATAGTGCAGGTAGATTGCGTGACATTCCAATAGGAATTCCGGTAGGAAAATTAATGAATGAATGAATCTCCGAAAGGCCAAGTCGAGTCTATGCCACCTGATTGACGTACAGGACGGCCAGTCTGAGATCTCTTCTTGTACGGGTCACACGTCACGGGTCACGGGTCACCATGCATGTTCAAACGCACTAGCTTCTGCAAAACACAAGCGAGCTAAGTGACCTGGTTAGCGGCTTCAATTGAGATCAACAAAAGAAGGGATATAAAAAAATGTGCATTTGTCTGATTTGTCAACTACCATCGCTATTCCGAAGAAGGGGAATGTTGAGAGGCACTTTCGAACTGTTCATAAAAAGTACAACACTGACTTCCCTCCGAAAAGCGAGCTGAGAAAGAGAAAGGTGAGGTAACTGAAATCACAGTTAATCGGACAACAGTCGTTTTTTCACACAGCGGAATTCACAAGCAAAGGTCGTTACGGCTGAGTCACTCTATCATTAAGCATAAGAAGTCCTTCCAAGATGGAGAGATGATAAAAGAGGCCTTCGTTGAGGCAGCTCTCTCCTTGTTTCGGGATTTTAAAAACAAACTAGAAATATTATCATCAATCAAAGCTCTTCAGCTATGAAGAAGTACAGTTACACAGCGCTGTGAGGTAATGGCCGAGGATTAAACACAGCAGCTTCGGAGAGACATCGCAGACAGCGAGTGTTTCTCACTGCAGTTAGACGAGTCTACAGACGCCAGCGATACAGCCCAGTTGTGCATTTTTATTCGGATGGTGTTTACAGATATGACTGCAAAAGAGGAGCTATTAACATTACTGCCCATGAAAGAACGCACGCAGGGAGAGGACATTTTTCAGTCATTCAAAAACGTTATGCAGAAAACCGCCAGCTCCCGGTGTGTAAATTGTGTGCAGTATTGATTGCTGTTCATCACCCATGTGCATTACTCCTGTCAATTTTTATATGCAATACCAAGGGTTACATTACTCTCTCAATATCAGTTATGCATTGTGTTATATAAAGTATACTCAGTGTATGTATGAATAAATAGTTGTCTACTTGAATCTTCAACTGGCGAGGACTGACTTTTTTAGCACAACACCATGCGTGTCGCTATCAAGATGCAGTTTTAAGACCTCTTTTGCAGCATTTTGAATGCCTTTAAAACGAGCTGACCGAAAACAAGAAAACCAACTGATGGACGTAGGCTAACGTTAGCTTTGTTAGCAACATAATAGCAACATTTGGTGATCAGCAGACAGAAACAAGGACCCTTTTTTTTCTGAAACCAATGCATTCAAAATTGTTACACATTTTAAACTGGCAATAGACAACTTATTTGTTTTGATATCATTCTGAAGTAAACGATTATAGCACAGTTTAGAAAAATGACACCATCTGTGCACTGTGATTTGGATAAACAAATGTTGAAGTCCGGCACAAAGGAAGCGCTTTTGCCGTTATGCAACCGAGTTGCACCGAAACTTTGCAAAGAATTTGGAGAGGGAGAGTGATATAAACCGGCCATTAACCAGATGGAGAGCGCCAGTGTTGTATCAAAGTCAGTTCCCCTGTTCATGTGTTTCCTCATACCACCAGGACTTGAGACAACTCAAAACGGACATTCTTCCACAATGATCAGTAAGTCACAAAACCTGTCTTATTCATACATCCAGGTGTTTTCCTTTTCAAAGTACTGAGATCAGGGTTTCTAGGTCGAAATGAGATTCTTACGGTTGTTTTTTGTTTTGGGCAGTAGCCATGCCGCTAGCAGCAGCCATGTTGCTAACGCTGTCTTTGTGATAGCAGTGCAAACATTAGCCTAATAAAAAAAGGGAAACACAAGGAGGATGGAAAGTTGAAAGGTTCTCCATTGCCGCATGAGTCTGCCTGTCTGGAAGACAGATGCAGTCCAACGTGCAGACAGAAGGCTTGACAGATGAACTAACAGTATCAAAGGGACGTGAAGCTTAACAAATGGTCAGTTACCTTGTCCTTGTCCAGGAATTGATTGGAATTTTTTTTTGTCTTCGTGATGCAGTTTTTGGCCATGAAATCGATGAACCACCTGCTAACCCTCCGACGTTTCTTTAAGGTCAAGCATATCGAATGCAGGGTGTAGTCAGGCAAAAAATCCGACATTGATTAGACACAGGTGATTTAGTTTATGTGACTAATTTGCTGCACCACTGTTGATGTAAGTGGGACATACAGGGATAAACACTAACGCACTCGTCTGTTTTGTCTTTTATGCTGTTAAGTTAACTCAATTTGTGGCAAAGACATCTTAATCACATCCACTGTGACACAACTTTGTGAGCCGATATGATCAGTGCCATCGCTGTAGGCTAACTCCCCGATCAAACCTGTTCTGCATCAAACCTGCCAGTAGAAATATCTCACCGCTAAGACAACCCTCATCTGGGCCTAATAGCAGCGCTGATGAATGGACACACCTGTCAGGCCCAGGAGATAATGAGGAGTCAGACCTATTCCTGGGACTAGCAGCTATCATGAGCCCACGGCCCTGCTTCATTTTAATTAAGCTGAGGTCGGGAGCATGAATTATAAAGCGTTTCACGCAGTTTGAAAGTTTCATGAGAAACTCACGCATGATATTACAAATCCTCAGCGAAACATCTGCACCACAGCAGCTTTGGTGCTTTTCCTCCCCTCACTTGTTGGCTGTGTCTTTGGCTTAAATAATCAAATCCGACCATGCAATTAGCGAAATATACACGAAATGTTTCTGAAACGTGCCGTATTCCGTATGATTACTTATGGCTCGCTAATGAATGTGTCCTGGACGGCATGTGCACACATGGATCAACATGTGTTTTATGTGTGTTTTTTTTTTTTCTGTTTATGAATTCTTACCACGGGACAAAAATGCAGAGGGCAAATAAAAGAAGGATTAAAGGGGCTCAACGGGAACAGAACAAGCCGCGGGGGGATCTCTCTCAATCAAGGGAAATGGAAAGAGAATATCGAGCAGGTCAAGCAATTTGATAGTCATTCGACAGATTGACAGGAGTTATGTGCAATACGATAAATAATTCACTTCATGCTCTTTCAGTGTGCTTTGTGTACACTGGTGGCTTCTAATTCAGAAATCACTTTTTTTCCAGCGTATGTGGGGGACAAAAAAGCGGTAGGTGCTTTGAAAGGAACAACAGTACATGCAATCTGTATAAGTGGCTTCTTATGTAAAAAGCAATTTCTCACGGTGAGGACTCTGAATCCCTCAAGAGGAACCATTTGGAATTTCGATCACGTACATCTTAAAGACTCAATAAATTGCTTTTTGCCAACATAAGTATGAGGTTTGTTCAGAATCAAGTAGTCTGGGCTGTATTTCATTTGACTATAATAGACTATAATAGATTATGTTACAGTATAACAGACCCGTGTTTACGAGAGTAACCGGTGAAAAGCTCCTCAATGCATAGTGTTTGTCTGAAGATCTGTTGTTCTATTTGACAGTGGCAGCAGATTTAGATCATCGTCAGCTTTACATAATGATCACAACCTTTGCAAGAAAGCTCAATTTGTCTTGGTAGTTTTGCTCATCATCGTAACACCTTGACTTAGATTACATCCAGCGAGCTGAACGGAGCTTTTCTTTTCATTTCTTTTAAAACATGTCCCCATCTACATCAGCTGTTCAGGAAAACCAAGACTTTCCATCGACATGAGGGGGAGTAGACATAGTACTGACTGAACTTTCTTTTTAGGGTGAACTTATCATATAGAGAATGAGGCATATGTTGATTTATCCTTTCAATCTTATTAATGAATTCCATTTATTTATTTTTTTAATCAAGGAGTGGTAAACTAGCGGTCGCCCATTGTTGTTACAACTCGTCCTTGGTTCCAGTGCACAGCTTGACAACAGCTGGAACGCGGTGTTAATTCTCCCCGCCGCAACGCTGGTTGGATTCATTGTTTTTTCCATCAAGAAAAACCACTGTTTCATGTCACGATGCCAGTTGTGCAAGACCAAACACTTGGTGGAATGTGCAGATTCAGTGTCTGGCTGTGAACAGAGGCTGGAGACGACCAGGCCTGGCTAATGTTAGTCACTCGGTAACGTTTTTCAGCTGTCCAGTTCTGCTGTAAAGATCTCATCTTTCACTTCCTTTTCAGTAACAAATAAAAAACACACACACAAGGTAGAGCTCATGCGATGATTTCTGTGGACAGTAAATATATACTAAAACTGCTCTGAATTGCTCCAAACGTGCTGCATAGATTTGCAAAGTGAGGCTTAAAGCTGAATCCAACGCAGCAGAAGTCACAGCATGGTACCATTGATGTATATACTTCGACTTTAATGAAGTATATTTGTATTGTTGCAGCAGTACTTTTTTCTTTCATTAAGGATTACTTCTTCCACCACTGGTCTTTACATTGTAATGATGTCATGCACTTAGAAATTGTTTTGCTGGAAAGTTTTACAAAGATCTTCATGGATAAAAGAGCCATGATGCAGAGAATAAGAGCTGACCTGTGCAGCTTGACTGTCTACACTTTAATTGATTTCCTTTGCTTATGTTGGTCTGTGGGAAAAATAATGACAGCTCTTTGTTGCTGTGTTGCAGTTAGCCAGTTCTCTTAATACACCCATACATGGAACCAGCTCCCAATAACAAAGCTCGCATCCTCAAACCAACAGAGCAACGGTCTTTCAGTGACACACAACCCTGATTCCACTGAAAACAATATTTATATTTAAAGGAGACCTATTATGCTTTTCTTATTTATTTATTTGTCCCTTTCCTTTTGTGTTTTCTTTATGTGCTAAAGCTTTTAAAAGATCTTCAAATTAAAAAGGGCAAAGTCTGCGCCAACAGTAACTTTCCTCTCCCACAGAAAACACCGGTCCTGAAACGCCTCATCTCACATTTCTCTTTTAATTCCGTGACTTTGTGACATCACAGTACATCACCATGTCACACATTTTTGTATGTTTGGCAGGTAAGAAGACGGTTCTTTGAGAGACAGGAGGGGGGATACAGCGCTGCAGCAGTATGAGAAAACTGATGTCATTTTTGAGCATTAGAGCATGTTAACCTATTCTAGTAGGAAGGAACCCAAAATAAAATTATGAACCTGAAAGTGAGCATAAACGTCTCCTTTAAAGATGCACTATGTTGTTTTAGGGAAGAATCTTCAATTCAGAAGAGAAAAATCTTCATTGACTGACTTTTATGCCCAAGCAAACAAAGTGAACAAACCCTCTTCGTTGTCATGACTGAATAAGCAAACCGATTTTAAAGAACAACGCAATTTCATACTGTTTTACTTTGTTTACATTTGGCGGACCCTGCCACCTTTCTAGCTTCCAACAGTGTCTTGGGACCTGATTTTCCTGCGAGAACGGGCCAGCGACACGGAACAGGGGCAACAAAAGACTGGGAAAGCTGTGGAATGCTACACCTGTTGGGAACATTCAGCAGGTGAACAGGTTCATTGGAAACAGGTGATGGTGTCGTGACTGGGTGTGAAAGGAGGCATCCTCGAAAGGCTCAGTCATTCATGAGCAAGGTACGGGCGAGGTTCGCCACTTTGTCAAACACATGATTGCATGAAGGAGATTACCACGTAATGGAATTTTTGCCCATCCTGTTATCGTTGAGTGATACAGAAGATTTCTGTCGGTGTTAGTCTTCCCTGTTACGAAGTGTGTGCACGATGAAAGCCTAAATCTGATACCTTAAATTAAAGTGTAATTCATTTCTTGGTAATATCTAAATGCAAATTTGTCACCATCGTCTTCCTGTACTGGGCCTATACCTTATAGAAAAAATACTTCCGCAGTAACGTGAAAGTGTAATAGAAAACATTTTCACTTTTATCTTTAAATCAGTGTCATCTTCTTGCCAGATATGAATGTTGATATTTAATTAAGAATGATGCCATCGGCTACATCTGAGGCCGCTCTCTGACGAGCAGCTGGGAATGCTGTATTGATTTGCTGCTGGTCATTGTATTAGCGTTAAAGGTCAGAGTTGAGTCGCAGCCAGCTGCCACACAGGTTCTAATGAGGATAGAAGCAGAGCACTCTTTGTAGGGTTTCTGCTGGATTGGTCTGTGCAGCTCGGTGAGCGCAACCCAACCTTTCAACATGACATTCAATATTATGGCTTTACCCTCTCGTTTCTGTAAGAATTGCCACATGCCTGCTTTTGCTCATATTTCTCACCTAACCTGAGCCATAACACGCGGCAGCTACTGAGACATCTCCATATCACTCGGACGAAACACAGCTTTTATCGAGAGAAAATGTCTTTCCCTCACATGATAGATTCCTCCTGCTCCCGTTCTCCGAACGGAAGAGGTGGAAACCTGAGGTGAGGTGACAGATTGCAGAAAATCACAGGCCTGCAGAGAAGCAAGGTAAAAAGCAGTCAAACGCAAGTCTGAGAGACGGGGAGCGAAGAAGTATTTCAGCTTTAATTAAAAAAAGGGACATTTTTCTCAACAAACAGTGCCGTCGGGCCGAAAGAAAACAGACAAATGAAAAGTTAGAGAAGAAAAGAATCAGTTTATTTGGCAGCATTTCAGAGCCCATCACTCCTTAGAGAGAAAATGTAAACAGGTTGGAACAAATATCACAGAGCATCTTTCTGCATATCTGCAGACAAACACAGACCCATCTACTGTGTGATAACCAACAACTGACAGATAATCATCAGACATATGATCATAAACAGATGTTGAGTAGACTGAAGAATCACATTCAAAGGACATATAATACATATCAACTGTTACATATTTACATTATAAATCACATTTGAATTAAATACTTGATCACAAAGTACACAGACGAAATCCTGAAAATTACTCATTATTTCACAAGATCAGCTGTCACATAAAACTCATTGACAAAACGCATGCAATGAAATATACACAACATCTGGAATGCAAACGGTGTGTCCGTCCCACGATCCTCACTAATGAATATTTATACTGTGCTGTGGCTCCTGAAGAAAAGTTTCTTCCATTTGTCAACGGTAAAGAGCCACAGTTAGTTCATTCCATCAGAAGCAGATACAGCGTAGGGTGACACTTTCTAATAACTATTATTAACAGATAAGTCAATAGTTTATTCACTCTTTACAAAAATGAAATGCTTCATAAAACATTTACTAAGCAAATGTTTATTGTAAAGTTGCAACTTGTGTTTATAATATTTTCCAGATGGTTAATAATGACTCGTAGTTCATCTATAAACATTATTTGGCCATCACAAAGTTGCAACTGATGATTTAAAAACTTTACAACTGCTTAATAAATGGTAAATAAAGCTCTTCGTTGTTTTGTTGGTTTGTTTTAACAGTGAAATAACTATTAACTAAAGTTTACCATGTATTAATGATGGCTATTAAAAAGTGTTACCCAGTTTCAATATTAGGTCAGGTCAAGGCTCAGGCCGTCTTCTCTTTGCTTGGTTCAGTACAGGATTTAAAGGCAAACTAAGGCCGTGTTAACTGGTGTCCCCCTCTAGATCATGATGCCCACTGTGGGTCCTAATATTAAACATTATTTAAAGTGAATACTGGGCTCTGTAGGAATCCTCACCCAAGATTTTTTTTCACATTTCACTGTGTAATAATTGCTAAAAAAGTGCCATGTCATCGTCTCTCCAGGCCGAATTTGATACATATAAACAGCATGTTCTGTTTGGATCTTCAGAATTATGATTGGTTCTGACCGTAGCAATCCCCAGTTAGGACATTTACGATATGCCAGCGTCATTCAGGTTACAGGAGAGTTTATTTTTGGACACGCGTGCAGAGCACACAGAACATGCGTGTAACCTGGGGATTTTACTGGGGATTTTTGATGGTTATCTCCGTGTGTTGTCGTGGATACGTTGCACACAAACCAACCAGCCATCAGTTTGTGAGGCCGGCGTACAGATGCGTGTCCAAAGAAGCAAAACGACACAAGCGGTCTCCATGGTTAGGGTATGTTGATTGGTGCATGCATTCATTTTTCCAAGATCCATTTTCATCAGCCATGTAAAGAGCTCAGTGGGGTTTTTGTATTTTTTTGAATGAGGGCAAAAATCTGAATGTTCACAGACAATGCTAATGGTGGTTACCATGTTCACCATCTCAGTTCAGTGTGTTAACATACTACCAGTACTCAGTAAAAGCAACAACTGTGGCTGATGTTAATGTCATTAGTTTTGCAAGTAGGCCAATTTGGTCAAATAAATCAAAGTACTGCACAAATTAGAATTTTTAACCTGATGATGGCACTAGAGGAAAAGTTGAGGGTTTCACCAGAATCATTACAATTTATCCTTTGGGGATAATAAATGTCACTCAAAACCACACGTCGGCCTCCTGGTGGTGCCGGAGAGAAAGTCTGGAATCACCGAAGTCAACAGGACATTCACTCTGTACATAATTGTGTGCCAAAACATCACGTAGACATTGACACTGAAAAAGGAAAAGCTTGCTAGCAGTGCTGTGAGGTCACGTATGGGGATCAGAAGGATTCATCCTCTGGGGATTATGACAATCCATTCTGTAGCTGTTGAGATGTTTCAGTCTCAACCAAAGTGGTGGGCCAACGTTGCTAGAACCAAATCATTGGCATGGCTAGAGGAAATCTACAACACTTTCCTCTGCTTGAAAAATGTGTTATGTAATAGTGACTTTATGGAAACCTTGTAATACTCAATATCCCACCGTGATATCCCCATACAAACTTAGTGTGTCTGGTACTCCATAGTGAGTTTCAACAGAAAAGCATTTCATTGTTCTTTCTTTTTCTTTCCTACAATGTGGTCTCACTGCAATATACTGTTACCGCAGAGACTCGTAGCTCTGCTATAATGTTTGTCCTCACATTTATTAAAGGAATTCCACCGACTCCTGGCCCTGAGCTAAGAAAAAAAAGCGACCGTGGCGTCACTGCTTTTATCTGCTGTCCGACAGGCTCTTGAGGCTGATGTACAGGGAGCTGACCATGGTGGCTTCGTCCTGGATGGACTCCTTCATTTCGGACTCGGCCCCGCACATCAGGCCCACCAGTCTCCTCGGCAGCTTCCAGCTGAACAGCAGGTAGATGCAGGGGTTGGCACAGCTGTTCAGGCTGGCCAGCAGCATCAGGATGGTGAAGGTTGCCGCTGGGAAGATGGAGGAGAAAATTAGATTAATATTCAACCGTGCCTTTTGATTCTTGGATTTAGATCACTTTTACTAGAGAGGACCAAATTCTAATTATAGTCTGATTTCGGAGAGCAATTAATTACAGTATCAATTAAGTTTGCCCTGATCTTCATCACCTTGAATAACATGCAATAACCTCTAGGTTGACTTTAAGTATTGTCCAATTGATTATTGTTTTGTTATTTATTGTGAAAATTGCTGGGTTACTATTGATTACAGTATTTTTCAGATGAGGATTTTACCTGAGTCAAATCTGGAGAAGGATATTGGGTTCAAAGGTGCACTATGTAGTTTAGCATGGACGTTTTTCACCTTAAAATGCAATTCTAATGCCAGGATGCGTCTTCTTTGTCATAAGCCTGTGAATATTCTCATTCATCCAGGTCATAGTTATCTCAAGGAAATTGAATCGAACGCAACTGGATTTGGTTTTTGTCTTTGAAGACGTTTCACCTCTCATCCAAGAGGCTTCATCAGTTGGATGAGAGGTGAAACGTCTTCAAAGACAAAAACCAAATCCAGTTGCGTTCGATTCAGTTTCCTTGAGATGGTCTTCTTTGTCATGCTGTGAGATCCAAAACCCTGTCATCTTACTCTGAGTGGGCGCCTCCACGTCCCAGACGGACCACAGCTGCACGGTGAAGAAAGGCGCCCAGCAGACGATGTAGGCGAGCACGATGACCACGGTCATCTTCACGGTCTTCACCCTGGCCTTGGACACCCCCGCCACGCTGCTGGCCCTGGAGGACAGCGGCTTACTGACCACCACCTCTCCGACTTGGTGCGTCTTCATGTGCAAGTTGAAGTGCACGGTGCGGCAGATGCGCACCTGGCACACGGTCACGGTGAGGATGGGCAGCACGAAGATCACCAGCGTGGTCCAGGTCACGTAAGCTCTCGGTCCCCACGGCGTGATGAACTGCGCCCAGCAGTCGTACACTCCAGGAGCGATCTCCACCCGAGAGAAGATGAAGATCTGCGGGAGGCTGCCGATGAAGGAGACGCACCAGGCGGCGCACACCGGAGCGTTCCAGCGCGCTCTGCCCCGCTGGAAAGTCACCATGGGGTTGCAGATGGCTTGATACCTGTCTATCGTCATCACCACGATCATGTAAGTCGAAGCAAACATCCCGACCACCTGGAGGTACTTCACCGCGCGACACAAAGCATCCGGACCCACGAATCTGTCCGTGATGTCCCACATGAGCTGCGGACACACTTGGAAGAACGTGACCACCAGATCGGCGACGCACAGGTGGAACACGAAGACGCGCATCCTGGAGAGCTGCTTCCTCCGCTTCAGCAGCACCAACAAGACCCCGAAGTTTAGGACCGCCGCCAAGATGAAGATGATGGAGAGAAGAGCTATTTCCAACTGAGCCAGGCGCTCATCCCGCGGCTCATCCTCGGACAGAGCGCTCTCCAAAGTGACGTTACTCATGTTTACGCTGAACCAAGCCATGCTTTCACCCCAAACACAGAAAGAGGAGCTGAACACCGTCACACAACCACTCCAGGTGAATCCAGCTTACGTGCAGACATCTAAAAACAAATTAAAAAAAAAAAAAAAAAAACATCTTTGGGAGAATTTCCAGTGAGCAACAAGTGCTGAGAGCGTCCAGTGAGGCGCGACTGAAGGAGAGGCAGAGAGGGCTTTATATCTCCTCATCTGTGCAGGAGGAGGAGGAGGAGCAGCCTCACTCCTGCACACACACAAACTATTCTCACGGTGCCAAGCACATGGAAGTGTCATGAGTGTGTGTGTGTACTCTGCTGTGCACGCGCTGAAACAAACGAGTCACCGCATCAGTCTTTTCGAGAAAAAGTAGAACCTTTTTATAGAACACTTTCTTTACAGAAAACATGGCAAAGAAATAAGACAGAAGTGCAGTTAAACAAAAGAGAACTCTAAATTCCAAATATTGTTAAAGGGAAACTTCCCCTATTTTACACATTAATGTGGGTCTACAGGTCTTGAGGGGCGCGACTGCATAAAAAAAAAAGTATAAAGTATAAAAAAAGCAGTATAAAGTCTTTTGTGGCTCCAGAGGAAGCTACACGCAATCCTCCAGTGATGTCACTCAGTGGCTATGTTGCACTGTGGGTAATGTAGGCGGCAGGTTTTGAAAAGCAGTCCACTGGTCTAACGTCGCACTCCTAGAACACTGTTGGACTCATTCTGGACAGTTTAAAACAAATGATCAAAAGTTGATGCAGCAGAACCAGAGATATGAACTTTTTACACATATTCTTCTTCCCCCTTAGAACCTGTTGCCTACATTACCCACAATGCACCTTAGCCACTGAGTGACATCACTGGAGACAATTTATAAGATTACATGCAGCTTCCTCTGGAGCCACAAAAGGATTTGTACTGCTTTTTTTCCACACCAGTAGCAGCACTCCCTGAGAGCTGTGAACACACTTTAATATGTTAATTTGGTGGAGTTACCCTTTAACCAATTAAATAAGTTTCTGATCTGCCATTTTATTTCACCAGTCTAACTCGTGACAGAGTGCCATAACACCAGCAGTTAACCAAGGACTTTACATAAAGACATGAGCTCTGTAATAACACATGGGGAAATCTGCTGCAGCCATCCAGTCCACATTTTCTCACATGGCAGCAGCTGTGATGCTGACGGCCTCTTGTGAATCATCTCTTTACATTTGCATGTTGAAGCAGGTGAACAGAAGGGGCCCTGGGGTAATTAAGAAGGAACTTGCATTAATGAATGTCTCAGCTCTTGTAGTGTCCTTTCTCAGCAATATGCATTAGCCGGCTCAATTAATAACACGAGCGGCACAATCACAGAGTCAGGTGTCCACATTATTATTGTCTGACGCACATAAAACACCTGGGCTCCGCTCTGCTCGTCAAGGCTTTACGTAGCTGAGGAGCTCATCTTTGTCCATCTGATAGCGACTCTTCTTCCAGATGTCGCGCAGCTTCTGCAAGGTGGCGCCTATCTCTTTGCCCGTCGTGATGCCCATCCGTCTCAGGTCGTGACCGCTGACAGGGAAACGAGGGATGGACCATCTGCAGAGCTCCGTCAGCAGCTTCGCCTCCCCCTGATACTTCAGCAGCTCGCATACTTTACTTTGTGTATCCAGCTCCCGACTCTGAAAAGACACGGCGTGTGTGTGAATTAAAGCCTCTGAAAACTTGGTTTCAGATTTTAAGTACCCTATAACATTAAATATGTATGACTAAATAAGCACCAAGCAAGTAAAGAAAAAAAAACCTCCTTATTTATTGTTAAATATTTAAACACACAGCTGATCTGCAGACAAGCACACAACTCTCATTACGTTTTGATTAAAATATTCCGTTATAGAGATCGTTTCTTTTCTGATACTGGACTCGGCCCACTTCAAACCAGTAAGAAGAGCGTAGAGAAAGAAACCAATACAGAAACGAGTCCTGTGTGATGATGGACATTGTGCAGACATGCAGGACATCATCACTAATAATAAAAACTGTTCCAAGGTCCAAAAGCCTTCCATATGTTCCGTAGTGATGAGTCATTTTCTTTCATTTCGCCTGTACTATCTAATCCTGCCATCTGTATTTCTGCTTCTATCGATGATAAAGTTCAGGTTCAAGTTCAATATTTTCTCACTGAAGCAAAATCCAGTGCTGAATGAGCTCATCACATCTGAATAAGAGAGAATCCCTTTATGAACTTAAAGATATTTATGTTAACTATCTCACAGAAAAGTTAAAGCAACATTATGTAGAAACTGCCTTTTTGTGCGTTTTGGCGCCCCCCACAGTGCAACACCACTGTCTTAATACAAATACCAGGTCTGTAACAGTTTGTCAGACTTTATGTAGGTGCTGAATACAAAGACTGAACACAGTGTTGAAAACTTGTATGTTGAAGTAAACATGTGTGTAACGCTGTGATCCTACGCTCTCACTGAAGTTACACTGTGCAGAAACAAGTGATCAACAAGACACCATCCACCAAATGAACCTTAAAGGTTAATGTTCCACTTAAGTTTTGCCAAACACATTAAATACTTGACTCTTCAGATAGGAGATTTGGCAGACTCAGACTTTAACGAATCCAAGAATTTACCCACTAGGATCCATCTTAATTTCACTCACAGCATTCAGTCCTAGTTAATGATTGCAAACATTTCCTAGAATGTCTTTCCGCTCAAACCCCATTAGTATGGGTGGGAACACGTGCATGCAGATGTAGGTGATGGAGGGTGCGGGCGGATCTTGGTTCAGCAGGAGCGAGAAAACGACTTTAAAGGGGTGCGACTCTTGAATACAAAGTAGGGCTGTAACTATACTTGTTTTCATGGCTGGTTAATCTACCGATTATGTTACTTTATGAAGTCGATATTGTTTTGTTTGTTCTCTGTGGAGATGCTAATCACACTTTCCCGGAGAACAGGACGAGGTCAGGAAATTGCTAGTTTTCTCTGGCCCACAATCCAAAATATGCTGTATTTAGTTTACTATTAGACAAGACTAAGAAAACCAGCACATTCACATTTGAGCTCAAACCACTGACGGTTTGACAAGTGATTTATCTGTCATTGGAATATCTGCACATTAATCTCCTGTTGTTCAACTGATCTATAATTTGCCTGATCATCTCAGCTCTACTTCAAAGCGTGTCTTATGACTGAACTCCATCTGGCAGCTACTTAATAGTTGAGGCTTGTAGGCAGTTTTTAAACTGGTAGTGATTTAGGGTGGATTTTTCCACTGTTGTGCAGCTGTCCATCCATTCAAATAAGCTTCAATATAAGCTAATTAGGCCATCTTAGGACATTACTGGCTACATCCACTGGCACACAACACAGTACACGAATAATACTGCCAGTTTAGAACATAGTATGGTCACTCTGACCACTCATGGCCACAGTTAATGATCACATTGTTCTGCACAGTGCCAGACTATACTGTAAAACTCTCCTGCTCTTTTTGTTATAAAACACATGAATAATTGACATCTGACTGTTTCTACAGACTAACTGAAGGACGCTGAAACTTACGTCAATGATATAGTCAGTGAAGGGTTTGAGGCTGTCAGGCTCGTCTTGGCTCTTACAGAGCTCCCGTCTGTATTTGACCAGGAAGAGAGCCAGAGTCTTCTCCTCTCTGGACACCTTCAGCCGGATGTCCATCTTCTCCACCTCCTCTGGGCTTTGGAAGAGAGCTGCCAGGATGGTCATGGGTTTGGGAGAGTGGTCTTTGGCGTTCTGCCACACTCGCTTCATCTCCTCAACATTGCCATCTGGAGGCAAACCTGAGGAGGAGCAGAAGCAGCAGGTTTTTACAACAGCTACACAAAACTGAACAACATGATAAAAAACATCATACCAATATTTGTTACGATTATTATCGGTTTGACTGAGATAATGCTGATAACGTGCCTGAAGTATTGGTATCATGGTAGAAGTCTTCTGCAGTTAGTAAATAATCAAGAGTCTTTGAATCATCTCTGTCTGGTGGTGACTAATACCAGAGTTCACTGTGACACAGAAGTCAAGAGTCAGTGAGGCCACTCCATCTCGCAGATGGAAATTCAATTCTTCCCCATTTAGAATCTGCTCTAAACAATCAGACTCTGGAGAACTGTTGAGCTTTGACATCACTGATCCTTTTAACGGTGCCTGACTCCACAGACAGTGACTTACTAGGAGGGCAGATGTTCTCTCATGACAAACAAGAGTTGAAGTTCTAACAAGTGGAACTTTTTACTAAATTGGGTTACAGAGGGCAACATATAATATTACACTTGTAACGGTTAGTTCAGGCAGAGGCGGGAAACCTAATGCTGACAATTGAGCCATAAACCATTAGTCAGTGTTAACTCTGACCAAAGATTCTGCAGGCTCTTTTTATTCAAAGTGTAATTTTTGCTCAAATGATATTCAGCAATTTAAGTAACTTAAGTGATAAGTAAGTATGAAAGGTTTTCCCATCCACCAAGTGATTAAAGGGGCACTCCAAAGATTTTACACATTAAGTTCAGTGTACTTTTTACTTTCACTTGTCCTATTGGCTGTTGTTACTTCATAGTTTTGTTAAATAAATTTTGGCTTCTTTAATGACTGCACTTTTGATAGTTTAGCCAGTATAGCAAAGGCTTTTTAATCATTTCTTCGTTTGATACATATTACAGTTCGAGTGCCTGGATTGCCTCTGGTTTTATGAAGCACACTTTTTCCTGTTTTCCAAGAGCAACCGTCACTATTTGTATCTACACTGTATTACATACAGTCATCTCCTTTTCCCACTACTCTCCATCTAGTGGAAGTCAGTGGACAGATACTTACTGTTACACATGAAAAAGACGGATGCATCGTTGACAAAGACTATTGTCTGAATATTGTGATATATTTAAGTTGAGTTGGATTTGTATGAAAGAAATGATGTCCTCCCTGCCTCTCTCTCACCTACGTACTGGGCCAGCTCCATACTGTACATCAGCTCCAGCAGATGAGCAGCATGGTTCCCGTCAACCATCTTTTTTAATTCCACCCAAATTCGTTCTCCTGATATGGCTGCCAGCCCTCGGCCGTTTTCCCTGATAGCGGTCAGTGTCTCGGGCTCATGGTCATCCGGCTTCAAAGCCACTCTGCCATAGAACCTGGGGAGAAATTAAAGGTAAAAACACTTTAATGTCAAACAAATATAATCAATTATTTTCTTCTTTCATGCTTGTTTTGCATAAAAAAGTATTTCTCCAAGAAAAAAATAAATATGTGGCCACCTGAAATAGCGCAGTATTCTCAGGTAGTCCTCTTGGATTCTTTGCTCAGCACTGCCAACAAACCGAACTTTACGGTTCTGCAGGTCCTCATATCCTTTAAAGTAGTCATATAACGTCCCATCAAGTCCTGTGAGAGGATAAAGTCAACATCACATTGTGAAGCGAAATAAATGTAACATAGTAAGTGACAATGTCCCCTGAACGCACCAGAACTGACACCATATGGTGAGCATCTCCACAACATGAGCAAACAGAGAGGAGACAGTACATTTTATTCAGTGGAGGACAAACACACTGATACCTAAAAACATGGAGTTGATGGTGAGGTCTCTCCGCTCAGCATCTTTCTGCCAGTCAGTGGTGAATTCCACCTCTGCATGACGTCCATCAGTCTGAACATCCACACGCAACGTGGTCACCTCAAAGTTCTCATTGTGTAGCTGTGACAGAAGACCAATAAACAGAACAAAGATCACAGTGGGCACAGCAAAGACTGACATGCACAATGTCCCTCTCTATCTACTCTAACTTAGGGGTGCTCAGATTTCAGATGGCACTCAGAGAAATATAGTTTTGTCTACCTTATGCCATTAGAGCGTTGTAGCATCTGTCCAACCGTATGGACCAAAACCTCAACTCATTAGATGCCGCTTATCTACATATTCCGGGAATAAACAAAATCAATCAGAAGTGGAGTTAACCGTTATAGGGCTGTGGAGTTTCCTCCCACAATCCATCAGGATGGCTGATCCATTGATGCACTTATTAGATCGATCACATTGAATGCACATGGAAGAAGAATTACAATAATCTTTGTATATCTGCTACTGTCTTTCTGTACAATCCCATTTCTGGTGTTTATGTACACACACACACTCGCAAGAACATATTATTATTTCTGAAATAAAAAAAAAAAACTACTTCTTCTTTGCCTGGTTTAGCTAATCTTCTGCTAAAGTAGCAGTAAGCTTTCCAGACATTCATTTAAAAAGTGAAAGCTACATCTTCTTACTCTTGCTGTAATGGTCCCATGCTTCTCTCCTTTATTGTTGATCATTCTGATCCCGGCATTTTTGAACATGAGCTTCATCTCCTCTGGAGTGGCTGTGGTGGCAAAGTCCACATCTTCAGGCCGCTTCCCAGACAGCAGGTCGCGTACAGCACCGCCTGCTATTCTCAGCTCATGCTGGTGCTTCTCAAACACCTCTGGAAAACAACAAACACACACAGGAGTTAAGTTACTTTTAAGAGTCTGAGTCCAGAGTCTAGAGGCAGAGACAATCTAAGTGGCTGAGATAAACCTGGAGGGGCAGAGCCAGAGAAAAAACTTTCTAACATAATGGATCCCTTTGTCTTGAATCAATACAAACACATTTTAATAATTTTTTTCCATTTATGTCCTGACTGCAGTTTTCACTTTGCCTAATAGGCAACTTGTCTTTTTGACTCTGCTTATTGATTTTAAGCCCATACAATGGGATCATTTCTGCAGCCAGAGCAGCTTGGAAATGTGTTTAAGCTAACAAGTGTCGTCCAGGGAATATTAAGGGGCATTCCACCAGTTTATCACATGATTAATAAAACTGACTTTCCAAACTGGAGGTACAGAGTATAAAAGACATTTGTATTTATCAGACAAAGAGAGTCTAACAAAAGTATTGCAATATGGGAAATCAGAACTTTTTGTGGCCCTTTGCCCATAGTAGGACCAAAAAAAGATTATGTTTTCCTCTGTTGCATTAGTTTGACTGATCATTTTTAATCTGCCTCAGGCCCAGTAACCAATATTTATATACAATATAAGTGCAATATAAGTGCAATACTAAAAAGCTTGAGAGTGCCTTTATGTCCCTGGCTGTTTCAGGGTTCAAAACAGCAAAATGCTAGATCGTCAACTAAAAACTAAAAAAAAAATTTTCATAGGAAATTCTCTTTTCTGAATGTAAACTTGTAGCCTGTAGGACATGCCTGTAGATTCTGAATTTATTGGATCTACAAATTCTGATTCTGGCTTTTGGGGCAGATACTAATTGATATTTACTCGTTACTGAAATCAGATAATGGCATGTCAGCAGACATCATCACATAACACTCTCCAACTCTGTGATCCCTTAAATCAGATCCTTTGAAAGAACGTTGACCAAAATTTGTACTGAGTGAGACAGATAAAAAGTACACATCAGTGCTGTTGTCTTAGTGTTTCTCTGTAATGTAATGTCACATCGGTCTATTCTGTACCGACAACATCCATTGCAGGTTTATCCATCCCTTCTCTGTTGCTCTTCCTGAGGTTCATTCATTTGTTTAGCTCTTAAAGCAGTTTTTTGGGGAGTTTCTTATATCCCAAATCTGTCTACTGATAGAAGATGTTGTATGCTTTACAGATTGGAACGCCCTTCGAGACACATTTGTGATATTGGGCTAGGCAGATTAATTGACTTGACTCTGTGGAGAGCTATATAAGAGAGACAGTGTTTGCAAAATATCTCACAATTTATTCTCCAACATGCATCTACTGCAACTGGCTGTCACTTATTTTCAGGGAACATACAGCACAATACCATATGTGCAATGCGCCAATATCCACCTGGCAGATTTATCAGTCTTGCTCTTATTCTTTCAGTGAACATAAGACATCGATAATATATATAAAAAGCATCAAGGTAAGTGGTGAATAATAAGATCATGGGGCACATCTATGGATTTCAAAGCCTCTTGTCAAGCTTTTAGAGTTAGAAGTATTGATTCATTTTCAAACAGACAGCCGCTGACTACCTTCACTGGCCGGGTAACCAACTGGCACCTCACCTGCTAGTCCACTCAGTCCATCATTGAACAGAGCCTGGAACTCACTGGTCTTCAGCTGCATGGTGAAGAGACTCCTCCAACACAAACTTGTTCTACCAATCCCACGAGGACTCAATAATCTGCTCCACATCTGTGCAAACATAAAAAATAAAATATAAAAGTCGTCACGTGCTTCTGTTTGTGTCTCTGTCAGCTTTTAGCAAGCTAGCAACATGTCACTGAAGACATGCCTGCGACCTTTAGCGGTCCGCGTGCACTGCTCACACGCTTCCCACGCTGTCGGCACATGCGCAACACCGACATGTCGTGATAAACACACCAGATATAACACACAGGACTGACCTGCAGCTTCAGAAGAATATATTATGAACATACAACGCAGCTATATCTTCATGATACCCCTCTGTGCTCTGATATGATGGAGCTCAGTAGGAAGTGTTCCGCTGACGCGCGGTTGCTGACCAATAGCAGGAGGTTGCATCAGGTACACTGGGCGGGATTTTAAGGGCGCGTGAAGCCAGTGGTCTCTCGCGAGACTTTAGCTCGACGCTCGAAGCGACTTCCCTGTTGGTGTCTGTGGTGGACCGCTGTCAGATTAGTAGACGGTGCAGGAGGCAATGGCTAAAGTGGAGCTGACGCCGCTCAGACCATGGGACGACTTCTTCCCTGGCTCGGAGAGGTTCGCGAAACCAGACACGAAAGATTTGGCGAAATGGAACAACAGAGTTATCAGCAACCTGCTGTATTATCAGACAAATTATTTGGCTTTGGCCGTCGCTGTTTTCCTCATCGTCGGGTAAGTTAACGCTGCATGACATGTCATCAATATAGCAGCTGTTTATTATAGTGTTTATTTAGCAACGAAAGTCTCTTTTAAAGTTGCTCGTCACCCTTTCTCGTGTATTTTTTTTCTGTAATGTTACCATGTTGGTGTAAACTCGGATGCAGGCTACTTTAGAGGATTTAAAATGAGGGTACAAACAGGATGTTGACTCAGAGTTGGAAGGAGTCCCATAAGAAATGAATGGAGAGGTTGTGTGCTAACATGCCCCGTTACTGTGTGCTCTCAGTGTGAACTCACAGTTTGTATAGGGATGTACAACTGACTTTTTCATTGGCTTTAAATATGCAACATATGATGGCATGACGCCCCCAGGATCTACTCATCTGCAGGACAGAAGCTGAATTGGAGAAGTGAAAGAGGGCTCTGTAATCAGTGTGAGGGCCCTGACTCATAGTTACATGAACCAAAAATCAAGATTTCCATTCCCCTGAAGAACAAGCACATACCTGGACCACTGCGGACTGCTCTGAGAACTAGTCTGATAGCTCCATACAAGGTAGATTCAGTGAGACCAGAGCAAGAGGTTAAACCTGTCATCTAGGAAAATATCTTGGCTTTAGCTGGCACTTTGTTCCAGCCAGAGTTCCTAAAAATAGTGATGCCCTGTCATGGTCCGTCCACTGAGCTGTTTGATGACATATTGTTGCTATGGTCATGAAGGCCTCATAAGCCCTGTGTCTAGTCAGCTGTTGCGCCGCAGATAGCGCAGTTGTGAGAAAAAAAGCAGGTCAGTCAGCTTTCCCTTTACCCCTGATTAAAGAGATGATCCAGTATTTGATCATTTCAGTCAATCCTGACTCATGACCTTAAACCGACAAGGTTGACACAATCGGTTTACTTGTTGCGTAAAGAAACCAACCAAAAAACCTTTGTTATTTTTACCCAGTTTCAAAACAGTTCAACCATGCAATGTTTTTTGCATGGACCTCATTTGCGTTGCCAAAAGTGTTCCGGGCATGCAGGTGTGTGTGAGGAAGCTGATTTTGCCATAGTATGTTATCATGAGTCCGCACACACACACACTGACACACACACACACACACACAGACACAGACCTGTTACAGTGTTTCTGTATAGTTTCTAGCACATTCACTGAACTCCTGATGACTCTGGGTCGGGACGATAAAAGATTTTGATCACTGAGTGATAAGTGACACTCACAATAAGTTGATTATGGTGAATTTTTAATTATGGGGACAATCGTGAATCAAGATAATCTTGAATATCCTCACATGAATGACTTGAAAAAGCTGTGTTGCTCGCTGACACACAGTCCTATATTGTTTCATGACTTGCTCTGTCACCATGGCTGAAAGCATGACTATCTGAAGGCATGACTATCAAACACATGATATGTGTGTAAGTACTACAGATTCCAAACTAAAAAACGACAGGGAGAGGAGGTTACCACTATTTGTATATCCTTTAATTGAGCAGGAAGACCTCACGATTTATGATTCTTTGATTGTTTTTCACTAAAAAAGATGTATGTCCTGTCTGTGATGGGATAAGGTTGGAGTGACTGATTTCAGCACATTTTAGTGTAATTTTAGATTTTATTTTAAAGTTTTAAGAATATTTCGATGATTGGGATAATATTATGAATTGCAATAATGTTAGACAGGCTAATAGGGACATGAAATTTGCATATAGCCCCATGGTGACTTCACCTACAGTTGTTCTTCACGGTCTTCATGGTTTCACACCATTCAACATAACTGCCAGCACTGAGCGCAGCTCTCATCTCAGGGTCTTTTTGATTATTATAGTCTCAAGGTGTTTTCCAATGAAGAAGATGCTATTTGTGCTGTGTTGGCACAATCACCTCGTCTGTGATATGCAGAGGAACAAACCTTTTGACCCTATAATCAATATGTCACATGTAAAGGGTCAAGCCAGGTTGGTCGCTGGCTGTTTGTCTTCAAAATGGAGGAAGAAGTCAGTTGGAAATGCGACAATGAGGTGGAGCAGTAGGAGATGTGAGGTGAGAAATTCTATAAAGAGGCGACACTTGTTACAGTGACATTTGCGATGTGAGAGACTGTAATGCAGCGGGTCAAGAGAGGTTTCAAACCCACCCAAGAATGTCAATAATTCAACACGCTCACCGCTGCACAGTGCAAGTGATGATTTTCCTTATTTTTTTGTTTGCTATGAAGACAGGAACAGTTCTCATTAGTCCTGTTGCCAAGTCAGCTAACGCTGCAGGAGGTTTTGTTCAGGATTAGAGTGACGTCCTTACCTCTGAGTAGAAAGATTTTGCGTTGCATGACACTGTATTATATTGAAAGTCAGACAATGTTCCACTCTGGGTGTAGAACATATCAGGTAGTTCGTTTTATTTTATTTATCAGATGGTAAGTAACAAGAAATTAGAGGAAAACATGATGTTTTGGAGGTAATTTAGAAACTGTGTTGTTGTTGCATAGTTTGTCCACCAGGTGGCGGTAGCATGTTTTTCAACCCTAAAGAGTCAAGCTCAGGGCATCTTGGTCACTGTAAGAAATTAGGGGACGCATATCAAAAATGTTTGTGTGTGTTATGTGTTAATGAAGTAAAATAAACCTTGGTCGATATATTGTTATCACATTTTATACACTCTCAAATATCAGTCACTGCCTCGGAAATCCAGAACCTGTCAGGTAACTTGAAGCAACTTTTTAATATAACCTTTTTAATAATCTCAACAATGAAATGCCAAATACATAATCGGAACATCGTGTCCTAGTTTCAGGCATCGCTTAGTCTTTCACATTAAAGGTGGAGAATATCTGCACGCTGGAATTGCTTTATTCCTGCTACACTTTGATCACATACACCTTCATCAAGCCTTGCTCTCTCTATCCGTACCTCTGTGATTTATCCAGGATCATTAGTGTGTGAGGCCACATACCTAAAAGGGAGCCTGAGGAAGGTGAACTTGCTGTGTGAGACAAGCTCTTGATCACACTTACTGAGGTCATGAACTTGGCCTGATGTAGACACTGTAGTTATACCAAAGCTGGATTTGTCACTCAGAGCTTGTCTGTCGAAGGTGTCTGTGCAGGGAGAGCACAGCAGTAGATGTGACGAGAAGGAAAAGCTGATGTAAAAGGCTGTTGCAGCAGTAAATATACTGACTATAATGCATGGTGGATGTTATTGCCTTTTTTTTTGGTGTCACAGCTGAATTATTGCAGGTGTGAAGTCATGATGTGATGTACCAATTCGAAAATGAAAGTTTTTAAGCTTTCAGGGATTCAACACGCAATCATTTCCTTTATTGATAGTAAAGTAATAGTTAAAATTCACATTTTAATTTCCTCCATCGGTCCAAAACCTCATAAATAAAATGAATGAATGAATTAAGAAATGTACTACTTTGGCGGTGGTGATTGCATTCAAAATCTCACTTAAGTAAAATCGTTCTCATCAGAATACTTTTCACCAAAAGTAAGTACAGAAAATGCTAAATTGCCCCTTTTCAGAATAAGAAATATTAAATTGCTGCATCGTAATTACTGATCCCTTAATGCATTCATCACTTTAATGTTGCTGCAGGTAAAAGTGGAGTAAATTTGAATAACTTCATTTAGTCAGTCCCTACTGTCACATAAGTAAAAGAAAAGCGGTAAATCTTCATGCTTGAGAAACTGGAACAAGATATTGTTTGTGATTTTTACCTGAAAAATGACAATAAAAAGATTATCATAACAGTTGCAGATTGATTGTTGGTTGACTTGCATATTACTCAACTTTAGTGTTTCAACCTTAGTTGTTTTTCCTTTAGCTATCATAGCACAACACAGTTTTGAGCTATTATTGTCAAGACCAGTCCTTTTGTTTCTTAAAAA
The DNA here is from genome assembly GCA_039737535.1 of Lagodon rhomboides. NCBI lineage: Eukaryota > Metazoa > Chordata > Actinopteri > Spariformes > Sparidae > Lagodon > Lagodon rhomboides. The sequence continues at coordinate 8,923,058 of CM077785.1, read as the reverse complement.
ATACATCAAGATATGGAGAAAATAATGCATTCAAATGTACATAGAATTATATTATCTGCAGTCATATTCCTGTCCTTTTTCATGGTAGCAGTGTGTGTCTCTAAAAGAAGTTGTGTTGTGGTAGAAACAACATCCAACCACTCGGCGGAGCCACTGACCACCCACACACACACACACACACACACACACGATGCTGCCTGTGCTCCAGTTGTGTGAGAAGAGTTTCTCGCTGAGCCGGCTGCTCTCACGTGTCTTGTGTTGCTGCCCTGCAGGTTCCTGAACCCTCTGGGGATGTTCACAGCCATGGCCGTGGTGTCGGCCGTCTTCCTGGGGTCGGTGTGGGCCGGAGAGAACAGAGCCGTCATCAACAACTTTAAGAGGCAGAACCCCACAGCGTTCGTGATCGCCGTCATGGTCGCCAGCTACATGTTAATCTCTTTGCTGGGCAGCGTCATGGTGTTCATGTCTGCAATCACTTTACCTCTGACCTGTAAGTTCTACAAGATTGTGCTGGATAATTTAGATGTCTTATTCAAATTAATGAACTGATGAAATAATAATAGATACCCTTCTAGAGTGAAATTGTCAGTGCATTTGAAGTAGGTCGCAATTAACCCTAGGCAACAGAGTTCACTCACAATCAATGAAACATGTTTTGGACCGAACCCTCTCAGATTCTTACAGACTGATGCTATTATCGTTTGACTCGAACAAAAGTTTATAGGTTTGTTTTTGCCAAACAATTCGAACACCAACAGTCCCTCTCCCGTCTGCCTTTGCAGTGATATGTGCACACGCTTCGTTTCGCCTCCGCAACATGAAAAATAAACTGGAGAACAAGATCGAGGGAGCCGGACTGAAGAGGTCACCCATGGGCATCTTGCTGGAGGCTCTGGGTCAGCAGGAGGAGAACTTTCAAAAGATCCAGAGCTTTCTGGAGGGAAAACTGAAGGAGTGACTGGACTCACCCACACGTCCACATCTTCCGGCCAAAGATTTTGACTCACTTGGATTTAACAGAATAATGTATCTGTCAGTCTAAACCTCTTGAAGTTCCTTTCATATACAGTGTGTTTACCTGTCAAAGCTTGTAATCTGAAGGGCTTTATCTTTACCTCAGGGTGTCTGTCACTCCAGCCAGAACTTGTCAGGGCTGTTTTTCTCAAACAGTGATGGGGGCATCTCACGTCTCTGCTATGCAATGTGTCAGTGTTCCTGTGAAACACAGCTGCAGAGTTCTTCCTATGTATGAAATCTGTGTTCAATCAGTCTCAGAAACAGCCGTCAGTCCTGGCAGGTTGCGCTCGACTAAAAATTGTGAAATTGTTGCTTTGTAACAAAGAATAAAAAGTGCATACTCGACACGCATCGCTGCCAAGGTGCTCTGCAGGCTGGATTGTTTCAAGTTTTTGAATAATGCCTCCTCGCATAAAGTTTAACAGTTTGCTTAAGAACCCATTTGAATAAAAATCAGCCAATCTTACGTCCACGCGAATAAAAAAAGAGCCAGACAAAAGAGAAAGCACGGCTTTGTCTCGAGCTTTGAAATACATGCGACTCCAAACAGATCACTGTGTCAATATTGAAAAATGAAGACTTCAAAGGAGCGAGAGGTCCTAACCCGTGCCCATCAGTATTCCTCCTGCGCCTCGGACTGTTTAATCTTGACAGTGCCCCCTGGGTGATGGATTGGCTAACTTTGCTTTCCTTTCCACTTACCCCCAATGCTAATCAATGGGCTGCAGTAGATTATAGTGTGGAGAGCCGGGCGCTGCGCAGCGACAGGGTGGATTCATCTGCAGTCATTCACCTCCAAACTCGAGAAAGTTGCTGCGTCAGCCACTTCGGCTGTGTTTTTTTTTTTAAACATTGGATTCCATTTGAAATTGACTGCAGATAACAAGAATCCATCTGGAACACAATGCTCTGTATTCGGTTTTAAAGTGGCTGTGTGTAAGGATTGAGGGAAACATGACGATAAGAATGATGGGCATTAAAAAGAGTCACCACTTCAGTAGTATCCATGTTAACCCTTTGCTTTTCAGAATGACTAAAATCCACCTCAGTCATTTCTCTGTAAGGAATTTGTGGTATTTTTGAAATGAGCCCCTCAGATGACCTCTGCACACTCGGGTGTCAGTATTCCAGTGGCTCTCCGGTTTAACTGGGACTCGAGCTGCCAGGTTTCCCCCCCTGTGCGCTACTAGAGCAGTGATTTATGCCCTTACCCGTGGTGCCTCATCTCCATCCATATTGTGCAACTTTGGAGGAGTGAACATAAAGCACTGGTGGCAATAAAGTCAAGTAAAGTCATGTCTCCGAGGGCACAGTGGAGGCCCTTGTTCTCACTGCTGCAGCTGCCGTAAAGATCCTACCAACACGTGTGTGTGCTGCTGCAGACCCAACAGGTGTGTGTCTTCAGTGTTTGGTCTTCGACACACGTGTAATCCAGGAGAGGAAGTACTCGCACGCGGTCCAAAAACAACACTTATCCTTTCTGGGTGTTTTTATATCCATCAACAACAGTTGACTAACCTGTTATTTTGAAACAACCATCATTTCTTCAGACCGAGTCTTCAGGGAGGCAACAGAAGTCGCGTGACACAAAAACAAACTCGTGTACTGTTTTCACACTAGCTGCTGAGTAACAGCACTGTCATCCGTATGTAGGATTATGATTTCTAACATCTGCCTCCTGTTTAGTTTCCACAACACGAAGGCGTGAGAGTAATCTACAGCAATACGTTGGTTAAAGCCGCTACAGGGAACCTTCATGTTTTGTTTCTGGCGGCCCCTGTGGACAAAAGCGGAAGTGTTTCCGCCACCGCGTGTCTTTAAGATCTGTCTTGTTAGCTTGTGCATTTGTTTTGGAAGCAAGTGAAAGAAAGACTCGACATATTTAGAATCCTGTTTTTCAGTAACGGGAAGTAACTAATTACATTTACTCAAGTAATGTAATTAAGTAAGATTTTTATAAACTTGTGCTGTGTTTGAGTATTTCCATGATCTGCTTCTTTATACTTCCACTCTACTCCACTTCTTTGGAAACTATTATAGTACTTTTTACTCCACTAGATTTGTTTGATAACTTTAGTTACTAGTTACTTTGCAGATTGTATGCTGCATCAGATCTAAAGTAGCACATTTTTTAATTAATTTATTTTATTGGATTGGATTCAAATTCCTATAATCAGATAAAAGGCTTAATAGGCTGAATTGGATCTGATAATTGGTCAACTCATAGTATTTAGTTTATATATTCATGTAAATATATGCTTAATTAACTTTTACATGTACTTTTTATACTTAAATACATTTATACATTTGATATCAAATACTTTACTGAAGTACTGTACTTAAGTACAAGTTTGCTGCTACTTCTTATTTCCACTCATGCAAAGGTTGTACTTTTTACTCAACTGCATTTATTTGACAAGTTAAGTTACAAGTTACTTTGCAGATTACATATTGCATCAGAGCCAGAATAGCACATTTTTAAATGTATTTATCTTATCTGATAATATGAACACTGATTCCAATAATCCAAAAAATGCTAAATATCAGAAATATTATGTATGTATAATTTACTGTTACTTGTACTTATGACACTGAAGTACATGTATTGTCAGAAAATGACTTTTGATATTTAAGAACATTTAATTTCAGGTACTCTTTTAAGACTTTTACTCAAGTACTGTTTGTGTCAGTTACTCTCAGTCTTACCTGAGTCATTATTAATAGGAACTCTAACTTTTACACAAGCTTGACCTTTAGGTCCTTTTTACAACACTTTTTCTTTTTAAACAGCAGTTATCAGGATCCATGACTGTGAGGTAATGCATTTGTGGCTACGTAAGATTAATAACTGTAATATGATGAAATGGAATGAACAAACTTTGCTTTAGTGCCGTACCACCAGACTACAGAGCAGTTTCTTTCCTCAGTCTGTGAAACTCCTCAGATCAGCCCCAGCACACACAGATACATCCATCGCTGTGTAACTATAATAACTATGTGGAAATAGCTAATCTTCTTGCTGATGGTCACGTTTGCTTATGTAGGTCATACAGAGGCATCAGTATAAACTGAGACTGTTCCTTGTCATACCTTTAATGTTGTCTGGTAAGGCACACTTAGACAACGTGCTGCCTTTGAGTTGACCCCTATGTCACCGCCCCCCACCCTCCTCAGCTCGCCTGAGGGGCTTTGGCTTTTTGCTGGCCAAGCTGGTTAGCAAGCCTCATACCAACAACAGCCTGTCATTCAGCAGACCGACACTACTGCTGATCATATGACACAATAATGACGACCCACTGTGACCTTTGCGGTCTGCTGTATCCTCTTCAGCCTTCCCACACACCCATGCTGCTTTTACTGCCGCCACAATGGAAGGTCATCCATATTAGCCCATTAACAAGAGTGGAGTGCATGTGTCCGCTAATCCAACTATTCCCCCTTCATGAGAGCCATTACTCCCTGGATAAAGGTAAATGTGCTGATCCGGGGGAAGCCACAACCCAACGTGATTCAAAGTCACTTTAATCTGAGTTTAGGGTTTAGTTGTTGAGTCTGTCGCCTGCTCTATGGGCATTGTTTAGAAATGCTTCTATACTAGTGGCCAGTGAATAGCTAAGTATCAGTACTAATACCAAAACAACATTTTTAATTCCTTACTTTCAGAAATATTAACGTTTTTCTGTTATTTTACGAAGAAAATCATTAATTAAACAGTAAGAGTTCTCAAATGCTAATGTTGATGAAGCACAAGCTGCTGTGTCATTACTTTGTTCAAATAAAATGGTTTAAAATTGGAAAACCTTTGATTTTTTGCGGCTTAGCGGGACAAGCTTTAGACCTAAATACAACATTAACATTGGCATTAGCCTATATCACCTTATGAAATTGACTGGCTATGGCTAACCCAATTAGCAAACAGACACAGAGCGACATTAGAACTCATTTTAGAGATGTATTATTGTCCAACTGATGAATCGAAGTCCAATATTCACTGTTTTTTAAAACTATTTTCTACTCACAGGAGTCCAACCCCTGAGGAAAATATCTTAACTTTTAGTGGCTAAATGTTACACTATGCTAACTAGCTTGATGCTAACTCTGTTGTCTGTTTGGTGTTGGACAGGCAGCATAGCCACAATGAATTTATTAGAGCCTTTTTGCCAACAAAAGCTACCCTGTTATCAGGAAAAAGCAGCTAAAACGGAAGGTGAAAATGATGAGAGAGCCGCAACAGCAAAGTTGAAGGCAGTAAAACCAATACACTCAGCCGAAAGATGCTAAAACGCTCTTTAGAGTCGAGGGGCACTGCAGAGTCAGCAGCGGAATACACCTTTAAGATTACACATTAAATCCACTGTTAATGTTTAGCACAGCTTTTTCATTGGGGACTGGGAACAAAGTATAATCAAAGCAGCTACAAGAACTTTCATTTTTGAAAGTTCTTGTAGCCAAAAGCGGCATGAGCACTAGTAATTATGCTAAAGTGTCCACAATAATGAGCCAACAGACAGATATAGCTCGGGCGCTGGGCCGACACAAAACGTTGCGCTCTAAGCCAGCTGTTCTGCTTCCGCCTAGCAATACACAAGTATCCTGCTGCCTTACCACCAGACACCAGGCGGCATCTCTCCTGCGTCTGGAACACCTCAGTTCATACTCAGCACTTCCACATAAAAAAGTAGTTTTAATTTCTTGAATCCGAGCTGGTGACAGGCTTTAGGATTAGCTATATAAAAATAGCCAGTCCTCTCTCTGGTGGTCACGTTTGCTAATGTAGGTCATATAGAGGCATCACTATGAAACTGAGACTGTTATATAACCAGTTCCAAGTTCCTTATAGTATAATAAGATGGATGTATGTCGCTTTCAGACACTGTTATGACATTTTGGTCAGTACCAAAGAAAATAACAAGGTTCAAATCCAGCCCTAATATCCTCTCCATATTAAAGTTTTAGTTTTGTGTTAAATGTGGCGAAAGTACATAAGAGGCCATTGTTTATGCAGTTCAGTGTCAGCTGGAACAGCCTCGCCTGATGTCTGGCTGCAGCTGGTGTGAGGCAGCGCAGGCTCAGAGACAGAGGGAGACAGCTGGATACAAAGCACTCCCCCTCCGCCTGGGGTGAAGCCGAGGAGCTGGAAGTGTCTGAGACCTCCCCTGAGCTCGCTCGAGAAGCATAACACCGCAAGCAAGTGAAGCTCCTAAACTGCAGCCTTCCTTAAGAGGCAGCCAGTGGCAGGATTCACTTGCAGTGGTAGGAGAATATGTGTTGTTTGGGGAAGGAAGGGAGGGAAAGGAGGTGAAGGGTTATAGCGTAATCTAGGAGGGAGGGGGGGAGCATACATGTGTACTGCAGACTTCCATTACACGATGCCTCCAGGGAGGGTTTGGTGCTATAAACACTGGCTTGTCATTCACAGGGAGGACAGAAGAACAGGTTATGGGCCGTGATGGGTGTGACAGGTTTTAAAGACTGGTTTGGTCGGTTTACGGCTTAAGGAGACAGAAAACCAGCCTGGCAACCCAGAAAGGCGATGGGAACCGAGAGCAGAGCGACAGAGCTCTGCAGCAGGAAAGCATTTCTAAAAACAGATCATTTATTCATAATTAGCTCTCATCGTGACTGATTGCAGCCCTGCATTCATCCGAGCAAGCTCCAGAAAAAAAGAAAAGCACTGGGATGTAGCCAGTGCTCTGCAGTTATCTTTCTAACTATAATCAGCCTCCTTGAATGCACCCCAGATAAGCACTTTCCAAACCATTTATATGTGGAGAATGCCTCTATGTGTTCCAAGACCACCATCCTGAGCTACTGTGACAAAGCCTGCAGAGCAATAAAATGTAAATGAGACTTTAGGTTATTTAGCCATTTCCTCTGTTAGTGGTGATAGTCATTGTACTTTCTTCAAATCCAATTTAATTAATTGAACTGGCTGAACAGACGCTCAATTACCTAATTTAATGGATTTGAACTTAAATCCTCTGTTTTTCTGCACTTAGAGGGATGAGGCTTTTGTCTTTGGATTTCATTTCCCTGAGAAGTTTTCTGTAAGAAGTCTTATTAAAAAATACGACCTGCAAACCAAACAGCTGATTCAAATGCTTTTTTTAATTCAAACAAATGCAATTATAGAAATTACTAAGAACCAGCTTAACAACAGTTGTTTACTATATATTACATGCTTTTCAAATACATAAAAATGCTCTAAAAAAAGAGACAGAACCAGTGTATTTACAATACCAACATTTACATACAGCTTCATTCTCTTGAGAGAAATTAATTGGGAGCACCGGTCCATGATTTCCAGCATGGATGAAATAACCATGTTAAAATAAACTAACAAAACTGGATTTTCTGTCTTCCTGCACCGACTGATCAGATGTGGCAGTGATATCAAAGTTGGTTACTTTTAGGTAATACTCAAATGGTGTGACAGAAGCATTTGGCTCAATCGTATTGTAAGTACTGACAATGAGATAGAGGGAATACTTTGTAGATGACAAACATGAGTACAGGAAGCTCTGGCAGCTACAAGCAACACTGTGATAAAACTGGATCTGGTGACTGCACAATGTTCCAGGAAGTAGCCATCTTTTTCGACTCATTTTTAATGAGTTCAATCCTTCATTTTGATAAAGTCCTTGTCCGATCCTTCATGCTTACAGTGCTCGTACATGTGTGTGAGTGTGTGTGTGTGTGTTCATTGCGGCTCAGTATCCTCTTATAGAGACGGTCATAGTCCTCGGTCTCTCTACAGAGAAACACCGGAGAAGTTTAGTCCACATTCCCTTTGGCTATACCACACAGTCCACAGCAGGTCCTGGTATAGATTCAGTGCACAAGTGCCATCACCACAAACACTCGCAATCCAGACATGTTGATGCTCCCGCGGGGTTTTGTTATGATTCAAAAACAGTTCGGCATTCAAGCGAAGGGAAAATGAACGGACTTTGTTTTCTTTACACGCTGAATTCCAGAGGTTCAGTTCCTTCATTCTTTGGATCCCCTTGTACACAAAAAACAGGTAAGTGCAGTCTAAGGCACAGTGACAACTTGTCAAGGTGAAAAATGTGTACAACACGATGACAGACAGGCAACTACACTATTGTTCCCGGTTTTGAGTCTTGCCAGTAAATCTCTTCATCTGGCTCCAGGGTAGTGTTCACTTGGTGACCGATGTGTGGGTCCATTTGGCTGATATCTACGTAGGATCTGTAATAAACAAACAAGATCGAAACACATTAGACAGATGGCAGACTGAGTGTAGCTTGTTAACTGTGACTCTAGAATGAATTAACCCTGGGCTGTCGAAGCACTCCTAGTAACTGTCCTTTAAGTGATACAGGCATGTTAGGGGTAAACCCAGGGTCAAGCATTCTCAGCCAACAAAAAAGCAGATGCACAACAAACAATGCACACGCATAGCCTTCAAATGCGACAATATTCAGCGGTCACATTTTTTTCCCTCTGCCTCACAAGTGCTGTCCCATCACCACACGACATCCAGAGAAAGAATCAGCAAGAGTCATGAAATGATTTGGAGCTTTCTGTCAGTCCCTGCAAGGGCTGGGCAATATGGACTTATTATAATATTGCAATATTTTAGTTATATCACAATACACAACACATATCTCCTAAAAAGCACTTCTATAAGTGGTAGGACTGGGTGACAAAATCAAATGTTACTATCTTTGTGACCTAATAGTAATAAAGTATGTTGGAGGGATGACTATTAGTGCTTTCACAAAATATTAACACAAAGAGATTATTGATATGTAATGTGTTTAAGTGGACTAAGTGGGTAAAGGCAAGTATTGGAACAAGTTGAACGGTGTGGGAAGTTCAGAAAATTATAACCAGGAAAATACAATATTTACACCATCAGGTTATAACAGTATACAAATATAAATATACAAATGATGACGATATAATCTCGTTAGGCAATAACAATCTGATATCACTGTATTGCCCAGCCCAAGTCCCTGCCACATCAGAAAAACACACATCACCATCACCATAATAACCCCGTGGGGAGGTTTAACATTCTCGTCTCTCACCCTTTCTTCTGTGCTGGGACTTTAATTACTGTGGGGAGGGGGTTAATTTTCCTGGTCAGTGGCAAAGGCAACAGCACCACACCTCTCTAAAGGCCCCGCAGGGCGCGCCATCCTATCACAGCTCCGCCACTCAAACTCTGGGGGACATCTGTGCATGAGAAGGGGGGCAAAGGTCGAGGGTGAATGGCAGCACATGGGCAGGGAGCCTCTGCATGGGCCGAGAGGAAGGCAAGCAAAACGAATCTGAGCAGCATACTGCAGAGAAATGTGACCACTGGATGACAATATGCCGGCCGGAAGAGGAAGTAGAGCAGGCATGTTTTCTTTTAAAAAGCCATGCAGATGCCTTATCATACATGATCATGAAGGAGCAGTCAAACATCTCAAAAATGCAGAGTTCACTTCAAAACATCAATAAGCAGACCATGGAGTCACGTTGCAGACAGACTAACAGAAGCAAACGCACAGGCTCCGGCCGTTGCTGCTGTTTACTTACTATGAGCTACCTTTCACAAAGGACACCTTACTGAGCCTGTGCCCTCTGGAGGATTGTGGCTGCGCAGGGCTGGAGGCCACCTGCCTGACCCGACAGCCGGGGGAGTAGGAGGAGGAGGGAAAGGAGGAGGAAGGCAGGGAGGAGGTGGAGGAGGAAGCTGAGGAGGAAGAGCTAGCAGGGAAAAAGGCACAGCGCCTCTGGCCATCAGGGCTGTGCCAGGAGCCCTTTAAAAGATGGGAGGCGCCATATCTATAAGAAAGCAGGGCCAGTGGACAGTTAAGGAGGACAGCAGAACCAGTGTTAAGCTCAAAGGGAGAACTGACTGCTGGCTGCACAGATCCTATAATCCTACCGCTGAACCGTGCCGTCATGTGAAGCAGAAAAATGTTTGCTTATTTCCTAACTTGGGCTGAGGAAAAGGTAACATTGGCTACACATCAGTCCACGGTGCTGTTGTGTTAAAAGAATAACTAAACCAAACAGCAGCTTATATTTTCTGCAACCATCCATTCTAGATAATTAAACACTAGCGCTTAGCTTCTGGGATAAGCAGGATCAGGGAGTGGCTTATTGGATAAGGCGCTGAGGCCAAGTTTTTTTCTCACCTGTTCTGGGCGGAGTGGCTGTAGGGGGCTGTCGTGTAAGAGTACGTCTGCGGCGCATGCATGGGCATGTCATATTCTGACATACCACTACTGCTCATGTGACTGTGCCAGTTTGAGCTGGAGGATGCTGTGGACACTGGAGAGGAAAAATGGTACATGTCAATAAATGCCTCAAGTACATGTGAACCATAATGCACTACAGTCTGTGACATATGGTGCTGTGGTCTAACCTGCAGAGTAGGAGGTGTTTCTGTTGTTGTGGCTGTACGGTGCAGGCATGGTCTGGTAGCCCAGGCTCTGCTGGGAGCCTCGGTCGTAGTCGTAGTTGTACGCGGCCTGTTTGTGCGCTGCGTTGCGTTGGTACCAGCCTTTCAGGTGTTCTGCCACTAGAGCCTTCTGGATGTTCTTGCTGATGTGCTCGTTGCTGCGGGGCACCGGGCGGTTCCTGGGTGGCCGCAGTGTGGCGTACGGATTCTGAGACATGCCGTCCATCTCGTCGGTACCGTAGTGACTGTGCATGTCATGGCTGTGATACGCTGCTGGTGTCGGGTGGTAGGACGGATTAACATTATAGTGTCCCTCCATCTCATTGTCATACATGTAGACTCCATTAGAGTAAGGCTCTGGCTCTACGTAGCTGGGGTAGCCTGTGACGTAGTAGGCTGTCGTGGTTGGACGGGCCCGGGGCTGGTAGGCGTAGCAGCGGGTGTCTGGCTGAGCCAGGTTGGGCATGCTGCCCGTGTTGGCGTACATGTCTTTTCTGTGGCGGCCGCGCGTCCTGCGTCTGTGTGTGTGGTTGCCAGGGACGCTGTACTCCACACTTGACTGGCTGGTGTAGGAGGAGCCATCATCGAGGACCTCAGTGCTGTTGCTGCGTCGGGCTTGGGAGATGTTGAATGCTGGGACAGGAAGTTCATTCTCTGTCACGAACTGGGACTGGGACTCCAGACTACCGCTGCGCTGGCGGAAATGCTGTGGAGCGTCCTCTGATCTGCAAGTAGAAAACACTTCACTGAAAAGCTGTTTTGACTCTGAAATACCAAAACACACCAGGAGCTGTTGACGAAGCAGATATTCAGGAGGGAAAAAAAGAGTCCTACCTGAGCTGGGTGCTGCTGTAGGCGTTTCGGGTGAGAAGGGGGGTGGGGGGCATGCTGCGTGCGTCACGTGGCTGTCTGGAAGCCGGTTTGAACGGGCTGCTGTGGCTCGATAAGGCGTCACGGTGACTGTAGTGGAGGGATTCCTGGACGTGGCCGTAATTTAATCTGGAACACAGATAAGAACGATGTTTTCAGGGCAAAGTTTTTTATTCAAATTAACTTCTCTACTCTCTCTTCACTTGCTCTCTAAACCGAAGGAGAATAAAAACACCTTGTGTTTTTGCATGAATGCAGCACTTTAGTCATCACTTACACCTGAATGATTGCCATTACATACTCCATTGGTCTCTCTTTTAATGCAGCAACGAGCATTTAGTGTTTAAAATGAGTTTAATCTCTGAAGCTGAGAGCAACACATATCAATTTGCTAACACTCAAGAAGCAGCAGCCTTTCACACTAAGTTTCCAGAGCCATTTTCCTGTTTCCCTTTCCCTCTCAGCTTGGGATTGTTGTCTGCTCCTTCACAGGCAGCGACATGTTCTTTTCCATCTATTTTTAAAGCCGGTGCGTTGGGCTGATAAGCGGAAGATTGTTGGAGAGGCAGGAGAAGGAGGGAGGAGGTGACTGGCAGGAATGCAGCTCTGGATCTAGTCTACAGGTCTGTACTGGCTCCATGCTTAAGACTCATGCTGAATATTAACATATTAATATCCTTCATGGTTGTGAATGCTAGCTGTTTACCTGCTGTCTGCATGCTGGTCATTGGAAGAGGGCCGTCTGTCTTTGCTGTAATGGATGTCCAGAGTTTCTGCATGATGAGGTCTCGGGGAATACTGAACTGACCTGGACCGCTGCCTCTGGGAAATGAGCTCATCATCTGGGGGATAAGTGTGATTGCTTGGTTAGAATTGATGTAAAATGCAGTAAATGAGGGAGGAAGGAGTGAAACACAACGAGTATGGCTATGCCTGGGCACTTACCATCATCCAGAGTGAGGCTGTCAGACAGAGAACTGAGGTCTGAAGGGTTGACATCATCTGATAAGGGAGGAGAGAAAACGGTCTTCAGAGACGCCTCTGATATTCTACTTTTCAAATAGTGACAGACTTGTCAATCAATCACCACTTCACAGTCACATACAAAATCATAGTCCTTAAAAAATTAATTTCAAGATTTGATGTGCAAGTAAAGCAAAGTCTGTGTAGTTGTTTAAAGTCTTGCAAGCCCTTGATGCACCTATTATCATACTGGTATGATATGATGTATGAACATGCTGGTATGATAATAGGGGAAGCGAACTTGGCATTAAAGTGGCTAAAAAGGGAACAGCTGCTAGCTTGTTTACGTTCACACTGTTAGGACTAGGTTAGGTTCAGGGTGACTTGAATTTTTCAGCGTGTAGGGTGCTAGCTTGGACGTTGTTGTTTCCCGTAGCAGCAAGTATTTTGAAAAGGGTAACCTGTCTGCACTCTACATCCTGTTAGTCAGCCTAAGTTGTTTTTGACATCTACCTGCTAAGATCAGTGAGGCTCTCTGGGTGGGTTTCTTTCCCTTCGTGATCCTGTAGGCGTTGATCTCCTTCTCAATAGCCTCCAGCTTCCTCATCGCATCCAGACAGTTGTTCCTCCTCTTTTTCTTCACCGTCTTGCAGAGGTCGCCCTCGTTGGATAACTTGAGGGCAGCTTCCACGATCTTCTGCTGCAATGCGAACCTGCTCTCCAGATTCCTCAGATGTGGGTCCTACAGGGAAAAACACAGCGTGCACAGAGTTAATGGGGGAATTTCCCCAAAATAATGACACACCCTGTCAACGACCGAAGAGAGAAACAGACTTCAAGACACAACATGGAATTTATCTAAAAATATTCATTTTCAGTGTGTGCTGACATGTTCATATTCATATTAATATTCACTTTTTCCACTTGACTTGTAGATGGCAAACAAGCATTATGCAATATAAGCCTCAGAACACATGTTAAACTCTTAATCCTCAGACTCGCATAGTCCAGTGATCTAAATGATCTGTTGGTAAACACACACACACAGTGGTGTAAGAACGGTTTATCAGCAAACTGTGTCACGCTACATGACGTTACAGACAGAAACACATCATAACAAAAACACAACAAAAGCCTTACTGACCTCATCATAGGGGAAAAGTTCATCCAGTTTGAAGGCTGTCCCCATACGGCGTCGTACTGGAGGAGCCTTCTCCCCTGTGGCCAGGGGATAGTCTTTAGGCAGGTGGCCTGTAATCTCCTGCAAATGAGAACAATAGCCAACAGTCAGCTGAGAGTGTGGAGGTTTTAAACATCAATGAAAAAAAACAGAAATAGAGAGACACTCACAGCTTCTCTCATGCAGAGCTTCTTTAGTTCCTCCAGTTTCTGTGTGAGTGTGTCTTGAAGGTCCTTTTCTTTCTTTTTAAGCTCAGCCATCTTTTCTTTCTTCTGCTCCTCGCTGACTTCAGAGTCCAAAGAACCTGGAAAAAGAAGCACATGTCTGATTAACACCAAATTATGGCAATAAATCATCACTTACAATCTGTCTTGGAACAGAAGCCATGAGCTAATTAACCCTCTGCTTACCGGCTGAGATGAGGCTTCCGTTGCTGGCCATGATAAGCTGGTCTTTGCTCTCCATGTTGGACAGTTTGGTGATCCGGGGGGCACAGATTTCTGTCAGGTCCATGGCGATGTCTCCTGTACTCCTGGTCGTGGTCATCTTTGACTGTAGGGGAGGGAAGAGACAGTTAGGAGGAAGGAAACAGGGATGAGGAGGAGGGAGAAGAAGGAGGGATTTGGGAGTATTTCATTTTAATGATAGCGCACTGCGATAGTGGCGGCTCCATTTGCATGCTCGGTACTCGAAGAGCGCTGCTCTCTCATCAATCAGTGCGAGCTCTATTCCTGGATGAACACTGACACACCATCTGCCTTTGAGGGAGACAGCGGCTGAATAACCTCATTTGACTGCAGCCACACACACTCATCCATCTCTGCCACAAAATGCACATCACACACCACTCATACTGTATAACAGCCTCAATACTCAGCAAATGTGCACCATAAACAAAACCACACAGAGCACGAGTTTCTCCGCACAGCATTCAAACCACATTTTACACTTGCACAAGGACCAAGGCTGTGAATAGGGCTGCAGCTAGCCATGACTTTAATCATCAAAATAATTTGCATAAATCAATTATCAATCGATTAATCATTTAGACTGTAAATGTCAAAAACTGTGAAAAATTACATCTTCAAATTGCTTCCTTTGTCCAACCAACAGTCCAAAACCCAAATTCTCTATTAAAGTACTATTATAACATGACAAAGAAAAGCAGCAAATCCTGACATGTAAAAGCTGGAACTAGATTCTGAAAGTTTGACATTTTTGCTTGAAAAATGAAGCTAATCGATTAATGAAATAGTTAATTTTCTACTAATTGATTAATCAGCTACTCATTGCAGCTCTAGCTTTGTACACATGGTGACATTTCCTGTATATTCTGAATGTCATCCCTTCCGAACTAAACACTTCACATTTTATGAAGCAAACTGTAATTAATTTTGAGTTGAACACGTTAGTCTTCAGCCTTAGACAAGACAGAAATAGGCATGATAATAGGCACGACTACCATGACTATATAATTCTGTCTACTATATCAGCACAGTGATAAAAATCTTTCCCTCAGAACAATATTAAGCTCTTGTGCATGTTCAATTTCAGCTACAAGTTTCCAGATAGATAGATAACAGCAATTCTATTCCCTTTAAAGCAAGGACAGGACAATTTCCCAACATTAGGCCAGACCAACACGAAACCTATTTACATTGAAGCTGGAGGTGTAATAACCCTTTGCCAAACTATTTACACAAGTCACAGGCATGGGACACGGATCAGGCAGTGCATCACATGACGATCAGTCACTGTTTCACCAGGCTGTGACACTTGCACAATAAGACTTTAGACAGAACTTCAGCCCATACTCAAACTGAAAGAGAAAGACGGGCTCAGAGTGTTTTAATCCAGAAGGCTCATTTTACAGCCTGATTAAATCAGGTCAACACTGTAGCTCATACTGAAGTCAATTAAATGAAAATCAATGATATCACTCAAAATTAGGTTCCTAATGGGGTGACATGACTTGACAAACTGACCAGATGAGAGCACAAACACACACAGTCATGCGCTCCACCAGCATTAATGCCTTCCCCCTGTGTGACTTCCCACACACACAGACAGACTCTGATCTGCGGGTGAGTCGCCTCTGTGGGTCACTTGACATGAGGTAAGCTCTCTATACGGGTCAAGCATCAGTGTAAAAGACTGTTTCTAACTAAATGTCAGTTGGCAGGAGATGTGAACAAAGTGAATCAGTGAGGACAGAACAGACAGACACTCACTTTGCTTTGCTTCCTGTCCAGGTAGAACTGGTGTTGACTGATGGCCATCACCCAGATGGTTTTAATCAGAGCGTGGCTGGCATACCATGTGTGAATAACCAGCCCAGTTTGTCCGAAAGTTCGCTTGGTCACTGTTCTTCTGTTGAGGATAATAAGACAAACACTCAGTACAGTACTTGTGTTGTGCCAAAAAGCAAATCTGTTCAGTAACTGCACACAAATACTGAAGAGTTGATGGCAGTTTAATTAAGATTTAAAAAGATGTGTTACACAAAGGTTAGAAAGGAATTCAAATAGAATCTTTATCCAATTAAATGTGTAGGTGTTTGTGTAATAATATACTGAGGATGAGATGAGCAGCACATCAAACTCATTTTGAAACAGACAGTGGGATTTAATAATGGCTTTAAGTGCCACATTAAAGCCTGTGTGGGGCGCAGGGGTCTTACAACAACCATAGAATAATAAAGTGGCTCTTGAACAGCAGGAAAAGACTCATTTCCAGACAGGTTACAGCTATTAACATGGTGTCCTAAATGGGCCAGTGGCTGCAGATGCCCTTCACTGTGTGTAAGGTGTAGGATAAGGGCAGCAGAAGCAGGGGGACAGCAGCTAAAATGGGAGCACTTCAAAAACAGAGAAAGGGCCTATTAAGATGAGTTTAGATAGATGAAGTGTTTTGCCTTCTCTGACCTGTGTGGGTCGTTCACTTCCACCGCAAATTTCTTCTCTCTGAAATATAAATTCTCCAACTGCTTCCACTGAAACAACTGCAGAGAGACAGAGACAGAGGGGAGGGAGACATTACACATCACTGAACAACACAAGCCAACACAGGACTATTGATTAAATGTGGATTTACAGTACATGGAAAGTCATGTCATTTGATACCACAAAGGCTGTAAAACACACATCTGCATCAATTTATTGAGGAAAGCTGGAAGCTTCCCGTACGGTGGGGATCAATGTGGCAAAAGGGAAACAAAACAGGGAGGTAGCTATTAAAACAAGTCGCTTTGTTTAAGGCACAGCAGCCTCCCTTTTAGCACAGTTTTTTTCTGATCAACTTGCAACATTAGCAGAAACAACATAACAGCTGAAGCAGTGAATGGTGCTCAGCAGACTGGCCAGTCAGGTGTAGGCATGGGCTAACACGGGAGCAATTATAACGCTGCTGCAACTGCAAGGAGCAAAACCGGGCCAGGCAGCAGGCAAGCTTCTCATTTCATTCTGCTGTGGAGGAGCCAGGATGAAAACATCTGCTCCACTGGTACTGGACTCACTGAACAGATATGGAGCCACTTGTCTTTGAACAACTCTTCCCTGCTATCATTTTACCAAAAAGAAAAGAGGCAGCACAACAGTGGGGCTGAGATTAATGTTATAGGACATTTATAACCCGAGAAGTAACAACCTAAATTCTTGGAAACTACAAAAACACATTATATATCTCATATCCTGAGTGAGAAAATGTGCCTAAGGCAAGAAATCGCAATAAGCTGACACATCTCCGCTGCCACCGGGACAAACATATTTGCTGAGCCTAATTTATACTCAACAAACCAACAACAACACATTCCTTTTCTGCCTTAACGACAGTGTGGCTATCACAGTGACAGAGCGCTTGTATTTAGATCACAGAGATCGAGGAACACACCACACTAGATAGAATATTTAGAGGAGCATATGGACAAAATAAAGTTTAAAAGCCACTGACTATTTAAAATGGCTAAGCAGGTAATAGCTGGACACAATGAAAGTCTTACCGTGAAGGTTTTTTTTCTCTCTTATCAAATCCCTGTGGAGTTCCCTTGGGTTTGTATTGAATCCTTTTGACTTTGAGTTTCCCACAGGGCTAGAGCTTCCTCGAACAATACTCTCTCTTGTCTGTCTGAAGCCAGATAGGTGTTGCAAGAGTTTCAGCTGAGCTGGCCACACCCCTTAACCACCCCCCTCCTCTGACATCACAGATACCTCACGCTGCCTTCAAGGCTCTGCACCTCTCTCTCTCTCTCTCTCTCTCTCTCTCTCTCTCTCTCTCTCTCTCTCTCTCTCTCTCTCTCTCTCTCTCTCTCTCTCTCTCTCTCTCTCTCTCTCTCTCTCTCTCTCTCTCTCCCTCTCCTACACAGCTCACTTCCTTTTTGGTCAGACCAGATGAGCAGGTTGTTCACAAGTATTTGCTGGGTAGGGTTTGTCCTTGTTGAAATACATTTCATCTTTGCTCTACTTCCCATCACTCACAGATAAGCAATCAAATCCTAAACAAACTCTGAATACTCCTTTTCCATCTAGGAAGTTCTCTGCTTTTCATATTGTAAATACTACACAAAGCACTGTTGTGTGGCTCAATCGACTGTAACCATGTCACCCACCAGAGCAAACATGTTAGGAATCTGTTACTACGGTGTAATCATTAATAGCTGAGTCTTTCTTTCCTTTCATGTAGTATGGGAGCACCCTGTTTAGGCCACTTAACCAGGCAAAAGATATACTATGAACTCTATGAACACACATGCATGACACCTCAGAGATTCAGTGACACACAATGTCACCATGTAAACTGGCATGTTGAAACAGATTTGTATGATTTGCACTTATTTCACACTAAACTTTGCCTTTCAATATTCCCCCATTGGAGGTTACATCCAATCCTTCAATACCGTGCTGTTCACTCACTCTTTGTTCATCCCTGGCACTGTTAGGTAAGTGGCTTAAAAAACTACATATATCTTGCTATTTTGATTTGAAATGTTACCGGTGTTTGGGTTGTGTATAGGTGTAGGGAGGGGTGGAGGAGTGGAGGAAACCGGTTGTAGACAGATCCTGCAACGTGACAAACTAGGCATTCTCGCTTCATTAAACAGGAGAGCGAGCCTAAGGAAGCAACTACACTTGAGAAACAAGCCCAAACAAATATTTGCAAGCAACTTTACAGAAAAACAGGCAAAAAAACGCTTACAATAAGCTGAATTGTCAACCCTGCTCCTTATCAATTACCTAGTCATTCTGCCAGTGAAATAAAATGCATGGTACTTAATGAACAATGGGAACCAGCTAGCAGGACACCTCCAAAACCCCATCCCATTGTAAGGGAGACCCCACACCAATTAACACCCCCTAGTCGCCATCTCTAGCATCATTCACATTGTAATGACAGATAAAACCCATTTTCACTGGATCATTCCTCCTGTCAGAGAAACTCAACATCTGACTGCCAGCAAATAGATGAAACCACAACACATTCTGACTGCTGCTGAGGCCACTGCCTAAATATTCCAAGGACGTGACACACCTGACTCTCTACGATCACAAGACACAAGACAAGTAATCCTGAAAGAGGAAACGTTCCCAGAATCATTCTGAAGTTGACACAGAAGTGACTCATCAATATAACTCCCACAGTATGCAGAGAAAACAAAATTAACCATTTACTAAAACACACCAGCTTTAACACTCATGATTTGACTGAATACACAGAATTCATCTTCATATTTTTAGTATTTTCATCTCCCTTGTTTTTGCCAAACGTCTCATTACAGGCAGGTGGAAGTGAGCCAGAAATGCCTGTGGTTTCAGATGGGATCAGGCTGTTGAGATCCAGCTCACACCCACAACCCAAGGACCCCCAGGGCTACAGATCCACAAAATCATACAAGGATGAAAATTTGATAAAGGCTGTGACTCACACTGCCGTACAGAAAAAGATCTGCCCCACCCTTCACACGTCACAGACCAGCTCTGGTTGGCAGCTCTGGCAACACGGTACATTTCCCCAACATGACGCATGGGTTAACTTTGTGAAAACCTGACAAGGAGAAGATGCCGGAAGGAACTCTATTCTGTTTAGAATCATGATGGGATGAGTTTAATGAAAATAAAATAACAAGGGAGACGATCTTTTCAGTTTCAGCTTTCTTTTTCACTAAACCCTTTCATTTCATGTCATTATTGTCCCCGGGCTGACACTGTCACCCATACTAAACTGAAGATTTATTTTGGTTCTGCTGGCTCATCGCATATGTGAACCAGCGTGTGGTCTTACAGAGTGTCCCATTATTCGCTGGGAGTGACACAGAGTGAGGTGGAGAAGCAGAAAAGTCTCCTGGTTTCATTCAAGAGAGAATTAAGTCTTTGCTCGCCATCTGCTTCAGTCCCATCTAATGTCCTGGAAGTACACCACACTGTTGTGGCCCTCCATTTTTGTTTCTCATATTGAACAGTTTCTAATCCTCGTCATGAATAAAATGCTGCATCTTGTCCCTTCCGGATCTATGCCTTTTATCGACATCAGACTATACTTACATACATTTCGTCTACACAAAATCTAAATGACAGACGCAGCAGTGAGACTGGGCTTTTGAGTTTCAGGCTATTCAACAGTGGAGTGATGAAACTGGCATGCATGCAGAGAAGATAATGTGAGGTTAAGCTTTTGTAATTGCTTTAAATAGTCACCTTACATATATACAGTATATTTTAAAAATGCACAACTACTGACCTCCCACCAGCACCACCACTAAATCCAGCCCCCAGCACCCCCCCTATACAGATAACTGTTTTGTATTGTTTGATCAATTGTATTCCCTCCAAGACACACACATAGATTACCATAATGAATGCAGCCTGCTGAGAAGGGGCTGGGCAGAGGGCAAGGAGGGATGGGCTGGGTTGAATGCAGGGACTGTGAACTAAGGCAGGAAGCATTATCAATATTCACCAGATACAGAGGTCTCCCTTAAAGGTGAAAGGAAAGTGGCCTTACACTTCCACAGTAAGAGCAACAAAAAGGGTCATTCAAAACAACAACTTTTCTTCCCACAACAGGAAACTCTTGTGACTATCCCCTTCTTGTGTGGAGGAGTTGGAGAAGTTCTCAACCCTCCAAACACCCCTACACCCTTATTGCTGTCCCCCAGCTCCAAACACCCACCCACTGGGCTGGCAGAGTGCCAGCCCCAGTCCCAGAGGCCTGCTACTTCCCACAGAGAGCCATAATTACACCTTCCACTGGGAGGGAGAGGGGAAACACACTAGGGCTGTACCCATTAATGCCTCAGTGTAACCGCACACCCTGCTATGTCAACAGGTTTCTGCTGTATAACAACAGCTATGACGAGTCTAATGAGAGAGGCTGGAGGGAAATGCTTGGCTGGGACACTATTAAATAGCACCTCTCAAACAAAGTGGAGGGGGTTATCACAGAAATAAGAACTAACTCAAACACCATGGTAAAGGAGCAGCGCATTTTTGTACTTAAAGTACTATTTTCACAGATGCAACACAACATGACAGGCCCACTAGAAACCACATTAATATCCACCATAAAGCTATTACATTGTGTCTGATTTTAAGAAACATACTTTAATCATTTCTTCCTTAACTAAGGTAAAGCGAACATTAAAGGGGCAATATGTAGTTTCTAGTAATTTTAGAATTTACAATATTTAATATAACTAGTCAATAATATAAACTCAGAAATATATATATATATATTTATGACTGAATAAACAAGCTGTTCTCAGAGGAAAATAAGGTCCCCAGAACACTGTTTGCCAAGTAAAACAGTATGAAATTGTGTTTTTCTTATAGGTCAATTTGTTTATTAACTTTATTCAGTCGTGAAAACGAAGAAGTTTATTATTTTTTGGCATAACATATCGGTCAATGAAGAGCTTTCTCTTCTGATTAAAATGTCTTCCAAAAAAACTATAAAGTGCACCTTTAATTGTTCAAAAAGAATAGCTTTGATTCTTGCAGTGCATCACTGTTCTTTTCAGTTACAAATGACAGACAAGGCAAAAACATTCTGGCAAGAAAAGGAACTGAATTTACTTGTTTACTACACTGGCCAAATAATAAGCTTTCATAATACAAATGGGACAATACTCCACTATTTTTGGCTAAGAGTGTAACTGTGCATTTTCCCCTTTCAACTTTGCAAGCTGAGCTTTTTTATAATCATTCCACTGTTTCCAGTATTTTTCTGTATTTGCTCTCACACCTACAGCCTTGACCTCACACAGCACATACTGATACTCCAAAATATTTTCCCCATCTGTCTTCCTCGCTCTCCTGACGGCCATGGGAACCAGGGTCTTAATTACACCTATTTACAGTGTGGATGGATCATTAACCAGCTAACAAGAGGCACGGTGACGAAAGCTGTGCTCTCAACCAGCAAAGTGTTTCAATAGCCCATATTTTCACAAGAAGTTAAAAGCTAAACACTTGAGCAGTTTAACTTGTTTGAATATTAAGTTTATCTGTAAGAAAACCGAGTCAAGCTTATTTGTATAAAGTCCGCACCCAAAGTTAGTCCCAGAGGGCTTTACAATGTGTACAACATATGAGATCCCATATCCTTGGATTCTTGACATGAAGAAGGAAAAACTTCCTCACAAAAATAAAAAACAAACACAAAAATGTGTCTCAAGTGGTGGAGTTTTGAAAAGCTAACTTCATAAAATGAAATACTGTACAGCTGAGGGAAACAGAGCAGCTGTGAAAGAGGTCAACCTACCTTTCTCGGTTTCAGTTTATCCTGCAGATCGTACTGGCCGATGCCTTTGTAGCTGACTCCCAGCCACCACGGTATTTCTTGCTTGTCCTGCATGAAAGCACACACACACACACACACCACAGCACCACTCATTAGAGGTAGCTTTATTGGTGGTAGTTTGAAAAAAAAAAAAAAAAAGCAATTACCCCATTAGGCTCACAGAAACAGCAACACAAGAAGAGATCAAATACATTAAAGGCCTTAAAAATCTCTGCAAGACTGAATCATTTTAACGTCACTGTTTGATCTCCTCAGACGCCTTCATTTAATGGGCTTTGGCGGGGAAAGTTAGTGGATGCGAGTAAAAGTAAGGAAAGTGGTAGGAATCACTTAAAATATGCTTAAATGAACATGACAATGGTTTACTGAATTTTCCACTTGAATCTTTTGCATTCAAGATGTATTCAGTTTGCATTCTCTTTTGGGATGCACTGATTGTGAAAGTCCTTCACTATCTTTAAAAGCTAAACATATTTGATCATATTTATGAAACTATCTTTAATGTAACTTTCTTTCATATGTAAATGACACTTTTTTTAAAGTAACTGCTTCAAAAGCCTTTTTAGCCTGAAAATCCAGTACCTACTCAATTAAAAAAAGTTGTCAGTACTTCCACAGCATTACAAACTGATGGCAAGTATGTCATGAGCCAGAAGCTAATGAATGTGCTAGCACTAAAAGGACGTGGCACATCAGATAAACACCGGCCACTGCTATGCTTGTAAGCCAATAGCAGTCATCCAGGCGAATATCGACGGATATCGATGTTTGGCCATTACATTAGAACTTCCCCAGTTCTCTTATCCCACCCAGGCAGGCACAGTTTAGGCCTGCGTGTTCCTACAGTAACAAACATGTGTTGCTGCTTTAGCTTCAGAACAGACTTTAAACAGAAAAAGGCCTCATGATTCAAGCAAAATGTAATAAAATTAAGTGAACAAAGCTTAGATTGATGGCTGTGATTAGATGCAGAAAAAGAAATAAAGACAGCATGTTGACAAAAGCTTGTTCAAAGGTTAAGCTTCTGTATGACTCGGGGCAGCACTGTTACCTTCACTGGGTAGTAATGGACTCCATATGTTGGCAGGGACTCCACCAGGGCCAGATACCTTCAGACAAAGCAGAACAGGTTAACAGGAATTCAACCACTTACACTTCATCAATGTCAACTGGTGGCTTTTGTACAACGGACAGAGTGGGATTTAAGCTACAGTCGTTGAGAAGCCACAGTCATTTGCAGTGACAGGCTGATCGATTTGTTTCAGGGCCGTGACAGGGGGAGGGAGGGTTCATTGATCAGTTCAAGGGCACAAATCATCCGAGCATTGTAAATGACCAAGGGTGGCTCTGAGTTACAGTAAAACACAGTGGAGGACTGACATCCACCCAAGGCTGGCCGGCTGCCCACTCTAAGAGCTACTCGTCTAATTAATGACACATTCTGGCATGTGACTGACACCTCTGATAACAGCAGCTACCACAGTGCAGACACATGGGGTTAAAGAGAAAGGCCTGGTGTACATACTGGAGAACATCAGAGGAATCAGTGAAAAAGACACACATAAGTTGAATTGCCCAACTCAAATCAATATTCTTCATACTGTAGTTGTTTTGAACTTACTGCACGATAGCCTGTCCTCTAGTCAGCCCTTTCAGCTTCTTGTAATGTTCAATCACCTTGTCCTCACTGCAAATAGATAGAAAGATAAAACATTTAATGAATAATCCATCAAGTGTTACACATTCCAGCCACAGAGGGATTGTGAGAGGGCCCTTTCTTTGACACAAATTCTGTCTGCTCATGCAGAAAATGCAGTCTGGCCTACTGGCCTGCTGATGGCTCTCATCTACCTCTTTCTGCAAATGCATCCCATTTACTTCCCCACTGTAATCATCCTTTTTAATAGCATAGTGAGACTGCAAACTCATTGCGGCTTAACAGACAGAAAGAGACGGGGAGAGACAGGCGTGTTCATGCGCTCAACCATACACCATAAGACTATAATTTTAATTTGGATATTAAAATGATGTATCCGCTTTAGAGGCTGCTGCAGCCTCAGTTGACCATTTAACCAGAAGGGGGAGGGGGGGTGGGCAAAAACAGCAGTGTGGATTGAAGCGAGAGACAGCAACCCTTTAGACAGCCTGTGGCAGTCAGCACCTCCCTGTGCTCTATCAGGGCTAATGAGCAAACATAATTAACGCAACCCAGGCACTAATTAGTCACCCCATCAGATGCAAAACTGTCTGCCAAATACCTGGCAGGCCCATAGGCACCCAAAAACTGCTCTTCTGCTGCTTTGTGCAGCCAGGTGTTACTGACCACTGAGGCGATGAGACAGCTGAATCATTAGCGTATATTGCAGAGGAAAGGCTGTGGTATTGGTTTAATCACAAGTATCTATAGGGCTGTGACCCCTCACCATCCCTGACCCTCGTGCACTTTGTGGTTTGTCCTCAGAAACCTCAACAGCTCAGATAACTTACCAGAAATTGAGAGATGGGTGCTCCCTTAATACTCTGGTGGGCAAGACTGGCAGCTGCTTCAAGTCTGATCTGGCAGTCTCAGTACTGAAAAAGAATCACATACAGATGTTAAGAAGAACAAATGCATGTATCTTCAATAACAGGTG
This sequence comes from Lagodon rhomboides, assembly GCA_039737535.1. NCBI lineage: Eukaryota > Metazoa > Chordata > Actinopteri > Spariformes > Sparidae > Lagodon > Lagodon rhomboides. The sequence continues at coordinate 8,898,181 of CM077785.1, read as the reverse complement.
TCCTTTCCAGTTATACACCTATACACACACCAAAATTGCACTGTTTATTGATGAAACATGTTATAATGACTAACTCCAGCATCTCTCTACATTTAGACATCTATAGAATACACTCATGACCTTGGCTGGCCACACCAGCAAATGGACCATAAGGAAAGTAAAGGTAAATGTTTACAGAAAGTCTAAAAATATGCAGAGACCATTTCTCCACATGGCTGTGCTTTCACAGTGTGGTTTGAATTTCTATCTTAAGGCATGACGGCAATAATTCATGTTTGCAACCCTTTAGAAAAGGTGCAGTGTCAGGATATTGTTTTCATCTTCCTTATCTATAAAGAGTGGTACTGCTTGCCAAGACTTAACTTGAGCTTCACTCATGTCTTGCCAGACTTAATTTATAAAAGCACATGCAGAGCCTTTAAGTCATGGGGAGCCTTTTAAGGGGCCTGGCAAGGGATCTTTTCAAAAAATATCAAAGACGTTTTGTGCAGGTTCTCAACAGTAACACACACCACAGTTATTCTATGAACTGTGGGTAAACTGCGTTATATTATTTGACAGATTAGCCAATGATCACACCATGACAGATCCAACTGGTATCGTTCATCTCACCCACAAACTCTGTCATAAATGTTAAGCAAAGGCTTCAAGAATTGAAACAAAATGGTCATGTTATCTGTACAGACAAATTGTGGTGTTTGTTACCATCAAGGTCTTTGATTGTCAAGTCTGAGTCACACCAACATCATGTAGGAGGGAGTACTGGGTCTACAGTGTCTACTGCAGAAAAAGTGCTCTGGCTTGGCAGGCCAGTCCACTGGAGACCCGAACAAAAGCCATTCACAAGCACTTGGCAGCCTCTCCCTGTGTTGAAAAGTATTGTACGAGCCCGAGTGCTGTAACAAAACAGTGAGCTGCCTCTGAAGACACAACTCTAATGTGTAGGTCGGAGCATTCTTAATATAAGCTATTAGAACATCCTCAATTGTTGAACCAGCTACAACAACCTCAAGAGGGCTGCAACTAACAACTATTTAAATTGTCGATTAATATGTCAATCAATTCTCAATTAATTGATTGTCTGATTTGTGTTTTAAATGTCAGAAAATGTTGAAGAATGGCGATCAAAATTTCTTAAAGTCTGAGACGCCACCCTCAAATGTCTTGTCCTCAGAAAATATTCACATTTAAGAAGCTGGAATCAGAGAATTTTGACTTTCTTTTATCATTTTACTTGATTTTCAAAATAGTTTGCGATTAATTTAAAATGTGACAACAAACTGATTAATCATTGCAGCTCTAAACCTCAACATGACAAAATAAGTACAAGAAGATTTCAGGCCAATGGCCATTTGACCTTAGGTTGACTTTTGAACATCAATTTATGTCTTCTTCTTGAAAGGATAATGGAATTTAACAGCCACTGACATGGTGGGACAGAAGCATAATGATTCAGTTATGTGAACCAGCTTACTAAACAAAAAAACAACAAGTTGAGCCGCTGCAAGGGCAGAGGCACTTGAATCACTCTTCCCTGTAGCTACCTCTCCTAGGTTGACTGGGTTTTGCTGCCATGGCACTTCGCAGCGTGTTTGATGGCGTACATTTTATGGGGAGAGCTGGGGCCTGCCGTTGTCGGGGTGATCTACTCTGCAGCCGCGCTGCTCTGTCCTGTCAGCAATCTGGAATTCATTACTACGTCGGTTATCTCCCCGCAGCCTGCAGCGTGGGGGCAATTCCTACACCCGGCCGACCCAGCCCAGCACAGCCCAGCCTACCCAGTGTGGGAGAGATAATACTCATGTGTCAGCTATTCCACCGGGCTGAGACGTGGTGACTGTGTGGAGGGAGCACAATGAGAGAGCCTGTTGCTGTGAACGAACCACTAACTACAGACTGCACCTGCAAATAGAACCGAGGGCTAAAAACTGTCTGGGTGTGATATTGAATCATGTGGGTACAATTGGAACACAACTGGAATTTTTACTAATCAAAGCTGATTTAAAATTAACAGCAGTCAATAAAGTGGCACAGACAATGTCTGTCGCTCACTCTTAAAGTTGATTACAATTGTAAAAGAAAAAAATAATCCCAGCTTGGTTCCTCCAAAACTATTATTGAGCGTAATTAAAGACTTCAATCAATTCAGTAATTCCCTGTTTCCCACAATCCCTCTAATCAAGCCTCAGAGAAGAGTTGCAACTTGTTGCGCTCAATCCAGGTATAATCCATATACCTGCAGGTGGTGAAAGCAATAGCAATTAAGTGTGATCAGTATAGTAGGAGCAAGATACAATGCAATATCGGCAAAGCAGAGGGAATTCTGTGAAACCTGATGGTGCATTAATTCAATGCACAGCAGGAGGTTGGCCCACACCACCACAATAACATGACTACAGTGAGTCCTCCTGACGCCAACTTGTCTACCATTGGACAGTGGGCCTGGCTCATCCCTCTTAAGGCAGCTGGCTGGAGGAGGAGGAGGAGGAGGAGGTCTCCCTAACTCCTCCACAGCTAATCTCACTGCTTCAGGGCCCTTTACTGTTACAGAGGAGACACATTTATATTATATGCTTTATGAGGGGATTTACCGGGCCTGTTCTCTCAAAGAAACAGAGATAAAGGACAGACAGGAATGAGAAATACTACCACAGGACAGTGGGGATGCATCAGCACAATAATAGTGTTAAATATCGATGCCAGTGTTACACACACGCAAGAAAGGTGTTAGGAAAACAACTTTATTTTGATGTTTTCTATGAATTTATATTCTTTATGAGGGGATTTACTGGACCAGTTCTCTTAAAGAAGTAGAGATGAGGGACATTGCAGAAATACTGCCACAGGACAGCAGGGGATGCATTATCAGCACAATAAGATAAATATTGGAGTCATTATTACACTCAGATAATAAAGGTGTGAGGACAACTTTATTCTAATGTTTGCTACACATTTATATGGGGATTCCCTGGGTTGGTTCTCCCAAAGAAGTAGAGATAAAGGACATTGCAGGCAGGAATGAAAAAATACCGCCACAGGACAGCGGAGGATGTATTAGCAAAATAATCATGTTAAATATTGTTTATTCAAGTAAGAGAAGTCTGAGAATAACAACTTTATTTTGATGTTTTGTGCACATTCTAAAAACACAAGAAACAGATTATGTATAAATAATTGTTGTCAAAAGACACAAAACAGTTGCTCTATGCTTAGACTTTGTATCTAGGAACCATAATCAGAGTGAACATGGTAAACTAGTGCCTGTGCAAATAAAGAAAAAGACAGTTTGATCTGGACTCACTCCCATCCTCACTTATTGTACCGGAGTAGTTGGCAAGTCGTCCTTTATTGTTCTTTCAGAGTGAGGACAAAGTACAGCCCATCCCCACACCCACATCATCTGAAAGTTCAGACTCACTGCACACTACACTCCAGGGTGACGAAGTTTCAAACCGTAACACTGAGGCATAAATCTGCACTAAAGCTGCAATAAATAATCATTAACATTTATCAGGTCTCTCATGCCTGGAAATAATGGGGCAGTTAATGAGCGCAAGCAGAAGCAGCCAAGTTTTTTTTTCTTTTTGGTTTTCTTTGCGAGAACAAAGGCAATGGTTTGACATGGGTCAAACTGCATTTTCAGCATTGCATGTATTGCCATTCAAAGCATACACGCGCAATTCCTTACAGAGCACAAATCTTTGTGTTCACATAATGGACAGGGAGGCCTTTAGAGGCAAAGCACTAGGACAACACACAGGTTGTGCTGCTTCAACCTGCTCAGTCACTCACTCACTCAGACATAGCAGTGTTTACTAATCGCAACCAATGCCCTTCAATCCTCTGGCTGGCAAAAAAAACAAAAAAAACATACCTTATCAGCAGGTCAAGCCTCTGACAGCACGGCCCACTATGAAAACATTATCTCCACTCGAGAACAGATTAGGGAGGTTTTGTGCACAGTCTCCCACCAGTTTCATCGACCAAATAGAGTACACAAAGTCCATGTATTTGTACAAGTCACATAGGACATGTTTGTGAAATGTATTCACAACAATGTCCGAAAACAACTGCCCTCGTAAAGTTTTATGGAAATTGTAAACACAATGCATCTGCCTTCACAGGAAGACAAATAACAAAAGTGCTCTGATTTAGAGGCAACGCTTGGACCATGTGCATGGCAGCTAGCCAGCAGGGTTCAGGTCAATGTCAGCAGAGCAAAACCAAGGGAATTATTAACTGAAGGAAGTCCAGCATGAAATACAATCTGAGCGAGTCAAGTTGAACATTAACTCACTATACATGGCCATCATTTATATACTGCAGCACTGACCAAACAACCACAACCACACAAACCAAACCCTGCGCTCCTGTCACGAGTTTGAAAGGAAACACTTAATAAATTGGGAGGAGTTTGGATTCAGCTGCAGACACTAGTTCATGAACAGGTTTATGGATGTCTGTGTATATCTTTACAGCCAAAATAGCACAGACATCGAGCATGGAACTTTAAAAAGGGGCAAAACATTGCATTTGTGGATGTACTCTGACTGATTAAGGACACTACCTTTCCATCCCAGCTCATTTATCCCGTGTTGCTCACTCAAAACACGTTTCAAATGAAAGGTCAATGACATTTATCTCATTAAGGGCTTTAATGTTTTAATATTTTAATATTTACAACTTCTTACCTCGTGTAATCTCCTTTGGCCTCCTAAAAAAAGGGAAAACAATGCCGTTAGTAAATGCAGGATAAGACCAGGCAACACTAACGCTACGTTAATTGTCCAGTAAGCTAATATTAGCCACGTAACTTGCATATTCTGCAGAAAACGTAACCTCAAACATCAACACTTGTAATAAGCGTGCACTTCATTTCTCATAATACCCACACCACCGCAATTAAGTCGCCAATATTAATATAAAATGGTCTGTTTCTTTAACACTAGCTCCGTCCAAACGAGCCTCAGGAGACAACTGTTTTCAAAATGTTGCGTGCCCCCCGAGCGTCTTCATTCACATTTGAGCTGAGCGACAACATTTCAGTGAGGAAAGCCTGCGACCAACTATTTCTTACCTGCAATGCGAATGCGGCTAACTTGAAAACATTTTCACTCTCCACTTCGATGGTCTCCTGATGCAAAAAACGATAGAAAAAAAGAGGCAGGTTTTCAAAAACACATACACACAAAGTGCAGGCGGTCCGACACACTTGACTTGAGTGAAAATCTTCCCCCGTCCCGTACCTCGGTCCTACCGTTACCGACTGAACCACTGCCGCAGATACATGCCGGTGTTTAAAACTACCCTTGAAGTGACTTCAGTAATGCTTTTAAGCACCTCAGTTATCGGGGCATTTTCTACTACCGACAAACACACACCAGTGCCTGAGAAGCCTAGTTGGAAGTCTTGCCTGGCTGCTGTCCCGTCTGTGAAGTGGTACGGTCCGAAAGCAGGTTCAACAGTCTCCGTCTCCCATGGTGACCAGTCTGCTCTCCCCGCGAAAAAAAAAAACTGCACTGCAACGTTTGATCAGTGCTGCATTCACGTGCTCCTCGTACGTTTCCCAACTCCCAAATCAATGTATGTCAACCACCTTTCAGTTTGATCAATGTAATTAAACTGTTAACAGGAAACACTTGGAATCACTAGTCCTTATACAACTTTTGGATTCCATTTTAATTCATTTAAAAGCTACATGAACATGTTAACTCATCGCGCTTAAACCCCCAAACCCCATTTAATCTAAATGATAGCTTGAACCTGTACCTACTCACTAAGCTGAGACTCTTACTCAGCAATCGCACTGAACAATAATAACGTAATAATAATTATAATAATAAAATAATTATAATAAAATACTACTACTACTACTACTACTACTACTACTAATAATAATAATAATAATAATAATAATAATAACTGTGAGTCATTTACTTTGCGGAAAATATATTTCCAACAGTCTTGAAAGCATCATTCTGAATAACTTCTCAGGCTCTTTAACATTAACAGTGTGAGATGTTGAACAGTTTAAAGCTGTAAATGTTGTGGGTGCATATTGTTTTAGAATGATTACAGAGAAATGTGTTTACTTAATGAATAACGTGCTATTGATCAAATATTATGACAGAGATAAAAGAGGACAGAGTATGAAGTCATCAAAAAACAGAAAAAAATGTGAATGTATCCTCATCACGCTATACTCTAAAATAATGGATGGAATATTGCCTTATTAATTCTTGTGCAACATAGATACAATGTGGGAACAACAATAAGCCTAGGCTATATGTGCATGATATTGATCATCTGACCTTCAACCCCCAGCTGAATGAAATCTGTTTCTTTATGAGACTATGGCCAGCAAGAGTGATGGCAGATCAATAGTTGGATTAGGCATCTTGTCAATATAATCAACTATTGTGTGCAATGATCGAGAGCGGAGGGAAATTTGACAGGATACAAAAAGGAAAAACATGAGACACGAGACACTTACATTAAACACTAAAGACTTAGCGTTCAGGAAGAACAGCTCCACTGTTGTGTTCTCTTTCAAGAAGGTGATCCTCTCGATATAAAACCTGCGAAGAAGAGTTTTTGGGGTCAGAGAGGTTCACCTGAAACACATTGCCAGTGCAGTTTTATTTGGCAGTCATACAATAGGACCTAAACTGCGTTCTGTCACTGCCACCTGCTGGTCAGGATGAGCCATGATGGCCATTAAGCTGTCAATATACACTTGCCACAAAGTAGGCCACTGTTCACAACTCAGTCTGACACGCAAAACACTGACATCACTGATTGTCATTACATACCGACATATCTGATACAGCACACCAGTATTCCAGGTTTGGCGAGCTTTCGCAGCGAGAGCACTCACCTCACAAGGAACTTAAGTTCCAAAGGCCCTGAAGTCTTGGAGAAGTCATGATCAAGGACTTTGCGATCCAGCTGGAGCCAGTTATTCTGGCCGCTGAGCAAAGAGAATAGAATGAATCACAAGCTGGAATACTGCTATTGTAATATTTCTCTGTTCTTCTTCCCATCTCTTAAGGCTTATGTAAACAAGGATTGGTTCTAAATCAACTGATCCCTTTAATTAAAATAAAATGTAATAAAACAAAAAAAACCACACACACACTACTAGGTCTAATATGTTTGGAAATGTACTCACGTGTCATCTATGAAGCACAAGCCAAAGTATTCTTTCTCCTTCAGGTTAAAATGTGAGGCCACCAAATCTAACAGCTCACGGGACAACAGCTTGGGCTGAAAGATTGGGATGAAAACACAGGAGTTCAGTTGAGATCATTTGCATGCAAGCTCACAGGTCATGTGCTAATTACTAATTAAGTCATTATCAATTTGGCCTGAAGAAAAAAGGAAACAGGAGTCATGGGAAATAAGATTGAGACTTTTTTACAATAATTAACGACAGTTTAGGTACATCAGAATAATCTTTGAGGGTACGCAGCATAATTTTTTGGCTCAGGAGGTGAGCAGATCGTGTCATGTACCTGAACCAGCAGCTCCAGCTTCCTGCCGTCCAGGAGATGAACCTGACACAGACGGCCTTCGGTCATCTGCAGGAAGACAGATAACATGAGACATGATGACAAGGCACACGGCCTCCACCTCCACCTCCACCTGTGCCTCTCCGCTCAATGCCGCCCGTCCACCGTTTTTAGCCTGGGGATGAAATGGCTGCTGCTCTTTCTCTCGTTGGACAGTGACTCACCTCGCTGTCACGTTTGTCTTTGTGCTGAATGAATAGGTAAGAGGAGCCACTAGGCAAGTGTCCATGAGGGGCCCACGCTCCAAAACATCAAAGTCAACGCAGGAGCACCATCCTTATTTGTTTAAAGCGTAAAGAAAAAAAAAAGAAGAGCAGCAGGGATATTTCAGCCATAAATCAGCTTTTTATAAGAGCACCATGAATCATAAACAGTCAGAGATTCTTTTGCTCCACACATGCTATTGTGTCGTCCCCCCTCCACATATCCTTCCTCTGCAGCAACACTGCTCTAATGAAACTCCCTGAAAATGTCAACTTCCCACGTTATCCTCCACCGTTAAGAAACAAAACTGAAAGACAATGACGTCCCGGTGCATACTTTAATTGAATCCACACTGCATTGTTTAAGAAGAATGGCTTTAAGAGTCATTCTGTTGCAGTCAGCAGAACTGCCTTTCAGTGTAGGGAAAAGGTAGACGTTTTATCGTGAGCTGATGAATATTAGTCAGTCCATATTTTAGTGTGTTAACTGCTGCCAACATCCAGCCTCATTACCTGATATTTTAAAACATTCTTAACGCCTCTGTAGGAATCCTGGTGACATGGTGTATATATAAGCCGGACTGCTGTTAGGCACCGTGGGAGTGTCACCATGACTTTATATTTGCCGGAGTTGACACCTATTTTTGTGCCGGCACTGTTTTTGTAAAGGTTATTTGATTTGAACAGCTGCAAATGCTGAATGTGCAGATTGCATTTTATTTGCATTGGAAATAATTTGAGCTTGAACTTAAATTTTGTGGCTGCATCATTTATCGTCTTGTACACGTTGCAATATTTTCAATGTTTGAGTTCGGACTAATTCAAAAGTAATAGATTAGATTACTTTTTTTTTATTCAATGGAGTACACTACAAAATCTGCCATACAAATTGTATTTAACAACTGACTACATTTGAAAGTGATCTGACCCAACCAATCAAACTGACTCAATAATAAAAGTTACACAACAACGTATTTTAAGTTTGCTAACATTAGCCACTATAAGCTAGTGGTTATACCAGACCAAGTAGGGCTGTAGCTGTAAAAACCATGAAGGTACGGATTTGAAAAAAGGGTGTGTTTTGTTGCGTATGAATTCAACTTTTCATTTGTTTCATTTGTGTTATTTCTCTTTTATTTAGTCTCAGTTGAAGTATTAAACGTTTGAGGTCATTTACTAGACCCTTTGATGAATACCACACCATCAACTCACCACATGGATAAAGGCGACGCCTGGTTGAACACGTCTCATAAAATAGAATAAATCTGCACAATTAAAGCTCCTACATGAATTGTTTTACATTCCAAATGTTGGTGCCACCCAGTGGTTGTATCAGAAATGGAACAATGGCAGTGTGCCGAGCATGACAGTTTCCTTGAGAGGGCTAAAGTCACCAGTTTCATCAGTTACTTTTTACTTGTTTCATCAGAAAAAATCTGACAGATGCTGTTTGATCACATTGAAAAATCTCCACATACAGGCTTTAATGCATTTAAATATGCTTTCTACTGGTTGGGAATTTAGTACATAGTCAGAAAAGGTGTCTTGGTCCCTTTCATAAAAACATGCTGTCCTTTTCCATCATTTTATGAATCCTCTGTATCATCGTCAGAAATATTTCACTACTTTTTGAGCTCTGGAACCTCAGTGCCAAGAAAACGCTGTGTTCCTGTTGACTGGATGCTGTTTGCTGCCCAGGAATGTGTCCCAGATGCCTTTTATTTCTGCGACTTCAGTGAAAAACATGTGGCATCCAACTGCTTGGCCTCCTCGGCGGAAAGTGGGGGTCATGTTGACGTCCAGCGCGCCCGCAGGACGGGATGACGCCTCCTCGCATGGTGTTAAACTCCAGCTCGCCGGGACACATTGTTCTCTGCACCGCAACAGAGCTGTCATTTCACTCCTAGACTGCTCAGGCTACTTTTTCACTTTGTTGTTTCTCAACGCCCACAACCTCTGTCAGATTTACAGTGCTGTGGGTGCCCAACAAAAGGGTTGGGCAGTCACGCTAACTGGCTTTTTTACTACTTCAGATTTCAACACCATCCTACTGACAGATTTGAGCTGCACAGCAGGACATTTATTTAAGCTCTATATCTCAGCGATTCAGAAGAATCTCTGTCACTGACAAACACAGGAAAACAAAAAACTACCCAATATAACCTCCACGAAAAGCATATTCTTCATTGATTTGTCTTCATAGGGAAAAATAATCGTGACTGTTAACTGCATGTGTGTCTCAGATTTGTCTGGGTTAATCAGTATAGCTAGCCTTACATAAATAGTTGTCACTGTCCAGGGCACAGTCCTCTTCAGCGCTCATCTGTCAATGCTTCATTGTTGCAGGGCAGTGACATCAAAACACGCAGAAAAAACACAAAGGCCTTTATTTAACGGTCTGATTTCAGCCTCACAGTCAGCCACTGAACTCTAGATTCACCTTCCAAATCTGTGCATGTCACTACAAATCTCTTCTTTTTCATCTCATCACCGAATCTTAACCCTCAACCACTTTTAAAACAATTAATTTAACATTAAATGAATTCTTGAAACACTCCCAGTGGAGATGTAGCGTATCCTTTGATGTGCAGTATTCACTGCTGGGTGGAGAAGCAGCAGACCTGCCGGTGCTGCGGAGAGGACCTGAGCTTCAGAGCGAGGTTCCCCGTGATAAAAAGAGAGGTCAGGACTGTGTCAGGGAGGTCATCCCCCTGAAGCCCTGTCATTATGGGGCAGAGGGCCCTGATGATGCTCTTTTTCACATGACCCCCAGTCACACTGACCTACTCAGGCTGAGCGGGGGCCCACCCTGCAGCTCTGACCACATCTACAACTCAACACCACACCCGTTAACTGTAGGTAACCACAAGCTGAGTGACGTAGATACAGAATATTAGGTGGACATAATACATTTACACAGATGCTGTACTCAAAGCGACTACGACCAACTTCCGTTTTTGTTGATTCTAGTGGCCAGTGTGGACAAAAGACCAGAGACTCCTCAGTTCATCCTCAACACTTCTCCATGAAAATAGTGTTCATTTTATGACTAACTGTACTTATTTTATTCTCTTACTTTTTGTTTTGTACATATATTTTTTGGGGGGTATTTTCCTGATTTCATGTCTTTAAGTAGCTTTATTTTCACTTACAATGGTTTCATGTGCTACTGATCTGTTTCCCTCAATTCCTTGTAAACTGCTCTCTTTTCAATACAGAATCTTTAAAACAATGCACCTATAACAACAATCCAGAAGCAAAAATACTAATACTAATAAAACAGACAGGGGCATTGTGCACTGTGAGCACTTTAACTTTTGATACTTTTTGAGAATATTTTGTTGAGCTGAAATTGGAAATGCAGGACATTTACTTTTACTTGAATCTTTTTCTAGAGTGGTATTGCTACTTTGACTTTAAGTAAATACTTTGAATACTTCTTCCACAACTGTGTATGTAATACTGAAGTGAAATAAAGCTGTTTCTGGTAAGTGGTGTAAAGGTTAAAGGGATCTGATACTTGGGTAACATCTCAGAAAGCAAGACATTCAGGGGGCTGTGTAAAAAGGGTCAGGTTGTTGTATTTTCATACCTGAGAGATTTTTGTTTTTATTTAAATGTCACCTTGTCGTCTTCTCTAGTGGTTTTCTACCTTGTTGCAGAGTTGATGATGCAACAGATAAGGCTACCTGTTATGTAATACTGTTATGGAAAAACAGTTTTAAACTTAAGTCCTAAGTGCCAACAATACAAGACACATTTTCCCAGCAGTGCACTGGGGAAAAAAAATCAGAAAGAGGAAGCTCGACACTTTCAAGTTAAAACAGGACATGCAAGTAGGATGCGTTGTTAACCGCACAGTCGGCGCTCAGGTGTTCCGGCAACAATGCATTTCAAAGACAACTTTGAAAAGTTCTCCTCTTCAGCCAGACAGTGAGATCAAACGGCCGGTCGCGCTGCTCGCTAATGACAGCCATGTGTGCTGGGAGAGGGAGCCTTGTTAAAAAGCAGGCTTTGTGACTCACCAACAGGGAGCCCGAGCCTCTTCACGCTCGCACAAATAAACACGTGCATGCAATAATGAGCCAGATGAGAAAAACTACTGACTCACTTCACTCGCAGGGAAAGTCAAAGGGAGATTAGAGGCAACAAGCCATAAAAAATTCAACGGATAATCAAAGAAAATCCACCTGGCACTGGCATAGGGATCATCACACAAAACGACTGGCTATATTTAAACTCTTCTCAAAGCAGATGCCATACCTGGTAGCATTTTCCAATCCTGAACCAGACCTCCAGCAAGCGCCTGCATGGCATCAGCCCCCGGTTGTACCACCTCCTCAGGGTCTGATGCGCCAGGCTCCAGACGAGCTGGCTGCCCGATGCCACCAGATCTTCCATTCCACGTATGATGTTCACGGCCATGGCTAGCTGCCTTTTTCTCTCTTTCCCCCCCGCTGATGACACCTCACGCTTTCAGAACCAGGAGGGAAGACGGATGTGCACACACCACTTTGTTTTGGTCCAGAGCAACAAGCTGAAAAGGAGCATCTACACTCCAGCGGCACGCACACACGGTCTACTGTGTCTTCCCCCCCAGCTGATGTAATGTCAGTGAGAGTCGGCGCTCTGGAGAGGCTGGAGCGGAGCGGCGTGCCTCAGGCTCGGTCCTGGGCCTCGGTCCAAAACACTGCCTCATAGAGTGCAGGGGAGGGCAGGACGGAACCACGAGGCCCCTGCTGCAGAGGCTCCGTCTCCCGTCTCCCCCTCCACATAAACACAGTTGTGTACAAACACGGATACACAATCCGGCTGGCCACTCAACCTCTGAAGCCGTAAATATTTCCTCACAGACTCACAGCAAAATAATGGTGAAAACTTTTTTTTCCTAGCTGCAAAATAAAGAATAAAAAATGAAGTTTTGCTCGAATGACTTCATCTTTTATTGTACTGTTTTCCTTCGGCGTGTATTTCAGTTTCATTGTCTGAAAAAGGGTGTGGGAATGGTCACTTTTGTCTGGGATGTGGGAGCGATTTCCTGACGAGACGAGACACACACCCCCCCCGCCCACACCGCCCTTTACTTTCTGCAGGGAACACTCAAAATAATTGGTCCTGTTTGGATCAGCAGGGATGGGACTGACAGGGCAAAAACTAAAAGTGAAACTGCAGGGAAAAAAAAAACATTTGGAAAGGCTTTGAAGTAAAAAAAAAGGAAAGAAAAAGAAACGCGCTTGTGACTCCAGACGTCTTCCTTTGTACAGCTGCGGTTAATAAGCAAATGCTGCACACCTGATTCAGAAAAAACACGTCACAGAATACTGAGAAAAACAGCGCGGGAGAAGAAGAGGGGACGCGGAGCAGCTCTCGGTGGCGACGTGTTGCAGCTCATCTGGAAACAATATCCTGCTGTTTGTTTACGTGACCCCAGTTTCCAAGAACGCTTAAGTGTCCGCAGTCAACATGGTGCTGTTTCACTGAACATGATGACCATAATTGTCTCGGAGCGGGCACGCTGTGACCTCGACATCTGCAGCAATAATTACACGGAAGAAGGACGTGGGCTTAAGCTCAGAGAGGCAAATCTGTCCCTGAACATTTTTGATCAATCATTTCCAAAAACAAGCACGGGAAAGTGAGTGAGGGATGTTTTTCTGCCTCATCAACTGTTACTCTGGAGGCGGCGGAGCTGCTCCCACAGTGACGTTCAGCTCCCCGGCACAGAACTTTCCGTATGTGCTCAGTCATCCTACGCTACGCAGGCAAACGATAAACAAAAAGCGCCCATCACGGGCAGCAATGCATGTAATTGCTTCAGCGCATGCAGCGATGTAAAGTGTAAATCCACTCCGAAGAACACATGTTGGAAATGAGCATATCAATTACCGCGCCTATGGAGGCAGTGAACTGCTTACACAGCTGTGTCACTGCGCTTTTATTTAAAAAAAAAAGGGATATTTGATGAGCAACACTCAAAGAAGAATATAGGATGAATCTTTAGCAGGAACAAATATCTGTGTGCTGTGCTTTCAAAATGTGTGTTTCCACTGCAGGAACTGTCCCTTGGACTAACCTTCGGGGGAACTCCTGACTTAAGTTCAGGTGACATTATTTAACAGTCCCTGTTCGGTTGGGCAGTACCCTCTAAAAGTACAGGAACTCTCAACATTTTATGTCAGCTACCTTTTTTTCGTTCTTTTTTTTTTTTTAATCTGCAGCCTCAAACCAGTTTGGTTTTTGATCATTGCGCTTTGACACATCAATGGAGTCACAGATGAAAGCACAACGGATGGAACGACAACAGCGTGTCAGAACAGATTCATTTTTCATTGGTCAACAGACTAATTTGCCTCATCGGATCTGCAGGTCTTTCAACCATGGCGGAATTGAAATGTTGACGACAACAGGACTGAAGGAAGCTCTCAGTTCCCTGCAAAGTCGATCCTGGGACCAGAAGTTCTGGGCACTCCATTAGGAAACGCGGCTAAAGAAATAGTTCACACTCTCATCTTTGTACATTAAATATAGAGCCAGGACACAGTTAGCTTAGATTAGCATAAGACAGCATGTTGACCCATGCAGCGTCCTTTGAGGGACTACTGGCAGCGACGGCTGTGGTTTAGGTGTGACGTATGCGAGAGAAGCAACTGTTTGTTTCAAAACAACAATGGCGGCTGCTTCAATAGTTAGCGTAGCTGCTATAGCATCAGTTATTTCATTGAAAGAAGAGCAAATAACAACACTGAAGGCTATTCTCAATGGAAAAGATGTTTTCTCTCAGCTGGCCTTGGTAATAGTTAGATTTAGCAACTGGCTTCGCTGGTGGTAGCTGATTGGTTGAAGTTAGCCGTGATAAACAGATGGTTCGTCCAATCACCTTGTGAGTATTTTCTTTCTGAAAGTGCCTGTCCTCTTCCCAAGTGTTTCTACCGGCTACTTTCCAGATGGATTTGTGAAACAAACCATCTGGAGCATCAGGTTAGTGTGATCACACTCAACATAAACACAGAACCCATCGTTTTTTTCCCCATTGACAATCCCAATGTGTTTTATTCAAACAAGACAACAGCATCCTCTAGAATGTTAACAGAAAATAAGAAGGAAGAAGAAAAATGTGGAGCCACAGATGGCTGGAAGATGCAGACTTTGGTCTGTTTGCTTTGCAGTGGAGTGAGTTTTATAACACAACACTCCAGTTTTAGCCACAACATGTAGATACTACAGGAACAATATAGTGTTACAGACAGCTACACTGTCTGGGAGATCAGAAAGAGGAAGGAGCTGATAAAACTGCTAGACAGCTGACCAAAGTTTCTGAACGGAGATAATCTAACTGATGGTCTCAGACTGTTGCCAGATTGTTGATCATTCAATCAGACAATTAATCTGGGGTCATGACCCCCCAAACTGCCTGTCAAAAGACAACAAATCTGGCAGAGATTCGTCCCAATTCTAAAATTAGTCAGGGGCAACCAATTTAGGTCTAAAATCGCACTTAATCCATACAGTGTCTGCTCGGGTCTAGAGTTTCTGGTAGCCTCAGACGGAGCCAGGCTAGCTGTTTCCACCTGCTTCCAGTCTTTGTGCTAAGCTAATCGGACGTGCTGCTAGCCGTGGCTTCATTCCTACCATAGAGACATGAGAGCGATTCAATTTAGTGTATCTGGCAAAATGTCTAACAATTGAAATGAAACAACAAAATTCAATTGGAATAATAACAAACAGCGTTTGACCAGAAATCATACTGACACAGCCGATGTGCTGTATCAAAGGGAAACAATTTATTTCCTCTCCTGTCATTTTAACTGTAACAAATGTCCTAACGAGATTAAATACTATCAATGTTGTAATCCATCACCGCCAGAACTGGATTAGGTCTATTTCCAGAGGACAGGATTCATCACCAGGGACTCATTTTGAAGGTATGGATGCACCGCGACCAGCTAACCATGATAACACGGACAGATGCGTGAGGCCACAGCTGCCTGGAGCGGCGGCGGACAGGACTGCCAAACATATGGTGGACACAAGCCGCCGGTGAGCACACACATGACTGCCACGTGCGTTGAGCGTTCTGGTCCACATCACGTTAATAGATACAGAGTTTCGGATGCATCTGGCAGCACAGTACTCCTGAGCTGAGCCTACATAAAATATGTATAAAATATTTGCCATCGTTCCAACACTGGTACGTGTCTCATTTGGAAATTTGCGATTAATATTCAATTAAAAGTAAGATTTTAAGACGACTTAATACATTTAATGGCTGAAACATAGTCTGCGCGGTGTAGTCAAACAAAAAAAAAATACAAAGACTGACTATATTTCAGTGTAAGGGCACGCAGGCATTGTCTCGAGAGCCACGCACACTTCTTGTGAACACACACACACACACACATTCACACATATGCCAAATGCCTGCAGGCGGCCGATAATCCCAGTAGATTTCTACGCTCTATATTGGGGCTTGGTGGGGTGAAGATGTAGGAAGGCGGAGTGACCCCAGCTCGAATCAATCTGTGGGAGTCTGCGCTCAGACAGGGCATCCCGGGGGAAAGTGGGAATTAACTGTCTGCGCTAACCGAGAGGCGCGCAACAAGCAGTCCATCTGATCCTCAAGTCGTTCGCGTCTCGGCGCCCTCTTTAGCATCTTTTACCGAGAATATGTGTTTTTGTTTTTTATCACGACTACCTTCTCATTCGCTGCTCTTTGGCCACACAACACCAGACGTATTACCACCTTGTAAAAGCAGATATGTGGAACGTGTCAGTTGCCTCTTTAAAAAAATCCGCTAGACACACAGCAACATCAGCATTCACTTTGAGTTGGTACTTCTGTTCACTAATATTTGCTCTTCTTTTAGCTCTGTTGTGGTCTCTACCAACTCTTGGGGGACATATCTTAGTCTTTAGCTGCACAGTGTTCACTAGCCAGTTGCTTAACTTTGTCTGCCTCTGATACACCAGGCTGACCATCGGTAAGCATTTGTGACCCTAGTTTTTACTGTATGTCTCGTTCTATTGGCACTTGTCGGCCCTTGTTGGCAGCTTTGTGGCTGATTGAGCGTGTAGAATTGGCTGCAAAGGCCCTTGGTGAGACTCATCACTTCGATTGGCTGCAGCAGTATTCATGATTTCACCCATTTAGCTTGGGTTCTCCCTATTTTCCTCCTCTGCCTCTTCACCAGTGCCACTTTTTATCGGACATATTCTTGATGAGAGATGGCTAAAGTAGCTAGAATGGTGTCGAGAATAGCTTAGAATAGTTTGCCTTTTTGAATGACGAATACAGGCGCATAACAACAAGCTGATTGGACGTCGGCTGTAGTCTTTGCGGTTGGTTTAAGTACAAGTTTTTGGCCAAGACACAAGTGACATGAGGCGACACAACAGTCGGCCTTCGTTGCCACTGGGTCTTTGATGTCGGTTTGGTGTGTGTGGGCCATCACAGTACATTTTTACACATCCAGCAAACGGAGTCCATGACCCACCACAAAAGGTTCAGTATACACTTTGCTTTCCTCTTGCTAGATTCCACTATGCCCAGCAGCTAGTCAAAGACTTACAGGGGTTTTACTGGATTGGATATTTTCTTTTCCTGGAAACCTGGTTGACAGGGGGGTTAGAGTGAACCAAAACAGGACCTGTGTAGACCTTCAAAAACAAAAAAGAGTGTGAATACGCTAAAATTCTCCATAGAACTGAGGGGAAACTGAAAAGTCACGCTATAGCTCTCTGTTGGTTTTGTTACTATGAACAACTCCTTTTACATTAGACATTGTCGTTTGATCCATTTTTATTATCAAGATATTAATGATAGCAGCTTTAAAATGTATCTATTAAAGGTCAAGTGTGTAGGATTAGTGGCGTCTGGTGTTGAGGTTGTAGAGCGCAACTAGTGAAATACCCCTCACCTAAACCTCCCCTATAGCGGGGGCTTAAACCACGAAGGCCCTCTGTAGAGCCAGTGTTTGGTTTGTCCATTCTGGGCTACTGTAGAAACATGGTGGTGCAACGTAGTGGACTTCTTCATTTCAGGTGATTATGCGAAGAAAACCTAATTATGAATATTATATCCAATTTCTGCCAATAGATCCTCCTTAATCCTTCACACTGGACCTTTAGATAATCAACGTAATAACCACTGAGTGACCATATACAGGGTTTTTGTCCTTTATGACTTCACAATGATAATTTCACACTGAAATGCTCCAACTCTAAAGGCCAAACGAGTTGTGTCGTAACATACATGAGTATTATGTCTGAGACATTGTGGTAAATTGCTCTTCTAAATAATATCTTTTCACAGGCAGCGTCCATTGCCTCAGTGTACATGGCTGCTGTCTCCCTATCTCCCCCCTCTCCCTGTCTCCAGCCTGGCACCACGGCCGTAAACACCATGACCTCACACCGCGGTCCGTCACCCTCCTCTGATGTCACTCTGGTGTGACTCCATTTCTCTGCACAAGTCATGTGCTGCAACACAAAAGTGTGCTCACTTAAAGGCTCATTCTTTTCCAAGCTGTTGTTACACTTTCCCCCCTCGGGCGGAGTACAATCAATTGTTGTGGAAGTGCAGCAGTGGCTGACACACTTAGTGTTCACGCTGCAATGCGCCCTTATAGCCAGCAGATGGGGGAAATCGAGTGTCTCACAGTACCCCCGGGGACAAAAAACGGGAAATCCATTTGGAAATTGTTCGGGAAATTATTCTGTCTGGAGGGTTTTCCCATTACCTTTAAGCCAATGTCACACCCTTTTTCCTAATATAAGGGTCTGGATTGAAGGTTTAATAAGGATACTGACAGGCAGCCCACTGACTGCTTTGTTCACTCCCAGAAGTTGAGTATTAATAGGCCTGATTCTGTTGAGGATACAAGGCAGGGCATGACAGGGGCAGCCGCCTTGCCAAGATCATCACAGTTCCTTGTCCCTGGGCTGAATTCATCATGGGATGGCAATTATCTTGTACAGTAAGTGGTAGATTAATTATCTAAAAGGGGAAGGCCTCCGAGTGATCGCAACAGAGCCCGAGCGGGGCAGGCAAACAGCTGTCACCCACACGGGCCTACAGCTGACGAGCCGTGCCACATACTGAGACTGCAGCTGACACGCTGAATGGAAGACATTCTGTGCCGTGTGCCTGACACACCGCATAACACACACACACACGCACACACGCAGGACTGTTCAGTCCCAGTTATAACGTCCTCGCCTCGCAGGACCCCGGCTGCACGCCTGTCAAACTCCCTAACTGTCACTCGCGGTTAGAAATGGCACAGGTGGACACAGCTGTCAGATATCATGGTGCTCGACAGGAGGACGATTTGTAGTCATACATCATACATGAACAGATTAAGGTTATAAAACATGAAAGAGGGCAATTTCCGGTCATGCATAGAGTATGTCCCCCCCTCTAACAGGCTTCGCTGCTGCAAGCCTCACGTGTGAGTATCCAGGAAATACATAATGTGCCTTCCGCCTGTTTTTCCTGTTTGTTCTCCTCCTTTGAGAGCATTAAATCAACACAAAAGGAACTACAAATTTAAAACAAGTCCACCCCGAGGCCTTCAGATTTGACAACCGTGCCACCGAGAGAGAGGCTGCCATTATACATCTTGACAGAAATTGTCACTGCATCTGTTTAAAAAAGCCACGAGACATCTTAATTACAGCCAATTAACACCATGTGATAAAGCTCCGTTTGGCAAACGAAACGGCGAGACAGAGGAGCTTTTTGTGTGTAATTCGGCGGTACAGTCAAGCCCGGCTTTGTGCGGCCAAGCAGGGGGTAGAAGAAGAAAAGGAGGCAGGGAAAGAGGCAGGGCTCAGGGGCTTCGGGGCTGCAACCATCCACCTCTTGGCACGACGGTTGGGCCTGGGGATTTGGGGCCAGATCCTCTTCTGCATACGGGACGGCGCTCAGAGGCTCGCTGGAGGCCACGGGCCACGACAAACCATGTGCGTGTATAAACCAGATGCTTCGAAGAGGAGGAGGAGGTCAGAGCGGGGGAAGTGTGCGGGGGGCAGAGGCCGCCGTGTCAGCCAGCAGCCGCGCACTCTCTCCGCCGCGACGAAACGTTGCCCCCGAGGGGCCGCGATTCTGCCCAGACGTTTCTTGGAAGAAACAAAAAGAGCCTGTGTCATTAGCTTTCAATATCATAGCCAAGTGATGGGAAATATGAATGGCCGCTGTTGACATCTCCACAGGCGTCCAAATGAAACAAAGAGATAGCAAGAGATATGAAGCAGGGGAGGGGGGAGGGGAGGAGACACCACCAGTGAGGGGCTATAATGAGCCTTGAGGCGACGGAGGGGGTGACATTATTACAGGGAGGAAAAATCATTTTAAACTGTTTGGCTCCTGGAGTCTAATAAACTGTTCTCGTGTCTGCAAGTAGGAATAAATATGAGGAGGGTTTGGACTAAGGAGCCAAGAGATAAAAGCATTCCCCAGCTTATGTTTTATGGCATTTATGCGACAAACTATCGTAGTTCACTGACAGTTCACTGTGAATAACAACGGGACAAAGCTGTTTTCGCTCAGCGCCATGGTGGGAAGTAGACTGTAAATAAAATGTCAATGAATCGAAATCCTCATCCGTTCAATTTCCATCCATCGTTGTGAATCCTGCCCAAGGGAGCTTCTTCTCAACGCTGAACCTCAACTTTTAACTTAAAAGGGACGGTTCGCCATAAGCCACAACATATGTTTCCTCTAAACTGTAATTATTTATCTCTTTTAATTACTTAATTAGCTAATTGTATTAACTAATTATCCATTTAGATTGTTTTGGTGTGAGATGGCAACAATTGGAAACTCAACAGCAATGTTTCATTGTACTTATAGCTGCCGGCACCATGTAGCAGCTTATAGCAGCTAGCACCACTCTAGTTCCCTCGACAATTTTCCAATTGGATTGTGGATTATTGCGGATAAATAATCTCTGTGGCAAACACTCAGGGTTTTGTTCCGCGAGATAATCTTCACAGATGAACACCACTTTTAGGATACAACCATTTTTTTAAAGACTATAAACACTTTAGCATTCACAAGGGATGTACTTACTGACATATTTTCTGCCATAAAACAAAACAGGAAAATCTCTTGAGCCTGTGTTAACCAGAGACTTTATTTCAGGCATCTAACAGGAAATTCATTCAAAAAAACCCATTGACCTCGAGACCAGGAAAGTGTAAAAATGCTTTACTTCTGGTTTTAGGACTCATTCCTGCGGCAATCTATGGGCGCAGTGGGGCTTTGAGGTAAATGCTGATTTTAGTATGCTAACGTTCACGATGACAATGCTAAAATTGTGATGTTTAGCAGGTTTATTGAAGACAATCTTCACCATCTCAGTTTAGTGTGTTAGCATGCCAACATTTGAGTTTAGCTGAGGCTGATGGGAATGCTCACTGAAGGCTGACTGACCTGATGATGGTAGGCTACGAGACGAGACGTCAAGGCATGACCAAAGTTAATTACAATTCATCCCGACTGGGGACCTGAATGTCTGAACCAGTTTAATTGGCAATCTGTCGAATAGTTGTTGACATTTTTTATGCTGGACCAACTGACAAAATGACACAGCAGTCCCCGGAGCAAAGACATTTGCTGTTTTGCTGTCCAATAATTGTGTAAAATCCTATTTGTGGATGTAAAATTTGATTTCTGAGATGTTTTGTATAAACTCTTGGTAATCTGATTTCAGAACTGGGTAAATTGTCTCTGACACCAATAATGTCTGTACCTTGGGGTTTAGTCTGATATTTGAAATTCTCCCCTCAACACATTTGGAGTCATGAGTCACCCCCTGCTAGGGTTAAAGCTCCCTTCAATCAAACCGTCCCATTTCCATCCCGCGTAGACACACTCAAGTGACTAAATCCATTTTGCAGCTGCAATCTGTAATTAGCAGAGTTCTGGCACTTGATATCTGCATTTAGATGATGTACAGTAATGAGACCCTCCGGCTTATCACTCTAAATCCAATTTACCAACTAGATAATCAGATCAGCTACGTGGCCTTATCTGTGCAGATAACATATGTCTGAAAACACGACTGATCCAGATACTGTATTTTGAAATCTGCATTCTGTAAGCCAATGTGTTGTACAGACACACTACAGGACCTGGGTGGCACAAGTAGGCATCCCTTTGAAACAAAACGTGTATAAGCTGTCAGAATCAAGCCACCAATATGGCAGGAAAACCTCTATTTTTATCCTGCTGCACAAGTACAAGAGCTCTCGGTGGGCTGGATGCTCTCAAAGGTTGCAGCTCTGTCACAGCGATTTCAAGAGGCGCCGTGAAGTGAAGCTTTGGTGAGCTCACTAGGAGTCAAACAGGGATATTATCAGTTTGTAGGGCAAAAGAGCCTCAAAACGGAGCATCTGTTCCTGCTTTACTGCTGCTGGACCGTCTAATGCAATACTTTATACTGTTGCTACACCATCGCATATTCTGAAACAGCTGCCACGCGGCAGATGGAAAACATGTCTCAGTGCTTTTCAATATTTAATTGGTTAGAAAAGGCACCACATGTGAACAAATTAAGTTTTTATCCGCATAAGTATTCTCAGCAGACGAGTTTCCGTGTAGGCACAGTCACAGGCTGACCCTTTGATGGCATAAAACACAGTTTTATGGTCAAGTAGCCTAAATGGCAATGATCCAACAAAGGGGGCAATAGTGAGAGAGCGAGGCAGTGACTGACATCACCAGATCAGGCTTCTTATTGAATCTTAAAGATATAATATGGAACATTTCTGCATGACAATGTCTAAAAATAATACTGTACTGTCACAGTTTGGTTGGGTTTAGGAAAACATTGTGGCTTGGGTTAAAATAACTAAGTTACTATCGTTACGTACTTAACTTCAGTTTACTTTATGTATGGGATGTCACTTTACTATGTTAGCAGGTTAACATCACCTGACTGCTTACTTTTGGTTTCACACTGGACACAGCAGCAGTCTCCTGGGTGAAAGTCATATGCTTGCTTAACCCGATCATCCATTTCCCAACCTCATTTGCAGCTGTAATGTAACCATGGCCACTTAATGTCGCCACGGAACAAGAAACTTCAACATGGGTCATAATAAACTGCTTTCACAGTCGACTCATAGGGTTGTTTTTCTGATGAGGACAGGCCGTCTCTATCTGAGTCACCTAGGTATGATTTTCATCAGCAGTGGTGGTTGATAAAATGAAGATGCCCCTTGATTCCAAGCAACCTGCGCCTTTTGTTTTGTTTCGATTCAGAGACCCTTAGTGGCAGAAATGACAAAATGTGCGTTCACAGCTACATTAATCAACATTTTCACGAGGTTTAAATGACTATGTGTAATGTAAGTATCCCTCAAAACAAACCCACAGAGAATCATCGCCTGATTGTGCAGTTCCTCTCAGCCCTGCGGAGCTTCTCAGAAGCAGCAAAAGAGACAGTATTTTACCAGGAGTTGGTGGAGACCAAAACAGAGCTAAAACTGGAGTAAATACTGAACTTGAACTCATCAGGTGGACAGAAACACTACAGCAAATCAATACAAATGTTATCTTCTGTCTGCTGGATGTTTTCTGTGTATCTGTTATCTGGCAAAGTGGTAGTGTTATGTCCAAATCTTTTAAGCTGCTCGCAGAAGAAAAACAAAAAGACACACAAACTGAAAAACATTAAATGCTGATTTAACTTTGATCCACTGCACAGTGTTACATCACCACAGAGAAGGGCAGCATTTAGAATAAACCTTCTGTTATCTCCTGAAAATGAAATATTTATATTCTGCATGGTCTTGTCTAATTACTGATGCTCTTTGATAACGGTGGCAGCTTTACAGTCGTCTGAGACCGTCTGTATCCAGATCACCGTTACCAGCGTGCACTGTAAGAGCTGTATCTGGGCAGAATTAGTGTCACAAGGGGATGCTGGTAATTTCATTTGAGCCATTATTACAGATCATTATTCATCTGGACACTTAAACAAATTACAGGGGGTCAATGACATTAAAGGGACATGCTGTATAATGTCAGCCACAGTGCTGTGAAGAGGCCCTAAGTGCTCCAGCTGGTTTCATATGAGTATGAGTTTCATAAAATTAGCAACTTAGCAACTAAAATCAATGTCTTACTCATTATGTGTAACCAGTGTATTCCAAAAAACAATGACGTATAACCGAGAAAAGCAGCAAATTCTCACCAGAGTGATATTGACTTGCGGTTTTGCTTGAGGAGAGAGTAAATTATCAACATTTATTATCAGCCTTACTGTCACGTAAACGCTTCCAAGCCCAGTCGGGTCTGGAAGACACAGATAAATGCATTTGCTCATGTGCTAGCGCCGCCATTCGTTTTCAGCCTAACCAACCGCCGCCCTCCCCTGGGGATACGGTATCGTCTTTCCTCCCAGTGTGCTCGACACCTGTTACAGCTGTGCCCTACACACACCGCCTTCGTATCAGCTTTCTGTCAGAGTTCAGCGCGCGGTATCACTGAACGCTGTCCTGACGTCAACTCCTGCCCCACCGACTGACTGTAACCGCGAGGAGTTAGCGTTTACTGGCGGACACACTCAATAGGCGTCTTGAGAGGGCACGCTTCTGCGAATGTGACCAACCCAGCTGTTTGAAACATGTGTGCTGCTGTTACAATACAGTAAAGTAGGCGAGAGGGCACACACACACACACTTGTACAGGAAAATCCATGTATTTTTTAACAGGAAGTAGCCGAGCCTCTTAGCAGCACAATGCAACCTTGAAAAGACCCCGAGATCAAAGACGGCTCTTTCTATACGATCCCCGCCATGGCCTCCTGCTCATTGTATCGCCGCACACGCCTACATCTTTCCTCCATGTTGGCCTCCCGTCCCTGTCACAGAGCTCAGAGCGGCCTGTCTGAGTGGACCAGCGGGGCGCTCGGTTTCGGTCCACAGGGCAGGTGATAATGACTTCCAACCCCTCCCTCCTCCTCCTCCTCCTCCTCCTCCTCCTCCTCCTCATCCCGAGCTGCAGCGGTGAAGGTGACTGCAGCTGGATGATTTCTTTCTCTCCAAACTGCGGGGGGATTTGTTGGCGGAGGGCGGGATCGAGTGTGTTTGTGTGTGTGCGTATGGGCCCAGGTGGGGGTGTGTTGCTTTGCAGCATTAACAGAGGAGGCTCACGTAACACTCCATTAATGATGAATGCTCGGCTCTAATGGGTGGGCACCTATACGGCCTCCTCTGCGATCGTCGGCCACACCGCACCCTAATGGTTTCCCGCCACTCCGCCGACGATACAACCCAAACACAAAAAATTTACTCACCAGAAGACAAATCTAGCACAGAACAGGAAATTACTCTGTTGGGGTTGGGGGGGGGGTTGTGAGACTCGGAGCATCACATATTCATCGGAGTCTCCAGCGGTTCTCCTCACCGTGCCTCCATCCCTTCTGGCACTTAACTTGAGAAACACTCGCATGGGGTTTTAAGCATTGAGCGCTATCGATCACCGCGGATCCGAGGCTGTGGGGTACGTCTGCCGGGCGAGCACGGCTGAGTTTTTTTTTTTTTTTTTTTCCGTACTCGACGCCGTGCACTCCTCTATTTGCGCCTGAGAGGGTAATAATAGCAGCTCGGGCCCTCTCTCCGTCCACCCCCCTCCTCCGCCTTTACCTACACACACTCACGGCGTAGGGAGTCTCATTGTGGTCATTACCATTCAGGCTTTCAAACATCCTCTCAACATCATCAACTCGCAGTTCTTCCACCGTGTGTGTGCGTGTGTGTGTATGTGTGTGTGAGTGTGTATTTAAGAGGAAAATAGGAAGAAATGGAGAGCAATTACAGAGAGGGATGGATGGATGGATGGATGGAGAGAGGCACACAAGCAGCATAATTACAAGGAAACACCCCCTCCTCCCTCCTCCTCCTCCTCCTCCTCCTCTTTTCCAAAACCTCGTAGGCAAGCCGGCAGCAGCACAGACAGCGAAAAGAGGTGGAAGAGGGCTTCGCTTTGTTCTTATTTTCATTTTCGCAGCCTCACAGCATTTACATCCCGGCCTGAGAGACCCATAAGGAGGAGAGAGAGAGAGAGAGAGGGAGGGGGGGAGGAGAACGCGAACGAAAACGAGGGATATTCTGCTGCACAGATCTGTCGGGTTCAAGGCCACCTCCGCCGCCTCGGGTTGTGGGTGAACCCGCCAGGATGCAGGTGCGCCCCTCGCTTGGATCTGGTAGCAGATCTTCATCTCACCTGCCCACCTGTGCAGCAGCAGCAACAGCAGCGCAGTGTTTTGATATCTGAGTAGAGTTAGGTTTACCAGGAAATCCAGCGTTTGATCATCAGGAGGGACAAAACAACATTCAGTATCCTCGAGTACCGTGGCTCCGCAGGTGAAAACACATACTAAAAGATTTAAAGGATCAGCACTCGGCTGTAAAACCTGTCGGCCTGTGTTTCGAGGAAAAGTTGTTTATAGCTGCTGCGCGCGGCCACACTCAGGCAAAAAGCCTGCTGTCACACGAGGTAGCGGGACACGATTAATTGTACAAATGGGGATAAAATGGTGCACTCAGGAAGTCTGTCCTCAGAGACATTCATCATGGCGCACTACTTTTTCTACACAAAAAGCAGAAAGAAGTAGTGGTGTCAATGAAAAACGAGAGCTCCAGAGAGAAGTTCAAATCCCCTATACTGTCCATACACATGGTAAAGTGCTGCATGTACTGTAGTGAGCGTCCTTGTTGGAAGGTTGTTGAGTGCAGACCTCAATCCTGATATCAGGAAAGGTAGTAGGAAGTGTTTGTCGGATCGTCCAGGATCGGTTTTGGCGAGGCTGTGTCCAAAACTAACAATCCGACATCCAAGCCAACCTCACAGATCAACTGGCCAGGAGTCCACAGTTGAGACGGGAGCCAGGGGTTGAAACAGCCTTTTCACTACAACCCTTGATTGTGGCCATTCAGATCAGTTATAAACACGTATGCCTTCATGACAACACCTCATAGGAACTTCTTCCTTTCTAGCAAAACACACTTGAATTTGTTTTAATAAGCACCAACGTTAGCTTCCTGAGCCTGTGAGAGTTTCCTGCAAGCCAGTGTTCCACTCTGTGCAAGTCAACTCTTGGAGGTTGTCTCCATTTTGCTTACTGTAAAAAAAAAGTCTCTTGACTAAGAACATGTTTCAATTATTTGTGCAACCCTGTCTCCCATAACTTACATTTACACACAACATGTTTGTTTTGCTGATTATGTTATGGTGAAAAATGTGACTGGTGGATTATGTTCACAGTCAACGTTTTTTTCGGAGTAAATGGGGCACTACATGTACCAAACAGATGTCGTAGGTAAGTGGTTGGGGTGGTGTACAATGGAGTTGCCATCCTTTATCTTGTCTGTGGTTAGGCTAAGCCAACAAAAGCCCTTCCCATTGGTTAGTGAAATATCGTGCTTTATTTTAAATGTTAATTATCACATCCTGCCTTGTGCTAATATGTTCGTTTTCCTGTCGCTGCTGTGAGATATGGTTATATTTACATCAAAAAACATGACCTTTAACCTGTGACTTGGGTTTGTGGGAACTAGATTGCTCTGTTGCTTCAGAGATGTCAATAAAAAATAATGTTTTTCTTTGGAAATTCTGGATACACAGGTTTACATCCAACGCAGTAATCCTTTATAACTAATGATTTCACCGTCTTCTGTTTGAAATGTTGTTTTCAATGAAGTTCATCATCCAAAATCAAGTGATTTATTGATTAATTGTTTGGCTTATAAAATGTCAAAAGATGTGATAAATGCTCATCACAATTTCCCAGAGCCCAAAGTGATGCCTTCAGATCGCTTCTTTTGTTTAACCAACAGTCCAAATCCCCAGAGACTCTGTATGTACTGTCATAAATGACAGAGAAGCAGCAAATCATCCAATTTAAGAAGCTGGAACCAGAAAATATTTGACATTCATGCTTTGAAAAATGAATTTAGCAATGAATCAATTACCACAATAGCTGGCAATTGAAGAAATTTTCACTACAATTAATTCACTTAAATACATAGAAACACGTTGTACAGCTATGAAAGCTGAATGCAACGTCTACATATAAACATCTTGGCCAGAAGACACAAATAAAGGTTGCCGATGAAGGGTTGCGCCCTCCAAGTCCACTAATAGCTCTCTCATTAAAACAGTTGTCTTCACGTCGGGTAAATGATGACACATCATCAGCCTAATGTTTTACCTAATTTGTGTAGGTTGTTGCACCAGCATAAACCATGCACTGTTGGAATTGTGATTAATTTCCCGCTGACATTCCCCAGGGACAGGCAGCTTTTACTCTGAAGGGCTGGGGTCAACAGCCTCTGTTACACATGGGTAACCTATAAATCCATCTTTGTGGCCATTCTTTCAATAATTCATAAGGAGGTGGGTTTCAGCGCTGCATTTTATGGGGATTCTTGTCCACAAACCGGCAAGTGTCTGTCCTTAAACAGATTGTAGCTTGTTTTAATGCAGTCTCTTTCATCTAAATTATACGGAAACCAGCTCCCAGAGGAGTTACCAACCAGCTGAGAGCCCCTCTTCAGGGCCGATGCTTGTGTTTTCTGCTGCGTTCTGGAGGGGAATAAACACACAAATCGACCCTGAACATCGTTGCTCAGTACAGCCGCACATAAAAGAGACAAGTCCCACAAAATCAAACAAAAGACAACAGTATTTTTTTGTCTCGTGTAACTCACTGCACGCGGTACATCTTGTATACAAGAATCGTAAATTTTGAAACACACAATGAGTTTCACAATGTCTGCGTTTTGCACGAGAAGCTGAGGGCCAGACTCTTTGTTTTACTAAGGATGTCCTGTCTGACGGGACAAAGCAGACATGAAACAAGGAAAAGAGATGTAGCGTCTGTACACTGCTGAGCTGGTTCACAGCCAATGAGGAACAGATTCCTGTTGACACAACTTTCAGTGTGAACCATGCTAGCAGGGGATTATGTTACTGAAGGCACTGGAAACTCTGAGGGCATTTACAGCAAATACAGCAGACAGAGTCAACCTTTTTGAACTAATTTTTGTTACTAAACATATCCGACAAGAAAGGCTCCAGCCTCTTCACTCAGATGTCCCCCGTGGACCGGGGGATCTGAATTGATTTCCTCTGCTAAGCCTATAGATTACTGGTGACCCACAAACACATTCACTAGAAAATAGTACAGTGTCTGACCCTGAATTAGGCCTCTGGCAGCCAGCCTGTTTACGTACATTAAAGTGCCAATCCACAACATCCGTGTTTTCCAACTCTGATCAAAGATAAGCACCCCTTAATCTGGTGTTTTTATGTCAATCACAGAGTAATGTCACATATTTTTGCTTGGATTTTGTACAAGTGAAAGCACAGTGTACCAGTAGATGAGAGAATAAATAACATATTTTTCCCTCAAAAATTAAAAGTATACTTAATAAGCAAATAGATTGGCCCTAAGAGTGGACACCTCTGCCAAGGCCCAACAGTCCCTTTGAATTCAAGCAAGCCTCGTCCAGTATCAAATTTAACATATTTAAATCCGCTCCAACCAGATTTTTATTTGGATCTGCATCAAATGGTGCTGTAATCTGTCCTTTATCCAGATCCACAACAAAAGTTGACTGGGTCTATTCTGGGCCAAGACCCATCCTCGGCCCAATTTTCATTGAAATCCATCATGTAGTTTTTGTGTAACACTGATGACAAACCAACTAACCAACCAACAAACAAAGGAATGGACAGGGAGAACATATTCTCCTTAGCAAAGGTAACAAAACACACCATTACTCAACTGAAAACATTCAGACAGTCTGCTGCTACAGCATAATTTCGTCCAATATGATCAGTGGGCTAGCTTGCAGTTGCTAATGTGAGCAAATTTTAGGTTTGGCTTTACAGTATAACACGCACTATTGAGTCGGAAAACTGACTTCATGACTCTTTTCGACTTCCCGTTACAGCCACTTACTATTATAGCTAAATACTAAACCAATATTTAGCTAACAGTAGCTTAGCATCTAGCCGTGGCTGCTGCGAAAGTTACAATCTCGCTTTCATGGAGCACTTCACTAACATTGCAGATCAAGTTCAGTTGAGGCATCTTACACAGGGTTTGAAAACGGTTGGATAATTCTTCTGTGGCTCTCGACAGAGCGCTCCAAAGTTGTACCTGATGATGTCATGAGGGATGAACTGTAGGATCCAGTGTTTTTTGAAGCTTAACTCAAACTAAGGCTAAAAGTCAGGATTTCCTGGCCTCTGCTGCTTTGATTCTGATGATTCTTTTTTTAAATTTGTCCCTTGTGTGTCCCCTAACTTTGTGAATGCACAATGCTAAATCACTGATGCGACCCTTTAAGTTCTTCTGTAGGCAGTGCTTTTAAATGTCTGATCTGTTGTCTGCTTTTAATCAGAACAAACTGCATGGCAGAGATTCTTCTGCCATGAAACACCTAAGCTCTCAAAACCAAAACCTCAAAGCTTTCACAACCTTGATATCAGGTGAGGGTTTTGGTATGTACAGTATGCCAACTGATACTGTCATCTGGACTCGGACTGATTTAACTTCTGCTGTCAGAACCAGTCTGACAGGAATTTGTGCGAACCTGCGAGACAACAGTATCACATAGCCTCGCTGACAAACGCTCGCATTCAAACCCACCCTGAAGAGAGTTATAATAAAGATGTGTGGGAAAGAGGAAGAAAAAATGCTGATGTGCAACTTTAAACACAAAACAGGGGCTGTGTGGAGAGGTGGGAACCGATCACCGGCTCAGGTCCCACTGCCCAGGTTGCCTGGATGAGGTGTGTCATCGTGTTTACCCTTTCAAAGACCGGCCTTGTATGGATAAGGCCGTTTAATGGAGCCTGATTGGCAAATAACTCCTATCCGTGTCGAGCGGTGGCGTTGGAATATTCTGTGACGCTTAATAGCTTTATTGAATCGGAAGCGCTGACCCCATTAAAAGCAGCTGAACACCCGAGACTAAAGTCAACACAAAGCAGCGCTGCCTTTGCAGTTTGACTGTGTGCGTGCGTCAGGAAAGAGAGAAAGAGAGGAGGCACATGTTGCACCCATGAGCCACCAACTCAACATAGTCACCTATACAAACCAGTCCTGTGCCTTTGTTCTGCGTCGCCCACACGCCTCGCGCCACTGGCAGACCTGCTGCTGTGTGTCGCAACCAATGGGTGACACTTTTTTAATTTCTGTATTGAAGTATTCATCCTGTTTTAAGCCCATGTCCCCAGTACTACACACACACTTTTATTTTTCACAGGGGTGACACAAGACCGCATACAGGATATCATATGCCTGCCATGCTCGGCTCCCCATTGTTTGTTTAGTGCAGGAAACAGGATATTCACACAGAGGAGAGGAGACCATCTGACCCCCAGAGACGGAAAAGAAAGAGTTAGGGATCCATTTGAGCGTAAAAACAGACGCACACACTCTTATTTTGTATTCTCCCCCATCCTTTCAGCCTTAAGGTGCATCACAGGTAGTGGTCATAACCTCCTGCCAGTGTCCAAATGACCAGTTGACAACTCCAGTACAAGTTTCTGACCAGCAAAGCACTCTGGTGTTGACATGTCAACAGTTCAGCAGCCAGCTGACATTCAGTCAGCAGCAGTCAGGTGAAACACATGAATATGCCAGCTCACAGGAGGAGGCGTGGGTCCATAACAGAGCAACTGTGCGCTCTTTTCAGACTGAGTGAGAAGAAAAAAAGAAGCGCATTTTATCCAAACAAGTCGTGCGTAAACTATCAAACAAAGCAGGTAAAGGCTACACATAGCTCGAACCCAGGCTTTAAAGTACCAAAAAGAGCATTGTGATTAAAAATGCAAGATAATAAAACGAACCGTGTGGCCGAGAGAAAAGCTGTCACAGGTGATCTCAGCACCGGATATTGTTTTACGGTGAAAATAAACGAGACGTGAGCTCCAGGCTGGTGTGTTTGTGTACAGATGAACGCTTCCTCACCTTCTGTCTTTTGTTGTGATCTGATCGCTCCCACTTTTGTTGTCTCAGCCGGCACCGGTCACTCAGATAAATCCACCTCTCCGCCGCTCCCGAGCCGACACTTTCACAATAAGAGATCCGCTGGGTTGAGTTGGAGGCTGGCTCTCTGCGCAGTTCATCGGAGGTCGGGGCTGAAAAGTCCAGGAGGGCAAGCTGCCGCCTGTTCGGCGTAATAACCTTGTCTCCGCACAGCCAGCCAGCCAGCCAGTCAGTCAGTCAGTCCCCATCCATTCACACTCCCCGCCTCCGCCTCCTCCTCCTCCTCCTCCTCCTCCTCCTCCACCACACATTCAGGATGGGACAGATGAATTTCCCTCTGCCGCTGCCTCAGCGCGCTGCTGTTGGAGCGCTCTCTGCTGCTAAACACACCAGCGACAGCGGAGATAAATGAAAAGTTAAGTCAGGGATTGAATCATCCACTTTTTGTTAACTGATCAGAGAAAAATGACCATCCATCAGCTGATGATCAAGCTGTGTTGTTCTAGTCTTAGTGAAATCTTAAAGGGTCACTCCACTCATTTCATCCATTCATTTCATTTAATTACATTTCATATCATTGTTATTATTATTATTATTATTATTATTATTATTATTATTATTATTATTATTGCTTATATATCATTTTTATTTTTCTGCATTTTTTCTAAGACCTTTGAATGGGAGCAGCTGTAATGCCAGCAATTTCCCCTCGGGGATCAATAAAGTCTTTCTGACTCTGATTCTGATTTCACATAGGCTATTAAAGTGTGCTTGCAGTGATGTCACTCGGTGACCGAGTTGCATTGTGGGTATTGTAGGCACCAGGTTTTGAAAAGACACAAATAAAGACACAAATAACACACACAAAAAAAAAGTAAATAAAAATAAGAATCATTTAAATGATGGGGTTGAATTAAAGCGTTTCACTGTGCTGCCTTTATTACCCACGATGCAACTTAGTCACCGGGTGACATCACTGGAGGCAATTTATCAGATCACGTGCAGCTTCCTCTGGAGCCGCTGGAGGCTTCACACTGCTTCTTTCACATACGCAGCAGTACTCCCCGAGACCTGTTCACACACTTTAAGGTTTAAAATGGGTGGAGTTACCCTTTAATGTGCAACAAGCAATTCTAGCTTGCGGATAGTTGTGGATAATTAGATAATTAGGAAATGCTGTTCCATTCACACGACATGTAGACGCTCTCCGTCTATTTATAGTGCTGTTTTACCTGAACTGTCTAATGTGCTCTTCAAAGGACAGACGCACAGTGAAGGTGGGCAGTGAAATATTGAGCAGCTTTCTGAGAAACACTGTCGCCCTGGAGCCTTGTGTGTAATAAAACTGTTTTTTTTTTCCCCATTGTTCAATTATTAGTTGAATAGGTGTATTACGGTATCAGTTTGAGGAGTTTAGAGTGGTGTTATAGCACTGGGTCAAATTACTCTTGTAATGTCGCCTGACCTGACTTTCCAGAGAGCATATTGGGGTCAGTATTTTGTTTTTCCACCAGCAACTTTTCTGTTTCACTTCACTCTCACCACTCTTATCAGTGTCATCTCCAGCAGCAGCAGGCAGACGTGTTTCCAGCGAAAAAATTGCTCTGAAAACCCGACTGTACATAACCAAATGAGCACGAAACACAGACGGAGTTAGCGACTAGCCGGTGAACACAGTGGAGCATTTAACTGCCAAAGAGCCAGAGAGTATGTACTGAATATTGGACTTAATTCATCAGCTGACCGCAGACGTGTCTCCATATTAAAGCTAATGTTGCGCCGTGTCTTCTGGATGTCATGAATAGGGAACTGTTTGCTAATGCATTTCCTGTATCAATTAAAAATGTCAGTGTTTACAGCTTGTTGCACTACCCCCAAGTGGCCAAAATATGGCAGGTTTAAATGAGCTAGTATATCAAGAGTATTATCAGAATGTCCTTTGCATCTATTATGTTACCTCTTAATCCTTAAAATCAAGATCTATCTCTGAAAGAATCGCTTGAAATCAGAATCATTGTGACTCAGAAGAATTTGTCTCCAGGTTTGTTGGAACATTACGAGTAACATTTTGGACGTGTTGAAGATTTTCCAGTGACCACACTGGGAGGGGAAGGAAAGGAGTGCCACGCTGTTGTGGCTTCACAGCAGGCTGAACAATGGAAAAGCCCAGTAAGCCACAGAAACTGCAGGAGAAAGGAAATGGGAGGGATGATACTGTCCAGTTTATTATAAAGCAGTTGAACCTCATGTCAGGGCAGCCTGGAGGTGACGTTTCCTCGGCTATCTCAGCTGTGCATACACGCAGAGGAGCCAAACAAAAAAAAAAATAAATGAAAGGAAAAGGATGAGTTTTCATGTGTAGGTGAAGGGCGGCTGTGCTACTGGAGCAAAATGCTTTCTTCGAAGGCTAAATGAGCCACCCCAGGGATAGCCCCCCATCCCCCTCCCCCTCCCCATTTGTGAGGATTTCTGCGAGCCCGTGATTAGGCTCACCCCGGTGCCATGTGTGCACCAAGCGCCCCCACTCCCCCCCATACATGCACACCAAATCTCTGCTTGGCCTCGGCTTCCATTGAGATTAGCTCTCTAGCTATTGTTCTGATGACACTTCCTATAAGCATTATGATAATACGAAGACAGCGGTGAATTATTTGTCGATTTTGCGGAATGAAATGCTTGTAGTATTCACTGGGAATTCATTTAAACAGTGCAAACAGACACGAGGAAAACACGTCAAATAAAATTCCAGATATGATCCAAAAGAGCAAAACTTTTTACATCACGTGAAGACTCTTGTAGATTTTTTTCTTTATATTTCAATGATGATAAGATAAAAGTCATGTTTTTAGTGAAAATCTAACACAAAAGCAGAGATTTGTAGCCCAAGTTAAACGTCTGAGAGGCGATGGGGAGCTTTGTTTGTGCAGAAGGGAGGAAACTATGAATTTTAAGTACAAGGGGATTATGTTGTGCTCGTGGAACAGATGTTAACATGGAGAGGTCTACCCTCCTGAGAGCGGCCCCTGACTGACACACTGTCCCACACTCATTGGCCCATTGTCAATGTGCATCCTGTCTTCCTTGTCTTCAGTTGCAGATTGCCCCCACCCCCTTCAGCACAGATTAACTCTGCCCCCCTGCCATCAGCCGTGACCTTGATGGACTGCTAATGTCATCTTCTTTTGTGCTTTGACAGACATTCACTCCTTCCAACTTTCATGCGCCCCTTTAAAGCAAACTTTATGCACTCCTGAATGGCCACAGAGATGAACAAAGGATGGATGACAAGATGTACCATCCACGATAAGTGAGCACTGACCCTCCATCCCATCTCATCCTCTCATCGGACCTTTAAGCAGGTCAGCTGTTGTGCTGTTGTCCTCGTGCCACCAGTCTCCATTCTTCTCCTTCTTGGTCATTTCAGTGTATCTTTAGTATTTTCCAGGTCACGGTCGAATTAAGTAATTCTTCACTCAGCGTAAGACCTCCCCCACATCTTCTGGAATTTATTGGGAGCATCATCTTGAAAAAACTGGGGGCAGGAATATGTAGATATCTGAAAAAATCTTGATCTATGTATGTAAAGAAACAGTGTATGATGTGTAATCACTGTACATTTCTTGCGTAATTTAACCCCCTATGGTCCAAACCATTAAAAGCTATTTTGTTGTGCACACGTGCAGTTTGAAATGACAGATTTTCCACATTGGATTTTTCTGACAGTGGGTCATTGATTACACAAAAGTCGAAGAATATAGGGTTCTATTCTAGTACACTGCCATGGATTTTGTGTCTGGGTAATGACTGAGGCTAACTACTAAAATAAATGGCTGACAACTCTGTCTCACTTAGCTAATAACTTGCCATTGGTGGTAACGTAGGTTATTATTACAGGTATAGATAGTTACAAAGTTATGATTGGACAGTCACTGCTAATGGTGGGAGTTCAGTACACAGTCAATTGAGATGATGACTTGAACAATAACAGTAAACAGACACACAGATTTGTCTCTAGTCTAAAGAGCCTCAGGTCTGTGTGTCCGTTTGACCAAGGGTGGGGCTGAGCTTGACACACACATAGGCAGAGCAGGGAGGAAAACAGTGGACAGGATGAAGCGTGCCCTTCTTGTGCACAGGTGTGGATGTCTTAGGAACATAACTGCTATGAAACCATGTGAAAAGAACTTCTTATTTTCGCACTTCCCGCTAACACAGAAAAAAAAAGATAATAATAAAAAAAAACAATTTACACAGAACAAAAACATGAAGCTTTTTTAAAAAAGTAGCCCAGATCAAAAGAATAAAAAGTGAACTAATGGTCACAGAAATTCCAACATTGAAGGTGTTATTGATAACATTTAGTCATTAAATGTGACATTCCATCTCCCCCTTCCACTGCACTCAAGTCACAACACTGCTGTGTTAGGGCAGTAGGCTATGCTGGGCGCATTCTGTAGAAAACCGCCATTTACCTAAGTACATACATACTTTTTTTCCACAAACTGGCAACTACCAAGATTCTTGATGCTGACGAAACACTACCTAAAGATGTCATCAGTATGACCTTTAAGTTACGCCCTTTAGACAGAAGCTGATCACTTCACTGTCACTGTCACTAAAGTTAATGATCAGAAAACCCCTGTGACTAAACTACATCAAAAGATCGAATTAAACATTATCATCAGGACACATGCCAGGACAGAACTCTCTGAAGCTAATTTCTTGGAGGGGAGCCGATTGAAAACATCTGGTTCTGTAAACCGCAGGGACTTTTATTATTCATTTTTTAAGATATAATTCACCCTGAGCACTAGATATGTCTTACTCGGGTTGAGAAGAGCAAGAATAATCTTTTAACAAGAAATCATAACTCAAAATTGGATTAAGAGGAAATCATTGAAGTGAGGACTTTCTCGGGGCTCATCCTGTAAAACAATGAAATGTGCTCCGATATTCAACTCAATCTGAGGTTGTACACTGTATGTGATATAATATACTGTAACATAGATCATAATGAAAATAATATGTTACACAAATTCAAGCAGTATCTATTATTGAAATCTAAACCCTTATGTAAGCATTCAAAATCACATTTCACAGTCGTCCTTTTCTGACCCGGGTCAGACAGTTAGGGTTATGTTCCATTAAATTGATTGATCCTAATTTCTGTGTTTGGCATATCAAACACTCCCTGGGTTTGCAACAAGGTACTTTTTGTCTAGTGTCTCAAGAATGGTTACACTTGGGGCACCGTTTAGCTCAGTTGGTAGAGCGGGCGTCCCATGTACAGAGGCTTTGTCCTCGCTGCAGCAACCCCGGGTTTGAGTCCCGGCCTGGGGCTCTTTGTTGTGTGTCATTTCCCCTCTCTCTCATCCTGTTTCCTGTCGTATCTTCAGCTGTTCTATCAATAAAGCCATATAAAGGCCAAAAAATATACTAAAAAATGCATCCCGCGTGACTTTACCTTATATAACTGCTGAGAGGACTTCAAGGGTCCTTGCTTGTCCTCACGTTGTCTTGCTCTAATGAAGTTATCGTGCAGTGTGAACTCAAGGGCAGGCTGCACGAGGATGTGTAGGACTACTGTACTGAAATTCGTAGTTTCTTGTTAATCGAGTCTCATGACTTTGACGTTTTTCCCTTTTGGCTGCTCGCCTCGAAGCATAATGTGACCGCAGTGTGAGAGAATCGAAACCTTTACAGTTTTTGGATTATCAGGACACAGCTGGAAAGATGCTCGTCATCAGGAAGCTGAGTGAGGACACATCACTTGTGAAAAGTGAAACCAACCAGAAGACACTACAGATGTGACAACACAAGATGCTCTCCGTGGCCCTTTTACTGTCATTCCTTTTAGATTGTAGAATGGTTCACTCTTCTGTTCGTTTGATGATTTTATTGTGTTCATTAAAACAATTCCCCGTGTTCGCCTTTTCAGATGTTCCTTACAAGATACACTGAATGGACTCTTTCTTATGTACTCTGACATGTGACACATGTTTCTATGCTTCACATAAATGCCTTAACCTCCATCAATCACCAGTGTCCTGAGGCCACCCGTCAGTAGTGAGTGACACTGCCACTGAAAGGCTGTTAGTAGTACCACCATGTGGGGGAGATGGCTCGTGCAATCTTCAGCTTCAGGCAGCTTCTGTTTCTCATTTTTCTCTGATCCCTTCTTCTTTCTTGTAAAATATTGTGTTTTTACTCCTTCAGGCCTCTAATAAATATTCACATAAACACCTTGTGAGAGGAAAAGACACTCTTTCATTGATTTGCTTTTGATGACAGGTCGCCCGGAGACGTTGCTTCATATTCAGGGGTCTGCGGCACAAGCTAAGAAAACCACTGTCCTCGTAATGTGTCATGTATGTTAACAAGTATTTAAAGGGATGCTATGTAATTTTGGAGAGGAAATTCAACTTCAGAATTTTGATATTTACAATAGTAATGAGTTAATAATACAAACCCAAAATGTTCGTTTTTTCGAAAAGTAAATAAACAACACTTATTTTCCTCTGAGAACAGCTCAGAGGAAAATAAGTGTTTGAAGTTAGAAAGGTGGCAGGGTCCGCCACATGTAAACAAAGTAAAGCAGCAAGAAATTGTGTTGTCCTTTAAGTTCAGTTTGTTTATTCAGTTTGTTCGGTCACGTAAACGAAGAGAGTTTTTTTTTATTTAGTTTGTTGAGACATAGAAAAATCTACATAGTGCACCTTTAAAATCTAGTCCAGCAGAGCTTTAGCTCCTGACACTAAAAGGAGGCTGTTTAGTGAAAGATAGAATTTTATTTTATTACTTGATTGATTTAAAGTGAATCTGACGTTACACGGGGTTCTTCTCATTTGCCTTTGGCTCCCTCTGCTGAACATTTCCAGCTATAGCATCACCTTTGTAACCTTAGAAAACCTTAGAAAAGTCACAGGGACTATATTGTTAAACAAGCTGAACCCAAAACTAATATGGCCTGCGTTGTGAACCCGAACCATCAGAACAGCCGAGATAAAAATCTTCCCTGGGGATTAGATTTAGACTAGCAGACAAAAAAGACACACAGTTGCTACCACGGTTGACGTCTGATGCTTGTCTGCGTGTTAATGCCTATAAAATCGTGATCCTATCCTATGCTATCTTTGCGCTCCATCGTGTTTACAGCAGCTTTACTACACGGAGGCCTTGAAGTCATGTTCGACTGTCAGATGATCTCTGAGATGCTCTGTCACATAAATAATACACATGCAGTGTGTAACCGGGATGGGAACATGTGGCCAACCCATATATAATTACGGAAACAATTTCATGCTCATTCGAAAGACAAAGGGAACAGCGCTGTCTTATTGACGTCAGAGGGCCACACATGAATGTTAATCAATCCTGACCCCTAAAGTACACTCTGAACTCTCTGAGGTTTGACCAGTAAGCGGAAGGAGGCTTGGATTTGGAACACAGCCCTGAACTGGTTGGAAGCACAGAGGTTTGGAAATGCAGTAATCAAGGTGGGTGGATAAAAAAGGCTCTGATAGCTTTTTTTCCAAGTGAAGGATACAGAATCACATGAACTGCTTGGAAACACGCGTACGCGCTGTTTTTCCAAGAATGATACAAGTAGGTGGTTATATCACTTTTACTTTATGTTTATTACCGAGCTGCAGCCGGGAGGCAGTTAGCCTTTAGTTTAGTAACATTTGGATGATTGTATTGTTCACTGATTATACATTGTCTCTCATCTGTTGAACCCATTCACAAACAGATATGAAAAATGACAAATTTCAGAGGGAGTTTTCCTTAGCGTGCTTCATTTTGAAGAGAGAATTGTGGGATGTGAAAACCACCCAACAAAAACTGACAACACGAAATTTCCTTTCATTCCAAAATATGACAAAAACTGAGTGTGAAGAAATTTGATTTGCATTTGATTTATATCAACACCACGACTGTTTTCGGTTTGCATCGCTGGTGCATGGATAGGCGGTTGACCCACCTCAGCACCTTGGAGAAACTGGCCAGTGTGATAAGATCCCTGAGTCTTTTACTAAAAATGGAAACATATATAACTGTATTCCAAGGCACAGAACTCAAATCTGCACAAATCTCCAGTCTAAAAATTGTCTTGTATAAGACCTGATTTTCATGTCAGGAGGAGAAGTGACATGACAGCTGGGTGAGATGGCAATGTCCAGCCATGTTTGTGGCAGCAGAACCAGGTGAGCTATGATCTCTTACTAACCCTAACCAAGTAGTCTTTGTGGCAAAACCTAACCAGACAATGAGAGCAGCATAAAATTTAAACTTAAACTTAAAGTTGCAGCACCTCAACGGCAAGCCGAGCTAATGTATCCAGAAATACCGACAGCAACATCTGGCTCTAAAGTGCTAACGGGTGAACCTGTCAGACTGGGCTGACTAGGCTTATAATCAAGAAGCAGCGAGTTGACAACTGTGGGAAAACAGCCGAAATCAAGCAAGTGCAACACAAGATGTCGAACTTAGCAAGCCAGGGGGCGCCCTGGTAACTCAGCTGGTCCACCCCATGTACCGTGACAGTCATTCCTCCACTCTCTTGACTCATATCCTGTCATCTCCTAACTGTCCTGTCAATAACGTCCTTACCTTTTTCTCCTTTGCAGTTCTCACAGGCTCCAGTACTCTGTCCTGCCCGCTCACTGGCTTCGTTTCGGTGCCCATGTTAACCAACAGGGCAGTTTAGACAGAGCATGCTGGGCCCCACAGTGGAGCTCCGAGGCCGACTTGCGATCTGCAGCGATCCTTTTGGCAGCTGTTCTTTATTCTGCGTGCCACAAGTGAATTAGAAAATAAAATACACTGATAATCTATAAGAAATAGTGTCACTACTGTTTGTGATTGTGTTTGTATGTTGGCCTATTTATTGCTTAGAGATGAGACACAAGCTGAAACCCTCATCACACAAGTCAATGGTTCTATTAACGTTAATGCTGCAGAAGAAGCAAAGTCCTGCTTTTCCAGGAACACATGAAAGGCTATATGTAAAAGATACACTACGTTATTATAGCGATAGCTCAAGCACTGGACAAAATGTGAGTTTTTTTAGTCCACAACAGAAATGGTTTTTCAGTTAACCTTTCTTTTCTCAGGTGACTGTGTGCCCGGTGGCAGACAGACTTGAATGGTGATAATGAGGTTTATAGGGACCCAATGTTACTGGTTTCATTATTCTTTATCCACTACATTGTGAAATCAACATTTACTTCATAAATGACATGTCGAAGCAGAAAACTTGTCTATTTTTTTAATCTGATATATTCTAAAGATTTACTGCAAAGAGAATTTATTTCTATAAAGTAGGAGAAAGATCTCAGCCATCCAGGATTTGTTATCCTAAAGTGGGCCATTGAGGTCATGACTCTAGAGATAAGGTGTCGACGGCATAACAGTAACAGAACATGTTTTCTGTGGGGCTTTTTTATGATGTATTGTATGGAAACATATAGGTGGAGAAAATAATGGGACCAAGTACAGAACCTTGGGGGGCCCCACGGCAAAGTGGGGCTAAGGATGAAGCCGATAGTTTACTATCTGTTGGATAAATATGAAGAAGACATTTCATTCTTTTC
This sequence comes from Lagodon rhomboides, assembly GCA_039737535.1. NCBI lineage: Eukaryota > Metazoa > Chordata > Actinopteri > Spariformes > Sparidae > Lagodon > Lagodon rhomboides. Next base: position 8,856,803 of record CM077785.1, on the reverse strand, counting down.
TATTCAAGCTGTCGGTGAGGTCATGATGTGTAACATGAATTATAGCACAGCTGTCTTTAGCTTCACTGGTGGCTGAACGAGACGAGACAAATGAAATACCAGATACTCAAGTTTCTCAAATAATATTTTTAGGTCACAGCTGGTGGTATTGTGTATTGCTAGCCGACCCACTGATGGGTAAGATAATTAGGAAAAGGAAGTATTATCTGTACAATTCTGAATTAGACCCTGTGAAGAACTCATTATCCCCGGGACAGAACACACGATGTTGCTTTGAATTGTCCTATTGTGTGCAGACAACTGGCCTTGTAATGAGGCGTGTCCTTGATCATCGACCGGCAAAATTCATTTGTATGCTCCACCCAGTAATGGCGCAAAAAAAGACACACAGGGGAAGTCTCTTCCAGGAACTACTGCATGAAGCAAAACACGTCTGACAAGCCGTATTGTAACTCCAAACAGTCTGTGCCACACATTATAGTTATTTGACGTGCTTAATGCTGATTTGTGCACTATATTTGTAAGATTTTTTTTGCTGGTAAACAGAAATGAAGAAAAATACCCCCACGTATGTCTGAATGAACTCATTGAGAAAGATGATTCTTCCCCCATGCCGGAGTTTTAATGTTGCTCAGTTTGAGGCCAGCAAGAATCGACAGAACATGTTGATGTGCCGCCGAATTAGCTCTAGGACCGCCGCGTTGTGAAATCCTTTGTGAGGGTAATCGTCAGGGTCTGGGGATTCATCACGGCCGGAGGAAGGTGGTGAAACAGCGTGGAAAAGAGAGCACCAAATTTGGAGCAAAGTTTCAGCATGGAAACTGTTGAATCACAGCTCATGCTTCCTGTTTTCAGCGGCCGCAACAGCTGTGCTACATTTTCAATGGTGGAAAATCAAAACCTAGGAAGGAAAAACTGAAGTTAGTCCTTAGTCATATTATCAATATGGTCCACATGTACTTGTCCACCTGTATACATTGATAGTGGAACACAAATGATTACAATTAGGCCGATAAGAGGTGGTCACCAGATTAAGTGTAATGAACTTCCTGGGAATATAGAGTAAAACAAAATTCTAACAAGAAATATATTAAATCATAATTCCTATACGATGAGTCTGATCTCACTCAGTGGTTGCATGCAAACATGAGCATGCTGAAACCACAAAATACACGTGTCTCACTCAGTGTGAACGGGGACACTGACCCTGTGGAATAATAACACGGTTCGTTCGGTGCGTCAGCGCTGGTGCCGCCGCTGTGAATCACACACGTGTGTGTGCGCTCAGCAGACACAGAAGCACATCCATTGATTCTATTCATTGTGCCTGACATTATTAGTGCAGCAACTCTGACGAGCGATATCATCACACTGATATCACTGGAGCATAATAAGGTTATGGAGAACAAGGAGAATTGCTGTTTTTTTTTTTTTTTTAAATCAATTTAGTTTTAACTGACATACACAATAATGCAAAATGGGTTTTCATGAAGGCCTGGAACGTATTTGTCATTGCACAGCACAGGGTTGCATACTGAAATGAAAGTTTGTAAAGTCTTTCATACTGCACAAATCACAGAACATATATACAGCTCTATACAAAGAGTATATGGTCCTGCTCTGATGGCTCAGAACAAGGCTCACCCGTTGAGTGCAACAGCTTGATCCGTGATGTTGTGGTGGAGACAGGTCTTTGTGGCCACAGCAGTCTCTGATTTCGTGTTGTTTTGCCAGTCCAATTTTGTCCAATTTCCTTCTCCTATGACCAGATCTTGGCCAGGAGCAGCCTTAAACCAAACTGGATTAGCATGGCTCTTATTCTGACTCTCTTCCTCGTCCAAACGCTCTCAGGGTTTGCTGCTCTTATTCTTAAACACCCGTTTTCTTCTTCAGTGATGTGCGTGTTTCAGAAATAAAGCAGAAAAAATGATGGTCAAGGAACACAAAATGTTGCATAATTTGGAGCAGCTACCGTCCGCTGCAGCTTCATGTGCCATAGTAAAGCTTCAGTCAGGAGATTGTTAGCTTGTTAGCACAGAGAATAGAAGAAATTCTTATCCGCTTTCTTGCTTGGAGTACCACCATATATGTATCCACGAAGATACCACTCATTTCTCAGTCCAATAAACATAGCATTAGTTAGTTCGGTTAGTTTGGTTAGGTTTAGGCGAGTAAGCTACCCGGTTAGGTTAAGGAATTAAAAGAAATCGGTTAGGTTCAGGAGAACATCATGGCTTGGGATAAAATAACTTACTTCTGTTACTTTAGTTAGGAATGTACCTACGTCACGCAACTGCGGTGACATTACCAGCCCAGTCGCCAGGATATCATGTTAGCAGTTAGCGTTTCCGCAAACAGAAATGATAATACGGCATATCAAGTTCACATGATATGCTTCTTAGCTGACTTTCAGATAAGGAGGTTGAGGGGACAGAGGGGGCAGTGTGACTTGAACTGCGGACGGCCATTGGGCAGCCTTGTTGCCGGGTGCTTTTTTAAGGAGCCCTGCAGACATTTCCATCTATTTTTGCGTCAAACCAGCTATAAATCATGGGAAATTGGACCGTGTCTATATGGGATCGTGGCGATCTAAAACTGGTATTTTAAGCCAAACCATGATGTTTTCCTCCCCCCAAACAAGTGTTTTTGTGCATAAATCTAAGCAGAGCTTAAGCACAGCATCATGACAAGAGAGAAATAGAAAATTCAACCCATAAAGCAAATAAAAGCATATAGCCAAGCTCTACTTCCTACTTTTGTAGGATTTATCACTTGTGGGCTTGACTGAATCTCAGATTCACACCAGTTTTTCAGCATAATTCAAAAAATGTCTTCTGCCTGTCTTTCTTCAAATTGTCTACACTTTGCTCCAAATAGCCAGGGAAGAGTCATGGTCAGGCACAAATGAAGACAGTGTGAAGAATTTATTCAACCTTAAATAGCTAAAATATCCAGCAGCGCATGAAGATAGTGGGGCTCGATAACTGTTGCAAAATCAGAGAACTGCTCATCCTCCTACCCCAGACCAAAATACGTCCAATTAACCGCAAAACCCAGGACATCTGGGACTCGTCATCGTGTCAACTTGCAAGTGAGACATTATTGTGCCACATCAGGAAGTGCTGTCATCATAAAGAGTTTTTAAAAGGGTCCATTTCCTCAAACAGCAGCAGCAGCAAGTGGAGACCCTTGGATCACTGACCAACATGAAAATAAAAAGGTAAGAAACCTCATTTCCATGCGTTTTTGCCTCTGAGCCTTCACCCCTCCATGATTGGTGCTCTTGAGCGACTGGACAAGTGTGTTGTGCTTAAGCTCTTAACAATCAACACAACACATCAGCGGTGTGACAGAGCTACACATGCATGCTAATCATTTTCTGTGGCCGACTGTAGAGAATCTGCTCGGAGACAGGGGAGGTCATTGTACATTTTTCAGTGGGACTGATGGGGCTGGGGACACATTTTGCTTGGATGCGATGTGTTAACTCACTAAAGCGCAGTGTTTCAACAGGGGTATGGCATGATCGACACTGGTTGTGCTGTTTGGTCAGGACGTTTTCAGTGGATGCAACAAATCTGTGTGTTCTGCCTGTTCTGAGGACACCAGAGCAGTAAAACAGTAAAACAGTAGTCTGCTGAGTCATGTGTAAGTGCAGCTAATTGATTACACCCCAATTATTTATGTGGATGATAATTTGGTATTGATTGATTGATATATATTTGGTTTGATATTTTGAATCCTAAGCAACACAAACATATTTCCTAATCCAGATGTGATGAACACACTAACCACAGTGGTTACACAGAGAGCATGACTCACCACATTATTCATCGCAACCTATCCTTTATTCGCAAAATTGGCAGAGACAGGAGTGTCTTCACACAAACTTTGATTCTAACATCCTCAAGCCTCCTGAGATGGTCCCGTCAATAAACACAGGTATTCTCACTTATTCTGGCTGCTTCAAGGTTGTAGACAGGTTCAGAAATGTAATGAGGTCACTAAAAGTGTACAGTCAGTGTGGGTACATAGAGGATACTCTCCAAAATATCATCCACTGTAGTCATACCATGAACAAAATCATGATCCTAACTCACCGCATTGTAAAACGGATGCAACTTGTGACAATATTGTGAAAACCACTAATAAAACCAACATGTTAGAGTCAGCCTATCTGGGTTTCGGGTTCCCTCTTAGTTGCAACATGCAAAGGGAAGAAACAATGAGTACAACTCTTACAAGAGTTTTGCAAACCTACAGTTACGTAATAGCACTGACCCAAGACAACATGGATGTGATTATTATGAAAATGCAGATTTTTTTAAGAAATCTGCATTTCTCAGTTGATTTTCTCATTTCTCATTTCTCAAATATCAGTTGCAGATATTTTATGAGGAAGACAACAACTTTATCAAGTAAAAAATTTCTAGCCTAAGTGATTGAGCTAAATAATCTTTGTAGCAGCAGATCACTCTAAATATTAATAGATTAATAGCGATAAATTATAGCCTAACCACTTTGCTTTGAAGGCTAATACGGCTGTCGATGAACATCAGTCAAACTGAATTTGGATCAGAATTTGAAAATGTTACTACTGATCAAAATATCTGTCTTGTGTGAGTGTTTCTGTTACATGATTGATCACTTTTTGAGAGCGTATTCAGCTGTGCACTGCTTTGTGTGCCAACAGTGCTTATCTCTAACACACTAAAAACATCCAACAATTTAAGACTGCATAGCTATTTTTTTTTATTATTTTCATTTTTATTTGTACACTCAAACTTTGTTAGAATGACTATGGCAGACCTATTCAACTGGTGGCCCATGGGCCAAATGTGGCCCTTTAAAACCTCAGTCCAGCCGTTTGATCATTTTATTCATCGGTTAATTAGACAATCATAAAATGTGTATGTTGTATATGTGAATATGTTGCTAGGAAAAAAAAGTTTGTCCGTTTCAGCAGAGAGAATTTTCCAAAATCAAACAAATGACCTACTAGTATAAAAAGGTGCATTATTTGTTCCTGCACTTTTGTACAGTATATATGTTTCTTTTTCTATCCTGGAAAAAAAAAAAATAAATAAAAAAATGAGGGAAAAAAAATGTAAAAATGCATTATTTTAACATATTTTATTTCTGAGCTTTACATTTCAGGGATAGGGAATGTAAAAGTCTGGCTCCTTGGCACATTAAACCTGTTTTTAAACCTTGCCCTACTAACAACACAGTTGAACCGGCCTGGTCTATAGCATGCAGTGATATATGATTACGACAGATGGTGTGAAATTCTTTCTATTTGTTTTAATTAGTTAGTTTCACAGTAGTACGATAGTAGAACAATAGTTAACCCACTAACTACTGTCAGTCATGCATCAATTGACAATTGAGGCAGAAAATTTGGCTTTAGCCTGAACTGACCTCCTCATGTGTCATAGCCATGACCGATGCTATGAGGTCAGCTGGACATGCACATTTAACGTTCTCTTTAAAGTGGGATTATAACCCATTGTTAACACATGTTCACAAGCCAGCACCAGCCTTATTTTGAAAAAAAAAAAAAAATAAGAAATGCTTTATTGTCTTTCACAGTCTGTCTATTGTCTCCTATGCAAGTTTGATATTTTGTAAATTAAGGTTAGTTAGAGTTATAATAAACTTCGACAATATATTTCCAATTAAATGTGACACTGCAACATTAAAAGGTCCCATTTTGTAAGAAAGTTGATTATTGAGTTTCATTTCCCACTCAATAAATACTGACGCTGTGGGTTGGCACATCAGGCCAGCCACCAATCCTGACCACAAGCCCCAAGAGCTCCAAAAACATAGTTAAAATCCTTTTATCACCTTGATACCTCATTGATTTTATTTCATGGAAAGACTGCACTGCATACAATGACACACTTGTGTTTGCTGCCCACGAGACCTCAGCTGTCAAACATGGTTTAAAATAATGGATGAATATAGAAAGTTACATCTCACAGGGGGGGTACCTGACCCCAAATATGAGTACTGTCATGTGGGATTACATACTGCATGTTTATTTGTATGTGAATTACTTTTTGCCTCACTCACCAAAACTCACCTTTTTAAAACTGCTTTTAATGTATAACTTCCGTCTCTTTTTTATGTTTTCAATGTTTTGTTTTTCTGCTTTTTAACCTGTAAAGTGTCATTGTGTACTTCGAAAAGTGCTATAAACAAAACATGTATTATTATTATTATTATTTGGTGTGATAACAATTCTGTATTTTCTAATCTTCATCAAATCTGTAAGCCCAGTTTGTGTTGAAAGCTAAGGTCATTTTCCCACATGCTATAAGAATAAGGTCATTTAAAGCAACAGTATTTAGAAACTGGTATTTTGTGCGATTTGGCGCCCCCCACAGTTTCTGAGTGCAACGCCACTGTCGTAAATACAAACCCCAGGTGTGTAACAGTTTGTCAGATGTGATGTAGATGCTGACTACAAACAGAACTCATTACGTCACAACAGTGTTATGTGTCGAAAACTTGTGTCTTGAAGTAAACATGTGTGTAACGCTGTCAACCTTCCCTCTCGCTGAAGTTACATAGTGCAGAAACAAGTGATGGTGAGGGTGGAGTGGCTGAGAAAGAGACACCATTCACACTATTACAAAACACTGTGCACTGTTACATAATGTTGCTCTAAAAAGGGAACATCTATAAACAGTGAGCACGTAAATATATCACTGAAACACAAAGCTTAACAAATACACTCTTCACTTCTAGTCTTTATTCCAACACAGTTATGACTTAATCTATAGTGAGTGCATGAAAACCTTTATTTTATTTATTGTACTGTAAAAGTTATTTCCTCTGAAAAAATAATCTCCTGGCCAAAAGAGAATAAGTTTACGTGAACAGCCTGAGTCAGCAGTTAGAGCGGTTGGACAAACACTGAATGTTACTGAAGGACTACTCAGATCACTTCGACACAGCTGATCACACTTTTTCCTCAGGGGCTGGGGTTTTATACGATTTACATAGGTTCAGCTAAGTCCAGCTAGTCAACAACATCCGAAAGGTATTGTCACAACCTTTCTGTGAAGAGTTAAGATATTCTCGGATTGGAAAGAAGATCACTGAGTTTCTCCACTGGTCCTGAAGCGCTGCCATTGACCGAGGCTGGATTTGACATGCCAGCCTAATTAGTGCGATTATCACAGGCTGAGAGGACTTGAGGTGGTTTTATCAAAAGGATCACTTTCCCAGGGAATGCCTCTTCCTGACAGCGTGTGCACTGCCGGATCCATTTCGGTTTGGGATGTGCAGCTGCTGTCCGCTCAAATACGCCGCAGATTTGAAAGGGTGAACTCAGAGCGGACAGGAGGAGGGCAGTGGAAGAACAGCGCCGAGTTCCTGCTCAGTGTTTTATTGCACATGAGCACAGCTGTAAAGAAATTAAATGCATTGTGTTTTGCAAAGGGCAGAGGTACTGCCTCAGGCCTCACAACAGACTAATTATTGGAAGTTTGGTGGCACAAATCTTACTCCCTAAAATATACTCTGATCTGGAGTTTGGAGGATAAACCAACTTTAGACCTAATAATCTTACCAAACAGATTTGGCCACCAATGGTGGGCTAACTAACAGAATTAACAATTGTTGTAATGCCTCAGTTCAGCCAGGGATTTGCCTTTCCCTTCTAATCACATAAGGGTAATTTGGATTTAAGACAACCTCATGAAGATTTAAAGCCGCTCTGATCAATATTTATATATGCAGCAATGGATCAAATGACTGGGAATCACTGAACTTTGCAGTTCCCCTCAGCTTTATGGTACAAATGTGTATTAGGGCCATTGTAGGCCTGAAGAAAAGACCTGGGGATGGGTTAAAGGAGCTATATGTAGCTTATTTTATAAGACCTAAAAACATTGGTTGCTTTCCTCCACTGGAGATAGCTTTAAGCGTTAAGGAAAGGGATGAAGTTAGTGCTGAACTCGCAACATTTCTTCTGAACTGATCAGTTAACTGCTGCTAAGGTTGGTTTTTACATGTTGGCTTATAAATATATGTTGTATAATTGTGTAACCTCATTGACACATTAACACATTTACTTGAGTTTTTTCTCTTAAATTTTCAAAAGAATTTGGAATATTAGCCCTCTCCCTCAGGGCAGTTTTTTTTAACCTTATACATTTTGAGCTTTGTACTTTGGTTTAATCTCACCATTTGCCACAGTGTAATTTCAAAACACGGCAGCCGGCTGTTCTTCAGCGCAGGAGCTGAGAGACACCCACTGTACAGTGCCGTCCAGCATCCTGTGGCAGTTAGCTCCTAGCTGGAGTTAGCTGACAAACAAAGTGGATCATTTAGCAGCTAGCAAACTTACATTCCTTGACATAAACATCACTCCACGTTGATATTTCTCTGTTTGTTAGCCATATTAACTTGTTAACAGCTTGTTCCTGCTAAACCTGACCATCCCACTGCCCCTAAAAAGTTAATGCAGCTTTAAAGAGACATGAGATACATTTTCTCTACAGAGTATTTTTTTTGTATATATTTAAAGCTGGGCAGTTCAACATACTAAAATGTACCAGACAGCACTGTTGGTGTTTAGCACCCCTCTTTCATATTGCATGAGCTGCCCCAAACATAACTGCATCTTTCACAATCGTTCACAGAACAATAACATATTCTCCGTAAAGGAATCTCTGGCTTCCCTCTCGCTCAATCATCATATTGTACTCCACTACAATACCTCACATTGCTCACTGACTCAGGATGGCTCAGTAAAATGCCACTGACTGTGCATATGCACACAATGTTTTTTAGCCTGCTCTGTGTAACTACTCCCTCCTCTCTTTGCCCCTGGGTGGGCTGGGGTCCTCAGTGCTCCCCCGGTCCTGCCTGGCCTCTACAAGCGCCTCCAGAGTTCCCACCCTCCACCGGCCGTGACGTCACAGGTCCCGCTCCGAGAGCAGCCGGTGCTTGCCCATCGCCAGGGTCAAGTGTGCAGGGAAGACCAGGGAGAGACAAGGGACCTTCTGCACCACGACACCCAGCACACCTTCAGCGTCCATGTCACGCCTCCACACGATTGGCCTGCTGTGAGCCAGCCGCCCATGGAAGTTCTCAAGGTAAGCCCACCGGCACACTGGTCTACCTGTATGAGCGGCAGCCATGATGTGGATTCTAACAATGTTCTGTAGGCGACATGGTGATGGATACGCTCATTTTACTATTTTCCATTTTTTTTTAAATAACAAATGTAACGTGATTATGGACTTTGGCTCCAGGAATTCTTGCGTCTGTGTCAGCTCCTGAGACACTGTGTTAAGTCCATGGGGAGGATTATCTCTTGACAGAATTCCTGTTTCCAGACATTTGGCATTCAACACATTTAATCCTATTTGCTCCACTACACTGACATATTTTCATTCATTTCATTCTGGGTATGACCAAATGGACCATAAAAATGCGAGAATATAAAGATGAGAAAAGGATTTTTGGAGGAGAAGGAACCCCCGCACACATCCTGGACATGGTTTAAAAACTCTAAGATGTCAGTATTAGATCATTAAGCCCTAAGTGTCTTGGCTACATATAATCTTTGCATTTTGAGACTGTCTTGTATAAGTATTTCACTTTGCCAAAAGCGCAAGGAGAAACCTCAACTGTCAGACACACGATACATTACCAGCTACATTTGGTTTAGTAATTTTCTGTGCCTACAAGTAAAAAAAATTAAGAAAAAGTTATTTCTGCTAGTTATCACAGATATGTACCTGATATCATTAAGTCCAATATGCTCTGCAGTATAGGTGTGATGTTTCTGCCATTGAGCGATGGTGACTTTCTCCATGAATGATATCAGCAGTTGACTTGTGTGAAGAAGGGCTGACGTATGTATGTGTTTACTGATGGAAGAGCAACATAATCCCATCCCAGCATGATAATCAAATCCTTCTGCGGTGTTGCTCAGCATGCGTTACTACTTTCACGTGGCTGGCTGTGCAAAAGGAAAAAAATACTTCATTGTGTCTTGCTAATATTATTTCAAAGCAGAGGTTTTGTTGGAAAGGGAAATTAATGTCTCTTCTGCCAGTTGTTGTAAAAGAGGGTTTGGGTTCTGATAAAGCAGGAAAACAATTTGGGGAAAGCAATTTTCTTTCCTCAAACTGTATAATTCTATAGTGAAAAGTCCAGACAACGATCCCAGTTTCCTTGGCAAACTCTCTCTGACAGTTTGAACCTAACCTGTCTGTGGATTATCAAAGACCCCCCCAAATCCTTGCAGGCGAGGCAAAATTAGCTTAGAAGTACCAGGCAGAGCTGCTGGACCATGAAAGTGAAAACATAAAGCTCAGATGAGGTTGTCCAAAAGGGGAGGGGGACCCTTAATTAGCCAGGTTACCTTTAACCCTTGTGAGAATGGAGTGAAAAACCTGTTCAAGGATCAAGACAAAGGCAGGCAGAGTCTGATCACACACTAGTAAGTCAGGAACAAATACTCTTAATTAGGTTGAGTCTAGAGCCCGCTTAAGAAATATGATGAACTGGCAAACTACAAGATAATATAAATGAATCCGATATCAGCTAAACAGAAACAGTAGGGAAATTAATATCACCTAAAGCTGATAAATACTGTATGATAGCTTCAATATATATTGAATTTCAACACAGGAAATGTGTAAATCATTTATATACAGTGGTTGTGTTACACTTCTTAAAACTGGGTATGGTTAGAGATTGTAGAAACCAGCAGAAGCAAGCCGAATTTTGAAAGTATATGACTGAAAAAAAAAATCAAACTGCCTCCCTGCAGGCCTCCCTCCAGAGCCACTCCTCCGAAACACTTGAACAAAAACTGCCTGAAAACACCGACACTGACTGCCCCCTTAGCTCTTGCTGGCCAGCTGGAAGATGTATTAGAACACGAATGCTGCAAATTGGTTAATCTTAGCTTTTTTAATCTCACAATCTATAAATAAACACCTTTGTTTATTTAATATAAAGAAAAGCAAAACATATGTCATGATAATATCTCAATCCAAAATGGCCACCCAGCATGTGCTGTTTGCTTTGTGCTAACTGGGTTAGCATGGCTCAGGTGCTGTGTGCTTTGTGCTACTTTGTCAGCAGACAACAGACTGTCACTGGCGCTGCAGCTGACATGTTCTTTAGCTCAGGCTGTGAAGTGCTACTGGGTTAGCCAACCGCTGAACAACAGGCTCAGTGGCTGTGTATTGTTGTGATCACTAACCTCTTAATTCCACCAGATTGGTGGTGTACAGATCAGTACTTCCACTGGCTCTGTTGTATTGCGTATCCACTCCGTTGCAGCTCCGACAGTCCAGACGCAAGGCTTCTATTATTGCCGGGTGCCAGAGCATGGTGTGATTACGTGTGAATCTGTAATTACAGTACAGCAGGAACTCCTCGGTCTCGCCACTCTAACTGTCTGGAAGTGCTGCGCCTTGCTGCACTCAAAACGGAGCCGGTAGGTGTTGATGGACAAGGGAGCAAGGAGCAAAACCGTAGTGGTACCATTCCGCGACGCACATGCATCCAGTGGAAATCCTGGGTAACCATACCCAACTACCTCCTGTCTTACTCACATGTGAGAAAACATCAACATTACCATAATGAACCTAAACAATGGACAGGCCTATTGTTTGTACTCACTGCTCCCAAGCTAGCTAGTCAATATTGTGAAATTTTGGCTGAACTCTCTCTTCCATTTTTGTGCAACTTGTGGATAATTTCTTAACTTTAGCAATATATCTAGCCTAGCCTTGTGGAGGACTCCAGTAATATGGAATGAGTACATGCGCAGGTACGTAGGAAGACAGACAGGCAGCCTTTCTAATCTTTTCATACGAAATGAGATGATGGGATGGGCTCATAAGAGGTCCGCAACAGCCACAGATATCGGAGCTTTTCTTTTACTTGTCAGAACATTTGATTTATAGATTTTGCACAAATATGACAAAAGATGCTTCCAGAATAACTTACCAACCCTACCTTTCAGATGTAAACGTGTTAGTTTTGCACATTGTCTGTAAACACATAAAAGTGTTACTTTTGCCCATTGCGTGTCAGTTATATGTAACCAGTGCAACCTCTGCACATTATGTTTCAATGATGTTCAATAGAAATACTACTGGCTGCAGTGTTTTCTTTCAATAACAATGAAAAACAAGAAAACATTCATTAGCGGTACACTTTTCAAACATCACATGCATTACATTTACATTAATTGGTTATACAATATTCAAAACATCAATAGAACCACAGCTAAAATGTCTCATTCCTCAAACTCAGAAAGAGCTTGTCAGTGCTTAAATTTGAAATACGGACAAGAGCTCTAACATCTGCATCATAACCTAAAAAAAAAAAAAAAATACATATCTTTTCATACATATAGATAGAAATGCTTATCAAAGTACTGAACATCACGTAATCTAATAAGAAGAAGAGGAATGGAAGAAGAACGTTAGTGTCTCACCCTCGGGTATGCCATGAATATCTTGCCAAATTAGCACTACACATTCTGCTGTGTTTTTACTGGCGGTACACATTGAGTCCATGTGGCCATTTAAGGTCAGTGACTGTGTGACATAAATGATTCTATTCATGAAAATCTTTATCTAGGGGTTACTTTAGTTCCCCCAGTATAATAACAGCTTTCTTCAGATAATAAGTTTGGCATTGCAGACATTAGATTTTCTTCCAAAATGGGTCACCAACTTAATTTATTTGTTGATCCTGATGTTTTTTTTAGGGAGAGTTTTGGCAATATCTTTGAAATTGCTAACCACATGTGCTCTATATCTCATTCACCATAGCTGAGAAAGAGGTCCAAACAAACAAAGCATTCTTTTGGATAGTCCATAAAGTGGTGCTTTGGAATCAGATGGCAAAACAACATCAGATGGCAATACTGATCTTTCCTATCAATGAAATCTCTCATACACCAGGGTTAAACTGGCAAGAGACTCCACATTTGAGAGGCAGTTTGCCCGACAGCATTTTTGGAGGATCACAAATTGATAACACTTACTTCATTGTCTTTCTCATCCATTTAACCATAGTCAAAACCAGCAATAATTTGATAAAGAAGCTGTAACATAAAAAAAGCGTTTCTTCATAATGAAGTTGCATTATATCCACACATGAATTTTCTGTTACATTAATATTGCACTGTTCTAATCTAAGTTTCATTAATCACTAGCTGAGCTTTGATCACATGATGCTAATAGTTCTCCCTGGGGGAGTACATTATCTTCATTGAACACTGACTATAGGCCATTTCCTCCTTATCATACAAAACTGGCAAAATTTGTGGACAGACAAGCTTCCCACATCATGACACAGTGTATGTTTTGCCAAATTATCTGCTTTCAAGTTTTAAGTTCCATGCTTTGCTTCTCTGAAAACTCTCTGTCGGTCTCTGATGTCTGTTGTCGGGCGGGGAGGGTGACGCAGGAGACTTCAGTGTTTCAGCATCCTCTTGTTTTTGTTCAGCCTTCTAGCTAGCAAGCTAGGTAACGTTAACAGCATTCCAGTTGCAACGAACATAATCAGCAACATACCAACCAACATAACTTAACGAAAGCAAGCAGCTAAACAAATAAGCTAGCTGACTTTGTAACGTTAGCTACCAAATTCATTCATTTACATCAAGTTATCAACTAATGTTCGCTAGCCAGCTAGCAAGCTATTATTAACCAAATGTTATGAGAAGAGATCATTAAAACATAAACCTATAGTTTCTGTCATGTTTGCTAATGCCTGCTAGTGTTTCTTTCTCTCTGACAGTCAGCAGTGAAAAGGGCAGTCTGGCGGTTTGGGATGGCGGCCGACCTGACCCGACCATCACATTGATTAAAAAAACCTTATTGTAAGGTGTTACCTGTGCATGAATTATGTTTAAATTAAAATATAAACTCAAAATGTTTAAAAATTGTAGGAATTGCATTTAAAATTTAAGCATATTTTTTCTGGCCACAACACACACAAAGGATAATTCCTCTGTCATACTACAAGTGTGTTATAAGCAAACATAAATGACACAGAATATGTAAACATGACTTTGACACAGCAGGTGTGTTGAGAAAGTGACACATTATTTTTAAGAAAGCCGCCAGCTGCTGTCCTTACCATTTTTGTGCTCCCTAGTTCTTAGCAAAATGAAAGATCAAGCTCAGCCAACGAGCCTGCCAAATGGCCAAACACAGTTACAGTCACACCAGTGGATATTTTTGAAGACACCTGGGGATATTTCCATCCATTTTCATTGCATCATGTTCTTTAAGGAGACCTGCGGTCATTCCGTGATGACCAAAACGAGCTACTTTATTTCTCTACAGGAAGTTGGAACACTTTCATCCCTGATGGTGGCACACAGATATTTTAAGCCAAACCTAACCAAGTAGTTTTTGTTCCTAAGAGTAGCATTAGCACTGTGACAACAGAGAAATAGAAAATTCAATCTAAACAGACGTAAAGTTGCAACACAAACAAACGTCCAGTTTTAACTTATCTGTGGTTTTGTAGAACGTACTCAGCTAACATAGAAACTCGTGACTTAAATCACTTAAATATGATGAACAGCAACTTTTACAAAAACAAAGTGGGCTTTCTACAGACCGTAGCAAATGAATGAGTTTAAGTAAGATTGTTCTTCTTGATTGAGATTAAATAAGATCTTTTTTACAATGAGACCTTCTTTGTGCTTTCACAGTGCACCAAAGGAAAGTTTGTTGTGTCTCTATGTGCTGCAACTGTTGTCCTTGGAATTGACTTGTACGTACATCCGTGCCCTCTTAGATTTTATCAGGGCTGTTATAGAACAATGACTGTGATAGAGAAGACCTAACCAGGGAAAATATTAATGTAACTGTTCAAAACTGTTATAAAAGATCATTTATCGTGTCCATTTGATATTAATGAGAATGTTGTGCTACTGGAGATGAACTTGCCTGTTGTATTAATTTAAATATTTCTTAAAAAATGTCGCTTTCAGGCAAAAAGCAGCTATTTTATTCTGGACAGGGTTCTATAAACCTGTCAGAATTTACACAAAAGGACCCAAACACAGACACACAGAGGCAGGCAAAGGAAAGTCCAAGGAAAAAAAACTAAGGAGAAATACAAAACTGAGGACAAATCCAGAGGAATAGGGAACAGGTACAATAGACGTGTGGTTGAACAAACAGCACCAACGTGAGGTTGACAACATACGAGCCAACAAAGAGTGAGGGAACACCACAGGCGCAAATACAAACTACACTAACGAGTGGATGTGGTGCAGGTGGTGAGACACTGGCAACAGGGCAGGGCTAACGAGGCTGATGTGACACAGGAGGGAAATGGAACAATAGGAACACAGGTGAGCATGAAGCAGTTAGTGAAAACAAGACACAAGAGGAAATAACTAACTGAAAGCCAAACCCATGACTCAAACCTACAGTATGCTGCGTGCTCGACAGTTAACAGCAGACGGACACAGGTAGTGACTGGCTGGTGAACTTAGCAGAGCTTAGGCCGGCCACAAACAGAGCTAAAATGAGAGTGAATACTTGATTTCGCCAGTTGGCAAGAAACAAGACCTTATTGGAATGGCATTATTTCTCCATGCTGCTTTATGAACAGGCCCACAAAACTGCCAGAATAAATGTAGGCAGCAGTGTTGTATAAAGTACACAAAACTAAAAGTAAAGATGTCGTGTTAAAATGGTAATTTGGTAAAAGTGAAAGTCACCCATACACATAGTACTGGAGTAAAAGTCTTAAAGAACTTAAATATCAAAAGTATTTGTCAAAGTATATCATTTAGACTGGAGGTCAAGTCATTATGAACCTGGATGATTTTTAAATCCAATATTCAGCATTTTTCTGTTTGTGGGAATCTTTTTATTGCTTATGAAATAAATTAATTTAAAAAGTACAAGCACCTCAGATTTGTACAAACATCTGCAAACTACATATGTTGATACTTTACATTTCTTTATACTGCTTCTTTAGGTTCAGTTTCCAATATTAGTTGTGACAATGCTGTGCTGATGGTGTGGTTAGGTTAAGGCACCAACACCACGTGATCAGGGTTAGGAAAAAGATCATGGTTTGTCTTTCCTGGTTCTCGACTTCGGGTGTTTGTTCCTCCAGAAGCTCCGGGCTCTGCCCACAGCCGTCTGCCGATTAATAGGGACGCTCGTTAATATGAAAATGTTCATTAACCGTGCAGCTCAATATTAAGTTCCTGCAGTAGAAAAGGCAGCAGTTTTCAGGACCACAGTTCTGGGACCCTGGTCTTTTGCGATTTTACGAAAGGCAGTATTTGACCTAAATTACTACTCTCTGTCCAAGTACTAAAAGTTTTAAAGGTTAAGGTGACAAAACAATATAAAAATGATGCAAGCAGGGCCTGATAACAGTTAATGTGGGGTAACAGTCAACACAGTTGGAATAATGAAATAATTTCGACTTAATTAAAATGGTTATACAATGAGTATAGAAAAAGCATTTACACTGAAGACAGTAGGCCACTGCTGGTGGGGCTGACAGACACAGACCAAACGCATTCATGCTTTTATTATGTTTTTGAAGTTTAATATGTTTTGATGGCTAAAATGAATTATCATAAAACAAACTAAGCAAATATACAAATAGGCTAACAGTTTGGATTGCAGTAAGCTATCTAAACTTACAGATGAGTGTTTGTATCATTATTGCTTCTAAGACTATCACAGTGAGCTAAAGTTACTCACACTTTGGTTCGCCAACTTGAACTTTTTAATCAATTGTTATAAATGTATAATTTATTGTCCCGGAAATAACAGCCTCTTCTACTGCAGGCAGTAGAACAATTCTCCAAAAGGCACCAACACAGCCAAGAAGTCAAGATCAGGGACTGGAATTAGCCGAGGTGAAGCCCAGAAGACAGCTCACGACTGAAATTAACTTGAGCTTCTGTGATTTAATGACCCCCACTGAAACAATATTACCCTCCATTTTAGTTGTACTTTTGTGGATATCTTTTATCCGTATTAGGACTTTTATAATCGTTGCAGCGTGTACAGAAAGTAACACAAGCGTGTACAGAAAGTAACACAAAGCTTCCACCTTTGACTATTAGAGTGACAGCATACCACAGTTGACTGATAATGATTCTATAGCTTCATGTGAGATAATCAGTGGTAACAAGGGGGCTAGTGTCTTGTTTCTGTGTTCTGTATTTGTGTTTCTTATACATGTACACACAGTATTTCAGTTGAGCCAAACCTTTTTGGTTTTAAGCAAGCCTTCTGCCTCTTTAGATTGGAATCAAAGACAGTTGCAGAATATTTGATGGCCCACAAGAGTCTTGACTTTTAAAAATCATCAGATTCAACTCCACGTGCAGACCTTCGTGGTTTACACTGACCTTTTCTACAATCTCCAGGCAAAATGAGCGGAATAATGCTACATCTTTGTGCTCTTTCATTCTGAGGTCTCAAACTTAGCCAAAGCCGAGCTAAGAGAGCCTTTTGTTTATTAAACTCATCAGAGTATACCTAGAGCTCTGTTCTGAATTTCTAGTAGCCAGTAGATTCTTCAAGATAAGGTTCTTTCGACAAAGTAGGATGTGTCTGAACAAGTCCCCTAAAAGTATTTTACAGCAGCCTTTTCCCGAATGTAAATTATGTGTATTTTATTTTCCTGTACTGCACTTCATCTGTATGATGTTGGACTGTGTGATCTTTACGAGATACTGCTTCTCTCTACTGAGAACGAGGCTCTGTGTGTTTATGTAGCTGCTAAATTAAGCCCCACTTGTTGGTTACTTAAGCAAGTGCATGTTCCTGATCTCATACAGACTGGGCAATGTGTCTCATTCTTGGAGGAGGATGTTAGATTCTTGCTAATGTTACCCTGTAGCCACAGGGTGAGGAGAAGAGAAGACATCTCTTTGTCTCAAGCTCCTCCTCTTCATACAGTGTCCTGTCTCTGCTGTTTCTAGATAGAACTGTTACTATGGGCATTCGGCAAGAGAGCAAATCTACTTCCTCAAGGCGATGGCGGAACTCAAGTAGGCCTTCTCAAAATCCCTCTCAGCCTCGGTGTCACGTGTTGTTAACCAGCTCATGGATCTCCTAATTCCTCCTGTCTTAACGCTACCCTTTCACCTACCACACTTCTTTTTGGATTCACTGACAAAAAGAAAGCACCGGCTAATGCTAGACGTAAATTCACCCCTAGGTCGTCCTACATCGTCTGTCTCTTACCCAACAAAGCACATTCTGTGACACCAACCTTGCTGATAACGAAGGATGACAAAAAAGGGAGAATCTCCAGTGAGACAAATAAGGCCAGCAAGGTCACCAAAAGTTTGCCTCATCAGTCTCCCCCCAGCTCCCCTCATTGAAGAACATTGACGATTAAAGATTAAAGAGCACAAAACAATTCTGAATGTTATTCTGTCTGAAAGTTAAACTTTAAGAGTACGCTGACACTGATTTGTAAGAGCAGAATTAGAATTGAGTGCAGAAATATGGGTGTAACAGATGATTCTAACACGCAAAACAAATTGTGTAACTTTTGAGTCAGCAAAAGGGATCGTCACCCGTAGTGACTAAAGCTGCTTGTTCTCACAGTCTGAATCCCCTGAGCACAAATTCGAACTGAGAGCATCACTTGTTCAATTTGACTTGGAAGTGAAGAGTCATCCTGTTGGACCCTGCTCAGAGTTAGAGAGAGAAAAAAACATACTTAAAAAGTAATTTTCAGAGTCAAATTAATTTAAAGTAGTTTCAACCATATGTCATTCTGGCCATGTTAGCTTTGGAGCCATTGCAACATTCTACTAAAAATAACTGGCTCCATACAGCTGATACAGGTCCCAAATTGATTTGACAAAACGTTATCTATTCGTTATTATGGATCCCAATAATCTTGCGTTTTCTGCGCTTGACTCAAACTGTTAACTCACGCAGTAGCTCTGGTAATGTCTACCTTCGACAGTTTATAAGCTGTAGTTTTGCAGGCAAACACACCACCCTCTTCTGCCTCTATCCTGGTCTGCTGCTGCTCCTCTCGGGGTCACTCATCCTCCGGAGCCGCTCTTTGTCGCCAAGAATGTCTCTGGGCTTGTGAGGTAGAGCGGACCACTGGGCTGCCCTGCTGCTGCTCCGCCACCTGGCCTGTCAGCTCTACCTAACGTGCCCAGGGACGCAGGTGCTGCTACAACCAGTCGTTACTTCATGTCTTATATAATGTGTTCAAAAGTGCTGTACAAAGGAATGTGAAAAATTATTCAGCATAACATCCCTGCAGGAAGTTTTTTCCATGAATGCCTGAATCAAAAGAAATACAGTAAATGAAGCACAGTTAGCCGAGATGGTAGGATGCCATCTGTTGCGAGAGTGAAACAAAGAGGCTCAGTAAATCATTTTATCACTTCTGTGGTTGATTCACTGAAGCAATAATAGCTCTGGAAGGGAATTTTTTTTTGAAGAGCAAGCCTTAGTTTTTACAATTACATTATTTTCAGTGTTTCTAATACTCAATTGTAAAATCTGTAAATAATTAATGCCACACAAATTAGATACTGATGAAAATATATGTCCTCAGGGTTGCTTTCATCTGAACAGATGCCAGCCTCATGTGTCCTCCACTTACATGAGAGGAACGCAATGATAACTTTAGCTATTGTGGCAAAAGCTAACCATGTCATTCATTTTTACTTAACTAGTAGCTTCAATGACTAGCTCGCATGTTTTAATACTACTGGTGAGTCCATGAAGACTTTTAGGGACCGAATGTCTTTTGGCTTATTTACAGAGCAGTATTGATAATGCTTTCCAATGGGGTAAGTCTGTTTGTAATTTTGTGTAACAGCAACAATGCTCTACAAATGATATGTCTTGTGTTTATATCTGATGTCTGGGCTGGAGGGGAGTAAACGAGAGCAGCTAGAAAGAAAACGTGTTACTGCTCTATGGAATAAAATAAACACTGTTGCTGTTGCTGTCCACTGGACATAGATGTAGATGAGGGGGGGAAAAAAGTCCACTCAATGATCTTCTATCCTTTTCCTGCTCCAGTGAGCATTTGTAATTTATCTTAAAGCAGAATTGCTCTGCTACTAAACAAAAACAAGCAACCACTTTACATTTCATGAAGTATTGCTGAAGTTTTAAATGTTTTAAAAATTGATTGCTCTTAGTTAATTATCTTATAGTTAATTGGTTTTATGGTTATGTTGTCTAAGCATCCCTCTAGTTGACATTGAGTAGACCCACTGCAACTGGATATCATATGATTCAGGTCAGATGAAAATAACCAAAAATTACCAAAAGAATAGAATCTGAACCACCCTGTTCTGTAAACTGGAGTTTACCATTGTGTATGCACTGGCCATTTTGTGCTTGGAAACTGCCTTGATTCTTGTGCAACTGACCTTAGTTGTACTAATTTAATGTAAAAAATAAAATGTAATTTATTGTAGTGACTCCCAACTAGGGGACACTTCTTTAAATTCCAAGACACTACTCTTAAAACAATATTGTAAGATTATCTACTCTGGTGTAAATATGTAACATTTTGACATCAAAATGTATAAAACAGCTACACCTTTCTTATATATTTTGTTGAGATGTGAACTTTCATTATCCCAAATGAACAATGTTCAAACCCAGAGAATTCATTTGGTCGCCTGTTGCGATAGCTTCCAGGTAAATGCTAGGCCATACGTTAGAGAGTGAGTCACATGGTAGATTTCCATCGTCATGGTGGTTGTTTAACAATCCAGAGGACAACTCCCATGATCTCATGCGACGTCATACCAGCATCAAACTACGTTTTTTGTTTTCATTGTTTTGACTGAGAGACCCCTTAGTGCCGGAAGCTGCACACACGTATTTACAGTGTATCAACCACCGTGACCATTGTAGACTCTAAGGGAATTTAAATAATTTAATCAATTTACATATTCGACTGTTATCAAGAAAAAGAGCATATTAAATTGTACATTAATAAACATGACTTAGTTATCTGCCACAGCAATATGAAGCTACATGTCTAATTTATATGGTTATCTGTAACATTATATTTTCAATTTGTCTCTCATCTATCAGTGCAACACTGAGCACTTGTTTATTGTTTGCTTTTAATGTGATTTTAAAAGGTCTTAGTGCTCTGTAGCTCCACTGTAACCATCCCTTTAAACTTCAAGATGCAGTAAATGTTTAGCATCCTTTTTCCACAAAATGCCCCCAAGTGTGACTTGTTTCCAAGGAAGTAAGCAACAGAGCGGAGCTGGTAGCAAGATCTGAATGGATCTGTTTCTTTTCAGGGGTCAAGGAGTGACGACTTTATCTCAAAATGATAATTCTCCTCAAGGCATGAGTCTAAGACATGGACCCATGTGCTCTCCTTGAGAAGGTAATAAACCTCACAAAGAGTCTATAAATAAAGTGAGAGCTTGGCTTGTTGTAGGGATAAATGAAATACATCCCTTGTTAGTAGTTCCTCCAAAACCCAAAGGTTTGGCTGAAGGAAAAGGCCACACTGCGGAGGGGAGACAAAGAAACACTCACTATGAGTTTACAAAGAATGCTTTCTCTGTTTTATCATATAAGGCTATGTCCAGCCAGGGGGCACTTAGCCTGTGTTTGTTCACCTCTGCAGCTCTAATGAGTTTCCAGTAGTCCAGACAAAGACGTGATGCTTTGTTTCCCAGCAGCGTTACACGAGTTGCAGCGGCAGACGTCTGCAAAGACTAGTCTCACGATTGGTAGTGCTGCATCACACGTGAGCATGCCGACAAGCAGCCTAATTCCTTTGATAAATGTTCAATACTGGGAATAATTTGCTTTCATCACGAATAAGGAAGCATAAAATCAGCTTTCAATTCAATGCTTTCACTTCAATTTACTCTGTGTGCTTTGCCTGTAATAGCATGTTCCCATCATCATCTACAGTGGCAAAATGGAAGCTGAAGTGGTGTAAATAATCAATGCTTTGTTTCTTTTGAAGCAAAGCACTGTATGTACCTTTGTTTGTGTGCATCAAAAAACATCTGCACCGTGACAAAATACTCAAATGTTAAAACCATCAGCCATTGTTTATTCAGGGAAAACCGACTGAGCATTAAGCTCTTTTACAGCGATGCCCTGAACTCACATTCACACATTCATAAATAAATTAGAGCCCCAAATTGGAAAGGAATCTAGCATGACATTGATTTCATGAGTATTCATTACAGCTGGAAAAGCAAATGAGTCTGTTGGTGGCAAAAAAACATATGCATAACTTGCAACAAATGAGGCATTATAAACAAAATAAACATTTGGAATAATCACAACTAGACGGTGGTTTTGAAATGAACATAGTCTCTTTTTTCCATATATGCAACTCATCCTACAAAGTCACTCGAGGTTGTGATGTAGATCTAATCAAATTCACATGATACTGAAATATATTTTTGTAAAGTAAGTCCTCAAATAAGCGAGTCCCATTTTCAAAAAGACAGAATTCGCTTAGAGAGTTTGTTCGCTGTTTAAAAATTAAGCATTTGTGATTCTTTGTAGATGGTGTCAAGTAAAAGTAATCCTTTTCACCCACAGCAAAGTACCAGGAACTTAGATGATGTTGAAATTAGTTACTGTATAGTGGACAAAGAGCCAAAAGTTGACCCATTTCCTTCTTTTGATAGCGGATGTTACTCACAATGGTTTGTCTTTGACCAAGACATTTTATAGTTGAAGCTTGTGATACTCTGTTTCATTCCCACATTATTCCCAATGTGATTAGTTATTTTCATTGCATCTAAAGCTTGCTATTGTTATATAGAACTATACAAAAATCTCTTAACATCCCAACAGCAATCAATAAATCACATTCTCTTCAACCAAAAGAAATACTTGGACGGGCTACTTGTCTTTCTAACTGTGCACGGTCATTGCACATGGCCGGAGTCTTCCACAAGGCTAGGGGGATTCCTTGATAGAGCTTTTAACTAGGTAGTAGCACAAGAATGGCAGAGAAGGCAACATTTCTCAATACTTACTTGCTAGCTTGACAGCGATGAGTACTAACAGTGGCCATGTTTGTTGTTTATGTTCATGTCACATTATTATGTTTATGATGTTTAAGTGAGAAATGAGGTAGTTTGATGTGCTTAGCTTAACCTAATTAAAACCCAGTAGCATAAGCACACAGCCCTTGATCCAAAAAATAAGTCAGCAGCATCCACAGTGATAGGGGGTTGTTTAGCAGCTAACCTAGTAGCACAAAGCACACCGCCCCTGAGCATTGCGAACAGCCACTCCAGCCGCTACAGACTCAGTCAGAGGCTAACCAAGTTAGCACAAAGGGAACACGCTTAATGTTACAGCAGAGCAGTAACTGTCTGGGCAGGTAGCCTTTTCAGTTTGAGGTACGTTCGTGGTGGCTAATTTGCCTGTGTTTATATGATTGTGGCATTTAGTGAGGTTGTTTATTCGTGCATTTATGACTAAAAAAGGGTAAGAGAGCTTGTTGAATGTAGCAAACTAGCTGCTAACACTAGCTAGCAGGCTAGAGCTAAGGTATCGGTGTCGTCCAAGCCACCAGGAAGAGCGCCATGCTTTGAGGCCAACTTTCGTAGTAGACAAACTGTGCAATTACAACTTTACGTGATGCACTGGGGCTCAATTATTTTTTCTGCCTGTGAAATGACTTGTTTCACAGACAAAATTTAAGCCATTTGGTCCAATAAAATTTTTGCAAGTCTAGAAGAGCCACAAGTTTAATTGTTTTATCCCCAATTCAAGTTAACCAGCTTGGTCAGCTGAAGGCTCTAGTGTGCACACTCTTTTGGCTCCACAACACGGAAGATCTGTGTATTTTTATTTTGGCTTCATGAACCACTGAGCAGCTTTCATAGGAATAAAAGGGGTTCCGTCTCCAAGGCTGTGTCCAGGTTTTCATGTAACGTCCTTGGTGTAGTAAGGCAGTGCACGATCATGTGTTTTGGAGGAATGGCTCTGGACGGAGGCCTGGAGTGAGGTGGGAGGGGTATTTTCGGTTGGATACTTTCAAAATTTTGCTTTCTCTTCCTGGATTCTCCGGTCTTACCAACCACAGCTTCAGTACACCCACTGACATTAAGAATTTATTTTTGTAAGTTTATATAGTACTCACTTGTTTGTATTTAATTGTTTGTTTATCTTACAGCAAGCTTACATTTACATTTATTGTTAAGGTATTATATTTCGTGCTTTGGCAATGTAAACATCTATGTTCTGTTTCAATAAAGATCCATTGAACTGAATTGAACGCATTAACACATGACACGGCCACCATCATAAATGTTGAATTTGCCCTTGTGTGATCTGGGGTGTCATCCTCAAAAAAGGATAACTAGATGTAAGCAGACACCACAAGCCATTAAGAACCTGTCCCAAGCCAAAAAGGATAAAGTTTATATAGTAGTTCAACAAACTGAAAGAAAAGCATCATACAAATCTTTGTGGCTGAATGTGGGATTTTTTTTCACAATGCACAATTTTTCCTGGCACATATGATGAACGTATTCTTAAATCCACTCTTAATAAGATGATATAATGACTTAGTGTGACAGTGTAGTTTGAGAGGGTGCTTGTTTCGATGAACTGAACAGATCTACGTGCTGGTCTGTCCGGAAAAATCCTGGCAACAGAAAACTAATTTCCAGCTTCATTCTTCTTTGATGCCTCGAGCTCCTACCAAAGAAACCCAATAATAACTTACAGGGACCTTTTTAAAAAAAAAAATTTGCCCCTTGATTCTGAACTCTCTTCTCTCTTCTTGTGCTGACTCTTGGAGATAGAAGACTGTGGAAATACTGCCAAGGAAGAATCTTATATATGCATCACATCCATGACCTCTTATTCTTATACATGCATTCCTGTTCATGTTACTAGCGGGTGTTGTACACCTGCTAGTAACATGAACAGGAAAGACAATGTTGCATGTATAAGAATAAGACTTATTTTATGTTCAGTTGTCTTTGCCCAATGCGATTAAACTGCAGTCTCTACATTTGACTTATATATTATGCTATATGTTGATGAAGGTTCTCAGTCATACAGGTCACAGTAATTCTAAGTGCTGTATTGGAGGCAACTGGATGTGGATGTTTCACCTCTCATCCAAGAGGCTTCTTCAGTTCTAACTAACTGGAGGGGAGTTTGCAGTCTTTTAAACTCTGTGTGGGAGTGTCCTTGCAGAGTCGTTAAGGACAGGTGTGAGCTCTGAGTCGTTGTTGTTGGTTAAACCGGCCTTCATGTGGGTTGCTAAGGCAACGTCAGCCCAGGTGTGAATGGTTGTTAAGCTGTCTGGGGAGGGAACTCAGAACTGCATTGTAGGTGGGTGATATGTAGTGTCGTAGGCCACCTCCTCTGTTCAAAGACGGTTGTTCCAGTTTGACATAGATGGAGTCTTTTACATATCATGCTATATGTTGTATTCTTCTAAGACTTGTTGCAATTTTACCAACAGAGTTGTCCTTTGCTTAGTTTGAGGTTTACTGTTCTGTGCTTCATATAATTTGGGTCATGGGTCACGGTCCTGCCCTATTTCCAACAGTTCTACAGTCCGAACTCTACAGTTCACCTCTGGCCGCAACATTTTTTAAAAGTCAATCATCACACCCTTCAGGCCTCCTGCAGTGCGCCATTGACTGCATGGCGCCATGATCAATTGATTCACAAAACTAAAGGCTATGAAAAACTCCCTTTCACTGCTGCTCTATTAATATCTGTGTTGATATTTAATGATTTGTAATGCAAAAAGAGCTGACCTAGACCGGACAACAGTGTATTTGGATAGACAAATTCCATACGTTCCTTGGAAGCGAGTTGAGTAATTTTCCCTTAAATCAAGCTCTTCACCCTTTACCATGCAAATGTGACTGCATGACAATCGGCAGTTAAATGGATTTTACCTCTAAAAATCCTGAAAACAGTGTAGCGTTGGCAAACACACCCCACATTTGGGTTTTCATATGTCTAGTCTGTAGTGAAACAGTGGTGTCAATTGTGTCCCCGGTGCTCAGAACAAATAATGTTTTATATTAGATGAGCAGAACTAAAGATTAAACATTAGATGGCCTTAAGCAAGCTTCAGTTCGCAGACTACTGGCCAGCCGGTAAAAAGACTTCTTTGTGAGCTGGAAGTGGTGACGTCAAATGGACCCTTTAAAGACATAAATTCATAGTTAAACTGGAACAACACAGCTGTAGGAGGATGAGTCTCAGTGTCCTCCTCCATTTCTTAACTTGCATAACTAATGAGCTTCAAGCTGTGGATATATTAAGCAGGACTAGTGAGTGCTCTCAGTTTTGCACACGCTAGCTCACAGTCCTCAGTGTTGGCTAGCAAGATAAAGGGATTATAAACTGTATGTAATTCATTTTGATCAATTACGACTCGAATAACATGTTGGAGATGCTTGAATACAGCCACTATCAGGTGAGATGGACTGATTTATTTTCTTTAATATAAATGCAAAAAACTAAAATGGAGCGACTGAAATGGAGACTTAAGCTGAGGCTAATATTTCATTTCCTTTTGTGGTTGAATAGCATTTCATTGTGACAGACTGTGTCATTATCCCACTTACGGTTTATCGATGCTTGCTTAACACAAGTCAGAACCGTATTAGACCGTTGGCCTAACAGAAAAAGTCCGTAGCGTAGAAAAGTGAATGAATTGTCTTTAAAATGCTGCATGAACTTTAATTTATCACTATGGATCATCTGATGCAACTTCACTGCTTCACATTGTCCCTTCTGTGGGCATGTCAGGAGTCGGCCATGCAGCGAAGGATGCTGTCCAAATATTCTGCGCTGCATGTTTGAGATCAGTCCTTTGCTTTCTTTTAAATTTTCGAATAATTTAACTGTAATGATGGGAGAAAGAGATGTGTTACAAGACAATGCTGCAAGTGTTCCAATGCAAGCCTTCAAAGTCTACTTCTAAAACGGTGTTTTCAGGTCTATTGTCAGGCATAATACAATAGAGATTAGTAATTTAACTGAAACTCAACCTTACAACTTGATTCCTTTTGATTTTCTTGAAAATCAAGCTCATGATTTAGATTTAAGATGGAATTATCGAACATAAAAATGTTTACTAAGCTGCAATAAAAAATGCAATAGACGAAAAAAAATCTAAATGTCTTGCCCGTGAAGGTGCAGTCCCACCTGGAGAATCCCACCAAGTACCACATCCAGCAGGCTCAGAGGCAGCAGGTGAGGCAGTATCTGTCCACCACCCTGGGTGGTAAAGCCGGCAGCCAGTGCCCCAGCCAGCCCCCCGAGCACGGCATGCCACCCGGTCCCGCCAGCAGCGCCCCCAACAGTCCCATGGCCCTGCTCACCCTCAGCTCCAACTGTGAGAAAGAGGTAGGCCTGCTCATTGCCAAACACGTTCATTGCATTCAGATAAGCCGATACACTGTAATTATTGAATCAAATGTGGTTTTGTGTCTTCTAGATGGATGATGTCATCGATGATATTATTAGCTTGGAGTCAAGTTACAATGACGATGTTCTCGGACTTATGGACCCAGGACTCCAAATGAACAACCAGGTCATTTTTCAAGTTAACCCAACCTTTAAAAGGATGCATGTATGAAAAATATTACTGTGAAGGAGTAGTTCAGAAAGAATTATTTATAGACAAGGCACTTTCATTAGACTGACATTTCTTTAATACCGTGTAGCTCCCTGTGTCTGGTAACCTCCTCGATGTGTATGGCAACCAAGGACTTCCTCTCCCGGGCCTCGCCATCAGCAACTCCTGTCCACCCAACATTAAGAGGGAATACACAGGTAAAAAAAAAAAAAAAACTACTGAAACATCCCTCACACGGCATCAGTGTTTATTCTTTTACTGTTGATTCTCTGTACTCTACATTATCATTTGGGTTGAAGTCGTGGACAATGTGATTGCTGTAAATTCAAACTGTGAAATCATTTGACGCTCAATTTAGCACACTTCACTGTGACCAATAAGTGGCTCTAAGCACGGTCTCTTTGCAAACTTGTTGGTCAAAAGTGATAGAAACACACACTGAGAAAAGTTTCTAATTTCTAATTGTCTAAGATCTGATGCAGTATTTGTGCAATAATGGAGTAAATTATTTTGTTTATTATGATTAAATCCTTATAAAGGAGAAAACTGACACACCTTTGTTAGATTGTAGAAGGTGAAAGCACGACTATAGGCCAGTGTCAATATTGTGTGCAATTTGGAAATGCACGAGATACCATTAAGTCAATCATTTGCCAAATAATTGCTCCAGCTCCAGGCATGAAGCAAGTACTGGACAAGCCTGGATCCTGTGGCCAGTATGAAAACTATCAAAGGCCAGAGGGCTTTCCAGTAGGTAAGCAAAGTGAAAATGAAGCGAGTGGAAAAGATGATGTTTTGTTAACTGTAAAAGCTGTTTTCAGTCAGATTTTCAGAAACTGTACATAAAGCATTTTGTGTATGACTAAATCGCACACAATATCAAAGAAGTGTAATTGTAGAAAATCAGCTTTATTTCCTGCTGTAATTCACATGATAATAACAATAATGATTTATTGGTAGCTGTTACTATCCAGCATAACACGGTGAATTAAAATGTGCTAGTAGTACCAGATTTACTGTGCATTATGTGAACTGTAACATGTAATTCGATTCATTTTATGCACTTAGTGCCTTATTACCCATTAAATGAAATGATGACACACAAACAGGCACTCATTATTCTCTTTGCTCCACAGAGGCTGAAGTCCGTGCTCTTGCCAAGGAAAGACAGAAGAAAGACAACCACAACTTAAGTGAGTCGATCAAAATAGAATCAGTTTTTTGTTTTCAGTGTAGTTCTGTGTTAAAATGGCTCCTGACGTTCTGAGAGAACAGGCATTTTAACAGTTTTGAGAGGTTTTCTATGAAATATCAAAACAGCCCTGATGCCTGAAATAACTTTCACTGAAATATTATTTGTCACTGTTATATGAACTGTATAAATATGTTTTTTTAAATGTTTTTTTAAATTTTATTTCCAATTTTCGTGCATTTCGGGTTTTTCCAGTTTCCCTGTATTTCCAATTTTCAATAGATTAAAAAAACAAAGCAGGACAATACAAAATGTGAATCAAATTGTTTCATCTGTGAAAAAGTGGATTGATTTGTAAAATTTTAATCTATGTTAATTGAACCTTCAAAGACTACAAAGGCTTCTGTACTTACTGTGTACTCTATATGACAACGTTTTAGTTGAACGAAGACGGCGATTCAACATTAACGATCGCATCAAGGAGCTGGGAACGTTGATACCCAAGTCAAATGATCCGTAAGTGTTTTTTGTATATATTTTCATTATAAATGCATGTCGGTCTGTCAGTTTATTAATTAACTTTGTTTTCATTGCCTGCTCTTCACATGCTTCAGTGTCCTTAAAGTGTAATGCCTTATTTGTTCGGACGGGCCGTAAGGAGTCCTGTGCTGGTCTGGTCAGCTGGTCAGCTGACTCTGACTGTAAACCTTTGTCTCCTGTATACCCCAGAGACATGCGCTGGAATAAGGGCACCATTCTGAAAGCCTCAGTGGACTACATCAGGAGGCTGCAGCGGGACCAGCAGAGAGCCAAGGAGCTTGAGTGCAGGCAGAGGAAGCTGGAGCACGCCAACCGCCATCTGATGCTTCGTATACAGGTAGGTCATTGATCTTTGGTGGGTGGAGCAAGCCATCAAATAGTACAGTAAGCAGAGCCTTACTGAGGACTTCACTAATACAAACAGTATTGCCTCAGGGTATTTCATCCCTCTATTTGTCCACCAGAGGCTAAAATTAGCAGTTGTCATTTTAATGTTTTAAAGTACATTGCTTGAAATATCAAATTTATTGGATGGGTCACCATGAAATTTTAAAAATTCATGGTTCCCAGATGATGATTCCTACTGATTTTGGGGATCCGTTGACTTTGTTATTTTTTTTCTAATATTAGCGGTTTTGAGGGAAACGTCTTGATAACTGTTGGATCCTTTGACGTCTCGGTTGTGGTGACCATTAGGTCAAAATTTAAATTTATGTCACATTTTGGCTTGCAGTGCAAAACTAATGACACTCTCATCAGTCTCATCTTAGCATTGTGTTCAGTGATAATTAGCAAATGTTAGCATCCTTATATGCTAAACAAATACAATAAATATAGTACAGAATTCTACCTGCTAAACATCAAAGTGTGAGTACTGTCACAGTGAGTATAGCAAGCAGACACTGGATTTAGTTCAAAGGACTCACAGAGCCACGAGAAAAGTGAAAAATAATCTTTCCCAGTGTAGCATTAGGTTGATTAAATCGCAAATGTGTTGTCTAAGTCACATTTTTTAATTTGTAAGATAAGAAGACGACTGAACTTGACTATCTAGAGGAAGTAAAAGGCATGACAAAGTTTCCTTGGGTGATCTGTGGGACTCATTCCATCAGTTGTGTCACAGCAAACTCTTGGGTTCGATTCCCAGATGGGGAAGAGCCTTTCTGGGTGGTGTTTACATGTTCTCCATGTGTTTGCGTGGGTTTCCTCAGGGTGTTCTGGCCATCCTTTATACTATACGAGGTTAATTAGTCAGCTCCCCTGACCAAGGCACTGCCGTAGGTGTTGTACAGCGGCTGCTCACTGCTCCTCAGGAAAGGGTTTCACTACATTGTACTCAGGCTGATTGCATTCTTCTTTGTCTAGGAGTTGGAGATCCAGGCCCGTGCTCATGGTCTTACAGTGGTGTCATCCCCATCTGTCTGCACATCAGATCTGATGTCGCGAGCCATCAAACAGGAGCCCGTCCTCGGCGAATGCCCCTCGGATCTCTACCAGCATAACTCGACTCCTGACATGTCCCCTCCCACCACACTGGACCTCAACAACGGCACCATCACCTTTGACCAGATGCCTGCGGACAGCGGGGACCCCGGCCCCTATGGAAACTCCAGGACCTGTCAAATGAAGGAACTGGTAAGGGACAACATCCTGGCGCCAATTTCCCCAAGTGATCCCCTGCTGTCCTCGATGTCCCCAGAAGGCTCCAACAACGTCAGCAGCCACCACAGTTCCTGCTCGAGTATGGAGGAGAAGGAGCAAGGCTGTTAGCATTGTCCAATGCCAGGGGCCATACTGACACTTTCTATCTCAAGCATCCCGGTCGAGGAGAGTGATTCCATATTTTTTCGTATACGTTGCCCATTTAATGCTGTTCAAATACTATTTGTTAATGTTATTGTGACATTTCAGTTCCATGATTGTACACAATATTTTACGTTCTAGGTAGACAGTTAAGAATCACCTGACAATCATATACAAAGTGAGACAATCTGCTGTCATTACACAATGGTCAAATCAACGACTTTACAGTTTGAGCCTGTTTATTTTTCTTTTTTTTTAAACAAGGGTTTTCATATTTGTCTCACATATACGCCACTCTGTGTTGAACTGTATGAGATAACATGCATATGTGAAAATCTATTGGTAGTAAAGTGCAAACCGTTATGGGTAATGTTCAAACTTACCAACGACAAACTTTGTACTTCTTCTAGACAGAATACTAGATTACTGACTCCGTTTTAAACTTCTGAAGGTTTCATTGCAACAAAATCACAACACATAAGTTGATATTTAAAGCAACTATTGCTAATGGCTACAATAACTGCCATGGTGTAGAAATTAGCACTTGCGATTTGGCAATCCCCCACAGTTAGAACACCACTGTCATAAATGCAAATCCCAGGTCTGCACACTGTAAAATGTCATTATGGAATTTAGTGGAATCAACTTGTCTTTTCTGATTAACTTAACTTAAACATACAAGTTTTGTTTGTTTGAAGTTGATTAAACGTTATTTTTTTTTATTTTCAGAGCACTTCTGAACTTATAAACACTCAGTTCTTTTAACTTGAAGTCTTTTGACTTGAAACGCTGAGTTCAATCAGCTCACACAAATAAGTTAAATAAGAATTAAATACAAATGATCAGCATAGTGGCTGACCTCCCAGCGTGCATTGTTTGAGAGTTAAAACTCTCCAGAGACTCTGCTTTTTTACAGTTTGAGGAAACAGATATCATGGAAATTTGTTGTGCGTCTTTAATACATGTTAAGATTAGTCACGGTTGAAAACATGGTTGCTTTTTTTTTTCTTCCAAAAATGAAAAAAGTTCTAATCATGATAGAGGTTAATGTTGAATTCAGTGTTTAGCTCTCCACACATTCGTACTTCTAATCAAAACACTGCTTCATGTTATAGCTTTATGCTGATCCTGCATCAGTCAACTTCAAAAGCAGCTACTGCTGTTGCACTCAGCACTGCAGCACTGACTCCTCAAAGAACTGATCAAATACAACAAGATATCAGATGTATTTGTAATGATTGTCAGTGACACAGAACAATTGTTGATTCAGCTTAACATCTTAAATTATCTGAAGATGTATTTTCAAGTTCAGTTAACTTCAAATCGTGTTTCACAAAAAAAGAAAACTTAAAAGAAGATGTTAAACTATTATTTATAAACTATCCAACCTAAATTAAGTTAACTCAATTATTTAAGGCAGCAATTGAACTTGGACTTTTAAGTTGAAACAGCCCAAAGTTATTGACAGTGTGTAACAGTTTGTCAGATGTAATGTAGGTGGTAACTACAAACAAAACTCACTATGTCATGACAGTGTTATGTGTTGAAAACTTGTATGTTGAAGTAAACATGTATGTTATCATGTATCGCTGTATGTATGTTACATGGTGCAGGAACAAGAGACAGAGACACCATTCACTCTATTACAAGACACTGTACCATCAACATGACTCTGAAGCCGTTGTTTTAAGGTAAAAAAGTTACACAATGTTGTTTTAAATATTAAAGTTGGATATTATTGCATATAAGTAATATTTTTGAAACATATTTAAAATCATATGATTTTTTTTTACCCTGTGCTCTGAATGTATTCTGAAGAAATCTAGCATTGAGCAAATGAGAAGCATTGTCATTATTATTTTTTTTTAGGTAATATGTTATTATTATCGTTTATTTATTTTGTTTTTTCTTTGTCCACTGAGAGCTTATTTTCTTCTGAGATTCATACCAGTAGTTCAGAGATAGGGTTCTCTGAGGAGTCTCTAAATGTATAACAGCACACATTTCCCTGTATTAAACTTTTTTTATTCTAACATAATTTCAGACATCACAACTTTAACTTCATTTGTACTTTATCAATATAAGGTAATTGTATCCCATATTGTCACCACTACTTGTGATGTGTACTACAGTATTTTATAAAATGTGGGTCAGGCACACACAATCAACTGATGACAAGAGCACTACATATATTATACCTGGTCTTCTGGCCAAAACGTATTAGATTACTTTTGCCCAAAATGCTTCGTAGGCAGTGATCAACCATAAATTCTATCTTTATCTCACATAACTCGGAGCTGAGTCAATGTACGCTGGGAGGAATCGCCTTTTATTGTGTCTGTACAGAACATACATTTTTGTTAATGTTTGTTATCTCTTACCAGTATTTTACAAAAAAAACTTTGATGCTGATACATTGTATATAGTGTCTTTTGTAAATAAAGAAAAAAACACATTTCGTTGTTGGGTGTTGTGTTGTGGTGTGAAAACTACAAAAGGCCCATTGATATACTTGACCATAGTTATTTACGGATCATTTGCGGGGGCAGCATGCAGTACGTAGGCGTGGATTGGCCGTCGGGAGCACCGGGAGAATTCCGAGTGACCTGGCAATCTGATTGGCCGGGAGTGTCAGATCAGTGTTAAAAATGCTAAATGAAATGTGCAATTCAAAAGGAAAAAAAACACAAAGGGCAGCTACACTGTAAAAAAAAAAAAAAGAACGTTTAAATGTTTAATCATTGTATTTACACGTTCTAAAAATATACATTACGACACTAACAAAAAATAACATTTGCCTATTAAAAAATAAAACAGCTAAACTTAAACAAACTGCACAATGCATGATGGGAAAAGTGGGCCATCTTCAACTCCAATAGTCTCAGCACTGTCTAAACAAACAAATCTCTAACTACACAATGCTTGTAAATACTCCTACAGAACCATTTTTTTCACTGATTTTAATCTAATCACTAAATGTAATTATAGTGTTAACCTTGAATGTAACATTTTCAAAAGGTAGAGCTGAGAGGGAGCGCATTAACAGGAGAAAAAGCTTGGGAGGTGGTGGAAGTGCTGCCAAATGCTGTAAAGTGACAGGTATCTTCAGGAGCAGGGGTCATGGCTGCCCTCATCATGTCATATCACAACTACCTTGCTACTTAATCGTGCTATGGAATGCAGAAGATACATAGGTATGGCTGGAAATAATCTGGAAAATCAAAAAACTGTGCACTCCTTTCTGTCAGGTGGAAGTATAAGAGCTGCCAGAGCATCATGGTGATAAATGCATGTCCAGTCTGAGCTCTGAAGGAAATCCCACGTGCAAAACAAAAAAGTGCACAAAAAAGATATGCGCCTGTATGATTATTTATTGCCCTAATTATAGAAGTGCAACTGACTAACTGTTGAGCCTGGAGATGAAAGTGGTGAAGAAGTGAAAGACTTAAAAATAATATAACAAGAACACAGTCTGTGGTCTGTGTTTACGGAGATTGGCCAGGACTGATTCCAGGCCTGAATTATTAGCCCAGCCCGCTCCTGGCAGTACATGAGACTGTGAGTCAGATGAAAAACTCTTCAGACTAACATTCTGTTGTTGTTACTTCACGGTCATGTATTAAACTTGACTCTCAAATATTATAAAATTATATTGTAATATATTCTATACATATCACATCCACATTTCTTAAATAACACGTCCTTAGCATGGTATATACAGTCTCCATAATCAGACGCTGATGTTTGTTTCAGCTTTAGCGTTTAGTTACTTATCCTTCAGCCTAAGAGAGCACAACAGAAGGCTTTAGTTATAAGGTTTAAATCACTTATTCATAGGAGTTCAGTGGTTTACACTCGCCTCCCTGTGAGGACTCAGCCTACATAGACTGGCCACCTGTCTGGGGATGCATCTTTCAGTGCATGCTAGGACCGGCTCCAGCTGCTTCCTAAGGTACAGGGAATGCATGGACGGTGTAGAGTATGATTCCTAAAGGTAAATATCAGCTATAGATGTTAATGCAACTTTGTCATGACTCGTTCTACGATATAGTTTTTCCCTGTCATATTTTGTGGTATTCACCTCTCCTCTCGTTTCAGATTCCCATTTCCTGCTTGTGTGGTTTCGTTCTCCTCCCTGATTGTCTTCCCTCGCCCTGATTACTTTCACCTGTTCCCTCTGAGTGTGTATATATAGTCCTTGTATTTCCCCTGTCCATTGCCAGTTCGTCTTTGTCTCCGTGCTTAACGTCCCAGCCTTTTGTCCTAGCGACTTCTAGTGTTTCCTGGTTTTTGACTACTGCCTGTTTTGCCTCGACCTCGTCTCTGTCTTTTCCCTGACTGACCTCCTGTGTACCGAACCTGTTTCTAGTAAAGCTTTTCACTTTGCCTAACCCTGTGTCTTAGTCGTGCTTTTGAGTTCACACCCTCGTTATACTCCGGCTGTGGTAGACTGGTAAAATTACTTATTTTGTTATAAATGCTGAAATGTAAGACGTTAGATACTGTAATGGTTAGACACCAGAATGGTCAGTGACTTTTCCCTCATCACACCTGCAAGAAACTGTGGGAGTATACTGTCAGACTCATTTTCAGTTAAATCTGTATACTTAACAACAAAGCTGTATTCTCTATATTTTTGTACTCTATATTCTGTATTTTCCCTAATGGAAAATTTGTAAGGCGTGATGCTAAAGGAATGGTTCAGTGTTCCCAAAGAAAAGTATTTATCCACTTGGACTGCGGTTAAAAGCAGGGCCGCCCCTGGCCAAATTGGGGCCCTAAGCAGAATTTTATTTTGAGTACACCCCCCATTACAAAATGACTGTATCACGAAATGCCATTTAGGTTTACAACCTTTATTAGCAGGAACAAATCAAATGAACAGCCTCTTTCAACAATGGAACAAGCCTTTTACAGATGCACACGTCTGCATTTTCTGGATGCAAAGTCATCAATGAGGTCATCATATGACAGCTGCTGTGCCACTTCTGAGTTGATGCTTATGATAGCCAGGCCACTCAAGCGTTCTTGCGCCACTGATGAGCAGAGGTATGTTTTGATGAGCTTCAGTTTTGAAAAGCTTCGCTCAGCAGAGGCAACTGTAACAGGGAGAGAAATAAAGGATTATCTTAATTTATCTTATCTTATCTAATCTTATATGACTGTTATGAATTAAACTCACCAAGAGATGGCGACATTTTACCTCCATAGAAATAGCCCAAAACTTCTATTGATAGCATAGATTGATAGGCTATAAACCTGAGCCAACATACGACCACCAACTGGTCAATTAACCACTCCTTTTTCAACAGAGGTGAATGTATATGCAGTTAACAAGACATTCAATAAATGATAATCAGGGCCGCTGGAAAGTTTGATCTCCAGTCCACATCTAGACAGAATTATCCTCTCTTCTGTCTCATGATTAGCAGGCTAGCCACAAAGTTTTTCTTTTTTATTTCAACAACATACCCACCTTCAAGTGATTGTCCAAATTACATAATTTCCATATACAGTACGCAATTTTACAAATAACTAAATTTGGGGGATGTTGAAAGTCAGCCTACAGAGACTTTCAGGCTTTCATCAGTTAGACAGCTAGCTTGACCTGGGGACAGCTGGAATGACAAACCAGTACAAATTAAATCTAGGCTCACGAAGGCATCTTCATCCGTTAGTATTACTGTCTGGCTCAATTTTACCTTTCTCATCACAACATTCTCAAGAGCAGGCAAGGTTAGCTAACAGCTGGTGAAGTGAGGTGGGGGTAAACACCCAGATATTTTTCTCAGCAGTTGTTAGAGACCAAAACTGAGGTAAAGGAGAGTGACTACTGGACTTTTTGACATTGGACATTCGTCAGGAGGCCAAAGAGATTTCTCAATGAAAGCTAATGTTGCTCTATCTGCTAGCTTTGGGTGTCTTAGCTAACATAGTAACGTTAACCACACCCACTCAATGTAGACGGTGTGCCAGAGGTGTGGGTTTGTTCTTCTACCCTGTACTGAGAATCATTTGCTAACATAAAGCTGTTTTCACTTACAAGCAGCTGGTTGTGAGTCGTTCTTTGGGTGAAATATTCCTTTTGGTGCTTAAAGAGTCCAATGGTACCATATTTTTGGATCAACCCGGATATTAGCTGCCATCAGTGCTCCCACAGAAAATTCTCTTATGTGTCTGATAAATTCAGAAAAGCAAGAATTGGGGAAAACAATAATCGAAAATAAGTGTCTTTGGGTGGACAGTAGTTCCTGCTGTTTTCATTAAGGTTTGTGTTGAGAATGTTAGCTTAGCCTGATGAAACATGTGTCCTTGCTGATTTAACTTTCGGGTTTAACTTTCATCTGTGAGTGGTGGTGTTGCCCTGCTGTTCAAAAGTTAGAATTACTGCACATACCATTATAGCAAATATGTCAGTGAAAGTAAGGAGAGTGCACACAATGTTTGATATGCAGTAAAAAAAATTTTAATGTTGTACACTAGTAATTACTTTACAGACACAACAAGAAACCGGTTAGCAAGCTGCCTGTTACATGACTGGCTAGTTGATGCTATACATGCATGATTATAAAAAACACAACAAGGGTATTAAAAAGTAAAAAAAACAAAAAAGATCTTTTCAATTTTGATATGTCGTACAACCTTTTTATATCCATTTGGCAAACAATATCTGGTTTTGTCATAATGGATTGTAAGAAAAATAAAGCAGTAGGCGATAAGGTTACCTCCTATTCAACGTCTGAAAAATCAAAAGCTAGAGTACATTCACAAAAAATGTAAATATATCATATCATCATGAAAACAGACTAAACTGATACAGTTGTATATCCGCAGGTTAAGGGTCACAGTTACTGCCAGAAGAGACGCTCAGCTCATCACACCATTTTTCGAAAGCTCTGTGCAGGATCTCACAAGATGTGTTATTAAAGATTTCTGCAATGAAAGTAAAGAGCAAAAAGAGCATTCGTTATTTATAATGTCTATTACATGAAGTCTGAATAACAGCACATACAAAAAATCTTACAGGGAAAGAAAGTTCCCTGTCAGTGCGTTAAAAAAGATCCATGTGAGCTAGTCTGGTGCATTTATTTGAAGGATAAAGACAGTTTTCTTTGGAAAAAAAGATAAAACTCCCAACTTGACCAGGCGACTTTTTAATCAGTTTCTTTTACTCGCACAGCTGCACACTCTCTCTGCAGACAGCAACATCTTATTTCATTTCCATATAATTCAAATTATGACACTCTCTGTACACCTCTAGCATCAGTCTTGAACATGAATGACTCCGCGGTCAAATTAGCAATAATATGCAGAAACATCTGGCTAGACTTTCAAAATAAAGCTTGCTTTTCACATGACATTTTTATGAAATGTCTTTTTTATGACTTTTGGACTGTTAGTAATGTTGTCAAATAGTCGCTCATTGGTTAGGTTTAGGCACAAAAACTACTTGGTTCGGAAAAGATCATATTTTGGGTTAAAATAACTACGACCTGCCATAACTTATGTCTCACTAACTTGTGTAAGTGGCGTAAGCATGTCATTTATGTACTATAACCAGTAGGCGATTTGAGGGGGAATGAGGGGGAATTTATATCAGACCAGGGAGAAGCCCTGCGGTTTGGGTGTAATCTCTTTATTTCCCCATTCTGATGGTGTGTGGGAAGAATTACACAACAAGTCAATCAGGTCTTGTCGTTTTTTTCACGTCCTCTAACCAACAAATATGCAGTGACTCATTATAGTGTTTTAGCCTAAACCTGTTCAGGTGCATACATGAATGATGACTGTGCCAAATAGTATTAAATCAGAGTTTCTCTTCATGGTCTTTTCTCTGCCTTATTTGGTTCATCTTGTTCTTGTCTTAGACTTGAGCTCACCTTTGCCCCTTACTTTTCTTTTGTGGAATTCAGCCCTGACAACATCATTTTATGTGTTGCTGTCCTGTCTATCACACTCACTCACTCACTCACTCACTCACTCACTCACTCTACCTAACCCTAACCCACTGAAAATGGAACATAAAGAACTGTACATTGCCACATTTATCTTGGCAATTGGATTGTGTACCACATTGATGCAGTGTTCTCATTCCTGGCAAGAAGTAGGTGGATCACTGTCTGCTGGTAGAATTCTCAATTACCTGATTTTGCAATAGTTAAAATGTGGTTTGCTTATTACGCTTGGCTATCAATAAAAGGAACCCCAGGGAACTCATGTATGAACAAACGCTAATAGTTTTTGTGTCAGTAAAAAGAAAATCATATTAATGTCTGCTTGCTACTGAGTATATATATATTGAGCTTGTGTTTTGTTTTGGTAAGGACAGTCTCATTCAAGTGATTCTCACCTGCTTGCCCAAGACCAACAGGCAGAGGCATTCTCACCAGGCCTCCAGAGTGCTTCAGCCTGTCCTGCAGAGACCTCTGTATGAGCTCCATGGTGCAGTCCTCATGCCAGACGGGCAGCTCCAGGCCCACCATGCAATTGATGATCCTTTGCTTTTCCTCCTCTGTCAGTAGACCACTCTCTTTGGATACGTAAACCATGTAGGACATGTCGATGTTTACTGCCTCACCATGCAGCAGGGATGGGAGAACTTTCTGTATGACGAGGAAAAAGTGAGATAATGTGAGGACAAAGGATAGAACATGTAGAAGTCTTCCATAGACCCCATCCATATCAATTGTAGGCTCACGTAGAATCAAATGTGTAGTAGGTATAATACATTGTATACGTATGATATCATCTGCCATGAGGGATCCATTACCATCTCTAATGCTGGGCTGATCAGGTGGCCAAAGTCCACGAGTCTGTTAAGGTCATCCTCCCAAAGGTTTGGGGCAAGCTCCTCCAGCATGGTCGTGATGGCTATACGAGTTACTTGTGATGCGCCCTGTAATTTAGTGTCCAACAGCACACGGCCGTGTTTCTCAAGAAGCTCGAAGAGGCCTCTGTGTTTCATCAAGGCCATCTGCGAAGACAACACATAGAAAACTTAAATGAGCTATCATGTCTGGGAGTCAGTGAGTGTATCAGGTTAACACTTTTGCCATCAGTGAAATTTTAAATGTCCCTTTGGTGACTCCTGAAATGGTCGCTGTACTGTAAATACCATATGTGAAACTGCGGTGCCTAACCTATGACTGCATTTCCAGAATAGCAAGTACTGTATACAAGGTTTGTCTTTCCTATTAAATATTATGAGCCCTATTTTTGTAACTAAAACAAGGCCCTATAACAATAATATTTCTATTGTTATGAAGCAAGTCATGGTATTAGTGGGTGATCATGCTGATACTAGAATTCATCATCTTCATTTTCCAGTATGCATCAGATTAAAGATAATGTACAGTATGTAATTTCTGCCACTAGGGTTCTCTCAATCAAAGCAAAACAAAAGAGTAAGTAGGATGGGCTCACTGGAGCTATTGTCTTCGTTGTTGACATTGTTGACCTTTGCTGATGAAAATCAATGTACGTGGCTCAAGACGAGGTAATGTATTAAGATTTTATTCACGTTATGTTTGGTTATTTTCGCCCTGACTTCGGACTCTCTCCCGGAGGTGAGAGTGTAAGGCAACCAAGTGAAATGCACCATTACCTCAAGTTAATTTATAGATTTCTCTGGACTTCTCTGAACGGGGCTCAGCAGCCTCTGTGGGCATCATGATAGAGGTGAAAAGACTAAAGCAGAAGTTGATGAGGTAGCCAAAAGGAGCAAAAGAGAGTGTGACGGAACAAGAGATAAGTGTAAATCTCAGTCTGGCTTTTAGACTGCAGACAGCTTCCCTAACACGAGCTGGACTTGTGTTTTTTGCACTTGCTTGATGTTTGGCTGTGCTGGCAAAGTTGCCAACTCGCTGGTTTTCATTAACACGCCCAGTCAGCCCATTTAGCCGGTAGCACTTTACAGCCATGTGCTATTGTTGAGGTGCAGGCAACGTGAGCTTGGCATGCTGTTACTTGAAGTACATTACGTCTGACAAATTGTTACAGAAGTGTTGTCTTTAATTAGTCCACGTACCTTTAATATCTCTGCCAGCCCGTTGGAGATGTGTCGTCGAGGGACAGTCTGTATAAAGGACAGGTCCAGGAAGGCAGCGACGGGTGGAATGTAGGCGCCCAGCTTGTTCTTGCAGTTTGCAAAGTTAACTCCCGTCTTTGCCCCCACGCTGGCATCGACGTAAGACAGCAGTGTGGTTGGGACCCTGATGTAAGGGGTGCGCCTTCTGTAGAGCGAGGCAGCCAAACCCACGATGTCCAGGCACACCCCTCCACCAATGGCAATGATGGGCTCGGTGCGGCGGTCAAGGGAGAAGTTGTTGACCTCTTCCAGGATCTTCAAGACCATCTCCATGGATTTGTTCTCC
Organism: Lagodon rhomboides; assembly: GCA_039737535.1. NCBI lineage: Eukaryota > Metazoa > Chordata > Actinopteri > Spariformes > Sparidae > Lagodon > Lagodon rhomboides. Next base: position 8,815,274 of record CM077785.1, on the reverse strand, counting down.
TCGGTGGTGGGTAGAGCCAAGATTTTGAACTGGACATTGTTGGCCACCATATATTCGGTCAGCTTGGGACCATAGATTTTGTGAACTTCTTGGTCAACGACCACAAAGCGTTTGATTGGCTTGTTAGATTTCTTAGCGTCCTCCAGCTGGTGGGGGTCGGTGATGTGGCCCAGTAGAAGTGTGTTGTTGGCTGGGTCCAGCAGGCCCTGGGTCTCAGTTACCTGGTAAGTAAAGACGATGGGGCTGACGACTGTCCAAGTGGTGCCCTTTTCTGTGGTGTTCTCATAGCTGCCACACAAAACACATGAAGACATAATTATTATAATGGAATGGGTACCAATTATTGTGTTTTATGGTGCTTTCTCTGTTTTTCTCAAGTGCTCAACCCACTTAATACTATATATGCAACAAAGATGCACAAGATGAACAACCAATAAAAGAGGCACCGTTTCTAGATTAGTATTTGGGTATTTGGGATCATGTTTGACAAAACCTTTTGCATACCAAACAGGACATGGGTAACTAAATCAAACTCTAATCTGACTTTAAACCAGAGCATGTACTGCTTTCAAAAACATGAAATAAAAATTTCTTTAATAGACCTTTTAACAGTGCACATGACAACCTCCCACAAAATCAAATAGTCCATTGATATCAGCAACCTTGGCCAGGCATCGCCAAGCTGTAGAGATCATAAAAAAACAGCTGATATCAACAGGGCTCTTGTCTACTCAGCATCAGTTTCTCAAATGGTCTCTCTGTTAGACAGACTGAGTCTCAAGGACCACATTCAGCTAGAACACGGTGAATATCCCAACCACTAAGAAATTAAAAACATCAGCGCCTCTAAATCTCCTTGTCCCTGTTTTGGCTAGAAGCAGAATAAGCAAGTTATTATCAGAGCATTCTCTTCCTAAGGGAACAAACACAGCAAAACACTAAAATATTCGCCTCCAAAACTCACAAAGGAGGCAGATTAACATTCTCAGTGTGATATTTCTTAACATTTGGGGTCTGCGTCATATTCAATTAATAATTAAAAAACCTTATTTATGACAGGAATCTAGGCCGTTCTTTTACAACTGAGATCTGGCTTGAGACAGGGTAGTCCTGTGGAGAGGATAGAAAATGAGGTACTGCCAACATTACATCTACTTTTCTTTAACTTGACCTAAAAAAAAAAGACCCCTAAACTTTATTTTCAACACTTGACCACTGAGTCAACTCTCACCATCTACAGATCCGAATTATCTCTCTTCATCTAAATCTAGTCGAGTCAAGCTATTAAACATGAGGTCAGATACACAATGAAAGATACACTCATCATATCTATGAAACTATTTCTCCCACAGTGCCTTTTCTGCTTAACTGTACTTAACATGTTGAAAAGATTACCTTCAAGCCAGCACATGTGCCCTCAACGTTTTTCTAAAGGTGTTAGGTTGATTGACAGCAGAATTTTCTGCGTGTCTGTTATTACCTCTAAAATCTGGCAGTTAGCTATTAAAGTGACAAAGTGTAGCTGTTCCTGAAAAGATGAATAACTTCGGGCGAAATTCACACCAAAGTGAAATACCTGTTACACAAACTCTGACTCTATTACGAAAAAATGTCAGCCTGTCTCCTGAGCTACACATACGTCAAAAAAGGATTTATGGATTTCTGAGAAACCTTAATTATCACACTCCTTTCTCAAATTTGTCCAAATTATGGTGTGACATTTTTACAAGTCACTGGTTTACACTGGTAGCTGGTACCCACTTAGCTCAAATACAGTAAGGTCATATGTCTGCAGAATCTTGGTTCAGAGTTTGGTGAACAGCCTAACTGAAGTGACCACTTTCATCAGAAGGAGTCAGTATGTATGTTTATTCAAATGTCAAGAGGGTTAGGGTTACTGTATGTTGACCGCTTGAACTTGTGCAAACTGTGCTAGGTGCAAAGCCTCTTTCGGTTGGAGGTCACAGGGTTCACACAGCATGTGACATTGACACTGGAGACTGCTGTTCTAATCTTATCTCCTACAGCAGTCAACCTTAGGTTTAACTTTCCCTCACCATGATCACAAATTTGAACCAAGCAGCTGAATCATAGTGTGACTGCTTCCCCACAAAACCTGCCCTGCAACATTTAAAGACTGAGAGAGGACTAACACTGGGGAAAAAAAGAAGATAAACTTATTGAGAAATAGCAGAAGAGATAGTGATTGATTCATTTTGTCAACTATTTGTTTTGTTTTCAGTTTTAAGTTGAATGCCAGTGTCGTTTTGATTCATGCAAAATTAAAATGTCAAATAACAGTTTCTATTTTGACTCTATAAATGTCTAGATGTTAAATATTGGACCAACAAATAGATTTCAGATTTTTCTACTGAAGCCAGGAGGATGAAGAAGTCACCTTACATCCTAACTGGGTAATGATTCCTGAAATGCAATGGCTACAATACATTCCCATCCCATCCCAGTGCTGCCTCCACACTAGAATGGATATGATTTCAAAATTGTCATTTGACATTTTGTTTTCAATGCAATCGCCAAATCCAAATGTGGAGCTTATTTTTTTTTGTGTAACACAGACAAGTAAATACTTACTAATGCATACTGTAAATGATGAATGCATGATGTTAAAATAATCCTTAGTTTGTAGATATCAGTCATCAGTCAGTGTTACCATCACATATATGCAATATCACACTTTTTCAAAGTGTTAAAAGTTAAATAAAGTTAAAGAAAATAAACAGACCCAATAGGCCATCATACAGTACTATGACATGATCTGCAACTTGTATCACACCTGCTCTATTTAATTACAGTATTTTAAAGAGGGTGATTAAAGAATTATGTTATACTCACATTTTTGCAGCAGAGACACAGTCACAAGTGTCCTTTTTGACCTCCTTTGCAAGTTTGCACTTCCAGGTACCTTTGACCCGTACCAGGCAAAACTCTGTTTTGTTTTTCTTGGTGTCTTTGTCTGCTAGGTTAACCTTGCCCATTCTTGCAGTGTTGGCTGTGTGTCGAGAGGCGTGAACAGAGCTACTTACTGTAAAGTCTGAAAATTGAGAAGCTCCCCCACCAGGCGTCTTTAAATACTGTACAGTATAAAGAGGATGCCTCAGATTCAAGGGAGGAGCATTTGCTTTCAGCCTACTTCACATGTCATTACATGTGGTATTCACTTACACAACTGTGAGGTAACACCTGTTTCAATGACTTTTTTTTTCATCAGTGCAATGCATTACATAGGCGCATATTTTATAGGTCATGTGATTTTGGTCAAGAGAATCACAGAATAGAATATTCTCAGAATATTTCATTTTTCTTTAAAATGACTACTAAATAAAAATAATTCATCTGATTCATTAATCCCCTGTCAGTATCTGTACAGTTGCATTAACACACTTTTGCTACAGTTAAGCAGGTTTTTAATAATAGCGGAGGCACAAACTTGGCACATTAACCGTATGTCAGGCTCTGAATGCACAGGCAATTCTTGTTGAAGTCCCACTGAGTAGGATTTAAGGGATTAATAATCAGGAATTAAATGTTATATACATCATAATCCATTATGTTTTCAATATTGTATTTTGACTTGTGTGCAATCCAGCCCATTCTCACTCTCAACATACAAAACTAGCCTGGTCAGTTGCTTTATGCTTGAAAGTTTAACACTACAGTTACTCCTCTAGCATCATTTCTGGAAGCTCCTGGCAGTGGTGGTGTAGAGTTGGGTGGCAGTTGGGGTGGTTGGATGACTCATTGGTAGGACTTTCCCCAATAGACTATAGTTCTCACGATCTCGATTATTAGTTTTTAAGTTATGTTATATTAACACAAAGCAGTATTTTTTTCCTAAACCTGACCAAGTAGCCCGACCAAACCCTCAGCAGCGCCACAGATATGTGGTTATATGGTAAAAGTTTGTCAGCAAGCTTTACTTTGAAAGTTGATGGGACATTGTATTTTGATATTATTGCTTACTTGACTGCAGAGCCCTTCACGTGCAAAATGGACGCGAGAGGGGTAGGTAGAGCATCATAAGCCCTTTTCACACAGAGACTCCTCACTATCACTGCATCAAGGGGTTGCCTCTTTTATTTGATGAGTGAAGGATCTGTTTAGTTGTCAGACTGTGAACACCATCAGATCGAAACACCCCTGATCCGCGCCTCTGGCTTTTCCATTCAGATAGATGGCGTCTCGCCTCTGCTGCGGCTCTGATACTACCACAGAGCCACAGCAACTTCCCCCCCTCATCTGCATCTGAATCTTTCATGCACTTTTACTCTTTTGTAAAGGGCCGTGTGGATGGGGCTATCGTTTGAAGCTTAAGGCCATTGACCAAGCTGCCGTATTTGAAGGGGTTGGGAGTTATCACCTGACACTAAGAATCGTTGTTTCTCATTATCTTAGAATGAGCCTTTTATATTTACAGAGGGGGTGAGTCCACCATGTTGCACCATCATGTTTCAGAAGTAGGTCAGGATGGACAAACCAGATAAGGGCTCTAATGAGGAACTGCAGTGTTTAGTGTCAACCAAAGGGAAGGGTAAGACGACGATTGTTCAGTCGGTTGCAATTTGCAACTTCACCGCTAGATGTAATCAAATTCTACACACTGGACATCCTATGATATTTTCATTGTTGGCGTTGATATTTTTTCCACTCATGGTTTAACTGCAGTTTAAAAGTGCCCTGATGAGGTTTCTTGTAAACAGTCCAAATGATATTTACACGTTGAGTGCATCGTTGAGGCCTTACAAAGTTGTTGAAAGCATCCCCTTCCTTATCAAACATGCAAATATATAAAGTGAATTATAAAAATCGGTGCAAGCCTTGCAAATTAAACAGCGACTGAAATATAATAGCTCAAAAATACTTTGCTCATTGAACATAAAATATTAATGTGATCAACTGACTAGTTTTCAGTTAATGTTTTTTCCTTGTATTGATCCTGTCTTTACCCTTTGTCTCGGCCTCTATCTCCGGAACACTTTTTCTCTGAATTACAGAGGGACAGCTGCAGTATACTTTTACGCTCCAGTGCAGTCCTGAGAGTGCGCAGAATTAAAAATACCAAGGAGTAATATACAGATTTTAAGACAAGTGAAAAAGAAAATGCAAAAGTCTACTTCAGTAAACCCTGCAAATGCAAAGGAGCACTGTTCAAGTTTTTGATGGTCAACAATATTATCGCTACATAAATCTGAGAACAGGTGAAGTATAATTATCCTATAATTTATCTTTATAAGGCCAAAATGGGACATATATCCATTGGTTAACATGGTACAAACTCCTATACCATTCCTTTTTAATTACTGTCTCCTTGAAAGGCCTCTAATCCACCTTGTATTCCCACCTGAATCGGCCGGTAGACCATTTGTAGTGGTCGGGGATAGTTTTCTGTAAATCACCTTGAAAATCGAACCTTGAGAGAACGTTGGGAGAGAATGGTTGGTTGGAGTGCCTAATATCTGCTCACTATGTGTTGCACCAGTTGTTGAATTTGCATTTTAATTATAACTTACAGTTTAATACAATACTATTTAAAATGACAAACAACTATGGCCCACTACACGGGAGTTGAAATTTGACACTGTGACTGCCCAGACAGACGAGGGATTTCTGAGAATGCGGACCAGTTAAAGATAGCATTGCGTGCATGTTGAAGAGTACTGGTACAGTACTAGCCTGAGGTGGAATCCCTATGGAATGTAAATGACTTGTTAAGAAGCTCTCCACATTTCAATGATTGTAAAAATGCTTGTCATTTACCTTAAAATTAATTTCACTGCCATTAATACCCAATCAAAGGCCAGTGAATAATGAATAATTTTAATAATTCTGCATCTCTGCAGGACTTCAGGTCGAACTATCCTGGTAAATCTTAAATGTTCTTTTGATAAGCAATCATCTATTTGTATCTATTGGGGTAGCATATAGTATAAAAGTGTACACATTTCCATATATGATACTACTAGTTTGATCACAACCAGCAAAGCTAAAAGAGAATTGGCAATACAAGTACAAAAAGCAAACACAAGCGGCAAACGATGATCAGAACCAAAATCTTGAGCTCCACATTGGGACCACTTGGCATCTGTGTAGCCTCGACTTGGATATATAATATAAAGTTTTCAATTCAGATGGATCATCACATTCACACGTCTGGGCAATTTAAAGTGGTCAAATGAAAAGTAATTTTCCCGTTCTGTCATTTTATTCAATGTTGATATCAATTGCTCCTAGTCGTTGTAATCTGAACACTAGTTCTTTTGTTTGGCCATGTCACAGCCTGACAGTTCTGTTGGTCTACTCATATCACAATCATGAGTTTGGTTACAACCCTTCGGCTCACTGTTAAAATAGGATCTGATTCCGCACGCCTCTTTGTGAATCTTAAATTTACCACACAGCCCGTAATCCTTAATTCAACATGAATATAATCTCTTAGATATTGAGGCCGTGGTGGCAAAAGGTAGCCAAGGACAACCGTTGTTATAATGAAGGGGGGTTAGAAATCCCTTTACTTTTTAGCAGGACACAGCTGGTGCAGGCTGCTCGGTGTCTGCAAGGCCTTCAATCAGATGTTAAATAAAAAATACAGACACACAGTCAGACATGAAAACAGCTCCCTTTCACCCAGTGTGGTGAGATAAGTAAGAGACACATCCTCTGAAATATACCATTGCTTGTTCTTTATCATACCCTGTCTCTCCTCAGCCCCTCTCTAGAACATTCTTGCTGTCTTCTGGCTAAAGTGCCACTTATTAAGTATTTATTTTCTTCATTTATTTATTTATTTTAATGAAGTGAGGCACTAAGGCAAACGTGGAATGAGTCATTCAAAGCGGCCAGCATACAGACACAGTCTTTATCGGCTCTAGAAACTTAATGTCTAAGCTACCTGTCCAGCATCAAGAAAACCTCCTCCTCTATAAGTCAGGCTTTCATCTGACTTCTGACACTTGATTTTTATCACTTACACTACACAATGGACATTAGCAGGAAATCACAGGTGTAGCTAATCAAATGAAGGATGGCTCTGTCCCAGTGAGAGTGCAGCCCTGACTCTGGCACACCTGGATGGAATGCAGCCTTTAAACGCTACACATGTGTGAGCTTTGGTGCTTTTTAAGTTTTTTTAATGGAGAGTACTCAAACAAAAAAAAAAAAGGTTGAACCTTTGCTTGAACTCCACAAACACCTGGCATGCCTTGTGGCTCAAACCGAAGCTGAAACCCATCCATCTTGCCTGGAAGCAGGTTTGGTAACACTGTCTCTGTCATAACGTCGTCTGTTATGGAATTTTTTGGACGTTATGAAAAATCGGAGCTGTTGGATAATGCGAGGTCTCGCCTGTTACGAAAGCCACCGGCCACTCCCCCCTCCTCAGCGATCTGCATAGTTGCGGTGATATAACAGAAAGTCACCAGCACGGTCTGCAGGTAGCACCGCCGCGCCCGAGAGCTGCCCGCACCGACCCGCCCATAAACGCACCATGCCAGCCGAAAAAGGTAAGAGCCGCGCTTCGTTCACGGTGTGGTGGGCTCACAGTAAATAAGAGCGTCTTAACTCCGGGAGCCGGGGCGTCCACGTGCCTCATTTACCAGAGCAAACAGCCGCGTGCGTCTCCACAGACAGCCTGCCTCCATTGGCTGTCAGCTGTGTGACTTTACTTACTTTCCTTTGTAGTTTGTGATGATTAAGGGAATACATATAAGTTTGGTGGACAAAAGCATGCAATTGGAACGTGTTACATTTGGGCATAATGGGTATTTCCAATTATCTATAGACATGTTTTTTTTTCTTTTTTCATTTTACACCAAACAGTCATTCAGTAACCTCACTGACAAAATCACTATCAGATAACTGGATAATGAACAGAATCCATAGCTGCAGCAAAGGTGGTGACATGCTGACAATGACAACAATACTATTACTACTACTACTACTACTACTACTACTACTACTAATAATAATAATAATAATAATAATAATAATAATAAGAAGAAGAATAAGAAGAAGAAGAAGAAGAAGAAGAAGAATGATGATAATAATTAATAAAAAAAAAAATTGCACCTTTTCAGGAACAGATGTTAGAAAGTGCTTCACAAAAGAAATAAAGAAAACAGAAAAGCCACCAAAAAAGAGCCAGAGCTACGGACATTAAAGGCAGACCACCGGCTAAAAAACAAAAGAGGCAAAACATTTTTACCAAATTTAAGCAAAAGTAAGTCAAAGTGCAGAAGCTACTTGCTCAAAAGCACAGTCTCCTTTCGCCTGGAGTGAGGAACAGATAACAGACCTTGAATCGGAGGAACTCGGAGTCCTCCCTGTTTTTGTCAGGGCTCTAAATGTGATTACAAGGAATGTGATAATCAGCCAGCAGGCTAGAGAAAGTCGTGGAGTACTAATCACTACTTTATGTTATTTCCCCCAGTTCCTGACACCCCTGTGGAAGTCCTTGTGGATCTCCTGACAAAAGCCAACGAGATCGCCGCGGCGAGTGGTAACGTGCCGGAAGAGCTGAAATGTCACCTGCAGAGGGCGGTGGACATCGCCAGCGGCCTGGACGACTACCTGGAGAAAATGACCACGCAGGAAAGTGAACCTCTGGCAGAGCTTTATGAGTATGTCACGGCTCACTACACTTAATCAGATATAACTGAAAACACTCACATGTGAGGTACACGTGTTAATATTTTCATTCATACTGTAGGAAGACAGTTTCCCACGACTGGGATCAGGTGCACAAGGACGGAAAAACCATGTTCAGGCTTCCCAAGGAGTGCATCACCGGCCATGTCGAAGGTTGGACAGTGTCACGTGTTCTACTCATTGCCATTAAAAGTACAGATTGGCTGTATTGTGATAGATTACTCTCTGACGTGTGTTTTGCAGGCCAGACCCTGAAGATGCTGATCCACATGAGTCAAGCTAAGAAGGTCCTGGAGATCGGGATGTTTACGGGCTACGGTGCGCTGTCCATGGCTGAGGGGCTTCCTGAGGGTGGCAGCTTAATTGCCTGCGAGTTAGAGCCGTACCTCAAAGACTTTGCCCAGCCCATTTTTGACAAGTCTCCGCACGGCAAGAAGATTAACGTCAGGACTGGATCTGCCATGGACACCCTGAAGGTGAGAAACCTGTCCATGTTGAAGGGCTGTCAGAGAGGATCATGTTTTGCAGACTACTGTACTGTACTGTACTGTACAGTTGTGTCCCACTTCACCTTTTGATATTTACCATTGTAGTTACTGTGCGTTCCAGGCAAAGGTTATCACTGACTCTTGTGTTTTTGGTTAAGTTAACAAACTGCGGGGCACATGGCCAGTTTCCTGATAACTCTCTGTCCCTTTCCAGGAATTGGCTGCTGCAGGCGAGCAGTTCGACATGGTCTTCATTGATGCTGATAAGAACAACTACATCAACTACTACAACTTCATTCTGGACAACAACCTGCTGAGGATGCAAGGGGTCATATGTGTAGACAACTCCCTCTTCAAAGCCAAGGTGTATCTCAAAGACACGACAGATAGCAACGGACTGGCGCTCCGAGAGTTCAACCAGTTTGTCGCGGATGATCCTCGTGTGGAGCAGGTGAGTTTCAAACCTGCTGCTACTCCGTGCGATTGGCAGCTTTTGCCTTTTTAATTTCACAGTGCTCTTCTTGTTTTAAAGGTCATTATCCCACTAAGAGATGGCATCAGCGTTATCCGCCGGGTATCTGCGGCCCGCGACAGCTCACTGACCCAGGTACTGTTTAGTTAACCTCAGTCAGGCCTCAGTGAGCCAGCAGTCATCATACCATCACTGAGGACTTTCTCTTACAAAAGCATCATTCTCCTTGTTTGCATTAGGGTAAAATAACGGATGATGAAGTTTTCCGGGGTGTCAAGGGCCTCTCCATACTCGATCGGATGCGTCTTGACGGAAAGGTGGCCTATGTGACGGGCGCCGGGCAGGGCATCGGCCGAGCGTTTGCTCACGCCCTGGGTGAGGCCGGAGCAAAGGTGGCCGTCGTAGACCAGGATCAAGACAAAGCTGAGGCTGTCGCTAAAGAGCTCTTTCTTAAAGGTGAGCGGTGTTAAACACGAGAAATGTAGATTTGACCGTAAGACTCAGGAAGTCTGAGGGGAAATAAAAAGGGCGGCAGCCAGCTGAAGTGGGACACCAGCACACAGAAGGTCACGATGCATTTATGTGATTCAGATTTAAAGTATAAACACCTCTATGATAAAAACACTGAGAACTATGAACTGCTGAACCATTTAGAGGCACTTCATCACATTTCCTCCACTAGAAGGGCACGCTAAAAAGCACTGCGTCCAGTTTCCTGGCACATTGGGCCACCGTAAAGGGCACATTATCACGTTCTATCCACCATAGGGGCTTTTTTTTGTTAGTGTTGTTGTTGTTGTTGTTGTTCACCCTGGGGGCATCAGGGTGAACTGTCGCCTTGCCCCTCCACCAGTGTGGATATCCGCATCCTCATCCTCTCATCTCTGTCATGGTGGGAACAAGAGTGAAGTCAATCCACAAAGGCAAAATTGCAGGGTCGCAACAAGCATTAACTCTGTTTTAGACGACATTGGCATCATTTTGTGCAGGCTGGCCAGTTGAACATGTAAAAATATTCACTTGGCCTCAGTCCTCAGCTCCCATCACACCAGGCCCTGCGATGAGCCAACATTTTCAGTTTTACTGTCACACAGTTGCACTAGTTTTCATATGGCTGCACAAAGTTTTTTTCATAATTTATTAATCTGCTTATTATGTCACAATCAGTTGTTGATGACGGTTCTCAGTCATCCATGTCATTGTAAATTTAAGTGCTGTATCGTAGGCAGCTGGACTTGCTTCAGTTTCTTGAAGACGTTTCACCTCTAATCCAAGAGGCTTCCCCAGTTCTACCTAACTGGAGGGGCGTTTGCAGGCTATAAAAACCAAAAGCTGTCCACGCTGACAAGACGAGCCTGCAAACTCCCCTCCTGTTGGCTAGAACTGAGGAAGCCTCTTGGATGAGAGGTGAAACGTCTTCAAGAAACTGTCCAGTTGCCTACGATACAGCACTTAGATTCACGATTAATTGATCTATATGACACATGGAAAAAACAATAAAAAATCAGTCCAACAGTTTACAGTACTGTTAGGGAAGGCAAAATCAGCAAATGGTCACATAAGAATGCTGGAAATATACAATATCTGTTAATGTTAATGAAATAATCACTTAGCAGTTAATCAACCATCAAAATAGTCGCTTTTCAGTAACTAATCAAATAATCGGCTAGTAGTCACAACTCTGCTCTCACATTTAATTTGGAGTAGTCCATTTCAAGTGTATTTTTGCCCTTATTTAAGATGTGTGAGGGAAAATAAACCAGTGCTGAGCATTAGCTTGTTTTAAATTAAACAACAATAATGAGAAGCTCATTTAAAAAAAAAATTTTTTATATCGAAGGTTAGTGGATTACTACTGCACTTTTTAAAACACAATCCTCACACCACCCTTAAAGTTGTAATTGTCACAAACTGAGTCATTTTTTGCAGATGGATTTTGTTTTTTAGGCTGAAAATGAACCACAGAAACATACTGTATGTTGTTAGTGGAAATTCAGAAAGTTAAACGAAACTGTTTATATCTCAAGACTCCTGAATCAAAATGAGAAGACTTGATCACTGCATTATGTCGACCCTCATATAGGATACTGATCGTATCTACTCAAGTGTCTTCAACCAGCAGGTGTATACATTCAAGCTGGCTTTGTGCACTTTTGCCTCGTGTCACGAGTTGTCAGTGTGGTCAGCTTTTGGTGGTTGACCAGCAGATGGCAGCATACGACAGCATAAGATGTACTGTGTCAGGTTATCCATGTTCCTCTGAACCTCTGTATGTGTGATGTTCCCTCTCATTTCTTATTCAAGAATTAAACTCACTAAAATAAAAAGGGAAAATTAGAAAAGATTCATAGTATTTTTCATAACTTCCTGTCTTGATGTTTTTATTTTTTTGCACATCTCGAACCAAATTTTCCATCTCAAACTTCTGAATGTTCAAGGATAGAAGTTGCTGATATCATGCGTGGGCATCAGGCATTCTAACAGACTCTCGTGTCTTTTTTAACAGGTATCAACGCCATGTCAGTCACAGCCGACATCAGCAAACCAGACGACGTCCAGAGGATGACTGACAGCGTCGTCTCCAAATGGGGCGCGATCCACATCGCCTGTAACAACGCCGGCATCAACATGAACTCAGCCAGTGAAGACACCAGCTTAGAGGAGTGGGATCAAACCTTTAACGTCAACCTGAGGGGGACTTTCATGTGCTGTCAGGTGTGTGTGTGTGTGTGTGTGTGTGTGTGTGTGGTCATTACCGAGACGGGTTATTTTGCTCCACTGTACGGCGCTGTGACACATTAGTGTGATGTGAAACAAAAAAACACTTATATTTATGAAACTTGAGTTCAGGGTTTTTTTATGTCGGGTTTTTTCTATGTTCAACTGTAAAATAGAAGATAAGTCATTTTACTTGCTGCTATGAAAATGAGATGCTGCTCCAAACAACAGAAACACTTCACTGTTGCTTTGACAAACACTTTGAAAACTTTCCACTGGAACAATTGAAAAAAAAAAAATATTAGACAGAGAGAAAAATGAAAATATAAAATTCGAAGAAAAGGCTTCTGAATGTTGTGAATGAATGCTGTTGAAATTCAAATGAAAACAACAAAATAATCATTCAGTTTCAGAATTGTGCATGGGTAACTTTAATATGAAGGTGTCTTTTGTATGTCTTTGGGAAACCTAAAGTACTTTACAGAGTCAGACTAAACTTTGATCTTAAACAAAAAGCAACATGATAGAACACATCAGGTAAACTTAAAACAAATGTGATAAATATACTGTATTTATTTGTTATAGATCACATCAAACTTTTGATGGGAAAGTGGTTCATATTAATCGTGAGGCAAGAAAAACACATTGCAATACATTTTTAAATTATATCTGTCGATTTTTTTTAACCCTCAAGCAACACTCAATCCTCTGTTTTAATCTTAGAAGTTTTAAATTATCAAATTTGGAGCTACAGTTGAGCAGAGGCAGTGTTATGTGATGCAAAGAGCTACGCCATTTTCCTCTGCAACACATTCCATTCTGAAAATTAAAAAATTGAGCATTTGTATACCAGTTCCAAAATATAAGAATAACGATAATTCTGTCATTCTGTTGCTCAGAAGCTCCACCCAAAGAGCCAAATTGTTTCTTGATCATTCCTTCAGTAATTTATCCGTCAAAACTGGTTAGAGTGTGACCTAATTACTGACGGTCCAACCAGCCTCAGCTTCTCTCTAGTTACTAAAATTAGTCCTAAATGATCTGCTGCTGTCAGATATCCATGCATACACGCCCTCCCACCCTTTATGTGCAGCTTCAAAATCCACCCAAGTGCCCTGAATGTTGTTTAACCACTATTCCTGTCTCAGAGGATAAACTGCATGTTTTTGTGTTGATCCGTGCTCGGGCTTTTGGTAGCATATCAGCGCCATAATAAGGTGTTTAATGTGCCTCTTTTTCCCCTGAATCCTCGCCTTAGGCGGCAGGTCGAGTGATGTTGAAGCAAGGATACGGCAAGATTATCAACACAGCCTCCATGGCCAGTCTAATAGGTGAGTGATGATTCTATTCCCCCCACCTTCTCTCTGGAGCCCCTCCATGTCTGCTTTTAATCTCTCCATTTGGCGTGGAGAGTTTGGCTCGAGAGGAGGAGGAGGAGGAGGAGGAGGAGGGGGAGGAAGGGAGAGTTAAATACAGATATGTGCAGGAGTGCACATCACATGAAATAGTCGATATCGTCGGACAGAGAGTCGTCCTATCTGACTTTAGATCGTTACAAAAAGTCCGTCTGCAGGTTTGCTGTTTGTGAGGACCTCGGAGTGAACCTGCACATTTAAAACCGGATTAGTCGGCTTCTTCTTCCTTCCCTCTGCAACTTTTACCCCAGTTAAACAGCTCTGCAGAGCTGCATCCACCCCTGCGTGCAGTAAGCAGAGAAGAAAGTGTTGTGATTGCGTCTCGCGGAGGCAGTTTTGCATCATAATAAACATCCCCTCTCTGCGGAGCTGTCTGGAGGATGTGGAAGGCAACCTGAGGTCCAACTTGGGAGGGGAGGGTTCCTGTGCAGCGGCAAAAAAAACCCCGGCCTGTGCCAGCAGCCTTGTTTGAACAGCGGAAGACACTTTTTAGAGTTTAGCGAGAGCCCGGCGAAAGCCTTGTAATTCGCAGCGCCGGTGTAATGTTCCTCCTCCAACAGGTTCCTCCAGAGGAACAGCAACACTTCATCAGCAGTACAGTCAAATCGCCAGTAAACCGCTGTGCCATATGGGCCCCGGTCCCGACTGCAGGGGCAATCTGTAAAACAGGAGCATGCTGGTAAATAGAGGCCGGCGTAAAAAAAAAAAAAAAATGATCAATTACTCACATTACGTACAGTCCTTCAGGAATTTACTTTATTGGTCTGGACATCTGTTATAATATTGTCATAATGTGTAATCAGATGGGACCTGTTCTCGCCAAGTGGAAGCCCAAAAAGCAGCCGTAAATGCCCAATTAAAATGCACAATGACAGCTTTTTGTCCATCTGCTGAATGGAGCGTGTGTGTGTGTGTGTGCCCGCTAACACCCCCTCCACACACACACACACACACAGTCCCATCAAGCACCATTTTTTTTTTTTCTCAATAATGGCCAGCAGCTCAAAGACTCCCAGACAGGAAATATCCCGGTTGATGTGGTCACACTCAGTTTTTTTTTTTTTTGGGGCTGCGCGGTGACCTTACCGAGGGGATTTGCGACTCACACCTGCAGATCTCAGCTGCATAGTAATGCACGTTACAACAGCCCTCGCCGTTCTGGGAAAAAAAAAAAAAGAGTGCATCATTTGAACTCTGAAGAATCGGGAGATGTAAAGGCGAGCCCCGATAAAGAGCATGTTTTCTCCCACTTGAAATGGGCAATAAGTAGCAGGGTGAATGTTAAAGAGGGCTTTGGAGAATGCTCTCCTTCTACCTCCTTTTTCCCTTCTCTGGGGATTACTGCTCTTTAAGACGGCGAAAAAACATCAATGCAGGTTTATTTAAAGGATGAAGGCATTTTCTGAATGGTATTTTGGGGCCGTATCATCAGGTCTTGAGCGAGGATTAGCGCTGTTAGGCATTTTTGAGCTGTGTTTCCTGTCCTGATAAGTCGGATTTCACCTTCAATCTGCGTGTAAGCCCTGGGCTCTGCTCCTCCTCGCCTGCTCCTCTGAGGTCCTAGCCTACCCCCTTATCCAGCCGAGCCCAGCCCAATCTCACCTTCCCTTCTGCTATCTCGCCACACTCTGCACAATCCCCCCTCAACCACGCCGCCGTTGTCCCGGCCTTTACGCGTTATTCCTTTAACTTTTTTCCCTCTATCCTGCACATTTCCATCCGAGCAACTTACGCGGGATGCTCCGGCCCTTCTTTTTTTTTTTTCATCTCTCCCCAGGACCGGCCGCTGCCTCTCTGCAGCTGGCCGGTATTTATCATCCCCGGTCTCACACTGAAGCCATTTGGCAGTCGGATCGGCGGGTGACGAGGTTAACTACTAAAGTTGTATGTAACTTGGAGCCTTCCTTGCGATGATTAATCAGCCGGCGGAAAATGAGCCCCTGTCCCGGCATCCCATGCAGCGTGCAGCATCTGTGATGGTCAAGGCAAACAAATGGCTCCCTGTCTTTGTTGCTGAGGACGGAGCATAACTGGACATTACAAGCAATTAATTTTACATGGCTTCATCCGCAGAGTCCCCGGCAGCTAATGGAGGAGCTTTTTGTGTTGCGTCCACAAGAAAACCGCATGAGCCGCGGCGTAAAATGTATGTGTTGTCAGCTTTTGTGAGAAAGGACCGGTCTTTTTTTTAACCCCCCCGCTCTTTTAAAGAAATTATCCAATAAAAATGAAAGATTTCCCAACAATAACCTGAGAGTGTCCATTATTAACGATGCGGGAAGCGTTATATTTCATTAAACGCTGTGTTGTGTCCATTTTTGGGTAACTGATTTCTCCTCTCGCCCCGCAGTCCCTCATCCCCAGAAGCAGCTTTCCTACAACACGTCCAAGGCCGGAGTGGTCAAACTGACTCAAACCCTGGGCACCGAGTGGATCGACAGAGGAGTGCGCGTCAACTGCATCTCGCCGTAAGTCTCGCCGCCTATCCTCGGCCCCCTTCCCCTCGCCGCCCCGGCGCCAAAACCTGCACCGGTCCACCTCGAGTGTCGCGAGGTACCGAGCCGCGAGAGGGAAGCGGCGATTAGCGTGTTTGCTTTCATACGAAGAGGCCCCCATTTGAGAATGATGCACTAATTTAAGTCCTCAAACAATACATCAGCGCTTAATTAGATGACGTCTTGAGGGATGAATCAACCAAACACTTGCTCTAATTGTTCTATTCAATTAGGGAATCAAATTTGCAACCTCACTCCAACAATGGCGCCTTGTTTGTATCTATTTGTCTGTGAAGCTGAGCGGAGGCGGGTGGTGGGGGGGGCAGAAGAAAAGAGGAGAACACAGGAAAGGCTGTGTATGTGTGTGTGTGGGGGGTTTCCTTGTGTGTGTGTGTGTGTGTGTTAAGTGGAGCATCCCTTAGCCCCAGCCATCCCTGAGCAAATCCGTCCGGTGGCACCGGGCGAGCCGGGCCCAGCCACAGCCCCAGAACAAAGCCCTCACACACGCGCCTCGCTCAGCTTTATTTATCGGCAGCTTGTTTGCTAATTTTAATTTGCAAAGAAGCAATTCTCTCTCTCTCTCTCTCCCCCCCCTCGCGCTAACCGGGCGTCTCAATGGGCCGCTGATTTCTTTGAAGTGACAGTCGGTAAATATGCATAAAAAAGGGACACAATTAGCGCTCGCGAGGTTGACTGGAGCCTGATTCCATTGGCAACTTTAGCCGCAGCGGTGATAAGCTGCATTA
Source organism: Lagodon rhomboides (assembly GCA_039737535.1). Taxonomy (NCBI): domain Eukaryota; kingdom Metazoa; phylum Chordata; class Actinopteri; order Spariformes; family Sparidae; genus Lagodon; species Lagodon rhomboides. The sequence goes on along the minus strand of CM077785.1, from coordinate 8,798,279 downwards.
TCTAGAAAATTGGCTGAGGGAAAACAGTACCTCTGATTGCCAGCAAAGGTTCCAGATAACAGGGCAGCTGAAGAGAAATATAATTGAGGTGGAATATGTTAACCAAGGTGTCACACGCTCCTTGGAAGTGCTAATTTATCCAATGTTGGAATTCCATATCAAGGCGCCGGGATACGTCGAACAATGATTCGGGCCCGACGGTTTTTTAGTCACTGTCACGTCAATTGTGCGGAAAGTCAGAAGTCGTCTCGTGTTAGGCGCGCGCGGCCCGGCTGACATATTTATTCAAATGTTAGTCTGTGATATTTGACTGTAGAGAGCGGAGAGAACTGCATTTGTTGTGACTGAGATATTAGACGCCAGTGCCACACGAAACCAAACGCAGCACCTTTTTTAAATTTTTTTTTTACGTATAAATTCCACCTCAGCACAGCCTCATTTCGGAGCAGGAACGTGTTGCCTATCATAATAAGTGCTTAACCAAAAGGCTTTGAGCAAATTATGCCAGACGTCCCCTCGTACCCGGGGGGGGTCCTCCTGAGACGTGCCAGTCATTTAAGTGCCACCGGTCCCACAGTAAACATCATCAGAGATGCCACGCCGTGCCCTTTCTTCAAAGGATAATTGGGTTTATTTTTGTCACCAAAGTGGTGGCTCTGAAACGACGCTGTCACTCCTGCCTCTGAGCTGTGATGCCTTCTGATTTCATTGTGTGTTTTTTTTTTTAACTCTGCCCCCCCTCCCTCCTCTTTCTCGCTCACTTTCTCCGTCTCTCTTTTTCAGGGGGATTGTTGACACCCCTCTCATCCACTCGGAGAGTCTGAGGCCTCTGGTGCAGCGCTGGCTGTCAGATATCCCTGCTGGTAGACTGGCTCAAGTGACAGACCTGCAAGCTGCAGTGGTCTACTTGGCATCTGACGCCTCCGACTACATGACAGGGCATAACTTAGTCATAGAGGGTGGGCAAAGTCTGTGGTAGAGGGGGTAGATGAAGAGATGAAAACTTTTTTTTCCCCCCCTCCTCCTCCTCACTCTCCTGGGATCAGTCTCTGAAATAGGTGGCGTTCGCATTATCTCCTTTTGACACGTTCACGGCGCTGTTAGTTTAAATCTTTGCTGGTGTTTAACTTTTGGTCAGTTAACATCTGTTTCATGGTGTGATGAGATGACTGGTAGCTTTTTTTTTGTCCTCCGTGTGTCCCGCGCAGGTTCAGCCTGCCGTCACGTGTGTTATGACTGTTCACTGACACCGAACGTTGAAAACACTGTATCGTGTTAAACGCCAAAAAAGAGGTAAAACAGCTGCCCCGTCCTCTTGTCACACATTGGAAATTTGTGAACATGCCCAAGAAAATATCTGTCCAAGAGTGTAGAGGGGAAACTGTTACTACTGTGTGCCTTCAAACATGTCACAATGTCTGCTGTATGTTCTCTTGACATTATTTTATACACCGATGCTGTTTAAACACACAATTTTGATAAATATGACTGTAAGATGTCACTGAAAGAAACTGCTCTTTGTCATTGTGTCTCCTGCAAAAGTCTGAGTGTACTTGAAACGTTTATTTTATTTTTATAACACTTTTTTATACAAATTCAGCTCGAGGTTCTTTAAAATAAAGTGACAGTTTTGTACGGCAATGAACAAACGGCTGCTTCTGTGCATGAGTACATGTATGAGTGGAAAGTAACTAAGTACATCTTCTCAAGTACTGTATTTAGGTGCTTATCAACAAATGAATTATGATGTCATATCGTAGATTAAGATAAAACTTTATTGGTCCCTCAGAAGAAATTAAAAAGCTGGCCTGCACATAAAACAATCGAAGATGTTAAAACACCTTTAAAGGCTTCAACATTAAAGTGAAGAGCAAATGAATGAAATCCAGAAATATGTACTTTTACTTTTGGTATTTAAATTATGTTTTGATGCTAATACTTTTGTTCTTCTACTTAAGTAAAAGTACCACAGTAAACAAATACTCTGTGATGATTAAAAGTCATACATTAATTTCTTATTAAAGTACAAGATCTAAGTACTTTCTTAGTACAAAGTACGAGTATGAAAAGTGCACTACTGCCTGTATCTAAGCTTCAGTTCTTGCTACACGGGTAACACTTTATAATAGCCACCATTGATAAATGGTAAAGGTATATTTAATTAAACTGTAGTTAATAGTTATTTCAACAAAATTCTTTATAAACCATTAATTTTTATAAGTAGTTATTGTAAAGTTGCACTGATGTTCAGAACACTTTGTATGGCAGTGGTACTGTAATGGTTAATAAACTTTCTAGTTCATCTATAAACACTTTTTTGATGGCCATTACAAAGTTGCACCTGGTGATTATAAACCTTTACAGTCGGTTATAAAGCATGTCATTTCATTCCTACACTGACTTAACTAAAGTTGAATTAATTATAAATTGACACTACTGATGGTTGATATAAAGTGTTACTACTTGTTTCACAATAGAAGTTGGCACCAAATAAACCATCCTTCTTCTGAAATACACACAAAGTGCCTGATGCAGAAGGACCGGTTCAGTGACAACCAGTTCACACCAGAACAGGACGCCTGTGAGTCGCACGGTGCACCTTGACTCACCGCTCCCTCCGGTCCAAGACTCTTGTGCACCATATGCAGGATTACAGCCTCCCCGGTCGGCCTCTCTCCAGCTCCTCCTTGCCAAATGGTCCCCACAAGTGGCACTTGTGAGCGCCGTCTTAATTGCTCCATTAACTGTTTGTGTGCTGAAAAACAATACTTAAAGGCGAGGTTAGCCGAGGACGTGACCTCAGCCGCTGCAATTATGTGAAAAGTAGCGGCCAATTAGCGCTCGGTGCAATGTGACACTGTTGGTGTTTATGTGAGCAACTTCAACTTCTCACTGTTAGTGACCGCTCTCTGATTTACATAATTGGGGGATTGGTCATTAATGGGAATTGCGCGTGAGAGGATCCCATTAAGATATGGAGTGAGATCTGATCATCTCCTCTGCTCTCTGCTATTTATCTCCAGCTGCATTGGCACATTAGACATTATTGGGATTCTTATCCTCAGATTTTCTGGTGAAACGTCGAAGTCTGCCACAGTGTGTGTGAACGCAAGGTCTTTCAGAATTGGTTCACATGAAGGCGAGTTGTCTCTTAGTGGAGCATTTCCCTGTTTTGCCACTGAGGGGCAGTATAAAGACAGGCAGCCGCAGCAGCGCCGACACAAGGACACAAAGTTACAACAAGAGGTTATCACATTATTTGCCATCATCTAAAAGTAATAACAGTGAACTCTTGTCTTACGTGTGTGTGATGAAATAAGAACACGTCTCCAATTCTAGTCTGCAAACAGCTCGACGCGAGGGGAAAGTCATAGAAATGCTGAATAAATACTCGTATTTTCTATTAAATGTGGTTTGATAGTGGACAGTTGCATCCCGAATGCATTAAAAACGCAATTATATCTGTCACTTTTCAAAGGGGAGATTGGAGTAGTCATTTAAAGTGCAGAGACAATGAAGAGCAAATATGAATCGGTAACACGAGATGATAAAGGGGAGTATCCATTAGCATCTACGGACCAAATCTTCACTGAAGACAAACAGGATTTCTGCTGTTTTTCATTTATATTTTTTTCCCGAGGAGAGTAAAGGGGAGGTTGGGACACGGATGTACGTAGTTTCGACACATACTGCAGATAAAAGCGATTGTTCGCTCCGCAAGTCTGCCAGAAAGGATGCAAATGAACACCCGGCGTCCTTTTACCCACAGTCCTCCTGTTTCCGGCTATCATCATCCGGCGACGGTGTCTAAACTGTTGTTTTGCCGTCGTGTTTTGCGCCGTATTAAACTCTTTCGAAGCCCTCTTGGAGAGGTCTTGTTTTCCTTTACAATTGCAGCCAGAGGAGCCAAATCTATAATTTGAGCAGCAAAATGTGATATCCCCTCGCATGCCGTAGCCTGCTTCATGAGGTGTAAGTGATCTTGAATCCATTATTTATGACCCCCTTTTGCTACCATTACAGTGAAGAGTGGGACCCTGTTGTACGGAGCGCTGTTGTGCTAAACACTTCTCCAGCAGAAAAAGGCACTTGCGCCCTCACACTGAAAATCAACTTTGATTAATGCTCCGCTCTGTCACGGCATGCAACGTTTTACAGCAGCAGCCGTTCGCAGGGAGACCCGGGTCGATGGCGAACAACGCGGCGAGGCGGTACGTGTTGCTGAGGAGGCTGTGTCCTGCTGACAAGAGGACCCAAGGGTTTATGGATGACATATTAACATTTGACAATATCAATACACTTTTATTGATGGATTATAGCGTCCTGTTACCTAGCCACTCAGTGAGGTGTTTGAGGATGAAATGTTACCCCCTTATAAATTGAGTTGAGCCCCTGACGCTTTCATCAGAGGCAGGAGGACTGTGAAACAGCAAAAGGGAAATGTCAACATTTATCTTCTAATAAAGGCTGGTGGTGTAGTGGTGTCTGAATTCAAATTTAATGACCCAAGAGGCTTTAATTTGACTAATTACCTGGAGGAGAATTTGATTTTCAGCCAAAACAGAGTTGCAATGCTTCAAACTACATGTAAAACTTCAACTTTGCTGCGTCGGGCATTACTTTAAAAGCTCGTTCACTTGAGGAACATGTCTCCAAATCCAAAGGCGATTGTGATATGATTCATGATTAGTGGAAGTTATAGTTTTTGCATCCCAATTTTCATTTCCACTGAAATAAAAACAATTCAAAATCAAGATGATGTGACATTTGTTGGTGTCATCTGGGGGGAACAAGATTTGTAGACCAGGGCCTCTCTGCAGAACTGCAGTACTTGGTTATAATCCTGTTTTGTCACACATTTCACCAGTGTCAAAAAAAATGCTGATTCTTGCAGTTTGGATATTGCACTTAACCGTATTGCCATATTGAGATTTGGATTATATTTTGATTTACTGTGCAGCCCCACTGCAAAAGATAAATACAGCTTTCACTGTATCTTGCAGCTATTAAGACATTTCAGAGACCTTGAACAAAGCTTTAAAGGTGCAATACTGTATTTTAGAATAAGCCCACTGTTGAATTCATACTCCAAGCCAATAGGGGGCAGCATATCATCAGAGTCTTGCTGCTAACTGTAGCTCCCGTGAGCTAGTTAGCTCAGTTGGCCGTGCAACTAGCGGCCCTATTAGCCGACTCTGCCTGAGCTTATCAGACATCACATCTTAAAGTAAAGTGGTATTTAAGACAGGACTGACCAGGGCTAGCTGGTTAGCATGCTACATCGGTTAGCATGCTTGTCAACTTGACATCACATCTATATATTGCAACACTGTTAAATATTACTGTGCTAAAACATTCTATTACATTGTATGCTGTGGTTGCGCTCGAAAAAATAGTCTGGACCCATGTCCTTGTTGTATTTTACCTTTCCATTAAAACTTCACACTTCAAAAATAAATATGCAACGTTTGGTTAGACTTTCAAAATAAAGGCACCAAAACTACATGGTTATATGCAGAATGAGGTCGTGGTTTAGCCTCAAAACATCTACTTCTTTAATAAAATTACCACTGACCATTGGCTCTACACGGGATTCCCACCCTGATCTCCTGGGTTAAAGTCATGTGATTGGACCAACCCGTGCTCCATAACTAGTTCCTTACATGGCCATTTTGGCTGTTTTTACTTTGTTCGTTCTTCGCTTCGGTCCTTATCGCCCCCTGCTGGTAGTGCACCTTCATACAAACGATAGACCGGTCCATCAGCCTGAAATTTAAGGCAATAATCAGAGACCTTTGGAGGTATGGGTACACATTTTGTTACCTCTGCACGAACTCCCCCTGCTTCCAGTCTTTTTGCTCAACTAAGCCAACTGGCTGCTTGAACCAACTCCATACTGGGTACACAGACAAGAGCGTGCAGTCGATCTACTCATGTAACTCTCAGCAAGAAAACAAAAAGGTGTATCTTATACCATCGAGTGCTGTTTCATGTTGATCACAAGAGGTTGCATCAAATTAAATTAGCCTTTCGTGTTCATGTGAGCCTCTGCGTGTGCGTGCTCGACTCGCTGAAGGCACTGGATCATTGTCTATGTTTGTTATCTCATGTGTTATTCATCGAAAAGCTGTTTTGCTGTTTGCTCTCCTCGTGCTACCTGCTGACTTCACATGGGGGTGACTTTAACTGGCTGCTGTGTGTACTCAGATGGATTGCCAATAAATAAAAGAGTGAAGACTTTGTCAAGCAGCGGTTTTGATCGCATTCCGTTTGAACGCCTGTGCGGTGACTCGCACAATCAGGCCTTATGAAGAACTTCTCACCCAAATCATGTTTCACACGCTCGTTGTTGTGTTCCCCCCTTTCAGTTTCTTGGCTTGAAAACACAGGATTTTACATAATCAAATCAAGTATTTCGTAATCAAATCAAAACATACCTTACATATTTTCTTTGGTTGTTTGCGCCGGCTGCAATAACACATTTGTTTCAGCTGCTTTATCAGTCGCAGGATTGGATTGTATTCTTTGTTTGTATAGGTTTGATACTAATTCATTTACCCGGCGTGATTATGATTGTTGTTTTTCAAAGATCCCTCCTATGACATCTCAAGAGGTGCCTGAAAAACAATTCAAGTGTCCGCATCCTGTATCCACATTGTAAATGTATCAGGCTTTAATTCCACATTAATACTGAACCGGGGAAACATTGCACTCCGAGTTCTCTAATTACAATGCAGCTAATGTGTTATTTCCTCCCCATGCGGGATTACTTTCATCTTTCCCATTAAGATGCACATTTTGTTTGGATACTCAAATTACAAACCCCATATTAAATCTGACTGTGCAAAAGGCATTGATCATAGCCCCGATAGCTGCACTCCAACTTTGATTTAATTTGCACTTCCATTAATATCTATGAGACGTCCGATTGTCGTCTTGGGCATATTGATGGTATTGTAAGCCCTGCCTTCATATAATGTTCCCCAGCGGCAATGAGGAAATGTTACAGAGAATTAGGCCGAGAAGCAGGCTCAGTGGAACTGGCACTGCAGTCGGAAATTCATTACCCTAATAAATAGAGGGGAAAAAAAGCGAGAATCTTAAGAGAAATTTCTCTCTTCCTCGCTCTCCCTCTCTCTCTCTCACCACAGAAACACAAAAAAAGCCTTCACTTTGGCCTGAGAGTGGATGACTGTAACTTAGGCGCTTCTCATTATTGCTGCCTGTGCACCCAAGGGTCTGCTTGGGACCCTGAGAAGTCTTTAAAATGTGCCTGATGATTCAATAGAAAAGCAGTCACTTGCCGGCTGTCCATCACGAAAGCCTTATGTCTACATACGCGGATATCTGTGGCCGCATCTCTTTGATCGTTACGTTAATGAAAACGCAGCCTTAAATCTCATTAAAATCTTCCGAATGGAATGAGAGAAAACACAATACAGTAGTAGATTCATTGTGCGCTAGATAAGTGTCAAGCCATTCTGATTCCTCATGTTGATTAATGAAGTGCCAAGTGGGTATATGTACTGTTGCCTTCCTTTGTTGAAGCCTTGACGCGCTGTTTTCTATGGGGAAAACGCGAGTGGAGCCCAGAGACGTGAGTTATGCTGTAATTAATGCAATCATGAAGATGAAAATAGCTGTTGTTGCGACTGGAAAACGACAATGACGAGCATGTGAACCGGGCGGGAGGAAGATTCATTGTTAGGTGACTGCGTTCAGAGACCGTGCCGTCCTCTGAGGCCCTCTCCGAGGCTCGGCAGTGTACCTTTCGGTAAGCAGCATCCCTGAAACAAATACGTTTTACTGCATCCCCTCACTTCCTGTAGAGCGCCGCTTTCATCCCAGGCATCTGCGAGCTTTTTCAGTGGATGGCACAATTTCCCTTTTTTGTTTTTCAAAAAAGGGGGAGGGCTCCGCTTCTCTTACGATTCTGCCAGAGTGATTCATTTGCAGGTCATTAAAAAACTCGTCTTTTGAAAGCGTTAGGCTGCTCAGGTGGCGAAGCCTGTGCAGGGGAGACATGTCGTAAATAAAGGCAGCTACATTTCAAATGCCATAAATAGGGGACACCTAAGGACCTTGCATGATTGCAGACATCTAATCATTTAATTTATGCGTGTCTAAAGGAGCCCTCATTAACATTCAAGTAGCACTCATCTGTCTAGCGGGATCTTTCCGAAGGCTGCATCACTCTCCGATGGAACGTATCTATTTGGGCAACACAGCATGGCTACGCACTCAGCGAGCACCTTCTCGCTTTCCCCCCTCAATGTCACGAGAGACACAGCATGGTAACTCTCATAACTTACAGTGTGTGATTTGTGATCCAGTGATTGTGTTGCTGTTAATGCGGAGAACCTTTGACAAAGTTAAAGTCATATTCTCGAGGTCACAGTACAGTGTCGGGACTAACACTCCTGGCTGTGTTGCAGCGCATCGTTTAACCTCTTCTCAAAGCGCTCTGGACAAAAGGTGCATCTTGGACTGTATTTGCAGACGATCATCAGCAGCCTTTTGATGAAGACAAGTGAAGCCTGTGATGTTTATTTTTGAAAACTGTCTGAAGTCTTTGTTAGCACCGCGGTACTGTAACACACCTCAGTGTCTGCACAGCAGATGCATGCATGACAGAAACTCAATAATAATTGGCGTGGATTGCTTTTGACACGTGCTGGTTGCTGACAGCTGCTTTGTTCTATGGTCAGATTTCATATTTAACACATCAAAGAGTTGGGATACTTCACACTCGGCTAAGGACTGATAGCAAGTCTGACACTTTGCTGTTAAGACAGGAGAGAGTTGGTCTTTCTCTGGCGGAGAATAAAGTCAAGTTGCATTCAGTGTTGCTTTTTTCACTTTCCTGCCATATGAATAAAGTTACGCTCAGGCAGGCTTTTCACAAAGACCCCCGTAAACATCGTGGAGGAAGTGTCATGTTTACAGTGATAATGAAAGAATTATTAGCAGGAAATTCCTCCAGCATGAAAGCATGCTTACAACCTGCCGCGTACATGTGGATTCCATAACTGTTGTGAACATGACATCCTCTGGGGGTGACACGGCGGAAGTGTCTGTACAGCAAGAATTACTTTCCAGTTAGATGGTTTACACCAGTGGGACGGTAAAAAGGGAAACAATTGACCCTCCACTAAACCCCAATCAAAACAGCGATCATCCAGTCATAGCGTTTCAACCAAAACTAGGCACAGCGAGCCTGTCGAGCTTTGGACATCTCCATGACAAAGCTGCATGGTGCTCATCTGGCTTTAATAAGATCGATAGCAGGCATTCAGGGAGATTGAAAGGTGGTGTTTTTTTCACCTTTACAATCCAAAAAGGAGCAAAAGCTTATCCGCAGTACAGCGAGCTGCAATCGTTAGCATGTCCAGGTAACTAGCTAACTAACCTGACATTTCCATTACAGTGGCAGTACTCTGTTGAACTTCCCTGTTGTGTTAGAAGCCGTCCACAGGCTTTTATAGGAGACGGGGGAGGTCTGATTTTTCACATCATGTTACAATCTGCTCACATATGGTCAATAAGAAAGTGATTAATACGTATAAAATTGCTACAAATTGTTACATAGAGCCCCTTTAAGCTGTCTTTAGCTGTGGTGATTTCTGCAGCAGTATGGTGGTAATCCTGGCGTTATCATGACCTGATGGAGATAGAAAAGCATGGATGCTGGCAGTTCGCTACAACTTCATGCTACCAATCAAGTCATCACAAAGAAAAGAAAACTACTTCATTACCTGGCCACTAGTGGTGCTTTAGAGGTTAACATTAGAAACCTGTGCTACCCTGCCACGCTTTATTGATATTAAAGGAACAGTACCAAGTGCATTAACTTCACTGCTGGTCTTTTTGGCCGTCATATGTCATCAAAAGGCAGGAATCGACATTAAAATACGTCTAAATGCTGAACTGTCAAGCACAAGTCAGCAATAACAATGCTACGTTAGCTAGCTATCCCTAACACGTCGCTCTCCCAGCGAGAATCAGGACATCCTACCCCTTCAGGTATGACTGTGCAAAACAGAGCAGTAGGGCTAAGAGGTACAGGCAAAGGGTGCATTGGGATTGGGCCCAAGTAACCCAGGGTCAGTACCAAGTTCAAGCACTAGCGTAGTGTTAAGAGGCTAATTTAGTTTGTTGGGTTGGTGATAGAAAAAGCCTTGTTCATAACTAGACATTTACTGCCTCATATTTCCCCATTGAGTGAAAGCCAGAGACGCCTCAAATTTAGCTACAATGTCACAGAGGATAGCGCTACTTTGCTTAACACATTGGCTAGTCATAATCTTAAAAGTCCTTTCTCTTGTAACATTAAGAAGTGAAATATATGGTGTAAAAATATGAAAAAGTACATTAGCAGCCAAACAGGCTTATGTTAGAATGACATTATCTTAGATCTTCCCTGACCAGCCACACTGCGATGCAAGATGCCATTTCTTCATTTCCATGTTATTTACAAGGATTATCAACTCAGTGATGTGGCAGATTTTTTGCCCGGGACATACATGCAGGCTAGCTTTACCTTCAGTCTTTCAGCACCATGTTCATGATCCTTTGCACTGGAGGAATTAAAAGTCAGGAGAGACTGAGGGTCCGACGTTAGCTTAATTTGCTCGCTTGCATGCCGACAAAATCTGCCAGCAACGGCTGTCATCGTCTGCAAAATCAACAGTTTAAATCAAGAACCCATTGTTTCGAAAAAAATGTGTATGAATTTTTGAGCGGTAAACCTGTCACCATTATCATCGTAAACGAACAGAGACGATGGAACGCCGGACAGGTGTCGGCTAGTGAACAGTCGATTACAGCTTACACATCCCCAGCACAAGCCTGAGTCAATGTATCTCTCATTAGGTTTTAGTATAAACCCACAGGGCCTGGAGAAAAGTGGAAGTATTTAAGTGTAAGGTGATAAGTCCCCTCGTCAGCCCAGAAGACCTGCAACACCCCCACTTTATAAGGTAAGGCAAAGCAAGGCGGGGGCCTTTTAATGGCTCCGAGTTAAACACCCCACTTTAACCGATGCACGAGGAGCGAGAGAGGCATGCACTTCTCTATAGGCAGTATCCAGCAGCATTTTGATGTCTCTAACAAGAACACAATAAATTGTTCCTCATTATTCAGTAATTAACTCCAATGCGCCGGGTCCCCATCCCCCTGCGCCACGCTCTAAATCACCACCCTCCTCCCCTCTTCTCCTCCTGCTACACAGCTCTTTAATTTCCTCTATGCTGTGGGGGGTGGGGGCAAGAGAGGGTGGAAGGGGGGGCACGCACAGCTTGATGCACTCCATCATCCCCTTGCCACCCTCCTGTCACCCCTTCGCCTTATCCGAGCCACACCCTCCGCCTCCTCCCACCACCCTCCCGTCCCACGCCGGCTCCCCCGGCGACGTGTGCTCTCCCAGCAGGACGCCACCTGGTTAAAAGGAGGGAGAGGTCACCTGAGCCGGGACGACGGGCTCCAGTCACGTTCGGGCACGGCGAGATTACACCTTGTACTATCAAGGCATCAAAACTCGTCCCCCGGCCCTGTTCGCTGTCTTTTCGCGGGGCTTTCCCCTTCCTCCTCTGCTCTTAATTGTTAAAATGAGGTCATTAATTGGAGAGTGAGTCAAATCACCTGTCATTTCAGCTGGGAATCATCCGCTGATTGAAAGGTATCATAAAAACCTGCCCAGGGCCTGGTTTTCGCCGTGCCTGCTGGGAGCTCCCTTTGTGCCTTGACAATCTCCGCCCATGGGCACACAACTCACTTTACTTTCTTCTCCGGCGGAGATTAGGCGAGTAGTCTTGGGTGACACACATCCACGCGCGTGGCCCAAATATAGATTCAAGAGAGTCAGTAGTGTCAGGCACAATTCCTGGAGGATGTTGCGGGGAGTGTTCGCTTTCCACTGTACTATTAACGCCCCTGACCTAATTGAGGATGATGCTCACACACACTGCTTCCCTATATGAGAGTGAGGTCAGGTTCATTTGAGGGGGTAATTGTGAAATTGGCATGTAAACTAGGACAATAGAACAAATGACAAAAAATGAGGACAGATGACAAAATTCTTGATAGATTTTTCGTGAATGAAGACATGTCCTGCTGCAGTCAGAGATGGAGTCTGGCAGTCCAGCAACGGCAGCGAATGCTGCTGCGTGGAATTACGTCGAGGCAACCGAGATTTTAAAGGTTTACTCTCTTCTAATGTCTTAATGCGGTCGAGCCGAATGTTATTTTCTCGGACGTCACGCTCTGACAGCGTCCTGCATCGTGGGCGTCGCTGCAGAGGGGCCTCGCGAGAAACACATGCATCCAATATTTGAAGTGACGTCAACCCAAATGCACCCAAACATTCCTCACCTTGACAGTGACGGCTGCGCTGCGCGCCGCGGGGCACAGAAAGCAGTACTCTCGGCCACTTAAAAATGCTCCATTTACTTAGGGAAAATCACAGTGAAAATGTTGGCAATATTAACACAGAAAGACCATTAGAAAAACAGGCCTAAATTATTCTGCAGGCACGGCGCTGCACAAAGCTTCGGGACCCCATTTTCCACATGGACCTAATCTTGAGGAACACTACATAAGATGCTGACAAACCCGCTGTTTGAAATGAAAAACCCTCTAAACACATGGCATTAATATTTAATGGTGCTGCTTCCTCGGGAGGCCACTCCGGGCTGCAGCGCTGTGTCTGAAGGGAGACAGTATTAGTGCTGTGTGCTCTGGAGGAAGAGCAGCTTCACACTAATGAAGCGATCAGGGCCTGAACTCTGAAGAAACCTCATATCCGATTAGTGAGCAGAGATGCATGTAAACACGGCGAAGCAGCACGCGATTAGATCACTTTGTTAATGCGAGTCTTGTGTCGCTAAACACAACAGCCGAGCGGCGTGCGGCGTTTTGAAGTGTTTTTTTGCTTGCAACAACACATTTCACATTTAATCACTTCAGCATTACAGTTTTCTGTTTGACCCTCCGCACAAGTGTTTTGAATTAAGCCGAAAACTAGCGGAGCGTAGTATGCGAGCTAATGGGCTAACACTATCCTCTGAGCGGCCATTAAGGTGCATGCATGTGTTGTGCAGCAGTGAAAACCACCTGACCTTGTCCACATCCGCCCGGGCCCGGGATGGGACAGCATTTGAACCTGGCCAGTAAAAGGACAGGCCATTTGGATGTTATTAAAAAACATTAGAGTTCCTGAAGCCCATGCTGCTCCTAAAGCCATCAGGTAATTTGAAAGAGATCCAGCCAGTTTAAGATGTGCAGATGTTTTCGCTTTAAAACTGGCATCTGTTTATGCAGACACACTTTATGTTCGAAAAACCACAAAGGACCTCCAATAGGTTTTATGGAGCAGTATCAGCCAGAGCACTCAGCTTTGTAATTGTGCTGCACCAGGTAATGAGAAAATTGGTCACAAGCAGCGTTCCCTGTAGATGTAACCCGCAACATGCAATTTTGCACAGCATGTGCAGTATCTAGGTTTATTTTTTTTTTTAGTCCGTGCAGTGCTGTCTGAGCTCCTGTGCCGCTTTCAGGAGGTCTAACACTGTCACAGTTAGAGCTTAATTCACACACTGTAAGAGGACTAATACTATGTAAAAATACATGTGCAGACACAACAGTTTTCATTAACTTCATACAATACCAATACAGATATTCAGTAGGGATAAATTAACGATAGACAATTCTCCATTCCCTCTCCTGCTTCCTTTGTGCTCTCCGCAAGCTTTAGAGTAAATATAAACTGCGGGCAATGTTTAAACCCTTTGAATTCCGTGAATGTGGAGCATTTCCAAACTATTTCAGTCTGGTTTTCATAAAATAACAGAACTGAAACGGCCTCTCTCAGAGTCGCTGATGATTTCCTGATGAATGCAGAGCTAATCCTCGTTTGTGCTGTGTGACTAAACTGCAACTTTCCACACAACTGATCAAAGTATGATAATTAAAAGATGGAGGATTTGGATTATCATCTCCGCAGCTGCTCGGGCCTGGTTTTAATATTACCTGTCAAACAGCCTTCAGCCTCTATTAGAAAATACTGCATGTGCAAAATACTGCTTAAATATGACTGGATCCAGTTCTCAGGCCAGTACTGACAAATACGTCGTGTTAATACAGAATATTACCACATTGACACGTTCATGGTTACCACCTCGACATACAGACGATGAAAAAAACATGAAGGAAACTGTACTGTCATCAACTACATAACAAATAGGACAATATGGTCAAATAATCCTCCACATGCTGCTGTTATATATGATCTTCAACTGCGAGTAGTGCCAGACCTTTCATCTAAATGGGAATCAATTTCCTTCATCTCCTGTGTCATCATAGATAAACCAACATGTTCAACAGATAGTAACAGACATTGTGTAATGGAGACTTCCTTAATTGTGAACTTTTGGCATGCTGAAAAAGACTGAGAAATAACAGTTTTATATTTTTTTTATTCCAGTTTGTGTGTTCGTGCACACTTACTCTTTGATGCTCACTATGCTGTTTTACTTAGACTGTATTGGTTTTGTCTTTTGCAATTTTTTGTGACTGATGCAATTTCAGAGACGATGTATTCAGTTATTTTGCTTCTTTTGAAGTCTGTTGGTTGCCTGAAAACACAGAGTAGATAAAGTGGTGATTGTGACGCTGACTTTGACATGTTACTTAGCAGATGTTAACTGGCTAACTTGCACCGGTGAGTGATGTGTCGCTATCGTCTTTGTTTGCCCCCAAAAAACTATTCACTAGGCCTATTCATGCACAAAACATACCTCTTTTCTGTTATCCTTATGTGTAACCCTGTGATCCAAGTGAGCTAATCATTTCACTGAATTTCAACAAATTCAAATAAATGATCTTAATTTTGATTCAGTGTTTTACCAAATAATTTGGTCAACATGTCCTCATACCTTACTGACATAAAAGGTTATTTGCATATGACTTTAAAATGACATGACTTAAGTTACATATGTAAATACATACGTATGTTAAGTTAGTTGCGAAACAATCGCAGCAGCAAAACTGCGCCTGACTTCCTCCTTTGCACCCGTCACAATGAATACGGCCATTAGAGGTCACTGCGTAATATTTTTAAGCCCCTTAAACAATCGGCTAGAGTTGACATTTTTATCTTCTGCTTCATTTTAAATCTTATGCAACACATAGAACATTTTACTGTTGCACGAGAATATTACACAAATGTATTTTACTCTTAATAAAAAAGCCACGTAGGGTCCATGTTGTGAATGCAGGGTTCATTTCAAAAGTCATGCCACTTTTCGTGTTGTTTGGTTTCTGTAAATTGTCTTTTGATAAGACCCCTGCATGAAATAACTTGTAGAAACAAGATGTATATAATATACAGTATATTACCAATAATAGTCTAAAGTCTATGTCGGTGTGACACACTGCACATAGTTTGTTTGTGGAGAAAATGTAAGCCAGTGGATGCCTTTATGTTATTTTCAAACACTAAATAATTAGGTGAAACACATAATTAAGACCTCAGAAATACAGTGAAATCAAAGTGAAGCAGCACTGATACTGGCTGCTAATTAGCTCCTCTGCTGCAGTACAACACAACCCTTTCTTTTTTCAGTGCTAAACATATCATCTTCCATTGGTGGGATCCACCAGGGTGCATGGACAGTGTAGTTATTGAGCAGGAACACATTTCTGTGCTACAGAGTGAAAACAAATGAATGATAACTCACAGTATGTCTGCTTTACACATAAAAGTCCATTTCCATAGCATGGGCTTTCATACAGTATGTCTCTGGACTGCTCTAATACAGCATTATCATCACAGTGTGTAACTGTAACAGCAGGAGTGCTTCTCACAACTGCTCTATAATAGTCTCCTTGTTTGTAGAGTCAGATTACTTCATATGTAATAGCAGAAAACAAATGTTTGGTAATTGAAGATAATCCAGTAACACTGTGTTGTGCGCCTCGGCTCTCACACTGACCTCTCTGGGAAACAGATGATGCTCAAGAACAATGTTGTCCTGTATACCGTTCTCACACTGACATAGCAGCGCCATTTCCCATTATGTGACAAGGACATATTTCAGACTGAAGTGATCCAAACAGTGATCTACCACTTGAGGGAACTGTCTTTGAGAACAGAGGTCGAGGGGAGCGACAAGGACGAGTGTCCTACAAATGCCATATCCAACAGCTCCTGTGTTTCCAGTGGCACTTGAACTGAAATAGACACGCTCAACAGGGGACAGGCTTCAAGATCTTTTTTTCCACACTTCAGAAAGACTATCATGTTGAAGCTGGAGTGCTTGTTGGTGTGTCAGTGTGTGTATCAACAGCGCAGCGATGGAATTCGCAGGCCTCAAGGCCAGTGTATTGTTTGTGATGACAGTGCTCCCTTGCTGCATAGTGATTTGGTACTGTACAATTGAAATTCAAGACGCTACATTAGTCAGACTGGTAAGGTATTCAGTCATTCAGTATGTACAATAGATGGCGTCTCTTACAGCTGTGGTGCGAGTGTTTGCAACAACCAAGAACGAGGAGGTCAGAGATAAAGAAATATTTATTTACTAGGATGGTTTGCATCAATCAGTTATCAAGTATCAATCCTTTAAGCTGCATAAAATCTTCAATCTGAACACTGATTCAGGGTCTATTTTTGAGAAAAATGTAAACACAAGTACACATTGCACATGCTTACACTGATAATAAAGTATACAATGTATATGTTTTTTAATTTAAATATCACAAATATTGTATATTTCAGCTTGATTTTATTGTCATTGTCATTTTGTTTTAGCCCTTAGAAATCCTTCATTCAGTTCAAATGCGACAGTCCAGCCCGTCCTCATCAGGAAAACGACCACATAGGTCGAGTGTGGGAGCAGCTTATTACGACTCAGATTTACATTTGTTGCTAAGCAGCGATGTTTAGTTGCCGTAGTAACTGTTTCAGCAGCAAAGGAGGAAGTCAGATGACTTGGTATAAAGAGCAACAAAGACTGCGATGGGAGGAGGTTGGGGTGGATGGTTAGAACAAACATAGGACTTTTACCCAGGAGACTGCTATTAGAGTCTTCTGGGAAAACAAAAGTCAATGGTGACTTTTTTTAACTAAGCAATGCAGTTAATACATACATACCAAGTGACAAACGTACCAAAAAACTCCCTCAAATGGCCACTTGAGGCTTGCCATGTATAGAGCCTGGAACACTTAACAGTTTTGGTCTTATAGCTAATTTTCCCCCTTGCGACAACTGTACAGTTGATGGTCCTTTCCACAACTCACTTGTTTAAATTGTATTATGGCTTAAAGTTATGCTTGATTAAGGTAACAGCTAGCTGTCGGCTGGGCTCTGGAAGAGCTGTGGACAGAGCCTGGAGCTTCTGGAGGATAAGCGTCCAGAGTCGAGGAGAGCACAGAGTTTGTTTTAAACTTTTGGGATCACAAAGTTGATTTATTTTCAATCTCGCCTCTCAACCTCGGCAGCAGCTAGCATGGAGCTTTAGCTGCAGAATGGAGGGCAAATAATTCGACATTGTGTTGGAAAAAACACAAATGATTCTGCGATCAAAGTCAAGCAGATAATGTGAGGTTAAATTCACTTTTCTTTATGTGTGAACACGGATAGCTTGTTAGCCTTAGCTAGCTTGAAAGCCTCAAGCTCTTCTAATGCTCCACCTCTTTGCCCCTTTGATTAGCCAGGAGTTAGATTGAATCAGAAACTGCCAAGATTGAGATTGTACCACACAATGTGAGCTTCACACTGGCTCATCGGAAACCTATGGGTGACGTCAAAGTGGCTATGTCCACTAATTAGATAGGTACATATGTTAAGTTGCCTAAGTAATGTACTGATTTGATCCCAAACCACAGTCTTCCTAAACCCAACAAAGTAGTTTTCTAGCCTAAACCCAACCTAACTACAATGGCACGGCAAAGGTTCCTGTATGCCTGCCACTAGCACACTGCAACAGTCAAGTTGTTTTGGGAATGGCAATACATTTTGTTTCGAGTCATTGCCAATTGCCCTATTCAGCCCTTTAAGTATGAGGATGTGTTGGACAGTCTGATATTTGATTGTCCAACCAGTTTCTTGTCATGTTTTGTGATTAGTATGGATTTCTTGTTAGTGATAGCATATCTCAGACATCTCCATAGCCAGCTCCAGGCATTCACTTGTATCTTGACAGGAGCTGAGCAGACCACAGTCCCAGTCCGAGCAAGAGTCTTCATTACTGCTGGGTGTAGACTCCATGACTTGTTTGTAGTCGGGGCAGCAGCGTTTGGCAAGTCTCTCACAGGATTCGGGGAGCATGAGGAACAAATCGTAGAACCGGCAGAAGAGACATTTCAGGACAATGCCTGCGCAGTCAACTGAGGGAGAAACATACAGTCAGGAAGGACATTTAAAAAGTGGTTTGCTTCATTGTATTTATTGAACAATAAAGTCAGCAAAATCATTTTGCTTTTGTTGTCTTATAAAAAAAAGCCTCTCCTCTTCACACATTTGCATTGACCTCTTTGAGATGATGTGTGATGGAATGTCTTTAAACAATATCTTGGGACATAAATCATCTGTGCTGCTCTTCACTTACATCTTGTAACATTTTAAAAGCCTACTTTCCTTCCTTTACACATGCATAATTTAAGAAATCAGGCCTTGATCCCTTGCAGAGAGACAAACAAGAAAGCTGTTTGGAGACATAATCAATTACCAGAAGTCTCTCCTGTATACTTTGCCAAGAGCGTTTCTAAGTTGTGTTGTGGTTGCAGTGAAACAATGTGCAATGCAATATGTCTTCCCAGCAGCCTTTGCCAAAAGGTGGCCCCATGGGTGCTATAAAGCATGAGATCATCAAATGACACTGACCATGAACAGACAGTTACTCACCAAAGGAAGTCGTAGGGAAAGTCCTTATCGCTTGTGTTGCAAAGAATTAGAACCTTTTAATCTGCACCTGGATCAAGATGGATGCAGCGCCAAAATAAGACGATGCATCTGTTCCTGCACTGTTGTTTTAATGCCTAAAAAATTTTGCATGTATCCCACTGCCTCCAGTCTTAATGCTAAGCTAGGCTAACTACATCCTGACTCCAACTCCTATTTAATGTATGTACACAAGACCATCATCAATTTACCAATGTCTTGGAAAGAAAGCGAACAAGGATATTCCCTTAAATGCGTAAACTATTCCTTTAATCCAAATTAGTTATCATTATTAAATTACGGGTTTATTTGATAATTAATTTCATAAAAGAGCATAAGAACATAAACAGTCTGTGCTGTAATCACTTATGCTGCTGCATCTACAGTAGCGAGTCTACTTTGGTTGGCGTTTTTTGCATTAGTCTTTCTCTGTTTTTGCTGTAGTTTCAGTCTGTGAATTATTCACACATTTACATAATTGATTATATGAACTGTATTTAAGCATTCTCACAGCATGGTGAGGCATAAAGCTCGCAATTTGTCAAATTCTTTATTCTGTTTGTGTTCTGTGGCATTATAATTCTGCATATTAATCATTATTTATGTCATCAGTAGAAAAGCTATGAAGGAAAAACTAATTCCATAACACTAGTGAGGACTCAATACAAGATATTTTTCCTTTAATTATTTCAGGGTGTGTTTATCTAGAGGGGTTTGGCAGCGGACCACAACAGCTGTGTCTGCAGCTAGAGGTCATCAGACGGGCGGTGTGCTGGTGTCACTAACCTCCCATGTTGCTCTGCTGAGAAGACAGGGAGTCTATGGTGGAGGAGGATGCAGAGGAAGATCTCCTTTGGTACGTCTTCAAAGAGAAAAGAGGGGATGAAGGGATGTTGCACTCGCTGGGCCGCTGAGCGTCTGTGTCTTGACTTGTCTCGCCAGGCTCAGTTTCTGCAGGCGTACCAAGTCTCCAGTCACTGGCTCCAGCTTCATTTTGTATCCTTTCTGTCCAAGAGACGAAATGTTAAATGAATGAATACACAAAAGTGAGCGACAGGTACAATTTGATCATTTGATTTGAGTATTAAAAACCACAACCGTAGCATATCTTAGTGGAAGTGCAGATTGGCCTTGAGATTGGTCACTGGTTAAAGTGTACAGATTTGCTGACAATTTTGGACTAAAGCTGCTGTTGTGATACAAACCGACACAACACAACCCGATACGACACAACGCAAGGGGACATGTTTTAAATCGATACAATAGGACATGACAGTACAATATAACACAAATTGATACAATGGGTGATGTCACAATAAGAAACAAATTGACACTTATCAGTACAATGGGACATTACAAAATAGGATAGTAAAATGATACAAAACAAATCAGTACAATGGAACATGACACGATACGATACGACACCTATCGATACAAAGGACATGACACGATACGATACGACACTAATCGATACGAAGGACATGACACGATACGATACGAAGGACATGACACGATACGACAAGATATGATACGACACTTATCGATACGAAGGACATGACACGATACAACACTTATCGATACAAAGGACATGACACAATACGATACGAAGGACATGACACGATACAATACGACACTAATCAATACGAAGGACATGACACGATACGATAAGATATGATACGATACTAATCGATACGAAGGACATGACACGATACGATACAACACTTATCGATACGAAGGACATGACACAATATGACACAACCCTTATCGATATAAAAAGGGCAAGACACAATGACACTATATGATACGACGCTAATCGATAAGAAGGACATGACACGATACGATACGAAGGACATGGCACGATACAATACGACACTAATCAATACGAAGGACATGACACGATACGATAAGATACGATACTAATCGATAAGAAGGACATGACACGATACGAAATGACACGGAATGATATACAAAACTCTACAGTACGCCATGACACATTATGAAGTGACAAGATATAAAAGATATGAAGTTAATACCGTATGACACGATACGGAATCAGAGGAAATGACAGGACAGGTAGAAACCTACACATGTCTGATAAACCTCACAGGATTCATATCTGCAACATATAAATGCCACTATTGGTAAGACATATAGTATATTGGTAACTGGTATATTTATACACTCTGCAAATTCGTGTCAACTTCTACAGGCCTAAGTAGCTGTAGTTACTCTTGAAAGTTATCAGCCTGGAAGATTCATTGCTTAACTACTTAACTTAACAACTCTCCACTATCGCCTGATCTATGAGATCTATACATTAATAGACACTACATAGACACACAGATCACTGAAGCCTGGGAAGTTTCATGATGTGTAATAACCAAAATGTGTGGTCTGGTTTCTGACGAAGGGTCTTTCCACAAAACAAAAGACGCACGTAGCGGGGCGATCATGGGAGTCGTTGTCTTCACTGTTAATCACCAATGCTGATATAAATCTAACTATGCGACACAGAGGAAAATGTCCACAGAGGAGGTAATGTTTTACAGTTTTATTAGTTTATGTTTTTGTCACCGACTTCCTTTCTTACTCTTAGACTCTCTCCCGGAAGCACTAGCGACGTTAGCATCGTTACCTCGGAAAAAATTACGCATTTCCCCTGGGTTTGTTGGAAACATTTGGGTTAATGTGCACAACTCAACAAAATATATAAAATCTACTGTCATTTCTTTATACATTTTCATGCAGAAATGGTTCATGTTCCATCTTTTAGTGGTGTTATGTCTCTAGCTCCTGAAACAGCGGATGAGAAGTGAAACTGTTCATCCTGCAAAACGCACAGTCTGTGTTGCTCTGATTTCCACAAAACCAGACAACAGAATGTGAAATTTCAGCCGTGAAATGCGGGAGTAGATCTGTTTGTTAACATCTGATTTAAATAGATATTAATGAATTATTGCGCTGGCTGCAGACTGTTTACTTTTTCACCACCTATTCGAAATGAATTATTTACCATTCCTTTCTCTGTATTATTTAACATTTAATGTCCGATGATTTATTCACCGTCTGGAAACATTTTTGAAAGTCGAATAAACTGCATTTGTTGTCTTACCCACATTTTTGCTGGAGAGATACAAATGGACATGGCTCAGGGCTGTATTGACCGTTTTAAAGATTTTATTCACTGTTTTTGAAGTATGAAAAAAAAACAAGTTTACAGAATAC
This sequence comes from Lagodon rhomboides, assembly GCA_039737535.1. Taxonomy (NCBI): domain Eukaryota; kingdom Metazoa; phylum Chordata; class Actinopteri; order Spariformes; family Sparidae; genus Lagodon; species Lagodon rhomboides. The sequence goes on along the minus strand of CM077785.1, from coordinate 8,776,116 downwards.
GAAGTTTAGACAACGGTTTCCCACTGCTATCACCTTTTGTCAGATTGCATTTCCCTCTTCTGTCTTATGAGGGCTGTCTGTGTTTTTGACTGTCATTTCTAATTGATTGAATGAGAAGTGAAGAAGGCAGGGATTGGGTATTTGAAGTTAAAACGAACTTTCAAATCAGTGCCGCCGTCTGGGTGTCTGTTTGAGCGGAGAAGCAGCGCGATGCTCCCGGGTTACCTAATGAATTAAGTAAGAAGTAAAGCTGGTCCATGCCCATGACCATTAGCTGATAGAGAAATAAGGCCTGCAGGCATACTATGCATTTTTCAGGTTTTGTTCCAGTGTTTCGGCAGAGCCGGTGCTCACTCATTAGGCACCGCAGTTACTCGGAGCGGTGGATCTGACGATAATTTCGCTTCATGTTTTAAAAATCAGAATGCAAACTCAGATTTGCAGCACATCAGAACCGCGGAACAGAAATCATCGACACAGCTTAAAGAATGCATGTTAGCAGGCGGCTGACGAGACGTGATTTGTTGGGGGGAAATTGTTCTGAAACTGCAACTTTCCAAATTTCTCAAGTAAAGCACAGGTTAGTGGTTACGAAGTTGTGAAATTACCAGAGACAGGAAGGATGACTGGTGCAGCGTATCATAACAAAGATTTACAAGAAACACAGTGACTCAAAAGTGATGCTCAGATTTTTCTCCACAGACCTGAGTCACATTGACTTACCTCCTCTCGCCCACGTAGAGCTCTCCTCTGCAGTGTTTACTCTCCCTTTGTCTTTCTCATCGGCTCTCAGAGTCATTTCATCTGCCATCTGGTCCATTGCATCACAAATAAAAAATGCACTTCGAGTGACAAACCTGATTACCTCAAGCCAAAAATATGGGGCTGCGCGCAACTGAGGCCAAACGTGAGTTAATGTCTGACACAGTGTTCGCACAGCTCGCTGTCCTCACACACTCGGGATTAGGTTCTCATGCAGCGGGCAGAGACATGGTCCTCTCCTCCTCGCTGTGGAGGCAGCTGTTTACCTCGGCCACGCAGAGAGCATCCAGCATCCAGCACAAATTATCCTTTACATTGCACAGGGTCCATTTGGCCTGCTGCCTGCTGTACTGTAAGCCTCTCCAATGTTCCAATGACGTTGGCAAAAACACCCGAGATCCGCTCCTATTAAAACATCACCGGGACAAAGTCAGCAACATTTTATTAGTTTGACTTAGTTCCCTCTATGAGGCCATAATGAAGCCAAAAAGCAAATGTGGAGCATCACATAATAAAAGGAAATATCACATTAAAACCGCAATTCCCTGTACAAATGCATTATTAAGCAATCAGGACGCACTATAAAGAGACTCCATGATGTTACAGTAATGCGATTTTTTTTGCAGACTGTATTAAAATATTTGGCATATGCCGATTATTTTACAGAAAAGACAACACAGCACGCATTTAGACACACACTGTGTCATGCACACACTACATCTCACTCAGTCCGCCAAGGCTGCGATTTGCTGCTCAACATATGCATGAGGCGAGCCAGTGCCAGTTTGTTTGTTGGGGCGAAACACGCAGTGAAACATGAATAGCGAGCTGCATTCAAATTCCTCCGAATACAAGCCAACCAATTTACTCTAATTAGGCTCAACACTAGAGTTGCATTTTAATAGACGCCCCGCTGTGTTTGCATATGTTTAGAGAACAAGAGCCATGCTAATTGAAAAATTAAGATGTGAGAGTATTTGTCTACTGAGCTCCCACTATGCCGCGCTCCGTGTAAATATAACTCCTGAAGAGAACTTCCACAGAGTTTCTGGTGCTCCCTTTCTTCTCCTCCTCCACCTCCAGCTTTCATCGTATTTGTGTTGTGATGGTGATACAGTGTGATGGAGGGAAGACGAATCAGGACTGTGCTCTTGTGTGCTTCAGAAGGCCTCCGGTGACGATGTGACAACGCCGCATTCCCGCTCTGCGGTCTTGTTGTTTCTCGCTGACACAGCAGGTTTTGTTTTATTGGTCAACGTCAATCACGCAGTCGGACAGGTTCAGCGGGTTGCGTGGTTAATTTGGCTCCCGTGGAAACGTTCTCCCTGTGAAATGAGCTGCGTGGCCCCCGCGTCTGCAGAAAAGTCACGGTGGCTGACATTCCGTTCCATTAGAGCCTTCCTAACGTAGAGGGAAGTGACAGCCCGAGATCAAGTTCAGGTACAAATTACACGACACTGAAGTGAAAGCTTTCTGACCCCCTTCGCTGTACCTACTGTCCACTCCATTATTTACAGCTGTAAACAGGTTCAGTCCCACACGTCATGCTTCTAATTCAAACTTCAGTCACGCTGTGTTAATGTGCTGTTTGTGGCTCAGCAGTGAACCTGTTACTCCGCCAGCTCCATCTTAATTTCCCGTCAAATGAACTTCCCTCTTTGAGAACTGTTCTTGTTGTTGGGCATATTGAGAGATGATAATTTGGCTACAACTGCACATTGGAATCCATTAGCACGTTTCTTAACCCGGGGGTCAGGCCTCAAAACCAACACAAAGAAAACAATCACCAACCTGTTTTTTTTTGTGGGGGTCGCAACTCAAAAAGGTTGAACAACCACTGCATTAACTGAGCTGGGTCATCATATTTTAAACCCTGTATGTGTATATACCGTAATTGAGTTCTGTTGGTGTTTTGAGTCTGCTCATGTGCTAAAAAAAGTCAGAAGGTGAACCAGTGTTGTTTGAAAGTGAAGAGCAGCGTAGCCACAATGGTGGTAGAACTACTAAGATTAGCAAACAAGGCTTTACTGTAGCTAAAAACATTGGTAACATAACTGGCATTCAATGATTTTATACATTCATCAGTATGAAAAACAACGCAATACCTTATATTTTGTCAAAAGAGCTTTCAACCCCTGTTCATGCACTCTATATGTTACACAGCTAGCATGCTAACGATGTTAACTAAAAATGCCGCCAAACTTTTTACTTGTATAAATGTTTATATATGTGTGTGAGTGTGTGTGTATATATATATATACATATATATATATATATATATATATATATATATATATATCTTATACTACTTTCCTCAATCAGTTAGCTGTTTATTTTTATGCCAACTTTTATGCCAACCCAGTGCAAACAGTCTGTCTGGAATCCACCGCAAAAGTAAAAACATTTTCATGCTGAAAAAAATGGGAAGTAGTTGTGCAAACACATCAAAGATCATGCAGGTTTCCATTTGAATGAAAAGACTTCAGGTTTACGTGCAGAGATCTATGTGGAAACGAGACGTAAGTGAGTATTTGCGTGCATGCAAGCATCATTTGTGTGTCTGTAATGAACACTGCTCAATGCTAACGTTTTAGTCACGAGCACATTTAAGCACAGCGAAAGATGGAATAAGATGTTTGAACTTTAAAGATAAATGGTAGTGGTGGCAGTTGTGGTAGTAGATTTTTTAGGGGATATGTGACAGTCATGGAAATGATGTAGCATTAGCTGTATAAATGGTGTACGTAGTGACAATTTAGAGCACAGTATGAAAAAACTTTTAACAAAAACACAGTGCCCATCAGCTATATTGAATAAATGAGTGTATTTGACATTTTTGCGTGTTTCGCCATGACCAGAAACGTTATAGCAAGAAATCCTTGAGATGATGCCAGCTGTCTAATCAATAGAGTGTATTATGGTAGAGTGTTAGCATGTAGCCTCATGCTAAAACAAATAATGGGTACATAAAGATGAATTTTGGAGTTGCAGTCACAGAGATGGATTCAATTGTTAGACAGACCACATGTAACACCTTTTTCATTCATTTATTATTTTTTTTTTAAACTTCACACCCGATAACTGACTCACTTAAATACTGTGTTAATATTATTTTGTTCTGCTTAGATTGGTATATTTGTCACAATCCTGAGACACCTTCACGATTTGAGATGTCCTACCGAAAAAAATCCATCAGACTGGTTGTATTTACATGAAATCGTACATTAAATGCACCATTAAGTCAACCATGTGAAGTTCTTAGTGGAAATATTCTTCCTCTAGTTTTGGCTTGGTTGGATCACCTTGGAAGGGCAATTTAACATTTGCTCCGTGTGTGTATATGTGTGTGTATGTGTGTGTGTTGTTGTAGCGGGTGCTTCATGCAACTAAATGGAAATTTTTTTGGTTTTAGTAAAATGTCTTAGTTTGTTGAACATGCTGCCGGTGCAGAGGTCCCCTTTGCCCCTTAATGAGTTCCACAGAGAATAAGTGTCATAGTTGGCTCTGGTGATGAGAGCAGACTCCCATGTCACCTTGAGGCCGGCTAAGACAAAGGGAAGACGACACTTGATGTCATATTCGCTCTCTCCTGTTACACATGGTTAACCCTGGTGGGCCGAGTTTATTTTTATGGGCAGATGTCATTGTTCTCCGAGAGATAAAGGTTCAAATCTAAAATAGGAGGCATAGAAAAAAACAAACGTTTAGAATATTATATGTTAAATAATAAGACTATATGTTTGTCAAACAGGTTAATGCTTATTGAATTAATATTACTAAATGATATTGACTTAATAGGTTCATTTTTAAATCATAACACCTTGGATACTGTATAGACAACTTTGGGAAATATTGCCGTATTTTGCATATGTTGCTATATTTGCATAATTACACTGTTTATATTTGTACATATTATCTATATACGATTCTGTTTCTATTTCTGCTCTAGCTCTTCTTCTTACCTTTTTATTATATTGTTTATTCTTTACTTTTATAATTGTTTATTGTTATATTGAACTGTCCTTTGGCTTTTCCCCATTTGCAGGACTTATAAAGGAATTTCTGACTCTGATTCTGAAAAACAAACAAAAGACATATTTGATACATCGGAAAGTAAAAACCACCTAAATAAATGTGTTTATTGTGGTCAGCTGACAAACTGATGCACAATTATTGGAGCCACCAAGATGTTGCATGAATCTAATGTCTTGGCTTAGTTTATCAATGCTTAAAATTTACCATTAGCAATTTAAATTCTGTGTAATAATACTTTTAACGGTCACACTGGCCTTTACCATCAGTTCTCACATCAGGTTTCTAAACTAAAGTGCAAAGGAGACGGGAACACTCGCCTCCAATAGCTATTTCCTCACAGGATTAGGAGATAATCCTGAAAAATCACCTCTGACAAACTGAGCTGTGCTTGAGAAGGGATGAAATATGAAATCAAAGAAAAGCCCTTCTCTGACGGACCGACTGCTCTACTATTGGTGAGAGTTTACGTTTCAGCAGTTATTCATGGTCTTCATTAACTACCGCTGAGTTTACTGTGGAGCAGTTTGTTCTGATCCACTTAAAGTGCTGTACCTTAAAGCAGAGCTCACCTTGTGTGCTCTGGGGAGTGTTTCTGCTCAACCCATTAAGAACACAATAATTCATTTTCGAGATCATTTTGCTCTAATTGAACACGCCTGTTATATTCAATTTTTTCAACATCTTTAAGGACACCTGCCTACCTTTATGACAGCCGAGCACGGGGGGGAAGAAACTCCTGCTGCTTGTCACAAAGGGAAGAAATCACAGTTTCCAAATTAAGATTGCAGATAAATGACCTTACAAAGCAAAGGAAATCAAAGAAGTATGGGAATGGGGTAAATTGGATTCTTTGGCGTCTAACAGTATATGACTTAAACCAACTGGGGATTCTCTCCACAGTGGAGGAAGTGAGAGTTTCCTGAGGCAACAGTCCCACCTGGGACCTCCTGATGATCCATGGGGTGTTCGTGAAAAGCCTTGAAGTTATTCAACCCACTAAAAGGCTAAATAGATTTTTTTCTATTAACATTTAGGCTGTATTGCTCCGATTTCAGAGCTTCTATACTGGTTTCAGGCAATCTGTTTCATTTTACTCAGTCAATATTCTGTATTTAATTTGCATAGCTGAAAGGTTCATTAATGTCTCAGATCTTATTGTGTCACACCAACATCATCAGACGATGGTAAACCCAAAGTGTTTGGTCAAATCGTCTGATCCACGGCCTTTGTTACATTTGCGACTAGGAATATTCTTAGAATATTCTTCATTATCCTTTTAGGAATAGTCCTGTATCTTTCGAACAGTAGCAAGGCTGTAGCTGTAGTAGCTGTAACTGGGCTGGGTATCGTTTGAAATGTTACCACTGTTGAAAAGATTTTCAACACACGTGTTAAGTAACAAAAGAAGCTCTCAAGTGTCTTTGTCCTGCTTTTACTGTAACTGAATTACTTTAAAGTGAAACTGTTTATTTTAAACTTCTTGATTTTAGGTTGCAAACTTTACGCCTGGTCCCGGGACGACAGATGACAACTAGCCTCCTGTTTAATTCTGCCATATTTACAGTAATGTTCCTTAATATGCACTGTCCATGAGAAGTAAACTGTATGAATAACAATGAAATAAATAACTTCTGTATAAACACAAATGCGATACAAGACTTTTCCCGTACTGAAATATTCTAACGCTCGCAGAATCCTAATTAAAATCAGAAACTATTTGTTCAGTCTGATCAAACATTGGATACCAGCGTACTTGACAGTCTTTGATAGTCGATGCTACAGGCACCTTTAGGTAAACTAAGACGAAATGAATATTCAAATCAGTCTCAGATTGCATTAAAATTAATGCTTAAAGCAACATAAATTAATTCTGGCCACTTGGGGCCAGCAGAACACGCTGAAAATGCATCCTCGACACATCAGCTCATCTCCAACCAAAGTTGACATCGCTAACGTGTTAGCAAACCATTGTCTGATACATCCAGCAGACAAAGAGCAACATTATCATTCATTTCAGGTCGTGTTTTTGGACATATAAAAAATGTAAGACTTCATTGTTTTCCATCTTCCTCAGGGAAATGGAACAATGGATAATGTGTTTAGCTGCTAAATTCTTTACTAGCTAGCTCATTGATAACTTTGTTTGTGATTGATAGAGTTGTTTTATTTACTTTTTCCTTTTTTTGCTTCACACAAACTAAAACTACATTAACACAGATTTATGATGATCTAAATATAAAATACATTTGGGGTATTGTATTGGATAAGTTGCTGGCGTAAATAAAATCAAACCTGAGCTTTTCTGCTGAAATGAGAGAGAAGACCCTAAATCAGTGTGGCATTTGTACAAAATGGACAGTCCTTGCAGCCCCACACAGACATCATGAGAAATACCCATTATTACAGACCAATTTGCTCCTTGAGATAATCAATGTTGGCACTGACTCAAGCCCTGCTCCACAGGCTAAATGCTTGAATTGATCATTGATGCTTTCTCACCAATAAGCAGTTTAAAATGACTAATTGGGTGGGGCTAAGAGTAGCCCGGGCTTTTGCTATTAGTGTAATGATGATATGACATCAGAGGTTTTCTGTAAAGCATTGTCTTGTTGTTATTGGGCAAGACAGAGTATGATTGGGTTTAGTCAGTGCACATTATGAGATGCTCCTTAAGTAGCATTCATAAAGCAAAGCTCCTTGCTGTGTCAGAGTGATAATAAGGGTAGTGATTCATATATACTTTAGGAGTCAAGGGGAGCACCGTGTTAGACCTGTATTTTCTTTTATTTGTCCTTGCTGTTGGGGATCATGGATCTTGTACTTCCTTTGTCCCCGCGCACATCAGACGCGGAGCTCTGTCTGGCGAGTCATTGATATGCCAGCTCTGTTTTTACACATTGTCATTTTATCTTTCTCATTACTGTCATTACTACAGACTCAGATACATCTCATTACAAGGGTAATTGGGACAAACATAAAATCCATGCCCCCTCCCTTTAACTTGGATATCTTTCAAATGCTCAAAGTAGATAACCGCCGTGTTAGGTCCACAACAGCTGTTAATATTTCATGATAATATAGCTTTATTCCCACTGATATCCGTCTGACTTTCTTCCCTTTTGATGGCGTGTTAAAATGGAAAATTAAAACAAGTTCAAATGGGTCTATTTTATCTACACGTTGTCTCCGGAAACCTGGGCGTGCACCTGCGAGTGTGATGTGAATGCGCGTGGACGCTCGCCGTAGCCCGGGCGTGCGAGCGGACACACACATGTGCGCACGCTCGAACATCCGAGCGCACACACACACACACACACACGCGTGCTTTCATGTTGAGTCGGCGCCTACTTCTAATGTAATTTTATTTTTAGCCGGTCCTCTTTTCTGTCGGAGCCCCATGAAGTCTTTTCCATCTACAACTTAGTTCCTCAGCCAAATATTGACTTTGGGATCTGATTATTAAGCAATTTCCACAAAACTTCAAATTACTATCTGAACAATTATTTTAAAGACGTTACAAGACCCAGTAGACCCCCAAGGTCTTGAAACTGATTATGCAAAAAGATAATTGCTATGAAGATTTAAAAAAGAATGAAATTGGTTTGACAAACCTATAAGTTGTTAACTACTGCTCACTGCAAAAGAATACATTTGCTGACAAGGCCACAAAGAACCGGAGCAGGGGAGGCTTTTCCCGTGTGCTCAGGTGGGCGGGAGGTATCGCTCTCTTTATTATCACAGCTAATGGCGTTCCAGATCTGTCCTCAATTATACAGGATGAGATGAACTATTAATTAATAATTCTTCTGATAGATAAATTGTGCCACGTTCAGCAGATGTGCACTTCTCAGAGATGAGGGGAGACACAGATGGAGGCTATTGACCAACAGTGGCCCCGCTCTGCGTCTGCCTTTATAGATGTGTGAGCTTTATCTCCAGCTTGACACGCTGTTATGTTCCCCGTCCCCCCTGTCCTGCCTTAACTGCCCGCGGACCGTCAGCGGGCGTCCATGTTTTCCTGATTTACTGTGTGTAAAGCCAATGTTGCATAATTTGTGTTTTAAGGAAAGATATTAATCCTTCTTCACATTGCGCAAAATGGTTATTTTTTTCCCCTCGCAGGTTAAACGTACACTGGCTGAAAAATGACACATCCTCAAAGTACTTTTGAGCAGAGGCTGAGTTGTATAATTTTCCCATAAGCTCGGAGCGTTTAAGTGTAGAAAGGAGGAATTATATGGCTATGAATGGCTTCCTTAATAGTGATATCACTTCCGAGAACAAAAGAAGGTGGCTCCGCGAATGAGCCGGGGAGTGCGGACGCCGGCTCGATTGGCCATTTCCCGCGGCTTCCATTAGGGTCACGCACTGCGCCACCGCGCCGGAGAGTGCATGAGTGACAACACGGCCGAAGACGAATGGAGCACTCTCCCACAAACCTCGTTAAGACTGAAATCACCGAAAAAATAATAGTTATTAAATTAATTGCAGTCATAATCTCGTAAAATATGTGTCAAAAAATTATATGCGGTTCGATTAACACATAACATGGGTGTCAAATCTGTAATAAAACCCTGATCAATAAAACAATAACCATGTTGTTAAAAGCAGTCATTGAAAGGTGTTGCTGGCAGCGGGCTCCAGGGGTGAGCAACCCTTTTAATATAAACGGATTTCATCTTTCCACCGTGTCACCTAAATCACCTCAATGTTTGTGTATACAATTAAAATAAGATAATAAATTGCAGCAATGGATGGATTACGAACGCTCCCTCCGACCCCATACATCAGGCTTTGTCAGCGGCCCAGAAAATGCATGTCTAACAATCTGTTGATTACAATGTGGTGTGAGCAGGGGCCCCGGCGGGAGGGAGGAGGATGACTGTTGCAGGATACATTATTTTAACATATTGTTATGTTTAAATCGATAAGTTTTAAACGAGCGCTAACGACTGCTATTAATTAAACTTTCAGGATCTTTTATTAGAAAAGTTACCTCTGGTGCGCTTGATTTAATGAATGGTTTATTATTTCATTTTGTTGGCCCTGACCATTATGCCCGAACGACTGGTCTTTTATCTTGAAAAGAAATGAGGCAAGGCGTAGTTTATTTGCAGTGCGGAGACGATGATAACGCGTCACTTGAAGGGCATATTTGTTTTAAAGCCTTTGGAGGAGGAACTGCGACTAGCTCTCGATACGGTTTCCCCGCTGCTAAACCACATTGAAATCATTTTCCTCCCCCCTTTTTTTCTCTCTTTTGCTATTTGGCCCTTGAGATATTATTATTTTTTATCAGTGTGTTTATATGAAATCACTTGAGTAGGAATGTCAATTTGGAAATGAAATTGTCTGTGCAAGGAATCATTCAGATTGGAAATTAATGGTATTGCAATTAAAACTTGGGAGTTACAGTATTTGGTAACAATTATGATAATGACTCTAGCTGGAGGTGTGAATTTCACAAGTGGAGGGGGGTGGGGTGGGGGGGTGGCTGTTAACACGGGTGCTATGCTGGAAAGCTAGCGGTAGCGAACCTCGTCCTCGCCGTGCAAAAAAAAAAAATTCCACATGTTTCTTCTAATAGAGCGATGCCACTGAGAAAATATCTCGACTTCTCCTCTGTAGAACGTGTGTTATTCCATTACTGAGCGCAGATAAACTGCCTTTTGTGATACTGCTGCAGGAAGCTCTTTTGCTCTCAAGCTGCCATTGACGGAACGTGTCCTACATTGTGCCGTAGTAATAGAGTGGTTTATCAGCTCGTGTTGAGAGTAGCTATAGGCTAAGTATGGTTGAGAGTCACAATTACCAGCAGACACAACATGCTGTTTGTCTGCTCATGATTAATGCGCTGGATCAATGTGGGCCGCCGCAAAGAAGCGGGGTGATGGAAGATTCCTGCGAGATATTTTTTTTTCTCCCTGTTTTCTTTTTTTTCATATTCACACACACACACACACACACACACTGCTATCAGCCAAATTGGATGATCAGTGGGGGAATTCTCCCACTCTCTGGGGTTTTTCGCTGTGGTTTGTAGATTTTGCCTTCAGGTTTGAAATTCACTCAAACTGGAGAAGTCCTTTATCCAGAGACTGCCTTTTTTCAATTGAGCATTCAGCAAGGGTCCAGATGGGGGGAAGCAGTCGCCTTTTTATAGCAACAGAAACAGTGTTTAGAGACAGTGTTTACTCTGCTGCTTGCAAACCCATGTCAGCGAGGATAAACCATGAATATCCGTCTGAAGAAGTAACTGTGGGCCTGCATGAGATCTGTGCTGTTTGTGTGGTGTGGCAGGAATATAATTCACCTCCACCAAACACCCAAAAGGTAAGAATTATTGGCTTAACATATTGTTCCACTCGAATTTTCTTTTGAAACTTCTTAAAGGAATAGTTTGGCATTTCGGTAAATGTGCATTTCCATTTTCTTATCTTCGTTGAACACACCCTAACCCTGAAAGACTGAATAGGTTGATTGCCACTGACTCCCAAAAAAAAGTGGGCTACCTTCAGGCACACTTGCACTGAGCCAAGGATGTAGTTAAAGTATGCTGACCCGTTTCGTCCACACCGGAAAGAGGAGTCAACCAGAGTGAAACGCTGTGATTCCTTAAATAGACAAATAGTGCACAGGGGGCTGAACTACAGCAGCATATAACATACTACATATACCTCATGTAAGATATGTGGAAGGGAATTAAATGTAATAGCTGCAGTGGTGTTTATTATACGGTAGACATGCAATATATCATCATACCAGAAAACAACGACAGGCGTACCAGACCTTCATCATATGCTGGAGTTTGGTTAGGTTTAGGCACTATATCTACTGGTTAGGTTTAAGGGAAAAAAATAATACATCTCGCTAGCTTTGGCTTAAATTTACTTTGAATTGCTAATGTACATACACTGCATTCATAGCTTCAGTTACGTAATGTACGTGACATAACTTCATTGCATTGGTAAGGTAATATAATGCCCCATGGACTGCTAGTTTCACACTGGACACAAACCGCAGTCTCTTGTGAGTATAAAGTGACTTTGTCGCTCTTTATACTACTGTGCCTGACTTCCCTCTTTGTTGCTGTAATAATTACTATGGCCACTAGAGGTCGCCGCCTAGCAAGAAATGTAAATATAGGTCGTAATTAGCTGACTTCACAGTCGACCTATATCCTGTATGTGTTTCGCTGATGACGACCTGCTTTATTTGATGAGGAGACTTATATCTCTGTCTTAAGGGTATATTTATCCTTGTTTCCAACAAAGGACCATCAGCATAGTACCCTTTGAACTCGTATCTCGTGACGAAAACACAAAAATAACCGTTTGAATGTGCAATGAACTGAACTGAATTAAACCAGACTGCTTGGTGGAAATGACTCAAAGGTATCTACAGCCAGCAGCCAGGTAGCTTAGCCTAGCATCGAGGATGGAAACAGAGGGAAACAGCGAGCTTGCCTCTGTCCAAAGATGGAAAATCTACTAACCAGCACCTCTAAGAGTCATCAATAAACATGTTGGGTCTTGGTTGTATCACACATATATAAGACGTACGTGTAAAGGTGTGTTCAGAAGAAAAGCAAAGCCAATTTACATATTAGCTGTAAGATAGCTAGAAGCAGATGGTTTGTGTGTGTGTTTAGATTCAATTCAGCCTCTGTCTGACTCACAGTTCTTCTTCTTCTTCTTCTTACTCCAGTCTCTTTTTTTCCCCATTTTCTGAGTTGAAAATTGTATACTTAATACTTCAGTTATCGGATGTCTTAAACAAACCACATTGATTAGTTAGCTTCAAAGGTGCTGGTAGACAAATTGTGTTGTCCTTGGACAGAGCCGAGATAGCTGGCTCTCCTTTTTCCTCTCTTTATGCTAAGCTAACTTGGCTGTAGCTTCCTATTTACCATACACCCACAGGATTAGTATCAATCTTCTCATTCAGCTCTCAGTAAGAGAGTAATAAAGTGTATTTCACAGGATATTGAACTACTCATTTAATGATGACTTACCTCTCATCATGAACATTTCATTTCAGTAGACATTCTGAATGCAGCTGGATGGTTCTGCCAGATTCAGAGCAGACCATTAAAATGACTCGTACACACTCATCTCAAGTTTCAATGGATTTCAGACAAAAGCCGATTACTCAACATTCGCGTCTCCCACTGAAAATGGCAATATGTGGTTTAAGTGCAAAGGCCAACTTCGCATACCAGAGGTTACTTAGCAAGATTTTATGGATAGGCCTGCCACACAGTATTTAGATCTAACCCTTTCACGGTTCAAACAAATTATAATCTAATATGCTTTTTGGACGCAGCCCAAAGACCGGATTTAAATGACATACAATCCGCTAGAAGGAGCGTTCTTTGGTTTTTTACCAGGATGCTGAACGCTGAACGCTGAGCCCCGGAGCCAGAGCCGAGAATGAGAATTACCCATCAACTCTCGAGCAGATTCAGTGGTCAATAATTGAATGAGTGAATCCCATTGTCCAATTACCCGCATTATCTGTGGATACTCCTCTCATTAAAAGGCTAGGGAGGAAGGAGAATAATTAAAAAGATTTGCAGCATGGGCATTTAATGATCACGCTGCTTTTGCCTGATATACTCTCCAGGACCAGTGAGATCATGTGGGATTGAAGGCAGAGGAGCAGCCCCCCTTCCGCCAACCTCCCTCAACCCGCACCCTCCCCTTTTCCCCTGCCCTCCCTGCAGCGCCAACTGGCTCCACTCCGACAAGCGAGTGGGCTTCAGCCACAGCTCTGCAGGGACAGGCTCCCACTGTGGCCCCGGAGGGCTCCGGCTGAAACCATAGAGGCTCAGTGTGCCATTTGCAAGTTTTCAAATTCACCCTCTTCGTGTAAATACGCACTGAATATTAAAAACAGCAAGGCACATGAAAAAAAAGTGGCAGCGCCAAAGTGCAGTGTAAACACTTGTAGTAGAGTGCTAAATTGCTGTTTGGCTGTCGGGACACATACCTGTGGTAGAAATGCCCTCATCAGGTAGAAATTCTTTGCACCATTAAGCATGTGAGTGCTTCGAGAAATACACCCCCTCCCCACACACACACACACACACACACACACACACACCTCTTCTTCCATGAAGCACAACTTTAATTAGCGCAGTCTCAGTGAATAACACCAGTGCAATTTGGTGGAGATCTTTTGCCGTAGGGGCCCTGCTTAGTTCAAGATGTTTTTTACCTCATTCTCGGAGAGCGCATCACACGGTCAAGTGCGCTCTTGCATGGTGTGTCTGGAGAGCCCTGGTTTTACTGTAAACACGCTTGAAGTGTTGCTCAGGAAATAGCAGAGCATAATCGTTTCACATCTCAATAGAAGCCATCCAAAAAAAAAAAAAAAAAAACGGGCGAGTCATCCCGATGATGAAACAGCTTACCGTATTTGGTCATATATCTTCTCATTAGGGGCACTTGTGAGGCTTTTTTTGATAGTGCTCGACTTGATATTTGATGTTTATGGAACTTCTTAAGTGGTGTAAATATTAGTTCAAATGTTTCCAGGCAGCTGGCATGGGTCAAGAGGCTGTGGTCTGGACGGAGCTGAGAGAGAAGTGTGTCACGGAGCTGCGAACTTTACCAGAAACCCAGCTGAGAGGATTTACGGTGCGATCGGACGATACCGGGTTTTTCCACATCTGTATCTTGTCATCTGAACACATGTGCACCGGTGACGCACCAAGAAATTAGCGGTTGAATTGTTACCTCAGTTAAGAGAGGTGTCAAGATGTTTGTGTTTGCTTTAGTCAGGGTATGGACATGTTTAATAAATACAGCGAAATTATTAATTTACTATGGAACTTGCACAGAGCCGTTCTGGAAACTACTGGGGAACTTTGCTGCTGCTCATTTCAACTTTTGTTTCTCTGCTTTTGTTCAAAGCTGATATGCTTTGCTGTGGTTAAACTTCTTTCAGTGTGATGTAATTGGGAGGTTGCAAAGCTTTGGTCTCAAAGTAACTTCCTGCATGATGAACATTCGTGCACTGACTATTTTTGAGTCAGTCACACATACATACACTGTCCTGCTGACTTAAATACTCACTGCAGCACCAAATGTGTATTAATCCACAGCTGAAAGTAGTCCCCATTTACTCCTGCTCTGATAACATCTGATAAAAACTAAAACACCCTGTAGTTTAAGGGGAGACTAACTTTTTTTAAAGCCAGAATCAGGCTGGGGAGGACACAAAGTATTAAGAGACAGACTGGAAAATATCAAACATCGCCAGCCTTAACCTTTAAAGTGACTAAGAGGAACTTTTAAGTGTAAGGAAACAGTCTCATGATTCCTCTGATGATTATAAATTACCTGTAACAGCAAGAGACCATCAGCAAAAATATGATGAGTATTATTAATGCCTGTGCTCGGGTCCGATCACTTATATCACATGTAAATATCTCAAGGAAATTGAATCGAACACAACTGGATTTGGTTTTTGTCTTTGAAACACATGTAAAAACATTTCCTCATCGCGATCCATCCCGCGGTCTCTCTGTCACTCGCTTCTAACGCAAATTCACGCGCCGTCGGCACGCGCTAGCAAAGCTCTTTACAGCAGCAGGTGCTGGTGTTGTACTGCTTTTGGCCAAAGGGGGCGCTAGAATCAACAAAAAAATGGAAGTTCCTTGTAGCCCCGTAGACCCTTCAAGTATTAGGACAGTGATGGTTTGATTTGGCGAGGTTTCGAGACTTCTGCCGCCATCCTAATAAAGCGGGTTTAAACTGAATTTAGCTTTTGGACTCTCACAGTATTTCTAAACGCATTTAAGAAACAATGTTCCCACTGCTGCTCGGGATAATTCACAAAACTTCTCTCTTTGAAAAAAAAACAAAACAGAAAATAATCCCTGTTGACTTTGAGGTCTGCGTATCATCCAGAGTTAACAGGGACATTGTTTCTGGAAAACCATGTCATTGTTGGGTTTTTTTTTTTCATGCTTTAAGCACCGCAAATCAAATACTGCTCATTCCCAGCAACGACCTCAGCAATCTCAACAAACAAAACCAAAAACCCCTCTCCATGCTAACAAACCACGAGGGGTAGCGTGTTTTGTGATCTGGCTGAAATGAGCCTATACGTGCACTTGCGCGAGCGTTAGCGTTGCGTAGCTGCTGCCAGCCTGTGACACATACCTGGTTAATGTTTGGTGCGTTTCCTGTCCTGAGTCCTGTCCAGCACACTGAAGAGCGGAGGCGGATAGTGTTTGTTTGAGCTGTTTTTTGTTCCGGGGGGATACAGGCCGCTCCCGTGACAGTATGACAAAGCATTAATGGGTATGTTTTCCCTCTTCTAACCTACCTCCTGACCTACTAAAACCTGCCCGGGCCCACTTTATACCGCAAGTACAGCATAAAGAATAAACTGCCAGCGCAAATGCCACGTTAGCCATTAAGCTAATGTAAATATCCGAGGTGTTGCACATACATGTAAAGCCTAATTTGCACCGTGACACGGTGGGTGAAAGAGAATCTCATCTATTTGATCTAAAGCTCTCTCAGCGAGCGTATTAGGGGTAAATATAACTGGAGCAAACCTGAGGTAACCCCCAAAAATAGCACTAAGGCTAAATGAGCAGATATTGCAGTTATCCATGAGGCAGGTTTTTACTGTCACCAGAGATGTATTGTTTCCCACACATCTCTCCTGTGCAGCCTCAAGATGAAAAGCTGTGTAAAAGGTGCCATAAGAGTGTCAGCGGAGATTAATCACACTTATCCCTGATCTGTGGTGGCATTCCTAACCGGGTCACCTGTAAAAAGATGACTCCCGAAGCTAAAATAGTCCAGCCCCCTCTTAAAGCGAGCTCCGGCGCGGAGGAAATAACCCACAATCACATGAAAGTAACCAGCGCATGAGCAGCTGCTGAATCACACAACAGAACAACTGGTTTTCATGACGATGGGGTGATTTTGGTTGTTCGCTCGATGATTGATGTATGTTTTCTGTGCGCGCACGTCTGATCTGTGTGTACAGCCGAAGAAATTGAAGCAGTGTCGGTGGTTAACCGCAGCCATTTGTGTTTATCTTTTTCAAATTTTAGGTTCGGCTTCTCCAAACTGACACTAAATAAACACCCACCAGGAGATGAGAGTGGTCTGTCTTTTATTTTCCAGCCGTTTGCTTTGCTGTTTTAAACTTGTCTGGAATTTCCACCAAATAGGCTCTCTAATGTCTTGTCTTCTTCCTCACCTAAGTTCCTATTTATGATGGCAGCGGAGCGCATAATTCAGAGGTCGGGAGCAGAGGATGGCTGTGAGGCGTCTGCGCCAGCTGGACTCGGATTAACAATCAGCCTTTGTGGAGAAGCTGGGAGTTCCAGGACGTCTTGCTTTGCTCTGCATCCAGGCCTCTTAACTTTTCAGAGAACAGAGTTCTGTCTCAAAGTTGAGCGGCTCAGGCCAAGGATTTTCCTTAACCTCTTTTGAGAAATGGACCGCGGGGTGAATTCATAAAAGAGCAGTCTGTTGGACAATTTGTCTTTTGACAGGAGGGAACATTGGAAGCCACCAGAGGGTGGTCAGCGGTGAGTGGCACAGGCGTGCCTGGGGCGGTACCTGCAGGCCATTCTTCCTCATGATTTGTCCTGGACGAGGGAGAGGAGGGAGCGGCAGCGTGGGCCACCATCTGGCCCCGGCCGGGGAATTGGGTGGTGAGGTGCGGGCGGCGGGTGCGCGTTCGGTGTCAGTACGGCTCCATCAGGGCTGTTTGCGAACAGATGTTCTGTGGTGTGTTCGCTCCAGCACGGCTCAGGAGGGAAGACGTGTCTATCAGTGGCTGGAGGCTTTCAGGGGAGCAGCAGACTCTGACCTTGAGGCTGCTGCATGTCAATCCCTGTCTCCTACAGCCCTGCGAGACCGCCGAACACTGCCCCATTTGGTTATCAAATAGACAGGAAATTGTACAAACACAACTGATGCAATTATGAAAGTGGGCTGCTCGGAAAAAAAGTTACAATCCGGATGATTTCTCAGCTGATCTCCATAAAAGTTCAATCCTCTGAATGTTGCACCAGTCAGGATTTATTTCAGTATCAGGATCCATTTCTCTTTGGCTCAGTGTGTATTATGCTTCCTCATGAACAGAGGACAGCGTAAAATGCAAGGGCAAGAGTATCCATATCCTCAGTCTCCATCATCCGGATCTCAGCAATCAATAAGCGTTTAATCAGTCAATTATATGGCACTAATTTAACAGCCTGCAGGTAGAGCCATCTCCGAGCACTTCCCCATGAAAATACAGACTATAGGAAATTTATCTCCTGGAAAAATGTCGGAGCAGGAAATGAAGTTGCCAGCGAGAGGAATGTGGAAGTCCACAACACGTAGAGAGAGCGGCTGCAGTTTATGGGAAAGGGTTAAAGGGAAGATTATGAGGAGGAGAGTTATCGGGATCTTGTCGGGAACGTGCAGAAGAAGAAGAAGAAGATGCCCCATGGTGCAGCTGATCTACAAATAACAGCTCTGCAGAGAGGCTTTTTTAATCAGACAGTTTGAGTGAAAAAAAAGGAAGAAGCTACAGTCCTGATAGTGGAGGGAATATTTGAACATTCCCGATAATGATTCCTTTGGAAAAGATCTGAGTGGCAGCCATATTAGAGCGCCAGAGTGAGCTGCTCTCCTCTCAGTCTCCGCGGTGAGCAACGCCCACATCCAGCTTATTATCTATGAAACAAACACTCCTGCGTTCTCACATCTGACATCGGACATATTCGCAAAAACTGAACTCTGCATGGCAACAAAATAGTTGATTTGTTCCTGAACTGAAAGCTGACGTTTTATTTATTGCCAGTGATTAGAGAGCGTCGTGCTGAGCTGATGTTCAGCTAACAGGGCACAAAAACAAGAAAGTCTTGTCGTCCGCCGGGCGATCTGGCTTGTAAAAATGCGTGGTGTCAATATTTGAATTGTTGAGGGGAGGCGTTATGGACGCGGGGCGCCGCCGAGAGCGCGGCCCGGCTCCTCGCTCACCTATAAAAACTAACATCTGTTGAAGCATACATTAAGTTTAAAAATAACTGTACAGAGATCACCGGGTAAAGTACAGTCAACCAGATGTCGTTTTAAAAGTGCCAGATGGAACAATGAAAGCGGGATTGGAAATTAGAAAGCGCTGTGAAAGGTCAGATCAATTAAGAAAGCTGCGTTGGCTGCCATATGACAATTAAGGCAAGTTTAAAGCACTGGCGCTAACGGTGGCGGCCGAGTGAGTGGCTGTCGCGGGGAGGAACTTCTTGGGGGCATGGAGGCGTGTGCGCGTGCAGGACGGGGGGAAGCTTCCTGGACTGAAGTGCATTTACACCAGGTCAAGGTTAATGACCCGCACAGATAAACCTGATAGAACGCCTCACAGCGCTGCTCACGACCTTTGTCCGTCAGTATTAAGGAGCCAATAAATTACAGCCGTGACTTTAAGTGACATTGAAATTGACTCGGCTCTAATGAGAGAAAGAGAGAGAGCCAGCAGAGAGAGAGAGAGAGAGAGAGGGAGAGACATGTGGGTATGAGAGGGGAAGGCAGGTGATCTGGAGGACTGGTTGCAGGTAGACATCTTGGTAACAGCTCATGTCTATAATGCAATATAGACATACTTGTAATGCATTATAATATGCCTGTAGTGACATATAATCACAGTTATAAGCGCTCGTAAATATCCACAATGCTTTGTAAGGATGATCATAAAACACGATGTCTCTGATGCATTATAAACATATTTATTTGGCGTTATATTATGTCTACAGATATACACAAGCGCTCAAACTGATGGATATAACAACATTATAAATGACATCACTGCTACATAAGTGTCCATCATTCAGTTGTCCATCAAATTCATTAGTAACACTTTCTGTGAAGCCTCTGTCTAATGAATTATGATGCATCATGAACATACTTATAATGCACTGTATAGTCATAGTTATAAGCACCTATGAATATTCATAATAGGGCTATTAGACAGGCTTGCACCACACCAGACATGTTTTTTTTTTTTTTTTTGCTGCGCCGAGCATATCAACCACCCAGCACCCCACTTGGTGCGCTTGCGTCCAAAGTTCAACCAGGTTGAACTTGAGCTGAACCCTGCGCAGAGCGCCGGCGCAGCGCAAACCGCAGTCTGAGAGGCCCATAATGCTTTTTAACAATAATCATAACTCAATATTACAACGGTGTCTTAAATGCATTATTAGAATTTGTATAATGGAAAAATTGATCCATTCGTCATGTGTCTCTACCTGTTCAAAAAATAACATCTTACAACAGTTTGTGTGCTGATCCTGCACTGACTTATAATTGTCACTGTGCTTAAAGCAGAAAATGATCACGTATAGTGACTTATAACCAGATGCAATGTGTAACATCTGCCTATAAGGCAGGGATTTCATTAATTAAAGCACCCAATGGCCACTAAGTCACTTATAATCATATTATAAAGCCTTGTAATAATGATCATAATGTATTACAGCTATGAGAATTTAAATACACAATGATCTTGCAAAAAAAAGTGAGTGACCTTATAGATCATTATTAAATGCTTTAAGATGTGTTATAATATTGTTATAAAGCATTCTTAACATTAATGATTGCTTATAACTATGAGCAGATTATAACAAATTATAAGTATGTTCATTATGCATCATTGTGAGTTTGACTATTGTATAAAGCATCCTGAATAATCCTGAGTAAATCTGTCATTATACAGCGCTATAGGCGCATTATAACAAATTATAAATATTTTCTTAAAGAGTTACAGACATGGGCTTCATAGAAAGTGTTAAAAATGAATTCCACAACATCTTGTGTGGTTTTTTTTTCACTTATACATCAGGAATTTCATTAGTTTACTTAAAGCACCCACTGACCACTTAGAGTGACGTCATTATAATGCATTATAAAATTACTATGAATGTCTTACAACTATGAGAATTATAATTCCATATGATCCTTGCTGAAATCCTTGCATCACTAAAGGCAAAATATAATGTTTTATATTCATGTTTATAATACATTATGCATGGGCTTGATAGGAGTGTTACCAAAAACTTGTATTTTCTTAAATATTTTCCTCTTCATACAAACCTAATAACCCTGATTTCCCCCTCCTGTCACTTGTGATTCCTCCGTGCCATCAGACTCAGTTAGAAGTGCCTCCATCACCGCTCCAGCCTTTAGTTTTAATGCCCTTAAACTGAAGCTATAACAGGTTGGAGTCTCTCTGCTGTCCCAGATGGCTGCCAGCTCCCCTCAACACCCATGAGTGCACAGGAACCACAAGGGGGCAATATTTGCATTGTTTGTCTGCATCCTCCCTAGGCGCTACACACTGATTTACATTTATGTTTTGCATTTGCACATTTGGATCAAGTACAGTTTAGCTGTTCATTTACATTGCAACATGTTAACAGAGACCACGATAAGCTGTTTCCTGTAGCGACAGCGGCTCACACTGTCTGACTAACAGGACCACGGGCTCTTTATGTTCCAATTTACAGGCAAATAATAATTTACAGACTAAAACAGACACTCCTCTTTTATACCCAGTGCTTATCTGTACTTTTAGGGGGGGGAGAGAATGCACCAGAGCAACATCTGTTGTCTTGCCCTGCTCTGGTTCCCTTTGAACTGTGGATTAACAAGCCATTGTTCTAAGTGGTCAAGCATGCCGTGGCACGGCTCGGCGCAAAACCGTCGAGAGGAAGGAGATCTTTTCCACACTTAAACACTCCGAACAAGACCATTTAGGAATCTCTCACACAATTTGTTCTGTTGATTCTTCCAAAGTTCTGCTGTAAGCACTTTTGCGGTGTGCAAACGGAATTATTCATCGCATTAACGATAACATAAATGCAGCGGCGACAGAATTTAATGCACCCGCGGAGATTACCTTTATTTACTCATGAAAAAGAATACATTGAGCTACTTTCTCGCAGAAAGCGGGGCCTGTGTAAAACGATTCTTTTGAACTCTGTCCCCGCCACACTGAGAAGGATATATGTTAGGTCTGCTAATATCTCCATTTGCATGTCCTTAAAATACAGTTTTAATTATAGATAAGGCTAACCTGCGATAGCGCCACCTCCAAAGCGGTGGCCCACTCACAGTGTGTTGTTAGTGTAGAATTTTTTATAGATTAGTGTTAATAGTGTTCTCCTCAGGAAGATAAGATGGTCAAAAAAGTTAAATAAAATGTGCGGTCACACCCGTACTGATATGTGATGTTCTCTTCAGCTAGGAAGGTGTTAATCTTGTAGCTTTTTGTCACTTTCTCCACAGAGTCAAACCCTGCAGCAGGTGACTCACCTCCAGCTCTGTATGCATCGACTGTAACTGTACACCGGGCTCCTCTGCCAGTGTTTTGCCTCCATTGATTGTTGGGCCACTCTGCTGGAATGTGGGAATTAATTAGACAATTTGTATAATGGACTTAGGCACATGAAGACACGCGGGGCTCGACAGAGTGGCGGCATCCTACGGCTCCCATTGTCCTTGAGGAACTCTCATCCAGATGTTCAAGCGGATTGGAGGCCGACCTCTCACCCGCTCCTAATTATCATCTGAATGACAACATGGCCCAGATCAATAGTTCCCCGTCGCAGTTTGAAGATCACAGATAAGAAGCCACCTTGTTGTCAGAGAGAAAATGCTAATGTAATTAATGTTCAATAATCCTCTGGCAAAAAGATCTGCGCGTGGATATTAATGCCGGATATTTACTCCAAACAGGGCCGCGAGGGGGAAAACAACCTGGCCAACGGGGCTTGAGAGGGTTCCGAGCCGGTTTGAGTGCACTCGCTGCCGGTCGCAGTGGACCGGAGTGAAAGTGTAAAACAGAGGAGACTTCCTGTTGAGAGTGCAACTCGTGATGAGGTCAATGGGAGTCTTTAGAGCGGTGTCAGACTCCCTCACTGCCCTCCCTGCGCTGGAGGTGCATGTGTGTGGTCAGCCGCTGTGGGTGCACACTGCAGGCATCAGACGCACTGTGACTCAGGGCTTCACCATCTATGACACACACTCTACATTCTCTGAAGAGGTATGTTAACTCTTTACCACCCAGCCTTCCCTTTTTTCTCCCAATAAAGAAGATTTAAAGCTTAAACGTTTTTAAATATATTCCTTATCAGCTTATTTCAACGACTTAACTAAGTTGCATTTACACGATTATTGACGTACTCCAATTTTTTGCTATTTTCTACTTGAATTTCAGATGGAAGCATTGTGCATTTTACTCCATTACATTATCTGAAAGCTACACTTTGTCTGCAGATTAAGGTTTTACACATAGAACATATAACCATCTTATAAAACATGAATATTTGCTATTGATTATATTACATAACAGTACAAAAGGAGGTAAAAGTGGCTCTACTTTGACCAGCTGCGGCAGTAAAATGCTGCTCGTATTGAAGCAGTGGTAATACCACTCACAGAGGGCACTTTGCTGTGTAATAAGTACTATTACTTTCAATACTTAAGTATATTTTGCCGATGATACCTCTGTACTTTTACTTAAAGGGACACTCCATCTATTTTTACGCATTTTACAAAAGGTTGCACATCATGAGGAGTACCACTCCACCTGTGAAAACAGCTTTAAACCGTCTCCCGTGGCTCTGGATGGAGTAATCCTGAAAAAAAGTCTGACAGAAATCCTACCCTGATGATGTCATCAGCACCACCACTGATCCAGACTCTTCCTTTAAGCCATATGTATACACAAATATGAGAAGAGAAGGCCATGTTTTATGGAGGTTTTGTGCATCTGACATATTTGGTATCTTCGGTAACTTTGAGCTCTGTCTTCACTGCACAGCATGAGTTTATGACCGACCCAACAGTGGGGCGCTAATACCCAGTGCTTTGAATTTTGTCAGTTTTCTTCAACAAACACAGTATTTCATTTTGATTAAAGCTATAGATCAATATTTTGGGACGTAAGGTTTCTTTGTTTTTCTTGCCAAGACTTAGATCACTAGATTGATAACCCTCTAATGTCCGGACAGTAATGGGCCTTTCAGACACGATTTAATTTTCACTGCTGGGTCCAGCACTGAGCTGCGCCCAAAGTTCAGCCTGGTCGCTTTTCCTCGATGAAGCGAAAAAGCTGACGCGGTGCAGTGCAGGCCACTGGAAATGAGGGGTGTCAGACTGCAGTGGTGCCACTTTCCTGTTGTGTCTGAAAGGCCCGACTGCCAGCAGACAGTTAGCCCGCATGTGCGTGTGAAATCAGGAATTTTTTACACTGGTTAGTTAAATAAGTGAGTTTGATGAAGCCAGATTAGCTCCTTTCTCTATTTCAACCCTTTCTAGGCTAACCAGCTGCCGGCTTTAGCTTCATATTTACCGTACAGTGGTATTGATCTTCTCATCTAGCTCCCTAATTTCCCATAATGTCAGTTTATTGCTTTAAGGAATTGGCATTCACACTCAGAGCTTACAGCAAGAAATAGTGTCATGTAGCCTGTGACAATGTGACAAATGTCAAACGTTAAAACTCACAATGATAAATATCAAATCATTTGTTTTCTCTGTCCCAGGACAGTCTGAAATGAAGATGCTCACCGTGAGCTCTCCCTTTTCCCTCGTTCACCCACCACCTCTGTTACAGTCCAGCCTGTAGCCGCTAATGACACTGACCTCCTGATGACACAGATATCTACCGTACCCTCCGCTCTGTCGTCCTCTTCTTCTAGGTGCGTTTTTTTCCCCCGTTGACGTCGACCCAGCCGCCACCTGCCACAGCTCACGACTCTCTGACTGACTGAGTTCATGATTAACTTAATATTGCCTCCAAACCTCTGCTCACAACAATGCTTCCCACTGAGCCAATAACAATATCTCTGAAAAAAAAAAAGTGCTCCTCATGATTCAAAATCATAAACCCAGCGTGTGTCAATGAGGATCTCATCCCTGATTTTTGCAGAGATGAATAAAACAGGTTGCGGTGAAATAGGCAGAGGTGCCCAATTAAAGAAATTGTTATTGTGAAATAGCGCTGGATCTCATCGAGATTTTGCTTCAGTAACTATCCCATTCCAGCTCCAATGATCTATATGAGCAGTGAAGAGAGGAGGGAAGGGATGTTTAGATGTGTGTGGGAGGGTGTGTTCGTTACAAGATGGAGAGAGATGGAGCAATACAATTTATTCCTTAAGTGAGGTAAAGGCCATATTGCCTACCATTAACAGAGCAGAACGTCGGCACGGGCTGATAATTAAGTAATCCATGAGAGCATGAGCAATATAGGACAATCACTAACATCCTCTGCTCCTTCGCCACGTCGTTTCTTTCTTTTTTTTTTTTTCTCCCCAACATCATTTTAGATTATGCTGGAAAATATTATTGCATTGTGATTTGAAACTGCTGCTACAGAGGAAAATGTTCTGCTCGCAGCTCCAAACTAATGATTCCCGTGAGATGAACTCATTTCAAAGGCGCGTGTCGCCTGTCACACTTTTCTGATTCGCTCCCCCTCCAAACTTTAGGTTAATATTCGTCTGAGTGGGGGGATGTTATTGGTTGTTTTATTTTTAATTGTTGACTTTTGTGGACCGATGTGTGTATCCTGATGGAAGGCCCGCATGCAGGATTCCTCCAGCAGACTCACCAGGATGAAGTATGCGTCACCTGAAAAGAATTGAAATTGAATTCTGTAACTCTGAGTGTGTCTTATTTTGGTTTGGAAACAATCCATGGACATTTTGAATTGTATTGTCATTTTATTCAAACATTTAGAGGAAACCATTCGCACAACACACAGAAAAAGGTGTTTTTCTTTTTACAGTATAATGATATGGCGTGATATGTTTTACAAAGTCCCCTTACTGAAAGATTTTCATGGTATTAGACAATATTTTATCATTATTTAATGGAACGTTATCTTCTTCTGTGAATTTATTTTAACCATAAGTGTCTTTTTTTATGTTAACAAAACTTTAATTCAAGTCAATTTCCTATAACATCTACACTTTTCTTAACATATAAGCTCCATCCAACATCAAAACATATAAATAAATATATAAATCTTCACACTGCATCACTGATTATTGTAAGTGTTTTATCTTGAGTGTTATCTTTTTCCATTACGATCATGTTTTTCTTTTATATCACGCTTTAACACCAATCTTTTGAAAAAAAAGCATGAAATACTATTTTGTGTGATGTAAACAACATGTGGTGGTAGAAAAGACTGGATGCAGTAGAAATGTCGAACATACTGATCAGAAACTGTGAATTAACTGTTTTGTGATTTTTTAGCGGCACACATGTTAGATGGAAATCTTGTTGTTGGTAAAATGTGACTTCAATCACAAAATTTCTTCTGCACTGCTCCCAAGCCAGTGGCAGTTCTGATCGATTAATCATTTCAGAGCAGGAGTTTCACCTTCAACAGCTGATAGAAACAGCTGCTGCAGTGTGACATCACTGATTGGGGTGGGTCCAACATGATTAAAAGTTTAAATTGATAGTAACTTACCTTTCAGACTTTCATTCACCACACAGGAAGGACATTTTACCATTTGTCATTCTCACACATACACAAGTGATGCTTTACTGGCCTCAGCTCAGCCTTGCTGAGATCACAGGCAGGTGGCGTGGAGATGCATGTTGGTCTTGGATTTCATTCATGCCAACAGATGATAATATAGACAGAATGCTTTTTGGAAGTAACGTATGTAATGTAATTGAAATGAAGAAAAATAAATTATATTAGAAAGCAATTATTCAGCAATAGTAAAGGTTTCAGTTGTAACTTTACAATAAACAGTGATAAATGTTCTATTATAAACAATTCATTATTTGCTAACAGTGAAATAACTCTAAACCAAAGTTTAATTCATCATAAATGTACCTTTTATTAATGATGGCCTGTTCCCGCTTTAAAGTGTAAATGTAACATAACAGTAAGTCAAGGACTAAACTGTATTATGTATACTGTATATGTACTGTGTGTATATGTAAGTCACTTGTATTGAATTGTATTGCAAGGCTGCTTTTTATCATGTCTGTTACATTATCTCAACATTAATTGTGGTGGAAAAAACACTTTGTCTAACAATACCATGAAATGTTAGCATGCTAACATAGGGTTAGCATTCAGTGTACAAAAATAAATACCTTGTAATGTTTATTAACTATTTCACACTGAATGGAAATACATATAACAACAAATAAAAGAACATCTCTGATGGCAGTTATTTATCTTCATATTTTACTTTTACTCCTCAACTTGAAGTTCACTTTTTTTCCTCATCAGTGTGCGTCAGCGTCACATGACTTTGTCAGGGATAAGACCTCCTGAATTTAGTTTGTGCTGTGTTATAAAAATGACAGTAAACCCAAGATATAGCTGCTCTTTTATACAATAAAGATGTATATTTTCTTAGTTGTTTCATTTGTGGTAAATGTTTGATGATCTGTACTTGTATTAAAACAACGTATATGCTGAATGATTGTGCAGTCTGACTTATTCATGGACTATAAAGCAGAAATCCTGCCAAAGACCATTTAATATGTGAACAAAGGTGAGCGACTTCTTTTTAGATTTGTGATTTTTTAAAATGTTTTGTTTTAAGAATAATCATCCATGCTGCACACTTCTACCACTACTTAAATCATTCATAACAACACATTTCATGTCATTCTCTCGCGTTGCTCTCAGTCTGTCTGCGGAGCTGTTTGCTTCCTTCACATATATAAAAATGGACAATCTCTCACGCCGCATTTCATCATGTTGGTCCGGTTGCCACTGAAATATTTATTCAGATTGCAATTTACAACAATCCACAATTTATGACAGCAGTCTGCATCATCCATCTCCCTGCTTGTCCAAATGCATTTCCATTGTTTCTTAAAAGAAATTGAATCATGGGAGGTTTAGGACAAGACTCTTCAATTTTTTTTTTCTCCTCGCTTCCTAACAAACGGTAACATTTTAATTCTTGCTTTCATCCCTCAAGACCGAAAATACAATTTCATGATCACCTCGCTGCTCGAGCCATGTTTAATAATTCCCAATTATGCAGCCAGGCACCTAGTCCTCAGCGTGAGCCCCACCATGTGTGTGTGTTCAGTCACCTTGATATCATCAATGAGCATGTTCCCCCCATCTTAGCAGGTTGCAACGCCGGGACCTATGCTGTTGTTTTTAATAATACAGCATGGTATTGTCCAGGAGGGAGTTTACTCTGTGTCTTCTGCTCCAGCCTTTTTTCCCCAATTTGTCACGCAGTTTACCCAAACATGGAGCGTGGAGCGTTTCAGGCCCTGCATGTGGCGGATGCAGCGACGCACAGGGACGACTTGCGCTCACCGGGGGAGAAAAAAAACGCACTCCCTGCAACAGAAGTGAAAGTGCGTGTGTTGACAAATGAAAAGCTGTTTGTCCTCGTTTTAGATTTTTTTTCACTTTTCAGAATGTTCTTTTTAAAAGCCAAGAGATATTTACAGGGTTTTTTCCATCACGTTTGGGTGAAGGACCCAATGTGCAGAGTGACTGCAACTTCTTGAGCAAGTTTTATCATTAAGCCTAGTGGAAGTTGATTTTTTTGCTATCTGCTTCAGCTTTTCTGACTTTTTGTCCACAGATGTGCTGATAGTAATGGTCCAAAATTATGTAAAATTACACATTTCTGTTGAAAAACCTCCAGAAAACACTCATGAATATTATTTGCTTAGAAGCCAGTGCCCCTCGGATATGTACAACTACCTCACATGGTGTTTGCTTTGTGCATTTTGAGCTTAAAAGTAACAACGCTGCTGTTACAGGATGTCCTGTTTAGTCAAAGAGCTTGTTGACTTACCTGCCTGACCTTTGGTCGTACACAGAAAATAACTGCTGTAAACACGTCAGTCATCCTGAGGGGCTGTCAGTTGGTTCAGCCTAAACTAAAACATGCCTCGTGTTGCCTCTAGGAGCTGCTGAAGTAGTTCCCATATCTGTGTGTTTGTGTATATTGATAGTTCGCATGTGTTTTAGAGGCTGTCACACAGTGTGGACACACTGCTCTTATCCTTTACTCCAACAAAAACAGCAACACCACACAGTAAATACACTCAGGTAAAGTGAGAGTCCTGTTTTGAATAGTAAAGAACAGTTTTATGACCAAAATTTGACTTTTATAAGTAAAAATATTCAACACATAAACATTGCCCCTGTGACTTATAAACCACTATAGATGAGAATACTAAATCATTATTACTGTTGCATTTGATGCATGCAGCATTTTACTGACGAAATGGCTGAATTATTTGAATTTCTTATAAACTCAGGTGTTTGTAAGAGAACATTGCGCTATGCCGTTGCAACAAAAGTGCCTTTACTCAGTCAGCCTGCTGTCAGAGGCTCAAGAGAGTGTAACACAAATCACATCTAAACATGTACAGATCTTTAAATAACCGATTAAAACAACATATGTATCTGCACTTACACTCCTGCTTATGTATATGTCCTACTTGTTTTGCAGTCTTTAAACTGTATACCATGTGTTGTGTTGTTTTTAAGCATTTTTAAAGGAACGGTTCACCTGAAAATTGAAAATTCAGTCATTATCTACTCACCCTCATACCAATGGAAAACCGGTTGAAGTTTTGAAGTCCAAGACGGGGTTGCAGCATTTGTCCTGAGCAACTGAAGTAGATGGGGACTTGTTTTAAAACATAAAAGATTAACCCATACAGCTTGTCCAGCAGAATCCAAGTCTCCTGAAGCCCTGAGATCCCAAATTGATTTGGAAAGACATTATTTACACCCTGGACATGCAGTCAAGTGTTTGTACCCACTTCAGACGGCGTGCATGCTAACACTTTAGCTAGGATATAGGGGGTTCTGGGGACTTGGATTCCATCAGATGAGCTGTATTCATTTTTTCAGTTGTTTATTAATATCTTGAATCAAGTCTCGTTCAGGAGAATGCTGCAACTCTGTTTTGCTGTGGACTGCAAAACTTCACCCGATGTTCCGTCAGCATCGGGGAGAGTAGATAATGACTGACTTTTCATTTTTGGGCGAACCTTTAACACCTTGGCCAGGGGGCTACAGATGAGAAACGCCTGTTGGCTAATTCCTTGTGTTTTGTTCATGTGCACTGCCTCTTCTTAAATAAACTAAACTAAACTAAACTAATAAATGAAGTGAAGTTAAAATGACAATATTTCCATACTTGAGTAAATGTACTTTCAAAGCCCTACGGGGTGTACAGGAAGGTGACAAAACAAGGACTCACACGGAGACAGGAACGAGTGAAGACATCTCAATATAAAAGAGAATAACACGCAGTAACAGTGGATATAGCAACGAAGACAATCAGCAACCATTAATGCAGACAGTGGCCAATAATCAGCTGAACTCATCGCCTCGCTCGGTTAACACTGAGGACTGGAGGAGGGAGTGTGTGTGTGTTTTGCTGTCGCGCTTGAAAATGTTTTTCTTTGCTCAGTGTGTCTTCTGCATTTCCTTCCTGCTCTTTGTTCCTCCGCTAAACATATCTCTAAGTCACCCTGGGTGTCGCAACGGGACGCGCTCTCACCCTCCAGCAACGCTTTATATCAGACAATCGCCTCGGCGTATGTTGTGTAATGCTGCATTAGAACATCGCTTTGTGGTTTGGTTGTTTTCTTTCATGGTTTCGGGGGGTGGGGGGGCTGAATATTAGAATATTAGCCGGTAAAGGCACATGTCAGCTCTTGCTTTTCTTGCTTTTTTTTCAAATCAATAGCAGCCTGGTCTTAATGCATGAGTCCTAATGAATGGGAGTGTATGCAGGGGGAGAGGGGTGGAGGTGGGAGAAATAATAAAACACCCATCTGAACACACACACGAGCACACACACACACACACACACACCTGTAATGTCAGCGCCTGAGCATCCATTACATTATACAGTGAAGCTATTCAGGAATGAAAATACCTCACCGTGACTGGTCAGTTATGACACAATACAGTCCAGCGCTTTATTTTTCTAAGCTTTCCTTCTTCCCCCTTTTTTTCTCCTTTTTGCGTGTCACCTTTAATACCGCACTCGCTCTCCATATGGAGGCGAGCTTAAAATTAGTGATTGCAGGTTACGTGGAGGTCAAAAGTCTGATCAGAGCCATGTGCTCTGGACATCATGTGTGCATTTTTCACGTCAGTCCTGGTGGAAATCAATCCTCGCGGTGACCCACCCGTGCGCTCTGAAACAAAAAAGAAAAAAAAGCGGGGAGCATATTTATGAGCTTACTGTGCCCTCGCATGGCAGGAAAACACGAAGGGCAACATTTAGTCATGCACAGAAAGTATTGTTCACTAATTCTGAAACACAGAGGAAGCTCGCCCGAGGGTGCGCCGCTATTAAACTTTGTTTTTGATCTACTTTGAAGAAGTTTCTCCGCCATTTACCACATCAGTGTTCCTCATGAACACTCTGATCTTTATTGTCTAATATTGCTTGTCAAAACCACATTTTTTTTTCTTCATATTAAGCAGCGGGGATCTGATGACATTTCTGATCTAAAGTGTCATTTCATTCACGTTTCCTGAACTGATCCGAAACATAAAAACTGTATTTGTCGGAGAGAGCGCGGCGGCTCACCGCGTGTGACTTACAGCAGGAAACAAGCAAGTGCTCATGTACAGTGTGTGTGTGTGTGTGTGTGCGCGAGGTCAAGGGTGTGTGTGTGGGTGTGTGTGTGCGCGTGTGCAGTCAGATCTCGCTCCTCCTTGTGTACCGGTGTGCAGGGCCACGCTGGCCCCTTCAAAGCAATCTCTCTCCATATGGCGGTGTGCGCTGCGAGCGGGTCAACTTGCAGCTCTGGAGAGGAGGATTTTCTCTCTCTCTGCCCATTGTCTGTCCACAGAGCCTGCGGAGAGAAGCCCGCCGCTTTCGGGGCATCACCGCCAGCCCCTAATATGGCAAATGAATGCATGAGCGAATACAAGGGTGAATAACTGAATGAATAACCAAAGACAATTTACATAATTGCACGTAGGGTATGTATTTTCGAACGTTTGAGCGGCTATTTGCATATTCACACTCTATAGAAATTATTCAGTCAATACTGTAGATCCATCATGTAAATACAACTCCTTTGAATTAACGGGGAAAAGGGGGGGAAAAAAAAAAGAACTCAAACAATAATAATGTTAATGATGTTTTATGCCCTGAGGGGGGATCTCCTCCCAGCCTCTAGAGCAATCGCTGTCAGAATGAGGAGTGTGATCCCAAAAATTTTGGCCATGACATGTTTGCTTAACAGGTAAACATCAGGCGAGAGAGAGAGAGGGGAGAAAAGCCGAAGTCTTTTCAGCGTTGCCGCCCTTTTTTCTTCTTTTCTTCTTTTTCTCCTTCTTCGCCCGCAGCATTGATCTCAGCTCGAGCAAACCGTCCGCATTTCATCCATTCCGAATGTCAGGGGGTCTTTGTGTCTCGCGTGTGATCACAGCTTGCAGAAAAAAAAAACCTCGCCCGCAAATTGTCGCCACTGTCTTGTTGCGTCATTTGAAGTGCTGTTTTCCCTCATGTCACCCTCCTTTGTGATCAAGATAGACGCCGGGTTTATGCGCGCTGACATCTTTTGAACTACTCAAAAAGCGCCACCGTCACTCCGCGATCCTTTTGTTGTTTGTTTTAGGTGGGACGAGAGGGCCAGTTAACCTTCACATGGCTCGTTTGAGAATGAAGGCAGGTTAGTTGGCGGCGGCGGAGAGGGGACGATGCAGGGGGTTGGAGTGAAGAGAGTGGCGGATGAAGAGGGAGATGGGGGGAGAAAAGTGTTGTGCGTGTGTGTGTGTGTGTGTTATGACCTGGCTACCCTTCACCTTTTGTCTCTCTGTGTGGTGCTGTTGTGAGTGCTGGAGGAGGACATGTGAAGAGCCGGACTCTGGCCAGCAGAATGGCACCCCTGCCTGGGTTTTCACAATCCCCCCTCCCCTTCTCTCTCTTTCACTCCGTCTTCCTGGCCTGCAGCTAAAAACACATATTTTCTCTGTTAGGGTGGGGGGGTTCAGATCAGAGGGGAACCAAACACATCAAAAGCCCAAGGATGGAGTGTGCAGTTGTATTTGACCAGGTCGGTCAGCCTTGTCAGATCCTACGCGGCTCCCTCACTTCGCTCAATCATCTCATTTTTAGCAGAATACGAGCCTTTATGCCTCATTTTGCCTGTCACACTTAAATTTCTCTTGTTTGTCAGCCGTAATTCAGCGGCTCATGAATTAGTCATGAGAATAACTGTTTTCATTTAGGGGCTTTAACCTGTGCAAAATCCTCCTTGGCTGACTTGGCAGCGGCACGCACATTTTGGGTGGGTGCTGCGGGCAGGAAGCTGGGAGCCGCGCTAGATTTGCAGCGCTCTGTCCACAAACGGGAGAGAGAATGTAAATGAGATGGCCTGCAGTCCTGAGAGGGGGTGGTTGGGGGTGGTGGTGGTGGTGGTGGGGGGTTGGGGTGCGCTGATCACTGTCCACCACATTAAGCACCACTCATTCCCTCCCCACTCACACGCACAATCATCACATCGTATGCAAAACAGGAGGCTTCCAGTGTGAAAAACAACAACAGCCGCACTAATGAAATGCCCGCCTTTAATGTGCTTCTGAGTAGCATGTCATTTGCTGAAGATGGAGAGATGTTGTGTATTAAAAAGGAATATAATCAAAGTGGAGACTCGCTGATCATGAACACACCAGTGCAGGTCAGGCTGCTGTGGGCTCTGTTAGTGGTTAAAGGATGATACAGGTTTGTTAAGCTTAGGTCTTATTTTCATCCATCTGGCCATCATTTTTATGTGTTATGATAAAATTGTACTCACCATTCATTCATGACATCCTGTATCCTGCGTTCTGCGTGTGGTTAGGTTTAGCATAACCAAAGCACTTTGGTGAGGATAATAAAAAGATCATGGTTGTGGTTATATATTGAAAAGGTAAACCATGATCCAAGTGTGTTGAGTTGCTTAAAGATAACCATAAAACTATTGAAGTTTGACCTTTTAAGAAACACAACTGAAGAACAGATAGATCCCACTGGATTTATTGCAAGACCTGCCCTACTCCGTCTCCAATTGGTTACTTGACTCAAACTGCTATGGTGGTTTATGAGCTGTAGTTTCCCTGGTAAACACACTGACCTCTTCAGCCTCCTTCCCAGTTTTCTGCTGCTCCCATTGGAGTCACTCATCCTCCGGAGCAGTGCTTCCCTGCCAGATTTGCAGGGTGGGCTGCGACAGATGCAGAGGTCGGTGTATTTACCGGGGGAAAGTACAGCTCATAAACACAAGGCAACATACAGTTTGGACATAGCACACTAGCTAGCAAATTCTCGTCTAATTTGTGGTGTTGTCAAACAGCAGATTCATCATGGCCCACTAACCTCCCTCTCTCTGGTTGTCCAGTGGGCTACCAGGGCAACCAGGGGTGTCTGGACACAGGAGGAATTTAAGGAACAGGCATGTGGCCGTCCAGCACATCTCCCTTCCACTTGTTGTGGACTGTGGACTATCAGGGCCGTAGAAATCTCTCTGTCAGAGTGATTGATTGTTTTTTTGTCAAGAGGAGGAGGATGCCTATCAGTTGAACTATCAGCCGCTAATCTAATTCTCTCCCACTGAAAAAATTATTGGATCACAAATCTCCCGAGGCTTTCATCATACGAAAACGATAGATGAAACCCAATGAGAAGATGGGTTGGGTGGGTTCTGCAAGAACAGCTAGCATGACTCTGTCCAATGGTGATTATCATGTTGTAAGTAATTTGTTTCATCCATAAAAAATTGAAGTGAAAATGAAAAATTGTAGTTTTTTGCAAGTCATGTAGTGTACTATTTGTTGGGCCAGATGGAGTGACTTCCTCAGGTAATGACAAGAATCCAGCTCCAGTTCAGGTAAGTGGTTTATGATTGTGGCTTAATATTTAAAGAGCAGATATGTGAGCGAGTATTTTAGGATGGAATTTTTCAATCCTGTTTCTCGAGCCCCTCTGTCCTCCATCTTTTAGATGATTCCCTGCTCCAACACACCTGATCCAAATGATCAGCTCGTCATCGAGCTCTGCTGAAGCCTAATAACAAGCCATTCATTTGAATCAGGTGTGTTTGGGCAGGGAAACATCAAAAACGTGCCAGACAGGAGGCCCAAGGAACAGGATTGAAAAACACTGTTATATGAAAAGTAAAACTAAAGAATATTTTGCAACTTTGCAGATAATTTTACTAAAAGTCGTCTTTAAATATAATCCAGGAAACATTACATTTCTTTCAAAACATATTTGCTCTTCAAAGTAGTGGTATACAGGATCATTCTGTTGAAGAAAAACATAGAACTATCCTTTAAGGAGAGCACAACCTTGATGAATTATGGAGCCATAGCTATAGATTGGTGCAGGTAGGAGACGACTCCTGCGATGATTTGTCAATAGAATCGGCTGTTGGTCACAGACGCAGTCGATAGGACAACAGAGAGGACTGTGACCCGGCACACATCCTTCAGTAGACTCATAATAACTTGACAGATTGTGACACTGCAGCAGCACATTAACATCCCGTATCTGCCAGTGACAAATACAGCAACACTTGTTGTGTGCTTTACTCAGATTCCCCCTCCCGTCCACTCAGCAAACAAGCGCTGCTGCTGCGGTTATTTACAGCAGGCGCGAGTTCTGCAACGGTTAACACATTTGTACTCCCTGAATGCTTCATTTATTAAACTGTGTCGGCGCAATTTGTTCACTTAGCTACATGCCTACCTATTTGTTCCTTTACATGACAGGGTAGAGCTTCCTGTCAGGAGTGTTTTTGTTTCCTCTTAGTACGCTTCCAGCATTCAAATGTGCTGAACACACAGAGCGCGCCCGGGCGGGAGAGGAAGGGAACGGATGGAGAGTAAGCAGACTGGAGTAAACAACGCTTTGGCTCCTTAAATAAAACATTTGTTTGTGATTGAGGCTTCGTGATGTGAACAGCATGACCTGTTTTACTGGGAGTCTCTAAACAGCCAGCCCGTCGCCCTCGCAGAAACAGATCCCATCTCTCTACCCACAGACTCAGGGCCTATTTATATTGCATGAGAACAAATTTTTTTGACAACTTGAGTGATAGATTTGTACAAGGCCCAAATGTTTTCTCTTTCTGCGGAGGCCCCGTCTGAGTGACATAAATTGCCATTAATAAAAATTTTAACAATACACGGCAAATGAGTTTTTTCTGTTAACATGGCAGGAGCAGGAGCAAATGGTGCTTGTTGAGGGCTTCCTGGGAATAAGGGCGCTGTCTGAGTCAACATTTGAAGAAGGCATGTTGGGGTGGAAAGAAAGCGTGTGGCGCTGTATTCTGTGGAATAACATGAACACATGGAGGGTTAACAACTGAGACAACACTCCCTAACTGACAGAAGAGACCACATTGATGGGGAACAACTCTCCAGCTCTCAAATGCGTTGTTTTTACTCGAACCAAGCAGCATGATTTTCATTATTATTGGAGAATTCATGCTTTAACGATTGAATGTAAAAAAAAATGTTAGCGAGGACTCTTCAGGAGGTACTCAGATTAATTCAATCCATTTTAAAGACATTATTCTATATTGATTTTTCTTTTTAAATCATTATCAGTGTTTGAAAAGGAGATGCAGAAAATAAAGAGGAGTTTGTGAATCTTTAAATTTTGATCCTTGAGGAGCACTGTAGGAGTGCAAGTCATGGGGACTATAAACCTTAGAAAACAGTTGTGTAATGTCTGCTGCGGCTCTGGAGGAACTGTTAAAAGCCTGCAACATTAACCCTCAATGATGTTATCAGCTGGGACACAACACATGTATTAACACTTCATCACAAACTGGGAGTGAGGTGTTCAGAGGGGGAAGAAGTGCTCAGATCTTTGATTTAAGTAAAAGTAGGAATATCTCAGTGTAGAAACACTGACGCTAACACGCGTTAGCATCAAAATAATCTCTGAAAGAGCTGGAACGCTGTGATTCTCCCTTTGCATGTTGCAGACTTCAAATTTATTATGAGTGTATATTTACAAAAAACATTGAATACTAGCAGTTTGAACATTAAATATCTTGTCCGTGTACTGTATTCACCTGATCATCAAATCATGACATTCCGTTTTTTGTTCACATTTTACACATTGTCCTGATGTTTTTGGGATCGGGGTTATACTTAAAGTACCAGAAGTACACAATATGCAGAATGGCCCCTTTCGGTATAATGAATCGTATTATATTACTGGATTTTAATCTTTCTATAACCAAACATATAGTAGAGTAAAAAATAGGCTTATAGATTTGGCTCTGAATTGTAATGGAGTATAAAGTAGCAGTAAATGGATAAAGTAAGTAAAAAAAAAAAAAAAAAGGTGTGGAGGGTCTCACAAGAAAAAAAAAAAGCATCAAAGAGAAAGAACCAAAACAAGAGAGTAGAGAAAACACATTCACATCTGTCCTTAACGACTCTGTAAGGACACTCCCACACAGGGTTTAAAAGCCTGCAGCTCCCCCCCAGTCCCCCAGTTAGTAAGAACTGAAGAAGCCTCTCTGATCAGAGGTGAAACGTATTCAAGAAACTGAAAAACGTCCAGTTGCCTACGATACAGCACTTAGAATTACCCTGACCTGGACAGAACAGGACCTTCATCAACACATCCAAAACAATTGCATTATGGGATGTGTAGGATCCAGTGTTTTGGGAGCTTCACTCATAAACGGCTGGTTGACCTGCAACCCAGTACAAAAGAGGTGACCGGACCTGTGTTTGTGGTGCTCACAGTAGATAAAATTTGCTTCAGCAGTAACACGTCTTTCCAGAAACAGTGCCCACGTTCATCTCAATAATCCACCAACCTTGATTTGACAAGTTTTAATTGCAACTACTCTCTACCAAAGAAACCGTCCCATGAAAACACAGCTTCTGGAAAGACGTGCTACAGCTGAACTTTAAGTTTTTAATTGATAAATGCTTCTAGCACCAAAAACAGATTCTATTCACCCTCATTTTTATTGAGGTGGGGGCAAAAGAGAGAGAAATATCCCAACGAAACCTGGCTATACAGTTTATCACTTGAAATATCTTTTTGGTGTATCAACCCTTTAATATAGCATCTATTAAACAGAGACCTCTGGGTGCACTTTTGTTTTTATTTCTCAATCTTTTCCTTCATTTCTTGTTATTTAGTTTCGGTTGTCCTCATTAAATGCTGGCTGTGCTGCACACACACACACACACACACACACACACACACACATATCACTGCATGAGGCGGACTGACAGCAGCAGAACAGGATTCCACAGTTGCCTCTCTATCTCCCGTCTACGCGTCTCGCCTCTCACTTTGTGCTGAAATAATTAACTGCGTGCATGTTTGAAGGCGGGATTACAGTTGTCTAATTGTAGTGAGCGTTGTCATGGAGACTATCAGGCCATCGGTGAATAAACAGCCTTACTTGGCAGTGTTTGGCTAAAACGGGGCTTTGTGCAGATGTCAGACACAGATTTATGATGGTGAAACAGATTATATTTGGCAGGAAAATCAATAGGCTGACCACTCTGGACTGGCTGCTTATTTTGATAAACAGCTCTGTGGATGTAACCTGCCCAGAAGCTTGTCTCCTCATCTGTTTGCTCTGAGAGCGTGAATTAATGTAAAAGTTTACTTTTCCAAAGTAGCGTGGTTCAGTTTCACACGAATCCGCCCTGTTTTGCTGTAAGGTACATGAATACTTACCGCTGTCAAAACATAACAACATTATCTTTTTTGATTAAGTTACTCGCGGTGAAAAAAGACATTTAAATGCTTTCTCCTTTCGGTAACTGAAAACAGTTCGAGACATTTATCAAAGGAAATAAAACTGACTAATACAATGCAGGTTTGGAATCTCAATTTACGGAAATATTCGATTAAGTTGCCATGAATTATTACATCAGGCGGAATATATGGGAGCGATTTGCACACATCTGGAAAATGAAGCTGGTTTTTGTCTTTTATTTCACCAACATCCAGAAGTCAAAGAGGAAAACAGCGATGACAGAGAGCTGATGACAATAACAGCCCGTTCTACTGTGATGTAATGCTGATGACATTATGGAGGACACAGACCGTCTGCACAGTAGCAGTGAATAGGTGTGGACAGTGAGAAGGGCAGTAGATACGGTGTCAATAGTGTCGTAACCCCCAAAAAAACTAACCCATGTGAAGCAATCGACACTTGGAGGGAAAAGTATGTATATTGTATAAAATAGTTTAAAGGTAATCTTAACATGCTTTTTGCTAATGTCAAATAGTTGCTGGTTTGTAACCAGAAATTGAATTGCTTGTTTATATTGGAAAATATTATTTATTATAAATATTAATAATCAACAAATAGTACTGAATAAAAAATGTAACTTGTTTTGGGAAAAAAGATATATTATTAGTTAGCAAGAAGCTAACTGTTACCATTCACTTGATTTATGGCCACTTGGGGGCAATAGAAAGCAGCTGTCAACACATGATTTAAATATTATTGCTACAGTTGGTTAACAAACAATAGCTTATTTACACTTGCAGCAGTTACGGAGCAATATTGTCATTTAGTCCAATATTTACTCTCTTTTTGCTCTGTTTTGGTCTCTACCAACTCCTGAGGGAAGCTTTCCACCCTTCAGCTGCTATATGTTAGATTATGTTCACCAGCAAGTTGCTCACTCTGTCTGTCTGCTGCAGGTCTCGTACAGCGGGCTTTCAGCTTTATCTCTGAAAATAGCTGCGTGCTGTGGCTGAAAACAACGCTGTGAGAGCATTGAGAGCGAACCACGACAATAAAGTTGTGGGCTGGACAGCTAAACAATGAGCTGAGACTCACCATAAATCACAAACAACAATCAAATAACTGTTCCTGCCCTGTTTGTCTCGACTAACACAGAAAATGAAATAAGGCGGTGATAGAGAAAAAATGCTGTGAAAGACAAGAGACTTTGGAAAAAAAACAAATTGGAATAAAAAACCTAAACTGACCTAAAACAAAATCATTAATGTGAATAAAAGTATGAAATAAGATGTTATAATAATAAATATCACCACAATACCACAATGGCATGTATTGTATATGGCACTTAATATATGTCCTACCATTGCTTATCTATTTGTTTGGTTTTGTCTACTTTGCGTCTCCATACCCGCACAGATGTTTTCACTTAATGTGTCTAGTTTAGACGTATTTTTCGTGCTGTTTTCACTTTTGAGAAGGACTGCTGAACTTCTAGTTAAGTCTTATCAGCAGGAAATTAGGATCTGAATCATTGTTATGCGTCTTGCATAAGAAAGGAAAATGAAAGAAAGAAAAGAAAAAACCCGTCAGCACCCATGACATTTAGTCAGATTACAGTAATCCTCACACTTCAGCTGCTCATGTTGACATGGTGATACTTGTAATAAACCTGTGAAAGTGAACAACATTTTGTGCACAACTGTCCATGATCTTGAGGATTTCATCACTCATGCTGTTATTTAGTGGAAATAATACGCGTGTGTTTTTACACTCTTCTATGAGAGGAGGTATTCAACCACAAATACGGCCAACTGATTTTTCATGCTCTGCTTTTATTTTGAAATGAGCTCATCGAGTGCTTGGAATCCAGAAGGAGCTGCAGCTCATAACTCCGGTCCCTCTTGGACAATTCACATCGATTGTGCAGAGGAGAAAGCTGGATGTTGCTGGTCACTGTTCAGTTCTTATGTTTTTATCAATGCAGCGTCATTGATTTTCATATAACTCAAGCTGCGCTGTTGTGTAACTGTGTGAAAACGCTGCCACTATAAAAGCAACATGAATGCTCGGTTGATCCAAATGATTGATTTCTGTTTTCACTCATTCAATCAATCAATGTGAAATGTTTTACTGAAAATATTAATTTGAAACATTTTTTTGTTCCATCAATTGTGTGAAATTAGATATTACATCACGTTATGACCGCAAATCGCTCAAGAAACTCCGGGACAGTGTGTTGTCAGGTCGGAGGAATGCAGCTATCTACCCTCTCATCTAAGGCCCAGATGTAAACCAGCCCTCCCGGCAATCAGCAGCTATTCCTCAGACAAACAGTTAAAGAGAAGGATATGTCTGTAATATATTCACTTTCCACACATGCCTGCAAACTTAAAACGAGTTCAGTTAACAGTCAGGAGAAAAACATTCCAGGAACAGGAAGTCAATAACGCCGGTATCCCCCTCAGGGTGCACATTACCATTGTTGTGAGCCAGGTTAATGTACTTCAAACAAGGTTTATTATATACTGCAGTGCACAATAGTGAGGTGAGGAGTGTAGTGGTCATGTGCTGTAGGTGAGAGAGGGAGCTGCTCGCTTCTCTCATCCCCGTCTCTGGTTGTAAGTTGTGATGACCTCATGTGTGCAATAGTTCATCTGTTTGTGTGACATTGTTGGTGTCGAAGTGAGGGAACTCTGATGTGGCCTTTGTCTGAAGCCATCTGACACCTACTATATTACCTCCTCATGCAGCTTGTAAACAGGATCCTGATGTACTGTTTTTGATGATATCTTACAAACACAGCTGCTTTGTTGTTGTGTTTCCTTGCTACAAATCTGCAGTCACCCCATAAATCTCTCAGCTGACACCAGTGGTGGAAACGACCATTACCCAAGCACTGTATTTAAGTGCTAATTTGAGATGCTTTACTTGAGTAATTTCTTTTCATGAACATTTTAAAAAAAACATTTAATGGTTCCAGCCTCACAGGTGTGAAGATTTGTGGCTTTTCTTTTAAATGATTTGAATTATTTTATTTTATTTTGAGATTAGTTCGATTGGTAAAAAGAGCATTTTGA
Organism: Lagodon rhomboides; assembly: GCA_039737535.1. NCBI lineage: Eukaryota > Metazoa > Chordata > Actinopteri > Spariformes > Sparidae > Lagodon > Lagodon rhomboides. Next base: position 8,734,493 of record CM077785.1, on the reverse strand, counting down.
AGGTGTCACATCATAAGCTGTTTTTCATATAGTATAACAGCGACAGGGGGAGTTTATCTGCATTGAGTACGTTTGCTTTGAATCCTTTAAGTACATTTTCCTGATTATACTTGCATATGAATTAACATTTTTACTTTAGTTTTTTTCTCAGTATGGTATTTTTTTTACTTTTTGAAGTAAAGGGTCTGAATACTTCCTCCACAACTGCCTGACACAGTCTGTTAAAGGTAGGGAAAGGTGAGTCACACATGACAGAATTTTGGCCCAAATTTTGGTTTCTTTATTTGACGATATGGGAATGAGACACAACAATCAACTATCTTGCTCCAGAATCTACCTTTAAATCAAAACCGTCTATGTGTGTTGCGCAACAATTACATAATGTTTCACAAAGCCTGCCTAATTTAAGCTTCCTATTTTCATTATTTCACATATTTCCAGGAATCACTCGGTGCACTTGCCCGGACTTGTTTTCACCAGGTGTTAGATTCAGGGGAAATTTACTCAGATTCATCAACCTGCTTTTCCTAAATGACTCAGTATTGACTCAGATCTGAGACATGAGAGCTCTTTTGCAATGTGTATTTTGAATCAAAGCTTTCTGTTTGATGCAGGTCGGAGTTTCAGTTCACCTGAGAGATCCAGGGCTGTAGCTATGAATTTATGTTTAAGCTTCTGAGGTCAGCAGTCGCCAAAAAGAGAGTCCCTATATTTTGTGTAATTGTTTGGATCGTTTTTGTTGTATTTATTCAGTTGTTCAATTATAATTTCCACCAATTTTATGTAAATAGACAAGTTCTTTAAAGGGTACTCTTCTGGAAGTCTTTCAAGCGCAAAACTCTCTCACTAATTCATTGTTGTTTTATATGTAAATTCTGGTGGAGAAATATTGAATCCCATACTTATTTATTTTGTTGCAAGTAGCACATTTTGACAGACTGGTCTAAAAGCATTGAAATCAGGCTTATGTGTTTAGATTTAACCCAGATTCCTTGAAAAACTCTTCCAGATGACCTCATTGTCCTCAGTAGAAGCTATGGTTTATCATGGAGGCATCGTGCTGACATACCACTGTCCATAGAAGTCTACTGCAGAGATATTAAAGGGTGAGCTACCTTCCTATGCTACCAATCCATGGCTACATTTTTTAAGTTTCTTAAATTACAAAAAGAAAAAGTCTTGGGCCTCTAATTTTATGGAACAAAACTAGCCAAATTCTGCAGATAACCCTGTGGCCCTGCCGTTTTCAATCCGATCCGAGCAGAATCTCTTCCTATTGGTCCGTTAACAATATTCGGCTCTCTTTCATGATCTCTTGACTCTGGTCTCGCTGCCCGCTGAAGCCCTCAGTGGCCCATGGGGTCCACTGGAGTCACCCTCCCCACTCAGCAGGCCCGGGGTCCAGGTGGGGGCTTTTAGGCCGTGCTCCTACACCGAGGGGCCTGCAGGTCATCAATATTGCAAAGGGATAAAGTAGGCTGGTGTTGAAGGACAGGAGTACTGAGGCCTATTCAACCATCAGTGTGCGCCAAACCAGAAGACTAACAGGGATATAGATTAAGGGATACACTTTGCCATAGCTGTTTAATAAATAATAAGGAAACATATGGCTTATTGCACATCCTACAGAAATGTGCCAACGGTACAGGAGAAACCATTAGATCTGATAATGTGTCACGCTGGTCTTCAAGCCTGAGGTGTCCATCAGTAAGTGAAGCCACTCGAGCCTCTCACTCGACTGTTGCGGTGACCAGAGCCTTCCCTTTTATTCTCCGACGGACTCCTAGCACCACCTGGTAATGCATGTTCCGTGTACACAACGGCAGACGAATGCACGCTGCAGCTCAAAGGGATGGAGAGTTTACCTTTATTTCAATTATAAAGTATACTGAATATGGCTGACTTTGAACACAGCAGGGGTGCCGAAGCCCTGCGCGTTTTTTGTTCGTTATGCTGCGATACCTCAGCGACGGCCTACGGTGCCGCAATAAAAGACCAATGAACGGTGCACATCCTGTATTGATTTGTTTGCTGAATATCAGAGTGAATTTTCAGATGTATTTATAATGGCCTTATTAAAGCCCCCTTTGATCTAAAGAATACAACAATAACAGAATCGTCTGTGTTGTTTGCAACCAAGATCCACTGTGGTAAAAATGTCAATATTAACTGGAGGTTTTTCAGGGCTATTCAATTATTTTTCCTTTTAATCATAAAATGTAATCACTTTCATGGGCTGGGCTCCGGGTTATTCTTTTCTGCAACTGATGCAAAGCTGTCCGTCCAATGGTGTTGCTCCACACATGACTTTTTTTTTTGTCAATGAAATATTCTATTTGAAATACAAAACAGCTTTAATTATTGAAACTGACACTGCACTTGACTTTGAAAGACTGTCAGCTGTTGACATTGAATAAAGAAACAGCGAGTTGTGAGGGTTTCCGCGCTCGGCACTTGTGCGATGAAGACATTATTTGGAGGTGAATCTCATCTGTTTTAAGAGTTACTGAAGCGGGCGAACACAAAGACAAGTGATCTGATGAATTGGTGATTAATGTGAGAGGATCGTTAAGTAAGGGTGAGGATCAACCGTCTGTGCTTGTTTTCTTAAAATGACGTTCAAGTGGAGTGGAATGAAAGAGAAACCATAGAGAAAGACAATATCAAGTGAAACTTAAGGGATGCACATTATTCATGGGAAAAATTGCAGTTTAAAACGTAACCAAAGAGATAATACGGAGCAATATTATCTGGTGAATAACTACTTTAGGACAGTCCTCAAGAAGGAGGAGAACATCTCATTTATTGGAATTAATTCAAATGCTTAATTCTACCATACAAACATATTTTATGTTGTGGAAATGATGTTGCAGTAATATTCAATATTTTTGTAGTAACAATGAATCAAATGACAGTTTGAAAGGTGTCACTTGTTGTGACGAACCTACAGAGAATAATCACCTGAATCTGCAGCTCCATTTGGCTTTACGGAGTTTAGGAGTGAATTTAAGCTCATAGTTTGGCGGCATCGCTTCAGCTTCACTGATTGGTTCATTCCCACCAACCTTGCATGATGTTTTCAGATACAGCCAACCCAATGAACACAAGTTAAGCAACTATCTGTTAAACATAATTAAGCATTTAGCAGCTCAAGAGTTAGCAGAGACCAATGACAGAGCTGAAAACAGTAAATGTCAATGTTGTGGTCACAACTTGTCTCCACTAACAAAAATCAGTTATTGGAGGTGAAATATATATGTTATACATATGTAATGTTTCTGCAATAAAATGTCATAAAACAACTAGACCTTCATTACATCATTATCCCAAACGTTTCCAACGATGATCAAAACCAGAGGAATCCAAGTTTACTCAAAGTCAGTGGCGGTCCCAGCTTTCATGACGCCCTGGGCGAACCTCACCTCCAGCGTCCTGATGATGGCCAGACCAGTAAGGCGTTCCTGTGACATGGTTGACCTGAGGCAGGTTTTGATGAGCTTCACCTTTGAAAAGCCATCCTGGCTAGTGGCAGAGGGTGCTCCAAAAGATTTAAAAAGTGCCCCTGCATTTGCATTAAAATACAACATAAATGATCAATGCATGAATAGCACAATTAAATAAAGTAAAATAGTGGAGCTGTTAAGCTCAATAATCTTGCATTTTATGAAAGAAGCATGAAACTTTCAGGGTTTGTTCTTGATGACCTAAGCTTTAATTTAAGATGTGGAGGCATTCTCAATTTGACCCCTGAGGTCAGCTAGAGGTCATTGACCTCTGTGATATGACATGACATATGTCATGCTCAAAATTGTAAATGTGTGTATCTTAGGATCTAAATGTGATAGAAATGTAAACTAAAGATGTATTTCCATGTATCTGGCCATGAGGAACTATATAGGGTTTTCTTTTCGGTGAAACAATGATGGTCCGAAAAGAAAACCCTAAGACTATGAGATCTTTGATGATGCTCACCTGTTTCTAAAAAGTGGACACCAACACCTGGTTCTGGTTTCCACCTTCTAGAAACAGGTGAGCATCATCAAAGATCTAATAGTCTAAGGGTTTTCTTTTCAGTGAAACAATGATGGTCCGAAAAGAAAACCCTAAGACTATGAGATCTTTGACACCAACACCTGGTTTCCACTTTCTAGAAACTGGTGAGCATCATCAAATAGTCTAAGGGTTTTCTTTTTGGTGAAACAATGATGATGCTCAAAGGCTCAAAGGCAGGACATTCAGGTATCTGATGAGCTGGTCTGGAGGTTGTGGGTTTGAATCCTGACTCTTTATAAAGTTGCTGCTCAGAAGAACGAGTGAAATCCTCTGAGAGACTCTTTGTGATGTCATCCTGTTAGCTCAGCAGGGTGACACCAGGGTCAGCAGTTCTGAGGTTGTGGGTTCGAGTCTCAGAACCCCAATTTTATCACAGAAAACGAATATTTCTAAAAACTCTGGCTATTGACAGTATATTCTGATTTACAGGATAACAGAAGTAGATGTCCATAAACCCCTCTGTAATTATTTTCCCATCTAATATGACAATAAAATGAAAAAAATATTTTGAGACTGGCTTTATCACACGATCTGATTTCGTTTTTTAAAATGTATGCAAATTAGCGCATTTTTAATGAGATAAGGCCTAATTTGCATATTTAAACATTAAAATACAACAAACTTGCAATACATTTTTTTCTTAGTTTAACATGAGTAATCAGCTGAGAAAGTTTCATGGTGATATCTATTATTCAATTTTTTTACCCTATTCACCTATAGTGTCTCACCTTAAGCCACTCACATTCCTAGTAACCTTCACTGCACTTAATGATGTTGACCTCTTAGAGTGCTATCAATGGCATAAATGAGTTCCTCATGCCCAGATACATGGAAATACATCTTTAGTTTACATTTCTATCACATTTAGATCCTAAGATACACACATTTCTAATTTCAGGCCTAGAAATGTCATATCACAGAGGTCAATGACCTCTAGCTGACCTCAGAGGTCAAATTGAGAATGCCTCCACATCTTAAATTAAAGCTTAGGTCATCAAGAACAAACCCTGAAAGTTTCATGCTTCTTTAACAGCCCCACTATTATTCAGCATAATTCATCCAACTTTTAGAATAGGAAACAAATGAATAACACAACCTCCATGGTTAATGGCTAATTATATACATGACACACTCCAAATGATTCAGAAAGCTATATCACAAAATATCAGTGCAATATACGTCTTTGGAATTAGCTTACAGAATTAATAATTCACTTTACTGAGCAGCACAGGACCTAACGCGACGTTTACCAAACAATATGTGAGCTAGTCATCGTTGTGTTACATAGCCTACACATTATTAGGGTGAAGTTAATCAGATATAATGTTTGCCAGTCAGCTGGACTGAAAACGGATGCTGTCGTCATCTACTATCATAGCCAGCAGTATAGCAAGAGGCTAACAAACATACGAGTTAGCCTGTGCTAATTACCGTCATTTAATTTCATTACATGCATGATTATACTCATGAAGAGTAGATGACATGGCTCCACACCTTTATCTTTTGCTCGTTTCTCCTCTTCTTCACCTGATGGCTTTGACCTCTTCTTGTCCATTTGTTTATTTGACACTCGAGAATCAACACATTACCCATCCACGCAACACCGTCAACCAAAAGAGTTCAGACTGAACCAATTCACCTCGTTTTGTAATATATTTCACTATTTAACCAAACCTCGAAAAATAACATATGTGAAACTATGGGCTTTTATTCACAATATTATCATGACTGAAATGTGCTTAATGTGGAAGGAATTTGTGATGTGATTTACTTTATCCTACTAATTTCGCCCCGCCCCCCTTCCTCTTCTCCCACAGACTCTGTGTGAGACTCTCAGCAGCAGCAGCAGACGCACCTTTATAAAACAGAGGGCGCCCAGCCGCCCGCTCCCCACACGTTAACATGACATCATTGACTTGACGTGTAAATGAGCAATACAAAAACCGGAGGAAATGAATGCAAACAAACAAAAAATAATAATATTATTTTTATTTATTTTTTTTTTTTTGCAGGCGCTCATGCCGCCCCTCCACGAATGCCGCCCTGGGCGGCTGCCCATACTGCCCATATGAGAAACCGCCCCTGCTCAAAGTAACGCTGCTTTTTATTTCTCTCTGGTTGCTATAACTTCTGGAAGAGTCAGTGTGAGAAAGAAAGTCAGCAAATGGGCTAGACATATATAAAACCTTAAAACATTACCTCGTTCACTGACATTTGTGCCTGAGTCATGTCAGATAGATTATCATCAAAAATGGTGGTTGTTTAATGATGTGTTCACTACCAGCACTACTCTGTGTTTGAATTCAGGTCAACTCTCACTGCACTCAGCACGCACCTGAGACTCCAGTTCTCTCTGCTCTTTTTCCCCTCTCTTCTCTGTGAGTTTATGAAGTAAAGCAGATTTTGCCTCCAGCTCCAGTCGGCAGTCAACATTATAGCAGATACACACCTGACAACTGAGGTCCTGCTGCAGTCAGGTTATTAAATGGGAGTGAAGATAAATCCTCTTTTTTACACCCAAAGTAATGAGAATGAGGAGGTCATCTTCCGACTTAGCGTCCTAGCCACCTAGCTACATTCAAATTCATGAACACGATGAATAATGAAAAACAAAACGGCAATTCGGTCCGATTATCAGGCCAGTTGAATCCAAAATGCTTCCACACAGTACCTCTCAGGTACAGTTAGGTTAAAAGATAGTTTTCTCCATGAACAAAAAGAACAGCAGATGGTGGTTATTCACTGATGAGCGAGGCATGCAGTAAGTAAGAGTGCCTGCTGTGCTTCTGGAATGAAAGTTTGAATTTGGACGTTTCCTAAAGATTTAATGTTTAACATTTCACCACATTGAATTGATCACTCAAAGTCTTCTATTGAAAAACTGCTGAATTATCAGTTGCAGTCGTGCCTCGTGTCAATCAATAAGTTGTTGGCGCAAACAGAATTAACGCTGAAGCGAACACTTTGTCGCTTGCTTTTCCAATTTGCGGTGGCATCTGTCATTAGACTTTTATGCTTTGATACACTGTCCCATCGCTTTTATCAGGACGGATGGCAGGATCACATGAGCAGCTAATGAAAGCTGACATAAGGACTGGATCAGTATTCATGAATTTATCATGCAGCTGACATGAAGCCATTGTTTAGGTGTTGCAAACGCTAAATAAATGAGCGCTAAATTGCCAGCTTGTCTCCTTGTTAACCTGAACGCTCAGGTTGCACATTGGGATTATTGTGAAACTATGATAAGACGCAGGACAGCTAAATTACACTTGGTATGTCTCGTGGATTTTTCAGTGTTAATAAATCATCGCCATTCTTCACATATCTTCCCCTCCGCTGTGGCACAATATAAATGTGTTGTTTTTTAAACCAACAATCTGTTGTCCATATTTAGGGAAAGTTGGTCGCAACCCAAAAATATCATTTGGCTTGGCAGGCCTCTCCAGGCAACCAGTTGCTACGGCTTTCTGCCTTTGTAGATAAAAAAAAAAAGAAGACACAAATGTATGCTCCTTATGGATCCAGTCACTCAGAATCACTGAACAGGCAATTTATAAACACGTCTTCCTGTTGGACAGTGTGTGCATCCCTGTTTTAAATCAAGTCTCCACGAGTCATGGTTATCTTTAGGCTCTCAGATGTGGTGAGGTGGTTTTACTTCGGCCTTTCATCGACTCCAAACCATCTTCATGTGCTCGAAATATTACAGCTGTAGGTTATTTGATCCTTTGCAGAGAAACATGCCAGTGTGAAGATTTGATAAAGCTACGGAGAGAAATTCAACAGGGACTCTGCTTTTCTCCCCCGATCGTCGCCGACAGTCGATCTTCCTGATTGAGAGACGGCCTCTCAGCTGCCAACAAACACAAATGACTGTCTCTGTTTCTCGTTGTGTTGATGAGGTGCTGCAAAGGTGCGACGTATAGAGTAGCCAGAGTAAACTGAGCCGTGATTGCTCCGAGTTGAAGCGCTTCCATGTGAGCCTGATCGGCGGTCCCCGTGCGCCCCGACAGCAATGTTTGGTTAAAGCCCAGCTCCACATTAAACCGGAGCAGTGAAACAGTTTGACTTGTGCAAATATCATTCATACATAAAAAATTATCATGCTGTTCGTAATGTTTTCCTTTTTATGGAATCCGTGGCACCGAAGGTTATTTCACAACCGGGACGCTTTTTTTTTTTTCCGAACGGGTTGTCAAATACGCCTTGTATAAAACTCCCCACACACAGCGCATGAAAACATCTGTGAATTTTAAATATCTATAAATGGTTTTACTCAAGAAAAGCTGGTCGGAGCAGATGTGTCGGTGGCAGAAAGAATAGGAGAGTTTTTCTCTTCTCTCTCGAGGGGAGACAATACCGAGGTTCTTCTGAGGCCAGTGGTTTTCATCAGTGGCGTGCTGTACGCCAGCGGCAGGGGCACTGGTTTGGCTGGATCACGAGACAGGAGACAGGGGGAGGGCAGGTCGTACATTTGTATTAGTTTAGGATTTCATACATCATTAGAGAATGGACTGACTGTATTTATCCACAGCCGCCGCTCTGCTCGGCTCTGCCAAGAGGGCGCACGTAACCTGAAAGACAGAGCTGAGGAGGGGGAAGGAGCCCTTTCTTTCCTCCGAACCTGAAACAATGTCACTTATTGTAACATGGCACCTCTCGTGTGTCTCGTCAAACTCAAATTACCGAATCGAGTGCCCCAGATCACGTTCCAGCCCTTGTGCAAAAAGCCTCATTCTGCTCATTTGGGGGGGAAAAATTAAAACAAACGTAAATAAATAAACAATTCGATTCCTCCAAAGGCGTCATTCTTCCACATTTCAAACACCACAGCAGCTAATTATAGCCTTAAGTCAGGCGCTTTGATGCATTTTCCCTCAGCAGGAATCCCTGGCTTTTCTTTTCCTGGAAGTGCTTTTCTGTCGGTCCTGAGGTAAACTGCCCGATGGCGCACAGCAGGCTCGGATCACTCTGAGCCCATAGTGCATTTATCTGTGTGTGTTTATGTGCATCTGTGAGGGAGGGGGGAAGAAGAAGAAAAAAAAGAAGAAGAGAGGTGACACCCATACCATGTCGTCTCCAATGTGGCATGGCACAAGAACACTTCTAGAGCCCACATCACATGCAGATTGTAGACTTTGGGGCTCTAAAGACGCAACCGCAACCCGAGCAGAAAATGTGCGTCTACACTGCACAAAAAAAAAACAAAAAAACAGAAGACAGGGAGAAGAAATTGCCTTCCTGCTTGTGGACCTACGTCTGACATTGGCAGGCCCTCTGCGTGTGCGCAGCGCGAGCCCAAGATCAACAGCGAAGACGGGAGAAACCACCCCGTGTGTCGGCAGACCGCCGCTGTTGGGCCCGTCACACGCAGGAGGGCCGCCGCTGTCACACTCAAACGCACGAAACCGTAAACTTGTCTGGCCCGTATGAAAAAGCTTGGGAGGGAAAGAGGAAGGGGGTGTTGTGTTCATACAGGGGTGGAAGTGTAGACCCTGGGCACCGCCGTTTCCTCTTGGCTCCCTTCCCGGGCCTGCCTGCGTGCACACGCCCCGCACAGGCATCCAGGCCGCCTCACATGCAAAGAAGTGTGAATGTAGCGGGGGGTTCACTCCGAGGCTAAAAAGGTTCCACCGAGCGGTGACGCAGCTCCGCCGCCCTCCCCCTCCCTATTAAAGTCAACCCAGGGTGACATATGACATCCAGACATGCAGGGAATAATTGTTTTCACTGATGCTCCCTGACGATGCCTCGTCAATGTATGAGGCTCCTTGTCTCAGCGGAGCGCCGCTCATGTGTTTCCCATCAGGAGAGTCTGTGGTTACCTTCCTGATTTTGCTGGACTGGAAAAACATAGCTAATATGGTGTGATCTGGAAAAAGCTTTGATGCAGGGGCTTTACAAATAAACCCCCGAATGCCATATGGTTTGCATTCATCTCTTAATTTATTTCCTATAAATGTCTATTGAATGTCGGGCCGAGCCAACATGTGTGTAACCAGACTTGGAAAACAGAAGGCCGGGGAGAGCAGTTTGTGGCAAAGTGTGATTATTATGATTTGTCCGTTTTCTTCTCCTCGCTGCATGATAGATGAGCCGCAAAGTCTCTCCAACACAAGCAAACAAGAAAACATGCAAACAGTTCCCCTCCGGGCCCTGACAGTTCCCGGCTCACCTCCCGGTGCCAGGGCCCCGACACGGCCCCGAAACGTTTCACTCAAAGAGCAATTAAAAAGTAATGATTGTAAGCTTCACCATGACTCATCAGCTGACAGACTTTTCCCAGTGAAGCTGGGTATTCGGTTACCGCTGATGGAGAAGTCAACAGACAGCGGGCGTCCAGCGGTGGAGGACATGGAAGTGAGCTTTTCCAAAACGCAGCAGACTTTCCTACGGCGGCTTCCAACGCAGCGGAGATATAACCTGCTTTCTGTGCGAGGCTACGCTCCGGCTACAGGGAGCCCAAAATTTGTCATCGGCGGCTGCCAGCTGTGTGGGTGTGAGCTTCTACAAAACACACAGCATTGTGGTCCTTTTCTATGCTTAGAGCCATCTACGCAAAAAACACCAAGGAACAAACATATCAAGTGTTTGTTTCATGGGTTGCGGTCAACGACGGACCTACAACAGACACATTTTCCACAGTCCCAACCTTTTCCGCGACGACGGCAGCTAAACAGGAAGTGGCTCGCGCGCCGGGGTTTCATTTTTTTCTGCCCACTAATAATCTAGAAACGCACCGCGAGATAAACACAGAGTGTGAGGAAGACAAACAAAGCAAAACAAAATGATGAGTATAGATAGGGCGAGTGCGCCGGGCACTAAACAGCCGCGCCTCGGAGCACATGTCACATGCCATTTGGTGGCCACTTTAAGCCAAAATGAGACATTTTTAGCACGTCTGAGGCTCCTGGCAGTGTTAGTGCCACGCTGTGCTGTATACAGAGCAGGGAGCTATTAAAGGATGCACTTGCAGCATGTGACACTTAGCAGCACATGGTAACTATGTACCAGACAGAATATTCATGCCTATCCCTGCGGTCCCACCAAATGCATTTTAGCCGGAGATAGTGGAGTCCTGTATTTACTTTCAGCGGGGTGAGAGGAGGAGAGGCTATAATCACTGATTGAAATGTAAATGTGAGGTAGCTAACTGAAGTATTAGGGCGAGCGAGCGCGCAGAGTGGAGATATGAATTACAATCTGTCTGACAAATTTTTCTCATCGGACATTATGTAAATGGAAGTATAAGTGACTGGTAGTATTTGAAACAAAAATCGATGCAGTAGGCGATAAGTGAGAGTGGTTGACAGAGTGGTTCTGGATATCCGCAGATATTTCAAATTCAGGGCTGATAATTTGATCATGCAAAGTATATTCATTACATAAGGGCCCCTGCATGCTAATAGAAGACATTATGTGTTCTATAAAGTTAATATTGACCATATGTGATCATTTAAAACTAGTGTTCTTATCTCGGGGTGTTTTCTGATTAACGATTTTTGAAGTTGATCCGAAACGAAAATTCTTTGTTGATGAGAATCAATGTGCGAATATATCCTCAGCGTTTGTCTGGACTTATGTACGGAATTGGTCAAAATTGTAATAACCAGAAAGATTTTTTTTTTCTTTTTAAAAAGAACTTCTGCGTTTCTCTCCAGAAAAAAAACTAAAAACTCCTCTCTCTTTTAATAGGCAAATTACTAAAATCAAGCCTGAAACATCACTTCATATTTACTTCATAATGATGGTGTATTGAAAAATAAAATTGATCTAAAATTGTTTATTGTTAAATATTTCTGTTTTTAGGCCCACTAACAATGTCACAAGGCTCATGGACAAGAGTGGACTGACCAGTGTAGAAGTACTGCTAAACACATACAAATGACATTAAGAGTGTGTTGGTACATGTTGCATTTAGGTACAAGTAGACCCAGTTGTGACAGAAGTACCTGTGCTACCGCAGCGGTAGCCTAGCCTTGATTTTAGTAGTAGCTGTAGTTTTTATGCTAACAAATTAGCCTAGTTATTGTTGCATTATGTTAAAATCACAAAGGCTTCAGCCTGATAACTAATGCTGTAGTGGATTCAAGTCAGTCTTTGAGTAAAGCTCAGCAACACATACACAGAAGCTAACGGAGCAGATGCTAGCCTGGATGTGACATCAGGACTTCAGCCCTCTATGGTGTTCCCCACTGGGTGAGTACCTGTTGGGTTGTTTGACGATGAGGGTATTTTGACTGTAGTAGGGCAATAGAGAGCGGAAGTCAAGCCCCTTCGGGTGGACCCCATAGTTGGACCCCATGAGGCCTTATTTCGGAAAAACTTTGTATGGTAGTGAATGGAGAGAGACACATGATTTTCGGATCCGACTCAAATTGCACCATGATGTTTGTCACTATAAAAGATAATTATGCATGTCAATAAAGTCTCAGTTTGTCATAAATAAAGTAAAATATCATGTAGTTATGTGTTAAACACAATAGATCGTCTCGCTCAACACACGTCACCAACACCAACATGACCGCCAACTCAGTATGAAAAAGTTATTTGTCTCTCTTCATTCACTACAATACAATGTTTTAGAAAAAAGTGTTGATTGCCTATTACTTAAGTTTTAATAGGGGACTAACACTGTTAGCTGTTAGCTGCCGACAGCAGCCAATGTTGAAATAACATGAGAAGTGGATTTCAACAAGCGGGAATGAGTGCTAACATTAGCAAGCTAGGTCAACTAGCTTTCACTTTCTGACTGAAATACATGTGGGTCATTCCAAATGTTGAATGTTGGAAAGAAACTGACAGCTTTAATTGTTAAATATGGATGGCAAACAGTAAGTAGACTTGAAAGAGGCACACGTGTTCGTGTTCAAAGGCCACAGAGTCAGTGTGAGTCAGTAGCTTCCTGCAGAAGTTGAGGCTTAGATGTTGTTTTCTTAGTCAGAAGAATTTATATTTTCTATTTTAAGTCCCTGAACTAGTCTGGTCATAAGATGTTGTGAACATGATTTAATTTAGAGCAAAAAAGATTCTAACGCAGGCCTGAAATAACATCAAAGTGAAGTCCAGCTTGACAGTTTTATCTTTTTCCTCCTCTGTTTAGAAATGGAGTAGCCTTGACAGGAGGAGGGGGGGTGGGGGGGTGGTAATCGGGGTGGACCGGCCCGGTCTGCACCCAGCCCAGTTCCCCGTCTGTAAACAATAGGGGTGTGGATTAGTTTGGAAACAATGTGTTTATTTAAAAAGCCCACTTCCTGTATGGACTCAGCAAGTCTCCCATTAATTTTATTGGCGGCGGCTCCAGTTCTGAAAATCATTGTTTGGAGGGGGGAAAAATACAAAACAGGCAAGGCGAAAAGGAACGCTCTGCATCAGCGCTCGGTTCCTGTGTGATACGACGACAGCATTAATAGAATCGGTGCTCGCTATTTGTGTGTTTTTAATCATCTGGAGGGATCTCACTGTAGTGTTCAGGGGAAAAAAACAAGTGAGGAAATATTTTGCTGTTTTTGTTGAGTCTGCCTCGGCACAAGCTCGCCGCTGCGTGCCCTACGTGTACAGAGATGTGAGTTTCATGAGAAAAAAAAAAAAAAAAAAGAAAGCCAAACAGTTTTTCTGCTTAGTCTAAACTGCCATGAGCGGTCTACAGAATCTGCCTGCAGGGGCTGAGATTCAGCTGAGGGCTGTGGAGCCCAGGAGCGACGCCCACCATCTCCAACTGCCCAAAGCCACATCCTGTCCAAAAGGAAAAGACTTGCACTTTCTCCTCGGGAGGAACACATGCATTAATGTGATCTCAATTACCCGTGAAGCCGTCGTGCGGCAGCGCTCGCACCTCACAGCCTCGCTCGGCGTCGGTCACATCCTGCCGTACACATGCCGCGCTTTGACTTCGGCTGATCTGATTGCTGCGGTGGAAAGTTTTGGAGGCCTCCGGAGCAGGAAACAAACACGACTGCTGATGTGCCGTTACGCTAAACCAATTTTTGCAATGTAGAGTAGCCTCGGCGGAGTTTATGAGTTCATTTCTGAGACTGACAGATATGAGGGGGGATGAAAAGGCATTAAGAATAAGCAGAGCAACCTTAGCCCATCCAGACGCGCGCTCAGAGGCCAGAGAGTAACAGGTAAACTCGGGGGAGGGTGGTTAAGCCCTAGTTAGGCATGTAAATCCCACCCTTTACAGGCAGAGCGCTCCAGTAGATCCCTGTCAATTTCCTGCAGCTGTGCTTGGGCGGATTTACATGAATACACTCTATCACTAGCGCTTAGCCTCCTGTGTTATACATTTACTCACTTCTGGGCTGGTTCTAAAATTGGTTATTTTCTTTTGACTTTTTTTTTTGTCTTCTGCGGAGAAAGAATGGTTTTATTTACAAGCCACCCGGCATGGCTTCTTTTGTAAATTGACTCCTCAGTTTTGTCCACGCGCCAGGCACAAGAAGGTTAGCTGCCTGTTCCCTGATAAGCTGGCAGAACCTATCAACCCCGGCAAGAAGATAGTGCTCTGTATTTCTGTCATGCTTTATCATCAGCTGGGGTGAAACTAAACCGGTGTTAAGCGAGAGTAGAGGGACCATTTCCCTGGATTACAGGCGTCAACTTTAATTTCAAAGACCAATGGTGTATCCAGGGAAGGTGCAGGCTTCGCTTGCCACAGATTGGCAGCGGGCTCCTGATAAGGACCCAGTAGCGTTGTTCGCATTCACCACGGGGGCCTATTGATCTCCGAGCCGCTGGTTCATTTCATAAAATACAAGGCGAATGGTGTTAGAGCGGCAGTATGGCTCCCTATTCACCAGACACACTGCGTCCCGTGCCAAGCCTGTCTCGGCTCTGTGCTGTGGCGAACAGGAAACGCACCGCAGGAAGACAGGGTATTTGTCAGGAGTCATTAAGGAAGGAGGTGACAGTTCAAGCTTTTTTTTTTTTGCTCGGAGAATACGGCGCAGAATGAGCTTCGGGAGGGAGGATGCTTTTTCTTTTTCTTTGCAACAAAGACGAGTCAGGTTACAAGCAAAGTTTTATTCCGGCGCAGTGTGATGCTAAAATTCATATCAACACGTTGAGCGCTTCTTCATGCTGAAACGTCTCCCTCCTTCTTCTTCTTCTTCTTCTTCTTTTTTTTTTTTGCGAAACCAAATTTATGAAAAGCATAATCACAACATGAGGGCCCTCTTATTTTATTATCAGTGGGTGTTATTATTAGAAAACCATTTCAAATGATATGTCACATGGGAACAAATATCATTTACAAACCACTAATGACTTGCAAACACTCCTCTAGCCTCCGGTGCCGAATGACGCCGTCTCACAGTGTGTGCTCGGCTCGCCTCTCTACGGGGACGTGCAGTGGGACGCCGCACGCTTTTCAGAATCAAACAGAATAAACAGGAAGACCTCTTTTCTCCCAGCTCCGGCCGTACAGTGGCGATAACACATTAATTCTTAAAAAATCAGCCCATTTAAACCTGTCATTACCGCGGCCCGTCTAATGGTTTTAAGGTGTGTGTTTGTTGCGAAAATTCAAATGAGACACTAAAATATGTACATATTCTCTGCAGAGATGGATTAGGTTTTGGATATTAATAATTAAGCAGGCATTATTATTATTACACTTTGCATCTTCTGGGTGGATCAAGCTCACCTCACCGCTGGACTGCTAATAATGAGTCATCAATAAAACATTTTCATAATGTCAGGAAGACACTTGTGCAGACGCACGGTCTAATTTTACACGGGCTGACTTGGTCATTAGTTCACCATGGCGTGAATGCCTCGCCAGGCAAAACACAGAGGAGGTTACAGAGGTGGCCTGATGTGGCCTGACAGTCGGCGCATCAAGCCGCTCCTTCATTAATGTTAATCACCTTGAAATTGTGAATAACCAAATGAGTGCACCTATATGCAAATATTTAAAGCGTTTTTAC
Source organism: Lagodon rhomboides (assembly GCA_039737535.1). Taxonomy (NCBI): domain Eukaryota; kingdom Metazoa; phylum Chordata; class Actinopteri; order Spariformes; family Sparidae; genus Lagodon; species Lagodon rhomboides. The sequence continues at coordinate 8,718,507 of CM077785.1, read as the reverse complement.
TTTTTAATGGAAAAAAGGTGTTTTTGTTTCTGGCACTATCATTTGCATAGTAATCGTGTCTATTGTGTCGTGTTTCTTTAACCTCAGCTCAGGCCCGGATGAGCATGTGGATGGCCGTCCGCGCTCGAATCGGAAGCTGCAAATGAATAGATAAAGGTTGCGTGCAGCACACCGCAGGCAGGCAGGCTGGCGGGAAAGACAATCATGTTAAAAAAGAAAAAGAAAAAAAAAAACTCTGTAAAAGTTTCCCCTCTTCAAATCAAACATCATGTAGGCTGTTGGACTTGAAACCTTCCAAAATCTCACCGAGCTGTAATGAGAAACTAAGAAAAGCAGCGAGCAGAGGCAGAGCGCCGGCTTTATTGCCACCCAGCCATAATAAGCTAATGCAAATTGTAACTAGTTAAGCACAGCAAAATAATATGATACCATTGTCGGCGGCAGATTGATATTATAATGTTAGCATGTGCAAATAATCACATTTTCTCCCTGATACAATTACATTATTTGTTATGGTTGTATCATACACCAATAAAAGCAAACATCATATTAGGATTCATGGCACTTTTCGCGTTGCGTTATCAATATGTGGAAATAATTGTCTGCAGAGAGATTAAATTACATTATTGTGTATCTTTTTCATGCCTAATAAATAATGATGGATGGCTCTTATTTTCATCACCACCTGCAACCATTTTGTCTTCTTCCCCCCCGCAAGTTAAAAATGAGAGAGGAAATAAAGAAATAAAGGCGGCGGGGAGAGTGAGGGAAGAACCTCGAGCCATACGAGCCCGCGGGTCCTTGTCACTGAAGTTTTACTGTCTGATCAAGGCAGCAACCTGCAAATAAAAGCCGGAGAGACGCCCTAAAAGTCAACACGCCGCCGTTTGTTCAGTGACACGTCTTGTTAAAGAGCACACGTGATTGACACAGAAAAAGCCCCGCGGGGTTTGTTTTTGTGCATCATCATCATGAACAAATATTGTTCCTTCAAACCACAGCATATTTCATGCACAAGGTAGAAAACCTGTCGCAAGCGACATATACGCACTTTTTAATGTCTTTTTTCATTTTGTATTTTCAGATATTTTATCTCTAGTTTGAGTCATCTTCTTCTGTGCTGCCTGATTCAATGAATTAAAAGTTATTATCACATTATTAGAGCAGCAAAGGGTTCAACTAGTGTGTCTAAATATGCTACTTAGCTACGGGGTGAATATGATCGTGACGACAGATAGTCCTCCACTTACGTAGTATCAGTGTGTAATTAAAGGCTGTCAGTGTGTACTTACACACTTGTGTCAATGAAAATGTGCCTTGTTGTGAAAAATGTGGCCAAGAGCAGACACGGATGAGCTGAGGTGCAGTTCACAGTAAATATTGACTGATGTAACCGATAAGAGTGACAGGTTCCCAAATTCCACCAAGAAAACACTTCTGACTCCATCACTGAGACAATGATTCAAAAGTTTTTGTTCCTGAAAAAGTGAAAGAGGTGAAAAGGAAATGTACATTTCAAAACAACTGGAGGATAACTAGAATATTATATGTTGAAATATTTTCAGAGTGAAAATATTAGAACAAAGACAGACTTATTTTCCTCCCACAGCGAAGGGTTAAATATATCTTTGAAGACCTTCTGTCTGAATGTATTTCGTTTGAATTTCCTTCTAGGAAATTTCCAAGATTTCACTTAAAATGCTGCGATTTTTCAAAAAAGTTGCTCAAATTCAATTCACATCTAATAAGTCCGGTCAAGACAGAAATGTAACTGATGAAATTTGACTGGTCAGATTCAGACTCTAAATTGCAAACAACAGATCGAGGAACGATAACCTTGATAATAAAAATACATTTTGATGTTGTGGTAATAATCCACGTATGATAATATCGTCTGACTAATCCAGATAAGATGTCTGGTTGCCTTTTTTCTAGTACTTGTTCTTTTTGTGCGCTCGTCTTTTGAGAGTGATTTATCCTCCCAAATTAGCAAAACACACATAAACAAAGTCAGAGATAGATTTGATTGCCAGCATTATTTTTTTATATCCCTGAGGATATCGCGATAATATCGTTCATCGTGAATACTTTTGGCCGTGATAATCATGTAGTGAAAATCTGCTATAAATTTCACAATCAGATATAGAATCCAATCATTACTTTGCTTCCATACTGATCTGAATAAAGTGTATGTTTAGCAGGTTGTTTCACAGTCCTGACAAATGTCTGAGATAAACCTGTGTGTCCGGCAGCAGCAGCAGCAGGCTGTGTGGTCGCCTGACTCATTTACAATTCTCGCTCACTCCTTTCTTTTGCATAACCTTAATTTTAATCACTTCATTTGCACTTTAGGTAGATAAGAGAATTGATTAGCCCACCACTCTCCAGGAGGCTTCATGTTTGACTTTCGCTCTTTTTTTTTTCTTCCAGTCCACCAATCTTAGCTGTCAATACCTGAAACTCTTGTTGCATGTGATGCATTTGTGGCGCGCTATTATGTGGCGATAAAACAAGGTAAGGACATTATAGTCCCCCCACCAGTTAATTGGCATCAGAGAGAGAAATGCTGTTATAACTTCATAACTTCTTAAGTCATGCCTTGTGCACAGCTAGACGTACGGCGTTGTAAAAATTTACATTTTAATGAAATATTTGAATAAGCACTTGAAATTCACTCTACCAGGTCTCCCGGTTCTAAAACCAACATTTCATGTTTGTGTTTTGAATGGCAGCGTCAGAGAAATTAGCATGCCAGTCATACAGATTAGGAGGGCATCAGTGTAAAGTCACAGGCTTTCTCAATCAAGGTTCACTGCAGGTAAACACTACCCATGACATGTTTAAATGATAGGTTTTTTTTTTTTTTCAAGAAAGGGGGAGGAAAAGGCATTAAACTCACAGGGGAAGGAGAGAAATCCCATATAGGAATCAGAGCAGGAGAGAAGAGGATAGACATTCAGACTGAAGGCTATCTGCAGTTTACAATAATTCACTTCCTTTTAACTAAATCTGTCAGAGAACCACCAAACTACTGTTTAAATTTACACATAGCTGATGCTTCTTCATCAAAAATAAAATCAAAAGCTCGGGTATTGTGAGCATTTTTATTTTAGAAAATATGGATCGTGTAGTTGTATGGAATTTATGACATGTATTAAGCCGGTCGCTGGTAGTTTGACAGTTGGATTTGCCTCGAGGCAAGAAATAAGAGTGAAAGACGCTTATTTGCTTTCACTTTAATTCGACAGTTAAGATGAGAAGATCAATAGCACTCTCATGTTTGTACACTTAACATAAAGCTATAGCCAGCAGTCAGTCAGTTTAGCTTCGTTCGGACTGGAAACAGAGGGGAGCAGTTAACCTGCATTGACTTCCATTTTAGCGCCTGGCTAACGTGAATAGAGATAAAACGATTTAATCTAGGCCCCAGTGCATCACATGACGTTGTAATTACACGGTTGGGCCACTACAAAAGTTGGCTTCAAAGCGTGGCGGTCTTCCTGGGGGCTTGCTCCTGGCCCTGTCGCAGCCCATTCTGGCGCTACACCGCTCCTACTGTTTGTGTACATATTGCGTCCTACGTACATGTAGCGTAAATTTCTGAAGACATGCGCAACCGGCGCTCCAAACAGACGCAGGATTGGTGAGCCATGCATACCCAAACATTGTTAAAAGCAAGCCTATTTTGTAGTTTCAGCCGGAAGACGTATAGGAGCAGTGAATTTGACACGTTTCACTAGCTGCCGTTAGCTAGTTAGCTCAGTTAGCCGTGCAGCTAATGAAATGTGCTCCCCTAGCTCCAACCAAAGATAGCTACTACAAGGACTATAGTGAGCAGCAGCTGTCGGTGATGTGCTGCCTCCTATTTGTTTGGAGCAATCTTTACGCTTTACACCTTTCAGTTGATTAACGAGCACGTTATATATTGGATTGTGTTGCCTTTGGACAGAGCCAGGCTAGCTGTTTCCTCTTTTGTACTAAGCTAAACTAACTGGCTGCAGCCTGTAGCTTCATATAGCACACAGCTGCCGGATCAATCTTCTCATCTATCTCTCAGCAACAAATCAAATGAGCATATTTCCCAGAATGTCGGACCTTTCCTTCGAACATATTGTACAGCAATTCCATCCAAGTGTAAAAAAAAAATAGAGCCACATTTCTACATAAAATAAAACATTATTCAGCCTTGAAACATCAGCTCCAACATGGTTTGCAAGCTGTGTGAAAGCAAACATATAATCTGGACCTTGGTTTTAGTAACACGCTCGTCATCTGATGAGAAATCTATTATCTCTCTTAAAAACCGTCCCAGCGGCAAGCACTTCTCTGTTAATTCACTATGACACAAAGTGCGAGAGTCAAACGTAATTATTCATGTTGTTTTGCATCTCTTCAATTATTCAAACCAAACATTTCTTACAGGGATGCTGGATGCTGGCACAGGTCAGACAGAGAGGGCCACAGTGCACTTCATCATGGGAGTCACTTTGTTTACAGCCGAGCAGGATCAACCCGAGGCGCCGCACTCCACACCTGCTCCACACGGTCCGGATACAAGTGATGATGCAGTTCATTAGCTACCGATGGCGACCAAAATTTCAAGCCTTGTTGATTTGATTTTCATCTAGAAACAGAACAGAGGTATATGAGCGACACGCAGATCTGACTTCACCGTGGTGAGAATGAAGCAAGTCAAGTCGAGTCCCTGTAAGTCGAGCAAGACAAGTCATTGCTCAGGTCAAGCACGCCACAAGTAACGCACAACATCAGCACAATTCTGATGTTTCAAAGAAGTTTCCGCATTTAAATCAGTTAAACGAAGGTGGAAAACAACAATGGAGATGCTCTGTAATTATAGTATAATTTCCAGAGTGATATCAGTCCCACGCTTGTCTAAAATGCACGATTTTGTTTTGCACGATGCTTCAATGTGAAGCCAAGTCTAAGGGCCCAGACAAACCCAAACCGGAATCAAGGAACTAGCAGCAGTGAAGGCTGACTGTTGTATTGCCTGTGCATGTGGCTACAATGTTCACACCACTCTCGCCGATAGAGCCACTTGTAATTAAGAATATGTCCGATAAAAAGTCACAAATGTCACTTTCGAAGAGGCCGATACGAAAAATAAGGAGAACTCGTGTTAAATGGGTGAAATCATGGATTCTGGGTGACAGGCTCAAGAGGCTTTCCTTTTCTTTTTCCGTTTCTCTTGTTGTGCACTGATTGGCTTAGCTGAACAGCCAATGAGAGTGATTTATCTCAATGACGAGCCCTCACATAGCGTACGAACATTTGGCTAGCTAAGAAGTTCACTAGAAAGACACATTCACATACCTTTCATTGTGGGTTTTGTAGAGACAGATGAAGTTGGAGCTGGCCAGTACACACCCAATCTTGTTTGAAGAACAAAATATAACTTCTCAATATGAAGAAAAATGAAAGAACCTCACGTCCATTCCTTCTGTCTCAGCTCGAAGTCACGTCTCAACTCATGAGAACTGAGTCGAAGTCGAGACTTTCATCAGTTTTAGTCAATCAAGTCCAAAGTCCTCAAATGTGCGACTCGAGTATGGCTGGAGTCAAGTCTGGTGACTCGAGTCCCTCGTCTCTGGATCCAATTTTGATCTTCCTTCTACAGAACCAATCAAATCTAAGAAGTTGTTTTTATTTGTTGCAAGTTTTCTATGCAGTACGTCAGGCAGTGTGTCAACCGTTTGCATGATGAGGGTACACAGCCATCTTTTACATCTCGTAACAGACCTCCTTTCTTGACCTGTGCTCAATTCTCTAACTACTGAACTGGGAGCTGACATACAGAGTGACCTTGAACACAGGTAATAAGTCCTAAACATCTTCTTATCTCCATACCATCGGATCCTCCATTCGCTGATGACGAAACAAGGTTAAAAATCCAGAAAAAATTAGGCAGTGGACCTTCAGTTTGGATTGTTAGTCAAACGATTATTTCTAAAGTCGAGAACAAACTTTAACACTTGAGATAATATTTCTTTAAAGTGGTCCTGACTGTTCAAAAAGAACGAGGAGCAACATGAAACAGCCAGATATTTAACCGAAACCTTTTATATCAAAGAAGAGAAGACATTTGGGGGGATTGGGGTTGCTATAACAACATCAGCGAGTCTTTAACCAACCGTGCGTCCACATTCAGCTCCCATCTCAGCACCTGCATTGCATTGTTCATCGTCTTCAGTTAGTGAACCCATCAGTGGATCCAACAGCTCCCCCACCCTTAACCCTCTGTTACCAAGAGAAGGAGACATCTGAGCATCTCGGCTATTTACTCAATGAGCGTAATTACCATTGGCTACTCACACGAGGCCTGCTAACTGATGTGATAAGTACCTTTATACTTTCATCTTCCTTTAGTTCCCGTTTTAATTGCTTGGACTCTCTTTGAAATCTAGCTGTGCCTTCTAATAAAGAAGAAAGCAGGCCCAGCTGTGAAGTACTGATTGTTGTGTTGGAGCTGGAGCTGCTAGTAAAGCAGGCCTCGCGGTATTGTTGTGTACGTGTGTGTATATGTGTGTGTGTGTTTGAGCGCGCGTGTGTGTGTGTGCGTGTGTGTGTGTACGGGTGGGGGGCAGCGAGGCATGCCTTTTGAACAGCAGGTGGTAATTGAAACAAAACAAGGGCTGATTAGGGAAGCGTCTGGCAACTCATGATCCAAACAGCGAGCCGCCGAGGAGCCCCAACACAAGAGCCCTGGAATAAAGTGGTCATCATCTAATTAACAGAACACATTTTAATTACCGAGTAAACCAAGCAGTGCAGTGTGTCAATTTAACTGATGTGGTAAGTGCCAGTTTACAATATCAGAAACAGACAAATAATTGGAATCTAATTACAAGCAGGTCTATTGCACACCAGCGCCTGCAGCCCATCTTAATAAACAAATTTTTACATCAAACCATGAATAACAAACACTGCAGGACTGCTAATTGCCTCGCTGCAATGTTGGGAGTTTGCCAGCTTTGACTATTTGACTGAAGCTCTTGTGTGAATGGATGAGGCTGTGCCACGCTGTAATTAGAATAAAGTGAACAGCAGCGATCCATGTTTGTTTTTGTCATCTGACAGAGCTTAATAATATGACTGGTGATCTGTTAGAGTTGTGGGGTCAGTTCATAACAAAGACACATTTTCTCACTGATGTCAAGTGGCATGAAGATAGGTTAGGTTTAATTTGCCCAGGTTTTAGGACACCTCTGCCCACGCCTCGGCGTCATGGAGGTGAATGGAACTTCATTCGCAGTGCTGCAGCACTGAGAAATTAGCCTGTCTCCAGACCGAATGTTATAAGGAAACCCAATTCTGCCACGAATAGGAAAAAATTACACATGGTAACAATTTTAATAAGGTAAGTATAGGAAACCAAGTCAAAATTGTGACTAAATTCTGACATATCAAGTCATAATACATGATACTAAATCAAAAATGTGAATTATTATACCTGATGTTTTTGTTTTTTTTTCTTTTCTAGCTGAAAATGGGACCTCCACATCTCTGATTTGTGTAGCAATCCAAACAAGGTCTGGTGTTGCGCTACTCGATGGCAGTTCCCAGGGATGGAGAAGAGAAATCAACCAATCACAGCTTTGCATACAGCTATCTAGCAAGCTGCACTGCAGTAAAATAGCAATGACACAAAGGGGATACGTATGGATCCAACCCAATCACCAGAATAAAAGTTAATTTCTGCAAAGCCACAGATAAGTTCAGACTTAATATTTATGTTGCAACTTGACCTTAGTTTAGGTCCAATTTTCCATTTCAGCATTGTGCTTATGCTCTGGTTAGGTTAAGGAACAGAAACCACTTGATTAGGGTTAGGAAAACATCATGGTTGGGATTAAAATACCTGTTCTGGTTGCCACGAACTTGAACAGAGATGGTCTGACTTCCTGTGAAAAATAGCCAGTTTGGTCACCACTAAAATGGCCAGAAATCTCCCCACAGACTTAAACTGCTGGCAGCCTTGTAGCTCGTCATAACATCGACACCATCCCCTCCACTTCCTGATGTCAAAGTCAGCTGATAAGCATAAAATGTGAACATGATATGTCTGGTTTTGGGACAAATGTGTAGCTATTCCTGGCAACTTCTACTGCAGCTTCAATGTCAACTAAAAATTAAGCAAAATCTGACATTTCTGTCTGGAATCCGTGTCGCCATCACTCAGGATAGTTGACAATAGACAAGTGGTCAGTTTTCAGAGGGACTATTTCTTCAGTACAAACAAGTTCCAGTGTAACCAAGACACAGTGAGGTTGGTCGGTCATCCTTGGGTAATAGCAACTTTGTTTTGGGGGAAAGATGTAGATGCTAGTTTTGTAAATATATCGGTGTAATGATGCAATGATACGTAATACAGTGTCACTTAGCGCGATGATATTTCAACATTTGTATGTCTGAAACTGGATTTTCAGGACATTGTCCAGCCGTGTTTGTGGCAACCAAACTGGATACTTTGACGAGACATCGGGACAATTTGCAGTCGAGAACTATTTTTTCAGTGTTTATGGTGATAGAACCATGTAAACCAAAACCAGATCTTTTTCCCCAAACCTAACCAAGTGGTTTTTGTGTCTAAACATAACCATGAGCACAACGCACATGAGTTGCAACATAAAGAAATGTAAAGTTGCAACATCTGTGGACCCTGGCAACATTTATTCCCTGGATTGGGTTGCTGAGCTCATATTCTAGACATGTCAGCGCTCATGAGTCATGTGGTGCCTGTATTATCCCCTCTCCTCAGTCGCTGAGCCACTGGTTGTTCAGAGAATTCTATAAAGAACTGAAGGAAAACACAGCAGTATTAGTGAGGAGCTGCTTGTGGGAGGCTTCAAAGAAAGACCACTCATAAGTTATGAATGTGAGATTGAGAGAATTCACAGAACCTGATCAGAAATCAGAGGAACTAGAGCCATATTTAGACTCTGTTTCGTTTCAGCTGGAGTTTATTTTAAATGGGAAAATGATTCATGAGGAATTGCACCAAAACATCATGTCAGACTGGTGTGTGTCAACGCTCTGCGTGGAATGTCAGATTTATGTGACGAGGGCCTGTATTGGCTGATCATGTCACAGCTCCAATATATCCCACAGTTCCCGTAATATTTCATCCACCTTTATGGTCTATAATAATATCATATGTTAATGCCTCTTGGTAAGTTACTGTGCTCGGATTAATTGATGTGAATGCGTCTGCTCTGGATGACTTTTGAGCACAAATGCCTTCCATTACCGCGTGTTCCCTCCAACTTTATGTTGCCCGGTTTGTGATCAGTGTCATGACAACAACACAGACACGCATGAATCCTGAGCGCCCGGTGAAATACGGCCCGCGGAAAGATTGCTTGTGATTTTATATCGTTTCCATTAAATCTTGTCTTTCAAAGCTCTTAATTAATAATACACTTGACATTTATGTTTTCCAGCAATAAGCTAAGCAAGAAACGATTTATGTCACCTAAAGCTTTTTAACAAATCAATGCAACTATTTGTAATTGCTTGTTTCACAAGATTAAAAGTGCTTAGACTTGATCTCTGTCTGCTGTTTAGTGGCCAACATGACCTGCGCCTCCGTCGTAAAAACGCAAGTCCTGGTCATCAGCATTAGCTCCCGTCACCAAATCCATATCGCTATTATTTCTGGAGTTTTAATGCTGTTACAATTTATAGCTTATCAAATGCAGTTACCTAAATTGCTGTTGGGAAAAAAGACAGTTTAACTGTCTCTTTTTAATTACGATATAATTTAAGGTTGCGGCGGAGATGAGAGGCCTGCTGGAGATGACAAACAGGTCTGCGTGGATCGGGTCTGCAGGCCAAAATAATGAGGGAAACAGCACGGATACGGGTTTGAAAGGTGATATCTGCAAAACGGAAACATTCACTGTCGAGAATTTATCTGGTAATATGAGTTTGTATCAGTCAGAGATATATTAAATTAACTTTTGATGACCTTATAGTAGATAGCAACTAAGAAAAAAAATGCATTATGAGTGCTGCAAAAAGTAATAAAAATGGTTGTTGATGTATTCAAACTTTAAATGGCTTCTTAATTCTGTCATCACTAGAGTTCAGTTACGTGTGATACAATGGAAACGTGCGAAGCGGTAAGAATAAGAGACCTGGAGAAGACGATGTGAACAACCAGCATTTTATTGCATGTTTAGAATGCTCACGTCAGTCGTCGCCACTGACTACAACAGAGTGGTCTGCATCAGACAGACGAGGAATGATGAGGAGGTTACAGACTGATGGAAGTGATGAGCAATAATATTTCTCTCTAAAAAAAAAAAAAGAAAAAAAAACAACAGGAAAAAGAAACTACAGAGTACATCTTCAAAGAAAAAAAAAAACAAGAAAGAGAGAGAGAGAGAGAAAAGAAAAGCTGCTGCAGGATGAGAGCACCGTGACAGCTCCTGGGCTGCACACCCGCCTCCCCTCCTCTCCCCTCTCCCTCCCTCCCCTCCCCCTCCATCTGTAAAAAAAAAAAAAAAAAAGAAAAAAAAAGAAAAGTGTGGTGTGAGAGAGGGAGAAAGAGGGGGACGGAATGACAGCGGGCTGGATGGTTGGCGATGGATGAAAACGATGGCGTTGGAGCTTGGGTGCCAGTGTGTGATGTGATGTTTGGGGGCGGGTGGAGGTGGGGGTGGGTGGGGGGATCTGATGCCACGCGGTCGCAGGTTTGCAGGACGTTAAAAGTCTCCAGCAGCGTCTCACCTTCGACCTGCCTGCTGTGCTTGGTTTTGACTCATTTACAATGACCCTTGAGATAAAAATATAAATATCTTGATGCCCAACAGAATGTGTGTTTTCACCTACATGACATGGATGATGATGATGATGGCGATGATAATGAGAAGGACACATCTTTGATGCGCGAAGTGAAATGAAATTTTCAAACAAACAAAAACAGCATTTTAACAATATTCTTTACATCTTGGCACTGCATATTTTTTTCATTTTCCTATTAATTTCATATAAAATATCATTAGATTGATACACCCTTATATTATTACTGACCACTTAAAACCATATCCCCCGCCCCCCTTCCCGTCTCCGTGACCCTGGGATTAGTCATGCAAGATATCTCCGTCTCATAGAGGAAATATACCTGTCTGCCCTTTTCTCCGAGCAGTAATCTTTAACATACAGCCACAGAAGGCAGTGGTTGGACCATCAAAAGGAAGTATCAAAAAACAGCTTAACACAAAGAGGGAAAAAAAATCTGTACAAAATGCTTAGGTCAATGATAACAGAGAAAAGTCTGTTTTTCTATATTACAGTTTAAAATCCAAAATGGGGGATAATCTCCCCCCCGGCCTGCCCCTGCCCAGCTCACCCAGACGTCTGCGTGGATGATGTGATTTTTTTTTTTTTCTTTTCTTTTCGTTTTTTTTTTTTAAAGCAAGGATTACTAAGTAAAATACATTTGCAGCACAGTTTGCTATTCCAATACATACAGCAGTTTTTTTTTTTCTCATAGCTATTTCATAGTTAATACAAAGCAGTCGCGATAAAGCAAACATCATAACACAAATGTATTTTTTGATCTTAAAAAAAAGAGAGAGAGAGAGAGAGAGGGAGGAAGAGGACAGGAAAAGACAAAAAAAAGGCTATACCGACATGTATGTACAACCTAATATTGGAACGCCCCTTTAAAACAACCCATCAGTACATCGGAGGACAGACTCTCGACAGGATGAATGGTGCCACACACAGCTGGGTGATATTTATCGATGAACAAAAAAAGGCCTGAGGTTTGGATTGGTTTGGCAAAAAACAGAAAAAAAGGATGAAGCCTTTAAAGATAAACAAGCTCTAATTTCATTTTTTTTTTTTTTTGTCATTTTCTCTCTACAGTATCAGACTACACATGCAAGACATACGACTAAGTGCAACTGAGTGAAATGTTTATTTTTTTTCTCATTTAGTTGACTCATTCCCTATAGGTTTGAACTGAGGTATGCGTACAAACGGTTTTTTTCTCATGCTGTTATCTTTAGTAATGTCGAGCTACACATGCTGAGAATGTTCTAATCTAACCAGCCGTATTTTTTTCCTCCTTTTTTTTCTCGAAATACCAAACAAAACCAGCCGGACGAGGCGGCTGGAGGTTTTGTGGATGAGCTCGGCCCCGTTCTCACGATCCTAGCCTGGCTGTAACTGACCCATCCCACAGCTGCCTGGATATTAAATACATCTTCTGGAAACCACAGATTGCCCTTTTCCTCTTTGTAATTAATGAGCGGTGAACTTAAAAAATATAATAATCATAATAATAACAATAACTGCCATAAAGTACCTTGTACCCAGCTTATTAGTTGACAGGAGTGTTTTTTAATATAAAAAGTAATATGTTGACAGAAACTAAACACAATCATAAAGTCTTGCCAATCTTAACAAAGACGCTAAACCCCCTAAAAAGTGGCATACAATCATTACAAAGGATACAAATGAAGAAGGAATCAAAAGAAGAGAAACATTGAATCATTGTGTGGTCCAGTTGAAGTATAGAATCCGTTTCACATTGTTCTCTGCAAAGCTTTTTCCCATTAACCAGTATATTTTTTTTTTCCTTTATCTACATACCCTTTATGTTGCACACAAATCTGCTCCTGACCAAAAAGCTCCCTTTTCCACTCACTGGCCCAAAGACAAAAAGAAGTTTCCCTAATTTGGTCATCATGTAGTCAGACTGTCAGCGCCTCCCATTCACTTTTGGTCACTGCAAACTTTACTGCAGCTGCCCTGTTCGAGACATCCCCTTTGGTTTTTTAAATTTCTTTTTTTATAAAAATGAATGAAATACCAGCTTGAGGAGCATTTTTTTTTTTTCTTCCCTCGATTGGATCTGCCACCGGCTCGATCGCGGCCAATGGGAGAGAATGGAGGAGAGATATTTGGCCTTATCTGCTATTGCATGGAACACACAACATCGACTTTGTAGTTTATCTTTGGTAGTCACAGAACAAGATATTCAAACACATCAACAACTCAAAAAAAAAAAAGAGAAAAAAAAAGCCAAATAAAACATAAAATAATAATAATACTAATAATAAATAAAAACAAATTAAAAGTGGTTGATTGCAGTCTTGAAATTCATGGTCTCTTTCAAATTTGACTCCCTACCAAAAGCTGGAATTTTTTTTATGTCGCTGCATCACAAAACCACGTGTGGATTCCACTCGGTTCAATGCTGTGGACTACATCTATTGGCTTTTTGGGTGACACTGAACGTCGCGGTCCCCACATTCCCTCAATGGCATGTATGGATGTTTGGGCCCTTTTTGTGATGGCTGTCAAATGCTGGAATGTGCAATGTTTAGGTCTTATTGCAAGTCTTTTCTCCCTCGATGAAAAAGAAAAGTGAGCATTTTTTTTTTTCTCCACCCGGTGTGCAATTATTAACGCTCACCACAAACTTTAAACTAGCCATGCGTGTGATACAAATAAAAAAAACGACAGGGAATGCACGTTTATCTTCAAGCACTGAATGAAATTACAGCGTGGAAAAAGGCAGACACGTTTGATTAACAGTGACAGTTGTGTTCAGGAATCACAATTAGTTGGTCTAAATCATTATCTTTCGCCGGTGCGCACACCTGACATTTTCATTTTCCTTGGAAAAAAAAAAAAAAAAAACCCGGAGCTTGTAAGTGATCAGAAATTCTGTTGCGGCTCAACATGCTCTGCCGTGAGGGGCTGCTTTAAAGTGTAATTTCATAAGGATAAATCATAACCTGCATGATTTCTCTGTCATTCATTCGCATCTTAAATTAAACTTCATTGATGCGTGGAGAGAGCCTTCATTATGAGTAGTGCATTGCCAATGGACTTCATGAGCAGGAGGAGGAGGAGGAGGAAGAAGAGATGGGGAAGAAGAGGGGTGAGGGGCGGACTACACGTCAGGATGGTGACTTTTCTTTTTTTTTTTGAAGATCGCGGAATAAATGACAGAAAAATACTACTTGGTATGTGACATTCTGCTTCGTGTGTGTGTGTGTGTTGAACAGAACAACATGAAAGGAAATCATAAACATTCATCATCAAGTGCTGACCACACAGAATCTCCGCAGCATGGGCATGAGGTCTGATCAGTTTAAAGGAATAAAACAACAAAAAAAAGATGCAACATCAACAACAGCACTGAATGGAAAAAAAAAAAAAAAAGACACATTATGTTGATAATCTATAACCTCTCGTCCCCCAACGAAAAAAAATACACCCAAATAAAAACATCCCCTCCCACCCGAGATGGAATCAAAACCGATGAGAAGTGTCGAAGGCAGTGACAATGAACAAGTCCGCACTCGCTCTCCCCTCACGCGCGGTGTAAATTAAACGTCAGTCATTCCCCGCTCCTCTCTCTCTTCAGTTTGTGGTCAGATGTGTGTGTGTCTGAGAGAGGGGTGGAGGAGGTGGGGGGGTGGTGGGGGTGGTGGGGGAGAGACGCGACCCCTCCTGCAGTCCGCCGAGGTGCGAGTCCGTCCTGGCTGCGCGGCGAGGGGTCTCCGACACCCGCTGTACCAAACACGTCCGATCCCACACACGAGTAGAAATGAAGTTCGTTTTCACGTGGTTTTTTTTTTTTGTAAGCTTTTACTTGAATCAAAAGTAGAAAGTAATCAGAAAAAGGAAAAATCCCCGCGTGTGTGTGGGGGTGTGTTTTCGTTTTGTTTGTGTGTGTGTTCTTGCTATGTATTGTAATGGCACTAAAAAGTTTTACTCGGAGACATTTTGAGCGCTGTCATCAGTGGCTGAGACTGCAGTTCAGTGTTTGTTATCTGCGGAGCGTTTTTTTCTCCCAGATCACCCAGACTGCCTCTGCCTCTGAGGCCGGGGGAGGAGGAGAGGGAAGTGGGGGCGGGGGGGGCGGCGCTAGCCTTACAGCATGTCGTCGTGGCCCTGGTCGTCGTCGTAATCTCTGTGGTGATCTAAGTCTGGACTGTGATTGGCAGTCGTTACCAGGGAGAGGGGCCCTTCGTGGTCTTCGGGGTCCAGTGGTTCCTCCTTAACGCTGATGTGATGCCTGGAGGAGGAGGAGGAGGAGGAAATGAAACTCTCAGTTCTTTAACTTTCTTAATTTTTCTTCATAACCTTTCAGAAATTCAACTGATTCTGTTTATAAAGGAGGAAACAGGGGAACAAAAACAAATGTCTAGCTTCAATGAGACCGTGAGCGGGGGGGGCCCTCGCTGGTGCCGATGATAATTTCAGCTTTTCTTTTGAGGTATTCCAATCCCGGCAAAGCTGCGGGCTTTTTTTTTTATTTTCGTGGCAACCCGACAACAGGGTATTCACTTAGAATTGATAAATGAGGAAGATTAACAACGCGAGATGACGAGAGGAGAGAATGGACTGCGCCGAGCGAGCGGGGCCGCCGTTGTCAGCCTCCTGGTGGCGGAGGATCAGCGGCGCGCTGTGTGTTCCCCTTCCTGCTCGTTAACATGCACAACCTGCGAGGCGGGTCTCCAGAGGACGACCCCGAGCCGGCTTCTATCATTAATCAACTTCAAGCAAACACAGCGACCAGACACCGGCGTACACGCTTTAAACTCCAGAATTAATGCATATTTTCAAGCAAGTGTCAATAAGGGAAGAAAAGCGCTGGCAGGAGAGGCGCGCGAGGGGAGCGGCGGCGGCTCACTCGGCACAACACCGTGATAAGAAACAGAGCCCTTATGAGAATAATAACGCTGTCACTTGTAAACAAGGCAAAAACATGAGACCACCCCCCCCTCCTCCCCCCCGTCCCCCCTCCAGCTCACAGCCTGGGCAAAAGAGCCACTAAAGAGATGAGATCTGCCAAATTTCTCATTACAGAAGCAGAGCAGGAATAAAAGCGCAGGGGGGGGAGAGGAGGCCTGGCTGTGGCAGAGAGGAAGAGAAAAAAAAAACACCTAAAAACATTATGAGCAGCTGCAGGGGACTCGCCGCTCTAACCTGCGGTGCCAGGCTGCCTTCGCGGAGGCAGAGTGGTGTCAGGATGAGGCGCCGGGCTCATTTACTACAACAACAAGGGACAACCGGCGACATTCTTCATCACCAAAGCCCGCGTTTGATTTATCCGCGCCAGGAACGTCTTGTGTGATCCGCGACTATTGTGACGGAGACGCCCGTATGCTAATGAGCCGCCATATTTTTTGTGTAAATTATAAAAAGGGGGAAAAAGTAAAGTCAGCTTTTCTATCACTTTCACATCAAAGTAACTCCACAAGTGCCGTTGCCTCGGGTCTGACTCCGTGGCTGCGGGGCAGACATGAAATTGTTATTATTATGCTATTGAACTGCATGCTGATTCTACACTTTGCTCATAATTAGCCGTCTCTGGGTACCTGCTTCTCGTCTGGCTGTTTGGGAGAAGTGCTCTGGTTTCCTCGGCGGTGTTAAAAAGCTCGCGTCTTGTCGACCGGCAGCAACACATGTGGAAAACACATGTTGTTGCGCAGTTAACAGCGGTGATGAACTTGTATCTGGCACCGTGCGAGCCAGAGCATCGCATTAAAAAGGGGGGATATTTTTTGCACATGTGAGTTTATTGCTCGTTCCCCGCGCGAGAAGAGACTTCCAGCGCCGCCGCTACTGTACGTAACGTTTAACGCTCGATCCGTGGGCACGAACGGCCGCGTATGTTTTGCTAATAAGAGAATAAAGTTCTTTAAAAGCAAAAGAAAACAGATTTAACTCATTTTGTGCTTGAATAAAGCTTATAGACATAATTATGGAGCGAGAGTTTGTGAGCCCCATCAGCCTAAAGATAGAAGCAGAGGGGGCAGAGGGAGAAGCAGGCTGCCTTCAGGCCAGCACACCCATCCTGTCTCTGCCTTTCCTGTTCCGCAGCCATGCTCAGAGCTATGTTCACAGTGATTAGAGATGGCACTTTCCTCCATTTGGCCAGGAGCTCATTACTGCACCTTTTTTTTTTTGTTTTCAGGCAGAATTTCCCCCGAGCTCAGACATTTCAGGAGGCCATCCCCGAGTCTACCCGCGCCGCACGTCGGTGGTCTGCCCCCACATCTGGAAACGATGCAGCGTGCGCTGTATTATTTTAGGCTTCAAACAACTTAGCAGACACTCCTATACAACAAGTGAACGGGGAGCTGCGGTTTCCCGGCCGACCGCAACTTTCCTACATGAGAATCTTGGACGGTGTCCTCCAGACTAATTATGCTTTTTGTGTTGTTTTTTTTTTCTTGCCACAGCTCGGAGGCGTTTGTGAAGGTGTTGCGGCTCGTGTTTCGGAGCCAACAGCTCTGTCACTCCGAGTTCTGGCATTTTGTAAATATTTGAACGAATCGGAATGCTGATTACGGCGGAGCTCAGACAGACAGCGGGACACATGAAGGGGAGTTCATAAACTCGCTGTTAGAATAACAGAGAGGCTCCGGTTCTTTTCTTTCTTCCAAAAGGTGGAGTTTCCTTTTCTGCAGGGAGGCCAGCCACAGATCTGGCCATGACCCCACACAGCACTCCAATATCACCCCGCTTCACTTTATTTATTGTCCTCTTATTGTTTCTGTTTCATCTGATGCCACGCATTAGGTAATTTTAGAGTATTGTGGGTGGGTATTGAAATATTCTCTGTCTATATATCTTTAGAGACGGCGGCTGAAACTCTTTTCCTCTCCTCTATTTTCTTACACAGATAGAAAGCGTGTGCGTGCCACTCACATAGCTGGCAGGGGCGAGCGTCCCGGGCTGCTGTCACTGCCGTTGCTGTTTCCATGGTCCATCGCTCCATTCATCTCCTCGCGGATGGCGTTAGCCAGGGAGTTGAGGGTGGGACTTCCAATGGAAGCAGTAGTGTATAGAGGTATGTTGTTTTCTGCCATTGAAGCCTGAAAAGCAAAGCCCGAAGCATTAAATGTGAAACGGAAGAGAGTTGTCAGCACTTTCACAGTAGCCCATCACTCTTTTCACACTGGCACAACCCCTTCAAAACAAAGACCAGAGGAGAGACTTTTATTAGCTTTTAAAGTTCCGAGTGCTGCGGCTGAAGATGAAGTCACTTTCTGTTCTTTACCTGGAAGGCAGCAGAGAGGGTCGGACCATAGCCCAAGCTGGTCTGAATGTTCTTCACTAAGGCTGGACTTCTGCAAACAGAAAAATCTAATTACAAACCACAGACTCGTGTCTCACCTAGCATGCATTCCTCAGCTGCAGGATCTTATTTCATAAAGAGAAATCAATGCACTTTGTATAAGAACTAAACACATTTACTGGTGTAGTAATGTGGATATTAAGGCTACAGTTCTAAGATGTTCAATCACTTGACAATACCACACAACTATCTGCAACACTTTGCATTTCATGGGAGGAAAGAACAGGTTGATGGAGCATGATGGATGGCTTGCCAAACACAGAAAGCATGATGACAACACTGAAGGGAGGTGGGGGGAGGGGGGAGGCATGCAGGTGGGGCTGGGCCTCTGGAGTTTGCAGGGCGGGCGGAAGTTCTTACTGTACGAGCAGCTCGTCAAAGTTCTCATCAGTGGCGTATTTCCGAGGGCGACCTCGCTGTATGTGGCGGCCGCGCTTAAACTCCTCATCATCAACGGTCCAAAAGGACCCAAACTCATCCTCTACTCTCACAAAGCACTTATGCAGGGAAAGGTTGGTGCGAATGGCACCCTGGGAAAGCAAACCAGCAGGGGGGAGGGGAGCGGGGGCAGCCAGATGCAGATGCAGTGATAGACGGGACGGAGACAGAGGACGGACACACACAGAGACACAGGGAGGAGGGCAGAGGGTGAGGACCAAAATGGAAAAAAAAAGCCATTGTGAGTTATGAAGCGTCACCAAAAGCATGGAGGGGAGGCAAACACCAAAGCAAGCAGGGACCTTGGACGTAATGGCACACAGACAACGAGATGAAGCAGCAACAGCCTCTTTCCATCAGCGAACGGAGACACAGGGCTCAAAAGGCCAAAACCTACCCACTGATCTTTTGAGGCCGTCTCTTTTGGAACTCTATTTCGTCGACTGTCCACACAGCCCCTTTTACGTTTTCTACCCGCACAAAACACTTGTGAAGACTAAGATTATGCCGGACTGCATTCTGCAGTTGGTGTAAAAACAGAGAGAGACAAGAAAAGGTTGCTATCAGTACAGTAAACATGTCTGCATAGGGAAAAAAGGAGAAATATTTTGACAGGCACTGGATGAAACCTGAATGAAAACAATAAATAAACCAGAATGTTATTGGCAGTGAAATCGTCCTGAAGTTTCAAATTACTTAAACAACACATAAATATTTCTTGGTTTCCATGGCAATAGGGTTAGTGACATTCTTTGTTCTTATCATTCATGACGCTGCCTTCGCTGCTCAGTCAGTGTGAATGTAATGAGTGAGATACAGAAACTAGCATTTTATTCATAATATCTGTACCGACTAGAAAAGGTCATTTAAACATTTCCTATTACATTATCTGAGGAGAGAGAGCGAATTAAACTCAAATCCAGGGGTCCAATCCAAATCATTTAGGCATGAAAGTAGACCTGCATATATCATTCCAGGAGCTACGCTGAGTGTATGTGTGTACACTGAGTGTGTGTAGAGAGAGAGAGTTGTGGAATCCAGTGTTTATAACACCAATGTGCCCCCTGTCAGTAAGTGTGTGAGCAGTGTGTTTGTTTGGTCTCATCTAGCTGCATGTGACATATCAGGTAAGGCTGAGAAGAGACTTCAGCGTCTTTCTCATTGAAATGTCACTTTCTGACTGTTGTGTGTGTTTTTCTTGTACTTGCTACATACTGAGGACCACGTTTCTAACCCACAAAGTGAGGACATGTTTGGGAAGTGGGGACATTTTGGTCAGTCCTCGCAAATTCAAAGGTCTCTGTGAAGGTTAAGACTCGGTTTTAATGGTTAGGCCAAATTTTTTTGTTTGGGATAGGGTGAGGCATCCAGTCGTGATGGTTAGAGTTTGGGTAAGGGGAATGCGTTATGCCACTGAGGATCCTCACAAGTACTGAAGTACAAGCATGTGTGTGTGTGTTTGTGGCCTGGTGAAAAACAGAGTGTTCCCTTCTGAAGTGAGTATGCGAGGCTCAGCCAGGAGTCACTGGCAGAGCTCTGCTATGTTAAACTAATGCCACCCACCACCAGAACATCCCCACATATTACTGGGAGATTTCTTTTTCACTTTTCTTCTCTCTCGTTCCCCTTTTTTTTTTTTTTTTACAAAAATGCACATATTCCTCTCCTTGGTTTTTCTCTGTGGTTCATGTGTTTGTTTAAAGGGTGGTTCATTTGGACAGAATAAGTGAAGTATTGTTTTGTGTCAGGAGAAAGGTTCATTTATAAAAGGTATAATGCCTGGCTATCATTTAATTCTCCTTAACATCAACTCAATGTCTCCATCTGGTTTAAAGAAGTCAGCAGGAACAAGCAAAATTACCTTCCACGTCGCCGCGTTGCGCCTAAAATATGCAAACATTCGTGTGAACCAGTTGTAGATTTCGTTTAGTGTTAGCTGCTTTTCTGGAGATTCGAGGATCGCCTGCATGAGGAACAGTGACAGAAACAAACATTCACAATTTTGCTCCCTTCACAAAGCAATCAATAATTCACAAGAGGCACGCAGGTTTGTGTGTGTTCTCTCGAGAGGAACACAGACAACAGCAGAGAAATTGTCCATGTGAAGTGTTTTTAGAAGTCTTCTGCACTTTTCATTCAAAACGGGCAGATTTGAATATATTTTCTTTTGTGGGTGTAAATGAAGGGCAAGCGAAAACATTTCTCAGGCAGATTACAGGGCAGCAATTATGGCCGGCTCAGATTAATTCCTGAGATCCCAGATTACTGCGGCCGGGCAATAATTGAGTGGCCATCTTAAAACAGGTTCATCCCTACTGTTGTGTGAAATGAATTTGGTAATAATCACAGGCACTGAAATGCTTAATCAAATGCAATTGTCGTATGTGGCTGTTTTTTGAAATCCCGTACGCATTCTTGCACTCATTCCGAGATGGTTAATGTGTTCCTCTGTCTAAACTGTATTGGAAATTTAACAACAAAGGATGAGAGAAATAAGTGGAACGAATGTAGTTTGTGACCTTGTCAATGGCGGAGTGTATATCTGCTGTATTTCTTGCTTTGGCTAGGCACTGTGAAGGATGTTTAGGGCTTTTTTCCTAAATGTAGACACATTAAAGACAAAAAAAGCGGAGTTCTTACCTGTCTTATTAATGAGGCGTACGTGAACGGCGGTCTAACGTCTGCATTCATGTAAAACTCTTTGTTCTGACTGAGATCTGCACACGGGGAACAAACACAAACTGTGTCAACACGGAACAAAATGATTGGGTGTCAACAGTAATGTGCCATCAGGGGCTGATAACACAAATCATAGCACGATTACATAATTGTGTGTATATACAAACACCGTATGTCAGTCACAGGGATGAGTGTGCAGTCGGTGCATGTGTGTACCTGGAGAGATGGGCATGTTGTACTTTTCTGAGTAGCGCCGTCGCATGGGGCCCATGCTGTGGAGGCTGTTGGCTGTGATGACGGAGTGGGTCTGGGACAGGGGCGTGAGGGGTGCCGTGGGCGTGGTGGGGGTCTGGGGCAGGCTCAGAGGAGGAGAGGCCTCTGGGGCCGATTTGGACAATGTGACGTTGGACACCAGGTTGAGCTGAGGGGAGAGGAAGGACAGAGAGACAGATAGAGAGGGGCACAGTTAGTCCTCTAATTACCCATGTGTCTCAGACGCCTCATTGGCTCTGCGTATCTCCTCTCTAATTGCAGGCGGGCCCTGAGATGATCCACGAGCGCTTGCTAAATGTTTGGAAAACAACCCTGGAGGCCGGCTCCTCCACCTCCTCCTTTCTTCACGCTCTGCTCTCTCCTCCCGCCCTCCCTGTCATGTCGAGCCCGTTCCCAGCTCTCTGTTTCATCGCCTTTTGTTAAATCTTTTGTCCTTCTTGTCCTGTTTGGACAACACGCCCGCACCTCCTCCACCCACTGTGGGACAACGGCACGGTTGCTCGTGAGGGTTGAGCAGAGTGAGGGAAGATGGGCCCGAACGGCTCTGAAAAATGACAGTGTGATTCTCACCTACCGCTGAGCATCCCCGCTAATAAGGCAGCCAGAGGAAGAAGCCAATCTGGGCTAATTACGAGCTGAAATTGTATTGTGAGGACTCTAATTAGGCGCTGCTTATGGAGGTGATCTGATGATTAACTACTGTATCTGACTGACCTCCATCATCAGGGCCACGATGGCCGCAGCAATGACAGCCTCAGTATTTTCAAGTGGAGGATATTTGGTTTTTACCGCCGAGGCCCACGTGTGTGTGTGAATGGGCTGGGCGGGCAGGGGAGAAGGAGGATTTAAGTAATAATGGCTACAAGGTAAACTAATTATGGCAAGTGCTCCAAAGGTATAGCATGGCTTCCAGCAGCTGCGGCGGCTCCGAGCCAAGTGCCAAGCCTCCGTACTGGAGCAGCAGTCAAGTGGAAAATTCTAGCCTGACCCCCTGCTCCAGCTATTAATTGGCAGGAAAACTAATGACACAGATACATATTCCAACAAAATTGTTCTAATTGCTAATTTGCCGAAGGAGGCCAGTTTCCAAATTAAACATGACTTCAGACTGTGAGAAAAGGAGAGAAGAGAAAATACAGAGAGAGAGAAATGGAGACAGGAGACACATCTCACGTGTGACGTCATTGGTTGACTGCGAGGGGTCAGATGATGAGGGTCGGTCTGACGACAGA
The DNA here is from genome assembly GCA_039737535.1 of Lagodon rhomboides. Taxonomy (NCBI): domain Eukaryota; kingdom Metazoa; phylum Chordata; class Actinopteri; order Spariformes; family Sparidae; genus Lagodon; species Lagodon rhomboides. The sequence continues at coordinate 8,695,749 of CM077785.1, read as the reverse complement.
CAGTTAAAAGTGAACAGACATCTGACTGTACACAGCAAAACAGATCCTGTTCAGCCCCGATTATTATTATCATTACCAGCATGAATAATAGGGCTGCAGCTAATGTTTTTTTTTCATTATCAATTAATCAAATGATTATTTTCATAATTAATCAATCAACCTTTAGGCTTTAAAATGTATAAAAATTATGAAAAATGACTGTCACAATTTCCCCGAGCACAAAGTAACATCTTCAGACTGACGTCTTTGTCTCACCAACAGTCCAAAACCCAAAGACTCTTCATTCACAAGAAATAAGCAGCAATTCCTTACATTTAATAAGCTGGAACCAGCTTGATTACACGATTAATGGATTATCAAAATAGTTGGCGATTCATTTTCTTGCGACCAACTAATTGAATAATCGACTAATCACTGCAATCCAAGCGCCCTGGAACTGACTGCTGACACTGGCACCGTCATTTAGTTTTTTGTTTAATTATCAATATTTTTTTTCTTCCCAAAATTCAACATTATCAAATGATTAAGTTTCAAACTGCTCGCACCAAAATTAGAGACAGACATGTGTCCAAGTCCTCACAATGTCTGTTTATGTTTTGGAGGCTGAACTCTGGCTTTTTGGCAGAGTCCGCCCAAATAATTTGGATTACTGCTGGGGTGCACAAATGTACACTACATCCTCACCAACAGCAGCACAAGACGTGTTATTCTAAATCACGAGCAAAATAAATCACACTGGGGTTCGCGTGTTTCTGACACAATGCTATCAATAGAACGGGGCTGCGGTGTTGACTTCTCTTCCTGTGGATTAGCAGGCTTTGTTTCATGTTTCATCCATATTCCCTGGCAATAAACACAGAGAGGCTTCAACAATAGGCCAGACAGGCTGGTAATAGCCTTGCCTTTGTTTGCCTCACCATTTGGGCTCACTCCAGTGCCTAGACAAAATGAGACTTCAGACTGAAATTAATTAAATGGTAATTGGTGATCTAATTATACTGGCTTTGACTCGGCAAGCTGCTAAAGAAAATAAACAAAAAGTCCCTCCTTAATTATGTATGGCGTAAAAGGTCAGATTTCTGACAAGAATGCTTAGTGACACCGAGTGCAGACACCCACCCACACACTCAGAGGCAAATACAAACACGCACACACACACACACACAGGCGCAGACACAGGCATTGCTAATGTGGCACATTTTGTTTTGATCCCCCCCCACCCACCCACCTCAGAAGAATAAAATGAGTCCTATTCATTTGACGTCGTGCATGCACAGTATCACTTTGTTTGTCTTTAATTATAACTAAAATGTAAACCAGCGAATTCGTCTGAGCTGCGCTGCTGTGACAGCCGGCCACTTACACATGCCTTTATTATATGCAACGGCACAGAACGGCGGAAAAGCATAACTAGCAATTACAGGAGGAAACACAATTGTTTCCTCGGAGCGGCTGCGTCTCCAGTCAGCTCCGACAATGCTTTCATTCCGCGGCGACTCGGAGGGCCACCTCTGATCCGCAATCTCGCTAAAGCCTCAGAGGGGCCATGGGACCCTGACCTGTGTGAGTCCGGCACTCACCCAGCCGAAGCCAGACGTATTTATCATAGCGTTTCATAGCGGCTCGCAGCGGGCAAAGTGGCTCCGAGAATGGGAGTCTATTTATTTGAATAAAAATCCCAGCGTGCCCCCTCGAGAGTGTTAACGCTGAGCTCTGACACAGCCATTCTCGCAGGCCCCGGGGAGAGAGGAGAGGTAGCGAACTCAAGATGCTATCTGCCGCTCCCTACCACTTTTCATATACAAATGTCCCCGTGTCAGAGCCCTCGTTTTTGCACTCTAATCTACACAATCAGCGTGTGTGTGACACAGGCGCGGCTTTTTACAGACAGCCTATTGTCGCCCGACATCTCCAGGCGCTTTATGTCGACGGGCTGCGCTGCTCGAGCGTCTGCACGTCAATAGCCACCTCTCCCGACTGTAAATAAATGATCCAGGCTGCACAGTGGGCTGAGAGGCGAGACTCCTGCATGTACATTGTGCGTGATTTCACATTCGCGCCCTGCAGTGAAATGATCTCTGCACATTTGGCTCTCTGAATGGACTGTCATACAGGCTGAAATATGGTGCCGAGGCCCCTTCTTAAACATGACAAAACAGCGCAGACACTTAAATGCCATATGTTAAGCCCTTGCCCCTATAGGATAGGGATTAGGCAGCAGGCTTTATGGCGTGGCATATATTAAGAGTGATAAGCATGATGTCTGGAATGTGTCAAGAAGATAATAAATTGATCTGCTGTAACATTTACTCACACTCTCAGCTGATCGCCTACAGAAAACATTGGTGAATCACCAGTTAGCCTTTTGCTTTTCTTTATCCATCCTGCACGATAATAATGTCATCAAGATGACCTTTGTTCACTCTTACGCCAAACTCAGCTTTAGGTACATATAAGTAGAAACTACAACTTAATGTAATGTGACAAGATGCTTACAAATCAAAACTGATGTCACAAGTTTTCCTTTTTTCTGTCTGAATGTTTGGCTGAAATAAATTTCACCTTGACCCAAGAGTAACCTCTGTTCAGCTCTAATTCTACTAATTACTTTTTTTAAAAAATTTGTTAACCCAAAATAAGGATTGGAATTTCCTTAGGGAAGTGTTTGCTATTGTAGAAAATCAATATTAAAATCAGCAGGTCATCTGGATGTTTCTTTAAAAAAACACCTACATACTAATCAGCCCCTGATTGAGATATCACAGTTTTAATATGTTGCTTCAATTGTTTCGCCCTGTAATATTTGTTTCATTTTTACAATCTTATTTAAGCTACATCCATTCGAGTTATGTTGTATTTAATACATTTCTTATATATTTAAATTTTTAACTCTTATTTTAAAATCACTAAAGAAAAATAAATGTTATACCTTATCTGTTTATAAAATACAATGCCTGGTGTTATTACTGTATTTCTATCTCTTTTCCATCTGCCCACACCGGCTCTGGCTCTCTGTGTCTGGGGCTGTTACAGAGTGAGCATCCAGTTCATCACAGACGCCCAAATTGAATCTCAGATGTCAGCAGATGTGGTCCAAACAATATTTACTGCCTCCCACAAGAGAACAGCTGTTTTTATTTAGCACATAAATAAGAAGATGGAGGAAGGGATTAATGAATACATGTGTGCCAATTAAGTCAAACAAAAGGATGGGGGAGGGACGGGAGGGAGGGGAGACAGAGAGACGTATGACGGGGTCGCTACTCACCGGCTGTGGGGTGGCTTTGGGCTCCGTGGACTTGACATGAAGGTGCGTCATCATCGCCTGCAGACGCTCTTTGTCTTTCGCTAGCTGCGATGAGGACAGAGAAGACGTTACATTTTTTATGAACAGAAAGGAGAAAAAGAAAAATCTATTCCTCTACTTTAGTTAATTCCAAACAGCGAGGGCATCTTTTACAATCAGCGAAACAAATCGATCTTTCTGCCCCACGAGACTCGCCTAATTATTTGTTTTCAAAATGCTTTTGGAAGCTGTCAACAACCCCGCGCTTCAGACAACCTAACTACTGTCTCCAGTTCAAGGTTAAAAGATACTGCGTCTCATCGCCAATAACAAGCCCGGGCCCCTTCTACCTGTCTAAAACTCAGCGCTGTCTTAGCTGCCAGCTTAAATCACGGTGATAGGCTGCATGCAGAGGGAAGTGTGCGTCTGATAAACCTTCACGCCATCCCCGTGGATAACACACCACCAGAGCGGAAATAACAGGACGCCGGTGCGGTGTAATGCTCCAGCAGCTGAACTCTCGCTGTGGAAGTTTAACATCCTGTAAACCGCGAGTGTTTCATTCTCATTATCATGGGTATGATTTGAACCACAGAGAAATCTGGAATACATCGCATTCCATCCTGACAATTAATAAAATACAGCTTGAAGGAATGGTTGGTTTTATAATAATAAATAAGTGCAAGCTTACATCAGCACAGTGGTCATGTTCGCCATTTAACCCGCCATCTTCACACACACTGGCCGTTATACTGCAGTGAACCATGTCTTTTTTTCATAAGCCCATTCTTAATGTACACATTTTTTTTTTATCTCGCAGAAAAAGACAATGAAAGATGACACATATTAAGATCCGCTCATTATCAAAAGTTTTTCTCCAGTGGGATGTTTTTTCTTTAAGTCGACGGCCACAGTCACACCGCCGAGTCATTTTCACTAAGTGTTTTATTGTTGCTGCTAAACAGTTAAAAGTCATAAATAACTTTAAAACCCAGTAAAATTCAAAATGTAATTATCTTCTCTTCTTAGCCCCGGGCCCCTTCATATATCTTTTCCTGGCTGTCATGCATACATAACACATTTTTAATGACTGATTACTTGCAAATGTACAAAATTATTTCACTCGGCGGCCCCCCCTCCACGAGTGACCCTGTGGCTGATATCAGACGGACAGGGAGGGGCCGGGGCAGACGCTGAGGAAGCGTCGGGAGAAAGAAGACACATAAATATTTGGGCCAAAACAAGCGCGGAGACAATACCTGCAGCTCCAGCTGTTGTACGACCTGCATTTGCACCCGACACTGGGCCGTGCTCCTGTCGTCCAGGGCGTGCTCATTGTTAAGATGCCTGGAAAACAAAAAAAGGCACAAAAAAGAGCCGATGTCAGTTTGATTTCGCCTCCTGCAGCAGCTTAGATGGAAAAGAAACAAAAAGTCCCGCGACGTCCGGTTTAATGACGCAATCCGGTAACGGAGCACAATGCAAAGGGAATATGTGGTGACATGAAGGTAAATATTATGCAGATCCTCAGTGTGAAACTAGCAACATTTTGCAAGATTACACGCAGAACCAGAAGAAGAACCTCTTTTAACACACAACAATGACACTCAATATTTCATGGCAGTCATGTCTGCTCCAACTCCAGCTCACAGATAAGAAGGACGATTGAAGAAATTCAGGTTGGCCTCCTTTTGCTAAATTATGCACAAGTGCCCTCGTGTCATCTCTGCTTCTTCCAGCTCCGTTTCGCCTTCCCGAATTTGCCCCCTTTTGTGGTGTTTTTTTTCCTGTTAATTGCGCCATTAAAATTAAGAGAAATTCAAAAGAAAAGCCGGACCGAACGGCGAGGACAACAGGACGAGGAGATGGGATCTGTCACAAACTTGAATTATGGCTGTAATTACGCGTGATTATTTTATACTGGGGAAGATGTTCTCTTTTCCTGTACGTTTATAACTAATCTAAATAAGTAGCTCGCCGGGTAGCAGACGGGGGCTTTTTTTTTCTTTTTTTTTCTGTGATTTATATAAAATGGTAGAGATAAGGTTCACGAGTGAAGGAAATATGATTGGAGGAATTTTATCAGCCGCCGCATGAATTACTGTTTGAAAATGCTTATGCAGGGGCATTTCATTAATCATTTAATCATAATCCGAGCAGGATGTTTGAACTGATTTCACAAATACCCTTTCATTTCACTACTTCATTATGCTCGCTAATGGATCCAATATATTATATATATCATAAATTATATCACATCTTCGGTGACCATGTAGGTCACTGTCACCAGGCGTGTCTGCGTGCACGCGGTGGCGCCCGGCAGACGGCGGAGAGGTGTGTAATGCGCCTGCCTTTTTTTTTTCGAATGCACTTTTTTTCTGTCATTTACCGCAAATCAAAAAACGGCCAGAGTCAACCTGTGAAGGCAGCGCCGGCGTCCTGATGGCCCAATAAATTCCGACGCCGCTGCTTTATGTACAGACAACGCATCTGCGCGTCAAACAGCACGCGGACACTCGGAAAACAGACACATGCGAAAGGGGACGGAGAATTGATAGCGCTCCGCTCCAAAAGTGAAGGTTTCTGTTCGGCTGTGGTGTTTTCAACCTTGAGGTGAATGATTTAAATCTTTATGGGAAACGTGGTCTCCTTCCCCCCCCCTCCCTCCACTTCAGCTCCTCCTATTGTGTTTTGATAATACATTTTTCAAAAATGACCGTGATATACATTCGGCACTCGGAGTTAATTATTGTGGCGGAAAATAAATTAAAAAGGCGTATTTAAAGAAAGCGTGGCCAATAACCCCCTTTTTTCTGCTGAAATCAATTCAGACTTCTTCTGCGCTTTTTTCCATTTGTTTGAGTCAAATAAATGCCCGTTTAATTAAGTAGGTCGGAAAATGAAACCGGTAAACATTTCAGGACATCTTACTAAATTTCAAAGAGGAAAATAATAGGTAAAGACGTTTCAACTTCAATTTAACTGGCACGGGCTGAATTTTCAATGAAGGGTGGCCTACGTGAGCAGCTTCGGAATTTCTCTGTTCATAGGAGACATGTGCCCTGCTTCTTTTCATCCTTTGTTACATTCCACTTTATTTCTTCTAATGACATGGAGAGTCACAGTGCATAATTAATAGGAAATGAAATATTCAAATGGCCCTAATGCAGCCTTGAGAGGAGTGTCTGGACACGGGAGCAGGGGATACGGGGGAATTGACATCGAGGGAGACTATGAACGTTGGCATGTGTCACTTTCTGGACTTCAAATGAAGCCACTTTTAAAAAGCTCTCTGGCAGGATGACAGTCCCTGATGTAAATTACCACAATAAAACAAGTTAAAACAGGCATTCCTGTAACGCTCTGCTTTTTACATATCAGTTAGTTTGCCTGCTATTTCTTTTTTTTTTTTTTCCCCTTTCGCAATTTCTAATTACATACATAGAGTGGACTCGGAGCTTAAGGCCGTCTCTGAGGAAGGTTTATCATCTTCACTGTTTGGTGGGTTTTAAATTAAATCACACATCTTAATAGTAATATTTACATTTAAAATGCATTAAAAATTCTGATGAATATTTTTAATTATTTCTTTATTTATTAGCGCAGAGGAGGGCTGCGCAATTGATTGAAATATTATTGAGACCACAATATGGCCATGTGTGATATCCAAATCGCAGAAACCGCTGTTTTTTTTCTGATAAATGTGACAAAACTAAATTTAAATGACGCGTAGCGCCGCAGAGATGCAAATCCCGTTCTCCATGTGAGAAAACGGGTTTGTTTCATCGTGATCATCACAGGTTTTCTTTCACTGATTGTCTTTCAAATGAAAAAAAATGATTATTCCCACCTCGTAATATCTGTCTAAAATAACAACAATAGGATTTCACCCCGCCGTACAGCCCGGCTACAAAGTATTTATCTGTACCAGCATTATTTCATGCTTGGCCTTTTTTGTGTTTTTCCATGCAGTCTGCGGCGGCACAAAGCTGCACAAAACAATTAGTTTGTGGCGTTGAGGTGTGAGAAGGAGTGTCGGTGGCTCCAGCAGACAGACAGTGTGGCACTAGAGGGCACTGCAGTGTTTCACTGGCTCTGACCTCTGACTGGACACTGAGGAGACGGGTCCTGACCCCCGTAAAAAACACCGGGCTCCCATGTGAACCCGGGGCCCCACCCATCTGCGTGCTGAACCCCCGAAAAACAGGAACAGGCATTGGCTGCTTCGTATTTATCGAGACAGTGCGTGTAGGTATGTAATGTTTTCTTTAAAAGATAGAACAAATACACACACGGTTTAAAACAACATTTCAGTCCCGTGTTAGTTGTTACTGTTGGCATGCGGAGCCGAAATCTGGTCGACGTTAGAGTCCTCCTCACCTTTCTTTTCTCTCTGGTCTACAGTACACTGTGTTCTGCTGACTGCACACACACACACACACACACACACACACACCTCTCTTCACTTTCAACATGTCTCCCAACCTTTTCAGAGACTTTCAAGAAGAGGATTCCAACTTCTTCTTTATTTTTATTTGTGATTGTTGTCGGAGGCCCGGCGGTATCAGTTGCCGGGCTTCATGTGGAAGTGCTTAGGGGTTTGAGAGTTAACACCTTGGTGAGCTTGCTCGCGCTCTCGCCCCGCCGTCAAACAAAGGCGGCTTTGTGGAGACTCTCCCCAAATGTTTTCTTAACATGTTCCAAGCAGTTTGAGCAGGCAACTAAAGTAAACAAGATGTTGCCATGATAAAAACACTTGTAAAAACAGAGCGGAGTGCACTTAGTGACTTTTGAAGGCAGAGCTCCACCGGGCACACCGAGTTTAATTCCCCCTCTCTTCTATAAACAAAGGGTGAGGCAATGTCAGAATACAATAAATAGTGATGGATTTAAGGGGCACTCCCAAAGCTGAAATATGTGCGTCTAATGTGTGAACGTGTGTGTGTGCGAGACGTGGTTTAATAAGTACGTGTCACAGGATGTTTATTGAATGAAAATAAGAACACATAACTTTCTTTTTTGTTTTTTTTTCCCCCCTTCTTCTCGAACAGAAACCGTACTGTCGAGCTGCTCTAAAGCAAACTGCTCCGAGTGGATTTCGGTAAAAGGATTCAAAATGTTGACAAAGACGGTGGAAAACTTGGAGCTGCCTGTGAGGCGTCCCTCCGCAGCACCTTTCTCTCTCGCGCTTCTGCGAGGAAAACCGTGAGTGCTTGTTTTAGGATAATGGAATTGTGTCATATCTTGTTTAAAGTGCGACTAATCCGGGGTGACAGTGAGCCATTGATCTGCTGCCACAATGCAGATGTTTTCATCCTCGCCGTAACCATGGCGCTGTTATGTGTTGGATTACCCAGAGCGCACTTGCACACAGGGCTGATTAGCAAACCGGGGGCCTGACTCAGGCGGAGGAACACGGCGCGCAACAAAAGGCCCGTGTCAGGCCGGACAGGGTCAAACCTGTTACGCAGTTCACGCCAGGAAGATGGCGCACAGCAGGTGATACCGACTTAGTCGTGAGCGCGCGATTCGTGTGAACGGTGCCGAGGTGTGTAAGCCAGAAAACAAGCGAAATAAAGAAGGAGAAAGGAGAGGGAAAGGCAAACAAACCGCTGAGAAAAAGACAAGACACACAGTCCGGTGACAAGGGCAAACATGCAGAGCGCCCCTAAGTGCGGGCTGCCACAGATAAACATCCTACCGTTGTTTGTTTGGGAAAAACGGCCCCTGTCACCATGGGAACTGCACTTATCACAGGAATTAGAGGCCCATGCCATTCTCAGAAGGAGACCCCGCCACAGTACCCTTGTCGAGCGAGCGCCGGCCCGGGCGCCCGCACTCAGGAATAACAACCAGCTGCACCTGTAGTGCCTCCGAGTCGCTGGGGGTCACCAGACGTGTAATCGACCCAGAGAGAGGACAAACAGACACACACCTCCGCGCCGGCCGGGACTTTCACTTACTTGAGGAATGAATGGAAATCGTCGAACACCGCCTCGCATCCAGGCCACTTGCAGACGCCGTGACCGTATAGAGGGTGGCTGTGGTGGGAAGGCTCTTCTAACGTGGATCTGCAAGAGACGGAAAGAGACACGGTCGTTAACGACAGAGCTGCATGAGCAGTCGGTTGGAAATAATAATAATCAGCAACTGTTTTGATAATCCTTTCAGTCGTTTTCGAGCCAAAACCAGTTACTGCTTCCACCTTCTTAAATTTAATGATTAGCTGCTTTTTTTTTTTCCATTTATGGCAGTAAATGAAGAGTCTTTGGGTTTTGGACAGTTGGGTGGACAAATGAAGCCGTCTGAAGACATCAATTTGTGCTCTGGGAATTTTTTGATGAGCACTTTTCACAAGTTTTTCCACATTTCTCAGACAAAACCATTAAAAAACTAAAAGTAATCCGCGGATTAATCGATCATGAAAACACTCATCTCTTCACTCTCACCTTTCTGTCATATTAAACCCTCCATCACCTCACCAATCACCATCATCTGATCCCTTGTAATCACCCAATGACATCACAGATAGGAATGTGCGATATGTTATCGTTAATCGATATATCGTCAAAAACATTCCCCACGGTGAGAATATGTCATCACACGATAAAAAACGACAAATTCCCGTATGTAAGCGCGCGACACACTCGCAGCCCAACACGTATAATATTGACACCAATGGCGGAAGGCGGAGCAGATACGCCGGGCAGCGAGGAGCGCGTTCCTCAACAAGGCTCCACCTCCATTATCTGGACACCGCACGACATTATTTTCATTATTTTATTAACTGCACAGTCCGTCTAACATCACATTCATGCAGCACACAGACGAGGTTGTACACATGACGTTGCTCGGCAGCTCCGCTCGTCTGTGTTGCCTCAATCTCCGCTGCCTCACGTGGGTGGCAAGCTAGCAGGTGAGGTCAGATTTGTTGTCGTTCGCCGCTCAGGACGGCTTTGCTCGCTTGTGTCGCATTTTCGTAGCAAACAACATAAGCTAACGCTAGCTGAATTGATAGGTCAAGGGTCAATAGCGCGTGCAATAGGTCAAGCTGATAGTGAAGTTTTAGAGCGCCCTCTGCTGGATCACAAGGCAAACTACTTCAAACGGTCTAATAGACTGTACATTTTGATTTCGAACAGGTCATTACATTCGAATAAGAACTTTCCCCCCACTTTCGAACGAAATTTCGAATAAAAAATGACAGCCCTAACAAATGAACGAATGAAAAACAACAAACATTTTTGCAGTACAGGTGTACTGCTTGAACTTAATTGTTGTAGTTTAGTAGCCTTTATTATTATTTTGGTGATAGATTTATAGTCAAAATGATTAGGCTGAATTGGTGTTTATTTATCGCCATTTTTATCGTTACCGTGATAAATACCAGAAATTATCGGGATACATTTTTTAGTTCATATCGCCCATCCCTAATCACAGATGACATATATCTTCTCATCATCACATTTTTCACAATTTTTGGACACTTTATTCATCAAACAATTATCCAGTTAATCGTGACAGTAATCAGTAGTTGTCGCCTTGTTTAATAAAAAAGCATTTTCAGGTTTTCTGCAACACAAACACAGTTACAGGCCTGAGGTCATATAACATGAGATGTTTCTAAGCTGGTTCACGCCTCCCTGGGTGCGCTGCATGATGTTTTCCACATGAGAATGTCATCCTCGGCCTGTGTGGAATCAGTGTACCTGCGTGATCCCTGCTTGCTCACGGTGTGAAAGCACGACCCAAATCAATATGTAATTATTTAGCATCACTGAGCCATGCTGCAGTTCACTTTGATCAGAGCTGCTAGGGGGCTCCCTCAATCGCCGCGTCGCCTCCCGGGGTCCACCTGGAGGAGCGCGCGCCGCAACGTGAAACCTCCGAAAAGCATCAGGCACTTTCACGGCGTGCACAAACTGTAAACATCCCCGCCGCCTGGCACCGATTCATATACTGACCAATCCATGTCGCTGGGGGGCTGACAAGCACGCATCTACAGGGAGCGTATGGCTCTGTACAATCAGTCTAAATAGCTGGAACATCCCCGGAAAAACAAACTTTACAACATCTTCCATATGGCGCGAGGCGTGGAAGCGCAGCTAACCACAATGAGCGCTGAGAGAGAGGGGAGAGCGGCCCTGTGTGGAGGCGGCGTCTGCTAAGAGAGCGAGACAGGCGGCCATATGGACACAGGCGCTGTACAAGACACACAACTTTCGGCAACAAGAGCCTGGGGGACTGGCCTATATCGCTACCACCTGTGCTTCTGGTGGCTCGCGAGCGCAACGCTGCCGCTTCTCCAGGCTGAGCACCGAGCTCTCCAAGACAAGAGTCAGATAGGGAGATTCATTACGCCGCTGTAAACTGTTGTGTTGCCACGTGGGAATAACTCCGAGCACTCCAGTCTCGTTCATATACATGTATTAAATGAGAGGTAATGCCTGATGCTGCTACTTCAGGGGACGTCTTTAAGGATAGAGAGGAAAATAAATAAATACTGGGAAATAACGTCTTGCATTGCTGAGGCAATCGTCAATCTGCTGCGATTTAAAAAAAAATTCGAATGAATGAAAAAGAAAGTAATCTAGCCGCGGCGCGCCAATTTTGCAGGATTAAACAAGCCGATGTTCAGATTAAAATCTCATTTGTATCGATGTTAGTAAAGCTGTACCTCAAGTAGGAAATTTTAAAGGTCGTCGCAGGTTTCCTTGTGTTATAATTACTTGCTTAAGAGTTCACATTGTTCATAACATGTGATAATTGCATTGCAATTAGGAAGCAGTCGAGCATTCATGAATGTGGTTAGCAGCTTTTTTTTCTCCCTCCCTCTTTCAAAAGTCTGAATTTTTTTTTTTTTATTCAATTATGAATTATGCATTCACATTAAGACCTCTGTTTTGATACAGCTAATAAATAGATGGAGGAAGACCTATTATAATGAGTTTTTAACAAGGAAATGTGTGTGTGGACTGGCGAAGGTAACGCCGGGTTTTTTAATTTGGAGAGATCCTTTTTTAATTCTTCTGCGAGCGGGCTTGTTGGTTAATTCTGTATTAATAAGATATTGAAATGTGGAGTGCGCTGGGAGTCGGCGAGCGCGGAGTGCTGCGAGGGGCTGGCGGCAGAAGAGCCCCTTTTAAACGCCGGATGGCTAAACAGTAGTAAATGACAGAATTTACACCAAATGAGCTACATTAGTGTAATAGGAGAAGAGTGTAGGATTCGTGGGGTTTTCTCCCATTTGAGAACACGCTGAAGGAAGAGGGAGGGGGGGGAAGGAAACCGCTTTGCAGTTCCCTGTGTTGCGTTAAATTTGACTTGCACCCATGACAGGTCTGTCAGGGTGTTATTATTGTCAGGCAGCCCGCGGGAAGAACACTCTAATGATCTTGTAACAGCGATGAGAAAAAAAGCGTGTCATCAGCTCCCTTCGGAGGAGAAGGGAACATTAAAGCGCCTACAGACCCGGACGGAGAGCGAGCGCGCACCTTCCAGGTGCTGCGCCGTGTTTACACGCGGACAGACGGGATGGAGCGGCGCACGTGTACGACTCTTGACAGCTGCTTGCCAGTTGCTTTTCTAGCTCGCTTCTTTTGATGAGATGCTCGGGCCCATAAACAAGTCGTGATCTACGGCGTCCTGCGCTGATGGACTCAATCTATCAGCGGCGGCGGGAAAAGATTGATGTCCGTCACGCTAGGTCAGAGTCTGGCCGCAGTGTGTGCGGAGCCAGTCACAACACTCTCCCTCGCCACTGGTGCTAATGTTAGCCTGTTCCCATGTGTCCTCCCCCTCGATCCTCCGTCCATTCCCACTCGACACCGGATCCCTTTCCTTTCGGTCTTCTTCTGCGCCGCTGCACGCTTTACCCTTAATGATTTAATTGTCATATTTTTTTTTCCGGGTGTAAGACAAATGAAAGGCGAGAGAGATGGGAGTGCCGTTGCCAAATCTGATAATTCATCTCCTTTACAGATTGCTGCGTTACAGTCCCCGAGCTGCGGTTACTGATGGTTGTTGGGAGGCAAAGTGGGCCAGGCGCTTTGCGAGGACGCTCCCCCCTTTTACAAAGCTGATGCAGCACTGTATTGGGAATTTGTGTCAGATACAGATCAGCCACTTTTCATTTTAAATAAGCAAATCATTGAATAAAGATGACCTGGCTCACGGGGGTATATCTCTATCTGTGCATCACAGTTTGCGGGGAAGGAAAACAACACTGAAGCGCTGACAGATTGAGTGACTCAGGCCCTGGTCATATTGGGCACGTTATCCAGCGATCCCAGCCTGCCTTGTGCCAGAGTGTTTCTTTTGAGACGAGTAAGAGCAGGAGCACGTGCCTCGTCTTCGGTGTGTCAAGCCGGCAGTGATTGAATTTCTCCCCCTTCCTTAAGACGGAAGTGCAAAGCCGGTGAGTGATTCCTGTGGATGCACTTAAGGTTTTAGTTGCAGGCGTCGTTGTGCCTGGGCAGATTTTATATGACACATGAAACTAACTACATGGTACTTAGGGCCTGCTGTAAACCAATCTGAAGCCAGTCGGGAAAACAGGCCCATCAGCAGAGAGGGCTTGTTTCTGTTGCATGACAAAAGGACTCGCAAAACCGCATCAATTAAAAGTTCATTAAGTTCAGCGCTGGGAGGATGAGTGGATGCTCTCTATTTACGCCCGGGCCGGCCCAGCCCATTATCTTCAACCTGATTATTCAAATCCCTGGATTATAACACAGACGTTTTCTCAGAGCCCTTGCTTAGAATAATCATACTTAATAATATTTCATTTTTTCCTTCCCATGGAGTCTGATTAGAATTGAGTCCGCATCATCAAAAGAAGGGGAACAATGCTCTCGATATTTGCGCGATTCGAGTGCTCCCAAAAATTAACACAAGAAAGGATTATTGCTTTTGCGTGGATCTAAATTAGCATCGTTCAGCGTTTAATAAGGGATGTTTTGTGTTCACTTTGTATCGTTCACTCCGAAGCCGCTGCGTAGGTAATCCTCGGGCAGATGGGCCGGATGAGAATCACCTGCTCGGATTTCTGACAGATCTAAGATACGAGCGAGAATATTCAGACTGAGGCTGCCTTCTTCACTTAAGCTCGTGTTAAACTGCTGTTGACATCTTCTTTAATCTCTGACAGTCGGTGCGAGGCAGAGGGGGCTGCCAGCTCCTCGTGTTATGTCTTCTCCGATGTTTCATGGAGCCCTCAGCTCGGGCTGGTTCTTGCCTTTTCCCTGCCATCGACGCTCACCTTGTTTGCTCGCTCGCGACAACGCGTGATGGAGTGAGCGAGTCAATATCCTCCCCTGCGATTTGTCTTCAGCCGCGCGAAAACCAGACATCCAGCCAGACACTGGATGAAGGACTGGAAGCCTGCAAAAACTGTGGGAGCAGCGATCGCCTGTTTCTTATTTTCTGTCTTCTTCTGTCTGCGCCGGAAGATAACGTTGAAACACAGTAAAGAGGATAAGTCTGTGCAGGTAATGTGAATCTGTTTAAAACCTCGGCTTCTTTGGTAATAAGCTCTTTTCCCGTTTGTATCTCCGCATCAATGAATCATAGTATCATGCCTCTCGAAGTCACTCAGATCCTCTCTACAACGCCCCCCCTCCCCCTCGCCTTCACCTCCAAAGGCCTGCTGGTTTACTCTGCTAAACATGTTTTCATCTGCATCGCTTTCATAATGACGAGTAGGTTTTGATCACCGAAACACAAGTCAGATGTTACGCAGTGAGCTCATGGCGCCTGGAGGCTCCTCACCAGCAGTTCAAAGATCAGCCTTTGGTGCAAGAAAACAAGCAAATGTGTAAGATGCCAAATTAATTCCTTCCTTAAAGACGCAGCGTTCAGAGAGAGCCGATGCATCCTGGTTTTGCAAAAATATGATACGCCCAGGGTTTGTTTGCTCTGCTGCCTAATAGCTTGTTGTTCTTGTTTTTTTTTTTCTGTTCCTGAGCTGACAGGTGATGAGCGTGTTGATTCTGCACGTTCTAAGCACACAAGGAAGTGTTTTTCCATTTCTGAAAAGACACTGGTGTCCGGTGATGTTTTCAAGGAACTCGAGTCGCAGCTGCGACGAAAACAATAGCGGGAGGGGGGGTCAATATCCTGAACCCCCCTCATTAATGGCATTGTGCACATTTCTCCAAATCCCTGTATTCCTCCCAGGTGTTTCTACGAAATCCCCAGCCGCACACAGGCGCACAAAAGGAGTGACCTTAATGGAAATAATACTTACAAACTAGAAATTAATAGTGATCTCAATGAAAACCCTATGGGGATGTGTCCATCAACTGAGGCCCGGTGAGAAATTGTTATTTTAAATCATTATAATATGGAGCACGGGCCTTGTGTTTGGCTTTGTGCGAGGATGACAGCGAAGATCGCTTTAATTACCAAGCTGTAGAGTGTAAGGAAGACAAATAGAAATAGAATAGAAAACACGGGATGTGTTCAGAGACTCACGCTTCTCTCTTGTGGCTCATGTACTGGCCGTTGGTGGAGGCATGCTGGTTGTGGAGTGGGTTCTTTGGCGGTGCCGGGGACGACAGGTCGAGGCCCCGGTGGCCGTTGTTGTTGCTGTTGCTGTTGTTGTGCTCCTCCTTCACGTGAGCGTTCGTCACCTCCTTCCACAGTTGCTGCAGCTCGGCTGGAATCATGCCTGAGACAAACAAATTGGATAATTAAATCAATTAACGGCTAATCCAGCTCTCCTCTTCATCACTTAATTAAATCAAAGCGTCTGTAAACAAAGCCGAGTATTAATTAGAAAATATTCCACTACAGGGTAATGCACCGAGAGCTCTCGCCTCCCTCCCTCTCTCTCTCTCTCTCCCTCCATCCCTGCCACCTCCTTCTCTCCCTCCCATTTTTCCTGTGATCTGAAGCGTGTTTGTATACACAAATCCCTGGCATTCACGCAAATTTCATGCCCAGAGTAAATAATTAACATCCAGACAAGGCATGAAATCTGAATAATCGCCGTCATTTTTTCCCTCTCAGACAACAGAGATGTGCGGGAACACGTGCAAACAAAAAAAAAAGTTTACAATGGCGACACTCGAAAACATCCCACCCCTGCCTCCTTGAGAAACAGGACCCTGGGGTAATATTCTCAAAAGCGCATTAATGTGCAAAATACTTAAAGCTCTGCGCCGCCTCCAATTGACACAGAAGACTTAAACCTCATTTAACAAGTCAAGCACACTGCAGCTCACACAGCCCCTTTGAAAAAAAATAAAATCCCTTGAAGACAGAAGACATTTTTCAGCGTGCTGGAAACGCGTCTACGTAACGCGCGCGTGTGCGCTTCTTTCCGCCTGTGAGTGACAGCGACCCCGACGCACGCGGGCCAGAGTCAAAAAAAGGATAATGCCGTGTTTGTGCACCCCACTTTTCCACGTCTGAGAGAAGAGAGCCTTTGTTGGGGCACAATGTATACGTGTCCGTCTACGGTGTTTGTGTTTCCGTGTCGGAGAGGACGACATGAGAATGAAGCTGACGCGCTAAATGAGATTAAGCCTCGAGGATGCGGAATCTGTTTGTATTTTCATTGAACCCGTCTGGGTAACTCTTTTCTTAATAGCGTGCTCAAAGAGCTAATATGTGGGGGATTTGTATTGGGCATTCAAATCCGAGCTTAAATAAGCCACATGTTTTAAGTATGGCGAAGGGAGCCCTCGGATATGTGGTGAATTTAACCACGGAGCGAATGGGCAAGACCACTCGTTTAACATTACAATTAATTAAATCCATTCTCAAAATGAGCGCTGGCAAATGAAAGATGATTTGCACATGCTTATCTGCTCGGGTTTATATTCTCCGGATCCCCCCCCCCTCCCTTCCCGTTTCTCATCAGCAGCTCTATAGATACCAGAAGTGCTCCTTTCAAGCGGCAGATTGTACCACATTGTGCGCAAAATGCTTAGTCTTAATTTATTCCTGTTGTGGCAAATAACTGTGAGGTGAAGATCTCAATACGATCAGCAAAAAAATATTTTTAATTTGATAAGCTACTAAAGATTTTAATTATGCTGGTAATGGAGAACATTGGCCTAATGAGGCGGAGGACTCCAGAGAGACGCAGGGGCTAAGAACTGTGAAATGAGTCTGATAGGATTGCTGTAAATTCACACTAGATCGTTTGCATATCAAAGAGCAGGAAATGATTACAGGACAAATCAATAACCTTTCCACGTTCCAAGGAGCGTCTTTCCTCATTCGAATATTTCAACAGCCTCGCTCCCGTTCTGCCCGCCTGTATTCTCCCTCATTCTCCTCGGCGCCTTGATGTGCCCTAATCGAAGTGCACGTCCATGACAGGCTAAACATGCTTAATATCGGGCTCGGTGTTACGGCATGCTAATCCACCGCTTGCTGATTTCCAGTCGCATTATCAAAGGATCCATTGTTGTTTCGATGGGAGACTTTTGGAGCCCAAAGTCTTTCTTGTTTCCTTTTTTTTTTTTCCTTTCTGGTTTGGAAGCGGAAGGTCACCGGTGATGCGAGTGTCCTGCGCTCCGACAGCGGGAACAATCATTTTCCCCCCACTTGGTGCCCGGTGACAGTGGGCGATGTATTTTTAGCCGATGTGCTTGACAGGGCGGCCCACACTGGCTCAATTACCCAGCAGTCCTGGTGACCCCGACACCACTGTTTACTCAGATGAAACCGCAGCGGATAGAGCGGTCTGATGAGAGAGCTAACGGAGTGGGACCGGGCTGTCTCTTCCTGGATCTGGTCCCTAGTTTTATTGCTCTCCGTTTCGCCCCTTCCCTCTCGGCACACCTATCTAACCCTAACCTCTTCAGGCTCCACAACAGCTATGGCTCATGATTCCACATAAATGACAATAAAACATCATTACACAAATGTCTCAGAGGCTTGTGTTTGGACAAAATGCATTGGCTTTCGCTCCATCTGATTACTGCGGGACACATAATGACATTGATCTGTAAATCCTCCTCCTCGGGTCCCCCGGTTTGTCCATCCTTTAAATGGCCGGATTGGTTTATCTCTCCTCTTTCCATTTTTCAACACAACTGTTTCACTCATTACGACCGGGGAAATACGGACAAGCACTCTAAAAAATGTATGTTGTTGGG
Organism: Lagodon rhomboides; assembly: GCA_039737535.1. NCBI lineage: Eukaryota > Metazoa > Chordata > Actinopteri > Spariformes > Sparidae > Lagodon > Lagodon rhomboides. The sequence continues at coordinate 8,677,350 of CM077785.1, read as the reverse complement.
ACACTTGATTGATCACCGGCCTCCCAACTCAATTTTACCTCTGCAGGTAGCTCTGGCACCGAGACAGGCCGAGCTCTTCAACCTTTTCCTGTCCTTGTCCCCCTGCACCCAGGTGACCATGTTCAAGCAAGCAGAAAGTTGATTTAAGGTTCATAATGACATCAGTTGCAGGCCATCATCCCCCCAAATAAAAAATGGCCCCCGGTGCTCCGGGCTCTTTAAACCCGAGCTGTTACTTCTCACACACAGTGCCGGTGCCATGGGGGGACAGTGACATCGCTATTAGTTTATTGTTCCGTCAGGCTGGGACCTTTACTGCACCCCTGTTTATGTTGCCGTAATCACTGGCCTGCTGATATGCACCCCTTAGGCCTGAAATATGTCCTGTCCTAATGCTGCAGGAACTATTACCAGTAGCCCACCGCCGGACGTATCAATCACTGACAGGTCAGCCGCATTACCCGCCGCCGTCCCTGATGTGCCGCTGCTCTGTGAGCACTTCATGGCTCGCCACATTCTTTGCTTTCATATTACCGACAAATTTGTCTTGTCACTGTCCCACTGGCCTCTCCCCGACAGCTTAAATGATGTTGTGCAGCTACGAGAACTCACTCTCTCTCGCAGAGCAGCCTCGGCCCGTTTTTAGGCAGGATGTGCACAGACACTGCCCACCGCTGTGACACACACACACACAGCCACACAAATGCATAAACGTGCATAAACATGAACACACACACACACCTGAGCAACTTGAGCCCGAGCAACCACTGACTCACTTATCAGGTCAAGAGGACGGGCTTTTTTGCGAGGAGGGGCTGGTGGATCAAATTCATATTTATGAGAGTTATATCCTCCCCAAACGCATTGTTGTAATTTATAACAGATACCGTCTGGCCGCTTCCAACACTTTGAACATTAATGTCAAAAGAATTTACGACAAGAGAAACAAATTACGCTCCAAGATAATGCCGGCGATTGTTTTTCACTCAAAAACGCCTATCTACAAGTTTAGACTTAATTAGTGCTATCATATTTTTGAAAAAAAAAAACTCATTCAAATGCATTCCTTCAGTCCGTCGCCTTGGCAGGAAAATTACGGTGATGAATCTGTCTCGGACGACAATTTAGCTTAGCGGGAGACGGAGCGGTAAACTCCATCACGGAGCACAGATTGCACACCTACTATTCCTTAATTACTCTGTTACAGTGACCTATTATTCCGAAGACCTTTTGTTCCTCAGCACATGCAGAAAGGCTACAGTGAATCGCGTGTGATAACGGCGCCTGTTTTTTTTTTCATAATTGCATTGATATCTACGTTTTGAAATGAAAGAAATAAAAGGCATCAGTTAAAAAGTCACGTCGATTTACTGCCCCCAAGTTTGAATCCGTAATCAGCGCGGCCCAAACAGAGCACATCGACTCATCACTTCCGACGCAGTGTGCTAACTGCTAGCTGAATATTGCAGATTAGATCTGAGCACCATAGGCCCCGGCCCGCCGATGCATGAAAGAGTTTAGTGATGTGGAAAACAGAAAGGTCATCAATAACTTCAAACAGTCAAGCAGAAAATGTGTAGAATAGGAAGACAAACCGGGGGCCTGAAGCGCCGGCCTAAGTGTTGTAACAGCTGTCGGAGGCAGCACGGTTAACATGAGGGCAGAAAAAAAAGAACCAGGTCGGACTGGTTGTGACAAACTGAGACAAAACACTGATTGTACGGGGACAGACTCACTTCCTCATTCTGATGTTTATGCAAACACAACACTCTCAAGAAGCGATCACTTCAGTTTTGAGTGCAACTCAGTTCAATCCATTATCGAGGGTAGAAATTTCGATTAAAAAAAATCATGATTTTTAAGATTTTAGCTCACAATTCGAGTCATTTTCTCAACTAAAAATATTTCCTGTGTAATTTCATTGCATCTGGCACCTTATTGGGTATGGTGATGCAGAAAATAATGATTGTTTTCATTGTCAATTATTCTGTTGATTATTTTCTACATTAATCGATCAGTTGTTCCATGAAATGTCAGAAAAATGGTGAAACATGTCGATCAGTGTTTCGTACACAACCCAGAGTTTTTACACTTTACCATCATAGAGGAGCAAAGAAACCAGAAGATATGCACATTTAAGAAGCAGAAATCAGGAAATGATATATTTTTTCCCTTAAGAAATGTATGTTATTGTGACAGATTAATTGATAATTCAATCTTTTAGCAATAATTAAATAGGTGAAAACAAATCTGTCCATCGTTGTAGCTCTACTGTATCTGTCATTTGTTGAAACAACTTAGGAAGAAATATATCTCATGATCCATGGATCCTCATAGTTAAAGCAAGTAATAACCGGAATGTTTTAACCACGCAGCTCTAACTTTTAGTGCACTGGACTTCCTTGACGAGATGAGGTGCCTTGGAGGTATTTGATGACGGCTCAGTATAAACAGGATGTTCTGAGACTGTTGTGAAATCCATCAGCAGCGCAGCACCTAGTCATATCACCCATATAATGCTTTACACAAGGGGTGTGTGTGTGTTTGCCAGACATCTGACACAGAGCAATTCAGCAGAGCACACACACACACACACACACACACACACACACACACACAACGCAGAGGCGCTCCACGCCTGTGCCCATGGCAATCGTCTGCGAGTGGATGAGTGATTCCATGCCCAGTCCAAACAATAACACCACTGTACAAACCGTGTTTGTGTTTGCCTATTACCTAAGCACCCCCCCGAACCCTCCCGTTTTTTATCGCCCTTATCTTGTTATTTCAAAACTGTTTGTCTTTGCCGGGAATGAATAGTCTGTGTCATGTTCTGAAAAGCCCTGTGTGACTGCGTCTTTGTCACGGGGTGACCACTCCTTAACAAAAATATTAAAAGGATAAATAAAGAAATAAACTTCCTGGCCAAACAACAAGTATTGACTGGCTATCAAGTGACGGGGCGGTTTCACAATGACAAGTTCACTGGCAGTTTACGAACAATAGATCCAGTCTTTCTCCAGGCTGAAGGAGACTGCCACCGGGATGCCAATCACAGGCGCAGCACAGAGAGTTCAAGGACAGAGCATCGATATTAAACCCTGAGCGGAGGGATACTTTACTTCTCGAGTCCAGGATGATAATAAACAAAGTCTATCAAACTGTATTGGTGCAGTAAAGGTTTACAGAAGGCGTGTCCCGAATCAGGGAAACCACGTACAGTTTGTGGTCACATACTTGACTGAGTGTATTTGTACAGCTATTGTAGAGCACCAGTAGCAAATCAAACCGTTCTGAATATACAGAGATACACACCTACACAAGCTGGGATGTTTAAATAGAGTGTAAATCTGACAAAATTTCGACAGAGTCTTCTCATTAAGGTCTTTGAAGACTCTTAGCAATACGAATATTTCACAGTGTGGCCGCTTACACTCTGTCCCGAGATCGGTTTAAAAGGCATGGATGGGAAACGCCTCGTAATCTGATCCCATCCGATTCAGTTCGATACAATTAGATTTGATTCTGACGGATAGAACGCGATCATTTAACTGATTAAAATAAACAGACACATTCGCTTCCATTATCTCCGCTCGCGCTCGGCCGTCCCCACCAAAACTCAAGAGGTAACCTAATGAAATTGAGAACGAAATTAACTGAAACAAGACACAGATGTTTACGTTGGTGATGTCTCACCATCCAGTCGGCTCGGCCGTAAAGCAACGCACAGCCCACTTTGACTAAATTGGGTTTTAAATGTCCAATTATTGACTTTTCTGCATTGAAACACACTGTAATCTTTCAAAAGGGAATCCTGATGCATCTAAGAACCATTTTTTTTCCTCCACCTCTAACAAGCAGGAACATCTTTGTTCGAGAAAAATATTTTTTCTTCCTCCCGCAACTGTTGGAGATTAAAGGCCCGTGAAACAACATCCATCTTCACGACGATCATGTGACTCTTCGAATGAAAGCTCGCTCGCATAAAAAAACGATTTTATGTTCTGATCATATGTTAGCAGGTGACACTGTACTTTTTACAGACGGTTGATTAAAATCCTCCCACACTTCAATGAAATACTTTCTCTGATGGGACATTTTAACAATTTCCAGTATAATTAGAAAAAGACACTCGCATGCTGTGCACATCTCCCAAAATGACATGTGGAGATAATTCCACTGACCAACAAAATACAAGGCCAGGGTCAACCGATATATCAATAAGCAGATGTATTAGGATAACCCTGAGTCCTCACTGTACATCAGCAAACACATTGCTCGCACTTCCACATGTATTTAGAGGTGAAAAGAGGTGTTGGATCATCGCCAGATCCAACATGTTCCTGCAGTGTTTTGGTCACCGCGAACGCCTCTGAGGACTGACGGACAGCAGATTTGACAAAAAGTTGCAGTGCGGTGGCTGTGACGTCGTGTACTGACCCTGAGTGAGGGAGTGCAGCGGCAGGCCGGTCTGTCCCGGCTGGATTGTGAGCAGCCCCTGCCTCTGAAGGTTGAGCAGATGCTGCTGCTGGACCTGCTGGACCTGCAGGAGCTGCTGCTGGAAGGCCAACTGCTGTGCTGACACCTGCTGCTAATGGTACACACACACACAAACACACACACACACACACACACGGAAAGACAAAGAGGCACACCATCAGCAAACATACACATATATAAAAGCATAACAGCCAGTGCAAACATGTAAAGCTGTATATCAGGTTTGTACATTACTGGAGTGCCTCGGAAGAAAAAAACATTTCAAGGCCACCGAGTTCAGAGCTCTTCACTCCAGAACAACAAGTTCATTCATAAAAAAAAACAAAGTTAATGGATTTGGCGTACGCTGACGCACAAAAGCACACTGTAATTTTCATGAATTTCGCCTTTTGCTGTGGGTTCGCCGGGGCCCCACTTAAGACAGGTAGAGTATACATCTCTCTCTCGCGCTTAATTAACGAGGAGTCGGGCGGCGAATGACAAACAATGAAACAACATAGTTAATCATTCATAATAAGAGCCACAGGAATTTAATTACAGCCATTCATAATTCAGCAAACAACGTGTGACTAAATCAAAGTGCTTAATAACCAACCCGAGCAACTCTCGCAACTCTCCCAGGCATGGCGCTGAGCTCAGGGATACGCTCCCCCCCCCTCCCGACTGGCGCAGGGAGCTTTGTTCCATCGCGCGCTGTGGACTCGCTCGGAGATGTGCGCCGTTTTGTTGATCTAACTGAGCGGCGGCTGTTTCGTCGAGAAGTTTTTTAATGAAAAGCTGGTGTGTCTTTACTGATTTAGGGGTCGTGGAGGGGGGAAGCGAAACGTGTGAACTGTGATGGGATGAAAAAGTGATACGAGAGCGGAGAAGAAAGTGGAAAAAAAAAAGTCGGAATAATAAATAGAAGGAAATTATCTAATATCCCCCATCTCCTACGGGTCAAAACAGATGAGAGATGTTGTTTAGATAACAGGGGCACGGGGCGGGGAGATGACTTTTAACACTTTTGTCGACTCTGGCTCTCGACGACGTGCAAAAACGTCCGTCCTTACCGATTAGACGACGAGATCTATCAAGAGACGGACACGAAACACGCCTGAGACTCGTCAGCGCACGAGGCCTGTTTATGAGTACACAAGGCCAGTTGTCAGGCGGGTGGGAGGAGGAGAGGAGGGGGGCACTAAAAGCAGTAACAGGGGCTGCCAAGCTGTGCGCCGCACCCTGTTACCAAACACAGGATACACCACTTTTGTTTACTTCTCACAATCGAGCGCGCACAAAAAAGGTCTCGGTGCAACGTGGCTGTCAGGTCACTCGCTGGCGGCTCTGAAACAGCCAGATAAAACGCGTCCCCTCCGCCCACCCCCGCTCGGCTTGTCAAAAGGGTCTAGCGGCCTTCCTTTCCCTTCCTCTCTCCCCCCCACCCTCCCCACACCACCCCCGCCTGCACTGGCTCACTAAAAATAAAGCTCTGGGCAGCGCTGGTCTATTACGGCGAGCCGGGTCGTCTCATTGGATCAATCAGGGGGAAGACGGCGCGTTGACAGTGGATAGCGGAGGGTCATAATTGAGGAGTAACCACATTCATTCACAGGCTCATGTGTGATCTAACCCAGAACGAGCTGAGAGAGAGAGAGAGAGAGAGAGAGAGAGAGAGAGAGAGAGAGAGAGAGAGAGGAGACGTTGCGGAGGTTTCAGTGAAATTCAGGATGCAGGTGGCCCGTGATCTCCTCTGATCTGTTCTATTTATGAAAGGTGGTTGCTTCTTTTTTTCCCCCCCATCAGTGCGCGAAAAAAAAAAAAGTTCCTCGTGTTCTTGAGTGGCTTTCTGTTCCCCAGCTCCTCCCTGACAGCCCGAGACAAAGATAATAGTGCTACGGGGGTGGGAGTTCACTGGGAACAATGTCTTTCATCAAAACGCTAAATAAATAGGGGGTGGCTTTTCAGAGAGGAAAAAAAAAAAAGGAGGAAAAGAGGAAGAAAGAAGAATCGAGTATTGCAAATGAATTTAACACTCTCCCCTTCGGTTTTTTTCTCTCTTCTTCTGGTCCCATCAGCTGACAGGAGCTCCTGTGCTCGCGCAGCATGCAGACACATTAAAAAGCCGAGGCCCAATAGACCAAATAAGAGGTTAACAAGAAGTGGCACGAGGGGAGCGAAGAAATACAGTCGCTGACAAATGATAAAGAGTGGCACTGGCAGGCCTTTATTGTCGAGCTTCAAATATAAAGTTAAAGATCTTTGAGAAACTAAATTTTGATGTCTTTAAAATAAAAGAGGCACAAAGCAACAACAGGGGGTTATTGTCTGGCAGCCACAGGGGAGTCGCTGCGTAATTCTTATTCTGTCTTTTGATGGCTTGCGAGAAATGCGACTGGAAAAAAAAAAACAGGGGGGAGAGAGAGAGAGAGAGATGGGGGAGAGAGAGAGGGAAAACATCGGCAGAGGGGGAGAGCCTCTCGAGGGCTGCATCCATTTCCTGTGATCATACATAATATGCTTCAAAAGTTGTTTTTTCTTTTATTCTCATGCTCCATTCAACTGATCAATTGCACCTCCTTGCCCCCCCCCATCCCTCCTCCTCCTCCTCCTCCTCTCCTCACCCCCCCACCACCCTCTTTTCTTGCTCCTCTTGTGTTTACATCAGATGCGACTTGGTGACAGGCCCTATCTGAGGCCGAGGAGCTCTGCTGTCATGTTGATTTATGGGAGCATCACGCCACAACTTGTCCAAACTGAAGCCCGCAGTTCATTAATTAGGGGAGCTACGACTTTGAAGTTGGGAGCTTCGACAGCGCGCGGACGTGTGTGTGCGCGCGTGTGTGTGTGTGTCTCTGCTTTTAACATTGGGCTTAATTTTCTATGCTTCCTCTACTCTCCGAACGCGGAACTCAACGGGGACGAGAGCGAGAGAGAGAGAGAGAGGGAAGGAAAGGAAAAAAAAAAAATCCCAGATTGTCTTTGAACTTCTTCTGACCGCACAATAATAATTTGCTTTGTCCACAGCGGTGCCTGTATCCTCCAGTCATTAACACGCATTAAACCGCTGCCTGTGAGCGTGCCCCCGCCGTACTGGAGGGAGAGGAGGAGAGGGAAAGATGGAGGAGAAGAGGAGGAGGAGGAGGAGAGAAAAAAAAAAAAAACTCAACGCGCGGGCAACAAAGCTGGGAGCGCTCTCTGCACTGATATCTCACAATTACATGCCTTCTCTTCCTCTGCCATTTCCATGTTAATTACCGAGAAAAGCCTCTCAGATTTATGTGCTCCGTGTTCCTGCCTTTCTCTCCCTTCTGCCTTTCATTATGTCCTACACGAGGCTCACAGGAGCGGTCATCTCTTTGTTGCGTAGGACACTTGTTTACTTGTGGGGGTGAAGAAGAAGAAACATCCAGAACAATGCGCCCGGGCTCTATAAAATATTATACATTTAATGTGCTTCCAGAGAGAGAGAGACGCTGTATTCTTAGCACAGTATCAGTCAGTTGTTACCATTTATCCAGCAAGTCTGACATGCTAATCAGAAGCATGAGTGCACTTGATCCCCCCCCACCCCCCTCCACCCTCCCCACCCTCTCTGCTTTAACCACAGTCTGGAAGCAGATGGGGTTGAGGGAGGGAGCACACATGCCTTCCATGCTCTGTCTGGCCCGACGGCTTTGGTAATGGCAGGCGGTTGGGAGTGATGTCAGCCTACCTCTTTGCTCTGCTTGCCGCCTGCATGCTGCTGCTGCTGCTGCTGCTGCTGCTGCTGTAAAAGCTGGAGGTGGAGCTGTTCCTGCTGCTTCTTGTAGAATTCTTGGAGTTGCTGCTGCAAAAAAAGACAGGAAGGTGGCTGTCAGTTAGAAAAAAAAAGGCTCAGCGGTGGGTTTCGAGCGAGAATTTTCAATACTTTGAGGAATGTTGTCTTTGAAGAAAAGAGCGGCGGCTCAAAGTGAATTTATCTTTGTGAGACGCTGTCTGTGCATGAGAAGGTTTTTTTTTACTACTCCGACACTGTGACACTCGTCGTTTTAAACAAAGTGGCTCTTGACACGACTGTCCGTTACCTGCTGTAACATGAGGGCCTGCTGCTGCTGGAGAAGAACCTGGAGCTGCTGAGGGCTCAGGACTTGCTGCTGAAGGATCTGCTGCATCTGCTGTGGAGTTATCACTTGAGGTGTCATCATAGCCACTGAAACTGGAACCTGCACGGACACAGAACAAGCAGAGGGACGTCAGAAAGCTACGCTAACACAGTACAGAATTTAATCTGGAAATAAGAAAAGGGGACGGTGCTAAAGCTTATCCCAGCATGCAACAGGCAACAACTAAAGCCTGATGACTTTCCAGGGAAAATTACAGCTCCACAAATAAAAATAGAATAGAATATATTATAATAAAGTATATAAGATGGGCTCTTTCTTTTGACTGTATTCTAGGAACGCATCCCGAATGTCATCTCGATGTGTTGCAAGCAGCACACGCCCTCCAACAATCACACAAACACACACATTTCAGCCCCTCTAACCATTCTGACACCACTCCACACCGAGGCGGGCTAAAAGGACACGAGACAGCCAAGGCGTGGATCTCGCCTGTGGAGCAAACGTCCACATATCCACCCTCCGACCTTCCCCTCTCGCACACACGGACCCCTCAACGCCAATCGGATGCGATCTGCTCCTCCGAGCTCGCCGTTTACACAACATATCCAACGCGTCGTACCTGAGGACGTTAAAGAGCGCCTCCGCGGCTCGGCTCATCGCCGCGCACGCACGACATGTCATGTGAGAAGATTTCATTAGAGACGCTGTCAACTGCGATCTATTATTGTTGAAGATGCGCAGCGCCCGGAGGAGGAGGAGCCACGGCGAAGAGCACGCGGGCCTCTAACTAACTCCCAGCAGAAAGGTGTGAGTGCACGACTCCTCAAAACAAGTGATTTGTTGTGACACTGAAGGAGCCCCCACAGTTGTCAGGGTGCCTTAATTGCTCCGGCGGCGTCGGGGACTCGGAGTGCGTCTGGATGCTGCCACTCACCGCTCTGATGCGTGCGCTACCATTAAAAGCTCCTTTTCTTGACGTTCGGGTGACAAACGGCGACTGAGACGCGCTTGATAGCGCCGCGTCTTCGCCGCTGTTAACATGTTTTCGCCGATTGTTCTTTTGTATATATTAGGACGCGTGTGTTTAAAACGTGATGTCAGCAGCTGATAGAGCGGCGGACACACCTGGTGACAGCCCGCCTCCGCCAAGGTTACCCAAATTGCGCGGCCGCCTCGCCGCTAATGACACCCTTTTGAATTTTTCATGCACTTCCGAATGTTATTTTGCTGTTTAAAAAACCTCGTCCGGTAACTAAGGGAGGCTTTTTTTTCTCGACGCACGCCCTGCATGCATATCACCTTATTCGCCGTCCCCACCGTGGCATAAAACAAAAACAAAAAGCGCCGGCGTAATGAACAGCTTGTGCGGCGAACGCGAGAGGGAAAGGGCAGCGGTGTCAAATAGGACAGAGCAGCTTTGATGCTCTCCGTTAACTTTATTGAGCAGTGCCAGACTCCGCTGTGCCGCGCTCCATCCCGGCCCCCCCGAGAGACTGGAAGGAGGGTTCGGCCCCACCCAGGACTAACACACACTTCACATTTCTCATCTCCAGCGGCCAGGCGCGGGGAGAGAGCGCGCCGAGGAAAATGCAATATTAATTCCCCCCCGTATTATGTCTTAATATGCAGTTCATCTTGACTTTTGCACATGACTTGTCCTGTCATTTGCATAGCCCCGGCCTCCCGTCTCCTAATTTCACAGTCATTATCCACTGAAGTCCTTTTTTTTTCCGGGCATCGCTAATTTTGATGAACTATTTTGAAGGTCAACCAGGCAGGCCCCTGTCTCGCTGACACGCAGGCGCCACGCGTGATGTGATGTATAGTTCCCGTCCGAACGTGACATTTACCCCCCGCGCGCGGATAAATAATAACGCCCCCCCTCCGTTTTTTTGAAGCTTTACTTTAACTGCATGCATTAAAAATCTACTCCATACTTGTCATGCTCTATTTTTTACAACCGTGTTAAAGCTGTAAATTTACTCTTATTTTCAAATGTATAATCATTTTGTCACGCCGCGTTATATAGAGTGAAAAAAAAGGGGAGAGCGAGCTCCGAGTCACCGCGGAGATTTTACACACTTAAGCAGCTCTCGATAGCTGCCAATTTCATTACGAATTAGGGCCGAGATTTCCCTCAATTTGACTGTCTTAATTCTTTACACCTTGGGTGTATATCTCATCGTGCTTTCACACGTCGCCTTGTCAGGAGGCTCACAGTAACTACAGCTACAGCAGCTTCCTCTGTGCACAGCCCCAGCGAGAGGCTATTACAGACCCCCATTTTATTACCCATTACTACTGAGGTCATTAGCAGCGAGAGGGATTGTATGCTTCTTAACCTATTGATCAATGTAACTACTACCATTTAATCCTGTGCTGAAGGAGTGAAAATCTGCCTAAGACTGGATCCTATTGAGAGGGAGGGCGGGAGGGAGCACTTTAACTGAAAAATATTGCCCCGGCCGCTGTATCGTGCCCATTTAACGCAAACACAGGACGCCAGTCGCCATTTAGAGCACTCCCCGTATGGCGCACTCCCCCTTATCTCCTGGATAACATCATGACTCCAGACGATCCGCAAAAAATACATCGCCATCTAAAGATAGTCTAAAAAGGAGCGTCGCGCTGGGCTAATAACTGGAGGGATCCACCGAGCCCAGCTCTAATCTACTCTCCCGATGTGAGGGTGTGAAAAAAAGAGGACATTCTGAGGATGCCAGAAATAGCTGACGTTTATGAATTTTCGCGAAGGTGTGGCGCTCGCCAGGTGCCTCCCGTACATAAACATTCGAAACCTGGAACGTTCTCACACAGCTGCAGAGTGACTCGAGGCGGTGTGCCGTACCAGCACGGGCCTGCTGGCCAAACACGCACACACACACACACACACACACACACACACACACTCAAACACACACGCAGAAATCTTAAACTGTGGCATGTTAACTGTCACAAGCACATACAGGCACATAGCACTGTATATGAGGAGCAAAAACCTGTTTTCCATATGGGGTGAATGTATTTGCACTGTATACGAAGTGTAGAAGTGTTTATGGAATAAAGAACAAAACATTAAAAAATGAAATAAAAAAAATGTATTTAAAACAATTGCCAAAATATTCCTTCTGTTAAAGATAGGTACATTCATATCATAATTCCCTGCCCCTCTGACCACGCATCAAAACACACGCACAGCATCTAAAACATTTGTCATGACAGGACACCTGCAGTAAGCTTCTCTCTGCGCATCACTACTCCGGAGAAAAAGGTGCAAAATATGATAATCTAACGAGGGAACACAAACGGCACACGTGAAAGCAACTGATTCGGAGCTAATGAAGACGCTCCCCGAGCACCCCCTCCTATCACCAGTCAGAGGTCAGAGCCCGGTGAAAAGGAGTAGGGGTGAGAGAGGCTGCGAGATAGCCCCCTTTCCCCGCCACTGAGGCAATTAGGACGAACAGAAACGAGGGACAGGGAGGTGAGACCGGCACAGACGTCTCACCGGCCGCGAAAAGGTGCAGCTCGGCTCAAAGAGAAAAGCAAGGAGAGAAAAAAAAAAAAAAAAAAGACAGAAAGAAGAGAATTATCAAATTTTCATTTGTGCTCCCCGGGGTCATCTTGTTTTGTAGGGGGCATCAAATGGAATGGAGAAGTGAAAAAAAAAAAAAAAAAAAAGAGAGAGAAATAACAAGCCCTGGAGAAATCAGCGAGCCTGGTCCGTTTGATGCTGTTGTTTTACCTCGGCCTGCAGTGGCGCAAGGAAACGACTTCCCCATCCGCACCGTGATCTCCTGCATGGAAATGTCGCCGGAATGAGGATTTCACGGGAGCTATTGTACTTAAGTGATGTGTGAACGTAATTAGTCGTCGACGAGACTGGAAAGACTAATTCCATATTACCCATTCAGGTTGATTGAAATCTCTGAGGTGGAGAGCTTTTATTCCCCTCTTCAAAACAGACGCACTATGTTCACATTTTCCCCTAATAATAATTATTATTATTATCATAATAAAAATAATAATAATAATAATAATTCATAGCTATCAAAAACGTACAAAACATAATGTGTGTATAAAACATCACATTTGGGAGCCTAGATTCTTCAATAAATCTAAAAAATTCAACGACAAAAAAAAAATTCAGGACAGAGCAGACCATCCCTCCATGTGTTAAGACCTCCTTAATACCTTCCTCGTCATCCACAATCAAGCTGCTTAAAAAATGTTTACAGCTCAGATAAACAGGATAATCACAGCCACATTTTGTCTCCCTCCACCATACACGACAGGCTCTGAATTGGGTGTAGGGGTGTGTAAGGGGTGGAGGGGGTGGGGGGGTTACGGGGGGCTCAAATTATTTGCAGCAACTGTAAAAACAAAAGTTAAGATTGCATTTTAATTAACTTTTCGACTGCAAACAAACAGGTTGGGGCCGGAGCGGGTCCCCGTGTCGGGTTTAAACAAACAAACTGCGGCGCAGAAGTGAGCGAGCTCTCACCCCAACCATAACAGCTGAGCTGCGAGCCGGACGCCGTTTCCCACACTGGAGGCAGGTGACCACCGCTGAGGGGGGGAGCACGCCACACACACACGTACACACACACACACACTCACTCACACACACCATCCTTTGCATCACAGTCATCTTTGAGTAGAGCGTTCCAAATGTAATATTTGTTTCAGAAAATGTGTTCCCGATAAATAAATTTAAAAAAATCAAAAACCAGCTGATTTCTTCATCACTATTATCTGACATCATTATTAATTTTGATAATATTAAAATACAACCAAATCAGTCAATTATTCTAGTTTCTTTCAGAAGCGAGTGTTTCAAAATGCAAAACATTTCAAAATAAAATAATAAATCAGCTTCCCACAAAGTGCTTGGTTACATTTCGACGCGTGACTCACTGTCCTGTCACTCTTTTTGACCTTTTAAAGCCACACCTCCAAGTGCGTATTTCCCAGCCACGAGGCATTTCAGTCCTGAAACCTGGCTCACAAACTCAAGGTGACAACTAGTGTCCTACACGCCGCCGCTCGCTGATTTCACCTTTTTCCTGGAAGCGTCTCACGAGCACGGTTTTGGGGGGTGAGCCGCGCGCCCCGTGATCTCTGCCCCGCCGGCTCCGCGCCGTTACGCAACGACGCACGTCGTCTTCAGATGCATTATTTGAGTCGGTTGAGATTTAATTAAGATCACAGCCCCTAAAATCCCTTTCAAATGAAACTGTAGTCAAAAGACAATGGCTGACACATCCTTGCGCAGATTGTTTCTATTCTCTGCACACCGGCAACGCTAAAGCTAATCCCTGTTTCCATGACGGCAGACAAGAGGGCCACAAATTGTGTTGCTTCATGACACTCGTAGTGTTGTTGTGTTATGTGGCTCATTATAAAGTATACAGCTAATTAATGAAATGATGGAGAAAAAGGGTGTCAGCAGTCAGGGAGGTTAAAAATCAGGACGTGTCAAACTTGTTTGTCTCCACACACGACCCGAACAACCCACCCTTATTCTCCAGGTGCAACACGTCGATACCATCGCATCCCTTATTGTTTTAAAAAATATATAGGTCGTGACAGGGACGAGTGGCGCAGAAAAGACCTGCTGCCATAAAACACTCCACACCGTGTAATCTCGTCATTATCCTCCCATCTCGACCCTTTGAAACACATGGCATCTCAAGTGTGGAGTTAATCTCCCAATCTGAAACAGAGACGCACACACACTCGGAGCAGTAATGACCCTCACACACCCCCCCCAAAAAAAAAGAGAAAAAAAAGAAAATGAAGGAAAGCCTTTTTCAAGTAAAAACATGTTTTAGTCGGGAATAACAGCAGCGAGCAGCTGGTGGCTCACTATATCACTGCTGAACTATTCCCCCGTCTCTCCTCGCTGTCGTGCCTGCCTGCTCCGGCACAAAGCAGACACCGTCCCTGTAAAGGATATCCCAGCGAGCGAGGGAGCGAGCGAGCTGCGAGGCTCTGGCTCTGGCGGCGACCCTCCGTGCCCCCCTCTCCGGGTACACGGCTAATATCTGGTTGCCTATGTCATGGTTTAGAAATGACAGGTGCTGGCAGCCCCCTCGCCTTGACAGGCCACTGCACAAATAACGCCCCTGCCTGAAAGGGCTAATGCACTACTAATGAACAATAAATCAACTTTGATTACAAACTGTCAACCCAATCAGCTCGCACTCCAGCTCTCCCAAACTGCGAGCCCTCGGCACAGCTGCACGGCATTACGCCGCACGCTGCCCTGTTTGGGCTTCGCTCACCTCCTCCTCCTCCAACCATCTGATATTCTCCTCCATCTCTCCTTTCAATCAGGCGCACACTTTCTTTGCCCTGATGCAAGGGTGCTGAAACATTGCACTCAGAAAAAGTTTCGGTTGAGTGGTGAGCGCAAACAGACGAAAAAGAAGAAGAAGAAGAAGAAGAAAAAAAAACACTCTGAAAAAGTGACTCACATGTAGTTGCGTTACTGAAAATGATTGTAATGAAATACTTGATGATTAAACAACAGAAAGTCGATAGCTGTCTTCTGCGTAAAACCTCAAAGCTTTCAAACAGGACTCGGAGTTGACAGCAGAAAAAATGGAAGAAATGACCACAACTTTCCCTCCGAAATGAACTCTGCAATCCCTTTGTTGCAGCCACACACACACACACACACACACCCCGCACGCACACGCACGCACGCACAGACATTCACACACTCCAACTTTTCAGGAAGATATGAGCGATGACATTTGGAGTGACAGCGTGTCTCTAACGTGGTTTTGTGGTGACGGTGTCAAATATAGAGCTGTGCCAGCCTGTCTTAATTCACTGTGACACCGTGAGGAGAGTGAGGATTAGTCCAGGCCAGAGCCCGAGAGCAGGCAAGGTCTGACCAGCAGTCATTAACTCGGGGAACACATCATCACAAAATACACGAGCAGGAAAAAACCTACTGTGAAACAAAAAAATAAAAAAGATTATTTTAAAAGCCTCACCCTGGAAATACTCTGAACAATAAAGCAAAAGTGCAATCATTTCCTGTGAGAAACAACAATGTAGAAAGAGAAGGCAAACCTGTCTCCTGTTTATCCTAGAACTTTCCATAAGTCAGACAGCATACAGTAAAAGCACCGGATCCTGCTTAACTGGTTAGCTCGCTATCAGCAAGGTAAACAAAACTAAACAAACAGTGTGTACAGTCAGTCAGTCAGGAACTTGTTGTAAATGGTTTCGTACACAACACACTAACTGACAAACAGGCACTGTTGCTCCAACCAAAAGTGGAAATCTGTAAACCATCAACAGCACGGGACACAAATAAACAGAAGCTCCAAATCCATAAAGCACAAACATTCTGATACAGTCAATCTAAAGGCACATGACACCTGCTCGCTGTGTCCCTCCTGTCAGAGCACCACTGTAAACCGTCAGCGTCCCCACAGCAGAGCAAATCCCACGTAACTGGCTTCCCCCCTCATACAAACTGCATGGCAAAATTAACCAATTACAATGACAGAACATCAACGATACACAGACAATAAGCCTCCGTTTCTCCTTTTCCCCGGTCAAATTAAATTGTCAAGTTTTTTTACACGAGAAAGCTGGCAAAATCACAGAAATCAATCATATTGACAAACCTGACAAACTCCATTTAGCTGGCAGGGTAAACAGAGTGCTGGGCCACGCGGTGTGGAGTGAAGCAGAGCGGAGAGCAGAGCGGAGAGGGAAGGAGAGAGAGAGAGAGAGTGAGAGAGAGAGAGAGAGAGAGAGAGAGCGAGAGGGAGCGATAGGGAGAGGTAGAGGCACACAGGCTGGGAGGCTGAGAGCGAGCGCTGCTGTGCTGTGCTGTGCCGTGCTGTGGAGTCTCCAACCTTCCTCGGGATACAGACAGATTGCACGCGCAAGGTTGCTCCCCGGCTGACAAGATACAAAACTATCCAATCAACCACGCCCTTCTCCACCAATCACAAGCAGCCCTCTAAACATAATCAATTCAAATGGGGCCACACAATAGGGAGCCTCGGGCTGGGCTGCAGGTGAAACCGTGCCTTTGTGTGAGGGCCCCTTTAAAAAAAAAAAAAGGAAAAAAAAAAAAGACACAGTTGACGGCTGTTAACCCTTTGACCCCTGCTGGGACTCCGGCCGTGCTATTGAAACAATGGGAGCCTAAAGAAAAGAGGCCCTTTAATTAAACAACAGATAAGTAAACACAGCTATCCAGCGGAAAGAAAGAAAGCTGGCCCCCGCTATCGGCCCCTTTATTGTTCTGCTAAATGGAATTGTTTACAGTGCCGGAACAAAGACACAACTCATTTCACATGTTCAAACAACATTTCTTTGGAGTTATTTGGACTTTTTTTTTTTTTCTTCCTTTTCTGCATTTCCCAAGCCGAGACAACAACACACGCATTTTTATTCTACATTAAAAATAATGCATTTATGAGAACAGTTTGTTTGGTTTCCTCCGCTCATGTTAATGCAACCAGTTGTGTGTGTACTCTTTGTCATCAAATCAGCCACGGCGGCGTAAACTTTTTTATTTTTTTCCTTCCAGTTTTTAAACACTTATCCTACAATTTGGCCCGAGACGAGCTGAAAAACCACTTACATTAATAGCTAACATTACACCGGCTACCATGCAATCCATCCAACTCCGTCCCAATGAGAGCAATTAGCTGTCATAATATCATCACACTCTTTAACACCCGTGTGCACTCGGCGAGGGGAAGAGACAGGGGAGGAAAACAGGACTCTGCCACCTACTGGAGATCCTGCTGAAGTCACCAGGAGAGGATGAAGAGGCTGGCTCCTGTCAACATACACTACATATATTATAACCTCCTTTTTTTGGTATGTTTAGCAGCATTTAGCTATTCATATATTTCATTAGAGTAAATAAAAACATGAATAAGTGGAATGAGTTGTTAATCAGAGCTGGTAAGTAATAAAACCAGGTTCCCTAACTCGCACAACCCACTTAACAAAGAATTAGAAGAAGGCATGAGGCAAGATTAACACCTCACTTTGTTAATTATCATGACAA
Source organism: Lagodon rhomboides (assembly GCA_039737535.1). Taxonomy (NCBI): domain Eukaryota; kingdom Metazoa; phylum Chordata; class Actinopteri; order Spariformes; family Sparidae; genus Lagodon; species Lagodon rhomboides. Next base: position 8,659,710 of record CM077785.1, on the reverse strand, counting down.
TAAACACAGGGCCGAGTAACAGAGCTCTAAAACACGGCTCATATCAACAGCTATAAACCCTTGGCCGAGGATGAAGGAATGTTCACGGGATGCATTCCAGTCCGCAAACACACTGGTAAAATAAACAGAGCGCCTGCATAACAAGCCACTGCTCTCATCTGCTAATAACTAACAATGAGCTCTGCTAAGCCGGCCTGACCTATATAAATTATTGACTGGGACACCTCAAGTGTCAAAAGTGACAATTCCAATACGTATCAGAGTGAATAATTAAGTGGGAGAAAAAGGGACGCTTTTATTTTCTATCTGACACCCTCCTCAAGACGGCTCACGCAGAAAAAGACAGTGACGTGCAGGCATGTGCTTACAACTGCACTCCACACACACACACACACACACACACACACACATGCACAAAGTGGTTTAGGCTACGGCCACACTCTTCTCCCCCGGCACTCTCCCTGGGGTGGCATGTCGGCGTATTCTCAATAAAACACCTTCTTAGCAGTAATAGGCCACTGTTCTCATTTCAACGCTCCCAAAGGCCTCATGATAAATTTAGCAGACGCACAGTTCAAGCTTCTCCTCTCACACACACCGTCTTTTCTAATCCATCGCCTCTGTGCCTGCGCTATGTAAAATAATTACACATATGTGTCGATGTGATACACACACGCTGTATGGATTTTTTTTTTTTTCTCCCCTTTTCTTGTGCGCGGGGAAACATCAATATCCTCGAGCCTTGAACCGGCGTCCCCCCGCGATAGTTTACAGAGAGCACTGAGCGATTGTGTTCATGACAGAGTGGATGACATTATAAAATACTCCCATTTCCTGCTTGAGTTAGAGTGAAAGTATGAGTTAACGTCTGGTCTGGCCCGGGCTCTGCTCCGCCTGGCTCTTTGTTAAAGATAACGGCTCGGCTCCAATTACAAAGCCTTTCCCAAAACACTAATGCAGCCAGTGAATAAGCTGCACCGGCATGCCAACCAGTGTCTTACTGCTACTACAGAGAGAGAGGGAAGGAGAGGAGAGGAGGAAAATACAGAAACTACAGTCGCTCCTTTTTTCTTGAAAGACTCCGGTGACCTGGACCATTGTCATGAGAAAACAAACACCGTCTGTTTCCCTGTGTGGGTGTGAAGTAAATCATTGTTTACTGATGGTGGGAGTCAGCAGGGCAGGTGTGGGACCTATATAAATAACAGCTGCTCTATATAATATCACCACGGCAACAAATATACCTTTCAGATCAACACCGCCGCCATAACGTGTGATCTTTCCCATCCGTTCTTTCTATCATTTCGACAGCGTCCTCTCAAAGTTGAAAGAGGCGCGTTTCATCGCAGACATAAATCACACACTTCTAAACTGCTTGTTTTCCCAAGCTGCGGCGAAAAAAAACTCAGACTTAAAGCAATTCAGAAAGTCTGACTTCGGAGGCCCACTCACTCGCACCGAGACCACAAAGAGCCTGCACAGTGTCATTTCTGTAGCAGTTAAACAACAGCCGAGAAAAAAAATATTTTTGAAGCGGTGGAACGTTTCCTCCGTGTTTCTGTTGTGAAGTCAAGCAATACGAAAAACCAAAAAGGTATCTTGGTATCTTTAATTACATCAAAGCCGAACACGCGGGCTTTTGATCGCATGCACTCTAAATGTTATTGTTGCAGTTTCTTTCCTTCCTCGTTGTCTCGTTATTGTCCCTCTCAAGCCCTGAACTTTTAAATATCTAAATCATTTTCTTCTTCTTCAGTAACTCTGTTTTTTTTTTGCTTTGTTTTAAAGCAGCATTTCAATTTTTCTATTTATTCTGTACATGTGGCAAAAGTGAAAATGAAGTCAACTTTGAACTTTTTGTTTGCAAACTGCATTTATTTCATATTTAGTTTATTTTTCCATTCCCTGGTTCCTTACTCAAGTGAAAGCACCTCGTTGTTTTTACACAGGGTTTTTTTTTATTTATTGATGGCGCTGTGTTTTAAAATGAAATGTATTTCCACGGTAATGTCACGACAGTGAACTCAGCGCTCAGCATCTGCAACCCACCGATACTCCCTCTGATACTTGGTCATATTTGTCATATTTGGAGTGAATGAGGTTATCACCTGAAGCACAATGCAGTTACAGTAAGTCACGGCTGAGTCACCGTGTTCCTCCTGGTCTTTTATATATGGGTTTGGTTATTTACTTTTAATTTCAGTATTCAGGGACACATTGTTTAGTCAGCACATGTAAACTCCGTATTTGCAAAATTTCCTGAGGAGATATGCCAGCCAGTGTATAACGTCTAGTGTGGTTTTTCACTTAGTCAAAACAAGAGCACTTTTGGGTTCGAGCAACATTATGAGGAGGTGGGGGAATTTTTCTGCCTCATCTTGTTTGGTGATTGATTCATCTCTGATTTGAGATCAGAAACTATATTAATGCACAGAAATTGTAGTTTGATAAGCAATAACACTTGTTTCTGTGCGGGCTGCAGAGGTAATAAAAAAAATAACCCGACCACCAAATCTGAAGCCACGAAAACTCTGAATCTTCTTTTAATCATATCATATTGTAGTTTACAGGGTTTGATATGCAGTTACAAATAAAGGAGATTTACAATTATATCTTCTCGGTCTAGCAAAGTACACGCACGTTTGTCTGTGGGTGGCTCATGTCATGACTTTTTAAGGAAGACTCTAAATGTAGGACACACAGTGAGCCTACAGCAACGCTATGATTAAGTGTTTAGCTAACCTTTTCTGTGGTGTTATTAAACACTATTTGCTAGTCTGTCGCGTTTCCAACACTCACCAATAAACGTTCTCAGGAACATTCCTGAGATCACTGACTGTATGAAATATGGACAGAGGTGCCGGCTCTGAAAAGTGAACCTAAAATGAAGCAGGGGGCATCTCCACTGGTTGCAAAAAGAAGCCTGACTGTATGAGAGCTTATGAGAAAATGACCCTAATTCTCACTTGATTTATTACCTCAATAAAAAGTTTCCTAATTACTTCATGGTCTCAATCATTAGTTTCAAGTCTTCTTCAACACAGCATAATGTTCATTTTGTAAATTATCAACTAATTTAGAGTAAAATAGACGTTAAACTTTCCTAAGACAATCAGGATATCTCTGGCTCCAGCTTTTTGTCCAGTATAGTCACTTGTGGCTCAAAAACCAAGACGACAACAACAGTAACACCAAAATCTGGACTTAAAAATGGTAGTCTAAAAACCAACAGGTGATGTCACAGTGAGTTTACACTTAACCGATAAAAATGAGCACTCTTCATATTAATTTCTTTGAACCAATAAGGCAAATGCAACAGCAAACTATTGTTACTTTGTATTGAAGCTTTCTGCAGATATGGCTGTAGCTACATGGAAGACGAGGCTATGAACCGTGTCCAACACAAACATCAAATACAACTCCAGATCATGTCCTAATGTGGCTGGAGGCCCTTCTGCCTCTGGATCGCTCTCATGCTGTCTGAGCGAGACAATATTTCTCTTTCCTGGCCCTAAGAAAAAGTGAAAATGGAATCAGAGAACTGCCGAACTGTCAAAACCGCGCGACGACGCCCAGACTGCACCGAGAGCTGATGCTGACTTGACTGCACCTTGCATAGCTGTTAGTGTTTATTAATGCTATGGTCGACTGTGCATCCATCCATCCCTCCACCCCTCAGCAAAGGGCGTGTGAATCACTCCAAACAACACACGCTTGACATCAAGATATAGTGCCAGAGGATGACACAAAGATACAACAAAATTTAGGGGGGGAGCGCATGTGTGTGTGTGTGTGTGTGTTAGCTGGGTGGATGACTGAGTGGGGTGGAGGGTTGAGAGGGTTCACTGCTTGAAGGGAAACATCAGGCCTGAAATGAAAAGAGGGTCCTGAAAATGGTAAGTGGCTCCCAGCGCTGTGACTGGAGTCAATTCGACAGTCATCGTCTTGGCTGGGAGAGAGCTCCTAACGCAGCAGCCCCCCCAGTCTCTGCTCGGCTGCGTGGAATTGGGACAGATGACTTCATTCTGACAGGATTATCCCAAAACCTGGTTCTAATCTATACATATGCACATAATGCATTTTTACAATATGACAAGGAAAACAAGCAGCGAAAGAGACGGACTGATCCCGGGGTTCCACGCGAGCGCCGGCCTCCGCGTTGTGCTGATCATTCCTGACAGATTGTGTCACCTCAAAGCGATGCACGCGTCAAGCCGAGGGTTCATTACAGCATCACCTTGAGACTTTTTACAAACACAAAGCGATGAACTCCTTCTGAGGATCACACGCAGACCTGATGAATTATAGGATTTTACCATCGCAGAGTGATAGGGGAGCTTTTCTGAATGACATCTTCCCAAAATATTCATGTTAGCACATGCTCAAGGTAAAGAAGCAAAGGCAACAAGGCAACAATTATAATTTCCAGAGTATATTCACAAAATGTTTACAAAAAACACCACTGTGCTGTTTGTATATATGTATAATTGTGTATGCTAAATTTGACGCTATAGAAAGCAGATGATTAGCTTAGCTTACCTAAGCCGTTTTACATAGCCTGGTAAAGGCCTCTAATACTCCCTCCTAGTGGAGGGAGTAGCAGAGCCGAATTGAAGTTTGTTTAAAAAGTGTGTGATGGAAAGACGGGACACACACTGTTACATGCCCTGTTGTGTTACACGTTACGCCTCTTTTGCTATCGGAAAAGTGACATGCTATCCAAAATCACACACTGGTGCGGAATTATGCCGTCATTGTTTGGTTTAGAGGAAAAAAGCAAAGCTAGCGTAATGTTAGGCCTTTTTACGGCACAATTGTGAGATCTCTGTGTAAAGGCGGTTTAAGGCTAGCAACAGGGGTAAAAAGCTAGCAAGACTCTGTCTAAGGGTGCCAAAAGCCCAGAGTGTTTGACTTCCTGGAGTCTCTTTTGTTTGTCTAGCAACTTCATGTTGACGACAAGACTCCAAGCTAGCTTTTCGCACACTGTATCAGTCTTTATGCTACGCTAAGCTAAGCTAAGCAGCTACAAATTTACTATACAGACAAAAGAGTAGTATCAATCTTCTAAACTTACTCTTAATGTGGAAGTGGATGTATGGAAGGTACAAGCTATGAACACTTGTGTTAATTGTTGTTATATGTCCACACAATAATCCTCTTGATCAACCAACTGAGGTTTGAACTCAGCCAGGCTGGCTAATCTTGGCAAGCTTGGCAACACGTTTTGAGAGCGTGCCACCACTCCTCCTTCTGTCTCTCCATGTTCAGCACTTCTTTTCCTACACTGTTTTTCCTCCTGTCAGTATTCTCTTTTCTCATCTAAAATGCTTCAAATGAATTTAGGCTGAACATGAAAACACTCCAGTTGTCTTGGCCGAGTCTCCCTCGTGTGAAGTGAATCTTGATCTCGGGACAACTAAACCCAGAACATAAATCCAGACTTCTGCTAACCGTCACCTCGCCGGTGGGCCACCACACTGCCGTACCACTTTGGCCCGACCGGTCTGCGGGAGCACCTCGAAATGCTGCCTCAGATCGCCCTGCAGCGCTGGCCGAGCTCCAGCTGACAGGCTTCGGCCTAGTGCTCTAATGACTTACAGATTGGAGCGCTGTGGTATACATGTGTCAGGACAATGCCATGGGCCTACTGCAAAAACAGTAGGAGAGGGAGAGAGAAAGAGAGCCGGCGGCTTCTCCCCGTACTGTCAGACAGAGGCTTGGCCCCTGGATTGTGTCACATCACGCTTCCCCCCAACAGACCACAAATGAAGGATGTGAAGAGCAAACGTGGGGAGGAGGGGCGTCGGAGGGGCGCTCTACAACTTAAAAGGCTTTCATCCTGTAAACTGAAAAGACATTATCTTTTGACCTGGAGATGCCCTCTGTGAGGCTGTACACTATGGTGTAAAAACACAAGGAGAGACAGAGAAAAGAGGAGAAAAGAAAAAGGAGAAGTAAGAAGCGTGGACTGTGGTTTCAACTGGTAATAGCAAAGATAAGAACATAGTCTGGCTGGCATGGTTTTTAAAACATTATCAGTAGTCTCTCTGTTTCTGAAGAATAACAAGCGATGCACCTTTGACATCATGGAAATGTTCAATGCAACATTTATCGGAGAATACTGAGTGGTGCCTCTCATTTCAAAACAAAAAGGCCATCGCATAATTACAATAAATATGAAAAAACAATGAAACGCAAAAGATTGAGATATTCTTTTAGCTTCCAATCGGTTGCAAAGAAGCTCACTTAAAGATGAAAGCTCTCAATAGTGAGCAAAGCGGTGTTATCGTTTTCCTTTACCCTTCTCTATAAGCAGGCCACCGCCGCTCTGAATCACAAGTGAGAACTGCACATGTGTGAAGAATATCTTCGCTTTCCCACATTATCCACCTGCCTCTCCTCAAACCGGCCATTCATGTCTTCTCATTAGAATCAGTGCCGACGCACTACAGACAGAAACCAGTCAATGTCATTCACGCGGCGTCCACACAGGGAGCTTCGGCTGGCTGCCGGCCATTCCTCACACTGTACCAGTGACATGAATAATGAGGGCCAATCGCAGGCACAATCCTGGACGGGAAACAAGCGTAATCTGGGCATTACACTGATAGCAAAGACTCCATGTTGACACAACATCTTCAGCCCAGCTGAATGCCACATAATCCCCTGTAGGAGGTGGATGCCTACCTCGGATCTCTTGCGATGAGGTCTCGTTAACCAGCCGGGCTCGCGAGCGACGCCACAAACGAGCTTCAATTTCCCCCCTCCTCCCACCTCGGCGGCTGGTGGACTATCAGCGAGGGTCCGACAGTGTTGTTCCTAATTACCTATTTCTCCACTCCTGATCCTGCGGCTGGCATAATTAGTTACCTGGGGCTGCAATCCAATTTGAAGTGATGACAAGAAAGTGATCCATGAAAAAGTAATAAGTTAAATCCAATTTCAGCCTGCCTCTAATTAAATGCACATGGAACTAATGAGTCAAACCCTACCATTTCACTGATAATGGTAATTAGCGGGGTGGGAGTTGCCGGCTCTCGTCGCCGCGCCACTGTAGGTGCGAAGCCCGGAAAGGTAAAAGCGGCGTGGATTCTTTTAATCACACGTGTCATTCTGTCAATGTAATTTACTGGCTTTTTGACCATTCGAGTATGTTTAGCTGCTTTCCGGCCCGCGCGGCAGCTGTTTGTGTATCCAGTCTGATTAAAGCACCTCCAGGCTGCCGAGTATACAGCGGAGGCATCTTCATCCAGAGGCAGGGGTGGGCGGAGGTGGGGGTGAGGGGGGGATGCGGGGTGCACCCCTGTTGGAGAGATAAAACCAAAGAGCCATTTAATGCTGATCAAGGATTCTGAGGCTTGTTTGACTCATATTTTTCCCCCTTCCACTACTCTATGCAGGTCATTTTTTTTTTTTCAGATCTTCTGTATATACCGTGCTTCATTATTTTTGACTTGAATAAGAATGAATTGGAAAGTGAGTCACATCTCCAAATGAGTAAAAAGTCTCTCCGCGCATCTCCTCGTGCCTAATGGGAAGACCGCCGAGATGAATGGAGCCTCGTCCGCAGATCAGGTGCTTTTATGGGGTGTCAGCTTACTACACAGCCTCATAATTGTTGGATCATGTCTTTTGATGACCCAGTCCGGCTCAACAGAGAATCATTATCCGGGCTGTGTGATGGAGATAGGGAACGTTCCCGTGTGAAGGGGGCTCCTCTAAGCACCAGGTTTGTTCTTAAAAGAGGACGGGAGATGAAGACTCGGACCGTCACCCTCTGGTGTTTCGCAAAATGTGTTTGTGAGAAAAAGGGAAAAAAAAATAAAAGAACAAGAGAAATCTCGCCAGCAGAAAACCATGAGAAGAGAGAAAAAAAAACCCTCAACAAAAACAAATGTAATACATCCTCTCACAGAACAGCACACTGATGTTTATGTATGAACGCTTGGCTTTAAACTGCGTGTGTGTGGTGCGTGTGTGTGTGGTTGGGGTGTGTTTAATTAGCAGAATATGTAATTCAGAGATAAACAAACACTTGTGTGGACCTGTGGCTTCTCCATAATGGCAGCTTCAACCCGGAAAAAATGTAACATACGACATTAGAGAGCAGGCAATTTACAGCGTTAGTTAGATGCTATGTGCTCTCTTCACAAGAACCGGGCAGGAGAGGGGAGGGGAGGGGAGGGGGGGAGAGAGAACGGGGGGAAAAGGGCCCGACTCTCTTTTCAATAGCTGAGTGACAGCTTGGCCAAGCTCTCTGTATACATTAATAAATTAGAATTTTAATTTTGTCTTTGTCTGCAGGAGATGGTCTGGTACTTCACTATGTACCAACAACTGGCTGTACGCTGGAATCTGCCGTTGTGGTCCCCTCTGTTGACCTCTGCAGCACAATTCCCTGCCAGGCCGGGGGAAACTGTTTGGTTTGATCCTTTCAACTTATTTGAATCCTGACAAATATGCACACAACCGAAAGGTCATCACAGTCATATTTCATCCTCTGGAGCTATTCCGAAGACATCTGCACAACAAAGGGGCTTTTTCACAACCTGACATTAGACCTAGCCGCTACAATAGCTCATTAAAAAGGGCCCCCAATGGGATAGTGAGGGGTATTAAATATTATATATATACACACATAGAGAACAGGGCCGCCGTATTAATTACCAAATATGCCCTGAAGTCGTTTGCAATTGCGCGCCGACACAAACAACCGCTCCTTGTTCAAACATAGATATACATCTCTGAGGCAGGTGATCTGGAATTAACGTAAATATTGCATCAGACGCGCCGTTTGTGTTATTTGCATCACAAAGACGGTTCAAACAACTGTCCTCGCACTTTCCCGCTCCTTGCATGTCCCTCCACCTGGATCACCCACCCCACCTATGGGCCTGCTCTACAGCACCTCCTGCTGCCGGTGGCAGGGACGTGCCTCCTCCTCTCTCACGTCTGCCGTGTGACGAAAGGCAAACAGGGAGAGAGTTTCCTCTGCTTGACCCGATTCATTTTCTCCGTGGGAGGAATGGAGCGCTCTCATTTCCCCCCTTTCTTCTCTCTCTCTCTCATCTACACTTTCCTCCCGCTCTCGCCCAAACGCTGTGCAGCTCCTGAACCGCGAGCGTGGTCAACAGAGAAGGCCTTTTCCGAGCGCGGAGGTCAGAGGGTCGGCCGCACATGCTGATGTGTGTTCCTGCTGCCGGAGCGACTCTGGATGAGCTCATGTGATCTGCGCCGGCTTCGCGGGAGCTCCTCTAACATTCTGTATTTCACAACAGTGCAGATTTCCATGTACAGGCCTCGTAAGACACATGGCTGATGTGCATGTGCGTGCATGTGTGCCTGTGTGTGCTGCTAAATCTCACAAAATGCGTGAGCACACATCACTGCAAATGTTGCACAGCCAATATTAATTTCCTGTTTGTGAACTTAGCCGAGCACTGTTCTTCTCGCACACTGTGTTCTAGAGAGAGTTGCATAAGTTCGTTTTTTTCTTGCGTCGGATCAACCACAAAGTCAAATACTGAGTCGTCTGATCATCATTTGGTTAATAAATAAGCGAGCGTGCGAGACCGTACCTGGAGGTTTTGCTGCTTGTCGTTGGCTTTGGGGGATTTGCGGCCAGTGTTTTGTTGAGATTGTGAATGGGACTGCTGTTGCTGCTGCTGCTGCTGCTGCTGCTGCTGCTGCTGCTGTTGGTGCTGCTGCTGCTGCTGGAGGAGGATCTGCCGAGCCACTTGGAGCGCCTGATAGAGACAAACACGAATAAAGAGTTAAACAAACGCCCGACGGAAAGGCTAGAAGAAGAAGAAATGCTAAAAGCCCCTCGAGAACACTTTGATGCCTATTATCAGAGCAGATGTATCCCCTTACAACAATACCCTCTTGGCCTGGTAGATAACAAACAAACACTGCAGACCGTCTTTTAATACTCTCCCATTCGGGGCCGTAAATCTAACAGGGCTGGCATAAACAGTTCCTCCACAAACACACAGGGAACAATGATCAGATGTCAAAACAAATTCGCGGACAAAAAAATCAAGCGCGGCGATCCAGGAGAAATATTTATCTGTTGATAAGTTCCACTTACAGCGAACACAAATGCGTGTCACAGAGATACTAATCAGCGCTTTTGATCCTCCTTCAGCTCAGTCAAACTCCCCAAATAAAAAGGCTCCACGGCTGCCTCGAATATCTGTTAAAGGACACGGCCTCCTCAGTGGAAAACAAAATACGGTGCAGTCACATGTTTATTGCTCCAGCTACTCCCTTTTCCCTTACGATAAATAATCAAACATGCCATCCAGAGCAAACAAAGCCGGAGAGAGCTGAGGAGGGGGGGGAAACACAGTGGTCTTGAAAACGGCCGGCGATACCAAGAAAAGCAAGCGTTGTGTTCCCACAGTGAGCTGGCCAGCCTCACACCTCCACCAGTAAACCATCTGGGTAAATAACTGGCCTCATTCTTTCCACGTCCCTCAGACGATCGCTCCCACAATTAAACAAACAGTCGGGGGGGGCAACGTCCAAGCTCATCTCGCAGATGGACGGTCTGCGAGTCGTCCGCTCAATCATCGAAAAAGTTCAGAAATTGCAAAAGTAAACGGCGGAATGTCTAATGAGAAGATAGAGAGAGAGGGGAAAAAAAAAGTTAGAGCGACGTGTGAACAAGTGAGTGAAACCTGCGAAAGACTGTGTGAAAGTAAGACGTCTACAGGGGAAAGGGCAAATAGAAAGCTCTGTGGACGGATGAAGAGATCGAGATAAAGTCTGAGAACTGGTCTTAGTGCCAGTAAAGTCTGACAATACTTTAAGACAGAGCAGGGAGAGGAGCGAACAGCTGTGCGATTGGGAGGGTCAGCGCGCACGCCCACGCACGGCTGTCGGATGACATCATGAGGCATAAATATGACCACAGGCTACAAAGAGGCCACACTCCTGGCATTTCACCAGGCTTAACTTTAAAGTGCACGAATTCTCCTCCTCTCCGTCCGTCTCTGTCTTTCTCTGAGCTCTTGTGTGAAGGCAAATGAGCAATGCATGCCTAATTGTCCTCCGCCTCGAAATTTGTGGCGAGGGGGAACCCCCCGTGTGCAAACACACTCATAAGGAAAGTGTATAAATTGAAACTAAGAACTACGTGAGCAAGATTCACTCCCACACAAAAGCAATATTTACATTTTGGGTATTTAGCTTTTTCTCCAAAGCGACTTACAATCTGGTGGAAAAATCAGAAACAACAACATGGTGTGAACTGACGGGGCCTGGGGAGGGGATCCGAAACATACTAATACCAGGTATTGTGTCTCGCGGTCATGATAGCGTGGGGATGTATTTTCAGCACAAAAAAAAGCCTTTTTATCGTTCAAACCAGTTTGTTTTAAAATGGAAAAAATTGTAACTGAAAGTTAGCTACGTTCAAAAAATGTATTGAATTCAATTTGAATTTATAGAATTAAAATAAAAGAGTAAAAGTATTTTTCTTAATTATAATATTGGGGGAAAACATCCCCTTGATTTCTGTCATGGACTGAAAATGCAAAAAAAAAAAAAAAAAAAATAGAAGAAAACAAAATACAGAAATAAAAAAGTTTGCGAAAATACATTGCTTTAAAGCAATACGTTTAAATGAATGAACAAAATGGAAAATTGTATGGAAGAGTACATAAAAAGGCAAACTAAAACAAAGATAAATAAATAAAGATGCAAATTTAAAAGCAAATTACAATTTAAATAACATTTTCTAAATTAACTAATGCCTACATTAATTTTTAATATTATCTTAGGTGCATTTGATGATGTAGTAACTTATATATTGAGCAATTTAATTGTACTTTATTAATTTTTGATGTGGGCAGTTTTAATCCTCTATAGATTTCCACTCACAGCTTAAAAAAATAAATAAAGTAACACTTTATAATAACCATCAACAATACATGGTCATTTAATAGTAAATTAAACTTTAGTTAATAGGTATTTCACTGTTAACAAACAATGACATGTTTAATAAATCATTTATGCGCAGTTGTAAAAGTTTATTAACATCAGTTGCAACTTAACAATAAAAAAATTGCTTAATAAATTGATTATAAAGCATTTCATTATTTATCTAAAAGTTGAAACTAATGTTTATAACACCATTTATGGTTAATAAAGACTGTAGTTCACCCACAAACATTATTTGGATCGCCATTATAAAGTTGCAACTGATATTCACAAACTTTTACAACTGTCTAACAAATGGTTTATAGTGCATTGTAGTGTTTATTAATAGTGAAATAACTATTAACTAAAGTTTAATTAACTATACCATCATATATGCATACATACAACAATAAATCTAAGGAAGAAAATATAAAGAAAAACCTTAAAAAAAAAAAAGGTATCGCCACATCAAATCAGAATACCAGAGTTACCAGAGAATATTTTGCGTTAGCAGATCTGGTAAGCTCCAAACAATCCAACAATGACAGGTTGAGTGATCACAAAGTTCACATGACTAAGACAGAGAAACGCTGATATTCAAAAGGAAATTGAAAAGACAGATAAAAGCTGTAATTCACGACGCCCAAGGCGTGGTATTACGGGCACACTGAAGAGTAAACAAAGTTAGCTGTTTTCTTTTCCGCTCTTGCTGATGACACATGCAGTGAAATGTGTGTGCGTCGTGTGTATGTGTGTGTGTGTGTGTGTGTGTGTCTGGGTTTACAACTGAGGGTGTTGGAACAAAGCGAGTTGAGTCAACAGTAATGGATGAAGAGATACAGTTCTGGGAAGTCTTCTTTCACTGTCATCTTTATATAAAGCAGCAGACTGTAAACCTGCCCGGCGATCAGTCACCACATGTAGATAAAGAAATTGTTGCGCTGAAGTAATGTGCGCTGTTCAAACACGGGCCTGTTTACGAGTACATCACTCTCATGATTTTTGTTGCTCGTGTTGCGATATAAACACGAGTGACTCAAAGCGAGCGCCGGTCGTGCAATCGCAATCTGATAACGCGTCAGACTGACAGACACGCCGTCCAGACATGTGTAGTCAGTGTGTCTGTACTCAAACCTGTCTATGTGTACATCATTTGGTTACAGCAAAGTTACACGACATGGGAACATTATGACTGAATTGAGGTTATGCCTAATGTGTGAATCTTAAAGCGGCGGAGCCACGTGACATTTCAAATGACGGCATCACATAAATGCGGGAAAATGAACGCAGCCTCCTAATATTCACGTCAACGGCTTCATCACGTGAAAGCGAGGGCAGTAATTATGTGATCACGCACTTTAAAACAAAGTCAACAATCATCTTGACGCAGGAGAATTAGCCTGACAGCACAGGCCTGCCTCAACAACTGTACTGTGTGACTCTTGACAGCCAGAGATGCGAGGCGAGTAAACACCGTTGCCGCCATAGAAAACACGGAGAGAAAGAAGACGAGTGGGCTGAGGACCGGTGTTGTGAGCTCTGCTCCACCGTTCAGGAATGCTGCTGTCATGTTTGTGTTTTAAAAAGGCCACTGGCGCTGGCATGCTTCTGAGAGGCCTAATGCTGGGCTAAAATAACCTATTGTGACCTGTCACTGCCATGTTTACACAGCAACCACTCCTCCGTTTCAGAGCTCGCCCCCTCCTCTTGCTCCTCGTCCTCCTCCTCCTCCTCCTCCTGCTCCTTCTCCTCTGGAATGCATCTTCTTTTGATCTTCCATTCAAGGGTACTGGACGCTTGATAGACACGCGAGTGTATGAGCTGCTCCGGGCGAATGTGATAAACTGGAAGCTGATGACAGGCAGAAGGCGTCTGAAGCACAGAGAGACGAGGGAAACAGCATGTTGTCTCTGTGCGATCGTCATAATAACTACAGCAGGTCGCCCTGAGATCTGTACTGTACGTAAGTCAAATGAACTGGACAGGATCATACTGTTATACTGTATATATTATCTTTAAGGCTGACCAGTACACAAAAACTTCTACTGCTTCTTTGCACTACTTACAGCATTCAACAAATCACAATGTGATCAAAATCGCAACATGACGAAGAGCGATTTAGCCTTTTTGGATAAAGGTGTCCTGGTCTAAAAAATTCTTGTTCTCCAGATCTAAGAACATGTTTGCTGGGTACAGAGTAGACAGCCACAAATGTCCCAGCATCCAGATTTGGATCATTTTTTTTCCAGTGAAAATCTCTGAAATCGTTACAATCATTCCCACTCATTGTGAATTGTATCAAAATCGCAATATCTGTCACAATTATCGCAATGATTTTTTTTACATATCAGGCAGGCCTAGCCTGTGAATATTCTCATTCATCCAGGTCATAGTTATCTCAAGGAAATTGAATCGAACACAACTGGATTTGGTTTTTGTCTTTGAAGACGTTTCACCTCTCATCCAAGAGGCTTCATCAGTTCATGCTCGCTTGACTAGGCTGGGACTAGTCCAGGCAGGCCTAGTTTACAATGCACAGAACTTACAGAACGGTGTATACTTTCATGGTGATGGTGTTGGTAGGTTAGTGTTGGAGCCACATTCATTGTAATGTATGCACTAGAAACGTCCGGTGGACTGACTCAGACCTTAGGGTGGGCCAACTTTGGCCTGTTGGCCCCACTTTTGGCAGCCCTGCATAGAGAGTGTAAGGTTTATGTATTGAGGTGTATTTAACTTTTAAATCTTTTTTTAAAACTAGAAAAAAGCAGCATTTGTGATTGATCCATACATTCAATTTGTGTAGATTACACCATCTTGTGTAGACTACAGTGGCCCACTGTGTCATCGCAAACTGAGAGGCAGGCCAGCTTGTTGCTAGGCAGGGCTGGGTGATATGACTTTGAAATACAAGTGCGATCATTTTAGGCATGATGTCACGAATTGTCCTCAAACGCACTTCATAAATGCTCGGACTTGGGCGACAAAATCAATCATGATTACATTTTTGACCAAATCATTCATCGATAACGCAACAATATTGTAGGGAGGACCACTGGTGCTTTCACAAAATGTTACTACGAATAGATGTTTGATACATAATGTGGATGTAATGACTATTAGAACAAGAAGAACAGTGGTAAACTAAGAAAATGACATCATTTTACTGTAACGCAGCCTTTAAAACCAGGATAAGACAATATTTACATCATATCAAGATATAAGAGTCAAAAATCTAAGATGATACATAGTCTCACATGATGATAAAGGTAGTGCTGATATACTGTCCAGCCCTGCTGCTGTAATAGAAGCAAAACTGCAGAGATAGATGCCTAAATCCCCGCAGCATACATATATTCACTGTTAGTGGGTCTATATGCACACAAATACACACAAACACAAACACACACACACACACACGCGCCATGGACAGAGTGAACCCTCCAGGTGCTTTTGATTAGAAAAACACCCTCCAGCACATGACAAAGGTTTTTATCAGCGACAGAGCCGGTGCAATTTGGTATCCTTGTCATTTGCAGTCCTTTTTTTATGTTCCCCCGTTCCAAATGTGTTCAAAGTTCACACCCTCTTCCCCCGTGTTAACGCAACTTCCTCAATAAACAACAGGCCGTTTTATCTGCAACTACTTTCACACCATATTAGCGAATAGAGGCAGGAGCGTCTCTTATGTCCCCGGGCTATCACGCTGCGATAAGGGAACTGCTAAGTACTGGATGTCTTTATGTGCAGTCTGCACATGTGGATTATTTACAGGCTTTGGGGTTTCCTGCTGCTAAAGCCAGCTCTGGGTGTCTTACAAATCCCAGCTCAGAGCATTGCCACACAGTCAAGTCTGCTCTCTGCTGAATCCCTCGCTCGCTGCACCTCTCTCACAAAAAAATGACACATTACAGCTACTGTAAGTGTCTCCTTTTGTGTCCTTATTTTATCCAGCTTTACTGACCCACAGCTCCGATCAAAAAGGGGGACCAACAGGCCAAATCCGAGTGTGTATAAAGGGTCCTCTAAGTGTGATGGACACACTGACCGATCACATTTTCTGAAGGACAGACAAATAAAAAAGGGAATGTTACAGAAGGTCCACAGAAAACAGAGCAAATGTTGAGCGGAAAAAGTTCAGGGGGGGAATCATTCAGGGTGTCTCCATCGGGAGTCAGGCGGCGCAAAACGGGACAGCGCTGTTTGTTCAGGCCCATCGACAGGGAGACCTCTGCGGTTCCATAAACGTCCGGCTCCTCTTGCCACAGCTGGCGGAGACCTTGAACGTGAAATGGTTTCAAGCAGATTGCTCCTAATTGCTAGAAGATGTGCAGGCAGGTGTAACCGGATCCCTGCGGCCACTCAGAGAAGAGGAGAAGGAACGAGATGTGCATCTGTTTGTGTGTTTCTGCACTCGTGTGTGTGTGTGTGTGTGTGTGTGCGCTTCGGCGTATTTACTCAGCGGCCACGTTTCAACAGCCTTTAATAGTCAGGAGAGTGTGGCTCAGAGACGAGCCAGCAACAACACGGCTAATAGGTTAGCTCTTAATGTAGTCCGGCTCAGAAGACGCCGGGTCCTCTGGTCTCACCCTGCAGCCTCGGCGGGGCTCCGGCACCTGGCGGCCTAAATGTCAAGGTTATCTGCTCGACTTTCTGACTGATCGCACGTCGCAGCCCACCTGACATTTATCACTTCTGCTGTTTCCTTTTTTTCAAAGGCAGGGCCCTCTGCTCCTCGACAGTAGCCTTACCGAGTCAGGCCAACGCCTCCGCGTAAGTTGCTAATATGCAGTGTTGGGGAGTAACGAATTACATGTAATGGCGTTACGTCATTTAATTACAAAATTTACGTAATTGTAATCCGTTACATTACTGAGGGAAACTGTGTAATTAAATGACAGTTGCTTTTGGAAATTTCCATGATTACAATTTTAGCTACATTTGAAAAATCACCGCAAAAGCTCAGGTTTATCAAATCGTTTTCAACTTCCTCCTTCTAAAGCCGCAAGTTAGATACCGTCGGTATCTGACGGAATCATACCGACGCTTGTGATTGGCTCTCTCTGGTCATGTGCCATTCTGCTGCTGGACTCAACTGACTTGCTAGCTGAACGGCGGTCATCAACAATGTCGGAGGCGAAGAATACGTTCCTGAGTTGGAAATTTAAAAACCACTTGGAACAGACAGCAGATAAGGGCCCGAACAAAGAGACAAATGTTACAGTAAGTGTGCTGTATACAGCTGTTCTAACAGTAAAGACAAGTTACTGAAGTTCAGTCTTGTGGAGTCTTTTATTATATTGTCTTTATGTAGTCTGAAGTACTGCTGAAAGGTTAACACTATCAGGTCTTAAAAGGTGACAATGTCTAAGAAAAGTAATTAAAATGTAATCAAATGTAATTAGTTACATTACTTTAAAAAAGTAATTGAAATAGTTACACTACTATTACATTTTCAACTTGTAATTGTAACCAATTACATTTCCAAAGTAATATTCCCAACACTGCTAACATGCTAAGCTAACGTGCTGTCCGTCCACGGGCCGCTCGAGAAGGCAAAGTTATCCAATCATTCCATAAATTGTACGGGCTTTTTGTTGCCGGTGGCAATGACATCGGAAAAGCCGGGGGCACGGCTTGTTCTGTATTCACGATGTGACGGATGCGGTGGTGGAGCGCTGTTGCCTATGCAAACATATAGTAATGGAATTCACTTGGAATACTTGTCATTTTAATTGAAATGCATATACTTTTTTTTATTTTTTGGCAGGGGGGGCGATTTTTAAACATGTGAGCGGATAAGCAGCGAGGATCATGTCTATTTATATTAATTGCATTTTTTTGTCCCCCCCTTTCTCTTTTTCTCAGTAATACAGACATTTATCTGCAATGCAAAGCAGGGGAAAGTCTGGTTTCCCAGTAAGTATATAATTAATGCCATTTCCAAAAAGCCACTCCACATGGAAAACAGGCCCCCGATGCTCAAACCTTGCACATTACGGGGCCCTCGCAACAACACTCTCCAGTCTGTGTTTAGATTTCCAAACTAATTCATGTAGAATACATAAATAAATCAGCGTTTTATACCCACTTCAAACCATTAGATTCCCTTCCTTCGCTGCACTTTTCAACTAATCTATTAATATTTATGACAACACTAAACATTTCAAATATCCACGTTTAAACAATAAGGGAGTGCGCGCACTTACATAAGACCGAATCTGCCTTCAATAAAAACCCCCCGGTTTGTTTGTCCAGCGCCCCCCCTGTAACCCCCCCCCTCCCCTCCTCTCCCCCCATAACAGGTAATGCAGCGCCCTGACAAATGTTTTTTAGGGGGAAAAAAAAAATGACTGTAAGAAAAACAAGACGAAAGCAAAGTTATTAAGTGTGAGTGGAGATAGAAGAGAGGGGGGCCGCGAAGCAGGACTGATGATGGAGGGAGTGGAGTGAAAAGAGAGAGTGGGGGGAGGCAGACAGATGGAGGAAGAGAGAGGCGAGAGGTAAAAAGGGAGATGGGAAGAGAGAGAGGGGGGTAAGAGGAGAACGTAGCGGAGGGGAGGCGGAGGTTGCAGGAGGTGCAGAGGGGAGGGTAAACAGCGCCCCAACCAGGCGGCGCAGGGCGCTCGGAGCCTGGTACAGAGGGGTCAGCAGCCCCCCCTCCCCTCCACCTCCCCCCCTCCCCTCACCGAACCCGGCGAGGTCAGCTCAGCTATGCGGGCCTGACAGCTTCCGTTTGCTGTGTGCTCGCCGTTTGTTTGGATTCCCCAGCCTTGCTTAGCCAGCAGCTTAACAACAGATGGCTAAAAGAAGGGCCTCCATTCAGAGTCGGCCGGGATCAGAAAATCACACCAAGGAGAGCACACAGGCTGCAGACAAAACACACATCTCGACGCATCTCCGGCGCACACACACACATGCAAATGACATGGATTGTCAGAGTTGCGCATGCTGCAAACGGGAGGAACGGCAAATAAGGCTTTGCTCGGTGCAAACACTTTCATTTGCGCAAAAATGCGAGGACACACAAGCGAACGAGCGGCGCGAGCACACGCACGCCGTCGTCTGATCACACCAAACAACTTCCTGGGACGATTCAATAACCGAGCGGATCTGAGTGAAAGCATTTCCGTCCCCCCGCCATTATCAAACGAACGCTGTGTTTATTACAGCTTTAGTGCGGTGTAAACTCATAAACACCCTCCCGGAGTACAAGAGGAGCTGTCAACTAAATATTGTTTCTCTCATGAGTCGCTCTTCCACCTCAATTACGCCTTTCGACTCCGCGAGGCTCAGTATGATAAAGTGGCAGTAAAAATCATTCACATTAATACTCCATTGTGCATCTGCTGCTAAAGGTAATTAAAGAAGTAAATGACTCATAAGAATAGACGTATTAGCGGCAAAATGAAAGGCAACTGGGCCGCCTCATGAAAATATGTACCATTAAGATACTGCATTTTCATATTGGGGTAATCAGCTCCACTAGCCTGATGCTGATTTAATCCACTCCAGTGGAAAGTCTATCAGCGCACAGCCGCGTGTCACTGTCTCTCTTATGTCTGCCCGCCAAGAGCCGGGCATTTCTACTTCAGCACTGCCTGTGAATGGCTCCGCTAAAGGAGGGGAGGTCACACACACAGGCAAATCAGTCGGAGGAGCAGTCGATGCTTGGGTGTCATTTAGAGGCAGATGGAGAGAGAGGGAGGGAGGAAAAAAAGAAAAGAGGAATGATGGTGAGAGGAGGATGAAATGAGCTAAAAAGAGCAAAAAAAAAAGAACGATCTGGGAACAATGCGGCGGGCCGATCTCAGCAGCCCCTCTCCCCCTGACCTTAGCTTTTTTGTTCTGATGCCTCAGGATGCCCACCGCTGAATACGGGCGATAAAATCCGTCAAGTTGATAAAGTGGGGGGGGGGGAGAGAGCCGCGGCATGCCAACTGTGCCGGGGTGCTTAGATGGACTGTTAGAAAACACGCGCTCCTCCCCGATTGCATCTTGGTTGGAAGTGTTGCATCACTTGGTAGCGGGGAGTGTTGTGCTTGGGAAAACGGGCGCTTCCAAAAGCCCAGGGTGAGACCCAGAATACTGTGAGCGGATTTTATCATGCGCGAATCATATTGTTTAGAATGGGAAGCTCCGTCTGCCCTGGTCTCATAGACGGAGGACTCAACGTTATTGATACACTCGAGACATCCGGGATACGACCGGTAAAACCCCTAATCTCCCAATTTAGTTGTGGTGAATATAGATGAACGTAGCAGCTATAGAATGGTGCTCGGCGAAGGGAGGAGCGATCGCAGCCACGGAGCGTCACGGCGCTCAGGGCCTGAACTCGATGGCCCGTGTTGTCAGCTGACCACTCTCTGGCCTCCGCACTGCAGGGCGTGTTGATTAACTCCGTGCGGACGCAAAAAGAACTCATCTAGATGAATAATCCCGCTAATCAGGAAAACAGACAACAAGCGTGACGGTGCCCCGAGCAAATTTGACAGCGGAGACTGATCAGGAGCGACATCTGCCCAAAGAGCATCTCCTCAGCGTCCTGTCCATTTCATTTAGACGCTAAAATCTCTCTTCTTGAACTAAACAAGCCTTTGTTGTCTGCGTCTTGCATTTAACCCGCCGTGCCGCAGCCTTGATGCCGAGGCTTTCCGCGGTTTTTCGACTGTACATCTTTTCCCACTGATGCTCGCCGCCTTGAACTGTCCTGACCTGAGACCTAACACATCATGAGCTGCCGAGGGAGAATTCCCAGTGTGTTTGTGTGTGTGTGTGTGTGTGTGAGCGAGAGTTTCTCCGAAAGAGAGGATTTTCTATAAATCACAGGCCAGTCCAATTGGCTATGGATTGAGTTGCAGCGGGGAGAGACAGCTCCCTGGGAATAGCAGTGTCTCTGTTGAAGTCATTCCAAGATGGGTAATATGATCCTATGCCGCCAGGAATAAAGGAAGGGGAGAGAGAAAAGGAGGGGGAAAAAAATCTGATTGCTCCGGCCATAAAGAGGAGTAATCTCCAGCAGGGTCAGACACATCACCCGTCACACTGGACCGTAATGTATTATTGTCTCGCAGGCAGACGACGTGACACATAGTGGGCCTCACTCTTTTTTTTGGTGGGGCAAGAACGGATTTTTTGGATATTTTTTCATCTTTTATTGACTGATAGGAAGATGTAGAGGGTGTGTGGGAAAAAAAAAACAAAGGATTGCCACTTCTGGTGCCAAGGAAGATGAAGGTCCTAGCCTTATTTGGTAACATAGAGATCTGAAAAAGGTACAAAGATTCATCTTCCATTGATCATAACCTAATTCAGAGCTATGAATAAAAAAACCCTTATCCTGAATCATGTTTAATAAGTCTACATGTTATAAGATGAAAAAAGAAATCTTAGAAAATGGGTTTTCTGACCACTAGGATGACTTTTAATGTATGCAAACGTAGGCACGAAGACCTCGTCCAACAAAACCGTCTGTCAGAGTCCTTTGGTGACACGTGAACCTCGGCATAAAGCAATGATGGTGCTGAAGAATCCAAGGGTCATAAACTGTATGCTTGAGCAACATGAGCTTAAGCAACCGCATCTGGAAATCCAATATAGGGTCCTCCCAACATCAAACCCCAAATGGAACCAAATAGAAAGTTTGTCCGTTCTCTGCTGACTAGTAACGCAGCATGAAAACGCCCGAGAAATGAGTCAATATGACAGTAAATGGCAAAACAGGCTTGTATCTCGCAGTGAGGGTCCGTACATCGGGCCAGGACTGGCAGGTAATTCAGCCAACAAAACTGTTTAATGTCACACAACCGCCTGGGGCTGGAGCCAAGTCACATTTAGCTTGGAAAAACTGGAAAAACATATTGTTTCTTTTGAGTAAACTAGCTGATTAATGAACCTGACAATCACACATCAGTGGAGAGTGGTGCTCCATCCCAACTTGTGACAGAACGATTAGCGGCTGTTCAGCTTTTGGGGGATTTTCGAACATTTGGTGCCGTTTCTCAAAATTCAACAACTCAACAACAAATTCAATGACAAATGAAATGATTTCAAGTTTCCTGAAGCTTTAGGGCAACAACTGATCTCCAGCTTTCAGTCCATCTACCCCTGAATAATCATAGTCGTCCGGGATTTCAGATGAGCTTGACCGATCGCAAACACAACAGATTTAGAAATCCTCTTTCATTCGAGCCCCTTCCTGCGAGTGTTTATGGACTAACAAGTCACGAAAAAAAAGAAATGTCCTTTGAGCGTAAGCACTTCTTCGAACCACCTCGAGCTTAATTAACATGCGGAGAGCGGCGCGGTGACAGAATTGGCCGCCCTCAATCTGCCTGAGCCACCTTCAGCTTTAGGCGCCTGAGACCTGCGGGGCTGGAGGCTTCAATAAATGTCGCTCGAGAAGATGATCACAACTCAAATTAAGTTATGCGCTAAGCTTGAAGGGGCTTACATAAACATGTGATGGAAATATTAACAATATGTAACAAACTGAGGGGACTAGATAGGGGAGGGGGGAAAAAAAAGGCCCCGACGCAACTTGGAAACCAGTTAAAATAATGCAATTGGCTGAATAATTTGTCCAGATGTTGAATTTTCATTGATGACTGAACATTGCATATATACAATAAATCACCCCACCCCTCCCCCCTGTTTTTCCAGAGAGGGGTACTTAGCCGCGGCTGGCGCGGAGAAGAAGAGGTAAAAGTAAAATGCGGGTGGCAGAAGTAGCCCAAACAACAAGCACTGCAGGAAACCAAGGGCATGTGGGCTATAGAGCTGCTGGGGTGGTGGGCGGGGGGATGACAGACTGCTGTTCGACTCCATTAGCTGCTATGTGAGAGGGGTGCATCTAGCAGCACACGACCTGTGAAGAATCTTAGATCTCACTCTATCTTGGAATGGGGATTGCCGCATTAATTCTAGGAAACTGTAATCTCTCAAGCAAATCAAATTACTCTCATTAAGCGCAAGAAGAAAACTGCCTCTGTAATAAGTATGTATAAAAAGTATTTATTACCAATAATCACCTCTTTAATACGAGCTGGCTTACAACGGCTTTTATTTTTGCTGATTAAGTTTAAAAATGGGGGAAACAAGGAAGGGCACACGCTCACGGACGCGCGCACACACACACACACACACAGGCAAACACACACACACTACACCTCATGGAGTTTATGAGAGTGGTTGATACAGTGATTAAAGGGGAGGGTGGAGGGATACAGTGCTTGAGGGCCTTGGAGAGGACGTGCCTCACCTAGTCATAAAAACACACCTCTGTCTTTAAGCCAGCGCCAGAATCACTCTCGGCGGGTTCACCCGGAGGTGAATCGCTAAAGAATTTACATGCAGAGTAGCACATGTCATCACCCCCGGACCGCGTCGCTCGCACACGTAGCGCTGCGCCGTAACGTGGCGTGCGCGCGCTGACCGTCGCGTTTTTTTTTCAACCGTTTGCGAGGTCGACGGCCCGACGACCCGGGGCGGCCGCTCTCGGAACAGTGCTATTTCTGAACTACACAAAGCTGCCGCACGCTGGTTTTTGTCCTTTTTTTTCTCATTTGCATAATTTGTGTATCTACGAGCCCAACTATTCCACCGAACAGCTCAGAGTATGTTAATGTCATGCATGTACGGGTTTTTAAACAGTAAATAAAGCTCAATAACATTTGTGGCATCCTGACTGGTGGGAGGTGAAGTCTCCGCTCCTCTTCCAGGATGTGACATCATCTACATAATCGCCCTGCCGGTAAATGGAAAGACGCGCGGATTTTCCTTCCGACCCCGTTTCTCGTATTTGATTCTTTGTTCGTGTAACCAATTAATTACATCTGAAAAAAAAAAAAAAGTTAACAAAAACACATCAAAACGGCTGATAAAAACGATTTGCCTCTACAGAATCAATTAGGGCTGAGGGTCAGCGGGTCTTTCATTTACTGGTTCGGCATAATTACCTGTTTTTCTTCCCCTCATTTACTCCTTTATTCATCTGGGACGCCGACGTCCCCGCAAACCAAAAAGAACACACTTTTTTTTTTTTTTTTTTTTGTGATTATTCAAATTAAACACCGACTCCTGAGAGAAAACGTCTGTCAGACTACAATGCGGGCGAAAAGCTAATATGCTCCAAAAACAAACTCCCCTGCAGCCAAATGAGGGAATTCTATTAGACGTCAGCCTACATACCGTAAATTTCAATTTAGACTTGCCCGATCAAGTACAAAATAAATAACGCAAAAAATCAACTCAGGAATCACTATCTGATCTCGTGTAACGTGAATTATGACCAACCATATGCACCTATGCCTCCATCTGATACGAGTGCTTGGCAGGAGGACAGGTTACAGCAATACTGCTGCCCCGAGCTACAAATCACTGCTGCCGCTTCTTTGACTGTCAATCAAAAGAGGCCGCATCCACTCCTGTCTGTCCCGTCTGCCGTGATTCATAGTGGGAAGAAACGGGAGGTGGGACGGAGAGGAGGAGGAGGAGGAGGAGGAGGAGGAGGAGGATCGCGGCTTAAGCGAGAGATGTTCTTTCCTTTCTTTTTAAAGAAAGCTGTAAAAAAACGTCCATAAACGGCGTCATTCCAGCGTAGAGTAAAAAAGGTGTCGGGTCTTTTTAACAGGCCGAGGCATTTATCATGGTTAGCACATAAAAGCAGGCTCAGTTAGTCCGCCTGCAGAATATCACATTAACACTTTGTAAACATCCACCCATAAAGATAATTATTTTGATTGCAGGACTCTGGTGAGGCTTTTTCCTCCCCCTCCTCAACATCTGGTTAAAATATGGGGCAAGTGCCGGCTTCCTGGCTGCTGCTCAGGTGGTTAAAATAGACTGCACACACACACACACACTCACACAAACGTATAAATAGAGTGGTGGGTAACTTTCATTTTTTCCTCGCATCTCGTTTACAATTTCTTTTTTTTTTTTTTTCACGTGGTGGAGAGTCAGCGAAAAAAAAAAAAGGCAGGAGCTGCTGTGGCTCCCCACAACGCACCTGCCAGGAAGCGATCCTTTACTCTCCGGCCAGAGAGGCTGCTGGGATACGCCAGGACATGCAGCTGGAGCGTGAGCCTTCAGCCCGACGCTCCCACAAGGCAGGGGAAATGCGGAGGCGCAGATTTTCGGTAGTGAGTAACGCGGCGGGCAAAGAACTGACGCAACGCAAATGTGTCTTTGTCCTGTTAAAGGAGAAGTTCACCCAAAAATGACATTTTAAATTTTCGAATCAGTGTTTTTTGCACTGTAAAACTAGTCCAGATCTGCTCCAGTTGTTTAGGAGCACGTTCCAACAATTTTCTGGCTGTGAGGCTCCAGAAATGTTTCTGTTGCTCTTTTAAATAAAGTAAGGGAAGCATTTTGTAAACATTTTCATTACTCGCGATCCGCTGATCTTGTTTTCTTGTGTTCCTGGCTCTGTAGAGGGCCAGACGGATGCGGAGAGGCCTCGGAGCAGAGGAGACTGTGATAATTGACCAAGATGCTGCTACCTCTCAGTCCCCTGTCCTCTCACCCCCGAGTCCCAGCGGCCCCGTTTTCAATTTAACACAGGACCCGAGCAGATTTCGCTCATTGCAGGGCCAAGGCACATCTTTGACACTTTTACATCAGAAGCACAGCTTTCTACTGATTAAAAAAAAAACGCCTCTCTCTTTCTCCCACTGCATGGCGAGAGGTAATGTGATGGGGGGGGTGTCCATTTCCTGCCCCCCTCCCTCCCTCTTTTCCCTCCAAATCAACCACAAATAACTCACAGCCTCCTCGCGCCTATCTTGATTTCACTCCAGAAGATAAGGACACCGTTTTATTGTTTTCATTGAGCTTGAGTGCTAAGACAGAGAGCACGAAATTACTCTCGGATCGAGATAAATACGCCGCAAATCGCTAATTCAATCCGTCCTCGATGCCGGTGATGTTTTTTGAAGAGAGGGGGCAATATCCAAAAGAAACTGGAGTCTGGCGGCGCGATACTGGCTAGAGACCTCATCAAATTGAGAAGAAAAAGCTGAACTGTAACTTGAGTCGGAATTCCCTTCGGAGATGCAGGGAGCTGGTACAATATGTCTGTGCATCAAATATGTAGCGTGCTTTTATGTGCGCGCTTCGTAGGAAGGGATTTATAAGAGAATGGACAAAATGTGTTTCACGATTCCAGCTCTTAGACACAAACGAATCGAGTGTGTGCAGAGAACAGCGCCGGCCCCCGGTGGTGTCGGCGTAGCGGCGAGGGGCCCGAGGAGTGGAGAGTATTTACTGATGTGGTTATCTTGTCCTGTGACAAGCAGGACCACTCAATCAGCCGGCGATGGCCCGGCTCAGGCGAGCGCTCCGCGCACACCCCTCAGACTTCTGGGGAGGAGGCGTCAGCCAAGCCAAATCTGATCAGCGAATGCGGTTCCCCCGTGCCACAGCTATCCGAGATGAAGATGATGTTACGTGCGAGCGAGCAAAGTGATGGAGGCGGCGCGGGGAGAGCCGGAGAGAGGGACAGGAAGCGAGAGGAGAGGAGACAGCGAGACCCGGAGGTGGACGCCCCTCTTCTTAAAGGCAGAGCGTCTCCCTGCTGGAGAGCCCGGAGATAACACGCCGGTGTGTTTTAATAAGAAGCATGCGCCTCACAACACTCCCTTTACCAGATCAAAGAGCGGAGCATTTATATGCTGGAGACAGTCTCACATTAATTATCAAAAACCCGAATTAAAAAAATAAAAACTTGTCTGTCTCGTAGAGTTACATACCAATTAAAAACACAATCCCGGCAAAGTCCAACTGACACGTCTAATGATTCCTTTTAAATATTACTGACATGTATATGTTATTAAAAGGTTAGAGAAATTTGCATTTAGCAATGAGGAAAAATAAATATAGTGTTGAGTGTGCAGATAAGAGCTCGGTAATTAGGAGCAGGCACCGCGGTGGTGGAAAACATTTGAAGAATAAACCTGGACTAGTTTGCTTCTTTCCCTGTTGCCCTACAGATATTTTACATTATTCAATCCAAAATACCATCTTTCTGATTCTAACTTTTTTTTTTTTTTCGCACGTTAATGTTTAATAAGAGCCCTTGGCTATCTGTGGGCACAATTATTAGATATCCGCAGAGAGAAATTGAAAAATTAATCATACTCTCAGTTTTGTACTTTTCTGATCCATTGGAAATTGCTCTAAGAGCCGCGGCTTCTCCCCTGTCACCGTCTAAACACAATCAATCCGCTGCCAGAGATGTTGCTCGCGCGACGGACACAATTGCGTCAATACGGTAATTAACTGATTATTTATACGTTGGCGCTCGTCCTGACGCACAACAACAACTGTCAGGCCTGTTGCGAGTGATTATGGAGATGTTTCTCTCTGGCCTGACACGGGAACACTCAGTATGTGTTTAATTATCCAAAATAGTGTACCAGGTAGCAGAGCGGGGATCCGTCTGACAGGGCGCTGTGTCGATAGGCGCGGACTGCGGGGGGAACGCCACTGGCCTCGAGCACATGGTGCTAGACGACACATTAACACGCTAACACACTACCTGAATCACATACAGTGCCATAATAGGATGCACATTCACCGACAACAGTCGCAAATACAAAATTGCTTAGACCAGGTGTCTTGCGCCGTTTCGCATCCATATGACTCGATTACCCACGCGTGGGCCCTGTAGCTTTTCAATAAGCCTTGTTTTGGCCCTCGCCATGCTGTATGCCGTCTATGCTAATATAATGTACCGCGCATAAAATATGCTAATGCGCGGACAAAACAGCATTAAGTTATAGTTGACAGAGGGATTTATTCCACACGCTATCAACTTCCTAAGTGGCAATTTTAGCTTTTGAAAGGCACCTATATAATAAGGCATTATGCAGAATAATGGAAACTAAAATGTCAGGGCTGCTTAAATGTCCGGTGTGTGGGATTTAGTGGCATCTAGTGGTGAGGTCGCAGACTGCAACCAACTGAGCACAGCTCGTCCTGCTTTTCCCCTTCGGTGACAGTCCCTCTCTAGAGCGAGTGCTTGGTTTGTCCATTCTGAGCTACTGTACAATCACGGTGGTGCAACATGGCGGACCCGTAACAAAAGCACCAG
Organism: Lagodon rhomboides; assembly: GCA_039737535.1. Taxonomy (NCBI): domain Eukaryota; kingdom Metazoa; phylum Chordata; class Actinopteri; order Spariformes; family Sparidae; genus Lagodon; species Lagodon rhomboides. Next base: position 8,631,692 of record CM077785.1, on the reverse strand, counting down.
GGCGAATATACACTCATGAAAACATAGTCATGAATATAACATTCCATTTCTGTCGCTTACACTCTCCCTCCATCCGAAACACTGGATGTTAAAAACTGCTGTGTGAATGTGATATCCCATACCTTCATGAAAAGGAGTTTTACCTCTTAGAGTTCCAGTTCCAGCATGCTCATTGTGTGCATCAAAATGTTTACAGTAAAAAGTGCAACTTGCATCTGTTTTAAAGCACAGGCAGGTAATTCTAAGTAGTGTGATAAACACTTCAGTCTACAGCGTGTACTAATTATTGTCTGATTTCTGATCAATAAAAAGTAAGTCATAAGTTAGTATTCCTGTCCAACGGATGAAGCACACAGTTTTCTTTAACATTGGACAGTAGCCGTCAAATCAAAGTCACATTCAGACTGACATCAACCGGGGCGGGGACCACATCTTGGACTAAGTCCCAGTTCACTTAAACTGGTGCCTAAATTGTTGCCAGAAGTGAAATGTCCAAGTGACACAGAAACATGTGCTGCTATGGCGTCCAGTTCGAGCCGACGCTCGGTTTTGTTTCTCACTGTATCACAGTTATATTAAGATTAAGTGTAGCGGGGGGCATCTGAGAGACATTACTCTGTGTGTCTGAGAACGAGACCCGTGATGGATCTTATGTGCTCTCCATCTGCCTCCCAGTACACCGCTGTTGGACTTACTCAATTTCCTCTCCCATGCTTCAAACCCCGACCCCCCAGCCCAGCCCGTCCCACCCACAGACACACACAAAGACATGAGCCCCCCGGACAGAGTGCCCTCCTCCCTAAACAACTCTTTCTTTAACATCTGCCCAGAAGCAGCGCGGCTGCCTTTTGTCCACTCACTGTCTCCTAAGGCATGTCATCCAGCTCTAATCAAGCAGAAAATGGTCATAAATATTTCTTTCTGCTAGATTTCACATTCACATTTCACGCAGGGACATGATATTTTCCCCCCCTACCTCCGGGGAGTACCTAATGCAAAAAACAGTTACTTATATTCAAGGCTCATGTTCCTTCAGTCAAATGCAGAACATATTCCCCCCGTTTGCGGGGGGAAAACAAGAAAAAAAAGAGGGGGGGAGACGAGGAGAAAAGAGGAGGGGGAAGACATAAAGGGCCGTCTTATTTTCTGTGCCATTTACTGGCTAGTACTTTCACAGCCATCCCATTACATCATGTCAAAGATTGTAAACAAGCAAATAACAACAGCGCATCAGAGAGCGCAGCGAGGGAGCGGCACGCATTGTCCTGCTCCGGAGGTCGCTCCGCCACCAGCTGAGGAGGGAAGAAACATTTGTTTTTTTACTGTCCATTTAAATAATATATATCTTTTTGAACAGAGAAAAAGGGGTCGCGCGAGGATTTATAGGAACCATTGTCTGTGGCCTGGCTAAGTATTTATGGCACATGCCATTCACAGGATGCGGAGGTGCCATCACGGTTATTTATGACGAGACATCCCATCATGGCACATCATTCTCTAAATGGTATACAGCTATTCACCAGTGAATGCCGACCCGTGCCATTTTTCTTTCAAATAGAGGCCATGTCAGCGCAGAACGTGCGGGGGGTTGTTATTAATCACCGATACATACTTTGATGGGCGAATGCATGTCAAACAATCAAATGTACTCAAAGACACCTACACGTGGCGTGGCTGTCCGTGCATATTTACTTCGACGAAGGCTCATTTGATCATCAGCGCGGGTCATTTATCATATTCCACCCTGCGAGCCAAAAACAGAGCTGTCAGTGTTTTTCTGTATCGCGGAAAAAAAACAGGATATACACTGTACACTAGTGCTGAAATAATAACTGGAATTCAATTACTGCCACACGGTTACATTAGATTTAATTCTATATCAAAGATCCTCTCCACACAAGCGTGCAAAAAATTATTTAAATTGTGTCTGACATGGTTTTTGCAGAGAAAAAATCCTTATCCTTATTCTACCTCACAAGAAAATCCAGAATATAACACTATACAAACATTTTTGATTTCATAAGTTCAAAAAAACATTCAACTGGACAATTTCACTATTATATTTAGATATTTCAAAGTTGCAATATGTAAGAATTGGCCCCCTGTCTATCCATATTTCAAACTGATATGGGGCAGTATACATCCAAACAGCTAACTGCTGCTAACTGCAGCATCCATTAGCTGGTTAGTTCAGTTAGCTTTGCAGCTAACGGTCCTATTCATCAAGTAAAGGCACATCTACATATAAATGTTAGTAAGATAGTCAGATTTTATGTCACAACTATTATCTCTTTGGTTTTTTTTAATTATTTTAAAGTGAAATTCTTACATATTGCCCTTTTAAGCCTTCAAATGGTGGTGATGATGCTTTTTTTGGTGTCAAATTATTTATACTTAGTCAATTTTGCTGACATAACTTCCATGACATTAAAGTTAAAGGTGAGGGTTAGCTGAATCTCTGCTCTCCAGCCTTGTCAGGTGGTCTTCTCTTCATGTCATCCTATCAGCCGGCTCACCTGTTTAAACTCCGAGTCCTTCTGGAGCTGAGACACAGTGGGCACCGTCGTCTCGGGATGCTCTGGGGACCAATACGTACAATCTGTGTGCTAACAAACGACAGCAGGTGGCAAACAGGCATTTTGCTACCGTCGCCCGGCTCCCCTTAGAACCCCGGCACTTCCCCCCTCTGCGATCCGGCGGGGGCGGGGGGCTCGCAGGGCCGACGCCAAGAACGAACACTGATGCCTATTACCCACATTGTGTCAAGAGATTATGAATAAGATATAAAAGCCGGGCTCGCAACAGCGTTTTCACATTAGCCTGGCTGTGTAGGTGATGCCCTCTATGCATACATGTATACAAGCAGGAGCATCCTGCGTGCACGTGCACGTGCACACATCAACTCTTTGCACGCGCCTACGCAGAAGCTCCACAATGTCCCCTCTACCTTTGTAGTCGCTCACATGTGCGCCCAAAAGATGCCTTAATCTGCAACACGGATTAGGTCTTATTGAAACAAATAAGTGTTTTAAGAGGAGACAGTCCCAGTTTCAATTTCAATAGCTCATTTAACCCTTATCTGCCCAAATCCTAGGGGTCCATTCTATGTTAATTGGATCTACATTGCACTTGCATTGGGGGTGTTAACAAGCACAGCCTATGAATATTAATTACCCTGAAGTTTTCTGCACAGGAAAGACTTCACTGATACATATTAATTCTATGAAGTTTTTTAAAGTAGTGCTCTCATTAAAAATGAATGGGCCCTGCGCTTGAATGTTTTCCCAAGAGGAATTGTGCATCCTTTAAGTCTATCCCTAATAAATTGGGTCAGATTGGCTATCCTTAAAAGAACGGCTGCTCCCTAAATTGGCATTATTATTCAGCTAAATGTAAACATTCCATTCGGGCGAAGAAAAAAAGGCTTTTTGTTGAAACAGCGTTTTGACAATGGCTATTAAAGCCAGTCATGTCTGAGCGTGTACTTTCCCGACCGCAGTCTCCCGAGGCCCTGTTAAAACGGTTACTTATTTACAACACTAAACACACAAGTTGTTCAGCTAAACAGCGCAAAATTACCCCGTGCGCCTCTGCGTGTGTGTGTGTGTGCATGTCTGACGGTCTGTGTGTGTGCGTCTTGATGTGGAGCATTCAGAAGCAGTTGTTGGCACTACTTTAAATAAAACATTGAGGATGCATTAGTCCTCCGGCTAGCCGAGGCCTCTCTCTCTAAGCCATTTAATACTGAACTGACGCGGACGTGTTTCCCCGTCTGCCTCCAGCCAGCTGCTTCAGACACCTGCTCAAAGTTTAGAGTTGCCCACTTCAGCACAAACACGCAGGCCGCGGCCATCAAAGACCATCCGGGCGCCACACAACGAGAGCCACTTCACTCTTCCTAATGATACCAGCATGCACTCGCATCATTTGCATGGGAGGCATTTGTACGCGCGCAAAGTCTTTGAGAGGTTTCCTCATCTGCAGATTCTCCACAGGGACTTACAATATAACAAGCCTCGAGATGGACGATGCAAAACCTGCCTTTCTCTGACTACGTTTACACGCACACGCAAGAAATGAATAATATGAGTGACTGGAAATCAAATGATGCATTTACATGGTCAGCAATCATCAGTACGATGTGACTGATAGGTGATTAGAGAGTATTGAGAGGTTTGCTTGTTTAGTTTGAGCACTGGATTGAGAATGCAGTGACCTCACTATGAGTTTACATTCAAAATTCTCAGAAATGTTGCTTTGCTATCCATCTTTGTCAAATATGCAAATGCATATGTATGCAAATATGCACCATAAACTGATGAACGGTTGGCAAAATGATATCTTTCCTACATTAACTACAAACAGATCTTTCTGTCTCCACATTGGCTCGTGCTCACATCACACGACGTAGGTAGTTTACCTGTATTTAATGTTCTCCAATGGGTTTGCAGCTTAGAACAGTGGTTCTGAGAACAACCAGGCTGTGTCTGACACACTTCCTGAATGCTATTTTGATGTTTGTGACCAAAAAACGAAGAAAGAGGAAGAGATTTAGGAGTCTTGACTCCTTAACCAGATACAGGAAACACATGTACATGTTTATTTAAAGGTCTAATAGTTGGTTGATTGTTGAGTCTCGTTCCCAACCATTCAAATGTTGACACTTTGGGCTGCCAGGTTGGACCAGCCACCAACCCAAAGCATCACTATCAACAATCAACACTCTTAAAAATTGGACCTTTAGTTTTCAGGTTCATCTTTATGTGTGTAATTTCTTTTTCTTTGTGTTTTGTGCATTTTTCAAAAATAAATAATAAGGATTGTTGAATCATGGACTTTGAGCAACGCTGAAAAACAAGTCCTGTAATTAAATTACGGTTAACCTGTCGAGTGGATGTGACTGGTGTGTCAGCCGTTGGAAACTATCTGGACTCATTTCACTTCAGATAGAAGAGCAAATCGAACAGCGGCGATCTCTGATGCCCTCCGTTAATTAAACGCACAACAGAGAACATTTCACTGGTTGTGAGACAGTCTCAGTTTAACACTAATGTCTCTATACGAATTACATAAACATACACGATCATCAGCCAGATGACTGTTTCTGTGTCGTTATTACAGTCGGATTACAGCTTATTGGGGTTGGATCGCTCGTAAAATCAAAACTATCTTTAGTGGCAGAAGGGCTGAGGATGAATTAAGGAGTCTCACAGTCTGTGAAAAGAATCGTAAAAAAACGTAATAACCGACGTTGTTATAGCGGCAACAAAAATCAGTCTTCATCAAACGTTGTTTTAGTAAATAGAGGAGAGCTTGAATTCCAGTAGGCCTATTAAGTGCCATAATCACATTAAATGTTAACACGCTTGTTTTTTTCTTTTCTAACAAATGGAAACCTAGATGTGATGTGTGTGTGTGTGTGCGTGCATCCATTCTTATTACCACGACGTCCAACAACTCCTGCGATCCCCCCTCCCGCTGCCCACATAAGCAGGGCGTGTAAACAGGATGTCGACCGGAGCAACAGTCAACTATTTTAAACTACGGCTGCGGCACACATGCAACCTGCGCTTCATCTCCTCCCAGTCGGGGAGCGGCGGCTGGAGGTAGACTCAACAAAATGGATGAGTTCATGCGCTGGATGTCTTGGAAGGCATCCATAAAACAAAAGGAGAGAGAGAGGTGCCGGGGCGGTTTACCTCCCAAAACCCTCGCTAACAAAACCCGAGTGACAAAAGGATTTGAAAAGTTGCGCCTAGACTAAACAGATCGCCCCCCCGATAGAACAAATGCATGCGACTGTGTTTGAAACGGCAATATGATTCGAGTGAGAGACGCTTGAGCCCGAGCGAAAACACTCCTGATATTTTCCGAGACGCCGCCTGTGTTTTTTTTTCTTCTTCCCTTTTATAATTATTTCCCTCTTTTTTCGACATAGCGGCGCATCACTGTTCAATTTTCACCTCCATCTGTGTGATTATTAATCAGATCACACATCAATTGCCAGAACCAGCAAAGAAATTCAGCCTGTAATAAAACTGTCATGTGCTGTGGTATAAAGACAGATGTTGCCAGTTGTGTGATAACATAATTAAACTGTTCTGTGAGGGATTCCATAAAATTATTCAAATTGGACGAGCACTATCATTTTACCAATAAAGCAATTTAGGGCAATATGCAGTGTCATAACACTGATGTTATCCTCTCCGCCAGATTTTTCCAATAAGTCGGAGCCTGCGCTTGGCCTCCTGTGACAATATGAACAGTATACATGGAGATACCTGAGAGCTCCTAGAGATGAAGGAGGAACACTTTGTGGACTCGCTGTGTTCGCTCTGTGTGTGTGTGTGCTCGAAGCTAGACGACGTGGCTCGGGAGGGGAGCAGACGTTCAGAAGGATAATGCACAACAGCTTTTGGCCAAAAAAAGCACCCGAGGCGAAGGGGCCTTTATCACACATGTCAAATATTCGGGACTGCGCCGCACGGATATATAGTTCTGTTGGAGCGACTACACAGATACAGGCGGGAATTTAATTCAGAGGTGCGGCGATAAGGCCGCGTTCTCCTTGTGATTTGTGAAACGCCATATTTCAATCCGGGCATGGCGCTCTTGCCCTCAGCTCTGCGGCCGATTAGCAGAGATCTGAGGCAGGAGGCGCTCTCTGACCTCCTCTCCGACCCGCCGCTGTTGACTCCCTCAGTCTGACCATTAGCCCGCAATGTGGACCGGACGCCAGAAAGCAGCGGGGCCTTCAGCCTCTCTATTCTGTCTGAGCACGCATGTGTTTATGTGTACTGTACATCTGTGGGTGTGTGCACCTGTCTGAGTGCGCCGTGATAGCGAGGCTTATCACCCGGCACTCCCCCCCCTCCCCCCGCCGAAGCTCAGTGACGGTGGCTGAGACGTGCATTTCCACCTTCCTCGAGCCTCCGCGAAGGGGACCGTGTAAGCCTCTGCATTATGCAAACAGGAAACCTGTGCCCGCTCAGCTCTTTCTGCGGCCGGCGTTCTGCATGTCACTCTCTCCTCTCTGCACACACGACACGTCGGACACCTCGACCACAGAGGCAGAGGAGGAGGGGGGGGGAAGAAGAAGAAAAAATAATTGGCTGGCCTTATCTTGCGATATGTGACAGAGCTTTAAAAGCCACTTGTTTTACAAAGCAGACTGGATGGATGTGAGTGCAATAAAAGAGACGCAATTATTCATCGCTGTTTTTTTTTCCTTCTGAGACATTGTTGGGGTATATTTGTACAGTATCACTGAGAGGAAGAGACAGACTGATATTTTAGAAATCGCTTGATTAAAAGGGGGCTCTTCTAAAAGACAGGATATTAATATTTAATGCTCTACAGTTGTATCAGTTGAACCAAATTTGGAGCGAAGGAATCGCTTGCGTGGTTCAACATGTGCGACTTTACAAATGGACCGCGCGTCGCAGGAAGTGTGCGTCGAGTGTCCCGAAAACGGGGCGAGTCCCCTGACATTATCGTTGCGTGTTTATTAGGCCACAGCCGCACAACACGGTTTCCTGTTGCAAAATCGTTCAAATCACAAAACAGGCTGTTGCCCAACACCGCCTCTTTCGTACTATTGTTTTTGTTGTGTTTTTCTCCCTTAAAGCATCTTCACTTCCTCATGAGGATAACGTTAAAACCACAACTTCTGCAACACAAACAAAAACACAGAGAGAAGGCGAAAGCGCGTGTTCTGGGGCGAACACGAGAACAATTATATTAATGTGCTTTGTTTTCCTTTTTAAAAAGTAGACACTCATGTATTATACACAAGAAACTGCCTGAAACACAAACACTTAGAAAGCTCAAACCGTTACATCACAGCAGATATCTCTTTGAGTTGCTCACGAGGTGAAATGTGCGAAATTTCCACTGAATCTTGGAGAAAAGCGAGAGGGACGGCCGCTTTCTTTTCATCCTCCCTTTTTAACAAACAGTGTTTGACTTCCTAATAGAGATGCTTAAACCGAGCTTATGGTCCACTTCCCCCAAATCTGACTAGTCCACAAGATGAATTCCCCTGTCAGAATCAAGATGATCAAACAGATTACAATTATTTCATCCCCCATCTTTATTAATGAGGACTGTCTTTCATAGTTATGTTCCCTAATAAGAATAAATGATATGCCACTGCCAGGTTTGTTGTTCCTGCTCACTCAGGGGACTCTCAGACATGTGCACTTTGAGTCTCGAGAAGATTTTAGATTGATTTTCGCATCACCTAAAGGGGGTAATAGCATCTCGGGCGCCGTGGAGAACAAAGAATGCGAAAAAAAAAAGAAAAAAAAGAAAAGACGAGCCCTCAGCGTGTCAGTTAGAGGCGTATTAGCGCGAGCCGCAAATAAAACTTAAAAGAAAAGACTGTGAAATGCCACAAAAGTAAAAAGTTATCAAGTAATTGAGCGAAGATCGTAATGCCCCGGGGACAATTAACATGGTTCATGGTGCATGAGTGAAAATCCTGGGTTAGTCTAATGGGAGAATAAAAAGACTGCCTGCCTGCCTTCCCGGTAACACCACACTGGTAAGTAGCCTATCAAAAGCCCGGTGTCACGAGCTGAGAGTGAGACATCTCGTCCTTCGTCCCCCATCCATGTGCCATTTATCACACGCAACAATTAATACGCCTCCCTCCGTTTCAACTCCCAACCGCCGGCCGCAGAAATTAACCAGTGGATTTGTTCAAAAGGCATAAAGCACAAAGCGCCTGCTATTTACCACGTAGGAAGCACGGGGCAGAAAATGCGTCTGTAATACGTTGAATTGGGAAGGAGGGAGTTTTTCCTTCCTTTAAATGTCAGGGCAGATCCTGGAGAGTAATGGTTCCTTTTCTGGTTGACTAGAAAACAGGGACCGTGCTTGGCCGACGAGCTCTGCTCTAGCGGGGAGGCTTTATTTTCATCCCTCCTTGGTGTCAAGTGCACATCCATGACACTTTTCTTTCCCTCTCCGCGTCAATTCATCAAAGTTGTAACCCTGTTGTCTTTGCAGAGCGAATCAGAATGTGCCCCTGGCAAAGAATGAAGGAAAAGTCAACAGGAATTAAGTTTCAGTGCAACTGTTTACTCAACTGTGGCCTGCAGTTATTGAAATTTTATCCATGGTTTTGTGTGACTACTGCAGTAATGAATTCAGTATGGCTGTGATTTTCTCACTGACGACATGCTCGTTTTGAGCTGGAAAAAAAGACGGGCGGGAGGTGGGCTCTGGGACTCGGGTCTGGATCTGGATGTGGATCTGGGTGAGCGGAGATGAAGAGCAGATCTGGCGGAGGCTGAAGGCCCAACACTGACACCGAGGAGCGGGACGCACGCCGACACGCCCATTCTACTGACTGATCGGCTTACACTTCTTAACTGCCGTGTACTCCGATACTGTACCACTCAAAAAGCGTGAGCGTGTAGAATTTAGGGGCAGAAATGGAACATACTATTCATAATGATGTTGTCATTAGTGTTTAATCACCCGAAACAAAGAACTGTTGTGTTTCTGTGGCCCTAAAATGAGCCTTTTATGTTTACAGAAGGAGCGAGTCCTCTTCCCTTGGAGTCTGCCATGTTTCTACAGTATCCAGAAAGGAGGGCCTTTCACGGTTTTTCTGTCTTTTAAGTGGCGGGTTTAGTGGAGGGTGAGACGGGGGGTATTCAGTTGGTTGCAATATGAAACCTCACAGCTAGATGCAGCTAAATCCTACACACTGGACCTTTTCCTACCCTGAAAAACAGGGTTGCAGCTAACAATTATTTTCATTACACATTAGTCTGTTGATTTTTTTCACACTTTATAGACGAATTGTCTATAAAATGTAAAAAAAAAAATGAAAAATGCTCATCACAATTTCTCGGAAACCAAAGTAACGCATTCAAATCGCTTCCTATGTCCAACCAGTAGTCCAAAACCCCCAAATCAGCAAGCTGGAATCAGTTAGTTAAAAGTTAATTGAATATTCCTTCGATGAACTAATCAATAAATGTACTCATTTTTGCAGCTCCACTAAAAGTGTGACTAACAGAGGCACACACCATGTATTTCTATCACATCTGGCCTGTACTGTACATATATTGGCCCCTCTACCATTTATCTATACATCTATCTAATCTAAATTAAAAAGGGGGAATAATTAAAATATATCACAATGTAAATGAAATCATGAGGTCACATTACGATTCAAGTGATCTATAAGTAGGGTTGAGCATCATAGTTGAAATTAATGACTTTCCTTCACATGCGTATAGTTGAACTGATTATCACCACACTGACCTGCATATCATGTCAAGTGACTTTTCAAAATGCTGAGCTATTTAAGGAGACTGTGTCACACTTCCTGTTGTCATAATGAGATACGACTGAATTTGCTGTTAATCATCGGTTCTGACATCAGGACTGTGTATCACCGTGCTACGATATCCTATCATCGTAACGTCACGATGATGCTGCTGAAAGATGACAAAATGATAATAGTGAATTATAGCCCGGCTCTATATGTTACATCTCCACAGCCTGCATGCAGCACGGAGCCGCGGCGTTGTTGCCCTCCCCGCACAAACGCTGATGGATGTGCTGTGACAACAGACGGCGGCGCAGCGCCTGTGCATCATCGCCAAACAGCTCCTGACAACAACCCCGGTCGTCCTGTCGGATAGACCGAGATAGCGGAAGACACACTGATCTTTTCAATGTTGTTTCCTTAAACACGCTGTCGTGTGCCACACATAACGCTGACACCGACAGAAAGAGCTTGTCTGTTCGCCTCAAGTCGGAGGCGCTGAGGATGTTTTGGGCTCCGTTTCGACGAGGAACGCCGGCGCGCGTCTCCACACCTCGTTGGCGAACGCCTCCGAGTGTGGCATTAGTTGTGGTGTTTACAATGAGCCAGGGGAGAACGCTGTCATCCTATTGGATGTCACGGTTTCTTAACTGTCTACAAAATCCCGCGGCACCTACATACTTTGAATGTGTCGGAACAGCTTGATAAATATTTGACCAACATGCAGATGCCGCGTGCCTAGACAAACACGCTCGCAACCAAACACAATCACACAGAGAGAGCACTTCTCCGCCTTTAAATATTCAGAAAGGGCCTCAATATACATAAATAATAATAATAATGTGTTTATGTACTCGATGTACTTTGAGGTGGGATTAAATATTAAGTGGCACTTTAAGAGGGGGGATTGGGCCTGCTGTTGACATGGCTCAGGCAGGTGTGAAAGGGTGGGGGGGGCCGGTCTACCTGGTGCTGCTGGAGATGCAGGAGGTCGGCTGCCGTCACCTCCATCGACGGCGTGGCGCTCTTGGGCCGCCCGTCCCTGGACCCGCCCTCCACGCTGGCTCCTCCATTTTGACTGGCTGGTCCGTTGCTCGTCGCCTCCGTCCCAGATTCTTGCATCATGACTTGAAAAACCTGAGAGGAGAGAGAAAACAGGGACAGAGAGGAACAGCTGTTAAAACACCCAGCAATGAGGTCGCATGTTAACTCCGGGCCAAACTATAAACATCTGTCATGTCCTTCCCACACAATTTCGCTTTTATTGCAGGTTTCCCTGTTGGTTTGTGCCTCGCCGTGTCTTGTTTGTTTGCTTGCTCGGAGCATATGCAATGAGGCAAACGCTCTCACACAGACGGCTTCTCCGCCGAATAATGAAGCGCTCCTTTGTTTGGTCTTTTTTTTCCTTCCCGATCCTATGACATGTCCATACTGGGCCGGAGAAGACCGAGAGGGACTCAGGTTTTTGTTTGTGTTCTCCATTATGGGGCGGCGGTGGAGGGGTCGGGGTCCGCGGCGCACAATCGGAGCGGAGAGGAACCCAACCTGAGTTGAGCGAGAGCAGAGGAGCCCAAGAAAACACTGGACCTCCAAAACAAAACACTTTCTATGGAAATGGATATATTTACTTGCGTGGCTCCCAGAAGAACCACGGCAGAATGGCTTTTTAATGGGAAACAGGGAGACTCGGCGAGGCCTGCCAAAGGATCTCTATGAGAAACATTCAATCTGAGGCCGCGGAGAAAAAAACAAAGTCAAACCCTTCAGGGCTGCTCAATTAACACCAAAATGTATGTCTGAATATGAATAAAAACCCTTTGAGTTGTTGGAAAAATGTTGTTTGTCACAAGTTTATCTAACTCAAAAGGATTATATACTAATTACAGCTCTCAAGATTTATCAATTAATTGACAATTTAGATAATGAATCCATCAAAATTCTCTGATTCCAGCTGCTTATATGTGAATATGTTCTGGTTTCTTCACTCCTCACCAGTAAACTGAACATCTGTGGGTTGTGGACAAAACATGACATCTTTGGGAAACACACATCAACATTTTCTGACATTTTATGGATCAAACAACTTAACTATTAATCGAGAAAATGATAAACAATGAAATAACTCATTAGCTGCAGTCCTAACACTACTATTAATACTTATAGTGTCAGATATGAATACACAGATATTTTCTTACATCCATTCTGAATACACAAAAGCCAGACAGACATGCTGCCCACCTCCCAGTCTCTGTCTGCATATCTGCGCCTGTACTCCGCAAATCAGCGGAATGATTTACAGCTATTGTGCGCCGGTTCGCAGGCCTCGGTGGCGCAACGCGACCAGCCTCCCAATTCCGGGGCGGTTAATGAAGCTGACCAAGTCGGGCAGAAGCGAATTAACTTGGCTGATTAATTATTTATATGAAGCAGAATAAATGCCTTTAAAACACTGGGCCTCATCATGAAAAGAAGGTGAAAACGGAACTAAATGCAGATTTACGGCGTCGCGTTTAAGGCGTGTAATAGGAGGGCCGAGGACGAATTAATATGTGCTCAGCTACGCGGGCGCGGAGTCTCTGGAGATCCGGATCTAAACAAGATGCAGACACACACCCAGACACCGCGGGGACACACACTCAGGCTGACAGATAGGAAATTGAGGTTGACAACTTGTCACATAAGAATATTTACAGAGCATAGGTGAGATAATAATCTAGGAATGGGATGATTAAAAAATAAACAGCACTGTGAGCAGCTCCCAGCTCGCCGTCTTCGGTAGCAGTTGAGGGCTAAAACAGAACCAGTAGGGTAAAACTCCACAGTTCACTCTGGTTTACATGTCCTCTCCTGTAGAAGCCCTCTTTGCAAGAAGCATATCCGAGTGAGTCATCTGACACTGTGGCCTGTGCCGGTTCAGTTGTGTGTCACAACGCCCCCACACTCAGGGGCCTGTCTGAGCAGCTTGGACCCGGCCTACAGGCCCCGTTCTCTGGGCTGGGGCGAGAGCCGTCCCCCCCCCCACCCCCCCTCTCTCCCTCCAGACAGATGTTGACCCGGCTCACCCCTCCAGTCTGGCACGGCCTCGCTCCATAATGGGATTTTCTAAACAAGGAGTGAGCAAGAGAAATACTGTGGGATGGGACGCGGCCAGCCACGACTCCATCTACAGGCCCTCGCTCGCACCAGCTCCCCTTCTGAGACACCAATTAGAAACACACATTCTCGGGGCGAAATTAAATGCCATTTGAAATAAACCATGGGGCTGACGTTATTCGCCCCCACTTCTCTTTCAAATAAAAGGCATTTTTTCCACGAGCAGAACAAAAAAGAAGGGGCCTGCTTTCTTTTTTTTTTCCAATGCGACATAAAAAAGGGGGTGTGGGGGTGGGGGGGCGCAATGGCTATTATACATGCACTGTCATTCCATGCAAAATTTTCATAATTATAACGGAAAGGCGTAAATTTCCAAATGCACGGCATCTCCAAAAGTAATCAAGAGAATGAGCCGCGGGGCTATTTTAATGTATGCAAAACTAGTGACCCACAATAAAGGAGAGCGAGGGCCACAATGAATGCAAAGTAATGCGCGCATGCTTGGAACCGGCACTGATGAGGGGATGGCTAAAATTAACACCCAATTAATTTCCGAATTGACAAACAAATGAAACCCATAAATCTACTTTCTCATTAATTTCGCCGCGGAATAATTCAAAGCCGCAATATCACGAGCGCAAAAAATTGGAGGAAAAAAAGAAAATGGAAAATGGGCATTATCCATCATAAATATCAAGCAGATAGGGAAAGGGCCTTATTAGAGAGTTGCGCTGATAACAGTGTTAATCTAGGGAGCGCCGAGGCAGGGACGCCGCCATCAGCCGGGGCAACCGGGCCACGTGACCCCGGCCCTCGTTTGTTTATCTATCTATTTATTTTCACTCCGCTCGGGGGATAGCCTCGTCTGGGATGACTCAAAGGAGCTCCGAGATTTTTCCATCCGTTCCATTTATACGAAATTCAGCCGTAATTATGGGTCAAGAGTGCTTCTAAAAAAAGGGGGCGCAGTTACCGGGGTTAAAAACATATGTATTCGTTCTCCAGACACAAACATTTCAACATAACACAACACGCACAAGGAGACATGAGGGAAAAAAAAACTCCTTCTTGTTATTAATGGAGCATGTCAGGCCATTTTTTTTTTTTCTCTAAGCTGGAAAGGAAAAAAAAAAAGTTTTAAAAAGAATCAAAATGATGGAAATTCCATGAGATCAAAACAAAGCAACAGCAGTGCAGAAAAAGAACTGGCTGTGCTTTTGATTATTAGATGGCTGTCTGTTCTTCGGGGGGGGAGTTGCTTGCAAAACAAAACAAGTGTTTGGAACAAACACTGGGTAATAAAAAAAAAAGGTCAGAGTTTCTGTTTGTTGACAGTTTGTTTTGTTTTCCCGGCCTCAAATACGGGCGGTACAGTACAAACAAGAGTCACATGTGCTTCCCACCTGACCAGACAGGTTGAAGGTTAAGAACAGCCGGCGGCCAGAGCTCATCAGCCCGGCCCTCCCCCCCCCGCCGCCTCCCCCTCGCTGGAAACCTAATGCCTGTCCCCCTGTCATGCTTGCCTGGAATTCAACAGCTCAAACAAGTCAGCAGTCGATTCAAGGTAGGGTCGGCCCGGCGCAGCTGTGCTCTGACCCGTCTTCGTGTTCTGTTTTTCTTTAATGCTCATGACAGTAGAGCCTCGGCGGCCACCTGCTTCGGCTGGCCAAGTTCTCACACGGCCCCTTGTTTACACAAGCGCACAACAAAAGCACAACATTTCTTGGGCGGGAGATAAAGACACACCGAGGAGGAGACAATGGGGAGAGGTTCAATTTAGAGCTGTTTAGGTTCAGCTCGGTTGCTAGACTAGACAACACATCGGCCCGTACCGAAGGTGCAGCAGCAACAGAATGCTTTCTCAAGGTTTGCCTCGGGTTCTGATGTATTTTGGCTCCCGATTCCAGGAAAAAAAAGTCAGAAGACAAACACGAGCTGTATGTTAAATAATCCATTATCACGGCCCTTATCGCTGATAACAAACCGCTCCGTCTCTTGGAAACATCCAGCGGACAACAGACACAGAAATTGGGCTTAATCCCAAAAACCTTTTCCAAAGTGCAGTCCCACGCCCTTCCGCGTATTATCCGCAGAAGTGGGCCTTCTGCAAACCAGAACCACCTTTATTTGTTCAACTAACCGTTCTTTCCATCGTTCATTAATCTGTCAACCAGTTTCTTGAGGAATTGAGTCTTTGTTTGATCTATGAAACGACAATAAAAGGTGAAAAATGGCGATCGGTGTTTGCCAAAGTTGAAGATGACGTCCTCAAATGTCTTGTTTCATCAACAACCCAATGATATTCAGCCTACTGTCTTAGAGGAGTGTTGAGGGTAACGGACTACAAAAGTAACACGTACACAATGAGTAGTTTAATGCATTTCTAAAGGAATTTTGGTAATATTATCACAGTCACTATGTCCATTACTATGTTACAAACTGAAATTAAGTGTTCCTTAATGTTTTTTTTAATATTCATCCACACTACAAGACTTCTGCAACCCGAAAATATCTCTGTCGAAGAAGAATTATGTCGGTTAAATGCCAAAAGGGCACCCTAGTCGGACTCTAGGTTTGGGTTACATAAGTTTTCAAGTATTCATAAGTTTTGGTGTGGCTCCAGATAAAGGGACGGATCCAGAAACTTTTCTCACCATCTTTAACACTGCAAGACAGGACGTGTTTTGACATCTTCGTTAATATCTCAGGAAATCATGCATGGACCTTGATGAAAGAAAACAGGTGTATTTAGATGGCTGGGATCTACATTTGAGTGAGTACATTTCGATGCTGGATCCAAGTACAAATCTGGATCTAGTGGATTTAAATATGTCATATTGGATCGATTCAATTAGAAGTGCCAGTGGAGCCTTGGTGGAGGTTTGCCATCCTAACCCCACCTTTATCCTTCATCTGCCTGCCCATCTCTGTGTCCGAGTCTATTTGTTTAGTCAGAAAAGGTCTAGGCTATTTAATTCTACATCATCATCATCACACTGTTCTTACGTAAGCGGGCGGTTTTCATACACTGTGGCAGCCGCTGCACTGTGAGTGCATGACTGGGCTGGATCTTTGTAATAAACTGCTATAAACTTGAGCTCCCGTGCTTTTACCTGCTATAAAACAATATGACCCGCTTCCATTTTTTTTAATGCCCGGTTGTACTTCTGCAGTTTTATTGGTCAAAGTCGTGTAAAAGTAGTGTAATCAGTAATGCATTACTCTACACAGACAGTTACGTTGAATAGTAACTTAATACTTCTAAATGAAATCAACTGGTAACATGTAATCCATCACATTTTAGGGATTACTGACTGAAGAAACCGGATCATTTCCAAATTCGAGCAGCTGGAATCTCACCCAAACTGATTAATGGCTTCTCAAAATAGTTGGCGATTAACTTTATAGTTTATAACTCATCCATTAATCGTCGCGGCTCTATCCACTTCAATCGGAGAGACTCAATCTGGATGTCTCTGGCCCTTTCGCTGCTGCGAGGAACCGACGGCAGGGATGACATTCTGCCAAAGGAGACTTCACAGTCAGACCAAACAACCATGTAATCTTGTCAGCCACTTCAACCGAGTCGCAGATAAGCGGCGCGTATCTCCAGACGGCTGTGACGATAGAGTACGAACGTGCACGCCGCCGCCGCCGCCCCCTTGCAACTAATACCTCCATCGAAACCCCGCATCCCCGTGGAGGCGTTCTCCGAGTTCTTCCCAGACCTTGTACGGGGTATAAGCAGACCACTCATGCTGGCAAACAAAGCGGCTGTTTGTTTAATAAGTGATTGCTGCCATGGCTACAGTAAACAGGGGGAGCGGGTTTGTGTTTATGAACAAACACATCTCCTTGCAGGAGCCATTTAATATTAACCAGGTGGAATGATCAGCCGATTTCCTAGGTGACACTCGGGGCAGGCATAGTGTAAACAGGTTCTGGGAGGAGGAGGGGGGAGGGGGGGGGTCGGGCTTTGGGGAATCAAGGTCGATGCAAATGCAGCTTTGGGCTAGAATAAACAGCCAGGCAGAAGTCAGGATAAACAAAAAGTCATTCTTCTGACATTTGAAGACGCATTAGGCTGGTGTGTTGCAGCTGCTAGCGAGCCACCGCGAATGAGAACAAGATGGGCGGCGGCGGGGCGGGGGGGGTGGGCGGCGAGGCGAGGCGAGGCGAGGTGGTCTCCTATGGAAACGCATCGTTGTCGAGCGAAGCAACAGAGTGTTTTCTCCCCCGACCCGACAAACAGTGGCGCTTCACAACAGCGCAGCGAGGAACTTGTAAAAACATGTTAAACATTTACCTCGTTCAATTATTCAGTAACAGGGTTTGTGGAAATAACAAAGGATGTCTGAGGGCTGCGTGAGCCGGCACATCGGGGAGCAGAGGGGAAGAAACAATAGCAAAATAACAGGAATTACCTGGAACTGAACAGATAAAGACGTTATCAATCTTAAATCAAAGTGTTTTTGATTTTTTTTGATTCATCGTGAGCGACGCCATCAAACATTATTGTCCAAAAATAGGTAGTGATTACAAAAGATAAGTAAGGGAATATAGTGCAGGGACTTTCAAGCTGCATGTCACCTTGACTATAAATCTTTCATGCATACAACAACTCTCCATCTGCTGCGCTGAAGCCATCCAACTAGGCTTCCCTACCCAGAATCCATAGTTTTTTCCCGTCTCCGCTTCCCCTACTGATTTCATTTAGTCACCAAAAAAAAAAACAGCAAGACAGGCATAAAATATGAGCGAGGGCGCCAAACACATATTTATAACACGTCGGGACGACGGTGATAGGATTCTCGAGCGTGAAATCCAGATCCGAAGCCATCACTAAACCATGAGCAGAGGAGCATGTGCGGCGTGGAGTATGATGATTCATATGAATATCAACCTATTATCACGCTACAAGCTCTGATAAATTAACAATCAGAAGGGTGCTAGAAGGCAGACTCCAATGGAGAAGCTGAGTAGATCCATAATTTCGGGAAAAACACACAAACCGGTTTGTCTCCGTCGCGCGGAGCCGTCTGAGAAACACCTCGGCGTGAAGGCCTGCTGTGCACAGACAATGACGGCATGCGCCAAAGTAAGGCAGGCCATGGTATTTTTAGTCCAACCAGGGCCGATAGAGACTAAGTAAATAGAGAAGTCTAATGAGTTTAAATCTGGTTGCACATGAACGGAATAGTAATTCTGGGATGTGCAGCCTCTTTTAGGAGTGGTTCGCCACACATTTCCTCCGCCGCTCTCCTTCATTTGACTTTGATAATCTCGCTCGCATGTGGCTCATGCCCATTAACACGACGGCGAGAGGACAGACACCAGGAGACGGGGGGGGTTCTCCTTTTTCTGACCACGGGCTCGCCCCGCCGCCCTCCAGCTCGTCTTACCAATTAGACCCGTCAAACACGCACGCCCGAACAGACAAACACAACTTCAATCCGTCGGCGGCATCCTGCGGGATCCGCAAAAGCGCTTATTGTTTTACTTAAAGTGTGTCATATATTTTTAATCATTTTCACTGGAATTCATGGAAGGGTCGATCCCGCGGGGTGCGGGGATGCGAACTTGTGGAGAGGAAATGTGTCAGATGCGTTTTCCTGGGAAAACCAAGGTTAGCCCCGACGAACTCGTCTAATTAATATTGCGTACCTACGCAGAGAGAGGACAATATTATTAGAAGGGCTGTCTTTTGGGGAGATGTCAACCCACTGGAGTGCAAACTTCCTCTGCGCTGACAACATGTAGCCTAATCATTTTTTTTCGGGAGGAGGAGGAGGGGGGATCATCAGAACAGACTTGTGGTAAACCAACGCTCTACAAGTAAGCCGCTAATTACTGCGGAGTAAGTCATCAAGTGTGGTCGATGCATTTATTATGATTCCTCTCTCGGCAGCGTGCGTGATAACTGGGAGAAACGGTGGCGTCTGGCTTCACCCCTGCTATTTAAATGATTCTGAGCGCTGTTAAATGTTTCTCTACAGACAGAAACACACAGCAGGTGTAGCTCTCCCACCTCTATTGTTGAGACTTGCTCACACAGAGAGATTAGGTTAAGATATTGATTTTTCAGACCCAATATTAACATTTAGATACATCTAGTGGCATGGAGATGCAATGGCTATTTTATTTTTCTCTTGTTTTCTTGTTCAGCACTTGGAGTTGCACTTGATGTATGACCTGAGCTGTATCAACAAAGTTTCTCTTGATTATATTCATGATTACTCGAATAGTTGTTCAGTCTAATGTGAAAGAAAGAAATAATGGCTAGCAAACTGTTCATGCAGAACATTATGATGTTCACAGTGACATTTTATCCTATTTGAAATTTGGGTGAAATTTTGTCATAATTAACAAATGAATTGTTGGGTTATGGCCAAAAAATGTATTCTGTGACATCGACCTTTGACCTTACAACTTGTTGGGAGTCCGTCCTTGGGATCAAGTGGACGTTTGTACCAAATTTGAAGAACTTCCCTTAAAGGGGTCCGGGATATTGAGATATTGGGATGGATGCACAACCCAAAACTATAATGCCTCCGGTGACAGCTGTCGCTGGCGCGTAAACATAAAGATGTTCATCAGAATATCCCGGGACCTAAAGTGACTTCTTCAAATTTCTTCTTTCGTCAAACCATCAGCACAAAACCCAAAGAAGAAAAAGCAGCAAGTCCTTACATTTGAGAAGCTGAAACCAGCAAATGTTTGACATGTTTACTTGAAAAATTACTAAAATGTTCAATTGACTATCAGAACAGTTACCAATTAATTTTTGATGGACTGAATGATTAATCGTCCAATCGCTGCAGCTCTACCAGAGACTGCTTCAAGTTTGGGCATCTTTAAAGATGTAATGTGCAACATTTCTGCATCAAAATGTTAAGAATCCACTTGGCCTTTGTTGTGTATTTTGTTAAATTGGGTGCTTTCAAACCAAGAGAAAATAATCGCAATTTTGGTCGAGGTAACGATGGGTTTCATTTGCTTGCCTGCCACTATAACATCTGAGGAAAGGGTTGAACATCACCTTGTCCGTGAACATTTCTTTCTGAGTAACAGAGTTAGATTTTAATCAGCAGTGGTTGACCACCATAACCCCAATTCCCATGATCCAAAGCAACTTATGCCTTTTGTTTCAATTGGCCTGTGAATATTCTCATTCATCCAGGTCATAGTTATCTCAAGGAAATTGAATCGAACGCAACTGGATTTGGTTTTTGTCTTTGAAGACGTTTCACCTCTCATCCAAGAGGCTATATAGTATTGTTTCAATTGAGAGACACCTTGCGACAGAAATTACACACTGAGCCTTTAAGACAACAGCCATTTTGCTATTGCTGTCATCGGCGTGGGGAGTGGCTCTACCCACTGACCCCTCCTGCTGCCTCTGAAGGAGCACGGCACCGGGGTCGTTTAAAGCCAAAGAAGCATGTCATTATTTTAAAAGCCCCAGCCTCCCAGCGCGAGGACACAGAGGGTGAACAAGGAGACGGAGTTTGTGCCGTCCATTAAACAGTTAAACTGAAGATAAAAGGCGCGGGGCTAAACACCAAAAGACCCCGCATGAATTTCTGCCTTTTAATGGAATCAGGTTTTAACAGCGCTTTCTTTTTTGGTTAAATACAGCCCGTGTCAGGAGGATGCGTCCCGCTCATAAAGCAGCACAATGACAATGTACAGTGGCACTAATACAAGGACATAGTTCATCATGACATTTTCTGCAATTCCCAACTGATTAGGGTCATTATGTTGGAGGCCTGATTTATGTTGTCATTTCCTCTCACCGATCCTGCATCAATGAATCTTAATGAATTGGTAAATAAGGGTGAAGATTACACTGTGTGACACGGCAACATTTCTCACCCTCAACGGCCGAGATTTATGTAGCCAATTAGAGACTAACAGAGAAAATTGGCTGGCAGAAAAATAATATTCTTTATGGTCCAAAATGGAGGAGCGCTGGCAGTGAAGGGCAATTGTGTTGTCGGCGTAAAAAGTCCATAAAGCACCCTCCAAACCCACCTTCAAAGTGCGGCGGGGGGACGTCGGGGATCTGTTTGCGAGCGGGGCAAGTTTCGACCACTGCGAGGCTTTTTGAGCCCCGCGGCGAGCCAAAGTCCTTAGCATTCACCGCGGGCCACCTCGCATGTTTGATCGGCATAAATACGCCCCTGTACGACAAACATGTTTACCGTCTCGCCCGCAAACATCAGACAATCAGACGCCACGAGGTGCTGCTTCTCTAATGAAGACACAGGAGCTTTTTATCAAGGCCGGCCGTGTCCCCCCCGTCAGAAACATGCCTCTTTTGTACACACATCAAAAAGCATTTCGTACAAAGAGAGAGGGGCCAAATTATTTGCTCTAAACATACAATAAGGCATTATTTTTCAATTAGTTTTTTTGGCGAGGGTGAAAAATCTTCGTTAAAAAGAAAAAACATCCAAATGCCCTTCATCTTTTTTTTCAAAGGAGGAATATGAAAATACAATCCGCCCTTTGAAGAATATCTCTGATCAACACATGGAGGACGACATATACAATATGATTAGGGGCTTTTTAACCGTTCCCTGGCACATCGTTATCACAAACCGGTGATGGTTTTTTATTTCTTATATGCAGATTAAGGAATTTTGAAGATGATTACGCTGTTTTTTTGTGTATCACTACAAAGCGCGAGAAAGAGCCTCGCCTGCTTATTAATACCAACTTCTTAAAAGAGCACTTAGAGTTATAATGAGAGCCTTTATGTATTACATATTGTGACTAGATTTAGTGCGGGGAAGCGGCTCTCCACATCAAACAAGCTGGCCCGCTATTAGGCACCGGGGCTGAGGGATGCTGTGTGAAAAGGAGTGGAAAATTAAAGCCGAAGCAACGCAGGAAAGGGCTTAATTTACTGGCATGTACAGTATGCAAATGAGATTACTCTCAGCTTAACTGCATCATTTATGTCCATAATAACAGCATCATCATTACAGGGCTCAAATTAAATTACACTGTAATTAGCATATCAAAGTGATTGGTTAAAGTTTAAAACAAATACCCAATTTTGTTAATGAACATCTGTAATCACCGTGTAGACTCTCGGCGAAAACATCCAAAACAAATATGTGTTTTGGAGAAGGGGAGGAATATCCCTCCCAAACGTCTGTCTGTCTCCGCATGTGTGTGTGTGTATGTGTGTGTGTGTGGGTGTGTGTGGGTGTAGTGATGGTTGGTGGGATGGCGGAGGGGGGGGGTGTTTTACCTGGAGAGCTCCGCACACTCAGGATATATTTCCCAAACTCCGGGAGATCAAAGATCCAATTTCCCACACTTGCCACTTCAGGAGCTCATCAATAAAATACTAATCACTTCACGCCTGATTCTGAGAATGGAGCCGCAGCCGAAGGGCTTAAGGAGACTTCCATATCACCAAAGAGAAAAAAAAAAACACCACCACAGCGCTGACTGTCTTGACTGTTGTTGAATGTGCACACACTCCTGCACACACACACACACACACACATCGTTTGCAGTCAGATTTATCCAATAGCTGTCCTGCCTTTTTTTTTTCCTTGATAAACATGGCGAGTTTTAACATCTCGTGCCGGAGCGCAGACCTCTGACACAAATCACACACACCTTCTTCCACATGCATATGAAGGAAAGCCGACCCTTTTGATGTGGCACTTTTATGGACCACACATTATTGATACAATTCAGAATTTACGACGGATTGCATTATATACTTTTGGCAAAACGTCACCAAACCCACTAAATACCTCTGTTTTCCACTTTTCACCACAAATATTACTGTTTTTTTCAGAGTAATTCGAGGAAAACAGCGAAAGGCGGCGGCGGTGTACATAATCAGAAATGCACTCGTCAAATTTTAAAGAAGTGGCATCTTATTTTATTCATTAAGAAATCCATTAAAAGGCCTTCTTCCTTGCAAGTATGTAAGAGATGTGCCTTTCAAGGTAGAGCCGGGGCAAATCCACTCCATCAGCTAATGACGGCACTCATTACACAGAGAAGCTGGCTAATGAAGGCGCGGTGGCCGGCCGATCCCCTCGCCCGGCATAAAGCCCTATGAAATGCTAATATCTCACTTCTAATTAAAGCGCGCTAAGTCCGAATGCACCTTCACGGCCAGTAGCTGGCAACATAAATTTTATTTTTCAACACTACACTACACCCAGAGATGTGCCTGAGCAACATTCCATTAATTCATATTTAATACCCCCACCAGTCCTGCGTTTGCCTCGCTATCTGCCTCTCCTTCTCCCTCTCTCAGCTTTTACACTGTGAGCAGGCACATCATTACGCTTTCTAAGAGTAATTTTTCTCTTTTTGTTGGTGCACGCATTACTTTAAAAGCGCTCCCAGAAATAAACACATATGCACACAACAAGCCTTTGTGCGAGTGTGTCACAGGGGGAAAGGTCAGGAAAAAAACAAAGAAGGAAAAAAAAAGGAAAAAACGGGGCCGGTATCGCTCCGGCTGCACCTGTATACATTTACAGTGTTTACACATCTTTGGCCGTAAATATGTTTACGAGAAAAACCCGCTGCCCTTCTCAGAAACTGACCTTGAAGCCGGTAAACAACCCTTTCGCAAAGTTCATTAACGTCAAAGAGGGTACGGTCTTTCTGCTGGCACGGAGAAAAAAACACACACAAAAAAAGAGAAAGGTCAGTGCCATTAGCTTATCAACAAAATATAAGTGTAATGGAGTGGAAACAGGTAGGCTTCAAAAGAAGAAGTGTGATTCAAACTACAGTAAATGTACAACATCGCTGAATTGTGTCATTGTAATCATCCCTCGTTAAAAAACGTCAACCTACAACTCATTATTTCACCACTTCCGCTCGGCTCGCTGGGTGTGTGTGTGTGTGTGTGAGCCTCGCAAATATCAAAGTGGCTGTGACTCAGAATATCTATTTCATCACTGGCCTTCTGCCAATCAGATGAAAAAACCCATGGATCTCAAATCTTTTTCCAGGAATTCAGAAAAAGTCTCTGGTTTCACTATGAATGTCTATGCATATTCAAAGAAGTCACACCGCAGCTTTGATTCAGCTGAGTTCAGAACTGAATCACTGCGTCTGGTATCATTTTTATAGCAGAAATCATCATCAGTGCACGAGCAATACTGCAGAACTGTGCAAACAGAGCACCAGTATCTTTAAAAAGAAAAAAAATGAAATGTTTCTTTAACTTGCATTTAGCTTCAAAATGTGTAAAACACAAATTGTTTCGCGTTTAGTGCATCGTTTGCCAGAGGGGAGCGGTAAAACACATGAATTTAAAGGTCAGTGTTAAGAACATATCACATGACGTCTGTTTGATCCCGGCCCAAGTATTTTCCCAAGGATTCTCCGGCTCTGTACTGTGTAAATCACGCCGTCTGACCTTCTACATTCCTCATGCTCCGTCCTCCCATTCATCCACAGGCGCAGATAATTCTGGGCAAATATCATAAACGTGAGGATTTTAGGATTGAGGTGAGGCTGCCGTCGTCCTCCGCCAACTGGGGAAAAGAAAAGCCCATGCACCTGAAGGAAAACCCTACTTGCCGGACTAACCTGTCGCGAGGTTGCCTGACCCCGATGCCTAATAGCCTATTATGCTGACAATCCACGGAGAATACTGCAGGACGATTGGCAATTTGAGCCAGGATTCTGATGACATTTTACCTGGGCTCTGTGTTGATGACATGCTAAACTGTCCACCTCTGCAAAAGGCTGAAATGGAAATAGAATAACATTTTTATAACTGATGCTTCAGCAAACTTCAGAACAATTAAAATAAAAAACGCCACCGCCTCCAGAATGCTACATTTCCTCTGCAGTAACCCGGAGTTTCCAGAGTTCATCCAAGTATCATAAAGGCTCGCAAAGCGTCGCCAAGATGTTTCCAGTTCAAACGCGGCGCCGGCTTCGGGCCAGGGCGTGACCTGCAGCTGAACCGGCCTCTGCTCGGCCACAGGGAGGAGGGCAACGGCTACTCCAAACACATCACCCCCACCTCCCCACCCCCCGATAAATAACTGAGGACTGCAAACAGAGGCCCATCAGTCAACCTCCAAATAGCTAACACCGGGACAGGGACAGAGATCGATGGAGGGAAACAGACAAAGAAAGACAGAAGGAAGACAAGAAGAGAGGGGACAGAGGAGGGGGTACACCGCGAGGGCATCTAACAGCGGAGAGTAGATAAATATCACACGGGCGCCCGAGCCAAGCAGCGTGGAAGGCCAAGTACTGTAAGGCTGTGAAAGCCGGGCTATTTTGCCAAGCTGTGACATTTGTTTCTTATTGTCTAAGTGGCAGCTGAAAGCGTCTCCCTGCGAGGGCCCCTCGGCTCGGCTGGGCTCGGGCCCCGCTCTGACAGGGAGGTAACCATATTAGGACGTGTATGGTAAAGTAAACAATAACATAGTTGCAATGAGATGGAAATTTTTCAGCTAATGGTGTTTGTCATTCCTGTTTTCAGTGCACTGGGCTGCCCCTGTGTTTTTTCTAGCCGGCCAGAGAGAGACTTTGTTTATGAAAACAACGCGGGAGCCAAGGCTAAAACCAGAGCGGAGAAAGAAGAAGAAAAAAAAAAAAGAAGAGGGAAAGTGTAAATAAATATCAGTTTAAAAAATGCCTCTACCTTTTTTCATTTGATTACATAAATAAACCCACATTTGGGTAGAAACGGCCGCTCGCTTTTTCCCCGAGTCCCTCCCAGGCCCAGGTTCACATGACGGCGGCTAAATTTGAAGAGTGTATTTACATCTCCGGTTTGGCCCTCCCTCCGTGCAAAGTCGCCGGTTCGCCGTCCAACGCTCGCCACAGCGGGATGAATCTGAAAACAACGGCGCTGCATTGGAAGCTAGAAAAATCACCAGCTAACACAGAAACAGAAAAGATAATAATTATTACTATGAATATTGTTCAAGTTGGTTTTTGATGACAATACCTCCAACACATTCAGTGGTGTCTTACAACAAGCAGCTAAACAAGAACTTTATCAGAGTAAAATACAGTCGAAACAGTGGGCAAAGTTACGATTAGCTACTTAGATCACTAGCTAATAGCTAGTGATCTAAGTAGCAAAATACCAGTATGGAGAAAATAGAGAGAAGTTTAGAGCGCTACTGTAACTGACCAGAGCTAGCCCAACTGGCCACTCGGAACAGTGGGCAAAGTTACGATTAGCTACTTAGATCACTAGCTAATAGCTAGTGATCTAAGTAGCGCTTCTAAACAGTCAGCGCTCTAAACAGTAGCGCTCTAAACTTCTCTCTATTTTCTCCATACTGGTATTTTGTCCACTGTAAATCATATTTTTTTCATAAAGAGTCAGTGATGGAGGTTCTCCAAGCTAGTTAGAGAGATCACTAGCTATTAGCTAGTGATCTCTCTAACTAGCTTGTGATTAGCTAGTGATCTCTCTAACTAGCTTGGAGAACCTCCATCACTGACTCTTTATGAAAAAAAATATGATTTACAGTGGACAAAATACCAGTATGGAGAAAATAGAGAGAAGTTTAGAGCGCTACTGTCACTGACCAGAGCTAGCCCAGCTGGCTAGCATGTATGAAATGTACCGTCTACTTCAGCGAGCACATGTCACCAAGCTTCTACAAACCGGGGGCAACTGCAGGGCAACGCAGATGGATCCTCACATGCAAAATGTGGACGACCTCATTTACCTATTCAAAGTGATCTGCTATAATGTGAACGTAGCCTCAAGAAAAGAGGTTTCAAAAGGTTTCAGTTAGCTGCAGTTAGCAGTTATCTGTAATTCTGACACGGTATTCAAAATATCTTCACATTGTCCAGACAATCCAACAGGGGAGTGAGCGGGGACGTAACTGTTAACAATATGTATACAATATAAGAGCCAGAGCAATGGGGATAACTTATGGAATTAACTGAGACATTATTTGATGTGCCCGGTTTACAAGGCTCCGCTTCCTGCTCATTTCAACAGCACGCTGATTTATTTGTCTCATTCTGCTCAATGTTTCACTGGTCACTCGTTCTCCTCCCTGTTCACTCCCTTTTCTTTGGCTCCGGTTTCCAACGATATCTTTTCCAGGTTAAGAAAAGGCAAAAGCGCTTGTTTTTTGGACGTGCAAGAGTGGAAAACAAAGACTCTTTTCCAGCCCTTTCTGAATGATATCCCGACTGCTGACTCACGGGTCAGCTATTCGAAAAAGGAGCTTTAACTCAGCGTGGAGCTGAAAAGGGAAAGTCAAACGGAGGTTCAGAGCTCACAGTGTGCCAACGCTAGCATGCATTTCTATAGACATATCATACATACAGCAAACTAAAGTCGGAAGTCGAAGTGAACGTGCAGCTCCTCCACTTCTGTCCTCTCCACATGTTGACTTTCTTTGTTTGGTTTTTACCCACCTCGCTCCGGCTCTCTGTCTCTCGCTCGCTCGCTCTCAGCCTCGCTCCTAATCTCACACCAAAAAATGCAAGCTGTTTATTTGCGTAGGGCTGAAGCCATTCCATTAAGTAGCCCCACCAGGTGCTTTATCCCTAAAAGGGATTTGTTTTCTAAAATAAACGGAGAAAGCAAAAGGACTGCCAGAGTGATATTTACCATGACATGACGTGATTGCAACAAAGTCAAAACTGTCCAAATAAGAATCGCTGCGCCTCGGAGGAACTTTCTGGAGTCTCCTTACATAGTCAGAGACCTTCTGGAAACCGTAAACAAGTGCTCTTTTAATGTGTCATAATATACCAATGCATGATATTGATTTGGGGAGCGGGGACAGCATGTACATGTATTAAGTTCTATCTGATATTCCACCGGTTGCAGTACAGTATATTGTTTTGCAGTAAAGGCGGTCTGACAGATGCCGGCCACAAAAAAACCCTCCGTATAGTCATTTTGCTCCGAAGACAACAAATCAATCCAGGTTATTAGTTCCATTTCATCTTCTCCGAGGCAGAGACGCGAGGCCGAAGCTAAAAAAAAAAAAAAAGACAGCTCTGACACCTTTTTCTCACTTCTGTGATTTTCTTTTCATCTCGCCGTAAGACAACTCATCCGCGGACGGAATTTGCTTACTTCTGTCGCCTCGGTCAATCTCGCACAAAGGCCGTGTCACGTTAGCCGTCTGCACCTGGTAGCGGGCTTTGACGCTATCAAAGCTCCTCGCCCTTCCGAGCAGACCACAGTTTTATACATCTATCGATATGTTCCGGACCGAGAGGAGACGTGTCTGTTTGATGCTGATAGAAAAAGGAAATTGAAACTTGCCGAACGCGTCTTCGTCCCCCCAAAAAGATACTTTAAGTAGCTTTGAGATAACACACCTGCGATAACATTATCCGGGCAATTCTTTCTACCTCACGGCGGAAGATAACTCACATGAAAGTTGTAGGAAGATGCAAGAGGAAATAAGAACGTCTGCTCTGTCGGGTGACATAATGTATTCGGCGTACGGCGTGCATTTAACTGCGCAACCTGTTTAGCCAGACAATACCGAGGCGGGCGATCTGCCAGAGCGCGCTCTGATAGCAGCTGATGCCGACACGGGAGCGGAGCATCAGATAGGGAAAGCAGACGGCGGCCAGGTGAGGGTGTTTAGAGGGCTTTGACACATCCTGTGATCTCAATCAACAGGAAAAAGGCAGAAGGCACGGCGCGGCTTTGTGTCTCCGCCGCGGCCTCCGTCGTAACGTCTTTGTAGGGACGGTAATTTTTCATTTTCACGCCGCCGTGCATCTATTCCGCCTGTCACTGTTTTTTAACTACAGCAGCCGAGCTCGGAGAGTAGATTACGGCACTTACAGTGCATGAAAAACACGGCAACAAAACCGCCGGCGACAGGAAAGCGTTTAACTTTCTCGCCGGAAAATCTCCCCCATGTGGCACTTTTGCTACAGCGAGTTGTTTATTATGTTCCGAGCTCGGCATAAGCGATTAAAGGAGCTCTTAAGAATCAAAGTGTTATAAATGCATGGAAACACAGCCGGCTGTAAATGCCACAGAATTAGAAGCTTACCAAGCCTAATACTAATACATGGCAATTTTCAGCTTGATGCTGATATAAAGAAATTACTTTTTTAAAGTAAGCAATAAATGCAGTCAAGGGAACGATTACAGAGGCCCTATTTTCATCCCGGCATAAATCTGCACACGACCTTTTTCCGCGGGTCCAACTCATGAATCCACTTGTTTATTCTTAACACTTCCATAAAAAAAGTGGATTAAACAAAGCAACCTCGACGGCTACAAACTAAAGGCAATATAAAGCAAAGCGTTTACAGCAAAGGGAGAATTACAAGAAACGGAGCGTTCCCTCACACGGATTCATGAAATTCAAATGAAGTCCGGCATGAGGCGATAGCATTTTGAAGCCCTCAAAAACAGAGATGCATGTTTTCTGGCCGTCTGTGGATCCTTCGAAGTGGAGGCCCTCTTTTCTGGAAAGTTGGATGTCATCACGTCTGATGACATCGACGCGTATCAGAGGCAGCCCCATTACATCGATGTGTCCATATGATGAGAAGTATTCCACATATCTACATCGGGAACTTTGCTCTCAGGCTTTCCCTCCAAGTTCCTCTCAACTTCCCATTTTGTAATTCGCAAAGATTTAACGATAAAAACAGCACGGGCAGTCCAAACGCAGTCAACACCCTGCTCTCACACACAAACACTTATTAGAGTCCATTGCACTTTAACAGAGCTTTAAACACCAAGACATAGTAATCCCATAAGCTGCCACAGGGACTTAGCATTAGCGATGCGATCAGAATCACGTCGGAAAGTCGTGTCAATAATTAGGCTGATTTTTGCCACATTAGCGTTAATCACGCTGCCATTTGGAAGTTCTCAGGGCCGATCTTACATCTGGAGCGAGCAGCTGAGGGGCCCGCCGGACTGGGACCTCACTATGCAGGGAATGCGCTCCAGATAAACAGCAGCAACACTTCGGTTTTCTCCAAGTCGCTGTTTTTCCAAACGTGGGGGTGACCGTCTGGATCAAATAAAAGAGGAGTGCGGGCTGTTTAACAGATTGCGGGGATGAGCAGAGTGCTCGCTAAATGTGGCGACGACAGTTGCAGCTGCTTGGGCTCTTTCCGAACTCGACGAAAAAGGTGCAGCAGTTAATGTTCAAGATGAAACTGATTCATCGCTGATGGCTCTTTTTGGTCGTCATGATAACAGAATAAAAATGTTAAAAAAAGTATTTTAAAAAAAGTACTTGATACTAGGGATAGACTGCAAAATAATTAAAGTTATCAAATAAAGTTAGTGTGGAAGTACTACAGTACTCAAGTAGAGTACTTGAGTAAGCCCTATTTGGTTACATTCCATCACTGGTTGTTCTCAACTGTGTCTTCTTGGTTACTAATAAACAGTATTGGGCCTGGGAAAAAAACACAGTCGATCCCTACTTTATATTCATTGCGATACCAGAGCAAGAAATAAGTAAACAGACACAGTGTACAAAAAAAGAGTCAGTGAACACGTACCAACACATCTGGAATAACGTTCACATCTGCGCAGCCTTGGGTTGAAAATCTGATGTTTTTGTTTTTTGTAGCTTCTGTACTTTCATCATTATCAAATGTGGATATCATTTCATTTTAAACAAGTAGTATCAAAAAGTACTGAAGTATCGATACTTTTGACAACCAGCCCTTCTACATAGGAAGTAGGTTAATGACATGTTAATTGTATGATTGTGCAATGCTAATGCTAAATTGTTTGTCCTTTGGAATTCCTTCAGGGATTTGTGACGAGAAAATGTCAAAATTTAGCATTTTGCGTCAGTCCAGTGTTTAGGATTTAGTGGCATATTGCAGAGGGGTTGGACGATGTCTGCGATCTGGCATTTCACGATGTGCTCAGTGAAACATTCTGATGGACGATGGCATCATTGTTTTACGAATTTGAGACAGTGTGTCCCTTCAGTGTTGTTGCAAGGCAGTAGTTGCTTATTAGCTCACCACCGTTGCTCTGACATCAATCTCCAACTGTCTCACCCTGCAGATGGAACTCTTGTTACCACCAACAAACACCCCTGTACCGGGTTTAAAAGCATCTTCGTAATGTCCGTAACTTAGCTTTGTTCAGCCTCACGTGCACAAAACAACTTTTACCGGCTAGCCAAGGAAGCTAAGCTAAGAAAACTGTGTATGGAAACGGCATGACTGAGAGAAGCAGCGGCCGGCGGGAAAAGAAACACTGCTGCCACTAATTTAACTGAGTGTCTTGAGTTTGCTGACTGAGCTGGTTCAATAAGATATAATGAATGGGACATGGAGACGTAATGTTAGCGCACTGAGCAGCGACAAACTTCTTCTCATATCCTCTCCCTACACATCACAAACAACAACATCTCTTGCCCTATGGCAACTCTGAGGGGACACGCCTCTTAACTGCGCTGAGCCTTTTAAATCACGACGTTACGATGGTCAGGGATTAGTAGGGGACCGCTAATGGTGATAGCTATTAGGCTGGGCCGATGGCATCGTCCATCAGCCCAAAATACTCATCATCACATCCTTCCCAATAGGGGCTGCGAAGAACGAGAAAAACTGTCAATGGTCCTCTCTAGAGGCAGTGTTTGGTTTGTCCCTTCCGGGCTACTTTAAAAACATGGCGGAGCAACATGGCGGACTCCGTGGCAGAGGACCTGCTTTTTATGTTGATATAAAAAAGCTAATTCGACGGTAATGAAAGCAAAACAATTCTTAGTTTCAGATAATTATACAATATCAAAAAAAAAAATTCTGCCAATACATCCCTCTAAATCTTTCACACTGGACCCTGAACAAAAAAACATAATGTAAACTGTTGGTAGAAGTTTACAGCGAGATGGAAACGGGAAATGACTCTATGAAAACAGATATTTCATCAAGAAAAAACACTGAGAATAAGCAGCGCCGTCCTTCCCAATTTTACTAATGTGCGTGTCAAAATATTTAGCCGCAATCCCAAAAAAAATGATTACTCGCGGAACTCGAGTTACACTTCACATACGTCGTTGCTCAGAGGATGACACCGCTCAAATGTACAGTCGTTATTTGGCACAACACTGCACACATGTCCTGCTCGCAAGTCACAACATGTTGATGGAGGGAGAGACGGAGAGGAAGAAACGACACGGACAAAAAAAGAAAACGAGCGTAAGAAATTAGAGCTGAAGCTGTACGAGACAGAAAACAGACGCACTCCTCCTCCTCCGAAGCCCTGAGCTCCTGAAGTGTTAAGACCCCCCTCTCCTTCACAACACACACACACACACACACACACACACTCCACCTCACCAGATCACTCCAGACAAAAGTTCACATCCTGGGGGCCCCAAATCTCCTCAGATAGGGAGCCGGGTGTGAGGCGCAGACACGAGATATCCACCAGAATGGCTGCGATCTGGACGATAGCGTGACTGAGTGCGGTGAACCTCCCCCCCCTGTTGTTTGGTAAACACGGCATTACCATATTTCAGCTTTTCCCCGACAAATGTCAACATGCACAAACAGACAGATAGCTCCACACTGAGCGGCGTAAAGCAAACTCACAAAATCTCTGACTTCTTACTGAGTTTGACCTTCAGGTGAACTGTCCTCTTATGACTCGCCATGCCAAAAAACACTCAAAACACCGACGGAGCGCACCTGTCGAGCCCCCCGCCCCGCCGCCGGGAACAACCCTCCAACCCTCGGGCTCAAAATACAGTACACAAACAAGACAACCACATTGCATTCAGTTAATTATTAAGCCGGTTCAATACAGCATCTGCATACATGCGGGGGGGGGCCGCAGTCCGGGTGAGTGATTGTGTGTTTACCTTCTGCGATGACTTGCTTATTTAAAGCAATCTTCAGTTCCAGCCGTGGTGGTGAAAAAAACAGCCTCCTTTCGCCCTGCGGACACATGACAGAGAATTACTCAGCGTGGTGGAATAATTACCTCAGCGCCGTGTCATCGGCACCCAAAAGGAACAGCGGAGCGCTTGGGTGTAAACCCACAGGTTGCTTCTGATTGATTCATTAACAGCAGCGCACAAACAGTCGTACACATGTTTGTCAGATAGATATCAATTGGCTGCATTCCTGTGTTGTAGCTTTCCTTTGTGTCAGTGGAGCTGTGCAGTCGGCCTACCTTCCTTTTGCGGCGACACCGCCGCGTCAGCTCCGAGCGGGACGGAGGCACCTGTCGTTTATCGTCCTGTGGCCGACTATTGTCCGCATTTCCATCCAGTCTGTTAACTACAACTACACCCACCGATGATAGCGAATGAACAATGGGGCCGTCTGATGCGAGCGAGCGGTTTATTTGCAAGACAAAAACTCTTCATATTGCACACAGTGAGGGGCCCTTCTTGCTCCCCCCCCTGGTGGCGAACACGGCGTACCTGTACCTGCTCTGCCCTGACTCAACTCCCCCTGGGCGGCCCTGATCTGCATGCACACAGCTTTCCTAACTGAGCACTCAACCCAGGCAAGGAAAGGAGGGGGAAAAAAAAAAGGAAGAGAGAAGGAAACAAAATCTTATTTTTATGGTAAACTGAGAAGTGACTGTGGGGCAATATCTCAGGTGCATTTGAATAAAAGCATTAAAGCATATCCAAATACGAAAGGGGGGGAGCGCCAACTCCCTCTCCCACCGTTCCTTTTTTGCCGTTTACATTTGGCAGTCAAAACTGCGGCCGGGCGCTTGTGCGAGTGTTTATCTAAAGCAGACTGAGCACAGATAAAAAAACACGCTGGTCCAACTTGCCCGGTTGCAGCATTAATTATGTGTTAAATGCCCTCGTTGAAAACGCGAGTCAACACGCCGCTCGCTCTGAACTCTACCGAGGGTTGAACAATCATCCAAAATGGACCATTCCCACCCAACTACCCTATTATTGTGATTCATTACACTTCAATTAACATATCATCAATGCAATCGTAAATCAATGGGCGAGTGGTGACAAATGACAGATATTTTCAGTTTCAAACTACTAAACATCATTAATTCCCATCACCTGAAAGAGCCCCGGGAGCTAAATGAGTTTACCCAACGCATAACATCCATTTAGATAAATGTTCCATCATTTTAATGACGGAAAATTTGTATCGGAGAGAAAAAGGCAACAACGGGATCCTGATAGCAGCTGTACGCCTTTTCTCCTTGTAATATAATGCCCATCTTGTAATGCCTAAACAGATAATTGTCTCCATTTCGAACAGCACAAGGCTGTAATATTGCCATTTAGAACAGTGGGGGTGCGGAGAACGTAGGGTGAGGATAAACAAGCGCACGCTGCTTCGCCCGGTTGGGAAAACCGAGCCCATCACACACTCCCACATTGAGATTTTAGGGAATAGAGCAACTCCTGGTTGAGATAATTACCCACCTGGGTGGGTTATGTGCATGCTCAGTAAGAGGCTTAAACTGAGAAGATGAATCAAAATGCAACAATTTTCAAAAGACAAAGGAAACTAAGGAGCATTTTGCAAGGTTCTCGTGTAAAGTCTTGTAGGTGTGCCGTGTTAAACAAAGTGGAAAATGGCACAACAAAGACTTTTGACAGAGAAATATCTCGCGGTATTGTCACAACTCTTGTGTGCGCGACCGCTAGCCTGATACCTTCAGAGGATCAGGTGATCCAAATAAATGTTTCCACTCTCTATGCAAATACCACCGGCTTCATTGTAATTGTGGGAGGGAGGGAAAAAAAAACATGCAAACACCCTATTTTAAGAGGCGATGGACAATCAGAAGGGTTTTTTAGCGATGGTAATGAAGCGCCGCCGCCGCTACATCTGAGCGCGGACAAAGACTCATTTCATTCCGTCCACAAACCTGTGAAGTGGACTTCCCTGTTTGCGAGGGGAGGTCACGGCTCCACAATATGCTCTCTAGTCCCAGGTATGTTATCGCTGCCTTTGGCTTTGTTGTAAGATTGCATGTTCAAAATATGAATTAATACCCCTCCACTGAAACGTACCCGATCCCAACAAAAGGCCCCGCATTCGCCGTGGACGGCTCTTCAGCCCCTCTAATGGACGGGCTCTCCTCTCTCTTCACACACAAAAAGATGAGGGCCCCATGAATATTTACCACTAAGCAAAGTTATTCCATTAATTACTCCGAGCACGCTTAATACTGTATCTGTGGCTACTTCTGTGGCGGCTCGTTAATGAACCTTCACACATCATTACCATATTAATTAATGCTCAACTCGATGGTTGTCAATAGGAGGCTGCCAGAGTTGTCTCTCGCTTCTTTGCAGCCGGCGCGGGGATGTTTCGATCACTTAGTATCAGCGTCTGAATGGATCCACGCCGCCTATTTATCACGCCTGGGACCTACATGTGTGTGACTGAAAGGAGAAAAAAAAAGAAAAAAGAAAAGCAGTGGCCCTGGTTAACACTCCTCCAGGCTGGTGGATCCGCATTAAGAGCATTGTGTAAATAAGAAGAGGGTGTAGTTGTGTCGAGTCAGTGATATCTATATACAGGGTCACTGCTGTTTGTTTTTAGGGTGTGTGCAGCAGATTTTCCAAGTCACTGTCTGTGCTCCGAAACACAGGAAAATCAGCCGCATGACTCACTGCTCGGCAAACGCAGCTGCTCACTGTACGACCCGACTGCGCACCATATTTTCCCCCCCTTCTTTTCTTCTCCTTTCTTTTATTAAGAAGGACTGATTAAATGAGAAACATGGCTAAGTCTCGTAAAGACGGAGAAAAAGTCGGCGTTCGAAACGAGAAGAAGAAAAAACAAGCAATGTTTTTGATGTGATTGGCAGGATCCTGGCATTATATCGTAACACCCACGCCGACTGTAAACAACAGCACTTTCTGACACGCAAACAGACTCGAAACCCACCAATTAAACCCAACTTCAATCCAGCCGGCCCTTATTCTGCCTGCCTTTTTTTTTTTCTCTAAGCTTAAAAGGCAGCAGCGCAGTCTGGTGAATGTCAGGCCTGTCTGATCCCCCCAGATTCTTTGGACCTGCCCTCACATTTTGCTGAGCTAAGAACAAAGTACACAGAGTGCACACAGAGAGCTTTGCTGCCTTAATACCAAGGAAGTGGAATTTCACTCCAAACCCAAAACAAACAAGGCCACACATTTCTTCACACTATTTAAATGAGCTCATTGAATACAAAAAAAAGTCCTATCGGTTTGATATCCGGCGCACGGCGTCTTCGGGAAAAATCTAATCTATTGATCCGCGAGACAAAACGCCAGAGAACTTTGTGAGTGATTGTGTCTGCTGAGGAGTCACAGCCGGGGCAGCTCAGGATCCCAGCACATGAAACGACTCTCGCTCTCGAAATTACATCATTTAAAAAGTTCAACCCCAATCACACACACGCTCATTATGCAATCCTATTTTTACAACCAAACCCTTTTCCACCTTGTCAAGTAGGAGGACTGTCAATTCTACCCCGCCGCATCGAGTTTCCACTCTCGCCCAGGTCCCGGCTCCTCTCCGACCACAGATCCTGTGCGCTATTAATATCAATAAGCTGTAGATTCCATTTCCACAGACAAAGACAAAGGGAGATCGAGAGGCGACGAGTGAGGGGAGGAACTAATACCCTCACGCATCACCATGGGGTTGAGCGCCGACTGTCACCTCCAACCTCCAACCCCGCTGCTGCCGCACTGACAAAAGGGAAAGATTTCTGCACATTGGCTCACACGTACCTTCAGCACACCCACATCAAACTACGCAAACACACACTGACTGCAGGCTGGAGTTTTCCGATCATTTGTGAGTTAAACTATACGCCAGTTTTGTTCTTTTTCATTACAATTAAGATTTGCTAACGACAAAACAAAGTTTGAATCCTTGAACGCACACGCGTCACCTCAAATGTCTGTGCTGAATGCATTTAGGCCTGAAGTTTCAACACCCACACACAACCGGGGCTGCGACAAACAATTATTTTACCGAGGAGGTTGTGTTTCGTCAGCAGGATGACACAAATATTACTGACAGGGTTACAACCAAACTTGGATGGAGGATGGGTTCCGGCACAGAATACACCAGGATCCAGGATTTTTTTTCTCACTTCATTTGAAAGTTTTGGTTTAAAACACTGAAAAATTTACTGAAATGATCAACAGCTTTGACATTATGTCGAGGACAGAGATATCTATTGTAGTTAGCATGCTAACCAGCTAGCCCCTCACCAGTTTGCACTCCAAAAGGTGATCTGATAGCAACACCACCAACACTGTCCCTGTGCTCCAGACTCCAGCTAATATGACTGCTAGCTGCACAGCTAACTGAGCTTACAAGCTAATGGCAGCTACAGTTAGCACCAGTTAGCAGTTACTCTGGTGTTATGCTGCACTCCATTTGTTTGGATGATCAAAATTTCTGAAAAACACAAAATTACATCTTGAAAATTGCTTATTTTGTCTGACAAATAGTCCAAAACCCAAAAATATTTAGTTTACGAATATACT
Organism: Lagodon rhomboides; assembly: GCA_039737535.1. Taxonomy (NCBI): domain Eukaryota; kingdom Metazoa; phylum Chordata; class Actinopteri; order Spariformes; family Sparidae; genus Lagodon; species Lagodon rhomboides. Next base: position 8,593,862 of record CM077785.1, on the reverse strand, counting down.
AGCCCAAAAAAATACGCTATAATGTAAAAATATACTCGATAGAAGAAGCTGGAGGGAGAAAATGTGATTTTTCTTTTTTAAAAAAAGAATCTTTTCAGTTCTACAGACAACTTAAACTTGTTGTTACTCATCCTTAGCACTTACAGTTAAAACCCACTGCTTTTATATCTACTGTACATCACATATACCAACTCTGTCAATCACTTACAGAACACGCCTACGAAACACATCCGCACAGAGGGCATGCACACACACACACGCACACACACACACGCACCAGCGTCCCATAAAAAGGCGTGAGCAAGGAGGAGAAGAAAAGTGTGGAAAGATAATGAAATCTTTACGGACTCACCCCCGAACAGTTAAACAGACTTTTATCATGTTCGTGAAACTGTGTATTGACGCAGAGTCCCTCCGAGCGGCGAGTGTTTTCAAATCCACTTCTGGAGAAGAGGAGAAAGCTGCCAGTGAAAGTAGCAGGTATGGAGTAGTTGAAGTAGTGTGTGGTGGTGGAGTGTGTTTGCACGTGTGTGTGTGCGCGTGTGTGTGTGTGTGTGTGTGTGAGAGACAGAGAGAGCCAGAGTCCAGGCTGCAGTGTTGAGAGGAGGACTGGAGGTATGTGGGCCTAACACAACAAAAGCCGGTGCCCTGCTCCAGATTAAATATGCAGGAAGAGGGCCCCTCTGCATAAACACAAACACTCTGCAAATGAAGAACTGGCACGGAGCAGATGCCTGCTGAGAGCCCTACCTGTCCCGGCCTCTTTTAATTAGACAAGAGCGGGCAGAACAAATGAACATCAACACGGTCACACGAGGCAGAACAAAAGGAAGGGGAAGGAGGGGAAAAAAGAAAGAGAATGCTTCCTCAATCCTCCGTAATGTCCTTAATGAGAAAGACAGAAGTTTGTAGCGAAGCTGTAAAAACAAATGTGCAAAGATTTCCTGACTGAAACTCGTTTTTTTCTGCCATGATTGTCTTGTCTGATACAATACGTGAGAATTCTACTTTCAAAGTGAAGGTTCACCCAAAAAGGAACACTCGCTCATTATCTACTCATCTTCATGCAACTTCATCAAGTTGGGGAAAGTTTTGTAGTCCACAAAATATGTCTTTCTCTTCTTCGCGGCAAAAGTTTGCAGCGTTGCGGCCTCCTCCTAAACGACGGAAGTAGATGGGGATCTGCTTTAAAATGTATAAAGAACAAGTAGAAGAAAAAAACACAACTCTACAGAAGACCGCAAATGGATTAGAAAGACGTCATTTACACCTTTTTCAGTCAATGACTGTAGCAGCTAAGCTTTAGCATTAGCATTAGCTCGCACCCTTCCTGAAGCGAGTGCATGAGCTCGTGTACAGCGGGCAAACCGTATGGAGCCATTGCACGTCTTTTATTGGTTGTTTTTTCTACTCTTTATCTGCTGGCTGTTTTGCCGTGAAGTTCCGGAAATGTTTTGCGGACGACACTGACTTTGCTAATCATTTCGCCGATCGACTTTGTCAGATTGTTGTTGATAAAACTCGGTGTGTCTCGTGCTGAAACAAAACTATTGGAGGATGTGTCCAGAGCATGAAGACTTCAGCATGAAACTGCTTAATTACAACCTAAAACACTAATTAAAATATAAAATATCAAATTTAATTAATTTAAGTGGGTCACTTTTTTTGGTGTGGCTCTTCATTAAATTATGTCCTGGATCTAAAAAAAAAAAATACACCTTGTGATCCTTTAATTCATCTTTACATACGCTGCTCCTCCGCGCACCTCCTGGTGGAAACGGGGAAAAAATAAAAGCTGAATTTTAATAAGCATAAAAATTGATTTCTACTGAGGTCCATTGTCCATGTCTTTCTCTTCTAAAGCCTCCCTCTTATTCTCTTCATCTATCTGTCTGTCTGTCTCCCACTCTGCTGCTTTTTTTTTTCTCATTTAGGACAGGAATGCAGAAGCGTGTGGTGTTGGAGGGGAGGGAGGGAGAGGGGGGCGCTGTCAGAGTGAAAAAGAAGAAGAAGAAAAAAAGAGGAGAATGGGAGCTGAGCCCCTCCACAAAAAATCTGCAGAGTGGCGTCAGATGCTGAGTGACACATACTGATGTGGCCGGTCAAATATGTCATTTTCATGTGAAACCCTCTCGAACGGATCACGGGGGAGGAAAAAAGGGGAGAGGTGACACTGGGCGAGGGCGGGCTGCAAAAAAAGGGGGGAAGAGAAGAGGGAGAAATTGAGGGGGAGTCGGAGAGCAGAAAGGAGAGCTCTGGAAAATAAACAGGGTGTAGGGTTTCAAAGGCGAAGGGGGGGGGGACACAGGCATTCCATTGTTCAAGCCAATTATCAGTGGAAAATAATAACAACAGATGGATCCAGAGCAGCCAACTTGTGCCGGAGCACCCTGGCGCTGGAGAACAGATGATGAAATGTGAGAGCGCTGGCGGAGGGGGGCGGGGGGGGGACGCTGCCCCACAGTCACACACACACACACACACACACACACACACACTCGCAGCTCCACACACCAGATGTGAACTTCCACAAGGACAGTTTAATGCGCGCTCTCTGGCCACCACTTGCGCCGTGCGGCTTGGGCGCACCGGACGACGGCCTCGGTCGACACCTCCGAGGAGGCGTCTCGAGTCGGATGACGCGTACGGCTCCCGTGCTGCCGCGTGGTAAATTCAAATCTGTGCGGGGTCACTTGATGGCGAACACATGCTCGTCGCTGTGAGTGCTGTGGCAAAACGCTACGACGAGGAGCGCAGAGTGAAGATATGATCTTTTATTCAAATCAGCCGCGCGTCCCTCATGACCTGTTTGTGATGTTTTCATTTGATGTTTCGCAGGCAGGCAGATGCAACAGTGCGGCGGAGACAGACCTCATTGACTCGGGGCTTCATTCACATATCGCTCGTATCAGCCGCAGACTGACAGGCAGCGGAGGGGGGGGGCGCAACCTTAAAACAAAAACCGATTCTCCCCGTTGCCTTGTCAAAGGGTGGGAGATGTCTGCGAGATAGCAGCAGCGCGAAAAAGATCTGCCCCGTCCTCTCTCACAAGAAAAGAGAAGTTTTTGCGTTTCATTAGCTCCAGACTAAAGCGTAATTATCTCCCTATAGACCTTAATCACCAACAGAAGGATAATAGAACAAAAAGCGGTTTCTTCTTCGGTCATTAAAGTTTTTGTTTTAATGTTGTTGTGCTTTTTTTTCTCTCCTCGGCACTTCAGATGAGTCAATCAAACAATGCAAAGGAATCACGGGGGCGCGAGGGAAGTCTCATTTTCGAATATCGTCGGGCGCAGAGGGCGAGAGATTATAAAACTGACTCCTTTGCTTGAGGGTGCCAACTTTGGCCTTTTTCTATTGGCTGCTTGGCCTGTTGACCAGTGGAGCAGAGGCCAGTGTGCACTCACGGAGATGACTGAAGTGGGAAATGCCTGAAATAAAATCAGGTTAAACATCAAAACACCACTTTGGAATTGTGTATAATCTAAACGACCGAGATAGCTCGGAGGTGCTTGTGATACTGAACCCCCCCCCCCACAAATGATAAATCCCTGGAGGATTGCACATGAGGAAAAAAAAAAGGATGGAAAACTTTGCCTAGATTTAATTAGCTTATGAGAAATAATTGCCATTAGCAAATCTCGTCAAACGGGGTTGAGGCATTTTGCTTGGGAGGGGAAAAAAAAAAAAAAAAAGTCATATTTTTGGACGATGAGGAGACAAAGGGGTTTTCGAAACAGGAACCGGCGAGCCATCAGCCGTTTTAGTGCGCTGAGACTGAGGTCGAGTTAATTAGACTATTGTCATTTTAATCAGGACAGCTCGGCGGCCATCACTTCCTGAAAGAGCCAGTGGACTTTAAACGGCCGAGGGATTCTTGCGTGTGTGCGTGTGTGTACTGTATATATGTGTGTGTGTTGGGGCCCGAGGTGTCACCCAGCCATGGGTTACGCAGTATGGTCTGGTTCTCTCACATGCTTGGAACATTAATGAGCTGGAGACACACCAAGGAAACAAAGACGCCCGGAGGATCACCAGGGGAAACTACTCGCCTCTGCTCGACTCATGTCTCTGTTCATTTGAAAATAATTTAAATATCAAATATTTGAAATAATTTGCTTCTCCCTGGCTATCAGATTTTGAATAGAGACTCTTTCATGTCTTGGTTATTATGTTCTTCACTGGCATTAGCATTTAAAACATAATTAATGTAACCATAATTCCTAGGTGCTTGCCATTATGTTACAATAATGGTTTATTTTTTCTCTGATTTCCATATTTTATGAATACAATCGGCGGTTCGTAATAACAAACCAAAGAATTGCAAATGATATATCAAATCTTTGCTGAATATCATTAATCTAAAGAGAGTTTTAATCAAAACTGACAAAAGACTGGATTTAACCTCCTCCAGGCCCGCTCGATGAGATTTACTTTGCGACACCTTCAGTGACAAAAAAAGAAGAGGTAAAGCAGACAGCAGTCTGATCTGAGTTCAGCCACCCGCCCTCGGAGCGAGAGCGGGGAGGTGGAGCTGAATACTCGAGCTGGCAGAGGAGCTCTGCCAATCAGCAGGGGTGATAAAAGGGCCAGCCCGATATTAACACCAAAACATCTTTGCAACTTTTCCCCTGGCCATAGTTCAGGTCATCAGCGGACAAGGTGACAATGATAACCTGCAGACAAACGCCGGCGAATGCCCCCCCTGTGACACCGCCATCAGCCCCGGGGCAGGACTGGCCAATGACACGCGCCCGAGCGTCTGAGCGCAAAGTCGACACGTGCAATATTTCATATTCAGCGACCTCGAGGGAGAGCGCATTAAGCGGGATCGGAGCGGTTCCAGCACATTTGACTCCGTGCCACTTTTTACTGTGTCTGTTTATGATTATATTAATAGATCCCCAAGTTCATCGTTTTTAACATCAGCCATTAATATTTCACGGGGAGTTAATATTAATCTGATCAGAAATTATCTTCCTTCAATAATTCAATACACACATTAATAATTCAATAAAAAGAATGTTCAGCATATTTGAGGGGGAGAAGAAAAAAAAAAACTGGAGACATTCGATAACTAAATGTGAGAAAATTAAGCCGAGGAAGTCCCATTACAGCGCCGAGTTAAAGCTAACGCTAACCGCCAGGGCTACGGCCGCTTGTTAGCGATAAAAGCTAACAAAAAACAAATCATAGCACCCTTGTTTCGCCGTAAACTGCTTTGTAATCCCGATTTAAACGCGCCGACTAAAGACGGACGGCGGGTCGCTGCATCTACACGTGTACGTTCACAGATGAGGAAGACACGCAGGCCGCGGAGCTTCTGCTGCTCCGTTAAAAGCCCTGAACGGCCCAAGTTCCTCCATAAAGAGATTTACAGGGATTAGATGGTGAAATAAGGGCCTAATCTTTATTTGACAGGCAAGCCAATCTCTGGCTCACTGGTCAGCCCCTCGCGGTAGGCCCCTCTCTCACAACTCACTTTCACCGCTACATACCTCAGGCTCATTTGCAACCACATCTAGCGTGCATGTTGTGCCTCGTATGAGCTCTCAATCCAATTTTCATGCAAAAAAAAGTATCAGAAAAGTGTGCAGACGCACAGTGCTACAAAGACTTATTCCATAAATGATGTCCCGTATTGGGTCACAGCCTCACCTGCATGTGAGTACATCTTTATGGCCTTTTGTAATTACTAAATTTCCTTTAGTAATTTTCCCTCTTTTTTTTTTTTTCAGTCTAAGCGATGCCTGATTGAAAATCTAACCAATTTCCATGTGCAGTTTAATGACAGATGGAAAGAGATATTTCATGGAGATGTATAGTCGAGACTGATAAACTATTAATCACGCCGCTGGACAATGACACCGGCTAAATTTAAACGCAAAGTGAAAAAAGCGTCGAGTAACAGCCTCCCTTATTCCTTAAATGATTCATTACTGGGGGCTGTTATTGCGCAGCATATAGAATTAAAAAAGGGAGATTCCTCTTGATTACGGTGCGTGGTGGCGGTGGTGGCTACAGATGTCCCAGCCTGTGCTGACGATCCTTTACTATGTTTAACCCTGTCACACGGCGGCCGGGGCCTCCTCCTGCCCCTCTGTCCTTCTTCCTCTCACCGCCCCTCTGTGTCTCAATGTCTGACCTACAGAATCACTGCCAGGGCGATGGAGGAGGAGGTGAGAGAGTGAAGACGTGTTCGAGTAGGAGCTGCTTATTTATTGTAATGTATATAAATGTAGTGCAAAGTATATCTGTTAATGATTTTAGTGCTTTTGCATTGCATTCCAACACATCATGTTTCTGTTGGCGGCACTATTTTCTTTGTCTCTTTAGCTATGTTGGCAGAAACACTGCTTTATGTAAAGTGTTCCTTTAATACAGCTGTGGAAGAGAATTCCTATAAAAGTAAGATCTACCAGACAACAAAAAACTTTTGTACAAGGTTTGCTGATCAAGATTTCTGTTATGGTTTTGTCTCCTAAAGCCTAAAAATCCTTCATTTTTAAGCACTCTGTATAAAAAGCTCAGCTTGGAGCAATTCCCTGGGGAGATACATGATATACCATCATTAATAAATAGTAACTTTACAGTTAATCAAAACTAAGTTATTTCACTGTCAACAAATAAGCTAATGTTTTATACACCATTTAACTGAGTAACTGTTATAAAGTTGCAACTGACGTTTATAAACCTTTATAATTGCTTATTAAATGGTTTATGCAGCCTTTCATTGTTTGTTAACAGGTAAATAACTATTAAGTACCATCAAATTACTACCATTTATTAATGATGGGTATAATAACGTTTCACAAAAGCAGTTTTTCCACCCCCAAAAATATTTTTCAAGGTTTTGGCGAAACAACCCTTAACAAAAATTTTGATCAGAAATTATTTTATTTTGAAATTCTGGGGTACAGATGGTAAAATACCACTAACGTCAGTTTACCTGTGGCTCCATTTTATCTGATCCTAATGTTTGGTTTGCTACAGACCTTACAGTAGTAGACTCCACTATCAAATTCTCTGCTTGTTGGCCAGATTATCCTTCATTGTGATTGGCTGAATGCGAAGAAATTAGCTGTCACTCAGCTCGGCTCTACCAAAGCAGCACAAGGCACAGCATCTTTTCAAAAGTAAACACCTTCTGAGCCCCTTGCATAACGTTCACTTTGATTTGAAACAGTCGGCAACAACGAAGGAAAAAAACACGCTCAGCGCTCGGTATGTAAACACTCGTTGACATCTGTGACTACAAATTAGTCAGGATTCAGTTGTGTGGTGGAAGGAGAGCGCACCATTAGCAGAGGCTCTGTCAGGTGGCAGATTATCTCTGCAAGTGGGCCATGTCAGCGGTTTACTCTCCTGTGATTCTGCCCATAACGGCAATGAAATGCATACAACCGACTTCACAATGTTCTACCAGAAGTTTAAACTTACACCTATCAACTGGTTTTAAAGTAAACAAACTGTCAGAAAACAGTCAGAATTGATTGATACGGTTATACATTTTTCAAAAACAATTGTGTATAAGTGTCGATTTAACCCGTTAATCACATTCCTCAATAACCAAATCCAATTTCAGATGCTGTTGAGCTGTGAGGCACTTTGCTGACTTTTATTCCGTGATTTGTCGTCATGTTTTGTAGGATCATGTGCCATGTTAAGAAAACATAGAACACATTTATAGAAAGCAATATTCAACGCATCATTCGGGAATGTGTCTGATTATAATAACAGCATTTTCTTTGGGTAAACGCAATCGAATTGCAAAAGCGTAAATACATCCTCGACGCAACAATTAGTACAAAATAATGCTAAATGTTCTCTCTCCTGTTATTTCAGAGGCAGTTGTTTGCATCAATGGATGTAAATGAAAATCCGATTAGAAAAGACAGATATCGATGTGTCATGTGCAATAATGACTCTTTAATTTTCATTTACGTCTAAACAACAAGCACACAGAGTCTGTGGAGTTATCACATGTCGGTTTCCTCTGACTGGCACACAAAGGCTTTGTTTGTGTGCTCCACATCCTCCCCTCGGTGTTTCTCCCTCACTATCTCTCTCTCTCTCTCTCTCTCTCTCTCTCCCCCTCGCTCTTCCTTGTATCGCCCCGGCTCGCCGCAGCAAACAGAGTTGTACGCAAATGCTAAAAGCCATAATGCATTATATTGTTTGGTGTTAACATTTGAATATTTAAATGGCGTGTTTTAGATCTAGATGTTCCCATTTTCAATTTCCATACACTGTGCATGCTAAACACAGACGGTTAAGTTAGCCCACATGGCGGGTGGAAGACTTTGTGAGCGTATTTGCATCCGGTCGGCGCAATATTGGTTTGACACACCGTCCTTTTTTTTTTTTACGACGGCGTTCTTGCAACAATGCAAGTTGCCCATGTTTAATAAATGACGACTGTATGTGGCCTGTGTCAGAGCCGCGGAGCTGGATGTGTGAATCACCCACGTACATGCCACTTAACCAAATTGGCAAAGCTGATAAGCCATATTTACATAGCAGTGTTGCTGGGCGTGATTACTATCAGTAAAACTTCCCCCCACGCTTTAATGGAAAGTTGGGATAGAACTTAGTGTGGGTTACAGCTGCCCTCAGGAAAATAGCTCAATTACACCCGTGCATATAAACACTCGTGCGGCTGCCGGAGTGGTAAACAGATGTGGGGTGACAGTCTGTAGTGCGTGATCAGTCAAGCAGCTGTTGCTGCACCTTCGTTCATTCACTTGTTCTGATGATGGATTCCTATTCCCCCCCCTCGCAGCTCGCCGCGCAGCCACACTATTTGCTTATGGGGCAGTGGCAATGGGCAGATTAAGCTGCTGGGAATATCATTAACATGTTCCCTGTGTAAAGCTAACGCCCGCTACTGTCACTGTCAAACACAACAATCGGTTTTGCGTGATGGTTGATGGACTGGAGTGTGACTGCGCTCCCCGTCTCTGAAAAAAAACACACGGCATCGCCGACTTCTTTCCAAACTGGAAAAAAGACAGCACCAGAGCTTTCACAGTGATGTCACATGATGTTATTTTGTCTTGGCGCGCGGTGCACTTGTACTCGCGCAGTGTATTGAAAGGGACATCGCCTTTGGCTGTTGTCTCATCGGGAGCCTACCTGTCACGCGGCTTGATGTGACGCTCTTTGAATGCGGCGTGTACATGTGATCAGAGCCGCAGCGAGCGCCCCGCATGACAAAGTGACTGGGGGTGTCAAAGCGGCCTACGAACGGGCCCGTCCTCTCCCCAGACAGGAAGCTGGGAGCGGCGGAGGCGCTGCCTTGTCTCATCTGCCAGCAGCGCTCTCTCTGCCTCGTCACAGCGGCCACGTCTGATGGTGTGCACGACTCCGCGCCGGACGGCTGTTTTGATTTCAGCCTGCGTGACACATCTGTTGCTTGTCACGTCGCGTTGTGGCTCGTCTGCGAGCCCGAGCGCGACCGGGGCAAACGCGGCCTTCTGTCCGTGTTTACAAATAGGGCTCGCGCTCGCAAACCGGTCCACATCATGCGGAAGGTCAGGAGGCCTTATGAGACGCTACATGCACCTGTGCAGCCGGTGTCACAAGCGATCAATCCTGACGCAAGAGTGTGCGGTGTGTGAGAGTGTGAGTGCTCCGTATTAAAAGGTGCATTATCTGCTAATAAAGCCCGGTATGAAAGCTCTAGAAGTAACTGCAGTGTTGATTGTATATATTAGCCAAAGAAAAAAGGTATGGATCTTGGTCACTTTATTATCTCCTAAGTATTCTCCATCACGCTCTGCTGTTTTTCTGAAGATGAATGATTTCCCTGCCTTGTCTAATTGAGAAAATTTGCCACAGCTGTAAATCAAATCTCCGTCCGAGGTGCATTCCTCACGCCGTGCTCTTTATGGACTTTTAAAGTGCTTCGCGAAGAGCATTTTAAACAAAACCACCAAAATCAGGGGATGTTCTACGCGAGACTCCCGCTGTCAGCTTAAATACATGAGCAATGACCGTGGCTAATTGGATCCATCCCGTCCATCCATCCGTCTATGAAGTACACATGCTATATCAGCGAAAAAATCCGAACGACATTGTTTCACTCAGCGCAAGGCAGGCCCGGCACTAAAGAGCCAGAAAGGTATTTATTAATGGGTTGTTACAGTAGCTCAGGAGGGCTGCATTCACAAGTGCTTCATTTCTATGTCCTTGTCTTTCCAATCAATATTCAAAAGTGCCTCGTAATTACACGTTTAGGATTCATTTACATGCAAAGTGCCAGTGTGGACATAAATTGCAGCGGAAAAGTTCTGTCAGTGAGATCTTTTTTTTTATTATCATTATTTATTTGTGCTTATTTTCACACACTTTGCCATTTTAATTATTTATCTCATTGTTATTATTTTCTAATATTTCCATAAACAGAATCATTTCATTGGACATAAAGCTAGAAAAATAACAGCAAAATGAGAAACCTCAGGTTCATCTACTTTAATAATTTGCATGAGCACCAAACCCCGGCCTGTTATGTAAATGCAATCCCTCTTAAGAGGGTGGGGAAAAATTTGAGATGGCTCATTTACATCGTCAAATAACACAACACTCATACTTTCCATTTACTATCAGGCTGTTTTTGCACTAACGTGGAAATGATCAGCGCGCGTGTTTCCTCACAGCCCCGAGCCGAGGCAACAATAAACCGAAAAACGGGGCTGGGCGGCGCGCGACGTGATCGAACACCGTGACTGCCGTCCTGACCGGCCTCGTCAGACCACGAGACGACGCGCAGCGGCGCCGGCGCGGCAGGGGAGGCGCAACGCTGCTACGGCGGCTCTAATATATTCAAAGAGGGATCATTTACTTAAGGCTCGCATCCAAGGATCAGTCTGGCCTTCATTAGCCTCAATCTGACACGGATGTGAACAACATGTTGGCTTGCCACATGAACACTGCCCCTCCTCCCCGCAAAAACCCCCAAACACTCAGCTCCCCCTCCCCTCTGTGAGACCTGCACAGCAAATTCCTCTGGAAATATCACAGGTTGTTAGCATTCCACGGAGAATTTTACATGGGTGTACACTCAGGCCTTAATTAGAGACACTATTTGATCATTCAGCAGCTGGGCTTTATTAAAAATACGGGTTCACGTCGGCCTGCAGTCACCCCCGGCTCACTGTGAAAGAGCTCGCAGAGGCAGGAGAGTGTGTGAAATAAGAAAATGAATATTCATGACCTGGTACATAGGGTCCCCGTACGGGAAATCTACACCCCAGCAAACCGGTATGTACACCCGGTTTAGAACAACATCTGGGTTTGCTGGAACATCTTGACGATATTGGCATTTCAATTCATATCACTCTGTGTCATCCGCGAGTAAGGAGGGTGGGAGGGGTGTGTGTGGGGTTTCTTCTCTTTATTTTCACTTTTATTTTGAAAAGCAGGGCCTGATAAATAACTTCAGTAAGGGTTCTTTCTTAAATAACTGTGTTAGTATTGAGAGTTTTAACATCTGCTAACGGACTAATTATGTACATGACATACATGTATACATAAATATGTATGTGTATATATATATACTGTTTCTTCTGCACTTTCTTTGCGCTACCTGCACTGTTACCAACATACAGGACAGTTAACTTGTACACAGACTCTTTCAGCTTTTACTTTTTATGGTGATTGTAACCCTCATAGACCTACAATAATAACTTCTGGATTCATTTTGTTTTCCCTACCCTATTCTGGCAGCCAGCATCAAGTGCCATAAACCATTTGATTCAGGAGAGCCTGAAGTTTTTTAATCTGGATCCCATAAAGTGCCAATTTTTACAATTACAGTGAACCCTCGTTTATCGCGGGGTTACGTTCCAAAAAGAACCCGCGATAGGCGAAATCCGTGAAGTAGAAACCTTTATTTTTTTACAGTTATTATACAATGAAATACTCCATAAAACATTGAAAGCAAGGAACAAAACCTTTTTACAGGCCCAAGCATTTGTTTAACAAATAAAAGTACTGTATAAACGTTTGTTTTGTTTTTTTTTACAAATAACTACTGTACTGTACTGTAAAATAATATAGTTATAAATAAATAAATAATAATTTTAATCATCAATACGAGCTGAATGGTTAATATTGCAGGGATCAGCACCGCCCCACCGTGACGGATTGGAACGGGAGAAAATGAAAAATGATTATGAAAAAAAATACAAAGTACAGTAGGACAAATAGTGACTCACGTGTACAGTACAGTATTTCACTGCTCTTCTGACTGAGCCGCTGCATCCTGACTCCGCTCTGTGGCGTTTTTTTCTTCTAAAGCCTGCGGTGCAGGTGTGTTTTTTGGAGAGAAGAACATAGTTATCGGTAGTTGTTGTCGCTGTTTTACGTACGTGTACATATTAAACCATAACGTTATTGACACACAGGTAGAGAAGACGCGGAGAGACTGTTTAGCCAATCAGAATGCAGAACACAATGCATGATGCAAATCCGTGAAGCAGCGAGACCGTGAAAAGTGAACCGCGTTATAGCGAGGGTTCACTGTACTTTGTTTGAGAATGGATAAATAATACAATACAAAAAATAAAAAACAGCAGTCAGAATTGTATTTATGTATTTATCTTCACTGTGCATTCCGACAGAACCTGGGATGTTTTGTTTAATTGATTTGAAAATATGAATTTTTGTCTACACCTGACCTTTCTGAGCAAATTACAGACATTTATTGTAACAGCATCCTCTAACCTAACCTAAGTTAGTAACTAAGTATATAGAAAGGTTCTCAAAACAAAGCAGAAGACATTGAAGCAAAAGAAAAACATCATCCCTTGAACATGAACATGAAAAGTAGCTCAGCTACAACCACTGCCCGCTGGTCCGGAGGAAGAAACCACATTTCCTTGACGAATACATGCTGCAGAACGTGATGGCGTCATCGCGTTCACCACAGAGCTCCATGTGATATCACTGAAAGGCGTAGAAACTCTGCTTCACAGCGAGTTTTTTAAGCATGTGGACAGGGTTAGCAGGTCAAAAGTTATTAAACACTTTAGAACAATAGCTATTTTTAGCCTGTGACACCTAGTTTCTTTGCACACGCTGCTGTACAGCACTGTCCTGTACCAGTCACCTTTCTTTATTCTTTACCTTTTACTCCTTTGTTCACTTCTTCTTGCCCTTGTTCCTCACTGTGTATCTAATATATAAATACTGTGTAAGCATACTGAGAGCACTGTCAACTCAGAGTCCTATCATTGTATCATTCACATCTACTTGGCCAGTATAGTACATTCTGATCCTGATTCTGATGCTCTAACTGCTGTATTCAGAGCTTCTTTTTATCCCATCTCTGAAAAAAGGTACATGTTTTTAATAAGTAATATGTATTTGACTTGCATTTAAATAACAAATACCTGCAACCTCAATCAAAGCAGAGCATTATGACCTTTAACGGAGGTCCGCTGAAAGCCTCCGCCTAAATGTCAGCGCCGAGCCCGAAGAGAGGCGAAGAGATGTAAACTATATCTGACCAAGGTCGACAGGGACCATAAAACAAACAGCGGGTTTAAGGTGAAGTCTTCCCTGCGTGAAGGTTAGCCATGTTTTGTGTTTACACTACACCGCGGGCTTTGAAATTGTTTTGCGGCGTGGAGTCTGCCCGGGGTCATTGTTTGTTTTTGACGTGTTTATACACCACACAAGGAGTAATGACTTCTAGGATAGTCGGGGGGGGACGCGGACGCGATGCGGCATGCGATCTGCAACTTTCCCTTGCTTCGCGGGTTCGCGAGACGACTCTCGACGGGTCAACCTCGTCGTCAAACGTCGCTCAAAGCGATGTAAATACGCGGCCGCATCGGGAAGTGACGGGGGCCGGTTACTATGCAAAACCTCTCTTATCATATCAAATTCACAACAATTTCCATACAATGCCCTTCTTTAAAGAGACGTAAGACCAGTTTGTTCGCATGGCAGAAAACAAGGATGAGTTTAAGGCAGAGCTGGTACATCGGTAGTGTTTCTGTGGCTCCTGACGTGCAGAAGAAGTACTTACTTTGATCTGTGGCTCCACAGGATGTCACCACTGGAGTCTCCCGGCTGGACCGGCAGGCAGCAGATATGGAGGGGAGGAGAGAAGAAGAAGAGGAGAGGAGAGGAGAGGAGGAAGGAAAGTCAGGGGGGGGGGTGGGAGGGAGGTGTAAGCGGAAAGAAAAACAGAGAAACAGTGGAAATGATTTGAAACACGAAGGTGAGGAACCGTAAGCAAACACGAGCGCCTTGTCACAGCGGAGACGGCTGAATGCCGTTCGGTGTGCGAGCCTACACACACACACCTCTGAGCGTGGAGGGACGCGAAACAGGTCGCCTTCAAATTAATTTTCATCGAGGCAGAATTAAATAGGTCTCACAGTGCTAGCATCCCCCCCACCACCACCACCCCTCCTTTAAATATCTGTGGATACATATTTAGCATCTCGAACGAGAACTCCCTTGATTAAACAAATAATGACACATTCCAAAAACTGTAAATGAGTCCAAATTAATTTGAGAATTGCACTAATTGCATTTAAACACTGCTCCTCCTAACCTTAGATCAAGCACTTTTTAATTACTGCCTTCTGAAGACTGAATCCCCACAGCGTCGATGGGAAAATATAAACAGTTTTACGGTGTTTTTATTACATTCGTATCATATATGAAGGGCGCTCCGGCAGAGTGAACACCCAGGGCGTTAAAGCCGCCTCTCACAGTGGAGCTCTGTCGTTCGGTCCCGCCGCCCCGTGCCCCTTCGCCTCAACTCCTTCCCTCCGTTCGCAAACACAGAGGGAAGAAACAGCGAAATGTGTTTCCTGAAAGGGAGGAGAGGTGGAAAAAGCCCATCCTGCCCCGAGAATCGCCGCCGCCCCGCCAGAGCCGCCGCCGCTGGCCCTTTTCTGCCGAGGCAGCAAAAGTTCCCCGAGAGAGGGAGTGTCTGCCAACTCAAACAGGGCTCGCTCTCCTCTCTGTGGGCCGCCGGCCGCCCATGTGGGCCCGCACTGGGCTTCCTGAGGGCTCGCTGCAGCTGGAGCGCTTTGAATAAAGGTAACGGCAATGTCACAGCTACTGTAAACTTGCTCGGCCGCTCCTGTCAGCAGGACGTTCCCAATCAAAGCAGAAACAACCCCACCTAAAACACAACAGTTCATTCTTTTTTTTCCACCGGCCCCCGAGTCCAAACTTCCCACGAATCACAAAAGAGAGCGCGGCAGGCGAGAGGGCAGAAAAAACGGCTCCCCGATCTTGCCAAACAAAATGCCAGGAGAGCAGGGGAGCGACATTCAGCTCAGGGGTTTAAAAATACGAGCAATTTGAAAATGATTAGAGTCTTATTTTATTGTTGAGCGCCCGACACAAGAGAGGGAAACCAGAACAATCAAGCCGACTGACTTTTTTTTTTTTTTTCCCGCTGAATTTAGAAACACTAATTAGTTTTGCTCTCGTAAAGCCAACCTGAAAACGACCAATTAGAAAGTGAAAATGAGACGTGCAGAGGAAACAAGAGCTTGTCATCGCCACTGTTTAAGTCCCATATGCACGACTTCGCCGTGATGACTTTCACACACACACACACACTCAGGATGATTGGCACGCCGCCTACTAAACCTGATGTCACGTACACACTCTGACCGGTTTAATGGCACTTTAAATCAAATAGCGTTTTGCTTAAGGAAACTATTACAGATCTGTGCGGCCACATCAAACCCGGGCAGAGCAGCTTGGCCATGCAGATGTCTGAAGCACCGGGCTGGGAGAGGATACTGACCACAGCACCAGCTGCTCTCGGCTATACACCTCACAGGTGCCTTGTTTCTGTGAATTTCCTCTTTCAAGGGTACTGGAATAATTCCACTGCGTGAAAAATTGCTTGGTAGAAACCTTCATGTACTTAGATCTCACGCACATTACGCCCGCTGAGCGCTGTTGGCTCAGTGTTTAGCCCCTCGTTAGAAATAAAAACTTGCGGAAAATTATCTTCAGGAATTTCGCGGCTATTCCCCGAGCAAAAGGTGGCGAGTGTTTCATCACTGTCGGGCCGAAGACGGATGGGCTGTCAGTGCCTTCCCCCTGTCCGCCATCCAGCTCCTGGGCCCGGGAAGTGGCTAAAAAAAGGGGGCCGGGGCTACGCTTTCCAGGCCCCGCGCCTTTTACTGGGAGTAATTCTCAGATGCCAGGTCGCTGCCAACGTCCTTGCAGCCAATGGCAGGGAGGCCAGTAAGTTCACATTAACTGCAGAGTGTAACTGCGCTGAACATCTGCTCATGAATGAGAGCGCTGCCCACTAACTCAGCGCGGTTGAGGCCCCGCTGATGAAAAATTCAACGTTCTCCTGGCTGGCACGCTTGTTTTGCACAATTCTCCCGAGCCCCCGGAATTATATTAAGAGAATTTCAGCGCGGCCTGGTGTATCTGAGAGAACAGCTGGCACCGAAAAGGGATCTGCCGCTCGGCGAGAGCTCGGGGACTTCACACGGGATCTGCCTTCTCCTACACCATTTGTCCTTGAAGGAAAAAAATAATAATGCGAGTGTTAAGCACCCAGGTAACAATAAGAAAAGCAGAGGCCACATTTAGCTGATTACGCCGCCCGTGTGCGCTGCAGCGGACGGAGCATAACCGACGAAGACGAGAATCGATACGGACTGGAAAGGGAAGACAGAGGGGCGATTGTGACAATAAGTAGCTCCCTCAGGAGACCCATTCACTATACCTCTCCTTTGTTTGGCTTGTTTAGCTCATTAGATTGTTAACTAGGAAGGATCTGCCCCCCCAACCCCACAATATGGAATCAGTCTAATCAGAAACAGAAGCAGCCGGCTCGGGGGGGGCGACTGCATCAAAGACTCTGCAAAGTACGAAGGCAGTCCCACAATCCTGTCCTTCAACCGCCGCAATTATGTGCCTCGTAAGTTTACGGTACAACCAGAAGGACAGAGTGTATCACAGATTATCCGCTAAAGGCAGCTGTTTTACTACGAGATCAAATCAGAAACTCCACAGCAACTCAGCGTACACACGAACTGACACGGCCTTTCCTCCGAAGATGATGAAATAGTTTAAAAATGTCAAGTTTGAGGAAGTGATGACTCCGAGCACACACTAAGAATAAAAGATTACCACACTCTGTAATTTCACTTCTGTCTTTCTCAGAAATACAGTTAACAGATTTTCTATATGTCAGCACACAAACGCAACCTGAGCAAAAAACCCGTCGCTGGTTTTGATCTTTATCTCGGCCCGTTGAAACAACACCCCGACTCGTGTGAAAACCATCCCGGCCCCCCGAAACAGAAGAGGATGTGCGAATGTAATATCGCCTGCGAAAAAGCCGAGAGGATGTCTGGAGAGAAGCTCATTTAGCCGGTGACAAATGACGGCACTTTGTCTTCCTGACAAGATCCCTCCTTCATCAAATGTCCAACTTCACATGGAAATAGGAAATCGCACATTATCACACTGACAAACAATTACAACCGTGTCATTAGCGGCAACCCCGGGCCCGAAACCATTAACAAAACACAATGCCGCGCACCACGCTAGCCATCAGAAGAAACACAGGATGTAGATGAAAAGACACGGATAAATCAATCACGGCACAAACAACCTGATGCGAGTCGGAGTTTGGGAGAGGATCTAAGTGTTGGGAACGATAACGGGGCCCCGTACGCGGCTAAATAAATCACCAAATAATCTCCAGCAATCAAAAGTTCCTCATCTCTGAATAAAGATTTATGCCCGCGCTGATGACAGAACAGTGCTCGCCATATATTAAAAGTCAACACTTTGGAGGAGTTTCCCTCTAAGTGACTTAATCAGATACAGAGCATTAGTATCTTTTTTAATACATCTCCCGGTGTCAGGCGGCAAATGAAAAAAGCTGGCCTCTGTAAATATGACTGCTTACTTCTAGCACAAACATTGTTGACACCTAATGTAATTTCAGCGGGACATCCAGCTGAAAGCGCACCGGGGGTAATATAATGCTCTTAATGAGAATTCCTTCCAGCTTGAGACCTTGGCGAGATAGCCATAATGCATGGCTTCTCTTTTTAATAAAATAATTGTTACAGTTATTAAAGATGAATCTCATCACAGTCGAGATGACAAAATAATTCATTACCAAAACCAAGGCTTTAAATAGCTGCAAATTATGAAGCCCTACCCCCCCACCCCCCACCCACCCACCGCCCCTCGAAAATACACTCCCAGATAAATGGGTTCGTTATTTCGTATAAATATTAGATATATGCTGCCCTTGAACGGAGGGAAATATTGCGACTGTCCGTTAGGAAGTTTGCAGACGCACAATGCGGGCGTGCACGATAAATCAATACAGAGAAAAAAGCTATCAATAAACAACAATCATCCAAACCTGTTAATAATCTGATTCTAAATCATCACATCACAACCCTTATTCTGGTTATAACTCAGAGAACTGTGCCTGTATATTCTTTTATCCCCTTTTCTCTTTTTAATCCATATACATTGTGAAAATATCTGTTACTATTTACTTTTTTTCTGTACAAATCACTGGCTACATTTTCGATAATCAGCACTGCCGTTATGATCGCTTACGTCGCATGTACAGATGTAAAATAAGATACACACATGCGTTTTTCTGGTGTTTCGTGTTGCAGTGTGCTTCTAAATGAACAGCTGCTAACCACAAGTTATCAGCTAGCTGCATCTTAAAGAATCCCTCGACACATTTAGTAAGGCACACGTCTAATTCAACGAGCATAAAATCCTTAAAACGGCACCTAATGGTGACTTACTGGAAATCCAGAATCTATGAAAACACTAAAAGTTTAAAGGAACACCTTTGGATTGGATTCACAGATATATCGAGTGAAGTTTCAGTCCACTAGCGTCATTTTGGTTTATTATGAAACTGTCAAATATTCGGCCTCCATGACATATCTTTGTCACAAGTGTCTGATAACGCATTTCAGGGTTTTTTTTTTTTACACCCTGATATTGGTACCTGCTCTACGATTGAGCAATATCTTTCTGATCTGGTCCTCATTTTATGTGTACCTTGTGCGCGCCCGAGGGCAAACATTTGGACGGGGAAGCATATCAATATTATATTGTTAGCGTGAGATAAGATTTTGGATATTGTTATATCGAGAAAAAGTCCTGTCTGGTTTTTAAAGGCTGCACTACAGTCAAGTAGTGTCATTTTCTTAACTCACCAGACTGCTCCACTTGTTCTGATACTTGCCTTTACCTACTTTGTCATTGTATCCACTTTACAATAAGTACATTTATCAAAAGAAATCCTATTGTGTTATTATTTTGAGAACGTACCTACAGTCGTATTTTCACAATATCAATATCGAGATATTTGGTCAAAAATATCATGAAGATCGCAAGCTAGTAAACCGATACCAATACCAATGCATGATTTACAGTAAAATGTGTTTTTTTAAAAAAGGCTCTTAGAAGACACACAACACGATTTTCAGACCTAGCATTTTGTCGAGAAACACTTCATGTGCGTACGTTTGAAACTCCACGGTCACCCTTTAACAGCTGGACACCAGCTTCCTCCTGCTTCACTGTAAGGTCACAGGCTTCAGGTTTGCACATCACACTCGTGTACGCCGAACATTTCACCAGTACTGGCTTCCAAACTATCTGTGATGTAACAAATCAGGCTCACAAGCCCGCCTCTTAAAATCAGATTTTAAACGAGCTCAGAGGAAAATGTTTCAACTTTGAGCGATGAAGGTGAAAACAGCCTCCTAGTGTCAAACTCTGGACATACATCGTTCTACACGGTGAAGCTCAAACACTCAACTGTAGGGAGAAAGGGAAAAACACATTTTTGATTGGACTGGGACTTTAAAATGTCTAACTTTTTCTGACCGACACCTCAAATGATGTATTAATAATTCTACTTCAGCAGTTAATAAACCAACATGCTGACAGCACAACACTTGTCTGCTCCTCCTTACACGATGTTGCACACATCTCTTTCTGGAACGTGCCGTGTTCCTCCACATGTGAAACAGAGAACACGCCGGAACACATGTTTGTACAAACGTGCAGCCGCCACCCCCCCCCCACACACACACACACACTCCTTTCCCGTTCACAGTTCTCCTCTACCTTTATTTATGTATTCAAAAGAGATAATTTACAGTGATGGCATGGAAACTTCCCAGCATGCCTTTTAACCTGTCGTTTTTCACTCTCTCCGCAGCAGGATGTCCAGAGGAAATGCTTTATTAAGATCCTGCCGACATGAAGAGCCGCTGTGACTTACTGGTGCATTACTGTCTAAAAGGCAAAGTTATTTAGACCAATAAAAGGCTAATATATTGTTGGAGTGGAATTACACAGAAGTTATCTCTGCCTTAATAACATCACCGCAACCCCTGATGTTGTTTAGATCAATAAAGCCCATTAAAGTACAGACCTCAAGCGCAGATAAGACTGCACTGCCACAGCAAAATACCGCTCGCCCCGCGCGCTGAGAGAGCAGAGGTCTTTCTCCGGCAAACAAAAAGCGGCCAAAAGGAGAGAAAAACACTTTGAACTTAATGCCATAAAAAGTTAAAATCCAATGGAGTTCATTGTCTGCCTTATGGAGCCTTCAGGTCTGCTGGCAAGGAGATAAACAAGTGGAAAGATGCTAATGGATTTTAGATATCGGTCAGAAAGAGGAAAGGAAAGGTGTGTGTTTGTATGTGTGTGTGTGTGTGTGTGTGCGGAGGGGGTGTTAACACTATAACTGATATTAGAGGAAAGGCGAAGCTGCACTACAGCCCTCAGCTGCACCCCTGGACTGAGCTGAGGCGGAGGAGGGCTTGAAACAGGTTCTTCTTCCTGTCTTTGTCCTCTTCCACCGTTACTTAAGAGCTGAATAGTTCCGTTTATTTTGAATCAGTGCTTCTTCTATAATCATTCAGTTCACTCTGGTTAGATACCTCAGAATCAGTTGCTGATTCTGAGGTGTCTAACCCACTTCTGACAGGGGAAAACAAGCCAATGTAATGAAGTGAAATAGAGCTGCAATGATTCATGGATTCGTTATGAAACATTAAATTCATCGCCGACTATTTTGATAATCGATTAATCAGCTTGAGTCGAAAACAAGAGTCACCATTCTCCGATTTCAGCTTCTAAATGTGAATATTTTCTGGTTTCTTTACTCCTCTATGACAGTAAACTGAATATCTATGACGTTTTTCGCCACGTTCTGACATTTTCTAGGCCAAACAAGTAACAACAAATGAATCGACAATGAAAATGATTGTTAATTGCGGCCTGGAAATGTAAAAAAACAAATAAATAAATGCAAAAGCAGGGAGAAATGTCACTGTTTCAGGCCGTGTGCATTGTGTTGGCAACCCCGCCGTTTGTCCCGGTGGTAAAAGTGGTTCAATCACACGGTGCTCATTCTGAGCAGTGTCCACCAGGTGATGCACTAAATCATCTGTCCATCAGCCCCCCCTGAGGTGCGATGACCGCGGTCTGACCACTCCCCCGAGGCTCCGCCCCGAGACGCGATGACAACACAGAAAGGAGAAGAAGGCTCAGGAGTGTGCGTGTGTGTGTGCGCTCGTGTGTGTATGTGCATGTGTGCACAATCGCTTTGGAAGTGCAGACAGTGTTCACGTGCACTTAAATTGCAGCACACAGAGACACCACCGGAAACCACAGGAAACTGAGTTTGACGCTATCTCTATAAGCATGCGAAAACACAAACAAGATCTTTTTCTTTTCTTTTTTTTTTTTTTTTTTGATAAGTACAGCGTGTCCCCTATGGCTCGTATGCAGTCAATAGGAAGTTTACAGACGCCGAGCGACGCGGGTGGGGGAACTGCGCTCAAAACAGAAACAAAGTTAAAAAAAGAAAAAGGGCTTTTAAAGGGCTTCTGGTGCTTTTTGCGCCCTCTCACCTCCGTGTGCGCTTCAGAGGGCCGGCCCTGACAAAAACTGTAACTTCAGCCCTGTGGAAGGCAGTGAGATTCTCCCCCAAAAAACCTTCCCATCCTCTTTATCCCTTTCTTTTTGATGTTTGTGTTACGCTTCGCCGCTCTCGCCGTCATCGTCGAGCAGCTGTGCTGTTTTCACTGTAACACGCCGCTGATTACAGCAACCAGGACATTTCATTTGCAAATAGGAGATTGTTATTACACCAACGTTACCTAAATACGGTGAATGACAGTTGTTTGCATCACTGAAATTTGAGGAGATAAAACTTACGAAGGGAGGAGGGTGACTGTACTTTTCCACTCTCAGGCCGAGCGGTTTTTAACAACGGTGGAGGGAGCAGAAGATTTCTGATTCACTTAACAAGCTGTTGAGTTTAAAAGTAAAATAGAGCTAAAAAACAAAAAAGAAAAGAAAAGAAAATGCAAAATCTTAAAGAGGTTTAGATAATTTCCTCGAAATCATTTGACAGTGAATACAGAGACAGCACAGATTATTCTGTGTCCGACACACACACACACACACACACACACACACACACTCAGACCACAGTAATGACTGTGAATAATATCTTTGTGAAATGATCAACCCTGACAATGTGATATTACCCAACAATAAATACATCACAGACAAAAAAAAGGAGAGAAGAAAGAAGCTCTTCCTCCAGCCCCGAGTGAAAGCATAAATAAAGTGTGTCCCGTCTTTTACCTTCTTCAATTATCTGCCTTTTGACATACAAGCTGAGCACAGTGTAATTAACATCTCAGGAGATAATGGGGTCGCTACTCACTGATCAATCTCACACATATATTATTTGCCTTTTATCAATCCAACCTCCTGTTATTCTGGAAAGGGAATATTCCACAACAGAATTATTATTTTTTTCTCGCTCCTTTTCGGTGGGGGCATTTAACAAAACTCTGGTAACAGGCCTAATGACTCATCCAATCGAGCTCATCTTCCAAAACATAAATTAGGCTAAGAGACCCAGCTTGCACTCAAACAGAGCTTCTGCCATCACAATGAATAACAAAACTTTTCTCTGACTCATGCACGATGCGAGCGTGTTGTCAGTATCAATCGCGGGCAGCTTCACAAGACAGAAAGGAGTGAAAAAAACATTGTAGATTTTTTTGAAATTGCTCCCTCTGTGCCTTTAGCAGTGACAGGTGTTGCTGCCGGACCCTCTGACCCTCAACAATCCAATCTGGAATTGATTTCACCTTCTCAGTGTGGGATAAATCTGCTTGTTTTCGAACACTAATGGAAGTGGAAGAGTTTTAAGGTACATTCTCAAAGACACGTTTTGTACTGTTATATACAAAATACCACAGATTTACTCAAAACTTGTAACAGCTTCAAAAACACATCTGCCTCTGTGTGCTGTACACAATGGACAGCCGTATTGCAACAGGAGGTGCTGTGCTTTAATGCTCTAAAATTTGAGAACCGTGTTTGACATGACATAACTCACTAGTTGTCTAGTCTATAAAACGTCAGAAAATGGTGATACCCAAGATGACGTCCTCAAATGCCTCGTTTTGTCCACTACCAAAAGATAGAATCAAGAAACCAGAAAATGATCACATTTTAAGGGATCAAAGAATTCTGACTTTTTTTTTTTCAAACTGATTATAATAGAATACCAAAATAGTTTACAGATTATCACAATTGATCTATCTATTAATCCTTGCATCTTTACATCACAGACTCCAGTCTACAACCATATCTTCCATTACAACATGATCTATCACCAATAATTAGGATTATTGTTAGGATGGAAACATTTGCGCAATTTGCATCAACACCTTTTTAACTCATTGATGCCTTATTTTGTGTATTATCCTTTCTTTGGTGGCTAAACTGAGACTCCCAACAATGTCATGAATACTTTGACAGCACCATAGAATAACCAATACAGATTTCAGCCAGTGCAATCATATCTCTGTATAACATTTACGAAATATACAACTCAGTATCAATGCATCATCAATTTGTGACGAAATTTAATCTATAGGATTTGTGCACATCCTTTTTCCACTCAACACAATTGCCAGTACATTTATTTCCATGTAGAGGAAGATTACATGTAGTCATTATTTCACAAATTGATGTTTTATTACTATCTATCTGAACTCTTTTTCAGGTATTTTCCTAAGCATAACCAAAAAGAGATTACATTTGTGACTCTTTCACAAATTGAAAATATCTTTTCCTCGCCTTCACCAAAGTGCTTTTAATATCTAAGCTTACAAACTAATGCAAACGCTAGTTCTGGTGTGACAGTCATGGGTTTTGAACACCAATCCCAGGAATCCTGTAGATCATAGTTTGTGAAATTGGCACAAACGATGATCTACAGGATTCCTGGGATTGATTGGGCCATGATACAGTTGGAATATACTGTAATTTCTATGAAAAAAGCTTCTATGAATAGATTGTGTGATAATTAGTTCTGTTGCAACCCTGCACACACCAACAACGTCTGCATGTCAGCCCAGGCAGGATTAGTGACTTGTCTGACCCCCTACACTCTGTACATGACTGAACCGCACGCTGTTTCTCCCTCAGGTTATTTGCCAGATGCCTTTG
The DNA here is from genome assembly GCA_039737535.1 of Lagodon rhomboides. Lineage (NCBI taxonomy): Eukaryota > Metazoa > Chordata > Actinopteri > Spariformes > Sparidae > Lagodon > Lagodon rhomboides. The sequence continues at coordinate 8,569,307 of CM077785.1, read as the reverse complement.
AACAAACCTCAAATCAGGCCTGATATTTATGTTTGTGTTGCTGTGTGTGTGTGTGTGCGTGTGTGTGCGTGTGTCCCTCCCTCCCTCAGGCCCGAAGCAAAGCAAATTGGCGTCCCCTGAAAGAACAACACAGACGCGCAGATAACCGACGGTGGCAGAGGGAGATCAGCGTACAGTAGAGTACAGTTAGGAGCCATGATTTAATACTTTAAGGGCAGAAACCACACTTCCTCTTTAAGAGAGTGAGCCGGGTAAAGTGTGTAATAACTGTGTCCGTGTAAAGACAACTGCTGCTGAAGTTGCATCACTTACAGATCCGTTCATAGTGCTGAAGCTCTGGTGCTAAAGCTCAAGGCTAACACTGGCCATTACAGTATCTGGTAATGATGCTAGCAATTTTAGCTCCAAAGCTAACCTCTATTATTCTCGTGTTAATCGCTATTTGTTGTAACTCATTCAGTCACTCAAAAAGAAGGTGTTTGATGTAAAGAGGACTGCAGGCTTTTACTGTAAAACTACAGTGGCACTCAGTAGAGTGTATACCTCCACCAAGGCCCAACAGTCCCCTTTTGTACTGACTTAGACACCAGCCGCCGAAATACACCTGATTTATTATTTTTTTTATCAAGATCGATGTCTTTTTCCAACACAAATGTCAAAAAATATCACAATGTTAAAGAAATTCCGGAATGCGTCCCTTTACTTGGCTCCACACCCAACGTTAATTGGGTCTATTTTGGGCCGAGACCCATCCTTAAAGGATCCATAAAGTAGTTTCTGTGTAATCAGACATGAGTAAAAACATAACTGCTATGGTGTAGTGGTTGGTGTTGACTGAGCAATTAAGGTTAGCTAGTGTTGGGAAAAAAAATAGCCTCAATTAAGCAAAACCAGGAGTCAGTTTTCAGAACTTTTCGAGAGGAATTTAGTTTGAAGCACTGTCAGGACAACACAGGTTTCATGTAGGTGTTTACAAGGAGCTATGCTCACTCCTGTTTTTAATTATCAAATGTGCAGGTCAGATGGCGAGTTATGTCTGTTGCCGACAACACGATACCTGACAGCATTAAAAGAATGCAGTTTATATATGTGACTTTACGTACTTAACGTCATCAAACACTTGTAGTTTCATTGGATTTAGGCACCAAAATGACTCAGGTTGGGAAAAGATTGTGGTTTTGGTTAATATAAGCAGTTTACAATTATGTAAGTCAAGTTGTGTACAGTAGAGTTTGGGGTGGATCATCCTTTCCTGTGTGGAGTAAATTTATTCCAACCCAACTGTGATGTTTTCTTATTTCCGCCATTCTTAAATTTTCCGTGATTGCCAGAGGTAACGGAAATATAATCTACCGTGTGTGTGACCAATTGCATTGGAAAAAATACCAAACAATGAATAAAAGGTGTTTCTAGGTTGAAATAAGGGGGGAAAATCTGCCAATGGAACAAATTTAAATTGTCTGACAGCAACTTCCATTTACCTCACTGAAATGATCTAGGTAATTGTGTCTTATATTAAGTGTAATGAGCTACTTTTGACTGGAAATTAGACAAATATACTTGGCAAGATTGTGATCTTTTGCACGACAATTAAGTAAAGTTAATGTGTTGAGGTCCTGAAACACAGCCACGACCATGGCTCCAGATGGGATGTCACTGCCTGCTTCACCATAACTGTAAAATTTAATAGCTGAAAAAAGGATTTTCCCATCCACCCATGATACCTTCACAAATTCTATCAAAACCTCGGCTAGCTTTCTCCAGTTTTTTGACGATACAGAGGCCATCTAATGTAGCATAAATTGTACATGTCAGAAAGATAATACACTCTTTGAAGGTCAAGAACTCATACAAGACATAAAATGACCAGAAAAAGATATAAGAGCTGATCAAAAGAAGTGAATCTGTGACAATCAGTGCTGTTGTTGCTGCGGGGAGAGTTATAGGCTGCTGCGCTCTGAGTGTATTATTAACTCAACGCTGCCTGGACACGCGGGGGCTGTTTTACAATTTAGGCTTTAACAGATGTGCGTTTTATGTGGCAGGTTCTCCAGAGTTTAGATGCCGCTGTCCACGTAGATGAGGCCGTAAGGCAGGCCATAAAACCTGCCTTTGAAACTTTGGGGCGGATTAATGCCGTCATGACAGCCAGCGAGCGCAGATCTGAACGGCTCACCTTTTTTTCTCAGCACACACACCCCCCCCACCCCACCAGTGTTTACTGCTCGGCATCCCACCAGACCGGGCCAGGTGAGGAGTCGCGCCTGCTACATGTTCAATCCTATCTGGCTGATGAAGTCCGCTCGTGGGTGGTATGAAACGACGTTGCTCGCACTTTTAAAATTAGACGTTTACCGTATTGTGAATATCGTATTGTATGGTGACAACAAAGGTACTGCAACCTCAGTGTACGGTGTAATTACTGGGATTTACAAACCCTCAACTCCCCCCCAAGCCCCACTGCTTTACAAGGTGGAATTCCTGGCAGGGCACACTCACACACACACACACACACACACACACACTCTTTTGGACTGTCTTAAAACACAACCTCTCTTTAACACTTACTGACACGCTCAATTTTGTGAATTTTCTCTCATTTACTACACCGTTTCTCTTTTCTCTGTAAGACCTGAAGACATTTTTTGTCACACAATCTTAAGGCGCCACACTCCTTTTTTCCCGGTGACCTGTGCTGACTTTGATGCCTCCTCCTGGGCCAGGCAGGAAGGCGTGCTGAGTGAGCTCTCTGCTGGCTGTATCCAGACCCAGCCTCTTACACAATACAGCCGGGCCGGCCCTGCAGCAGGCCAACCCCTCCTCCTCAATAACCCACTTCCCATTCTTGATCAAACCTGGAGGATTGTAGTGTGAGGGTGGAGATGAGAAAGATGGGAGGAGGTGTGTGTGTGTGCGTGTGTGTGTGTGGAGGGGGGGGGGGGGACGGCACATCCTGCGTGAAACCGCATCCTGAACAAGCATCGCTGCATCTCACTGTAAATAAATACTCTCTCCTCCGCGCAGCTTCCGTCAACTGTCACCGCCTTGGCTCCCAATCACCTTCAAGTCCAAACAGGAAAGTGCAGGGAGGCGAGGGAGATGGCAGATATGAGCTTTAATTTGCTTCTCGCTGCACTTTAGCCCGGGTGCACACCGCTTCCTATTCTCCCGCTCTGACCAGCTGCCCCGGCTTCGTTCCAGACCCTGAGTCCTTCCTGTCACCTTTCATTACCACATTATCCAGGAGGAGGCTCCCTGCGTAGCTGGGAAATCACCATTTGGTGGTGCTCCCCCCCACCCCACCACCACCACCCCCTCCGTTTATGTAGTATTGTCTGAGACATTCAAAGCCACGCGCGACATCCTCAAAGGAGTGCTGCTGCCTTGTTACCTGCTAATCCCCCGGTGCATTATCACAGGAGATGCAACTGAACAACAGAGCATGACGAAGGCAACAACTGAGACATGACAAGCTCTCAGGCTGTAAACTGCTTTGTGCTGCAAGACTCCCATCAGACCGGCTTCAACGTGTGAATATCTATTATTTGATTAAGTGTTAAAGCCTGCATGGGATGACAAAGCAACCTGTGTAATATTATTTTCTCTTCCTTTTTTTCTGTAGCGCATTTTGCAACCAATTGCAACAAATACAGTTTCATATCATATCATTATTTTATGACAGAATGTATCTGATGACAGGAAATAGAATTTATATGGCAGCAGCTCCACTTCATGTTTATCCCATTGTCCTGTTTCCCACTTCAACTTTTCCTTCAAGAGTAAGAGAACCCAGGCCCTCAGTCCTCCAGCACTTCTTGCATTGTTTTATTACACTTGACTGAACTGAGCTGAAAATTGCATGCAGCTGCTGACTGCAGCGCATCAGTGTATGGCCCGGGCCTCGCATTGCCCACCGGGCTTGAAAAATCATTCAGTAACTGATCTGTCAAGATTAAGAGCCACATATATGCCTTCTGTATGGCTGCTTGTGTGTGTTGTACAGAAACTGAATGGTCACTGAAATCAAAATTGTGACATGTTCTTGTGCTAGTGAAATATCTTGAAAGTTAAAAAGGTCCATCAGTAGTCCCCCCTTTAATTTTGTGACTTTGTGACATCAGACTACATCACCATGTCACATTTTAATGTTGCAGCTAGTTTGGCATGTAAGACTTGATTTAGCACAGCTGCTCTGTTGTTGTAAGCAGTGCTGGGTCAGGCATGTGTGAGCTGACCAATCAGAGGAGACTGGGTATATTCAGGATGGGGGCCTTAAAGAGACAGGAGCTAAAACAGAGTGTTTCAGACAGAGGGGGAATACAGTGCCGCAGCACTGGACAGTTTGAGACAACTGATGTGTTTTTTGAGCATTAGAGCATGTAAACCTACTCTAGTAGCAACCCAAAATAAAATTATGAACCTGAAAATGAGCGTAATATGTCTCCTTTAAATGCTGTTTTTTGTGTACACGCAGTACACAAGCCATGTCATAGCTACCTTTTTATAAAAACCTATGATTCAATGTCCTCACATTTTTCCTGGTGGCACCAAACATGGTATCAAATATTTATATTTTTCAAGGTGTTATATCAAAGTTCGAAATTCAATTTGTGACAAGACTAGCGCACACTTGGTCCCTCTTCTGATACATATTTTATTGTTTTCACCGATAAATTGCACGAGTCAGCTGGGATTAAGATAAGGACAGCCCTCGTCCTGAACTGTTTAATCCGTACACAAAACCTTTGTGAAAATAGCAGCATTATTTAATGCCGACCAGTTTGCTGCTTTAACAGTGATGACATTCTACATGCAAAGGATGCAATGTGAGACCGCTTCAATTCAAAACCATAAAAACAATGATACGAGGATAACGGGTGAAGGAAGTAAGTCTGAGCTAAATTAGCCTCGCAGTTAAGCATTCTGTGTACAACAAAACAAGAGTTGTTTCAGTCAAGAGCCTCCTCGCTGTTTGAAACAGGAAGAGCTGATAACTGTTATTATTTTCTAACCAAATTGGCAGTTAAGATAGGCGCTTCATGCAAACTCATTCATGGGAATGTTGTGCAGGAGAGACATAAAGTGACAGATATAAAGCCAAAGATTTAGTGCCATCTGTCCGTAGTCTTGCATTTTACATCTTATCAGGAATCAGCTGAATGTGATTAAGCGAGTTCCTCATGTATCGGGCCTCTCTCTCTCTCTCTCTCTCTCTCTGTCTCTCTCTTCAAAGCTCCAGCAGTGTTAAGCGAGCCATTCTGCAGAGCTGTTACATTCGTGTTAAGTTGTGCCATCTTGATCAGGCGCTTACAGACGCCCTCCTCTTTGCCTGAGGAGAAGGCTCGCTGGCCAGATGCATTACTTTAAAAGAGCAGCATCTCACTGAGCATGTCACAACCTGCCCAGGGGGGAGCGCGAGTGTCTGCCGGCTCGGGTGTGTTTGTGTTTTATCCTCGGGACCCCCGATTGTTGTTCATTTCCTGTACAAAGGCAAAATAAGCACATAAAGGCCAAAACTCTGCTCTTCCCCAGCCTTCACCCACATCACAGCACTTTTCCGCACAAGTGGCTGCCGCAGATAATTATACAATTAAAACAATTTTCCGCATCTATCAGTCAGACTGATCTAATTCACCATTCGAATGACACTAATGGAGCAAAGCCGCTTTCTCTCTCCTTCCCCCAGCGAAGCCTTTTTCCTCTGTATCGCACCACGCAGCAAAAGCCATCTGCAGGAGAGGGAAACGGAGAGGCAAGAGGAATGGTGTTGTATTTGTTCAGCAGGATGTTGGTGAATAAAGTTAGGACCCAGCAGTTTTCATTACGACCCGTAGCGCGGCGAGGAAACGGGGAGGTTCATTTGATTGTTGGTTCAAATTAACCCTTGGGTAAAGAAGAACGGCGAAACGGAGTGACCCTCTTATTTTCTGAGACAACACTCCCCTCAACCAACGCCGACATTAATAATTCATCGTGACAAAATGCATTACCAGGGAGGCTGAACGTGAAAAAAAAAACAGAGGAGCCGAACGTGACAGAACAACAGTCACATTAAAGCTGGGTTCAGACGGCAGTGTGCGGGAAAATGAAAGTGTAATCTTTCATTGTTTAAATGAGCTGGAACAGGCATTCCCGACCAGAAATTTACATCGAACTGCGTGTCCAGCGTCTGGTCTGAGGAGAAGTGTGTGCCATTTAGACAGACCCACGCAGGGTGTGAACGACACAGGGAGGATTTAGCCAAACCTTGACCTGGATATCCTGCATCTCCGTCCACCCAGTGTGCACGAGGAACACAGATAGGAACCCCTCCTACACAAGTTCAAGGGAAATGCTCGCATGCCGTGGCTCTGTCCTTCCCCGACCAGCACCGCCGAGCACAATGGCAGCAGAGAGTTTTATGTTTATGAGCTATCCTGATGGGGATACACATATCCATTAGATACGAGTCCGCCTATGGAGGGGGTCTAGTATTAACCCACAAGCAAGTGCCCCATCAGCAGAGAGGAAAAAGCTGCCTTTTATGGCAACAGATCACAGACTCAAGCCATTGGCCACAAAGCCCACAAATGAGGCGTTAAGTGTAGTGGAGAAAGAGGAGCAGGGAGATATGACCCTCTCCTCATCCATGCATGAATCTGCCCTCTGCCTCCGTCTTTTTTCCTCTCCGACACACCTCCCACCAAAAAAAAAAAAAAAAGAAGATCAAACCATGCCCGACAACAGCCATCGCAAAATAACAACTGTCACCTGCAGCAGAATTCATCAAAGCGCTGGTAATGTTGCAGCCCTTGCAATGTAATTTTTTATAATTGAATATTAATTCTTCTACAATATTTAGAGAGATTCCATAATGGATGTTTTCTGTAATTAATTGCCAGTCAGAGGCAGGGCCAGTGCGGCAAAGTTAAAAAACACAACCTGACACTGAGATTGGGAAAGAAGAGCGCGGAGAGGGGCCTGCTGGGAAGGTTTCATCATCGCGCATGACCCCCCCCGCTGCTGGCAATGGCAGGAGATGCGGGGGGGGGGGAGCAGGGAGGAGATAGACTCCTCTTCACAGTCAGAGATTTAATTGCACGCAGATTCCATTACCTCTGCACAAATGTCACATTCTCTTCTGATCAGGGGGCACGGCAGCCACTGGCAGCATGGCTGGCGAGCTGCCAGACTATAGTGCAGAAAGTGTTGAGCCAATCAGGGCTCCCGGGGCAGACAGAGGTGAGGAGAGGGACAGAAAGACTCGAGTACGCCAAAGATATTAAAAAACAAAAGGAGAGTCACGAGCACAAAGCTGCTGACGGTGCAACATACAGGTAGAGGGCAATATGCTGGATGCTAACAGATGTCAACGGTCTAATTGATTTCAGGTGTGCAATTAACTCTATTTTTTATTATTATCATTATCATTATTAGTATTATTATTATTATTATAAGCAGTATTACTATCAGTATACAATTTAAGTTGGCAGTGGTTGGTGAATATAAGTGTGTAATATTCCTATTTTTACAAGATCATACTACTGTATCATGACAATGAGACAACCAAATGACCTGGCAGTTTAATTTGAAAATACCTTTCATACTGCATGAAAGCAACACAATTTTACTTTCTGGAGAAAGACAGTTGATTGGAGAGTCTCATCCCTATGCTGTGACTCTGTAGTTGGACCTGAGCTTCCAACCCAAAGAATCAGTATTTGACAATATGGGGATGAGACCTAACAATCCGCCATCTTTCTCCCAAAGATACATTTTGTTGCTTTAACAGTTTCAAACACTCAAAACTTCCTCCTACTACATTCACAAAAAAGAGACTATTGTTATTGCATTTTACATTCATGACAAAATCATCTGAGCTCATCATGCACTTTGAGGGCGAAGACTGTCTCGCATTCTGAATGATTAAACTTTTGTTTTTTTAATTCATGACTTTTTTAAAAAGGCAAAACTTCCATTTTAATTACAGTTAACAGGGCTGCAACCAACAGTTATTTTATATATGTCAAATAATCTACCAGATATTTTCTTGATGAATCCATTAGCTGTTTGGTCTACAACACAGCAAAAACTGTCAATCATGTTTCCAGAACCCAAGGACATGTCCTAATATGTCTTATTTTTGTCCAACCAACAGTACAAAACCCAAAGATGTTCAGTTTACTCTCACAGAAGACCAAGAAAGATGGTAAATATTGACATCTGATATTGCTAGACAAAGTTTTTTTGCGAAATTCTGCTTAAAAAATTACCTACACCATTGACTGATTGATTGATTGATTGATTGACTGATTGACTGATTGTAAATATATTTTCCAATTAATAGTCAATAGACAATGACATTATCACAAAATCTTTTAAGGAGGTGAAAGTTTTAGCCAGAAATCCTTCCTGTGAAAAGCTGAAACTGTTGCCTAAAAATGTTGACAATTTGACGAGACAGTAGACAGCCTCTTAGCTGCACCAGAGTTAGCTATAAACTAGTTTACATCTGTAGCTCCTTGGGAAGGATTCAGAGCAAAAATCTCTGTTAAGAGGTCACAACTGTACTGTACTTGTATCTCTCCTACCACACTATACAGCGATGATCATTATTATCATATTATAATCATCAGAAATGTAGTTAGCAACTAGCTAGGTAGTTAAAATGACAGTGGACAGATTCTTTGAACTGAATGTACTAAGATCATATCATTGTTTAAAGCACATTAATCTAATAGGTCTGAATGTGGACCTCAGTGATGAGGGGTTTGTGAAGCAGCCCTGATTGGCTCTGCTGACTCTGAACTGGGAAAACAGCCATTCAGCAGAGCAAGTCCCAAGCCTTTTTAAATCGCTGGCAAAATCAGACATGTGGGCAGCAATTCAGAGGCCTGGAACCAGTCTACACAGATACAGTCCTCGAGTGTAATTTATACAAAACAACTGCAATACTGGTCAGTAAAATGGCAATTAGATATTTTCTCCCAAATATTCCACCCTGTTCTCGACTATTTGTGTCTTTTCACATCCATGCTTGCTGAACTAAACTGTTAGCCTGATGAAACGCTCGGAATACATCTGTGGGCTCTGATTCAAGCTAATTAAGGGCTGATATGAGTAAGTCAGATCTAGCACTGTTTTGGAGTCACTTCACAGAAAAACAGCACACACATTACTGTATGAAATAAGAGAGGGGCTGGTGGGAGGACTGCCACATACCCTGATCACTGGTGCAGGACAGACTGGCACTCCATTCCTCCAATCAGAACACGGATCACAGTCTGGAGGGCCGGACCACGGGGGTTTCACAGAGGACACTGACAGAGAAAGAGGCAGAGAGAGAGAGAGAAGGAAGGAAGGGGAAAGATAAAACTATTACAAACAGGAAGTGAAAGGTGGGGAAAGCCCCTAGCCTGGTCCAATGAGCCCACATGTACAGAAATGACATAAGGCAGGCAAAAGTAAAAGTGATCGTCAGCCACAAGTGTTTGATATGTTATGACACACGGATTCCTGCTGGCATGTCCTGGCCTACATGCATATCAAGGCACCTTTCATATCTGAACATGCAGATAAGCAGCGATGACGGGCACATGATGTAAAACGTGTTTGTATCAAAGTCACTGGTTTCTGTGGTTCACGTCACAGTTTCCCTTTATTAACGTGTCAGAGCACTTTTAAAAACACCCACACCAAAAGGTGCTGCATTGATTTTTACATAGCTGGACATGTTCTCAGTCATAGTAAGTAGGTAGACATTAGCGGGGCTTCGGACTAACCTTTCGCAATTTTTCTCATTTAGGTGCACCAGCACATAATTTGGTGGCACCAAATAATACATTTTAATTTGATTCTTAAGACACAATGTAAATTATTGTAACAGAAAATATGTATGTTTAAAGGCTAATTTGTTTTCTGTTATTTATTTATTTCTAAATCAGACCTGCTAAATTTCTGATCAATGAAAATGTTTAGCTGCAATTTTTGGGCCATGAGCGAAAACACTCGCAGTCTGGAACCATGATTAGAGATGTACCAATACCATTTTTATTTTTACCATATCAATTAAGATAACTGAATATAATAAAAAAAAATCAAACAGCTATATACTATTAGCCCAGTATAGATGTTATTCTTATGGATGTAACTGATGTATTGATGTAGTTGCCTGCTGTTTGTGGATATTTTTGTTACTTGTGCAGTAAAAAAATCTGCACAAGTAAAAGCTACAGGTGTTCAGATGTTGCCAGGAAGTAAGGGTCCCATTTCTAATGAAATATTATGTATTATCAGATCGGTACACAGACATGTGTGGACATTAATTCAAATAAAATAGTAGGCACCCATACTTGATATTTGTTTCCACTGCCAACAGGATCTACAAGTTGTACAAACATATTTTTATATTCTGAGTTCTAAGAACAATTATGTGAGGGGAAAAAAAGGCAATTTTAAGTACATTACAGATACCACATTACATAAATTCAATTACAACAGGCTAACAAAATAAACATGATGAGATATTTAGCCCAAAAAGGTAATTTGGAGTCCTGATTGCTCAGGAGAATGCAATCTCATTAATACAGTGACCTACGGTCCCTGCAGTGTTCTCCGCCTCAGTAAAACAAAAACACTTATTTGTAATATCATTTTTTACATAAATGATGCATGACTCGAACCGCTACAAAAACATGCTAAACAAGCTGGACATTGTGTTTATTCGGAAACCTGGTGTGGAGCTGAAAAGCATTCATCTGTAGCCAGATAAACAAGTGGAAAGATGCTAATGACTTCCAGATACGGTTCAGATCATGCAAATGAGGCGGCGGAATGGATGGCTTCTGGTTTTGTCCCTGTCACAGGAGTCATGGCTGCATGTGTGGCTTGTTGCCCTGTGATATATATGTGTACCACTTTGCTGTTTAATGTGGCCGCGTCTCCGGCAGCACAGTAAAGCAATTCAGCTCCCAGTTAATTGGCCCTGTTCTGTGAGGGAGCGTGTCAAAAAAAAAAACAAATGTATAACTCTGTTTCTGTGTGCCGTCGCGTAGCTCTCTCCGACCAGACACAACAAACCACAGCCCCGACGTCCCAACTCCTCATAATTCACCAGTGTGGAATTCAACTAACCCCATTAGTGCAGCCGTTGTTTCCACAGCCGGGCCACATTCCTGGGCCTGCCATCGGCCCCAGATAAGACCCCTCTGATTACTCCGTTGCATCCCTGTCATTACTCCCAAAATATGTTGATCCCAACAGACAGCCCTCATCCCCCCTCACCCCTTGGATTTATGGCTGCTCTATTGTATCCCAATGTCCCTCAAACTGGAGCGGTGGCTTTCTAAAAGTCCCCCTCGCTCTCAGATCAACAGCAATCGGTCTTCCACACACAGCTCACTCCACTACTTGATGGGAAGATTAAAAAAAGATAGGATTTATGTGCGGTCTCGCAAAGAAGACGTTAAAAAAGCACGGGAGAGCGTTCTGAGTCTTTATAGCAAATTAACAAGCCCTGGATTTGAAAAAGTGGTCACGTTTAATTGTGTAATCTGTCCATAAAACAGACTAAACAAGCACCAACGCTTTGAGCTATACTGCCCGCGAAGACGCCGACATTTTTTTTTTTTACCTCCGACTGTAAAGCATTCTCACTTTGTGGCCATTTGCATGCCAGCTGCTCAACACTCACCTCCCTCCTTCTCTGGAAACATGTGGTTGTAATCCCCCCCTTTTCACTCAAATTGTAAACTGTGTCAGTTTCTGAAGAAACTCCACGTCCAGCCACTTTGCAGCGCGTTGTGTTAATTGCCACTCATTTGTGAGTTTCCAGGCAAACTAGACAGGCATTTGAAGCTGTCCGTCCTTGTTGAGGTGTACGAGAAATTAGCACCCGTCAGGTGCCACACGATGGTTTTTCTGTATCAATCAGCACAGTCACATGATGAACACTTGGAGACATATTTGTTGTATACTATTCTATACTATAGTTGGTAACAATCAGGCTGGTGGAAGTCTCTCTATACATGATAAGAAAGCAACTTGACTGAAAATTGTTTTAGCTATTTCAGATGAAATGTAATAAATGGTTTTTAGTCTGTTGTGCTCTGTTAGATTTTGACTATAAGTGGGTCGGTCATATTTAGAGGTATATGGCACCTCATCGCATGTGTATACAGGACCACATTTACAAAAACACCATTATTACAAAAATGAAAACATTCCGAATTTGATAGCTATCATCCTGAAGGATCTATCTGCTGGCTGATATTATTGGATGATATAGGACTACTGCAGATATATCAGTATTGGTGTGTAGTCTGACATGTGCCAACATGAAATTTTGTTTTTTACACAACATAATGCAAAAAAAGATGCTGGAGTAAGATATAATTACTAAATTCACAGTGAGGTTAACTGTTTCATACTCTGGTTTCATTTTGGACATTGAGTTTATTGTCTAACTGTAAATATGCTTCCTCCTTAATGTTCTTATCTCCCGAATATCAGTATTGACGTAGGCCCCGAAAAACTGCCATTGGTGGGGCTTTAATGTAAACAACATATTCTGTTTGGATTACCTGAAGTAGGCCTTATTCTGACTGTAACACTTTCCGATAAAACAACTGGGGTTTTTACCACGGCCTGCAACACACAACCTCTTTCCTGTTGGTGGTCAGCTCTGTGAGTCGTACACAAACCAACTAGATAAGCAGAGATTCATTTAATTATATTATATTATATCCCAACGCAAATCATTTCAAGAAGGTGACTAAAGGAATGATCAAGCCATTCCAATGTTCTATATTCTGAAGTGACAAACAAAATGTAAGAGTTTCGCCATGATTTACACCAAGGAACTTGTTTAACACATTCAAATAGTCAAAAAGAAGAAAATCTGTGAATGAATACCAAGAAGGCTGTGAATATTCTCATTCATCCAGGTCATAGTTATCTCAAGGAAATTGAATCGAACGCAACTGGATTTGGTTTTTGGTCCCAGCCTAGTCAAGCGAGCAGGAACTGATGAAGCCTCTTGGATGAGAGGTGAAACGTCTTCAAAGACAAAACCAAATCCAGTTGCGTTCGATTCAATTTCCTTGAGATAATAACAAGAAGGGGACAACATGCCATAAACAAGAGATGATATTCATAAAGACTGTGGACTCAGCATCTATGAAGTCCAACTGACAAACCCTCAACACGAGTCAAGCCGGCGATCAGGTATTGCAGAGATGGCGACTGCACGGGGGGACATTGGTGCTGTATCGGATCAATGGCTTGACCCATTAAGTCACACCACTCCCAGTACCTCATCTAATAAGAGGCGGTCTTTGGGAACACCCATGGCTGACCCACGCTGCTGGGGACAATTACAAGAGAGTGGTCTTTCAGGGCCGACGCCCACTTGACCCGGTAGCATAAAGACACGGAGGAGATCCACATGATTTAAACTCCTCCCCAAGACGTGCTGACAAGGTTAGAGGGTCAACGCAGACATTAACAGGTCAGTGTGTGGCCCACTTGGGAACAATTACTCCCAGTCACAGCTAAGTGGACACTTGATTGAACACGACGGAGGCAGGACACACTTCCCACAGATAACAATCCCCAGAGCCATTTAGGATAAAAAGCCCTTGTGATACAGCCTTTATGGGCAAAATTCATCTTCCTTTTCCCTTTTAAAAGAATGTGAGAGTGTGATAGAGAGCCATTCTCTGGGAGAGATGAGTCTCTCAAAGCATTACCATTTTCTAGCAATACTAATAGCTGCTTATGACACAGAAACAATTACAAGGTGACTGGGAGAAAAAGCTAAACAATGGGCTGAGCTGTTAAGATTTCATTTTTCATTCACGGAACAAACAAGATATCTCGCAGAAGAAATTGTCGTGTCTCGCAAACAGACTTATTATATACATTTTACAATGACGTTCGAAACAACAGCAGCGGCGGAGAGCTGAACGCGCTGACATAAATACACCAATGGGCGATACATCTGTCATCTCTAATTAACTGTGTGGGTGCTGCAGTTTTTTTATGCTCTTGCACCTTTGACCCGCTGACAGTTTGACCCCTCTCCCACCACAATGACTAAAAACTTCGCCTCAAACATCTGGCGCCCTGTGCGCAGACGGACACCCAACTCGACTCGACAACAAATAGTTTGTGTGTTTCATCATAACGTGTGGGTTTAATATGTACTGTAGAGGAGACAAAACTAAACAGATGTTCGGGGGTAGCTACTGCAGATAAAAAAGCAAAGTTAGTAATGTGCATCTCTGCGTAAAAACTCTCGTCCTATAGTCTCTTCGTACACAAATAGGGCTTATCGATTCGCCAACACATTTCCGCGGCATTTGCATAAGCTGTGTGTTGTTTGTGGTATTGTTTCTGTTTTTTTTTTTTCCCCAGGGGCTTTGTTTATTTATTTCTCTGCGTTAGAAAATCAGTTTCACATTGTCCCTCGATCTGGAGCGGTGGCTGCCGCTGCAGCTGTTGGTTGTTAGTGGCTGGAGATGACACAGTTCGCCACTTCTCAAGGAGACAGCCAGCGCCGAGAACCGGCACAGCTGCAGAGCAGGAGGCGCACTGCGAAGCACACGGCGAAGAAGAGAAGAGACTTTGCCTTTTTTAAAAGATAAGAAGGTAAAGAAATCACCTTGTTGTCAGGCTTACATCACTCTCGAGGCAAAGCTCATCACTTGCCTCCCGCGCTCTCCTCTGCAAAAAGCCCGACATTAGCAGAGGAAGAAAAAAAAACGAACTCCTGCAGAGAATCTCTCTCCCCGATCTCTCCACCCCGCCCTCCTCATTAACGGGGCTCTTTTCCAATTCATTTAGGACCCCTGAGAAACAACCTTCCCAACGAATTCTGCAAAGTGACACACAACATTAACCCATTTGCACACCGCAGAGTGCAGAAGCAACAGGCTCACCGGCTGACCCGTCGGTTGCTGTGGCAGTCAGCTTTATTTCCCAGGACCGTTTTGTAACCAAGTGGGCATCATGTGAATACCATCTGGGTACCACTTATTTAAAGCTGGCAGTGGTCCCGTGGCAGCCAGCCTGGCAATGAAGAGAAGGGAATAAATTGCATCATTTACTTAACATGCATTTACCGTTGTGCCCGTTAAAAGCCCATGACTAAATAATTTGGGTTTTTTCGGGTGCCAGGTTGTGCTGTCAGCCAAATTGCGTTGTGTGTGCAACTAACAGAGCAACTGTCAAAGGGCTGATAAAGGAGATATCGAGATGTTAACCACACGAAATCGCATTTACCACCAAGTATATTAACAGCCCCGAATCCATTTACACCAAAGAAATCTCCCAGTGCGTTATGCACTGCACAAAACCCATAAACAGACAATAAACACATTGTAATTATAATGCCAACTCTTTAATTACGTGTGTCATTTGGGGATGGTCGGGCTGACTAATTGTCAGAGTGATGTGAAAGGATTGGGGGGGAGGCAAGAAGGAGATCAAGCCCGGGGCCCGATGAGAACCATATTCCCCACTCTCCAAGCGTGTTAGAAGGCAGAAAATTCAATTGGCATGGTTCCAAAGAAGAACAGTCCAAACAGCCTTAATCAGCAGGGACAAACTCCATGCAAATCATTTACATTAGCACGAGTGGGGAGAGATATCTAAGGTTTAATTTCCAGAACATGAAAGCAAGGAAAATCTTTTGCCTGCTGTAACCTCGCTGCCAGATGTCTTCATACAAAAGAAGAGCTCAGTTCAGTTGCCACTTCCCCAAATCTCATATTGTCTGAAGAGGCATGAAGGGGAAAAAAGGCACCTACGGTACAACTCTTAGTCAGCTGGAGTCAGAGTTGGACGGATATTTCACTTGGTTTGGTCATGTCGTCATTTGATGGCAATTCTCTTTTAAATAAAAGGATTAAACCACAGGACAGAAACAATGCCGAACATGGATGACACAGTTAATCCTATTATATTGCCAGTAAACAGTAGACTTACTGCAGAATGTTAAGCTAACGAAATACCCCATAGTTGGATGTCTACATGAACGGTTGACCCAGCGTCACTGTTTGGTATGAATGTAATGTACTTTGACCCTACTCACTCTCATTTGACCAATTTGGTTATATTTTTATGCAGCAAATTATGCTTTTAATGTTACAGTATTTAGCCATTAATTGGTGAAGCAAAATAGGACTTGGTGATGTGGCTAAAATCCTCTGTATATATCTCTGTATATGTAATCCTTTATTGCATTATTGATATACATTGTGATGTAATACATTTTGTGAAAAATCTACTGTTAAAGTGTATGTTGGCCAATTACACACAGACCAATAGAAAGTTCAGAACGACACTACAGAAATATCTCTGATGGCTTTATCCTCACAGATAAAGAATTATAATCTACTCTATCTAATCTCTCTATACTTCACTCCATCTGTATTAACAAAAATTACATTTCTGTTGTATCTTTTACAATTCAGGCGAAGCCACACTGCGCAAGGGTTGGCCAATGCTGATGCTAAGTTAGCGTCAATCTTGACAGTGAAAAAATGTCCAGTTATCTCCATCAACACCTCATCCAACTAACTAATTACATGAAGACGTCAATGAAGTTGTTGAACCATCACTGAAAGTCTCACCGTCCATGGAGAGTTCAACTCCTTGCTCCTTGCTGCGTGCTCGGTACATGCATGCTAACGTTAGCTGCGACCGCTGCTGGAGACTCGTCTTTAAGGCTTTCGAACACGGTACACTCTTGCATTGCTCATTATAAATGCTGCCGCAAGCGTCGTCTGCATCAAGTTTTGGAAAGTTTAACCACATTTGCGGCCGCTTTCGGGTTGCCATTGCCCTGACTCATTGTGACTTGAACAAGCTGCCGGGGTGACGTAGTTGTGCTCTCAGTCTTTCTCTCTGTTCGCTAAAGATATTCTCTGAGGTACCAAAATTTGGCACCAATTAAATCAAACGGAATCTGTATTCGGTGGTACCAACATTGTTTGGTCTGTACCCTTTAAAGTACCAAGTTCTTACCAACCAACCCTTTTGAGGAGTGTTTTTTGTTTGAATCTACTGTAACTAATTGTAACTATTGTTATATAATTGTAAAAGATAAAACTGAAATTTAATTTTTGTTAATAAAGATGGGGTGAAGTACACTGAAAATGTACCTTTGGGTACATAATTTGGTTTTAGTGTGAACCATAACAAAAGTCACTCCTGCAGCGTAATTTAGTGCATATATATACATATATGTGTATATACATACACATATGTATATAAAAATGTAATCAGTATACATAAATATATAAAATCAGTTTGCTCCATGTAAAGCACATTTTTGCTATTAATGAAAACCTTATTTTTCCTTAGAAAGGACATTAACAAACAAGCTGCACAATGTTTTGTCTATGAGCCTTCTTTCAGCAATTCAAAGTTACTTTAAACATGAATACTTCCCATGTTCAACAGACGGACTAAATGCTGTATGTTTGCTAAATGCTAAATGCTAAATGTTTATGGGTTTACTTGCATCTTTGAGTAATTCAAACCTATTAGGATTAGGTCCATAGTAAATCAACATATTGTCTAGTTATCCACTAGACTTTAAAGTAATCCCCTCCATAGATGAGATGAGAACTTTTACACCTACATGCTGAGGACGACTCACGTGTAGCTGAAGTTTGCAACAGTATGGTCTGTTTAAGCAAGACAACTTGTTTTCCAAAGTCTGGTCACATGATCTAGAATATCATTGCTTATTTATGGATCAGAGTCCAAAACAAGAAGTGAGCGGCCTTGAGTAGTCTACAACATTAGCATATACAGAATATGGCAGGGAATGTGGCGGACAAAGATCACTGAGTGAATTATTGAAACCGCCATGAGTACAGTGCACCCAGAAAACACTTTGTGAGATGACATCTCTCAGATGAATCATCAGCCAAGCAATGAGAAATGTCAGTTAGGCAATGAGAAACTGTCTCCACCATTGTTTACATATTGACTGGCACGATGCGGTTGGCCCTGATGAGAACAACACACACAGCCTTCAATGGTATGATCTCACTTGGTGGAAAAAGAGCTGTCACCGTGAATCTGGTAGGAGGGTGTGGCGTAGCAATCAATGAAGGTGGAGGGACTTAAACACAAACAAAACAAATCTATTATTGCTTCCACAGCATGAAATCATGCATTAGCTCAGCTCGTTCTGAAACAGCCCGTCCTGTGCCAGCTACTCTACAATTTAATGCTCAAATTGTTCTCACCTCTGCTTTTTTCCATTCCTCTGTCTATTTGAGGTTCAACTGAACACTTCACTGTGGCCTGCAAGGTCTTTTACACAAGACCGCTATTGATGAAAGAGATCAGAGTGACTGAGTGAAAGAGAAAGAGCGCATGAAGGATACAGGATTTTCATCCGTGATCCATCTCATATTCTAATGTAGCTATTATGCTCTAAAAAGAGACTGCTCATCTATTCATTTTATGGGGAATTTGCAAAAAAGATGACACTGCAAGAGGGTTGGTCGGAGTGATTAAAATTCTTTGAATTAGCCCTTCAATCACTGCATACAATTGTGTATAAAGTACACAGAAATGCACTCAAAATCCTGGCCCGGCTCTTCTTCTGTATAGCAGGATATGAAAAGATTGATTTACTCATTTCGAACTGCGAGTTGTTTTCAGCGTGAGGAATTGATTGGTCAACACATTAAAAGCTTGTACATCATGCACTCCATACACACAACATGAAAAGGCTTTTAGAAAAATATCCAATAACTCGGGACAGCTGATTGCTCAAACCGCACCAGATTTGCAGCGTTTACAACAGGTGCTGGAAGTTTCCAACAAAAGGCTGTAAACAGTAAATAGTAAATGGTTAACAGTAGGGAGCTGGAAGGGACGCGTGGAACATGTGTGCATGATGCAGGAGGCGCTTTGATGTCACTCGCCCGTGTCACTCTATTACTCCTAGATTTCAAAAACATGTCTGTGCTCGTACGCTGCAATAGCGTCAATCAAGTCAAGGCAATGTGATCGCTCATGTGGTCAAAAATTGATTTAAAATAGAAAATAGTGATGATGAAAAAGCTCAGATGATTACGTTTTAACAAAACACAGCAGTTAAAATTAACCAGATTAAACAGTTTGAGAAATAGTCTAAGAAAAAAAAGTTGAAATTCCCTGATTCCAGCTTCTTAAATGTTAATAATTTCTGGTTTATTTACTCCTCTATGACGGTATACTAAATATCTTTAGGTTGTGCACAAATATTTTCAGATTTTGTCAATGTACATTGACAATACAATACAACAACAGAAATCTGCTGAGGCTTTGACCACAACTAACTGAAAGATTTAAAAAAAGAAATACGTATACTAAACATAAATAAGATCATAAATAGATTGTAAAACTAAATTGGGTCCCCTAAACGCCTAACTGATGTGGTGTAGCACTCACGCTTCTGACCAACGCACAGACACTGCCGTCTCAGGTTAATCTCTGGTGCGACTGGCAGTCGTCACCGTTCACAGGGACTCAGATCTGTAATTGACGATCTATTCACATCACATCAGGGTTATTTTTTCTCAGGCTTTTTACTATAGTACCTGGAACAAAATAAGTTTCAGTTCCACTTCGGTTTCTCTCTCTCACTCACCCACTCATACGCTCTTTAGAATGGTCTTTTTTTAGACCAGTTAGGTAGTCACTGAGATAAATGTCTTGTAATCCACAATAACAAACTAAATTTCCACCCCTAAAACGAACGTGTGTTCAACCACGCATAAGAAAGCAGAGCACGGTTGCTAAGCTAAATCAGCACAAACTCATTCAGACGACCTGGAGACGCCGGTTCATAAAAGCGATATCCAAAGGCCTATGTGTACGTTCGTATAGAAATCTACCTTTTGCGGTTGTCTTGTCTTCACTCATTTTGTTTTTGACAGATCACGTTCGACACATGAGCAACGTGCCTGTTTACTGCCTGCTGTTATGTCACCTGACTGCCAGTGTGTGTACACACACACACAAGAAGTAAAGCACATTGATCTCATTGGAAACAGTAGAATACTACCAGCACTAGCTATACACAAAATGCTACTGACCTACAATCATTTAAACTAGATGTATTGACAACACAGTTTGATTTATCGTACTGCTGTGATGGATTCATAGCCATTCATTTAATTTCATTGTTTCAAGTTTTGGGTGTGTTTTTTTCCTAGATGTGGTGGTTAATTGTGTCTAGATGTGTAGCCAGTGCTAGCTAGGATTACATGTACTAGTGAGTCTTACAGAGCAGAGGAAATGAGCTCTGAGTACATAATCATGTCAACAAACTAATTCAGTGCCTTCCTCTTTCTTCCTCTTTTTAGTTAATAAAACTAAACTATTGGCATGTTGTCGGGCTGGAACTTCCGATTTTCATGTTCGATTCATTTGTTGATTTTCTTCTCGATTATTCAATTAGTTGTTGGGTCTATAAAACTCTAGAAAATGGTGGAATATGTCTTGTTTAGTCCACAAACCAAAGATATTTGCAATTGAGGAATAAAGAAACCTGAAAATGCTCAAATTCAAGAAGCTCGATTCATTCTTTAAAAAATGCTAGCTGTAGCTAGCTGAATGAACACAGCCTACACACTGGCTTTCCGCTTTTGTATCAACGCTAATTAATGCGATAGAGCAAGACCTAGAAAATGTTTCCCTCTCACAAACTTGGAAACAGAATTTTTTCGCAATTTCTGCTGACGACCGTTTCAGACTTGCCGCTTGCCACACGTCGCAGCCCGGACACTGCTTTGTTTGCTTGCTTTGCGAGTCTGCTGAGATCGTTACAGGATCGGTGGCAGCCGCTGCGGCTGTTGCCTCCGGTCTAAAAGGGACTTTACACACATCCGCAGCCTCTGATTCTGAGCCACTGTGTGAAAGCCACAGATGTAGAATACCTGACAAGGATCTTCGTGTGGATCGCACCTTCTTCACACATGATTGACAGGAACCTCAAAATACTGAGTGACGCAAGTCGATATCAAGTTGCAGCACTCTCGTCATCGGGCTCAGCTTCTCCTATCGTGATTCGGTTGGTGTGTTTTCATGGTGGGCTCGAGAAGGACAAATCACAGCCATTCCTAGCACGTGTGTGTTCAGCGAACGACTACAATAAACAAAAATGTCGAACTGGGAATTCATGACTTCTTGACATTTAACTGTAATATTAAAATCGTAAGGGTGTAACCATTCTGAAACCGAGACTGAAGCAGCGATACAAACGTATATGCTCCCATCTTCCAAAAACCGCTACTCCCGGCCACAACCTGCCGCCACCCTTGCGCCATAACAGCATCTCTTTTACTTTAATTTTTGTCGTGACTCAGATTGACGTGTGTGTGAACTGCTGTTTACCATCAGTCTTTCCCCCGAATAGACAAAAACTACAGGAAAGACCGGACTCCGTAATTGTCTCTAACACCAGAGTTGTGTCAGACTGTTCAACAGTGCTTTTCCTCCGTGCCGGCCCCGCGGTACCCGCAGGTTGCTCATAAATTATGTAGACTGGTCTTAAGAGATTTGTTATTATTTATTCATTTTTGTTTACCTGCTAAATTTAAATGAAGTTCGTTTGTGAAGTAAATCTACTTTCACAATGTTCTTGATACTGGAAATTTCAGCCTATTCATAAACCCAGACATTTTTCTCAGTTTTCTTATTTATATTTTTTTTCTTAACCGTGATATGAACCAAACTGTGACTCCACCAGATATGGAAAGCAGTATGGCTAAGTGCATTATCCAAATTGTTAGAGGTCATTTTTTGGTGAAGATAAAACGAGTGACAAAACGACGTGTTCTGTCCTGGCCAACAAAACTCCAGATGTAAGAAAACGTTTGAGACCCCAACAAATGTCACCACGTCTTTTTATTTTATCTTTATTTTATTTCTTTGTGAAAATAAAAACTGCGATACAAAAATTATCATTTGTACTAATGCAGAATCATATCGCAATCGCACTATCAGTCAAAATAAACACAATATGAATTCTTCATAATCAACCCTGCTTCTAAAGGAAACCACATCTGAGGACGATCTCATTCTTTTGTTGTAGCGAAGACTTTCTCGAGCAAAGTTAACCCAAAAACGATGCCACGTCCTGAGTAGAGACTTAACTGAAAATATCAAATGTTACGCACAGTGATTTATTTAAAGTCTAACAGCATTGGGCAATTTTATCTCACAATGTCCAAAAATCTCCCTTTAACTTTTAACTGGTAACAAAGTGATAATATGACCAGGTTACGGGTGTACAACATGAAATAATACATACATATTTTATTGTGATTAGCACTATCCTGTAATTATATGTTACCGTATTAGAAAAGTGCTCATAACCTGTTTAAAAGTAAATATGATTTTAGAAGTTTTTTACCAAAATACCAAAAATTATTAAGTCATTAAAAAATGTTATTTCACAAGATTTCACTGTATTTCGGCAAAATCTTACTCCTTGTTTCAAACTGATGACTAAAGTAAAATTTGAATTTTGGCACAGAGAACATGGAAAGATACAACTGAATTATCAGCCAGCCCTAACAAAGACTAAAACCAAAGCTGAATGCTTCTTTAATCACAAAAACAACAGTGACAAAGTGTTTATCTAGTCAGCACATGCAGCGAACGGTCGGCCACGCTATCTGCTCCAACACATAATTCCATCCCAGGCTAATCTATTGACCGAAATGATAAACAAAAAAAAATAATAACTCCTGTGTGAAAATAACCTTCTCCAACCGAGTGGTTTGGGAATGGAGCTCCACCCTGTTTACAACACTGAGAACAAAAACAAACTCCCTCCAAGGAGCCCGGGCAAATGCAAGTCACACACTCCGAGCAATACAGGCAAACAACAACAATGTCTGAAGATCTACTGGGAGAGCGGCCTATCAAACAACAGCAGCCGGCGCACAAACAAGGTGTGCGTCGCTCTCTCTGTTCGAGCGGCTGAACTGGAGCGAGCGAGAGAAAGTGACTGAGAAAGAGGGAAGAGAGAGAGAGAAAGCGAGAGTTGGTGTGAAAGTGGAATTGAGTAGCAAACAAAGTCAAATACCACCCCCACCGCCCCGGTCTCAGGTCAACTGAATCATCAGGAGTCAGGGAAGATACCGTCACCACCTTCCACGAATAGCACACGAAACCACATCAGTATGACTTCACCATGGCAAAGCCAGTAGTTTGAGAACACTCTCCCTCAATATCCAGGGGACTCTGAATGAAGAGGTAATGAATCTCAGTTAACAAGGCCATTATCTGTGAAGGAACTACATCATCAGGAGGGACTCCAAATCCAGCCACTGGCCTTTTATTGTCGCTATTAACGGCTCAGGTACACTGGTTGCAATTGTACCAAAAAAAAAAAAAAAAAGGAAAGCACAAAGATAAAAGTATCACGCTTGTGACCTCACGCTGTACATCATCACAGTAAACAATGAGACTATAGAAGGGACACAGGCCCAATTAGCCGCCGCCGCTCGGCGCTCGCGAGTATTTAAACAAACCTGCATACTTTCATCTGTGCTCCGGACTCATCAGCCTGCTAGCACCTCTGCCGAAGCGCTGCACTGCATCTTGGGTAATTACTGCTCCCCAATTACCACCCAGCTGGTAAATATATATCAAATAAACAAGCAACAACCCGTCAATTAGGAGCACCCTTTCATAATGGGGGGTTCAAAATGATGTTTTATGTGCAGACAGAAGAGAGCCGAGCCAAAACGGAGCGTTCCACTTCAAAGTGGACTTGTATCAGTTAACCAGTAAAGAGTACATCTGAACAGAACTGTTTGTAAAATCATTAAATCACATGCGTTTTTGAGGCAATTAATATGCGCCTCCAATTAAAGGTGTTTTAATTGCCGGGAGGGCAAAGCACACGAAATGAAAACGGCGTTGTTCCACAAAAGAAAAGGACTTAAAAATGAAACATGGCCTTTTCTTCGCAGACGAGTGGAGATGGACAGTAACATTGTCGGATTCAAAGGCAAAGAGAACAGCTGCAGTAACAGTCTGTCAACAAAATTTGCATTGCTGCTCTCTCCTCATCTCCATTACTCTCTCCTGTCTCTCCTCGAGCCCACGGAGCTGCCGGCTTAGATCTTAGTACTCTGATGGCTTATCACATAGCGAGCAGCAGGCTAAGCCGGAGTGATGCGCCCAAAAGACATGATCAAAGCGCACCAACTTTCCACCCAGCAATGATGATGGAAGAGCAGGCCCTGCCATGTTATGTTTCTTATTAGGCTGGGACTGCCAAGTGAAAACACAGCCAAGAAGTCAAGGATGAGGCCCTTAAAGATGTGCTCCCGCAACCTCATTTTACATTACGCTGCCTACTGTTAACAGGGTTTAAGTAATAGTCGGTGACATTTTCACATTAGTAAATGTCAGTTTTTCTACTCTCATTCTCACATTGATGTAACCTAATAATGACTTTACCTATGGCCAGATTATGAAAGCAGATTCCTGCAGCTCTACATATGCAGTCGTTGAAAGGTCTTGGATCCAAAAACTTTGGTGCAGGTCAAGACTTTTGCATTTCCAGCAGCAGTAAACCACAGTGTGTAGTTTCTGCTGCTAGGGGTCTCTCAATCAAGAACACATAAGTAGCATGGGATCATGGGAAATGTTGTCTTTTGTGTTAAAAAAACACCATCGCTAATGAAAACATGACTCAGGAAGAAATGTTCACAGATGAGGTGATGTATTCCAGTTTAATTCACATTACGTTCAGCCTCGTTTGCCAACTTCCTTCCTGACTCTCTGACTCTCTCCTGAAAGTTCTTACAACAGGCGACCAAAAGAAACCCACTGTTACTTTAACTGATTTGATTTCTGTGGGTTCGAACATTGGTGGAAACATCTGAACCAGCGCAAGTCAGCAACGCAACAAAATATATAACTAGCTTTTGTCATTCTTAGACACGCTTAAATGCTGTAGACGATGTATCTCTAACCTGAGAGATAGCGAGAGCAGCCACCACAGCCGAACAGAGAAAAGAGCACCACCAGTAGAAACCAGAACTTGGTAAACATGGACAAAATAGCCGCATAATAACACAATGTTAACACGCTGTGTAACAGGATTGTGTTTTCTGGCGAGAGCAGCACAAAATTGTCAAACCACATGTTGTCATAAAAATATGTAACCTTTACAAATTATAACTTTAACGTGATGCATCTTTTTCCACTCCCAAGTCACATTGTCCCTTACAAGTAAACATCCCATCCCACATCAGTGCGCCATCATTGTCAGCGAGCGTACCACCATTTAAGTGCAGGAATAGTCGAATTCCAACACTGGCCGCTCCAGGAATTCAAGAGTCATCATCACCACATTTTTTTCCTCTTCCTCTGACTCGTACCGTATTTGCCAGAAAGCAAAGTAGGGCCTACTTATTGAACACTGTAATGATGGAACATTATAAGGAATTACATCACTTTAGGCTGCGTGTAAAGTTTTAGTCTAGACAACAGATGCAAGTAAGAGATATCTTCTTGGAGATTTGGGCAGCAAATCATATGGTACTGACCAAAAGCCCTGATATCAATATTGCGACAATATTGTAGCTATGACTATTGGTACTTTCATTAAATGACAATGAGATTTTTGAAAAATAATCAGTAATGAAGATATAATCACTAAGTGGGTAAAAACAAGTATAAGAACAAGTGGAACAGTCTGGTAAGTTCAGAAAATGACATCACTTTCCTGAAACACAACCTTTAAAACCAGGAAAGACAACACTTATGTCATTTCATGACATAACAACATCCAAAATCTAAGACCATATATATTGTCTAATATCACGAAGACAATATAATATCGATGTTTTGCCCGGCCCTAAGGTTTCGTCAGAGTAAACATTCATCGACACATATTTGCTCAAGATTTCCCTAACAATGAAAGCCACGTCATCCATCGGGCCATCGATGTCGCATCATAAACACACACAGACTGACATACACACTGGACAGCTGATAGAAACAGGTGCGGAGGTTTCTCCTGGCAGCTGAGCACAGCTTGTAGCATATGGTTCAGCCCCTCGAGTCTGGACAAAAATGTTTGTGGCTTACCTGTATCACTCCCAAAACAGGACAAGTGATGTGCTATTAAAGAATCTCTGATTTTAAAATTATCTATACTGCAGAATATGTAGTACAAAAAATAGGGGCGGGAATCAAGTCAACTCAAAATACTTTACTATCACAATTGATGCCCATAATACCCATGGTTTCGCGATGCAACAATTCTGCAATTCTTGATGCACTGCAGGACAAATCATCTACAAAATCAATCAATTAACGTTTGTGTAACTGAAGAAGAACAAGGTACACCTAAAAAGAGAAAAGCAGGAAATGTGTATTTATTTACTGTACTGTGGTGTGAGATCAACGATGTACGAAAAAGTGCAAAGCGCCACTAGAAGACAAACACACTGACTAGTTAGAGTGGAGTTAAAATGTTTAAAAGAAGGATACAACTGTAACTCACTGAAATCTGTAAAAATCCAAACTGTGTAAATTAATCCTACAGAAGTTTACACCACAAGGAGCCATAAAGTATTGACTCTAAAAGTCGAATTGGCAGGGGAATCTGTTTATAGCATCTGCATGCTTAAAAAAGAATAGCAATATTTGAAGAAAGAAAGAAAGAAAGAAAGAAAGAAAGAAAGAAAGAAAGAAAGAAAGAAAGAAAGAACTAGAAGTCTACCAGTGAAATAATTAATCTCACAAACAAATTACCTAATCATTTAAACTGTTAAAGTTTTACTTATTGTGTGTTTTTTTTTAACGTGTGATCTCATGTCTGACTGTTAAATATGTTAAGAAAATGATTACATCTTGAAAAGGTTTCAGGGTTTCACTACACTGTCTGTAATTACCCTAATAAAAGTGTCAAATCTCAATGCAAACCACACCACAGTGCAATGCCAAGTCCCTTTCATTTTTTCAAAACCTTTGTTCCAAGTCATCTTTATCCTGTTTGAGAAGAGGCCATCAGTCAAATCAGCTGTTTCCTGCAGGGCGCTCAAGTAGCAGACGAGCATTTATAAGAACACATTTTACCTAGATTGAAATCCAAGGTTAAAATACGTGGGTGTCACTCTGAGAAAACGGGTGTTTATACAGTAATTGTTAAGAGACGTGATTCAGGAAAAGGGGTTGACTGAAATAGCTTTGGTAACACTGCCATGAGGCTGCTGCAAAATGTTATGAAGCCCATCAAACATAATTCAAACAAACGTTGTGTACAGCAGGCCGATTATTTATTACAAGATCAACACTAATTTTATCTGAAACCAACACACCAACAATTAATCTAATACACCAACTCAACCGACAGAACAAATACACAGAATAAGTACCGGACAGAATAAGACATAATGCAGTCAACAACTGAAAACAATAAGTTGACTATGGGGAATTGCTATCGGAATAATCATAAATATCAGCTAGCTCGATAACGTATAGTCCTATATTGATGTTTTCCTATTCATTTTCTTTATGTCACAAGGGGGAGCCTGCATCCTTCCAGTCACGGCAAAATCCTGTCACCAACTGCATCCCCCACAAAAAGTTGTATTATTATGGGGGATACATCTCCACAGCCTCCATCCAATAATGTTCACTGAACAGACTGTTTTTCAGGAAAAGGATGTTCTAATAAAATGTCCTATCTGTGATGCAATGACACATTTGTTCCTGTATGTTTTAGTGCCATTTAAAAAATGTTAAGCAAATGTTGATGATTAGCAGGATAAGATCGTGAATCGCAATTATTTTTGCCAGAATAACCATGACATTAAATTTTTATATCATCCCATGCCCAACACAGGACGCTCAATATTTTCCAACAATGGACAACCTGCATCTCAATACTGTACAATATTCAATTCCTGAACCACAACGCAAGTGAACTGATTGCAGTCACAGTCCTGTCCTTCCACGCAGACAGGTGATATTTTTTGTCAGCATCCCTCCCTTTATTAAGGACACATGACAGTAGAAGACAGTAATTAATGGCTGCATGAGTTAATGGCCATCCTGAGTATTTTTGCTGTCTCCATAGAGACCTGGGAGCTGCACAGAGCACACCTGAAGCTGTCCACTCTCTGACCAATCGCCTTCCCTGGCACGGAGAACCGTCTGCCTGGTCACGCCACAGGGGCCGGGACACACTAACCTTTACCCTGGAAATATTGTTCTGCTTTCCTTTTGTTACCGCTTCCATTCATGTAATACAGCACTAATGAGCGTGCTGCACTCGTCTTCATATTGCCACTACTCTTCTCCTTTGTGTCGTGTGAATCAAACATGCAAAAATTAGATGACAAAATCGTTTAGCAGAAAACCCCCTTTTATTCATCCGTCACTTGTCTCGCTTTGTGCGAGAAAAAAAAATGCTTCAAGCAACTGGTTTCAGGGCGTCTTGTATCTGAAATCAAATGAAGGGTGAAGCCGGCAAATAGAAAAAACAATACAGCAAAAGTGGAACCTTATTCCCACACTGGACCCAAAATAACTCTCCTTATCATTCAGCTCCAAGCAAGGGTGCACAGTCAGTTTACAGCCCCTCCGTACCCAGCACAGGGTATTTCAATGTGTGCTCACAAATACTGAGCCGTCAGATGAAAGAGAGCGCCGCTCCACTCAGGGATGGGAGTCCCCACACTGAATGCATGAGTGACTGATTACTTTCTTACCAGTTGAACCTCAACTCCAAAGAAGAGCGTTAGCCCCAGCCTGAAGAGGCCAAACTAGAAACAAGGGCTTTCCAAATAATACTGAATCGCAGATTGGTGCGTTAAGGATCTTGCGTCACTACATTGCATACAGCTGCTCTTCCTCAAATTTCAAGCTTTTTCACTTTCCCCCCCTGCCAACTCAATTTATTCAGTTGCAGTATGGGGCAGAGAAAGTACAGCCATTCTTGTTTCTAGAAGCAGACGCGTGGGGACGGTGTTAGCTTGTTCCCATCAGAAACAATGCTGTCTGTCTGTCTGTCTGTCTGTCTGTCTATCTGTATGTATGTATGTAACAGCCGTGGTCAAACGGCAGGCCAGGAAAAGTTGCAAAGAAAGTTCATCCTGTGTTTTAAAACCTGGGTCAGCATTTGCGAAGGTCCATTTCTGCATAAGTGAGCACACAAACCCCAGTGCCTGTTCAAATAGTCTGCAGCTCTCTCTCAGGCAGCTCATGACAACAGCCCAGCAGCAGCACTGTTTGATCTCCAATGTTTTCCTTAATCTGGGTTGTCAAGGTTCGCTTGTTGGAGGCTGTTTACTTTACTTCTCCTACAAAAAAGTGTTTTTTTCCCCTCAGACAATGACTAATCCAAAGACCAAGAAGGAGGGAGCACTGCCAGCAATAGTTGTTAAAGCTGCAGTTTCCCTTTTGTAAAATTTCAGATGGTTTTAGTCCTGCTGTTGCCAGCTGCAGACTTACTGTATAATATATTAGGGTCATATTTCACTCTTATATGTGTGTAGTTAACTCTCCATAGGCTTATATGAACTGTATCTTTTTATATAAAAATAAGTTTTTTGCTAAATACACTAATTCTGTCTGACTTCACAAATTGCTAATAAATCTATACAGATTGAGTACATGAGACATCTGTTTAAAATATACACATAAACATTTTAAAGCTGCATATTCATTATCATAATGGTGGCTGGTGTCCCTTAGTCTGTAATACACCTGTTGTAAAATGATAATTAATACAGAAAATGGATGTAAAATATTTTAAATATAGCTTTACTTCATTTCTCTGCTTTTAAAGTATTTCTACATCTGAGAATATTTTTGATAAAGTACATTCCTGTGGAGTGTGCTTATGAATAACATGAGATTGGTGTAAAATAAAAAATAATATTGAGTCTACTTCCACACTACAGTGGCAACAAGTAATTGTTAACAGGTAATTTAGCAAAATTTAACAATTTTTCCACAAGTGAAAATAAAGTGCTCTGTGACTTCAGCCTGTTTACAGTAAGGAAAATGACCAGCTGTAACCCCCTCCATGTCTGACTCAATAAAACCACTTAGCTCAAACTTTTAGCCACACAGTTAAATAAGACATAACGTCCGAAACATTTAGCGTTGACTTTAACGTGTCACCGCTATAATTAAAATTTAACTCGCTGTATCCTTCGTGTCAATTAGCTTAAAGTTAACTGAGCGGTGAATATCCGCTTTAAATGCATTGTTCAACGTTACCGCTGAGCAGAACAAGCCCCAAAACCAGCCCTTCAATATAACGCTAACGACAGACAGCCGGTAAAAAAGGTTTAACCTGCCTGTTTGTTAGGACTGTATTACAGTTATAATAACCACAGCTTGTGGCAGTTGTCTTGCCTTCCCCCGGTCTCTCGGAGTTTGGAGGACAGCTAACACGTGGGGGAAAAGCTCCTTCCCTGGTCTTACTCCAAAGAAATCACGGCACTCAAACTTCCCTTTCACCGCGTGAACTTAAAAACTTTACGGCTCTTTGCCTCGCAGGTAGGCTCGCGATTACGGTCTTGTTAACGGCCGCCGCTAACCGGCACTTTACAACGAGCTCAGGTTATAAACGTGCATTTCCCCACCGACCACGGGGGTCTCGTGAGCAGCCACAACTCAGTTAGAAACCCAACTTTCCCGAAAAAAAAAAGTAGAGGATACAACACTCGTAGCATAGTTACCGAAAACACTCCCGTATCAGCCGCTCGTCACAGAGACATCACACGGCGCTAACAACTAGCTTACATGATAACAATGCAGGTGTTTGTTTATTTGTTTATTTCGCTAATTGTAGCACTTCTGGAAAGCGGCAGAAGAGAGGAAAAAAAAGCCGAAGACAAACTCCCGAGTGTGAGTGTGTGTGTTTGAGTGCAGCAGCAGCAGCAGCAGCAGGTATCTACATACGATACAACAAAGCTAATGTTAACATGGTGATAATAGTGAAACTTACCCGAATGGAAAAACGCTTTACAGCAGCTAACAGGCGCACGCGGAGGGTACCGATTCGCTAGTACGGGAGCCCGTGCACGCTAGATTGTGTACCAAGACCCGCGTGTGACAACAAATCACACGCAAAATATCAGTAAATATTTCTCGGCCCGCCTTGGTGTGGCTGGCGAGGTTGGTTGTGGTGGTGAGGGGGGGAGGCGGTGGGGGGTACCAACTAACTAACTTAACTACAAGGAGAAAAAGAGATAATCTTACCGAGGGCGTCGAGAGAGAGAGGGAGAGAGAGAGAGGAGAGGAGAGGAGAAAAAAAAAAAAGAAAAGCAAAAATGTGGAGTTGCACACTCGCCGCTTCCCGGTCCGCCTCGCAGGGAAAGGCGCGAGCAGCTCCCCTTTTCTTTTCTTAATGTTGTTATTAGATTTTTAACAGGGCGAGGAGAGGAGGAGGGCAAAAAAAGGGGAAGAATCGCCGATTTGGATGTTGTTGTTGTTGATGTTCCCAAGTCCGTGACGTCATATCCACCTGCCTCGGTAAACAACGATCATCGCATCGCGGATCCCTCGCAAGAAAACACCACAGTCACAAGTACATTTCAGCAGCACTTAGCAGCACTTAGGAGCTCCTTTCTATGGGGAAATGTAATGATATGCATTAGTTTTAGCTGAAAGTGTGACAGGAGAGAGGGGGCTGTCAGAAAAGCTAAAATGTCTAAGCTGACTAATTACAACTGAGGCACAATGAACTTGTATTATTTCACAAAGATTCTCCTGTCTTTTTTTTTTTTTTTTTCTTTTTTTTTGGAGGGGGGGTCTGAGGTTCAACTGTTCCAAAGCCTTGGTGCAAATTATTTTTGTATTTTTTTTTTTAAATGAAATGCTTTGACATAATCATCAAAGATGTTTTAATCTCAACTGTGAGGAGTTTGGTGGTATTATGGTTTTTGAAAATGACAGTGTAGATAACCAGAGTGCAGGTTCTCTCAGTTTGGTGTGGTTATGTTTGCTGACATGTGGGCCAGTTCTTCATAATATTTTTAAAGAGACATGACTGCATCTAAATTAGAACAGAGTTAATAATACGCTCTGTTTTTTGTGGTGAGCAGTTTCTAAACAGCTTTCCCCTCAACACTAACTGTCACACACACACACACAAAAAAAAAAGTGCAAAAACATTATGACAGTAGTTAAAGTGTCACTGTCACTTGAGACGAGAGTGATCACGGGCCAGTTCAACAGTCCAGTTAACACTCATTGTAAAGCAACATTAATTTAACCTCAAGAGAAAAATACTTTAAGTCGTTTTTTGCCCTTGATCAAGGTCTGAGGAGCACAGCTCATTTCGCTGTGAACGACATTACATTTATCATGGCTGCATCTGGGAGGAATGCTGCTGTGGAGCCTGTCAGGAAGGCTCTGTTTCTTAGTAGAGAGCGCCACCCTCTGACCAGACCCAGGCACCGGAAAAAAACACTGTTCTTCCACAGAATAACAGAGTTTTATCAGGATTTTACTTAACATTCTCTATCCTCAGTTGTGTTAATATGCAACTTCTTACCTACATCTCATCTTTAATATTGTTAAAACCCTCAGTGAGTGTCTGTGTGTGTTTTGCCTCGGTGACTGGCACCAAACACAAATCACAGTCACTGTGTTGTGGTCATTGAGGGCTGTTTTTGCTGTCAAGCTCATGTCATTGGCATAATGAATTGTGCAATTCTGCTTCTGAATGTTAGATTGATCGCTCGGCACAGAAGCATAATCATCCGGCTTCGGGCCTGCCTTCATTGGAAATGATATTCTGAGCTCGCCAGCAACATCATAGCAACTGGGACTGTAAGCTGACATAAACAAAGCTCTTTTCTCCTTTTTCGTCAGTGTCAGTTTATAGTTAGTGACATAAAATGAGGAAACAGGAAAACATAACATCACCCACTACTTCCTGTTACCTGCATACTGAGTGATCAAACAAACAAACAGAAACAAAACACTCCTACACAGTTTGAGTCTTTAATTTGATCTTTATTTTATTTTATTAGAAAACAACCATTTTTGAATAAAAGAATTGTTAAAAACAAAGACAGGAGTGAAGCGGAGGTATCGGACAGGGTGTAACATGGTCCAAGAGCTCTAAATGTGTTTAGTATTTAATTTGTATGACATGTACCCACTTGATAGTTAGTTACAGGAATGTTAGTATATTGATTCCATTCAGTCCAGTATCACGGCACTGTGACAGAATTTAAACACTGACATGAGCTGTCAGGTTGTTTTGTGTGGCACTCAACACACAATTAAAATGGGAACTTTGTGTGAATGTAATGAAGCCTAAAGATTACATTTCTCCATTATTTAACAAACGAATGTATATAAACATATACCCAAGATCTTTACCTAAACGTAACCAAAGTGATTCCTCTAGATTAAATCACACGACTGTCACACAAACTGTAAATATCTTTTACTAAACTGAACCAGAGTGCTTCTGTTGCCGAACCCTCACCACAGCCTGAGTGCAAACCCTGGAGTCTGGTGTCACAGCTGTACACTTTGTCTGCCTGCCATCCACCCTGACCACCTCGCCATGTGACACCAGCATGGTCAAAGAAACCTGATACATAAACATATGTTCAGTGTTTTTTTGTTTGTTTCTTTCTTTTCTTCTTCTTTTCTGTTTTTTTGTACCTCTACTCACACATCATCCTTGTTTGATAGTTGTCATATTTCAAATAGTTTGTACTTTCTTATCGCACGTCTGTATTGTATTTGTACGTTCATGCCAAGAGGCACATGCAGTACATCTCCTTCTAACGGGGAACCTTAAAGGTCCAGTTTATATGAGAGTTGATTTTTTGGGTCTCATTCGCAAACCCGTCGAATACTGTCGCTTTGGGATCGTACATTAGGTCGGGTCAGCTGCCATCCCTACGGGCCAGTGTTTGACGAGCTGGGAAATCCTTTAAATAGACAAAAGCAGCAAACAAGAAATGTGTCGCAGGCATGAAAGATATTAGAAAAGAAAATCTCTGTCCATGTTGATGAAATATATAGATACTTACATACAGAAATGAGAGATATAGTAATGAGTACATTTAAAATCAAATTCTTTACTTTTTGTTGTTGTTGTTTTTGAACAAGCGTATCCTTAACCCCACAGATCAAAGTTGTCCATCTGAAAAAGAGTAAGATAAAGCCAAATTCCCACTAAGAAGATGCAGCAGTATATGTTGTAGCCAGCACCCCAAAGCTACGCAGACACACAGCAGTGCAGTCTGTGCACGACCTAAAATCACGATGTTGTGTTCAATGACCACGGGGCCCACGAAACCACAGCTACACACAGCTGTCCTCTGAGTCATTCAGCCGATCAAAGCTGCAGAGTTGGATTCAAATATATGATTTAAGGCGACACACACATACACATTCACACACAGCTGTCAGATGATACCCGAACTTTCTAATTAAAACGTACGGTTTTAGAAGAATTGAATTATGCAAACAGAATTCTTGACATGAAAGACTTGACCTTTTGACATCCCGGAGACAAAACAACAACAGCATCTTTATCTGGCTTTTGATTGGCTGCGATTGATTCGGTTATTTGTGTATCAAGCCAATCTTAAACTCTTTTGTAGGATTACTGTATCAAATTGTAAACATGATTTTCTGACGCAATTAACGAGAAAACACCGAATGTATGCGCAGTGTCGTGAAGACAATCTAACACATGATCTGAGCTCTCTAAGTCTCCGGCGGCCTGATCTGCATGTCAATACCGGATCTATGAGCTCAGCGGAGCCCAGCAGCCATGTGCCGGGCTCCGAATTTATTATCGTGTTTTGTTGGTGTCACGCCGGTGATGTGTTGTGTGGATTAGGCCCCCGACTCGATGGAGTGTAGTTACAAATTAATTGAGGATCACTATCTGTTACGTAACGACCTCTCCACACATACGCGTGCACACAACAAAGTAATTAGCTTTCTGTTAATTAGGTAATTAAGCAAATGAATAGGGGCTCCTCTTGATTCCCAAAGGGGGATGGATGGCTTTCATACGGTGTTTTTCCCCTGCCGCTGGGGGCTGCAGCATTCAACATGTAATGAAAGGGAGAGGACTTCTGGAGAAGCTGCACAGATAATGAGCAGCGAACCACTGTCAATGAGGAAAAGAGGGAGAGGGCAGAGATCACGATACCTTCCGCATCAGTCCGCAATTGTAGATGTACTAGAGGCCTTTTTGTTATTTGCAGTCATCAAACATAAGTTAAAAAGTTCTTACTTTTTACAAGGTAAAGGACAAATTTGAGATACAAATTTATTTATTTTTTTCAAGGTGTATGAGCCAAACTGAACATTTCTTCATGGTGTTACCATTTTTTATATATATATAACTGTATCCTTTATGGCATACATTATTACATCCAGACACAATAGGAAAAAAAACAAAAAAAATTCACTCAGACCAAAAACATCCAAAATACAGATTTTGGTGTTAATTGCATATTCAAACATACAATTTTAGAAATTTGTGATATAAAAAGTTATTGTTTTAATGCAAGTAATCAAAGGGGGGGCTTTACTGGTAATATCTATCAGTTTAAAGTTTTAGCCTGCCATTTTTAAAAAATGTATAGAATTTACAATACATATCTTTGAAGGCTGTTTTCTCAAATTGAGTTTATTTCTGAGACTCTGAGCCAGAATTATCCACTTCAGCAGCAAACTTTTTCAGTTGCATTACTATCTATATTCTGGAGGTTTTTACAGTGGGGTTTGTAAATTTATCATTCATAGCTTGATTTATAAACATTTCAGATTTTTTTGTTTTATTATATGGCTCTTGACATTGTTTTCTGCTTTATAGAGTGATACATAGAGACATCCAAAAGTCCCTCTGTAAAAAGCTTTGACTTTTTTTATCCAATGCTCATATTTCTTCCTGGAAATTCATGCATATTGGTGCATTTTTAACTGGATAATACACCATTTGCATATTAAAACACAACATTTCTGAAATGATAATTGGCTTTCTGTAAGTAACCAACTGGGGAAGATTAATAATGATATCTTTTAGTTAAAAATTTGACTATTTAACTGCAGTTTCTCCGTACAATTATCTAAATTAGATTTACAAATGATCTTTAAATGATCATCTTTCAAAGATCATGTGTTGTGTCACATTCAACAAACTTAAGACACTTGTCCATGCACTTCAACCACAGTTCATTATGTGGAATGCCATTTATGTGTATGATTCTGATATTAACACAAGTGTTTGGTTTTATGACGTATTATTTATTAATCCGTGTTCATAATTTGAACGACAACGTGATACAGCGAGCTACAAGTCGTACCGGTGCGTGGCATGTGACTCTGTTGTGATTTTCAACACTATTAAGCAGTCTGCATGTTGACTGGAAAACCTGTTTAATAGCAGCACTTCATTGGAACACAGAAGCCCTCTGGAGGTCACAGGTTTGTTCAACACACGCACACACGAGCTGTCAACTTTTTCTGACCCACATGTTTGTAATAAATAGGTCTGATGTCACTGTTACCATGGTGAGCGCTAATCACAACAAGCCTTGGCCCACATCCTCTTTTTAGTATTTGTGTTAAACCACAACACTTACCTCACTTTATAATCATGCAGGTAATGAACTTGAAACTGTCTCAGCCTTCCTACACAGACGATGAATTTGGCCGATTATAGCAGATAGAACAACAACTGGAATGGTTTCGACGGCATCGTTAAAAAATTCACTTTTGATGGTCCTTAAAAAACATTTTTAGAACGTTCAGTCGGTTTTTATGCGAAGGTTTAACGGCAAGGTTGCTTTTGAAATGTATCGCCACGGTTCTGTAGCGCTGCGTCTGTCAGCGCAGATCACAGGAGAACAGAAGCATTTCCCTAAAGATCAAGAAGCTTTTCTTTGTAGCTGCTGCCAGCCGGGTCAGCTGTTCTGTCTGCCTCTGATCATTAGAGCAATGTCTCTGAATGCACAAGCCACTGACTGGTGAACTTTTATTATGGTTGGCTGCGGATACAATCAGGTTCGAGCTAAGGGATGGCGAGTGTGCTGCTGGCCGTAGCGATTTTTGTAACCATTTCAATTGGCTGTGAAAGTGCAGCTCAGTGTGGAGGCAGATGCACTCTGGTTCTGGTTTTCTAAATTACTGACACGCCTTCTCGGCGCATTTGATAACCACAGGGTACACGATGCACTCTGAAACCTAGGCAAGCTGCCCGCGAACAGAAATCTCTAACCCAGGTCGCTCACAGGAGCGATTCACATCAGATCTTGTATGTTTAAGACGTCAGAGATCAAAACAACTCATGTGATGTGGTTTGGCAACAGCTTGTATTGCAGAGTCCATTGACGTGTCTTCAGGTTTTGTGTCAAAAGGTCTGAATCAGGCTGCACGCTGTTGGAAATCCGGTTTGGTTTTTAAACAAAATCAGTCAAAATAGCGACATTAAAAAAAAACATGCAAAATCAAAACTGAAATTATCAAAACATAACAATTGAAACGGTTTCTAACTGTGTTCCACTGTTACGTGATTACATATAATAAACCCACTGACGCGTCTGAAACATTAAACCTCAAACAAGTCAAACATGTTGCAGTGCAATGCACATGAACACAGGCAGGCCTGTTAAAACCAGCCCAGCGTAAGACTGAGCACAAGTTCAAGTTCAAGTCAAAAATGAGATGCCTGAACAAGGCCAACAAAAACAGTCCTATTCCAGGACTAAGCACAGCACACAGTACCTTTCAATTCTCTTATTTTATTACCCTTGGATGTTTAAAGCCAGTTTATTGGCTTAAGCGATCACACTTTTAGTGTCATCACACTTCTAGTGTGATCACTTAAGCCAATAAACTGGCTTTAAACATCCAAGGGTAGGACTTCATCGATGGCTGTGGTCTGGATTGTGGAGCCAAACCTACAGCAGAGCAGACTGAAATAAAATGGGAGAGAATTCAACTAGGTCAAGACCTTACTACAACTGATTGTACATTTAAAGGTCCAGTGTGTGCGATTTGGCATCGAGCAGCAAGGTTACAGATTGCAACCAACTGAATACCCCTCAACCTCTCCCAGGCTTGAGGGGCAACAGGATTAAGTAAATACAAAAAAAAGGTAAGCGTATTCCTTTAAAGTTTCCGAAACAAATATGTAATTAGATTACAGATACATTCAGTGAAAAAAAGGGGATAATTGACAGGATTACAATCTTAAAAAAGAATGATATACTAGTTTGTAACCACGCAGACTCACACACATGACAACACTTCACAGGTAATCCAAAAGTAATGGAAAGTAATGAAGTTACATTACCTTAATATTGTGATACTTGGATTAGGTTATTAACTACAGTCTTTAACAGGTCATTTGTAACTGTATCATAATACATTTTAAAGTAAACCTCCCAACTCTCCCCTCTCCTTCCGAGCAAGAAGGAGAACCTACAGTGTCCAGTAAAAACCATAAAAGGCTCCTCTAGTGCCAGTGTTTGGTGTTCCTTCTGGGCTACTGTAGAAACAGGGCGGACTCTGTGGAAAAGGACCCGCTCCCTCTGTAAGAAAACCGAATAATGAATATTATATTCTATATCTGCCAATAGATCATCCTGAATCCTACACACTGGACCTTTGCACGTTGTTATCTCATGTGACACAGTGAAAAAGACCTGTCATAATCAAGACATTACATTTTTTTAAGACTGTGTGGATATCCTGTTGAACTGTCACATTCTACACTGACTTTTTTTTTAGTTTTTACATGACACTGACTCTTGATTACACCCACATTACTAAATACGAGTTAAATGATTGCCTACTAACAGACTGGTGCTGTAACGTCCCTTTGAAGTTCTAATTGTCAATCTTCAGCCCCTCAACTCCTGAAAATGTATGTGGATTTAAAGCTGCAACAAAGGACCAAATAATTGTGTGTAATATGGAATGCATTGCTCGTGACGAAACGGCAAAGAACCTAATTTTGCAGTCGCCCGCTCTCCGAGGCACTTTTCAGCTTATTGCATTGGTTTTTACGCCCACAGCTTTACTACTCCGGTTCACTCTCGCCGCTGTCATCAGCTCAGACGCAGCGTGTTTCCATCGAAAAAAGCTCGAGCAAACCCGCTGTGGCCTGCCTACTCAGCACCGAATGACAGACTCAGTTAGCCACTGGCTGAAACAGAGTAGAACATTTAGCAGCTGAAGGGCCAGGTATATCCTCACTGAGTCCTAAACAGAGCTGACAGGAGGGTGAATATCGCTCTTTGTTTACTGTGTGGCCAGAAATACAGCTCCAAATGAAGGCTTATGTTGCTCCATATACATCTGGATGCATCCGAGCATATCGAATGTGCTAATAAGCAACAGTTTGCTCACACAGCTCTATCAACTTTAAAGGTGTTTGTCAGTATTGTCTCTTCCGCTTGTTGCTTTGCCCTGGAACGACATTTAATTCTAGTGGGTAATATTTTCTATGAAGCTTATAAACATATTTACAATGCATTATAATGTGCCTAGCTATATATTATCACACCTATGAGTAACTTATATTGTCATCATAATGCATTCTAACATTGATTATAATGCATTTTAAAATGATCATAACGTATTATAACTACAAGAATTATACTACACCAGCAGTTATAACAGTAGTATGGTTATTTAAGTCATTATATGCTTTAACTGTGTTATCAATATTGTTTTAAAGAATATTTATGAGTGTGTATAACTACAGGCTCAGAGTGACATATATCCACAGCTTTAAGTAACAGAGTCAGTGAGTAACCACCAATAATAAAGTAATGTGATAGTTACCTATACGTTGCTATAGAATGCTTTATAACGTGTTATTATAATTATGAATATGTTTATGAATGATTATTGTCATAAAGAATTATTTCTTATGAGTGCTTATAACTGATTATGCACTGCTATAGGCACATTAAAATGAATTATAATATAATATTGACAGTGTTGCCTCATAACGCAGCTTTTAAAGGCCTTTCCCACTGAATTCATGTTAATATGTCACAGTAGGAAAGTCACAGGTGTAATTAATAAAAAATAATGATGTCTGAATTCCATGCAGCCGCTTCAGTTTCAGGGTCTTTTCTATTATTCATGCCAGCTCACTGTCACACTGTCACGACTGCCGGGGCACTTAAAGGGAGCCAGGCCATGATCGGTGTTATTAGGAGAACCTGTGCTTTTCCGACTATAACAAGTCGAGATGTGCGCGGTGAAAAAGGCCTGTTAACACACCGAGTAGATTATCACACCTGTGTGAACTGTCAATTCAGAAACACATTAAGGTCTTACCTTAATTGCGGAGCCGTCGCTTCTCGCCGCTTTCCTGACCTTTTGCGAGATTTCTCGAGAGGCATTTCCAGTCTCACCTGAGGGGACATGCTAGCCAAAGTACGGCTGCTTTAATTAAACGTGATGAATCAGCACTAAACAGCTTGGCATAGGTAAAAGGTGAGGTATTAAAACACACACCCCACATAGTACATGTTCCTGTGATGACTGTATTTTAGATACAAGAAACACAGACACTAATACTTGTATTTTCATTTCCATTTTATTTACTTTGTCCATGTCACTGCAAAAATCATGTTTACAAA
The DNA here is from genome assembly GCA_039737535.1 of Lagodon rhomboides. Classification (NCBI taxonomy): domain Eukaryota; kingdom Metazoa; phylum Chordata; class Actinopteri; order Spariformes; family Sparidae; genus Lagodon; species Lagodon rhomboides. The sequence goes on along the minus strand of CM077785.1, from coordinate 8,528,679 downwards.
GGAAATATCGTCCTCCTCTAACTAACTCATCAACCAGTCCAAACCTGGTCTAGAAAAGTGATGTGATAATGACAGAAGCGTTCAGTTTACTGTAGCCTACACTGCGATACAACAGTAACATGTTAACAGTGTTAGTGGAGGGGACTCGGACTGGCTGATGAAGTCTCAGAAAATGTGTAAAGGGATCCGACAGGAAAATATGGTTTTCTATGTATTAGCAGTAGTGGTATTGATCATAATCAACATGACCACAGGTGAGATCATTGGAACTCATCATCTTCTCATTGAAGCAGCAGTCTACATTTACTCAGCTAGAATTAAGACCTACTCGACTGTTTTACTAAGGGTCATGTTTGACATTGCATCAACAACCATGCTAAATATGGGAACAGCACGACCTGATGTTATTTTCTTTGAAGCAAATAATGCCGCATTTTTTTCTCCGTGTGTTGTGGTTACATGGACGCAGTCCAGTAAGCAGGGGGAACGAGCACAGACAAGTACAAAGGAGCACCACTGGTTGAGCACAAAAATGTGCAGTATCTCTTCAGAGTAATACACTAAACAATCCATGACTCCATTAGGGGAGAGCAGAGGGTCTACTTTCAACATTTGTACGCGGAGAAATGTCAAATGCGGCGAGGACGAGCACATTCAAAGAGGCACCTTTCAGGATGGGTTTTGCTCTTTTAACTAAAGCTGTAAAAAAAACCAAAAAAACATGTCAGAAATGTTTCTTAGGGCCACATCTGTCTTAGGATATGTTCTGATGCCCCGTGATGGCTTTATAACCGAGGGACACTGTGATTGGAATAGGTAGTCGTGTGCAATATTTCCAAGTGTTACCCTGATTTAAGTTTGATATGGGGTCGATGAAGTTACAAGAGATCGAATGGGACATTCACTCCATCCTCCAAAGTGGAAAAACTCCAGCTGAATAAAACATGTCGAGGATAAAAACTTCTTAGACGGCATGAAAGTGCTTTGGCACTGATTAAGCTAACTGAATTACGACATAATAACTGAGATGTCTTACGTAACAAACTGTTAAAACACATTAGGTTATGTAGCTGCTACCTCTATACCAGGAATAAAGTGTGGAGGTCCAGAGGCCGTGCAGAGAACAGGACCGTGACAGTGCAGTTCAGTATAGCAGGAAGTCAACACGGAGTAATGAACTGTGGACGAGATTTACGCTGGATATATATTCTCCGACGAGCTCAGAGCTTTAGGACCCATGTCAAAATGAAACAAGGCATCAGTCATTAAAAGTTATAAAAATATATCGACGACATTTCTCGTTGAATGCAAAATAATATCCTCGATTAGGTTGTGGACAGCGCCTTCGTGACGAGGCGGGAACAGTTCAGGTTAAAATAAAAAAATAAAAAGTGCTTTACAATCTAATGTCTTGAGCGTCCTCCTTCAAAGGCATGATGTTCCATGTGAGCTGGAAAAGATAAAGGGATCACGGTGAGTATACAGCATCCTGTACATCGAGTGTAGAAACATGTTCTCTGGCCGCAGGTTAAAGGTTCAACAATAAAATCTCAGCCTTTTAACATCATTACTTTGAACTTTCGCTCATGACAATTTTGGGAACGCATGTTGACGTGTAGTAACAAGACGGACCTGTGTGAATGTGCTATGTGGAGCAGGCATGAAGGTATGTAGGCCAGTTGCCTTTTTCTTTTATCAGAAGCCCTGGTTAGCCTACAGCCATGTACACTTCATCCTATGGCATGCTTACAAGTGTACACAGTTAAATCCACTATACAGATGTGTACTTTTTCCAATCAGTCTGATATGGAATTGTAAAGCTCATCTCCATTTCTAAATCCAAAATAAAAGTGGAAAGAAATAAGGGTAAACTGAAAAAGATTTTTTGGGGGCCGATCACAGATCACTGTAGGCAGTATCGGCTGATACCAATCAAAAATCTAAAGGATTTTTCTTCTTGTTAACTATACTTGTTAGTCATCAGTGGCATAATAAAAACACCTTTAACGCAACATTTTATTTTCTTTATACTGTGGTCTATTTGTCCTGAAGCCACCACTCCTACATCTTTACACTGCTTGTATCTTGTTATTTTCATCTCTTTGGTAAAAGGGTGTGAAATGTTTTTTAACCCCAAACTCAAAGTACTTTTACCTCCAAACTGTACTCAGCTAAAGTACTTACAATAACCTGTTGCTCACTGTTTAACACTTTGAATAAGAACTCCAGTTGTGTGTTTAGCTCTGTTCTAAGCTATCACCTCCATTGATGCAAACGCATGACAGGACTCTCTGCTCACTGGCTGCTAACAGCTAACTAGTTCTCCTTCCGCAGACTTTGACACAGATTTTTAGTGCTTTCTTGGTTTAACCAGCACAACATGTTTGTGAGGTTCTGCCAGCAAGCCATTTGGTACCGAGGAGATAGATAATTTCATCTGAGGTCTTGTTCTGAGTGGTCAGCCAGTTATTGTAATTATGTGTTTGTAATTAGCCCTGCAGTACGCTATGACATCTTAGCTGTGCTCAGAGAAAGTGCCGCACATGTTCATCTGATCTGGCTCTTCTGATCTGCCTTCATATAGACCACCCATCAACCTCTAAGGACCAGTGGCCAATCAGTCTGAGCACGCTTAGGAAAAAGTAGGCATACTTACACTTATAAAAAACAGCTTTAAAAGTTATGGACGGGAGGAGCTCATAGACTTTCCCCAAGATATTTGATTCGTTAGCAAGAGACGCATCCTTATTCCAGATCTGTACAACGTCTTCACGATCTCGAACGCTAACACTGACGCCAACGACCTCGTCATCTGGGAAACAAACAGACAAATAATCATCAATGCTATGTTTGAAAAAAATATATTTTTTTCATCAAGTATGAATGTATATGTTCCTTCTGAAAACAGAAACATGTCCAGTATGTACATATAGAAACTCACCTGAGGAACAGTAATCTGCAAACTGCTCCCCAATAGTAGCAAGTAACAATTCTTTCCAAACTACAGACTGAGACAGAAAGAACACACAGCAATAACACATTAATCAGGTATTCATTTATATTATTGTGTGGTATTGTTGTGTGAAGGGGAGCAAAACACTCACAGCGCTTTCTTTTGGTATTTTCATCTTCCATACTCCTCCTTTTGCATTGCTTTCTTCTTCCCTGTTGGGGTAAAGGATTCAAAACAAATGTCTTTTACAGTGTTGCATTTTAAAGTTTCACAAAACATTTTGAATATATCTATTCTATTTAAACTTCAATCAAGAGACACAGAAAATAAATGTTATCACAGATACAAAAATGTCCATCAGAATGGGCTGTAAAACCTGAGCATGCACCAAACTCCTGCCTGGTAGTAAGCATCACATGAAGGCGTTATTGTAAACAAACAAAAAGTTATGTCTGAATTAAGTTTGTGTGCACTGTTTGTTCTCTCTGCGTCTAACAATCATGTTTGATGTATTGCTTCCTCATAAAACACTTGAAAAAACGTGTTAAATAGATAGCAGCCATCCTCATCACTGCCTCTTTTGGCGCACTGCTGTGTTTCTCCGTGTATTAAAAGTGTTAAAACATTGGCACGAGTGTGAATCTTGTCACTTGTGTGCATGAAGAAAAAAAGAAGAGGGGAGGCCTTCAATGTATGCACGACCAATGGTTATGAAACATGTTTACCTAACGGTCTTATGATTAACAGCTAGTAGAGAGCTGACCCTGTACTAGATGTACTCATGCAATAATGCAGTGATGAGTACTACTGAGTACTCACTAGTTGGAACATGCGGACAGGCGTCGAGCCTGGTGACATCTCATTGCATCTAGTAATAACTATGTTAGGATTCCACAATATTACGATGTAACAGTTCAAGTTTTTATGAGATATTTAACGTTTAATTCTGAATTAAGAGTTATAACTGTACAAGGCAGTTACTGACTGCATGAGCTACAGGCACAAGTCCCCCCTTCGTTCGAGCCAGTGGTAAGTGATCATATCATATTCAAAGTAACAACATACTCACCACAGTGGCCTCCGTTCTCCACGCATTAAGTGATAGCTACATCTCAGAGGCAGGGCTGTGACCGGAGGGATGTTGTTGTATACACTCCAGAACATCTGCGAACAGGGAAAGCGGACAGGTATTTTACCTACAACGTGTGGAGATCATTTTCTTTCCTAAAGCTCCGGGACAGCTAGATACTTTTATTGTGGCACAATAGCAGAATTCTGCCCCCTTCATCTGGCATGTATTTGGTTTACTTACAGCACTGTCGTTATATTGACAATGTGAATAAAGCCCAACACAAAAAAGAGAAACAATTCTTAAGGCAAAGCTTTTTTACAAGATGTTTTGTATTTTCACACATCAAATCAACCCAGACCAGCCATGTCACACTTTGCTTGTTAGTGGATTTTCCAGGTTTTGTTACGGCCGATTGTTTTGGCAGGCTTCCCTAGAACCAAGCTCTGTGGTTGAAATGTTTCAACGAGCAACAACCTGTGAAAAGCTTTGGTTAGAAGCCTTAATATCAAAGAACATATTCACGTGTAATCAAAGAGTCTGACTTCCTGCAATCTGTGTGTTTCTGCTTATTCAAACTGAAACTAGAAGTCTGTTCTGTGTTTACAAAAATTGGTCACGTATACAAAAAATGTAACACTGTAATATTACCAACTTCGTTTAGCCTGTTTTATGATGCCCATCCATTCATTTACAAGCTTTTGGAGCATTCTATCAAAAGGCAGTAATGTCTGCACTCCAACATACAGCGGTGGAAGCTACCGTCACTCTTGCCACACATGTTACTCAAGGCGAACTTTAGACGTTTGCAGTAACACTAGCAGCAATGGTCTGTCATAAACTGCACTGCATGTTCATGTGTCATGATACGGTAGGTAGACGTGCATTTACACGGTGCTTTTCTGTTCTACCGACCACTCCAAGCCACATTCATTCATCCACACACACACATTCAGACACTGATGGCAGAGTTTGATTTTTTCCACACGCTAACCGTGCCTACTGCCGCTTCAAGTGCCAAAGACCTGCATATTCCCTTTCATCAAGGGGGCTCTCCTCAAGCCAACTGGACTCTTAGCCGAGTCATGCATTTGATCTCTTTGCCCTTCTGATGATGAGGCCCTTTAAGCCGACACCGACTCTCACCTGAACACTTTGCACCGTGTAGATCTTCTTCAGATTGGATTCACATTCTGCGGCCGTGGTGCCTGGTAATGACCTGCAAGGAACAAGTGAGAACTCTTTAAGTTCACGGTGATGACTCCGTGACAGAGAGAAGCTGACGGCGCTGCTCACCAACCAACGCGGTCAGGGTTCATGGTTCGGATTTTTCTGCTCGGCTAATCTTTTTTTAACAAATGCATATGGCAATAAAGAGCACGAGTCTACAGGTTAACAACGAGCCTAATGAGCGTCATGAACAGCAGTCGTTTAAGGCCGGTGGGTCACATTCCTTATATTTAGTTTCCAAATCCTCCTTTACACGTTTGACAGGATCATAATGCATGTTCCAATCTAATTTTTGATGAAATAGCCCCAACAACAGTGCAACAAGATGGATGTGCGGAGGGGCGAGGCAGGGCGCAGGGACACATGGCTGCTGCTCACCCTAACCCTCACCGAATAAACAGTCGTGCAAGTAACACAAATGAACACAATCCCATGGTTATCCTCTATGTTGGTGGTGAAAACTCCATTAAACAACCAACCACTGCTGATTAAAATGTATCTGACATGACCCGGGCACGAATGTTCATGAATGAGTTACGTTGCATTCAGTCTGAATCACCAACTTCCCTCGTCACTCTCTGACGCCATCCTCGTAGTTTTAGTGACGGTGACCTAACGAAACGCACCGTTACCTTGAGTAACTGGGTTTGAACGCTGTAGGAAACAAGTACACAACTCAACAAAATATATACCAGTAGTCTAGTCATTTTTAAACATTTTGATACTGAATTCTTAGATATTATATCTTTAACTGTTTAATCCTTATTATAGTTCTGAGAGCCCGACATGGCATCGTCACATGTCTGCTTTTACACAACCCAGCACTCCAAACCCCCAAATATACTTGCTCTGACATATCTAATATTAACATATGTATTCCTTCTTGTATTGCTAGTAGTTTTTATTCTTTTACATTTGTCTTAAGTCTCCTTACTCGCGATGCTACCTTCTGTTACAGGCGCAGACCGATGATCGGCCCGAGCTGATTCCTGGGGGCAATATTCAGCATTCTCTGATTATCGGTATCTTCAGTTTTTCAGTCAGATTGCTGATAAAATAACCTACTTTAAAACACGTGCTACTCTGGGTCTTATCCAGCATCCTCCCACACAGTGTCCCGCCCACAACGCTATCTGATTGGTAACACGTCACGATTAAATAGCCTATAAGTGACTAGTAACTACATCAACATCCCAGCGTCATTCTAGTGAGGACGCTGTTTATTCGTGAACCCCCTTTGCAACCCAAGCCCCCATACACCTGCAGTTCTGACATATTATTTCACTGGGGCTGGGAGCACAATTCAGTTTGATTATACCCTGTAGAGACATTTGTTTATTGGTTTATTGTCCAAGTAGATGCCACTGGGCGTCCCCTCTAGATTTACATGTTTTTTGTTTATATACTTAAGTAGGTCGGGCTGGCCTGTGAGCATTTTACTGCCAGCACCGCCACAAATGGTTATACTCAACTAAAGTACCTCAAAATTGTACGTAAGAGCAGTACTTGAGTAAACTGCACAAAGGTTATTTGATCACCGGTTGCTCGACACACAGAGTTTCATTTTTCTGCAAATGAATATCGTCCCGAATATCAGCTTTCATGCTGCTGTGTTTGAATTTCTCCAGGTGGGATCAGTGAAGGTACAGCTGATCTTATAAATCAGAGAAAAGCTGCGGTTATTTGAGAAATGTCACAATTGTTGCTGATTCATTTCCAGTTGTTGTGCTATTAACTGATTATACAAGTTTTAGTCTTAATGTGGTGTGTGCGGTCTCTTCACTTCTCATTACTGCTGTTGATTCATTAACACTTGGCTCTTTCACTGTCACTCACCTCCGTGACACAATAAAACACAACGCACACGTGACAGGCAACATTCCTATGATCTCATACAGAGGAAAGACACTTATGTAACGTTAGCAAGCTCTTTAAAAGACAAGCTTCGGGTCACTTAGGACACTTATATAGCTAATAAAGTGTCCCCAAGCGAGGACGCAGCCTCACATTAGTGTGTTAGCCTACATGTGTGGCTGTTTGAAAAAGGTGAAGGTGGACAGTCTTCACCCTCTCAGTCTCTCTGTCCCCTGCTGGGAAACAGAGCTGAAGTAACTTGAACTGCATAAAAAAACAACAAGCAGTCCAAACATGTCCGCCGTGTCCGGCAGCAGTCTCTGTTGGCTAACGCAGCAGTGGACATGCTAACTTTTCTGGGGAAAAGGTTCTGTAAACAGAGGACGGCGGTGTGGAAGGCGGACGCTCTCCCGCTACATTTCGCTCCCGGAGGCCTGTAGGGAAGCTGTTTCGGCCTTCGGTCATATTTTTTCCCTCCATCATTCCTGCTCGTCCCCTCGAGACTCTTGAACAACTCGGGGGACGACGCGACGAAGCTTACCTGTCCAGCCAAAACGTCCAAGGTGAGTGCAGGGGCAGCGTCGTCGCCTCGTCTTCTCGGTGTTTCTTTGTGATGTTTTCCAACTCTTTCTCGTCGATGTCAATGTTGTTTTCGGCGGACACTGTCGGACCGCTCCGGCCGCCTCTGTCCATCTGCACGTCCGTGTGACCCGCCGGAACTGCCATCTGAGCGGGCTAACAGCTGATCGTTTTAATATCCCCCCCCTGTTTGAAGCTCCGAAATAAAAACACCCGGTTAGGCTTTATCTGCACAGACAGATACACACTGCCGCTTTTCCGCCTACTGACTGCTGACGTAACTGCGTCACCGGGCAGGAACGTCGCAGTTGGTCCATCCCAGAGAGCAGGAAGAAAGAGGGGGAGACCTCACTCCGACTGGTTTTTCTGAAACACAAATCTCCCACTGCATCGTGGAAGGAGACTGGATAACTGTTCCACCAGAGAGGAATGTATTAAACCCCCATGATAGAAAACACTAACAAGAGAAAGTGATGACGTAGCCTGCAACTGATGTTTGTGTCTGGTAGAATTTGGCTTTTTATCAGGGTCACTTTGACAAATTTAGGTAACCACAGTTTCCTCTTTGCAGCTCATTAATCTATTAATGACTCATTAATAGACCAGGCCGTGCTATTTGCTTATTACAGATATTTCTGTAGGCCAATCAGGATATATGTCGACCAGTCAAGTATCAAGAAGTTCACTCATGTCAACCACAGAGAACAGAAAAGTTTATTTTTTTCATCTGTAAAGTGTCTTCCTAATGACAATAAATGCATCCGCCTCAATAATCACAAAACACTATGGATCATAGGCTATACTGTTGGTTTGTTTGTTGTCAAGCTCATAATATATATTTACATTTATCAGACTTACAGTAATTCATATATACATTCATACACTGATGGCGGTGGCTGGCATGCGAGGTGCCGACCTGCACATAAGGAGCAGTTTGGAGGGTTTGGTATCTTGCCCAAGGACATTTCGACATGCAGATCAGGGGAATCGAACCAGCGACCTTCCAATAACAAGACGCACACAGAGAGGCAAACGGACCCTTTTCAACACACATTTTGACTTGCCAAAGCGGGAAGAGCACAGGTGTGAACAGTAACGCGAACGAAGGCTCCATTCCACTGAGGGTGCGTTCCAAATTGCAGACTTTTTACTTTCAGTACGTACTGTAGCTGTCCTTACAAAGGACATACTGTGGCATGCAGTATGCTCACAGTTGGGACATACTACTGTCATCATGATGGCGCGCCTTGAACTTTGACCCTTGCGCTCCTACATCCGTCTCAGCCTCAGTAAGACCCTAGTGATAGTGCTTTCATCCGTCAATGCCGTGTCATACTTCATATTGGGACATATATAATCTTTTTCTGGGATACTAAGAAAAAGCAGGGTGTCAGTGAGTGAGCATGCACAGTACCTGAGAGCTGGAACTCACCTAAATGGAATGCAGCTGTTATTCATGTTATACATTCCACCTGTGCTTCTCCTGCCTTGACAGTGAAAAGGGTCTTTGTCTTGTATGCGTCGACGTATTTGGCTGATAAAGTTGAAGCATCACTTTCTCACCATGATTCTTGATGTTATTTCAGTACGGAACGTTGCCTCCAGGCCTCCTTTTCAGTATGACATGGCTTTTATAGTCATGTGTGACGTGCACAGCTCCAGCCAGCGAGACAATCATCATAAGATCCTCAACATGTTTAGATATTAGATATTATTTTTTCCTTCACAACAACCATCACAATTCTAGCAGTTCAGCTGTGGCCAACGCTTTCTGCCTGCAGAAGAGAAGCTCGCCTGGAACACAGTGTCCAGAGAGGTGGACAGTTGATTAATTTTTGATGTGATTTAATGGGACTGCTTCCTTTCTCATTAGCAGTGAGACAGTTCTTTTCTGTAGGAACACACTCTCAGGAGGCGCGACTGAACTCAACATGTGGGGCAGTAGCTATATTGGGAACCGGGGTGAAGAGAGGGAAAAGACCGGATTGCAAAAAGTTGCAAATTTTCCTTTATTTTTTCCAACCTGCCACATTATGAGCTAACAACTTGACGAGCTGAGGACCAGAGCCACTTGTATAGCCATTTGGAAATAGACATTAGTTGAATATGTCTATGAAAACTGCACTATTCTCACTGAAAACTATTTAACTACCTCAATATAGTGAAGAGGTGCAACAAGTACTAAGCATGAAAGAGTGAATCCTACTTGTGCACACCAGGAAATGGGCAGATTTGTTTTTTTTCTCCAAGTGATACATCATCTCATTACACTATCTTCAGTCTCAGGCCTCAGTGCCTGTTTTAGGGTGCTTTGATGAAACTCTGCAAACTCCAACAAGACAGTTGTTGGTGAAGCTCCATCCCCAGTCTGTCTGTGCAAACTCAAGTTTTAGTAAGCCAAGCAACGCTCACATTAAAGAAAAGACAAGTTTGCATATTGTAATGACACAGTTTCCGAGATATTTATGTTTGTGTGATAGTGTTATAGTAATTGTTCTTTAGAGATGGAGCACTCAAGCAAGCAAGAAGTGAAGTTTGAAAGCAAATCTCAGCTGTTAACTGGCTAGATCCTCACAACCAGGGTACCAGAACCATTGTTAAACTTAACCGCCTCTAATCTAACACCAAAACATGACTATTTATTTATGAAATTATGTTTTCACGAGTAAGAAATTCATTTATAATCGCATTTTTTTGTTTACCGTCAACATTGTTGCACCAACTGATCCTGAAAACGAATGTGTATCTAACTTCAGTGCAATAATTTAAATCTACACCAGCTCTTTAATCGTTGGAACCGTTTGACAGACCTGGTAAGGTTAAAGGGAACTGCCTGAACGTCCTACTTTAATTATTCCTCTGGATTGCAGTGTGGTGACAGGTTCGCATGTGAAAACCTGGCCAGGCTTGAAATAGAAGAACGTTCCAAGGCATTAAGCTGAGCTCGGGCATGACCGGCGTGGATGCTGCTGAGCTGTAGGCTCATTTTTTACCATTAATTCTCCCGAAATAGGCTAATATTTGTCTGGGACACAGCACAGGGGGGTTTTATGTGCCTGATATCTGGCAGGCTCGTGATGCTCCTCGGAGCTGGCTGCAGGGGGCGCTGGTGAACCACTGCAGCAGCAGCAGGTGCAGCCTGGTCACATGATGGCAGCTGTAGTTCAAAATACACATCATCTGTCAGGGCCAAGAGTTTATTATTGACAGACCTCTGACATATAAATATAATGTGTTCTACGTGATTTGATACTGTGTGTTCTTCATCCTGAAAAGTCATATTGCTGTCAGGAAATGCTTTCCAAGAAAACCCATCCATGGTCCTCAGAGGTCAGGGTGCAGGAGGTTCTCCTCGGCTCAGCTGCTGTGTCACATCCTCTGCCACTTTCTCCCAAACTCATGAAACAAAGCCGTCGTTGTCAGACCTACTTTTTCCACCGCAGAACCGTCTTCTGAGGTTTCTCTCGGCACACAACTGCTGTATTATGCAACTGTTTACCTCGTGTGAACTCGCACTGTTCGCACTGACTGTGCCTGCATCCTCCTCCAGTCGCTCCAATCAGCTGGAGCTCGGTGATACATTTCATTGTGGGCTGTGGCTGTGTGCTGACTCTCAGCTGTTCAGTGTACCGTGTGTGTGTGTGCAGTCAGTCGGAACAGTTAAGGACAGGATTAGAGGATCTGGCTGTAGTCTGAATCTTGGTGGTAGTCTTTTCTGCTTAAAGGATCAGTGATTTTTTTTATTCAAATCAATTTTAGATGTTATTCTACTATTGCCTCATAAAAAAAGCCATATGTTGGTAAAGGGTTTATCAGAGTTGAACCCAAAGAGCACAAAATGTATGTTCAGGATGTAAGCCACTGAGAATTGAAGCATAAAGATGTGATAAAAAGAGAATTCCTCTCTTTCGATATGCATTAAATATGTTCATATTAACCTTAAAGTATCCAACAGGTTATTATGGTCCAGTCCTGTGTTTATTTGGCATAGCCCAGTATAAATAAGAGGTCAAATAATAGCATTATTAAGTGTGGAATACTGGACATGAGTTATGTACACATTGACTGTGACCACAATCAGTGTGACTGTGAAGAGGCAAAGTCCTGATTTTATCATTTAGCACTATTTTATTTTAATTCATTTCAGTCTTTCAGTCAGCTCCATTTTATGAAAGAAATGTTCAGACAGAAGCTTAATATCGTTTTTCTTTGTGTGTGAAAATGAAGTCTGGTATAATCCTCCTCATAAAAAGCATCATCAACCTATATTTCTTATGATTATTCCTAAATATGTCCACATCAGTGAGGCTGAATGAGGATACTCTGTCACTCTGCCTCATCTGCATGTCATCAGCCACGCCGCCTATAGACTGCATTAGACAGGGACCAGCAGATGAGACTCCAGGCTGATCCCAGGCCTGCTCACATCGTGCGAGCGGACGTGCGTCGCATAGGCTAGACGCTGCCGCGCGAGCTCCGCCGAGCGCAGACCCGCACAGGCGCTCCCACCTCCGCGCGCCTCAGACCCCGCGCTCGGCTCCGGACATGATCGCCCTTTTCTCTTCTCTCTTTTTTCTCCTCTTTTTCTGCTGAGGCTCTGGATGCGTAATCGCGCCATGCTTCCGCTCAGCCCCGTCCGTTTTTTCACTCCTCGAGATCGGCAGAGCTCCGCCGTCGGTGCGGAATTGAGATGTGTTTTCTGAGCCGCTGCTCGTCTGCTGAACGGACGCCTCCCGAGCATGGTGGGCTGCCTCTCTCCGGCAGAGAAGAAGAAGAAGAAGGGGGCGACGGACGGGGATGTTTCTGGCACCGGACACTCGTGAGATGAAGGACAAGAAGAGGAAGAAGAAATGCTGAATGCTTTTTTTGAGGGGGGGTTTGTTTTTTTGGTGGGGATCGCGGCGCGTCGTCGGGATGGATGAGAGCCGACGCTGAGCGGATGCTCCTGGGTGGAATTTGAGTGGTTTTTGTGTTAAAAGGGGGGCGGCTTGATTTCTTTTTTTCTTTTCTTTTCTTTTTTTGTGTGTGCTTTTCCATTCAGCCCCGGCAGGATACTCGCGCTCGTCGATGAATTGATGTGGGGATACACGCGACCTCGGCTGCGTCGATGGCGAACACAAGCGAGTTCGGGGGGAGCAGCCCGTCCTTACAGAACTACGCGTCCGCGGCCTCTGCGGTCAAGCTGGCCTCCCTGGGTCTGATCATGGGCATCAGCCTGCTGGGCAACGCGTCGCTGTCGCTGCTGCTGCTGCGGGACAGCTCGCTGCACAAGGCGCCCTACTACTTCCTCCTGGACCTGTGCCTGGCGGACGTGGTGCGCTCCGCCGTCTGCTTCCCCTTCGTGATGGCGTCGATCGGCGGCGGCTCCGCCTGGCCGTACGGCGCGCTCGGCTGCAAGCTCGCCGCCTTCCTGTCGGTGCTCTTCTGCTTCCACGTCGCCTTCCTGCTCTTCTGCGTCAGCGTCACGCGCTACATGGCGATCGCCCACCACCGCTTCTACTACAAGCGCATGAACCTGTGCACGTGCGCGGCGGTCATCTGCATGGTGTGGACGCTCTCCGTGGCCATGGCGTTCCCGCCGGTGTTCGACGTGGGCACGTACAAGTTCATCCGCGAGGAGGAGCAGTGCACCTTCGAGCACCGCTACGTGAAGGCGAACGACACGCTGGGCTTCATGCTGATGCTGGCGGTCATCGTGGGCACCACCCACGTGGTGTACGTCAAGATGCTGTGCTTCGTGTACGACCACCGCAAGATGAAGCCGGCCCAGCTGGTCCCGGCCATCAGCCAGAACTGGACCTTCCACGGGCCCGGGGCCACCGGGCAGGCCGCCGCCAACTGGATCGCCGGCTTCGGCCGCGGACCCACCCCGCCGACGCTGGTGGGCATCCGGCAGGCGTCGCACCTCGGCAACAGGCGGCTGCTGGTGCTGGACGAGTTCAAGATGGAGAAGCGCATCGGGAAGATGTACTACATGATCACGCTGACCTTCCTGGTGCTGTGGGCTCCGTACATCAGCGCCTGCTACCTGAGGATATTCGTGCGCGGCGCGCCGGTGCCGCAGCTCTACCTGACCGCCGCGGTGTGGATGAGCTTCGCGCAGGCGGGAGCGAACCCCATCATCAGCTTCATGTTCAACAAGGAGCTGCGGGTGCGCCTCAGAGCCTGCTTCCCCTGCTGCCTGGGCACGCAGACACCCATGGAGCCCTACTGTGTCATCTGAGGCCGGAGGATTTACTGCCAAAGACACGTCACATGTGGCTTCAGAATGTCCACAGGCTGCTGCGGTGCGGAGGGCATCACTTTTAATTTGACACACTTGAATATGATGCGAAGCTGACTATACTTTTGAATCAGAACCAGACTAATTGAAGCGACCCAGGCAGATGTGTCACAGTCTGCCTCACAGTCATGGTGATGCCACCTTCTGATTCTCACCTCTGCATGTAGGTACTGTAGGTGACATTCACTCCAGATACAGGGCAGGACATGTGTCATGTCATCAGGGGACAGTTTTTAAAGGTGCACTATGTAGTTTTGGGGAAGAAATTGTAATCAGAAGAGAAAGGCTGATTTTACAAATGTCCAAACAAACAAGCTGACCTTAAAGGACAGCACCGTCTCACACTTGGCGGACCCCGCCGCCTTTCTAGCTTCAAACACTTGCTTTTCCTCCGAGGACAGCTTGTTTATTCGGCCGTGAAAAGAACACACATTTCTGAGTTTTGTATTATCGCCTCATTCATACGTAATCAAAGTCCTCAGTTTGAATTTCTCCTCCAAAACTACGTAGTGTCCCTTTAATGCCCCTATTGAGTCCAACAACCTTTTTTTTTGGTCGACGGCAACATTGTACCTGAATGTCACTTTGGCTATTTGTTTGTATATTTTGAAAAATGACATCCCAGCACGCCCGTCTGAGGTCGTTTTTTGCCTTTTGCAAGAAAAAAAACTGACGGCCGGAACGCCACAGGACTATTTTATCAGCCGGCTGGCGTCAGTTTTTCCTCCAGCACCCGTGACACGCTCGGTTTCTAATCGTTTGGATACCACAGATGAGACGCAGATCTCTCAGATATATTTTTAATGAGGACGTCACGTTTGTAAATACTGTAAAGCCCCCTCTCCCTCTTTCCTCCGGCTTTTTTTAAAAAAAAAACAGATAAGCTGTATATTTCATAATCTCTTTAGGACTCTCTGTGTTGAAAAAAGGTGTCGAAACTCACTTTAAAGGTATTTTGCAAAGTTCTTCTTGTTTTTTTCATGGGTCAGCTGTGTGGAGAATCGGGTCGACTGGCGTTTCCCTGCAGGATATACAGACATCATTCTTTTTCTATACGGACACTGGGACTCTGAAAATATCATTTGGTGCTTTGGAAAGGATGTTTGCATTGTTTGTATTTCTTAGCAAATAAATAAGAAATGGATGATATGTCGTTCGGACTCTGTAATCTGTCTTTCAACACGGTGCTCGGTTCTGCTCTTGAACACATCTCAGGTTGTGTGTTTAGTTTGATTTCCTGTTGTCACTCTGCGCTCATCCTGTCTTTTGTATTCTGGTCAGTGTTTTCTCATCAACAGGTGTGAGCTTGTTGCATCAATCTGCGGATATTAAACAGGCAGGGTGGTGGACATGCTGAAAGATTTTCCAGTTGAGAAAAAGTGAGCGTTGCACCCTGTTTTCACACAAATTGGCTGCAAACAATTACAGACACGTTCATGTTTCCAAAGTGGATTCCTGCTTGTCAGGGCCATATCAAAGGACACTGATGTCACATCATTGGTATTTATGATTGGACTTATGATTGGAATTTGCCATTACACTTCAATAACTTCAATAAGATTAGAAGAAGAATGGTCAGAACTGAAGCAGGAGCTGGGATATCTTGATTTTTGGTCTTTTGAGTGAATCGCGCTCTAAATCCTACATTTCCCATCAAGCAACTGTAGGGCATCTATAATGCTGACCTCTTTCAAACCCCACAGCTCCGGTTTGTAATGTCTGGTGTGGGTAACACTTAATAACCGTCATTAATAAATGTTAAATTAAACTTGAGTTAAACATTTTTTGTCACTGTTAACAAACTAAATGCTTTGTAAGTCATCTATTAAGCAACAGTTTAGTGTTAAGTTTCAACTGATGTTTGTAATACTTGTAAATGGTTAACAGATACTGTGAAGTTCATCTATAAAGGATATTTGGATGGCTATAAAGTTGCAACAGGTGTTTGTAAACCTGTTTGATGGTTATTTTAAGGTGTTACCCCACTTTGTGTTTGAAAGTCTCAAACCCAAACCATGATTACCCTGATGACATCATCAGAGTCATCTCAGCTCATACATTAGTTTCCAAAGACCGAGTAGGACTTCTTGTGTCCAGTAGACTGAACTTTATGTGTAAAATCAGCTGATGGAGGAGAGTTACATACGTTACTTACTATCAGACTAACGGTGGGTGATCTGACGGTTTTAGATCGCAATCTAGCTTGAAGACACTGACAAACTAATTTCCAGGTAAACTGTAGAGACATTCAGTGTCCCCTTACTTCTGTTTCCAAACTTTCCATAACCTCACTGACCATGCTATGTAACAAACCAGCAGAGTTATAAAGCCAGCTAGATGACTATGCTGACTGGACAAAATACTTGGCGTGGCCCATACTCGGGCGATGTATTGTAAATAACGAAACATGAGTTACAGCCACCAACATGCCGGTTGAGGAGCTTGTGCCAAAAAAAGAACTATCTTTAATGTTCTGCTGTGTTATAACAGTGCAAATGTTGAAATTAATAGGTTTTTTCAAGCCTATTTTTAGATTTTTGCATTTTTGTTGTATTTTTTAAATTTAGATTTATCATAAAGTTTACGCTTGAATAGTTTTATTAAACACGAATATTAAATAGTCCTCAGGTTTTATCTTGATAGAGGCCTAAGTTTAGGTCCAACAGGCAGAATATATATTGTGCATAACCTCCACTGGAGTGAACACATGTACTTTTTTAGTCACAGAAAAAAAGGTAGAAAGAAAAATATTAGAAAAATTAGGGAGCTGGTTCAATTTTTTCTAACGTCTTTTATTTAGTCCACAGCAGTGGGCGCTTACATAACTCCTTCAAAATAAGATACGGAATGCTGTGAAAGAAAAAAAAAAGTAATTTGCATGATTTTCACAAACAAAAAATAACTTTGTGATTGAATATTTCATGCATGAAAGGGTTGAATAGATGAAGAAGAAGAAGCATATCCCTAGTTTAGACCTTCAAATACAGTCAAATATAAATAAGTATAAAATGAAAGATCTAAATATGTTTTCAAGATATAGATCTAGGGTGCACTGAGGGGGAATAATGATCTCAGTATTAATAAAAATCCATGGCGATGGCTCCTTTCCTTCCTCTTTGATTCTGACAGTCTGACACCGAACCTTCACCTGTTATTTCTCACCAGTGTTTCATACCAGTGGGAAAGTTTCTGCTGTCAAACTGATTATAGCTGTATACTGAAATACAGTATATCAGTATCATGTCACATTGCATAGAGCTAAGTGATAAAATGACACGAGAAAATACAGTGTAGCCTGCTTGAAGATGCTCAGTTAGAAGGTAAGAGGGTTGATTTTTCCTTTACAAGTGTTCAATTCAAACAGAGCATGTAGTAAACAGTGCATTAGTTTGTTTCAATAGACTGTTAGTCAGTTAATCAAACCACAATCCCCTCCTCCCTCTTCAGGCCGGCAGCGGCTTATTGATTGATCTAATTGCCGTTGCACTCATTGACATTGGCCTCGATTACACCAAACCGCAGCTTTTAAAGAAAGACCGAGCGGTTCTCCTCCGCACACGCTTTAATCACTGTGAATAAGCGAGGTGTTTCTGAGCTCCGGCCCCTCCGTCTCTCCGATCTGCTACACAGCGCTGAGCTCCTCAACGCACTCTGCGCCCCCGGTGCATCCATAACCATTAGCATCACAACATGCCTGCGTGTTCCTGACAGCTGGCCGTGCTCCGTTACGAGCGTGCCGAGGTCTCGCGGTGTAAGTGCTGTGGCTCCTCAGCTGCAGGAGGCTCCTCACCTGCACGTGCTCTCGTGCGATGCAAATGCAGGTCGGGTATTTTTGGCTCATCGTGTTGTCTTCGGGGCACGCAGGCTCCGGTGTGATGCTGGGGGAATGTGACTCTCCTTTTGCCGGGCTTTTACAGCCGGTTCTTCCATTGACCTTTTAGATCTCTCTAACTGCCGAGCAGCTCCGATGACCTCTGCAGTCCTCGCTGGGTTTTCCTAAAATACTGTTTGGACAACTGGAAAAGTAGCTTTTTTAGAACTGTATCTGTATCTGATGAGGTTAGGAGGAGTCAGGTATCCAAAGGTTTTTTGACTTTAAGAATCCAATTTGGTTTAGTTTCAAATTCAAAAGTGTACTTGGATGCAGCAGAACCAGAGATATCATCTTTTATATTGCAAGATTTCTTCTTCCTTGTCAAAACTTGATGCCTACATTACCCACAATGCCAGTCTAAGTGCTGACAGTTCGGTTGAAAATGTGTGTGTGTCGCTAATGTAGCCTCGAGCCACTAGCGAGAGGTCTGGATAGCTTACTTCTTTCTAACTTCCTTAAGATATTTTCATTTTCTAACTTGTAGTCTTCAGCTTCATCTGATGCTGACTCGAGTGACATCACACTCGAGGCAATTTGGGAGATTTCACACAGCTTCCTCAGGAGTCATAAAAGGCTTTATACACTTTTTTTCACATACGCAGTGGTGGCAGGGTTGCCAGATTATCGTGCGTGGGTCACAACCAGGAGAACAAATAGTTGTGAATGTGCAGTTTTACAGAACATGTATTGAAAAAAACTGGGTTTTCCGGTGCATTCAAAACAACTCAAATTGAATGCGGAATACCTTAATTAGAAAGTTCAAGCTCCACCACCAAGACCGCTTCAAATAAGTGTTGAGTGGCGGGTGGAAAACGGCAGCCATGCTCGTAAAAAATGATGTTCGTCATCAGAGCATGATTGGTTAACAAGATGTTACGTTACAACTAGGATCTATAATTTGCCATCCTGATCATGTCAGGAAGTGAATTAAAAACAAAACAGCATACACTCAAATCAGCTAGTATTCTAAGCATAAAATGGTCAAATTATAATGCATTATGGCATTTTGTTGCATTATTGATCGTGAATTATAAAGAGGACAAAACCATTGTACCAGTGTCAGGTTATCGTACATCAGGCAACGCTGAGCGGTTCCCCTTCAAGGCAGCAACTAATGATTGTTTCAATTATTCATCAAACTGATGATTTCAATAAAATGTCAATAAAATGATGAATCAGTTCAAAAAACTATGAAAAATGCCCATTGCATCTTCCTACAGCCCAAGGTGACGTCTTCAGATTGCTTGATTTATCCGACCAACAGTCAGAACTTGGACAATCTCAGCAACAGAACAGTGTCAGCCGAAGGTCCATATACACCGATCAGCCACAACATTAAAACCACTGACAGGTGACGTGAATAACATTGATCATCTCATCACAATGCGATGTTCTGCTGGGAAACCTTGGGTGCTGGCATTCATGTGAATGCCGACTTGACACGCACCACCCATCCAAACACTGTTGTGGACCCCCCCATCACAACAACACTACCCGATGGCAGTGGCCCCCCAGCAGGACAATGTGCCGCAAAACGCTGCTCAGGAACAGCTCCAGGAAGACAATAAAGGGCCCAAGGTGTTGACCAGATGTTGACCTCCAGATTCCCCAGATCCCAATCTGATCGAGCATCTGTAAGATGTGCTGGAGCAGGTCTGATCCATGGAGGCCCCATCCCCCAACGTACAGGACCCAGAGGATCCACACACAGAAAAATAAAGGTGCTGACTGGAACCAAAAATGGTTCTTTGGAGTCATGCCATAGAAGAACCATTTTTAGTTCCACAAAGAACCTTTTAGCCTTTCTTTGAAGAACCATCCCTGCAAACAGTTCTTTAAAGAACCCCCAAAGATGCCTCAAAGAACCATCAAAAAATGGTTCTTTGAGGCACCATAAATGGTGTAAAAAAACCTATACATAGGTATAAAAAGGTTCTTCAATTGGTGATGGTTCTTTAAAGAACCAGAGAGCCTTTTGAAGAACCATTTAAGACCATTTCCAGTTACTATCCCATCCAACAAGAAAAAGGGGGCTGGAGCAGGATAATGTTTGATGTTTATGCTTAAAAATGACTTACATGGGAGAACCTGGTAGCTCAATTGGTGGACCGTGTGCCCTATGTGAAGAGGCTGTGTCCTCAATGCAGCGGCCCAGGGTTCAAATCCAACCTGTGGCCCTTTGCTGCATGTCATCCCCCTCTCTCTCATCCCATTTCCTGTCATCTCTCTGACCTGCCCTGTATAATAAAGCCTAGAAATAATAATTAAAAAGTTGAAGTATTAATAATTGCTCAAAAGTTTTCCATAATTTAATTTATTATTCATTTAGTTGCTTCAGCTCTGGGTGATGTCTCACCGTCTCAACTATTTTAAGACACTTGATGGTTTGTGGTTAATTTAATATTCCCGTTTCATATTTTGCCTGTTGTCAGAGTAGATTACAACAAGTTTTGTCTGAAGTTACTGAGATGTTTTCCAGTTTCTGTTCCTGGTTACTCCGTGCTCTTTTATGTGCTCTCGCTAGCTTCCATTATCTGGGGCATTGCCTCGTCACAGATCGCTCCTCTGAGGATTTTAAGACTGTTTGAATGCTCTCGCGTTCAGAGCCACAGAAGACCAGTATCCGTTTCTAAAGAAGGAGAGTGATGTGAGTCATTGCTTTACACATTGGACAAATCTAATTATAGCTTTGAGCCCTGAATAAATTGCTGTGAATCAGAGCCTGACAGTGATTAATTTCATAGCTGTCTTACTGTTTCCCGGTGTCATAAAGAAAACCGTTGCCAAGGTGAACCTGGGGAAAAAAAGGCCCTCGTCTTTTAACCCAAATTAAAATGTTCGCACAGTTTTTCTTTTTGTACTTTGTGGTAAGGGAAGCAATTTAGCATGAAAAGATGCTGTCTCATTTGCGTTTACGTTAGGAGTGGATAATGAAAGCGTAACTTGCACGCCTCACTCAGCATGTCGTTACCAGTGAAACATCACCAGCGAAATAACATGTGTTTCTCCTCCTGTTTCCCTAGAGGGCAGACGGAACAGTGTAACCCAGTGGAACATGGAGCGTGTGGCTTTAAAATTAAGATTCATCTCATTGCAAAGGAAAAAAATAGAAGAAGGCTTGTTTCTCTGTGTATTTCCATTGTATTCAGAAAATCTAATAACATGTAACTAACAAGACTGAATCAAATGTAATTCATCAGAGAAATGATTCACCATGAGCTGCATAAAAATGTCTATTTGTGCTCTCTGGTGTATCAGTCACTGTGCAAGGTGTCTGTATTTCACACACATCTAATAAATAATAATAAAAAAACAAAGTGGCAAACTTGTGTGTGTTTAGGTAGAAACGACAGCACGCAGTGCAGTGTTCTTTCTCCACCTGGCATCATGTTAAATATTTGATTGGCTCTAAAACCCAAGGGGGGAAAAGATAAGCAACTGGAATTTTACCTTTAAATTTATGTATAGTTTGATTTAAAGGAGACATATGCTATGCTATGATATGCTATAAGTTCACATGCTTTAAAGCTATAACACATCAGTTGTCTCATACTGCTGTGCAGCAGCACTGTATTCCCCCTCCTGTCTCTTTAAGGACCTCCCTCCTGAATACCCAGTCTCCTCTGATTGGTCAACTCACACAAGCCAGACCCAGCTCCGCTAACAACAACAGAGCAGCTGAGCTGAATCAATTAGCCCCCAGGCATAAATTATGCAAATGTTTGACTTGATGATGTCATGTGATGTCACAAAGTCACAGAATGAAAGGCAGGACTACTGATGAGGTGTTTCAGGGGCAGAGTTTTCTGTGGGAGAGAGGAGCTTCTGTTGGTGCGGACTTCAACCTTTTTAACTTTCCACAAGAACATGTATACTGAACACTGAATGAAATAAAAAAGCAAGATAGGTCTCCTTTAATCTGAAATTTTAACCTGAAATGATGAAGCATTATCTAATATAATATATTTCTTTATTCAAAACAAATTAAAAAAAACGAAGTGGAAACAGGCTAGTTACAGTGCAGGTGGTGAATAGTGTAACTGTAGGTGCTGGTCCTCAGAGGTAGTAGTCTGGATACTTGTACGGTGACAGACATTTGGATATGCCATCCTCTATGGTGATACAGGACAGGTTGGGCAGACAGGGGCAGGTATGGTGGAGTCTTTTCCCAAAGAAAGGAACCTGGAGGCAGAAAGAGACACACCTATGATGTGAGATTCAAAGTTTTTATTTCTGGCCTCTTTAATGAATTTTGAAGGGATGAAACAGACAACAGGGTCCAACCAAGGTACAACCAGACTTCATTAACAGAAAATCTTCTGCAGCATCTTTTTACAGAGAGTACGAGGCGGGGCCCGTTTGCCCTGTGGCCGCATCATCGCCGCCGTGACACGGCTGCGCGGAGGCAAATAAAATGACACTGTGTGACACTTCACAGCTGAGACGAGAATACCTCTGGAGAATATCTCACCGAGTGGCTCATAGGGTGACAGTCGTCTCCTTCGTGCCCTATGGGCGTGCACATACGCAGGCTGCGGATCCACAAGCTGACCGCACAGCACATCCCCCCTCCACACTGAGAGTCCTTCTCACAGGCCTGCACGCACACACAATGCAGATTAATTCATATATGCACACTAATGATGTGTGCAGACCAAACACTGATTAGTTTTATGGACATGCAGTCATTTCTGACCAATACTGAAATCTTGATGTAATAATTCACAAAAGATAATTAATGCTGCGCTCTAATTAATGCAATCAGTTCCTTATTAATATTGTTAAAGTTTATCATTATAATACAATTTAAATAAAATGAACAGGTGTTCTGGTCCAAGGAGAAATGTAATCAGCAATTAAGTATGCAATTATATAATGCACACATGTATGTGATGTTATGTAATGTCATTAAACATAATTATGTGATAATTATTTCATTAACAGGGAAAGGCAGGTGGCGTGGTGGTGTGAAGTGTGTTGCAGCACACAGTCCACACCGGTGTTACTTTAACAGTATATAATGTTCATGGAAGTGTCTTTACAGCATCAGTCACATCATACCTCGACAACACAGTCGAGGATCGGCGGTGATTTATTGTTTGGAGCGTGTGGATGACAGGCTGAGTGACAGCTCTCACTCTGGATGAGATGAAGGGGAACACGGCGAGGGGGAACGGAGGTGATCTCATGTGACAGACGTGGATGAAAATCACTTTCTGTTTTATGGCTGCACGCCCCTCTCTCACTTCACATCAGCGGCAGAGTTGGAGAGGGCTGCTGTGACGTGGAGGGGGGGTTATTAGCAGGTTATGGAGGTTATTTATGCTCGTGGAATTATGCAAATGGAAATGATTCAAATGACGAGTTTGCTGTAAATTGTTAGGAATTGATATGTATTCATGGATAAACTGTCAGTTTACATTCTAATAGACGTTCATGTTATTAGAATCCCCCAAATGGCTTATTACAGACTCTCTGTGTGGCATTTATAAAGTTCACTTTATGTCACATTTGGAATAAATGCATTAGATATTACATTCTCTAATGATTCATCTTCAGTAAAGGATATACTATTTTTTCCCCTTTATCCCCCAAACCTTTATAGAGCTGTAAAATTCAAATACTTTTTAAATTATTTGGAGAATTATCTGTCATAATTTGGCAAAAATGTATTCATTCTATTCTATTTGTCCAAATAGACATTATATAAATACACATAAAGGTATTTATCTTGCACAGTCACTTAACTGTCTGATTTGATTTATGTGCCCTTTACTGTCATCTTTTCTTTTGTAAAGTTTATTTAGTGTTGAGATTCATGTCAAACACACAAACACATCATCTAACTGTAGTGTAAAAAAAATCACAGTATTCTTGAATTTATATTAAAACAAACATTTGCATCCATTAAGATTAAGACAAATATTAAGAAGTCCACATTTACAGAATATAGCAGTCTGAAAAGCAAGTACTTGCATATTCAGACTGCTATCTAAACGCCCCGTCAAGTATAAACCTGTTTGATCCCACTTACCCCCGTGATGACAGCTGAAGATCCGTTGGACACCAACAACAGGGAGAAGAGCAGTAGGCAGAAGGACTTCATGATGAAGGGCTGTCTTTGTGCTCCCATGCCCTCCACACTGAAAAGTAAGGGTGCTGAATCCGCCGGACTTCGTCGCATGTGCATTCGTGACAGACCGCAGAGACGAGTGGCCTCCAAACTCGTGTGTGGAGGGCTGGCGGAGGTTTATAAACCCAGCCCGCCATTCAAAAACTCTGTGAGTCACTCACACCAGCATCACCTCTCAGAGGCCACGCACAAAAAAGAGACCAAGGTAAACTTTAACATGACAATGCCCCCCTGCCTTTCATTTCTCAGCCAGTTGTCGTTTCGAGTACGATGAATTCACATTGTCATCCAGAGACCAAGCTGATCAAGAACAGTGCAGACATATTTAGTGTGGCATAATGTCTTTTTAGCCCCCCCGCACCACCACCACGACAACCTTTTCAGGCTCCAAGGCCACGGTTTTCAATACATCCTTTCATTCCTGCTCGTAACACTGTTCATGAAAATAAATGTTCTTGATTGGTGAGGGGGGCCATTCTTCATATGCTCATTCTCAATATGGCAAGTTTGATACATGGATAATGATGTTATCCAGATTAGAAAGTTGACAATATAACATGAATCTGGTTGATCGATGCTGGCTGAATTGATATCTGACGCTTTTGTCGGAGCAACAAGTCCTGACGCTCAAATTTTCAAAAGGTTACTTTTATAAACATTTATCTGAATCGTCAAAAGCCCTCTACTATAGACAGAAAGCCATTTCAGCCATGGTCGCTCCATTCTCAAGAGTAAATGATTGATGTCGGCGCAACAGAGAGCGGCAGGGATGACGTATTTTTGTAGGCTAACCCAGAGGTTAGCTTCGCCAGGGTCCCCTGACAAAAAAGGGATTGTTTTTGGGATTATTGCAAAAATAATCTCTGCGACAAACACAACTTCATGATACATACATGTGTCGTTCAGCAAGATAGTCTCCGCAGATGAACACCACTTTTATTATTTTTGAGGCGTGTAATCACCAGAAGTAAAAGCTAACGTTAGGCTACATCATGGTTGTAAGACTTCAAAATCACCACTAGGCTTCCTACTACACCATACTATGCACACTTTACTATAAATTGATCAATCTTAAAGTTGTTGTTAGAATACTTGGCAACTAAAGTCCATCTGTAAAGACGGACCGGTGAATAAATGAGTCTCGTGTTTGGTGTGACAACGTTTTATGTCCCCAACAACCTGTTTAGCTGCATTTTTAAAGAGATGTTAATACTTTACAGAACAAAATTTTAAAAATCTTAAAAGCTTATGTCAACCACAGACCTAATTTCAGGCATTCAACCGAAAACCCGTTGACTTTGAGACGATGGAAGTGGAATTTTCCAGACTCAATCTTATCGTTGTCAGACGAGCATTTAGAAGGGAGCACAGGTTGTATGACTGGAAGGATCCGTTGGCCTATCAAGAGAGGTTTTTGCTGAAAAGATACTTTACCATCTCAGCCAGGATGATATGATTCACTTCAACAATCTACTAGAGCCACAAATGTACAACTCTAACAAGGACGCACACCTTGTGCACTGCAGTGGTATGACCCTCGGCCCGCTCCGTAGTTTGCGGAATTAGGAAGCGGAGCAGTAGTAACATTGTGGATGGCTCCTTGAGCAGAAATGGATTAAAGAAAATGGTCTTTTGAATGGCAAGTTCAGCTTCAAAACCCTGCCACATGGTTCTCTCGACAAGATCAAAGTTATTAGCATTTACTGTTGATGTGAAGTGAGTTACCACTGCAGTACGTCAAGTCTCAAATACCACTTGCTGGCCAAGTACACAGCTGATGCACAGAGCCCTCCTCCCCCTCGCCAAAGGCAGACCACGCTGGATGGTTTGCAACGGAGACGCCTGGGTAACTCTACATGAGACAAACTTTCAACAGCGATAGCTAAATGGGTGGCTGCGGCTTGCAGGCCAATTAACATCGTTTAGTTAACCTTTACGTGCCCATTCTGGACAGTATTTTAACATTGTTTTGGATTGCTGAAATAATAATTAACATACATTTGCATGAAGCAAGCATATTTGTCCACTCCCAAGTTGGTAAGAGTGTTAAAAATGTGAAAATATCCCTTTAAGGTACATAAACAGATTAAAAAAAATTGCGATTTATCATGCAATTAAATGCAATTAAATATTTTAATCGATTGACAGCCCTAGTTTTAATATAATACATGACATCTTGGAATCCAGACACCAAGGTCAGGAATAATGTATTAGTCAACACTGTAAATGTAATAAATTAGAGATCAGATCAAATTTTATAGTGCTTGTCACTGTTAAAAAAATACATAGAAGAATGTAGAAGAAATGATCCATGACCAAGTTAATTTAAACTGTGTGAACTGAACTTTGAGCTGCCTCTTGTGAAGTTGCACAACAGTGGGGCAGTGGACGACACACACATTAAGATTAAGTAACCATCTGTCCACAAAGAAGAAGACTTTGTGTACAGCAAGGGGTTCCATGGCATAAATATACAGTTGCATACCTTGAGTAGCCCAATTACAAAGTTTCTGTTCCCTCACAGCTCATTCACAATTTCCCTATGATCTGTGATGCGTCTTGCTCGATGAGTCACGCTGACGCAAACCAGCCCAGATCTGTGCACGTCTCTGTCTTCTCACAATCACTTTTCCTTGAGCCTAATGGAAAATGGCATGGTCAAGGTGAGATGTGAAAGATAATTTATAAGGAAAAGAGGAATGATTGTCTCAGGAAAAGACAACCATGTTGCTAAGAGAATCAGAACGCACTTACACTCGGGATGGCGTTTATCTCTTCTGATCGTATCACATTGCCACGGACAGGTTTACACTGGTCTCACTTTGACACCCTGCGAACAAGGCTGGACTGACTGTGGTTGAATGAATGCGTAATGTTCTTGTGCCTTTCATTACAATTCAAATACAATAGATACAAATCTCAGAGTGTTTAATGAAAAACTCTGAAATTGTGTGCAGTACATACGCCAAAGTCCGATTTTGCATGTTGATTGCATGTTGTACGCAAGTTCCTCCTATTAAGTTCTATGGAAATAAATGCGTCCGATAACCACACATAAAAAATGTCAAGTGATGAAGTGCAAAAGGCGAGAAAGACCAAAAGGTTGGAGGTGGGGTTCGTGAATGGGGTTCGTGTCCGTGTCTTTTGTGAAACCAAAGCGTAACGTAGACGGGTTTTAACTCGCATCCGCCAGTTGTTGGACTTGCTGATGCCTCTTGCGTGCGGACTACTGGAAGATATCAGCGGATGCATCTCTGCGTTTTGCAGTTACTGTACTGATAATACAGCTTCAGTTCTGAGAGACAAAGAGTGGCGGACGACCCTGAACAGTGTTTCGTAATCTTCGCCGTGGGTGGGGTTGGTGGTGGTGCGGGGGTTGAAGGGGCGTGAAGGGAGCATCAAAGCGGGAGTGTTTGGCGATATGATGGACAGGCATTGACTTCCTCCGCTCCTCAGTGTGTCAGCAGTGATTACTGGCTCTCGGGAACCCCCCTCTTGGCAGCGTGTTTTTATACACTGGCGGTTATGATCTAATGAAGGAAGAGAGGCATGACATGGTGCTCACATCCATGACAAAAGACGTTCCCCTCGGCGGCTGACCCCGCAGAGTGCAGGAGGATGAACCATGTCCTTCGCCACTGGAAACACGGAGGCGTGTTGGATTTACACCGACTGCGGTACAGCCAGAGCCGCCGTCATTCGCTCATCCTCCGATTCCGTCCCTCTCTACCATCTCCAATCTCATTTGCGCCACATCCATAAACATGCGAGAGGGACACATGCCACTAGATTATGGGGTTGTGGCGGACGTCGCATTCTCTCTGCCAGGGCATGTCATCGGAGGATCAGCCTCTTGGATGACATAATCTTGCTGCTGTCACTGCAGCGGGCCTCCTGCCTTGCTTTGTGCCACACAACATGCCAACATGCCTCCCTCGCACATAATCTGCTGGGTTTTTCCCTCTCTCTATTTCATGACCCCCTTGTTCAGGGCTTCACGTTGGCTGAATACGGTTAATGCCAGGACCCCACCTGCTGGGACAATCCCCCAGAAGGGAGATTAGGGAGGGGTATGGGCGAGCATGTGGTCTTTAAACCCTTACCGTATGGTAAGGTACAGAAAATGACGAGCAGAAAGGAAAGAAAAGCGTATCTCAAAAGCTTATAAAAGCCACAGTGACTGTACTTTTCTTTTCTTTCATAAGAGGCACCGTCAAGCCATTTCACAATCTGCGTGGAAAATTAACATTCTATCAAAGCAGCTCAGAGGCCACAAGCCTCACCTCGCTCCCCACTTATTGGTTTTTTATACAGTAGCAATCTGGCAGAGGAAGAATTGTGTCCTTGGCTGTTGAAATAACAGCTGAGGACTGGATGTACCAAAACTGAAGGACACGAGAGCGGCTTTGGATTGTGCGTCTGGGAAAATCATTCTGAACTTCTCATTCGAGGTTCAATCTTGATTCCATTTTGCGAGAAATGCGCAAGGGAGTGTGGCCAAACCCAAGCTGCATTCTGAAATGACAGTTGCAGTAGGTTTTTGACATCCAGGAAATTGAATACACTTAGAGTACACATTTAATAAAGTATAAAATAATGATACAATTACCACTAATTGTAAGTTTTCGAGTGCAACACTTGTCGTATGCTTTCCATCATATTTGAAAATCACTGCTTCCTGGCTTCCAGCACCTCACAAGGTCACACCTCATCCATTCTCAGGAGTGTCCTCGCTTTCATGCGTCCCTTCCACAAAGGCTTCCTCTCAAGGCCGTCTTCTATTCGTCCTACACCTGTGTGTCTGTCCAAAGGTAACTTTCATTCTTTTTGTCTGAATGGTCCGCACTTACGCATCATCTACAAATCCCAACACACGTTGACATGAAAAGGATTCTTCGCTGTGATTACAGACTTGTAGGCAGTAATGGATGTGTTGTTGGTCGCATCATTCTTTAGACATTATGTTAATAATTCAGTGTTTCATTACAAGATCAGCTCGGTAGTCACTGAGACAGTCGAGTCAGTGCTAGAGCACAAAGGGCACACAGAGAGTTGCGTCATTTATAATGAATGTTCTAAGAAAAATGGAAAAAATACACACACACACAAAGGATCCTGCTCTGAAATGAATGACTGTGTACGAGTATGGTGTAATATTTTGCTGTATGTATGATATTTGAGGGATTTTGTATATAGGGTACAAGTCACTTTACATTACTTTGATCACAGCTAATATCGACCTATCTACTTATGTGTTTGAGCGTCTACATTGAAGAGGGCTGCTGTTGAGAGGACAAAGAAGGACTTGCAGCTATTCAGTGTGCATAAAGCATCTGCTATTCAAAATTCAATGTAAGCCGGGTCTTTAATTATCCTGTCTGACATACTAATGTTGTTTTTTTTTTTTTTTTTTTTGCAGAGGGAAAGTGGAGCGAATGTTGCTGCGACGTTCTAGTGAGGTTTGTTTCCGTCTGGGTCCGTCAGCTGATTTGGCCTTTCAGCAAAAGTACCAAATCAAACGCACGTTATTTGACGTAGCCTTTTCAGCCGTTAGATTCTTTGCTACGAAAAAAGTTCTGTCCTGCTCCTAACGGAGCTCCCTAATGATGAAGACATCGTTAGCGATGTAAACAAGTAAACAGGCCTCATTAAGTTAAAAAAAGCCGGGCACATAAAGGTACGGATATATGCTACACACGCTCATTATCTCACAGCAGCTACGTGACGTGCTGTATTTAAAAGTCTTGCCTGCCACCAGAGACACAGAGGGGATTTCAGTGTCAGTCCTCACATCATAACGCTGTGCGAGAGGACCAATGGGCCAGGCTCTCAGAAAGTGGAAGTAGTTAAGAATAGAAACAACTTCAAAAAGGTTTAAATGCAGAAAGGTGTCAGAGACTATTTGAACTTTAACATTCAATCTATGGCTTCCTGGCTGGGGTCAAATAAGCCCAGCATGGGTAGGCTACGGCACACACAGGATGCTACTGAAACCTGTGGATGCATGCTGTCTTTCTGCGCGCTGCAGCGTGATGCTAACGCGCGCGGCATGGGAAGATCAGATGGCTCCTGGGCCTGACACTTAACCACATGGGTGAGGTTATTTGAGGGCCTGGGAAAGTGGACTTTCATGGCGCATCGGTCATAACCACATTCCAGGAGCCATAAATCCTACTCTCATCACAGGAGGTGGAATCACTGATCGGAGCCAGGCTATGATATGATTTGTAAAGGGTCCTACGGAGCTAAACCATTGGAATGATCGATATTGTACTGCAGGGGTAAAGTTGGGCCGCACAAGCTGAAAATCCTTTTGAAGGGATAAGTTAACCCCCAAATCAAAAACATACATTTTTCCTCTTACCTGTGGTGCTATTTATCCATCTAGATTGCTTTGGTGTGAGTTGCCGAGTGTTGGAGATATTCTGCCTTCTGATCAATACAATGGAACTAGATGGCGCTTGGCTCGTGGTGCACCAAAATAAATAAATAAATACAAAATAATAATAATTTGAAAAACTCAACCCCAATGTCTCTTTCCAGAAGTCATGACTCAGTTACTAGACCATCTGCAGATGTTGTTGTGAGCAGTTTTCACGTAGGAACTACTGTCCTTCTATCGACAAACATTGGCCGTTGCCCCTGGAGGCTAAATCATTGGCGGATAATAGCCAATGTGTTCTGCAGATTTACTAAATAGACTACTTGATGAATACTTCTGTCTTTTCAAATGTTACACCTTAGAGCTCTTCAGTCTTGGATGTGAATAACTTGAAGAATTCCCCCTACTGCCCATTGTAGGCTACAGTGTGTGGTAAAACCATCTGAATGTGGTTGAAAACGTTGCACCTTATCTCACTCCTCACTCCAACAGAATGCTGGGATGACATATTTTTTTAGGCTAACCAGGAAGTAAGCATCGCTCTGGTTCCTGCGACAAAAAGCCCATGGGATTTTTGAATTGGATTTTGGATTATTGCCGAAAATAAACTGTGGCAAACAATAGTTCATGATAACTGCATGTTTTGTTCAGCAGATAAACACAACTTTTATGATTTTTAAAGCATAAATGAAATTGCCAGAAGTAACAAGTTAACGTTAGGCTAACGAACTACATCACGGTCGCATCGATTATAACGTCACCAACACTAGGCATGTTATTATGCTATACACATTTATAAATTGGTCTACAGCCTGTAAATTTAGAGTTCGAATAGTTTGTAACTAAAGTCCGCCTGTAAAGAAAAACTACCTGCCCTGTGATCGGTATGATGACGTTTAATATCCTCTATAGTCTAATTTAGCCACTTGTTAGCAACCGCCTTTTTGAGACACGTAAACGCTTTTAAGTGTGAAGGAGGTCGTATATTTTTTTGTGTGGTTGAACAAAAAGTGAAAATGTCTTAAGCTAATGTTTGACCACAAACCTTATTTCAGGGAATCTTACTGATAACCCGTTGACTCTGAGACGAGGGAGCTGGAGGTGCAGCTGACTTACCTTTTTCCAGGTTTTAGGACTAATTTCTGTGGCAATCTATGTAGTCGAGCATGTACTCCATTAAATCACCCACACGGGAGACTGCTTCCATGTGCAAGGTGAGCGTCACATGACCAACAAGGATAGCCAAGCTAGCAGTTGTGCTTGCCAGCTAGTCTGCTAGCATGCAAGCTGTTTCCTCCTGCAGCTCTGTTCACAAAGTCTGCTGGAGGTCTTTGAGGAAACAATATGGGATAACAGAGCTGTTATAAGAAAATTACAAAGTGACTCACAGTATTTTGGAAGGTAGGATCATTTATTCAAAATCTGAATAAATAATGTTTTCATGAATATTCATAATGGATGTGATTTTATTTTCGAGGGCTTTGTAGAGGGTTTAGTCATTTTCTGGAGACAGCTGTGTGGTTCTCCACTGTTTACCCTCCTCAAGAAATTAAGTAAACAGGGGAAGCTGCTGAAAATTAGCCTACTGACGCCTTTGGCTTTCTGCGTTGGTCACGTGATCCCTCCCTTGTGAGTTGATGTGGTCTGCAGGGTGTCTCCTATGTACTGCCAAAGTCTGAGAGACTCATACTTAGGAGCAACACTGCTGGTAAGACGTCCCATCCTTACATATTCTGGTGGGTGCATCATTAATAAATGATCACTATGCAGATGCAGGTTTCTGAACTCAATTATGTCGGGCACACACGGGTGGCTGAGCTCTATATGTGGAGAGCTCTGGATGATGTCACAGCTGACCCGTACATTACTAATGAGGACTCATTGTGCCCAGGGGTTTCATGACCTTATTTTGCAACCAGCGAGCATACTGTATGGATTGTGCTCGACGCTGGCACAAATAGAAGTGCAGTTTCCACATGTTCTGACTCTGCTCGAGACGCGACAAGAAATATGACAGTAGGTCCGCTGCAACCTTCAACACACAACGTGTTTTTTTCTTGGCTTTTCTGTGTTCTACGCCTTTTCCCAAAAAAATTTCAAGGTTTTTCCTCCAGTCGGACTTTATGACAGAATCACCTGACATCAGGCTAACCAGCCTTCACTCCTGTAGAGACACTTTCAAAAAACCTCAACTAACCCCCGGTGGAGTCTGTCAGGCACTGACTAACAAAATAACAGAATGTCAGAGGGTGAGCAGAGGCTACGTTTGCCAGAGCTGCAGACTCATATGGGCCGAGTATTTGCGGATGCAGACCACACAATCTGTGTCCCCAGAAGCATAAAAAAACAGAGCAGGAGTTCAGACAGAGGTCGGTCAATTCCATCAAGGAGGCTACCGTGGCCTGTTTTCTCAGTAACATTGGGGTGCAGGTCTTAATCTGTCTGGCTTACCTCTGCCCCCCTTTTCCTTTGTGACTTTATCTTTTGATGTTGATATTTTATAAATATAGACAGTTTGACACCTGAGGTGTCTTTTGGATCTTCTGTAGCTCAGAACAGCACTGCACCAAGTTTCATCACAGCTGCTGAATGACCTGGTTTGACACAGATTAACTGATCTGTGGTTGTGTAAGCACTTGGGTATATGTTTTTGAGTTATTTTTATTACTATTTATTTTTAATTGATCAACATTTATTCCATTTGAGGACATTTTTCTTGATTGACAGCTGATTCCACTCGGTACACTCAGATGTGGCAGCTGCTTGCTTGTCCTGTGTCCATAAAACGTGGCCGCACGAGTAGACAAAATGTCGATTTCAATCAAATGCTTCATTTTTAGAAAGTTCTTCATATGTTTTAATATGTAAAATCTTGTTTTGTACAGTACCAGTCACCAAAGCGGTCAGATTAAAGGTGTTTACTTGTAAGAAATGGCCAGAATTCGAAGGAAGCTCCAAAAATATAGGGGGCAGCACAACTGCTCCCTGCTGCTCATTATAGGTTTTGCTGTAACTATCTTTTCTACGGTAGCAACTAGCTGCTGTTAGCAAGTAGCTCAGTTAGCCGTGGAGCTAAGTGGCCCTATTATTTGAGACAACGGGGCTCAGCTCAGCCGGTCTCCAGGTGACCATGGCTGGACACCAGACTATGACTGAGGACTTCTGAGGCCAACGGATGCTAGTTTGAAGACAGATACAGTACAGAGGTGATTAACAGCGGCTATGACCAGAGGACACAGCGACAGAGGAGTGAGAGAGTCAGGCAGGCGAAAATTGCTAGAGAGCCGGAATATTTTTTTTCTTTACCCTGTGAATTGATGATTTATTTCAACCAACCCAGAGATGACTGAGGAAGGACAAACCAAGCCTGTTCTGGTGAGTTTAACTTCTATTTAAGGCTAGCTTGAACGAAGTATGTTTGACACGAGGCTAATGAGGTAAAAGGGAGAAACTTCAATTTCAATTCAGATGGTGTACGGTTGTATTTTTCTTTTCAATAAGGAATACAGGTGTAAAAATATATTTTTCTTTTGACATTTTGTGAGTTTATTTTGTTGACTTAAATTACCAGGTTCTCAGACTAGACAGGACGGGCCGGGACTAGCTGGTTAGCATGCTAACTTCAGTAGACCTCTCCACAGCACAGCACACAGACGTCTTTGACAAAATGTTAAGTGTTGTTTCTACACAATCTGGTGATTATGTTCGTTTTTTGTGTTTTTTTAAACTAAATTTCTGGCCATATCTTACTAATTGTACAACATTTCCCTCTCAAATGCAGTGGAGTAGAATTAAAAAGCCATGAAATGGAAGTACCTAGATAAAATATATATACCTTTAATTTGAACTAAGTTACATTCCGCAGTGTAAAATCATGTTCTTCATTTTTATTATGCTTAAAGAGCTTTTTATGATCAAATACATTACCACGTTTCATGTACCCCCCCCCCCGTTCCACATCCTCAGCTTGCTTACCCAAGACGAGATAACTGCCCCAGGGTAAGAAGTGAACAGCACGAGTCCTGGATAACAAGGTGCCGCCATCATTAAAGTCAAGGCCTGGCGAATCCTCCCCACCTCCCGTGTGTGGAGGAAGCTTCCCCTCCTCCCTCTCCACCCTCCAGAGGGTCAGGGTCTCTGGTGGAGAGCATGAAAGCTGCGACTGGACGACATTTCAGTGACTGTGTGTTTCTTCTTCTCCTTTCTTCTTCTGGGCCTTTGAGCATTGATTTCCTTTTTTTTTTTTTATCTTGCTTTCGCCCCCCCCTCCCCCCAAACGCCTACAAAATGTTTTTATCCCTCCTCAAACACATTTGTTTGAGGAGGGATAAAAACATGATGCACAGATACACCCTGAGAGGTTGTGCGGCATGTCAAACAACCTCGCGGAGTAAACACACGGCGTCTGTGGGGAGAGTCGGAGCGGCAGCTACCGCGCATAAATATGCAGCCCGGTCCATAGATAGCTCCGCTGGGTGTTAATGAGCGCCGTTATTCATGTACAGAATTAAAGCAGCGAGGTCTGGCTTCTTAATTACACAGGAAGCGCCACACTTGAGCGCACAGTCGTTTGTTAAGGGAGCAGAGCAACACCGCAGCGCGAGGGCTAGCTTCCTGTATTGTGGTTCGACGAGTTGCGTTTAACACAATCTCGGAACCGCTCGCCATTGTCTGATGATTATGTCGCCTCTGGGGGGAACGGCTTAAGTTTTAAGGCTTTAAGTGTAGCCTCCGGATATCTGGAAAACAAATATCCAGGCCGAGACTTCCTCTGCATGTGCGGGTTATTGTTTACAGTCGGATCAGCGTTGCCGGAACCCATCAGCTCTCCCCTTACAAAGATTTACCTAATCTCTAACCCTCTAACTCTAACCCTCTTTCAGGGTTTTTCCCAAATCAAACACATCAAATATTCACATATAATCCATTCTAAACAGATCTGAAAAACATCTGGATTTTTTGCAGTGGTATTTTTAAGCCTGACACTGTGGATGATTTGACAGAAGAAGGAAAGTGAATAAGCTGAAGTTAGGGGCAGTGCAGTTACGGAGTATGCTAATGGGTCAAGGTAGGTTTTCTAAAACATTTCTCTTTTTTTGTATTATCCATGTGAGTTATTACGGACAATTCTTTTCAATAGCATTCATTTTTTTTTCAATACAGATGAATACACAACCTCCGGTTTTTAACAGTTGGAGGCTGCTGTGGCTCAGGAGGTAGGAGAGGACGTCCTTGGGCAAGTTCCTGAGCCCCAAATTGCTTCTGAAGGCTGCGCCATCGGTGTGTGAGTGGATGTGTGAATGGCCGTGAAAAGAGAAACATCATGGGGCGCTGTATGGCAGCCTCTGTGTGAACGTACATGTGAATGACTGAAAGTAAAGTACACAAAAAGAGATTGGGAGACCAGAAAACACAAATCATGGAATAAGGTCGAAACCAGTTCTGTGTTTTTCCAGTAACGTCCTGTTCTGTTTTCACCTTTACGGCTCGAGGAGTGGTTGTGGTCTGACCTGTGGTTACTGAGTGTTCGTGTCATCATGGGTCAGAACATACGGCACATTGTTCCAATAAGATAAGATACAGAGACATACACGTATGATTACAGAAATCTTTGTCACCTAAACAAATGCAAGTTGGTAGCTTTTGTTGGATTAAGCTACATAAAACCAATTTACCTGTTTTGTTTTTTCTTCGGTGGCGTCATTTACTCAGCTTCTTGAGTCTCTGTGAATGACTCATCCGATGACGGGGTGTGAATTCACAGCGAGAGCTGTGAGCGTGCTGGTTTTGTTTCTCACGCAGCGTGACTCCTCTCCTGCGGCTCAGCATGGCGCCCTTATGTTGGATTCACCACCTCGGAGCTTTTATCCCGCTTAAAACGCCTTATTTTTTTCTTGAAAGTCTAACTGAATATATTCTGAATGGATTTTTTTTTTGAACGCAGAAAGTTCAGTTTGTTTGTTTTCCTGTTAAAAAGCAGATTTGTAACTTCTGGAAAAACCAAATATCAATCTTCACTTCAGATCAGGACAAACTCAAACAATTTTTGGTCAGAATTTCCACACAGGCAGCTGCAGCATTTACTCTTTACAAAGACATGATAGAAAGACTTCGACAAACACATTACAATAGCTGAGTTTATTTGCATTTAAATGTACCAGCATGCTCTCCAGCTGCTGTACTTAAAGGGATAGTTCGGGTTTTTTGAAGTGGAGTCATATAAAGTACATATCTATAGTCGGTCTGTTCCCTACCGTAGTTGCCGATCAGCGCAGCCTCAGTTTGGAGAAGCTACACTAGCTACATTTTCTCAACCGTAGAACCTCCGTATCCCTACGCAATTAGCGCAACTGCGCCTCACACTTTATTTCACCGCTCACAGAGGTGATCCGTATTAGCGTAGGGATACGGAGGTTCTACGGTGATATGAACTTTATATGACCCCACTTCGAACAACCCGAACCATCCCTTTCGGCTGCACTTTCTTTTGGAAAAAAAAAACTCTATTGCACAGTAAAATGAAGGCTGTGAGGTTAAATGAAACAAATAGCGGGGAGCGTCCTTCAGCGTTACGTTCAATCGGCAGTGCTGAGTCAGCACGAAAATGTCGCACGTCATAATTGAATCACCTGAATGTAGAGGTTCGTTCAATCTGTCACAAAAAAGTGAAATAAAAAACCCTGGTTCTGTTGTGGTTATCAGGGGCACGCAATCATTCCCAGCTGCCCACTCAAACACATTACCCTTTTATTCCCCTAATATTTTTAGAAAGACAATTTCCGCCCTGTACAAGGGCGTCACATTTATTATGCAAGATGCCGTGAAAGAGGAACATTGCCTTTTACCTTTTCGTCCCAGCAGCCAAATTGATTGGCCTTTCCATTTTGTTCTTTTCCGCGGAATCCAATTCTTCACCTTTTGATTATTTGGGATGAAAAATAAAAAAAGAACATTCACCATCAATACACCTGAGTCCTTTAAAGATTCAGAGGTCGACCGCAGCCCAGCGATTCTCTGTTGCTCGAGATGGTCAAGGTAAAATACAGTGGTGGTAGTTTAGTGTGGTGTAACACTGAAGACACGCTATCCATCAGCGTGTGAATATGTAAATCTGCACATCATATCTCAGTCCGTGTTGATGTGGGGTGTGAGTATCTGCATCGAAATGAGGGGTCAGGTTGAAGCCTGAATGTTCCTGCGCTCACCACAGACCGACACTCCTCGTGTTCAGTGAGCTAACAAACATACAGTACATTTGTAATTCAAGTCTCCGCAGGAATTAGATCAATATTACATGATTACTTCACCCAAAGTGCCTGTCAGATGGTCACACATCAAACCCACATCACTCTGAGTATTTTTAACTGAACGGGCACTAAAAAATTCACACACACTCTTCCACACACTGCAACACTCATGCACCGAGCTTATGAGTTACAGAACTGACACGGATCTCACGCACGTGTCGGCTAATGCTCACTTTTCGTCTCCACTTCCTCAAATGTACTTCTCTTTTTTGCCGAGTTCACACGGGTTGAGGCGCAGAGCGTAACAAGGGCGAGGCAGCACTTATCGCAGATTGTAGGTGAACGCGCCGGTCTTCACGAAGCAGCTATGAACATTTTTGTGGGGCACTGTGTAGTTTTGGAGAAGAAATTCAAACTGAGAATTTTAATATTTACAATATTAATGATGTTATAATACAAACTCAGAAATATTTATTTACATTGAGCAGACGCTTTTGTCCAAAGTGACTTACGGTAATTCATACATACATTCATACACTGATAGTGGTAGCTGGCAAGCAGGGTGCCGACCAGCACATCAGGAGCAGTTTTGGGGTTCAGTATCTTGCCCAAGGACACTTCGACATGCAGACCAGGGGAATCAAACCAGCAACCTTCCGATAACAAGACGCTGCCTCTACCCCTGAGCTGCCAACGAGCCGTCCTCAGAGGAAAATAAGTGTTTGAAGCTAGGAAGGTGGTTCAGTCCTGAAAACGAAGACTTTATTTATTTAGTTTGTTTATCAGTCAGTGAAGATTTTTCTCTTCTGATTAAAAATGATTCACCAAAACTACACAGTGCCCCTCTGAAGGTTAAAATTCCAACCATGAATCAGCCTGGAGACCTTTGTTGCACCTCTCGCCTCTCCACTGTCGTAAAAAAATTCTCCTCAGAGACTTCACGCAGGTGACTGGAGAACACATCCTGTCACAGACCTGTAATTCATGTTTTTTATTAACCACAGTCCATCCTCAACCTTAACTATATCACAGTTACCATACACAGATACTGCAGAAAGGGAGAATATGAAGTACGTTGCCACTGAGCGTCTAAAATCGTCATACAGTATAATCCAGGGTTCTCAACTGTCCAAAGATTAGACGCATACGTTTGTCTTGAGCCTGTAAGAGAAGCACCTAGCTCCAGACTGTTTAGGCCCAGGGAGGTGGTGATAGAGGTCATGCCCAAGTTCACGCAGGGGCCTCCGGGCTCCACCTCCCAGCCCCACCTTTGACATGCCCTCCCAGCAGCTCGCTGACTGTGAGGATATGAAAGGCTGTTTTGAACAGCTGCTACAAATGATTTTGGATCTGTATGATCATCATAGGTTGCAAGTCATCCTAGCCCAAAAATATAAAGCCGTTTACAGGTTGATTTCCACCTCCTTCATCCCTCAAATGACGTTTTATATCGAAACACCCTGTATCCACTACACACAGGATCCGCTGTGACAGCAGCAATCTCTGGACCCACCGGCTATCATCTGACGCCGATCTGTTGTTAGGGATTATGACAGCGGCACAACGGAGATCAAAGATGCTCTGAAGGCAAACGCTGTCCCTGTTTCTCACCCTCACAATGACGCGCACGGCTATGTGTGTAGCACCGATACAAAAGCTCAAAGATAGCTGCGGGCCCGCGGGGGGAACAGCTGACTGCTTTGTCCTGATTCTCTGACAGGAGCTGCAGTCTGCGCGGCAGATGCGCCCGTCTGACAGTAAAGAATACGAATACAGACAGGGGAAGTTTCACGAACGGGAAGTTGTGACAGTTATTTATATTTTTCTGTGCCTGCGCTTAAAGGTTGAATTGCATTTCATGCTTTCGGGCTTAAATTGGGATGAATCAGAATAGCACTATATCTTTCCTGACAGACGGGGGCCTGGATCTGACGTGGCAGGACATCACACACACACACACACACACACACACACACACACACACACACGCTGCTCTCTGCCGCTGAGGTGATGCGACACTTGGAAACATTTCAAACCAAAGTGTTCACTCTGTCAGTCAGCTTAATACATGAAAAAAATGGTTTGAAATCCTGAAAAGTAAACAGGCTGTTTTCTGTGCTTAATATAAACGGCTCCTCTTCTGATGTTCAGCACCATCTGACGGAGATACATTATGGAGAGAAGTGGTGAATTAATAGGATTATAACATTTTTAACACATTTAGGGATATGTTATTATCAGCGCAAACCTCCCTGCTTATGCAATAGAAGCTTATGATGCAATAGTATACTATAATACTGTTTTATTTTATTTTTTTATTTGTTTTATTTCAT
The DNA here is from genome assembly GCA_039737535.1 of Lagodon rhomboides. Taxonomy (NCBI): domain Eukaryota; kingdom Metazoa; phylum Chordata; class Actinopteri; order Spariformes; family Sparidae; genus Lagodon; species Lagodon rhomboides. The sequence continues at coordinate 8,488,742 of CM077785.1, read as the reverse complement.
TTTTTTTATTGTAAGGCGACCTTCAGAGTCCTGAAAGGCGCCTATAAATAAAATGCATTATTATTATTATTATTATGACAAGGAGTGCCAATGAGCCATGGCTAGAAGTCATATATACATTGCACTGGCTGCGTTTCAATTAGATGTAACAATGCCAACATGTTTTGTGTTAAGTGGTTAAAATGTATATTATAATAAATTATTTGACAGCAGGCTCGGTGTTCGAGTATGGCGGGGGATGGTGTATGTGGCATTCACCCAAAATAAACTACAGTGTGTGTGTGTGCGTGTATGTTCATGATAACGAGGGAATCTGTCACCCAAACCCAGCTGACGTGTTTTTAATATTATATTATTTTCGGACAACAGTGGAGGTCCATGGCACAGGGGAGGAAGAGATTGGATGATGCACTTGTCATGGAATTTGTTGACAGTAAGAAGGATATAGAATATCGCTAAGTTATTCTTTAAAAAAGTGCAAGTGAATATGTGTTTGTGCACAGAATTCATAGGTATACTGAGTGTGCACATGCAGCTGGAATAAGGTGTTCTGGACTCGTTGGCTCATGCAGAGGCAGCCCGATGATTAAAGACCCGGCCCGCCGTTTACTCCTCCAAGATCTCTGCATTTCACCTGCCGCAGGCCAAGGCTATCACCTCTAATACACTTCCCTCTCTCCCGATGATAATCTGACTTCCTGCCTTTTTGTCAGTGTCACTTTAATGGCTCTGGTCCCATTCATCAGACTCCCTTCCTCCCACGTAGGACTCCTCCGAGTACAGCCTCCACCCACAGCCTCTCCCCTGCCCGTCTTCGCTCGCATCTGGCGTCTCCTGAAAAAGAGCCCGCCGTGTTTATTCATGCTCAGCGGGAGGAAAGTGCTCTTTAAGTACCTCCTTTCATATTTCAGGGGTAAGTGCTCTGTTTCAAGACGCAGCTGCTCGAGGATGACATCTCGGCTCCGGAGTCATCTCTTTTGGATCAGGCGGTCGAGGACAGCTGAGCACACTCACCTTTAGACGCTGCTCGTCACTCAGCCGACAAAAGTGCTCACGAGGCGGATGAACGAATAAACGTAATTGGCCCAAACGCGCGGGGACGTCATTACTTGTTAATTAGATCCTGATCGTTTAAAGAGGAGGACTCTGTCGACTCATTGCGTTTTTTGCGTGACTCTTAATTCTATCAGAGGGCATCGATCAATAAATTGGATTAAACACAAGGTGAACACACATGCTTCACGCGAGCTCGGCTTTTAATTAGGCGGTTAATTGAGCTCGCTTCCATCGAATTATAGGACATGACGGGGCGCCCATTTAATTAACCCAGCCAGGCTGTTTATGTAGCAGCGCGGTTCAATAGCGGCGAATATCAGACGACACGGTCGCAGTCGGTTGAAATGTACCGAGGGTCCTCCTCCTATCGGGGCTAATTTATCTTAAAGTCAGCAAAGTGTGTAGAAAAAAACATCCAGTTATCTCTCACACATTACTCTGTATGGCTTTTCTCAGAATTATGTTACGTATCAGCCCCGTCTGTATCAATATCTAAGAGTGGCTTTGAGGTCCAAAAATATAAAATACACACACACACACGTATACAAACGTGAAGCCTCCAGTCAACATCCCACCAGATCACATGGAAGCGAAGATGCGACTCCGGCACATTGTTCAGCTAAATTGCCAGAGTGCTCCTCTAAAAATAGGGCACACAGCTGAGAGCTCTGGGGGATGTGGCACGCGGCGGGAGAAAAAAAAAAAAAAAGGGCTTTCACGGAAAAAAGCGGGAGAAAATAGAGAATCTTCTAAAGCTCCAGCAGAGGGATGATGTAAACAGTAGGCCACGCAGAGAAACAATTTTTCATAATGTGGTGGGGAAAAAAATAATAAAAACTGTCAACAAAGCTGCTCTAAAAACCTCTACTTGCCCCTCATATAGGCGGAATCTGAAAGGATGCGGGCGTTCCGGTGAACTGCCTGCGGGTTGCAGGTCCAACGCAATTTTGAGTTTTCAATTTCCTGCCAAAAATGAGATTCTGCAAAGCCGCGGGAGAGCGCGGGCACGAGAGCAGGGATGATCTTTCTCTCTAAGTCAATCTCAATCAAAGGAATGCTTAATGGTGACTTCAGGAGCGGGGCTGGGCTCCACACCGCGGCTAATTCAATAATCACTGCTGATTTCTGAAGGAGGGTAAGAGAACTATCTGAGAAAGAGATTTCTTTCACAGCGGTGAGGAGCATCCCTGGAAGCGCTGGGGCATATAAACCATCACACAGAATAATGACACAGAGAAACACCAATGTGGAAATCCACTCTGAAAAAAAACACAAATGGCGATACTTGTTTTTTCATTATGGACCGCAAACAAAGCTAAAGTTAGTCGAAATCCTGACCAGATCACAAGAATAAGGATATTTCGCCCAACTTTGATGTGCAATAAAAAACTTATTTTCCATAAGTATTCCAAGATTCATGTACTGCTGAACTAAGTACTTCCTAGACTACTTGCATGTACAATATGAAGTACTCTTACTGTGTACTTTTCGAGTAAACCTGGGTCAAAATCCTGACCAGATCACAAGAATAAGGATATTTCGCCCAACTTTGAGGTTCGAATAAAAAACTTATTTTCCATAAGTAGTCCAAGATTCATACACCACTGAGCTAAGTACTTCACAGACTACTTGCATGCATAATATGAAGTACTTTTACTGTGTACTTTTAGAGTAATCCTTTGTCAAAATCCTGACCAGATCACAAGAATAAGGATGTTTCGCCCAGCTTTGATGTGCAATAAAAAACGTATTTCCCATAAGTAGTCCAAGATTCATGTACTGCTGAACTAAGTACTTCCTAGACTACTTGCATGTATATTATGAAGTACTCTTACTGTGTACTTTTCGAGTAAACCTGGGTCAAAATCCTGACCAGATCACAAGAATAAGGATATTTCGCCCAACTTTGAGGTCGAATAAAAAACTTATTTTCCATAAGTAGTCCAAGATTCATGTACTACGCAGTGGTATATATATGTTGGACTATTTATGTAAAACAAGTTTTTTATTCCACATCAAAGTTGGGCGAAATATCCTTATTCTTTTTCTCTGTTAATGATTTTGACATAGTATTACTCTAAAAGTACACAGTAAGAGTACTTCATATTATGCATGCAAGTAGTCTATGAAGTACTTAGTTCAGTAGTATATGAATCTTGGACTACTTATGGAAAATAAGTTTTTTATTCGACCTCAAAGTTGGGCGAAATATCCTTATTCTTGTGATCTGGTCAGGATTTTGACCCAGGATTACGCGCCCATTACTCGCCCATAGGCAACAACATAAAGTTTTTGAAAGTAGGATGAATACAGGAAAGTATAGTATCAAATAGCATAGCATGGTATATTCTAAGTGCTGTATCGTAGGCAACTGGACTTGATTCAGTTTCTTGAAGACGTTTCACCTCTCACCCAAGAGGCTTCTTTGGTTCTAACTAACTGGAGGGGAGTTGCAGGCTTTTAAACTCTGTGTGGGAGTGTCCTTACAGAGTCGTTAAGGACAGGTGTGAGCTCTGAGTTTCAGAGTCGTTAGGGCCAGTTGTGCATCGTTGACCCAACTGGCCTTCATGTGGGTTGCTGGGTGAGCCCAGGTGTGAATGGTTGTTAAGCTGTCTGGGGAAATAACTCAGTACTGCATTGTAAGGTGGATGACCACCTGCTCTGTTCAAAGACGGCCATTCCAGTTTGACACAGATGGATTCCTTTACCCCGCTTTCAAACCATCTGTCTTCTCTGGCCAAGACATTTACATTGGTGTCCTCAAAGGAAGGATTTTTCTCTTCTTCAGGTGTAAGTGGACAGCAGAGTCTCGACCTGAGGAGTCGGCCCTTTGCATACCACCTCTCTCATCCTGTTTGATTTCATTTTTTCTGATATGTCCTGTCAATAAAGCCATAAAAGGCCAACAATAAAGAAAAATTGAGTATAGTAGTATAGTATAATGTAGAATAGTATAGTGTAGACTGGTTTAATATAGTCTAGTATAGATTACCTAAACATAGTATAACATAGAAAAGTGTAGTGTAGTATAGTAATCCTAAGCAGTATAGTATACTGTAGTATAGTGCAGAATGGTAAAGGATAGGATAGAAACGTGTAGTATGGTACAGAGTATGGTATAGTTGAGGGTAGTATAGTTTGACATTGTATAGTGTGGTAGTATAGTTTAGGATAGTGTTAAAAGTGAAGTATAGTTTGACGTAGTTTCAATTCAGTTCAATTCACAAAACTTTATTTGTCTCCGCGGGGCAATTAAAGATGAGTATGGCAAAGTGTGGCAACAAGTGGACTTTACATCCTGGTCTTTTATATTGTAGTATTGATAGTGGATTATTTCGGTCTGTTGCTGCAGTGTCAGTGTTAGTGGTGTGTTGTTATATTTGTGCATACAGATCAATATTTAGTCACCAAAACAGAGAGACCACATTGAGAGTGTCTGTGGGCTGAGTGGTTGTTTTCCACAGCAGAGCTTTGGCAATAAACGGAGCGCCTCCTGAAGCCCCGCCAATCATTTTCATCTACCACATGTGACAGTACACACCTATCTTTTACAAACTGTACTCCTGTCTGTTATTCCTCCTCCTGTTCGTTCCCCAAAAACCTCTATTGGTCCTTTGTTACTCTCACTGTGACTGTGTTAGTGTTCCGCATCAGTTGTTTGCTCTCTCTTTGTTGTTCTGAGAATTGTTGCCTTTTTTGTCTTTTGTGCTTGTTTTTTTAGTGATTTATTCATAGACGGAGCTCACTTGTAAAATAGACCCTCAGTCTCAGAGGGACGGCTTTGTGGGGAAAAGGATGAATAAACAAAGTCATCTCTCGGATTTGATGCAACAATGTGACACAGCGCCGCAGATTTTCAGTAAAGACAGTTACCTGGCATTACCTGTGTAACAATCATATATAATTAATGAAAGCAGACAGTGGTGGGATATCCGTTCTGATTTATAGCATGCCAGAGGTTTCCGTCATCCTTGAATTGCTCAGACACTCCAGAGGTGAAGGAAGCCATAGAAGAACTAAAGTGTCAATCTGGATAAAGACAACAAACTGAAAGAAAATGCCAGACTGCCTGAGTAGGGAGAGGATGTAAGTGGCATTTTCCACCCTGGTAACTCCTTTATTTATTAATCTAGCTCCACCACATCTGTCAGATACTGTGGGAATACTGTGGGAATTGTTTTCACATGTTCTCGCGAGCGTGAATTTTCTTTTTATTGGATCAAGCTCCCGCTCTTTCCCTTCAGTGTGCAATTACATTGTTCTTGGCCGACTCCCATCTCTTGGATAGTAAAGTGGTGTAGACACAGAGAGATGACCAGAAGGCATCGGCTACAATCCCTTACACAGCGTTCCTCTGCCTGGTGTTGTGCCAGCAACCGGCCCAATATGATATTCAGAATCGCAGCTGGACATTTCACCGCGAGGGGGGAGGATGAAGATGATAGCAGAGATTCCATACATCCTCTGGGGGTTTTGTGTAAGTGAGCAGAGCACATGATAAAAGGAAAGCTTGGGGTGAAACCTGATGTACATTTCCTGTTATCTACAGTGAAGCTATGCTCATTGACGTTATCAAATGAGACTATTTTCCGAGATTTGTTGCTTTGTTGTCCAGTAAAAGCTTGTATTTAGTCTGTCTCCAACATATTTCTCTGTAAGCCCAAGTCTATGTTTTTCAGGCAGTCAGTTAGTCGATCTGCCACTTTGGTCCAGAGTTAAATATCTCTAAACTATTTGATGGATTGGCGTGAATCTTGGTGCATACGTTCATGGTTTCCAGAGGATTATTTGTAACACACTTAACCTTTCATCCAGCAACATTGTCAGGATAAAATGTCATGACGCCCCCATCAGCCTCAGCTGCGCTTTGTGCGTAATGCTAATAAGCAAGTGTTAGCATGCTAAACTGAGACTGTGAACATGGTAAACGTATTGCCTGCTACACATCGACATCTTAGCATTGGCGTTGCTAGCATCCTTCATGCTGATGTTAGCTCGATATTTAGCACCACTGTGTCCAAGTACAGCCTCACAGAGTTATTTGCATGTCTATAAACCCTTTCCTAACGCAATCCCGTTGTGTTTAACAGGCTTTCGTTTGAAGTCCTTAACTGAGAGATCAAATGTTTTTTAGTTTTTTTCAGATTTTGTCTTCATCTTTGGTGCTTGATGCTCATTACTGGGGTTGCTACTTTGCAGAGATTACCTATGGGTCCTCTGCAGAGTGCTGTTGCTTTTCCTGGGATGTTTCTGTTGAAGGCACTTCCATCCACCTCATTCCCACCTCCAAGACACCTTCCGCGATTTATGGGGACGACTTAGGATCCGGTCACTTAATGGGAGCCAACATTTTCCATGGTAACAGCGGTACATTGTGTAATTTATTCACAAAGATCTACTTATCAAACTTCAACAAGTTTACCAAGTTAATACTACTGTGAGGTTCAGAATTGAACTTTACTTTGCCCTAGGTATATTTTTGGCAAATTAAGTCAAACCTACTTTCCAATATATATTTGTAGAATTACTCTGTAACAATTCAGTGTCTAAGTATGCATATAATACAACCTCACATTGACGATGTTCTTTACCTTCCTGAAACATGAAGTCTCCAAGCACACGTTGATTTCAGAGCCTTTGTGTCGCAGGAAAGCTTCGAGAGCAACGTGTCGAGATTTCTCAAGGACTCCCTCCCTCACCTGGGAGAGCGAGTCACACTAGTGGGCCTCGCTCTACCCTCCTCCCTCCGTCTCAATACACGCCGCGAACGCACCTTCGTGTGTGGGCAATGAGCCAAAGCTGTGAGTCACTCGAAATAGTCCTCCGGCATCCCAGGATCCTGCGCTGCTTCATCTTGTCTGCCTCCGAGGTATCTTCGGGGAGGCGTTGGCGTCAGCTCGGCTAATTGAGCCGGGGATGTATCTTCAGAGAGCGCTAACAGCGAGCACGTAACGCAACCACAAATGAACCCTGTCCAGCCTCCGAGGACCGAGGAAGCTGAGCCCCTGAGGTGTCGCTGCTGTCAAAGAACAAAAAAAAACTACACTACAAGTGAAAAAAACTTATGTAAAGTGGTTTCAAAGAGCTCTGTTTCCTGGTTAGAGGTGAGAATTATTTAAATGGGAATTCTTATTCAAACCTTGATGTGCACAGTGTATGAGAGGGAGCACTGTGAAAACAAGAGGCGCTACAAGGTGACTTATCAGCCTTCACATACACTTTTATGGTGGAATTCAATCAGAACTGTATTTGCTCGATGAATATCTCAGGCTGAAATGAAAAGGGTCTACTAATGTCGAGCAGTGAAGGTCATGAAAGCTTACATAGATATTTAGAATACGAGAATCACTATCAAGTAGTAATAATAAATAATAATAATAATGCATTTTATTTAAAGGCGCCTTTCAAAGCACTCAAGGACACCGCACGTAACAACAACAGTACAACAAAATCAGGAAACATTTTAGTGCAAATGAAGATAGATAAATAAATAGGAAGATTCAATTACATAGTGCCAGGAGCTCGGCACAGTGTTCAGACTCCGTGGTCCTCACTCATACAGGAAGTCAACTGGGCCGGCCACTCGGAATAAGTGTGTTTTCAGGCGGGATTTAAAAGTGAAGACAGTGTCAGAAGTGCGAATGTCTGAAGGGAGAGAGTTCCAGAGGCTTGATGTGAGCTTCAAAGGTTAAGGTGCCGTCCAGGATGACACCCAGGCTCTTGACCTGGGGTGATAGTGGGACAGTGGAATTGCCGATGGATATGGAGAAGGGGTTGTGCCTTGCTAGGGTGGATCTGGTACCAACAAGGAGGACCTTGGTTTTGTCACTGTTTAATTCTAAAACTGATTTAATTCCCAGTAGGCAGTTGGATAGAGCTGTGGGTGGCAGAGTGGAAGTAGGCTTGGTGGAGATATAAAGCTGGGTATCGTCAGCGTAGCAGTGGAATTGAATATTAAATTTCCTGAGAATGTGTCCAAGGGGCAGAAGTAGCGAACAGGAGGGGGCCAAGGACAGAGCCCTGGGGAACACCGCTGGAGACTGGAGAGGAGCCGGATCTTAGGTTCTTGAGTTGAACAAATTGTGTGCGACCCATGAGATAGGATGTCAGCCAAGCCAGAGGGATGTCAGTGATTCCAGTGGAGGCCAGCCTGTCCAGGAGGATGTCATGAGAGACGGTGGAGAACCAGGACCGAGGTCTAGTGTTCTTCCTGCACTCCACTTTTTACACACCACAACTCCATCTAAATAACAGGTTTTCTTTTACCATGATGTGACACTGGATCAGAGATGATCATGAGTTTGCACAAATCCACTCAGGTATTGAATGCATCCCTAAAAAGGTCCTATGAAGAATCGCGTAGATTTGAGTAGATACTTGAAAACTGAGCCAACTAGATGCCTCACACCTGAATATCTCATCTGCAAGAACAAACTGTAAAAAGCAGCAGTGATGTTCTATAATTGTCATGTCCAAATCTGCATAGCAACATAAAACAGCTGACCTCTTTTCTGACGATAAATATTTTATTTAATGTTTCATTTAATATTTATATTAGTTTAAATGTCAAATGCGATATACAAGATGTAGGGGCTTATGGAGGGATAAATGAATTAGCCTTAAAAGAAAGTTTTTAATTAATCAATAGAACGCCACCTCCTCCACAGGTAATCAAAACATGACCTGAGTCCTCGCAATGGTAAAGCTCTGATCAGTGATGCGGTAGTGAACATGCCTCATCTGCCAGGTTATGACAGGAGGTTGCACCTGAGACCTGCGGCTGTCACAGAGGCATCATGGGAGGAGATGAAGAAGCGTCTCCGTGGCTGCCACGCACACCTGGATCCCCTCCTCCATGATGGGAGGACAGCAAACTGAAGAGCCTCTTCAGCGTTAATCACAAAGCGACACTCCGGCACCCACTTTCTCCGTGAAATACCGTCTGACTTTACCCTCAACACTGATCCCCAAGCAGCCTCCACCCCGCTAGCCTTTACTAGACAGTGTAGCTCTGTGCCTGCCACCAACACTGGCAGCCAGGATCAACTGTTTGATCCACTGCCACGCTAAAAAATTCAACCTCTCACAGAACTGCGAGGCACTTTGAATAAAAAGCAACCACCAAATGGCAGGGTGCTATGTTATATCCACGCCGGAGAGAGGCGCGGCAGCCGGTGTCTTGCATATTTACTCCCTGGAAATTTCATGTTTCCTTAACTGACTTGGTTTCACAGCTTGCCTCGCGGCTCCAGCTGACGCCGTCAGCCACTCACAACTGACAAAGATTGCCACCACCTCCATATGCCTCCTTTTTTTCCTCACGCGGGCATCACGCCAGTCGCACGACTTAACATGCATGAGGCGGGCGCGTGTGATGCGGCCGCTGCTTATGGTTTCCATGCATGTACGCGGGCGGTTTTTAAATGCTGGTGGTGATGCACGCTTGGACAGAGAGCTGATTCCACCTCAGAGGCAGCTCAGCCAGTCAGGGGCGGGCAGAGGGAGAGAGAGGGAAGGGAGAAAGGCAGAGAGAGAGAGAGAGAGGGAGAGAGGGAGGGTGAATTTGACTCCAGGCAACAGATGCCCAATTAACATATCCCCATAATTAGGATGATGTGGAAGGATGAAGATGAAGATGTAAGGGCACAGCTGTTGTCCATCTCAGGCAGCGCGGGGCCGCCTGAATATTCATGTGACATTTTTATGACTTTTTCAATTCCTTGCCGCGCACGGCGATGATGCTTGCGTTCGCCAATTACACGACCTTGGTGCTTATGTTCATTAAAGATGAAGGGGGATCTTATTAATGCTAAATGAGAGGAGCCACCAGCGTTGAGTTGCTGTGGGTGTAGTGCGCAGTGATTAAACACAAGAAAAAGGCAGTTCACCGAGTGTTTTGACGGTCACGGGAATATTACTGCACCCATCTCTATACAGTCTGGTGTTTGCGATGTCTGCGGTGATAATGCTTGACTCATTCGCAACTCGCCCCGCGGCAGATTAATATGTGCAAATGTGTGCAAATTAATACCACCGTGCCAGAGTTCAAACATTCGTAATAATGTGGTTAAATGAAACCGCGCTCCGGAACAGCGACTGCGATCTTTGGCACACGTAGGGGGGAGAACACTGGGAGGCGAAAGGAGCCCGACCACGAGCTCCAAATAGCCGTCAAGAGAGCGGAGAAGAGTGCTGCACTCACCGCTCCGTCTTTGTCAGAAACTTCTGCTCCAGTAACTCCATCCGGCGCCGCTACCAGGCTTTTCTTTGTGCCCCCGCGTGACGCGGCGGCCGGCCACTTCCACATCCAGATCAATTATTCAGATGGCTCTCCTATAAATATCAGTCCTTTAAAGGGAGGAGGTGCCCATCTGAGGGGCTTCAGAGAGCCGCATGTGCTAAACTTAGACCCACGATTTCCTGTGAGAGGTTACAGTATTTCATCCGTCGCGTGACGTATGGCTTTTTGAAAGCCCACATTTAAAATTCAGTGCATTTAAGTTATGGAATCTAAGGCGTAAAACAGCAGAGACATCCCCCGGTTATTTTAGGAAAAGTGTGTTAAAGGGACAGTTCAGCCCCAGAATATGTCTTTCCTCCTACCTGTAGTGCTATTTATACACCTAGATTCATTTGGTGTGAGTTGGCAGGTTTTTGAGATATCAGCCATGTTTTCCAGAATATAATGGAACTAGCTAACTGAGCTGGATAACATTACAGCCGAGGAGGACGCCATTCATGTTAACGTCAGCGCTGTCACGAGCACAAGACTATGAACGTTTCCTTCTGCGTGGTGATGTGGTTGGCGGATGTAGGTTAGGTAGAAAGAAAATAGGTCCTGCATGAAACTCCTCACAGCACTGTGGTCTGTGGATTATCTTGACTAACTGGGTCATGATCTCTAGAAAGAGACACCGCTGTTGAGCACCACAAGCCTAATGATTAACCGAAATCCAAAGTCCAAAAGTCCAAATTCCAAAACAGAAGCAACAAAAGGTGAAAGGAAAGACCACGAAAAAAAAACTAAAGAGAAGTGCAAAACGGAGGACAAACCAGAGGCCACGGAGAACAAAGCGGGAACGGGGACACAGGAGGCACAGGAAATGGATGATGGATGAGGACGATTAATAAATAACACCCTGGTGTACACAGAGAAAGGGAAGGAAAAAGACAAAGACAGGAAGTGGAAAGTCGCAACAAGACCCTTGAGAATATAACTTCAAAATAAAACACCAAAATCCAACCCAAACCTTTACAGTCGGCACAGCGTACAACAATGTCTATCCTTAGAGCCTCAGATTAAAAAATAACTATATTTTTTATTTATCTTTGAGTGATTTGGACCTCCTTATTCCCAGTCGCACAGAGCCACAGATGGAAGACAAATTAAGATGAAAACCTAAATAATAAGAAACTAAAAATGCGATGGCGCTCACAGACACCGGATCACAGCGCTCTCCACCGCCATCATCAAAACACTGGATGAGGGAGTATCTATAAGACAGATGGTGTTCATTGTGGCTCAACTCTCTAGTAAGTGGCTTTATGATGGCCTTTTCTTCAGTTTGTTACTCATCAGTGGCAGTCCAGAGACACAAACGAGGAGGAGAAAATGTGAAGGTTCTGAAGGTTCCTACAGCAAAAAGTGTGAACTGTATATACATCGCGATGTCTGACAGGAACAGTCGCATTGAGAAATCTCTCCTAATCCTATTTACATCTTCAAACACCATTCTGTGCCATGCTAGAAAGCGAGCATGTTTGATTTTTCTACGAGGAATAGCGCAGCATCACAGCACTGCTCCCTCTTGGACTGTGTGTGTGTGACCAGCTGTAGTTTGGATATTTCCAGTAACACTGGCAGGCATCAGTAGACAGACAGCAGTTGAAATGGCACTTCCTCTACTGGTGAGAGGAGGAAAGACAGGGTGACAGGAGTCTGAGGAGCCTCCCACGGACAGAAGCCTGCACCGCCTGACGCTCGACCCCTGGCTGAAGACAAACCTCCCTCGGCGGAGTGCCTGTCAGGTCAGCCGGGGCTGAACGGAGAGATGACTTTTAATAACTCGCTCTGTCACTCTGAGACAGACTCGAGGAATCATTTCTATAACTCGAACAGTGTTGTGTTTTTCTGGAGACGCTCAAACATTCACAGCCGGTTCGATATTACGGTTTGATGATGAAGCATGGATCTAATCAGTGAGTATGGGGAGCCTCAAAAATGGCGCTGAAAAAACAGCACCATCTGACAGTAGCTCCGGTTTGGTGCCAGAGTGCTGTCGACAGACTCATAAGTGGCACATGATGATAATTAACACGCCAATTAGACATCTGCTGTGTTTCCAGGGCTGTCTTGAGAATAATGTGTTTACAATTAAGAGGAGAGCTCAAATGAGCAAAGAGGCACACATCATCCCCCCCCTTAATGGCCGACGTTCAACAGGACGGCGGACTCGGGTGCGACGGGTCGACCCGTCGCCTGTGATTGTTTTGTAAGTGGCGGCCCGGGGAGCTTGTCATATCTGATTAAGTGGATGGAGATTCAGGGGCCAAATGAGCTGGATGGAGCAGCGAGCACCAGGAGCGACACATTACCACTGGGTGTCACCGCTGATCACATCATATCATCACTCCCCCTCCACCCCTGACAACTCAATCAATGACCTAATTGACTGGGACCGCGGCCGCTGTCACAACAGGTTCCAGCGCTCAGGGAAGAGCAAGGCTGCGGCTCTGATATATGCAGGGATTAAAAACGGTTTAGAGCTCCGGAGCGAGGCTGGAGTTCAAGGCAAACGCTTCTCTTTTTTTTTTTATTTCTTACCTCTGGTTAAACCACAAGATGGCATGGTTGGACTATAAAAAGTAGCCGGCTACTCTCTCTTTTCCTGCCGGGTGTTTTTCTGCCTTTGTTTCATCTCAAGTCATAAAGTTTTCATGATTCTTCATCAGTCTGTGAAGGGTGTTGGTATTTTAAAACCTGTAGACTTAAATCTGTGGTTCTGTATGTGAACATCATGCCTGGAGGAAGGCAGCTGAGGTTTTGTTTTCCCTTTTTGCGGAGAAGCATCTCAGGGACTTGTTAAAATTCACTGTGATTAGATCACTGCTGGCCTGCCAAAACAACTGAAGGTTGTTCCTCTTTTGGCTCTTATTGAATTTAAGTGCGTGTTGACCTGAAGGGAAATGTGCGGCTTTATTGAAAAGTTTTCATGTACTGGGGAGTTATTAGAGAAAAGCAGCTCAGACACAAGGATAACATGTAAGAAGTTAACTTTTTAAAATCAAACGACTGATATGTTCACATTTGTACGTGTCATAGGCTCGTACCATATCGACATTTCTACAATATGATTTTGATGCTCACATCAGGAGGAGCAGGGCATGGTGGTGGAGTTTTAGACTCCATTTCAACATTTGTAAGTGTGAAACCAATGGAAACTGTTTTTGATGAGGGGCCACAGCATTCTAACATCTTCTGCCATGTTTGTGGCGACCAAAACAGGTATTTTAAGCCAAGACATGATCTTTTCCTGACTCTAACAAAAGTGTTTGGTTTTTTGCCTAAACCTAACCAGACAATTAGCACAGCATTGTCAGAACATACAATTGAAAATTGAACCTAAAGAAACATAAAGCTGCAACATAAATGTAAGAGTTTCAACATATCTAGGGTTCGTATAAACTTACTTCACCAACATTTTTTCTGGCAGTTGGGTTGAGAAAAGAGTTTTTTAGCCAACATGGACAAGAATTCATTAAAGCCCCCAAATAAATGAAAACATCTACAGTTCCACAACAAGCGGGTGGCTCCTGCTCAGGAAGATGAGTGGCATGATTGAGTTTTGTGAGATTGTTTGTGCCATTTTCCTTCAAGTTTAGCTGAAAATGGACATATTTTCCCCCCAAAGTCTAATAAAACCCTTTCTAAATGCTTCGTGAAGTCCAACTTGCAGAACAACAAAGCCAGTTCAACATCTTGGGGATGCAAGAATATGATCGGACACCAGTGACGTGGTTCCACTGCAGCACTGGCTGACCAAACGACAGAGATGGGAATACTGGTATTTCAATAAAAATTGTCCTCTAAGATTACACACTCGGTCCCCACTGCTGGAGAGCGGCCAAGTGCAAACACATGTTGCACACACACAAACTTACTGATGTCACTTTTGGGGAAATTACATAGACTTAGGTTCATTTCCTGGAGACTTAACCCTAACCACTACTTGCCTACCCCTAACCTTAATGGGGCTCTATGTAAGAATTTGTAACATTTTACATGAATTCGTCATTCGTTTTTTATGACTGTACGTGAGCGGATTGTAATGTGACGTGAAAAATGACACCCACCCTCTCTCTCTGTTGTCTACACAAGCATGTGGACGGCTCGTTGGAGTTGTTTCATGCTGCTGGACTGTGGGTGTCTTTGTATAGGACCCAGGTCGGATTTTGCGCGACAGTCCAAAGGATCGGACTCAATGCAGGTTGCCAGAGAGCAACAGTGGCTAAAGTTCAGTAGTCCATTAACATAAACTAATCCACAGCACAGAAGTTCCACAGAGCTCCTTCAACCACTGGCCCAAAAATAATGTTTTCTAATTGGGGACACAGCTTTTGTCCCCGATTGCAGCTGCTGTCCCCAATTAACTGTCTTGAGTCTGAAATGTGTCCCCAAAAGTAGCCTCAGTCACACACACACACACACACACACACACACACACACACACACACACACACAGTTTTCATGTCATCTTTGGAGGACCAGTGGGAGTGCCACAGTTGCATTTTACCTCAAACTGTTGTTTTTTTTAAATAGGTTTCCCAACATGCTCATCAATACAGGGTTTATTTAGAAAGTTTTCACTCCAAATCATGCGGTTTATTCTGGCTGGCTGGTCGCTGGTCGTGCATGAACAATCTGGCTCTGGTTGCACACTAAGCCCAAGTGATTTTGTTTCCAGCTCTCCTGCTGCGCGGCCGAGAAGGAGCCTGGATTTCCACTGGCTGGCCGCGAAACAGATACACAGTATTTGACTGATGGAGCCTTCCCCGCTTCTGTCTACATCCTCCTTGGAAGCTCGATGGGCAGATATCTGCCAACAAAGTCCCGTTCAAGGAAACCCCCCCACCCCCCATCTGCCAGGTGTCCTATCCAGGTATGTTTTATCTCTTAAAATAATAGCCAGAATACCAGAACACAGACACAAAGGCACACACGAGCACGCACACAACCGAACGTCGAGAAATCCCATTGTCAAACGTCTATTTTGAGGTTATTGAAAAACCCAAATCGTGAGTCTCTCTGCCGGTCGGCAAATGTTAAATAGATTCCTTCACATACATTTTGCAAGACGTGCCATGGTGATACATACAGAATCGGGGAATGTGCTGAGGAAGATGTGCCGTGCTGCTCTGTCTGTGGACATCTAACAATGGACAAGCATGAATTTTTAAGGACTGCCTTTCCTTAATGAGGCTGTCCAGGGATCACACTGTTCAGCCTCCTTGGGCAAAAGCCCGCGCGGCAGCTGAGACCCAAATTTGCACTTCAGATTCAGAAACATTGCAGATTTTGCCCAAAAGCTTGAAATAAAGAGGAGACCAGCTTCAGATCCGCTCGGACGATAGAGGAATCATGGACGTTTGCTTACAGTCATTCAGTATGTCTTCTGGTATTTAGTTTGTCCATCATCTCCGAGTTAGAGTTATCTTGGGACTTTGAAAACATGAAATCAAGTATATTTCTCCAGACCTGATCAACCATATCAATCAATAAGAAAGGCATCCCGGAGCAGCTGTCAGCGCTGCCAAGCAACGTTAGGCATTCTAGCCCTCGAAGCTAACGTTAGCTAGCAAACTGCTGTTGACAGAAACGTATAATCTCACCTCCAGTCCTCGCTGAAGAGCAGAAAACACGTGTTGACCGCGTCTCCCCACTCATCAACATGTTACTACAGCAAGTCATTGCGCCAAACTCAACTCAATTTTGTTTAGGTCTGCTTCCCCATGAAAGCACGTGAGAGGGATTGTGTGAGGTGGTGCATTTCTCCCTCTGATCTGATAACCTTAAAGGAGAATTTCTCCTTGTGCGTGTGAACACAACCTGATTGCAAAGTGGGTCAGGATTTTATAAGTCCAGTAGTGTGAGCCAAGGTTCGGTCTGCAGTCGTGATGCCAGAGCCCTGAAGCCACGCTCTCACTGCTGCACAGAGCGGCGTTCGCTGTTTATACAAGATTCATTGATGCTGAATGCGTCACCTGTCAAAATTGCACCAAAATGACACAGCATTTCCTCAGGTGATCAGCACCACACCTGCCATGTGTGAGGTATTTTCTGGATGAATCGCTCTCAAGATACGTCAAGGACATGCAGACAGACAGAGATTCCTTGCCTCATAGTTAGAATGTAATTGTAAAAGGGATTGTTACGTGCAGTGACTTCACAAATATTGTTCCAGACCATGATGTAAAAAGGAAAGCCATTAAGCAAGGCATTTGATTTACCTTTGCCCTACTTTCAACCTTGACCTACTGAATGTTCACCAGCTCTGGGTACTGTCGGGAGACAGAGGAGGCTAATAGCCTCCAGTAGAGACACATATGGAGCTCTGTGTCAAGCCGCCGCTCCTCCACACTGAGAGACGACATGCCTCCTGCAGCCAGTAAGGATATCTCTCAAGAGTTTCCGTTTGTAGGCATTTCAGACAAAAGCTGCTGGGAGGAGGAGGAGGAGGAGGAGACCCCAGGAGCTACTGCAGGGACTCTATCTCCCAGCAGGCCCGTGAGCAAGATGCCCTTTTAACCTGACCCTGGTCCTCACTAAAATAATGCATGTGCGGATAATCCCTGTGGGAAAATCTCGGGGCCGGGTCGAACAAAAAGGAGAGGGAGGAGATTAGAAGAGAGGAAAACAACTACATTGTAGGGTATATTTAACTGGTCATTGAGCACGCTGATGAGAACATAGAATTTAGTGATCGGAATCAAATAAATGCCGTTCGAATTGAATCACTGATCAACAGAAAATGAAAATCACCCACCACTGCAGAGGGGTCGGTCGAGGGTTCAGGTCCCGGCATCTGACACGCTTCCAGGAATTTCAGTCTCTGTTTGTGTTAAATGAGATGCAGCTCGTTAATTAGTCAGCGTGAGAGATGTCGAGCTCTTATCATCTCAGAATCTTTCAGCGAGGCTAAATGTGTCGTGGCTCCCCCTCCATCCTCAACAGAAAGACACAAGACTCGTATTGATCTTCCTGTCTGTCTCATCTCATCGTATTTCTAAGAATGTCTTGTCATTTCTGAAGTGACAAGGACACCATAATCTTCACTGTAGCCGCTAAGCTAAATGCGTTAGCGCACACTCACCATCTGAAGTGGACGCACAAGCTCGATGTCGTGTTAATAGCGTCCTCTCGAATCAATTTAGGGGGCTTCCACAAACACAAAAGAAAGACAAAAACATAAAATGGCTCCATACAGCCACTTTTTTGGGGGGGTGGTTGTTTTTATTTTACATTTAAAAAGCCCCCATCTGCTTCGATCGTTTAGGAGTATCCTGCAACGCTGTTTGGCTGAGAAGCTCCCGAAATCTTTTGCGGACTACGAAACTTCACTTTCCATTAGCACGGGGGTTGAGAAGATAATGATTTTCATTTTTTCAGTGAACTTACCCTTTAACATTAGCCAGCTGTCGACTGGAGGAAGACATAATTCATTGACTGTGTTCTTGCTTGTTGCGTGACCATTCCATTTGGTTCCCCTTGCATGACATTTGCTCTGACGATGATCAAATCTTCAAGTGCTTAAAAAGAGAAAACCTATGTGATTTTTTAACCAGATTTTGCAGATTGTTTATTCTGTTCTGGTGCTCTCCAGCAGCGTTACACCTGTGAATATAATCAGTGGGTGATTGGCGGGGGGGAGGTGATGCCATCCCCCTTGTTAACCTGCCGTCCACCGTCTCCATCCCCTATTAGCAGGGACGTTGCAGGAGCAGGGAGGTTGTTTAGCTGAATATGTTCGTCTAGTCTGCCTGACTCACTGATCCTTCCTCTAACTGAGGTTTGCGCGAGGTAGAATCTACGACCCCGACCACGGCTCTGAAACCGAAAGAGTCTGTTTGCTGGTTGCGAGTGAATAAACCACAGTGGGCCCATCCCCCCTGTTAAAACGTAACAAATCGCCCGCTGAATATAAGGAACTACGGTTTGGTTGGTACATATTCATGAGCGGAGCATGGAGATAAGGAGAGCCTCCAGTGAATATTACAGACTTTACTTTAATCAAGCGAGAGCTACTGTACATGTAAAACATATAAATCATCATAAAGTCACCGTCGACTCGCTAAACCAAGATGATAGCGGCGTGTTAATGATTTCCGGTTAAGTGTCTATCTGCCGTCGCCGGCTGCCTCCCTGTTACCACGGCAGCAAGAAGCAGCAGAGGTGCCTAACAGCACAGCAGCCTGCTTTCACATTCATAGAAATCCTAGCCATTAATTCCCAAGAATGGAGGTGAGTTCCAATGCTGATGAAATGTACGAGAGGAGCAGAGGCAATTTCTATCTTTAAGCCAACAGACAACCCCTCCACTTCATTCTGTCTTGGCTGGTCAGGGTGGTGTGGCGAGGTGTGGCGAGGTGATGTGGAGAGAGCGAGGCGATGGTTCTTTTTTTGGGGATGGGTGAGGTTTTTTTTTTTTTCCCAGTCAGTCATTCAGACAGTCAGTCAGTCTCCTGCATCTCAATCAGACTGTGAAAGCACGAGCCTGACTGAGAGGGAGGAGAGAGGGACGCCGCCTGGCTGGTGATGCTGAGACACGACTGAAGAAACAAAGCCTCCGCTACAGCACTTCCACTCGGCGGATATATTTGTCTCGCCCCTAAATCTCCTTACAGTACATCGCGAAAAAAAAGTGTGTCATACAAGCGTTGGCAGGTTCGGAGCGCGAACATAAATGATTCACTGGCTCGCTGACTCCGAGGGGCCCACGGTGCTCTGTGGGCGCCACAGGAGAGACGCTCAATATGCAGCGCCGGTCGTGCCAGTTGGCAGCGGGGCGCCCGTCGGTTGGCACCGCTCGCAGCCCTTGTAGGTACTGACATCTTCAACAGGATTGTAACATCCCATATGCCCACATTCTTCCTTCCCCCGCTCCTGAATCCAGACAACCGTCCTCACCGGAGCCTGAAATAAGACTGGGGCTCATACATACGGCGCTCTATCTCCTCTCAACATCTCATTATGCTTCCCCGCCGCAGAGAGGAAGGGCTTTTTCAACCCTTACGTATAAGCCTCGGAAAAAAAATAATCAGGCACTTCTCAATCACACCGGTGCACAACAGCCGCTCGCTTGTGAATTAAATGTCGCGCCAGAAGCACCTTTATTTTGCCTCCCCTCAGATTTTAGAACTCCCCTCCTCCCCCTCCCCCTCCTCCTCCCCGCTCTCCTCCCGCATCATCTTCATTATCGGGCGCTGTGGGGAGCGGTGCAGCTGCGGCGGCGCAGGCAGCAGCTGCCGCGCTCGTCGCCGTCGTCGCCTCCACGGAAGATCAGAAGCCTCGAGATCTGTGTCTAGAACCTGTACGCAGATAAACATCGGGATGTTAGCGGCAACCTCGCAGGCGCTGACAGGTGAACTCCCTCGCAGATTATGTTATCTGCGAGGCGATAACGTCGCTCCCCTCCTCCTGATACCAGGCGTTTTATATGAAATAGTCTCCGCGCGTGTCAAGTCGAGTGACGCTGCTCCTTCAAACGGTCTTTGTCTCGGCAGTCGGTGCATGAAAAATCGTCTCCTGCATTATTCACTCTCTCACTAGAAAGAGGCCGCCAAATGTTTGGCGGCGAGGCCACGTTGATGCCTTAATCATGCCTGGAACCGATGGAGCTGCGACACTTACGAAGAGGATAGAAGGATGCACGCAGATTTTGGCACGTTGCGAGCTGTAAGCAGGAGCGGCAACGGAGGTGTATTCGCAAATTTACACTGGCATCGCTGGTTTCCCCAGTTGGATCGAGTTGAAAGTACAGTAACACTTTCAGCACTTCATTATCTCGTCTCTACCTCCAACGCCGAGCAGCAAAGCTGTCAGACGGCGTTCCTCGGGGCTAAGTAATCCAGTTGATGTGACAGAGTGCATTTCAGAGAAACACGTCGACCATCAGAGTCGGATTCCTTCTCCTCCGCTGTGGCGTTTGGATTCCTGGGGAAAAAAAAATGTTTCTCCCGGGGTCAGTCCGAGTGAACGAGTTCAAGTCGGCCCACCTCAAGTTCCCTGGCTCGCTCATTAGGAGCCTGGCTGAGCACTCAAGGTTGCTTTTGGACGCCTCCCAAATGGAAACACACATTTGGAGGCGTGCCAAGCTGTCAGCCCCGCGTATGATTTGCGGCGTGAGTGATGGCCGGCCTGCTTTGATAGAGCGGTCCTCCGGGCCCGTCAGCGGAACCGGCTCGGCGTCCAAACGAGTAAAGCGCTAATCACTCGGAGCAGCTTGTTCCCACTCAAATCCTCATTCAGGTTTGACACGAAAACAACAGCCGAACACGAGGGCTTTCAGATATTTTGTCTTCCCGCTTTCAAGGTTCTATAGTCAGACGTCTTGTTCACAGCTGAGGATGCACGCGCAGCAGGGGGATGGAAAAAATCCTCGCCGCGAGGTAAGGATAGTGTATGTATGGGCATTTTAAGCATCTAGAAAGAAACTCAAGCTAGTTCTTGCAGGTGGAGGAGAAACGTCCCAGCCTGCTATCAACAGGGTTGAATCAGAGAATCCCTACTTTTTAGTATAACAAATCATTGTTAGCATTATGAAAAATCGATTTACCAGCTGTGACAACGTTGGCTGGGAAGGTTTTCATCTTGTGTGTGTGTGTCTCATCGTGGCAAAATGTGGTCCTGGAGACACCTATTGTAGCGGGAACTACAAGAGAAGTGCTTTTTGAGCACTTTGTCGGGCGCTTATATTGCCGTCTGTCCGTCCATCTGTGTGCGGGTGCGGTCACGGAACTTTACAGCGTTCAGCTGACATCAAAATGAAGGCTGAGTCTGAGGTTGACCGTGGTTCGAACAGGAAGAAGAAGGTTTGTCATTAGTCACGGATCACTGGAGGTAACACACTGACCCGGGTTAAGTAGCTCACAGAACTCCACATCAAAACACCCGAACTATCCCTTTAAAGCAGGCGTTTCTCCCTCGGTAGTCTCAGCGCAGTGCTCTCCAACCACTTTGTAAAAACCCAGGGCTCTGCCCAGATCAAAGTTTTCCTCTTGGCATACAAAACATTCCACATTACTTTTAATACTCTTTATTTTTAACCCTCTTTGTGTGTGCACATCTCCCAATACTGCAGCTCGGAGACCGGTCCATGTATGACCCCTCTGGCTGGAGAAAAAAAACGGCAGTTTGTATCGTTAACATGTGGAAAAAGGTAGGTTTTCCACCAAGTATTATCTGCTTTTTCCATTCTTTGATTGTATCATTCGGAGTTTTTCGCGCTGGACAGAGATTTGCCACTGCCCATCACATGGTGTTACAGCAGCCTACCTGGATGTGCTCTGGCTCTCATCCCTTCATCCTGGCTCCGCTTCATCTCCCCCTCCCTCCCTCCCTCCCTCCCCTCCCCCCGACTCCCTCCGCTTCACCGGGCTGTGCAAACCGCAGTTATTAGGAGCGCAGATTAAATGGATGGCGCATCCCACGCAGTTTGGTCCTCTTAATAATTAAGCATGGGAGAATATTATACAGTTCACATACTTAAAACATGGAGTTCAGTGAGTAGGTCAAGAATGATTACACACTGCGGGCTGACAGGCGGCGAGAAACCATTTATTCTGCAGTAATTAGCCTAAATGATAAAGTAATGCACCCCCCATTACGGGGAGAGGAGACGGAGCATTCAGGAGGGGGAATAAAACCGCCGATTAGCCACAACAACGCAGGCAGCGGCTCAGATCGAGGATTTGCTCGCGCGGGGGACAACATAATCTGCTCAGTTCTGTGTTTACTCTTCTTGAAGCTGCGAAACAATGCCGGTTTATACGTCTTCTGCTCCGAATAAAGAAAAAACCTTCGCTCCAAAACCAAATAAAACCCTTTGGCAGTCATGTTTAATGTATTTATCATCTAAGTATGATGTCTAAATGGTGTCAGAAAGCCCCGAGGGCGAGCTGTCACTGATATCACAGAGTCGGTTTTCTGACCTCCAGGTGAAGCTGCTTTACAAGCCTCTCAAGGCTCCGAGGTTCATCAATAATTTAATGCGCCGCCGGTCATGTTAACACCATCCTTAAGCACGCTCATTATGTACCTCTGAAGCTCACACACACACACACACACACACACGTTCTACATGCATGCACTGTCTGGATCAGACGTGTTGCCGGTTCACTCCCTCCTCAGCGCCGCGCAGATGGGTTACAAAATCATCCTCATTACTTTGCATCATGTTGACAGGCAAGATCATAACAAATGTGCGATGCGGTCCATTCACAGCGACTGGGCTTTAATGTCAAATACTCCGAGATGCGCCGGATTGTGTAAAACGAGCGCGTCTGCGTTCTCTTTCTGCACGGCTCTTGGCACAAAACAGCATGAAAATATGCAGCAAGCTGAAAAAGGGAGAAAAAAAAAATGTCCTCCCACAGACAGGCTGGGAAAAAAAAAAAAAAAAGAGGTAAAGTTCTTCAACAGAGATTTACTGTTCCACTTTATGAGCACTGAGGCTGCCGCTCAATAAATCCTTTATCATTGTGCTTTTATTGGGAGATCTGATCTCGGCAGACAGATGGGGGGGGGCAGCGTTTAAAATCCGTCTGACTCCGCTCTGATTCTGTCGCTGGCACGGGGGGGTACACGGAGCACAGGCTTGCTAGAACCCCACATTGATTATGTCGGTGTGATGACGCTGGTGGCTGAGCGATGCTCGCTCATGTGCTGACTAATATTGGCTGAGGCTGGAGCCGGAGCTTCCCCGCAGACCCGCGAGCTCCCACGGCTCGCGTCTGAGCTCCAGTGGGCCGCGGTGTGACACGCAGCCCGAGCGAGACATCTTCATTGGCTTTATCATAATCGCGTCAATAAAAAAAGACAGCAACGGGGCCCTTTAGTCAAACGTCTGGCCATAAATACACATCTCTTGAATGAGCTATCATCGCCGCCTAGCCACAATTACACAGCTCCGCTCGCGGGGAGAATTCATTCCGTCAGCGCGGAGGTCGATGTCATATTGATTGATAGGCACCAAATAAGTGGTTCTCTCCATTGTTTACAGCTGTGAAGGTTAAATAAGGACGGCCGAGGGTTATGTTTCACAGTATACTTTTCATATCGCACGAGCCCGCAGTGTTCAGAACATCAAGTTCAGCATGAAAGGAACCCTTGCAATCATTATTCGAGCACAGTTTGTACCACTGATGAATGTCAAAAAGAAGCGTTGCTCAGCTTCTGAGAAGGCCTTGTTGTTTTAATGATAACACTCACTGAAGCACTGATCTATTACATAGAACGCAGTGAACAAGATACAATGGGAGATCAACTCTGTGAATGTTGAAAGGATTCTTGGGTACAGGCTCATTAGATCACTGCTGGTCTATACTGACTTCGGGATGTGAACGGTTGATGTGAGGTGATTTTCTACTGATAGTGTGGTC
This sequence comes from Lagodon rhomboides, assembly GCA_039737535.1. NCBI lineage: Eukaryota > Metazoa > Chordata > Actinopteri > Spariformes > Sparidae > Lagodon > Lagodon rhomboides. The sequence goes on along the minus strand of CM077785.1, from coordinate 8,465,030 downwards.
CGAACCCAATGAAAAGGTCTGATTTCCAAAGTGTAAGCACACAGGATCTGATCACCATGTGCAACAGAAAGCTTTTCTACCAAGATGTGGGTCTGTGACTCAATGAACCCCTCATGTAGTGAGGCCACTGCCTCGCCGGCATGTTTTGTACAAAATCACAAGCGGTTGAGCCAATTTATCAGTCATTCTCCAGAATAGGAGGGAAAAAGGAAGCAATAGATGTTCTACTGACAAGCAAGTCCATGCTGAAACAACAATACAAACTAGGGTGGCACTCATTAGAGCCCATATCTCCGGCCCAACAGTCCCATTTAATTCAATCTAAGTCCATATCAAACTGAATAGCCTTCTTTCCCTCTAAACTTCAAACCACCCATAAGTACATACCCATAATTTAAGCTCTGCAGATCTACGATCCACATCATAGATACCGATTACCAAAATACGCCAGATTTTTTAATCAATCGCTTCCTGAGAAATTAAGATATAATTATTTACAGTATATATAAGATATATCACACAATGTTACAGAAGGTGAGAAAAACATTCCTGCATCCTTCCCATTACCCGGATCCGCACCAAAAGCTAATGGGGTCTATTCTGGCCCGGGATCCATCCTCCATCTAAGTTTCCTGGAAATTCGATCCAGTCGTTTTTGTGTAATCCTGTCGACAAACCAGCCAACAAACCAATGGACACGGGTGAAAACATAACCTCGTTGGCGGAGGTAAGAATAAATGTTCTCTGCCGCTTTGACCATATGTGGTAGTTAGGAGTGTCTGTGGGCAGGTTTTGATGGGTTATATCTGTGTTTAATTTCTATAAACACACACAACCACAAGATTTTGGCATCAGGAGTGTTCTGGTCTCTGTCCGTTGTAGCCAAAGTGTTATTGACTAATCACATGCGCAGACTTTGGTTGAGTGCAGGTGAACAGTCCGTGTGGAGAGAAAAAAATAGGGAGAACTCATCGGCCAAAATGCAATCTTGGAACTGAACAGCTTCAAGATGGCAATCTAGCTCTTTATTAGCTTATCTTAATTTATGTGCATTCGTATCCAGATATCGGTCTGTATGGATTAACCTGCTGATGCACACAGAAGAGGAAGTGTTGGCCTGGATATATGATATCTTTTTTTTTAAATCACAGAGTTTCCAAAGTTATTCCGGTTGTTCCTTTGTTACCTGGGGATAGCGACCGGAGAAAACAGTCCCTCATCCTGTTTTGGTTGAGCAATGGCAGACACGCTTCCTTTGTGCCGTAATTCATCCTTTATTTTTAAAATTCCAGCCTGGCAGGCAGGCCGGATAGCACGGTGAAAGTGGGGTTTATACCGAACCAATCTATACGCTGATGGTGCCGTTTCTCCTCAGCCGTTACACTGTGCAATCAGTATTTACTCCAGAATGATAGGCTAGGGCAAACAAATTATCTATTGCCAGTTTAATTAACATTCATTGATATGTTTGGTTTAAGTCTTCTTGTCAACGCGTCTCCCACAGACTACAATAGAGCTGGCACCAAAGTCTGGTAACTACGCAAAGTTCGATGATGTGATGTCCCTTCCTTCTTTTGTAGGATCCTCGGTGTGATACAGTGGAAAGCTCAGGGACAAGCGTGGAAGTGGAACTTCAGTGTTTGTCAACTGTACATCATATTTTTAACATACAGTATTTACCGGAGTCAGCTTGAGAGAGACAGTTGATGAGTCTCATTCCCAGGTCGTCAGATACCAATGTTTTGAATCGCTCAACCCACCTTTAAGGTATGAAACAACTTTGGAGTTTATTTTTCTGTGTCTCTCTCTGTTGCTGGACTGCTACAGTCTGCACTGACAAAAAGGAACCAACACAAGCTGTTTCCACACTGTCCTGATGTTCTTGTAGCTCGACATCATGTACCTGGAAACGATGAATAAATGTTTGTGTGATTTCTGTGTGAATGACTTAGATTTTCCTCCGTAAAAACACAAATGTCAACACGTGAAACATGTTTTTCTTTGTGATATTTTCTATAAGATCATTTGATTCTGTGCAGATGGGGGAGTGTAGTGAATAATGCACAGAAGAGGAAGTGTTGGCCTGAATATATGTTATCCATAAATCAGCTGGCTACATCGTTAGCCCTGGAACATTAGCTGTTGCCCCCCGAGGCTAAATCGTCGGCAGGCGCCTGCCTTTAGCTAACTGAGCCAGATGTTCTTTCAGTCGTTCAAACTTAGCTTAGTTAAAGTGTCTACACAAAAATTGGTTGTTACTAAATACTTACATCTAGCGAATGCAAGGTGTGACTAATGCATAGCTGGCTAAGCTAACTGGCAAAAAAAATGTGTTAGCTTGCTAATGTGGGCTATGACCCATTTAGAGTCAAGAGAAAAATAGACGTATAATCTACAAGGTCTACATTTCATTTGACGAAAATATCACAACACAGAAAACTTGCCTCTAGCATTAAACTAGGCTACATGACCAAATCAAATTAGCTAGGTTAGCATAATTGGATATTAGCCTATCTAGTCATTCTTTTACTGCACCAATGCTACTAACTCAAATATATTCCTCCATGAATGTATGTATAGATTTTTAAAAATAACAGAACCTACTTCAACCTTCATTTACTTTGAAACAAGCAGCAGGGATTTGACCTATTAACTTAGTACTGGACTTCCATGGTGCAACCCAGTCCTTTATTCCATACTCAAGTAGTCTAAGTTGACTGATTGTTTCTTCCATACTGGAACTAAATTGTTTTTTTTGTTTTGTTTTTTTTATCATAATTAGCTTTTTAAAATCAGCACCACAGACACACATATCCAGAAGCAGAGGTGAAATCTAATATGACGCAGTCTTTGACAGTATTATTGTTCTTGACACAACATGTAACTGGTGCTACGTGCTCAATTACAAACCAGAGGAAATCAAAAACAGGAGAACAGCACATGTTGTCTTGTTTTTCTTACCTAACATGTATTCTATAACTGAGCATACAGGAGAGGCAGAGGGCGGAACAGTGCTGTGAGGACGGCAGCCACGTGGTGAACTTCATTCGACTCAGAGGGAAGTAGTCCTCGACCTCTCCTTCACCTGCATGCAAACTCTTTTGTAAATACATTGTTGATTGTGAGTGGAGGATCAGCAGACAAGAGAAAACCACTAACCAGCTGTACTATTAGAAGAAAGAGAGGCCGCTGACGGTGACTGGGGTGGAGTGCAGAGGTGTCAGATGAACTGCTGATGGGGACCCTTCAGCTTTGGAAAAATCACCATCCCGTCCGGGCAGTCTGGTAGGTTTTTGAAGCTTGTGGCAGCAATCAGGGAATCACAGCCTGGAGTCTGGGGATGACGGCATGTTGAGTCACTTTAAAAAAGTGTTTGAGGAATAGGGGTCAGCGCTGACCTTTCAGAAGGGCACCCCCTGGACGGTTGAATGGGCGGACTCTGATTGGCTCGGCATGCGCATGCAAATTTTCGGCGTGCACGTCCATTGATGTGCCCACAGAGCCCTGTTAGAGAGCTGCGCGTGTGTGAAATGGAATATCAGTTTTACCATCACTTGTTGCCAAGGTTTCCACAACCTCCGTGTTTAAATGTCAGAACAATCCCAGCCTGGACCAGTATGAAGACTGCGTCTTATCTTCTCAAGCAATGGAATAAGTAAGTAAACGGAGTTGGGATTGTCAGGAATAAACTATCAATCTTTACTTGCACACCAACACAGACGAGGTGTCCTTGTCGTTTTCAACCATCTTTCATTTCAAGTGGGAAAACTATATTGGCTAGTGAAGACCAATGGAAAGAAGGATGATGATGTCATCATTCTAGACATTCTCTGTTCACAGATTTTGTTGGTAGTTCTACAAGGTCTATAGGAGATGCATGGATAAGCAGACTTAAACCCTACACATCTGTCGTATGAGCTTTTATAAAAAGCACCTTTACAAAATAAAAAGAACACACTTCAGAGAATAGACTAATGAGTGATTTTTCCAATTGGGCAGTTAATTGGCCGGTAGTTTACAGGGATACTTTACTGGGCTCAAGGCAATCAAAAGTGTCCCTTGACAATGCTACAAAGTCTATATTCTTCATTGCCTCTCTCTTTACTCTGATCCAGAGGGAGCTTTATGATGACTGACAGGGCTAGTAATAGCTAATGTTGTGGGAATATCACATATTCAAATGAAACTTTCACAGGACTCCTCTGATTGTTATTTGTGCCAACTTTCAGCTATAAAACAACAAAGGTATGCATCAGCAAACTGTAGAAAAAACTCTTGACAATGAATTGATCATCAGAAAATAATGTTTTGTAATTAGGTATGAAGTATGTGATCAAATCCACATGTGGCTAATTGACCTAACGTCTAGTCACCATATCAGAAAGCGTTACGTAGATTACGCTACGTATAGCAGTCAACCTCAGAGTTAGTGTAGTTAGGATGACCTAATAATGTCAATCTGTTATTAACCATAATCAGAACCTCCAGTCTTTTATCAACAGACTGCCATTAGATCAGTGTAACTTGCATGCAAATACATTATTTAAAGTGGAAACAGACAACCTTTCAAATTCCCCCCTCGCAGCATTTCCCTGTGGTACTACTGTTGGCCAAGACAGTGTAGCAACATGGCTACAGCCAAAAACAACTCTAACATCCCAATTTGTAAACCCTATGAAAAGTAAAACACACTTGTACTAATAAGTAGGCAGGTTTTGTTATTTACTGATCAAGTAGAAAGAATGCCAGGGTTGAACCATCTCAAATCAAGTAGTTAGAGGAAACACATTCTGACACACCACCTGTGCTCTTTATTTAGCCAACGCCCGTCGTTCACTCTTGTTTGACCTCGGTTTCACATCCTTGCCTCCTCCATCAGCGTGGTTCTTTTTATTTTGCAGTGCAGAGTTTCCACAGTTATTCCGGTTGTTCCACCGTTACCTGGGGATAGCGACCGGGGAATACGATGCCTGATCATGTTTTGGTTGCGCACCGGCAGACGTACTTCCTTTTGCCGTAATTCGTCTTGGCGGGAAAATTCCAGCCTGGTGGGCGGGCCGAACAGAACTGTGGAAGCAAGGAATATGGGCGACCAATCTATACGCTCATTCCGTAGTCCCATTCCCAGGTCGTCAGATACCAATGTTTTGGATCGCTCGCCCCACCTTTAAGGCACGAAACAACTTTGGAGCTGTGCTTCTTTTTCTGTGCTCTCTCTGTTGCTGCACTGCTACAGTCTGCACTGACAAAAAGGAACCAACACAAGCTATTTCCACACTGTCCTGATGTTCTCGTAGCCCGACATCGTGTTCCTGGAAACGATGAATAAATGTTTGTGTGATTTCGGTGTGTATGACTTAGATTTTCCTCTGTAAAAGCGCAAATGTCAACACGTGAAACATGCTATTTTTTTTTTCATTGTTTTTGCCATTTTCTATAAGATCATCTGATTCTGTGCCGATGGGGGAGTGTAGTGAAGGAGAACTGGATTTAATGACTCACTTGAATTTGCCTTCTGGTGACTACAGCTCAGTGGTAAAAATAAACGCCAGCGAGCTGAAGTGAGGATCGCGCGCCGCCCATCTTCCCCGACGCTTCCGGATCGCGAGCACACAGGCTCCACTGTAAACATCAGAGAATTCTGTGGTTGGAGAGGAAATATGGCTCGCTTCACCCGTCTGCTTCGCACATTGCCAGTGATCTGCTGCACGGGGCTGCTCGATTTCCTTTTTCGCAGAACAGTGGTGGTTTCTTATCTGCAGATGTTCCACCCTTCCTGAGCATATGGATCTGGTCATGATGCGGGGGGGGTTCGGGCTGGCAGAGGGGTCGACTCTGGCGGAAGACACCCATCTGGTGGCCCTTGACCTGAATGGAGACGATCCTTGAAAGGCGTTTTTTTGAATGGAGAGAGAGGAGAAGTGGGGCTCACTTACGCTGTTTAATAAAGGAGAGGCACCAAATTAAGGCCTGCATTTCACTCTCTTCCTCATCATTCTTTCATAGCGTCCCAAACAGCACACTAATGGATCACCCGCTCTGTTTGGATACACGATCGCAGTGTTTGAGGAAGGGCTTTTGAGAGACCCCGCGAACAAACACCGTAACGGCTCCTTCAAAAGCGACTCGTTCCATTTTTTACTCCATCGCATCAAACGGCAATTTTATTTTATGGGTCTGAAGCCACCTTATATGTTAGGGGTTTTTGCCCTTGCTACTTGGCCAGTGACCTGAAAGCAATTTTCTTTTTATGATATACTTCATTTATCCCTCGAGGGGGAGATTCTCTGTGCAGCCCCGGAGCAGGTACAGGTTAAGTATCGGGGCTCAAGGAGACCTGGGGATATAGAGCCAGAGGCGCTGAGAATACCAAAATATCCTGCCCGGCCTGAGGTGCTGTTAAGAAAATTGGAAAAGTTGAGTTGAAGGAAGCTATAGATAGATAATGTAAAGAAGTGAGCCGCAACGTCCTTTCCTACATGTGATCTTTATTTGGCACAGCAACAAAAGGGAGCAGCTGAACATAATAACACAAACAGTATAACCGGTGCATTCATATTTGCTTGTTAAATGGTAATGATTCCATAATTGTTGAACGCACTATTCCCCAGTCGCCCCCCTGTTTGCTCAGAGTGCATAATTAGCATCTAGCAATCTGGTCACAGCGCCGGATTTTAATAGGACGGCGCATTTTGCACAGGAACCGGCGAGCGAAGTCGGGGCAGAGGGAGAGGGAAGCAGAGCCAGGGTGAAGGAATGAGAACCAGAGCCGATCCAAGTCGGCTTTCGTAATAAAAATGTGATGGACAGCAGCGCGCCGTCCAGTGCAAAACTGTGGATGTGAAAATTTAAAGTGTGGAAAAAGCAGGTAATATTTGGTGGAGAACCTGACTTTTCCACGCACAGCTGCCATTTTTACTCCAACCAGAAGGGTCGTGCATAGAGTGTTATTGCGAGGTGTACGTCCACGAAGATGACGAACAACAACACCAACAGCAAAACTGTTAACGAATAAGGTGGCGAATAGTTTTGCACAGAATCTGGAGGGAAGATTGGACGTGATCATTCTGTGGCAAGTTAGACCGATTGTTTGCTGTTTGACACCCAAATAAATGGAAGTAGAAAAATGCAGTGTGAATCCTGAACTGCGCTAGAGATGCAGAAACTGCCTGGCGCTGCCATACCAACAGGCAGGATCTGCAGCCAGTGCGTGGACAATGAGCTCTGACCTCTGACCTGGACGGCAGTGTGTACGCCAGGATCAGAATGTGCGTATAAAGGTCGAGGAAAAGTACGTATTGAATAAATGTATGAAGAATGTGGAATATTTATTGGTCCATTCTTCTGATGGCTTCATTGTGGGAAGACAAGAGACAGAGAGAGAGAGAGAGAGACAGCCACAGGGCGGGTTTGAACCCCCGGCCACCGCGGCAGGAACACATCCTCTGTACAAAGAGAATACACTCCGCCGGTTCAGCTGCTGGGCCGCTCCTGAGGTAGGGAATATTTCGACACGTATTGTTTGTCCAACTGGCAACGAGAGTGATGCAGTTTCATAGTTTCTCTTGCAGTTACTTGTGACATGTTCTCTGACTGCTTGACTAGGAAAAGCCCATACACAACCGATGACATTAACATTTACAAAGGAGAGAGGTTCTAATTTTAATTAGTTAATTTAAATTTTTTAATTCAAAAACCTTCAGACACTGCTACAGGTGTAATGACTCATCCAATCAGTCTTGAAGTTGTAGCAGCAGCAGTAGTAGAAAAAGCTTAACATTTTTAAAAGAGATATGTAAAAAAATGGGATACGAGCACACCCACTGAAAGAGCTCAACGTTTTCATATTTGAATGCTCTCTGCATCGAAAGCATGCAGGAGCTGAAAATGTAAAACGTACGATTGCAAAAATAATAAAGATTCAATATCGAATTACATTTTTTGCTGAATTTGGAGGATTGCGTCGTTTTTTGCACCTGAGATTCTTCTCATGTTTGCGTCGTCTTTATCGGGAAGCCATTTTTAGAGTTTAATATCTTTAGAGATATAAAAGATTTTGGTACAGGGCCCTCGAACGTGGAATCTGTTTTCAACATGAAGACAAAGAAAATATCCACATATGGACTCCTTTTCACACAAATGTTCATGTTCCGACGAGTCCACCGGCGTTTTGGCATCTCGAAATGGAAACAAATTGCAACCATGGCCTGCCACACTTTCTTTTTCTTGAAGTTGGCACGACATCAATCACACACTGTATTTGTAGCAGGGAATATGGAGACTTCAATATGTATATACTTTGGGGCGCTGCCTGGGGTCCTAAGACCACCCAATGCTTTTTCTTCCATTTTCAGGGGCCAGTAATAAAAAATATGACGTCTGCTTGGGTCTTCAATCATTCAGGACTGTTGTTTTGTTTGTGCCCCTACCAAACTTTTCTATATTTCTAAAGATATGACATATATTGCATGTCTGTCCACCCTGGGAGAGGGATCTCTCCTCCGCTGCTCGTTTTTTTAGTACGGCAAGTTTTTCCTGACTTGAATCGAGGCTCTAAAGACAGAAGATGCTGCTTGCTGTACAGATTGTAAAGCTCACTGAGGCGATGTGATTCCGATTTTGGGCTATATAAATAAATGTGATTTGATCTGATTTGTTTGGACCCTGGCGATGGCTTCTTGTCTAAAAAATGTATTGGTGGAAATTTCACATTTCCCAGGGGCAAAATCTGCTGGTCTCAGATTTCAGTGAAATCTTTTTATATAATGAGAAAAATGTTGTCTGATGGGACACACAATGACCCTAATGTGTTTCACACCGAGGATGAGGAAAAGCTAATGAGTCTTGAGCTGAGCAGGCTAAAAACAGGAATTCCATAAATGCTAACGCTACGTTTATAATCTTTTGTGTCAGGGGGCTTCTGGAGTCACAGACAGCACTCCTTTGTCAGTTCACTAAAGAGCTAACTTCATGTAGGCCGGGTTAGCATGGTAACTGCTACTAGCTACCGTGTCTTGCTAGAATGCCATGTTAGCTAGCTGAAGCCGACAGATGTCTATCAGTGTAAACTGTTGCATAAAAAAACGAGGGTAAGGACGACTACTGCATACAAAATACAAAATTAAATTGAAAATACCATAGATTAAAAGTACTTTTACTGGTTTTCAAGAAGTTTATACATTTCTAAGCAGCGAAAATGTTCCGTGTAGCTAGCCAACAAGCTAGTGTGACACTTTAGGAAAGGGCTTTGATTTGCCCTCCTCATTTGTTTAACAGGTAACCCGTCAATATATCAATAAGTTACAGCAAAAATACTTTACGTAATGAGAAAAATGAAAACAAATACATCAATTGAAATGTACACAGACCCTTATGTTACTCAGTCCTACTCACATTACTCAAATGAGGAAGCATGTGAGTGTTAACTTGAGAAAAAAAAGGAATTCTATATACTAATGATTTGTTTCTTTATTCTTTTGTTGCATTGCTCGTGTGAGAGGCGCTTCTACACTCTTGACCTGTGCTGCGTAGAGATGGTCTGGGACACAGAAACAGTTCATTTATCATGTCACTCTAAAGCTAACTCTGTGTGGGCTGGGTTCACATGACTACTGCTACCAGCTACCGTTTCTCGCTGAAATGCCATGTTTTCCAAGCTAGAACCGACAGATGTCTCTCAGCGTGAGCCGTCCTGTAAAGAATAAAAGGCAAGGACAACTGCTGTATACACATTTGTCTATTAAAAGCACTTTATTGTTTTCATGTGTTAGCTAGCGTAACATTGTAGGAAAGGGCTTTCATTAGCCCTGCTGTGCCCGCATCCTCATTTGTTTGTAAATGGGAGACCAGTCTATACTGAAAAATATTAAAATTGTTGAACATAAGGGAGAAACTTTTAAAAATGAAGGGTCAGAGTGAATGCAAGTTTGGCCCCATTTTTTAGGTTGTGTCCTATGAAGACAAATTCATATACGGCAAATGTCAAAAAAATGGAAAATGTATTCCAAAATAAGATAAACCACTCAAGACCTCTTCCAATTCATCACAAGAAAGATTAAGATTAAAGAGAAATATTTACCACTGATCAAAATCCCTCAACTTTAAATATTGATTGATGAAAAATAATAATTTTAAGCCACAAAACAGTTTTTTGCCACCAGAACAAAAGGGATGTTTTGACAAAGTGTATTAATGAATATAGCAGAGGGAAACGGAATAGCGACACTCACTAAGTATTATAAATTATAAAACAAACGTGAGCATCAACTGTTGTCCTCTGTATGGATTATCAGTGGCGACAGAGGAATGCAGGCATCGGTTGGAGCTTTTAGACGGTGCATTAGTGGGCTGCTAACCGGCCTCTGGAGGGAAACGTGATTGAAAGCTGTTGTCAATACGAGGGCTCCCTCATGTCATGTGTCACTGAACTGTAGAGGCTTCCTGTACTATGAACACACAACTCCCCCGGACATCTCAATCAATAGTCTGCCGTCTCAGAGCCCAACACAACTTCCTGTCGTCCGATAGTGTGAAGCAACCCAACTCCCATCTCGCATGTGCCCGTGAGCACGTGTGTGTGTGTGTGTGTGTGTGTGTGTGTATGCGGACGATAAAAGACACGAAGCAGCCAGAAAATAGATAACTTTAACAATTTTATTTGTGAAAAACTACAAGCAAAATTCATAAATAGACATTTCTATTTGAAGCGGAGGAAAATGATCGGGTTAGCCTATAAGCGCAAAGTCGTGCACATGCCAGAAACATGTATTATTTTTAACATTATAAGCTAGACAAGGAGCCGTGATCCGCTGAAAATGCTGCGTACATTTCCACACCAGAAACATAATGTGACCATTTCACAAGGGGAAACAATGACACATCAGCTATAAGTTAAAAAAAAAAAAAAAAAAAACGAAAAGAAAAGAAAAACCAAAACTGGATTAAACAAAGAATGGATTATTGTACTGTCCCTAAACGTTTTTTTTTTTGTCATTTTTTTCTTTAAAACCGAGCAATAACTTTAAAAGCATTGTACAAGACATTGTTATAGGAAGAAATGAGTTTGTATAATACACTTAATTGGAAATTCACGGTTAAGGTTATACAGTCAGTAAACAAGCCTTCTATATTTGGGTCTCTGACAAAACAAAGCTAAAAAATGTAACCATCTTTACACAGTAAATTAAGGTTACTGGTCGCACACAAGAACAGAACTGCTTGCGCGGAAAGGAAACAGGAAACAAAAGACTTCAGCTCCAATGCCATTATTCATAGTGTTTGCTTTTGCACCTTTTTAAAATTCTATATACAAGCAATAATTCATATACTCAGCAAATGGCCATTTGTCAATAATTTAACAATGAATCCTTTCTGTTGGAGTACTCAGTCAGGTGAACGTGGTTGCAGATAAGGCAGGTGAAAAGATGGCTTTTAGGGCCCATTTCTAATAGATTGCATTACAAAGCAGGCTTTTATTCTCAGTCAAAATTGGACAAAGCATTTTTCTCTTCCGACCCCACAGTCCCACTTTTTAGTTCTATTCACATTGCTTTTCCTCACTTTGAACACTGATTCCATATTTGTATGCAATAAAGTACATAATTACATATTAACCATAGCTTAAGAGCAGAAAAAACTTATGAACACACATCTCTCGGGCTTCAAACATCGCGTACGACACACATATCGTCTTAACGTGTGAACCTGCAAAGCTTTTAGTCGACGCGGATCGAGGCCTGCCCCTCAGATCCAGAGTTTTGGGGACGTGTTAACCTCACCGAGCCTGGTTTCAATTGGTGAGCTGGGGGCCTCTGCTGGGGGAGCTACGTGCACTGTGGCAGTAAAGAGGGGGCTTACTAAAGCCAAAGGCCTCGGCCCAGCAGACCCACAGCTCTTCTCAGCCACCCACCCACACCCGCTCTGCTTCTCATCGCCTGCACAATGAGGCAACGTCCGCCGCCGGGTGCGAGGTCGCTAGTGTTCTCCCACTGGGCTCGCAGTGTCGCCCCAATTTAGCCGTGCACAGAGACAAGTGGACAATAAGAACACCATTTACATGGATTATATTAGTCTTTATTTAAACTGTTATTCATCTCACACATTAGATAATTGCATTTCAAATTGTTATTTATCTGTCTATTTATCATGTCATTATGAAATTCCTTTGGTCCTTCAATAAATAAAACTAAGATATCATATACACATTTATTCTTTATACAATTTCATACAGTTAAAAGGAAATTATGTTGGTCTAGTGTCAGCTAAGGTGAAAGTGAATTAAAACCCTTAAATAAGCCTTGCTGTTCTAAAACTTGAAAGAGCAATTATGTTCCGGTAACTACTGCAATGTTTTTTGCCTTCAATGACAGGAGTCTTAAATTAATAATAAAAAATAAAATAAAGTCAATTGAATTGTCAATCTTTGCAAATTGTTCACGTCTTTGCACTTGTTTTCAGGTTGAGAGGATGAAGATTCAAAGTCGTCTTCAGGACCACAACGAAAGAAAGGAACGAAATTGATTCACAACAGCTTGACACAACAGGCCTATTTTACAGTTCAGTATGGTTTTACCACGTGGAACTGTGTGCAACCATCCTTCAGTCACAACAGAAAAAATAAACTCCGGCTCAAGAGCTGGGCGGACAGCTCTACCTTCGGCCAGGGAACTCAATATCGAAGTACGGAATGCAGAAAATATCAACAGCTTTTAGTGTTTTACACAACAGCCTACACTGTACAGTTAAGGACATAAGATACTGTAGAAGAGATTTGCTATAGCATACTAAATCATAGACAATCTAGTTGAAAAAGTCAGGTGTGTGAACCTCAGGTGGCCTTCTTCTGATGCACATTGACCTGTACAGAACAAGTAGACGGACCGGACGAGGGTCCCGACAGTGTTCAGAGTGAGACAGTGTTGTTGAGAAAAAGTGAATGAGAATTTGATTCATCAGCACTTTGTCACATTGAGTGAATGGGCAATCCCAGATCTGCAAAACCGCTTCACAGTGTATCTAGCACCAGTGTGTGTGTGTGTGTTTGCGTGTGTGTGTCTGTGTGTCTATCTGTCCGTGTGACTCGAGCTTGTCCTATCATTTTCAAACTGTAATAAAAACACTGAAGGAATGATCGATCGGCAGAGCTACACAGCAAAGCTTCAACATAAAAAGGAGAACATCAAAGTATACAGGTGCAACAGGTAATAAATAAGGGTAATAATAGTTTAAAGTTATTGAAATGATGGTGGTTATTGTGCCCAGCGGAGAATTCTTCTTTACAAAAACAAAACAAAAACAAAAAAATGTCGACTTGGCCTCACATCCACGTACGAATATAAAACAATACATACAAGTGTCTGGATGCTACCGCGGGGGAGGTTGGGGATGGGTGGCGTTATTCCTTGTAGCCCGGCTCTCCTCGCCTGTGCCATGGGTGTAACCAGAGTGGGAGTTTTCTCCCAGCAGGCGCACCGCACTGTTCCTCTCAACATCCAGGGTTGGTCATGGAATGGAGGCAGGGCAACAATGGGAAAACATGAAATCTCTCCCCCTATGGGATCCATCGTGTCCAGAAACGTGGGGAAAAGGGGGAGTGGAGCAGGGTGAGGACGGGAGGGGGGCGGGGCAAAGGGTCGGGCCCTCAGAACGACTCGTCGTGCCCCACAGAGAGATCCCCTTTAGGCGTGGAGGCGCGCGACGAGCCCTTGTCCATGCTCTCGGAGCCGGAGCTCTGGTGCTGTTGTTCGGAGCCCGCGCTGGACGTGATGGTGGACGAGGACGTGGAGGAGGAGCGGGTCTTCTCCTTAAAGTCTGTTATGATCACCGTCACGTTCCCTACGGTGATAGCCAACTGCTGGGCGGTGCTCCGGTCGATGTTCTTCAGTTTGGGCCTGAGGGGCAGAGACGGGGGGAAAAAAAAAAAAAACACAACAAAAAAAACGTTAATAACCAGAAATGGCAACCACAATATGTGTGTCTCTGCAACAACAAGGTGGAGGCTGCCAGCACTGTGGGGGCGGTTACACTAAATTGCTCAATTCATCGGGTGACACATGAACAGTCAGAACAAGTGTATATAAAGTGAGAGTGGGTGTTTAGTGTTAAAGATCATTTGTGAATCATTTGAGGTTTCCCACTAGCCTTGTGCTGCATGAGTGTTTTTTTTTCTGTAGAGAGGAAGCGCTGTGTAGTCATAGATGTGAAACCATGTGTGCTGCCAGAGACACACACACACAGTCTGAGCGGCTGCTACACACCTGGAGATGTGAGAGTTCTTGTTGGTCTTAGTTGCTGATTTGCCAGACTGTATGCTGTGTTTGTCGCTCGGTGGGCTCTGATGGTTGTCTGATTTGGGTCTGGAGGGAAACAGATACATGCCTGTGAGGAGAATACCAGCATTGAAAACACCCAACGTAAGTTGAACCTCGACGTGCACACTGACCTGGTCTTTTTGATGCTGGGCTTCTTCGTGACGGCTGGGATGATGTCCTTCTCTGTGTCGGGTTTGTCTTTGATTGGCTGCTCCTTGTCGCACTTTTCCTTCTCGGGAGTGTCTCCCTCTGGCCTCACCGTCTCTGGACGCTCCACCTCTGGGCGCCCCTCGCCGTTGGCGCGCTCTCCTTCGCCGTCCGGGCGCTCCTTGTCTGTGCGCTCGCTCCGCTCCCGCCGCTCCTTCTTGGGCGGGGGAGGCATCGGGTACTGCTGAGCCACCTGCTGGGCGACCAGCTGGGAGTTGATCCTGGGTTTCCTGTGGAGGAGATCCAAGGCACAAACATGGATTAGCCTCATAGTGGGGCTGCGAGCGGAGTCTGGCTACGCACCAGCACAGTCACACTACAGCTGACAGAAAGGTGACTGAACCTAGAGGCTGGCGAGGGAAAGGAGGGCTGATGCTCCCAGCTGCCGCGGAGGCAGGTTCACGCAGCCGCTTCCTGGTGGAGCAGCTCTGTTTTGAGGGCTAATCTCATTAGCTCACGGCTGTAATAAAATGAATGCACAGGATCACAAGGTGGGACATTTGCAGCACGTCACTTAGGTCCTCTAATCTGATTACTGAAGGGTTGGCCCCATTTGTCACAGACTGAGATTCAGTTGGACATGGTGTAGCTGCTCGGCTCACTGAGCTCACCAGCAACCATAGAGCTATTCTGTCCCTTTTTGACTCATTTCTAAACACAAACATCAACACAAACCACAACTTTCCCTTCGAGTTGGATCATACTCATTCAGCAAAAACAATAAAGTGACTTGTCAGGTGCGACGTTCAAAGAATACCACCGGTTTCCTTGAAGAGCCAGTTCACATAAAACCATCCTTCTCTGAAAACATTTTCCACTGTGGCGTATCAACACTCAACGGTTACAAGCACGCTCGCAGCAAGAGCAGCATCTTACTCCATCGGCTGAACAGGGCCTGAACTTGTAAGGCAAAACGCTAGCCCCATGTCAGAGCGCCCGAGCCAACACACACACCTGCAGCATAATGGACACCAGCTGGCAGCATCTGCGGGGAAGCAGAAGACCTCGGGGGAGAGGGAGGGACGACTGCAGCCTTTCCAGAGACTCCGACTCCGCCGAGACCAAACTGCAGCCAGCAACATGGATAATCACAGGCCAGCGCTGGGCAAGCATGGTTAGGAGTAAACCACAAGTACACTCACACACACAAACACGCACTTGAAAAGCTGAGCGTGCAAACAAACAGCCTGGCATGGCTCGGTGGAGGCTCAGGAGGCCTTTCAACAGGAACACAACAAGTTATACTAGCTAGCTGTGCACACACAACTCTTCCAAACCCAATTCTAGTCTTGGCAGGGAGAGATTTTGTGATGTCCCGGGAGCGGAGAGGAGGTCCATTGATTCTCAGGACTGCTTTCGGAGACCTGTGGTCAAGTAGGCTTTAGAGACCTGTGTCAGCCTCAGCACCAGGCCAGATAAACAAGCGAGACTGCAGGAAAACGACGCTTTCACAGTGAAGACAAATGTTCTTAACTCTGCCGTCAGAATGGGCTTTAGAGGAACAGGTGTAAGCGCAAACACGTGCTGCAAAAACAGAAAAAGCTCAATAGCGTGTGAGACTGAAGACGCCGATTTCTGTGGCTTTCTGTGGAGAGCGGTTTGCAGACAGCTGCTTAAGTGGTTAGCCTCGGGGTTTCAATTTGACGGCATCATACTGCCAGTCCAGTTACTCTCATTTCTGCACTTACATCCTTTCACGACTGACACTCTACTCCCTTAGTCTCTCCATCTTTTAGTAGCCAAGCACTTTTAAACTCTAAGTCCAATTCTTTCGCAACTTTTTTTTCCTGCTGCTCCATCAAATTCAATTAGCGTCTTGCTATTATAGACTGACTCCTTGATGGGGGGGTGGGAGGCACGCAGCTGATCAGAAGGCAATCAATCGGGGGATAATAGAGCATCATGTCGTAATGCTCGCTCTACACTCCGATCAATACACCAGCTGTGGCGAATGCAGAGGAGCCCTGGGCTGTTGATCTAGTATCCATTAGCTGCTTTGGTCCTCGGGAGCCTGGGGCTCGTTCTACCTGCTGCCCTTGTGTGACTCAGGCACCCTCTGGGGGCTTCCAGTGAGTTAAAGGGTGATATGGGAGCGAGAATTTCTCCCCGTCCTAGCTTCATAATTGCCAAGGCTGTCCTGTTCCCATCCAATTGATCCCAATTCCATTTCAATCCAGAGTAATTACTTCCCATGTTGAGCATTAGAGCTCCTATTCATAGTAATTGGGTAAGTGTAACTACGCTCGGCAATGCTTTTAAGTGCTTAAGTGGTTTAAGTTGGTAAGTAATTAATTAGGAAGTGATGACGCTGAGTTTATAGCATTGGACCTCCTCACCAGACCCAAGACCAATTTGTCAAAGCAGGCCTATGAGCTGTAGAAGACTGATTTTATGCGTTTGTAGAACAAATAATAATAATATACCCCCGAATCCATGATGAATGGCCTGTCATTAATGCAGATTCCATCAGACTTGTGTAAACTTCTGAGCCTTTGGTTTCTCCAGTCCTGTCATTGAGTCCAACGACACAATACAGCTCACCCCACAGGAATCTTGTGGCTCCTTTGAGTGCCGCTGGACTCCTGATCCGATAACAACATCGTCAACATGCCTCTGAGAATGTGTGGCAAAGAATTCAAGTTTTGGGTAGGCAGCCTGAGCTACGCAAGAAAAAAAAAACAGCAGTGAGCAATGACGACATGTGCTTACCCACATACAGCCCTCGTGAAAAAATAAATCTCTAACCCACAGGCGTGAGTAAACAGATTGTGAACGCAGACGGCATCCAACAGGACCAGAAATCATTTCGTTTGGCAGTGAGAGCGGTTAGCCGAGGAGGTGGTGAATGAGTGATTGATTGAGTGATAAGCTCCACGCCTCTTTTGCCTGTTGCCGCTGAAGCCCTGGTCAGAGCCTGAGATTTGTGTCAGCAGCGGCGGCAGCAGCAGTGGCAGCAGAAGCGACTCTGGTAGTTAAGCGGTGATTCAGTGCCAGCTGTAAGTCAGCCATGAGTTGCTGTTGGCCTGATAGAGCCACCGCTCTCTTTGCCACATTATTTATTTACTGACCACCCATCATGGCTTTGCACAGCCCCGCTCTGTGGCTCGTTAACATGGCTGGAGACTCTGCATAACTCCAGACACGTGTCGCTTGCATTTTTTAAATCAGCTGGAAAAGTACTGCCTGCGCTTAACTATATGCTTCATATTTAATATGAATTACAGTTCATATTTAAATAATCCGTCCGTGTTGTTGAGCAAAGAGTGTGCTAATTAAATTACAACACCTCTGAAAATGACTCTACAACTGAACCGTATCATTTTGCAAACATCCAAATCAAATGAGAAACATCTCTATTTCACAAGACTGGAAATGATCCTGGGAGCAGGACCAGGAGTGAACCCCAGGGTCCAATTGCAGAAATTGCTCCAACCTCCCACTGCTGCCAATATATTCCCAGGGAGTCGGTGTGTGTGTGTGAGTGAGAGTGTCAAGTGTGCAAAGCCTGCTGTCGAATCATTTCCCACTGTGAGGGCTCACAGCTTATTACCTCCCCTTCGCACAACAATGGACTGTGATTGACAGCTCCTCCTATGCTTGCCCCTAAATTCCACCGTCTGGGGGAGGGAGGAGTGGGGAGACTTCCTCCACGGGATGCCCTGAAATAACTATCATCATGCTTAAAAGCTCCTAATTCAGTCAGACTGACACCCATAGTTAGACCGCTCCACTCGGCCTGAACCATCCCAGAGACAGACACACCTCTGCTCGGCTGGTGCTCGCCGCGACCAGGAGCAGCTAACACTGCGAGCCAGGAGCGAAGGCTTAAGCTGCTGTTTCGCTGGGGAACTCTTTCTAGAGAAAGCAAAAACAATGAGCCCGAGCACTTCATGTAGAGGCAGCGTAATGAAGAGAGTGAGCGAGCGATGGAGAGTGTGATAGAATGAGAGAGAGGCGCAGGAAAGCCCTCATTAACACAGCTCTTTTATTTGAAGTGCTGTGTGGAGGACAAGCAATTATTTCCTGCCAGGCTGAGTGAATGCGGTGGCAGACAGCTGAGCGAAGAGGAGAGCGAGAACGAGACAGACAACAGTATTCTTCGACCATGGATAGCCCGCTGAAGAGCTCAGACTATTTAACATCACCCACTCTCTCATTCAGACTTTCTAAATAACCACATCTACACAGAAAGTGCGTGGGCTCCTTGTCCTCAATGACGTACAAACTTCAAAAACATGAATCCTCGATTCAGATGCATTCAGCAGTGACCTGGTTTCCCCCCGCATAGGACAGAGAGACCATCAGAGCCTCCGCCTGGAGCACATCGCTCAGATCCGGCATGTGAGAATGCCACAGGGCTTTAGTTTGATCACAGCACCTCCCTGTGACGTGCTGGCAACCATGTAATCAATGATCTACATGCATTCGCCTGTGTCAACACTTGCTGTACGCCTTGATCATTATGTAGAAACACGTGATGCACTCCCATCGCCTTGCCAGTATAAAGGGTGATGGAGCAGAGCCCAGAGCTGCCTGCCTCGCTTCAAATTTGTTAACCAGTCAGCCGGTATACATCTGTGAGCTCTATTGTTCTGTTGTTGGCTGTGGGACAGTCTTTCCAGGAAGACTTAAAGTATGTCTGCAAAGAGCGCTGTATGGCCCCTGCCTGACCCAACAACAGTGCAAAAGAGTTGTCAACATGTGTTAGATGACTTGAGACAGGAGCAAAATTATCTGTACCGAGTGTTATCCATGCACCACTTTACAGTAGATTCACCAAGAGCCCAAGCTGATATCTTCTTATGCTTTATCCAACCAACAGTAAAAATAAGATAAGTTATCATTTTAATAAAAAAGGGAAAAGCAGCAAACCTTCAAATTTCACAGATTGATACCACCAAATATTTCATTTATGTCTTGATAGATGTGTTTTTGTTGACTCAGAGTGAAAAACATATTCAGTCCAGGCAAAGATTTTCAGTGGCATTTGGGCTCTTCAGGATTATGCCTGGGGACAAAATGTTCAGACGACGCCTCAAAGATTTAGACGTCAATCTTGAACAGAATACTTAATAAATGCCCCTTTACTGTGCACACAGACACCTATCTATTTATTAACTGTAGAGCAGCAAACAAAGCATTATTTTAATTATTGATTAATCTGTTGATTATTTACAGGATTAATCATCATTTTAGAAAATAGCAAAGAATTATGAAAAACTCTCATCATGATATCCTGGAGCCCAAAGTGACGTCGTCAGATTGCTTCTTTTATCAACCAACTGTCCAACAATCTTCATTTATTGTCATAGATGACAAAGACAAGCAAATCCTCACATTTAAGTGCGGGAACCAGCAATTTGTGATTGAAAAATGACAAATACAGATACCGCTGCACTGTGGGAGTTATGCCCCCTGTGAGGCTGTTTGACCGGTCTGAACCTGAAGTGACTTGAGCCGTGTTGTCACCTCCAGCCATCCATGAGCAACGTAATCTGTGTGAGCGAGTGTGTTGTGGAGGTTGAATGAGGATAGCACCTGAAGAGCTGCCTGGGGCTATCGCACTTCTCAATTCATTCCCACTGCCCACCAGAGGCATTAAGCATTCATCCCTTCAACGAGTACCTTCCAGTCAGGACTTTGAGGGCTTAATGTTACTGTCACTTCTCCCCCCTCCACCTTACACACCGTGTGGGTTCCTGTGGATCTCCAGCACATTTCTCCAGGTGCTCTGTATGCACAGCAGGCTCCCGGAAAGCTTCTACACCCCCCCACATTTTCCGCAAACAGCAAAAGAGCTTAACGGGGCAGGCATGACATTTAGTTCCCGCGGTATAGAGCGCTGACAATACTGGACAGAGCAGAGGAAATCTCTAAAAGATATCTCTCCTTATCTGCAATAACTGTAAAGCTTCTGCATCATACTGGCTGCTGGGTGTCTGCTTCTCCTGACAGGCTGGAGGAGCCAGACAGTCTGAGTTTCTGTGCGCCTGAGTGAGACAGACACCAGCAGGAAGAAAAGAAGGTCTATGGCGGAGGAATTAATAGAGGAAGTGTCCAAGTTTGTGTCTGCTCATGTGTAAAAGAGACTCCATCATCTTACTGACAAGTATTTTCTTTCCATGAGTGACCTTTCAGGCTACGAAAAAGCCTGGCATCGGGCAGACTGACAGCGAGTCATGCGACGGCACTAAGCATGTATGAGCTCCTTCCATCAGCAGCACTGTGTCACACTGCTCAGTATCACTCATTTGTTTTTCCTCCTCTCTGGTGCCTGTCCGTCAGTCTCTCTTTGTCTTATTCCCTGCTCTCCCTGTCCATTCCCCCCTTCCAACCACCCACCTCATTTCCCACCAGCTTTAAGTAGGTCTTCTTCACCTCTCTTCACCCTCCTTACTGCTGTTTGCCTCTGCTGTGCATGAGTGATCTGTAGAGCAAACCCGGTCACCCCATCCCGCTGCTGTCCCGCCATCCTCCAGCCCGACTGCTTTTATATAAACAGAGCCTGGTTTGAATTTGCGCAACAAATCATCAAGCGGCGTTGCCAAAAGGGACGCTGTACCTTCACGGCATGCTCTCACGTTCCACACAGGGGGAACAACAACATCGAGTGAGGAAACCTCACACCGAGAGGTCAAGAAGACAAGACGCCTCTACTGATTACTGTAGCCTGATTTACATACCCCAAAAGTTACTTGAATTTACTTTACCTAGAAAGAATGGTCAATACTACTGTCACCCTCAATCTCATCTGTTGTAACTGACATGCCAAATGGTCCTGTTCCCTCCCCGTGCGTTGATAGCGGTGCTGGTAGAAACAGAAGAGCCTGTCCAGTGCGGCTCTCTCCCTCTCCCTGGGTAGTGATGTGCTTCGCTCCGCTTTAGCCCCCGGAGACTCGTGGTTGAGTGAGCACATCCCCCTTGCAGCCATCGATGCCCCCCTTCCTTCAACACACACACATAAATATCCAGACGCTCCGCTCCTCTCCGTCCCTTTCCCGCTCTGCTTCTCCCCTTGTCCTCCTGTGCCCTCTTCCTCACCAGCGTAGTCCTCGGCTGGCTGCGACTCTGCACTAGCTCCGTCTCTCCTTGTCCTCATATGCCTTTTTCTGTGTTTTTCCCCGAGACTCCTCGCTCCCTCTCGCTGTCACGTTCATTTGCTTGCCTCATCTTTTTTGCCGAGTGGGAGGAGCCCCGATTCAACAGCTCGCTCGACATTTCTCTGTTTTGTCAGATTGCCAAATTGGCTACTGTATTTAATCACTCACACTCTGCCAAATCCCATGAAGTAATTAAGAACTTTTAAATCCGGCAATTAACATGTAAAGATTAGGGCTACCCGCTCGTGCTCAGGGTTTTAGTGCAGATGCTGATAATGCTGGATAAGCAAAAGCAGTTTCCTCTGAGTGGGGGCTGCGGCGGGGGGGCGGGGGGTGGGCGAGGAAGTGCAGATATAAATTGAGCGCCGGCATGTCCCTCTTATGTAATTCCATTATCCCAGACAATTTGCCTTAATGTGACAGTGGTAGAATCCACGGATTATAATGACTCTATTCCATCACTGTGAAAGACAAAAGGGAGGCACACACACGCCGAGACACACAAACACAGACACACACTGCAATCATTTTCCAATAATTGTGCAGCCTCAACACTTAAACAAAGAGAGATTCACTTTTACTCTTTTAGCCCCACTATTTAGTCATGGCTCGAGGGTTGGATATCCTTTAGATTTTGTCGATTCTCATGCTGCTTATCGGGCCTGGTTCTAATTTTAATAATCTGTGGATTTATGGGTGTTAATGCAAAGCCGCAGACTAAATGCCAAACACATTAACATCCATAAAGATCTACAGTCATGGACAAATTACAGTAACTGCCTCTGGGTGACTCATGTAAGTTGGGACATCGCACCGTCACCTTAAAATCATTCATACTTGTGAAAATATTTGCATAGGACATTACTCAGTCCATACAAGTTACAGTTGAATGAAACAACTGACTTGTTATCACTTGCTGCTTGGCCTCACCTGATAACTGAGTACGTTAAAAGTTGGTTCGTGTAACATTACAGAGACAACGTAACATACACACAGCTGGAATACAAATCACGTACAACAAATTAAAATTAACTAATTAATTAAGTAAGGCCATTCTTAACCTGACCTGACCTCATATCTGACACCTTATACCTCACAGCAGCATAATGCCGCCCCAGTGTATGACTTTAGGTAGCACGCCAGAGTTCGAATGGCAAAAGAGGCGTGTTGTGAAACGCCGCAGCGACGACATCTAGCGTGGCGTTTTGCACACGTGTCAGGCAGCACTTTGTAAACAATAACAATGGCATAACATGACAGTAATAACCATTTACCTGCCCTGTTACATGGCAGTTGATATCGCCCTTAGCTCAGAGAATGAGGAGCCCCCACATCTCGTTGTATCCTCAAATTTGCAGACGTTTTTGGTCACTGTTGGTAATTTTTCAGTTAGCTGCTAGCCGTTTTAAATTTCAATCCCCCAGTTGTGGGTCACACGAAACACATTGTAAAAATTAAACAGAACGGCGAGACCGAATAACGGCACAACATTCCCGCATCGAACAGGCTGTGTAAAATAGGTATTTGTAAAACAGCTGCAGCGGTTCAGGTTCTGTGTGCTTTCAGCAGCCTCAGCTTCAGATAAATTGGGGGACCATGTAAGTTAGTTTATTTAATTTAGTCAGAGCGCTGCGTTTCGCTAACAAGTGTGCAACACCCATTTGTTCTGTTTTATATCAGGCACAGATGGGAGCTACATGAAATGGTTGACAACAGAGCAACATCGCACAGATAACAGCACGGGAGTCAAAGACTGAGGTACCTCAAGACTTCCTGTGATCCCCACCATCAATCAACTTTAGAGGGCTCCTAATGGTTTCTCCCTGGGCCCCGCGGCTGACAGAGGTGCATACCAAACACCACCACAAAGCAAACTGATGTACGGCAACACGGTATCACGTTCACACAGAGATCGGGTTCAGATGCCAGAAACATTTAAATATGATAGCATGCACCTCACGCTGGATGCTAATGCAAGTCCTTCTCCATTTACCAAAGAAATAGCCTCTGAATGCAGAGGCTGAACACTTAGGCTACTTGGACTTGTAGATTAGCGGCGAGGTCAGGTGCAAGAAGCAGAGTACTTTCTTGTTTAAGAGTCAGAGTGACAGGGGCGAGATTTATCCTACTTGGGTATCATGTTACATCACGGAGCTGGACTAGGTCAACAGGTTCGTTAGGCTGCGCTCGGATGGGGAGAACGGGCCTCTCTCTCCCTGCATGCAGATGCCACAGCCAGAGTTTTGCTCTTGTTAACACACATTCTTGCCACCATCTGCACAAATCAGAGCTGCGTGGCCTACAGTTACCTAGCATACCTACCGCTGGCAGGGGACAAAGTGCAATTCAAGCCTCACAGAAGTGTAAACCACTGATCTGTCAATCATCAGATCGTGTTAATTGTGTACTCTCTAACAACACCTGTAGAAACAGCTGGTGCCTCAGTGACTCAGAGCAGACTGTAAGGGATGGAAATATTCATTTGATCTTAAATTTCACTTCGAACAGGTAGGTAGACCATGTATGACTCAAACTGCAGCTAGCAACCACATCACTGCACTAACGTCTGCTGACTGCTACCTGTTGTACCAACGGCTCTTCGAGAATTGATGGAGGTGTTTGTGATCGGCTGTGATGCAGCCCAATACATCAGCTGCATCCACCTTCTTACCACACTCAAACACCATGGTGACTGACCTTTGTTTCAGGACACAGGAAAAGAGAGATACTGGGGACTGTGTGGAAAGAGGTAGCTTTCAGATAATCACACTGCCTAAACTAGCCATTTCAAACAGAATAAACAATATAAAAAAGTGCAATTATGTCACACTGTCTGCACAAATCAATATCTAAGTTCACTTATCTTGTTGTAAACATACACTGAAGACCAATATCAAACTTCAGTGTGAAGAAAAGACGTGTTTTGTCTCCTCCCAGCCGCGAGGAACTCCAATTAGTGTCCACGTGAATAAAAGCACATTCAAAGCAGAGTCTCAGATAAAAGCGGCAAGACACAAACCACACATAGCCTTAAGTGTGAATCATTTAGCTAAGAGCATGTTGCTGCGTTCCATGCTTTGCTTGAACACATCAAACGGTGAAGAAAAGACAGCTAATTAGTTCTCATTAGAATAAGAGGCAGCCCCACAACTATACAACTGCATTAATCAAAGGTTAACTATTCAGATCAAACAGGAAAGTGTGACAACCACTCCTGTGATGTCATGTGCTCCCATTTACCAAATAGAGGCAACTGGGCTGTTGCCAAAGCACAGTGGCAGGATGGCTACGACACGCTTGTCTCTGCTTCCTGCTTTCATGCAGCAGGCTCAGCCTGCATCATCAGCTGTGGTCTTAAGCTACACACTGCTAGGAAAAGATCACAGGGGGAGGGGAAGCCAGACAATTAAGACAGAGCTCAATCTTTTTGGATTCTCAGTAAACCAGTGTGATCTCCCCGTTTGTGGTGCGCCGGAGGTGTCAGCCGAGACACTCATTGTAAAACCACAGCTGGAAAGGTTATAGTGCAGGGGACTTGTCAACAAACCCACAAATGACTCATCTATCTCTCCATCTCATCGTACAAGCAATGACACGGGTAAACAAACTCTCACCGTGGCACACGCAACTTCTCATCAAAAACATTCCCCAGAACAGCAGGAAGAGGCGTCACTATACACAAAACCGAAAGGGAATCCCGTCATGATATTCGCGTTACAAGGTAATTTCATTTCAGTTTCCCATAAGACACTGTCTTCTGCTGACATCACAAAATGTATTCTGGGTTAACCTCAGGGGAAATGTCTGGGACAGACATGCCTGTTACTATAAATGTTATGATTAATCTGGAGAAATGTTCTCAGAGCAAACATAAGAGAATTCACTTGTAAACAGCTACGGGAACAAAGCAAGTTTGTGGCAGATTGAGAATTGGGGATGATTGATCAAAGACAAATGTGTGGACTGACATTTAAGAAAGTTGATTTTTGGGAAGCTGGAGGGCACAAAAAATCCCCAAAACTGGTAAACTTCATCTGAGTACTCAGTGTCACACCAGGGCATGAAATGACATTGGCTGGAATGGCACAAGGGGGGAAAGTCTGACGGACAAAGACATATCAAGAATGCACATGTGCCATTAATCCCTAAACCTGATTACAACCACTTTTCCTAACCTGAGAAATATGACCATCTCCTTACTGTACATCCACCTCATGCACAATGAAATCTTGTCAGACCATTAACGGAACCTCTGCAATCCTACAGGTAGGTGAAATGCGCACACACTTGTTTCTCTCGGTGGGGAAAAAAAAAAAAAAAAAAAAAGCAGCCCTTTCACTGTTGCTCTGATGATGCACTGTAGCTGTACAGCCATCGTCAAGTACGGTCCCTCTTCCCCACCCCATCCCCCCCTCTGGCTAGTGAAGCAGCCAGCCTACCTAGACGAACGCATAAAAAAAAAGCAATGCCAATGTTGGTCGCATAAAACGAGAAACTACGGATAATCCAGACAACGGCGGGAGATGCCTGCGAGATTGTCCATCAACAAGTCCCCATTCAGCTCACAGACAAATGGGCTGTCGATCAAAGTTGTCATTCCCATAAATTGCGATGCAACGCTGCTGCAGCCAGCCGAGCAGGGGAAAAACGAGACGCTCAGACGAGAGAGAGAGGCAGAGAGAGGCAGCGCTACGTTACCTTGTGGATGTGCCCTTCCTCACATCGCAGATGCTGCATTTGAAAGCCTCGGCGGTGTTCCTGAAGGTGCAGACGCTACAGTCCCAGTAGCCGTCATCAGCGGTCTGTTTGGCTTGTCTTTTTGGCCTGAGAAAATCAGTCAAACGTTGAGGTCAAGTTAGTTTTGGGAAATGCCACCAAACATATTTCATGAATTAAAAAGAAGGCAGACTGTGGCAAACATAACACGCCGTGCGACGCGCAGGCTACTCGGCACGGCTTAAATCGTGGTGGGGTTGTCATTAATATTGGGTTCGAGTCCCGGCAAGTACAGACCCTTGATTAATAAATCCCCACAGTGGCGAAGCTCCACACCGTCCGATTGTATCGCCAGCTAACGTTAGGCTAGCAGGCAGGCGAGCGCTGCTAAAATTTTCGGCATCGAAGCTTAGCATGTCGGCTAACAAAATCAATATCAAACAATGTCCATTTCGACATTGACTCTCCAAAAGGCTTCATCGAGACGGAAGAGCGTTTCGGGGAATGCCAGGCGTATCCTCTGAAAAATTTCCCTTTGTCTGTTAAGTGACTGGGTTATAGGGAGCGAGAAGCCGCCATAGTGACTGCACTATTCTAGCTAGCTGTGGCATACCAACTGAAAAAGGGAGAAACGATCCCTGTGTGGGGAAGACGCATCCAAATATCGAGCCCAAAACGCACGAAACACTCAGAAATCGACAGCGGGTGGTCGCATTACCTGGTAGGGCTCTTTTTGTCGCCCATGGTGAAGAATAGTCCTCGGAAATAAGAAGAAAAAGGGGCCTCCTTTAATTGTCAGTGAGTGTAGTGGGGTCCAGATAGAGCCGCTGCTGAAGCTGTTGGCAGACAGGCTCCGCTCAGCGCTGGCTCGAGGCACGGCACAGCGACTGACTGCACTAGCTCACGTGACCGGCGGCCAGCCAATCGGAGCGCGAGTCGGTTTAAAAGTCTGGATGGATATTTCGAGGCTATTTTAATAACTACTAGAGATATTTGACAGAGCTCACCTCAGCCCACGCACATGCACAGAGATCACACTGTTGCAATATCGTTATCGTCCACGATGAGTGCAATTATACAAATGTATGCAAAACTTTCGAAACACATTCAAAGTTATTTTAAAAGCCTGAAGAACAGAGAAAAAAAAGAGCAATGGGACACTGCTTAAATAGCAAAAGCAGTTCAATTCAGGTATCACAGAAAAAAAAACGTTATTCAGAGGTACTAATACGTTAATACATAAAAATCAAAGTCCAGTTATAAACGTGTAGTCAGCACAAGATCTTTAGACAGGTGGAGTTCTGATTACAAAAGCCATCAGGGGGGTTGCTGTTAACAGGCAGCACTCATGCTCATTTATAGTTCATCAGTAATAATATTGCCACAGATGTATTAGTGATGGCCCAACTCTTCTTGACTACAAAAGCCAGGAATTTGATTTGCGCAGCGGAATCACAGGATCCACCTTGCTCGATGAGCTTCTCCCAGCATGCATTGGATGAAAGGGGAAAGGAAAATCTCTGGACAGTTCTCCAGTCTATTTCGGATCTTAAACATGGCCAGATGGACACATTTGCACTCAATTTCACACATATGGGCAATTTGGAGTTTCAGGTTCTCCAGGACTGTGAAAGGAAGCCAGAGTACCTGAAGGAAACCCGGAGAACACGGAACACCAAGGCTGAGATTTCAACGCATACTCCTTTTAATGTGAAGTAATAATGTTGCCGATCATTGTGGCAATGCCTCTCGAAGATTTAACTCTGTAAAAGAAAGGTTTTCACACACAAATGTGAACAAACATGTTGAATTTGTCCTTTATAAAGTTGTCTATATGGAGGATGAGGCATTGTCTTTAATTCAGTCAATCAATCAATCAATCAATCAATCAATCAATTTTTATTTGTATAGTGCCAATCTCATTTCCAGCTGGAGCAGGTCCAGACCATACTCTTTCATTCATTGTGAATAGTTACCTTAAGTTTTATTTGTTCCAAAGAGTTTTCTTAACATCCTGTTGAATGGGGAAAAAAGAGTCTTACTGGATACAATCTCATCCTCTGTCTACTGAAATAAACATTCAGGACCCTAATAAGACACAGAGCATCCTCATTCACTCCAGCATCTGCCAGAGAAACTTTTTAATCGCCCCTTTATCCTCCTGGCCCTGACGGGCTGCGTCATGGAATGTGTCGGAGCGCTGCACCTCTCGCGCGCCTCCTCCACTCTGCCCGGGACAAGGCTCTCGGTGGGGGAGTCCAAGAGTGAATCATGTAGGCTCATTAGCTGCTCTCCACGGCTCCAGGTCCTATTGTGAATCCCTCGCCTTTTCTGTTCGCAGTGAATATCCGTGCCTCCACATAAGTCTGCCCTCCGCCCAGTGATTACCTCTGCTTAGCTCATAGCATGCTGCTCTAATTGAGCTTCATCGCAGTGGCCTACTGATAACTACAGTTCAGTCAAAACAACATTAAGCACTGCCTCGCTGCTTCTGTAATGAGTTCCTGGGAAAACTGTGCTTTTTTTTTTTGTTAACTTGCAAGTCATACGTGCTGGAGCGGAGTGGAGCGAGCGGAGCTCATTTGTATTCATAGGTAGGATGAGTCCTCGCAGCTACATGTATTTTTTTTTCTAAGAAATACTAGAATATCTGTTCAGACTGGGTAATTCATTGATAAAACAGGGATGAACAAACGGCTACTGAGAGCAGCTGGCCTAAAGGTGAAAGCGGCGCCCTCGTGGCGCAGATTCTTCCCTCCCTCATCAAACTACACCCTTGAGCAAGGCGCTTACATTACCCGCAGATGATTTCACAAGACAAACAGTTAGCACTCATTCATTATTTATGAGGGGTTAGTAGCCGAGTTTGAACAGCATGACACTGAAGTGGTGAAACAAATCAGGGGCGAGATGCTCTTGAAGAACTTTGAATAATTTCATACGATGCAAAGGGGGACGACAGTCATGCTAATCGTGTTTGTGCAAAACTGCAGCATTTCATCTCGGCGGACTCGCAACAAGTGAGTGTCGCGCTCAGACTGTTGGTTTTATCGACGATAGAAAAGTGCTCAGACTGACTGACTGCATCCATAGTCTCAAACAGCACTTTGTTTGAGGCACGCGGCAGCCTCGAATTCCAATAACTCCAGAGGGCTGCTCACCGGCTGACAGAAGAAGATTGAGGTTGCTCCGCTCCCGGGCATGAAAGTGTAACAAGTGAGTAATGTCGAGTGTTCGGAGAAATCAGCAATCTCTGCAGCGGCCAATATGCCCATCAAACATCATCATCGCAGTGTGACGGGAGGTACGCACACCAGTTTCCAGGAATTTCTAGACTTTATGACCATGTTGGACAACGTCATGCCTCCTAAGTTACATACAGTTCGACGCCAGTGTCACACGCTAATGCAGGACCCATTTAGCCCCTTCATGTGGAGGGGGGGTATGTAAGATTTGGACTATGCTCAGAAAGAAGTCATTTGTACAGCATGTTGTTGCATTGAGAGAGGTGAGGTTAATAATGGCGAATATTTTCATGCAGTCTCCGGAAATCGTTCATAGTGTGACATGCATTTGTTCACAGGAAAAGTGACAGTTGTAGATGCGTAAAGGATAAGAAAAAGAGAACTTGAGAGAAGGTCGCCCTTGCATCTTTCTCACGTCTGCATGCCTGACCAATCACGGCTTGAGATGTTGAGGAGAACTGACTGGACGCTGCCCCCAACTAATCTGAAGGCGGAGAGGTTCGGGGGAAGCCATTCATAAGCCATTCAACCGTCCGACAAGCAGTCCTGGAGAAGCATACCGGCGGCTTAAGGGAGTGGAGGGCGGGATGGTGATTAGGTGAGCAGCGTGTCAGGCTTTCATGCAGAAGACCAGAGGTTGCACAGACCTGCAGTTACCATTTACCTCTTACGAACCCTGACCACAGTCTGTCCCGAGTGTCAACAAAGTTTCCTGATAGCCTTTATCCAACCATTGCTGAAAGCTCCTATTTTGTAAGATGGTTGATTTTTCGGGTCTCATTCCTCACTCTTCAAATACTGACGCTTTCAGATTGCGGCCGACACGACCTATAACCCAAAAGGGTAAGTATTTGACAAGTTGGGAACGAGACTCAAAAATCAACTGTGCTAAAAATAGGAGCTTTAACCGTAGTGTATTCGACTTAATCACAGTTTTTCCTTAACTCTAAAGGTTTCAGTATGCTCAGAATGAACTAGTTTGTACAACCCGCCCGTCTGAGCGAGCCAAAGGGGAAAAAAAGTGTTCATATTAATTCAGAACAGCCATACTCTAAGTCAAGGCGAATAGCTGGCCCTCATAAGCCTTTTTCACAAATGATCTTCAGACAGTGTTCAGAGAGTCAGTTCGATGTTCACCGGAGATGTAGCACACAGCAGGAGGTTGACTGTGCCAGATGCATTCTCACCTGCTGGAAATACTTGCGTGCAAGCAGGAGGAAGAGCGCTCATCTGTGATGGTGAGTGTTTTTGCATTGATATCAATATTACATGTATTCGGACGTATCGACGATATCACAGAAAGAGTGGATCGCAATATACAGGCAAGCCGAAAAGATCCTCCTGACAGTGACCCACTCTACTCATATACAGACTCAACTGGGCATTACACAGACTTTGTACCTGGGATCTGGAAGGGTAAAGTCCATTTATTGTCCAGGCCAACCGATTCGGACTTTTGCGCCCACACATACAGCTCTTCCTGGTAATGTCTGGAAAATTTCATGGTAGCAGGCTATAGAGACGGGGGAATATTCATTTAAATTGTCAAAAGACAACCAGCACACCCTTTTTTAGACCATCTTTCCTCGAGGTCATTCGTTGTGATGCACTCAGTTCTGATGACGGACGGGGGCAATCATAAGAAGGTTGGCATTGGATGTCTGCGGGGTCAGGGTGAATATGGCCCATGATGTAATCGGAAAGAAATCAAAGCCAAGCCGCTCAGTCTTTTAACTCATAATTTAGTATCATACAATAACTGAGACGAATTCATTCGATCCTACCTTCTTTTCTGTGATCATAGCACACTGAAAGTGAGGGATTAAGTTCTTCACCAGCAGGATCAAGTTCTCAAAGTTGACTCTCTCGCAGACTTTATTGGCAGGGCGAGAACACATGAAATTTCCCTAAAGGATCCCTTTTCTCAAAGCTCTGGGCAGCGAACGGCGAGAAACTCGAGTATGTGGCAGTTCAACTTTGTGAACAAATCTCCTCAACATCTTAAACACAAGTCCTCTCGCCTCAAGTACCTCAGTTTGTATCGAGCATCCAACATTTGACCTGAATCTCGAAACTCCTCTGCAATTTCACCAGAGGAGCCCACTCTGTAATTTCAATATGCCACTGAATCATTTATGTGGGCACACACAAAAAAAAAGATGCCGTGCCACGTATCTGCCGGGCCTGTTGAGCACAACCACCCAGGAAAGGAAGCAAGAAATCAGCTCCTCGGAATCTCTTTTTTTGGGCCACTTGTTCCTCGAAAAAACCTTGAGAAACTGAGGAGGGGAGATAAGACGGAGAGAGAGCGGGAGAATTGGCTGCTAAAGAGGCAGCGGGATGGCAGACCGAGGACACATCCTCTCCCTCACTCACTCTCTCTCTCTATCTGGCACCGATCCATACGCACAGAGGAGAAAAGTGACTTATGATTAATCATCCCTCGCAGAAAATTCCCCCAATAACATTCCCCGATCGATACGCCTCGCATGCCAGGAGAGCGCTGAACGCCGAGCTCATGACGAAGATTTTAAATGATTTAAAGCCTTCTTTTGTCTGTCTGAATCCCCCAAAAATGTTGTCTCCTCTGGTTTCTTCCTCCCACGCCTGCTAATTGCGCGGTTCGTTTCGTCGTCGTCCTCTCGGCCTCGTCGCGACGACACCCAGGCTGCTACGTTGCCGCGATCAGACCTGCTTGACCTTCCACCTGCTGGATGATGCCTCCGCACCGCTCTGTTTCTCTCTATCGCACCCACATCTATCAAAATTAACAGAGCCGCTCTGCCCCTCTTTTTTTTTTTCCCGTAGATTTATTGCTTTTCCCCAGACCTGCCGTCTGGATTCAAAGAGCCCTGCCGCAATGTTAAACAAATTTACTCTCCTAACAGGCGCATAACGGCCCTCCAACTGCTCTCTCAGTGCTCTTCACAGCGATGTTTGCGTTTTCGACAAAAGCTTTCATGGATTTCCAATAAAAAAAAAAAAAAGAGAGAAAACGTGCGCAGGAGAAGCACCTCTCCAGCAGCTTACGGACGAGTGCGGTGAATAAAGCGCGCCGGAGAGAAGTTCTTCATCTCCGAAAGCAAAGTTTTTAATGTGACGGCGCATGATGATAAATGAGGTGGAATGCGCTGATGATAGATTTCTTCATAAAAAATGAATGCTCTCTCATACATACCCATGTGCGCACACACCCTCCCCTCACACACTCTTTCATCCCCCATTCTGTTTGTCTCTCCCAGCCTCGCAGCGATCCTCATTTCCATGTCCATGGATGTGCTGAATGGCTGCGGCATGTGCACGCTCGCATGTGTCTCGCGCATGTTGTGTGTGCGCCGATCGTCCAGCGGTCCGGCGGCCCCCAGCGGGAGCTCGTGTGGGATGTGTGGAAGCGTCCACGGGGGGATTGGGAAAAAGAGAGAGGTGGGGGGGAGGAGGGAGGGAGGGCGGTTGAGGACACAGTTTCCTTCAGCGGTGGAATGTCTTCATGCGTGTTCCTGTTTGGAGAGGCTGCTCACGGCTCCCAGAAGTTGGCAGGAAACCACATGCTGCTTACACTGGGGCCGATAAGGAGGAGGAGGAGGAGGAGGAGGAGAGAGGAGAGAGGAGGGAGGTGGAGAAGTGGGGTTTTGGTGGGAAGGGAGAGAGGGAGGGAGGGAGGGAGCGAGGGAAGGGTGCTTTAGCAAACCTTCAGGAAGGTAGATTATCCCACGAAATGCTGGCAGAGCTTCAACCTTTGTGCGTGCCTGCGTGTGTGTGTGCGTGTGCGTATACGTTGAGGAAAGAATGAGTGTGTGTGACAAAAAAAAAAAAAAAAGAAGCAGCTCCTTCAGCTCTCTGAGCAGCGAGCGGAGAGTTTCAATGAATCCGGGGCAGGCTCCACAAAAGGCTGCAGAACAAAAGGCCTGCAAGCTGAGAATGTGCAGCGTAGAGGCACGGCCCAATCTCACGCTTTGTTAGCTCTCCGACGTAACACTGAATAAAGACTAAGACAATCATGCCTCGCTTGTCAATTACCTGCCTGTTGATTACGAGTGTGACAGCTCGACGCCTCAGACTACAGGTTTCGTACATGCCGTCTCCTGATTGTCGTGACGTGTGCGCCGTGGGGCGTTTAAGCAGAGGAAATGATTAGATTTTCATGTGTTTGCGTAGTATATGTAGATAAATGAGCATCGAGCGGCCTCATTTTCAGTCAGCCGGTCGGATCTTGGCTCCTGTCCAGCGGCTGGTAGGATGATCGGCCCGTGGGGAGACGGTTAAAAAAGACTCGGCGTCGGTTCGAGAGCGCGGAATCAATTCCTGCCCGCTCAACTTCGACGATCCCTCGCCGGATAATGAACTTATTAAAAACGAGATCATTTTCACGCGCTTCTTTGCGAGAAGAGAAATCCCTCTCCGCGTCCGAGACGCCCCGTGCTCGAGCTCAGACGCAAACGTCCCCGCCACGACGCCGTGCTTCATTACAGTGTCTCAAACGAGATAATGAACCTAATCTTCATAGTAGTCATGCATAAAGAGACGTGACAAATGAGATTGGATAAAAGGGGTCGTCGCGGGTCGCCAATTTCCTCCGTGCTACGCCGCTTTCCAGAGGAGCACGAGAAATGGCGAGAGACACACAGTCTGGTCCGCTTTTTTCGATCATGCCTCTCCGACTGCGCGAGCCTTTCCAACCCGGCAACACAACCGCCTGGGCCGAGCCCCACACGTCCGACCGCAGACTATAGTAATTCCCACAAGTGCGCACACACACACAATCCCGGGGATTATAAATCACAAGCAACGGGGGAAAGGTTTCAGTCGACCGCGGCTGGTGTTTATGGTTTCGCCGTGACTGAATCCAGCTGTTTGGAGGCGCACAATGCTCCGAGAGGCGCAGTCAATTTGGCAGATTAGCGTATTGACAGATGGCGCGCCATCCGACCGGCAATCAATACGCTTTATTTAAATCCCCTCAAATGTTTACCCAAGAACCTGGACTCGGGACGCCTCGCTCCGCAAGGCGCCAGCGGTTATCGCAAAGTATCTCCACCCTCCCGTTACACTTTCTCCACCCTTTTTCCTCTCTCCCGCTCTCCGACCGTCCCGCGAAAAAGCAACGCTCTCCCCTAACGCGAGGGAGAGAGAGCGATGGGATGATACGCTCCCCCCTCTTCAAGTAGGGCAGCCAAATCGAGCAATCAGACAAGACATCCATCACTATCCTGTGGGGTGGAGTAAATGACCTTGATGCAGTCTTCACACTCAATTTCAGATACCCTTGGGCTCCATTATGGGGAGATTTAAGCAGCGAGCGCGCAGCCGGCCTTCACATTTGATTCTTCGCGATACTAGACGTGATAAGTGTGCGATGCAGCGCCGAAAAGAGAGTAATAGGGGGAGGTATAAGGGGAGGGGGTGGAGAGGGGTGAGTCAGCAGGTGATGAAAGCGCAGCAGAAAAATTAAGATGGAGTAAGAGGGGCTCCCGGAGATGAGAAGCGGAGACGGCGGAGGATACGCGGAAGAGCGAGCAGCTAGAAGGTGGCTGTGGACGGGAGAGGATAGATTGCTTTTCAAGGACTTTCCTCACCCCCCCCGCCGGAGCAGAGCTCCACCTCAGAAACCAAACAGTCCTCCAGGTAGAGTAGGATATGTAGCGATATGAGGGTCATTTACAGACAGGAGAGAAAAAGATCTCAAGAGTGATCCATCACAGCGGCGGCGAGCACATGAGTGAATTTCAGCATCTGTGAATGTAAAAAAAAAACCCGCCGCTCTCCGTCTCTCTCCTCTCCACCGGCTGCTGGAGGAGAAAGCCAGTCTACGATCGGGGTAAGTGCTCCCCCTCCCCCCCTCCTCTTCAACTCTCTCCGCTGGCTGCTGGGAGAAAAAAAGAAAAAAAACGTACGCGCAGATGAGCACTCACAAATGAAAACATGTTTGCATACCAGCAGCGCACGGGCGGGAATTTGGTGCAAGACATCAGATCCGTTTTGACGGCGCGACAAAAAAAAAAAAGCCACTCGACGGGAAAACAAAGCGAGCGCCCGCCGAGTTTTGATGTCATTTGTATTTGAACAGTGGTTTCCTTTTACTTTCCCTTTTTTTTCCCCTCCCTCTTTGATTGAGTGCGCCGTCTCCCTTCCCGTCGCCACCAGTCAGGAAGAATGAGCCCGCTTTAGCAAAGCAGCGGCGCGCGGCGCTCCCCTGGGAGTTCGTTTGAGAAACACCACCTGCAGGTTTGAGTGGCATCATTAACAAAGGTCAGATGTGCTCACTGTGAAATCATACACACATACACACATGAATTTCTCATTGACTTGTTAATACACCTGATTTCCTTGCCCAGGGTGACAGGTTGCCCTTTGCTGTCTTCCAGGAGGGAGAGTGAGGCGCGGAGGCGCCGCGTGGGCGCCGCGCGTTTGATTTAATTAAGAGGCCGCTGATAACGCTTCACACTCGAGTGGAACAAGCGTGTAAATAAAATCAACATCATTAACGAACCGAGCGGCAAAACAAATCAATACGGGATACTCGGAGTGTTCAGTGGATTGTGGCACCTTAATCCCAGTCTGAGGCCGCGCGCTCTTATCGGCCCTGCGGGAATTGAAGAATTTGACGGGCTGCTGTGCTTCGGAGTTCGGGAAATGTGATCTCGTTTCATATGGTTTACATGGAACGTAATCTTCCAATTTCATTGTGATTTTTGTTCTAAGCCAAAAGATCAAGGGATTCACATTCTATTTCTGTATAGCTGGGGCCCGTCCTCTAAAGGTCCCATGTTATGCTCATTTTCAGGTTCATACTTTTATTCTAGATCGTCAACCAGAAAATGACTATTGACCTTCTGTTCGCCCAAACCCCAACCCAACTAAGCCAAGCTTACATGACATTAGCTAAAGAGTGTGTTTCCCTGTGGCATTGCTGAGGATTTAAAGGTATTATGTTTACCCGTGTTTTCCAGTTTAGTTTCTTTAGCAGAGCAACATTTGCTAATCAGCACCAAATACAAGGTGCAGCTGAGGCTGATAGGAACATCATTTGAATAACAGGTTGTTGGTCGAAACCAAAGTATTGTGCAGATTCAAATTTTGACCTGGTCATGGCACTAGGAGAAAAAAAAATCATCCTCCAACATCAATGTTTTTTACCAAATGTGTTGATGATCCACTCAAAAACCGCAAATGTCATCCTGCTGGCAGCGCTACAAGAAAGGCCATTGGATCACTTTGGGCTCATCCTCTGAGCAACACGAATATCAGAACCAAATTTCATGGTGATCCACCCCATAGCTGTCAAGACATTTTTAAAATACAACCAAAAAATGTCAATTTCACGCTGGCGCCGAGGGGAAAGTCAAGAATTTCAAAAGTTGTTAGGATTCCCTCCTCTGGGGACCATGAATGTCTGTACAAAACATCATAGCAATCCATCCAGAAGCTGTTCCGGCGTGATCATCCGGACCCATGCGGATAGATGACTGACAGACCAATTAACCTACATTGCCGACCAGCAATGGAGCCACGCCACCAGCTCGACTAAGAGGGGGGAACGGGACCGTGCCGCGGCTGCTCCTGCTGATTTAATACAGGGGAAAACACACCAATAAGGCATTCACACACTTCTCATCGCCGGAGAGGTCAAACAAGCACTTCCAGATCCATCCTATACACGCGTCCCCGTAATGCTCCCGCATAGCATGAACAATTTGCGGTCATAACATTGTGAGGAGGGCTGTCATGTGAGGGGAAACACACCATTAAGAGTCAAGCAGCTGTGTCAGATCAGACTTTTACACAGCCCACTGCTCTGTCATGTCAGAGAAGGTTGCGGCTTGTCCTTGTCCACTGAAGCGAGTGTTTGCACAGTGGAAGCAGGCCCAGGGCCGGTTGTGTGCGCTGCACTCATCCATGTAAATGTAACATATAAAACACTTCGCGGCGCTCCTGCTTCTCCGCCTTGTAAGCGAGAGCGCGTCGCACGTGGAGGCCCGTGTGGCTGACATGTAATCATTGGTAACGCAGTGGAACGAGGACAGGCGCGACAGCGCTGCGCGTCGTCGCGGCCAGGCTCGTGTCGGGCGCATGAAATACGACTCCTGGAGATGACAGGGAGAACGCTGTCACAAAGGAGAAAGAGTGCATAATTAGAAGACGTCAGAACACAAGGAAAATATGAGGGATCATCTGAGAGCACTTAAAAAACCCTGTTTTACAAATACAGGGCTGGGAGTCGTCTTTGAAATCTCCTAGCAACAAGGCTTAGGGTATCTAGGCGTCGGGGTTAAGTCAGGTTAGGGTTCGTTAGGGTCAGGATTATGGTCTTTCCACTCAGATTTCCTGGAGGGCAGGATGTCTGTCCTGTAAACGGATCCAGTCCAGCCGACCACATGAGAGGGAATCCACATGATGAACAGAAAAAGAGACGTGTTTATCCAACTTCCCTAAAACTGAATGATCCGATCAGGATTAGAGTCATGCTCTGTGTCTGTGGGTGTCACCGAGGCTGGGAAAAAAAAAAAAACTACAAAGAAAAACTGGCTTGGCATTCACATTAGAGAAAGAATGGTCTTGTAAACAGAACGATGTGTTGCCTCTGGCTTCAATTCTGTTACACTGTTACAAGAAGTTGTTCATATCCCTCAATACAACGCCCACATTGTTGTATGAGATCATGCAGCAATGTCATGTGATCGCATTTTTTTTTTTTAGCCATGGCCTTAGGGATGGTAACAGTGGTCAGTTGGTCGGTCCAACACTTAGGTCCGTGTTGAAATGTCTCAACAACAGACGTTCATGGTCCCCAGAGGATGAATCCTGAAGACTGTTGGCTGGATTGCCATGCCATTGAGTAGACATTGATTCTACACCTCAGGATTCATTTAACTCACTGGTGGCCCCTTCACTTTTCTCAGGTCAGTATGTTTCTTCTGAGATACTTTCGCTCATGACCAAATCCCCTTTGCTGTACTATGTGCTTTAAGACTCATTAGCAAACGTTAGCTTAAGGACAAGCCAAACTACGATGGTGAACATGGTAAACATTACACCCGCTGCACATTGTACGCATGTTAGCGTGGGCATTGTGTGCAATCGAGCGTGCTGACATAACCATTAACTTAGAGCATCCATACTTGTAGCCTCACACGGCTGCTAACATGTCTCTTGTAGGTGTCATGTAGGTGTGAAGAAGGACTACTTGGTGAATGTGAACTCTTGTTCAAACCCTGAATACTGACAAAAGGGTGGCGACAGGCAGCTGATCAGCTAGCTAACACGCAAAACTGATATGACCACTCGAGAGCGATCCATTTAAAGTCCACAGACAGCTTCCAAATGTGTCATGTCTTACTACATTTCTAGTAAGAGCCACCCAAGTAGCGTACCTAGTCACAGTACGTCACCAGACTCCCACTGTGTCGCTCTGACTCAACCTGCTATCACGTTGTCTGAGTCAATTAATTCAGTTGACTCAAATTCAAACACCCACATTCACATTGAAATCAACAGAGAATATGGTTCTACAGGGGGGCAGGCTCGAGCTGTGGTTGGTTCACCACATGATTTTTCTCATGATTACATTTTTCAAAGTAAAAAGTCAACATTAACTTCACGCAACATGAACAAATGTGGAGTATGATGCCAAACAGACGAAACAATGGCTGACAAGTTGACAGCAGCTCAGCATACTTCCCTTATTAGGTTCTAAACAGACATCATCTCACAGTTTGGAAAATGACAAGATGCTCGTTTTCTCTCGTAACTGGTGTCCAGAATCAAGGTCTGTTCTCGATTAGAGGCTGTCATGATGCCTTCTGCCACATTCTTGCATCCTCCAGCAGGCTGGATGGTTGTGAGGCTGCCAAGCTGTACATTTCCAAGGAAGAGGCTGTTGGCACTCGACTCTCTACTTTATGTTGCTCTCTCCTCAGATGAACAGGATGAACTGAGAGTCATCCAGTTTTTCTATCCACTGCTGTTTTTCTGACCCTCTGAGAGACGTGGAATGTTTCTGTTCTGTGAATGCTGAACGCTTGTCGAGCTTGAACTTATTAGACTGCTATTACACGTACACCTACAAAACCAGGGGAAAATCTTTTACAAAGGGATTTTTGTGATGCTTAGCGGACAACAAAAACACAATATACGATTGACTGATTGTTGATTCTAGAGAAAAGGAGGCAAAGACACACACCCTGTCGACAACAGGTGGAGCAGGTTACAGTCATAGGCTCCTTGGAATTATAACTTCCTACGCAAATGTAGGAAGGCTAAATTCCGGAGAAAGATTCTGGTCAACTTTTACCGAGGAACAATAGAAAGCATCCTGACTGGGAACATCTCAAACTGCCGTGGTTCACGCACGGCCCAGGACAGGAAGGCTCTACAGCGGCTGATTAAAACCACCCAGAACATCACTGGTTCCATCTACAGAACATGGATGAAGTAAGATGGCTGTACGGAGCCCAAAGGGTCTACACGGGTTTTTTAAACGGAAACAGTTGTAACAGAAGAGAAAACAACAAGAGACCCATTGTGAGAGAAGCGTCTGTGAAACGGTGGATACATTCTTTTGAGAGTCACAACCCCCCGAGGTGACTTGTTTCACTATCATAATTTGGGCCATTCAGTCCAATAACATTTGGAAAGTCTAGGCGAGCCACACGATCAAATTATTTTAGTTAGCCGGGAGCTAAACTGGAAGTTAGCCGGCTCGGTCGTCGATCCAGGTATTTTCATGGCCGGGAAGTCAAGCTTTTTTGTCTTCCAAACAGCACTGAGCAGCGTTCATAGGAATGGACGGGGCTCCACTTCCTACACCGTGTCCTTTAATAAAATGTTGAAAAGACCACATCCCAAATGGATGCACTGGTGGAGTGTTGGTGTTGTTTACACCACCAGCACAGGAGCCTTGGACTGCCTACAGGAGGAGGGTATTCAGTCCCCGGGTAATCCTGCGGGGAAAACTGGCGGGAAGCGGCACCTTAACTTACCTCAAAAATGTTATTTCTTCACAAGTATCAAACTAAAATTTTTACATATCGCACCTTTAAAAAACAATTTAAAGGATTAAAGTGTTCACAAGTGCCCTAGAAACACAGACACGAGGCCGCATTGTACAATGCAACTATAAAACTATTTTCCATTTCAGCCCTCCAACAAAGAAAAGAAAAAATAAAGGGACAGCTCAAACATCTTAATCTAACTCGGCAAACTGCAACAAGCCTTGACTGTCGGCCAAGTTAAATAGAGTGAGAGAGCGAGAGATAAGGAGAAACAGAGAGAGGCTGGCTACACAAAAAGCCAAACAATAATCATGTTGTAATGTTGCGAGCGTAGAGGTCTCTTTTACAATGAAAACACAGATTTGGCAAAGACAGCGCAGCTCCCGTGTGTTTACGGCCCCGGCTAACCACGGGTGGGTGGTAGTGATGGTAACTCATATCTCCTCTCAGCAGAGTGAGTAAAAAAGTTGTGTCATATCAAAGTTGCGCTGAGTGACTGGATGCGTTCGTGTGACTCACTCCAAATATTTTAACGGGCCCGAATCTTGTCCACCCACCCGATCCCGTTCTACCCCACACAATGCAACAACCCACGTGCTCCCGGTCGGGTGGAAAGCGGCCCACTCTGGCAACACTGTCGCTGCGAGAAAGGATTACTACATGAGAGGAGTAATTCTTTCTCAATAATGCTCATTCATGGCGAGCTCCGCTTGACCCCCTGAAGCAAAAAAATGACATATTATCTCATATTTGTGTACACTTGAAAAAGGCCCTGTTGTGTCCTGATAAGATTCACCACAGGACGTGCGGCGTGTCCTGAAGTCACCCCCCCGGGGGCTGAGAGGAGGTGTGAGAGCGAGCAACGCTCGGTCTGTCGACATGCCAGTAAATCCACGAGTGACATTAACATCCCACAGATGTGTGAAGGCTGGAGTCTCCTGACTCAACCGCAGAGATGAATGCGGTGTGGGTGGGCGGGAGCCTCATTGATTTCTGTGTTGGAGAGATTAGTGCACATTAGGGTTACGCACTCGGGGCCGGGACATATTAAACAGGAACATACACTTTCAGCCTGACTGCAAATCCTGCTCTGGTCTCTCCCCCTCCCCCCCCCCCCTCTCTCTGTTCACCCACACCAGAAGATGGGCTGGACCGGACTGCAAACGGATGCATTACCAAAATATGCATCTCCAGTCTTTTGATCCCGGCGAATGTTAACATTATTGGAGTGATATAATCAGGGATGAAACAATAGCACATGTTTCTGCTTCAAATCAAGAGAGGTATTCGACGGAGGAAGTTCATTTCTTGAGCTTTGGGGAGTAACAAAACACTCCAGTGTCCACCATCTACATTTTGGAGCTTTTATCGTATGGTCTTCATTTAGCAGACTGAGTCAGCAGTCTTTAATGTCATTGCGTGGCATATGTCAGGAGCTTTGGTTCTTCCGCCCGAGTTAGGAACAGTCACATGGTCATATACTGTATAGGGAGAGGGGGGAGGATGGTGTTTTCGCATTTCTTGAATCAAGCAACATTTTCCTAGTTGAGCGCTCATCCATGTCATGCTCCGTTCCAAGAAACTGACACTTGATTGTGGAAAAACTATTTGGAAACAGGCAGAAGTACAGTAAGAAAAGCCTGATTGTGGCACTGTGTTGGAGGACAGATACCATTTTTTGGATGGCAGTGTAAGCAACGCCGACCTATTAGGCAGTGTGAGCCTGGGCTCGGTGCGCTTCAAACAAACCAGTTCAAACAAAGCGTCATCAAGGGAAAAGTACTCCTATCTTTTCCATAATCAAAGGATCAGAGAGAGGGGCCATGTGCAAAAAAGATATAAAACTGGGAGTAAGAAATCCCACACGCCTCCAAACAGCCTGTCCTCAAAGGTGTTGCTCTTGGTTGTACGCATGAAAAAGAGACAGAGGTAGTGTTGTGGAGGATGAAAAAAGGGATTGCCTGTGAAAGAGGTTCAAACCTGCCTGCTTCTTTATCACCTCCGCACACCTGGCCAATCACTGTGCGAAATGTGCATGCTTGTCAGATTATCGGTTTGGTGAGCAGCAGCTCATTCGACAGTCCAGTCGCCGGAATAAAATGTCGGCATTACCGACATTTGTGTTTGCTAACCACGGGTAAGTTCAGTTTGAAAGTTTCACAACATGTCATGTACAACAGGTGTCATATCACGTTCAGATTGAATGCATATGACGTGACTTCCATGTCAGCAGGAGGGGGGATGGTGGTGTTGCAGCTCAGCACCATCGATGAGATGGCTTGCTGAGACAGCTGCCAAGCCAGAGACCACTGTTCAAGACAGAGTTTCAACATCTTAAATGTGACAAACCAGGGGATATATTTTTAGCAAGAGACCGCTGTTCGAGATGACGTTCCATCATTTGTAAGTATGAAACCACTGGATCCTTTTAATGAGAGACCACTGTTTAAGATGATGTTCCAACATTTGAAGAATGTAACCTCGGAATATTTTGAACAAGCGACCACGTTTCCTGATGCTGTTCCAAAATTAGTAACCGTGAAACCACTGGATATTATTAACACGAGACCACTGTTTAAGATGACGGTCAAACATTTGTTAGCATGAAAGCACCGGATATTTTAACAAGAGACAACAGTTTGAGATGAGGTTCCAATATTTGTAAGTGTGAAACCGCTGGATACACTTCGGCTTGTCCTCAAAGGAGAACCCTTTTTGGCTCCAGGTAGAACCTTTTGTAAAGGTGGAGGGTTCTACCTATAACCCAACATAAAGGGTTATACCTAGAACTGTGTGTGGAAGGTTCTACCCAGAACCCCCATGAGAGGTTTAACAAAGAACCCATACAGGATCTTATACCCATGCTTTCAACAATCCCTAAAGAACTCTTTCTCTGGATGGGTTCTCTGGATCAAAATGGTTCTTACTGGAACCATTAGTGTTACCAAGAACCCTTGAAAAAACGTTTCTTCGGGAAAGGGTTTTTCAGAAGCAAATGGTTCCAGGTAGAACCTCAGCCCTTGTAGAAGAACCCTTTTGGAACCCTTATTTCTAAGAGTGTAGGCCTTAAAGGAGAGTGCTGTTCAAGACGGCATTGCAACAATTGTAAGCGTCAAACCTCTGGATAGTTTTAATGAGACGATGATGTTCCAACATTTATAAATGTGAATTGACTGGATACTTTTCACAGGATGTCAGGACATTTTCAAGCTGCGTTTTTGGTCAGGGAAGCCAAAAAGTGATCTTTTCCCAACCCTTAACAAGTGTTTTTTGTGCCTCAACCTAAACACACTAAAACCACAGCCTTGTCAGGACATAAAATTGAAAATTGAACCCAAAGAAATGTTGTTTTTTCAGAGATGTACATTGCCAACATTTATACTGGCGATTGGGTTGAGTTTGAAGCATACTGATGGCTTTTCACTATATGACAGCAGTTGTTCACATGAGGAGACTTGGCCTTATTCACATACTAAGAAATATGACCAAACACTGAGATAAAGCAAGCCTCTGTGTATACATTTTATGGAAAAATATTCCTTGCTGTTACTCGAACAAACCTCTGTAAACAACCCGTTAAACGATATCAGACTCAATCTTGCAGCACACCCTAAGAGAGATCAAAGTCCCCACTCAGCACACACAGGTATTTCATAATCATCACGGGCTGTTTGGACGAGCTAAAGGTCAGTTAAAGCAGCCAATCTGCCAGGGTTCAAAGGTCAACAGCCTCCTTGTGTACAAGTAAATGGATCCACCGGCCTTATCAACAGTTACTCAAGTGCAAGCCGGTTATCTGATCGCCTCCTTTCTCTTTTAAAGAGCAGTCTCTCAGCTCACAGCCAGCCTGCAGATGCTTTTATTCCCCATTATCAGCCCTTATCTGATCCGACACCGTTCCCACAGCTTAACGCAGCGTTAACATACAACATGCGCGTTCCGTCGCTCCGATGTCAGGAAAACCCTCCGAGCTGCCAGTCGTGCTGCGGCAGATGTCGACGGCCGAGCTGAGGCCTCGCGTTCCGTAAACTTGGTGACGCTTTCTTCAATTTCTGCTCTTGAGCCCTTGTTAACACGCTCGCTGGAAGGTTGCGTTCGCCTCGAGTGCGCTTCTTTGATGAGAGGCCAGCAGAAGTCTTTCCGAGAGACGGGAAAGCGCGAGCAGGAGGCCCACCGTCGTACTGTAAAGGCGCGCTACACTGACAGGGGTTTCCCCCTCAGCCCCCGTTTTTTTTTTTACCCTCTTGCGTTGATGCCGCGTGTCAGCTGGGAGGCACGGCGCTGCACCGCGCAGATGTAATCTACACCCCTCCGTGCCAGAGAACAGCGATTGAATCGCGGCAGGGCAGCCGAT
Source organism: Lagodon rhomboides (assembly GCA_039737535.1). Lineage (NCBI taxonomy): Eukaryota > Metazoa > Chordata > Actinopteri > Spariformes > Sparidae > Lagodon > Lagodon rhomboides. The sequence continues at coordinate 8,420,111 of CM077785.1, read as the reverse complement.
CCGTGACACGCTGACAGGATCGGTGCGGCGACACATGTGCGGGTATCTGCTTTCACGCAACACATCCCGGGGGAGGGGGGGGAGGAGGTAACACGGTCGGGGGACAACCCTTGCGACGTGCGTAGGGCGAAACGGAGAGTTTGCTGGAAACGCCGCACGACGCTGAAGAGATCTGGAAGGAGAGTGATTTTAAGCGCGGTGGAGATAAGAAAGAAGGCCACAAGTGAGAGGGTGAGGGTGGTGTGTGACAGACGGAGCGTGAAATAGAAGGAGCAGGTTAAAGGGAGCGCAGCGGGCCGTCCGGGAACGGAGCCGCGGATGAAACATGGCAGGGCGAAGTCGAGTTTTGCTCCAGCGGCTGTGATCAGGGTGGAAAGTCTGCGTCTGTGTTTGTTTGTTTGCTCAGCGCGTGTCAATGGGAGCAGCGGAACTGACACCGCCGAGCGAAGCCAGAGAAGGAGGGGAGTGTGTTTCTGTGTTTACGCATCAAGCCGAAGCTCTTATCCGTGTCAAGATCCCGTGTCGGCGGTGTCGGGGGAGCTTGTCTTGCAAAGCGCTCGGGGAGCTGCGAGCACGAGAAACCTTTTGTTCGCTGTCTGGTTGCAAACATGCCCAACATCCGCGAGGCATCATTAGTCCGAGGCTCGGCCCGCTCCGCTCTCGAGCCGACGGGGGTCAGAAACGTGGACTTCACAACGGAGGCTAAAGGGCACCGTCCCGCGGACACGAGGCAGAGCGAACAGAGGAACCGCCTCGGAGGATCGGGCTCGGAGGCTTCCCCCCGTTTGTCTTCCCGAACCAAGCTCTGATCTGCTCGCCTCTCTGACAAAAGGAGATATCAAAGAGCCCGCCTGATGACTGTTCCATCTACCGCGGCTCGGAACGAAGCGATGCGCCAACAGCTTGTTGACACCGACAGTTTATTCTCATTTCCATCCGGCGCCTCTTTGTTTGAGGAGTCACAAAAGGGGCCCGCTCGGCTCCATGAAAGAAAGCCGAGCAGGATGGCGGGCGAACGTATACACGGCCGACACAGCCGAGGAAGGGAGAACGCCAGAGAGCAACAGCGCCGGCTTGTTGTTTCCAACTCCCCTAGCACTTAGAGGTTCCCTCCAGCGCAGTCTCTCACTGAAATATTAATCGTGTTTGACAGCTGTTTTAGCTACGAAAACAAACACAGGACCGGAGCTCGCTTTTTTTTTTTTTTTTTGGAGAGCGCCACAGAACAGACATACGCTCGGGCATGGGCTGGCTCCGATAAGGAACAACTGTTGTGGACAAAAGAGAGAGAGAGCGAGGGGGCTCGAGACGGGCGAAACAATGCGGAAGGCAGCCTCATTAGAAATGTGCCGTTGTTTACCAGTGTGAAAATCTTCTGACGAGCCGCGGCTGCATCTCAGCTGTCACGTCCTCGGGGGTGAGGAGGAGGAGGAGGAGGAGGAGGGGGGGGGATGGGGAGGGGAGGGGGGGGGAGCGCTGTGAGGCGCTAAGTGGAAGAGTGTGGAGTCGAAAATATTCAGATATCAGCGGGTCAGAGGGCGAAGAAGTCGAGCCTCGTTCTTCCAGGTGACTCTTTCCCGCCACAACACTTAGCAACATCCCCGCAACCCCGACGCACTTAACAAGGTGCCGCGGCGACGAGAGGCTTTCTCGCTCACACACACACACACACACACAGCTCTCGCACGGCAGAGGCAATTTGCAGCATTAAGCCGCCTGATAGCACATGTCCACCGAGAGTTAGGGAGTGATTTAACGGACATTGCTCACACCAATTAGAGTGAATCAGCCAGGCAACGCTACAGACGACAAGTGGATGCCGGCGCTGTCAACACGCAGCCACACACACACACACACACGCCGCGGAAAAAAAGGGGGTATTTCACTGTTTCTTTTGTGATTAAGTGCATGAAAAATAGCCCATTTAGATAATCCCTCCCTGTCAGCGCCGTCAGCCCGAGAGACACATCCCATGCACTCGTTCCCTCATTACCATACGCCAGTCATTTTCGAGAGGCTGCCGACTACAAAGCCCCGCAAGAACGAGCCGAGCCGATCGGCCACCTGCTTCCCGTCTTTTTTTCCTCGCGAGCGCCGGAGAGCCGCTCCTCGTCTCTTCGCCGGCCAAGCCTGGAGCGACATGACACGGCGCGAAGGCCACAAAAAAGGGAGAGCCGAGACGCGGCGGGCGACACGGCAGAGAAAAAGGAGGCGCACAAAGGGATTTCTATTTGCACGCCCATTGGAGGGGTCAGGCCCCGGAGAGCACCTGATTCATTTCTTCTCGAGGGCTATTAATCTTTTCAAGCACCAGAATCACTTTGCCTCTCAGGGAACGGGAGAGGAGATTGAGTTTTCCAGCGCAATCAACCAGAAGCGGGCGCGAGAAGGGGCAGCGGCGACGCCGTCCTTGCCGCCGACTTTTGCCATTTAAAAGAAAAACAAGGGAGGGAAGACGTTATCTCATTAGCGAGGATCATTTGAAAAGGAGCGCGGGCAAGGTCGCAGCGAACGCACCGCTGCCACGGAGCTTCTTTATATGAAATGGCTTCACTTAATCCTCACAGACAGAAAACCGGAATGATTTCAAATGAGTCCATGTGTTGGTTCATACGGTCAAAGTCTTCTCTGTACCTACAACAGATGGCGGTTTACATCTCAAGCCTCGCATGCTGAATACTACTTGTCTTTATCTTTGCTTGTGCAGAATGGCTACCCACATCAATGGTGCATTCCATTGTACTCGGAACTCGGATAAAAACGACCTCCGACAGGAAAAGTGCAACAGAACAGCCACCCGAGTCAGAATTCCAAGTTGGAAACATGGGCAAGGGTCCAGGTTCGCCAACATATACACTGATGACATCACAGCAGTATGGCAGCGACACGAACTTATTTGATTAGCACTTTTTAATTCAGCTGCTGTCGTTGCTCGTGAAGTTGGCAGACCTTCTATTCAAGCGCCCGTTTTCCAGCGAGCGGCCATGTTTTCCCGATCAAATGCACCGGAACGCTTTTAGAAAACACTTGGAAGTCGGGCATACCAACTCGGAAATTACGACTTCCGACTTCCGCTGCAGGGATGACGTGTTTTTCGTGGAATCGTCCCTGGTTTCCTCACCAAGAAGCCTACGGGATTTTTCAATTGGATCATTGCAGGATAATATCTGTGGCAAACACAACTCGCCAGGAATCAGAAGCTAACCAACGACCCATGACTTTAATGTCACTGAGCTTCCTACCACACTATACAATACACATTCTACTATAAATTGATTAATTTGCAAGTTGGAAAGTTAGAGTCAGAGCAGTTTGCAAGTAAAGTCCACCTCTAAAGGTGGAGATGATTTGCCGTGTTCGGCGTGATGACGTTTAATGCCCAAGACGACCTCTGTAGTCTCATTTACTGACCTGTTAGCGATCAGTCAAACGTGGGGTACTGATGTATTTTAAGCCACAGAACAAAACGTGAAACCCATGTTAACCACAGATTTTATTATTTCATTTAACAGAAAACCCACTCAAAGAACCCATTGGCTTTGAGACGAGGGAACTGGAAGTGCTTAAACTTAACTTAAACCTGAAGTATTCTTGGGTTTTAGGACTCATTTCCTCCAGCTCCACATTCTCTTTGCATGTCCTCAGAAATTAGCACAGTGTGTCCATGAGATGCAGTTAAGCTCTTGCTCTCATGAATGTTCTATAGTTACATCATTCAATATGTTGGAAATGGTAAAAAACTAGTACATGGACCTCGATCAGGACCTTAAAGGCAAATGATTTGCTTTCTTTCTTGCTTTAAGTTAAATGGGAAGATCAGTCCTACGTTCATATCTGCCCTGAAGCCCCAGCCAGGAGACCGTTAGCTTAGCTTAGCAGAGAGACTTGAAATGGGAAAACAGCTAGCCTGACTCTGACCGATGGCCACCTACCAGCACCACTACAGCTCACTATTTCCAAGTTTGAGAATGAGCTCATTGGCTACTGTCGTTCCCCATTGTGCAAAATTCCAAATTCACAGCTTGGTAGACTTTTGGTGGTGGCCCGAGTTGATCCAACCCTGAACTGTCCCTTAGTGATAACCCTAACCCGTTTTCATTCTCCATCATCATCATCATCATCATTAGCTTTATTTAAACAGGGAAGACCAATGACAGCATTGCAATGTCCTGATAACAACACGTACAAAAATAATACAATACACAATTTCTTTTTATTAAAAAAATATTACACATTTAAGCAATACAATCAAATGACAATGCACATAAAGCAACATCAATTCAACATCTCGAGTCTGCAGGTCAGTATGGGACCATCGCCGCACAAGTCGTAATCGTTCGTCTCCGTCACGTGGGTTGGTTAAAAGCAAATACATCACGAGCCCGAGTAGACTTCCTTATTAGACATGTGCTGTTGCTAATGGGCTAATTACCAGGGTGGCCCACATGAGTCCCGAACACATTACTCCACTTTCTGAGACCCACGGGGGTCAAAGGGCGCACTCGCTACACGAGTAAGGGCCTGATTTATCAAATCTGAGTCAAAATAGAGCACAGACATCATATTAATTACCGCCTTGTATAATTTATCAGCTCCCGTCATTAAACCGGCCTCATGAAAAATGTCCGTCGGCGAGGAGTATTAATTGCAGAAGAAGCCGGTGAAGTGCGGAGCTCGGCCCGCGGATCCCCCGGTCAGGCTCCGAGACGGCTGCACTAATGGGGGAATATGGAGGCCACTTTAAAATGAAAAACGGCAACAGAGCGCCGTGTCACTTAATCAATGTGAAACCCCAGCGGGGAGAGGGAACCACCGCCGGCGGGGGCGGCGCAGTCCCCGGACTCATGTCCCCCCAGAACGGGAAGGGGGTTTTAAATGGGCCGACTCTCGCCGCGTAACTCATCTCAGTCACGGCGATGATGGCGCTCGCTCCCAGAGGAGGTGTTGCGAGGAGGTCGTCTCTTCTTGGGAGGCGCTTAACAACACCATCCGTCTTCGTAACGCGACGCCGCAGACAAGCGCCTACATAAGGAGCCATCATCACCGGTGGCTCCTGAGCCGCCTTCGTTCACGCGGGATGAAATTCTCCTCGGAAAAAAGCCTGAGGCGACGCTGTGCCCGATCAATCACTCGCCCGGCCAGTTGTGACCCATCAGGATCACGAAACCTGACAAATTCTGCTAATTTGGGTCGTTTCTGAATCTCATCTCTGTCCTTCAATCACAGTAATCAACACCGAGTCCACTCAGGGGATTAAAATTAGTTTATTACAGTTTGGTTGGAAATAGCTGCTGCCGCCGCGCGAGCACATCTCCACGCCTGAGCCGGTCAGTGTCAGCTCGCCTCCGTCGGCCCCCCTGCTCCTCTATCTCGCGGCCGCCTCGGGGCCCAGGGGTGCTCTTATCTCTCAGACAAACGGCTCCCGCGCCGCGGCCCCGCTCGCAGACCTCATCTATCTGCCTGACATGTGCTTCCCTGTTTGTTTTCTCTCGCCCGCGAGACGCGACTGATGATATTGAGCTGTGTTGACGGCGCTCTTCCATTCATGCCAGATGAATCAATCACTCCGGCGTGCTCCGCAGCCCTGCTTAGCGCCGGCAGAGTCTTTTCCACTTCAATCAATGCCGGGGCTTTAGGAAGAGGTTAGTGCTTTTTTCTCCTGCTATTTATTAGGGAAAGAATAGCTCCCTAAAAGAAGCATCTAGCAGGCACGTCGGCTGAGTGATGTACAGCAACAAATACTGACAGATGTTGTCCGTTTCCTGGAATGATGTTCCTGTTTTGTTCATTAGAGCTCAACATGGTCATATAGACTGAATTTGTTCACATGGGTAGTGGAAGAGAAGTTCTACACTGAAGATGTCGGTGAACTACATCTAGACCACAAACACTGCTGAATAACTTTCAATAATTAAAAAGGAGCAGAAATAATTCAAATAGGATCAAACGCAGTCTGTTCAGACAGCAGAAGTATATTTGTATAACATGTAAGGCAGCCCGATATAGAGCTGCCGGAGCAAGAGTCAGATGACAAACGAGGCGAGACAGGAGACGCTACGCTGCCTCTGATTCCATCCTCTAACGCTCATTAAAAGAAACATAAGAAATAAGGATTTTAATGAGACTTGGCAAGTCTTGTAGATTCAGAAATATCATTCTTTATGTAAATAAAATTGTCCTCTAGAGCAGGGTTAAAGCGCTGCAAATCACAGCCTGGTTTTACAAAGAAGAAGCAATAAGAAGATTCCAAAAATAGAAATTAACTGCTTGAAAACCAAACACATGTTTCTTACATCACTTACATGGAGTCAACAGTTCAAAAAGTGTCTTCAAGGCTCCGCAACAGTTTCTGTCAGCAGACGAAGTCACTGTCGTCGAGATCCTCCTGGGTTTGGACGATGAGCAGAGGGTTTCTGCGAGGACTCGGCTCTAACAGAGTCCCACCGCTGCTCCTCCCAGATGTTACTTGAGTTGTTGCGGCGGCGCCGCCGGGCTCTGAACAGCTCCTCTCTGCTTTGTAGCTCGCGTCTGGAGAGATTTTCAGCTCCCCCAGCTCCTGGATGAGCCGCCTGGAGCCTGCTGAGGCTGAGGGGAGGGCGTCCACTCTCCTCTCCGCTGAGATGAGTGAGCTCGTGGGCTCCTGGGGGATGGGAGAGGCAGCGGCGCTCAAATGGGACTGTGGAGGGCTGTCCTTAGACATCTCTCCTCCTCCTCCTCCTCCTCCTCCCTCGTTGGAGTCGGTGCAGCCTTCCTCTTCAGACTCCTCGCTCTCATCAGATGAGTCGCTGCTGCTGCTGCTGTCACTAGAAGCGCTGCTGCTGTCACCGCGGGATATCGGAGCGCTCTTGGAAGCTCCCTGCTCCTCTTCTTCTTCTTCTTCCTCCTCCGCCACCATCGCCGCCGCCTCCTCCAGCTCCTCGAGTTCCAGCTCCAAGTCCTTTTTCCGCAGGGAGGCTTTTTGTAGCGTCACGGCCAAGGCTGCCATCTTCTTGGACCTGTGAAGGAAAAAGAGTCGGAAAGTTAGAAAAGCAGACGAAAAAAGTTGTTTCCACAATAAATGTCTGACAACACAACGAGGAAGACAAAAAGAGACATCCGGCAACAACTTCATCAGCGGCACCCGAGGGAGAGCGGCGCCGCGGCTGACTGATGGACTGGCTCTGCGTGCTAAAGACATAGCCACGGGATAACCATCTACAAATCTAATACCCATTAACCGTATCCCGTTCTCATCTGAATGCTAAGTAGAGCGCGATTTGCCGAGGCGTGGGGGGGCTCAATGAAATATGGAAATATGGATGTTTAATAATGTAGCGAGATGAGCGGCGCCGATACGCGGGGGCTCGGGCTCCTCTCCTCCCCCACCGCCGCTCTCCCTGCGAGAGGCGATAAGAGGCTGAGAGGGATTACCGAGAGAGGCGGACCCCTCCTCCTCCTCCACCGCCCCCGTCCAGCACGCGCACGCCTTCACCTCCGCATTCTGAGGAGGAGAGGCGGCTCGCAGAGGACGAGAGCGAGCGGAGGGACCTTTCACGCCACACGAGATGTGGTTTTTCTAAAGAATAACATTCACGTTCTCCCTCTCTTTTTTTTTTTTATGATTTCAAGAGCTGCCAACATTTCCTGCGAATCTGATTCAATGCATGCCAAATAGAGGGGGGAAAAAAAGTCTGATTTGAATTTTAAACTGTTTATTTCGCCCAACAATCAGGCTGCGGAGGGAATTAACAGAACGAACCTACGCTCAGTGTGAGAATAAATGACCCTGAACGGCCCGAGCAGACTGCAGTCGTGCACAAAGTCCGACTGCAATACAGTCAATAAAAGTCTGGACGGAGAACGGCTCCGCGCTGCAGCGACACAGCCGAACGTCTCCGAAGATTAAGATTAAGAGAATGCCCCCATAAAAGCAGTGCATTAAACAACGCTCCCGGCCCGCGGCTTCACTTTTATAGCCGTGTCGCCGCGGAAGACACAACGGACTCCTCGAGGAGGGAGAAGGTGTTTTATTGCTTGGCGACTGTCCTCCTACGAGGCCCCGTTTGTGTAAAGCCATCAGATTGTTGATTGTCCGCACATTATTCACACTGGGAATGTCTGCCGCGCTGCCAAAAACCTTAAGTGGTTGCTATTCGTCCCCCCGGAGCGGTCGGGGCGTGTGTGCCGCCCCCATCGCCATGGTGATTACAAGGTGACCTCCGCGGGTCACCGCGATTCAGACGACGTCCATTCAGGTTGGGATAGAGCGCGCACGTGTGTGTGTGTGTGTGTGTGTAGGGCCCACTCTTCCGCTGCCATTCACATCTTCACACTGGGCTCCCGGTGCCCTCTCTGGCCCAATTAACCCACCGCTGAGCACCAGGATGGCTCCTCATTACCGCGCAGGCCTAATGAGCTCCCCGTTCGGGGGGGAGAGCGGTGTGTTTATGGAAGCAGCGTGTCGGGGCTGAGCGTTCGTTTAAGAGCTCAGGAGGGACCGTACAAACAGATCTTACAGTTGTGCTGCATCGTATGGACACACGCTCTCCTCTGTACGCTGAAACAGAAACTGGGAGTGAGCAGTGTGTGTGTGTTTTCGCCAGTTTTCCCTGTCACAACGTGGCAGAATTTTAAAAACAGAAGCCAAAGTCAATGTTCCTGCTCCGACGCTCGGGCAGGTTGCCAGCTCAGAATGTAGAGGATTTCTCGAAAAACTTCCCCCCCGTGGTTCTCGGTCACGGAGCTGCTGAAATGCAGCGCTTTCTCAGGCTGCGAAATATGTGAGTCCTGTCAAATGTGGCCAGCTGTTATCAGACATTATTTATCCTCCGTTAAACAATGAAAAGGAATATTTTTGACCTGTGCCACTGGCAGGACGGGGGAGAGGAGAGTATTCGGATATGTCGACGCTAAGAAAAATAAAGAATAATGACGGACTTATCCTTGAACGAGACAAAGACTCTGCAGCCGCACCAGCACTGAATTTAGTCCTGCGTGAAAAACACATCTCTTTCATTTAATTGGACGACTCTGGTGGTGCAGTGGGTGTTCCAACGCAGGAGGCTGCAGGAAAACAAAGCGGGGTCGTCTGGCACTTTTGCTTCAAAGCGACGCAACAACATCCAACAAGTCACCGTCGTGGTCTGTAAATAAACAGATCAGGAAAAAGACTCCCGCACACTGTCCACTTCACTCGCAATTAACTTTATTACTGCAAGTGAAGTGACAGGGTGCGGGAGTCTTTCTCCCGATTCTGTCGGCCTTCGGTCTTCTCCTACGCACCTGTCGACCTTAAGGTGTGCAAAAGCTGCACTCAATAAAAAGTACATGCAAATGAACGTTCCTGGTGGATGACTTTGCAACGTGAGCATTGTAGTTCTACATTTTACCTCATAAGTATTGCAACAAAATAAAAACTATTTCTGGAAATGAGAAGCGTCCAAATTCAAGAACTTGTTGGACTGCGCTTCAAGCAAGCAACACGCCCCAACCAACGCATCGTTTTAATACGGGGCTGATTTCACTCTGAATGCACACTCAGGCACGGCGGTGCTTTGGGCTAAACATTACTACAGCGAGTGGCCTTAGTTTAACATATTACCAGATTTGAAAACATCAGTAGTTTAGCAGGTATTTGGTTTGAAACCAAAGAATTTGACAGTTAAAAATATGAAATGATGATGATGCCAGATGAACAGCTAAGGGATGACAAAAACGTTCAAAAAAATGTGTTCCGAAGGAAGCGTGGATATCCAATTCATCCCAGTAGTCTTCAGGTCAAAAAGAAAAATGCACATGCAGCCAGCAAGTGCAGTGTTTTACTGCTTCCAGGGATCATCAGCTCTCCACACCCCCTAACTGTTCTACACACAGTCATTATCATACATTCACTGGGCACCATCGATATCTGTATGCAGCTTGGTTGACCCACCGACCAACGTTTCCATCCCTTAGTCTGCTCACTTAATGTCATCTCAAGGAAATTGAATCGAACGCAACTGGATTTGGTTTTTGTCTTTGAAGACGTTTCACCTCTCATCCAAGAGGCTTCATCAGTTCAGGCTTCATCAGGGACTAGTCCCAGCCTAGTCAAGCGAGCAGGAACTGATGAAGCCTCTTGGATGAGAGGTGAAACATCTTCAAAGACAAAAACCAAATCCAGTTGCGTTCGATTCAATTTCCTTGAGATAACTATGACCTGGATGAATGAGAATATTCACAGGCTTACTTACTGTCTGTATAGGGGTTGGCTGATTTTCCAATTCATACAGTAGCACATAAATGCACCATGCTGGCACGGCTTCCAAATCCATCTGTGCATTGCAAACTAAAGGACGACGACTGCAGACACGTCGTCTAGCACAAGCAATGCTTCATATATGATGGCGTAAACACGTAAGCTGTCTAAAGAGGCGACTTATGTGTGAGGAGCAGAAACCGCCGCATTCTCTGGATAACTGTGTCCGGCAATTTTGTGGTCTCCATGTTTGAGAATCTAACATGAGCTGAGATCCCCATGTCCTGCACAACTATTTTAACAATGATAAATAGCTTTTTCTCACAGCGACTACAGGATATCAAGACATTAATATGACCTCAGTGGATGCTGATGAGTGTGTGCAGGCTCTACGGAGCCTGTTTAAGTCCCCGGCTCTATAAAACCCACGTGAGAACTTCCTGTAGTGAGGCTGGGGCAGAAGAGCCTCCTGCAGCACAGCCACTTCAAAGCCTGCCCCGTATTCTCTTTCCCCCGTGGGAAGTCATTATTGAGTTAGCGTTGGGGAGGCGCGCTTGTTTTCTCTCCCCTCCTTTGCTCTGTGGTGGGAGAAGCTCGGCCTGCGGTGAATACAAAGGCTCCGTCCAGGAGGGGGAGGGATAATGGTGTACACAATCCAGTCATTACCACACCGCTGTTGTGGCTTGCCTTCATTAAACTGAGGAGGGGTGGCTTTTTCAAGGTTGGAAAACTTCTGGCGAGACAAAGACGCTTCCATCTGCCAAAGTCTTTTCAATGAGAACGAGAAGAGAGAGTGTGTGTGTGTGTGTGTGTGTGTGTGTGTGTAGTGTCTGGGTCTGCGAAAAGAGCCGAGCTAAATTACAATCTGACATTTCTTTCATCAGACCCGTGTTCATTGAAAGGGCATCTCATTCAGCGTGCCTGTGCTCTTCAAAACATCTCAGATAAAGCTTGTCTTCAGATGCATAAATCTGTGTAATACGAGCAGCAGATTTCCTCTGTGCATCTCGCAAAATGCATCATTCAGGAGCTGGGGGGGATAAAAGCCGACGCCGGGAGATGCGATCCGTCGGTGCGACTGAATGCTGGAACGGTCCGAGCTTCGATTCCAGAAATGAGAAACACAAACGTATTTACTCAACAGGCCAATGTTCCCACCTATAGCTGCCTATGAAAGACTTATTGTGCTGTTCAGACAATGATACATCATAATGATCTGTTGACAGTCAAGTAGATTTTGTTCATTACAACCTGGGCTACTGTTAACCCAGCAGACTTCATTGCTGATGTCGGCGCACAGTGACAGACCTTATAGGTTGTACAGCTTTACACTGCTTATTTACATCAGAAAACAACTACACAAATCTTTAGCCGATGTGTACACTGGAAACATAGCCAGACTAGTGATGTGGCTCTCTGAATGGCAATCTGGACTTTGGTCCAAGCTGTAATGTCTTGACAGCTTTTGGATGGAAAACCATCTTCATGTCAACATTTTAACTTGTCCAATACTTTGTTTAAACTCAAATACTTTATAACACATTAAAAGTAGATGGCACTCAGTAGAGTGTATACCTCTGCCAAGGCCCAACAGTCCCCTTTAATTCAGTCAAGCCTAAGCCAATATCCAAATAAATAGCACTGTATAACTCTACATTTAAAACCCTCATAACTTCTTAACCATCATTAAAGCACACTAGATCTAGGATCCGCATCACATTGTTCTCACTCATAGTCACCAGCAACCTTAATAAGCTGATTTTTTTCCATCAAGAGCCATGCATTATTCCCTGAGAAATTAACAAAAAACACCTCATCTTTCAAGTAACATTGAGAAAAAACCTTTTTGGATCTGTCCAGAAACTTAATGGGGTCTATATTCAGGTCTAAATGCCTTGTGATGTGTCTTACAAATGTTGGCATTTCCAGAAAATATATAACAAAACACAATGCAGTACATAAATGCCAAGACCCGGTACTGGTCCGCGGTCTGGTGACCCATCATGGCATGGTCAAAAGACTTCTGGGGGTGTCCTGTGGTGTCTGGCACCGGGACATTTGAAGTGAATTCTTTGGGTCCTGTATGTCTGGGGGTGGAGCCGCCATGGATCGGACTTGATCCAGCACACCCCACAGATGCTCGATCAGATTGGGATCTGGGGAATTTGGAGGCCAGGTCAACACCTTAAGCTCTTTGCCATGTCCCTCGAGCTGTTCATCGTCCTGCTGAGGGGGCAGTGCCATTGGGAAAAGTCCTGTTGTCATGAGGGGGTGTACTTGGTCCACAATGATATTTGGATGAGTGGTGTATGTGGCTTTTGTGGGTTTGGTGAGGCATAAGAGGGAATGTGAGACAAATCTTAAAATGTCTCAACTGACAAAGCGGTGTTGGATTTCCCACATCATCATTTAAGTTCAAAAGTCGAGTTGAAAGTTTTATCAACATACAGCATCTTCACTATGGCAGGCTTTGGTTTGGTCTGTGCTCAAGATGTCAAAGCCCTCAGGCTCGAAACTGAAAGTTGTTTCAGCTTGTATTACAGCTTGAAAAGCAAACGTTTTTAGGTTTGACTCATACTCTGCTGTAGGGAAAGTGGTATCTTTACAGCATAGTATGTTCAACTCTTCACAACCTGATTTTACTGTCTGATCGCTCACCTTTTGGTTTATGCAAACCCTCAGATATTTAAGCCCTGAAATTATATGAGCAGTTATTCAGTCTGTCAGTGTTATTTTCAACTGTTAACATCTCTCGTCAATTTCTTCAAAAGTGACAGAAATTTCAGTGCTACTGCGATCTGATTAGATGCAAAAGCCTTTGAGGCTGCAAAAAGAAACAGAAAAAAAATCCCCTCACTATAATCAATTGTAATAACTAGAGTGGCCACTCCAAACATGCAAATAAGAAATTATGCAAAGTCTGTGTTTAAGATGAGCCTGTGTACGCAAGACAAAAAAGTGGAGTGGCCTCATGCTGGGAGGAAATCTGTACTACTTATCCCTGTTAGCCGCGAGACATTTGTGTCTTTGTTCTCCCCAGCGGGGCCTCTAGGATCTCCTCCAGTGCCGAGGCTAACATCAGATAGAGCAGCTCCATTATCTATTTCAAAGCCTTCAGGACGGGCGTTTGACAGTTGTGTGACGCTGCCTGGTTGGTTCCAAGGAGGTCCTTCCCAGCACTCATCTGGCTGTCACATCAGCTGTATGGTTGGGGGGGGGGAGGAGGGGAGCAACAGGGAGCTGCCGGGCTCGGCTACGGGACAATTTGCCATTTTCTTCCACGCAGGGAGCATCACACAACAACCGCCTGCAACACCTCGTTGAAATTCTCCAGGAAAAGCCCCTGAGCACGAGTAAAATGAAAACACAAATCTCGCTAAGTAGACGGTAGGAAAAGCTGGGCATTAAGGGCCATGTGCTTTACAATCGCATGGAGAGGTGTACCGAGGTGAACTGCTCAGTTGGGCTCGACGGGGGGGGATGGGCGTTAACACCACGCCACCGTGCACAAGTGCATTTTCGAGGCATTTCACCGCAGGTCCTGGCTGACACGGTTGACCCCGTGCTTGACCTCGCCGCCCTGAGACTCTCCCAGTTGTTGGGGCCACAGATGCTTGTCCCTGTGGGGGAGCGGCTGTCAGAGCTGCCCACTCAGCTCCCCAGCAGCCATTGTCATGCACACAATGCCAAATGAGACGAGGGAGGAAGAGAGTATGTAGAGTTTCTAAAGGGCTGTCTCGTTATCCAAAAATAAGGATGGCCTCGGGAAAAAGAAAATATACAACTCCAGGCTTTTTCGCTTGCAGGGTTGGTCCGAGATCTTGTTGCAAAAGTCAACTACTTGCCCTGAACAAATTGTTTTAATTTATCATTTATGAGCGGTTATCAAATAACAAGAGTCTTAAGTTTATTGTCCTGTTTTGCATACATGCAAAGCGACAAACTTTTTTGCATATCAAACATGCCAACTCCTGTTTCCTAGATCATTTAAATGTTTGCATGACCTTCAAACCTTCAATGTCTTCACCCGCAGCTGTTTTCATGCCCGGTCAGTACTGCACATTGGCAACTCTCAATAGCTCAGGTAAAGACAGACATATTTCCTAAACTGCTGTTATCTTTGGAAATCTCACGACTGGATTCCATCCATCCGATTTTTGGGTGTCAGCTCGATTCAGTATTGATTTTCGATACAAAACGATTCTCGATTGAATGAATAAAAAGGGGGTGCTATTTTTCAATCTCAGAGAGCCAAACCATTACGTGGTTAAGATAAATGAGTCGCACAGCCTTTTCATTTTAAAAATGTTAATGGCATTAATGAATTATCTTTTAAGTCCTGCCTGTATGTGAGTAACCAAACGAGGGGGTGTGCTGTGCGTGTTGCAACATTTACAGTCCAGCAGTGGCGAGCAGCCTCTCTGCTGCACCGCTGGATTTAAGGGAGGGCCATTGTTGTACAAGACGCAAAACAGGCGCAGGGTTTTTGAGGTAAAACAGGCGTAGTTATTAGGCACAGTTATTTCCTTCACTGCAGGGTCTGTTTAAGTTGTTAAAAGCTGCGGTGTGTGTCGGTCCGCTGGTCTCTTTCGGTACCGCCGATCGCTGCTCGGCTCCGTTGTTGTTAGTCTGTGACACCTTCGAAATGATTCACAATAAATGGCTCGCAAAGGTAACGTTTTAGTGATTCAAATAAAAGGAATACTGCCTTTTTTGGAATCTGAATCACAGGAGAACTGTAGATGTTCTGGGCGCTGCACTGCCTCGCAGTCGAGTTCTGCCTCATCTGATCCCTCAATGTCATGTTTTTGATTGACATTCAGAAAATTGATTTTTGACGTTGGTGAATCAATTCTGAATCGTAGGAGATAAGAATCAAGATATTTATAGATTTTTTTTATCCACCCCTGACTTATTAGAGGTGGGAAAAAGTGAAATGGCTCCCCTCTTTGCTACTTCCATCAGATTTCACCCAGATGTGACATTTAACTTGCCTCGGGCAAACTTTTGTCAACTTCCTTTGCAATTGTCAGCCCTTCATTTTATAACATTTATTTTCACTTTATCTATTTTGCACTCCCTTTCTTCAGTGAAAACAACACCCATGTTTTTTCGGGGCCTGTTCACTTCACGCCTCTCATTCACAATCATCCGAGTCCGTCCATTCAGCTGTTACAGTGTGAGGCTCGGTTTATCCCTAAACCATCTTCTGTCAGTGTTCCAGTGTCTGGAGCTGTGTGTGAGTGTCCAGCTCGCACGTCTTACAGAGAAGTCAACAAATTCTCTCCACGAAAGAAAAACCCCCACATAGAACCACGTTTTTTCCACTAATGACTTCATAAGGAAACAAGAATCTCGCCTCACTTCCCTCCGCTCACACAAACCCTGGAACACACCATCTGAAGGCTGCCATGTTTTTCTGTCTGCCAGAATCTAATTGACCCAATTATTAAGGGTGGGTGGGTGGCTGCACGTGAACCGGCGCTGAAAAAGGAAGTTGTAGCCCTTCTGATTTCACTGAGGTAATGCAACACAACAGCAGGCTTAAAGGCTTTGTCTGCGCTGGCTGCTGTGAATCTACGTTGGCCTCCCTCCAAGCTTTCTGATAAAGGGGAAAGACGACAAAGAGGGAAAGTGAAGCGACTCGCTTTTTTTCTTCGCGGTCCAGCAGCGCCGCGGGAGCTTTGGCATCCCGAGGACCTTCAAAAGCATACCCTGGGACTAATGGACTGGAGAGCCCGCTGCTCCGTTTGGAATTATACTCTCTGCTAACAATTGGGAGATAATTAGGATTGGATGGGTGTGCGAGGGTGAAGTTTAAACACTTTCCACAAAGGAAGCGTGTGTGAAAATTTGGAACAGTGACCACTGTGGCGAGAGAAAAAAAAAAGATCACTGAGACACTGTAAAGAGCAATTTGCTTTGAGGTTGCACTCTTGATTTCACTGCGCAGGTTTCTGCCGAGACTCCGCGTGTGAGAGCAAAGGGGAGTGCCTGCCCTGTGGCTTAAATCACGGTGAAGTCTTTACGAGGTTGTAAATTTGAGACCGATGTCTCGGCAGGAACTTCGGCGGTGGAAATGCATGTGGGACAGCGAGGAGATTAAATAAATCAACCCTCCGGCCAGCGAACATCCATTAATCGCCGTGTCCATCATGCGCAGCTGATCGCGTCTGCCTCCTTCGGCTGCGAGGAGTGACAAGACACAGGGATCGCACCGGGGGTATAGATTACATCTCGTCTTACCGCAACGGCTCGCGCAGACGACTCACTTAGCGGGAGGATGACAAATCCAGCGCAGGGGGAATATCTTGCGCTGAAGAAAACAATGCCTACGCGATCTGTCATCAGACTTGTCAGACGCCACAAAAGGCTGCCACAACAAACTGCGCGTTTGATATCCGAGGCTGGTCTGTGGAAATCGTTCCAAACCTCAAAAGAACAGGACTCGAATCTCCTGCGCCGCTTTGCTTTAAGACTTATTTTGCGCTCCAAACATGAGAACATAGTTTCAGAAACCGCAAGTGAATGGAATTTCTGTTGAGCGAGGGCCAAAAGAGCCACGCTGGAACAACAAAAAGCATCGTGCTCGGTTGCTCTTTCAAGTAGTTGGAGGTGACAGGGGTGGTTTTTACCAATCCAAACGTCCCTTTCACAACAGCTTATATGAGAGGCTAAAAAACTTGACAAGAGAAAAAAAACAAAACAGGAGAGAAACGAGGGAAACGTACCATTTCCGTCGCAGGTCAGTGCTACGACAGCATGGGTTAATCCATTTAATGATCGACGCGGGGCTGTATTAGGAGTCGGCGTGTTAGGTCAAGCTGACATTTCGTTCCAATGTACAGAGGAGGTAAAGAGAGGAGGAGGAGGAGCGGGGGAGGGGAGGCAGTGCTCCGGTGCACCTCAGCTGAGGAGAGACTGATTGAGATTTTCAGCGAGCTGACGGAGCTTCAGAAGCTCCCGTGCGCTTACACCGTGAGACGGAGAGCCTTTAAAAGCACAAGTGTGTGTCTGATCTCAGGGAGACGATCGCGCCGACCTTAAACCGAGATATTGATTTTTCCCACCCATTAAGATCCCCGGCATCTGCAGCGTTTAGAAGAGCAGAGTTCTAGACTTGTGCTGGAAAGATGTAGAAACGAGAATTTGTGGAGAGGGTGTGGGTGGGTGGAGGGTGGGGGGGGGCACTAAATCCCCGCAGACCTTTTATCGTGTCTGCATCTGGGCGCTGAGCCTACAACATCAGGCGCACATTTTTCAACTGGGCTTTTTCCAGACGAGCACACCACTTGGCTGAACCCTAGCCAAGAGTAAAACAGAGCTCATTACTGAGTAATGTGCTCGCAGGCTCACATTCGAAACGTGTAAGTAATTGTAAAATATGCACGAGGAGGAGGAGAGAGTCGTCAAATCTATATCACTCGGAGAAAAAAGTGCACATTTAGCGTGTTTGGCTTCCAGTGCCGGTGCGAGGTTACACCCGTGGAAGATATAAGGAGCCTCGGCACACATGTGCGCTCTTAAAAGTTTCATACGGAGCGAAGCCGCTGAGTGCAGCTGGCTCTTTTGACACATGATAATGGAGAGAAGGGGAGACTGCATCTCTGGCTGGCTCCGTCTTTCAATCGGCCCTGCTGTGACAAATGACGTGTCCAATCCTCTCCTCTAAAGCGCCGCTGCATCACGAGGGGCTGAGTGGCACTTCCCTCGGCTCTGACGGTAATTCTCAGCAGACGAGGCCTCTGATACGCTCGTGGAGTGTGTGTGCTGGTGGACTTACTTGACCCTCTGGATCCAGACGCAGTAGTCGGTGATGTACAGATCGTTCAGGATGTAGGCCGGGTCGTTCTCTCGGAAGACTTTGTGCACATCCAGCAGGCATTTGAGGACGCAGGCTTTCCCTGGGCACCGGCAACACACACATGCCGCGGCAGGAAAATGGAAAAACAGTGTTACTCGCGCTCGGTATTAAGGATGACAATGCGCTCCAGCTGCTGGCAGACGCAGCGTGAATCTAAAGGCTCGCAGTCATTGTTCCATACATAAAAGCCAAGGTACAGGATCAGAGGAAAATCCCAGAGCTGCACAGTAATTTGATCCATACGGTTTAAGAAGAGTTCCTGGTTAAGAAGTGCCTCATCTGAGACAAAAGAGCGAAAGAAGACAACTCTATTTTAGGCGTTCAGCCCGTCAATTTAATGGCGGCTCCGCTCAGGATTTCTGTCAGAAATGTGTTTGCCTTGATCTGTCAAAAACAGAGCTAAATGTTTTAGATGATTTTCCTCTTGACAGCCATTCAAGTCTGCCCATTCAGCGACTGTGCAGCATCATTATAGTCTTATGTGAATCCATTTTGCAAAAAAAAAAAAAGCTGTAGGCCTGATTGAAACATTTTTAGAGTCATCAATGATTCAAGGTAATAGACTGGACTGTTTTTTCCAACTGTGCATGGCACCAAGTCCAATACAGGTCACTTAACTACACAGCTTGAAGCTTTAAAATGCCTCTTTCTTTATGTCTAGTGCACAACAAAATCACTTTCTATAAATTCTTTCTATCAAAGCTTTCTGGTCGCAAAAGTCTCTTTTTTGTGCACAACCTTATCGTGAATGTATGGCTCTGCCAGCCAATCTGATTTACAGCATAATCCTTCCAACTATGAGTGTATTTCATTTTTTTCCCCCACTTTCTAGAGTGACTCAAAACCTGCTTAGAATATGAAATATGGACACAGCTCCTGTGTTGAAGCCTGCTGTTTGAATCAAACTATTAAAGCTTAGAAATGCCCCGGCCACATACTGATACCTCTGGGCTTATGCTTGATTTTGGCTCGCACTAATGACTTGTAGGTCTGTAACAGCAATAATAAAAATCTTTAAAGAAACAATTCTCTGTCTGTATGCAAATGTCTCCTGCCAATGAAGGATGCGTTTGTGTGTTTTATGAAACTCCATTCTTTGGTACTCTGAACACCGTAAACCAAATTCAGTTCCTCTCCATGAAATTCAGGTGGAGGAAGCAGAATCAAGATGAATATCTCAGAACCTTGGCACATCAACCATAAACTCTCTGCAAAGTTAGATTCCACACATATACCAGTGAAGAAATATGTGCTCTTTGGAGACTTGGCTGAATGAATGCCCTGACAACTTAAAGAAAACAGTGCAGCTTACAGTTCTGTTTACACCCATCAAGGACACAGAACACTGGCTAGTGAGCTACGCTATGTTAGCGTAGCGCACATACACACATACTTAAAGTGGCTATAAGGAACTTTATGTTGATTCTGGCTTCCCCTGAAGACAAAAGCGGTATGAACCCCATCGCCTTCTGCCATAAAGATCTTGATCTGGCTAGCATGTGCATTTGGTTTGGAAGCTAGTAAAAGACAGATGCAACATATTTTAATATTACTATACTATACTAAATACTTTTTCTTTTCTTAACAGCTGTTTGCAGGACTAGGACTGATATGACAATGACGAAACAAAGCAAACAATTCTGTTAGCAATGTTACTGTTCAAACACAAAGGTTACACGTAGTTCTACGACTAACAGATCTGTGTTCAGGCAAACACTGTTTGCATTATCAATTACAAGTACAGTTACATTATGAAATATTAGTTTAACCGTCTGATGTTTAATGCATTACTGAGAGCAGGCGTTCAATCAAAGGGGTTTCTGTTTCGCCAAATCTTCAGTCTGAATGACTTCCAGCTCCCATGTTCCGCTCTGTGGTCACGTCACCTCTCCAAACCTTCTTCTGCTGCAGAGTTTTGTGATTTTTGGCCGTACGTCAGGGTTTTCATAGGCCTGTTTGGGACCAGATAGCCTTATTGGCTACAAAAATGCAATTCTAACTGTACTCATTAATAGATTATATGGTATAATGCATACTTAAGTGAAAGTAAAATTACAGTCTTGAAAAAATACTCACCCCAAAAAATGATTTATTGACAGTAATTTGAGTAGTTGTAATTAGTTACTTCCACCCCTGCAACACAGAAGCATCTGCTGCCGGACCACCAGACTACAGAGCAGTTTCTCTCCTCAGTCTTCTCACTGATGGTCTTGTTTGCTTCTGTAGTTCATATCCTTGTTGTATCTTTCAGCATGTGATGCAGGATGCAATTAATTACAGAAGACTACCAGCCAAATAATGTAAACCATCAAACATGGTGGGAGCTTTTAGTTACGATGTATACCACGTGGTTTATGGCTAACACCTACACTTTGGAAATACATTTAGAGGTCGTTTTGGCCAGCATGCTTTAACTTTCAATACCACAAATGCATCACACAGTATCTCCATTTGTTCTGGCAAATTACTTCTCCCTGAAGTACGCAACGAGCCAAACTGCCACAGCACTTCTCCTTCCAATCAGGCATATAAATAGCCTTATGATGTGGCCAACAATCCGCTGAGGGCAAGAGAAAAGGCTCCTCTCCACCTCCGCGGAGCTGGTTGGTATTGTCCAGAGACATTCCAGCCCAATCAAAACAAACAGCGCACTCGCAGCGAGGAAAACCTTAAACAAACATTTGGTTCTCATTTAAGCACGGGATCGTATGCGGGGAACTCTGCCCTCAAATTTCGGGACTTGGATCGCGCACGGCGAAAACACAATCACTTCCAAGACTTGACTTGGCTTTTTCAGCAGGGTTTGTTTGCAGAAAATCAGGGGAAAGGTTGCGCTCGGCAGCGGTTCAACATTGATATTCTCGGTGAGATGCCTGTGAGCAAGGTGTGTTAATTAGGCGAGGGCAGGTTATCCAATGAGCGGGGCAGAGAGCGCGGTCCAAATTAACAACAGTGATTCTCTCGTGGCTGCAGAGTGAGCAGACTTGCATAGATGCAGTGGTGGGTGGGAAGTGGACCAGAAACAAAGGCTGCTGTGTCCTCGGTGAGAAAAAAAAAGGGGAGTTTGACTAAAACAGCCGAGGCAGCAAAGTGAAGTGACAAACTTCCCCATTCCACGCTTCACTTCCAACACATTCGTATAGATGTATCGTCTTTGTGGTTTATACATTCAAAGTGTAATCGAGAATAATACTGATGATATACAGAGATCAGTACATAACAAATGAGAAAAGTATATCAACATTAAAGTTCAGCCACCTTAGAATCTGTATCTTATTATGTAAATGGAGTTTGCAGCCTTACACTGAATATCTACTCGGTGTCTTAACTTTATACCATCTAATAGAAAAATCTGAGAATAATATCTGTGTCGGAGGGTTTCTATAACAATTCTCCGTTCCACTGCAAGCCGTGGAATAGATTTACGCGCCTATCACTGCACCAGTGGAACGTAGAAGTGAAGTGTAGCATATAATTTCATATCAGGAACCCCGAAATTTCCACAGCCTTTCTTCTGCCGCTATTTTTTTTTTTCATTTTGGGATGTGCGCATTTCCATATGAGCTGAGAGATGATTTTATGTAAATGTTCCGTGTACGTGGGGGGAACGGACAATGATATCATGGACTGTAAGAATCTATCCTAGGTAGAGTCTGTGAATATTCTCATTCATCCAGGTCATAGTTATCTCAAGGAAATTGAATCCAACGCAGCTGGATTTGGTTTTTGTCTTGAAGACGTTTCACCTCTCATCCAAGAGGCTTCATCAGTTCCTGCTCGCTTGACTAGGCTGGGACTAGTCCAACTAGCCGGTGTGGAGGTCCAGCTATTTAACCTCTTAGGAGGGGGTCACAAGGCCACTGATGCCTGTGGGTCGTATGTGCTCCATTATTGCCAACGACGGTCGTTAGTATGGTCGTTGGGGATGGTGGAAAGTTGGTTTCAACTTCGTTAGTGAGCACTAACGAATTCGAAACCAACTTTCCACCATCCCCAACGACGTTCGATTCAATTTCCTTGAGATATCCTAGGTAGAACTTTCATTTGTAATCCTGGCTGATAGGGGATTGGGTAGTCTGCACAATCTATCTGAATCTCTTTGAACAGTGTTCATTATTTGAGGATAGATTCTTTCTCCTGGTGTTTTCTAAAAAGGGATTTATGCGTTTTCCAAGGCATTTAAAAAGGGAAACTATTGGGATCTTTTGGTTTGTTTGGTCTCTACCAGCATCATGCAGATTTTCTTACTTAAAATAAAGCAATATTTTGAAGGTCTCTAACCAGGGAAGGACTTCTGCATGTCACACAAAAATAAAAGTGCATCATCTGCAAAAAAGAGAAAATGCAATGATGAGTAAAATATGTTAGCTTATTAGCTTAATGACTGAGAACTGATTAACTGCCAGGGCTACTGATGAAATGAAAGGGATAAACAGGGTAGGGGATCTCCCCAATTATACATTATACTTTCCAGAAATGTAAGAGATAAAGGTGTTTTAGACTTATCGTTGCTATCACTATTCTTTCTATTATTATCAACTATCATTATCATTATTTTACAGCTCGCTGTGAAACTTGCATTGTGGGAGGAAGGGGGGAAATCAATTGGCTGTCCATTAATAATATGAAGCAAGGCTGAGTAATACATTGATATTATAGAAAATATAATTAATCTAAGATGAAAGTGATTCAGAGATAAACCAGAAAGTGGTCCAATAAGAGCAAATGTACTCAAGCAAAAGGCCCAGTTATAGTATCTAAAAAGCATTATGATTCAGTTTCAGTTTCAGTGCGCCCCAGATAAAATATTTTATTTCCTGTGCCCTCAGTTCAGATTAACTGCTCAGAACTTGCTCTGTGCTTTCTAGTAGTGGCACATCACATTTCTGCTTTTACTCATCGCCACAGTCTGAGATATGAGTCATACGGATTTTGACCTGCCTGTGGGAGAATGAAAATGTAGAGTCCATTCTTGATTAACCGCTCTGTTTTCACTGTCTCCGACTGTTGTATCTCATCTCGTCTGTGTGTGTGTGTATGTCGGACTTGAACCACAGTGCTTAAGACTATAAAGATTGGCCGAGTAGTGTCACGTGAGTGATTAAACACTCTTGAAATTGGTCTGTGGATGTCTGGACCACTACTCTAGTTAAGGTGAGAAAAGCTATGCCGGTTAAAAAAGAAAAGGCTCAACACAATGTAATTATTCATAAAATGGATCAGTTATAGGTCCTGGTCTGGTTAGGGTGGTGTCTGGGTCCAGACTTGAACAGCGGTCCGCCTAGGTTAACAAGGAGGACACATTCTGGTCCTTGGAATATGATCATTGTGACATGAGACTATATATCATCTAAGATTTTGGATATTGTTATGTTGTGATATGACATAAGTGTTGTCTTTTCTGGTTTTGCAGGCTGCATTACAGCAAAGTGACCTCATTTTCTGAACTCACTAGTCTGTTCTAAAACTTGCCTTTACTCACTAGTCATTATATTGACATCAATGATGATCATTTACCAAAAAATAGTGGTTAGATAGTATTTTGTTAAAGCACTCATAGTCATCTCTACAATATTGTTGCAATATCGTTATTAAGGTATTTGGTCAAAAATATTGTAGTATCTGATTTTGTTTGAGGAGATTTCCAAATTTTGAGATATCTTGTACATCATGTAACATGATATAGCCTAAATATGACGGCCATATTGCCCAGCAGTATTATAAAGAGTGCAGTCTAGACCTGCCCTGAGATTTCTTGTCATATCATATTCTGCCTTCTCAATTTACAGCTTCTGAATGGCTGTCAACATGTCAAGTCAACATGCCAGGGCAATTCAGCCTTGACAGCACTGCCCACTGACATCAACATTAATACAGTTCATTGACTCGTTCAGTATTGTAACATTCAATATCAGCACTTTCTTTCATACGTTGCCTATCATTCAGTTTTGTTTTTTTTTTCCCTTCTATCCTCCGTCACACATGCACACACACACAGTCCATGCATCTCATCCCATAAAAGACCATCAGCACCCTGAACCTCAAGTGTTCACACCCTGGCCTGCTGGGAAAATGTTATTACTTTTCCTTGATTTTCCAGAACTACTTCAAAGGGCTTTTATGACCTAAAATTTGACTTCCACAGATCAAATTCCCAAACTTTCCCCGCCCTCCCTCTCAGAAACACCATGACCGGAGAGAAAAATCTGCCTGAATGAAGGACAGCGGAGATGCACGCTGGATGGATCTGTAACAGGGGAAAACATCCAACGTTTCTTGTCTCGTCTTGTCCAGGCGGTCCGATCGTGACAGCAGCGTGACCCAGAGGTCCTCCGCCACACTTCCTGGCTCCAGCCTCCTCCTCCCCCCTCCTTGTACCTGCCCAGCAGCTCTTTAGTTACAGCTACTTAGGAAGCAGGTGAAGGAGCTCCTTGAGAATACTCGCCACACTGCCAGAGGGCTGTTCAAATATTTACCCCCGGATAACATTTCCTCGGAGGCCTTAACCTGTGCGCCGCCATTAATGGGTTTGTTTTGCTAATACCTGCGAATGTTTGCTTTCGCAGCCACTTAAATCAAGTGCCTCAAACACGGAGCGTGCATTTCCATTTGCTTTATCCTGACAAATTAATTAGTGTGTAAAGCAATGCTGGGAGGGAAACACACCCTCAGACACGCGGCAGGCCAAATTACTGTAGTGTTACAGTTCATTAAGGAAAAGCCTGATTACTCATACTTCACTAATGCTTGCAAATAATGAAGGTTATGAGTCGTGAGTGAACATCATGAGAAATAATAAGGAAATAATTAGCTTTTTTTCCCTCTAATACAATGGAACAAATAAACAGAGCCTCTTATCTGTTGGCTGTTTCAGACAAAGCCGAGCCACAGCGCGATGCTGGATGAGCTGTCAATACGCACTGTAACAATTTCCAGGCTCAGGTTGAACATGAGAAATCTCATTATGGCTGAAAAAAGTGTTTCCGCAGTAAGGGAAAGGAGGTGGTGACTCCGACTGCTGCTTCCTGGGCTCTCCTGATCAACTCAACTTCCTACTTAATGAGGCGCAGAAATGCTAATCTGGAGCTTAAAAGGCCTTAATTTGCTGTCATTTACCGGCGTTAAAATCATCACAAGCGGGATAATCTTAGCCCTCACACATCCTGAGTGTGTTTACACTGCACAGTTTCATCTGTCCGCGGGGGGATTTTGATTTAAAGATTACTCTGGGCTTTGAGATATTAAAGTCAACAGTCCGTTCTCCACTAATCCACATTTTCGCTCCCCGAGGAGGTGGGAGTCGGGCCACTCTCTCGCTTAGCTGGAGGAATATTACTTTCAGACGCACGCTGCAGTACGCTCAAGACCCACTTCCCCTTTTCACAACGCTTTCTGTGTCCGTCCCGCAGGCTGCTTCTGTCAGAGCAAGCAGCACATGAGCACGCTGACAGTCTTTTTAGCAGCTTACTCTCACTTTGTGTGCGGAGGTTTATCTTATATCTCCGTGTTGGTGTTGTTCATAGATTATAATTCATTCATTTCAACTGACCAATCACATTAGCTATGACATTACTAAAACTAAAATTACCGCATCACAAGTTGCTGTTGTGAAGCTGTATAATATTATTATGTCACAGTTAACCTCTAACCTTTTGGATATCAGATGTCATAATGTCATCATTTTATCCTATTAGGCATTTGTACGTCAAATTTGATCATAATTATCATATGAATTCTTGAGTTATGGCCAAAAATGTGTTTCACGGATCACAGTGACCTTGACCTTTTGACACCAAATTGTAATCAGCTCATCCTCGAGTGATAGCGGACATTTGCCCAAAATTTGAAGACATTCCCTCATTGCTTTTCTGAGGTATCGCGTCTACGAGAATGGGGCGCCATGAGGTCACAATGACCTTGACCTTTGGCCACCGAAATCTAATCGGTTAATCGTTTACAAGAATATGATGGATGGACATACAACCGGAAAACACAATGCGAAATCATAACGTGATTGGAGCAATATTAATCATTAGGGGTGTCACGATTCTCCAAATCTTCGATTCGATTACATTTTCGATTCTAAGGTCACGGTTCGATTCGATTCTCGATTTTTACACGTATTTTTTAAAAGCACAGGTTGCTATGCCATTTTAGACTAGACTTTTATGCAATATAATATCTGCCTTCAGTCAATTGGAAACTTAAACAAATTCACCTGCCATCTAGTTTCTCTTTTGTAACTTCTTCTTCTCTGAACAATTTAGTTGTACATATACCACACAGATAATTGTTGTAATAAGGTCGATTTCGATTTAAAATCGAGATCGTAACACCCTTATTAATCATGATTCTTTCAGGAACATGACCAACACGCTGAGATCAGACTGTGCGTGTGTGTGTGTGTGTGTGTGGGCTTTGGCGGCGTGATACTTCTAAAGGACTCACCTGACTGCAAGATCTTAGTTGTGTCACAAACAGCTGCAGAGACCATGGCAAAGTGTCTGTAGAGTGGGTAGCACAAAACCCTTCGTCCAAATGACACCAGGACGTCCTGCAGGGAGCTGTACGTCTGAAAGAGAGAGCGCATGGAACTCAGCTGACAGCTTTTATTCAAGCGAAGGTAGGCACTGACATTAAAGGTTTGACTGAGCCACATGTTTTCTACCCAGGGATTTTTTATTTTTCCCTTTTTAACATTTCTTTTTAGGTGAAAGACTGGCTCCCGTTGGCGCGCACTGCAGCCGCTGGTGCGCTAATTACTCCTAACAACTCCTCATTTATAGAGCTGGCAAAACAGGGGCTCGCAACTCTTAAACACCTCTGCAGCCCTGGCCTGTTAATTGCTTGCTTCTCTTTAATCACTGCCTTCGCTCGCAGATTTTCTCCGCACTAATGGACAAACAGCCCGGAGACAAAAACAGTGATTTTTATCCCGCGTGTCTTCCCCTTTTTTTTCTTGGCGGCTTGTTAGGGATGTGTTGCGAGCTCGCGAGCGCGTGTCATCGGGGATCACGCTCTCCCTCGGGCTTGTTTAGCAGGAGTGTAAATAAGGTCTGCTGCTGCAGGAGGAGGGGAAACTCGCAGTCACACCAGCGCAGTCGACTGAGGACGAGTAAACATGCAGCAGATGGAGGTACGAGGGGGAGAGGGGATGGTAGGGAGATGGAGAATGTTAGGCATAAGCGAGGTGACAGAGATAGACAGCGGGAGCATAAAGAAGAGATAGCGGAGAGAGAGAATGGAGTGCTGATTTCAGCTGTGACACACAGACAGACAGGCAGTCAAAGACAGAGGGGAATCTATTGTAGAGTGCAAGGTGAAGGGGGGAGGGGGGAGGAGGGGGGCGGTGGAGCGAGGTGGCCTGTCAATGGGAGCTGGCAGTTCTGCTGACTGACTGACGAGCAGCAAAGGGCTGCCAGGCAGGTGAAGACTGTTCTTTGCTCCGCCGTCACCGCAACAGGAAACTCCTCTCAAACTGTGGTCGCGGCCTCGGCAACCAAACTCCTCCGAGCAGCCTCGCCGGCTCGTTTATAATTAGCGACAAAAGTGCGTCTCGGGTGATTCGATCGCCGTGTATCCGTGGCCAACACCTAATGAGGGCGCTCTGGGATCCCACCGCTTATATTTGTAAGTGCTGTGGGACACACTTGCCACCTCTGTAGCGGAGTGTGAACTCAAATGTGCCCCTGACGTTAATGAAGGATCGTCTATTCAACGAGCGTCGTCTGTCTAGGCAGATGTATGTGTTCACGCACAACTGCCGTCACGGAAAGCGTGACATAACTGGCAACATCAACCCTCCTGAGCAACAACAATGAGAGAATGTTGATATTTAAGCTGATTATGATTTATGGTTGTTCGTAGAGGGTTTGCAGTGGATCTGACAAGCACCTACTCAAAAGCATGACTACACTTTGGGCTACCTTGGCTGCAAAGATAGAGTTGTGGAGTGGAAGAGATAAAGGTCCCATTTAATTCCTCATTGACAAAGTTACGCGACTCACAGTTGGAGCAGTTGGAGTTGGCTTGAATGGCAGGAAACTCTCCTGGTTAAACCATTATCACAAAAGCTTAACAACCTTGTGAAAAAATCCAAACAAAGGCTCGGATCAGATTGTTTGTGAATTCAGAAACTTTCGTTGTCACAGTTGAAAACTCCCACAATGGACCCCCAAAATTTAAAGTAAAGTGATCTGAGAGAAATGTACACAGGTTTGTCCTTTTGACTTTGTATCAAAGACCAGAATATGGCCTCTTTTTCAATTGCAGTGCTGGTCGAGTCTCATAGGTAATGTAATATTTAGATCTGTCCACCGTGGGAAAATAACAAAACATGATTCCTGAGAAATGAAGCTGAAGCAATCAAAGTATGTTGTAATGTGTGACCGCCTGTTGCTGATCAGTCATGTAGTGTGAACAGCACAGTGACCCGACGACTTTGAAAGTCATATAGTGTGGTCAAGCAATAAGGCAATTCCCACACTGATGAAATATGTGGTTTCCTTTACAGTTTAAGCTCCACACTTCCACAAGGCTTCTTGGGAGGAGACATTTGAAACAAAACGCCAGCATTGCAGAACGGACAGAAATAGGGCTGCTGGTCAAAAAGTGATATTGTGATTAATTTGACAGATAGTGTAATTTATGATTATTATGGATCATTAAATTTGACATCCCAATTTTGACTGTCATTGAACAACTCGTAAAATCATGATGATGTGGCATTTCTCCCAGTCTTATCTTCACAGATTAAACCACTGTTTTATACACGTGGAGTCATCCAAAGAAAAGAAAAAAGAAAAACGTAACCCTGAGAACACCTGCGATGTGTGTTTGACTACACGGGACTATTAAAATAAGTGACGACGGAGAGCAATAGAACAATAGAATAAAGGGGTAATGAGCCTGAACCAAACTGTGATGCGTCTGTGATGTGCATCCTTTCCACCACTTGGATTGGATGCAGCCATCACCGGCCTCGGGAGGTGGGAGAGGTTTAGCTATTTCCTGCTGTTTGCGCGCGTCAGCGTGGAAAGCAAACCTAACGATCTGAAAACGGCAGAGTGACTGGAACCCAGTTTGACGCAAAAAAACAGACAACAATTTGTCCTCCCGTTTTGGACACGAGCTGAAAATGATAGACGACATCAGAAAAAAATCCAGTTTCTAATGCCGGTCACACACACACGCGGAAATCTTGAGCGGTTGTGAGCAGACAGACCACCCACACACACACACCCACACCCACACACACACCCTATTATTTGCTCTTTGAATTGAGAACACCTGTTACTGCTTTTGTACACCACTCAGATAATGTGCCAAGTCCGACAATTAACAGCTCCCTGTAGTTCACACTGAAGGCTGTTGTTTGTAACGTGGAGAGCGTCTGGACCCGACTGCTCGTTTCAGAGCAAACACGGCTGATGTTGTCTGGAATATCGGCCCGAGTCTCTGACGCATCTCCAAACACTCGTGCGACCGTCAACATATTCGCGCGGAGTCGAACCATGTGTGTATGTGTGAAAGTCACGCAGACACGTTCACACTGATATTCACCTCTTCGATGCATTAAACCCACCCGCCAGTCAAAACAAGTCTGTTCGACTGGTGCTGAGCCGTGATCAGAGGCGACTGCGAGACTAAGGATTACAAGAGGATAATGAAAGGGAAGCGCGTTCTTAGTTGTACTTACAGTGTCGGCACTTAGGGTTTCTGATTCAATGTACGATTGTTTTCACAAAGTTTGTAGGAACTGTAGGAAACAATGGCAGAAAAAAGGTAGACGCCTGAACTTGTAGGAGATCTATAAAGCTTTATCATTTTTTCCTTTCTTCAGTGTATCACATAAGGTGTACATAAGTTAAAAAGCCCAAAGTCTGCGTCGACAGCAGCTCCTCTCTCCGTCTGAAGTGCCTGAAACACCTTGTCAGAAGTCCGGCCTTTAATCCCACCTCTTCCTGACATCACTACGCAACCATGTCAAAGATTTGCATAATTTATGCCTAAATTGAAGGTAGAAATAAAGCTACCTGGAAGCTGATTCAGCAGTATTCAGGAGGGGGCCTTACAGAGACAGGAGCCAGAACAGAGCGTTTCAGAAGAGGTGCTGCACTGAACACTGAAAACTGACACTTTATTAAACATTAAAGCTTGTTGTCCTGTTTTAGTAGTAACACAAAATAATGATTCTGACAAACAGCATAATGTCTTTTTTTAAAAAGCAACCCAACCAACACATACCTAACATGAAGAATACAAGAAACGCATCTGTGAGAATGTCATCGTTAAGAAAAAGCAAACCTCTGAACTGAGAACTTACGGTTAAAAAAATGTCTGCCGCAAATCTTGCCCCATTTCAACAATGAACTGCCTCTATATTTGCCCCTATCCTGATGAATAAGCATTTGTCTTTTTTGCTGGCTAGCTGAATTTAAGGATGGAAGTGAAAAAGAACTGTATGTGGTCCTTTTTTCATTTTAGCAATAGATAAATGAAAACAGCAGCTAATCAAACCTCAGCAATACTTGGGCAGAGAACAAGCTCTGATGTCACACCCTGCTGAAACTCTGTTGGCAAGAGAGGGGCACAATCAGCAAGGCATCACAAATATCTAGAATGGCTGAGACACTCCAGACGCCGTAACGCGGCGAGGAACAGCGGCGTGCCAGATCTCTAACAGCAGGCTGGCAACAAGACCTTCCAACATGTATCCTGAATACACATCTGTAACCTGATAGAAACCAGCTCCATCTGTTAACGGGCCGACCCCAAGTTTCCCACAGACGATTTCAAAAGCACATGTGAGGGGGAAATATTCAGAGGCAGCAAAAATACAAAGACAGTCAGAGAAAAGACGCGAGCGGGGGAAAGAGAAGCAGATCCACACAGCGCACATGGATTGAATAGAAAACTCCACTGATTCAGCTCTGCACTCCAAAAACGCCGTCAGACTCTTGATGGCCAAGTTTTGAGAAAGCATCTTAAAATCAATGCAGCAGAACGGTGCGCGTTTGATGAGACCTGGATGCGGCGCCGGAGCTGGAGCCCGTTCAGCCCCGTGAAAGCTGCTCAGTGGAGCTTGAAGCCAAAAAACCTCGATGTGTAAAAATACCCAGATCTTCCGTGTCGTGCGGCCCACAGAGCGTGTGCACTGGAGACTCCCGCCGACTGAGCCGGCTGAATTCTGGTTTTGCGCCAAACTAACTTGAATAGGGATAAAATGATTTAATAGACTTTCCAAATTGTATCTGGCCAAATGGATGAAAACATGACAGTGTAACAGAGACAGTAATTCCAAGGGGGGTTGTGGTGCTAAAAAAAATGTATCCACCGTTTTACAGATGATTCATTCACAACGTAGGCTTACGCTCTTCCTGGGGGCTTGAGCAGAACCACATACATACACAGCCTGTTAAATTCTACATGTTCTTCTTCCTTGTCAGAAGCTGCCACCTGCATTACAAACAATGTAACTCAACCACAAACATCTCAGTTGAAGATTTGGGTGGCTACTGGTGGCTAATGTAGCCTATAGCTGTTGGCCTGCAGCAGAGATGAGGAACAGGCTACTGAGGTCTGGTAAGCTTGCGTCACTGTGGATCCCACTGCTCTTTGAGAACAACCCTACTCTGTCTCCGATTGGCTGACAATGACAATCTTACCCCCACCCAAACCAATTTCACTTCGCATGCTAAAACCCAACCAACCCAACCAACCTGACCGACGAAAGCAGCCAATCAGAGGCAGGCTGGGGCCGGTGTTACCAAGAACAGTAATGGGATCCGTATTAACCCGATGAGCTCAATTCTTTCCACCTCCACACCAACAGATCTGTTTCACTTTCAGGCTTGTAGACTTCAGCCCCAACTGATGTTGACTCAAGTGAGCTCATCTGAGGACATTTTGAAGAACGACCTTTAAACATACTCTGATTTAAAACTCAAGAAAATTGAATCGAACGCAACTGGATTTGGTTTTTGTCTTGAAGACGTTTCACCTCTCATCCAAGAGGCTTCATCAGTTCATGCTCGCTTGACTAGGCTGGGACTAGTCCAACTAGCCGGTGTGGAGTGGTATGTGCTCCATTATTGCCAACGACAGTCGTTAGAGTACCGTACTCTAACGACTGTCGTTGGCAATAATGGAGCACATACAACCCATAGACATCAGTGGCCTTGTGACCGCCTCCTAAGAGGTTAAATAGCTGGACCTCCACACCGGCTAGTTGGACTAGTCCCAGCCTAGTCAAGGGAGCATGAACTGATGAAGCCCCTTGGATGAGAGGTGAAACGTCTTCAAGACAAAAACCAAATCCAGTTGCGTTCGATTCAATTTTCTTGAGATAACTATGACCTGGATGAATGAGAATATTCACAGGCTCTCTGATTTAAAACGTTTTCCTATCAGTGGACATCTGAGCAGGAACTACAGACTGACTAGTCTTTGACGAGCACTTCCACAGTAATGTTTGATTAGCTGCATTCTTCCTATTAACTAAACAAACAGGTATGTGGGAGTAAATGATTCACTGCGGTTCATCTTATTTTCTTCTGTAAAAACTGACTCACCTCCAGCCAGCAGAGAGTCCCGCTGAGTTTTCTGATGGTCCATGATGACTCCACCTGCAGGGCAGAAGGAAGCCACTTATCATTACAACAATAAGCTGCAGGAAAGTGCGAGAACATCCAGTACAGAACTATTTATTCTGCTTAGACAAAAGCGGCGCGGCGGCTCAGATTTCTGCTCACAGTAAAGAGCAGGCTTCAAACAAAGTGAGATTCTCTGGGGGACTTGTTCTAGTCTCTCTGCATATTATAATATCCCGTATGGGAATGGAAACGCTCACATACGATAGACTTTGTTTTCATAGCTGGGCGCTAATTCAACATTCCCCTGGATCAAATATCTGCGGTATTTCATTCACGCGCTCTGCGGAGTGTCTTTAACAATGAAATCAGTGGCGCTCACCTTGCCTCTCTGCAGCTACCTTACAGGAGTGACACAAAGAACCCTGGCCTGAGCTCCTGGATCTGCTGGTAATCTCTTAAGGCTCTGAATGAAATGGAAGGGGGTCTAAAGGATTTGAGGATAGAGGGCTTTGTCATCCAAGGCTAAGTGCTGCTCAGAGGAGTTGCCTCTTCACGCGTACACACTCACTCACATTGTGCTCCCCCTCGGTGGAGCGCACTTCGTAGGAATAAGCCAGCAGGATGTCCACGAGGCTGAGCCACGCTTGGTGACGGGACGTCTTGTCGAGCAGGTAGGAGCGGTTGGTGAATTTCCTCAGCTGCTCCTTCTCGACGTCGGTGAATGACACGGCTGCACGAGAACACGGATAAGAAGTGTTACCACAAGTCTTTGGTATATATATTCAATATTTACATTGGAGCTGGACACTGAGCTGCCCTACACAATATCCAGTGGGGTTGTGAGAAGCCGTGGTGGTTGGGTGGAAGAGGAGTGGCATACATACATTTCAGACTGCAAATATAAGCTTTTAATGTAAAGGAGGGGGGGGGGGTGTACAAAGTAGGCTTAGCGTACACTAAGCCTGCTAAATCTGAAAATCCATCATTTTTCTCTCAGCCTCGGCCTTCTGTCCGCACCAGGCAGATTTCACACCCAAAACATAAAAAGGTAGGAAAAGTCTCAAAACGGGATCAAACTGAAAACACCCACCTCAAACGTAATCTTTGAGAAACAATGGTGTTTGGTGGAGGACTCAACGCTCCAGACTGAGATTATGGTACTCCCTATGAATTCCCACTAAAAATCTGCATTTAGCGTGTGTGATCCTGTCTATCTGCCTGAGTGTTCACAAACTGAAGATTACACCATGCAAAAAAACGGACGCCTTCTTCAAGATCTAATGTATGCTTAAGCCTGATTTATGGTAGAAAACTAGACGCTATGATGAGTGTATCTTGACAGAAATGAAAGTGCCGCGCAAAGTTCTTGATTTATGCTCCAGCCGGATCGTTTAGCTCCATTAAACCAGCCCAGTCGGTGTATATTTATCCTTCTGACTGCTTGTTTGTTACCTAATCACATAAGTGACAAAATATGACAGGGCTCATGACAGAATTCTCAAAGTAACAGATGTATTTTCCTGGTGAGATTATGCAATTTCTGTAAAGACACACTTATAAAATGTCGAGATCCCTACCATAAATCAGGCTGAACAACGCAAGTGTCATAGTCTGACACTGAAATGCCATTATTATTGTTGTTTAACTGGATTAACTGTCCAGCTGTTTTCATTCAAATGGAAACGTTCCAATAGCATTTTTCTTTCCTGATACAGATACCTGAATTTGAGTATCGGCCAATGCCAAGTTCTGATCCGGCGTGCTCCGAAAAAGAAAAATGTCTTCAGTTTCATACAAAAAAACCCAGTTTGTTGCATACAGTCGCTGCTGAGAAGCAGCAGGATTCTGTTTCGGGGATAATAAATTACATGGTATCGCACAGATGCCAGAAATGGGGAGAAAAGATGAGGAGAAAAAAGACTCAGGCTTCTTTTGTTGTAATATATTTCATTATCGGGATAATCATGAATATCCTCACATGTGACTCAAAGGATTGTCTGGTCCTTTAATTTCCTGATTTATTATGAATTGCCACATGGGGCGGCCGGCATGTTTCAAATCAGTCCAAAATCCCAAGCCTGTCACCAATTTGCACACAAACAGTTACACTTACAGAGTTTTAGGCACGTTTCAATCATCATCATGATAATATCTTGAATCGCAATTATTCTGGTGGGGATAATTGCGACAGGAAATGTTCATAATGTCCGACGCCTAATTGGTGCACAGACCCGATCCGGCGTTTTCGGCTGTATCAGAGGCAGATCTGATAATGTTATCGGTACTGAAACAACCCTTCCAAAATCGCAGTGCGCAGTCTCGCTGTGCGACTCAGAAGTCTAGAATAAGTATGAACAAATTGGGCAAATAATCTAAATAGGCCTACATTCAATTAGTAAATTGGTAAAGCCAATCCAATTTAGATGTGTCTGACAGCTGAACAGTTCTCCATTAAGATACCATAAAGCTCCATCGTATGAAAATATCTCAAAACCGCCTCGTGCCTGCTCTCCGCAAATTCACTAACTGTTGCCTTTTGAAAGAGGCATCTGCTTAATGGGGATCTGTGGCAGGCCTAATGGGGCGGCACAAACAGACTTCAATCCCATTTAAGCTATCTGCATCGTTCGGTGTTGAAAGCCGCGCCGAATTTCTGCAGGAACGCGCTGTAACTCAACAGTTTTTTTCCCTTTCTGCCGGCAGCTTATAAAACAGCTGAAAGCAATTCCTCTCTCTGCATGAGCAGAGGAGAGTCCCTGCGCCGAGCCCCCGATGTGCAAGAAGCGCTCGGTGTGTGTTGGCTGGAGCGCGCACACACTCGATATACATACGCACACATACACACACACACGCATGCAGCGCTTTAAACTAATCTCTCCGGCTGCAGTGGGAACTTGGCTCTGCTGGGAAGGAGATTCCTGCCGCATTACGTCAGCGCTCCGCTCCCTGCAGAGGCTACCTGAGTCCCGCGTCAGCGCAGCTGCGGAGCACAGCCGAGCGGAACACACACGCGGGCGGACGCGAAAGCCCCGTGTGCGTGCGCGCCCACATCTGCACACACTCTTCTTCAAAGAAGGACACACACATCGAGAGAAGGGGGTGAAAATATTCAACAAAGAAAAACAGATTTAAAAGACTGAGTTGCAGAGTCACAAGCAACAGATACGTCTTTTAAACACACGCACGCGTCAGACAAACGCCAGGATGCACGGGCACACGGGGAATAAAAATACATGAGCTAAAATATATTTAGTGCACAAATGTTGACAGAACTCTTGTGAATCATCGTCCACACAGGGACACAAACACCATCTGTTGCTCAGCACACTCAGGTTCCGCAATTAAAACCTGACATTCGCAACAACTGAACGCTCAATCTAAATCTAAACAGTGCGCCGACTCTCTCGCGAGCTGAACTCTCGACGCTGATGTATTTTCTATTAGCGCCGCGGCCAAAAGCGGCGAGGCGCGGTGAGCGGACCTGATTGATTTTCCCCGACGACCACATTCATTCATCTCGACGATGGAGCCAATCACTTCTAATGGGCATTAGCACACAGTGCGTGAGGGCTTCTGCTGATTGCAAATTAATTTCTGACCTAATTCCTCCAGTTGGAACGGCAGCCTGGCTCTCCACTGCTCTCTACAGGTCCAGATGGCCCGATGGCATGGAGTAAATATGCTTTTGTTGAAATACTGCTGAGGCTTGGAAAACGCTCGCGCGAATGTTAAGACGCGGACGTGTCACCTTGGATGCGGTCAATGTTGTGCACACAAACACTGTGATCGTGTCAAGGATAAAAATCAAAAGGGACACTGAAAGACACAGATACTGTAAACTTGGGCAGAGCCGCGGTGCTATCTAACGTGGTCAAAGGTCAGATTTCAAAACCCAGCCATAACAAAGTGCGGCAGGTAGACAGAGGCGGAGCTGTCAGCGCCACTTAGCTGGACCGGTGTGTGAACGCGGGCGTCCAGCGGACAGCTGTGGCCTGTCAGAGGGCTGGCCCCGACACCGGAGAGCACAGAGGGGCCGCTTTCTACTTCATTAGCACTTGTGTCCACATCCATCTGTCAGGTGACATATATATCAGACTCAGCGGCGGTAAAGGGGGGAAGAAGTCTGAGAAAGCCACATGGAGGAGTTGTAGTCGCCATCTTAAATATACGAGAAACAGTTAAAATCACGAGCGTGCTTTCAAGATTTGACGGCGAGCTGCTTAAATCTCCAGACCGGCCGCCATTCTTCACACTCAGCCGAGGCTAATGCTATTCGACCTGTCAATCAAGCCATTAAGTTTAATTTGGCCCATTTATCTACGCCTGGGCTCCCGACTGAGGCGCTCTGCCTCAGCATGCAGAATGAGGCGAGGGAGCCCGCGGGGCTACACGGGACCGTAATGTTCTTCAGAGGCTAAACTAATGGCCTTCTGCGATGCTGACTGATGGCTGCTCGTCAGCGATCCGGACCTCGCGCTGGCGGAGCGCTCCCCCCCCCGTGATAATGCTATCAGTTTAATCTAAATCCTCTCTCAAGAGCACAACACCCATACACTACACGTAAGCTGGTGGCTGTGAGCCACACGCCTGCTTAAACAGTGGAAGTGCTGGAATTAGCCGGCTGTTAGAGGAGCCGGATGGCACAATTAAACGGTCTCTCGCAGAGCCAAGGCTTCGCAAGCTATCACCGGAGAAATGAAAGCTGGGAGGCTCCAGCCAGCGAGCGGCACGTCTCAATCTGAGCAAATGAGCCATTGATTTGAAATAGATGGGAACTGATTGCAAAAAGAAAACCTGAATTTGAAAAAAAGAAGAAAAAAGATGTTGAAAAAAACAAGAAGGTAGAAATTGTCACACAAACTCAGCAGATGTTCTTGTTTAAATTGGCCAACAGGCAGCACAGAGATGCAGTGATTAGGGGAGGTCCAAGTTCAATCTCTCATAATGGCAAGTGTCTTTCCTGTTGCACAGCCCCGAGGCTGTCTGGCAGCGAGCGCAGCTCTGTGGCTCTCTGGCTCTCTGGCTGACCTTTCACTAGAAGGGGGCAGTGAAAAGACTCGTGTGTCCTCGGGGGATTAATATATTGTTGTCAGAGAACAATGTCAGCGCCTCGCAGGCACAAGTCCCAGCCAACAGAGTCCCGTCTGAAACAATGTTTAGAGTCGCACTACTATTAGAGCGAGTTCTGGAATGGCGCAACTGTGGCCAGTGGAAAAGGTCAACAGGAGGATTTAATTTGGTGGAATAATATTAACTAACAATGCATGATCGGCCGCTCAATTTCTGCAACTTCATGCCACCTTCTGGTAGCCTTCAGTCACTACTGTGTTGGTTAATTAATTGCTTGAGCAATTTAAAGAATTCACATTTCTAAACATGTGAAATGTAATATATATATCCAACTACAAGGGGAAAACTTTTTATTAAAATGGCTTTCTTTTCTTAATGTTGAGCGTAACAGTGCAGGGTGTCCACAGGTATCAGACACTTTAATTCAGTGCTTTTTAAAACCTTTTGCTAAGTTCGGACAAATCTCATTTTCATCCAGGCACTGCAGGGAAGTATAATGCAGATGTAGGTTTTATGTGGGAATATGGTTATTAGAGGGAGTGAATCTACATTTCGCCGACAGGTAAGTGCAAGTATAAAGGAAGAGAGAGTGTTGGCTTACAGTCTTGGAACATTATGAATGTGGACTTTCCTGCAGAAGAGTGTGACTCATTTAGACAGAAAGAAATTTTTAAAAAAAAAGGCTTTGGCAATTAAGAGCTCACAAATTCAACACTATTCAATCACTTTTAAAGCCTTATATTTATAAAATTTAATTCAAGACATTTTAAGACATTTAAGGGATGAGCAAACCTCCTGTGGTGAGGCTGGTAAACCTCAACTGAGATCCACATGCTCATGTCTGCAGTGCAAACACACACTTCTCTAACCCTGCTGTTGAATCTTCTAGATGCAGCATTTTGATTTCATTTTTTCATTCCCCTCTCCTCTGGACCATCCGCTGCCGGGGAACCTCTGTCTTTCTTGTTGGTGCCTCACATATAAGCTGGATCAGGAATGTCGCTGCCTCAGGATCCCCTCATGGCTCATGCTCTTCTTATATGTCTTTTTTCAAATTAAAATCTGTATACATTCTGATGTTTTTTGCTCATCCAGGTCAGGTGAAGAAGAGGTTGTGTGGCTCGGTCGCCACTTGGCAACGCCTTGGCCTGCTCAGTTGTCCTCCTGGATCCACATTCTTCACATTTAGTATATAATCTATTTTTATCAGGTGTTTTCTCATTGTAATCT
This sequence comes from Lagodon rhomboides, assembly GCA_039737535.1. Lineage (NCBI taxonomy): Eukaryota > Metazoa > Chordata > Actinopteri > Spariformes > Sparidae > Lagodon > Lagodon rhomboides. The sequence goes on along the minus strand of CM077785.1, from coordinate 8,381,137 downwards.
GTATATTTTGTGATTTTGTTGGTCTGTTCTGTGCATGAGACGACCGCCCCTCCCTCCTCTGTGGCTCTTTCTCAGGTTTCTTCCATTTCTTTCCCTGCTCAAAGGGTTTTTTGGTTTTCACTCACTCAAATAAAGGGTCTGATGATGAAGGGTGTCATCGACTGTACAGATTTTAAAGCTCTCTGAGGGCAATGTGTGATTTGCAGTTTTGGGCTATTCAAATATAACTGACTTGACTTTTTTGGTGTGTTTTTGTAAATAATGTGTCCATTCTCACTCAAATTAGAAAAGAAAAAGTGTAAATTCATGCTGAATATTAGATGGATCCCAGCAACAGAATGACTTGAACTCACCAGCCTCTCCCTCCTGCTCTGTAGAAGGACTCAGCTTCGCCCACCAAGGCTTAAACTTCAGCAGCCCCTTTATCTCATCATCCTCGAAGAAATCAGCCCTGCAGTGACACATTAATGTTAGCAGAAAGCAGACACAGAAACATTTTTGGGAGTCGGGGTTTCAACTTTGATGAACTCACAGGTAATGGTCAGGAGAGAAGGCGGATGCCTCAGCGTCCAGCCGTGCCTTCCTCCTCTCCGCTGCCGTCGTTCCTTCTGGGTTCTTGACATCAGTCACGTCGCTCAGTTCCTCCTGTCAGTGCAGTCCCAACGCATCAAATCTCTCTCTGTCATCTTAACTACGCTTGTTTCATTCAAAAAGTTCCGCTCAGCAACTTTATCTGATTCCATTAATAAAAGATGAGAGGCTTGCACAGATGAGGAAGTAATCAGTATCCGTAATCTCACCTGTAATCTTGCAAACACTTCAGACCTCTGATTGCCGAAGCCGTACGTCTGCAGCGCTCTCAGCTCCTCCTCGGAGCGCTCCTTGTACACCTCCTGCTCGACCTGCCAGTCAAATTCTTCCTCGTCTTCCTCCTCCTCTTCATCAGCTCCCGTGCTTTCACTGCATCCTATTGAAACATTAAGAAGTTATGGTTAGCTACATTAACACTGCACCACTTTGGGATATTTTCCCATCTACATACACTAAATGATTGATTTTCAGTTGATGAACAAGTTCAACTGCTGTACATATTTGACTTACCTGTGCTCAGCTCCTCTACCAGTGGTTTTGCTGAGCGCGAGCCTTTTGGGGCGAGGAGGCTTGTCAGCATCTGAAGTCCTTCAAAGTGCTCTCCGGTTGTTTCCTTAGGGACCCGCAGAGTGAAGAGACCTACAGCAAGACAGGACACGCAGGAAGGGATGCTATTATGTCATCAGTTATCTAATACACTGTGTGTTTCTACTGCTGAAACAATCATCTACTTAAGCGAGTGACACAAAAGCAACCACAGTAATTTTGATGACAGATGAATGCTTCATTCATCAAATGTCATGTAACAGTACCAATGATTTGGTGATACCAGGGTCTCTGATGAGAGGATCTGTTTTCTTATGTCCAAGTTATTTTGTCACTTTAAGTTTTATTAATTTAAACTGCCAATGTAATGGCTGTAAAAAAAAAAAATCCACATATAGTTTAGTTCTCTTTAAACCTCCCTTTTAATTTGCTATTCTGTCTGCCACCCGGCTTGACTGTTCCCACAAAAACGAAGGACGAATTACGCCAAAAAGGAAGCGCGTCTGACATTGCTCAACAAAAGCACGAAGAGGCATTGCTCTCCTCAGTCCCAATCCCCAGGTAATGATGGAACAACTGGAATAACTGCAAAAGAGAAAGTACCCTGTAGACTGAGGAGGTACGAGGTAAAACAAGAGTGAGCGGAGAGGCATTCACCCGATGGAGAGCGCTCTGGTGTTGTGTCAAAGTCTGTTCCCTCGCTGATATGTTTCCCCTTGCCGCTGAGACTTGAGACGGTTCACAACCGGCATTCTTTCCACTAGAGCAGTGAGCAACAAAACCTGCGTACTTTTCTATACATCCGAGTGTTTTACTCTGTCTTTTCATCCCACTGAGATCAGGGTTTCTTAGGTTTGATTTTGCTTTGGACAGTGGCCACTTTGCTTACGGTGTCTTTGCAACAGCGGCACCATCACTAATACCACAGGACTAATACCACAGGGAAACACTTGGAGGCAGGAATTAAGTTAGTTTTGAGATTTTATACAAGGCTATTCATTAATAAAAAAAAAAAAGAAAAGAAAGGATGAATGGGAAATTGTTGAAAATAGGCATTACTTTCAACCCAACAACACATGTCAAATATGTCTTTTTTCCATGAAGTATATTAATTACATATCACTTATTATAACAGGAATAAAAGATCTCTAGTCAAACACAGTGGTCCCACCTATCTGACGTTTCTGCTGTGCTTATTTCATGTGCTGTGTTGCTTTGCTAGCATCTTTAATATCATTACTCCGCTCTGAGTAACTGCTGGTTTTGGACAAACTCAAGATGTCATTTCAGGGAAATTACGTCTCCAACCTCACACTAAAGTGCTATTAATGACATATGAGAGCATCAAACACGCGTTATAAATGATACACTTTGAAATGACATCATGAAAAGAGGAAATGAAATCATACGTAAGCTGGTACGTGAGGAAAGGGTTTTTTACTCAGAAGTTATTGTAACATTTAAAAAGAAAAAAGTTATTTTAATCAAAGAGATGACTGAATAGACGCTTATAAACTGGCATGTGATATTTTACTGAAGTCAGCAACTAATCGTAGACTGCTAAAGAAAAAATTAAAGTTTTGATTGATCAATTTTGTATCTAGACTTTAATGTGAAAGAAAAATCTCTTTAGAACAAGTACTTTTTTTGCATATGCTATTAAAAGTAAACAGGCAATACATAACTGATGAATGAGCCTGATTTGGCCACACAACAGACACAATCTAATGGCCGCCCAAAGACCTCATAAAATTTCAATGCACCCAAGTGTTCGAGCTTAGATGTGCTTTACGAGGGAAGCTGACTAATTGCTCGCGCCGCGGAATGGAAGAGCCTGGAAGAGGGATCTTAATGATTGCTCATTATAAGTCTAAACAAGGACACTCATTAGTGGAGCTTTATTAGCAGATGTTACGGGCTTATTTGGACACAGCGTGTTAACTGGTGCCACGCTGACAGACGGCCGACGAGGTGTCAGAGTCCATAAGGCAGACGCCTCCATAAAGACAACTTCATTAAAACTGATTATGTGCGACAGAAAGTCAAAGACAGATCACGGTGACACTGAGTAGTGTATAGACATGAGTCAACGGCAGCAAAATAGTCATTAAATGTTTCATCGGCTTGTTATATTTAAAGAACATCTTATACGAGCTCCTCCCTGTCACTGTCACTGTGGAAGAGATATCACAGGCAGCCTGCAGGCTGTAATCATTATGACATTACAGATGGTTCCAGTGGCCCTTTAAACGGGATGAAATCAGGAGGATCATTTACCCTGGCTGATTGACTGAAGAACAAATTAAAGACGCCCCGGGGATCAATCACTGACTGCTACTAGAGCCATGTCATTCAGCGCTTTGTAAGAGCGAGACTGCTCACCAAGATCATGGAGAGTGCATGTTTTTTAATAAGGATCACTATAAAAACGGGTTAACGCCACTGAGACCCTGAATGGATTTCTTATTATATGGATTAGAAATAAGCCATATGACGTCCCCAGTTCAATTTCAGCCAAGGACTGTTGCGTCATACGTCTCTTCCTCTCCTTTCACTTCCTGTCTTTATCTTCACTGTAAAAATGCCAATAAAGTTACTCTGCTTTTTACAACCCTGGTGCAGCATACAGATGACTGGGGAAAAGAAAGAAAGAAATATAGCTCAATATGTTGAGATAGCTTTTGCACGACTACAGCCAGATGCTGGAAAACAGCTTTTCCCCTGTTGGAAGAAAGGTCAGCACATTCTGAAAAAACACTGCCGCGAAAACAACAGTTGTTAGAAGTTGGAAACAGATTGTGGAGAAAAATGCTTCCACTTGTTTTTAAGTCAGGGTGTCAACAAAAACACAGAAAGAAATCAAACTCATGGAAGGCTTCAGATGCCCCAGAAGAACTTGTAGTTGTTTTTTCTCTTGCCTCTCAGTGGTATTTTATATCGCAGAGGGTGACAAGAGATCCAGTCACAACACTTTCTATTGACCTGAGAAGTTAACTGTGTTATTTTTTATCAAATAAAGAAAACATAGGCTGAGTGTAGAAAAGGCGTATGGAGAATTGCTTGTCCCTCCAGTCGGTGTGCATGCTATGATTTATATTGTTACTTGTAAACCTCAATACTGCATAAACTGGCCTCAGCTTAATGCAACAGCTGTCTGAACCTTTACTGTCATCACACAGCTGACAGAGGGCTGGGTAAACATTCATCCATGTTTACTTTTCATCCATGTTTCCATGTCTGCAGCACTGTTGTCACTGTTATGTCACTGTCTCTGTCGATGTCGTAAATGTTGTCTGTGTGTGTGTAAGCAGCCAATTCTTCTTAACTGCAACCAAATCTACCCCTGGGTACAAATAAAGTTACCTTACCTTACCTTAATAGATCAATATCATATTGTTATCATGACCTGAGACCATACTGTATATTGTTTTAGATCTTGGATATCTTTATGTCCTGACATGGAATAATTGTTGTCCTTTCCTAATTTTAAAGGCTACATTACAGTAAAATGATGTAATTTTCTGAACTGAGTTCTTCTACTACTTGCCTTTACCCACTTAGTGATCATATTGACATTACTGATGATTATTCATGTTGATGATGTAATATTTAGTCATAAACACTGTGATATGACTTACCTTTATCAATGTCAAATTTGGCCCTCTCTCTCCCATCCTCCACTATTCTTCCAGGAAGAGATAATCTGAAATCAAGATGGTTACAGTGACTAATAGCAAAGACAAACATATTTTCTATTGATATCTGAGACAAATACCATGTTAAAATAAACTGTCACAAATTCAAGTCAAAGACAGATGGTGCCACTTAAAAAGCAGGCCTTGGGAGTAATGGATTACATGGACTGGCATTGCGTAATTAGGATGCTGTATTCTGTTAAAGTTACAGAAAAAAAGGGGTGATCAGATTAACGAGACAGCAGCAGCTTCTTTCCCACTCCTCTGCACCACGACGCTATCACTACATCTGAATTTTGTCTTTAGCAAAAAACATCACAATACAGTGCAAATAACTTATCTTCTCTTGTCTTTATTTGAATATTTGGTAATAAAGTCATCCAAAAGTAAGGGGAAGTAATCACTTACATTACTTTCATAATGTTATACTCAGATTAGTTAACCATTATTAAAGTAAACCCTCCCAACCCCTTTGATAAGCCCATAAATCAACTGCTCTCTTCGCCCCCTCTTGCATCCGAGCTACACCAGAAGTCGCATCAGTTTGTGTGTGTTGGCTCAACTCACCTGAGAAAGTAGGGCTTGGCGTAGAACTTGAAATCTGTGCCATCAATGTAAAGGTCAAACTCTGATGTCCTGGTGTAGGGCACACGGATGTTGAGGATCAGGTACTCAGGATCCTGGCTCAGGTCAAACGCAGGAGTGATCATCGTGAATACTGTTGTAACACAGACCTGTAGCATCAATGACAGGATGGATCTTAAGCTCCCGTTACAATGTATAGGATTGCACTCCACCTCTGCCAGGCTGGAGGAATGAATGACGGCCCGGCTGACTACAGCATGCCACCTTGTGGTTGACTCAATTAAATGTTGTTAGTGGCTCACTTCCCCACGAGCAGCAGCCCACGTGTTTCTCACTGATGGTGAGAACTGTCAACAAAGCTGTGTACAACACAGCGACTCGTTTTCTACTGAAGCAAGTTACCGATTGTGTATTTGCTTTGACTGAATATTAGCTTGTAACCGTTCCTTCCGTTCTGGCTTGTTTTTAACGATCTTCACACCAATCTGCATCTGAAAATCTGAACATTTAAGAAGGTCTTACTTTTTGACTGACGTGTGTATGTTCTGAAACATTTCTCACCCGTTAAGCATACTTGTAATGATGTCCAATTATGTTCGGCATAACCCTCATCTGCCAAAAAGCTTTTTTAAAAGTTATTTGTTAACGTTCACTTGTAATCATAACCGTCTGTATGAGCCAAGCAAGTCGGGGAGTTAACACACATTCAAATTTTGCAGGTGTATATTCGGTTTAAATTACAGTTTCTTATTGACCTACATGTATTCCGAATTTCACCGGAGACTCTAAACACCAAATCACATTAAGTTGTGATGTATGAGGAGTCTTTAATTGTCGGTGAGCTGTATGTCACACTGACTTGACAGGTTTTAACAGGGAGTTTCGTTTCACGGTTAGCTCGCTACTAGCTTGTAAACTAAGCTAACACATGATTGGTCTCCTCGTGTTTCGGCTAACAGCACAGCAGTGCTAGCAGACAGATAACGCTAACGGTACTTAACAGTACTTTTATACACGTGTACGCCGTGGAAATGGACCGTTTCAATCACTCCAATGACAGTCGCTAAAACACAGCTCATTGAGCATACAGTTAAAGCACACACACTTACCAGAGGAGCACGGAGTTATCCCAACAAGCTTCACTGGCAGCTCATGGATGCAGCGTCCATGTTTTACCGTAATACAATAAGTAAACAGGCAGTAAAAATGTTCTTTGAAAATTCACACATTTTTCACATGACAGATGACTTTATGGACTTTATAAAAATGTTTTTTACAGTCAATGTAAATGCATAAAGATTTGTCAACATAGCAATAACATATTTTTTTTTATGACAAGAAATGTTTTTATGTAGTTTAGCAGAGCTGAAGTGGCATGCATTTGTTTCCAAAGTGAGGTCCTGGGACTCGTAAAGGTCCTTGAGAAGCTATCAGGTGGACACAACTTTTCAGTCAAGTTAAAAACAAGTTAATGCATTGATAAACTGATTACATTTTTGAAGAACAAAACAAAAAATCAAAATTAAGGAGAGCCATACCAGCTGTGGTTGGAATGTCACTGTACATTTATTCAATTACAGTGTACTTTGCAGGCAAACAACACAGTGGTTTTCACTCTGTTGCATTTACTTGAAAGTTGTAGTTGCGAACACTTTGATTTGATTGATAGATTGATGAATCATTTACAAACAAAACCTAATCTGAGTTTATAAAATATAAAGCATTATTGTAGCTTAAACTACCTAACAATATGCCTACAAGTATTTAAAATGAGCCTCTAGCTTTTAAAATGTTGCTTACCCACTGTAATATGTCTGATAATACCGCCATAGACCACTCTGCCATATGATAAGCAGGCTACTTTTACTTTAGATCATTTAATTTGTAAGATTTTGAATTATATTGGCTTGTATGCATGGAACAGGCCTCTCAGACACCAGAGGTCCCTAAATCAAAGAAGCCATGTGAAGTTATTTTTAGGATTCCTAATTGGTAATACAAGAACAAAACTTTCCGGCAAGTTTTTATCACCTCAAGTTTTATATAAGCTCATACAAAAACTATACTGCACAGATGGTGGGAAGAGTCGTTAAGGCGTATATGACCAGGGGCCCATCATTTCCAGCCCAGATCATAATCTGTCCACACACTGTTTTATTGCTTCTTTTACTTCAAGTAAAAGATCTGAATATTCTCTCACCACTGATTATGCAATGGATTTATTCAGGAGGCATGAGTGTCAGTTTATGGCCTGCTTTTAACTTAGTCTATAAAGACTTCTTCTGCAGACATTACATGATGTGTGAATCCATATTGTTTGGTGAGAATTAGGATGAACAACTGTAAGATTATAGTCAATTACAGAGACAAATAAGATTAGAATGATTTCTTTATGAATGAAAATGGATTTGATTTTATTTCCCTTACAAAACTCACCGTGACAATGCTTCAGTTATTTTCTATAGACATACTATTGCCCAGTAACATGATTCAGCAATGTAAATTGTGTAAAATCCAGTGATGTAACTGTACATATACTCAAGTACTGTACTTAAGTACAATTTTGAAGTACTTGTACATGAGTGGTTGCATTTTTTGCAACTTTATAGTTACACTACATTTTGAGGCAAATATTGAACTTTTTACTACATTTATGTGACCATTTTTAGTTACCAGTTACTTTGCAGATTACATGCTGCATCAGAGCCAAAGAAGCACACTTTTGAATTAATCTATTTTTTCTTTAGGTGAAAGTTTATTTTAATCTGATAATCAGAAAAATACTGAATATCAGATCTGTTAATCGACCAGGCCCATTACTGGTCAACCCACAGTATAGGCCTACAGTAAATGTAAATATACTTTGATACTTAAGTCAATTTATTTAATATATTTAATTACTTTTAATCCTCCAGTAAATTTACTTCCAAATACTTTAAGACTTTTACTCAAATAGCTACTCACATGGGTGACTCACTTTTACCAAAGTCATATTTTAGCACTGTATATTTTCTTTTGCTCAGTATAACTTTAGGGTACTGGTAAAAGTGTTCTATTAAAGCATAAATAAATAATTCATGGTGCACATTAATACCACCGTTACCACAGCCACCCGTACAGGGTTATTACAATATAATTGCGCGTTAATACTGCCATCATTACGGTAATGCGCGAGAAGCCCCGCCTCCGCCGTGTAATCCTCCATGGACGATGAGGAGCCCCTCTCCGCTCTCCATCATCATCTGCAGAAAAATGCGAGCGGGGAGCGGTAACAAAATGTCAACTCGGGCCGCTCTCCCTCAGCCGCAGACATGAGCGGAGCCCCGTCTGCCTCCTACAGCCGCAACAAGTCGCCCTCGCCATGCGGTTCCACGGCAAAGTAGTTGTGATCGCCGTGTGCCTGGGAGTTTTCCTACTTTTGTACTTTTTGGGGGGCAACGCCGCGGACGACCCGCTGCTGAGAGAAGTTGTTGAGGAGGAGGAGGAGGAGGACGGCAACTCTTCCCCGTCGCCGTCGGAGCTCGGGCGCGATGTCGCGGCGAAGTTTGCGAGGAAGAAGCCGTCGGCGGGAGTCGGCGCGCGTGCGGAGGAGCTCCTCGGGAGACGGAAAGGGGGGCGCGCGGTGAACAGAGGGGCCGGCGTGAACGCGAAGAGGTGAGTTTGTTTGTTTCCTTCAGTCGATCAGTTGGAGCCTCTTTTTATTTTTCACCCCCCACTCCACCCCCCCCTTCCACGACTGTTCCCGTTTGCGCACGCAGAAGCATCACGAACAACTTGGCGTTTCTCGAATCTCATCTTTCCTGTCAGGAAGTTGCAGGGTGAACGTGTCAGCTTTAATCCTGCCTTTTTTTTCTCTCTCTCTCTCCCTCCATCAGAACAGCCTACATTGTGCTCAAGGACGCTGCCTCCACAATGGGCTCATCTGTCAGGGGACACGTTCAACATGCGTGTTGGCACGAGCTTCCCCCTTTTTTTTCACGTCCGTTATTTTATTTCTCGTTTGTTATGATCTTGTTCTGAATCACGCTGCTTCAATCAGGAGCAGCTCTGATCTCTGGCTGAAATGTGAGAAGGGAGCATGACCGATGTGATTATGTTTGGCTGGATTTTTTTTTTTTTGCAGAGAGGAGGTCCAAACAAGAGCAGCAACAGAGCGAGAAATCATCGCCTGACCTCTAGAATCTCCATCCTTTGGCCCTAGAGGCGCTCGGGCCTTTAATTAAGACCCTAAAGTCCTCAAAGGTCACCTTGAAACACATTAATTGCCATTAACAGGGGATGCAAATGAGCAGAGAATGATGCAACAGTGGCGAGATATGACCGAGAATGACGGAGAACGGAAACCCGTCCTGCTCTCGGCTCTCTCTCTCTCGTCAGAAACGATCCAGGTTGGAGTGAGGAGCTTGTCAGGTGTGATTCTCCTCTTTGAGAGAAAGCGGCACCCGGGCACACGTTCTGATGAAGCCACCAGCCCTGTCGGATTCAGACAAAAGGCAGAGTTTGTCGGCTGCTATTTCTGTCCGAGAACGGCTGCGTTTTTTTTTTTTTTTTTATTATGTCTCCCAGCTTTTCTAATTCGAGCCTCGCACGTCCCCTCGAATTTCCTCCCTGGACTGAATGCCCGGGATGTGGTTGTGGAGATACCCGCTCCGCCCGGCAGGCAATAATATGTATTCTACTCCGAAGCCCGACTGGAGCTTTGGGACACTGTTCGCCAGATAAAAGCCATCAAGGCGTTACATTGAGAAAGGACCTTTGCGTCCTCCCAGAAACCACACTCCTCCGTGTGTGCTCGGCGCTGATAAGGGAGATGGGGTGGAAGGGGTCACCGGTGGCCGTGAAAAAAAACACTAACAGGTTTGGAAACGGCTCAAGACTGACTGCTGCGATTAAGGAGGGAAGCGCGCCGAGCATCTGGCCGAAGCCTCGTTTTTTTTTTTCGAAAACTTTCTTCTTTTTAATTGCATGAGCTAATCGGGTGGATGTTTGGTTTAGGAGATAAAAGCCAGAGGATTTCGAACAATAGGGTGTAGTTTTCAGCGAACACACATACAAGCCTTGGCTGTCAGTGTGGTTTTGGTAGGGATAACTGGGGCTGTACGTGCACACAGAGGGCGAAATAATTGATTCAAGGGAAGGAAACCCTTATAGGATGCATGCCAGGGCTGTTCATTGTTGCTTCCTCAGACAGACATTTCATTAAAAAGGTGCACACACACACACACACACACACACACCCGCCTGTCCAGGTCTGGTTTTTAATATCTGCTGGCCGACACTCTACATCTGTAAATCTGAGCCGCGGACAGATTTCCTGTGCGGCGTGCCTAATAGACAAACATCCCTGTTATTCCCAATCATATCATTTCCTCTTGACACATCACACTACTTCCTGAAGCCAAAAATAGAGAGAAGAGCTCCAGCTGCTCCAGCCCCCCCCCAAGACATCACACACATACTGTACCACAGGCTGTGTGCAGACGCCTACTGGAGACAGACATCTTCAGACGATTAATCAATTAGCGAAATGAGAGAAAAAGAATCTAGAACAACTTCAAGGAAAACGTTTGCAAATTCCAGATTCTTAAATGTGACATCTTGCTGCTTTTCTTTATTTTTATCCTATGTGAAATTGAACACCGTTGGGGTTTATTTGGACTGCTGGTCAGACAAAGCAATACATTTTCAGCATTGATTAATTTGCTGATTATTTTCCTGTTTCTTCGATCGTTTTACTCTCCAAAAATGTTTCATTTTTAAGGTAACGTAGACATTTAGGGTTTCACGATCAGTGAAAACCTTTCTGACGCACTTGAAGGTCACTCGATTGCCTGATATTGATCGATAAAAGTGAGGGCTTTATTTATCTCGGCTGGGACGGTGTCTAGCGTCTTTGGATCATGTAGCTGGCAACTGACTATGTGAGCCCTGTTTTTAGCCTAGCCGCTTGCTGCAAACGCCTTTACTATATTGTAGTGCATATTATGAAATGGCCAAGACTAACTCACTTCATGTCAAATTGCTTCTTTTTTCCAAACAACAGTTCAAAATCCAAAGAAAAGCAGCAAATTCTTACAGAAATGCTTACATATTCTTAGCCCAGGGCTATCCTTAGCCCTAGGCTAAGAGTTGACCCTGGGATAACTTATATACAATTCACACTGCACACTGTCTGTCTGAGTGCACAGCTAATGCTAACATTTCAGAGTGTTGTGTTACTACTCTGTTTACTTTAGCCTTACTAACCCTAACCCTTCACACAGGCACCTTTTACCTTTTATTTTCAGGAGATAACCGCACAAACTCGAGGCTAACCCTGCTCCAGACCAGGGCCGGCAATCCCAAAGCTAAAACTGGGGTTAGCCTACTTTGGGATGTGCCGAGATTGTGCCAGTTTGAACGCTGTCTTAACCTGGGACTAAAAGCTACCATAACCTGGGACTAACAGCTACCATAGCCTGGGGCTAACAGCTACCATAACCTGGGGCTAACAGCTACATTAGCCCAGGGATAACAGCTACCTTAGCCCAGGGATAACAGCTACCTTAGCCCAGGGATAACAGCTACCTTAGCCCAGGGATAACAGCTACCTTAGCCCAGGGATAACAGCTACCTTAGCCCAGGAATAACAGCTACCTTAGCCCAGGCATAACAGCGACCTTAGCCTGGGGCTTACAGCTACCGTAGCCCAGGTCAAACAGCTACCTTAGTGTGGGGCTAACAGCTACCTTAACTTTAGCACTTTTGAGAAACACTAGACTAATTGATTAATCAGTTTTGGAGATGTCATCTCAGGCTCAAAGAAATTCTGACAGGAGCCCTTAAAAAGTGAGAAAAGATTCCTGGATTCATCTCTTTTTCCAGGTCCGCACCAAAAGTTAATGGGGTCTGTTCTGGACCGATACCCATCCTCCATCCAAGTTTTGTGGAAATTCATACAGTAGTTTTTTTGTATCATGCTGACAGACCAACCAACCTACTGACCAAAACAGGTCCCCATCTACTTGAGCTGTAGGAGAACCGATCAAACCAACTAACCAACCAACCAACCAACCAACTGACTAATGGACACACCTCCTCCTTGGTGGAGGTAATGATCATTGGTTGCAGTTCTAAACATCCAAACCTGTGATTCCTCACAACAGAGCCTTTAGCTCTAAATCCCACATTCCTCCACTCTGATCTCTTTATGACCTCCAGTATGTTTCAGATACAGAATAACACAGACGTAACCCCTCTATCAGCTTAGTTACATTGTATTAATGCCTGCATCTACAGGATTAGAGTGTCAATACTCTGTGCTGAAACAAATCCCTTGCCCTGTCACTTCAGATATAGTTAAGCAGTGTTCCCCGCAGTAAAGAAGTCACTCTCTCAGAGTGGCATTATGCATAGCTATAAAAATGTCACCTCGCATGACTGAGCACTCTCTCCGCTGTTTCCAAAGCTCCTTCCTTGCCTGTGAAGCCTGACGTGGTTGGAGAGGGCGCCTGTGTGAGCCTCATCAGGGCAGTCAAATCTGTCTGTTACACTGGCTAACTCACTCGTGGATTACGAGCGAATGAGTCATAGAGGGTGTGGAAGGAGAAAGTAGAAAAAAAGGAAGACTTGCATTGGGTAAAAAACAGTATTTCTTAAGACGCTTTTGTGGAAGTGCAAAGATGACCCTTTGTTGACTGTTACCGATCCAGCAAATGCTAAAAACAGTCAGCTGATTCACTGATTAGCTGATCAACAGAGAAACCTGATTAACTGCAGCAAAAGTGGCAAACGTTTAACTTTGTAATTGGTTTTCTCTATTTGATATTTTTGTTCCTGGAATATCGTTTGGTTTTGGACTGTTGGCCAAGTAAAGCAAGCAATTTAAAGACGTCAACTTGGGCTCCGAGAAATTTGGATTTGCATTGTTTCATTTATAGATAAAACAGTCATTTAATTGAAAACATTGAAGAGTTGACTGATGAATTATTCATGAAAATAATTTGTGTTTATAACCAGGGTCTGTTTTGAATTCTGGACCATGAATCTCTTGGTGCTGGTGATGTTTCAATAACTGAAATGTAATCAGCAAAATAGCGTTTAGAGGGGGTGGAGCAGCACACAAAGTTAATTTTAGTCTGATAAATTCTGGACGGCTTATGATTGGTTAATCAGGGTTGGCACAACGGACTGACTGAAATGCAAAAGGAGCGCTACGGTGGGGCTCAAGCCCAGTGTTAGATGCATCCAGGTGATGCTGTTGCCAATGGTCGGGCCTGTTTCTGATTCCAGAGACACCGGGACACAACTTGGGTTTGATAATGACATCGTCTTCGTTCAACTGTCAGTGTGACTCGCCAAGAAACAAGATGCTCTGTAATGATACATCATTTGGTGCACGTCAGTTGACGCCTGTAGCCACCGAGATAAGTTCGCCAAAGTTTGGCAATCAGGGAAGTGAGTGCAATCATGTTAAGAATCTGCCCTGCGCCGGGCAACAGAACATGTCAACGCCAAATTCTCGACAATGATGCACGTCCGTGTGCAGGCTCAATAAAATGACCGCCTCCATTTTCCCAGTTGTGTTTGCCGTGCCAAAGACACTTGCTATACGAGTTATATATTGGTTGGTAACTACCCGTCTGTCTTACCGCTCAAGCTTTCCCAGTGGAACTCACACTCTAGAGCATAATGTTCAGCTTGTACTAAGATGATATTATTGATAATGAGTCACAGAAAAAATGTCCAAAAGTTTCTGATTTCAGCTCCTAAAATGTGAATATTTCCTGGTTTCTTTGATCCTCTACGACAGTAAACTGAATATCTTTGGGTTGCGGACAAAACAAGACATTTGCGGACATCGCCTCAGGCTTTGGGAAAAAGTGGTCAACGTTTCTTTACCATTTTCTGACATTTTACAGACTCAAGGATTTATCAAGTATTTGAGAAAACGATTAACAGATTATTCAATAGTTAAATTGTTAGTTTCAGCCTTGTTAGGCACCAAATCAAACATCTGTTACCAAGTGCTTTGGGATGAGCAGTTATGTGTAACACCCCTAGTATTCAGTACTCACTGTGATAGTAACCCTCTTTTAAAACGTGCATATGAAATCGGGTGACTATAGAACACAACTGATGCGTGCTGAAGAACATTCGGTTGAGGCCGCTCTGTCAGACATTGCGAATCATCTCATGGCGCGAAGGGAAAGAAAAACAGATGATCTGGTTCTCATAAAAGTGTGAATCAGCCGGCTGTGGTTGCATCAGCTATTTACGACCAGTCAACGCTGATCCGCTGAAGTTTCTGAATTTTCTTCGCTTTGGCACGTCTTGGCAGCACAGCTGAATCCAGTTTATCAATCTGAAGGGGCGCCTGTCGGCTTCGTTGTCGTGAAGCGTAGCATTTTGCGCCTGTTTCGAAGAGCTGAATTCTGTTCTGCCCCCTGCAGACGAAGGGCATGATGGGAACGCGTTCGCACTTTTGATACCTGCTGGTGAACATATTAGGTTCGAGTCCGGCAAATGACCCAGTTGCGTGCTGATTAATTGAATGCCTTCAAGGTGTTCTTTGGCGCAGTTTGTTCTCTGGCCCTTCGTTCTGTACGTGCACATTTTTCTTTGACGTTATCTTTGAAGGTGCTGCCTTTTGTCTCTCCGTACATGATTTAAAAGGGCGGGTTGTGGTGCTTTGTAGGCAGAGGGCTCCTCTTCTGCTCACTCTGCAGCCAGTAATGAATTCAATCCCTTTGTACCTCTTCTGTGCTTTTTTTTTTTTTTGACTGCTCCCAGATGTGAGGAACAGTGCCATGACACAGAATATCATGTGTGCAGCCTGCGCTTTTACGCAACAAAGACATTCCTCCTCGTTTTCGTCGCTTAAAAGCCGTTTCAAGGGCATTTATTTTGCATGACTAAATGCAGCCTAATTACGCTCGTGTAGGAGATATGGATTGTATTTTTCTGCGGGAAAATGGGAATGTGTGTTCAACAACCTTGACAGAGCGTCGGCCTTTGAAGCGTGGCAGACAGATTTCTCAGCACCTTCTCATTCATCCTAATCTGCGCTCCATCATTGTCCCCCAGCCATGCAGAAAACGAAGTGTCACGCTTGGAGACTGCCCCTGCAACCCACCTGTCAAATTTCTCCCTTCTCTCTTCCCGTCCCTTTTTTTATGGCAGACTCCGAGCCTCCTCCAGACTCGGAGGAAATCCTCGCCGCTCGGTATTTGCATTCCTCCGTCTTAAAACCGTTTGACTTCCACTGTTCTCCCGAATAACGCTCGGCGCCGAAGAAAAGGTTCTTTGTTTGCGCGCCAGTTTTTTTTCGTTCCCTCCGGCTATGACAACATAACATTATGTCGAACACGTTGTTATTACGAGCGGCCCCATGCAGTGTGTGCGTGGAGGACGGCTCGATGATGTCGGCCTAGCTCCGGGCTCCCCCATTGTACAAATGTTTCCTTATCGGAGTGGGAGATGCTCTGCCCTGCTGAGTGTGTTTTAACTCCACAGCAGCGCGAGCTCCGCAGAGAGAGCACATTTTTGCATCAGATAAAGGACCTCCATGCCTTTGAGCACGGGAGAACAAAGTGGGAACGGAGCTACAGAGGTAACAAAGTGGTTATGTGTTTTTGGAGGCAGTGCTTAACAATATGAAGGCACATATGTCTCATGTTCGAGGAAAATTTCACACCTTGTGTATGGAGAATGAATCTAGCGATCTGCTGTCTTCGTGAATGCTTCACTCGTTTCCTCCGTCCTGATTCTCATTATGTACAAAACGATTTTCATTGCTCCTGACGTGTTGATGGAGTGACACGCCGTTACTGTTCAACGGTGACATGTTGACAGGTGAGGAGAGCGTACAGTGTGAGATTGGACGCACTCGGTCGCAGGTGGAAGTGTTTTAAAGGATATATTTGCCCGACACACTGGGAAGGATATTATCCAGTTGGACATACATACTTTTTCGGAGTATGACATTTCTGTTGTACAGTGCATCAGTATTCAGCATCAGAGGGTGTCTATGGAAAGTTTTCAACCTGAATTAATTCTTATGCTAAATTATGTGCGACTGCAAAGTGACTTCAGAATTAAGATGCAAACATTTGTCCTCGTACAAATGAAACGTTGAATTGGTAAGCAGCAAAACACACCCAGGCTCATCTAAATGCTCCCAGGGGTTTTGCTGCTACAGCCTTTCTCGGTCTATGCAGAGACTTTATGGCTCGTAGCTCATGGTGACTAATGTTAGCCATCATTTATCCAGCCTGACTCCTGGAGATGTCTTGTTTTCTACTCAAGCTACTGTTACAATATGTTGGCATTCTTCAGTATCCTGTAGTTTCGTCTGTAGTTGTTGAGTGTAAATGAGCAACGGCTGGTGGATAGTGAACAGTAGTTGGTATCTTCCAGTAAACTTGACATAATTTCATTGTTTTACGCATTTTTACTTCTGAATTTAAACGCTGGTCCTGTCAGTCAGTTTACACAAGCTAACGTTAGCGTCAGGTCAGTAAGACGATTTAAACATGACATCTATTTGTGTTTGTGTAGATGTAGGCCTTTGAGTGTATATATTTCTATATAATATAATATATATTTCTATATGATATTAAGAGTAGACCGATTTAGACCGATTGCTGATAAAATAAACTAATTTAAAAATGTGCTACTTTAGCTCTGCTCCAGCATTCTCTCACACAAAGTCCTGGCCACAACAATATCTGATCGGTAACACGTCACAGTTAATAGCCCATAAACACCGAATTATCTGAATCTGCAAAGTAAGTCTAGTGGAAAGGAAGTATGAAGTAGCAGAAAATCAAAAGTACCTGAAAATTGTACTTAAGAACAGTACTTGAGTAAATTGTACCGAGTAATATGACTTTTATTTCATAATTGGTTGTTCGAAATGTTGACAAAAAGAGTTTCATCTTTACTGCAAATGATTAACGGTCCCAAATATCTCCTTGATTTCTAATAATCAGACTTTGGAATCAGCCCTGAAAAAGCCATCTCCGTCGACCCTCCATATGATATATAATCTTTGAGTCTTGACCTGGCTTAAGTATCCGCTTTTCAGTTCCAATCACAATACTGATGTGTAAGGATCATAACTCAAAAGCTTGCTCTAGCTTGCCCTACTTTTACCTTTTTAGTTAAACTGCTGCGTCTATGATAACAAATGCATGCTGAGCAGCCGAGCTTTGTTCCGTACAGCTCAAACTGTCAGTCGTCACGTTGTCATCGAAACACGCCGTGCTGAATCAAAGAGAGACGTATGTTTGTGCAATGCGTAACACATCATTTTCAATTTGATGTAATCATCCAAGAAAAACATGGTGCCATTGATTTCCATGTTATCTTTAGTTCAAGCATGATGTCACTGCAATGAAGTGAATCAATGCTGAAATGAAAAGAAATCTTTGTTGAAGCAAAAGGGAATTTGATGGCGCAAGAGAGTTAATGCCTACCCTAATGGGGGGGGGTTAGGGTTTATAGGCTTTTTATAGGGGGAAGTACTGAATTGCTATATGATTTGAGGGCTTTTTGTATAGTAGCTATTAAATCTTACCACAAACCGCCAGAAATTTGTGACCTTAATAAATAAGAAGTATGGGCATCAACCTTCAACATTCTGCTTTGGTCAAACCTAATGTGGAACTTTCAAGCACACGTTTCTCCTTCGGTACTTTTCTTTAGTGTGTATGTTTGGACTCGAGCAGAGTTGAGCAAATCTGTTGTGGAGTACAAACTGTTCTTCACCAGCTCTGCAGCGAACAGGCCAATTTACAGGCGGCGAGAGAGGGAAGCAAGGTTCGTGAAATCACTGATTGTCAGCAGATCCAAACCCCCTCCGTTCTCTCCACTCTTGGCCTTGACTGATTTAGATCTGCAGACATTGTCGGGTGAAGAGAAACTGCTCATTGTGCACTTTGTTTGTGCGGTCGATGCGTCGAAAAGATACCGTGCCATTGTTCCTGTGTTCGGTTTGAATCACGTACTGCACATTTTATGTGTTTTCTTCTTCTGTTAGCAGTTTTGTACACTTTTCAATTCTGTCTTTCGTGTGTCTGCATTAGTGTACAGCGGAGTCATGTCGCCAGACCTGTGGCAAAGCGCACCCGGGTGGAGGAGGTCATGCACCTGGCCGTGGTGGCCTGTGGGAATCGCCTGGATGAGACCCTCACCATGGTCAAATCGGCCCTCCTGTTCAGCCTCAAGAAGATCACGTTTCACATTTTTGCCGAGGACCCTTTGGCTCCGCAGTTTAAAGAAAAGGTAAGCGACCTTCCCTGTCCTGATGTTCACAGTGCAAAGGTGCAAGCTCAGATGTGTTGCCACAAAGAGCTCGGTGACAGGCGTCACTCTTTAGTTTCCACGTATACTTCCTCAGGGAGTCCTCTGACTTCTGATTTAATCCAGCGCATGTTAAACATTCCTTCTCTCTTTGTGATAGATGATATCAAGATCAGAGCGCTTTTTAACTCTGCCTCTCTGACTCACTCTGCTACAGACACACAACCCTTTTTATCTCAAGGCCGCCGTGTAATATATCATCAAGACACCCTGCTTTTCCTCCCCTGCCGTGCATCACTTCAAAGTCACCTTTACGGAGGTGCCTGGCGTGGTTTCGATTACTTCCGCCGATATTGTAACGAACGGTCTATTAACGTCTCTTCGGCTAAGCGCCTAAAGTGCCTTAAACGGCTTTAAAATCCAAACCCTGAACCTGCGAGCTTGACTTCACGTGTGTGGTGAATCATTGCCACATGTTGAAAAAAAAATCCCCTTCCGTAAGACAGGGAGTTGTGGTTAGTAAGGCCTGCATACTTACATATGTACAGCAAGGAGCGGAAGTCAGGCCACGCCACAGTGTTAAGAGATACGGGCCCAACCCCAATGCACTCCTTACCCCTACCACTTCGCCCTAACCCTCTGTTTTGCTCTTTCATGCCTATAGGGGTTGATGGGTAGGGTGAAGTGTTGGGGCTACAGAACCCTCCAGTGTTTCCCACACAATGGCCATGTACCTATGGCGGGAGGGGGGGTTCCTTGGAATTTGATGACCTGAGAGAGACACTCAAGCAAGCGAGCTGCGTGCGGAGGAAACTCGTCGTCAATTATTTAGCCTGTCGAAACCAACATGGTACCAAATGACATCATAACAACCAGGTGCACTTATAAGCTTGTACTGAACAATGCAGTAAGCAGGCCTACATTAAATAGGAGAGGTGTTGCGTGTTTGCCCTCAAAGCATTTGCAAATGTCAGTAAATGCGAGGGCAGGTTGTCCACTGGTTAATTGATGGCCGATGGCGGCGTTCTCTCTCAGACGGATATCGTGGGCGACCGTTAATACACCCAAGTCTAGTCTGTGTGTGGGAAACACCACCCTCCAAACAAAGTTCTTTGAGAGGCTTTTGTCATACTAGAGCCCAGTGTATTGGTCGGCCGATATTGGCCTATCACAGATGTATCGTACTGGGGTGGATGTTGTTGGTATCAGCTGAACACAGTGCAGAAAAAGACGCTTGGG
The DNA here is from genome assembly GCA_039737535.1 of Lagodon rhomboides. Classification (NCBI taxonomy): domain Eukaryota; kingdom Metazoa; phylum Chordata; class Actinopteri; order Spariformes; family Sparidae; genus Lagodon; species Lagodon rhomboides. Next base: position 8,361,197 of record CM077785.1, on the reverse strand, counting down.
GTGATTAGTAATTACAGCATTTCCAGTGAAGTTAGTTACTGTTTCAGTGAACTCCTGTCATTTTAAATAATTAAAATTGATTGATGAATTGATGAACTGTTAAATATCCTGCCTCCATTGTATGTCTTTGTCACAATAGTGTTTGATAACCACATTTGAAGGGTATTGTGTATATCAGCAGATATGTCAGTGTCAGAGTGTTTTGACTCCCTAACATTGGTATCAGCCCCAAAAATTGCACATCAAAACGATATTTTGAGGTGTTTTTCATTATAACAAGTACATTGCAATCTCTACCAGCTGGTTGATGTTTTGGTAGCTAACTAGCTTGTCAGCGTTAAATAGTTTTCGCTGATTTGTGCTTTACTGTCATGCTTTTTGACGAATTTGACCGCACATGACACGCAGAATTTAGTCGAGCAGCAGAGTTGCTGCACTTGGCACCGCGGCGCAGCTAGTGGTTAGGCAATGAGGCGGCGTTCCCTTTTTATTTGATGACTTGATCGATGTGAAGCTGTGAACAAATTTAGAGTGTCCATGCCTTCCTGTCATCAATCATATAAATGGCAAATGGCAGCGTGATAATACCAGGGTTGCGCAAGAGAAATCCCCACAGCTGATTGGAAACGTCCGGTCACGTCTGTTTAAATCAAAGCCATCGATGACAACTGATGACAAGTGAAGGGTTGTCCCGTTTAATATGCAGAGATTTCAACCACTACCCGTTGTCACTCTCTTCTGAGCGGCAAGCGGGCACTTGAGAAGCAGTGGCAGGGGTAAATATTGGAAGTGGGATTGAGTCTTGGAGGATGTGTGTTGAAGGAGTTAGAAATGTTGTCTCTCCCTCGGTTTTTCTTGTCCTCGTCAGCACAAGCCACGCCAACTGCTCGCGGCGCTCTCGCCCCATCCAGGGCCAAACTGCTAAACTGACGATTACAGAGGGGCTCAGCGTTTAATTGGTCAGATAACACAGGCTTTAGCAATACACTCCGGACTTGTTTCCACTGTCGCTTTAAGAGGAAACAACAGCTGGAGGCCGCATGTGTTCCGCACAGAACCGCCGTGACTTCATTGTTTTAAATGGCCGTCCTTCACGTTGCTGCGTGTGAAAAGAGACAGATCAGCTTTCAGAATAATGGTTGTTGTGCAATTTCTTACAAACTTTCCCTCACTAAACCTTGTAAGAGATATCCATCTGACACTTCCTCTGTGTTACATGTGATGTGTTTCTTTGCTTTCCAGCTGAACCAGTGGCCTCGCGCCGTCTCGGCCAAGTTCCACTACACCATCTACCCCATCACCTTCTCCGTGGGGAACGCCGACGAGTGGAAGAAGCTCTTCAAGCCCTGCGCTGCTCAGAGGCTCTTCCTCCCCGTAAGGCTGCGGCACTTATCTGCTCTCGTATCCTCACCGTGCATAATGTCATTAACCGGTGTGAAGACAAAAAAATTGGCATTAATCCATTTTTTCATTTCTACTTGGAACAGCATTTTTTCCAGCCTCGGTTTTATCCCGGCGCAGAGTTTCTAATTAATTACTCGTGTGATTATTGATGATTTCACACCTTTTCTGCAGCATTCACTAAACTAATAAGCAGCCTCCCGAGACGGAATCCAGTAATTTCATCTCGTCAAGGCTGCGCTCGGCTATTGATTTTTCTTTTTCTGCTTGCGCTCATTGAAATAACAGCCAGCTCACTTACCATGTAATGAACATATTGCGGGTCGGACGGATCCATAGGTGTTTGTCTTGCCGCAAGGCAACAGAGAACGATCAATTCTGACTATGAGGAATACCTTTTGAGGACCTCATAGGAGTCTTTCTTCCTCTACAGTAGTCTGAGTTACGTAAGGGACTGGGTTGGTCCCTACTGCTTCAGAAACATCAGGTAGATGTCTGTTACAGTCCTTTCACACCGAGCTCTCAGCCCGGCACGGAGGTGGACCTGCACATACTTTGTGATCCCCAGTGAAAAAATTCTCAGACATCTGCTGTAGGCCTTTTTTCCACCATTACAACCTAACAACCCGTAACTCAAGGTGTGGTGTCGATTGTCATGGGTCCTGCTCCTCTCCCTGCTCTGGTGAGGAGACGCTTCCTGGAACCAAATTTCAGCGCTGCTCAGGGAGCACGCAGGGGAAAGACAACTACAGCCCATTAACACCACGGGAAACATGAGAATTATGTGTTTAACCGGAAAGAACGCCGAACATCGTTGCATTTAAATCGTGCTGTCTTAAGGGTGATCATTTTACGAGCTTCTGTAATGGGTTCTGAGGGTAAGTGTGGGAAAAGCAGGCAGTCAGACGAGGTCGGGCGATTGACGATGCTCCGCTCGTTTTCCGTTTCCTCACGCTGCCTCACTTGGTTTGTGGTTTGTTTTTTTTCGCTGCAAATGAGCACACAGTCGAGCCGGACCGTTTGGAACATCGTGCCCGTGTCTTGTCTCGCCTGTGTGATCCCTCGCGCTGATCAGTCACGTTGTGTGAAAACCACAGTGACTGTTAGACCGCTGGTGACGATGCAGAAAGTTGTGTAGCATGAACAGGACAGTGATCTGACGAGTTTAAGACTTGCGCAATGTGTTCGAGCCATACCTTAGCTGCTTTTTACAAAGTCTGCAAACAGACTCATCTTTGTCGGTCATTTTGCAGCACGGTCTTGCTCACTCTTGTCAATGGTCAATGAAGTTGGAGAAAATGAATAGCGTCCACCATTTTTATGTATTCGGTTAGTTTACTGATTGCTTGATAGGGCGTGCAGTAGGTTAAGTTGATGGTGAATTATGAGATCACCCTCTGCTGGACTGCAAGTGCAAATTACAGTTCAACGTTTATTCGCTGATTGCAAATTGAATATTGAATTAAAAGTGACAGCCTTGTTTCCTAACATTCAGTTTGTGGTGGTGTCATTAAAATCATGTAACATACGCAGAATCGGGCTGTTTTTCCACTAAGCAGTGGGGCAGTGGAGGGGGCTGGGGGAGGTGGCCTCGCTCACTATCCATCAGCCTCCTGCTGTGGCACGGATCGGGCCCCTTTCATTATTGAATCACGCTGACGTTAAAAAGACATTACATGTGAACGTTTCCTGTATTACATTAATCCATTAATCCGATGTTTTTTTCGTCCCGCGGCTGTACTCGCCGACCAAACTGATCAGAAAAATGAAGACAGTTGACCACTCCCACACAGAGATTAAAAGCCTGCAGCTCCCCTCCAGTTAGTTCAACTGAAGAAGCCTCTTGGATTAGAGGTGAAACGACTTTAAGAAACTGAAACGCGTCCAGTTGCCTACGATACCTATCTCAAGGAAATTGAATCGAACGCAACTGGATTTGGTTTTTGTCTTTGAAGACGTTTCACCTCTCATCCAAGAGGCTTCATCAGTTCCCGCTCGCTTGACTAGGCTGGGACTAGTCCAACTAGCCGGTGTGGTGGTCCAGCTATTTAACCTCTCAGGAGGCGGTCACAAGGCCACTGATGTCTATGGGTCGTATGTGCTCCATTATTGCCAACGACAGTCGTTAGAGTACGGTCGTTGGTACGATACCTAGAGCGACCATGACCCAGATGACTGAGAACCTCCATCAACAGCTGACCTGGCTTCCAAAGCTGTGTCACCCTTTTGGTTACGCGTAACCAGAACTTCACAGTTTGTAAAATTCAGTGGCACCGAACACTTATTTTTTTTATTGATGTCAGGTCATCGTGGATACAAGCTCTAAGAGAAAGCTGTGATGCAGATAATGGGGCCAGACTGTGTAACCACACCATCTGCAGAGCAGTGTTGGTCACAGAAGAGATTTGTGTTCTCCTGCTCGGGAGTCTGGTCCACAGTGCCCATTACTGCATAGCTGTGTGTACGCACACATAAAATTATGTTGTTGAAACAGTGGGTTACTGCTCCGTTCAGTGCTTGTTGGTATTGATCGCTGCTTTGTCACACCACTCCTCCCCGCCGCTGTCAGCAACATAATCCAACAAAGAGCAGGCACAGTTCACGGTCGGACACAGTGCAGCGCGGCGTCTTACTACCACTCAACTCCACCTCCATTGGCTTTAAGTGGTTCTGTCTGTAATGACCCCACGCCTCAGACTTTATCATCCCAGTAAGCAGCGTTCTAAGTTTGCCATAAAGACAGTCTGACCTTCTGTCTGTCCATGTTGCACCTTTTTAATGGCATCCTGGGACTGGTACGAGTACACTGTGTGACAGCACAGGCTTAACAGTGAAGCCGTACATAATGTGCTCAGTATAAACTCACTGCAGGCTGTCAGGAATCTAGTTCAAACTCGCAAAGTTTCTCACTTCTGAAGTTTGGCTGCTAGAGAAGAGTCAAAACTTAAAATCTTATCTCAGCCAAACTCGCACAGTAGTTTCTCTACCATTCACTGACAGCACAAAGTGAATACAGGAAGTAATTATCTCATCTTTAACTCATATTATTGTTCTGAACGGACAGCAGTAGTCAGCATTTTTGGTGCCAGTTTGTACTGGAAGGGGTTTGCGTAAAACCCGAGCGTAAGACATGACCATAATATGACACCTGTAGTCTTAATGGATGTTTATGACTGTTGTCTTAAATGTCTTTCAGTCAGTGAACATTCATGAAGACTCCTTCATGGTCAGGACAGTGTCACATCAGTCTTATGGAAACCCCTTGAAAGAAAGTTTTACAACCAGGGGTGTCATGATTTAAATTCTAAGTCAAGAATTGATCGAAATGAGCTTTGAATTTTCGATCACCAAGATTAAAAGCAGGATCGGCGAGTCTCCTGGTACGTTTCTTCTCTCCACCCTCGCCTACCTGCTCTCATCTGAAGAAAAACTCTTCAAAGACGACTCAGCTAGCTTACCGGCAGCCTCCAGCTGTGCTTTTAGACGCTCACCTGACTGCTGCCGGATGTAGCTCCGACAGTATCTCAGATGTTGGGTTTTTCAGCGATTCTTTATTGATTTGTTTGAGAGGAGGGTTTAATCGGGACAGATTTCAGAAACAGAGCTTTGTAACAAACTCAGTTTCTATCTTTTGTTGTTTTGTGTTGACTCCTCAAAGAATGGTTTGATTTTTTTTATCTTTATTTTTGGTGAATATTATTTGAACTTGCCTAACCTGCAAGAAAACACCAGGATAGAGTGCTGCTGTAAAACACACCTGTCTTTTTAAAGAAGAAGGCAAATAACAGTTGTCACGGCGTAAAACCAATGATCTGTTGATCTTCATCAATCAATGTGATTGCTTAACAAAGTCCATAAAAATCCCACTTTTTCCACACTCAGATATTCACTTTATTGGATCCGATCTTATATCTTGATGCCGTTTGCATAGTTTATAGTTTTGTTTTATTTTATTAGATGCATTAATATGGAATTGCATCACAATAATTCTCATGTTTCAAATACATACTGAAGAGAAATATAATGAAGCAAAGAGAAGAAAAAGTTTATTTTTTTAACACAACACTAATAGAGAGCTTCACCATCCCTACTTTAACAAACACAACCAACCTGTTTGATATAGCCTTAATTCTTTTTTAATTTGTAGTCTAATGACAATGGACAAGCATGTATTGGTCACTAAAACTATTAGAATAACTCACTCTACTCACACTAATTACTGGCTACGCCCTTGGACTAAAGGCTGCATGCCTTTTGCAGTAACAGCTGGCGAACAGCTATCAGGCATGAGTCATCCTCTCCTCTGATCTCCACTGTGTGTGTGTGTACTGTATATGTGTGTTTGCTTGTTTGTGTGCGTGTGTGTGTCCAACCAGAAAGCCAATTTTGAGTGGCGTCCCTAGTCCGCAGCCAAGGATCCACATTATCAGATGCAACTGTTGGCTGAACATCCATTACTGGAACAATAACAGTAATTTCATTCTCTATCCTTGCCAGCCACCGGTAGATTTTGCGTCCTTTATTAATGCGTGAGTGCATCAAAGTCTCAGAAGGCAAGCTGTTTGTGCAAACAGGGAGGTGTATTATGACACTGTAAGAAAATATATATAAATATATATAGATATAAATACAACGGCAGGATTACATTGTCAGGTTTCACTATTTTTAGCTGAATGTTTAGCCGAGCTAGCAGTTGTCCCCCCACACTGGTCCGAACAGAAGTCTCCCCAAAAAATATTGGCTGGATTGCCGTTGTACAGCCGTTATATTCCTCTGACCATGGTGACTTTTTCGCAGATCCCAACATGACATTTTTGGTTTTTAGTGAAATGTCTCGATAACCATCTAATGGATCGCCATTATATTTCGTACAGACATTTATTTCCCCCGCAGAATGAATTATAATCAGTGTGGTGAACCCTTGTGTGTTTGAATTCAAGTCAACTCTGACTGATCGCTCACCAGAGACTCCAGTTCTCGCTCTTCTTTCCCCCCCTCCTTCTGCGTAATGCTGTTCGTGAAGTAAAGACCGTTTCCCCTCCAGCTCCCGACAGTCGACAGTCAACAGTACAGTGCAGTGCAGGAACACCTGACAGTGGAGGTCGACTCCGTGTGTCGCTGCTGCAGTCAGGTTGATAAATAGGAGTGATGATAAATACACTTTTTAATCCCAAATGTTCTGAAGTCATCTCAGAGCTCTCGTTCCTCCAGAGCTGGCCGCTCTGAGCAGCTACAAAACCCTGCAAATATATTTTGTGTTGTTCTGATAGAGAAACATGACATATTGTGCGCCAACTTAAAACTAATGATGTTCCCACCAGCCTCACTTGTACTTTGTGTTTTGTTCTACTTAGTACCGCACATTAAATTTGCCAAACATGTAAGAAATGTCATTGTGAGCATGTTAGCGGGTAGAATGGCTGTAAAATCTTCGTTTTTATTCGATGTTGAATCCCATGTTCCCCCACTCAGACATTCTGTTGATCTGATCTGAACTGAACGTCTTCATGCTTTCTGCATACTTTATGGTTATGTTTTATTAATGTGCGAGTCGCCGCCTGAAACAGCGAGCTGGAGGGGTGCACCGAACATGGTAGAGACAGTATTGTTTGATATAGTATGATACTGTGAGACACTACTTTTCTTGTTTTTACGACTCCGAGGTTAACACTGTCATGAGGCGTATGAAGCTAACGTGGTAATCACGCCCAGTCTAACACTGTGGTCATAAACGCTCTATTGATGCCTTTGTCTGTGTCCTCCCAGGTCATCCTGAAAGACGTGGACTCGTTGCTCTACGTCGACACCGACGTGCTCTTCCTGCGGCCCATGGACGACATCTGGAGTCTCCTCAAGTCCTTCAACAGCACCCAGCTGGCGGCGATGGCCCCGGAGCACGAGGTCCCAAAGATCGGCTGGTACAGCCGCTTCGCGCGCCACCCCTTCTACGGCGTCACGGGGGTCAACTCGGGCGTCATGCTGATGAATCTCACGAGGATCCGCAGCACCATGTTCAAAGTAAGGTCGCGACAGAGTGGTATTTGCTCGCACTCTGACCGGCGGGAGGCTAAAGTGAGCTGTGAGCTCCTATTTGCATTCTGAAGGTTTTTTTTTCTCGATGAGCTGAAGTCGCAGGCTGAGTGCTCTGAGTGGGCCGTGATTGAAGCTTTCTGATTACCACGGTCGCACCACAGACTTCTGCCCTCAGAACTCAATTTAGCAGCTCCCCGGCTCTCAGTGCTGCCAGCAGATTGCAATTGGAAGTGGGAATGTAAATGTGCTCCTCCTTTGATGATGTGTTTTTTTTGGAAGAAGAAAAAAAAAACCAAAACGCTGCTCTTGAGCTGTTTGTGAGTGAATGTGGTTGTTGGTGTTTCAGAACAGTATGATCCCCAGCGGCCTGTCGTGGGAGGATCTTCTACATCCACTTTATCAGAAGTACAAGAACCATATCACCTGGGGGGACCAGGACCTCCTCAACATTATCTTCCACTACAACCCAGGTACAGTCCCAGCTACCTGTTTATCTACAGTGATCGTAACACATATTGTTATCACACTGAAACCGTATGAAGCTTCCATCGAAGGCACAACCAGAACATCAAACTGTTTGTATAAATCCATTTTGAGTTATTACTCCAGACGCTTTCAGCACAGCGGTTTCACACCATCAACATGTCCACATAAATTGTGCCTTATTGCACCGACGATAAACCAGTCCACATCTACACGAGGCCGTGGCTGTAGGCAACGGCAGGCTCCGGCAGCAGACTGAGCTCCAGCTGCAGCAGCCAGATGTGGGCATTAAGCGCTCAGAGCCAGCGGTGGAGTTGGCATCGCAAATGTTTGCTTGGAAAAAACACAACCAATCAATTGTTTGCTTCGCGCGGTACAGCTTTGAGCTCTCTGCTATCTCCAGAGAAATGCTCCGGTTGGTCCATGAGCATCGTTCCGACCTCTTATTGCCTGTTCTGAAGTCAGGGAGACACTAATGAAAGACGATGGGGGTGCTCTCTGTTTAGATCAGGACATGACGGAGTTTAAAAATGGAAAAAAGTCTGTTTTAGGACTTCAGGATATTGCAAAAAAGAAAAAAAAATCATATTTAAGGATGAATATTGTAAAGATTTTAACAGTACTGCTACTCTGAACTATACCCGATTCTGTACTTTACCGGACTCTTATCAGTTCTTTTTGTTATTTTTAAAGAGAAAAAAAATGAACAAATTAAGAACAGAATTATTATTTAAGAAGCTAAACAAAAAGTTTACATTATGTTATCATTGAGATTGAGAAAATAAATGTCCTAGGAGAGAGAGAGAGATGTTTCTGTTCCCTCCATAAATATTCTGTTCTGGATTCATATTAATGAAAATGCTTCACAGTTGAATGGCTCAATTTCTCCCAAAAAACGTTGGAGCTTATCATCACCGCTGTCTTTGATAATTTAGCCCCGGGGCCCGTTTATTACGATCGCAGTATGATTGCACGATTAGCGGGAATGACCACTTTAAAAATGGAAAGAAGTCTGTATGTTTTAGGACTTCAGGATATTGCAAAAAAGAAAAAAAATCATATTTAAAGATGAATACCGTAAAGATTTTAACAGTACTGCTACTCTGAACTATACCCGATTCTGTACTTTACCGGACTCTTATCAGTTCTTTTTGTTATTTTTAAAGAGAAAAAAAATGAACAAATTAAGAACAGAATTATTATTTAAAAAACTAATCAAAAAGTTTACATTATGTGATCATTGATGATGTCCTAGGAGAGAGAGAGAGATGTTTCTGTTCCCTCCATAAATATTCTGTTCTGGATTCATATTCACGATAATGCTTCACAGTTGAACGGCTCAATTTCTCCCAAAAAACGTTGGAGCTTATCACCACCGCTGTCTTTGATAATTTAGCCCCGGGGCCCGTTTATTACGATCGCAGTGTGATTGCACGATTAGCGGGAATGACCACTTTGGCATCCCAATTTTCACTTTTGCTGAAAAAACATATGAAAATCATAATGAAGTGACCGTCGCCGGGGAGTTGTACCGAGCAAACGCGCTTTCTTACACCTGGACCGCAAGAGCTGAAGACCAGGGCGTCTGTGCAACACTGCATTCCTTCATTATGATGCTGTTTTAACACACATGTATGAACAAATTGCAGCTTCTGCCATTTCAACATTGCACTTTGTCTTGTGACGATTTAAATAACATTTTGATTAAAGTTGTATGTGTTTTAGCCTGATCGTATACTGTACAAGGACCAAACCTTATTAGATATACAACTGTTTATAACAGGTTCAGATGAACAAATATATCAACCTCTGTCCTTCTTTGTATATCTGATGTTCAGACAAACAGCATGCACACATCTCCACCTTGCAGCTGCATCGTAATAAGCGTACGCCACTGAGCTGCTGTGCTGCAGCGGTTGGAAGTTGATTAGCTTTGCTCAAGTGTGCCGCGCAGTGTCAACAACTTAGTGTGCTCTCAGACGTCGTCGCCCTCCTCTAGGTGCAAATAAATAGACGGATGGGCAGAAAGAACCAGTCAAAGCTGGCAGACTGTAAAGAAGAGGATGATGACATTTTCCTCAGTCTGTCGCCAACCGGTCCCTCTTTCATCCCTCTCCTCTTTTTTCTTCACATTGTTCGTGAGGTTTCTGTGTGGGACACGAGCCATCTGGAACAGAACTGGGCTGTGTGGCAACACAAAAAAAATAAAAAAGCCCCCCATCACCACAGCCAGAAATATGTTTTGCACCTCTCGTCTACAGCCATGAAAAAAAAAGACTTTTGGTTTATTACATTTTGATCCAAAAGGTGCGATGTACTGTGTGAGAAAGACGACAGCACAGGAACCTTTGAACCAGCAGACCTGAAGAACTCTTACAGCCTGTATTCTGGGTGAGGCGCTTTCATGAGACACTGTATCCGTTTCCATACATCCACCGTGGGACAAATTATCCTCCTGCTGCCGGTTGTTTGATGTCTGCATTTTCCACTGTTTCATAATGCAAATTCAGTTTGCGCTTCAAAAAACAAGTTCCTCCAGGCGCACAAACAACCGGCTGCGGTTCAGTGGAGATGGCGGTCACGTTTTATGTCCTAACAAGTTGTTGCCTTTCTTTTTAGAAGTTCCTAAAGTGTCCAACAAGACATCCGGTGAGGCTGCTTTGTGGTTTTGTGGCCCTAAATTGCGGAACACCCTCCCTTTGGATCTCTGAACAGCAGAGGCACTTTGGTGTTTACACGAGGCTCAACTTCACCGGTGTCACTGTTCATGTTTTATATTATATTCTTGTTGTATTCATCTGATCATGTTCTTTGGCTCTTTCTTTTTCTTGGCATCAAACTTGCAACCTACCAGTCACAAAGTGTCCTTTTAAACCTTCATATTTACTGTCCGTACTGTGTCTTAGCATTGTAATTCCATGAGACACCATGTTTGGTCTAGCAATGATGTGTGTTGTGTGTGTCTTTTTCCCCCCAGAGTGTCTCTTCATCTTCCCCTGCCAGTGGAACTACAGGCCGGATCACTGCATGTACGGCAGCAACTGCAAAGGGGCCGAGGAGGAGGGCGTGTCCATCCTCCACGGCAACCGCGGCGTGTACCACGACGACAAGCAGCCGGCGTTCAAAGTGGTCTACGACGCAGTACGCGATGTAGGTATCCCCGTGGGATGTTTGAGCTCGGCCGATACAAAGTGGCATCATATGAAATGTTACTTTGAATATTACCTGATTAGCTTAGACAGGAACCAGCAGAAACGTTTTCATCCGTGTGCGTTTACGACACAGTTTGCGTTCTGTCGATCGGAAATGCTGACAGGAGCACAAACAAACACATCAGTCGGATAAGAGATGAAAGATGTAGATTAGGTGTAAATAGAGCGTTTCACAGCAGACACTTCCACCTGTTGCAGCAGAGAAACACAGGTGTGCCTAATCACATTAACGACGACTGCGTTCCATTCAGGCGGCAGGTTCCAGGATCTGCTGCTTTTATCCATCCTTAATGTTATTAGCAACACCTGTGCTTTTCCTGCTGTGGCAGAACAAAATACCTGCTGTAAATGAGGTCTACGGAGGCTGATCACTGTATCGGAGAAGTAACACAATGAATAGTATTATGATACACATATATAACACGTAATTATTGGAGTAATAAGCCCAGTGAATATGGCTGTGAGGGACAAATTATGTACATTAATAATGGCTTATTTTCCTTCTCAGCTCAAACTCATTCATACCATCTATTTATGGGCAGTGTGAACATACATGAATTATAGTGGAGCAAACACACTCACATTTTGGTTCATGCACTTTTTTACTATTTAACCAGAGTCTGTTTCAGAATCTCAATTTCAGTTTTGTGCTGAAACGTTTATCTTATCTCAGCACAACGACTTGAAGCAAGGGAAATCCTGTTTGCCAAAACATCTAAGAATCTACTGATATCAGTCCTTTCATCTGACTCTGGGTAATGCTAACAGCTCAAGTACACTGGGAACGGCCGCGACATGAAACGTAAGCGGGGCGGAGCGGAGTGTTTTAGCTGCTACACCAGGCACGGACGTAACGCAACCGGACGCGTCACCATGGTGACCATGGTGACACGTCTAGTAAAATGAGTGCACTTTATGCATCTCAACACATTTTTACATCCCTCCTGTTAAGATGGATTGACAGTACTTTTTTCACAGGTAAACTATGTAGGGTTTGCTAGTGCAGACTATATTAAATGGTATCAATTAACTGGAGTGTTTAACTACATGATCATGGATCCACCTCGTACAATGTAAAAAACAAACCCCATAATGTTGCACTGCGACTGGCTTTGCCTCTGGTACATGAGACATTTATTTTAATCACTTTTAAACGTAATGTATTCGTTTTATACACAGTTCTCTGTAGTTTTTTTTACCTGTTGGAGGCCACGCGTGGAGGAAAAAAAATAGACCCGAAAAAGAAGAGCGATGTCGCGCGACTGCTGCTGGAGTACGTGCCGCTCACATGGTCGTTGGACGAGCTTCAATTGACTACAATGGCCGTTCCCAGTGTACTTGAGCTGTAAGATGCCTATCTGCAACACGTTGGACTGTTCCTTTAAAGGGTCACTCCACAAATTTTACACATTTAATGTGAAAAAAGTATTATTAAGCCAGGGGAAGCTGCATGTAATCAGATGAATTGCATCCAGTGATGTCACTGAGTCACTTTGTTGCATTGTGGGTGATGTAGGCAGCCAGGTTTCCATAAGCAGTCCACTGGTCCAGCTTGGCACTCCAGAACCGGAGAGAAGCCCACAAATTCTTCTGCCTTTTCAAAACCTGTCGACTACGTCACCCAAAATGCAATTCATCCCCTAAGTGACATCACTGGAGGCAATTTATCAGATTACACAGATTCCTCTGCAGCCAAAAAAGGCTAACAGCTTTTTTTCACATTAAAATGTGTGTACTTACCCTTTAATGACTTTGGCTCAGTAAAAGAGCAGCTCTGTGTTTTCCTCCCTGTGATGCAGATTCTCGCTCGCTCGCATTAAACAATCTGGGTCAGTTTTTAAATTTAGAATTTGTTTTCTCCGGCAGCAGAGTCGGTCCCCCCCTGCTCCGCCGAGATAAGCCTCTTAAAGACGAGCCGGGTCGTAATTTATGATTAATACAGAGCAGCCGCCGCCTCACCCCACCCCTGCCGCCGCAATTTGTAAATACCGTTTAGTCTGTGTGATGTGTTCCATTAAAAAAAAACCCACCGAGCTGAAATAGCTGTGGGATCAGAACTGACACGAGGACGATGTCTCTGTTTCTGCAGTATCCCTTCGAGGACAACATGTTCCAGTCGCTGTTCTACCCCATCCAGACCAAGTTCCTGGACACGGTCAACACCCTGTGCGGGCGGATTCCCCAAGTCTTCCTCAAGCAGATCGAAAAGACCATGAGGAAGGTGTTCGAGGACAAAGTGGTCCGGCACGTCAAAAAGCACAAATAACCGATGGAGAAATGGACTCCCCCATTTTTATCCGACAACACAGAGGACCATCTCGCTGTGGATCGCGTGTCACGCCAGCCTCTCCTGGACTGAACTGTCGGCTCTGCGCTTGTAGCACATAACACTTCCTCGAACGGTCTCAGTGACCGTGATGATCCTCCAGTGATGGGCCGGGTAATAGGCCTACGTATACGTATACGTATACAGTGCTGGTCTACTAGTGATGCCGTAGAATAGGTCTGCCTTATCACCATCTTAAACCTTTTCACATCCCAGTCCTGTGCGGTGATGAAACGTTGGAAAGCTGCACTGCAGAAGAAAAGACTGCATGAATTATTATTATTATTATTATTATTATTATGATTTTTTTTTTAATCGAGAATTACGAAAGTATCAGCTCTTCATCTCAAGTGTGGGCTGAAATCGTAAAAACTGAAGGCGTCTCACAAATCCTTCTTTATTCTTTTCCTCACACAAACATGGTAAACTCGAGTCAACTTTGGACTTTGGAAAGCTTCGCTACTTCAAGTAGTAGAACCATAAACCACTCCTCTGAAATCATGTGAATGTTTCACCAGCAAACGACTCGAGACGTGGGCCTGCGTATACGAGAAGGGATTGCCGGTTCTTGGTCCGTCTGCGGCTGCCGAATGCCACTGACAGTATTAAACACAGCACAAAAGAGGAGATGTGGACTTTAATGTTGAAATGCACTTTCAGAATGATATTAGGGCTGGATGGTCGTCCGTACGTACGCAACAACGTCCGCGTTAGATGCTGATCGAGTCAATCAAAAACCAAAAGTGCTAGCGTTTTAGCAGACAGCGTCATAACCACAGCTGATCGTGTGCCATATAAATATTCATGTCTGTTACAAGAAAACGAGCGATGTCGATGTGTTTGTGTACGTGCGTGCCTGTGTGTGTGTGTGAGGCGGTGTCCTGGGTGTTTTGTAATGTGATGTGAGGTCCTGCTGTGAACACATGAGTCACATGAGTTTGAGCAGCGTAACTTTCAATGTGGTGTAATGATCTAAATATATCATGTCGAACTGGAAACTGAAAGTGGCTGTACAGTCAACACGTGTTCCTGAATAAATCAATGCAATCGACCGAGTCTCATTTACTGTGTCGTACCCACAAGTCGCATCGACTGAAGCGTCTGCATCTATATGTGGTTTCGTACTCTGCTTATTGTGGTGACTTGGTAATTTGCTGGTTAATTTGAAACCGGATTTTATGTGTTTCAACAATGGCTTTGTTGTTTTAAGAAATTTTAATGTTTGAGGGGGAAAGACAGCTGCTTGGGAGAGCCCCGAATCTGGTCCATAAGGGTTTCAAACAAATTTAGTCCCTTTAAACCCAGTTTCAGTTCTTGAATCCGTGTCAGGGGCCTGGGGAGCGGCAGATTAGCAAAATAACACAGTGTGCTGAGAGCGCAGGGGAACACCGTCACACTGTTATTAGCTGCTGTTTGCTGCTCTGGGAGGACAAACATTTGCTCTGTCGTACAGTTTCAGCGTGTTATCACTTCTTAATGTTTGTCCAATAAGTGCACATTTGTGGAGCATCGTCACAAATCCTCCGATTCCATCTTCTTAACCGCAGTTGTTTTCCAGGTTTCTGTTCTCCTCTGTGACAATAAACCGATCATCTTTGGGTTATGGACAAAACGAGACACTTGGGGACGT
Organism: Lagodon rhomboides; assembly: GCA_039737535.1. Taxonomy (NCBI): domain Eukaryota; kingdom Metazoa; phylum Chordata; class Actinopteri; order Spariformes; family Sparidae; genus Lagodon; species Lagodon rhomboides. The sequence continues at coordinate 8,346,112 of CM077785.1, read as the reverse complement.
CGAGCCGTCAGGACCGCCGACAGCTTTGCTCGTGCCCAAAGGCGAGACAGGACACCCAGCGTATTATTTGAAGGGTCAAAGGGGGCCTTTTTGGCCCTCTCATGACCCAGGGGCCCTGGACAGCAGACCTGGTGTGTGGTGGCCCTGACCACTTTAATTGATTAACTGAGAAAGTAACAGACGGATTAATCGACAGTGGCAATTATCATTAATTGCAGCCCTACACAGCGACATAACACATGATTGATGATGATGATTTCCAAGCTGCTTTACAAAAGCTCTGGTCCCTGGGGTGAGCGGGCAGATGGAGAGGGGTGCACACACACACAGTAATGTACAGAAGGTTGCATATAGATATAGTATCCCTTATATCTATAGATCATATCCTCACACATTGTGATGCATAAAAGAACTATATGTATGCTATAACTATACTGTTTTGCATATTGTTGTATTCATATGTCATCCCACCGTTTAATTCATGCACTGCGATATTGTTAATGATTTTATCGATCACTACTGTACTTCCTCTCCTGGGCAGTGACGCCGTGCAGCTCTGTCGCTCTTCCCGGCGCAGTGCCCTGTCTGTTGCTGAGCAGGCAGTGACCTCACGGCGCCATATTAAAATGCTCCCTCCTCTTCGCCTGTGAGATCGTAGCTTAGCAGCAGCAGCTAGCCGCCAGTCTGCTTTTTTACATCCACAAGGCTGACAGAGGGCAACGGCGTGATGGAAATTGACTCGCTGCAAGAGGCGCTCAGAGGTCACTTCAGTTTGTTTCGATAGTTTATGTGTTAATTAAGACCACGTGCTATTCGTGCGCTTCCGTACTCGTTGGTATTATAAAAAACAAACGGATTGCAGCGCACACGCTAATGTCGCTAGCTAGCTAGCGGCTACACCGAACTAGCTAACGCTAACATTACAAGCGTTTTCACGGAAATGGTTAGCTGTCTGTCCAATTCATTAGCCAGGCAAGAAAGCTAACGTTAACTAAAGCGTGGTGCTCTTTTTGTCCGTATTTTCGAGCTTACATTTATTGTACCTCCGTATTTGTCAGCTTGCTGACAGATATTTTTGACTGAGATGAAGTAACTGGCCAGTGTCACCGGCTACTGGTAGACGACTGTGTGCCGGCTACGCTGTTGCGGCTAACTTAACATGCTAACCAGTGCGCTAAACTTTAGCTAGTTATACCTAGCAAGCGACCTAGCTACATAGATAGCATCCGCTAGCCCGCTACCGCTACGTTATGTAAATAGCTAACGTTAATTAGACAAAAGTGTCGTCAGATACCGGCTAACAAGCTTCATTTAGTTGGCTAAAGTAGGTTATCACTGCAGGTAGCCAAATCACACCTGCCCTGTAACAGTTAGCTTATCAAAACTGTAGGTTAAGTTGGGTTCAATCAGAGCCTGTTCATACGAACAGCCTAGGACATAACGTACTGTCACTGTATGTTTGTTCAACCCCGTGGTTTATTTTATCTCCACAGATTTCGACAAGAAAGCAAAACAGGAGCCATGTCCTCTGCTGGAACAGTTTCTATGTCATATTGCCAAGACTGGAGAGACCATGTAAGTGAACATCGCAGGCCTGATAAATTCCCCTTTCATTACTACTTACAGCACATACAAAGACACACTTTGTTGTGTCTGTAATGATGTCTCCAAACAGACTATAATTGTATCCAAACCTTTTGTAAATGTGCAGTGAAGGAATCATTGTATACAGACTTCAGAGTATTTTTTTCTGGGCTTGTTGTGCAATTGTCATGTAAGTGTAACTGAATTTGAACCTGTGCAACATCCGCTCCTAGTATGTTTGACTAATTCAGCCAGTTTTTCCTGTATTTGAATCTGTCATGCTAAAAGTGTTGAGCCTTATTCCGCTTTCATTTTCCTCCAGGGTTCAGTGGTCTCAATTTAAGAACTACTTCCTGTTTAAATTGGAGAAGGTGATGGATGACTTCAGAGCCTCTGCACCCGAACAAAGAGGTCCTGCGAATCCCAACGTGGAGTCGATTCCATTTGAAGACATGAAGGAGAGAATCCTGAAGATTGTGAAGGGGTACAATGGGTAGGTGCTGGGTACATTTCTCTGTGATACCCCTTTTACACCAAAACAGGTGTGTATGCAGCTTTTGTTTAAACGAGTAAACACGCTAATAACTGGCAATGATCCTCTTCACTATGTCGTGCACTATATTTACCCCCTTTTCTCTGAGTGTCAGAATTCATGGTGTTTAATTCATGCCCTCAGAATTCCCACAATGGAACCACTAACAATCCATTAATGCAATGTGTCACATGTTAGTGTCACAAATCTCAATTACTTAAGCTCACTGTAAGCTATTGTACTGATTGTCTATTGAATAGGTAGTAGGACTGGAATTTTAGGACACTTAATAATAGGGGTTGTCATGCATCCCAAATTTTGGGCTTTATCAAAATAGATTGTGGGACTTGGATATGAGACGCATAGATTTAATTCAGAATAAATATACTGTGTCCAAAAAGGACCTGTCAGCAGTCAGACACCGTTTGAAATGAAGGCGACAAAAAATGTGCTAATATAGTACATTTCTATGATACCACTTTTACAACGAAACATTTGCATGTATATGCACCTTTTTAGATCATGGGTAAACCCGCTAATAATCTGCAGTTAACTCCTTTCACATAGCCAGTGGACGAGTGTGCCTTTCTGTTTTTTTTTCCCCTTGTGTGTCTGATTCGTCATCACTAACGCGCCGTAAAAACAGGGAACAGTGGAAAGCTGAAGATCATATACCTTATCAGAGTACATCTAGAAGAGATTGATTTTGTTTTAAAATGCCTTGATAATATTCTGATTAGACACATTGTCTTTTCCAGAACTGATACTGGAAGTTGCTTAAGAGTGAGACCGCTAGTTTCTTGCTGATCTCTGATCAGACTTGCACATGGGCGCTACTGCCAGCAGCCTGATCTTTAACACATGTCTTTGAATCGCGCTTGAGAAGGAGAATTGGCGTGTTCACCCGGGTGTTGCGTTCACATCACAGCCGAGCTGAGCCAGACGTGATGAATACCCGTGGCGACTGTAGGGTCAATTGACCTGGGAGTAAATCCCGATTGTACACATTCACATTGCATACTAATTCAGATGTTAGCGAATATAAGTGGGTTTTTTGGCCAACATGAAAGTGGTATGACATTGATAATGCCAGGCTGAGTAGATGGAACAAGAAGCCAGAATGAGCAAGTCATATTCCCCATGATCAGCACACGCCATTGATAGGTGATGTTTAGCTACCTCTGTTTACTACACAGATGTTTATAGTCCATGTAATTTAAAAAAAAATAAAAGTTCCTTATCATGTGGTACGACTGTGAGATGCTGTAGTGATGCTGATTTGATCATGTTTACACAGTAGTACCACGTCTTGAGGCAGTGTCATTCTATTGAAAACTTTTTTCCAAATCTGTGTATATGATGTCGGTTGAGTAATGTACTTTTCGTGTGTGTGTGGCAGAAAGAGCAGGAATGTATCTGAAATGATCCTCTTTACTGTGTAGTGCACTATATTTATACTATATTTTCTCTGAGTGTCACAATTCATGGTGTTTTTAATTTAGTCCCCTTAAAAATTCCCACAATGGACAAATAACAATTCATTAATGCAATGTGTCACATGTGAGTGTCACAAATCTCAGTTACTTGAGCTCACTGTAAACTATTGTGCTGAGGGTCTACTTAATAGCTAGTAGGATTGGAATTTTAGGACACTTAACAATAGAGGTCTTCATGGGTCCCAAATTTTGGGCTTCATTTAAAAAGATTGTGGAACTTGGATATGATGTGCATTAATTGAATGTAAAATAAAGATACCCCATCCAAATAGGACCTGGCAACAGTCAGACAAGGTTTGAGATGAAGGCGACAAAAAAATGTGGGCAATTCAAATAGACCAGAATGGAAAGAGAACAGCAACACTAACAGCAGCAGCATGGTGTGTCAGTAGTTACGAGCAATAAAGAGCTTGCCCAAAGCGAGGAATGCTGCTTTTCTTTATTCTGTATGATAGTACACTGTATATCTTTGTGTTCTGGAGTGTTGGATGGACAAAACGAGATGAATGCCTCAAACACAGTTATTGACATTCCCATGCTATAGTAATATACGTTTATATTAAAAATATTCCCCTTTCTAGTGATGTTAGCCTCATTCACACTGCCGTTTTAATGCAGGGATCCTGCGCCAATTCTCCGCCTCCTCCTCTGTGAGAAAGTCTCAGAGATGGCGAGGGGCGAAATTTCGCTCCGGCGCTGATCTGCCTCTGGAGGTAGTATCAGAGGCGCAGCATTGGCAAACCGAACCAGTGTGAACGGATAAGCTGGCGGCGCGTAGCGAGGGCGTGTCGGTCTGACAGTCTGATAACTATACCGATCCTCCACTCAACTAAATAAAGAGAAATGTCCCACAAAGCAACGTTATATGACCAAACAAAAGTAATGTAGTAACTGTAACTGTCTTTGGCAACTTCCATCCATCCAGCTCCTCCCGTGTGACAGAGCTCCTCACCCTGTCTCTAAGGGAGCGCCCCGCCACCGTGTGGCGGAAACTCATTTCGGCCGCTTGTATCAGGGATCTTAATTTTTCGGTCATGACCCATCTTTGGCAACTTGTATGAGGAAAAACATACCGCAGTTATACGTGGAGAAGCGTCTGTCCTGTGGCGACTCTGTGTGAAAAGGACTGTTGATGCACAACTTGGCTGCTACTGTGATTTCTCCCCCTAGCACTGTCCCTGAGTACTTACCAAAGTCACCAAATAAAAGGATGAAACAAAATATTAGGGAGCATTTTATTATTTTTTTTTATTATTAAAAAACACCTAAATGACACATTTTCTGTTTGGTGGATATTGAATATTTGTTTTTGTCTTTCTCAATTGTAGAATTCCATTTACGATCCAGCGTTTGTGTGAGCTGCTCACAGAGCCTAAGAGGAACTACACAGGAACCGATAAGTTTCTCCGGGGGGTGGAGAAGGTAAGTCCTCAGCAGTGTGGCTGTTTTACATAAACTGTTAATCTGCGGACACCTGCTTTTACTCATTTGGGAATATTTGTTTCCTTCTAGAATGTAATGGTGGTCAGCTGTGTCCACCCAACCTCAGAGTAAGTGTCATTTTTATTATTTTTTAGAATAACTTATTATATTAACTTGGTATGAAGCTGACGGTATTAAGAGTATTGTTTTTCTGAACTTGCTTGTGCAGGAAAAATGGATGCAGCACTGTCAACAGAATGAACGGAGTGATGCTTCCTGGAAACACATCTGCTTTTACAGAAAGGTTGAGATTTGGGACAGTTTTCCTGAATTCACATTATATTAAACCAGCTAATCATTTTCATTGTTATAATATATTCTTTTGTCCATTCCTTTTCTCTTTCCTTTGGTTATTTTATCAGGAAAGTGAACGGTCCTGGAACTCCTCGGCCTCTGAACCGACCGAAGGTGTCTCTGGCCAACTCACTAGCAGCTAATGGCCTGCCCGACAGCACAGACAACAAAGACCTCAACACAGAGCAGGAAGACGACAAAGACTCGAGGTATGTCAGAAGCCATTACGCACCAGAAGCTCTGTTCTCCATGTTGAACGTGAACTCGCTGGAAACGTTTCTTCTTTGTTTGTCAGTGAGGTTTCAGCGTCGGGAGGTTCCCTGGGGAGCTCGCTGAAGAACAAACACCCAGACGCAGAAGAGGACATGGAAGCCGAGCAGCAGGAGGTGAAGAGACTTAAGTTCAGCAAGGACGAGGAGGACGACGAAGACGAGGAGGATGATGAGGAAGAGCAGGAGGTGGACACACTGAGGCCTTCACATGCCACCTGCCTCTCAAAAGAGGCAGAAGCCATGGTCCAGGAGGAAGAGGAGAAGGTCGAGTACAGCAAGGAGAATGAAGCCTCCAGCAGTGCTGCTGCCACTGAAGACCAAGGTAGAGTTAATCTGTGGAAATGTATTATGGGCTGTTCAGGCTACACACCGAAAAGAGTTAGGTAGGAAAGATCTGATGATAAACAGGCTTTGACATCTGCACACTGAACTCAGTCACCTGTTTGTCAGGTGCACCGAGCTAAAGCTAATGGAGCCTGACTTAACTCTCCTGCAGTCGTTTTCCATTCAACTTTGTGGTCAATTTGGAGGATTCAATTCGTGCTGCAGTTTGATTGTATTGCTTCGCAGTATTTCTATTATTTTGCCCACCCTGTTTGTGTTAAAGGCTAAATAACAGACACCTAGCTGTAACATAACACAGTTCAACAGCAGAACAAAGTGCACCCTCCTAAATGACCATAAAGTTGAATCACTACATCTAAAACAGCTCCAACACAAATTAAACAGTGTTACCTTCCTACCTAAGATTTATTGCAGGCCTGTTGTCTTGGACAGCATTAGTTTTAGATTTGTCTACGTAACAATAAACTCGTGGTGAAAATATGGAACTGGTATGTCAGTGAGGTACAACATTTCATCTGAAAATCAGATGAGCATAATTAGATTTTTCAGTGGCTCAGAAGCTCTCTAATTATTTTCCAAGTTTGTAAACATGCATCAAAACGAGGGAGAAGCACTAAAGGAGCTTCAGCAGCATCACTTCAGCTTGTTTGCAGCGAGTTTCAAGGAAAATGTGTTGCACTGTAGCTCCATCATCTGACAGTGCGTTACAGCTCATTACCATCTGGGCTGAACAATTGTTTATTGTATTGAAGCGATCATTAATGTCTTTTTCTGCCCTTGGATAAGTATATTAGTCTTAATATTTTGCCAGAAAGCTGGGTAATTCTCACAGAATTGATGTCTTTCTTTAGTCTAAATCAGTCGACAAGTCAGATTGTTATGGCAGTGTTCCACATGGACAGAATTCCCAGATAAGATTTGGCTGTCACCTAAAATGTGACGCACTCCGCTGCAGTTTAGGACAGACTCATTCCAACCAGCGTTTTCAGTGTTATAACATACATATGTATGCTGAAGTTCACAGAGAATTGGCGCTCTGTCAAAACAAGCACAAGCTCAGCTGTGACTGTGGTTTTCCCTCCTATTGCGAGAAAATGTTCAAAATAAAAACCACTTCATCAGGCCTAAAGTGTTACTCATGGCATCTGTGTCAGATGGACATATGGATGGTTGATGGCGAGCACGTTATTTGCATTCACACTGATACGGTCGATCAGCTGCAGGTGTGAACCAGGTTGTGTTAAAATCAAGGTGGGCCAGCCAGATGAGATGACTATCGCGTGAGAGGCACATTACTCATGATTCTGTAATATTCTTGTGATATTCTGGATTTAAAATACTGAACTGTGATGTAAATTTAATCTAGTCTCTCTACAATTATAAAAAGGAGACACTGAATCCATTTTGTAAACTTGTGTGAGCAGATGTGACAAGTTCTGTTGAAAGAACATTTCGTAGCGTGTGAAGGCAAGCAAACCAATCATTCATCCGTCTGAAAGTGAAAGATTTGGGTCATCTTGCAGTCTGAAGAGGGTTCCGACACAACATTAAACATACTTCCGCTGCATGTATTAAAACCCGTTTCTGCTTGTTCACCGCAGAACCAACGAGCAGCACCCAGGCCGAGGCGTGCGCCGGCTCAGGTCAGGAGGTCGAGCAGGACGAGAGGGAGGTGCCGTGCGGCTCCCAGGAGGAGGGCAGCGACATGGATCAGACAGAGCAGCAGGCGCCCGCCGGCGTCCTGGAGAGCCCCGAGACCAGCAGGGACAGCGAGGAGAGCAACAGTGACCCGGTCAGCAGCAGCAGTAGCAGCAGCGGTAGCAGCTGTAGCATAGAGGAGAGTGCAGACGCAGCCAGAGAAGACGTAGCTCTCACTCCCTCCAGCAGTACGACTGAAGCTCCTACAGAGGGCGCCATGGATAGTGCCACCTTGAACACTGGGACCACTGAGGAGCCCATGGAGCAGGACTAGACTGAAGGCCCCCTTGCAGCCATGTGTGACCATAAACCAGCTTGTCCTTGAATCCAGCTTGACTGTCACTGGGAATGAGGATAACTGCACCTCGTACACAAGACGAACGCCTCGTCCCGCTTTTGGACACTCCTCCAAAATGGCTACCTGGCATTGATGTGGGCATACAAATAAATTTTCATTTGAATTTTTTTTTTTTCTTTTTAACTGGAATATTTTATTGCTCTTGTTATCCTCTGTTTTTAAGTTTCCCTTCGAAGGGGTCGGTTTCAGCTGCCTTGAGATTCCAGGCTGGATTTCTTCTCTTTCTGTTTTTTTTTTTTTGTAGGCAGTGGGGTTGTTCGGCTGCTGTGGTGTTCTGGGTCTTTTCTTACGCCACTCACTCCAACCATTGGATGTTGTGACAAGATTGGTAGTCTACGTTTTGTACCCTTTAAGCCCAGTGTACCACACTACCGGGGTCAGAACAGAGCCATACCGGCCCTCATTATTTATGAAATGATATGAGCTGCCACCACCATTTCTGTACCCGACTGAAGCTCATGTAAACATGGCCTTCAGTCCAGCGATCAGACGTAACACCCCACCACCACCACCATGTTGTTACTCCACCAAGCTCTACCTGGCTGTTGAGAACATGCATCATTTTAAAATTCGTTTCTCCGTCTTCTTGAGATGGGAGGCCATTTTCTTTCCATTGTGTCCTTACATTATTTTAACCATACTTTTTTTGCAATGATACACTACCAATCCCACTGAACAATACTATGACATGCTACCTTGTAGAGGAGTCTTCTGTAAAATGATATATTTTGGATGCATAAAAAAACCACCATAATTTATATGATCATTTCAATTCAATGAGTTATTTTGGAGTATGTTTTTGTTTCGTCTGCCAGTTGTAGTTTCCAAAACCAGCTGTAAGTACAAAGATGACTTCCGCTTTCTTTGTATCGTGATGTCACCATGTTGTCTCACCGACCGATATCCAGAGCAGTTTCTGGTTCCAGTTCTACACCTGTTTCTGCAGCTGTACTTTTTGATATTTAGAATTTTAAATTTCTGTAAAGTAGATTTTTGTAGATTGTAATACAGTATGTGTTCACTGCCTTTGTGAAACCATATATTATTGTATAATTTCTGTGTATACTCTGAATGCATTTGCTTTCAGTGCGGTATTCAGAAACAGCAATAAATGTTAACATTTTTATGTGTGGCGGTCTTCACTACTTTCACACGGCACCTCATTCTGTTCACTCGTTACTCGAGCAGGCAGGGAAACACAGCTGTAATGAATAACTTGTAATTACGGCTTCATCCCATCTCACGATTGACGGCCCTGTTACAGCTGATGCTGCCTCGAAACTGGGATATCAACACAATAGATCTGTTAGTGTCTTTTTTTGTGTTAACAAGAACAATATGCAGACAGGTTTCAGAGAAAAATGTTTCAGAATGACTCATTTATTACTTTTCATTTCACTCTAAAAGAAAAGGTGAACATTTGGGAAGGTATTTAAATAAGATGATGGTAAATAAATACATTTGCATATAGACTGAAGTTGATCACATATTCAAGAGTGCAGTCACCTGGATTATCATACTAACAGACTATGGTTAAGTCAATCAAAACTCTTGGCATATTTCAGAGTTAAAAAACAGCTTTATAAGTTATTGTATCAATACCGTATTCATGATAGTTAACAGGATAAATGTTCTGTAAACTTTGTTACTGTACTTTAATGTTGTTAGTTACACCTGTGCTTTTCCTGCTATAAGTCAAAAAAATGTCTGCCTTGAAAAAGACGTTTAAGAACTGCCTTTTTCCTGTCGGCCCCAGCCTTTCAACCACGACACAAACCTCTGCTGCGCACCGGTTCTGTCCTGCATACTAACTGCGTAGAGTACAGTACATTCACATGAAATACAGTAAGTGTTTCAACAGACTGCAGCTTCAGAACACTACTGCCAATTAACAAATCTCATAAGAAAAAGCAAAGCAAAGTGAAAAATGCAACACCTACTTTGTGTTTTCCAAGAGTATTCTCAGGCTGTCAGTATGTTAATGTGGTCTGGAACCAAAATACTGTGTTCTTGTTAATCGCAGCCTGAGTGTGTGTTGGTCTCTGAAACATTTTGAACACATTTTGACATGTCATAGCTGGAAAAGCAAAGATGACAATAACCAAATAATGAAATGCAGTCGATATGAACGTTCACACCTGCGTCTGACAAGTTCTTTTGCCATATTAATCCTCACGCACTCTGTCAGTTGGGTGTTTCTATTAGTGTTGGTGTCAGTAGGCACATTATTTCCCCCTGGAAGGAACGCAGCCACAAAAAAGGCCATGTGCAGTGAAATGTTGCGTAACACAGGCATTAGTTACATATATTTTAGAAGAAAAACATCATTTGTGGGTAGGATTTTTGTTTTGAGAGTGTCTCTGACCAAGTATAGAACCCATTAGCACCACTGTTGTCCTCCATGTCACATATCGGAAGGCCGAATGACGCCCAATTCAAAAAATGATGACGCCAGCCAGTAGATTTTCAGGAGGCGACACAACAATGTGTCCGGCAAACTTCTTCCATAGAAGCTCACCATCTGTTGTGGGCCTCCGATCATCATCAAAATATAGAGGGGAGCGAACCTTTGCCTGTTAAATAAAGACGGCCTTTCATGTCAATTTGTTCAGCAGAGCTCTAAGACGCGTTCCCGCGGGGTCAGTCCACAATACGGTCCGCCGCCGCCGTCTTTTCACTGCTGAAATTTGCCCGGGCTCCCCGAGGAAATAAAGCTGCGTTCACCCACGCGGCGCTGTTTAAACGGCGAGGCTTCTTAAAAAGGCCGGTCTCCGGGGAAACAAATGCCAGGTCAGGAGGGATATTAAAAGCAGCTTGACACCGAACGATATTTAATCTGACCCTCGGTGGCTTTCTGAATGGCAGATAACATGGACAGAGGAGGGGCGGCTTAAAGGTTCCACCGACTTCAGTCTTTTTCAGTCTGCCAAAAAATGGCCAGTCGTCTCTTGTTTACCGAATCTCCGTTCCCCCTCAGTTTATGTGTGTCAGAATTTAGCTTTGGGCTCCCGACTGATATCTTTTGCGTTCTCCTGTATCTGCAGGCGCGGTGAGCAGGACTCTATTAGCAGGGGATAAAACTATAGAAAGGTAAATGCGCAGGCTCGCAACGAGAAAAAGCCGCCTCTGGGTTCACCGAGAAGCAAAAAAAAAAAAGAAGAAAAAATCAAATGAAATTGAAAATGAAAGAAAACACACTGCGGGGCTGTTTCTTAGAAGTGCAGCGGCATCACCTTCTGATGCATTCCACTTTTTCAGAATCATTTGGATGCTGTTTTTTTTTGCTCACATTTCTCTTTAAACCCCGACAGACTCCAGCTCCAATAAACTGGCTCTCATTATAAAGGCGACAGCCGAGGTCAAGCCTCTGATCAAACAAGTCTGTAAAATTACTATGAAATTAAACTCTTCCTCATTTCGCTCCTGACCCTCCTTGAGGCCCCCTCGCGGACCACCGGGGGCCCCTGGGCTGCTCTTAAAACCCAACGGGGCTCCTGTTCACAGCCATATTTGAGTTTCACGCCTCGCCGCCCGCCTCAAGAGAGAGAACTTTTTTAATGGATCTGCGGTCAGCGGCGGCGCACGCCAGATCAGACTTAATTGTCACGTTGAGGGGGAAGCGCCTCCGACGCTGACGGGATTAAAGGAAGAAATGACATCGAGTCTTAAAGAAAAAGTCATTATGACACGGGAGTCACTCTTTTGGTTCGAGCGGTTCAACAGGACTCGAGAGTTCACAGATGGGAGCTGCAGCAGCACCTCTCCGGCGCCGCACGCAATCTCCGTGTAATCCAATAGAGGGTGATGTTTAGTTTCCTCAGCCTGCCCTGAAATCAGAATGCAGACCCAGTCCTCCTCCTCCTCCTCCTCCTCCCCCTCCTGCTGGTGAATGCAGGCTGTGACACATTCAGTATGCCTCCTCGCCGCTTTGAATCGCCTGGAAAAAGCACACGCAGACATCATGACCTCCTTCGCCTCTCTCCAGCGCTGTCCGCGCGGTGAACCCCTCGCCCGCCCTAATTCAGTTCTCTCCGGGAGAGCGCGCCGCCCGTGAATGAATATGAGGTGGCTTCGACCATCTTTTTTTTCCTCCCTCTTGTCCAGATGCCAAGGTAGAAGAGCTCCTGGCTCAACCTGAGACACATTTTTATCACGCCTCTTCAAAGAACCCGCAGACGTCAGATCGACTCCCACGCGTCTCGTTTCTCACGGGAAGAAAAAAACAGGCTTTTATCAGAACGATCTAGAATACACTGCTTTTTAATTGCAAGCTTCTTATGTGGTAAATCCAAGATACACCCTCTTTTTGTTAGGGAAAATAAAGGTGCGACACCAGTTTTCTCTGTATGTTTGTCGTCTCTGTCGGAGGCCGGGATCAGGCGGCGGTCGGTGTCAATGTCAAGCGATGTTATTTGGCGCGCAGCGGGGTCAAACATTCTGAACCGCTCTGACAAAGATGGCAAACGCCGGCAGTGGGTGGGCTGCTGTTCAACCCTTGTTGGCAGACTCCAATGTTTATCCCCCCCACAACACACACACACACACACACACACACACACCCACACACACACACACACACTTCAAGAAGCGCACCTAAAAATGGAGTCAGCGGGGAGGCTCCGCCACAGGAGGCCTCCAGACAGACTTCACAAGCACCGCTCAGCAAAGTGGGCGCAGTGAGAAATACTACCTCGTGTTTGGATGTGGTCAGCAGGAGGAGAAAAAAAAATAAACGTAGAGATTCAATTACCCTGATGTCCAGGCTCCGGCAGGTCCGAGGAGCGGATCGACCTCAGGTGGCCGCCGTCTGGATGTTCCACTCCTCTGTCAGAGCGGCATCGTCGCACAGGAAGAGAGACAGGAAGTGGAAGAGGGTGCTTTGATCGGCCATCAGTGCACCCTCTTTGTGATCGGCTTCAAGTCCCGTCAAAAGTGCCAAGTCTGAGACATCGCACGTACGTGCCGTAAAGCGGTGGCATTCGTGGCTGGCTGCTGGCTGTGAGCCTGGCTGGGGGAAATCAGGTCAGTGTTAAAAAAAAAAAAGGTGTGCACACAGAGGAGCGAGACTCCTACAGGAGCGCTTCACCTTATGTTTCCGAGACAGGCATCAGCCTCGCAGACACGTACAAATACTACACAGCAAATGGGAAACAGGGAAGCGAAACGGATCTCGGGACAAGCTGGTAAGATATTGCAGCAACATTTGAGTGAACCCAGAGGGCCTGTTACAAGACGGCCTGAGGTGTGTTATATGAAATGTGGAACTAGGTGGAAGCAAATGCAGAGATCCGAGAAAGTACGACCAGAACTGTTTACCTCCGTCTTGTCAGGACTCAGGCTCGCTGACGCATTTCGCTGTAATAATCTTAACAGCTGGAGAGTAAAGCTGCTTCTCCTCCCTACCATGGACCTCCAGGAGACCTCTCTATGAAAGTACCGCTTCTTTGGTCCAGACTGAATATCACAACAACTGACTGATGTCGGGAAATGACTCCACACATATCATGTTGCCCAGAGGATGAATCCTTCAGACTTCCCGTAGGGGCCACCAGCAGGTCACATTTTTCACTCTTCCTGCGCAACATCTCACATCTCTTGCGTGTAACACAACATCATGTCAGAGGAGAGACACAAAATGTTGTACCAACATTCATGGTTCCCAGATGATGTATCGCGAAGACTTTCGTAATCCCTGTGTTATGTTGCTGTGGTTGAAAAGGGGGAAGGGGAAAAGGGGGGTTATGTGTGTAAGTTGCACTTGGCGCAAGACCAGAGCGATGCGAGACATTGTCTCTGGACAACAACGGAATGAATCTGAGCTCGCAAACCTGCATCACCTCCTCATCATTCTTCCCTCATCTGCCTCGCTACCCGATACATTGGTGAGTAAATGACTCACGGCAGTTCGCCACAGCCAGCTGTTTCTGGTCAAACAAAGAGATTACTAAGCTAAAAAGCCATTCTCTGTCGGGATCCTTTGCGGACCATGACAGAGGCGGAATGATAATCCGAGCCCTGTCGGTGGCAAAAACAAGCGATTCGAGTCGACTTTGATGGTCGGAGTTTCCCTCGGGGGGTACGCTGCAGCCTGCGCAGCCCGTGTCGCAACTTCTTGTACCTATGAGTCATCTCCACACCAAAATATATAAACAAAGAGACATCAGAATTCCCCTGTAAGTTTCCTGTAACACCATCAGCAGGTCAAAAGGAGGTGCGAGCATGAGACTAGTCTCGTTCAATGATAAAGGCTGATGTCATATTGATGACACAGCTCGGGTAAATAAGGTCAGAGTCAGCGACGGTTGCGCGTGCGGTACTCTCCCGGGTAAATGAGAGCTATTTCCTGTCACAGGAGCTCAGCACCGACAACAAGAGTTCCTGTTTTGTTGTTGTTAAGTTGCAGGAAATTGTGTGACATTCAGTTGTTTATGTCTTTAATTCAACTAAAGAATATATTGTGGTGGGTTTTCCCCTTTTCCGTGACAGTGTTTCGCCTCATCTCAACCTCGACCTTCATTTTTACATTTCTGATGCCCGAGCGGTGACAAAATAAAAGTGTATTCATGTCCTCGCTAAAATATCCATCTCAGAATAGGGAACATTAGCAGTAATCATCAGGTTATGGCCTTCCTGCATCTTTACTGCACTCTAATGAAGTACACTAATCGACTTCGCTCGCCATGTCGGCAGCGCGGGCCCGTCTGCCTCCGCCCGCCCCGCCCTCAGCCACTCCGCCTAATGGCACTGAAGGGTCTGTTTACGGCGGCCTCATGCTTTTAGAGGCCATTTCCAGAGATGCGACCTGCTCTTTGCGCCAGGTTGTAAAAAAGTGTGAATGGGAGACTAATAAAGGTGCAATTATAGCAATTGTGTGCGTGCGTGCGTGTGTGTGTGTGTGTGTGTGTGTGTGTGTGTGTGTGTGGTTGATACCCCCGTTGAGTGTGATTGTGTACATGCATCCCGCGGCCGAGGAGGTGGGCTGCTCGGATGCTTTATGATGATGATAATGGATTGTTGGGCCACGCTGGAGAGGCGCGGGGGAGAGTTTGTGTGCGAGCTGCCGCAACCTGTCCGAGGGAACACTGGCGTTGTGGTAATCCTCCGGGTCCGTGGTCCGAGTGCGTCTGACAGCAGAGGCATAAATAAGTGAGAAACTGAGCGGGCTGGTGACTCGGACTCTCTACACCGAATACAATCAGCGCTTATTTATTTGAGCCCCCCTCGAAACCAACCTAATGAAAAAGACTCTTTTGAGATGAACACTTAAGTCGTATTGATTTACTTTCAGCTGGTGGGACATAAAGTTGAAATGTAGCCTGTGAGAACATGCCATGGGCCAGAAAAATCGCGTGTCACGAGCGCGGCCCGTCCACAACCACAGAGCAGCCTTTGTCACATTTAAGGCTGCTCGTTTCATTCTAAATCAATGGGCAGGAAATAGGAGTCACTCGCCGAGAGACCGGCATTTTATGGGAATTACACGTGATACGTCATGGCACATACATTATAAATGAACACGGAAGGTGGAGATGGTAAATATTAAAAGGTTGACATCTAAGAATCAAGTGCTCCTAAATATGTGAACTCCAGCCTTACCTCATGCTCTCCAGGGGTATTAATAAATGCTAATGGTCAATAAAAGCTCCACCAGATTGCACACACACACACATGCAACCAAATATACACACATTTATTGTCACTACTTTCCAGCACACACACATAGGCAGAAGACGCACCCATTTCTGTCCCGTAATACTGTTTAAATGTTGGAGGATAATGTTAATTTTCCCCAAATCACCGATGTTTCTTCATAACCGCAGTGTGAGCACGTCTTTCTTCCAGCCACTAAGTCTTTCAATTACGGCTCGTATCACGCTGAGATTCTAATTCCTCACTCCAGCGGTTCTCTAAGTGGAGCCCTTCGGGGGGAATCCTTTGAAAATGAGGAACAGTTTAATTTTACCATCATTTCATTTAGCACATCACATCGTTAACTCGCACTCTCAGATGTGCAGACTGAAAGTCAAACGCCAATATAATCCTCAGATTAGCCCAAAAAGTTTGACATGGTCAGATGAATCATCGAGGGCTCTGAAAGGCTTACAGCTGTATGTCTTTATAAACCTAACCTTGGGCCATGAGGTGAAAATATCCGACAGCAAAGTTTGTTTTTGGCCAAGTCCAAGTTACTGCAGCTGAGTGATAAGGGATGGACTGGTTTGCAACCCCACTTAGTGAATTAGGCTGATTAAATTGGGTATTTTATTTCCTGTGGCAAGGCTTGCTAACAGCAAGAGGTTGCAATGTCCACGGTGACTACAAGGTCAAACTCTGAGATGGCGCCAACACCATGCAGACAATTGGAACTATAAAGTTTGTCCTGAGGGACAGGCCAAGGGATCATTAAATTATTTCTTTGATATTTAAGGAAATGCACTCATTCACTTTTTTGCCAAGGGTTAGATAAGATCAATACCACTCCAAGTGTAAACGCCTTGAGTTTGGCATGATGTCTGGTGCCATCTTGTTTTTTTGGAGCCAAAATTGACCAGATGGTGAAGTTGGGGATTGGTTTCTGATTGGTTCTGACTGAAAACCCGAGGACACACCGTGGTAGCAACTTATCAATCACAAGGTAGCCACACCCTTAAGCTTACCCCCCTTTATTCGCCTTTTTTTACTCTAAATGGGACCATAATCTACAAAACGGTCATCATCATGTATTAAAGAAGACTCAAAACTACTGATTGAGATCATAAACTCATTTAGGAACTGTCTACTGAAGTCAGTAATTAAGTGCGAAGTAGAGTCATTTTCTCATAAGCTTACATACAATTGGACTTCTTTTTGAAACCAGTGGAGAAAGAATGCAGGTTTGAAGCACTTCCGGGTTGGCTTTATTTTTTACACCGAGAAGCTCCATCTGTATTTTATACAGTCAGAGCTCCACTTTTATGTCTAGGTGTTAAGTACGTAACTGGCGATTAGCCTAGCTTAGACATCAGCTAGCTTGGCAATGTCCGAAATTTTAAAAGATGGCTACCAACACCTCTAAAGCTTACTCATTAACATGTTTTATCTTCTTTCACAAAGCCTCTACATAAATAAACCCAGTAAAAATACGTTGTGGGTTCTACATCGATGGCTACCAACACCTCTAAAGCTTACTCATTAACATGTTTTATCTTCTTTCACAAAGCCTCTACATAAATAAACCCAGTAAAAATACGTTGTGGGTTCTACATTGAGTTACGTGCTAATTACTTGGCAGTCATTGCTAATCTGCTAATCACCTCCTGACTCCAGCTACATAGACTTGAATGGTTTCAATGTCATCAAACCCTCGTCAACAAACTGAACAGGCATATCTCTCAAAATGTCAAACAACATGTGCATTCCCTGGAAGTATAAATGCACTGAACCAACTCTGAGACAGATTTCCAGTTGGAAAACAACGTCAATGTGTGCAAAAGTTTTGCCTCAGGCGCCAAAGTAATGCTAATGGGACATTCAAAATCGAGAGGTTTTACAATCTGGGGAGCACATCTTTAAAATTCCATATGACTGGGCTTTTTAGTTACACCATCTCATTCAGCATGGTGCAGGCCGCCACTAAAGGGGCACTGCCAGGACCTTCAAGTGCCCATTTTAAAGGATCTGGAAGAATCTATGACTCCTCATGCAGTGCTTCATAGCAATCTGACCAGTTAGCTGTCGAGCTATCCTGCTACCAACTAGATGTTTCAGTCTGATGATCCCTCCCATTCCCTTCCAGTAGACAAAACATGGTGAAGTGCCCTCTAATCATCTAATTTCTGCACACTTTATGCCCACCAGCATACGACTGGTGCCCTTTTTATGTTTTTTTTCACCCCTACCCCTCAAACATCCTGAGTCCATCACTGTCCTTAGATGATGGTAAATCCTGGGAAAAAAGTGTTTCCAGTGATACAAACAGATGGCAGGGCTGGTGCTTAATGGTCTCTGTATTTCTTTACAAGTCGGGTTTTAATTCTCGCAACAGTGCTTTTCAGACAGTGAAAAGCAAAAAAAAAAGTTTTGTATCATTTGGACAAGGGTATGTTTTTATAATTTACCAAGAAACGATCCAAAAGTTACTCCGAACCGTGTTGGCAAAGCCTCCGAAGTTTTGAGTGCGACACATCGTCCGTGTCCAATAACTCTAACCAAAACTCCAATCTGCTCATCTCATCTCTTGGTGGTTTCTCTGCATTCGTGCAGTCAGCCGGTTGTGACAGAGCCGCGTTTAACCCTTAATGATGTCGGCGTTACCAAGCGCCGCGCCCTGGGGAGCCTCCGAACACGAGCCCCGATACACTGTGCACAGGGCCGAGGTGAATCCTTTGGATCCAGGGGGAGACGCGGCGGCACAGAAGACCGACAGCATGTCTTTGCTTTTCTATTTCACTCCCTCTCTCCTTCCCCCGAATCTGTTGCCGCCATCCCGCTGACCGGGGCCTATAATTTGGAATGTGTATAATGGATAAATTAGCTGTCGGCCAATAAATCTGCGGGGAAGGGGAGCCATAGAGGTTCCTGCGATCTGACCCAGGAAACTGCGCTGTGAGAATGGCGGAGCACAGAGGGACGAGACGTGGGAGGACGGAGCGCCGTGAGTTATGGCTCCGCCGGGCCATAAACACAACACAAGCAAAAAGGGGCCTTTGAAGCTAACAAGACCACGGAAGGGTCAAATGCGTAGTCAGAGACATTTATGTGTCTTTGGCATTCAGCGAGTTGGCTCGCGTTTTGCATTCGTCCGATGGAAAACACGTTTGTAAATGAAGAAGGAAATTTGGACAAAAAACACTCAAAGAAAGTTTTGGTCGAGTGAGGAAAACGATGTTTCTGCGTTCGTTTGTTACCTCTGATGTTACATGTCCTCCCTGTTCCTCCGGGCCTCTGTCTGCTTCAGGAGAAAGGTTCTGCAACACACCCGCTCCTCTAGCGGACTGATTTAAGGCCTGTCCTGACCTTTTTAGTCAGAGAGCAAAGAAATGACTCAAAGACAGGAGCATTAGCGGGCCGGCTACAGATAATCAGGGTGCCACCATACACTTGTCCCAGACCACTGTGAAGGTCGCTCAGAGCTAATGGGGGAGGCTTTCTTCTCTGACTTTTACATCGGGCGGCTTGTTTTTCTCCCCTCTCGTTCTCAGCGAGGTCCTTCTCGTCGCCGTTTTGCTCGATTCCCTCCGGTGCTTCGGTCTGCGACCAAAAACCTGACAAAACTACTGAAATTCCCATCAGCCTCAGGTGCTGTCTGTGGCTGTAACTCGTTTAACATGCATGCTAAATTAAGATGAAAAGCATGGTCAATATTTGCATAAGTACAGCCTCACACAGCCGCTCGCAATGAGAGCAGTCTTATAATGAATTTCCATTAAAACGAGGAGTGAACTAAAGAACATCTGCGTGCCTCTGTTGTGTTTCAGTCGGTAATATCAGTGAGAGGCTCTCCTTTCTTAATCCGCCCACCTACAATGTAGATTCTTCTTTCATGACAAAAAAACTCCAGATGGTGGTAACCGCTGAGAATGTGTCATCTTTTCAGAGATCATCAAAATATCATTGAGTGATCATCCGAATCACAGCATCTTCACTGCATCACAGGGGGCCGATGCTGACTCACTCTCTTTTTAAAAGTTTTTCCTCATCAGTGCAAATCACAAGGACAAACACCTCTTTAAACAGTATGCTCAGAATTACAATACCAGTGTGTTCAAACAATTTAAAGTAGCAATAATTTAGTTTTTTGGTAACTCGTGGCAGCAGAACAATCTTTAGACCAGAGCTGCAATCAATAATCAGTTGATAATTGATTCATTGGTTTCAAGAATTTTTAAAGGAAAAATTCTCTGATTTCAGCCTCTTAAATGTGAATATACTCTGTTTTCTTTTATCCTCTATGACAGTAAACTGAATATCTCTGGATTGTGGGCACAACAAGACATGTGAGGACAACTAATCGATTCATTGAGAGAATAACTGGCAGGTTCATTCTCAGTGGAAATAAACGTTGGGTGCAGCCCTAATGCCTATTTACACATCCAGATGACATGGTGAAGATGCACTTATCCATTAATGTATATTCCTTCTGTCTTAGTTTAAAATTTTAATCTTAAAGCATCATTATGTAGAAAACTGGCATTTTGTGCGATCTGGCGCCCCCTACAGTTTCTGAGTGCAACGCCACTGTCGTCAATACAAACCCCAGGTCTGTAACATAATGCAGGTGCTGACTACAAACAAACCTCAATCACATTTTAACAATATAATGTCTTGAAAACTTGTATCTTGAAGTAAACGTGATCCGACCCAAGCCATCAGTCCGTCAGTGATGGTTTAGGTTTGACTTGCGTAGACAAAGTTGCATATGTGAAGACTTCTTTTTCCTGTTGATTCTTTCCGTTATCCTCCTCGTCTGCTCATGATAGTCAGCAGAATGGGATTATTTCACTTTGGATGAGTACATGCACAGATGCAATGGGACGTGAGGTTTCACAGAGCACGTCTCTGAGGCGAGAGGGAATTTCTGACAGGTAAAAATACGATGTGACAGAACGCCGTATCAGAATGTCCGCATGATCAGTATTTTACCTCCAATCACATCCTTCGCTCTCACGTATAAATCAGATTCTTACGTGTTGTCCGGGCTCATATCTCCTGCGGGTAAACAACATGTTCCCGTGTTCTCTCCCCACCATCAATCACCGTAATGCCTCCGTGTCGCTCCATCTCGTTCTCGCGATAAATCAGAACAGCCCGGTGGATTTTTTTATTATTCATTTTATGTGCGTGATATATCCGGTTATCTTTGGAGGCTCGCTCGTCCATCCCACCTGTCACGTATGATTCTGCGGCGTGCGCGTCGCCCTGGATTTGAAGTAAGAGCGATAAAACGCCGTAAAATACAATCAAGTTGTCACTTCTCGAAAACAATCCGACGCTTGTGTTTCACTGCTGCTCCTCTTGACATTATGTTGCAGGAAGCGTGAAAGATGAAGTCAGTCAGGACAAAGATAAGAGTCATTTACAGCAGAGTCGTGTGTTTGTACTCTCCCGGTCACGTTTTATTTCAATATGTCTTATTCCTGATTAAGTCTTTCGAGACCGACTTGATTTTGGAGTGATGTTCTATTCCACAGTACATGAAAATGTTTGAATTTGTATCTTTTATTCAGTCAAACTGTCGTCTTTCCTCACTTCAAGGAGAAAGAAACATCTACAAAAGCGTGAATCCATTAATATCTAGTGAGGTTATCGTGGTAATCTTAATACCGCGGACTACTGAAACTACTGATCAGTCAGGCAAGTCGAGGTCAGAAGGATTGCTCTACCCACTAATTAAAATTTGGAAATAATACACAGATCGCTTCTGAAGATACGACTCCAATTAGCGATGCGAGCCGGAGATTTACTGCCTCGAGTGAGAAGGTAATATTTTGCAATACTTCCATTTTTCTCCGCCGTGCTCCAGTTTTTACGTCAGCGGTATTTTTCCGGGTGCACCTTCAAGTTTTATAGTGAGGCTCACAGTTTTTTGGAACGAGAACTGTTCAAATATTCAGAGGTCAGAGATTCAGAAAAGCGCTCTGGGGACGCGGCTCCACATCTAAGTGCAGACCTTCCCCGACTGATGTTCAGACGCGACGGTTCAGCACTTTCTTTCTGTTTACCCAGCAGCCTGTTCTCTTTAATCCGACACGTGAGGCGCGCTAACACGGCCTCAGCACCTGCTGAACCTGCTGGAGTGATGTGGAGCCTCGGAGGTTTTTTATCGCACCGAGGAAAAAGTAGAACAAAAAACGTGGTTATCTCAATTTGGGTCGTTCAGAAAAAACGGTTCCTTTAAACGAGTTCCGCTGTCTTGAGTATTTGTGACTGTGACTGTGAATGTGGCGGTGTGAGGGATAGCGTCTGCCCGTCGAGCAGGTACGAGCCCTTCGGCGCTCGAAACAATCAGAACCCTCTGCGCTCGCAGGCAAGCCGAGGAGCCGCCTCCTTATCAGTTAATGGATGAGTACACCGGAATGTCGGCCTGTTCCCCCCGCGCCGACGTTTAAACTGATGAGCCTCTCCGCTCTCCAGCCCGAACGCGGGACCGTCAAACGGGTTTGCGGAGACGACCACTTTCATCCCCAAAGATAATAAAAACACACGGGGGTAGTAAAGCCAAGGATGTGATCGACTAATCTCCCAGGATTCTGCGGCGGTTGGAGGGAGTGGGTGGGGTGGGGATGGGGGGGGGTGGCATCCCAGAATTGATTGCTGGAGCTTTTTGTTTGCCTTGCATGCCATATTGTTATCTCCCATTAAAAGAGTGTGTACGGAGGCTCGCAGCCGGACATAAATCACATGGCTTGGGTTCGGTCGGGCTGAGGGAGGAGTGATCAATTGTGCCTCGGCGGACATAGAGGAAGAGGCCGAGCCTCATTATCATAAGCATCCCTGTTAGGAGACGCAGAGTTGAAAAGACTGGGGGGGGTGAATGCATGATCCACCAGGTCTGAGGAATAACACAAACTGAGGACGGTAACTGAAGACTGAAGCCCTTCACACATAAAGTCACGTGTGTTGTAGTACGTGTCGGAGTTGCGTTAGGGATAGTCGAGGAGTAGCAGGTAGTTTTAATGAGTCTATGACAGTGTGGTTGGTCACAGCGGTCTGACATTATGCTAAACGTTTACCTGATCTTAACAATACATCCCAATCGAAAGTCATTTCACCAATTCCATATGTCACTGGTTACAAGAAGTAATACTTCTACAGGCCTGTGGAAACACTTGTATCATGAGGTTCAAGGAGAGTCACAGAAAATGACCCACGTGACGCCCTCCGAGTCTTTGTGACTTCATTAAGTCTGGAGATACGCCGCACCGGGTTTGTTACACAGGACCATCTGGAAACGAGCCACGAGAAGCTGTTTTTTGACGAAGACAATGCACTTCCCAAAAATAATTGGCAGGTGATCGGACGAACCATCTGTCTGTCGCAGGCTCGCTCCGACAACTCAGATCGACAGCAGGAGAGCGCTGCCAGTTGGCGAATCGAACTTTTACCAAAGTCAGCTGAGAGAAGAGCGAGAACATCTTTTCCTTGACGAGAAGCCTTCGGTGCCGTTCTCCACTCTTATTTCAGGGAAATGAACTCGCGGGTCGTCACACTCAAACATGCCCGCTGCTGCCTGGAGATCCTCGCCGATTGGTTCATCCGCTGTGTGTTCAGCCACAAGCGCAGAGCTTAAAGCTGCCTCACAAGGTAAGATCGGAGACTGAAAATATTAAAGACGCATTACAGATTTTGAAAGACATGGGTGCTTTAAGGTACCACGCAGGGAGGGTCTAATTAAAGACGTGTAGGATTTACAGCCTCTCAACCTCTGCGTTTCAGCTTTGACCACTCTTTTTGAACATTTGATTAATGAAAAATACTTAATTGACGAAGTTCCTGTTTCAATAGTATGCTCAGAATCACAGCACTAGTCTGTTCAAACAATTTAAAGCAGCAATAATTTAGATTCTTGGTAACTTGTGGCAGCGGAACAAGCTTTAAACCAGAGTTTAAACCATCAGTTATAGGTTAGTTGATAATTGATTGATTGGTTTCAAGATTTTTATGGGGAAAAATGATCTGAATCATTTCTCTTAAATGTGAATTTTTTCATTTTTTTGTCATCCTCTATGACAGTGAACTGAATATCTCTGGTTTGTGGGCAGAACAAGACATTTGAGGACGTTTTGAGAATCACTGATTGACATTTTCTGACAATTCATAGACCAAACTACGAATGGATGAATTGAGAAAATAAAAAATTCATTCTCAATTAAAATAAACCTTAGGTGCAGTACTTAGGTTGAATCAGAGCTTTTGTCGGTTGAAAACAGCCATCTGTATGCTCTTGAAAGCGACGTTGATGAGAACCTAGAGAACAAGAACAGTTGCTAGTAAAACTAAAACTGGAAGACACTAAAATTGACCGCACAGAAAGGAAAACTGTGTCAGGTTTTAGTTTTATGTGTCAAAATACTGACTGGTGCAGCGTTAACCTCAACTATACCTTAATTGAAACATTGCAGTGTGAAAAAAGATACAGATCAACTCCAGAGTGTCTGAATTTGTAAGTGCACTCCAGTCAGATTAGCACACTACATATTAACGTGGCCCTGATCGTTGTTGCCTCATTAGGAAACAAAAGAAGCGTTTGATGGAGGTGAGGTGACAAAAGTGCCGCATCAGCAGAGAGCCTGGGCTGCTTTTGTCCTCAGTGATGAGCCACCGAGCTGCTAATTGAAGGATCACACGGGACCGAGGGCTCGAGGTCCCTCTAACAGATGGTGGGAGTCTTGAGTCAGATAAACAAACCACGCGCCCGGCGAGGAGATACGGCCATGTGAGGGGAGCCTCACGCCAAAGACAGCTTGGTGACAACATAAAAGAGCACAGTGAGCTCGGTCAGACATTAGTTAGGAAGCGACGGACCACTTTGTTTGGCTGAGGAAGAGCGAGACGAGAGATGATGGAGGGCAGCCACCGCTGAGAAATCCACGCGAGGGGAACATTTGTATTGACGATGAGAGGAAAATGGAAATCACACACTTCCCAGCCTTCAGCCGTCAGATCTGGACAGCAGGGATCTCTGCCGATTGGACTCTTCCATGTTCATGTTAATGCCCTGCCCCACTTGGACTCTGACATGAAACGCAGACGCAGCCATCAGACTGCTCTTTTTGCCTCAGGACTTCTGACATCGTTACTACAATTTGGCAAATTCACACGATGTCTGAGTCCGGGACGCCATTAAGAAAACATGTCGTGTATTTAAAAATGGATTCAACGAGAGATCAAGGCAGGCTTCATCACCCGCTGTTCAACTCTACAATAGTGATGCTGAATCAGCACTGAAGGAAACCAGGATCAGAAGTGAGTCCGGCCAGAAGTGTTGACATTCATTCTTTAAGCCTGAGAGATATCATCGTGGGTAGTGGATCACAGGCCCGCCCTCTGATGGATCAGTGCACTCTCTCCACAATCTGCACTGTCTACAGAACTGGATGGACTGAAGCTGTGAGGTTAACTTCACTGTGAACCATCTTACTGTTTGCGTCAATGTGGAATCGCCCATTCATACATACTGTGGATGGAATATAATGGATTTAGAGGGTATGGTTTATAGATCAGAGGAGCTTTTGTAAGGACAAATTCTCAGATAAAGTAAATAGTAAAAGGTGGATTTCAAGGCTCGTCCACACAGGTGTTTCTACTACTTTTGCCTGATAAGACTCCTTGTGAGGTTTGTGCTCCCATAAAGACTTCTCACAGCACACACTTTGACCCGTCGAGGCAGGAGAACGCAGGTATAACATTAACGATGGCTGGATTTTATTCAGGTGAGCTGGTTCCGGAGCTCTGGCGCTCGCTCACCGCGACACTAAATAGAAAGGAGCAGTCGTTACTGTCATTGGTCACACCTGTGCTTCTCCTGCTTTGACGAGGTCAGAATGTGATGGTGTGAAAAGGCTCTGTTGAAAAAGCAGTTTATAAAAGAGACACCTTGAAGTGCAAACTAGTTGGATTATGACTCTCTGTATTCAAAATTTTGATCCACAGAGGTTTTATACTTTGAAACTTTCAAAATCTGTGACGTAAGCATAATCTTATCTTTATGTTTTTATGATATCATTTTTGCTTTTGGGGGTCTGTATTGCACTGAATGGACAGGTTTTTGCAATAAATGCACAGCAAACGTTAATGTTAAAGTAACAAATATTAAAGGAGCAGTTCACCCAAAAATGAAGATTCTGTCATTATCCACAAAAACGTCCTCAAAACAGCTTCACTTCCAAACAGTGCTGCAGGGTTCTCCTGAACAACTGAATGTTTTATTTAAAAAAAAAAAACATTCATAAAACAACCAGAAGAAAACATAAATGGCTCCATACAGTCCAAGTCTCTGGAAGCCCCAAGATCCCAAACTGATTCGAAAATATACTATTTACACCCTTTTCAGCCAAAATCTTCACTTCACTGTAGCTGTTGAGCTAAAAGTGTCACACCGCCTGAAGTCGGTGCACAAGCTCAACCAGACGCTGAGGTTTAAATTACGTCTTTTCAAATCAGTTTGGGGTCTCTGGGCTTCCGCAAACTTGGAAGGACACACTGTATGGAGACATTTCATTTTTTTTTCTGTTGCTTTTTCAAGTTTTAGAAGTCCCCATCTACTTCAGTGCTGCTGTGAAAGTCCAGAAATATTTTGTGAACTGTAACTTCAGAATATCCAGAATGGATAACGACTGAATCTTCCATTTTTTGGTTCCTTTGACTGAGGCGGAACAAGGATAAGAGTAAAAGGAGCTGGATTTCTGCACCCAAACAGTAGGTTTCCCTTTTCAGAGGAAGTTCAAGGCTGCAAACAGTGTTTCTCTTGGACAAAAGCATTTTTTCAGATTCCCACGGTACAACAGAGCCTGCTGAACCCGTCTCTCTGAAAAAAACACACTTCTGCGAGCTGGTTTTTCTGGCTTCTTCTTCCTCCCCCTCGCGCGGTCGATCCAACAACCCCTCTCACAAATGACAAAGTCCAACAACATTTGAAAGCTCATCATATATAAAACAATAATTTATTATTTCTCTCATTTTACAAGACATCAAATTGCGTGGCTAACTATGGATTTGTAAAGCTGTTATTCTGTTCAATACATGAAAACCCCTCTATGAAAGCAAAGTCGACTACAAGGTGTGCTTGAACAAACACGGACATTTAAAAATTTCAACGTGAGAAACATCCTGCTCTAAAGACACGCACGTACACAACCGTATCATGTTAGGATGTTCTCTACAGCACGGGACAGATGGTACGTCGCTGGTGGCCGTATTAACTTTGGGAGATCAGCACCGTTGGAGAGAAATTCAAACTAAAAAAAAGTGGATTTGTTACAAAAATTTTATTTTTTTAATTTACAAAAAAGTCCTTTTGAAAAGGGTTACGTGTTCTACCTTGCAGGAAAATAGCATCGTTTCCATAAAAGCATTAAGTATGCATAACAGTAAAATACTGATAAGAGATATATAGTACGAACAAAATAATGTAAAATAGTGTAAATGCTGGCTGTTTATGTATGGCACACGGTCTTTACACACTTTCCAAAACCTTCCACAAAAAAGTCAAATATCCTGTTTCTGTTTTCCAAAATTATTCAAAAGAGCAAGCACAAACGGTAGAAAAGGTACTCGGAGGAATTTGAAAAAAAGTTTTCCAAAATCCCCCTCGTTGCCATGTCCCATTCAGTCCAACCGTCATCTACAGGACCGTCTCTTCACTCCGGAGGTGGAACGTGTTTGTCCAGAAAAGGCTGTCCTTATTTCCTATGTACAAAATGTTGCCACATTGAACGAGGCAGGAATCTCTACTCCGACTGGTAGTGTCCTATGTACAGTCCGTCGCGCTCCAGTCTGTCCTCCTCTGCCGCCGCGAACCCCGAGCAGGACCTAGACTGTGGTCACGGACAGCAGTGAGTTGTAAACCCTCGTGCCGTCGGGTGACTTGGTACCGTGGGTCAGCAGTTCCTGGATGGTCATCCAGTTGTCAAATATTTTCTTATTCCTCTTTTTCATCATCTTTTTGTGGCTGAGTTCGATGATGTTGGGCTCCTTTTTGTCCTCCGGGCCGGTCTGCTCCTTCAGACAGTCGGCCCGGCTCTGCTTCATGAACTCGCGGCGCTGCCTCTGCTCTTTGGCGCGCACCGCGTGCTGCTTCCGCTCCTCCTTGCTCCAGTAGCGGCCCATCTTCAGCTCGCTGAGGGCGTCGTCGTCCGTGGTCATGCCGCTGCGCTCCTCGTGGATGCGGAGGGCGCGCTCCCGCAGCAGCTTGTCCCGGACGGGCCGCTTGGTGATGTAGCGCGTGCCGTCGCTGCGGATCTTCACCTTCCACTCCATCTTGGGCTCCAGGTCGCCGGGGCCGAGGGGGTCCCGGCACATGCTCACCAGGCTCATCTGGCTCTGGGCGTACTCCACGGCCGACTTCTGCTGGATCAGCTGCATGTAGCTCTGGTAGTGCTGGGCGTGGGCGGGGATGTGGGCGTGCTTGTAAGGCGAATGCTGCTGGGAGAAGTTCCGTCCGGACTTGCTGGACTCCCTCCTCTCCTTGCTCTCCGCCTGCAGGGCTCCGTCCGGATCCTTGGAGGAACCCCTGCTCCGGCCGGACCCGCAGGCTTCCTGGACCGGGGACAGCAGAGGTTTGAGCACCCTGCCGTTGGAGCTGGCGGAGCCGGACGCCCCGGCCTCGTTCTCCGCGCCTCGGCGGAGCGAGTTGTCCGGAGACAGCTCCAGCGTGAGGGGGGTGCTGCGGCAGCTCTCGCCGGTGTTGTAGGCGCTGGAGCTGTCCTTGTCGGACTTCTCCGGCAGCTCCGTGATGTCCGACAGCTCGTGGCGGCGCGCGTCGATGCTGGTGTTGTAGTTGCGGAAGCCGCTGTTGTGGAGCATCCAGGACTCGCGGCACTGCTCCCGCAGCAGCTGCATCTTGTGAGCGCGGACGATGTTCAGGCACTCCAGCTCGATGGTGCGCAGCTCCTCGTTGAGCAGCTCCAGCTCCTTGTCCACGCCGTCCTGGTCCTGGCCTCCCGCCCCGCCGCCCTGGCAGTACAGACCCTGGGCTCCGCTGTTCCTCATCTGGCACTTCAGCTCCAGGAGCTCCCGGAAGCGCTCGCACTCGTCCGCCGTGATGCCCAGGAAGTCGGTGTCGGCGTAGTCGGCGGAGATGAAGGACTCGCCGCTGAAGGGCAGGTCGATGCTGCCGAGCGTGTCCTGGCTGTAGGTCAGCTTCCTGCAGCTGCCCAGCGTGTTGGAGGCCGTGGTCTGGTCGTCGCCGAGGTTCTCCTGCTCCGAGCTCTCGTCGTTTCTCGTGCTCTCGTCTGTGCGACCGACGCCGCTGTCCTTCTCGTGGTGGTTGGACAGGAGTGTGGCGGTGTCTGTGGTGCCTCCATCCTCCTCATGCTTCTTCTGTAAAAACAGACAAGACATGGCTCAGAAACAGTGCTGCAGTGAAAGAGAAAGTAAGGAAACGCACAGTATGTCATTCCTACCGCTAGTGGTCTCTCAATCAAACATGTAAGTGTTGGATCATGGGAGTTGTTGTCTTTGTTAACTAACCACCATTCCAGATGAAAATCTGACATGAGGCAGAAATATTCATGGCCAAGGTATTTAGTCATGTTTGCAGACTTCCTTCCTCACTCTCTGACTCTCTCCTGGAAGTTAAAACGACTGGCGACCACAGTGAAACGCAACGTTACCTCGAGTAAACTTGTGGATTTCTCTGGTTTGAACACTGGTTGGTTGAAAACATTCACAACCTCACTAATATTATCAACAGAGTCGTTTAGCTATTGCATTGCAAAGCATGTTTAGCATGCTAACCAGCTAGCTCCGCCCCGATCCAGAGCTCTTATGCTAGTGGTGTAAACACCAACACTTCCTCAGTGCTTCGAAACTCCCAGTCTGCACTACTGTAGCTGTACGGCTAACTATGCTAACTTGCTAACAGCAGCTACAGTTGGCAGGGGGTCATCCCTATGTTCCCCGGGTCCTATGTTCCCCGTTTTTCCCAAAAAGGGACCTATGTTCCCCTGGAGCAATACATACCGGGGAGCATAGGTTAGGGTTAGGGTTAGGGTTAGCCCGTAGGCCTACATAGGCCTATTTGCCATGGAATTTTTCAGTAATAGTGGAAAAAGTAACAGACTGGGGAACAAAGGACCTTTTTTTGAAAAAAGGTCCTATTTTCCCCGGTCACATACATATCGGGGAACATAGGACGCTTTTTGGGAAAAGCGGGAACATAGGACCCTTTTTTAAAAAAAGGGTCCTATGTTCCCCAGTCTCATACAAAGAGGGGAACATAGGACCCGGGGAACATAGACACGCTCCCGTTGGCAGCAGTTAGCAGTTACTCTGTTTTCTATTTGTTCCGAGCTTGAAATCAATAGTTGGTCAATTTTTTAACCTTTAATGTTAATACAAAACCTAATAATACACATAATAACAAAGGCCTGGTGGGAATTAGACATTTTTACGCAGAAATGCTACATATTATGTTCTGGCTTAATTTAATTTTTCTACTTTTACATCTACTGCTAAAAATGCTACTTAATTCAAACCTACTCATATTTGAAGTAAACCTACAACAAAGACTTTGTAGTCTGTTTTTTGTGCTTTTTCATGACAGTCTCCGTTTTCTACAAAGGGAAAAAAAAACGTTGCTAAATACAATCAGACAGCTGCTGCCCTCAGCAGAGTTGGCTCGGCCGAAACGATCTATAGAAGAACATATGTGTTTGCGCAGATTGATTGCGCTACTTTGCCAATTCACGCCGTGCGAGCGTGTGTGTGTGTGTGTGAGCGCTACCTGCTGCAGCATGCTGGCAGTGAACTGCATGGCCTGATGGTGCTGCTGCTCCAGCATGTCCATGTGGAGGTCATCCAGGAAGTCGTTCCTGTCATCATCCATCCAGCCCTCGTCCAGCTGAGACGCAGCGGGCAGAAGAGACGCCTCATTAGCAAATATTCAGCAAAGTTTTACTCAAAAATGCAACATCGACCATCGACGGTGTTCGTTCGTTGGCATGAAAACAGAACTCGCTTTGAAGAACACACCGTATCTGGTTCCAGAAGTGATCATATCAGGTTTCAACATGAAATGCCTTGTCGTTAACCTTTACAGAGATCGCACCCTTAATGACTTCCTAATTACCTGGATCTCTGGTCTGGCCACCAGCAGAGAGATGTTCTGGTTCCCCTCACTGGTCAGCAGCGCCACAGCTTCCTCTCGATTCTGGATCTCAACACCGTTGATCTTGAGGGACAGGAGGAAATATTGAAGCGCCTGACCATTTTCAACACAAAATCATTAAGTGTATGAAACTCCTGAGACTGCCGTCAACTCACCTGAATGATTTTGTCTCCTTCTCTGATTCTGCCGTCCTTTGCAGCGATGCTGTTCGGATCGATCTACAGAAAAGAGAACGAGAGAGTCAGAGATGAAGGTTACCGCTCTGAGATCCCCCTCGCTGTGTTTAACCTTCGCATTTTTGAGCAAACTGCTGAGAGTCCGAGCAGTTGCTGTTTACTTAGCGCTGAAGTATGTTTGAGACCACATACCTCGCTGATGTAGATCCCAGCCTCGTCCTCGTCGTCCGTCCTGTAGCAGATCGTCAGGCCCAGCTTGTCCTGGATGTTGGCTCGGTACAGATCCACTTCCTGGTGAAGACACGTTCACAAATTAATACCCCACACGTGGAGTGTGTTTAAGATATTTCCCAAGGCCGGGCGGAAAATGGTAATGCATTTGCCGATGTTTTCCCAGGCGGACTGAATATATCGACTACGGAATGGGATCATGGAGCAACAGCGATCCATCAATCTCCGTAATGAGTGTTTCAGCTGGACGCGGGGAGGCCGTCGGCTTTCTCAGAGACCCGCTGACAGAATGAGAGATGATGCGGTGGACTGCAGACAGGCAGAGTCCCGTTTCTCACGTGTCAACACCTGTAATCTCACAGATACAGATAAAGATAGGAGCGGCGCTGCTCTCGGAGGGCGGAGGATGGGCTCTGTGAGGGGTTAACCCCCCGAAACAGAGCCTCAGCTGAACACCGAAGATTATCTATTCCATTAACTCCTTTTTTAGCAGAGAGTCGGGGGTACGTGCCAGACTATTTCTTGGCCAGCTGCAGATGTTGGTTGCCCCAGCTATTTGTAAAACCGCTGCGAAGTAGTGTTGTCAAAAATACTGAATTATTAATGCTAAATATTTGAAACCGTTTCAACACTCATTTTGCACAGTATAATGAGCGCTAACGAGCTGTGTCTTCTTGCTCTGCTCTCTCTCCAACAGCACACACACACACACACACACACACACACACACACACACACACACACACACACCGCTGCAGTGTCTGCACAGGCCTGCCTCCTCCCACCACTCTCACTGTGGTCACAAGTTAATTAACTTACATGCTGTTGCTCTTAACACACAGTGCACAAGCCTCATTTCATTTATCTTGTAACACAAATCTTAACCCAGATGCCCTCAGTGTTGTGCCAATTTTTGCTTGTGGTTCGTTCTTAACCTTTTTCTGACGGCTAATTTACTCATAACTAGAGAGATATTTCATCAGTTTGCACCCATTTAAGTCAAGGGATGTCTTAGCCTTTAGAAACTCGAGGCAGGGTGTTAATCAGTCGCTGGGAAACATCTGGAGTGTTTGTGTGGCATCATGAGCTGTGACAAAACTTCCAAAAACAAGCGTTCCAGGCCAATTTAGTGACAACTTTGAAGTTCTTCAGCCGCTAAATTATCATATATATTTATAAATAGTAACATTATGATGTCATGGTTATGCAAATTGGCTTGTGATGCATGTTGGCGACTTTCTGAGCAGCCTTCCATTCACAACACTGGTACGATACAGTAATGGCACATTAAGCTTAACTTATAAATGTGGATTTTACTTTGTTTTTATTTTTATCTACATCCGCACACATGGAGAAAGATGTTCCCCAGTGTCTTTATACAGAATGTTCCGGAAATATCTAACCATGCAAACAAGCTACAAACGTACATTTTTTTGGGTCATTTAGTCTCAACGTCAGCATCCAACATTTTGTAATTTGACGTGTTTCGTGCCGTTTAGTTAACAAACCTCCCAGCTTACATCATTATTCAACAGTATTTTGATAAAGCATTGAGTCAAATATGCCAACATTAGCCTAACTCATCTGATCTTCGACCTAAATCGGGAATATATTAGCAAGCTGACGCTAGCTTTGTCAGTTAGCTCAGTTAGCTGCACAGCTGCTGGCCTGCACGTACTGGATGTAAAAATGTAGCAACAACTTATCTCCATCTAAGAAGTAAGATTTCAATTTAGTGTTGTAAGAGTCTGCACTTAGTGAACACTTTCATTATGACTAAACTGTGTTTGAGCGAAGGAACGTTTGGGGCAAATGCCAGAGAACAGAAACTCTCAACATGTCAAAAAACTACTTTTTTCACCTGCTGAAAACCTAAGTATTTCAGAAAGCAAGGCACACAAGCTAAGAGGACATGCACTGTAGTATTTCCAATACATTTTTGGGCAAAATGTAAACATTAATGTAAGCTACGCTAAGCTAATCTGACACAAACAGAGCGTCACTGGATTGTCTGTCAGTCACTCTCTTCTAAGACGGATAGTCGCTCCGCAAGGACGCTGGGGTTAGTCAGTGTTTGCCTTCTGTGCGTCCGCCATTAGCCGCCCTGAACTTCACCTCTCTGGCCTCAGCCTCGCGGATATCATTAATATCAAACAGTAGGTGGCTGGGCTTTAATGGGCGGGGGGGGTGTCGGGCTTGGCGGAGGTCACCGAAGGAGCACAACAAAGGCTCGATCACGGCCTCATCACGGCCTCACCCCGGCATTGTTAGCGCGCATCATCAGATTCATCACCGCGGACCTATTATCTGCGCCATCTAATTATCCGCCGGGCCTCGTCTCCGGCGCGTAGGAGCCGCGGAAGACTTATTAGGCCCTGTCACTAATAAGTAATGATGTCACCGCCGCGCATCTGCTGGAACAAACCGGCAACTCGATTCCTGTCTGGCCTACATCTCCAGTGTCTGTGCGTTCGGGAGAGCGGCCCATCAATAACTGTGATATATCAGGATTTTGCGGTCGCTTCCGCGGCCATTGGACTGGAGACGCACAGGCGACCTTGGCTCTGCTTATGTTCCAATAACGCATCGCCGTCTGAATGTAGATCTTCATTGAAAGGAGGAGAGTGGAGATGAAGGGAGGGAGCTGATGTTTTTTTTTTTACCTCATATTCCAGCTCCTCACGCTCGATGTCCTGCTGAATGCCCTCCAGGAAGTCGTTGGGGTCGAAGTATGCGTGTCCTGCGGGATGCCTGAGAGGAGACAAAGAGTGTGAGACAGAGTGGACGGGAGGGGAATGCAAATTTAACGCCAACATATAGGAAAAAAAAAATCATTTACTAACACATTAATCAATCTTGGATTTAATTTGCCCCAGAGTTTCCAAATTAAATGAGAAGTAGGGGAGGAAGTAATGAGTCAATGTAGAAATCACTCTCGAATCAGATATATACGAAGCTAACACCCAGAGGCTAATCACAAATTAACGTGCCCCGTTATTAATTTGACTCAGAAATCAATTAAAGAAATCACAATTATTCATTGAAGGGCAACCGCCGCTGTAAAATGTAGCCAGACGTTGTGCGCTCCAGGGCCCGACACACACACACACACACACACACACGCCCAGAAACAATCGATGCAATTTGGGAATATGTAAATCCAGAGGAAGTGAACCATCATTTTAATGTGTCTGCGCGCCCCCGGAGGAGCAGCCATCCTCCTGTAAGTGACAGGAGGGACATTTTTTTTCTCCTCAGACTTCAGAGGCATTGTGGGCGATCACAGCGGGGTGGGTCTGCGGGAGGAGATAAGGCGCCGCTCTCTTAATTAAGGTGAGAGGTCTGATTGTGTCTAAAAAGTGAAGTGACCTTTTCAGCGCCGCCGACTTCCGACGCCAAAGAATTCCTGTATCTCCCCGTTAAAAACGCTCTTCTTCGAAACGCGCTTAATGATCCTTTTGTTGCCGATAATAAAACTTATCAGAGGTTTTTAAAGTCAGTTTCAGGCCATTCAGTCACTACTCGACTTCTCTTACCTGGGTGGTGTATAAATCTTTATGAAAAAGTAACTTTCTACTGGCTGTCAGCTCATTCGGCTGTGTCCCGGCAGCGGAGCGCCAATTACGGTACAGATTAGGCTCGGTTTTGTGGGCGTAGACAGGCCTGGTTTGGGCCCAAAATCAGCAACTCTTCAACTTTATATCATTTTCTACCACTGTCACCATGTTTAACTATACCCTGACACAAGAGAACAAAATACAACCCAGATTACGCTAGATTTTTGGGTGTAGATTGGGCTGATTGGGCCCAAAACAGAAGAATAATTCTATACTAAGTGTCAGCACACTTGGCTGGGTTTTGGCAATGGAGGACCGAATAAGTCCCAGATTAGGCAAGATTTTCTGGGTGTAATTGTGTCCATTTGGGCCCAAA
The DNA here is from genome assembly GCA_039737535.1 of Lagodon rhomboides. Taxonomy (NCBI): domain Eukaryota; kingdom Metazoa; phylum Chordata; class Actinopteri; order Spariformes; family Sparidae; genus Lagodon; species Lagodon rhomboides. The sequence continues at coordinate 8,310,904 of CM077785.1, read as the reverse complement.
ATCAGAATCACAAAACGGGCATTCAAACTGAGAAAAATGCAACGAGGTGCGTCGGTCGTGATGTATTGCTTCAGGCACCAATAAGATGATTTATTACAATCCAGAAGTGCTGGTTGGAGTAATAAATCCACCCAGTTTGGAGGCAGTTGAGACACCAAACCACTGCCTACATAGGGGATTATAATACACCTGTATCAACACCTGCTCATGGTCGAACTTTAATCAACGAGGGGGCTATTTCTGTTGCGTTTGCCGTTGTTTGCTTGTGCACAGCAACCCAGGTGTGCCAGATGTAGGCCACTGCTAATGAATACATCATTTCTAAAGTGATCGAAGAGACAAATTCTGTGTTCTTCATCATCTCTGAGGTTGTTTAATCAGTGGTTATTTGCTTGTAGCCAACATGTGTTACGAGCTACAGAGACAGATGTAGGACACAGCTGCGGATGCAGGACTTGAAAACGGAGAAGGCCCGAAATAAAGCTCTCTGTTGACTTACTCCTCTGGAAGCAGATACTCCTCCAGCTCCGTCATGGGGGGCGAAGACGGAGGCAGCTTCGTGAGGGCCATGATGTGCTGGAGGGTGATGTCGGTCTGGGTGCTGCTGTCCGAGACCTGGGAGTCGGCGGCCGGGCCGCCCATTTTGGGATGCGGGGGTCGGCGCAGGACCTGGACCATGATGGGCTCCTTGGCGGTGCGGAAGGCCTCCACCGCCTGGTCGTGGGTGGCCTTGGAGAGGTCTTTGCCATTGACCTGGATAAAGAAGAAGAAGAGAGAGAGGAACCAATCAGCGACTGTGGTTGAGAAGTCTGTTTGGTGTGTTGATGCAGAAGAAACAGGAAGGTTTTTTTTCCACTTGGCGTTGTGATCTGTCACACTGAAGAGGCTATTCATTATGCCAAACGGCTGCGATCATTATCTCGGATGATTAAGGCCTCACATGAAGCCCTGTGCCCACACAATCTCAGCAGTGATATCGGTTTGAGAGATGACTCATTACTGCCTCAGCTTGTTTTACAGGGTCACAGTCGGACCAGGCAGAATAAGACCTTAATTAGGACGAGTCCCCCTTTAATTAATCAAGGTCATTAGCCGAGGCCGCGCCGAGGAGCCCTCATTTAGCTAAGTAATTTCTCAGCAGAGGATAAATCTGACCTGCTGTCAGAGACAGTGGAGTGGGTGCCGCGCTCCAACCTGAGAAGATTAATTTGAGCAAAAGGCCGGAGCGTGTCGCGGAGAAGAGGCTAATTAAGTTTGGTCGAGCCACTTAAAGCCTCTGCGCGCAGATAAACGATGAGCGCGAGCCCTGCTCTCAACAGCCCGTGTCACCGGATCTAATCAGACTTAAAATTAAATAAAAGGAGATTTAAGTCCGCGTGCAGATCTGCGCTGTCCAAAATGTCAGCCGGAGCAAGTGGATTAGCTTTGAGATTTCTCGCTTTGGCCCAAATGCCATCATGTCGCCGTCCACCACACGGCTGCAGTATCAACATCAGGCTTTTGGAGGTTTTATGGGGCATCAGCACATGGTCTGAGCTCAACACCATCAGCCCAATATAACCCCACACTGCTAATTAAGAGAGTGAACACAAGCACGTTAAAGCTAACAGACTTTTAACGAGGAAGCAGACAACGGTCGCCCCCCTCCGAGAGGCAATTAACAACACCACAGGACAAGGTGAGGTTCTTCAATTAGTCTAAAACGGAGACGTGAAAGAAGACAGGAATGGTGCCAGGCTGCCGGCCTGACTTCACGATGGAAAGCTTTGTCTGTTGCCAGCTTAATTACGCTTAAATTTATAGCACACAGTGCAAAACATTTTAAAAAAAACAAGTCAACATCGTCATTGCCAGGAGGGCCTTTATAAAGAAGAAGAGTAATGATGAAACTACAGTCTGCAGAGTGGAGGCGAGAGGACGAACCAACGAGACAGGAAGCACACGTCAATAAAGGGGAACGTCTCGCACTAGCAGAGTGAAACACGGAGGCGTATTTCTTCTTTTTCAGGACCTGTTTCATCCATTTTCAGCTGCGAACTGAGCAGAGCGGAAGGCTTAAACGAGGGACACGCGACAGGGTTGTTTGTGCCTGATCAGCTCTGCCTCTGGGTTAGGGTTGGCGGCCATGACACGTATCACACACAGAAGCAGAGAAACACCCATCTGATTTGCATCAATATGAAATAAGGAGACTGATGAGAGTGCTACGACCCCGTCCAAGTGGGGGGAAAGAGAAATTACCAATCGGGAGCACAGGGTTTAAAGTGTTGGTAGGTTTAGTAAAAACCCAAAGCATGGTGCGTGAGCCCCGTGTACAGAGGTTGCGTCCTCGCTGCAGCAGCGCATGGTTTGAATCTGACCTGTTGTCAGCTCTCATCCTGTTTCCTGTCTATCTTCAGCTGTACCATCAAAATAAAGCCATTAAAAAGGCCGGAAAAATAATCAGAAAAACAGAACAAGCAGCAGCCTGCGCGAAAACTGCATTCTGGGTCAGCAGCAGCAGCACCACACTGGCCCTCTGCTTTATCAGGCTTCACACAGAGCCGCTGTTCCGCTCTCCATCTCCACATCATACGGAATTTGTTGGTTTGTGATTCCTGGATGTGTTGAAAGCTTTGATAGGATCTCAGCCCGGGGCTCTCCCCATGTCACACACTCAACACTCAACACACACACACACTACATTACTACATTCTCAAAGCTCTCTTTAGAGTGAAGCTAGCAGGAGCCGGTAGTGTTGCGGGTCATTAGGCGTGTCATAAATCTTCAGCGTTCCCCTCCTCGCTCCTCCTGACGCGTAACATGCATGCAGGTCCGTGTTTGAAGATTAATTTTCTGATAAACATGTGCGCCCGCCTCCGGCCGAGGCTGCCTCATCGGAAATTCATGGCACAGTCTGCGGACTTGACTGTGGTGCTGCAACATCGGGAGAAGCGGTGATGTTAAAATCGCCTCCAGGGAGTGATCACCGCGTACATCCAAATACTGACTCTGACCCAGACAATGTGAACGCTGAGTACATAGTTCTATAAAGGAGTGCGTACAGATATCAGAGGCACTGGTGCTTGTGTGTGTGTGTGTGTGCAGAAACGGAGAGGAGTTAACGCCGAAGTTTGACGAGGCCCGCTAATAACCAGAGCAGATTAATGCTAATCCTAGTCCTGCAGGATAATTGGATCATCTCAGCGGACTTAAACTTCTACTTCTTCTACATTAAAAATTAATAGCTCATCTATTTGCAGTTTGCTCCGCATAATTCTACACGGAGACGCGGGCGCTATCGCATCGCAGAATACTAATGTGCGAAATCCTGCCGCAAGAAGTTGAGGTTTAAGACCGCTGTCCCTCTCGTGCGAAGAAAAAAAAGTGACTCGCATCAGAGAAGACACGTCTAAAAAAATCCTGGTACCAACAATAAGCCTTCCTGAAGTCACACGGCCATCTTTGTTTCCCACAGCGAGCCACCACGTTGTACATCAGCTGAGGAATACAAGCGCCTTTGTGTTTTTCTTCTCTCCGAGCAGTCAAACCTGGTTGCCAGGAATCCCGGGGCTACTTGAAGGCAGTGAACCAGAGACAAAGCCTTTAGCCCCCGTCTTGTTGAGCCCCGGAGCATTCTGCCTCAGTGCTCTCAATGAGGGGAGGGGGGGGCTGCTCCTCCTCCCAGCTGTGGAGGGGGTCCCACGACCTCCATTCACCGCGCTCACCTCTGACACGGAGCGGCCCTTTGCGGCACACTGGGAAAAAACACACAACACTCCCCCCGACACAATGCACAATGCTCCGCCACCGCTGGGCTCGCCGACCGCGCCGCGTTAACCCCGCGCTTTGACGCTTCAGCTGGCCGTGGCTCGAACAGTTCTGGTACCCCGAATACCTGTTTAACTGTAATCCGAGGCCCGACACAACGCGAGGATGACTGACGCGCAGAAATTACTCGCAACCTCTGGTGCATCCTTTGAGAGGGGTTTTCGGTTAAACCCATTTTAATGACAAGAGGGCAGGAAGGCCCTACTTAAAGGAATACTAATTAGGTCCAACTCAAGTGTGTTGTGTTAGAGACGCCGGCCTGGTGAGGAATTTACACAGCTGTGGCTTTGTTTCTCATTATCTTGCGTTAAAGCATCACATCGGACCTCTAAAGCAACAGTCTCCCCGCACAGGATCTGGATTTCAGCTCTCCTCTTCGCCTCATGTGATGGCTACACCAGCCTTCGGCCCTCTGGGTAATAATTAGGGGCAGCGAGGGCGAGCCCCGCTGTGAGCCCCGCCGCGGCGTCTTCCACGGAACGCAAATCAAGCTGGATTGAGATGTCGATGTGGGAACCTGTGTGTGTGTGTGTGTGTGTTTGTGTGCGCCTATTCAGTGATTGCTAACCTGCTGCCAAAGCTGGTTATCTACCAGGCGGCGAGCTCAATCTCTCGCATTACCATCTTCGTATTATGTCAGACGGGGTGAGGCTGCCCCAGGTTTTCATTCATCCCTTATTCAATCAGTGAGTCTCATTGAAATGGAGCTTTCTTATTCATGAGAGCCCCGGTCACAAAATAATAACAAACAATACGATAGTAATTTTATATCATTATGAGACTGAATTGACTGTTCACCAAGCCAAGGTCCACCCTTAGCTATTGTTGTAATGCCAGTCAATTTTTCTGTTCAATCACTCAATCAACCTTTATTTATACTTAAAGATCAGTGTTGTGTATCCGTCCAACATCAAAGCAAATTGATAGGAACTTTTGTAATGTTGCAAAAGAAGATAAATACGAAAATTCGAACTGTGTTTCCATCAACTGGTTTGGAGTATGAACCACACACTAAGCATAGTTTCGTCGGCAGATGGTGGTACAGGCTACATCATGCGTGGCTGTAATAAACGCAGTAGAAAAGGTAGAAGTCGGAAACAAAAGCAGCTGTTTGCCACCAACCAATGAAGAAGAAGAAAAGAAAGAAGAAGAAGAAGAAGAAACAAAACCAGAAGCCTCAGCCATCTACGGGGGAATTAATCTGGGAATGGGAATGTTGGAATATCTGGCAAGATGCTGACAGCTGATACAGCTTCTCCTTCTACATCTCTTGGAGCAGAAGTAGCTGATCAGTCGTGTTAAACGACTGCTATTTTAGAACTTATTTGGAAAAAGTGTTTACATCCCTCATTAAACGTATTGAGTTTGGTGTCAAATTCAGAACTTTTCTAATGTGAAACATGGCTATTGACAATGGTGGCAAATTCTGCCTACTGCTGAAATTTTCCAGTACATTTCTTGGAAACGATGTGTCCTTGATTTCAGACAGAGGAAGACGAAAACAGCTCAGTAGCCAACAACCGCAGATATTATCAGCTAAATTAGCAACTGTCATGAATATTATTAGCAGCAGCTAGTTAGCTAACTGAGGTAACACTAGCTCCATGGGATGGTGAAAAGGGCCGTCTACAGGTGACTCTTTAACATTTCCAGCTGACTTTTATCAAAAACTGTCAAAGATTCTTAAATATGCACTTGCTAGCTACATATGCTATCATGCTAAAAGACTACGGCTAATGTCTTACGCCTGCAGTTAGCATCTCACAGATGATGACTAGTATAGAAGCTATGGCAATACATAAACACAACTGTTCTTGTCAAGTATATAAGTATCAGTCCATCATAACCCCGTTTGGCTACTTAGCTTACATGTTTGGACGAGCAATGGCCTACAAAAGTTAGATTTACACTTTATTGTTTGTAATTTCAAACAGCGTGTTTCAATTTGAACATTACAGTAGAAAAAGCCTTTTGGATGGGAACTACTGTGTTTGGCAGCTGTAAATATGACGGCTGCGTAAACTGAGAGAGATGTTTTTGTTAGCGTACGCTCTTATTCATCACACAGAGTGGAAATACTGCACTATGCATGTGCTGTTGTGAACAGGGCATTTAAGAAAAAAAAACGTAATCTATAACTACACAAATGAATAGTATGATATCCTCCCTCGCCTTGGAGAGAATGCCAGGTTACAACTCTAAGTAGTAAGCCAGTTAGCTAAACATGCTTACACCTGCAGCTTACATTAGAGGAGGTAAACACACAGTTTAATCCATTCCTCAGACTTTTACTCATGTGTTTTTCGCATCTGAAGTTTGACAGAGATCTCTATATCTTAGTATTCTATGGGGAAAATGCTTTATTGGCAGCAGGCGATGTTTCGTTGTTGCTTAACCAAGACTGAATATTGGCTGGTGAAGGGGTTAGACAAACAGGTAATTATAATTCATTATAATAATTTAAAAAAAGCATTTGAATACATGAACGCAGAAACCTGATAGTCTGCTAAAGAAGTAGTCACTGACAGTAACAGAGCGCTAATCAGAAAAGCCTCGGCGGCAGCACAACCCCCCTCTTCTAATCATCATCGTACAGAGCGGGATATTAAGTTAATTCACTGAGTGTGTTGTGTAACATTAGTCTTTGATACGACCATTCAATCACCAACGTAATCCTTTAATAAAGAGGAGAAGAACATCATTAAAGAGCCAGTGTTTCTGCTCCTCGGGGAAACGCAGTGAGGTGAACAGAGTGGAAACTCTGCCAGGCAAACGGTGCCTTTCAGGGCCGGGCGGAGGAAAACCCTGGGAACCCCGCTCTATAGATGAGCATTTTAAAGAGGACTGAGAGCCCGGGCCGCTCGCCTCCTCTTTCTGGTCGGATACACTTCTTAGACGAATTCTTCAAAGTCTGTATTTCGGAACAGAGAGGGAGCGCTGACGTGATGGAGGGCACGAAGACTCGAAGGCTTAACTTCCAGGGGGGGCCTATATAACGTATGAGTGGCTGTCTGAATGTGGGTCATTCTACTTGAAAAACACAGTTAATCCCTCTTTTATTTCACTTTTAACCGTTTTCATAAGAAAGAAAAAAAATTTCAAGGACCTGCCAATGATTTCTCAATGTGTGTGTGTGTGTATGTGTCCTGAAACCCTGAACATGTTGTTCTTTTAACTGACCGGAGTTCAGTCCCCGTGAAAACACAGCGCTCTTTATTTACCACAGTGTGCGGGCTTACTGAGGATTACAGAATAAACAGCTAAAAACGTAATGCTGACTGAAAGAGACACCACTGTGTGCTTTCGCCTAATCTGATTCAAGCGTGGGACGTTGTATTATCCGCAGTGGATCAATTAAAAAAAAACCCAAATCACATCCAGGATGCTTTCCGCTTCCTCTCTCTGGTCTAAAAAACCGAAGGTGAGAACTTTTTCCTCGACTTTAACGATCATCCGTTTCATCCACCGTGTTTCCGAGGGAGCTCTGAAAGTGAACGCTGCATCTTAAATATGAGGAGTGATTTTCTCTCTCGGGGATTAATTACCGAAACTCCTCAGCCCGCCAGCGTTAACCTGCGATCATTCACACAATTCACAGAGACTCGGACTTAAAGCTAATCTGCAATAAACCTTGAAACGGAAGCAGACAATGCTCAAAAGGTTCAATCGGAGAGAACTGCGGAGAAATCTTGAATGAAAGCGCCTCAAGGCTACTCGAAGGAGGCTGGAGAAGATGGTCTGATCGGAGTGCAGCTGTAGTACATCTGTCCGCCCCTCAGCACAGACACAGAATAAGACCAGAGCTTTAAAGTTAAACTGAAGGTGGAACAGTCGAGGTAAACATACTGAAACCCAGTGTTGTGTCATGCTTCATTAGCACCGTTATCTCGTGCCACCACCCCGGGCTTCCCCCTCTCGCTCCAGCCTCTGCAGCTCCACACACATGCACAGTAAACACGCCTTTTCCCCTCCGAGGGCCGACAGCACATGGAGCTCCGCGCTGGGGCCAAGTGTGTTTATTCAAGTCAGCGAGTCAAGTTTGCTCCAACGGCGATCAAACAGAGCTGTACTCCGCTGGAAGGAGGGGAAGCATCTCACAGAAGGAAAAAACCCAAATATGACAGAGCCACAATAAGCCTCCTAGATGTCCTTTTTTTTGCAGCCTAATGATGAGAAATAATCATCCTCCACCCTCCGAATGCGCCAGACGAGATGGAGCTAACCGCTCGCAGGCCGCACATGTTTTATTCATTACCGGGTGTACAAATAAAGCACTTACAAGGTGCGTGTACACTCATTTTACAATCAGCAAACTCTTAATCATGTACCTAGCGTGGTAATCAGCTTCATGCACTGCTGCTCTTGTAAAACCGTCGCTAATTGATGCAAATTAAGAGCACTGCTCTACAGGAAACAGCCTCTTTCTGGTGGAAGAGGGAGTTTAAATGATCCCGTCCCTGCCTCGCTGTAAAAGGAACGCACTGACTCATCCGCGCACCGCAAACTAACATCTGCGACTCCCATATGGATTTAGAGTTGTGGCGGATTTCTATTTTAATGAATGTACCATTCACTCAGCAAAAAGCTACTAATCTCTGTCACTTATGTCAGAGCTAAGGTTTGAAATATAAGACTCATGGGAGCTGATCATTATGACTGACAGCCTTAAGTGGCGATGCTCAGCTGTTTGTCATCCTCAACAATTTACATGTATATATTGATGGCCATCTATACGTGGTATTGTTGAACCTACCCATCACAGATTGATACATATTGTGATATAGAACTTCTATGGCAACAATGTATGTGAATGTCCAGTTAAATAGTTTCAGTTATCAAAAATCCAGTGAATCCAGAAACAACCAGGTATAGATAGACCGTGTCTTGATATATACAGTCTGGTCAGACCTCTTACTCACTGCCAAAATCTTTGGTTGGTTCAGTGATTCATCAACTGCCCACTGATATCTGGCTGGAGAAACAGTCGCCCAATCAGAATTTTGCAGGTAGGATGAGCCTGCAAAATGATTAGTCAGTCAAAGGCTGTTGTTTTCCCAAAACCAGAATAGTAATAGTTGCAGTCAGACCTTTGACCAGTAGTGGGGATTGGCTAAGCATGACAAGAAGTATTAGGAATGGAGATGCCACCTTACAGCTATACATACAGTATAACTTGCCACCTAACTACATCTATCAAAAATGGCGACAAGAAAGTGGGAACGACTGCACAGATTGGTTGAATTCAACTGCTGTCATATCTTCTGTTTACCCCTCCACCCGAACAAATAAAAGCCAGACATATTCAAAATGTCAGGTCTAATGGATTAAGTGGAAATAAAGGGCGGTTCAGTCTGATTAACAGGCTCCCTTTACAGGCTGTGAAAATGTCAGTTTATCTCTCCTGAAAAGTCGTCATTCTCATCGGTAAGCTCAGAACTCTTTGTAGTCTGTTTGCACAATCACTGCTGGCTTTCTCACTTCTGTCAGGATGTAGTTATGTCTCTGTTGTGGCTGTGATCCCTCTTTGTCACTTGCCTCGGACTGATGGTGAGCACACGGGCTCCTGTGAGTGCTCCCCTGTGGCAGCCCGCCACCTGCTCCGGTGTTTAACAGATGTGACGGCACACCGGGCCTGATCTCGGCCGTTATTAAAAACACACAGTGTCGGGCTCCGGCGGCCGCGCTCGCTAGCTGGTGATCCCTGCTTTGTCTCTGTGTGCCGTCTGTGTCAAGCCTCATTACAGGGACAGAGACGTGGGGCTGAGCGAGCCATCTCCGCCGGCTCTCCTTTTCTGTTGACTGCTTTGATGGCGGGGGTCTTTGACAGTGGGGGCAGAGGATTGAGAGGGGATGAAGGGTCGTCTTGTACAAATATTTCCATCTCATTTTTCTCTCCGCCTGGCCCAGAGGGTGTCATACTGAGACCATCTGGCACTATGACAACTTGGCTTTTTGAGCCGAGCATGACATCTTTGCTGCCTTCAATCAGAAAAATGGCTAATTAGGCAGCGGCACATGGAAAGTGTCGGATAGGAATTCTTCCAGCGGGCTCATTTGTAAACTTCCATTTCTCAGCAGATCAATCGTCTTTTGGTTTAGATGCTGTTCCTCTGCGGGGGAACAGAGAGAGAGAGAGGAAAACGACAGAGAGAGACGGATACAGAGAGACATAAGAAAGCGAGGGACTAGGCAGACAAACAATAGTCCAGATCAGTTCAGCGCGGATCAGAGCCTCAATAGCCGGCTTGTGCTAAAGCTCTAATTAAGCTCTGGGTCTTGTAAGAGCCGCAGCACGGCGCCACAGCCATTACAGGGTGCTTCTGGAGAGATTTAGAGCCCTAGGACTGTCAAACAGAGTTTCCAAGGCCTCTACCTTGAAGTCCCTGACAAAAGCAGCTGAGCTTACTTCTCCACATGGTGCTTACCTTTAGCTTTGAAGAGAGGAGCGAGGGGTTCGCCGCTGTCAGGAGGGTCAAGTTTAAAAGGGAGCGCCGAGCCTGCTGCAGCTCAGGCCTTTAATGATCAAAACCAAAAAAGGGAAAACGCTTATCTAAAACGCCGTGTTGGCAGCGTTTAACAGACCTCAACCATGTTCGACTTCCAGCGCATCTCCATCGACGCTCGGCGCCGTAAACAAACATTTGCATAAGTGCAATTCCTTTGAGAAAGTAGTGTATGCAGATACTGAAGCTCTTCATTAATCCTATCCAAACAGACTGCTAACGTTACCGAGTGTTTCTGCTCCCGCCAGGATTGATAGAACGCCTTCAGGTAAAAAAAAGATGTGCAGTCTGTTGACTCTTATAAAACAGTGTAAAACCATATTTTTCACGCTTTCATCATGGGAGTTGGAACTAAGGTGTTTAATGAACTGGAAAGATTTCAAGTGTTCATGGATTATTAAGTCCTCAGAGAGATGACGGGGAGAACACAGTGGGCGCTGTGCCAGGCTCGCTGATCAAGAGGATCTGCCTGCATTATCAGCAAGGAGAAGAAAGACCTCCCAGAATCCCCCCCAGAGGTACAAGCTCGAGACGTGCCCACACAGACTTAATTTACCACCATCGACTGTGCCAGGGAAAGGCAGAGCACCGCAAAAACTCTTACAGTTAATGCAGGGAAAAGGTTTGCAGTATGTGTGAGTCCTGTGGCATGACGCCCTCATCAAGAACCAGCGCTGATGTTTGACAGTCAATGAACGTCATCACATCATCAAGTCACATCAAGTCAAGTTTCAAGTATCTGTGGATAGGTCCAAGCCCCAATCCCACATCCAATTTCTACCCCTACACCTTGCCCTTCAGCGCTGAGTTCCAAGGGACAGTGGTTAAAATCTCCCCCTATGAAATGGGACAACCCTTCAAAACCCTCATACGTCATCAGTTTTTTTCTCAATGGTGTTCAAGTAAACAGACACAACCGGAGTTCTCATAACCCTCAGTTTGAAGTGTGCCTCTGAAAAACCTCCGTTTTGAGGGCCATGTAGCCTGAACACTTCACCCCACCACTCTATCCCAACATCCCAACAAGAATTAGGACACCCTCGTCCTAGGCATACACTCTCAAATCTTAGGGGTAGGACTAAGTGGTAGGGGCAAGGGGTGTATTGGTATCAGGAAAATGTTGAGACTACATAAATCAAACAAGCCCTTAACCGTAACTGACTATGACCATTGTTACAAGAAGGCAGCACTGCGTTGAGTTGACTTTTGACTTCAAACATAGTCTTTTCAAAGTTGTTTTATCAAGTATTTTGCACACACAGCTGAGACCAAAAACCTACAGAAAATATAAATGTGCTACAGTCACACCTGCAGAAGTTTCACAACCACCCACAAAATGCAAACGCAATATGAGCCTGAACCCTGCCTTCATTAACAATTGCTAGTAGTTGTAGGTTATGATTGCACTTTCTAGGTGGACCTATGTAATGATTACACAAACAAAGTGTGTCAGAGTGTTGATCATTGTGGTATAGTTGGCCAAAGGCCATGTAAACTTCACATTTCTCATTCCGGGTGAATAGACACCCTGTTAAGCCCCTGGTTGTATTATTATTGCAATTAGTCACTCTTTGAGTTAAAGAGAAATAATTACAAGGTGTGGCCTTGGACGTTTATCAAGTTTAAAAATGATCAGGATTTTGCTTTGAAGTCTTGCAAGTCTTCATTTTGGCAACTCCAGTCTGACTCAACTCCAAGTCTACAGTCTGCAGCTCCGCCTGATGATGAGTGCCAGAAATAACGATATACAAATTAGAGCTGTGCCTTTCTCTGCTTGACTGACAAGAGGAAAACCCTCATGTAACTTTTCTAGGAGAAAGAATGACAGAAAAGTACAACTACAATGATCTGTCAATTTATCGATCGATAGAAAAATGGAAGCATCTCTCAATCTAAACAATGACAACAAAAGAAGTAGTTTGATGATGGGAAGCAGCGTGGGATCATGGGAGTTGTTGCTGTTGCTGAGGAATATCTGTCTGCTGTGACTCAGGCAGACATTAATTTAATGGATGAAGTGATGTTTTATTTAAGTTTTATGTTGTATTTAGTCATGTTCGGCGACTTCCTTCCTCCCTTTCTACCATATCATATGGCATTTCCCCGTTAGTTACCCTTTGTTGGTACCCTGAATAAAAGTACAGATTTCCCTGGGTTCTTTGAAGCATTTGGGATAATTTAGGTAGACCACTCAGCAAACTCAGACTTTTTAAAATTGTCCACATTATATTTTCCAGCAATAACGCCTAACGTCTCAGTTTCATGCCAATTAAAACTTGGTATCTTTGGGTTTTGGACTCTTGGTAAGACAAGACGAGACATTTGAAGACATCACCTCGGGCTCTGAAAAACCGTCATGGGCATATTTCACTTGGCTCTGACATTTCATCAACAAAACGATCAATCAATTAAGGAGCAGAACAGTCGGCAGATGAATCGATGATTCATCGCCTGTTGCAGCCCAGCGGAAAAGGTTTTTCGAAGTTTCAACCTTTTGAAAACGACCTGGGAAACTTGAAAAGAAGAAGTGTCCCGGCCAGATTCCTTCCATCACCATTATCAAGCTTTACAGCAGCATATAGATTGACAGTGCACCACAAACCATCTGTGGTATCTCCGCTGTCATGCGGGGGCAGCTGATTGGCTTGTCTGAGGGAAGCAAAATGACAAATGACTTGTCATGTTCAACCCGACGCACTGATGTAGTCTGCGCGGCCTCAGCGGCGGACGGACTAACTGACAACAGTAAAGACTGCTGTGAGACGAACAGAAGTAGTTGAGCGACCTGCCAATCCAGGACAAGTGACAGGCGAGATGACACGGTGACCGAGGAGACGACGGAACAAAAGAAGTGACAGCTCTCTTCCACACACCATGTTTTGGCTGTTATTAGTGGTCGGTTGGGGGTAGAGGAGTGGAGGGCTTTCTGACCCCAATATCAGCCTCCGTAATCCATTTATTATGCCACTGCACAACTCCCATCCTTTGACGGAGGCGAAAACCTTTTAGTCTTTTTTTTTTCTTTTCCACAAACAGACCTGATCAAAGTGGAACTATTTGCAGGCACAATGTCTATTCTCCGCCTGACGGGAGGGAGCTGTTTTTTAGGGGAGAATAATGAGCGAGATCCACAGAGAGCTCGATCATTATGTTCATTTAAACCAGCCACAAGCCACTCGGCACCCTGCGCAGTAAATGGAGATGTAATTTGGTGTGATAGGAGGATAACACTTGGCTGAGGTCCATTATGGATGAAAAGCGGGAGAGAGAAATAAAAAAAAAAGAGGCAGATTTGAGTGTGGTAAAGAAACCACAGCCTCAAAGACGTCGTACGCTGTCTGCTGTCAGTGTTTTCACTCATTAGACCGGACCGGCACTTGGATGCAAACACTCTCAGATGAATAAACCAGCGCTCCGAGTGTGTTGTCTCAATTAAAGTCGACACCACAGCAAAGGCTGGAAAGAACAGAGGATGGCAACTGCAGGTTTTCTTCTGGGGAACCACAGAGGCACATTAGAGGGAATAAATGCACGAGTTTCATTCCGACCTCAATGCGAAACATGTACAATCAAATGATTCTGGGAACAGAGCTGGAGTAAGTGGGTTCACACCGAGTTCATCCGAGGGCAGAGAAGGTTCAGGCAGAGAGGTAGAAGGTGCACTGCTCCGATGCTCTGAAATCTGAAAACTGGCTGAAGCAAAAGTTGCATTTGATCATTGTCAAGATCTCAAATCAATCAGGGTTTACTTGTCTTTTCAAATAAGTCCAACATGCAAAGTCAAATACGCTGAACAAAAAACGCATTTTGAATTTAAGTGTTGGGGGAACCAACGATCGTTTTCATTATCCGTTTATCGGTCCTTTTTTTCTCCCAATTATAAAATAGTGAAAATGCCAATAAAAGTCCTCGACTGACAGCTTACACTGCCATAAAACAAAGAAAAGTAGTAATTCTTCACATTTCAGAAGCTCAAACCTGAAAATGTTCAGTGAACCTGATCAATGAATTGTTTCAGCTCCGATCAGCAGGAATCGCCCGATCGCCCAAGAATTGCCTAAAAGCCACTTAAAAAGGAAGAATGACAAAACCTGTTGTGTTATTGTTCCTGTGGAGACATTCCCCCCTCTGTGTTAATGGAGCATCTACAACGCTCCCGCTCTATTTTCTTTGGTGGAAAAGAAAAGTGCAAAACAAGCAGCCGAGTGTTAAATATAAACTTCGGTGAAAGTCAAACGGGGGTTAGAGCCGGAAAAGCTCCGACTCAGCATTCAGTTGACAATGAGGAGGTGGGCAGCGATCGGCGCACACACTAGCAGACGCATTGAGAGAGCTGTCGCCTCTTCATCACCCCCTCCTTTAAGCGCTGCGCGCCACCTCTCGCTGACCCCTGCGGCCAGAGTTCAGCCTGCTCAGCTGCGGCGGCCGGCAACAGCTCCACTCCACTCCACTCTGCCCCACACCAAACTACTCCCACTCAGCCGCTGACCCCGGAGACAAGTCAGAAAACACTAAATCAAAGTACTGACTGTGTTGCCAAAACAGCGAAAAAGTACAAGAAAACAACTCCAACAGAGTCTCGGGAACTCCTCCCGAGGCTCGGTCACAGTACCTGGCAGACTTCGTAGAGTAGTTTGTACTGCTCCTGAGGCTTCTGCAGGGTACAGAGGCTGCATCCCATGGTGGAGGAGATCACACCATCCAGGCTCTCCCTCCGAGCCAGTCAGGCAGGAGGAAAAGAGGCAGCAGATATCTTCTTCTCTCTGAACCGACTCCCTCTGTCCGCTCCCTGTCTTTTTTTTTCTCCCCCCCGACTTTGGGCTGACAGGATTGACTTCCCCCCAGCTTGTGGCTGTATCTCTCTGCGCTCAGCCTCGTCTCTCCCTAACACACTCCCCCCCTCTCCCTCCTCCACGCCTCACATGCTCCCTCCCTCTCCGGCGCTCACTCTCTCAGCCCGCTGCCGAGCTCACGGAGGGCTGGGTGCCAGAGCCCGGCTATATACACCCCCTCATGTTTATTAAGCAGGCGCTCATTGATTATTCATGAGCCGGGGGGGGGGGACTCTTCGGTGGTTTACCAAAGCGGCTGACATCGTGCGAGATGAAGTCTTCTTAATTAATAAGCATCATCGGACCCATTGTGCGGGAACAAGCTGAGTGACAGAAAGGCTTTTCATTTCATGACAGGACTAATATGTTCCTCTCGAGGGGTCCCGGAAGCTTGTTTGTTAACAGTTCCAGACTTTTAATTTCAAGTCCAAAGTGTGACAAGAAGACACTCATCTGTGACAACGGATTAAGCTTTCCATATTTGCGGCTCGCGCATCCAAAGCCGTGCGGCGCGGCTCTGTTACAGCGTACCCTTTTCCGTGTCCCAGTTAAATTAGCACTCGGTGACCTCTGCGATACTAATCCGGCAGAAAGAGACACTGAGCATTCTTTCCTCATTTGTTTCCCTCCGAATACACAAGCGCAGAGGCAGGGAAAACAAATAAACCAGATAAATGTTTATGCTGGCCTCCTCTCCAGTGCAGCGAGACAAACTTTACCCAGCGGAGCATCTAATGCGTAATGTACAGTACAGATCTCGAGGTCCTTCGTGGTGTCTGGACAAACGGGTCCGGCTGCATAAGCCAGACCTGGCATCTGTCCTGCTGTTCTTGTACCACCAAAGATAAATGTCCATTAGGGACAAGGGGGGGCAAACAAATGCCATTGCTACTTAAGATCTGTTGGTTTGTAGGGTGCAACTAACAGTTATTTTCATTAAAATAAGCATGAAAAACACTCGTAACAAAGTCCAATAGTCCAAAGTGGCTTCTTTTGTCCAACCAACAGTCCAAAACCAAAAGACTACTTCATTAACTATCACAAATGACAAAGAAAAGCAGCAAATCCTCACATTAAGAAAGCTGGAACCAAGAAGCGTTTGACATTCTTGCTTGAAAAGTGACAGAAATGATCGACTGATTTGGCGATCATTTTTGTTCGACTACTCGTTGTAGCTCTATCAGAGATGGAAAACTTTACATTTCTACAGACAGATGTGATACAGTTTGCGGAATTTGACCCTACGATGCGTTTGTTCGCCCCCTTCACGGTTCGATCTCGTCGTGAAATACGAAGGATTGCTTCAATTAAGTCCGTGGTGCTAAGCCACAATACCTGGCTAGATTTCATGGCAGGAGGGGGATGGTCCTGTGGGAGAAGCCCTGCCTGCTGGTGATAGTGGTATTTCCTCCTGCCAGATGTGTCCACTGATCCCTATCTATCAGCACTTCCACGGCTCCAGCGCTTTTCCGAGACAGCCGCATTATTAGCGAGGACTGGAAGGTTTGCAGTCAAATGTCAAGCAAATTTTATGTAAATTTTTTCAAATGCCACCGGAAAAAACAAAATGTGAAGCCCGAAGGTGGAATTAAACCCAAACCAAGCAAAATGAAAAATGCCCCATGATGTCAAATAACATTGGTCATATTTCAGAGAAATTGATGGTCTGATATTCTGGAGCCCGCCCAATACTTGATATTTGGGGCCAATGCTGATATTAAAGAGTAAGCAATTCCAAAAACAATACATCAGCCCACATACAACACATTCTTTGCAATAACCCCATAATTTTATCCGACTCACATGGGACAACAGAGACATCGATACGAGCCTGTCTTCATCATAAAACCAACCATATAGGCTGAAAATGTTATTATTGGTTAATATGACCAATACTTACGGGAGTTAGGTGGTGAAGTAATGGAAGTACTAACAGAAGTAATGTACAGAAGTCATGCAGTGATTTTAACCCATACCACAATGTTTTCCTAAACCTAACCAAGCCGTTTCAGTGTCTAAACCTAGCCTGACTATGACTGTATGACTCAGATCCGGTACAACTGTTGCTGTTACGATGGTTTGGTCATGTTGTTTGGTGAGATGGTGACAATCAACCTATTCAGTCATTTGGCATACCGGCAGAGCGATGCATCGCTTGGGCTCTACTATATCCACAACTCGAATTGTACACTGGCATGACAGTGTGAGCAGCATTTGTGGCAGACTCATAATTCCCCAATTTTTGCCTTCAACATCATTCTGTTAAATTAACTGCCACGCGTAATTTATGTATTGGCAAAAACACCTCTGCCTCGAGCAAAGTTCTTAATTTTTGAAGAATTGTATCAGAATTTTCCATTTCTATTCAGCTCCCCTAATTTCTAATTTACATGAAAATACTTGGATGGGAAATACGGCTAATGAGATTTCACTTTTTCCATTTAATCTCCGTGTTTGTATCCTGTCCAAGAGCTATTAACCGAAGGCTGTCTTCGAATAAATTCTCATGTTTTTCCCCAACCGCACACAATACTGGACAATCTTTAAAAAAGAAATCCTAAAATGAAATCCTTGAGGCGGAAGAAGTGCTGGCGACAATCAGTTGCCTCCGGCAAACTTTTAGGATATCTACGTGAACCTAGCAATCATTCATAATTACTGCGGGCTTTGCTTGTCTGGGTGCTAGGCTCAAACTTTCATCCAGTGTAGCATGAAAACTAATTCTACGCTCACATTAGCTGCGCCGTTGTGCCTGGGGCTGGGATCAGTGGAGAGTTTTAGCCGGCGCTCTTGCTCGCCTAATCTTTCTTTCACACTGAGATTATCCCATTCACAAAGTCAAAACGCAGACAGAGCTCCGATATGAACAACCGCACTAAAGGTTATGGCAGCTGTTGCGGACAAAATATGCGTATTAATGAATAATCGGCGGCGGCGAAACGTGGAGCAGGGAAGTCAACTGAGGACGTGTGCAATCTGCACACTGTCCGTCAATGTGTTCAGAGATTTAATTTCGCCGGTGCTGATTAAATTTCTTGCCCTCACCGGTGACAAAACCTGTCTCCTCCGTCCCCGCGGTGTGGTTTGATCCGCGGGCTCTCACACACTTCAGCTTTTATTCATTACTGGTCCAGACGACGACACGGTGTCAGAGGTTCCCATCTCAGCGGGAGCGAGACCAAAAGATAATAATGTCGTGCGGTTTGTTATAACAAACATCAACATTAGGCTTCGTTTCTTGTGGAGGAGAGGCTAGAGGTTACCACATCTCCTTCCAATTAGCAATGTGCTGCTTGGGTCCCGTGCATTTGATCCATGCTTGGTTGGATCATTCATATTCATAGAGGCTGCCTGGTGTTGTTTCCGCGTCCCACTGGGCCCAGTTTAAGAGTCAAGGCTTTAACTAGAGTCACATTGGGATCGGGCGCAGCCATCACCGTCCCTGCGTGGTTTATAACTCTCCAACACGTCGTCTCCCCCACCTCTGAGCTTTTTATGCTCCTCACATAGCTTAAAAGAACTGTGTGAGTGTACAAGCTGAAATTAATAGCTTAATTTCTTTTACTTGTTTGATTAATTGAACACAAGGCAAGTACTTTGAACTGCTTGACATGTCTAACTAACGTTTCCAAATATATTAAATACACAATGGCATAAAATACAGAAAAAATGCAAATCATCACATTTAAAGCAACATTGAGTAGAAATTGGCAATTTGTGTCACTTGGCACCCCCCCACAGTTTCTGAGCGCAACACCACTGTTGTAAATACAAACCCCAGGTGTGTAACAGCGTATATGATATCTTAGCATAAAACAAGGAGAAACAGTTAGCCCGGCTTTGTCCAAAAACAGACAATATCCACACACCAGCGTCCCTTAAGATCACTAGCTATCATGTATCAATCATCATATTCCAACTTACTCATGTAGTTTAGTCACGTACATCACATAACTGAAGTATTTAAACCACAATGTTTTCCTAAACTGCGACTGTACGATGGAGGTCTGGTACACCTACGGTCATGTTGTTTTGGGAACAATGATATATGTGGTTTTGGGAGTCACCTATTCTGTTGTTCAGGTGTGAGGGAGTGTTGCATTTACAGTATGTGACTGAGGAGCGATTGCAGATATGTGACCCTCCTTGGTTTCCGCTGCTGATTACTCGTTCTGTGGTTGCAATACTTGCACATCTTTTCATCTCCGTTTGCACCATCTAGGGCTTTCCACAGTACAGTTTTCCCACAGCTGAGAAAGGGCTCACACAGGCACAATCCAAAGTGAGCTAACCCTGACTTGAACCTAAGGCGGTCTGGTGTGGTTAGCCCCGAGCTTGTGGAGTTAATCTAGAAAATCTACTATACCAAGGCTAAAAGGTGCCAGTGTTAAACAGAGCTACACTAAACAGGGTTGTCAGCCATCATGCAAGGATGTAAACATTAGTCCGTGGGTTCAAAGTACATTTAACCCAGGGCTAGTAACAGTGCCGTGTGACTCATATAGCCCTGGGCTTAGATTAACCCTGGGTTACCAATTTGAGTGTAGAAAAAAGGGGCTAAGGTATTCCAGGGTCAACTCTTGTCCAAGGGATAAGAACATACAGTGTGAAAAGCCCTCACACGATCATTACAGTCTTTGTTCTTGGTCTCTCCCAAACCTCAGCTTAACCTGTAAATATTTAACGCAACAAAATGGAACTTCTTGGAAAGAGATAGTTGATAGTTGAAACTCACTCCCAGGTCGTCAAATACTGACGCTTTATGTTGGTGTCCGACCCCAGCTGCCAACCCCAGAGTATTTGGTTTAATACTTGTATATGCCCACACCAAGGTCTGAGAGAAACGCCTTTTCAATCTTATATACTGTATGTCCTGACCATACAACAAAGTTGAGTCTGATTTTTGACTTTGACTCATTGCCTTTAGTCTACATGATGGCCTCACTGCAGAGCCACTGATATTAAGGTAACCTGACCTCCACATTTCAGCCTGCTGCGTGGCGAAATGCCAAGCCATTTATCTCTCCATCGTGGGAAGCCAGATCTCAGTGATCAGAGCGTCGGGGGGGATTTTTAAAAAAGGCGACCTTAGCGAGGGTGTGGAGGCAAAGTCTGCAGAAGGGTGACAACGTGGCAACATGCGAAGGAACAGGACACCGATGGCTGACGGTGATAGCACAGGGAAAAAGTATGATGTCCGGGTCCTCTCACACGACTCTAATGCACTGTCCAGACGGCAGGATGAGGGGAGGAGGGGTGGAAGATGAGGAACGATAGAGTGACGGGGAAAAGTAAATTCGCTGCATATTGAAAACCCATGAGGAGAATGCCCTGGTGTGGCTTGCTTCTTGTATAAAGTGTCATTGTTCTGCATCAGCAGCGGCCGAATTAACGTCACTTTCTGTCAACCTACTTGAGGTCGGACGAAAAAATGAGGACTTTCCACTGTCCTCAACTGCTCTTACTTTTGTTGGGTGAAACCGCAAATGCTGAATAACATAAACAGGAGGATGCTGAAATTTTCCTTTTGCCCAACGTGACTGGATGGACGGTCTGAAGTGGAACGAAACTCAGACGAAGTGCAGAGCTTCCTATGAAGGGTTTATACGTTGCAACTGATGGAACTAATGTTTTTTTTTTCTTTCGCTTTTTTAATAAGAGTCTGCAGTATAAACAGAAGCAGGGAAATAAGAACCACGGGTTTCTCACTCGCAAATAAGCCAGCAGCAGCGGTTTGTGAGTCATGTAATTCTGAACGCTGAAGGAGCCCTGTGGAGTTTCTGTTTACATCCAGTGTTTATCATTGAAGACTAACAAATGTGTGTGTTGAACATCCAGGGAGTGTTAAATACATTTTCTTCCTCATGAAACAGAACTGTGTAGCTCCTTTGTTCACTGCCGTTCCATTGTTTACTTGGGAGAAGTCTTCTTCGCTTGTTGAATTCCCTGCACTTGTTGAATATATTTATCGGAAAATGAAAATGGGAATTCATTGGCTCTCGAACAATAAGGAAATCGCAGCCAATAGATATAGCCAATATTAGAAAGCCAAATTGCTTTCATTGACTAAACAAGAGCAGCATGAACACAGTCCAGCACAGTGGGGGGCACTTTTAAAGTTGATCTGATTTGATATTTTCAAAATCCATATCGTTAAACCCGGTTTTGAAGCGTTCAGAGGTTCAGAAGTTTTGTTTTTTAACACACTGTATCTGGTGATTGTCGGTATGTTCAGCCTGGGTGGCCATACGTTTGGCTTACAAACATGGCAGGCAGATAAAACTTACATCAGTTGGACCATTGCAGACGTGCCAAGTATAAATTTATCTTAAGTGGTCAAAAAAAACATCACATTTAATCAGGGGTCCCTGAATAAATCCACTGATTCAACTCATGAAGATTAGCTGTATAATGAGAAATTAGGATTCAGTAGGAGTCAAGAAATATTGACCTCTTCTGCTTCAATTTTGATCGGCCAGTTTTTAGTCCGTCTTTTTGCAAACTCCATCACTTTATTCAAGTGTGAAATCCCTAGAAGACTCCTTTCATTAAGGGCCAAGCGAAAACGAGGAAAAACCAAACTCAAGTGTCGTGGTGGAGCAGGATAAAACCAGTCAAACCCAACATGTTAAAGCGATCATTTGAGACTCGTTAGAAAGCTGTAATCATCAAAGTTCTTTCTAAAACACGACTTTTCTCCGGCGACAGTCAACAGGTTCGGCCCACCGTAGCCAGAGATCAGAAGTTGACTTTGGACACGGCTCAGTCTCCTCTGAGCTCCTGTATCAGCCCTCCGATCTGCAGAGGATATGAGAGGAGAGCTACGATGCCGCCGTGCTAATGGAGATACCAGATGAGCCAACAGGAGCGGGCGAGAGGGAGCGAGAGCTAACACAAGGGATGTTAAAATAAGGTGTGAAGAAGACACACACACACACACACACACACACAGGAGACGGAGACACACACAGAGCCCACAGAGGAGGGAAAAGGGGGCAGAAACAGAAACTAAACGTGTGGAGGAGTTTAATGAGTCTCCAGTTCCTCTCAACTGTACCGCTGGGGCCTGGGCGCATGAGAGGCGGTGTGTATGTGGATGCGAGCGTGTGTGTGTGTGTGCGTATCCACCTCTGAAACACTGGGCTGTGCATAATTTATCAGACAGCTGTCAGCTTTGTACTCCTATTTACTCTGCGAGCCAGATCCTGTGCCAACAGGGAGCCCGGCCAGCAGGAATGACAGCCACCGAAACAGTTTAATTGGAGACTCAAACAACTAATAATGCCATTACTATCACTTCAGTGTAATTACTTAAGTACGAGGGGATGTTAACAAGACTGGTGTGCAAAAATGCGCTGATAATACTCTTTTCATGCTCAAATCCTGATGCACGACACCGGATATTTTTTTTTTTTGCGGTTTAGATTTTTGTGTTAACAGAACATGTAAATCTGCAATCTGGTTTCCTCTCTCCAAGCTCCCCGAGGCTGTTTTCCTATTATCATCAACCTGACAGTAAAATGCACATAATTTTGCTCCGGGCTGAACGAAAGCACCTACATTTTTTTGGGAGCTCGGAGAGAACCGCTCCGGGCGTTTGTTGTGGCGCGGTCGCCGAGGTGTTGTACACAAACGTCACGGCACAAAGGCAATTATCAGTTTTTTTTGTGTGTGTGTTCGTCAGAGCGGAACCTCGGTCCCGGCGCCAACTTTTGGCGAAACATCTTCTCGAAAAGAAAAGAAAAAAAACCCAAATCTGCCAGGTTCTTCAAATAAACACAATCATCACCCACAAAGGACTAAGTAATCAGCTTTCTGGCTTTTAAAAAGAGCCAGTAATGGTTCCAAGGCGGTGCAGGCACGGGCAGGATGAGTTTTAGTGTAAATTAATTGGCGTTGGTGGAGAGAGAATCGCGCTTGGAGCGGTTCTCCTGGCCTGGCCTTCGGGCTAACCGCGCTACAACCCGCCACCACCCGTGAGAGACCTGCGTTTAGCTCCATTATAAAGCTAGCCTAACCTTTGCTACTATAAAAACGTCTCCAGGACCGTGCGATGGCGAGGTATAATGAAATACTATTTACAGCTAATTATCCAAATGCCACGACATTCCTGCAGAAGGTAACTCACGGCGCTTGTCAACACGGTTATTAGGCGGGATATTAAAAGGAGTTCATATTTCATCCCCCCCCTCTCCCCGCGCCGAGAGCAGGCCTCGATGATGTGACTCCACTCTGAGGCTCTCTGTAGGGCGCTGCCAACTCCGGAGTCCACACAGAGCTCCTGTCACCGGCTAATTCCCCGAGCCTTCATCACTCCCGGCTGCTCCCGTGTGTTGGCAGCCAACGTCGCCGACGAAGGCCTCCAGCTAGGAGAGTGAGGGAAGCGCGAGTGGACACACTGCAGGAACAGCGGGCGGAGGTTTCGGGCGGTTGTTCGACAATCAAACCGGCACTTTGTGTGAAGCACACTGAGCCCCTGATGTTTCACCTCAGTGTACTTTCCATAACCAGGATCCCCCTTTGATTTCTTTTATATTTTACAAACCAGGACGCTTTGGAAATCAGACAAATCACTGTGCGGTTGTTTGCTCCGCCACGATTAGGGTTTCGGTGTACAAGCCTCAACCACTTTGATTTTGTGCCAGACGACTGAACCGGCATTTGTAATGTCAGGTGGAGGGAACTAGCATCATGTGGCTAGTTAGCAGGAGCCTGGGGATAGCCAATTAGCTCAGCTCCACAGGTGGTGCGGTGCTTATGTCTCGTTACGAAAGCCCAAAACTTCAGAGTTGTACACCCAGTGCCAGTATACTACAGTAGACTGCAGTCCACAAAAGAGAACTCTGATCAGTGGTACGCCATTCCTGTAGTCTGCAGTACGCAGCCTCGTTTTGATCCACTGCTCCCGTTTTCCTGCGTTACGCTGTTAATCCAAACCAACACTTCCAGTCTCTGTTTCAAATTAAAAGCACTCTAGCGCTTCAGTGGACAGAAACCCATAATTTCTTAACATGGCTTTTATTGTGAAACATTATCAGGAACTGACTTGAAAGATTCACATACTTGACTACTTGAAATGTCACTTCTGCCATCTTTTCT
This sequence comes from Lagodon rhomboides, assembly GCA_039737535.1. Lineage (NCBI taxonomy): Eukaryota > Metazoa > Chordata > Actinopteri > Spariformes > Sparidae > Lagodon > Lagodon rhomboides. The sequence continues at coordinate 8,286,660 of CM077785.1, read as the reverse complement.
CCAGTTTCACTCAGCTGTAGTCTCATTTTATTTATGATTTAAATGTTTAACTTTAGAGGTGTTGCAGTTGCCCTGATGGACTGTAGTGCTGCTACACTCTCATTCATAAGCTCTCAGTTTGTTCCTATGGGAGTGACTGGGTCTGGTGCAACATCTTGTTATTAAAATTTGGTGCATTTAAAATCGGCCCAACCCTAGCTATGATCTTTTTTTTTTATTTATTTAATCTTATAATGTACATGGACAAATTAATCATGTGGTATATACTCAATTCTTCAACTTTGTGTAAAAAAAAGCTACTCATAAAGTGCACATTTAGTTTTTCTAGCCGATTCCACTTCTGCCTGAATTACATCTTCTCCCCATGCAACACTTTTGCCTCATCAATGGCCATCGAAAGCACTGCAGAGGGAACCTGGAACTTATTATCAACTCCCGAGCGGGGCTGACATTTAGAGTTTCGACGTTTTCAAGTCAGGAAATAACTGGGAATGGAAATAATAGTAGACCTGTAGTAAATGTTCACACGTTACTGTAGAATTGGTTTCTTGAAAAGACGGAATATGTCAGCCTGGTTGAGTGAAAGGTCCTGAAGAGTGAGTTATAGCCAAAGGTCCATGTTCAGCACTCAGTCTCATTACATTACAGCGCTCTTCCAAATGAAACGCTCTGACTGAGAACTGAGGTCATTGAAAGGTAAGTGACTGACATGTGGGTTGACATCACTCAGATGTCCCAGATGGATAAACAGGTTTAACTGCACAAAAGTCAGCTGGGATAAATGAGCCCACCAGCCTGGAGGCGGAAATGTAATTTCTATTTATTTATTTATTTTTTTACACACATTCACATCTTTAGCGCTCCAACAAAATTTGATGAAATTGCTACTGATGCTAACTGGATGTCTTGACCAGTCAGTAAATCTCTTTGCTATGTGACCCTGGCTCATTAGTCAGGCCGACGCAGTGACCTAAGAGGCATTATGGGCAGTAGGGACCGATTCACAGCCTCCCTCCCTGTTGTTTCTGCTGAGCCAGCCAGTGCTTTCAAAGGGGGATGTCCACTCCTCTTCAGATGGGCCAGGCTCCTGTGCCTGCCAGATGACACTTATTCTAAACATCACTCTGACTGATAGTTTCCACTTCAGAGATGGAGGTAATCGACCAGATGTAGGAGCTCTGAGCCATCTTTCAATTCTTCATGTTCCCTTTGCAGGGAAAAATGGTTCTGGCCATTTGATTTCTGGGCTTTTTAATATTATATTATTCAGATTATGTTGCCCAATCAATGAAAAGGTCAATACAGATATTGGAACTTTAATATAAAAGCTGGTGACATTATGCGTCAGATGAACACTGTCTCTTTAACTTCTCCAGGATTCTTAAGGGGTGTGAAATGACAAGTTGTACACCAGACATCATCATTAACCGAGAAATCCCACAGGGTACCTGAGACAATCTTGTGTGATGATGAAGGCTGACCTTTTGGATTACACTAACTGCAAATTTTTTCTCTGTCCCTGGCACTTTGAAAGTTAAAATGTCTTTGAGCAGCACACGGAGCACAGATATGGTGAATTCGGCTTATCTGTCCTTGCTCTCTATCCTTTATCTGATCCGTACAGCCCCGGGGTTGGGGGTTTTAAAGATTACATATTGCAAGTTGGCATTGTTCTGATTGGAAAAAAGCTCAAACTGGTTTAAGAATGAGAAGGTCTGCCATATTTCCTTAACTACATTTAAGGATGGACACGTCTTCAGATAGTGAGATGTAAGACATTTCAGAACTATTGCTGGATGCAGAACATGATTGTCAAATCACTATTTTTACTACAAATTTGTACCCAGTGAGTGTGTATATTTGAAGTAAGTAGTAGTTTGATTGTTGCATAATGCAAACAGTCACGAGCAGTCTGTAATGAATTGGATTCCGCCATTAATTTCCACTCGGATGCTTCCCCTGACACATCTGCTCATGACAATACAAACTAGGTTTGTCCAAAGTAAATTTAATTATCAACTCCCAGGAAATCCAAGTGTGCGCAATGGCCCCATTCTTCACCACTGATCCAATGACGACCCAAAACAGTGGGGCTTTTAAAGGAGGAAATGCTAATGCCATTAGCCAGAACGGAAAATGAATTTGTGACATATGTCAATTTCTGGACAGAACCTGTGCAAAGTGGTTGTTACAGTGCAAATAGAAGCATTTAGTAAGTGTCGTAATGCTACGCAAAGCATGACAACATCTGTGGCGTAAAGCAGAGGTATAAATCTCGGCTGAAAAACGTGTTCATGCTGTTAGTTTCCTGTTTATTTTCCAGGTAATCAACGGTATCATGGCTACTCAGTGGATCATAATACAGACATTTATAGCATGTACATCTTTCCAAATGAAAGACATTATAGGCTGCAATTATGTTGACACATGTCTGCCACCACAACAAGAGAATACTAATGTCAATACGAGGCGCTGGTTGAAAACATTTCATTCCCGATCCAGCCGGTGGGCTCAGTGTACTTCACATCGAACTGGGAACTGGAAAGTGGCCCCAAAGTGCAGGTTTCTCCTTTGATGCTCGGAGCATCATTAACCCGAATATAATTTCTCGAGCACCGTTTCCACAACGCATCATCAGACGGAGTGTGTTTGATTGAAAATAACAAGGACTGCGAATTCAGCCTCCCATTCAACTCCAAATGGAACAGGAGAAAAATGGAGGCATGCTTTTAAGGAACCCAAGCCTGTAATTTCCATCTCATACCAACTTCATTTGCGCTGAAGTACCCTGCAAATGCTGCCTTCGCGGAGCACAATGCTGTGGTGATGCTAAGAGGACCCAGTCCATTAAGAGAGGCAGGGGAAAGAACCATCTCGTCTGTCTCAAGAGGAGCACAGGAGCAAGGGGAAAGATACACTAACGCACGGCAGACAGAGGGGAATGGTGGACGGAGGGAGCGGGGACTGGAGACAGGAGGGAGGAAAGGTAACGATAGAGAGAAGGCTGTGGTTTAATGAGGAGACAGTGATTTTTAGGAGCGAGCAGGGGGGTGGTTTGATCTCTGACCTCTCAGATCCCTCGGTGCGTGTGACAGGCCTGAGTTCAGACAGAGGATTAAGGTAATCAAGGGTAGTAATGAGAACAGAGCACACATTCATGAGCCCGGACACCCTCTGAAAGCAACAATTATGCACCTAGCCCCCCACCTCCTTCTCCTGAGCGTCTGTACCTAGACATCATCTTTGCCTGTGGTGGTTTACTTCGTGACAGAAGGGGGCCACTGCAGACAGATATAGATGTGTGAAACACTGCCCAAGGATAACCCCATCCCCCAATTAATGGAATACCTAGCCTTTGTCCCACTTTACGAGGACGCGTGTCTTTTAGCTGGTACAGACGACACTTCAGTCCAACGGGATTTGACAGGTATGACTCAATGGAAGGTGGATATTTGAGGAACAAGAATCGTCTGGTTGCGTGGGGTGAAGCTATGATGTAGCACTGAAACGAAAAATCATTAACTGAAGCTCAATAGGCCGTTAAGGTTAGGGTTAACAGTTTTGATAACAGATTGATCATATGTGTAATTCAATAAGCCAAAATGTTTCGGCATTCTCTGTTTGCAGCTTCTAAAATATGAATCATCACAACAACACCACCCGATGGCAGTGGGACAATGTGCCCTGACACACCGCAAACACTGCTGCAGATCCCCATATGACTGAGCATCTGTAAGATGTGCTGAGCAGGTCTGATCCATGGGGGCCCCACCCCCCAACACACAGGACCCAGAGGATCCACTATAAAACGCCCTGGTGCCAGAAAACACAGGACACCCTCAGAGAACAAATGTATTGAAGTTACTATGATTTGTATTTAGTGATATTGCTTACAATATTACTTAATGCTTGATAATCAGAACAGTTGTTGATTAGTTTTCTGTTGATTGATAAATAATTGGCGATCTGAAGTTAATGATGTCCATTGCCTCAGAGAGTATCCCTCACATCCAAAGGCTGGAGACGGATGTTAAAATCCATTCCGCAAGTTTTTTTCTCCAAAAGGTAGACATGTCTCATGCCAACTGCCAATAGACAACTTTGTCTTGAACATAATGTCTTGGGAAAATTTATTCTGATTGGGAATCCGGTCAGGCTGGCACCTGCCTCCATTTTTATCTGCTTTTACATCTCCATTGTAGATGGTAAGTGAATAAACTCATGTTTTGTCCTTTGTTGTTGGCAGTCTTTACTCTCAGGAAAATGGAAAGGGATCTTGTTGTCTTTACGACACTGGGACAAACAATATACTGCTTGGACATACGTCTATACTTTGTAGTCTTCTTTTAAGTTAATGTGCACCATGAGTTTGGTTGATTGGTTGAAGAAGGTTAAGATTTTTCTCTCTTTACCTTCTTCAACCAAACTCATGGTGCACAATAACATAAGAGCAGACAACAAGGCATACAGCAGAAAATGTTCAACAGTGACTGAGCTTTTTTCGCTCAGGAATGAATCGACCCAGTGTTAGAAAATCCTGAAAACCTTTTTTTGACGCTTGGACTTTAGTTTGGTGGAGTTCTGATTGGGGATTTTAAAAGTAAGAATACAGTACAAAGAAATAAAGTATCTCAAATAATCCAACATAACCAACAACATTACAAAGAGAGAGCAGCTGGACTTTGTGGCCCCTTTTGAAACCCTTACACTCAGTACAGTAGCATGAAGAAGAGGTACAACGGCCTGTCTGTGTCCCAGCAGACACCCTGACAAGGCCAAGAGTGAGGAGGCACCCTAAAAGGCTACGCTCTGTCTGCTGCAGACTGGCGGAACATGACTTCATTTTGAGGTCGGCACAATCACTTCAATCGCTTCAAAAATCCTGGCTCGGGCCTTAACACCTATAAAAAGGGGACATTTAAGTCTTCATAATGAGGATGCCACATGCCGATATCATCTTTCACAGGCTCCGTTTTACGGGCGCTCCCGTCGGATGGAGTCACGTCCACTGGTGCACATCCCTGCCTTTTTTTAATCACATGTTTTCAATTACTCCGCGAGTGCACAGGACCCAACTTGTGCCGTAATTCAATAGGGACACAAAGAGGCGGGTCAAGCGGGTGGGACAGTCGGGCATTGTCCCCGGGACAGCTGAGTGACAGGGGACCTCGGAGCACACAGCGGTTACTTTGTACCTGTCAGTCAAGCTGTGACACGAACAACCTGCCGGGGGACTTGGGGGGGGACGATTTGAGAGGCGAGCGAGGTGAGAGGTCCTCGACCGCGGGGCAGTCCCCCACCAGCAGGTGACTCCCGCTCTCTGCCCTTCAAAAACTTCACATAACAAAGAGGAACACAGCAGCTGGCCACTGCAAGTCGAGTGTAGTCGACCTACGGATCCTAGGAGACGCTCAGAGATGCTGCAAGAGCAACACTGGTTTCAGCAACCAGACTTGAAGAAAGACTAGGAATAATAAACAGTCAGACTCAGAAAAAACATTTAATTCATGCTGTATCGCATCTTTTGTTTTCCAGGACTTTCCAAGGTGCGGTGAGAATTTGGCACCACACTTCTCGAGTCTTAATCGGCTGATGAAAATGTATTGTTTTTTGTCGATATCTGCAAATCCGCAAATCCTGGTAAGAAGGTGTTTTTTGAGTCTAATAATGATAATTGCATTTTGGCGAGATCGCAGTGATACAGCTGCGTAAGGCCGCTTCATTTTGCTCATTCGCTGCTAAATATGTAAACTGTACAGTCAACATTTCAGTTGAACACATTAACACATTTCAAGATTTACAAGCAATAAACACAGAGCGCAGCTGCGGCTGATGGGAGTGTAATCAGCTCTGTGGTAGTCTCACAAAGGCAGACCTCCGCAGCGCTAACACAGTGCTCGAGAATGGTCTGATATCATTCTGGTACAGAGACAAAAAAAAAAACCTGCTCTGGCTTTTTTTGAATTACTTTCAACCAATCACAATCGTCCTTGGATGGCACTAAACTCAGGATGACAACGGTTTGGGGATGGAGTTTTCATTTTTTTTCTAAATGACAAAGCCCCTGCACACGAAGGGAAAAAGGCCCATGAAGAAATGAATTTTTGGAGTTTGGTGTAGCAGAACTTGATGTACCTGCATGGAGCCCCAACCTCGACCCCGTCTGGCGCCATTTGGATAAATTGGAACATCAGTTGTATGACCGGCCTTGTCACAACCCAACTTCATTAATGTCTCTTGAAGCTGCAGCTAGGTTCCAATGTTTTGCAGACTGCCTCAGAAGAGTTACAGCAGCAAAGCGAGAGCCAACTCCATATCAATGCCCCTGGTTTTGAAATGAGATGTTCAACAATCGTACAGTATATGGATGCAATGTTCAAATGTCTGCAAACTTCAGTGGTAATTACAGCACAACCCAGTCCAAGTAAAAATGGCAAACAAAGAACTCTCCAACAAAGAACAAGCTAATTAATAGTTTGCTGTTGCCAACAGCGTCTCTATTTACAGTATCCAAATGCAACACTCTGCGCCAGAAGAAACTCGGATTTCCTTTCCTCTGAGGCTCCCGATCCAAGGACTTTCAGCCCCATCTATCTCTGTCAAAGCTCCTCACTACAAAGTACTCCTTCGTCAGTCCACCACCGACTTCTTCCTTATCTACCGCTCTCAGCTAACACGCCATCATTCAGACCGCTTCCGAGCCAGTGGACGTTCCCCGGCCAAGGAAAAAAAAGATTGATTTTTGCAGTTGAGTCGCCGAGGTAAGGCGGTATTATGTGCCAGTCACGGCTGGCTGTGCTGCCTGCTGAAGTGAATGGCCGCGGACAGCACATCACACCGACTGAGGCCGCTGAATAACACTAACAAACCTGAGCATCACAGCTGAATACAGAAGCAGGAGACTGCAGACGGGAAACTGGCTGTTTATTTGCTGTTGGAGATGACAAGACTGCGATTATTCAGTCGCTGAATAAAGGCGTGAGAACCGACTGTGATAACACCAGTCTGTTAATGTACATAATGTGCATACAAGACAGTCAGAATGTCAATGGAAACTTCTGTAAAGAACCGGCTGTTAATAGTTTGGATTGTGGCTGATTTATCCAGGACCTGGAGTAAACCAGACCTTCTATATTCATCTCTGAATACTTAGTACTCAATGTTATAATACATCCCGTAGATTGGATTAAATTGATTCTGCGCTAATGTCTCCATGTTCAAATGGCAATTTTCATTCCAGAAAGACTTTCAGTGTTTCCTGAGATTCGCAGAATCCACATTGGCACCGATAACCTGACCTGATTAGGCAGATTGGATATCACGATCACTGGTCCATATTGAATACAGTTCCTTTGTCAATGCCAACAGTGGCTTATATAAATCTCATTCCATTGAGGTAAATGCAGGGCTGAGTAGAGGAGAGGAAAAGTTGGTGCATCCGTGAGTGTTCTGCATTATAGCGAGGGAGAGACAATCCTCTGACGCAGCTTTGAAGACCATGAAAGCTTTGTACTGAAACAAACCGTAATTCTTTAAGCGGAAGAAGCTCCTTAAGACAAAGAGATTCACTCAGTGGCAGAGGAAACGCTTGACACATAACCGACTTTAAATGAAGAAAACAAAGAAACATGGATCAAAACTGTAAACGAATAAATAAAAGTTCCACAGATTTTATGATAAACAGGTATATATGCTCCAAGAAAAAGCCCGAGTCGAGCAAGCCAGGGACAAAGAAAAGACGAATGGATTTATGACCCAAACTCCCCTCGTGTCTCCCCCTTCCTCCCCCTCGCAGGTCCCCGTGGGCTGTCATTAGCCATCCCGGGGTAATATCTCCCCCTGCTCCTAATTGACAACACATTCTCTATAAAAGCAGCCGCAATGACCTTGGTGAAAGTTCTCCAAAGAACACGTTTGTGTGTCTGTGTGTGTGTGTGTGTGTGTGGATGGGATGAAGAGGCCATCAGGCAGGCGGCGTCTGAGAGGACAGTTACAACGAAGCCAGGCAGGACCCCAGTCGCCAAGGAAACACGACCTGTTTCCGACTGTCGCCATGGCAACCAGCATCCCAAAAGTGTCAAGGGCTCTCTTCGAGGGGCGCTGTCCCATTGTTGATGATTTTCTCTGTCTTCATCAGTCGGTAACAGTCCATGTTACAACATAAATAATAAGCTGTTATACAGAAAAAGATTAATCATTAAAATGATCCTCGATTAAGGATTGTGTAAACTCAGCTCACACTCTGAGGTCACACCATCCTTTCAACTGTTTAATAATCTCGGATTATCCCCTTCAATTACCGAGAAAAGAATTCATGCTGAAATATCAATAAATGCCCCGAGAAATGTTAATTCAGAGGTTATTTCACGTCCTGAGAATGAAAACGGATGCCCATTGGCCGGTCGGTCCGGCCCCGTCTACATCATCGGCCTCGGCCTTAAGCTCCGTGTTATGCAACCCGAGCCGGGCCGAGAATGTGATTTTCGGCGTCCGGCGGGCTCTAATGCTGCTCTTGATGTGCGGCGAGCGCGAGGGTTCAGGTGAACTGCAGCTTTTGTTCTCTCCCGCGCGCTCGCTTCGGTAATGAGATTATTGGTTCAGATGGGAGTTGTAGGGGGGCTGAAGGATGGCAGAGCTGCAGACATATGAAGCGTGTGTGTGTGTGTGTGTTCGGTGTGTGTGTGTGTAGGAGGGTGAGGTTTACATGCATGCCTGGGTTGACCGCCCTGAAGGGGCTGATCAGCATGCAACAGGGGCAGAGATTAACTCCCGATTACATCACAAATCTGCCCCGGGGCCGACGTCCTCTGCCAATACATGCAGCACCGAGATTTGGATTGTCGAGTCCAACCCTCATGACATACGCTCACGAACACACACGCGCGCTCTTCTGGCTTGCACACTCGCTCACATTCCACCACCGGCGGGGGGGAAACAACAAACAGCTCTGCCCCTGCGAAACAAACGTAAGAAGCGAAACCCTCGAGGAGGGAGAGGCGAGGCCACGGAGAGTTCACCCGCCGCCCCGCGCCGCAGACTAAACATCACTCGGAGAAGCTGTGAGCGCTTTATCGGCTCTCGCTCCACAGAGGGGTCGCGTAATTTAAGGAGGACAGAAGGACCCGGTCCACCTCTGGGGTTACGTCAACAAGGTCGAAACCATTCACGGGCGGCGAGAAAGAAGCGAGATCAAAAAAAGTGGAAGCTCCTAACCTTCGTAGCACCGTCTCCCTTTACTGCTTCTCCGCAACTTTATCACTCATACTTCGCACTTCAATATCTTCGGAAATGTATCTTGAAAGGTTTCATATCAGGTTATAACACGCCACACAGTTAATCACCTGGATTCTCCGAGGAGGCAGAGAGCTTCTTCGGAGCGAAGTCTGTCAATACAGCTGCCCCGAAGACTTCTTTAATCCTCGCACTGCGGAGGACGCGGGGAGTATATTGCACTGCGACTGCTGGAGCAAAAAATCCATAGCAGTCTCGCTAGATATGGCTAAAAGAAATATGTGCTTTTCTGTCTGAGACTTGGCTGTGTGAATAATTCAGCGTTAAAGATCCAACAGGTAATTTGTTCACGGGCACAGCCGGCCTCCTCGTCTGTGGCTGTCTGCCGAGCGGCAAACCGCGTTTTTTTGTCGCATGTTACCGACGTCTCTAAAGCTTCGGGGATCGCACGTGCGCTCCACCTTCAAATACATATTCATCCACCTCATTACAAGCAGACGCGCAGCACCTATAAAAAAAAAAAAAACAGACAGAAAAGATCAAGCAGTGGAGAAAATGTCTGAGGCGCCCGGGTTCTCCTCTTTAAGAGTCTCACAAAGCGGTAACGAGACATTGTTTTGATGGAGGGATGTGGGATCAAATAAGGGCAGGGGAGAGGGATTATTTATGAAGCTCTGAGGTGAGCTCTGGGCGAGCTTCTGAAGAGTCACATCGCCACCTACTGGCCATGTGGAGAAAAAGTCTGGGGGGTGAGCAGCGAGAGGAGCCTCGAAACGTTCAGAGCTCTCGGTCCTGCTTTCATGTTGAACAAAGAACGGCGTAATGACTTCCGCAGATGTTCGCTCGGGAAAAAAAGACAAATGAAGTAAGGAGAGGGTGGGGAGAGGAGAGAGAAAAACACAAACGAGAAGACTGGCGCGCGATGTGAGAGGGAAGAGAGGGGGCGTGTGGCTCTTAGCAAACTGAGAGTGTGTGGAGACGAAATCCCAGAGAGCTGCGGCGTGGAGGAGGGTGGAGGAGGAGGAGGGGCCGCTCTGGAGTTTACCCGCTAGATTCTACAGCCGACCATCAATCTCAATGTGGGCCTCGCGCCGCCCGCCCCTACTCCTCCTGGCATTTCATCACTCCTACGTCCCCCTATTGCTGTCCTCCCATCAAGCACCTCTCCAACCTGTGTGTGTGTGTGTGTGTGCTTGGATGTTCCAGGAGCCCAGCTGGTTATGTCGGCAGTGGGAGGAGAGGTAGGAGGTAAAAAGAGGGAAAGGAACCGAGGGAGCCGGAGCCGTTGGCTCCAGTCTCGCATGACTCAGCCCGGGCGCATCTATGCCCCCTGGGGAAAACACACAAAGCATGTACCCAAAACACACAACTGCGCTCAGCCCTCTGTAATCAGCGCGAGTTCAGACGCTCACTTTCCCCCCTTTAACGAGCAGCTCCGTGCCTCTCGGCCCAGCTGCTCGGAGCAGAAACGACAGGAGGGTGACTGAGGAAAGTGTCGGTGCAGAGTCTGTTTGGGCTTTCCTTCGAAAAGAGAGCAGGGAAGAAAGATCTGCACTGTGGACTGAAGAATGCGACGCCCAGGAGAGAGCGCAGACTGGACGACATGAGAGGGGCCGGAGCGTTTACAGCCCCGGGGGGGAGGGGGGGTCGGGGGGGTTGGAGGATGGCCCACCTGTTCAAACAGCCAGAGCTATCCCGAGGAAATGAAAACTTCCATCTCTGCAGAGCCGCACACCAAATCCCCTCTCACTTCCTCCTGCGGCTCGCTCACTATCTTCTGTTTCCACAGCTGGCTCCGGGACCGTCTCTCTCCCCGCCTATCTGCACATCTCGGCCCGGCACGGAACCAAATACAAATCCCTTAACTCGTTCAGGTGGAAAATTAAAGTCTTAAATGTCAATGTTTTCTGCGGTGCGTCACATATACGCGTCCGTAAAAGTTACGGTATGCGAGCCAACTTGAAAAGTGGGTCACAGTTGCCTTCCCCCGGTGGGACCGTAATTATTCACCAGAGACCCCGTCGGAGCTGAACCGGCTGAACCTCGGCATGGCGGCGGAGGTCGAAGTCCTGCGCACCGGTGGCGTGGATGTGAGGACAGGGGACAGGCGTGAACTGTGACTGACTTTGGCCAGTCATCGCTCAGGTCGCCGCTCGCACCGAGGCGAGAGATGACTCTCAGGGTCGGGCCGGGCGTGACCCCCGTGACCTTAAAGTACCTTGTGTGCCGCGTTTAGAGGCTGCAGAATAGGTGCGTTATGCGGCAGCGACGTATAAAAACAAACCCCCTTGATTTTTATTCCGTTTACGAGATTCCCAGCTTGACTTTTATAATTCATTTACAAGGCTGTGGGGACGCGCGGTAATTTACTTTGCTGTTAAAATCAGACAAATGACATTCGCCCCGAAGCAGACGTCTTCCAGTCTGCCGGTTTTAACCTTGAGTCCCCGTCTCCTCCCAGCCAGCCGGTCTCGGCCTTATCAGCAGACTCTTGGCGTCGGACGGGGCAGACAGAGGTACCTGAAAATAAACACCGCCTTAAACTGCGCCCATCTCCATGGAGATACTCTCAGGGAGGGGCAATGAAACACCTGACAACGGGGGAGCAGCCTGCCAGCGAGTGTCATCAGCTCTTTTTTACGAGCGACTAATGTACTCCCACGTCTCTGTCAGGGCTGTCCGTTAATACCGCCGCTCACTCCAGTCCTCTCGCACAGGCTCATCTGATGACTCACGCTACGGAGCAAGAGGAGGAGGAGGAGGAGGAGGAGGAGGAGAATAAGAGGTGCCGTTAATGTATTCTGTCACCTCTTCCCTTCACCGCAGGTTGAAAAGCCCCCGGAACCTTTGGGTGTCAGAGCAAGGGGAGGATGCAAATGATCACAGCTGGCTGGTCCCCGCTCGATTTGACAGCCGAGAGACACCCGGTTTTTTTTCCCGGGCCTCCACCTTGAAAACCTCAAATTACACCTTTCAGACGAGTCATAAATCAGAACCTCTTAGTTAAATGCTTTTGTGTCAGACTATAAAACAGAAGCGTGACAGGTGGGGGAAGAGTGAGTCAGCTAGTAAAACGAAGGGAACGAATGTAACTACGGCGGGGGAACCATCGCGCCGAAGACTCGCGGCGACCGCAGGCGACACGCTCCTTTCACTCGGACTCGTCATTTTTTGACACGCTGCTTCTGAATGAGTGAGGAGTTGTAAGTGCGCGCCGCAGCCACCAGGGGTCGCTCCATCCCTCCGCTGCTGTGTTTCACAGATCAGGGCAAAGCCAGCTGGACAGGAGTCAAGAATGATCTTCACAGAACTGAGCCTTTATCCAGATAGAAAAACCAGGCTTGCAAAGGAGCAGGTCGAAACCGTGCTCTTTTTAACAGACAACCGCTCCAGTTACATATAAAATGCATATTTTAGGGAACATATAAATACTTTATAGATCTGCCACAGCTGGCACTAAAACTTGTAAATCCCTTCTCATTTGTGAAAACATCTGTCAGAATATTCTTTTGTCTCGGGATTAATACTGGAGTACAACTCCAGGGCTCCTTCGGAGAAACAATCCCCGAAACAAAGCAGACAGAGAACAAAACGCTGTCGGGCTAAATTAGAATTTAAGTATTGGAATCTGCTCGTGTTGCCAGCGGAACAGGCCACACCTGAGAGGAGGGAGAAACACACAGAACGAGATGGGAAAGCTCCCTGTTTAACATTTTAACTCTCTCTGCAGATGTCGGTGACAAATTTATCTGTTTTATTACGAGAGTCCGGGAGAACAGCAGAGAGCGTGGGAGGTGGAAAAGTAGAAAAAAATAGAGCGAGAGAAAATAACAGTTGGATGTTTAAAGCCCTTTTGCCGGTCCCACAGGGCATTGCAGGAGCAGCAGCGGCACAGGGCTCACGGTTGATTTGGCCCATCGCATTCGTACTTTTCCAGCAGGCAGACAGGAAGCACCTGGGTCCGAGGGCCGGAGAGTGGCGAGTGCCCCCCCCCCACCCCTCCCCCTCGGCCCCGCCCAACGCAACACATCATCAGCCTGGCTGGAAGGATCGTGTGCAGGCTCCGCGGCTCTGAACAGCACTCCCTGGCTGCCTGTGTGTAAACAAACATGCCTCTCCTGAACGGCAGCGGCGGCACAGGGGACTACGTTCTTTCATTATGCCTCAACCCCGAGGCGCAGAAAACAGCGAGGGAAAGCAGCATGTGGTGGAACTGCTGGCTCCGAGACCTGCCTCTTTACACTAAAGCCTTTCGATGAATTAAACGGTTTTCCCCTCGGCCCCGGCTGGAAATCCAAACTGTCGCGAGCCGCCACTAGAAAGAGGAGAGGGGTTGCGCGGAGAACATGACTGATGGAGCTCCGTGGGGTTTTTTGGGAGGAGCGCGAGCGGGCTGGGTGGGAGCGTCGGCGAAGCCGGGGCCTGGCGGGCTCCGGGTCGCGCTGGGTTGTGTTTCGGTGACTGTGCGGCTGCTCCTGCTGAGCTCAATGGGGGATGAGAGGCTGGCCACAGCAGCCAGAGGCAAGTGGCCCAATGTAAACAGCTCATTCTGGCGGTGAGGCCGAGGAGCTGCTGTAATTACTGCTCGTCATGAGAAGATGAATAGAGAGGAAAAGAAGTGGATGAGGAGGAGGAGGAGGAGGCAAAACAGGGGCATGAGCGCCGGAGCAAGAGGTTGGGGCGGGGTGGGGGGCACAGTTCCAACCCTCACATCGATCTTTATCTATCACAGATTCCCAGGGAAAGAATTATACGGAGAACAGGCCTGGGGCAGGGAGTGCAGTTCACACCAGCTCTGCACTCTGAAGCCAAACGCATTCTCCGTTCCAGAGGCCCTTGGCAAATCAACTGTAATGCTTCTGAGAGCCAGAGTGCTAAAAAATGAAGTTAGCGGAGATTCATTTTCCTGTTACAATGGACTTGCATTAAAACAAAAAAAAAAATGAAGGAGAATCTTGTCCAAGTTTTGTCTTGTTATATGCCTGTGACCTGATGTGCCTTAAAGAAAAGATTCACGTGGGCTTATAGCCGATACACCCTCAAGTCGTCCCCCGAGCTGAAATCAGGAAAAGAAATACCCCTTGAAGGAAATCTGTGTTGTGTATTGTCGGCGAGACTTAAAAAGGTGCACTGGCTTCTGCACTCGCGTTGTTGTTGCTGATGTTTTTCTGCTCGTCCTTCTGCTCGCATAACAAGGCCCCCCTTACAAAACCCCCACGATGCTCGCCAATTAGCGCCTGCATTTCTGCAGCGCGCAAACCTTGATCTGAAGTGGAAAACAAGTGGAAACCACTCAGGGGGCCATTATTCTTTGAAGGAGATCCTACAGCCGTCGTTTGTGGGTTACTCTTTAACTTTGACTAACAAGTTACAACTCCTGTGTGAATGATAAAGTAACCCTTTCGTCAAACATTTCTTGGAAACCCTGAGTGTTGTAAAAGACTGTCCATTGTGGGCGAGAAGCTGCTGTTTTCATATCGAGGCTGCGGCTAAGGATTACTTTCCTGAAAGATCAAGGCTCAATCCCATTTCCATTCTTTTGCCCCTACCCTCATTTTGGAGTGCCTCCTTGCCCCCTCAGTGGAAAGTTACAGGGGGTGGTGGTTGAAATCCCCCCATGAAGTGGGACAACCCTTCAAGACGTCTTTAGTTGTAAATGGATGGCATTGACATTTCAGCTGCGGTTCCCACCACTTCCTGCTATCAACAAGTCATGACATAAAAAAGAGCATTGCTTCATTACCTTGCCACTAGGGATACTTTACAGGCTAACATTAGCAACCAGTGCTCCTAACCTGCCAGTCTGCACTGATTTTGGAGGAGTATTATGAAGTGCTCCAACTTTGTTGCTGGACTTTAGTTAAATTTCAGGCGTCATATGCCATTAAATAGGGGAAGAACATGGCAGAATGTGACTCTGTCATGCACAAATCAGCAATAACAATGTAACATTAGCTAGCTAGCTAGTTAGTTGCCAAGACATCAGCAAACAAGAAGTGGTAGATGATGCTTGTTATAAAGAAAAGAACCATATTACATTGAAGTGCTGGTTTTGGGCTAGTGATAGTCCAGAGTTGGTTCAACCTACAGACCTCTTTAGTCACATCTTTCAGTCACTGTATACGTGTCCAATTTCCGAGAATTGCTTTGGCGGAAAACATTGACTCTTTACGACTGTAGCTTCTGGCTTTCCATGCCCACATTGGCATGTAAACATAACTGTTCCTTGGAGCACTGTTGCTTTAATTTGGCATCCACCATGAACATCTTTTGTTTATTCTCCTGTGTAATCAGTACACAGTACACTAGTTTTTAAAAAATATCACGATAACCCCACGCCCAGCCCCTGACGTAAGCAGTTCTTTGTTCTAGACCAGCAAAGTGTTTGTGCCGCTCTGGAACCAGTTTTCCTGGCCGAGAGATAGTTTTTTGGCTGTTGAAACGCAAAGAACTGGCTCCAGATTGGGTACTGGGTACTTAGAGGGCCATGCAATCCTAACACTTCACCCTACCCCTCTAGCCCAACAAGAGTAAGGACACCCTGCTGGGCGTGAATGCACAAAATGCAGGGGTAGAGCTACGTGGTAGGGGCAAGAGGTGTACTGGGATTGGACCCGATTGTTTAGTATTTAAAAAAGTTAGGCAATCGTAAAAAAATGCTCATCATTATTTTCCAGAGCACAGCATGATGCAACTAAACTGACCTGGCTACAAAGCATTTTACCATATGCCTTTCTGTTTCATTAATCCATGACTAAATGTGCCTCTGTGTGTCATACATACCCTCACGCATAGCTCAGCGGCTTATCTCTTTTTCCAACTAACAACCGCTCTGACTCATCGTCTGACCCCTGCAAGGCCTTTCCTCTAACCCAGCTCTGATTAACAAATTAACGGGCTCGGGAATTTATCCAGGCTTCAGGTAGCGGCGCAGGAGTACATGACCCGACTGCCGAGGATTAAGGCTCTTTTATACCCAGATTACACAGCACTTAGCCCCCCTGGTTGAAAGGGAAGGTGGGGAGTGTGTGCGTTTGTGGGATTCGGAGGGGGGAGGGGCTTCAGGTGTGCCCTCGCAGATTAGTGCAAAGCTCCCGGTAATGAAAGAAAGGATGACCGCCACTCCCCCTTGTCGCCTTTGAAGTCCGATCAGACAGGGGAATAAAAGGCACCCCCCCCCCCTCCGAAAAGGAGCCCCCAGAGGGTCAAGATCCACACACAGCCTCCCAGAGGTCGGCGCTGATAAGCAGGATCGGGATTAGACCCTCCGGCCTTGAGTTCTCCCTGCCTCTCACTTTCCCTTGTGTCACTCAGCCCTATACAGTCTTCCTGCCCTCGCACCTACTAATTGAATTAGATTTCTCATATTGTAGCGAAGGCTTGTCTACAGCCAAAGGTGACGAGGGAAGTCTTGTTCTTTTCTCGCTCTGGATTGAGTTTGCCAGTTAGAGAAGGTCAGTCACGACTGCAGAGGTTCAGCGGCGCGAATGAAAAGAAACAGAAGCGCTCCGACGTCTGAGCGAGTGTGATACAAACTTATAGTTGATCTGCATTTTTTTTTCTTTTCTTTCAGCAAAGCTGGCAGGAAGAGAAGGTCAGGAAAAAAAATCTCCCACTGCATGCTCATACACATTAAATGACAATTTAGACAAAAAACCAACAAAAAACAACACAGCAGTATGACTGTGAAACCCAGGGATCCTTTATAATCAAGTCAAGCTCGCTGTTAAGGCAAGGACGTGGGGCAAGAGGGAAACATCGGAAGACGGGAAAACCTAATTGAAAAGAAGAAGCCCAGAGCACAGAGATGGAGGGAGGGGGGGTAAACAGAGGGAGAGGTGAAATATGCGTCACAGCTGCAGCTTGGGGCTCACCTACAGAGCAGCGAGGGATGTTACTGATGGACATGTCTGACATTGTACTAACAAGCAGCCTGTGGATTCTGCAGCAAACACATACACACTGAATCCTCCACGCATGTGAAAACAGACGGCACACAGGCACATTATTCCAGGTCTCTTCTTGTGAGAACCCTCCACTGACAACTCCCAACCCTCACCTATCTACATCATACATTTGTAACACTCGAGGTTTACATTGTATCCATTCCATATTTTTTTATACCACTAAAGACCTGTATTTCTGAGAGACAGATCTATGTGTGTATGTCCACAAAAATATCTTTTGTTGCTGGCGGAGTAGAGCTGCAACAACGGGTCGATTCATCAATTGGATGATTGACGGAAAATGAGTGGCCAACTATTTATAATTTGAGTCACGTTAGTTGGACAAATTACGAACACGACTGGCAAATGAATCGATAATATCAATTGTTAGCTGCAGCCCTAGTCGTAAGCGGCACCACGACTGAAATCTTTCATATTATAACATTACATTCTGCCATTGTGTTACTTATGGAAAGCTGTACAGGGTAAATAAATGATTCCCCTTTTTGCTGTGGACCGCCTTGAACCCGCCCCAGGATACCTCAGGGTCCACAGTCCGCACTTTGAGTCCAAACCAAGACAACCCACATCAGTGGTTCTCAGAGACCAGATATTCTTTAACAGAAATCTTATGTTTCAAATTGAGTATGTGCATCTTTGAAAGACGTGGGAGTTTACCAGACAGGAAGGATCTCAGGAAAAATGCTATCTAGTTGCATTATTAGGATCCAGGGCTTTTGAAACAACTCTTTGGGACTGAAAATCAGGAAATCTTAGCCTCTGCTTCATCAAACTTGACCATTCTTATACGTGTCTCTTGAATCCCAACTCTAACACGGCAAACACGACACTTAACCTTGAGTCTGGTCGAATTTGTTCATCTGTGGTCCTCATAAAGACAGACAACAACAGCCACACACACATAAGAGTAACTCCCATCTCATCCGAAGCTTGCCTCAGTTGCTACATGGAGGTTTTCAAATGGGCTGAAGGATTCTCTGACCGATCCCTGCCCTGGGTGAGAAGAATGCACCCTCTGGAGGGGTTTACACAGTGTACTAACAGAGGATTTGTACCCATCAAACAGGGCTCCCTCCAGCTGTGCTGCAGTCCACCGGGGTTAAATTAAAGGCAAGCTACACAGCTCACTGTGTTGGCACTCTTGTTAAACCCGGGATCTCTTCGTTACAACAGGCTGGCGCATTTCCAAATGATCTTCTCACAGATAAATGTCAGTGACCCCACAATCATTTCCAAAAGGCTTTAACTAGCGACGCTTCACTGACTCTTGGAGCTGGATTTGGCTAAAGTGGCATTTGAGCCAGATCTGTCAGTACGCTGCCAGCCAGTTACGACTTGCTGTCATTTCACATTGACGCCCCCCCAGATCTACAGATGCTAAGGCGCTGCCATCATTCACCCTGACGAGCTGGAGCTGCTAGCTCATCATGAGCCAGAGCTGTAATCCCTGTTCCTCTGACCCTTTGTGAAAGTCATCAGCTGATCAGCCAATGCCCCCCCCTCGGCATCATCACTTGACTCCGGGCTGATTGAGGGGATTTGGGAGGAGAGAGAATGAGGGAAGGAGAACTGATAAAGTATACAATGGGTAGAGAGGGGGAGGTTGATGAAGAACACATGCTTATTCACAGAGACAACCCAGAGGAGAGACGAAGGGCTGCCAGCCAGATATTCACTGGTACTGTAGATGGAGCACAATTAGGGCGGCAGATGGCACTGATAGCGTGAAAGTGTTGGGGTGGGGGTGGGGGTGTGGAGTACTAAGACAAGGCTCATTATCACCTCTCTCTGCATCACATGGCACATCAGCCCCCCTTCTCCATTATCGCCCGTACCTCTTGCTTCTCATCGTGTAACGGTGCATTGCCCTCTCAGCATGGCCTCTCGGCTTCCAAGGTGAGCAGCTCAGGGCCTCGACCTGCCTGCTACCGCCAATACTTCTGCCTACACCAGTTCCAAAGGAAATACTGCATTGTATTTTGACAAATACAACAAGGACAGTCTGATAGGAAAACTCTAATTTGACACCTTGAGAATTCATTGCACCTTTCTAAATATAGAGGGTTAGGAACTTTGCACCGAATGCGTCATCGCCAGCTACAATTTCATTTTAAAGCCCAAAACTTGCATGCCAGGATCTCCGATTCCACCGTGACCTTCTTGGCCATCCTTATTGAAAGCACTAAGCACACAAACAAGCCTGGATTTATCAGTCCTGGAAGGGCCGGGCTGTGCACTTTACCAGCTGCCCACATGATGTTTTATCACGGCTGCAGCAGCCCTTTGTAACCTCCTGCTCAACCCATCCGCTGAGCATTTTTTACTGGCAGCCCGGCCAACACCAAAACCACATAAACAGCACGAGTTTAGAATATGCAGCGCAAATTCGGTTTCCTTGACAGCCATGGTTCTGTTGACCTTTGCGAAAAAATACTAATTTCAGATCATTTCATTGAACAAATGCGATCATAACTGTTTATAAATACTGAGGGGTACCTCAAGCTCTGCTCGGTTGTTAGCCCTAAATGCAATTGAGGGTAGTTAGCAGCCAAGCGAGGCTGAATGTGATCCCTATCTGAGGTCGTGACTGCGTGGTTGTGTGTTAAGGGGAATATGAGCAAGCCAGCAGAACTATCAACGTTTAGGGATGTGTGGTCTGGCCAAAGTGGATGAAGGTTTGGAAGGGAAATGAGGTTGAATGTGAGACTGCACAACACGCTCTGTTCCTCAGTCCCAACGGTCGGGTTGGCTGGCCCTCTCGAGAACCGAGTTCAGATGTTCTATTTAACCGAGGAACCGAAATACACCCTCAACATGGTCTCTGGGTGACGCAGCTGTTTCTTCTCATGAGAGGCGAACCTAATGGGCGAAACAGTGATGATGTCAGCCATCACAGGCAATGCAATGATAGCGTTCGGTCATGATGGAATGTCTTGGTTCTGGATGTGGTGAGATCAGGGGTCAAAATGTAGAATATTATTAAAAAGAAAAAGACTCCTGTACTTGGCACCTTCGTATGAATGGAAAAACATGTTATGGTAAAGTAGCAATTTCCGCTTCTGCTCTTGAGGTTGTGCAAAGACAGCACCATCGGGATTTACCATTCAGACGGCAATACACCACTTCTTCATCCAGCCCAATGCTACTGTGCTGTGCAAAGACTCTGTCTGCCAATTTTGGAAAGGTTGGACTTCTGTCCTGTGGTGATAGAATACTGCAATAAACAGAACCGAGGGAAAATGTATACAATATATGAACTTCTTTCAAGATACATATGTAACATTTCTGCATTATAATGTTTAAAAATGACTAGACTTGTTGGCGCTGTTTCTAGAACATCAGAATTAAGGTTGTTCCAGGAACATCGTTGCACCTGACCGATCATGTTGTTACAGCGTTTTTTCCAGTTTTCAGTTATCAAAGTGTAGTTTTTTAAAACATTTTCTGGAACTTAATAATGATGTTCCAGGATCATCAGAGAAACTTGAACAAAGTTTGCATATGGAACAACTTGTTGTGGTTGAATGGATTAAGTGCAGGACTGTCACCCAGGTGGTTGGTGCAGTTGGGTTAGGTTTAAGTGAAGAAAAAATCGGGTTAGGTTTAGAAAAAGATGCTTTGGGTTAAAAAAGACCCTTCCACAGCGTTAAAACAACTTTTCCCATGTCCGTATTCTTCTTTTCTTCCCACCATAGCCGCAAAGCCATGACATTACAAAAAAATTATCGGCCAGTTACAACGATGCTCCTGAAGCAATATAAATGATGATGTTCCACAATCACTGATGTGTTGATATCAGATCGTGCTTTGATGGCGAACGCCACTTAATGTAAAACTTTAAAACATTACCGCATCTGTAAACATTTCTGTCCGAATCATGTAGACTGATTTTCATTGGCAATGTTGCTTACACCTTTTCTTTTCATGCGGCAGAAGTTACAATGACATGATGTGCCTTTGACGTTTACCTCTTCAACTAAAACTTTCCTTGACTCTCTCTTTGTTTTCCTTGTTGTCAGATTCTTGAAACCCTTATCATGAGACCCAAAAAAAATGCACCTCATTCTTTTGTTGACTTTGTTCATTGCTGGTGATAAGGGTGTCTACAACTTCCCCGCAATGTTATAGTGTAAACATGCTTATCTTTAACAACCCCTTGTCTTCCACCCCTCCTCCGCTCCCTGCTGCTCCCAGGATGTGGCTGAGGTCGGGGGAGGGGGGGAGGCAGGTGGGTTATGTAAGCAAGAGTTATGGGTTTTTACGGGGAAGTGTGTGAACTTGCGTGCTGATGGAGGCGAGTTTTAAGTCTGAGATTCTCCATGGTCTTTGTAGTACTACAACCCCCCCCCACCACACACACACACAACTCTTTAATCCTCCAGAGCTTCCTGTCCCATCTGGACAAATACAGACGACATGCCTTTTTATACACTTTAGACATTTAGCTGACAATTTTTTTTAAAAAAAGGGGGTTCAACAGTTGTAGATAACAAAAAGATACTTGGTAAAGTAAAAAAAGAAAAGTTAGAGCAACAGAAAAAGACAATGGATCCAAATGCACTCCCATTTCTGATGAAACAATATGAAAATCAGGAGTTCTTCTGCTATTTTCTTAACCTTGTTTTCCATCTGTCGGCCTTAGCGCACAGCCCCTGAGTAAGGATTACAGCCGGTGTCACTCATCTGTTTACCTCTCTGCTATTAACTCGTAATAATCACACACTCCCCGCTGCAAGTTACTCTTTTGCACTAGCTTAGGGATTATGCAAAGGAGTAAGTCAATACAGGTTAAGTCTCTATTATCGCACAGCCAATACTCTCCTCCTGGCACTAAATTTCCTCCCGTAAATGGCTCCTTTTGTGGCGCACGCACAATAGAAAAAAGGGAGGGGAGATAGCATCGGCTTGTGCCTGCAATCAGCGGCCAGGTTTGACTGACGCGCCGCATTATTAGCATGACACAGGCTAAGGAGTGGGAGCTCCCAGATTACAATTTGCACGTTATCTTTTTACGGCGTTCGAGTCAAGAGCCTGTCACAACAACAGGTACCCTGGGGATATCACACACACACACACACACACTGACAAACACACAGCGAAGGGATGTCAGGAAGCAGGAAGGACGAGGACGGGGATAGAGAGCCTGAAAACTGTGACATTTTACTTACATGGCAGACCACAAAGGCTTTTTTAGCACAGGAAGTCTTTCTTACCTGCAGAGAAAAAAACAAAAGAGAAAGGAGACAGAGATGGAGAATGTTAAGTGTGTTTCCTCAGCAGAGTGTTCGTGTCACTTGTCGGCGGCCAGTTGGTTTGGGTTCATTCTCGTCTCCCTCGGAGAGACTTAGAGGCCCGGTTGGATGTCCATATTAGGCCATGTGGGTGCTCCAATGCACGGGCTCTGTTTAATAACACAGTGCCTGGTCTCAGCTGGCCGGGCTGATGGGCACGATTCCTCTCTCTCTCTCTCTCTCTCTCTCTCTCTCTCTAACAGGCCCCTGCACACAGACACCACAGGCCAGAGGAAGGGATTCACACGAGTTAAGCCGATGGCAAACACTACTGATGCTACTACAGATACGACTGCCGCTGTTACCCAGTCGTGCTCTTTGGTAGCACTACTGCTATTACCATTATTAGTCATTCGGTTAATTGTTCCCACACTACACCTAACACTAACGCTGCTTTTACCAATAATATGACTTCATCTTGCTCTTAGTATTACCAGTAATACCTTTTAAACTGTTACTATTAGTTACTACTGCACTCAAAGGGGACTGAATGGAAAGAAGCATAGTCTGTCTCAATTATAAAGCAACATCAGTAATTTCAAGGTTTCGCCACAAAAGACATATGTGTATAATCAGATGTACTGATTCTTATTATAGCAGTATATTTTGCAAGAAATTCAGAGTGAATGTTTTTTTTCCCCCGTTAGGACTTCATTATAGATTGTCCATGCCTGAAAGACATTGTGACACCAGAAGGACACGGCTATTACACAGACAAGACAAACAGCGACGGGAGGGAGGAGCAGGGTTACGGTGTTAACTTATTCGGCGCATGTGTCACTGTTTAACCCGTGGTGTGTCCTGAGGATCACATGCATGCACGTGATCGCACAGCGCCACATGCCTTGCTCCAACACATATATACATTTTTATTTTTTTTTAGAAAGTACAGGAACAGAATGAAAGATGAGACCAGGAGTGAATATTATATATATTATTATACTATAAAAGGCATTGCAAAAACTTCTACCGTCTTCACTTAAAGAACTTTGCTCCAACATTGTGTACAGTGAAATGCCCAAAAGGCCACTGCTCTCTCAACTGTGCTGCATAAAAAAGACAGTGATCGATACGTAACTTCACTTCAACACGTAGCACAGTGGATGGATATGCGGTAAAAAAAGTAAACTTATTCAAAAGTGCAGTATGTACAGTATAATTCTGATCCATCAGTCAGAGGTGAAATGCTCGACGAATGCATCGCTTACAACAGCTCCTTCCTGCTGTTGATGTTCTTGTAACGCACAAACAGAAAGCTTCATGTTCCCATGCATCACTCGAAACATCTTTAAAAGTACTGATCCCCATGCTCTTCACTAATACTGTGCCACACACAACTGGCAGGAAACGTTTTCTTTGTAAAGTCCAATTGGCAGCCATTTGTTTTAGGAGACACCTCGGTCTACCATTTAGTATCCCGAAGGTTGTCTCCACAGTTGTCTTCGCACTGCTTATTCTGGCATTGTACCTCTGTAGATACAGGGTCTCCAATTAGTGTCCTACATCATAACCAGAGATACCGACAGTGCGTTGGCTAAGAAACTCAACAATGATCTGTGGTACGATGGAATGCTGTTCTTCTCTGTTATGACAGTCACCTGGGTACACTTTGTTCCAACACATTGGAGGTGCTCTCCATCTAGTCCAAATTCCAAGCATCTGGGGTCTTGAGTTTAGGAAGCAGCACTTTTATAACAGCATTGCAGAGGTTCCAGCACACGACTGCAACAATCGCAATACCAATGGCAACGCGGGACTCAAGCTACGGTATTGACTGTTGGTGGTCAGTCTCCATAGGGCCAAGACAATGACCGGTTTAATCAGAAAGACTCCTGAGAAATCTGAAAGTTGCTCATCAACTGCTCGCTGTTGAAGACGAGAGCAGGAGCATTCTGGGATAATTGCTCCCATTGATGTGTCCACACAACAGCCCTCTGTCTTATCAAGTTGTGAGCCTTCTGTAAAGTCCGTCCACAAATACATTTTATAAAGACATGTCTTGCATGCACAAGTCTTCAACATCTTTTTTTTTGCATTAATAGTTGTTTTTTTCAATTTCTTTAGACAAATATCTGCAGTAACGGGACGAAAGCTTGCAGGAAATCAATGCCATCTGCCATCTATTACTACTGTTTACTCCCACAGCGCATTGTGCAGCGCCCTCTGCTGATGTTGCGTCCTCGACAACAATGGTTCCTCTCAAAGCTGGGTGGACGCGCAGGATGTTTTGCTGGACAGCAGTTCCGAGAATCCTGAATGGAACCGGTTCAAGAACTACAGCTAATTTGGTGGAAAGAGAGCAACACAGAGAGGGGCCGGGCTTCCTCTTAATTCCCTGTCTAATTACTCGTCCCCGGCTCACCCCAGGTCAAAGACCCTGCAGGTCCCACTCTAATCCGTCTCCTCGGCCCACTTCAAAGGGCCCTGATTACAGGGAGGGGAGGAATGAAGCGGGAGCGGGAGAGAGAGGACGGGGCGGAAAGACAGAGGGATGAAAGGAAGGAAGGACAAAAAAAAAAAAGGAAGGGAAGGGAGGTTGGACGGGGCCAGAATCGGAACATATCTTGTCTGTCTGTGAGCCGTCTGGCGTGTGAGGTCCAGCTGATGCCTCTCCGCCGGCTTCGCTCGGCCCCTGGAAGCCGTGTGGGGGCTCAGATCTGAACGAGGCGCACGTGAGCGCGCACACTCAGAGCTCTTTTTTTTCCGTCGTAACATAAACTCTCGGCGCGGCAATAAAAGCCGAGCAGACAAATGTAGCATAATGACAGCACTGTTCTGTGAACATCTGCGCCGTGCTTTTTGAACTTTTTCCAATCCTCCATTGAGACTGTCTAAACTCTCCCATCCATTACATGGTTTCGAGCAGCCAAAGCATTCAGAGCAGAGATAAGGAAAGGCTGTCTAAGTACATCAGGGCGAGCGAGCCAACATTTTCCAGAACAACAGACTATTATTATCATAACCCCGAACAAGAATGTCCAGTGCGGCGTCGCCCGCGTCTACCTGGGTCGGATGACTGTCGATTTGCTCATAAAAACAAAACGCGGAAAACGAGCTGCGGTAATTTGCTCACGCCGGAGCTACATCTTATCACGTCCGCTCCTCGGATTCTCTCTCGGATTCTCTCTCGGTACCGGCCTTTTCTTCCTCCAGGCGCGGCGATAATCACTGCTGTTTCATATTGTATTTACTCCAAACAAACCAATTGTGCCGCAGCCGAAACTGTAAAACGCGTCGCTTCCACTGCGCCCGAGGATTTCTGTTTTTCGAGGCGGGGGAAACGTCCTCCCAGGTGTTCATAAAAGCAAACGCAAACTGCTCTTTGCGCAAATTGAATCGCCGTTGTGTTAGATCCATCAGCGGCTCGGAGACGCCGCGTGTATTTGTTGGAAAACGTTGCGGATAATTGGTCAGAAATGACAACCTTCAGAAGCCAAGAGACGGTCCCTGTAAGAGCGGGAACGGTAAGCGAATCCCACCGGCGCGTCGTGTTTCGCCTCAACAATGCTCTAAGAACTCTAATATATACGATTTTTTTTTCCGCCCACTTCTGGAGAGTCTGGAGGCCGGAGAACACAGCCTAAGTTATACAGTATAATTTCAAAGCGGGAGTTTAAAGAAGAAGAAGCGAGGGAGAGAGCAGACGAGGGAAGCGAAGGAGAGCAGGGGAGGGAGCGAGAGAGAGGAGTAGGACAGACTTAAAAGGCCCGAGGCTGACTCCTTCTCTCTCTCTCTCTCCTCCGAGCCGTGGATGATCAGCGGCTGGAATGAGGCTGGCCGCTGGCTAGACTCGTCTGTCCACAGGTTTAAATTTAGGCTGGATCAGACGCGACGCCTCGGCCCTCGCCCTCGCAGCCAGCCGGCGAGCGGCTCGCAGGAAGCCAATCGCTGACCGCATTATCATTTCTCCTCACCTCTCGGTAGGGGGGGAGGAGGCCACCCAGCTATGCGCTCGACTTGATGCATGCAAGGATCCTTTTCATAACGTGCGCGGCGATTGGATCCGAGCAAACGTGTTTTCGGACCTTTGCGATGTTTAATTCCCGCGTCTCGTTTTTGAGCGATCGCGGTTTAAAAAATCGCGAGCGTGCTTCCCACCTACAAATCAAACTGTGTACACTGTCTCTCTCTTAAGTTCTAGACCACCACCAGCTAAATTTCCACTGTATACACAAGCAGACAAGAGTTCCCGATATTTCTTTTCCTGACAACACAGAAAAAATTAGGGGGGAAAAGAAAAAAAAAGAAGAAATCTGGCAGAGTACAACGAGCAGCCCTGCATCTGATTCAGCCGTGTGCCAACAGCAGTTCAGGCGGAGGCAGCGATAACGCCGAGATGTCTTATCAGAGCCTTCTGATGTAGAAGAGTCTGACCGGCATTCAAAATCAGCAAATAAGGCATAATTGCGGACGGGCCCATTCAGGTCTTTGAGGTACACATCTTTTTCCATCAAAGGACGCGGGCCGGAGAGTATCTGTTTACAAGCTATTACTCACTTCCCTTTCTCGCTGGCTTGTTGTCCTCGTCGCGCAATCTCGCTCTGTAATTGCGCCTTATTATGCCGCGGCGATAAGGGAGCGATGAAACGGGGACGCCGCCTCTCGTGTAAACATTCGGATGCGATTTTTGGCTCTCTCTCTCTCGCTGTCTAATGTCTGTCTGTGTCGGGCAGGGTGGGGCGAGGGTGGGAGGTGGAGGGGGGTGTAAAGCTCCGGCGGGAGACGAGCCGCGACCTTCTCGACAACAACCGAGGAGAACAGACAGCGCGGAGTCTCTGCAGCTGTTTCTCGGCGGCCGCGGAGGGGAGCTTTTAATTGAATGTGAATGCGAGTTGCAAAGGCTTTTAATTTGGCCTTGGCTGGAGAGACGCACACCAGGGGCGGGTGGGGTAGGGGCAGGGGCAGGGGTGGGGGTATTAGCTTTGGGTTGAGGGGGGAGACAGGCCCGGCCTCATCTACACTCACCTCATCTCCCCTCCCCCCACACACACACACAGGCCTCTAATTACTAACCATGGGAAAGCTGGGAGAACAACAACTTTTTTTTTTACAACGCGCAACAACAACAACGAGACAATGTGACGTGCTAAGATCAAGCTGCAACATCCGCCGAGCCTGAAATCAAATTAGGGAGCACAGACGAAAAAATGCAGAGAGGGGAAGAGAGAGAGAGAGAGAGGGAGAGAGGAAAAAAAAAAGGAGGCTCAGCTGTATCCTTGCGTAATGAGCAGAGGGACGGACACGTGACGGCTCCGGCGAGGCGGCCCGGGGGGTGAGGAGGGGAGCGAGAGGGCCTGTGGTCAGCGTATGTCGGCTACGTTACGAGGCATGTCAATGTATTTAAACAGCTGTAATTGTGTGATAACTCCATCGGGTGGGTGGGAGGAACGGTGACGTGGAGGAGTCTCCGTCCCCCCTCCCACCCTAGGTGGAAAACGTTGCATGAGGAGCGGATGGAAATCCGAGCGCGGGGTCATTTTTCGATTCACGATGCCTGCGCGACCGGCATATGGGTTTCATTTGCGCTCCGCTGTAGGTACGAAGGGAGAAAAGAAGGACGCACGGCGGTGGAGAGTTAACAGCCGGAGATAACTAAACTTCCGTCAACGGCTTCGATTCTGGATTTAACGTCCTCGCGGGAAGGAGGGCGCTCGCCTGACTTCGCAATGCACTTGTAAGAAGTGCAACAGCCAGCTCTGTTTGCTTTCTCCCTGAAATATGGGACTGTTTAATGTCACTGATGAGCCCGGTTTGTTGTTGTAGCACCCCCCCACACACACCACCACCTCCCTTCTGCACATATGTGCGTACACACACATAACCACACAAACACAAGCAGACAGGCATTGGGTGGGGGGAATGTGAGCCTTGTGTACCCATCCATGAAAAGCACACATACTCTGCACTCCAGCGCGCCGCCGGGCCCCGAAAACAGAGCACCTTTTCAGCAGACGGCACTAACTCAGGGGGGCTTTTGCAGTTAAAGTGCCCCGGGCCGCGGCGGCGGTGCGAGAGGGCCGAAGGCATGTAAACAGCAGACGACAATGAGCGGACTGACCAGAGTGCACGCTTCTGTCATTCAGAGCCTCTTTTACAACCCCGTTCCCACAAGCCGCAGAGCCGCGCTCGGAAAACAATGCGCTTCGCTTTGCACCACTCGCATTCTGTCAGGGCCGAAAAAAAGGGGATGGTAACGCTCCAGACTGGAGGAAGTAAAAAAGGAAAAAAAAAAACGTGAACTCGGTGGAATGCTGCCCCGCTCCACAAAGACCAGCTTTTGGAGGAGTTTTCCTGTCAGCGTCAGGAAAAGAGAGCAACTTTTTCGCTGCGAAACCCATCTCTGAAATATGACGCAGAGAGAGAAAAAAAAAAATATCATCTTAAAAAGCCTCGCGAGGCATTTGTTTGGACCCTTTTCAAATTACATCTGGAGATGCTTAAATGTCATTAAAATATGTGCTGGCTGAAACGGGGCCGGGGCTCGAATTACAGCCCCAAAATGGCTGGAGGAACACGCGAGTCTCTAGCATCTCTCCCTCATCACGTCAGCCATCAGATTTATCTGTCGATTCATTCACGCTCCGGTAGTGTGAAAACCGGTTCGGGGGGGAAAGCAGATAAGGGCCTCGTTTTCCTCGTAAACGTACGAAGATGAGAGCGGGAGGCGGAGAGAGACGGAGCGAGGGGGAAAAGAGAGAGGTAGCGATGGTGGGTGGAAATGGTCGGGAGCCTCGGTTCTGTGTGAGTGTCTGTGCGCAGCCCCTGCCAAGAAAAACAAGGTCTGAGCGACGCTGGGATCTGATTTCAGCATGGAGGCATGGCAGGAAACTGGTTCCTCTGGGTGGGGGTGGAGGGGTGGGGGCTACACTTCATGTCCTCCCAGAGAAAAAGAGGAAAGAGATTCAGAGACGGAACAATCGTCCTCTTCACTCGCCGCCCCCCCAACCGGCCCACGACGGCTGACGTACAGTCGCCGTCTGTGCGGGCGCCGTGTTTGAACCCCGGCGCTGCTCCTGCCAGTAACACTTTCACAGCGATCACGATTGGGCACGAGTCCCCGAATGCGGATCCGTGTGCCACTCAGAGGTCAGCTCAGTTCAGTCGTGTATCTGCATCTGGATCGCGACTCGGCTGCCGCGGAGCCGGAGGGATACCACTCGGGAACATGTGCAGAGAATTAGCGCTGGCTACGCGGCGTTCGGAGGCTTAGGGAGCCCTTTGTTACTTAGCCTCCGTGTAACACGCTACTCCGCCTGTGTACAGCAGCCTTGATCTTATTTGTCACCGGCTGTGTTTTTTTTTACTGCTTCGAGGCAGCTACGCGGTGACAGCGACTTCCAGCGCGCTCCGTGGTAGCAGCGCGCTGCTGGCACTTCACCGCGGGGGGCCCGGTTCAACTGCGACTGGTACAAGGGGGGAAGAAAGGAAATGCAGATGGTGGGAAATAAAGATTCCGAGTCTTAAAGGGTGTCAGGTGTGGTTTCGCCTGCTGCTCCAGAAGTGAAGCAACTCTTGTGTGAGGGCGGATGAGAAAGGAGACTTTGTCAGAGGCTGATGTCAAAGGAAAGTTATGTCTCACATAAACAAAGCAAGTAGTCTCCTGCTTTTGTTATTCTTGCCCCGCATTTCATCTATATTTTACTAGCTTCTCTCTCGCACACTCAGCAGCTGCTACAAGTTCTAATTTCTCCCACTTTGAAGACAAATTACAAAACACGGCAACAAAAAGTCGGAGTTAGTACTGGGTGCAGTTGAAAAAGTAAAAGTTGAAATGAATTAGAAACAGATGTGATACCACTACAAAAATCCAAATTTAAGAAATATAAGCATATTTCCTTCCAATACCCTTTTTTTGTGAAGAAGAAACAGCTGAATAAATCAGCTTGGCCACATCAAAAATGTCTTTATGATGCATTTACAGCGTACAAAACTCTTGTAATTTGACGAGGCACATGAACGTGGTCCACACTCTTTGCTAACGTATTCACAGAGATGCTCCATATTCTCATTTCTAAAAATAAATCACTCAACGTGGAACACTGAAGCCACAGACGTTTTCAGTTTTGATGTTCTAATTGCCTGACTCCAACTTTTCCTTTGTCTCTCTGTTAGTCTAGGCGTCTGACATTCAAAGACAAGCAGCCGTAAAACAACACCGCCGATTGAAATGCAGTCTATAACCTGCAGAACTGAGATGTAAATCAGATCGCATCTAATCAGAGGAGAAGTAAACAAGTCAGGATCCAGACAATTGACGCAAGCCTTTGATACGACATCATTTGCAGTATTTAGAGATGCTACACATTTACATTCTTCTCATTTTTTGGGATGGATCGCTCAACTCAACAAGTGTCCGTCTGGATCCCTGGAGCCAGCTGTCCACATCTCAAGCCCTCGTTATACTTCTGCAACTGCGTAATGCGCTATCCAACTGCGTAACCACGGAGACCCCTCGAGCCCTCATAGTTCTCCGTCGTGGTGCCGGATACGCAATGCAATTTCCAATCCTAGCCCTTGCCGTCATCGCCGAAACGCTACGAGCTGCAGGACTGCTGACCAATCGTAGCCCTTGCCGTCTCCGTTGTCGCTTGACGGAGTGACGGACACTTAAAAAAATATTACGTGCCGCCGGAGAGGCTCTCCGACTACGTAGAGGGCTCTCCGCGACCTACGTACAGCACTTTACGCAGTAGTAAAAATTAGGCTTCAGCTTCACCGTTCTACTCTTTCAGATGGAGTCGTGTACTGGTGGACATATTTTTGACGCCGAAGCTTTGGTTATACAATAAAATGTTTGGAACACTTTGAGTGATATAATCATGCTTTGTTTATTTAAAAAAAAAAAAAAGTCTTCTGTCAGTATCTGCACAAGAACACTGCCTGAAGAGAATCCAGTGTGAGTTCAGTATAACAGGGTGTAGGAAGTGCATACGCATTGTGTTCATGTTTGTAAAGAGGAATAATGTTTTTCTTCATTTAAATCACACTCAACAAGAAAACAACAAGACATTTTTTCGACTTTTCGGTGCATCTGGGACCAAAAGAGTCGGACCCTGGAGCCCCGGCTAGTTAAGACAAGATAATCTTATCTCAGCGCTTAACAAGTCGAGCGACTGGCAATTTCCCCCATCGCTCGGTGTATCTCGCCCCGACAGAACAAACCCCCGAGTGAAGAAATAGCGTTGCGCCGAGCAATTTTTCAAGCCCAGTGTGCTGGAAGACCTTGAGGGCGCAGAGGGCGGAAAACACACACCGGGGGCCTGGCCAGCGAACGCAAAAACAGAGCCATGTTGCTTCCAGCTGAAGCCTCGCATCCAGCATCAGGCCCCCAGAAGCCCACCCCAACCCTGACCCAGCCCCGTCCACACCCCCACCCATTCCCCTTCTCCACGCTGGACAACCCCGAGGTGGAAGTAATGATGCCAGATGTGACCAATCAAGCTGATAAAGAGCAGGGTCTGCCGTGGACCGTCGCACAGCTGTGGGTGCAGCTGTGCACGGGTGTCAGGCCAGCTCGCTCGCTGAGAGAGAGAGCAAGAAAGAAAGAAAAAAAAGAAGAGAGACGGGGAGGAAGAGGAAACAGGCGTACTGTCCTGAAATAATCTGCTCAGATCAAAGCGTCGACGTCTCCGACACATTCATCATCTCCGCCCCTGCCGCTTCAAACCCAATAAAGACTTTGTCACCGATTTCTAAATCCTCATTTTCTATCCTTCTCCTCTCCCTTCTGTTTTTCACCTACAGTACCTCTCTCTCTCTCTTCCTCTCCTGTGCCGGGACACAGGCCTGCTCAACACATTAGCAAGATATCCTGTTCTGACAGCAGCTTTAGCCCAAATCCAGCCATCATGAAGAGTTATGCCATCGTAGAGAGCTGCGGATTTGGGAGATATAGTACGAATCAAACCCTAGAGGGTCCTGGGGGGGCTGGAGGAGAACAGGGAAAAGCTGCTCTTGTGAAAACAGCAACAGCGACAGGATAACCAGAGGAGCCTCGAACGTATACGACGCGCATTGGAGCCATCCGATCTTAATGTGATTAAAGATCGAGGCGGCGTTTTTCTGAATAATGCATAAGTTTGCGGGAAAAATATGCAACATTGTCTCGCAGAGTTGAGTTATTCACACGTCGGTGTCTTTAAAGTAAAATCCTGTGAGGGAGGGACGGATGATTCCCTTCTGCCCGAGCAGAGGAAGTCAGGTGACTCCACTAGCATCGAGAAAAAAATGTCACCGCCTCAAAGAGGAAGTTTCCTAAAATAAGTCTGCATTGGGAGGATTCTTCAAACGTGCAGAGTCTACAGGCGGATTTCTTCAGCTGAAGGAAAAAAAAGGATTTTACAACTCAATCCGAGCTGAAACGGTGTAAGATTTTCTCTCCTGTTGCAGTGCGCTCGCATCCTCCCCCGGTCTTGAAAATGGAAAGTAGCACAGCCTCGTTCACTTTTTCCCTCCTTTGTTTATTTCTTCCTCCTGCCTTCGTCCATCGGTCTCCCCGTCTGCCTCGGACTTCAGCCGCGTTTCGAACAATCTGACCAAAATAATATAAAGCTGCAGCGGGGCTGACGCGGCAGCATGCAGCCAGACGTCTTACGTCAGGTTATGGGATGTTTCCTGGGGCCGAAACTCAAAACGGAAAATAAATACAATAACATCGAGCGTTACTTTATGTCCGACCGCCAAAACTTATTTTATCTCCCGGTTGCAAATTGAATCAGGCTCGACGGGCGTCTCCGTCGTCTCTCTCACCTTTACGAGGTGTGCCTTTCGCGAAGGCTGCTTTTACGCAGCGTGAGCTCCTCGCTGTCCCAGTTTCTCAAGAATTAGAGTAATTATGTGCTGCATCTTGGAGGCAATTACAGTGATTGTCATGTCGGTGTCTTTAATCTAAGTAAGGTCATTATGAGTGTAAACACAACCTGATTAAACACCTCGCTTTCTTGCTGCAACCTCAATTTTCCTTGGGCGTGTAAATAATTAGATTTATTCAGATTACAGTCAGGTTTTTTTTTTTTGACGGCGTGGCGAATGGTGACAGCCGACGTCTCTGCTGGGATAATGGAAACGAGGGTTTTGTCACGGCGAAATGAAAAGGAGAGATTGAATTTTTGGGGGGAGAGGCTTCTTAAAATATGAACGGGATTTTGCAGCTACTTTTTAAACAAGATGTCGGCTTAATCTAATCAATCATGGAGACGAGATGGCACAGTTGAAGTCACGTTAATCACGCGTGTCCCTGTCCCGCTCCTGAGGCTCGGCGGTAGATGAGCGGCGAGGCTGTTTCTTTTAAAACAATAAGGCCGAAAAAGAAAAGTCACTCCAAAACGAGCGCCGCTTTTTGGCCGGCCTCCGCAAACATCGCTCAAACCGCCCGTGATTGACTCGGTAGCGTCGGAGCAGGAGCTTAAGGAGGACTTAATGCCGCGCGGAGAAATTGGATTCTTCTTGACCGAGGCATTTTTTTCACCGTCTCTCCCAGAGGAGCTGACGCAGCTTCAGACCAATCACACAACGGGCGCTCTGTTGTACGCTTGGCGAGCTGCTGGGCCACCACTGGGCCTCACTGGATGAATGTGGACCTTTAAGAGTAAACCACACACACACACGACACACACACAAGAAGGCATGAAGGTAGGCGGGGAGGCACAGTTGGATAACAGCGTGCGCATAAAGAAAAGTCAGCGACGACTTTTCATAATTGAAACCCCCGTGTCACGCGTGGACGTTCGGGTGCGAGGCGGCACGCCACTCACGACCGTCACATAAACAAATAACACAGGTAGAGAGAGAGAGCGCAACCGCACGCCGTGCCTCCGACGGTCCGGACGCTCAGACAGAGCCCTCTCTCATTTTCAGCCTCGCTGCTAAAAGCAGGCCTCCGAGGTGTAAGGATACAAATGACCTAATCCAGGATAAACATATAGCCGGGCGGTTAGAGGAGGAGGTTTATACGTCTACGCTACGGAGGGAACAGCATGCCAGTGTTTTAGGAGGCAAACTACCCAGAATACCTCCCGGTCGCTTTCCGTGAATACCGACATCTGAAAGTGCCAGCTATTAATAAAGTCTGTTTATGAGCCGTCGCACCGCCTCTCAGATATATATGTGTTTTTTTTTATGCACTCAGCACCAGTTTATGCGGGGCGGTTATCAGCGTAAATCCACACGAAGGCATGTGCAGGCTGGAGATGAAGTTACACGGCTATGTGCTCATCAGCGCTATTAGTTTCCGCCGACGCTGATTGCTTTGACACTTCGCGGCGTCCAAGCGTGGCGATAAAACAGATCGGTTTCGCCCGTGCCAAATTAGGAGGCTGATATACGGCTCCTCTTTCAAGGTGAGGTGTCAGCGCCAGCCCGAGAGCGTGCGAATCAGGCTCGCAAATTTCAGGATCCAAGACGGATAACTGACGTCTGAAAAAATTACAAAAAAACCCACCAGGAGGACTGATCCGAGCGCTCTGCCGTGACACGCAAGGCGGATGGTGACGGTGCAGCGTATACTGAGAATAGCAGTGGCACCTGCTCGCGGGCGGGCACAGATTTTGAGTTGTCCCGCCAGCCAGGGCCTGGACCGAAAACAGAACAGCGTCCAGACATCGAGCCAGTGGGATACCATCGATGTCATGTTGCTGTTGGGTTTTGAAGCGAGACTAACTTTTAAAAGAACCGAGGTTACTTCCAAAATTCTCTGAATTACAAGATAAATTGAATTAATAATCAGTAAAACAAACTTTTTTGCCGCCGCTTGGTCTGGTATGAATAGTAGCTGGCGCTGGCTAATGTTGGCTACTTCACCGTTAACAACCAATAAAAAAACAAATAAAGGGGCACCGTTTAGCTCACTTGGTAGAGCGGGCATACCATGTACAGAGGCTAAGTCCTCGCTGCAGCGGACCAGGGTTCGAATCCCGGCCTGGGACCCTTTGCTGCATGTCAATCCCCCTCTCTCTCCTCCCATTTCCTGTCATATCTTCAGCTCGTCCTATCAATAAAGCCATATAAAGGCCAAAAAAATACTTCAAATAAAGCATTTATTAAGCAAATGTTTATTGTAAAGTTGCAGCTGCTATTTATAAGCCTTTTAAATGTCTTAATTCATTCATTACAACACATTTTGTAGTTGTAGTGACATTACTATTAATTAAAGTTTAAGTAACCATTTATTAATGATGTTTATGAAAAGGGCAGCCATATTTCTTTGGGATTTTCATTGACTCTTCTCCATTTGTTCTGATATCAGACCGATGTAACCAACTTCGAAAAAATACCGAAAAACATCAATTAGATACCAAGTATGTACAAACTGGACTGAACCATTGAGGGCAAATAATATTGGATCTTTATTCAAAGATAATTAAGCTTGTTTACTGTGCGTTAAGCACAACAGCATCTAAGTTAATAAAGCACCGGAGGAGGCGGGACTATGTATGTACTATATATGACAACAAATGCAGCTGGTACTGGTTCATCCCCACCCTGAGAAAATTACAATTGAAACCATACATGTTCAGAATCAATATGTTGACATGTCAACACAAGCAAACTACCCATCTTGTGTCACTAATGTAATACTAAATCTTATACTGTTGTCGGGCGGCCCACCCACAAGTGAGAAAAGCACCGACATAAAACTGATATACAGGCCGCTCTAATGTGAGATGACCAGCGCTGCTTCAACTCTGGCAGAAAATGTGTTTTAATGTCGGAGCTGATCACTTAAACTAAGACGCTTATTAAGAATATAGGCCTCCGGGTCCTTTAAAAGTCTTCGTTTTTAAAGTGGGAGATGAAAAGAGCGAGGGTTCGAACGGACAGTTTTAAAAACACTTAAAGAGATTTAGGTCATTACTGGAGCCACTAAACACCGCGCGCCTTGATCTCGCTGATGATGTCTCGCGCCAACAATGTGACCACACAGGGCAGGGAGATATTAATGATGTCTGTAAATACACCTCTCCCTAGGCCAATCCCACACACACACACACACACACACACACGCTAACACATCATCTGCTTCTTCGCTCAGGCCTGAGTCAGACCAGGGAGATGAGCTCAGCTCCAGCTGGATGCTGAGGCAAGCTTTAACTCAGTCAGCCACTCCCCCGGCCCAGCTCAGCTCAGCGCAGACCCGCGCTGCCAAGTCCAACATGGCTGCTGCTACGAAACCTAAATCAGAACCGCTTTAAATCAGCGGCACTCCTGAGAAGACGCCGTATTTCATTTACACGTCGGTTTGAGCCAGGAGGAGGGGGAACGGAGGCTGTACACATACCCTGCTAATGAAATTAGAATGGCTCATCTGTGTGGACACGAACACCTCGGCGGTACACGGACCTCGGCGAGCTGCCCGAGCTCCGACTGGCCGGCTTTAGGCAGATTTATGCTCTCCGGTGGGGGAACAGGGGGGATTTTTGGGCCAGACCTAAATCATGGCTGAAACTATGAGGAGCTAATTACTGGAGGAGTCGAGCAGCAGTCTGGGGACTGTGCGGTTTGCAGTTAAGTCCACCAGCACCGAGGATTGCGCTACACACACACACACAAAAAAAAAGCCCCTCTCTACCTAACATGGTAGCTAGCAGCAGTGTAAAGCGTGCTGAAATCCACGCTGAGTTCTGTTTGGAACCTGAGCGCTGAGTCACCTCCAAATCAGATTTTCTGCTGGGTAGTGGAGTAGCCATCTGGGCAGCTTTCAGTAGGCAGAGCGCTACCCAGAGAGCTCAGAGCCACTAGCTGTTCATGGTTTTGACAAATGTGTAATGCGCTCTGGGACTCATCGCCGCATAATGTTAAATGGCTACGGGCCTCTTCTTAGCTCTGAGAGGCGGAGGAAACTTTAAGTCTGCACTGCGGCAAAACAGAGTCTTGAAACCCACCGATTTTGCGATCAATTACACTTGCAAAATTGGAGCGTCTGAAATCATAAGGCGCGAGTGCCGACAATCGAAATTAAAAGAGATATTGATTGCACCTCGACCGAACACTCCTGCGCCGAAGAGATCTCATCAGCCACTCCCAACCTCTCGGGCCCGCACCCTCCACTAACTAGGCAGCATGTGTTGGTAATTTGCAAGCAGTTGATGTTGATTAGCTGGGTTATGACACCCTGCGACCCTCGGCTGTAGCCGAGCACATAGACACACATTCTCCAATTAGCCCCGTGGCGTTTGGCTATCAGGCTTTACGGGGCCGTAAGAGGGAGTTATGTGAAAAGTCTACAGGGCTTTAGCCGGAGCCTCACACACAGCGGACGGGGACGCACACACACAATTCATGCTCGGCAGCAAAGATACTGTCTCTGTATTCAGTTATTTACATTAATGGAGCGTTCATCTGAGCAGCTACTTCACAGATTGCTGCACATTCATCCAGACAGTTAACGATGTGCACGGCATAATGTGCTCTTTTTTCAGTTTCACGGCTCCCAGCTGAACCGCCGTTATCCCCGGCATAAACTAGATATGAACTCGCAACAGCAAAAATTGTTCTTAGGTAACTTTGTTTTTGCAGGCACCCTGTTGCCGGGAGTGTGAAGTAATTCAAGCCGTCTGCTGGGGGAGCGGTGTGAAACAACAACAAGAAGAAGAAGAAGCAAATTAACTATTCTGACAAATCGATTAATCGGTCAAGCATAAATGCCAAACATTGTGGTTCCAGCTACCCAGCTGCGAGGATTAGCTGCCTTCAGTTTTGTTTAATAGAAAATTCAATGTTTTTTCAGGTTTTCCAGGTTAGTCAAACAAAACAAACACATTGTCTGCTGGAGAAATCTATTCTGTTTACATAAGGTTTTCAAAAAAACAATGTTTCCTGTTCCAAGTGAAAAAAAGACTAGAGGTCTAAACTAAGCTACGATGCTCACAATGATAATGTCAACATGCTGATGTTCAGAAGGGTATTATATTTCTCAATAGTAGCGTGTTAACATAGCATAATATACAGCTGAGGCTGAATGACTGATTCTACATACACCAAGTATTGGACAAGCTGAATTTGACCTGATGGTGGCGCTAGACACAAAGCTAATGGATCACAAAAGTAATTACATTAAATCCTGAGGAGGACATGAACGTCTGTACAAAATGTCATGGAAATCCATCCGATAGCTGTCAAGACATTTCAGTCAAAACCACAAATTTGAGCGTCATTATGGTGGTGTTAGGGGAAAAACTGGGGGAATCACCAAAGTCAGTAGGATACATCATCTGGGAACCATGAAGGCAAATCCTTGTGTCAGTCCATGAATGTCATTGCACAGCTTTGCGCCAACCCATTTTGTAGATGTATAATAATTGTATAATTTCATAATTTTCTACTTAAGTGATAATTATGACCTGCTGGGGGTGCATGACAAGCCACAGGGTCAACAAAGTCACGATGGGACATCCTCTGGGGACCATGGGAATGTATGTACAGAATTTCATGGCAATCCATCCAATAATAGACTGATTGGCCAACCCACCAGCTGACACGCTGTTATTGTCATTCCCATAGCCACACCACTCCTGTGCTTGTAAGAATGGTTTTCTGATGCGCATTTGTCTCATCAATCAAAAGTGTTTTTACCCCTCTGGCAGGTCAGAGATAATCCAGCTGCAGTAAATCTTTGTGAAATTGTTTGATATCTGGTCAAGCACATTGTAAAGCAGAGCATTATTTGATAGCAGATAAAAGCGAGCAGAAAGATAGACACCAGATCAGATTGGCAGGTCAAACCCTACAAATCCGAGGCCAGCGGCAGTCTCCCCACCTTGATTCACTCCCTTAAAATGACTCCATTACCGTGACAAGAGGCAATATTCTCGCAACAGAGCTCAATGGTTTCTTGGCCCGCGAAGCGAACGGGTGACAGATTTAGTGCTGTTCTTGGATTGTACCGGGCTGAAATGACTTAATAAAGTGAAGCTGAC
The DNA here is from genome assembly GCA_039737535.1 of Lagodon rhomboides. Taxonomy (NCBI): domain Eukaryota; kingdom Metazoa; phylum Chordata; class Actinopteri; order Spariformes; family Sparidae; genus Lagodon; species Lagodon rhomboides. Next base: position 8,247,258 of record CM077785.1, on the reverse strand, counting down.
GTTTTGAGCACGAAAGTGGAAGCCTGAAGTTGAGAGGTTGGAGAGGGGACGCCAGGACTGTTTCCTATCCAGCCGGACGTGTGCGTGAGTGCACCGAGCCATTGAAACTACCTAAACCTGATCTAAAGTCGGACATACGTAACTGTCAGGACCCTCTTCTACCGTAGGGACTGAGTTGGGATATTACTGTGGAGATAAGTTTGGCAAACACTACCAAGTTCTCAAGTCTGCTTCCTGTGGGGGAAGCCTGAAGCAACCAGAGACCAGTGAAGAAAGCTGAGATAGTCGTCCACAGATACAGAAGAGATGCCTAAATATTATATTATGATGCGAGGGCTTGTTTTTCTGGGTCCATGTTAGCCTAACAATTGCAAATACTTGCTGCAATAACATTCAAATTCATTTCCTATTCTATGGAGAAACTAAATGTAAATCAAGCCCGAAAACCCAAAAGACTTAGTCCAGAAATAGAACCTCGCATGAGTGGGAACGATCCAAAATGACTTCACTCCGCAAAACTTCCTGACTCCAAAGGTCTAAAGCTCAACTGGCTCTCACAAAAATACAAAAAAAAAAACCCAAGAACACACACAAAGAAGATTTCATTCCTTACAGTTACAAACTCGAACACAAAAACAGTCTAGCAGCACAATACAGAGGCAGTCCTGTGGGGTTTCTTCACTCGCCAACAAGCTCGACCAGTTCTTTTAGTGTGTGTGTGTGTGTGTGTGTGTGTGTGTGTGTGTGTGCACCCCTCGCCCCTACCCCCCTCTCTTGTCCCACCACTCCTCTCCCTCCCAGACGTGCTCTGATGGAGAGATAAGTTGAAGGTCATCCTGAGAGAACAGAGGCTCCGCTCAGGAATGTGTGGAATAACATTCTCCTGTTCTGCGGACAAAAAGCATATCAGAGGCCGGTACAATGTCATACGGACCCGTGTCATCACCGCAGTCAGTACGAGCCGGGGGCTGATGATGACTTGATTTGGGAGAGCATGGAGGGTGACAGACAGGGTCAGCAGCCAGTAACAACCCCAATTTTCTTTGATTATTCCCTTTTATTATGTGAACAATTTGGGAAAATGGGGGGGCGGGGGAGATCAGACTAAATTTGACTTTGCTACACTGGCAAACCATCAATCCCAAACTGAAATAGCTCCAAAACTGCGCCTTGTGTGCAGCTGTGTATGCAACCAAAGCAGTTGTTATGGTGCTAAAATGCACAAACCAGTAAATAAAATTGGAGTGAAAAATTGGGATGCAGTTCTGAAAGCAGATCTCTTTAAAGAATCTTGTAAAAATTAATTTCCTTTAACGTAACGCCAAGCGGCCCCTTTGCCAAAAAAACTGAAATTCCAGATTCTGATATCACATGAACTTAATAACACTGACGGATGAAATATGAAGCCTCGCAGCTTATCTCGTTTGAAAACTGATGTTTGGATAGGCAACAGAACACGACTTTTCCCCCACAACATCCATTAGTCTCAGGCTCATTACTCAAAACTATAAAGAGATCCATCTGACACATCAAGGATATGGACACAGTGGTAACTGAGATCTCTATTGGCAGTGTTAGTCTTCGCTCTGCACACACACATTAATAATGTGTTTGCGACATGCGAGCCTCCCAGCTGCTCCCATCCAGAGCTGTGGGGGCTGCGTGAGTCAGCATGTGAGCTGGAAGCAAACGAATATGGCTGCGGATCTGTAATAGATCATGAGAGCAACCTTGCCAAGTTCACTGCTGTCATGTTAAGATCCTATAGTCGTCAAAATGTACAAGCATGGACATTATCACAGGGATCAAGAATAGAAGGCTTCGGGCTCAGGAACGCATGCCGTGCCATGACTTATGCATGTGTCCAAGTTTGATTCCGGATGGTAAGATGGGTTTACTTGAATTACTTTTTGTAGAGAAGCCTAAAGGAACCTCTTCAGGGGACATGACCACTGGGGGAGGCAATATTAGAATGTACTGATGAGCAAACCTGTCCATTTTGTTTGTAGCTCATGCTCAACTGGCACGCACCTGAGAACCACCATAAACGCAAACAAGCTTTCAGGCGCGAGATACAAATCCTTGTGTAGAGCATGCATACCTTTATTTAGCTAATGTTTATGGGATATTGTATGCAATAAATAAATATCGTCATCCGATAATGGCCCGACTGGATGACGAGATTTTTAAAACAATTGCTTGCTTTAAAAGTGTGTCATAATGGAAGACAACCGATGCAACGACGTGGACGCCTCAGAACGTCTTGACATAAAAATTAGCTTAGTCAGATTTCTGCTTCACAGATGCCGTTAAATAGCCAATCATATAATTTTCCCAATATTGGGCTGGTCATTTATTGGTCCAATATAAATCATACATCCCTACCATTGGTGCTGCAGTGGAACAGTTAAGTTAGTGAGTCAGACACAACAAGAATGAATGACCGCATGATCGCCCAAGCTGACCCAGTGACGATCTCGACGCAACATATTATGTAGTCTGATCCAAGCATAACCTCAAAATGGGTAACATCTCATTACTTGCTAGCCAGGCACGTCAAATCATCCATGTAATGGGAAATAGAAAAAGCATTTACCTTACAGATTGGCCATGTCTATCAACTGAAAAGGGGGACTGCGTGACAGGAAGGAAATGCATTGAACATGTTTCTTTGGCCTCGACGGTGGCGCCATTTACACTTGTCATTCGAAATGTCTCATCTCCGGATCAAACCTATGTATAATTTATCACATTACTTCAACATAAATATGTACATTTCCGTTAGCAAGGTCACCAATTTAACTGCATCCGACTTGGTTTTTCTGGTCTAAATGCAAAGATGGTTGAGCAATGATTTGTCTCCAGTGACACTGTTGCACCTCATCTGCCCAAGACGGATGAAGCCTCCAAGAGTGACTGGTGTAAATATGTTTTGACCGTCAGAAGAAGAAAACTAGACAGGTACCTTTAAATATTCAGGACATACCTGTTACTAATGGAAATCTGACTGCCCCCCCCCCGAGCCGCCGATAGAGGCCCTCTGGCATTCCCTTCACTTTGGTGGTCCCTGTGCTGCCAGCCCCTTTACCACACTCACAATGGACCACACATCCAGCTCAAAAGAGAAAACAGGGGCTGAAAGTGAGCAGTGGGTCAAAACTGGACCAGACTGGATGTGCTTAGATAAGCAGAACTGGAGGGATCTGCCCCTTAGAGCAATACAGCAGACTGGGATCCTGCAGGCAGCCTCTAGGCACCGCAGCTTTTGAATTAACCAGCAGGAATAGTGAGATCCTGTTTAAATTCCACTCCTCTCTTTGTCTCCCCTTCATATTTTCTTTTGCCAATATGTTTCTAGCTGCCTTTTTTTTTCCTGCGCTCCAGATGGGAAACTGTACAGGGATGTTTTCTCAAGCCTTCTCAACAGAGACCATCCCCACCTTTGTCTCTCCTTGTTTTACAGTACACAAAGCTCCTTTCAGTACCTCAACACAATCTTTGTACAGACTTGACAAGCCGGTGATGTCACACTCGCTAATCAGCGTGCAACTCGCCCATTTAGCGCAGCCCTTCACAGCAGCGATGTTGCACCTCAGAATAACTCGTTCCTGTTCTTCCTGACGAACAGCCAACATTTTGAGCCGGCACCGCAACCCATGTGGGGTGTCACTTTCTTCTCTTGCTTCCTCTTCCCAAACACGTTGACAAAGAACAGCATGTTAACAAGTTGCCTCTCCAAGATCTGCAAAAAGCACCCCCTCCAATTTACAAATGTTGGCCGAAAGTGTTGATATTGTCCAAAGAAGCTCCAAAGAAGTAAAGAAGTACCATTTTGAACAAGACTCGTATATCAGTGTGTCAAACAGGGCTGCAACTAATGGTTATTTTCATCACCGATGAATGTGACAGTTATTTTCATGATTTATCGCTTGATCCATTCGTTTTAAAAAATGTCTAAAACTTTTTCTCTTCACAATTTCCCAAAGCTCAAAGTGACGTCTTCAAATTCCCCTTTTTTCGTCCAACCAACAGTCCAACACCCTGAGACTCTTCGTTTACTCTCATAAATGACAACAAAAAGCTGGAACCAGCGTATGTTCTAGATTTTTGCATGAAAACTGCTAAAATGATTAATCAATCATCAAATTGGCTGGGGAATAAACTTCTTGAGTCCAACTCTCGTGTCCACACCGAGCATGTTGTGCTCGTTCTAAACCAACAAATCCTGCAAACCCGAGCCACACACAGGCCTCTTTATAGTTTCATAAAAAGCAAATATTGCTAAGTTATGGATTCCTCGAGCGTGTCCTGCCACATTATTTCCATACTGCACTACCTTGGGGTTAAGATGTGGACAAATGAGTAATTACTCTTGACATGCTAGGTTTCTGGCAGCAAGACTTGGCACCGAAGCAAAGACTTGATTTTTTTATACACAGGTCATGGTTCATGGCTAAACGGTGGCGGAGAAAAGAGAACGCTTTGTGTTCTAATTATTCATTTGACTCTGAATAATTTGTAATTCATCTCAGGTGCTGCTCGGAATGTAGCCCTCCTCCACTTTGGCTCCTCTTGATCACTTTCTCCTGACATGTCCACTGTCTCATGTTTTCAGCCCTGGGCTCGTCCTCTTGAGGACATGCTTGTTTACGCTTTACAGATTAGGCTGTGGAATGAGCAGCACAAAGGCAGGGTATTTCTGCGGAGGTATAAAAAGCTTTGTTGTGAGCGAACAGGCTAATTGACTAAAATGAATCATGTGTTTGCGGGCGAGCGCTCCTCGTCTGGTTCCAGTTGGATGAGTCTTGTTCTTGTGATGAGCGGGGGGGGTGCAGTTTTACTCTCCCGGTTGACTTTTTTTTCTCTCTGTGTGTAGGAGCTGGACAAACAGCTCAGTCAGCTGTGAAAGCCCATGTAACGGTTTTCCTCAGGAGACACGACAACAAGGGAGGCAAGGTGACACTACAACCAGGTGGTGCAAGTTGAAGATTACCGTAATCCCCGTTTAAGTGATGTAAATGATATGCAGCTAAGCGGCGTTTCTCCCCAAATGAACCTTCTCTTTGGTGCTTGAACCTCTCTCGTGCAGGTTGACTTTACTTTCCCACAGTATGTAAAGCTTTAAGGAGGGGTCCTGAGGTGCTTGGCCACAGACGCATGCTGGGAAAATCACAGTACGCTGCACTTCATTACCAAGGTGTACTTTTTAACTCGCGTGTCATGTGTCTGTCAAGCTGTAACTGGTTTGGTTTTACTGTGTAATTTGTAAGAAAAACCTTCAATGCAAGATCACAATGACACTGTTCATTATGAACACTACAACAGGATGACATTCACTTTTCCTCCCAAAAGTCCAGACTTAATATTTAGCTCCAAACATTCCACATTTGGACACACCGACAAGAAACGAAGCATCAAAACCACCGAGTTGCATTTTTTCCCTTTAGAGTCATACTTGATTAATCAGAGGTTGGGGGAAGAGAGAACAAATGTGCGCTCAAGATGAGGAGAGAACCATCTGAGCAAACAGTGAAAGAGACACTGGAGGCCGCGAGACGGAGTGAGTGCGAGGCGTTTAAAGTTCGGGAGCAGCTACCAGTCGTTTCAGCACGATGGCACAGAATCGTCTTGGAAGAAGGCGAACCAGGAGAGTTATTTCACCGCGCCTCACCGCTGAGTGAGCGGAGTCTCCAGTCTGCCCCCCCAGAGTTTCTGCATCATGTAATTTTATTCATGGGCCGCAAAACACAGCCGAGCGAGGCTCAAACAGGACGGAGACACGTAACCGCAGCAGCCATTTGTGAATGACGTTGATTTTGTGCTGTTTTTTTTTTGGCCAGACAAAAGAGCTCAAAAACATCTGAGAAAACATTTCTGGGGATTCTAATAGCAAAGTTAATCTTTAGCTCCCAGTCTGTAAACATGGAGTGCTTTGATACGAGCTGTCAGTGAGATCTTATAGTTAGCTCTCGCCACAGTGGTACCAGCGGTGATCATTTCAGGGCCCAGAACCGGCATCAAAGAACGAGCGGCGATGAAGGGTGACCGTGCTGGCTCGCGTTGCCCGTGTCTCGGCCAAAAAAGCTGCACTTGAACACACCGCAAAGACTACGGCCAACGGCCAACTAGCTTGTGCGTTCTGAGCCTGTGTGAGAGGACATAACTCTTCGTACCACCAGGTGACGATACTCAGTGTTCATCACTCAAAAAAGGCCCAGGACTGTGGATATAAAAACATTGTTATGATAAAGCCGGGTTTTTTACACCGCTCTCTTATCGAATGCAAAGAGCCGGAAAAGAATAGTAAAGAAACTGCATTAATGGGTGGAATCATGAGCCGTTTTTATACTGGGCAATAAGCCACCAATTTGCCACCTTTTTGGTGGCTCGCTCCGCGGATTTAGACAGGAGGCGGCAAATTGGTGGTCTGTTTTGTTCCACCAATTTTGCGCCTCGGAGGGTACACTTATTTGCGCCTCCGCTGCAGTCTAAAACCGAGGCGGCAATGTGGTGGCATATCCTGAGGTGGGCGGAGGTGTGGATGACGTGCGCTGCTGCGCACCCACAGCCTGGGAGTTTTAAAACCAGGAAACAGCTGATCACAGCAGTCAGTTTGTCACTTCATCCACGAAGATGAGCAGCTGGAAAGCAGCTGAGATCCGGGAGATGCATGCTAGCGTCTCCTCGGTCTCTGTAGCTGTCTTTGTCGTCCGCTTGTTGTTGTAGCGGCAAGCTAGTAGCGGCAAGCTAATAGCGGTCGCTACTTTCAAATTAAAAGCCCCCCGCTAAGAACCCAGTTCTAAACTCCGATGGGGTGCAATGTAAAGCTCTTATTTTGAAGACAAATTCGACCTGCTCTTCTTCGTGCCCAACTTCCGTGCTTCACGTCACGTCACATGTTGACGCCTACCCCAGAGGTGGAAATGTGGTGGCTTATTTGAAAAGGTGGAATATTACACCTCCGTTTTAGATAGAAAAGGCGGCACATTGCAGCCTTTACCTTGCTGCAAATGTGCCACCTTTTCTATCTAAAAGGGGCTATGGATAGTAGAGTGACAGACTCTTCTCAGCCACCGATCCACTTTGCTAAACTGAGCGGAGTGATTTCTGCCGCCAATTCAACATGCTCAGTCGGCCAAAAGGCCAACAACGAGGGCAGACCAGTGCCAACGGCGTGGGACTCACCCCAACAACTAGGTCCACAGACGCTCACCGATGGCCCCGACACTGGTGGACAGCCGACCACCTGCCTGGTGTGTCACGGCCTGAGTGATGTCAAGAGTCGTTGCTGTTGTTGCTTAAGTCCAAGTTAAGTTGCAAGTCTTTGTTGATTTTGTCAGGTCAAGTCTAAAGTCATTAAAGGCCACAGAAGCTCACCGACAGCCGGACATTGCTCAAGAGTCGACTTGTTGTGTCAGGGCCCTTATAACCCTTCAGCTCATAGCGTTGCCACGCTCTTTTCAGCACAGAAAGGTGAAGATTCTTTTTTTTCCAATCCTGCAGAGCCTAGCTATTCTTAGATACGTTATGGTTACATAAATGGACCGCTACAGTTGAGCAGAGAAAAAGACAGTCGGCTTCAACTGGATATACAGGCAGCATACAATTTAACGGAAAAATTGATTCAGAGGCATTTCGTGGCCACGCTGAAATGCGAGGAATCCAGGTAGAACTGTGCGCTCTCAATGGATTTGGATGCTTCAGTCCTGCACCCATCCTCCGACTCCTGTCCTACCCTTCATTCCTTGTTAGGTGCTGGGCACTGAAAGGAATTTAACTTCTGTCACTGCAATGTGTCAGAGTGAAGTGAGAAGTTGAGGGCAGTCGGCTCTGCAGGCCTCGGGGGGGCGTGGGGGGGATGTGAAAAAGCCTTGGCCCCCCGTGTACGAGGCTGTGCTCAATTCCCTGGCGAAACACCCAGCCTGACATCTGATTACCCCCAGCCTGGTTAGAGGCTTCTGTGAGTCGAGTCAGAGGAAGGTCATAGATGAAAGAAACGTTTGATCAGAGCTCCATCGGCCTGCCCCTAATGTATATGCTTACATAAATATTGACTGGATTTCGAGGGCCATGTAAATTGTTCGGCGTTAGGAGAGCGGGGAGATAGCCGAAGCGCGCTCGACTGAGTCCTTTGGGCTTTGAACATGTTTGAAAGTGTTGACTTTCGCCACTTGATGAATCACTCACCCTTCAAAGAAAGCCCGTGACAATGAACCGTGTTTGCCCACTTGAATGGATGTGTAACATACATGCTGACGTCTACAGTTTTAGACGACGAAAACCCAAGTCCACTTATTTAACACTTGCAAATGGATCGTGATCGATTAGATGGGCATTTGTCTAGACGCATTTTAAAGGAGCCTTCAAAAGGTTGGCTCGGGCGAGGATTTGTATATTTGTCTAAAAAACCTGCCTGATGACTCCCTGACAAATGACGCTGTGCAAACAGACTTATGTGCAGATAAAGCCGGGGCCTGTGAGGAGCCATGCTGGAAAGTTCTGTCGAGAAGACAGCCAGGGTGGAAAAAAACATCCATTGTCGCTCACATTTAGCCTCTCTGCGCCGTAAGTCTTTCAACAAAGGTCGCACAGCGCAGCACATTTGGTTCAGATCAGTAAGGTCATGACCCACACAGGGTTTATTTGGACCTTTGCACCAAAATAATCACAGGGCTCTGACTCTGCTGTGACAGACATTAACAGTCTGGAACCACTTCTCCTTCTAACCCCTACCTGAAACGTGAACTTAGGGGGCTAGTCGGTGCCACGAACATTTCCTAATTATTGTTTGAATTATGTGAGCCCTGGAAGTGGAAATGTTTCTTGCAGCAGGCGAAATGCTTTTCTCGGGGGCCGGAGAGTATGTCAGTATTATGCTCTGCGGTTGTGGTTTGTCTGCAGGAGCGAGTCGGCTACTTGGAGGTAAGGGACTGGGAGGAGGTCCAGATGAGACAGAGAAGCTTTCATTTCCCTTACCTTTATGTACGGAGAACTGACAGACATGTGGTTCTTATTTTCACGGCGAGTTTAGCGCGCGGCGGTAATGTTCGCAAATATTATTGCGACCATCAAACCGAGTAGGTTTAAAAAGTGAAGGCATACAAAAACAAATCAATATCAAAATTGTTTCTGGTCGAAGATCTGGTCCAACGAATGTAGGGGAGTTGGTCCTTCGTGGCAGTGAACAGACTGAGCTGCAGCAGCAACGACTCCAACTCTCCAACAATCAGATAACGGCCCTGTCTTGATGTACCGTGGGACAGCTAGGAGAGGGCTTACATTTCTTTGGCTCCCATTCAAGGAATTTGAGTCGAGGAGCGCACCGCACACCCTCTACCTGAGATACCTTGCTTGAATCTCCAACCCCAGTGTAAGACCGGTGCAGCAAACGCTATAGCTTATCCCGACTCTCAAGGTTTCGGGTCAGACGTGAATAAATGTTTTTATTTCTCCGACTAATAAAATCCGAGATAGAGCTGAGGGAGGGAGTCATGAGCCCAAAAATAAAGGGCCTTGTGTACGATCCGGTGTGTGCTGAAGCCAAGCCCCGGCAGTCAGCATGCCTTTGCTGAGAGACAGCAGCTGTTGGCCTGATATAGCATGGCTAGAGAGCGGCGAGGCCACGGTGTTAAAACCAGCCTTGTTCTCGCTCAGGCTGTCTCTCTCTCTCTCTAAGAAACACTACAGGTAGTCTTCTTTGTGGATGGCTGAGGAAAAATATGAACATATATAATTTCTCTCACTACTGATGCAAAAGTAAGAGAGAAATTCTGGGATATCCATTAAAGAATGAAGTGAAAGGGATTTCCAAGCCAAACATGCCGTTTTCCCCTCAGTGTGGCCCAGTTCTGCTTTTATCTACATCAGTCCTGCTTCAGGTGGCTGGATTCCTCAGCTTGCATATTTTTCCCCATGTTGTGTTTTTGTTCTCTTATCGCCAAGAGTGCGTGTCCTGGCAGAATAAGGCTAGATGATGCCATCCGATATGAAAACAAAAGAGAAATGGATATCTGGTGTAAATCTAGGTCGAATTTGCAGAGATGGTGGCGACCCTGTGCTTAGCAAAGCCAGACAGGGCAGAAGTCAAGTATTCAAAGAGGGTTAGCGGGTTTAATGCTAACCCTAACGCTGACCCAAAGCTTCGGACATTCAAAGAGAAAAGGCCACAGAAAAAGTTGCAACATCACATTGTAAAAATACTCTTTTACAACTTAGTCCTGCACTGAAAGATATACTTAACCTCGCAAGAGACAACTCTTTCAACTTAACCTGATTACTTCTACAGTAAATACTGATTGCACTGTGTAACAGCTGTAGAAAAATGACACCATCCATGTATAGATTCCCTATAAGACTCTCTTTCACTATGCCATTTTGTTCTGACACCGAGATCGACGTTTCCCAGAAAAAACAAAAATCAAATGAAGGCACAAAGGAAGTGCGTCTGCCATCGCGCAACCAAAACATGAAGGGGAATCGCTTCACCCGGTTGCTATTCCCAGGTAACTGTGGAACAACTGGAATAGCCGTGGAAACTCTTCACTGCGAAAGAAAGGGACCCAGCTAATGGAAGAGGCAAAGAAGCTAACGACGTAGAGTGATAGAAACCGAAGTTAAGAGTGCACGGACAGGTATTGACTCGATGTTGAGTGCTCCGGTGTTGTGACAAAGTTGGTTCCCCCACTGATATGTTTCCCTTTACCAATGGAACTTGAAACAGTTCACAACCGGCATTCTTTCCACTCGATCAGTCACACAACCTGCCTACTTATTGATACAACCAGATGTTGTAGGCTCTGCCTTTTCATAGCATTGAAATGGTGGCTTCTAGATCACTTATTTACTGTCTTGGAATGTAGCCAGGCTGCTGGCGGTAGCCATGTTGCTACGCTGTTTTCGCGACAGTGGCACCAACAGTAATACCACAAGGAAACGCTAGGAGGGCGTAAAGTTTAAAAAGTTGTCTGTTCTGCTTTAAGGAAAGGTAAAAAAAGTATTAGCAATGTAAAAAGCACAAAATTTCACAGTACAGTACTTTGGCAAATGTATTTATTTACTTTCCACCGCTGAATAAATTACATCAAATGGAGACAGCCACTTTCATCCTCCTTTTGGACCATAACCTCCTCCTTAAAACCTCCTTTCGCCACGTAAATGATTGCATCCCAGCGCTATATTTCCAATGAAACTGACTAAATTGGTTTTAGCCTGCGTGAACTCTCTTCCAACGTTCACAGATGCACAAATAAACCGGAGCACTTCAGCACTCCGCAGGAGAAAGGGCTCCTCTCCTTACCCTGCAATAATTTTCCATCTTCCCCCCTTGGCACTCGCAGCCTCCTTCCATTTATTTTCAGGGTAAATTGTCACAGAAGAAGGGAGTGTGGAAACTGCAGTGACAAAAGGCTTAATTTCCTTGTATTTAAAAGTAAGCCCGAGGCAACTGGGCTTATGGTGTTATGAGCGGTAAAAAAAGAGCCTACAAAGGACTCACAAAGACCTATTGTCCAGCCAGGATAGGCATGACGTTAGAGACATTAGACATTAAATTACACTTCTTTTTCTTTTCCTGGCCTGCTCCGACTCTCCGCCTTGAGACCACTGTTTTCATAAGATGGCAAGGAGGGAAAATATTCTCTTTCAAGTTGGCTGGGAACTCTTACTCAGGGGGATATCCTTTACCACCTGCACATATCAATCACGCCAAGCGCTCGGCTGGAATACAGAGGGAAGAAAGAGGGGAAACCTCCTCGGATCTCGCTCCAAGATGCAGACAAAATGGCCGCCGCCGCGCGTCCGCCGGCCTCCCTCCCCTGATTAAATGCAGCGTGTTCTCGCCGAGGTTCTAATCAAAGCAGCCCTCTGTTAGCGCGGGGTAGAGGTATCTTTATTGACACCTTGGCGTTGACCTTGGCACCGGGCTCTGCGCTCTCAGCCGGTGGTCCTGGGCTTCTCCAGAGCCTGCCAGTGTTTTTTTCTCTTCCTAAGCGCTATCGTATGTCATGATCTGCAGGAATTTGTGGACACAACCTATTCGACCCCAGGTACAAGGTGTACCATTTTTTAAAAAGGAGAGGACCAAATGCGCAGTGGATCAGCGTGAATGAGAGAGGCGAGTTATTAAACATGTGCTTCGGATAAAACTGTCAGTAAACCTGCAAGCACATGCTGGAATACAGGAAATCATTTAGGGTTGATGGGCTTTGAATAGTTGGATACAAAATCAAAGTCCAAAACTATTCAGTGATGGGATTTTTTTTCTGATACCTCCCAGCTGGCACTAGACGTCAATTAGACGTCATAGAGACGTCTAATTGAGACGCCTCCGACGTTGAATAGACGTTAGTATTTAGTTGAAAATGAAAATCGGGTTAACGTCTGAACTTAACGTTGGTCCGACGTTGGATATCAGTTATGTAGGCTATCTTAAGTCAAATCAACGTTGTTGATAGATGTTGTCCAGACATTAGAATTTTGTCATCAAAAAGGTCAAAGTTGTGTGAGTACAAGACGTCTGACACACGTTGGGTTTTGGTTGCCAGACACCACAACATAAAAACAACAAAACATTAACGTCATTTGACGTCAGTATTCCTATGTCAAAAGATGTTGAAAGTAGATGTCAATGGACGTTGGGTTTTGGTCACCTGACGTCACGACTTGAATCCAACCAAAGACCAACGTCTATTGACGTCCGGTGCCAGCTGGGCTCACTGATAAAGAACAAGCGGCATATATCACTGAGTATATGCAGGTGGGATTAGAAGACAGAGAAGTGTGCACTTGCAGGGAGCACCTGCATAACGTCAAAGAAAAGGGGAGTACTGGGGGAAGGCACACTTTACTTCCCACCGTAGAATAACTCATCCTCTGAGCGGAAGGGAAGGGAAAAAATAAGACATAAGCGAGGATGTCTGAGGAAAGGCGCCTGCAGAATATCTCTCTCTCCCTCTCTCTTTTCCTCCCCTACGCCTGATAGCTGAAAAGCTTGCTCAATGAGCCGGCTCTGGCCATTCCTCCAGGCTGTTTGTCAAAAGGGAAAGAGGAAGTCTTGAATGAGACAGAGAGGTAACACTTGAAAGGGAACATCTCTCTCAGGGGGAAACGAGAGAAAAGGCCAGAGCAAAGCGGCGTAACAGAGACGGAGAGCCACGCTGATGAACAATGTTTTCTATTTGCACACATTTGCATAAGAAAAGGCGGCGCAGCGGGGCCGCCAGTTCCACCAGTTGGCTGGCGAATGGAGGGGAGCTCTAAACCTCCTCGAGAGAGGCGGGGAAGTGGTGCGTCTCTGAAGCGGGATGCTTCATCGGGATTAGTCTGTCGAGTGAGGAAAATGTTTTTTTAATAAGGGACGCCTGGCTTGCACTTCTCACTTGAACCGTGGCCTGTGGTACGAGACCGAAGAACTTGCACCGAACACAGTAGATTCTCAAAAGTTGTAAAACAGCAGGCGTGCATATCAACTTTTCGCTACAGGACTCCCGTAAATAATATGTCACGTCGAGGCATATGTGCAATAGATCTTTTAAGAAAATCTGTGTTGATGTATTCCAATTAGTTTAGATATTACCGAACATCTGTCATGTACAGGAGGGACAATTATGAACGGTGATGTCAACCCTGTGTGCGTTGCATCTGTTAAGTCCTAATGGAGCCTAACAAAATGAAAACTAACATCTGTTGGCAGCGGGATCGGCCATAGCTGCAGCACTGCGGTGTATACAGTACAGCCTAATTAGGCTCCCTACAGAACAGCTCCAGACTCGTTCTGAAGGTCAGACGGGCACTTCAGAGGAGTCACTCGGGCTTTCCTCATTGTGCACGGAAACATCACACAAAGTGTCCTCGGATCAAATGAAGTGAATCTGATGTTTTCTGAAAAATTCACCACGATCGGTTTTGATGGATTGTACTTTTTTTTTAATGACAAATGAGAATTTGATGTAGACCGGAGAGGTGTTCTGCCCGTCTGGTAAATAAATAAAATACAGTATAACAGAATAGATAACATGCTGCCAATAGGGGATTGCACAGGCCTTTTCAAACTGCAAATTCACTGATTATTAGAGTTAAAAAAAGTCCTTTTAGGCAAAGTCTCGCCACTCAGCAGCCATCTTGGTGATGCCCCAAGGCTGTTATTTTGGGCTAACAAGACCCTGCAGAGGGAACCAGGACATAAAAAACAGAATCAGCAGTCAAACCTGATTAAAAAAAAAAAGTTTAATGACTTAAAAAATAAGGTTTTTAAACACTTTTCCCCCACAGGTTACGCTTCTTTACGACATCAATTTCTCTCACGGTTCAATCCAGAGTGCCGTTCCAGCTCATCCCACCGGAGCACTTGAACAAATGGCAGAGTTTAATGTCTAGAACTGATCCTCGTCCAGAGATGTGTCAAACAACCGCCATCTCCGCCGTTGCAGACTTTTCTATTCAACGTGCTTCAACTAGTTTGTCTCCTCTCCTACAATGGTCTCTGGTAAAAACATCAGAGCCTACGCGCAGTCCATTCTAATATCCCTCTGAAGGAGGGTTGCGGTGAAAAATGGACGACGCAATTTGATCCGAGTTGTGCGACCCAAACCCACTGAGCTGCTCGGATTCATTTGCATTAAGTCGAGAGTGAGTGCGCTAGGCTGCCGAACGGGCCGCGCAGCTCGCCACGGCACATTCATCACGCGCCCTGTGGCCGTCATCGCCGGCGCTACGGCGAAGGCGGCAAACCTGAGGCGCGTCCCCTCGCCTCGCTGAGAATGTAGAGTACTAGAATGCTAGGAAGCAGCTACTGGATTAATGGTAAAATCATTAGATCCGACCCCGCACTACATTTTATTACCCTCCTGCCCTTATTGATAGTCAGTCTTGTACCTTTTTAAGCTCAGAGGAACCATTAAGTTTCATGATTTTTTAGAAGTTCAGATCAGACAAAGTGCTTCAGAATAGAATATATTGACACCTTGAGGGCAGGCGGAGCGGGAGAAGCGCAAGTCGAGGCTGAAAAAGTCAGATTTAGGGAACTCTTCTGCCGCACTGGCGATGTCGGGCCGCGGAAAGAGAAAGAAAAAAGAATCGAACCTCCTCTACATGATTAACAGCGGGTGGAGATTAAAGTCACGCAGAGCTGTGGGAAAAGAAATGAAGTCCACTTCATCATCTCGCTGGAGCAACAACTGTAATGGTTCCATATGAGATGAAGACAAGCGCGCTCTGGCGTCTTGATTGATGAGGGAAATCTATAGCCTGTAATCTGCCGAGGGACCGACGTTGGATCGCACAATGCCACACAAACCATGTTTAAATCACTGTCGGCCTATAGCCATCGCCATAGAAACAAATAGACGTGTCACGGCGTCTGCCGCCAACGAGTCAGAGACGGAATCCGTGCAGTAAAACGGGGAAAGTCCCTCCGTGTAACATCACGACGGTTAGAGCCGGTCATAAAAACAGGCTCACGGGGAGGCCGGCTGTTGTGTCAGAAGAGATACAACTGTGGTACTGTTCGACAATTTCCTATAAAACGTAACAATGACAATTTTACAAACAAAGCTGCATTCATGTCGACATCTTGTGATTTATGGCGAAGTCTGCTGCTGAGGCTTGGCAGGCTGTTTCTCCACTTAATTGATTTCCCCGCATGGAGCGTTTCCCTCAATCACCAGTCCCCATTTAGTTTTTAGTTTTGCCATGATGCCTTTATTTATCAGCTCTAAGTGGAATAAACCGCCCCCCTATATATTAGGCGCTCTCGGTTTATTTGACAAAACTACCGCGGCGAAGCGTTTTTTTACAGCCTCCACTCGTTTCTGCTGACTGTCCCCGAAGCTCAGACGGAGATGAGTAAGAAACGATTTTTCTGGCTCCTCCGCGGCAGAGAGATTTACAACTTGTTAAATGTAGCAACACAGAGTCGGGAAAACTGCGGGCCACACAATGGATCACACGTTTAGTGAAAGCTGTCGACACGTTCATTAAGGCTGATGCTTTTTAGGACGGTGCCACTGTTTCCTATTTCTGTTTTGCTTCCCCTGTGAGAGATCTACTGTAATCAACGCGAAGACTGAGGAAGTTTCATTGACACGCCGGGCTATTTAAGGCTGGTGAAGGACTAGACTTCCGCACAAATCGAGCTGCGGCGGTCTCTCAGCCTCGCGTAGGGTTTTCTTGGCGTGTGGACGGATTGTTGTCACTTGGGCAGAAAGATATTGGTCTTATCTCGAATAGGAAACTGAATACTTTAGCTATTCCACGCTCGGATTCACAGAAGATCCTGATAACTCTATTACCACATTTGCAGAAAAAATTGCAAGCGTGCATATGTGGGTCCTTTCCCGATGCCAGATGGCACGTCTGCCTTTCTGTTTAATATCTCATGCCGGGTAAACAGGAAACAGTAGAAAACAGCAGGTCATCCATCTCATCACGCTACATCCAGAGGATTTTAAAACTTGTAATCGCAGTGCCGACCAGGCGGCTGGCGAGGCTCAGGAACGGTGATCACGGTTAGAACATTTGTTTTACTTATCTCAAGGAAATTGAATCGAACGCAACTGGATTTGGTTTTTGTCTTGAAGACGTTTCACCTCTCATCCGAGAGGCTTCATCAGTTCCTGCTCGCTTGACTAGGCTGGGACTAGTCCAACTAGCTGGTGTGGAGGTCCAGCTATTTAACCTCTTAGGAGGCGGTCACAAGGCCACTGATGTCTATGGGTCGTATGTGCTCCATTATTGCCAACGACAGTCGTTAGTATGGTCGTTGGGGATGGTGGAAAGTTGGTTTCGACTTCGTTAGTGCTCTATTGTGTTGTAACGACAGTCGTCTGACGTCACATGAGGCCCTTTGTGCACAGCTGTTGTTCTTAGAGGCTAAGTTGTTGAATCTCCTGGGAAGACATGAAAGGGCAGCATTGTAAATTGGAGATAGGTGGTGTCGCAGACCCCCTCCTCTGTTTAGAGATGGTTTTTCAATTTTTGCATAGATGGCTTCTTTTACTCCTCTTTCAAACCATCTATCCTCTCTGTCCAAGATGTGAACATTATTGTCCCAGCCTAGTCAAGCGAGCAGGAACTGATGAAGCCTCTTGGATGAGAGGTGAAACGTCTTCAAGACAAAAACCAAATCCAGTTGCTTTCGATTCAGTTTCCTTGAGATAACTATGACCTGGATGAATGAGAATATTCACAGATTTGTTTTACTTCAGTCACTCTTTCAAACCCGGCGGCAAACTGAACGATGTTCGAGCGCTGCGTGAACAGAGACGGGCGGAGAGGTATCTTCAACACGTGCCGCGCAGCATCGCGCCCGAGAAGGCGCGAAAATTAGCACGTTCGCCCAGGTGTTGTGTTTTCATCGCGGCTGATCGGAGGTGAAGACGATAAATGCCTCTGACTTACCGCGGAGTCAATTAACTCAGGAGTGAATCCTGAACGCGCGCGCTCGCGTTCGAGACAAAAGCCAGATGTCAGGAGGTGTTAATGGGTTTTTTTGTCCAGCGTGAAAGGGGTGCGACTGACAAAACAAGTTTAGAGTCTTCTGGAGTTTATTACGATGACAATTTCGCAAATTGAAACTGTTGATGAAGATCGTGTAATATCGTCGAAAGCTCCAAAACTGCTCACACCCCTTACGCTGAACATACTCCATCTGTCTCTGATCAAGCAGTTTGAAGGAGAGACTTACGTACTCACTGGCATCCACGCTGATTTCTACTGCAGTTTTCTGGCAGGTTTGGGATCTTGAACGTGACACACCTCAATAAAACAAAAGGAAGGCAAACTCATCTAATCTGGTTAACCCAGATTTTTCATTAAATTCATGAATGGACCTTGAGGCACTTTTGTCCAGTGCTGTTTCCAGGGTCAAGAATGAACCTTAAGCTCAACACTCATTTGCTACAGGATCATGGGAACTTGGACCTGTGCCAGAAAAAGGAACATAACTTGTGGCTTTACTGTTTTACTGTGAATGTGTTGGTACGTTTCTGCGGTGTAGTTATTGTGGCGTTGACTTAAACTTACTTACTTCCAATTTTACTTGCTTGTTCTCTGCTGTGTTCTAGTGCTCTGCTAGTTTTTTTCAAATTCTGTGGCACTTTAAAAACATATGTTATGTAAATCGCGATCATACGAGATGAAAATGATGAGCTGCTACACATACTTCTTCAGAAACGCGCGTACGTTAGTTAATTACATCCTTTTTTTTTTTCCTGCCATTATCCGTCTATCAATCTCTCTGAAAACGGCTGCAAACTTTTTTTTGTTTCGGGGAATTCAACCAGATGGAAACGCACTTGTGTCAAGTGTGCTGCTAGAGAGACATAATTACAGAGAGAGAGAGAGAGAGAGAGAGAGAGAGAGAGAGAGAGAGACGGGTAGGATCAGAGATAGAGAGAGGCTCAGAGAGAGTGGGCGGTGATTAACATGCTGCAGTCGGGATGCATTTCAGAGGGGCGCTGGGAGGAAACGACGGGCCATTACGGCACAACTAAGGGTCTGTTAATCAGCCTATTAGGGTTTAATTGAGGGTAGTTAATTAGGAGTCGGTGGGCAGTCCCTGCTCGGGGGTCAGGGGCTGACACGAGAAGCAGCAGGCAGAGCAACTCGAGCCGATTGTTGCCGATTCATTTACACAAGCCCCGTGATTGATTGGCGGGAAAATTAGCCTTAATTACACCTGTCTATTTTCTGCCCCCGTTAAACCTTCCAGGAGCCATAAATTAACCCACCGGGTCCGATGAACGAGGAGCCAGGGAGCGGCGCAAACGCATTTACAGTAGGTCCAGACTGCACGTCTCCACAGAAAAAAATCATCAAGCGTCGGGCCGCCTTTGAGGCGTAAGCTCACCTCGCACCATCTCCGGACTGAGACGACTCCACATCTTAAAAGATCCCCTTTTTTTTTTTTTTTTTCGTCTCCGCGCCGGAAAACAAAGGTGCGCTTGTCCTCGCTTCTTAAAAACCCGGCTCTGCATAGGGCAGCGGCTACCACCAGAAGCTGATTATGGACTCTTTAAAGTTAGATTTGATTTAATGTCCTGCTCCTTGCCTCAGCTGGACCACGGGGCACAGGAATGCGGCTCGCTGCTAGGATTGGCCCCGCTTAGGCCCGGGGGTGGATTCATCCCGTCTCGGGCCAGACAGGAGAAACAGAGCGGGGCCACATTCGGCCTGCCCATCTGGGGAATAAACACACTGCCTGCGCAGAGGGCCGAAATCCAATAAAGAGCCCTGACAAAGGCCTGCTTCTTGCCTCAGAATGCCAAACAACATGTGATCCCCCTTAGGGAAATAGCTTCCATGTCTGTTCCCCCGTAGCCCTCCGGGGTCAGAAATAACGCCGGAGGAACTTCTGGCGCATGTCCGGCCGAGGACGCCATACGCCGCGACGATTTATTAGCGGCGGGCGCGTCGAGCCGATCGCACTCAGCTGTAATCTGACGTTTATTCCACTTTATTTATCTGACGCCCTAAGACACGAAAACTGCTGTCAGATTCGATGACATTATGCGTGACTCTAAAGGAAGCATCAGTGGAGCCGTCAAGGATTCAATTTCACACACACACACACACACACACACACACACACACACACACACTTACTCCAAAGACCAGTGCTGTGCCACGAAAACACCTAAAAGAACTTTACTGAACACTTAACCGAATCAGCTTTAATGAAACTAAGCCTTTTTGTCCCCGGTCTTCCAGGGATCCGAATGATATCTGGAATGTCTCACAGGAAAAAGTGACGCAGCTAATTCGCGGCAAAAAGGCAGCGTTTCGCCTCCAATTTCTCCCCGAAAATTGTTTAAATGTCTCGCTCCTGCTCTGCCTTGGACGCCGGCCCGGACGCCGAAAAAAGGACTAAAGGCTCATTGACGTGCGTGGCCCTCGGACCCGCCTCCGACACAGCTCGCTCCACATTTCTGTCAGTCACTGCTAAGTGCTATCTGGCCGGGGGTTTTTAAGCTGTCTCTGGCCTTGTGACTTGATACTTAAAGCAACTGTGGGGAGGTTTGAGGTGTTTAGTGGCCTCGCTGTGGGTAACCTCGTGCAGCCAGCAGCGAGAAAGGAACTGCAGATGTGCCGCGTTTAGGAGCGTCACAAATCTGTATTTCACATGCAGACGTGGAATTGTTCTTGGCAGTTTCAGATAAAATGCATTTCTTTTGCGGCGCTTAATGAGATAAAATAACTTTTTGCTCAAGTTTTCAACAGCTGAAGCGGAGTGAACTTCAGCGCGGGGGCCAAAAGCCCCGTCAATTCTTTGTTAATTAGTGTAAGCTGCGGCAATGTGGTCATGGGAACAGGTTGTGTCAAACACAATAAAGCTGATCTGGGTGCAGTGTGTTGCAAAGCCCAGGACGGGGAGGCTTTCTTTTTATATCCGCTGCGAATAACGTGGCAGAGTTTACGGCGGCCCTGTTTTGCATTTCAGACACGCTCGATCGTGACCCCTGGCATTTTTCCCCGCCGCGTTCCCGCTGATCTTCCTCGCGCTAATCACGCAGAAACACACTGTAGTGTGGATCTCAAACAGGTTAAATGAGCGGGGGTAAGCGCCAGCTAATCCAACTTTCATCATCCGTTGCAAAACTGTGCCGGCGACACACACACGGCCGCCGCTTCCGGTCCACGTGCGAAGGCGCCTTGTTGTATCGAGTGATAGGATGTTTTTTTGAGTTTTAGCCTTCCAATCTCCACTTTTTAAACCATGTAGATTTCTATAAACACTTTCTGAGCTGGCACACATTCCTTCCTCGTCCTCCGTATTAGAACCGGCTTCTCCCAATGTCAGTTTATTTTAAAGTAGTTGTCGCCGCTCACCCTCGGCGACCTGAGAATGTTTGCCGAGGATTTACAAGGCGACATTTTACAACTGCAGCCCCGGCGTCTCCATTCTCTTCCTATTTTCACACTCAGAAAACATCCCCTTCGCTCCGGGGGAGCTCGGGCCCGGCCGCTCCCGAGGTTGTGACATTGGCTTAGTCGCGTTGCACAAGCAAAGAGGCTTGAAAGGAAGTGGAAGGTCACTCCTGCGAGCAAATCAGAAGAAAAAAATGCAGCTAAACTCTTCCAGCGTTGCTCAATGAGAAGTGACACCGAGGAAAGAAATGCGGGGATTTCATTCACACGGGAAACATGTAAAACTTTTACCAAATAACGTCTGAGTACACGATCAGTCAGCCGTCTGTAACACTCAGAGCAGAGGGAGGAAGCCAGGGCTGCGAAGCCCATCATATCAGACCGGTGCCACTGTAACCGAATCAGAACTTATTCGTCAAATCCATCCGCAAACACGGGCAGATCCTGACCAGAGTGCTAAGATTTCTTAGCTTGCGGAGGGGCTAGCGAAAAGCAAACACAGCTCGAAGGGTTTTTTTTTTTTTTTTTATGAGAAAAATGTCTGGCTGAACAAGGAGGCATTCATGTGCTGATTCATACCAGCCTGCAGCTCGGCTCGAGGACGGCCATCTGCTATCACACTCCCCCGCTAAGAGCCTGTTATAGAAGGACGAGCCGCGGATCATCATGTACATGTTACATCCATATAGACTTACTGGAACTAACACCTCTACTACTGGAGGGGAAGACGGCTCGACGGGCTGCGGCTGTCTGCCTCCTCAGGTGACCGCGCCTTCTCGCTGCTCCATGTAAGGCGATTGTCCTACAGAGACGTCGATCTGCGTCCCAGCTCTTCAGTTCAAATCAGCTCCATGCAGCCTTTTTTAGCTCATTGTTTTTGATGAACCAACAGACAAAGCAGTCAAAAAAGTAGGGAAAATAGTGGTATATTCAGCAAGCAAGGCTACCAAAGGAGAGCAAAAAATAGACTTAAAGCCGCTATAAGTGATATATTTGTATTAAAATAAGTGTTGAGTAGCTCTGTATTCCAACAGCAAACACTGTTGTAGAGTGTTTGGTCAGTAATCCACGTCTCTCCTCCCCCTGCTCACACAGTAAAAGAGAAAAATACATTTTCTGGCATCCCTGCCCCACTTTATCCAATCAGGACAGAGACCTTCAAAAAGGAGGCGGTCCCTTCTACTCTCCGTGTCCACGTGGTGGCGTGGAGGGGAGGGAGGTCACCGCTAACTGTAAAACAGGACAGGAATTTGGCTCAAATGACGACAGCAGCTTTAAAATCAACGGCGCCGTGTCTGCTGAACGCGTAAATGGCGACTGTGTGCCACAGCAGTCATAATTCCAACTTTATGACATGATAATGTCAGTTTTTTTTGTTTTCAGTTTGTTCCACCTCCCCAAAGTGTCCCAAAAAGAAATCAGCTTCGAAATGAGGAAATACATAAGGATGGCTGACAGAAGGACTTTTGTTTTTACTGGTTATGAAACCGTATTAATACGGTTTCATAACCAGTAAAATATAATATAATACTGATGCTGCTAAATGACCTACAACTCATCTGGTTGGATTAGTCATAAAGTTAACGCTGTTTTATTTATGGCAGAGCGCCGAGGATCAATCGAGGGCTGTCACAGTCCGAGGGAAGATGAGCAGAAACAGTGTTTTTGTGTCGATTCTAGCGCAAGAATCCATCTTTCTGATCTTTCGCATCAGAACCAGCGCTGAAAAACATTACTTGATTCATTTCTGAGTTGATTTTTCAAGTTTCAACAGAAGAATTCACAACAGTTTTGGCAGCCAATTTATCACTTAAGTCAGTCACCAAGAAAGAAATCCCAAATTTATGCCGCCCCAGCCCCTCAGGATTTACTGCTTCCTTCCTTTTTTTCACACAATAAAATGGAACACATTTGGGCTGTTCGTCTGACAATTTCGAGCTAATTTTGAACAACGAAAAGTGTCTTCAACAGCGACTCGACGACTTCGGGCAGACTGCGAGATTAAAAGATGATTCAGAGAAATAATCAACAGATTGACTGACGACGAAAGTGACTGTCGTCGCAGCAGAAAAGCCTCGCGTTAGACGAAAAAGCACCGATGGTTTCTTTAAGTACTCGCTCTCAAAATATCTTCCTGGCGGAGATCATCAGTCATGGACTAAAACTATTTAATAGGGGAAGCCACTGATGTCATACCGTATTTGCATGAGAAAAAAAAAAAAAAAAGATTTGAAGGCTTCTTCTTCCTTTTCAAACGCACTTGCATCCCACACAGGATGTCAGATAGGACGGGGTTACGAGCTGTTGTTTTTCAACCCACGAGTTCAAAAAAACACACGAACATGAAACTGCCTTCGGGCGCTTGAGATTAAATTCCTTTGATTCGCCACTGTAGACCGCGGAGCGCAGAGACCCGATCACCCCGGGTCAAAGATGCAACCCACACAATTACAAACATGTCAGTGTGACGTTGCGTTTCTCATTGTGGCCCGAGAAATCATGACATGGGACTTTTTTCGCTTTAACCAGCAAAACAAAGACGGACCCGGAAACATGAACCGCCTCCGCGATCGGGTTTCCCGTCGGATGAAAAGCCCCAATGTGGAGCAGCGACTCTGAACTGTCTATACATTTCTTTTCTCAATAGTCGAATGATTCATGTTGTTGCTTTTTGTCTGGTAATCCTTCACTTCTTGAAAAGAAAAAGGTCACTTAATAGGGTGCTTGGCTCCCTCCTTTAGGCTCTTGGCGTCCTCCCTCCTCGCGCCTTCTCCTCGTTGGGAGAGATTTCGTGACTTCACCCACAATGGCTCATAAAACATGACACAAGCGCAGCATTATCCTAAAGCAAAACCTGTACTCTATCACCCTCGTTCTGGATCTTTTTTTAAACTGATACAGGGCGAATGAATCTCAACACCGAATCCTCCACAAGATATCTTCTTCTCAAGTAACCAAAGACAGCAACATCTGGCCCGTTAACACGATTCCCCAGCCTCCACGCACGCCCAGGCAAACACATGCGCCAAAAGCCTGTGAAAACAGACACTGCAGATGCACGCAAAGATGCACGTTCATGCGACATGTGAGCTGATCCCTCTTCGCTCATCGTCCGAGGGAACCGCCGGCTCGACCTGCCCTTTGTTTGGACGAAATCTCAAGTTGTGGCGAGCGTTCGACACTCGATTGTGTTATTGGAGCGATTACAACCGAGGACAAACATGTCACGTTTTAGTTATGGTGTTGCCGCACTGACGACCGCAGTATTTTCAACCCCACAAAGAGGCTCGCGCCGGAGGACTCGTGGCCTTTTTTTTTTCCGTTCCGACTGCATGAATGTCAGGATAGAGCGATCAACGCGGTCCAGATGTGGGAGTCTTCTTTCCCTGTAAACACTTTCCACAAACATCTCTGTGTTCAACGTGCCGGTCGAAACTGCTCCGGGGCAATTTCGCTGAGGTTTGACAATAAAGCCCGCGACAAACCATATTTGTCATCCTGCGGCGCGCAGTCATACACACCCGTAATCCACATAAACCTCGCCGTTCAATGCGGCCATTGTGCGCGCGACTCTGCTCGACAACCGTTTCTATAAAAGCAACCTTTTGTGACGGAGAGTTTTTCGACGCATCCCTCCGGTTGACCTCGGGGTGAGCCGGCCTTTCCACTCCAGATTCTGTTTAAAGGCGAGAGGAGGATGCTGCGCGGCGGCTCTGTCATAAGGGATTTGTCAGCGAGGAAGTGAACACGGGGCTTCTTTTTTCTCACTCGGCGCCGCCGAAGACAGGCAGCCTCGCCTCAGGTTTATCTCTGGTCTAACGGCGGCGATGCCCCACTTAACAGAAGCCTTCGCCCGAGTGGTGATCGGGAGACGTGCGTGTTGAAACCTTAGCTGTCTGCGGGATTTACTTCCCTGAGCCGGAATAAAAGCCCCCCCAAAATACAGACGCTCATTCGATGTGTCACATTTGCCGCTTTCAGCCGGAGTTTAATTTTCAGAAGTCGCGGGAACATAAACATCGAGCGATTGTTTCATGCTCCCCTCGCCGTCGTCATCTTTATGGGGCAGACAGCAGCTGCCACATAATCCCACTTCGCCATCTACAATACATCAACGTCTGTTTTTTTCTCCCTCCTCCGTATGAAAAACTATATTACAGGACATGTACCTCTATTATTCTGTCGTGGATTTGAAGGCCTCCTTCCTTGTCCGCCGGACCTTTCTCCACGATCTTGGATACAAAGATCCCCTCGTTCGAAGTGCTGTCACTGTCGTCCTGTGGAATAAAGTGCAGTTATTGTCTGGAGAATCATAAAAAAACACAGTGTTCAGATTGAGAATAGTGGTGTACACATCGCTGAGACAAATCTTTGAAGCCTTATTAAATTTCGTGCCGACATCTAAACAAGACGTGTTAGGAGCTTTTTCATAAATCTCTCATTAAAACCATAAAAACCCTGGAAACGGCGCAGACGTTTACACACTTCAAGTACACCTATTATGCCTTTTCATTTTTTTTAAATAGGTTCTTGTGCATGTATAAGATCTTGAAAGTGAAAAAAGTCTGTCCTGAAAAAGTCCTGAAACGCCTCGTCGTTAGTCCCGCCTTGAATTCCGTGACTTCGTGACATCACACTACGTCACACATTTGTAAAATTCAAGGAATTGGCACGGAAGAATTGATTTAGCGCAGCTGCTCAATGCTGGGTCAGGCGTGTGTGAGCTGACCAATCAGAGCAGACTGGGTATACAGGAAGGGGGACCTTAAAGAGACAGGAGCTTTTTTTTTTTTGAGTATTTCTTCACTGCATTGTGGTTTCAGTTTTTCATGATTTTACAACTAAGCAATGTACAAAGCAGTTCATAAAGTCTTGGCTTAATGCATACACACTGACTGCGACTTGTACATGTCCACATCATTCAAAAGTAAAATTGTAAAATAGCCACTAACTGGCAAAAGGCCAAAACAGGCCGAACAGATCTGGAGTTACAATGTTTAAAGAAAGATACAGCTATGCCTCATTTTTAAATCAAATTATTGATATTTGGCAGCGGTTTATCAATAACATATCACATTATGTTAGTGTTTCGCTCTACAAATACTTTATTCCACCCTTCTCCCCACGTGGCAAAAGGCCAGACGGAGAGTTTTAGTATTTCCCGCTGAGGTTTTGAGTTATCCGCCTCTGAGAGTTCTGCTGCCACCCCAATAAAACGGAGGTGGATTGAATTTATTTCGGGCTGCTCGAAACAAAAAAAAATGGCATTAAATTGCAGCGTGTCTTTCCAGAAGTAATTTTCCAGAAAATCAGTTTCTCGGAGGCAGCGATGTCGGAGGTGCATATCTCAAAATCTGGGCACGTTCGACCACAAATACCTGGGAGGCTCCATACTCATGGAGGTAAATGGAAAAAATATGTCTGTTTGTAATCCGGGCAAACTGACCCTTTAACCCCGCCCTTGAGCGTGGGCTTGAGGGCTAGCTTTAGCGTCATACGTTTCCCCGGCCTGCAAAAGGGCGACATGTTGGACGGACGTGAGGTCGCCTGCGACTAACACCGTGGCCGTAACCCCAGAGTCGGAGCTTAAAGCTTTAAAACCACAAGGAGCGTGTTCAACAAGCCCGCTGAGCTCTGCAGCACGATCGCAATTTAACGGGATCCTTAAAGAGACCTCAGAAGTCGGTCTAATTAATAATTTCTGGTCTGCCGTCACGTACGGTGTTAAAACGGCGATGCCTTGCTACACATTTTTTTTTCCCCCGACAGGCTCACTGCGTTGCTTTACAGCCGCCCTGCCTCACAACTGCCCCCGTCTTGAGCGCTGTGGACAAACTAGCGCTTCTAGAGACCACAAAACCTGGCAGCTGATTGCTCTTACCAAGCCGTGCCAGGATGACAGCCACATGAAACACGCGTGTCAAAGGCTACGGGGATATTAGCTATTTCCATTTTAATGAATAGCTTCTTATATAGACTGCTGATTTGAGGGCCAGCGGGGAAAGCAAAAAGCCAAGTATTATCTGTGCTCTCCCTCTCATGGTCGAGTTTGATACATGGTTCTGTCACAGGAGCGAGAAAGGTTGCAAATCTACGAGACCGTGGGCTCGGATGGAGAACAGAGCTTTTTTTATGTGTGGATCTTTTTATAGTTTCCCGCCGTAAAAAAAAAAGAAGTTTTACTGTGATAATGCGCGGCGCTCCAGAAAAGTGCGTCACTGTGGCTGTGGAAAAAAAAAAAACAGCACAGTCGAGCACAGTCCCGATGAAACAGATACGGGGAGCACCATTTCGATAGCCCCGCGTACGGAAGATGGAGTTGTACCCGGTGTCGAGATATTTTCGACCCTTTTCGCGCTCAGCATAGCGTGTGGCATCATTAATGACTTTCATGTCGGAGCCTCGAGGCAGAAAAGTGGCTGTGAAAGGTTCGGGGCTGGGATAAAAGACCCCTTTCCTCTCCTCTGTGTTTACCTCACCACCGAAATCCCCTCAATTAGAGACAAAACAACTGCGGTCAAAGCCATAATCCCAGATTTAACTCCCATAAAAGTAATTATAGTTTTTTTAATCTGTAATGCCAAATCCGCTAAACCAGACCAATATATAAACACAATAAAACTTGATAGATGCGGTCCATCTATCCGCAGACTAAAAAACACATGCATGACTGTCTAAACTGTGTCAGTCAGTGCAGAGAGGGCTTGTGGTGCTTCAAGTATGTGCTATTCATTCCTGGGTTGCCATCTGACACTTGGCTGATCACCGGGGGAGATGAAACCTCCCCGAGACGCTTCGGCTTTCAACCTACCGCGCATGGCCTTCCTCCTATGATGTTAAAACCCAGAGATCCGCCCTCACGAAGAAGGACGGCCGTCATGCTTTTAGTCTCGCCTTCCTACAGACAGACAGACAGGAGAGAGACGTGGAACACAAGAGATGGCAGGAGGTTATTCATGGTAATCCATTACTAACTCCAGGTGAGCGACAGAGTGATTAAGCCGAGGAACAGGAAAGAAACAAACACCACAAGATTATCTTGCTTATTAGCAGATAACAGAGGGGCGCTCAAGCACGTTAAAAGTAAAAATAGAGCGAGGTGTGGCGTTAAGAGAACGTTCAAAAACACCCTCGTCTACGCGTTAAGGAGTGAACGGTCTGGCTTCATGGCACCTCTGAATTTATATCCCCTCCTGGATGAGGAGGAACGTCTAATTGACTTTCAGTCGCAGTTTGAAACATTGCAAATGTCAAACTGTAAAAGCTAAATTAAAACTAACACAGTGTCTTACAAGGTGTGGAGAAATACAAGTTTAACACACAGCCGTTGATTTCACCAAACATACAGACAACTGTTGCTGGCATACTCAACTCAGCCGTAACGTTAGCTAACCGATGCGAGCTAGCCAAACAGAAGAAGAGGTTTACTTGTTACTGTTCTCTAATCGACAAGCTCTCTATCTGCCCGTTTCTAACGGTCTAGCAAAAAATAGTTTTGTCGAAAGGCTACATCACTCGTCTCTTTCTACATAAACATTCGAGGTTTTCGCCCTTACTCAGACAGACAGGTAGCTAACAGACAACGTTAGCTCGGCAGTTGTAGAGCGTAATGACAGAAAGCTGGTGGACGGAGTTGTTGAAAATGTCGTCATTAAACTTCCAAGTACGTCATATGTGTATTTCATCATACAAAAAGCTCGGAATCTTGACCTCAAGGCTGTGAAGCAGCTCGTTCTGTTAGCCTGTGAAGCTAACGTTAGCTTAAGCAGCTACGGCGCTCAGCTGTCAACAGTATCATTAGGGGGTCATTTGTCGTGTATCAAAACATTGTCGGGCTCGACTTACCACGAGTTGGTCATTATGAACACAGTCGTTGTGTAATTAATACACTGAACACCACTGCTGACGGTCATAATTAGACTATATCATGTATACCACCACTGCGGGCCAGTACCTTCAGAAATATGAGCCGGACTGTCCAGTTATTCTGTTCAAACCAAGTTCACTTAAAATTGGACTTTTCTCCAGTTGACTGGCTTGAAGAAACTTATCTCAACATGAAGAAATGTAATTATTGAATTCATGTAGAAACTAGATACGTTTGTGGTTATGCTACAAGTCATCATGTTTACAACTAGACCGCAATTTATACCAAGAAAGAAAAGCAACCAAAGATATATATATATATTTTTAACTGTTCAGCCTTAACCTTGACCATTCCCAAAGGCTCGGCCAGCACAAACGGTTGTCCCATGTAAATGAATACACCAGAGGACCTCTTACTCAGTGGCAACATGACATGAAAACCTCTGGGAAACTCGCAGAGTCAGCTCTTAATCTGTTTTTTTTTAAAGCGGGACTTAGAGGGGAGTTATGAGGTAACATAATTTCAGCTGCCACTCCAGCATGCTGCGACATAGAGAGACTAAATATAAAGCAGATATGATCGGCATGTACAGTGACCTGACTGCCATATAGGCTAAAAAGACCATCGTGTGCATGTCAGGCCGCTCGGGAATGTGCGCTCCTGCGACATGTCACGGCAGCATTAGCGACACATGCTTCCGAATTATAGTCACTACAGCCGTTACTGTCAACAAGAAGACAGTTGGGCCATTAACTGCAAACTGAGTCAAAGTCGACCGAGAAGTTGAGGAAAAAAGCAAGAGAGTAACAAGCCATCCGAGCCACTTAAGTTAAACTGAATCCACCACAAGCCTCAAAACAAATTGGATGCATTTTAAAGGTGTTTTCACGTTTTTGTCTGCAAGAGCCATTAAAGTGAACGGCACAGTAATTAAGGAGCGTTTTTTCCACATCTGCGAACACTCTAGCGATGCTCTAATCCCGGAGAAATGAAGTGGATCTCCTCGGGAGGTTGTGTACTCGCTTAAACGTTACCTATGCAGGGGATTATAAAAAGAAACACACGACTTGCCACTAAAAAAATGCAAAAACGTGATCGCGCTGACATCATCCGGGGCGAAAAACACATGGAAGCCATGTCAAGTAAACAAACGTTTAACGTCGGAGCTTGATGGAAAAAAGGAGAACAGCTGGCCAGCTGAGGACAGAAAGTAAACTGACAGTGAAACTTTAGTCTGCTGCTCGCTGGTGACTTGGCACACTCACGGTGAGCCTTCACCTCAGCGCCAGTCACACTTTCCGAGTCTGTCCTCAATCAAAATGCCTCCCCTCTGACTGCCTCTCATAGTGTATCTAATTATACCGTTGGTACTGCGACGCAGAATGAGAAGAGGGAAATACAGATAGACAATAGAATGTCATGGGATCAAGAGGAAGAAACTCAGTGACCTGGTCTAGTAAGGAAGACGCTGCATGATAGATTTTAACTCGGTGAGATTATTACTCGGCAAAGCTAATGTATGTTTAAATAGGAGGCAGCAGCCGATCGATCTCGTCCTTTGGAAAAATACATTTTCAGTGATTCTGGAGGGCTTTCACTAATGTGATCTCCGTCATATTCAACTGACACCCACGAGCGTGCGATAACTAATGGGGCTACATTATTCTGCTAAATTGTCTCACAGATTCACGCTTTTAAAATTAGACCACTATTAGCCTTATCAGATTAAGCCCGCGATCACAAAGATCAAATTCAACGGAGGGCTCGATCCGTTTCACATCTCGTGATTTTCATCGGCTCTCTTTATCGCATCGAGTAGCGCTAACACTGTCATCCGGAGCAGCCGGAGAGGAGCTCGGTTCAAAGCGGAGATCTGAGGGCTGAACGGAAAAAGTGTGACAGCGATCCTAGCAGCGCTGAAGTGAACCAGAGCGAGATCTGAGCTTTTTGTTTTCGCTTTGTTTTATGGCTCTTGCTGGCTCACTGAAGAAGTTTAAATAGTGTTGGGACTATTATTGGAAACTCCAGTCACTTATTCCATAAAGCCAGGTCACCCTGATCTCCCTCGCAGTCGCTGCCTGGATATTAAAGGGAGACATTAAAAATCCTCCATCTGGCTCAGGAAGCCTCGGCTCAGGAGCGACAGAGCCTCAAAAAACAAACTGAAGTAGGTTACTCGTCGGGGCGAACCCCCATATTCCCTCTTTGACGTTGATCCTGGGAACAAATCTGAATTAGACCCTTCTCGCACTGTGAAACACGGCTAGTGACGGATGCACTCCATTTAGCTGTTCCAGGCCCGTGACATTGAGAATGCCGGCTGTCTTGCAGCAACAGAGCCGTCATAAATGTCATCACCTGGGCCGTTCTAAGATATCCCCCCGTGAGAACGCTTTAATAGGCAACAAATTTAATCAAATCTGACGACAATGCATCGCTGACATCACGAAAAAAGGGAAGCAAAGCTCCGAGAGTTTCATAGCTAATCCCACTTGTGATGCTCTGTTTCATAACGCCATGTGTGTATTGAGGTTCTCCCACCAAACAATCCCATTCACCGCTTGACTGGACCCGATGAAAGAGCCTTTATGGTAAAAACAGCTTTCCGGCTAACCACGTTATCCAGAAAATGGTGTTTCTTCTCCTCCCGACCCGCTCCTTCTCCTACGCAGACGATTACTGCAACAATTCCGGTTTCTTTCTATGTACATTCAAGGTGTTTCCGATCAAAGGACGTTATCCCTTCTGTTCCCATTAGTTATGCCGCGAATGAAACACTGAACGCAAACTGTATCTCAGCGGTGGGGCTGAAATGCCACTGTGAAATGAACTATGATAACCAGCTGTGCTACAGTCCCAGGAAGCTTCTGTATACCAGCATGAGCGATTTCACCATTTCCCCGCATCGGTGGTTCGGATGCTTAATTCACCAGTCTACTGGAACATATTTTGCTGGGAACTGAGCCCGCGACGAACAAATGAAACCGCCGAGAGAAAACGAGCGAAAGAATGGCAGAGATGAGTGAGGCCTTTGAAAGATGTCGGTTAAAGAAGCTGTGCAGCTGTGTGAGAAGACTGAAGCCCCATCACACAAGGCGGGAATGTTGTGCCGCTATTCCGTCGTGCCGCCATGGTGTATCAAAGGTACGAAAAGACGAAATGGGGGCATCATTATTGTTCTGCGCCTGCAGAGGAAGTTACACAACCAAGGGGTTTAAAAAGCAGCTAGCCTTAGCGGCTAACTCAAAGAAGAACAGCGATTGTAAATGTCTGCAAATACAGCGTTCGGAATCAATGTCGAGCTAAATGTCTGAAACAGGGTCTGTGGTTAACACGAGCTTAAGTGATTTTACGTATTGTTCTGTGACATAAAACACGTAAATACGCCACGTTTTAATCAAAAAGCGTGTATGTGGATTAAAAGAGGCGAGCGCTAACAAGCGGCTAAATGAGACGACAGAGGTTGTGGAGCACAGAGACTCATCTACTCACTAGTTCGTCTTTATAGTTTAGTTGGGAACTATGCTAACTCTACTTTAGAACTTGTAGATTTACCAATTCATAGCAAAGTGTGTTAAGTATAATGTAGTTAGAAGCTTAGTGGCGGTGACGTTGAAGTCGTACAACTGCGACGTAGTCCGTTAGCCTAACGTTAGCTCTTCTGGCGATGGCATTTACGCTTAAAGAAGAATAGCGACTGTAAATGTCTGCGAATACAGTGTTCGAAATCAATATTGTTTAAATGTCTGAAACAGGGTCTGTGGTTAACACAAGCTTAAGTGATTTTACGTATTGTTCTGTGACATAAAATCCATAAATACGCCATGTTTTAGTCAAAAAGCTTGTATGTGAATTAAAAGAGGCGAGTGCTAACAAGTGGCTAAATGAGACGACAGAGGTTGTGGAGCACAGAGACTCATCTACTCACTAGTTCGTCTTTATAGTTTAGTTGGGAACTATGCTAACTCTACTTTAGAACTTGTAGATTTACCAATTCATAGCAAAGTGTGTTAAGTATAGTGTAGTTAGAACTTAGTGGCGGTGACGTTGAAGTCGTACAACCGCGACATAGTCCGTTAGCCTAACGTTAACTTTTCTGGCGATGGCATTTACGCTTAAAAAAAAAAATCGGAAAAGCGGTGTTCATCTGTGAAGATTATCTTACTGAACAACATGTTTAAGTATGTTCAGTAAACTTGTGTTTGCCACAGAGCTTATTTTCTACAATAATCCAAAATCCACTGGAACAATCCCATAGGCTTTTTGTCGAGGGAGCCATCGTGGCGCCAACTTCCGGGTTAGCCCACACAAATACATCATCTGAGCGGAAGGTTTGAGTTCGACTGCCATATCACAGATACGGTAAATGACTGTTATTGCCACGTTATGCAGCTCTTTAGAGAGCGCCGTCCAAGGTGTACATAAAATGGCACATTAGCCTCAGACGCTGTTGCGTTACACAAAATCACACACTGAGGAGACGTTACGCCGCCATAGTTTTGTTCCGTGTGAAACGACAACAGGGTCTCAGTCGATGCAGAATCGCTATAGGAAAGCCTTGTATAAGAACCTTCAGTGGCAAAATTAGAGAGCTAAGTGATGTAAAATCAAATGAGGGAAGTCCAAGAGAGTTCCCATTCATCATCGTTTTATGTAACACCGTCAGCAGTTTGTTCCCAATCTGTTCAAGTGACAAACTCCTCCTCCTGTTCCTGGAATCTTAGAACTAAGCCTGATTACGCTAACCACTCCCCTCCGCTGATCACAGCAGCAGCGCAGCCGCCGTGCACTAATTCCATTCATTAGCTGACTTATGAACTCCTGCATCCTTTATGATGTTGATAATTGGTCATTACAGGAGGCATTAGGTTTTATAAATCTGAGCCATAAAACATCGTTACACCGGGGCTTTGTGCTCTTTTTCTCTCTCTCTCAACGGGAGCCGGCGTTCGCTCACAGATTTAACAGAAAACATTATTAACCGGTGACCAGCACACACACACACACATCACTGTAGGTGGAAGAGAACTAAAGTCTCATTATCACAGTGTCCACACACCAATGGGAATTTAAAGGCCTTTCAGCCCCACTGATGCCTCCTACTGACATCACACAACACCCACAGCTTCGGTGCCAGCGACCCCGCCACATCCATGATTCTAATTTGTTATGATCGTCCCAGGCAAAGGGCGAGGATCCGATGACAGAGAGCCCCCCCCAAACAAGCACTGCTGCGAGGAGGCAATATAACTGGAACCTGGCCCTTGTTGTGTACAGAAGTGCAGTAAATATTTGGGCCCTCCCCCTCCCACCCCCACTGACTGCCAGCTGGCCAGAGACACAGCTGACATCCATGTCTCAGGGCAGATAGAAACAAAGTTCCCAGCAACAGAAGACTCCTGAAAAAGTTGGTTCAGAAGTGGAAAAATCCTCAGAGTGGATCAAAAAAAACAAAAACAGTTTGACTTGCGTGTTCATCTGGGGGAAAAAAATCTGTTTAAACAACATGGAGGTCCTTTAAACTGGGATAGCAAGTCCATGAATGCAGGCAAACATGTCCACAAATGGGTTGTACAGCATTTTCTTCCTAAATTCCACATTTAGCAAGGAAATGAAAATGAAAATCTATCAGAATGAACTTTTTGGAATCAGTCCCAAACATTTAATTCGAGATTTTGGAGGTTTTCTTTTTACTTCCATGTATTTCTAACACTAACGGAATACATTTTTCCCTCAATAGCAGGGTGAAAAAAAAACAGAACCCTGCGGATAAGAGAGGAGAAAGTTGCCTGCGCGCCCCCCGAAAGTACAAACGCAGTCGCTCACCTTGCAGGAGAAAGCCACGGTCTTGGTGAGGGAGTCGATCCTCTCGCTGTACTCGGTGAATTTCTTCTGATACTTCAGCGCTGTCACCTGCAGCTCGCTGTGCACGGCGGACAGCTGCGCCAGCAGCGACTTCTCCCTCTTGTTGGCTTTGATCGTCTGCTTCTTGAACTCCCGGTCCAGGCTGATGATCTTGCAGTGCAGCGCGCTGTTGTGCGCCTTCAGGGCTCGCAGGCAGCAGTGGCCGCCCGACCTCCTCTCCCTGTGGGTGAGCGTCAGCCCGCAGCCGCTCTCGCACGTCCCCGCCGGCCTGTAGTCGCACGTCTCCCGCATGTGAGCGCCCATGTCCCGCAGGTTGAGCACCTCGCTGCATCCTCTATTCCCGCACTTCGCCGGGGAGTACTCGCACATCTCGGCGTGCTCGGCCAGATGCTGCAGCTTCACCACGGCATCGCAGCCCCGCGCGTGGTTGTCACATTTGATCTCCAGCTTCAGGATGAGGTTTCTCAGCGGCAGGACGTGGTTGAGCTCCTTGGCGGAGATCCGCTGACATTTGACGGGGCAGCTGCTCTGCTGGACGACCCAGGGCAGCACGCAGCCGGAGCAGAAGACGTGACCGCACGGCGTAGTGAGCGGGTCCTCCAGGACTTTATTGCACAAGTTGCATTTGAAATCCGGGTCCACGGTCCCCTTGAAGCGGTCCAGCTCGAATCCCATGGTTTTCCCTAGAAAAAAAAAAAAAAAAAAAAGTCCAAATCCAAAGTTGCTGGCTCCCCACCCCCGCAGATCTGAGTCGGAGCAGTGGGGCGTTTTTTAGCTGGTCATTGGTGGAGCGCTCGCGGACCGACTACGAGCTCTCCTCGCTGTCTAAACTCTACTAATTGACCGAGACTTTTTGGTGCGTTCGCGTGCGGCTCGTAGCGTTTACTTTTAAAAGTTGGGAAAAAGTTTGTTCAGGTGAAACGAACATTACTAAAGTGAAGTTTCCAAGTGGAAAAAAAACTTTGTCATGGAACTGCGAAAATAAAAAATTGAATCGAACGCAACTGGATTTGTTTTTTTGTCTTTGAAGACGTTTCATCTCTCATCCAAGAGGCTTCATCGTTGAGATAACTATGACCTGGATGAATGAGAATATTCACAGGCTTGAAAATAAAAATAAAAGACAAAATCTGGATAAAGTTGAAAAGTTGAAAAAGTGTAAAGTCAGACCTTAAGAAATAAAAAACTAAAAAAAAGTTAAAAAACTAAAGCTAAATTAGCAGTCTGTTCTGCAAAATGTTTCTCTGACTGCTTCCACTCTCTGACACTGCATGAACATTCGTGCTCTTTCTTATGAAAACATACAAAAAACTCGCGCGCACGCCGTTCACGTCACGACAACGCGCGAGTGCAACAATTCTGACGGTCCTGAACGCAGCACTTCAAGGGACGAAATAGAAGGAGGAATTCTCTACCGTAACGCCCCTATTAGCTGCGCACATGAAAGACAGATTCAGGGATAAAAAAAACTTTTCTGCAGCGACAATATAAACGTTTCAAACACACTAGAAGCAGCTGATCTCATCCGTGTAACTTGTAACACGTGACCACACCATGGTTGTCTTTTACTGGTGCACAATGTGAGACATCAGCCTATAAACTTGACCTTGTTGTTGTGTGTACATTTTGCCGTATAGGGGTGAGACAACGCAGATCGAGTCTGTCGTGGAGGCCTCTCGTTGTTCCCCACCTGAATATACTCACTGAATTGATGAGCTGCCAAATTCCACTTCATATGTGTTCGACAAGGTGACATGACAGTTAGATATTTACAGCGCTGTGGGTGAGCGTTCAGGCACGCACAACACTTGTGAAAACAGGCAACTTTTCGAGAGGACCCCACCGGTCCAACCACGAGCGAGGCTTTCAAGTCAGAACACACTTTGCGTCGAGGAGGAGATCAGGTAGAAGTTGGGGGGGGGGGGAATCACAATGTGCGGTATGAGGATGAATATCTGAGGCACCACCGCGGGATTCGTGTTTGAACACACCTCTCGCCGGGCGCCTTCTGCAAAGAGAGCGCGGTATTACACTGTTTTACCACTTTGACACTTTCGATTTGAGTGCATTTTTCAGTCCCGGCGGGAGGCCCTATAGTTCTGAACGTATTTGAATTGTAAATGAAGCTCCGGCGGGCGCCGTGGATGTGTTTCTGTGAGAGGGGAAAAAGAATAGCTTCTGCCGCTCGGGCAGAAAAAAAAACTCCCAGCCGCCGTTGGTTCTGACCCTGCCTTGATTAGATACCCATTCCTACCGGTTGTCTCCTCTTTCGGAAATCCAGTTTTATGCAATGCCATGCTCAATAAAACCTTTCCATATGTGCATTATCCAGAACTAAAAACAAGGGCTTATCAAAGACTTAATGGACAAAGTGTGACAGAGAGAGTCTGAGCTCGCGGGTAATCCTACACTGATGTTATGGGTTGTCTTAGATGGGGTGGAAGGAAAACTCCCTGTGCAGTCACGTCAAAGGTCTTTGTTCTGTGTATATACAGCCTGTTTCATACTCACTGTGTGATTACATATTTCTAAGCGGGAACACTTTAGGTCACGACTTGGTTTTTTTTAAAAAAAAAGAGATAAGAAATGTTTAAACAGATGTGAGGAAAAATCTAAAAATGAAAGAGAGATCTGGAGTTGTGCTTTAACACCTGTTTCTTCGGTCAGTTTTCACAAAGTAATTGGAATTTCTCTTCACGCCGATGCACATCAGCTCTGCATGGCCGCGTATAATTTCGCAGTTCAGAGCTCGAGGTCGCCGTCAAATCTCACACTTTTCGATCGCGGGCGCTGGAATATTGTGTTCGGCTCCGCAGAATCAAACCAACAACCTGGCAGCTACGACCGGCCTCTCGACCTCGGGGGCCGGCCTGTGATTTATCATTTTCAGCCGGGGAACAAACAACCTGCCTGTCTGCGTACGGCTGTTTGCTGCAAGAGTCGGTTGTTTGTTCTGCCTCAGTCGGAGAAATGTTTGCTCTCGAAATGGAGTGAGAATAAATAAGCGGTTGTTTTTATAGACTCTGTCAAAGACGGAGCGAGCGCGAAGCTAAAAAAGAGGGCTTCTGGATCCTTAATGGTACGTTATGTTAAAGGAAACTGGTGCGCTGTATCTGCCGTACTGGTCTGCGTAGGAATGTGCTCCACGCAGCCGGGTGAAGTGGCAGCAGAGGGGGCTCAGACGAGTCCATGTCGGGTCCAGCCCAGAAGACAGACGACGTCCCAGCGGAGATAAGAGTTAATCCCGGTCCTCCAACCTAAACTGTGAGTGAAGGATCAGGACAGACTGGACTTAAATGGTCCCACCAGACCCGCAGGTCAAAATAGCATTTGAAGATAATTTCCACGCAGGAATCCGAGCTGCAGTTGTTCGGCTGTGAGGCGCCGGCTGATTTAGATTTAAAAGAAAAGTTCAGAATAATACGCTCATTCGCCTTTTTTCTCCCAATAGTTAGATAAGAAGTTTGATAGCATACTTGTGTGTGCTGATATGAAGCTACAGCCTATTAGCTTAGCTT
The DNA here is from genome assembly GCA_039737535.1 of Lagodon rhomboides. Taxonomy (NCBI): domain Eukaryota; kingdom Metazoa; phylum Chordata; class Actinopteri; order Spariformes; family Sparidae; genus Lagodon; species Lagodon rhomboides. Next base: position 8,209,146 of record CM077785.1, on the reverse strand, counting down.
AGCGCAAAGACTGAAAGCAGGGGAAAACGGCCAGCCCAAATCTATCTAAAGGCAATGCAATCTGCCCACTAGCACCTCACAAATCCACACGCTTTGTCTCATATGTTTTGATTTTACGCAGGTTTTTATTGGCTGGAGTCTTTCTTGGCCTGGCGCAGTGACTTCTTGGAGTCTTATTGTTGGCTTTTGTAGTGATTTGACAAACAAAACGTTAGTTATTAATGAGGGAGCTTCTGTTACCTCCGGACAGAGCCAGGCTGACTGTTTTTTCCCCCGCTTCAAGTCTTTATGCTAAGCTAAGCTAATAGCCCGTTGGCCATAATTTCGTATTTAGCGTACAAACATGAGAGTGGTATCAATCTTCTCATCTAATTCCCAGAAAGAGAGCAACTGCTTTTTAAATCGATGAGTGTGTCATTTCTGCCACGAGGGGTCGCTCAATCAAAGCGAAACAAAAGATGTGAGAAGCGCGGGATCATGGGAGTTGTTGTCTTCAGTGCTAAACAACCATCATTGCTAATGACAATCTATCCACGCGATGTCGACAGACGTTACATTTAGTCGCGTCGCCAACTTCCCGCCTCACTTTCTGACTCTCTCATGGAAGTCTTAATGACATGCGACCAAAGGAAAGGCTCTGTTACCTTGAGCGAAATTATGGAAAAACAATGGGGACAATCTCAAGGAAATTTAATCGAACGCAACTGGATTTGGTTTTTGTCTTGAAGACGTTTCACCCTCTCATCCAAGAGGTCGTCTTCAAGACAAAAACCAAATCCAGTTGTGTTCGATTCAATTTCCTTGAGATAACTATGACCTGGATGAATGAGAATATTCACAGGAATGGGGACAATGTAAGAACGCAAGTCAACAACATATACAACAAAGGTCTAGCTGTTTTTAGCCTTTTTAATTGCAGAAAGCTTACACATTACATCTTTAAGGGAAAGTCAGTAAAAGCCTGCTTTCGTCGTTGTTTTCGTAAACCAGATATGTGTCAAACATTCCGAGCGGGGAGGTGTTCAAAGTGACGCACGCTTTGAGTGACATGAACAGAGCGTCCCCGGGTTCCATTGTCGAACCCTCTCGCTCGAAGCCTTTGTTGTACGGCAACACGGAGATCTGGGTTTCCAGCGTGTGTGATGATGAGGGTGTTCTGCGCACGGCGTTGGAGCCGGGCCATTTAGTAATCATCACCACTCTTCTTTAGATACGTCAAAGACATGGGGGCCATGTGGGAAACTGCAAAGATGAGTTATTGCTCCTCGGGATGTCTTTTCATGTTGCGCTGAAACATGATGTACTCGCAACAAGGAATACACTATCCGTCTCGCTGTGGTTTCCCATGTGCCTCAAAGTCCCTCGGGAGTCAGTAAGATTGTCAAAACCGAGTCGACCCCCCCCAAATGATTTATACACCAATACTACGGTTTGTTTTTCTTACAAACATCAGTGACTTATTGTGCCTTTCACGAGAGGGAATTGGAGTTGTGTGGCTCCGGCGCCTTGAGTGAATGAGTAACTTTAAAGGCTGTCCGGAACCGGTCTGGGGGCGACCTCACGGTCAGGTCGGGCTCGCGTCTGGGAACCAGGCGAGGCTGCGCCGGCCTTTGCTTGCACGCCACAGACGGATGGTCGCGAGCCAACTAACCGCTCGGTCCCTGTCGGTCTGTTATGACAAAGAACAGCAGCTCAACCGTCACAACATCCTCGCAGGCATAAACATGAATGCGCGACGGGTAATGATTGCACAACGCAGGTGTCGGCGGCGGCGCTTTTTGAAATGCGCTCTTAAATTGATTTTTTAACATGTTGTGTCAGTCTCACTAAACACAGCTGACGACTGAGTGCAGAAAAACAAACAGATCGGCAGCAGAGATAGCGATGTGCAAAGTATTTGCTGTTGCTATTACGATCCTTATCACAGACTGCTACGTGGATGTGAAGGAGAAAAAAAAATCCAATAAATATTTTCCTTCTCTTCTCGGAGCAGGCTCAGAGAGTTTTCCCAGGGAGGTTAGGAACAGGATGTGGGTCAGTGGAACCCAGATTTACCCCAAAAGCGAAAGTGCACAAGTAGAGAAAATCCCCACTTGATACGAACTAAGTCAAAGTCTCAGAGCAGAATCTGACCTAAATCTGCACTCGCATACAGTAGCTAATTAAATTTTCATGGCAGAGACTTCTGCGTTTGCCCTCTCTTGGCTGAACTGCCCCTTTGGACCAAAGCAAAATAATAATTATCGTTATTACCAGTTTTATTGGTGTTGCCACTACCGTTTCTGCTGCTGCTATTATTATCATAATTACTGTGTGTCGGCTTGCCCTCCTCACCTTCCTCTCTTGTTCCGCGCATGAACGAACATGCGAAAGCTTTATCATTACCCAGGTTTTCTGTTTAGTTAGCGGTCGGGGTTTGTTGTGGCTGGTTTGCATGTTTGCCTGAGACTATGACGAATCAGCACTTTATTGGCAAATTGATGTAACTGCCTTCTGAGAGCCTTTTTTCCCAGGAGAAGAACAACGTGAAAAGAGAGAGTGAGTCGTATGTGCTAAAACCACTGACATTATTATTATTCTTGTAATGTGTGTAATTGATTTGCGTAAATTATATTTAAAGTGTAAACGGGCCTCTTTCCACATTCCCCCTCCCAGCGTTTCACTGCTGTTGGCACCACTGTCACAAAGACAGCATGGCTACCGCTAATGTCCTGATACTGTCCAAAGAAAAAACAACCGCAAGAATCCCAATTTGACCTAGAAAACACCTAATTGTATTACTAAGAAGGCTGGTTTTGTTACTTACTGATCAACTCAAAAGACGTTTTGAACAGTCTCAAGTCCCGGCAGTAAGAGGAAACACATATCAACAAGAAGTCTGTGAATATTCTCATTCATCCAGGTCATAGTTATCTCAAGGAAATTGAATCGAACGCAACTGGATTTGGTTTTTGTCTTGAAGAGTTCCTGCTCAGCGAGCAGGAACTGATGAAGCCTCTTGGATGAGAGGCGAAACGTCTTCAAGACAAAAACCAAATCCAGTTGCGTTCGATTCAATTTCCTTGAGATAACATATCAACAAGGGGAACAGACTTTGACACAACACCGGCGCTCTCCATCGAGCGAATGCCCGACCGCTCACTCTTGCTTTCCCTCGGTTTTCTATCGCCTTCGCCTCTTCGCATTCTTTGCCTCCTCCTTCAGCGGGGTTCTTTTTCTTTTTGCAGTTCCCAACAGTTATTCCAGTTGCTCCAGCGTAACCTGGGAAAAGCGACCAGGGAAAACAATGCAGCTTCCTGTTTCGGTTGCGCAGTGGCGGATCCACTTCCGAGCCCGTTGGCAGGCCGCATGGCACAGTGAAAGTAAAGTTCATAGGGAACCAGCCTATAGGCAGATGGCGTCATCTTTCTCTTTACTCCAGAATGATAAGGTGTCCATTGCCAATTGGACCGATGCCCATTGTGTAAAAACCGTCTCCCCGCATTAGCGTTAGTTATCTTGTTGCTCATAGCTGCGTAGCACAAAAGCAAACTGTTGACTGCTACCTAATGTAGCTTCATAAATGAGGCCGCATTAACAGACGGAGGCGAAGAAAAGTAAGAGATGTTAAAGAAAAGCTCCTTTTACAGAACAGCAGGTGACTCACTGCGTCTGAAGCATCCAGGCTTCTCTTAATACCAGTTTTTACTCTTCTGATCTCCTGCAGTATGGCTGTCCCCGCATCTCTTCTTAAAGCTGGATATAAAGCTTAAAGAAGCATTTACATATGGCCTACATTATAAGCCTTTTCTGCAAAATTAGCTGTTTTTTCAACAACAATGTTAATGGACAAGGCGATGCCACTGTGGTGATAATAAAAACTGAGAGTAATTGTGCAGACTTACCGAGTGTGCATGTGTATGGAGGGATGGATATAAGATATAAAAACAAAGAGTGGGACGTTTCAAATGTTGTATCAAATATTTCACATGACCTCCATAAATCCACTGGAGATAACGATCTATCTACGAGGGTTATGCAAATCCCAAACAAATACGATCCTGCAACATCACACTGCCCCCATGTGAAGAATGGCGTGCACACCGAGGCCAATGGGTTTTGTTCTGCGTCAGGCTTTTTTTCTGGTGCTGAAAAGTCTAATAAACTCACTCGATGGGTAACACAAGTAAAATAAATCTTTATTTATTTGAAACAGCCAGCTCTTAAAATTGACACAGACCTCTGGTTTCCACGGGTTTAGCCGATTGGAACCGGATTTGCGTGTTGACGTTCTTTAATCCGACCGTAAATGAAGTGGGTCACAGTCGCGACTTCAGTCTCAGAACATACGGTTCTGTACATGGCATGAATCATTTTCGTAACACAAGCATTGGCGTAAGCTGCTGTAACAACTTACTATCTGTGAAAAATGGCACCTTCCCTCGGATATACCAATTTTATAACCTAATTCGATGTTTTATAAGCATTAAAAGAAATAAACATACACATACAAATGAATGTCTGCCTGCTAATGATCAATGCCAATAAAAAACTGTTAAACCCAGCCGCTCACCCTGATATACTGTGTCACGCTTTCTATTCTCAAGTGACGATAATGTGCAACCGTGTGTTTTCCGGGTGAATATCTACCTGAAGTGTGTTCTGCCACAGATCTCGCATAAAGCCTTCAGCATTTCTTCAGATGGACTAGCATAATGCATTCGTTACAGAGGTTTCCAAGGCACAAGTGTGTAATATTAGGAACAGATGAGTCCCTCAGTAGGGGGGGAGGAAGGCACTTGAAGAAAAAAAAAAAAAGAAAAGAAAAGAAAAAAGGTTCCTTTCTGAAGCCTGTGAAGTACTGCTGATTTTCTGGAAGCTCCGTTCCCACTGGATCCATAAATAACATTCAAAGTGTACAGGACACATCTTATCTCGGCTTATTAAAGTTTAAAGATAAGGCACGTAGAGTTTAAAGGTTAACATTTGACATCGATATGATGCATGTTATTGTTCAATACATCACACCACTTAAAGATTTCTCATTTTCGTTTTTTTTTCAATCTAAACTATGACAACTTTGCATTTTTATGATTCCACACGGACACAACATCAGGTCAGCATTCTGCTACACCATCTCAAAGGACAGTCCCTGACTTATGTGTTTATATCCATGGTCCCCAGAGGACAAACTCTACTTTTTGAGATCTTTACTTTAGTCCCATCATCAGCCAAAACACTTTTCACTCGGGGACCTGACACATCGGGCCGGCCGCTGGCAGTCGGCCAGCTGAGCATGTCAGATTTGCGGCCGAGCCTTGAGAGGAAACACTGCTCAGTGAATCAGTGCACAACAAGAGGGACGGAGAGAGGAAGCCCGTTGAGCCTGTCGCTGCAGTATCCACCGTTTAACCCATCTCTCTCAACTCTTTAAAACTTTTCCTCAGACGTAACAGGAATAGGGACACATCACGACGCCGCTTGCTGACTTCGGCTTAGTATTCAGTACGATCTCACACATAAAGCTGATTGGAAAACTTACCGCTCCGGGCGCGAGCACCACACTGTGTGTTGGTTTAACAACTCTCCCTGTCTACCTGTTTCCCTTTATGAGCGATGGATACAGCTTACCTCGAGGTATGGAGACTTAGTTCCTCTCACCTAGGCAGACAAGTTGGTTGGCTGTAGGCCGCCAGAGTTTGGTGTGTCTGGATATGTAAATAAACGATTGTTTTTTTTTTGTTGTTGTTTTTTGTTTTTTTTTGGAATAGAAATGTAGTTTTAATGAAACAAAGGTGAAAGGTCGATGAAAGTTTTTTTTTTTTTTTTTCTTTAATGGAAACAGGCAGTTATTATAAATTATACCATATACACTGACAACACACTGACCAAAAGACGAACAGACAAAACTAACCTGACAAAAAAAAAAAAGAAACAAAACAAACAAACAAACAAGCAGGACCAAAAACAAAAGAGATGTATATATACAAAAATTAAATGTTATAATTATACATTTACTCAAAACTTAATTTTTTCCATCTTCTGTTATGCATTTCTACTTTGTCTTGATTTGTCGCGATTATTTTTTCCAAAAGAAATTGGCTTCGCACTTTATTTAAAAAAAAAAATCCAAATTCAAATTCCTTTTTGATTGAGTCTTAAATATAAATATTTTCCCCAAAAGAATAACTGTATTTACAATCTGTGGGCAATTTGCATCAAGTACTCCCAACGAAATATTTAGCGGTGAGAATTCAAAAATAAACGATTGCTAAAGGTTCGCTGTGGATTCCTCTGATAGCGTAGTATTGTGCCAATGCAAGGGGAGATGCACAGGCAAAGACAGGAAATAAGAAGATGAGCTGCAAGCTTGTAACCATGGATGAAAACATGCTGCATTTAGAATAAAATGTTGCTTATTTACAAGAAAACTGCACAGGGAACCTTTAAATAGTTCCCCATATCATCCTTAAAAGGGATGGTATGTCAGCGTCGTGATCAAAACCTGTTCTCCGCTGCCCACAGGTGGCACCTTTAAATAAATGATCACCTGCATGCGTCGTCTGACGCCGCGTTGTGTTCACTGTTTTATTCAGCAGAACACGTCTCCTTTGCGCGAACGATCTCCCGCGTCGGAGGGAGCTGTTCCTCGCTCTCGTCGAAACACCTGGAGCAGGGTGACAGCGGGGCTGGAGGCGCAGATAAAAGCCGCCATGCTGAAAGCTCGCTGATAATGAACAGCGACCGTGAACCAGAAAGCTGCGACCGGAGTGCTGACAGGTCACCCAACTGGCATAGTTCACACTTGCACCGCTCATGCGTGGTTGGTGATGTAAGAACACGCAGCTGAACCGCCGTTGGATCTTTTTATACTTCAAACAGCAAACATAAACTCTGACGGTTAAACTGTAGATTGTAGCTTTGATAAAAAAGTTGTAAATGATCTTTTCGCTCGTCTTGAGACGCAGACTACAGGGTTAAAATCCTTATCAGTTGACTTGAGATGATTCAGCGAGGGGTCACATGAGTTCCCGCGGAAAGCGAAGCCAGATTTCAGCCCGACCTCAACAGAGGGATCGGGCGGCGCGAGGGGGGAAGTCACATTTCTGTGCCTCTTCGCTCACCACAAAGTCTCTAGGCTGGCTGCTCGGTGGCCACTCTGCCTCCATTTGTGTCACATCATGTGTGGGCAACTGCCGACGAACGTGACAGCGTATCCCCTCTGTGCGGCAGTCGGAGGGATCGGGGCGCATGCAGACGCTTTGCTATTTTAGCTCCGGCATGCAATTTTAATGCATCTACGGCAAACATAGACAATTCTGAATATAGTTACCGAGCACTGTCAACACCCCTCTGCTCTTCTTCTACGAGTCTGCGAGCGGCTCATTAGATTACTTATATTTGAATATGGTAATTGTCAAACGTACGAATGTAATAAGACGAATGCCGAATATAAACACCGACTGCGAGTTTCTGTTGTTACATCCTAAATATTAAATCTCTCTCAGCCGCAAGACTCACACTCATTCCGGAGTTACACTAAAAAGGGGGCTGCGTTGGCTCCGGTTCGCTTCACATTCATCCCGTCTCCCAGGTGTGCAATCCAGTATTGTTCCAAATAGGTCAGCGAGATTAATTTTTGGATGCTCATAAATCTAGCGTGTGGAGTGGTTTCACCGAGCTAAAGAGGAAAAACCTGGTATATAAAGTGTGTTCTGGTGTCTTACGTTGCGTGAATCTCGTGAGGACGCGAAGCATTTTTGCACAAGCGTTAAATGAATCATTTACATCGTGGTTCGGGTGGAGGCTGCGCTCGGCGCGGCTAATTGGCTTACTGTGTTAGCGAGCTAGTGTAAGACACAGCGGACAAGTTAGCGCGGTTTATCCGACACGCATTTGTCTCGTGACGGCCTGGAAAACAAGGGGTGGGTTTTTTTTTACGTGACGGGTGACACGCAAACTGTCGTGGACTCTCGCTACTCCTTTAAAGTTTAGCACGGCTAATCGGTTTGCTATCGGGGACAGCGCAAATTTGTGTGTCAAAGTTCACCCCAGGTTGAACGGAGACAAAGATGTGGCGCAGACAGTGGTAGAGGCGATTCCGTTGTTCCGTTGTTCCGTTGATCTCACCATTTTGTGTGACTGACCCTTTATCCTGAGGCTATACGACTCCACATGTACAGAGACAAAGGGAAAAAGACACAAGCTAGAAAAAAACACAGATTTAGGGCCTCATTCATAAAACTCAACCTTGATTCCATCCTAAAACATGGTAGATTCACGAAGCTCCAAATGTACTTGCAAGAAAATATTCAGATCTATAAAACTGAACAATGTTCGCAGGTACGTACGTACCTTATGAATGCCCACTTGTGGTGAATTGTGCGCGTACTCCACACCGTTCCCATCTCTCACGGTCGCCTTTACAAGCCTGTGGACCGTTTGTTTAAGTTGTTTTATGCGGATTTCTTTGTGAAGGACTCGGGCCAGATTTTCTACTTCAGTCCAAAGCGTGTGACTTTATGCACATTGTCAAGTGCCTCGTCATCCCACAATCATTCATGGGTAGTCGATACTAAATAGCTCATGACGCTAACTGCATGAAAAAAATCCAAATTTGTGGAGCGCAAGTTCAAGGCGCCGATCGCAGAGGTTAAGGTGAACTGTGCAATCTCAAACAAATGGAAATAACTTAGTGTAGACGTTACGAAAGCGGCGCGCAGTGTTTCGGTGGCACACTGTGAGCCGCTGCCGAAGTTAAACAAAAGGTCAGTTATCAAAGCTTTTGTCTAAAATCGTGCCAGAGGCGGAGGGGGACGCAGATGCTACCATCGATGCTACAGAAACCACCGAGGCCAAAACCAAAGCTGAACCATCTACATTATAGGCAGATCCACACAGTATTTAATCATCTGAAGCCAAAGACTTGAAGTATGTTTTTTTCCATTTTATTATCCTATATAAGATATGTGAGTGGTGATTATATGTGTGTGTGTGTGTGTGTGAGTGTTTTATATTTCCTCAGTTTTTCCATCTAAGGACTGAGCCTCATTTTGTGATCTCACCATCGGGCATCGCTGATTCCCGCGAGCGCTACACATTTCTTCTCTGCATAGAATTTTTCTCATACGTCTTGACATTTAATATGGAAATGTGTACGTGCATTTCATCCCCGTTTGCGCAACTTTTTGGAGCACAGAAACCTTTGAATGTGTGGCTCCTGGGGCAGCCCAATGCTCATAGAGGTCATTTAGGAAGACGATGACAGATACCACGCTTTTGAATGCACGAGGGCTTCATTGTTCTGATTAATAAATACAATCTCAGTCCTCAAATATTGCAGGACAAGCCCTTATACTTTAATCTAAATTAACGACACAAAGCACCGAGGGGAAAGCGGAGGGGTTACATTGTCCATCGATAAGTGAGGCCAGCGAGCGCCACCCCGGCCACTTCTTCACACAATAATTAAAACCATTCATCCAAATATCAGCTTTCTTCTGGGAGTTTCTCAGGACCTTTTCCTCGGCGAGGTGATTAGTTAAATCCGAAAACATACATTAGGTGACAAATACTGGGGATTAAAAGGCAAGAATAATGGCGGGCGTCATTATTGTGTATGTGATCAAGGACAAAAACAAACAGCCTGATTGGAGCAGTCAGACCAGTTATTCCAGCAGCGCAACATGGCGAGAGGGGCTCGCTGAGGGATAACTCAATATACACGGAAACAAGGCAATGGTCTGTGTAAGTAACATTAGGAGCTAATCGGAAACAAGCCCCTTCTAATTAGCCATTACCAAAATAACAGACTGAGGTCATAGTTATTGCCTTCCCTTCTGGGGAACGCGGCTCTGGGTTTGACTCAAAGTGAACGGATGCAGAAATGAAGTATTTTTAGACGCCGGAGCTTCACACGCAGCCTCCGTCTGATCAGACGGCCACATAATCAACTGATTGCTGTGATTTTCTCCGATGCTATTTGTTGTCATGTGAGTAAATAGGCCAACAGATTAAAAAACAATAATTCATGTCAATTATTGTATTTTTATCTAGGGTTTCTTTTCTCCGACTCAGCCGTTGCTGTGATTAGAGAAATCACTCGTCGGGCAATTAATTAGTTTCGGGAAATTGCGATTTTCTGTTGATTGAATTGTTTCAAGGCGGCGATAACACATTTTCTCAATCACCGTGAGAAACGCAGTCCTACTCTGTAAAAACTCAGAATCTTTCCAAGAGTATTTGCCTAATTTCTTGTCAGCACATTTCATTACTTAGGCTGTAAGGGAAGAAGACAATTTTCACTCATTGAGGTGTTTTTTAACTGTATGTGTAACCAGTGTCTGTGTCAATCAAATCTGACCAAACCAAGGCCGTCCTCATCAGATAAATTACCATATAGACTGGTCGACTGTGAAAGCAGCTTATCACGACCCGTATTTCCATTTACTGCTAGGCGGCGACCTCTAGTGGCTGCAGTTATTATTACAGCAGCAAAGGAGGAAGTCGGGTTAAGTTGCCTGAACAGCAACAAAGTTAGCATAAGGAGGTCAGAGCAGATTGTCAGGCAAAACAAGCACAGGTCTTTCACAACGGGGAGTTATTTTAACTTACTGAAGTGTCGTAACATACATCAGGTAATTGAAGTTACACACGTAACGTGGTCATTTTAACCCAAGCCAGAATGTTTTCCTGAACCTAACCAAGTATTTCTTTTCGGACCTTACCAAACTCCAACTGTACGACGGTCTGGTGTGCTTGCCATGTGTACACTGCAACGGTCATTACTGTTATTTTGGGTCACTGGCAATTGACCTAACGAGTCGTGTTGACCGGTATGTGTTGACCAAATCACACCCCCACAGTCCTGATGAAGCAGATACACTGAGTGTTGGAGAGTGTCTGTCTCACCTACTCTCTCTCTTTTTTTTTTTACTTTTAATGTTACTTATTTAGTCATGAATATTTTCTGCAAAATCAGAAAAACAAGTTATGTGTCTCGTCTGTTGAGTCGAGCTGGTTTTCACCGCTGATATAAACGGTCATTCTTTGTTTTGTTTTTGAGGAACCTACACGTCTAAATGACATACCAGACAGCTGGAGCTTATGAAAAGGCATACGTGTGTATAATAATCATATGTAAATTATTATGAATTATTACCATCGATTATTTTTTTTCTGATGATCAAGCTGTTGCGAAGAACAGACTTCATCAGACTCACATGATTGCAGGGCTGATTATACACCTCTCACCGTCCTTCTTCAGATGCCTGTGAGGCAAATACCTCGACTCCATTTGGTCCAAAGGAGTCTTCGCCTGCCAACGCTGCTGCTGCTGCTCTACCTGGCCTGATGAGATGGGAATGGAGATAGCGTCTCTGCTTATATTCTTTGGAGCGGTGTGAAAACAAACACACCTCCACTCCACAGCTAAAGACAACCTTCCTGTAAACACCGTCCAAAAAAGAAAAAGAAAAGAAAGAAAGCCCACTCTCTTTTATTTGGCTATTTTAGATGCTGGTTGTTCTGCTGTGGATCGCGGTGCGAGATAAATCCCACAAAGGGAACAGTGTGTGGGCCGGGCTCAAAATAACACGCCGGAGCTTTGGTTAAAAAATATTTGGAGCAAAAATATGTTAATTCTTTGTACAAAACAAGAGTATCCTATTTAGCATTCCAGTTTCTGACCTACTTGTTATACACAAATGAGTGCAGCTTGAATAACGTCTGTATTTTGTAGAAGAATATGAAAATATTAACCTTGAGGCGGTCCCGGTTTGCGTCTCTGAACACACTTGGGCATCTTTTTGGCTGCCGTTATGACATAACGTAGAGTAAATGTGTAGAGTGGAGTAAACGCTGATAAGCAAGCGCTTTGTAAACAGCAACACGACAAATAAAAGCTAGAGAGAAAATAAATTAAACGCATGATTGAGGGAGCAGAGTTGGGGAACAATAAACTGGGGCATATAAAATGTAAGAAAAGGAAGCTAAAACGGGTCAAACAAACAACAGAGTCAAACGAAAGCAGGACTATGGCTCATTAAAAATATGACCCCTTTTTGCCAGCTAGACCCCCGAACATTATGATTAAAAGACAAATTCACAGTCCCTGCTGTTTTGAGATGATGCCGAGAGCTATATGAGCCAAAGTTTAGTTGTGGTAAGTACAGTCTGAAAATCGATCCAGAACAAGTTTGTCAAGGAGAACTGAAGTTTAAAGGACAATACCTGTTTTTTTTATGTTTGGCTCATACTACAAACCACATATACCTTTGCAAACCATGCAACCGTGTGTTAAAAATGTTGTATATTGTATATGTTTCCCCCCTACTGCCCCATATTTACATTTAATTTTATTCGGCAACCTTTAGTGGCAGTATAATTACAACTGTAGTAAAGGAGGAAGTCAGGCCAAATAGTATAAAGAGTGAGAAACTGTCAGTTAATGTAACTTAACTTTAACTACATAGTCAGGTAATGTCACGGACATAATGTAACTGCAGTCACATATGGAACATAGGTACATTTGTAACTGAAGTCACAAAAGCAACATAGTTATTTTAACCTAAACCTTACCAAGAAGTTTCAGTGCCTAAACCTAACCAAGTAGTTCCAGTGCCTAAACCTAACCAAGTAGTTTCAGTGCCTAAACCTAACCAAGTAGTTCCAGTGCCTAAACCTTACCAAGTAGTTTTAGTACCTAAACCTAACCAAGTAGTTCCAGTGCCTAAACCTTACCAAGTAATTTAGTATCTAAACCTAACCAAGTAGTTCCAGTGCCTAAACCTTACCAAGTAATTTAGTACCTAAACCTAACCAAGTAGTTCCAGTACCTAAACCTTACCAAGTAGTTTTAGTACCTAAACCTAACCAAGGAGTTCCAGTGCCTAAACCTTACCAAGTAATTTAGTACCTAAACCTAACCAAGTAGTTCCAGTGCCTAAACCTTACCAAGTAATTTAGTACCTAAACCTAACCAAGTAGTTCCAGTGCCTAAACCTTACCAAGTAGTTTTAGTACCTAAACCTAACTAAGTAGTTTTACTGTCAAAAGTATTCAAGTAGTCTTTGTGGCCTAAACTTAGCCAAGCAGTTTGAGTTTAACCTGTTAGAAAATAAATAGAAATCAATAGAATGTTAGGAAAAACACTTTAAAAAGTCTATAATTGTACAGCATGTATTGAATTGGATCATGGGTTAGGTTAAGATAAGTACTCCATAAGTAACATGACCTCTAGTTGAAGTGGCTGCCAGGAGAGAGACGGCGTTTCAACATTTATCAACGTGAAACCACCGGATATTTTTAACAAGACCGCCGGACAATCCCAGCCTTGTTGGTGGAGACAGAACCAGGTATTTTAAAACATGCAAAACATCTTCTCCTAACTCTAACCAAGTGACCATTGTGCCTAAACCTAAGCACATCCAATGGAAGATTGACCGTAAAGTTGAAACAGAAAGAACCGTAAAGTTTAAACATGTTCATCGCTTGCAGAAACACTGAACAGTTATTCTGGGTTGGAAATGATTTGTTTTTGTCATTTGTCATTTGGATGAACAGACACTTTAAGAGCTAACAAATAACATAGTCAATGTATGAGTTTGACAGGTAAAAATAAGTTGAGTGGGGTCCTCCGGATCTATCAGAATCATCTGATGAGGCAGGCTGAATGCCGAGCTCAGCTCAGGCAGAACTAACAGTGCTCAGTCCGCTGGGACATCATTAGTAACTTTGGGAACGGCAGCTTGAGCACTGTGATGCTTATTAAAACCAGACATTTTTTAAACGATGTGTGCAGCACTGAATCAATAACACACTATTCATCACACTTTAATATATATGACACCTTGTGGACACACTTGAGCGGTTTTGTTTTCCAAATGAAAATTATGAGCATGTAATGAGCTTGATAATGATCATTCAGGAAACAATCTCCTCTTAAGGAGTCTCAGTACTTCTTTTTGCATTTTCTGCGCTCGAAATTAAAGTTCCAACTGACTTCTTTTTGTTTTGATTGAAGTGCGTTATCTACCCATTCATATTCATGATCTCCTCACGCTAGTTCATACTACTAAGTGTCATTATCTATAATATAAGATGAAATGCTTTGATGCTCTTTATCTCAGAGATCCTGATTGCTCAAAAATCTGCTGTTTCATGCAAGGCCGTCGAGTCAGCGCTGGTCTGTGTGAGCTGTCCATCTGGCCGTCCTGGTGCCCTCCAGGTCAAATGTTGACTCTGCAGCAGGTCCAAATCAGTGATCTTCAAGGAAGACTAAATAAACCGTTGTGCTGTAATCCTTTCGTGCCACATATAATAAAGCTCTGAGGCTGCACACACAGTCCTCACACCAGATGGAGCTTAAATGGCTTGCATATCCTGCCACTTTTATCTGGACGCTCTCCAGCATGGCTTTGAGTTAGCTCATGATGTCATGCTTCTCAGTGCTGCGGCCAGAAAAGTGCTTTTGTTATAGAGAGCTATGTCGATAACTCCGCTCATGAGAACACAGTGAAACCACAAGAAAGCTTTGACTTTGACATAAGACAAGTTTTTACAGAGTAGAACAGCTTCCCATTCCTACTTACAAATCCGCTTCAATTCATTGAGTGTGTTTTTGGAATGAAGTAGCAGAGAACCACTTGCTGAGCGCCGAGATTAAAACATCTGCGCTGAGTTGTACGTTTGTGGTCTCTATAATACGGAGCAAATTCCCACGATTAAATCATCCTGATTGAGAAATGTGAGTGTTGATGGATATATATGTTGACTACACATGTATAATGGAGGAACACTTTGAAAACAGTTGTTTAATGCTGCTCTGGAGGGCCCTCTGACGATGCCATGGTTACGTTATCAGGATCATCTTAGTTCGGAGACGAATGTTACAAAATTGTAACGTATACTTCTAAAGACATGGCCATGTACGGGGTAGGAGGAGCAAAACTGAAGATGCTTTTCAATTACATTCGCAGAAATGTTGGATCCAGCGTTCTGGAGTTTGACCCATGTGATGGTCTCAGTATAGACCATATGTTGACCCGTAGATGTCCATGTAGTTCTGGCGGTTCTTGTTCTCGTCATTGTGCATGTAAGTATAAAATCTTGACAGTCACGGCTTAAGTGAAGCTAGCCGGAAGCTGAAAACACGACAGAGCCGACTGGAGACCGAGTGAGTGGTGCTGGCTCAGGCGTGTGTGAGCTGACCAATCAGAGCAGACTCGGTATTTTGGCAGGGGGGGCCTTAAAGAGACAGGAGCTAACACAGAGAGTCTGAGACAGAGAGGGGAATACAGTGCTGCTGGACTGGACGGCATTAGGAAACTGATTTCCTGGTTTTTAAGCAGTAGTAAGTAGCCCAAAATAAATGTATGAACCTGAAAATTAGCGTAATATGTGTCTGTTAAATTTGGTTTTGAAATGCCCCCCAGAAATGCTTACAACAGTAACGACTTTCCCATCAGCCTCAACTGTACTTTGTGTTAAATGCTACCGTAGCAAATGTTAGCATGCTAACACACTAAACTGAAATAGTGGACACAGTAAAGATGATACCTGCTAAACATCAGGGTTGTCCTTGCAAGTATGTTAGCATGCTGACTCTTACGGGCTGCTCTCACATACAGACTCACAAGCAGGGCTTTGTTAAAATTGTCTCTTATAAGTCCTCCAACTTTATGGAAGTGCAGTATTAGTTTGCTGGAATACCCCTTTAAGCATGTTGTTGCTGATAGCAGTCGCACCAGAAACAGGTGCGTCCATCCAAAGCACAGGTAGTCCAGACGTCCATCTTTCCAGCAAGGTTTTTTTCAGGTCGCCCCGGGGGATCCTGAGGCGTTCCCAGACCAGATAAGGTATTTAATCCCTCCAGTGTGTTCTGGGTCTACCTCCAGGTCTCCTACCTGTTTGACGTGCCCCATAAACCTCCAAAGGGAGGCGCCCAGGAGCCATCCTGATCAAATGCCTGATGCCTTTTGACCCAGTGGCCTTTCTCCAAGCGCCCTCTGGATGTCTGAGCTCCTCACCCCTACCCCGATGGGCGAGCCCAGCCACCCTAAGGCGTGAACTCATTTTTGGCGGTTTGTATTCGCAATCTCATTCTTTCAGTCTCTACCCAAAGCTTGTGCCCATGGGTAAGGGCTGGAACGCAAGTTGATTGGCAAATCGAAAAAGCCTTCGCCTTCCAGCTCAGCTCTCTCTGCACCACAACAGTTTGATACAACGCCTGTGTTATTGGGCGCCACACCAGTCAAATGTATTTATAAAGCAAATCTGAAAACAACTCACAGTGAGCAAAGTACCGCAGAGACCAGAGCAGGAAGCCCCAAACACAAATTCAAAGAAACACAGACGTAAAAAGCAAGACATACAGCTCACAGGTCCACACAAACAACCCATGTGCATGGGTTCAGGTCAAAAAACAACCATGTCAGGAGGATTCAAACTCGAGTGAATATGCCCAATGAATAAATCATAACTCGCACATTTAAAATACACACTTTAATTTGTTGCAAAATAAGCTTTATTAAGTATTACATGTTTATATGCAGTGAGGTCAAAAAGTCATCACGGTACAAAGAAATTGATCCGACTCCCTCCGAAGCAGATCTAATATCACCCATCATATACCGCTGGTATGATTATTCCACCACAGTTTCTCCAACGTAGATGCTTAAGTACACCATTTTCCTCGCGTGTGTCAACAAAAGTAGATGAGCTGACCAAAAGTACAGAGAAGACACATCTGTCCATGATAGAGTCCCACTTTGTAAGCAAACACAGTTAGATATCGTATGATGTTGGAGTTACGGATGCCGGAGCCAAGGGATGATCATTTTTCCAGTCATTTCAGACTTGTGGCTTCCACTGAGTCACTGCAGGCAGAGTTCAGCTGGGCTTACATGAAGGTAGCACTCCCAAACACTATTAAAGGCTCTCATTATATGATATTAGTTCATGTAAGCCCGACTTAAACACATTCTTCTCCCTGAAGGATGCGCTGCACGCCTAATATACCTGCCGGATGCAAATCAGTGTTTTCTCACAAAGGAGAGGCTTTACTTTGTGGAATCCTAATTAGGTCATTAAGAATATTTGCACATATCCAGGGACACAAGAGGTTTTATTAATAGTAAATTAGTCGATGTTGAACACGCCTGGAGAAAACAGATGCAAATTAGCAAAAAAAGGAAAAAAAAGGTCACACGTTGTTCGACCATATCACAGCTTGTTGTGAGGAAACCGGTTGTTTCTCTTATGAATTAATTTCTTTCAGTCAACCTCATCATACGTGGGTGCCACAGCGCTCGAGCACCCACTGAAAAGGTTGAGCGCCCACGGGGAAGGCCAATCAAAAAGATGAATAAACAAAAAAATTGATAAAACTACAGGGCGATGAATAATACCAAGGTTCGGTATTCATTAGCTGCAAATGTGACCAATATGTATGTAAATACTTCGTGATGAACACCATGTTGTGCTGTTTGTTTGTGTGAGAGCTGAGATCGGCTATTGCTATCGGTTGTAATATTACACACACACGAGTGTTGTGCTGTTGTGTTGCAGCCTCAAGACTGTGTGTTGGCGAGGTGTCGCCTGTTACAATCTGTAACACGGCAGTTTGTGTCGACGTCCAACACACGACAGTGGCCACCATCGCGGTCATTACGAGTTTTTGTGACAATCGTCACCTGGATGGTGTTCACCCAATTTGGGTACCCTCTAGAGCCAACGTTGAAGAATATGCAAGAATCGATGCAGTGATGGAACCCAGCAAGGATTTTACTGTTTGAGAAATGTCTGTGATGACCGGTGAAAGTATGTTCAAAACTCATTCAAAGGTAAAACTTATTTCACCGACTATTTAAACAATATCTCACTGAGACTTGTAATGTAGGCTGTCAAGTGAGAAAGAAAAGAAAGGACAAATGAAAGGTTACAGTAAATTCAAATCTCGATGTGGGATTGGAAATCAAACCTTTGGACAGACACTCATCAACAGCATCTCGTTTCAACCTACAAATCAAATTAACATTAAAATGATCACACAAATTTGTCTTTGCGACACCTTGATG
The DNA here is from genome assembly GCA_039737535.1 of Lagodon rhomboides. Classification (NCBI taxonomy): domain Eukaryota; kingdom Metazoa; phylum Chordata; class Actinopteri; order Spariformes; family Sparidae; genus Lagodon; species Lagodon rhomboides. Next base: position 8,191,090 of record CM077785.1, on the reverse strand, counting down.
CTTTAATTTGAGCTGGTTGAAAAGAGGTTATCAGAACGGATATCACCTTGCAATCCGATCAATACTGGAATCCTGGTTTGTGCTCCCTGGGAACATATTCAGGGGTTCGCAGACTAAACAAAAATACAGCAGTCCTGGTTGATTGTTGACTTTTCAGCCTCGGCTGGTCCAAAATATAAAGTTACATTGCTGTGTTCAGGGTTTCTGCAGGTTTGAACAAGTCATACTTAAGACTTTTTAAGACCTTTTTGAACAAAATTTAAGACCTACACGAAGTACAAAAAAGTAGGGAGAAATGCAGTCCCAGAAGTACTTTCAAAAATAACCACATTTACTGCCATTCACAGAGCAACTCAAACAATGAAGAAAGGAGTGAGTGAATGTGTGTCAAGGTTATTAAAGTTTTAACATTTTCATTATTGTATTATTATTTTTGTTTAGTTTTTCAGTTGTTTGTTTATTTCAGTTCAGTTTTAATTAGGCTAACAAGGGATTAAGTAGTTTTAGTTTAGTTTTTATCTGGGAATTTTATTTAATTTAGTCAACTATAATAACCCTGTGTGTGTGTGTGTGTGTGTGTGTGTGTGTGTGTGCATCTAAATATGTCTCAGCTCTACTCCGTTGGCTGCAATCTCCTCCTCTATCATTTGAAGCTCTGACTGTTTGTCCTTGCAAGCCCTCCTCAGAGCATTAGACTTAGAAATCAGCTGGGCCATCTGACTGCCAGCCGTGCCCTCAGCATCCTCGGCCAACTTGTCCGCATCTCTAGTAAGACGCGCAGAGACCTCTCGGACAGTCTCCTGTTTTTTACTTAAGGCCTGCCAAGTGATCCTCTGCAAGCTTTCTCTTCTGGCCATGTGCTTCTGTCTCCCTCTTCTTCCTCTGTTCATCCAGGTGTATGCCGCATCTGGATCTGGCAGCCATCGCAGATGTCAGCAGTTCCTTAGTGAGTGGAACCTTGGTTACCCCACCATGCATATTGACATAATCACACACAAGCCTGTGTGCAACTAAAGTGTTCTCCTGCATTTTGACGGTCTCCAGTCTCTGCATGAAGACGGCAAGACCAAATCGCGTAACGTAGGCTGTCTTATCCTTTCCACAGCTGAATGTTTCGGCTATGTTTGAATCTGTGAACATGGCTTGGAAAAGTTCACCAATGTAGTCCTTGCTTTGGTACGACTGATGTTTAGCAATGGTGTTCAAAATCCAAAGCACCTCCGCTTCAAACGTTGGAGTTGAGCCGAAGATGGTTTGAATGTTGCTGGACTGCGAGACGGCGCAGAGTTCAGGTCGAGCAGAACTGGATGGACTTGGACCGGGAACTGGTCAGCGCTTTGTGCCCAATTTGAGGGTCCTCTTGCAGAGCGTACACTGCACTTCAAATTCATTATTAGGTATGGCCTTTAACCAACTGAATTCTGGTTGTTCAAGCCAACACTTTCCCATAGTTGTAGCAGATTCCGCAGTCGAAGTCTTTCCGGAACTGGTGAAGTGTACAGCAATAAATTTCGACCGGGCTGTTGGCAAAATGCCACTTACGTTCCCTGGATACTTCAGGAAGTACACGGAGCTAACTGTGAATCTCACCAACACATTTCCCCAAAACAAAAACAAAAAAAGAAAGGCGACGACGGAAACGGTAAATGAACGTACATATTTACAACCTAACTAAATGCAATTTAAGACCTATACGCAAAATATGGACGTATTTAAGACTTTTTAAGGCCTTAAATTGAGATTGTCAATTTTTAGACTTTTTAAAACCCCGCGGAAACCCTGTATGTTGCTCTATTGGATTGAATTGTGGGTGAATGTTAGCCTACTGCTACTTTTCTATGTTTAGAGAGATCATCAGCAATTGACAGCAGACATCTGACCACTTTTCAGATTTTATGAATTGACTGGTAAGAAAAACTGGCAGAGACACATGTTGTGTGTAAAATCTGCACCACAACAAATGCTACACACCACGTTAGCCGGTTTCACTCCGAGCTAACGTCCGCAAACATAAAGAATACAGCGAGCCCAGCTAATAACTTCTGAAACATACATAGGCAGTATGGGGGCTCAGTGGTTAGCGCAGTTGTCTTACAGCAAGAAGGTTCTGGGTTTGAGACCTGGCTGGGGCAGGGTCCATTACCATGCTGGGCCCATCGCCCGGCGGAGTTTGCAGGTTTTCTCTGGGTACTCCGGCTTTCTCCCACAGTCCAAAGCTGTGAGGGTGATTGATCATTCTAAAAGTGAATGGTTGTTTGTCTCTATATTTCAACCCTTTGATAAACTGGCCACTTGTCCAGGGTGTACAACACCGTTAGCCCAATGTCAGCTGGGATCGGCTGTAAAGGATGAGCGGTTACAGATAATGAATGAACAAGCTTTCGAAATAAAAAGGTACTTTGGGTCAGATTCATCTGACTGCTTGTATTTTTGATGAAAAAGTAGCCGTGTGCAGTGCTACAGAAAACTGAGGACGCGAAACATCGTTGACAGGTGGAGCGTGATCAAATCTTTAGGGCCAGCGAGGACTCACATCTCCGGCATCCGCGGAAAAGAAACAAAAAATTGGCGCCTGCGATCCCAATCATTTCAAATATCACCACGAAATCAGACAATTAACTGCCTGCACAGCTCTTCAGTCATGCATCAACTCTCGAGGCGAGCAGTGGAAGACACGGGGAAAAGAGGGATTCCTGTAGGGCGAGCTGTTCTTTAATCTGCTCGTGCACGCTCGAACCACTTAAGCCTTAAACCACAGAGGACGTGCAGGAAAGATGTGGAGTCCCCGCGGTCGGCGCCTCATCATTAACCTTCTGGAACGGCACCAGCAACGACCGAGCGCCGCCTCGACTGTCCGCTGTTGCTTAGCGATGGACAATCAACTACACAAAACAGACGCGCGAATCAATACGCGTCGGTGCCGCGCTCGAGACGGGCCGGCCCCTGCTTTTCCCCGAGACGCTCGGGTTTGTTGAATGGGCCGGTTAAAGAGCAAATGGATAAATAAAAAGTGTAACACTGAGCGCGCGAGTTGAAAAGGGCAAACATTTGTAACCATTTTGGAGCCGCCGCTGATGGAGTGCTGCGGCGGACGTGCTCACAATGCATAAGATAAGAGGCTATTAGGGCTTTCCAGAGAGAGTGATTTGTAAACAGCGTATTTTTCAGAAATGACTTGTTTGTGTGCGAGCGTGCGTGTGTGTGTGTGTGTGTGTAGCTTCGCCGGCAGTGTGTGGAGTGTCTCCGAGATGTTACCCGGGGTTAACCAGACTGGTGAAAGCACCAAAACCTCCGGCCCGAGAGTTTGTAAACTATCGCAACCACACGTGTGGCGCTGGGCATCTGCTGCTGAAATGTAAACCTTGCCATGTGCTAAGCCCCGGGGTGATGGCATAATTAAAAGGGCCCTGATGAACACATGACATCGGTTCAAAATGCCGCAAATCCGCTAGAAAAATACACAGAACGGGTTGAGGAGCAGCGTTTTTTTGCTCACGCGTCTCAGCTCCTCGCTGGAGGAGCAGGCGGCGAGGCGGTGTGGGATCCTCGGCTCCCAGGGTCCTCCGCTGCATGACATATGTCTTCCATTACCGTTCATTTTCAAACATTTCTTCAGGACTTGTGGCTTCACAGTCTGCTTGAGAAGGAGGATTAGGCCCTCCTGAAATTGATTTATTTCTGCGCCCTAACTGTTTATTAAATATAATTGACCATCAAAGTTGTCACAGAGAGAGGAGGAGGGGGGGAAAAAAAAAGGGAGCTGCTACATGTACCGCAGGAAAAAAAGAGGGGGAGCTTTCTTTGAAAAGCTATTTATCTAAAGAATGTCTTAGTTAGAGGCTGGACTGGGAGGCAGAAAATAGGTCATATTTCAACCACTAACACTACCACACTCGGTGGCTGCAGGATTAATTAGAGGCAAAGTCATAATAAATGTGATAAGTTCTCTGGAGTGAAATAGCAGGCTTACAGTGCTCGGAAATGGGCCGCTGGAAATAACTCCCCGAAATATTCAATTGGAACAAAATCCCTGTTTATCTTATAATGTAGTCAAGTCAATTCATCTTCAAGTTAATGAGAACTTTACCCTAATTTACATTCTCGAGTTAAGGTCACAAAACATCAATCCGTCTGGGAGGCTCTTATTTAACGACGGCAGCCCGACGTAAGGCAGCAGCAGATCCTGACTGTCTGACTGACATCGACCGTATCAGCACTCAGAGCGTGTCACGGCCGCGGCGGTCCGATCGCCATTATCTGAGCCTTAAGCAGACATACGTCTGGTGTCTTTTAAATGCCACGCAGATGCCACACACCGTGCGAAAAGGCCATATTGTTTTTCTTTCAATCTGTTTTGTAAGCCGACAGTTTAAAGGAAAATCCGTCTTTTAACTCTCAGAGGCAAAAACGATAAAAGCTATGAAACAATTAATGCTCATTAATGCTCGTATCATATCACAGATTGCAAGGCTTTTTTCCCTCATCTAAATGTCTCGTTGACAAAAACCTTAATTACTATTATTAGCTGAATATAGCATTTGGTGCAAGAAAGGAAAAAAAACATTATGTGATTCAGTTTTAACAGTAATGCCAATGTTAAAATGATCATTTCCTGTTTTTTAACACCAAAGCTCTGGTTGGTTTTCAGTGTCCTTATTGTATTGTGCATTCACATACTGCCATTTTTTGAGCAACAAATGAATGCTGATTGATTCCCACTCTCGTAGCCCCTAGCTCCTCATATGGATGCGAGTACATTTGGCGTGCTAGTTTGAGAAGTTTGCGGCGCTCAAAGTGTAAAAAAAAAAACGTTGGAGGGACTTCCAGAAATATCTGCATAATGAGAGCCAGGCGGCGCTAACATTAGCCTGTTAGCCATGCTTTACTCCGCTGACATCAGCGCTACACTCTGAATAATCAATCCCGAGCCTGTTTTCTTGATACGCAATCACATCACGTCGCTGCAGAGAGAGATAAAGTTAACAACGACACGTGTATTGTGTTATACCCGGAGAGGATAGAAAGTAAACTTCTATTTTATTACCGGCAACTGTTAGAAAGAAGCTTTCTCCTCGGCGTCCCTATCTGTTAAGTGAAGCGTGCAGTGCGGCTGAGAAATGGAGGTACGAAGCGAGACTATCTTTAAATGGCTGCGCTCCATTAGCAATACCTCCCTAACTCACAGGTAAGGTCGCTTAGATGTTGTGGGTTTTGTTTTTTTCTTCTGTGTGTGTGTGTGTGTCTGATTGATGACAGCTAATGTGCCTTTGGGTCACATTAAGAGAAATGGAGTAAAGCTGCAGAAACGCGGCGCTGTTTAACTAACACAGGCACCGTTAGCTAGAAAATAGCTGCAGCCTGAGTGATGAATTGGGCATTAAGTTTTTGATGTTGTTTCGGTGGCCACTTAGCCGCGGCTCCTTTTTTTTTTAAAGTATCGATTTCTGCGAGCGCAGGACCGGCGTCTCAGCAGAGGTATCGTGTATATCAGAGGGCCTCTGCTGCTTGGACTGCGACTTGAAGTTGAAAAACTCTCCCGTCCTGTGTTTGATTGGTGCGCTGAATCGTTAACTTGCGTCCCTGACGAGCCGTAAGCCTGTCTCTCTTCTTTTTTTTTAACCCCGTGAAAACCCATAAATTGAGTTACAGTAAAGCCGGGGCTGCCGTTTGAACGGCCTCGCCACTTATTTTCCGTTCTTTCTTAAATTTCCACCCCGTGTCACACTCGAGTTGAACTATGTCGAGTTCCTTTCGGCTCCCGAGGTAACAGGAGAGCAGATCGAGGCTGTCTGCGCCTTTGAGCAACGTGGCCGTCCCTTTGGTCTTAATTATCTGCGTTAAAGGACACGAGACCAAAGGCACCCGGCGTATCCTTTAGATCATCTTTAGGCTGCTCTGATGTGGTCGGAATGAGCTGTTACTCCCTCGAAGAAGTCACATTCAACTTCTCACAACGACGAATACCATTAGGAGTCTGACATTTTTTGACAGCAGGGAGGAATCAGCGTGATGTATCCCTATCCATCATCATTATCTAGTTTACCGGTTTTTTTTTTTCGCCTTCTCAGTCCACGGCATCCACTCCTGCCGCCGACACAGTAGCAAACTGAAACTGTAATGATCTGTGTCATTGATGAAAGCTCCCCACATAACTGAGCTGCAAGCGATTTCTCAGAACACTGACTCTCAATCATTTCCAACATCTGGAACAACTATGGAATACATAAACAAAGAGCCGGGGTGGGGGGGTTGGGGGGTCGGGTGCCATCATCGCGAGGAATTCAAAGGCGAGCGGGGCAGTTTGAGACGGAGGTTGGCCGAGAGTTTACGCGACGGAATGTAAACAGTACTGACGGATGGGTCAGTAAAGCTCTCTGTTGTCCTGAGGAAGTCTGGTCAAGAGCCGCAGGACCCCCGCCAACAGGCCCAGATTATGTGGAAATGGGATCTGCGCTCTGGGGAGAGCATTCTTCTGCTCGTGCTGCGAGCTCTTACAGTGTATGAAAGTCACATCTGAGGCCTCCCATCTATGTTTTCTCTCCCCCGACGTTCTGACCTATCGCCTCGCACGCCGCTGAGCTTGTAGATGATGTACAAGGGATGTTCAAACGGAGCGTTCCTTCTTTTTTCAAAGCTATTTCAAAGCTTTCCCTCGCCGAGCCACGCTGAGGGTAAGTGCCACGGGACTTAAGTCAAATAGTGGAAGTGGAGAGACGTTCGGGCCCCGTTGCCAAGTCGGAGATGATGGATGGGAGCGTGCTGAGAAAAGGGGGTTGATTAAAAACGTTGTTGTGGTACTATAAAACAGCTATGCAGCTTCAAAGTGAATGTCCAAAGCGTGTAAGGAAATGTAAGAGCATGTGAGAAAGCAAATCAAATGTACAGGTGTTAGTTGCTTCAGGAAATGCGGGGGGAAGTCAGAGGAGGAACAAAGAAAAAATGCACTTGAATGCGTGTCCAGACTAAACAATAAGAAGTGCATCCAAAATGTGCATAAAGCAATCTCAAAAAGCCGACTTCCTGTCTTTGTACGGACATCCTTAAGCCAAAGTTTGATATTTGAAAGTCAGACTAATGTCTGCTTATTTTACAGTCTCTGTTGGATCAAAACATTGCTCCGACTTATTCGACTTGCCGGGAGCCATCAGCAAGATGTGAAGATCTTTGTCCTTTGCTTGCAGTTGGATTTTGATCCAGCGCCTATAGATGTTCTGTGGATGTGCAAACCCTGCTTTCTGCTCCACGCGCAGGTCTGGAGTGATTTTTAGCCAAGCTAGCAACGTGGCTCAAGGGACTGGCGATGTCGGTCCGTCCACCGCTTTTATGGATATTGAAAATATCTGACCAACTATGTGATGTACTGCCAAGGAATTTGCTGCAGGCAACCGTGGTTTCCAGAGGATGAAATGATGAACCCCTGACTCTTCGTCTAGTGCCACGTATCCAGTGAAATCTACAGTGCAAGAATTTTTTGATCGGTAAAGAAAATATAAGACAATAAAAGAGGGCACTGTTCCTTTTCCCAATGCTAGCTGACCCTCAACATTGTTTTCTTTACTGGTATTTGCTTGGCTGTGTTGCTGAAACACACCCGTTATATACATTCATCAGCTTTGAAAAAGGAAGCTTGGGTTCTGGATTAAGATCTGCAGACTTTCAGACAACGACCGGCCACTGCGTCTATCGACCAACCGACCCGACCAGCCGGACTACCTCAGGGGAGGAGGGGAATAGGCTGCTCCAGGCCAATGTCTGGTCGCAAGGGACTAAGACGGACGATGTAAGACTCGGGCCTCAGACTGCTGCGCCCACATCTTTACAGAGATCTGTCTCCATCACATTATCCCACATCAGCTTGTTGCACTCGACAGGCGGACCGTGGTCTGATCTGACAGAGCGTAGGACTCCGACAGGACGAGGAGAGTCTTGGCGCTCAAGCAGCGGTCAGAGTTGAAGGACAGTGTCTTGACCTAGATCACGTCAAACCTTTAATGTTAAGGTGTATCTGTTCTTTGTTTGTGTGGCAGGAAGGAGTTACAAACTCATTATGCGACCCTTGAACCCTCAAACCTTCAGTGTGGTAGGCATTATACCCGCTAAACATCTCTCAGTCAACCCATCAGTCAGTTCATTTTCAAACGCACTTTTTCAGAAACCGTATTCCGTGAAATCTTCTAAATATCCCTGATAATGATAACCTTTTTTCCAATTCGGAAAAATTGCGGCTTCCTTTGTAGCCGAGCAGCCTCACATTAGCACCTGAATAGGAAGGGATTCATATTTATATCCTTAAGCTCGGGGTGCTATTTACATCCCCACGAGACGAGCTTTCATGTCAAAAGCTAATTTCCCCTCCAGATCCAAATCAGTTCACAGGGTTATGTAAAATCCAACCCTCAGGATGACATATTAAACATCAAGCATGGGAAGAAAAAAAAACGGCGCGCTGGAGAGGAATCTATCGCAGGTTTTTTGTTTTTTTTATGTGGCTGCTTCTCATTATCGCATGTCCTTATCACAGCAGGGTTTTTGAGAAACATCAACACTCGCTTGTTCCAAGGCCAGAAAATCAAATGGCTTATCTCTGTGCTGACTGTACGCTATCCACACACACACACACACACAGATGCAGGGATGCATGCGGGACAATTGAGGCACGTCTGCTCCTGCAGCCTGATAGCTCCTTGTCAGGTAGGAGAGATCTGGGAAACGAGAAGCCATCAGTCAGGTCCTGACCTGTCTAATGAGACATTTCTGCTCCAGAGAAGTGTCACCGATATGAATGATGAATAATGTGCAGTGTCAGTGCCCTATTTGGTTGGCCTTGTCAGAAAATGTAAAATGTGCGCGGGAGGAGATTCCGATTTACAATGGAAGGGTTCGCCGTCGACCTCGCCGTGCACGACGCGGACTGCCTTCTGAACATCATGGGCGTGTATGATGAAGCTATAGTTTTTAATCACCGCCGAAATGTGTTTCCCTGCTGATTACCTTCCTCTATAATGTAACGGCAGTTTAACATTCACATGCATAATCCCGAGATTTGTTCTACGTCACATATTGTGCAAAAAATCCATTCGCGCTTGTTTTTTTTCCCCAGCGCTCCCTGATTGTTCATTATTTTCCGTCAATACTTAAAAATAAAACTGAACAACTCTCTTCGAAAAATTGGAAACCAAGGTTGTTATCTGTGAGACAAAACCTGGAGCTGCTCCACTCACAGGAAAGAACCGGGAGACTGACAGAGAGTTTGTTTGAATTTTGACTTCAAACCCCGGCTGTACTTTTTCTTCCACAGATAACAGTCGTGGAGCAGGATGTGTTTGCTTCCTTGTAAAATGACAGCGGCTATAACCGCTCTCTCCACAGAAGCTCTCAGCCCCTTCATCAAGCAATCGACTGTCATCAAAACCGTCTTGTTTTGTTCTGAAAATAGACTACAGTGGTCGCATATACAACACACACACCCTCTTTTGTCGGATCTATTTTGTTTCTAATACAAAGATCTACAGGAACTCTTCGTGCACAGCTAGGATTAATCAAAGCTCTGTTAGCTTTTATGAAAGTCAGAAAAGGTTTTATATTATTCGCCCACCCACTTCAGGCCCTTTTTTATTTTTGTCACGCACAAAGGATAAAGTACTCTCAGTTTTAACTAATGCATTTAGTCTTCTATATCGTTCATAAACACGGGGGGAAGCAACATTTCCCATTAGTCTTAAAGACAAATGATTGTGGCTTTAATAGACAATTTGTTGTTGAACGCCAACAAGGACAATCTGCCGGCATGTTCATGAGCTACACAATCAATGCATTTGTCAGAGGAACTTCACTAACGGGGCTTTTTCGATCACGTGTTGGCTGGGCTCGAATCAGTTCGACTCGGCACGAATTAGCATTTACACTACAACAGATGCCACACCTGTCTTGGGTAGTGTTTAAAGGAGCGACATTAAATACTCTTCCTCCCCTGCAGTTCTATCGAGGATTAGCTGCGAACAAAGCTTCTCTAATTTGGGGAGATACGCGTCTCATTTCCTCTAAATCCTTCACAAGTAAACTAAACGTAGTCATTTAAAAGCTTTTATTACGGAAGTGTTGCGTTTTCACCGGCAGTAACTTAGCACAGCTTCAGAAGCAGCTGTAAGAGAACAAATAGTCTGTTAGCTTAATAAATCTTTTCTCACGGTCTCCTGAGCAGACATGCTCGCTTGTTTAAGGGGAGAAAGAGGGGTCGTCATGGGTCGGTCGTGGTCGCAAGATGCTCCGCTCCTGAGAGGGTCCACCTCGGCTCAACTGGGTGTGCTAAACCAGCTAACGGAAAAACAAATCAGCGTGGCATGGTTTGACTCTGCACGGCCAAGAGTGCCTGTGGAAACACTCGATGACAGCCAGCAGCTAAGCTAGCACCTCTGTGAGCTTTGGACGAAATATGACGGGAATAACGTTTACCATGTTCACCATCTTAGTTTAGTGTGTTAGCATGCTAACATTGGCTAATCGATACATATATTATGTCATTTGTATCAGATATTCTGTCAATACAAATTGTAAACTGTGATTTTGTTGTTCTATTCTGTACATGTGGCATCTATAGCATGTCAATCTGTCCTGGGAGAGGGAACCGTCCTCTGTGGCTCTTCCTGAGGTTTCCTTCATCTCCTCCCCCTATATAAATAAAACTGATTTGATTTGATTTGTTTTGAATGGTATGAAACATGAAGTACATCATAGACTGAAGGTAACGCTTTGGTTATATAGTATTGGACAAATTAAAATACTGATCTAATGATATCGCTAGATGAATGTCGGGGATCAGCCAAACTCAGTTGGGTTCATCCTCCTGGGAGCATGAATGTCTGTGTGAAACGTAATGAAAATAAAAGTTACTTCAGTTTGGGCCAAAACGTTGGACTCAATATAAGCTGAAGGCTTCTCTGTCCATCAATTATTTTAAAAATTCTAATTTTTCCATGTGAGGCCTTCCCCACCATGCACCCACCCAAATCTGTAACACACACAGCATGTAGCTTACATTACAAACGCCAACAATCTCCTGTGTCAGAGGAGAGGAAGCGATGAAGATGAGAAACAGATGTAGCCCGAGAGCGAGAGAGAGAGAGAGTGTAGTTGTTGATGTGGTGGTTAACGGCAGCACTGTACTGACTTGTATTTATAGTGGTAATAAGAGGGAAAATAAGACAATCTGACAGCTTCCACCGTCAGAATGTGTTCTCCTGTAGCCCTTTAACAAGAGTTTGGGAAGCCCTGAGGTAAATGCATTGGTCTGTTACTGTGTACTGTATGTCAGATGTGCATGTTTGTAAAGCATTTACCCATGGAGTGCACTGTAGATGCCATAACATTATTATGTCCTTGGGATTTGAGCACAATCAAAAAATCCAGATCTAAGAAATAAGCTTGTTCCGGTGGTGTTCTGATAAAGTCCAACAGTGTAAATATCTCATATTTGGGCACCAAAATACCAACAAAATCCACAGTGGACCGTCCAAGTTAAACATAGACACAAAGCTATTTCAATTGCTTTTGATCATTGCCTTGATTTGAAGAGTGCCACCGTGAACAACACCCTGAAGGAGTAATCTTTAGCAGATGTTCCCTAATGCCTTGTCCAAAAGTGTTTCATTTGGCGCTTTGACAGATCTAAAATAGAACATCCATTGCTGCCAGTGCAGCGGGTGGACTCGGAGTTGTCATGTCTTCGTGAGAAATGTTTTTAGAAGTACTTCCCTTTGATCAGGCATCAATTCTTCTCTTCATTCTGCGGAGTGAAGTCATCTCTCTCCACATTAAATTCAATCTTCTCGCAAAATTGAGGGCTCGGGGCCAGAGAGGCGCAGCGAGAGGAATCATCTATGTCATAACGCAAATCATCTTCAATTATTGATTCATGTGAAACGTATGTGAGATCGCACTTCTTTGTATTCATTCTTCTGTATTCACCCTTCTGTAAAGTTTGCTCGGGACGCAATGGATCAGTGTTTTTACGTTTTGTTCGCACTGTGCGTGTGGGCAGAGCCATTCGCATTTGTGCCAGTAATTTCAAATGATTCCACTGATGGAAACGTGCAACAAGCAAACTCATGTGACAGGATGGAAGAAGAGTACAAGCAAGTTAACACAGATGTCAACAATGTAGGATGTGAAATATGAGAAACTCTGACTTTGCCAGTTCCACTGTGTTTTGCTAGCTAAGGAGTTTGATAACAGACATTGACATGCTTGGACAGAGGAAGCAGACATTTGCTTGAAAGCTGATGCTAGCGTGATCCAGAGACCCTGTCTTAAAGTGAAATGGCTACATAAAGAAAATGATTTTTTTTCTATGTATAAAAAGGAACGAACAGATTTCGCACCAACAGAAGAAACAATATAAAGAGACCCGTAGTTACACATAACTATCTGGAAAGGGGCTGCTCGAAATTGTTTGGAAAAGGCCAGGTCCTTTTTCAAACACACTTGGCAGTGTGATTGGACAGATCATCTATCAAAGGCTAACCTAAACCAATCAGATCAACAATAGAACAAGTATTCGGTCAATTAAACCATTACCCAAGCGTGAGAAAAGAGCAAAAACATCTTCTCCAATGAGAAAAACCTTCAGTTCTGCCCCTGAAATAAATCCTCCAGTTCAGATATAAAAGATGCTAAAGCAGCAGCTATGCTAAGCTCTTGAGCAGACGAAACAGTCGCTTCTGTGTATTTTGTTTTTTAAAAGGGTCCAAACGATTCACAGAGCAGACGTGTGTGCTGTTGTAGAATATACTAAGGTTGGAATGTCAGGTGAATAGGTCTTGGACGTTGCTGATTGTGAATGAAAACCTTTCTCCATGTCCTTAAGGAGTTCCTTTGATCTGTACTGAGTCGGATGCTATTCAAAAAAATGTACCAATGTTCATATTGAACATGAAACATCAGAGGCCAAATAATGAGGGTTTTGACGGTGCCCAGGCAGGTTTACTTGTGCAAGGTGATGTGATCCCCTTGGGCTTATCACCAGTATGAGTCTGCTTCCTGTGTCAGCTCCTCGGAGCATCTGGTCCTGTTTAGCGTCAACACTTGCAGACTTCCATCAGCCGTATCAGGGCTGTCGGCTACCTCCAGATCCTCCTTCATCTTTATCCTCCATCAACATGAAGTTCCAATCAAATCGAAAGAGGAGGCATTAAAGAATTCACCCGAGTTAAAGGTCTGATTTGTAAGATCGTTGATTCTTGAGTCTCATTCCCAACTCGTCAAATACTGATGCTTTGACACACTCAACATCACCTATCTTACAAATTGGACCTGTAATGAATTGGATACCTTTCTTTCAGTATTGGATGCAGGCTTTCTCTGTTCAACACTGCCTTACACACTGTACCTGTGCCTCGTTATAAGACTATCATACTATCTTCCCCGCTGTTCAAAGCCCTGTCAGCCATCAACCTGGCGAAACCCTGATGCAAACTGCTATTCTGCTGTGTTGCGGTTGTGTGCAGAAATATCATCGTCTTGTATTCCGTTGCTCTGCAGGTCAGTTACCCACTGGGAGTATAACAACAGCTGAACTGACCTGAGATGCGGCAGAGAGGTACAGATTGTGGCCCAAAAATGTCTCTTTGGGTTAGTCTGACCTGACACGTTTCACTGCGGGTCATAGTGCTGATGAGTCGGAGGCAGCAGCGGCAGAAAAGAGCCCGAGAGATGGGTTCTAAAATCCGTCTGTCCTTGACTGCGGGGACTCTGTGTCAGTGTTGATTCAGTCTGTCATGCTAACTCCTCTCATGACGTAAATCTCCAAAGGACGGCCACGCTGCTGTTCTTTCTCAGACGCCACCTGGCTCGTGTCCTCTCTGACTTTCTGACCTCCGCCTCAAAACTCAAACTGCCACTTGGAAGTAGACGGAGGCTGCTTTGCTTCGTACGTACACCGTTTTGAAATATGAAAAGCTGCATTAAGAGGCCGGCCCTTATGACCTGCGTTTCATATATGGATGCGAATCAGAGTTTGAAAAACAAGCGACATTCTTCATGAGCTGAAGGGGCGCATTTACCAGAAACCCTTTGTAGGGTTTTTAAACCAAGAGAGGCTTAATCAAAGAAGATTTGCTGCTGTTACTTCACCAAGGCTCGAACATCCAGGTCAAGTCGGCTCCTGCGTCAAGCTCCAGCCGACTCCCCTGAGCAGCCTGCATGTGAGCGGAGATTGGACAGAGCAAAGACAGCTAAATTAGACCCTGCAGATAGCGGTGGAGGGACTTTCCTCTCAGAATCAGCAGGGAAATGAGGAGTCAGAGAATCAGATGGAGTAGATTAGCGGTCCAGAAGCCAGTGCGGCTGGGGAAATATGTGCCTCTGATGATAATGAGTCTAACAGGGCATCTACTACACCCTGACCGCCGCTCTGCTTCCTCATGATGTTGCAGCAAAGGTATTGACTACGGCGGGCAGTAACCAAAACTATATCCTACAGGAGTCGTGTTGTCTCAAGCTCAAAGGCATCTTTGTGCATCAGTCAGACGCGAACAGCATGCGACTGACACCAAGCAGGCGCTGTTTACACATCTGAGGGCCTCCTATCAGATGGAGGAGGCTGGAAGGAGAGAGGACACAATGTAAAGTGGGGTTTTATCAGCGGCATGTGCTGTGATTGTGACAGCGCTCGCCCTCTCCCCTCCTGGAAAGCTCTCAAAATAAACAACTTCTGACCCAAAGCATTCTCCCCGCCATGTCAGACATCACATGGCACGGCCGAGCAGAAGTCCACAAACCACTAAATTACATACCTAATATTCCCTCCGTTGGACTGTTGAATGCGAATGTGTTGTAAGAGAAAAAAATCGGCGAGATGTTGAGAGTCTTAGACAACCAGGCACCAAGTAATTGAACGTCACGACGCAATTAAACGTCGCGGGGCATGTCAGAGTAGGTTTGCAAACTCCGAACGTTAAAAAAAAAGAACATCTGGGCGAGCCGCTTTTTCTTGTTAACACGGATTCGCCGCACAGGTCTCGCCGTCGTGTTGTTATTTACAAGTCGGTGCCAGAGCAGCAACAACAAGTATTGCGCAAGCCAGCGTGAGAGTGCAAGCCCCATAATTGCCAAACCACTGGAAGAGGAAATGTAATCATATACAGAATACAAATTATGGCCCAATAAAGATTAGGTAACAGCATGAACGAATTAAAGTGCTGTGAAAACGGAAGGATTAGCGCAATTACACTCATTACACAACATCCATCTCCCTGACCTGAGTCTGGGCTGAAAAACACCGAGAACAGGAAGGCGGAATCCATAAAAGTGGAGGAGGGAAGATGGGAGGATTGCGAGGAATGCAGGAATCTCTTAATGCATACATCCAGGTCGGAGGCAGAAAATAGCAACATGTCTGAACAGCAGTCGGAGGAATCCTAAGTGGACCTAAAGAGACAGAGTCGCGTCAGAACTCCCTCTCGCTGCAGGCCTGCTATAAAAACGATATAAGTGATACTGCGGAACACAATGGAGAAATGTCAAGTGAGAAGATAATGTTTTTTAAAAGGGAACATCCGCTCCGCGAGTCAAATTGGAGTCAAGAAACGCGCCCTCAATCTTATCTGGGCCAGCTTTACTTGACAAGCAACCTCTCAGACGATGAGGATGCTCGTAAAATAAAAGCCTGGCTGGCACGGAGCCAGCTATTTGCTGTTTCTTCAAATTAAAATCAGTTCTGCACAGTTAAACAACAGGGAAACCTTCCCAATCAGCGACGATAATGACAGAACATTATCTTCTACTTACTTTTGCAACTTTGAACGCTAATTGCGAGAGTGGCTCCATGGCCGTCCATGCGAGACGAAGCTTCCAAACAAGATTTTAAGCAAAGTCAGCGGTTGATTCCAAAACCTTGACTGAAAGCTTTCTTTCTCCGGGCGGATACCGATGGAGTGGCGACGATCACAGTTGTGATGATAATGAGACCCGTGGCAGAGGTGGCGACGGTTGGCAGTGGAGGCGATTGCAAGTTCTGATTGGCATAATGGGGTTCATAATGATGATAACAACAATTAGCTGAAAGGGGAAAGACAGACACAGAACAGTGTTCTCGTGTGACCTCATCTTATTAACATCTCATTAGGGAATATTTAGGTTATGCTCACTTGTGTCGGGGCAATTATTTTGAAAGCCCATAAACACAGAGTGAAGGAAGTACACGAAGAGACAGATACAAGAGCCCGCTCGCTCAAAGACTGTGTGATAGAACAATAAAGGAAGTCAGCTCATTAGCTTGACTTTATTAGAGTTCCTGGTATTTGGTGCTCGCAGAGGCACCTTGGCTGATTTCGTCGAGCAGAAGTCAGCCGTTGTGCCAAAACAAAGAGCTGGCTTTCGCGAGTTAATTTAAAATGTGTGATTAGCGAACAGTTTGCCTCTCGGTGGGTCTCATGCTGCTGCTTTTAATCAACACAGCTCCTTTAAAAAAAACTTTTCCATTCCTCGTCGTCTCTCTCTCTTTCCCCCGGCTGGCGAGATGACAGAGTCTTTCCTGAGTGCACTGTTGAATCGCTGGAACAGGAGGACACCGAAGCTGGTTTTTATGCTTTGACCCTCTCTCGGGTTGAGGCATTTAAGCTCATGCACATCCTTCAGAAGTTCAAGGGGAGAAAAAGTGAAAGGAAATCTGAACACATGACCCTCTTAAAGGATACGCCTCAACTGGCCTTTTGTATTGGCTCCGCTTGACAGACACCAGGTGCAGAAAGAGAAATTCTTTTGAGGGGGTGGTGGAGGGCTCCAAGATGGGTTTCAAATTAAAGACAGCATCGCATCATATCAGACATTTGAAGAAAAGGATTCAAATCTCATAACAAGACAGAAAATTACACAGATTATTTTTATGATGGGCCAATATAACAAGCGACTGAAGAAACCTGGATCTGATAAATGCAAAATTCAATGCAGAGCAACCCCCCCCTGGACTGAAAATGGCATAATATTTGTTAGAGTGGAGGCAAAAGATAATTATCAATTCCATAGGCTATTATCCAACAGCTAATCAGGCAGTTAACCAGCTTGGTTAGCTAACGTTAGCTGTTGCTTAGCCATCAGCGATTTTAGTACTCCCTACATTTCTCTGCGACTCCATCCGTTACTCCCAACTCCATGTTTCTGCGAGTGTTGACAGTGATTTGTTTGCAACGCAGACGAGAGACAGCTAACGTTAGCTTAATGCGCTCCTTTAACAACAACACTGAAGGTGTAGAAGCTTCCAGCGACTCAGTAGGATTAGAAATGACATGAATGGGAATGAGCCGACTGGGAGCAAGTAGTAACATTAGCAAACTTTTTTCCAACAGACTTTTCAAGTGGAAGCTAGTCCGGCCAACTTGCTAGCTTCCACCATTTCCCAAGTGGGTACAAACTTTATAGCGAGACTTGGTTGAATGTTGTAAAGTGACAGTTGACAAATAATGGGATGACTGAGTACAACATTACCTTTATCGCTATCTGTTCATCCAACTAAATTATCTGCATTCGTATCCGCACCTGGAATGGGCGGGGCTTAACCCGGAAGCAGGTTTGATCATTTGCAATTAATATATTGTAGACCTGGATACGAGGGCGCTGCTCAGCCTCACTTCCAATTTCGTCCAGCGGTCACTCGCGGTGCTGACCAATTCTAAAAGAATCTGTCGAGCTGTTGACAGAGTCCCTTAAAGTGCAAACGAGGTCAGTTATGAATCTTTCCGTTATGAATTTAGATCCTTGGGGGTTTTATAGCATATTTTTAAACTTTCCTCGAGCCGAGAAAAGTGATTTAAAGATTTATGATGTCATGGCAGTGCAAAGTTTCACGGAAGTGGGGAGAAACACTACTGCATATATTCACTGGGCCAGATAACCATGAAGTATACCCGGAGGGTAGAAAACTTAATTGACATGCGCTAGGCAAGCATTTCCAATTGGACTGAATAGGCAGCATTTTCCAGTTCATTATCTAGTGCTATGTAAGTGTAATTTACACCTAAAATGGATATGAGTTGCAATATTTATTATCATTAGAAAACTTTTTTATATCGAGCAACCTTAGAATTAAGCTTCAGATCAATGCCAACTTGGATTTTCCTTCATCAAGTACAGATATTGACACTCTTTACTAAAAAATGATACTAAAAAGTTCACCATCTCTACTGAATACTGGTTTTAGCCCAGTACTCGCCCAACCCTCGTCCTAAATCATTAGCTGTTGTTAGCCAATACTTTGTGGTCTCGTTGAAAAGAACCAAAAACGCTTATCCACGTCGGTATGAGTAATACATGCTCCAGCCAGCGACGCACCGCAGAAGTTGACAGTGTGTTTTCTAACAACGGCGTCTCTCCAACGTCAGTCAATCGTTGCCATGGAAATATCAACCAAAATATATTCTTTCACTAAAAAATTGAAATATGCATAATAGCTGCATCGACATTCGTAGTTATTTTCCCTTTACTTTCACTCGCTGCCATTAGGAGGATTTTCAGTAATTAACTGACAAAAACCATCAGCTGAAGTGTGCACACACACACACACACACACACACACACACACACACACACACACACACACTCCAAAGAGAAAAGTAAGACAAGCTCTAATAGGAGATAATGGATTCTGGGTCAACACCTGGTAATCCTTACATCAGTGAAGGGGAGGGCCTTGACATTTTCCAGAAAGTGCCATACAACATGCCGATAATAAGAAGGTCAGCTAAATTTCAAACAGGGGCAGGCTGGAACAAAGACGGCACACAAACAGAGCATGTGAAACCTTTGCGATTTGAAATTGAAAAAAAAAAAAAAAAAAAGGCACATAATAATCCATCAAGTAGTGAAGGAAGAGCTGTGAAATCAAATTGCCTGTTTTCATCTGCGGCAGCGACGGGCTCTGTTGGAAATTTTGAATAGATCTTTTAATCACCGGGTTGGTGATTCGAACCTCTAACCAGATAATCTTGTTTTGGCAAAGGCGGTAAAATGTTCTGCCTCGGCTGCGTTTACAGGCTGGCTTTTGGTCGCTTTGCGCGCGCGCGCATGTGCACGACCGCAGTCATTAAACGAAATAGCATATGCAGCCAGTGTTTCAGATGATTTCTCTATTAATAGACGTGTGGAGGATATGGTGAGGTCGACCCGAGGGAGCTTTTCCCCCCGAGGAGTGTCTGTTCTGTGTCCAGGGACGGCAAATTTTGGTTTAATTCCTTTGTAGGCGCATTAAAAAGTGTAATTTGGATGCCAAATTAGAACAAACAGGCTTCAAAGCGCAGGGAGCCAGTCCTCTCAGCCAGTGTGTAGTGTTATTTCCAGGCCCGTCCCAATCTGACGGGCTGTGATGCAGGCGGGGGTGGGGTGGAGGGTGGGGTGGGGGTGGAGGGGGGAGCGAGGGGCCAGAGGATGATAGAGGACTTCTGTGTTCTAACTGCGAGTCTGGCAACACAATAACGCCCCCTGCTGACTGACCGATCTCACCCCCATGCCCCCCCCCCCCCACACACACACACACTCACATCACACACACCACCACCACTGTATGGAGAGAGCCTCCGCCCGGCGTGGTGTGTGACCTCACGACTCAGCCACTCTTCGCGTAGACCCATCACAATAATGAACTCCTCGACCCCTCGACCCCTCTTCCCTCGCCACACAGGCTCTCGCAAAAAAACAAAACACACACACGCACACACAAAAAAAAACAGAGCCGTGCATTCCTCACGGTTTGGCTCGGAGGGAGCCCACATCTGGTTTTGTTTTGCTGAGATCTCTCCCCACATTCAATTGAGTCTTAAAAATACGGTTTCAAAGTAATAAATGGAGGGTTGTGCTGCTTATTTGTACACTGTACGATGAAATTACAAGGGCTGTAATTGGTTACTTCCATAATTGCATTGAAAGTAATTTATGTAGTGCCTCGGGGACGCCAAACGACATAAAGTGGAATGATGATAGCAGTGGAATAAGTAAACATTTATTGGATCTTCTCCGTGGATCCTGACATTTCAGCTCCGGGAACGTTTGTGCGAGCGAGCGCTGATGGAATTGGTAAAGGGTGGTGGTGGTGTGTGTGTGTGGTGTGTGTGTGTGTGTGTGACACTGAGCCGTACTATTATTAGAGAGCCACTGGAGGGCAGTGAAAGTACTCCGTGTGGCAGGCGGGATCATCTCCGTTCAAGTATGTGCATGTAAGCCCGGTAAACAATCAGCAGGGTGTGAAAGAGAGGTCATGCATCATTGGCGGAGAAACACAAACACGGAGCTCTCCCTCGCCTGCATCCACCCCACCCACCCCACCTTGTGTCTCTCCTTGGGCTCTCCTTCCCTCCGCTTTCCTGTGACCCACTGCCCTGCAAATTTGGGAGACCGCGGAGCTGCCGGTGGAAATATTCAAACTGTGATGGACACGTATGAAATTGGCTCGGAGCTTTTGTTGTTTGCGCTTTTGATGCAGCGGTGTTACTGTGGAGGCTCATACGGCGCGTGATGAGCAAAACAAAAGGGGTTCGGTGGCGCCGAGCTCCCGAACAGAGAGGTAACGTTACGAGCCGCGCCCGCACAATAATAACAGCTTGTTGCTGCCGTTCCTCCCGGGACTGGTTCTTATGTAAATGAACTGAGACAAGGGGGTGTGAGGAAATAATCCCGCTGTAGTAATAACAACATAATGGAGCCGTGGAAGTTAAAAAGACGGGCGGTATACAATGCAACCGCTCTGTTGAGTATAGCTTTCATCGCGCCTTTTTTTTTATTGCCCGTCCAGACTTCCCGGTGATTGGCAGGCGCACAAAACAGTTTTCGGTAACAGCGGTAATTCTATTAGAAGATGTAAAAAGCCCACCAGCAGGCTGCGGCGCTCCACGCAGGGGAATTATCTGTCTTATAATGGAGAAATATCACAAAGTGTGCCAAATGACCATTTACAATAGCGGCGCATTTTTGAAATGAAACTCTCAATTTGAGGACTGAAAAAGAGAATCTTTTGAAATCGAGGGGGAAAAAAAAAAAAGAAGACAGAGCGCTGAGTGCCGGATCACATTTCACACAGTTGACTACTCGGCTTCCCGAGAGGACAAAGGTAGGCCCATTGTATTAAAAATTCAAGGCCGGTGAGGTGGAATTGCATTTAGAGTCAGGGTGCGCTGCGGCGTGAGCACCGTGGGCTGCTGGGTAAACTGGATTCATGTTGGAAACCTTAACCTACAGTTAAAGCTTAAAGCCCGCTCTCGTGTTTGGTGCTTCAAAAGGAAAAGAGTGTCTTTTTAGTGCAAATCACAGCGCGCTGCTCGAGCTCACGCGTCGACGCTCGCGAAAAGGTCACGCGGGCGACGACCTCAACTTTCACGAAAATCTCGCTCTGACACCGGCGGACAGCTGATCGAGTTGACACCGTTTTTTTTCCCCCCTCTCTTTCCTGCTGTCATTCACCTGTTTATTCACATTACATCAGCGAGGGCCGCCCCTGTGGGACTGCATCATAAAGTTGACAGGTAGCACCATTGTTCTCCTCCAGCCTTGGCTAACCTTGTACAGTCCCACCCTGAAACAGTGTTTGCATTGATTGATTTTTGTGATAAAAACTCGCATGCCCTCGGTTTGTTCACCACAGCAGTGCAGGTCATCCCAGATCACCCTGTCCAAGCAGTGACCTATTAAGATGTGGTCCCATCTAGCAAGTATCTGGTTATATAAGGCACACGCAGTAATGTTTTCTGCTCATCATAGCAAGTTTGGCTCCAGAGTAATCAAGTCAGAGTTTTCTAATGTGGCTCTGATTCCCTTGAAGTAGAGGGAAATGACAAACATGCCGCAATTCAAAGGATTATTACTTTTCATATTAACAAGATCCTACTTAAGCAGGCATTTTTTTTTTAAAGGAGCCAACTCTGTGAAAGACCGATTTAGAAACTCACACATGAGTTAATGGTGGTAGTGTTGTCAGTTCCTAACGCAGAGGAAATCATTGTGCTGCGCTGTGTGCATCACAGAGGGAACATGGCGAGATCAACAACGGCGGATTGACAGCGGTGCCAAGAGGATATCTGAGGGCCAATTTGCTGAAGAAAGATCCGGCATCTGAGCAGCTGATCCCTTCAGATAAGAACACAAAGCTCATTTTCAGCTACTTGCAAAAATGTTCAACCAGCCCTGGATTTGTGCCTTTCACATTACCAATCTCCAAAGTTATTGGGGGAGCCTCCGCTTTTTGGGTTTACAGCGAACATGTTTTATGGTTAAGACGGTCTGAAATCCATGCTTAGTTAGGGAGAAAAACAAGACAGATTATTCTAATATGTGCAAAGAGGTGTTTACTTCTCCAGGGGAGAGGACTGTAAAAAGTTGTTTTGCATATATTGCAGTAAATCAAATATATTTTAGTAAAGCGCTGTGTCATAAAACATCTTTTACTGCGATGAAACATCTTTGCATTCAGGCAAAAACCTGCAGGTTGCATATTTTTTACGCAATAAGGTGGGAAAAAATAAAAGTGGATTCACTTTAAATCACACTGAAATGACTCAAGCTTTAACCTGGGCTGTAACTTCTACATATCCTCCAGAGCAGCTATTTCCTGTGATTTGATGTGCCGTGGAAGGTAACAATCTGAATGCAGCAGCTGAAGCCTGAACAGTTTAAGTGGAAATGCTTTAATTTGGGAACTGAAATTAAATATAAGCACTGGGGACAGATGTGTCATGTGGAGGATAATAATTCTGTCAGAGATACAAATTTGTGTCTCCGACCCCGTGTAAATTTAAAGTACTCTCCGCCCAGAACGCCGTCTTTCAAACGCTGACCTGGCTTTGAAGGTGGTTGTGAAGAAAGTTCTTGCTCTCAGACAGCAGAGATCTAAGTCAGATAGCATTTCTGTGAGTTACAATGGATTTAATTGCCAAAAGGTTTACACAAGGAAAATATTCAACACATCGTCGTACCTGAATGACTGAATAGGTTGACTGCCAGTGGCTAACAACATGACTGCTGCAGCATAACAGCAACAGGTGTACCATACCTTTGTTGTACAGTTGCAGTTAGGTTTAAGCAAAAACTTTAGGTTTAGGAACATTGCGGTTTGGGTTAAAATAAGAACATTACCTATGTAACCTGACTTAAAGGTGTTACTGATAACATTCAGCCACTAAATGTGGAATTCCATCTCCCCCTTCCATCGCATTCACGTCACAACAGCGCTGTTGTTTGAATCATCTGCCCCCTGAGGCGGTTGCCAGTTTGTTGCACCAGCTAACGCTGCTAACGCTAGCCAGCAAACATTAAAATTGCTAACACTAGCTCACCTTAACATTGCTAATGTTAACGTTGCTAATGCTAGCGACCTAACAGTAGGGCAGGACAGTATACCGGGCACATACTGTAGAACTTAACCATTTTTGCATACTGTCAGCTACCAGGACTGTTGATTGCTGACAAAATGCAGATACTCTATCACCTGACTTCCTCCTGTGCTGCTGTTATAATTATTTTGGCCACTAGAGGGCGCTGCCAAACAAGAAACGTAAATATGGCTCGTAACAAGCTGCTTTCACTAGCAACCTCTATGGTTGTTTTTCTAATGAGGATGGGCTGAAATGATATGAATTTCTCAAACCACGTCTGCAGCATAATCCACTTCTCCACTGTCCATCTGTATGACCAGCATGTTCCAAGCCGTTATTGACTGGCCCAAATTTTGCCGAGTCACCCTCCTCAAAACTCTGTAAAGCTGGGTACCTCTTCAGTGAATGTAGCCATATTTTAAGCAAAGAAATGCCAACTGAAACACACTGAGCATCAAGAGGAGAAGATAAATGGATTGTGTTGCAGCAGAAGTTTGTAAAGTTTTTTGCGGACTGACCGTCATGTCTGCTGTGAAAACTTGTTCTCACATTGTAACTGACATGTTTCCAAAAGTCATTGTTTGGCTGCGCTCCTTGAAGCTCCGTTGCTCAGTTGGAAGCAGTGTGTTCGGCAACAAAATGACTGAGCAGCAACTGTTAAAACTCACATGTACGACTCCAACGAACGCTCCGTAAAAACGTGGATAAAACAGAATGAGATCAATTGCTAATCCTTTTTAACATATACTCAGTTGAAAACATTACAAAGACTACATAGTTCATGTTTTACCTCAACAACTTCATTGATTGTTGTAAATATATGCCTGTTCTGAATCTGATGCACACAAATTGGGACTGGGACGACTGTTAGGTTCAGTGGTGAGTCAGGTTCATTGTCAGGTCCATTGGTACCAGGTGATAGTATCACAGTTGGTTCACAAATCAATGCATTCTGTTTTTATTTACGTTTTACACAGTATCCCAACTGCTATGCTGAAGCAGGTTTTTGAGAAGTTTCTGTAGACATCTAAATAACATTGACATTTGTAATAATGCAAAATAACTAAACAGCCTTTCTTGGAACATTATTGAACAGTATGCCAGGTTTTAGAAAAACAATCTGGTATTGTTTATTCATTGTTTCCATTTTTAGTTGCTGTATTGAATACTGTTTCCCATGCCCTTAGTCTAAAAAAATGACTTAAGAAGATAGCATTGGTGGATATTATACATTGGCCACTGCAGTTCATTGGAGGGATGTGTCAATGCAGCTGCCATATTGGTCCAGGGAGGCATCACCTCCTAATGCATTTAATTCTATTGAGGCAAGAGGTAAACTGACAATTAAAACATTGTTACCAACTGCTTACTTTTTCACCTCCACTCACTTTATGTTAACTTAAAATAAGGATGCTGACAGCAAATTACCACCTGGGGCTGAACGTCTCTGTGTGGGATTTGCATGTTCTAACCTTGTTTGCGTGGGTTACTTTCGCCATCAAAAACATGTTATCGTGGGTTAATTATCCTGACAGCCACAAATTCACTAACCATACAACACAATGTTGTACTTATGATTGTGTCAGATAAAAAAACTTTCTTATTAGAATAACATAAAGCAATTTCTCTTCTGTGAAATGTTATTTCCTTTTGCTCAGTTTAAGCATTTCCTTCATAGCACAGTGTCGAGCATTTTTTACTATTTGAACAGGTCAGAAACCGAGAGCAAGATGGCGGCGGCAGAGATGCATCCCACAAGTGCATTTATCACCGATATGTACAAAATCAAGTTGACAGAGGTATATACCCACAATGCCACACTGGTAAAAACTTTGTGAGAGCTGTATTTTGTATACTAAAAAAGTATTGTTGAACTGAGTTTTAAATCCCAAAGGATTCAACCTCCGCTAACAAGTGCTAGTGGATGTAGATTTGTCTTCGGATATGGAAAATAAACCCCAGGAAGACCGCAGAGAGACAGATGAAAGAAATGCTCGAGACATTCCACTGAGTTACAGAGGCGAGTGGAAAATACAGTCAGTTAGCGCTATTCAAGCTAACTACAGCCGCACTCCGTGAAGAGGCTGCTACATGTCACCGCTAACTTTTTACAGCCACAAATCTTTCAAGCCTACAGATGGTGTATGTTTTCCACTCAAGAGACAAAATCTCCTATAAGGCTTCAAGCTTTCATCCCCAGGTATAT
The DNA here is from genome assembly GCA_039737535.1 of Lagodon rhomboides. NCBI lineage: Eukaryota > Metazoa > Chordata > Actinopteri > Spariformes > Sparidae > Lagodon > Lagodon rhomboides. Next base: position 8,165,539 of record CM077785.1, on the reverse strand, counting down.
TCATCAAAACATTAGCTTGTGTGCTGGGTCCATAAATGGGTTTACACTGGCAGTGAGAGACCTGCAGTGCATATTGCGGCCGTTTCCCCTCGCTAGTTTCCATCTTTGAAGCGCCATGCTTTATCCCCAACACCCCCTTGGGAATATGGTTTTGAAACGGATGAAAAAGGAGAAAACAAACAGAGTTGTGCTAAACATTTGTATGATGGGCATCTCTGCTGCTGCCATGCATAAGGCATACTGACTTGATAGACACTGATGATACCTTGACCGCATAGGACCCCTGTTGGTGAGGCCAGAAGATACTGGTTTACCAATGCCCTTTGATATCACACACACACACACACACACACACACACACACACACACACACACACACACATACATACACGCACAGGATATGGCTGAGCTTCCCTTTTTTAAAAAAATAAAAAAATGTAATCTCAGATCTCGCTTTTCACCGAGCCTCTCCTGGGCTGTGCCATGCATCCGCCACGCTATCCATCTCTCTTCTTTTAGACCAGTGGCGGTGTTGGGGGGGCCGTCGGCGGGATGAGCGCGGAGGCTCAATAAAACGGTGAATGTGTATGTGGCTGAGTGGGTGTGTTTGGCTACATTCACAACGCGGACCTTCATGCTCAGTTCTGAATCGCTGCTTATATCTGATGTTCCTGGATCACCGTTCCAGTTTATTCTAGGATGCATCTGATACCAACGTGAACTGACAGCAATGTGGAGGAGACGACTTACAGGAGATGTCATATATGCGTATATTTTTCTATAGAAATTGAGACAGGCATCACCCCAGATACTAATCAAGGCAGGTGTTCGACTATTCCGCACGGGTGTATGACAATTTCCTTCGATGACTAAAGTACACTTTGCCTATTATCACCCATTAGATTCAGATTTTAGTGTTCAAACATGAGCTACACGCAAGCTGCCTGCCAAAGAAGCTGACTTTTTAACCAAATCTCATTCAGATCAGCACTGCTCATAACTTTCGGCATTCATTCAGCTCCATAAATAAATCAGAGGATTTATTGGCAATTTATTTTGATTTTCTGAAAGAAACTGTGTGAAAACCTGACTTAATAAAATCAATAATACAGAACCCCTCGGTGGAAATCGAATGTTTTGAAAACCATTTGGAGTGTTTGCACGGCATTTGCAATTTCTCCCTATTTTACCATTCAGTTAATATCGGGAGATTTTCTGTGCTGTGGTTGTTGAGAATTAATCCTGTTTGCAGTGAAGTGTGTCTTCTTTGCAGCATGAAACACAAAATGGTGTGGATGTGGTTGAAATCAATATGCACCTTTTAGAAAATGCACATTTTTCTGTGAAGACTAGACTACAGACCAAAAGCCTTCGATGCGATGCAACCCTGGGGCAGGTCGACTGTGTTCACACCTACTGGAAATCCTTAGATCAGTGTCATATGTGAGAGAAAAATCCAAATTGAGGGCACATCTCGCTGTCATTATTGACGTGCCACTATGTAAAGGTGTTGTGGATGGTGCGCACAATTCAGTAACAGAATATAACCACCCTTGCCTTTATGCCTGACAAGCCCAGGCTCAGAAATGTAGGCCATGCAGGTCATAACCCTTTGACAAGCTGAGTTAGTGCACATCAAACCGGCCGTGCTTTGGCACAGTTATTGAGAAAAATGTGAGACGAGAGCTCCTCCCCTATCTTTTGAAGTGTCCAAGTTGTGATAAAGGAAAAAAGCCCTCCCAGGCACAGTCTGATAAAGCGAGATGGAAACCTTATCGATCTCTGGGTTATTGGAAAGCGGATATAAAATATCCTGAGCACAGAAGACCCGGGGAATGCTGAGCGCAGTGGCTCAGGCGCTGGATGCCTTCCTACTCTTGTCACAGCATCCTTCTGCGCCCCGGGCCTCCTATCGCCATGCACTGTGGTGCCAGCAGTTAGTGCGACAGCTGGTCTCCATGCATGCCTCCATTCTCCGTCCCAGAACACCCAGCTTCTATGCTCTCTCATCAAGTCCTGTGAGCCAATCCAGGCTTTCATCTCCTGACAGCTGACAGCTGATGCGCCTCTACAGATGCGAGTTTAAATCATTCATATAGCTTACCGCTGCTCGCGGGAAGCACTGAGATGTGTTTTCCGCTCGTTTTTTTTCGTATCAGGAGCGGAGATTGTGGATTGGACCATACCTAGTTCATTAGTCAGACGGAAGGGGGGTATTTTCAGAGCGGTGCTGCTGCCTCCATCAGCTGTGATGCAGATATGACACAGCGCTCATAAGCCTGATGAAGCCTTGGCTCATAGCAATAGGCTGAGAGGCTCAGGGCGATTGCCTACTGCAGAGTCACGGGGCTTTGGTAGTTCCCACTTGATTAAGCCCGACTCAATGCACTCGGCTCTCGCTTTAATTTAAAAACTGCGAGGGGAAAAAAAAAATGTAATGAGAAAGTCAAATTCACAGATATGATGTAATTGACTTTGCTGAACATCTAGGAATCCGAAGGAGTTTGATTAGTGGAACCTAATCATAGTTTAATTAGTGGACTTAGACGAGATACAGCTTCCACAGAGGATCGTATGGAACAGCGGATCAAGAAGGCGGCAACAGACAGTGATTGAGACGTCATTTGTGTTAACAGCTCATCCTGCTGCAGCTCTCCATCTCCTCTTGCCTGATTTGATCTACTTTCCATTCTCAGATTTTTTATTCACGATCACACACTCCTCCTTGATTGCAAGCTGCTCGGCTAATAGAGTACATTGTATCTGAAGCTGCAGCTGACAGCCAGAGAAAGCTCTCAGCCTTATACTTATCTTGTCAGGATTTTTTCCGCTCCGTCTTTACCTCATGTTTGTTACACCAGCCCGCCTTTCAAGGCTCTCTGCAGCACCGTCTGCGGCTGTCTGGCTGTCTGTTTTCATCTCCTCTTTTCTATCTGCGGATTCAAATTTTCTGTATGGCAATTTCGCTAAGAGACGGACTTCATTCGCATACGTTTGGTTGATTTTTTTCTGAAGTTGTTTAGCCATAATATTTCTGTAAACATGTACTCACCAAATAAGTGGATCCAAGTTTTAAGCGGGCCAACGGTCGAGCCAGATTATAACCATTTTATTTTGACGGGGAAACAGAAATTGAGTTGGCCTAACTTTTGCCTCGTTTAGAACTGCCTCCAGATCCGCTGCACGGAGAACAGTCCTACATGCCTCCCATTAGCCGACCGTGCGCTGATGTTTACCGGGGCTATGGAGGTTAATGACTCCTACATCTGCTAAATTAGGTCTGTTCTCTTGTCAACAAAAACACAACACTTTGAAAAGTTTTTGAGTCCGTCTTCTACTCCTCTTTCTGATATGTCAAGATTGGGGTCAATTGCGAGTCCCCAAACAGGGCTGGGCTGATGTTTGATGCCGCCACTTTTCACAACACTATCATCAGATAAGAATGTCAGTATTCAATAATTCTGTGAAACTCCAAATTAATGCCAATGTTTATTGCATTCGATGTCAATATTTTTTTCCAGTTGTCTCTATCTGCAATATCTGTACGTGGTAGTGTAGAACAATCGGCTATGGTTAGGTTTAGGGAACGATTGTGGTTGTATCAAATTAACTGATAAATTAAAGTTAAAATTAAGGTAATAAATTGTTTGCAATAAATAATAAATTGCAATCTACTGCATCAGCACCAGGTGTAAACTCACCATGACATCACTCATTGGTTTGAGGTTTCCTGTTTTGAAGTCTCAAGTTTGGCCGCATGACCATCGGTGTCATGTTTGTATGGAGATGGAAGTAGTTGGACAACATGGTGGAGGATGCTCTTTGCTTTTGCCTCTATCCTGACTGGATCTGACTTGAGAACCTGCTGACATGCTGTAGTTGCATCTTTTCAAACGGCTAGCCGTGGCCTAAAGCATATCCTGCTTTATTGTCTATTTTACTTTAAATAAGATCATGATTTACAAAATGAACATCATGCCACATTAAAGAAGCAGAAGAAACTAGAGATTGAGACCATAAACTCGTTAGGAAACTGTTTACTAAGGTAATAAATCAAGTGAAAAGAAGGTTCACTTTCTCATAAGCTTACACACAATTTGATATCTTTTTGCAACCAGTGGAGTCGCCCCCTTCTGGCTATTAGAAAGAATTCAGCATCTGCGTTGGCTTCACTTTTCAAACCCAGAAGCTCCCTCCACTATTTATACACTGACTGGCACGGATTGTTAGCATTGGACGTAAATCACGAGGTGCACAATATATGGACTTAGTTACTGGGCTGTTTTCTAAGATCTCGTCAATGAACTTGGTGAATTCAATGACAGAATGACGACCAAAATAACGACACATTGACCAAGGTTGTGTGAAACCACGATTTCCCTCTATGTAAACAATTTGAGAACTTTTGTTAATCCTTACCCAATGCATCGAAAAAAATGCCTTCATTGCAAAGTATTTCATTGTATTTTTGCTTGCATGGGATGATTATCAGATGTGCTCGACAGGCGATATGGGGAGAGAGAGAGTGAAATGACCTGTGATAAAGGTCCCTGGCTGGATCCATGCCCGGGATTTTGCAGTTTCACGGCTGTCAAGGGTTCGTGCCTGAGACCACTGGGCCCTCAGAACTCCCCCTTTGTGTGACATTCTAGCTCGTGTTAATGTTATTATCCACAGGCAGGGAATTTTAAAGGTCTGCAACAACAAACTCTGCCTCAGATGTTTTAAAGACATTTCTCGATCCCGTTTTGGTCCCGGTGAAGTCTGCTCATTTGCATTTGCCCCGCGTGTCCACCTCACTTTCATCCACCACACGACACTGTTAATCTGTGTCACGGCGCGAATAGATTTTTTTTTCTATTCTATTTTCTCCGGCGTGATTGTGCACATGCCACCGGTAGCTAATTCCGAGCCCAGCGAGGTGCAACAGTGTGCTGCCGCTGCTGCTCGGTTAACAAGGTTATTGATTTGGAAACCACCCTCTAACTATGGTCGCTCCTCCAAAAAAACATGCTAATTGCCATTTATTCCCCTACTTTCTATGCGGCATAGCAACTGGTAATCCTTACAAGATCCAGCAGACTACTTGAAACTTGGCGCATCTAACTGAGGGTGGAGAATATGTTAAGAGGGATACTTTGATGGAAAACGACTTCAAACAAACACAGCTTCTCTCCTGTTCCCATCTCAAACAACAGACCACCTGTGTCTGCCCGAGGAAGAGGAAAAACACGGCGGCGCGGAGAGGAAACGAATCTCCGAGTGAGGGGAGAGCGCCCGTTTGTTTGTAGTTCTCTCTTCAGAGTTCGAGCCAGCCCGACAAGTACGTCCCACGCACGCGGGGCACCAATCATTTATCCGCACGTTTCTAACAAGACATCATGAATCTCAACCCTCCGGCTGCCTCGCGAGACAACACCCCTATAGAGTGGCATCCTCCTTGGTGCTGCCTCCTCCCCTCACATTAATCTATCTGTGTGCACCCTGGGTCATCCATTAACCGTCCCAGTTTCTGGCTCAGCCATTTATTGAAAAAAAAAAATATATATATACCATGCTGGCAGAATCTCTCAGGCAGTCGCCATCAAGCTCTCAAAAACACAGGCGTGTGGTTCGGGGTCCCATCAGCCGAGGGACCTCCGAGGACGCGAGCACAGGGTGTATAATCGGGGATGGGGATGAACCTTCAGGCGATTAATCCATAGGCACCCTGCGTCTTCCAGATGGCATTTCAACAGGGGACGTGCATTAAAGTCTATGAACCTTGCTGCTGCTGCTGCTACCAACGGTCCATCGCAGCACCCTCCGCTACAGCGAGCGACCGTCTAGATCCATTCACCCCTTGGCCTCCCGTGATGTCAGCACCACCCACTCTATCCATACAGATATATGCCTGTGCACATATAAAGGCGGTATTGACATTTAAATCAAGCTGAAGGATTAGCCGGAGCAGACAGCTGCTATTTAAGATAGACACTTATATCCATAAAAACGAGACATGTATTACAGAGCGCCAATATTCACTGTTTGAATTGAAATCCACGCCTCGGAGAGAGATTGCCCTGAGCATCCCTGCTGTGTGTCATGTTCCACATGTGTCACATTTCCCTTCGCACTTATGATGCACATACATGCGGAGGAATGAATGATACTCCCAGATGGAAGCTTTAATAATGAAATATAGCATTTATATGTAGCACATGACCCAATATTCCAGCTTTGTAGCTGCCAGTGAGCAGCGGGACATTTGTCATGGGAGTGTCCGTGTTGAACTCGATCATCGACGCTTTACATGCTCTGAAGAAATTGCTTTCCATCCTGCTGAAAATTACAGACGGCTTATCAGGTACATACTTCATATAGTGTTGGCAGTAGTGGTCGGATAATTCGATAAATCAACCGCTCGCGCGCAGTTAAGCGGCAAAACTTCCCCATAATTTGTCTTGGTGCAATTTTTGTTGGCGTCTGGACAAAAGGAGAAGATGTTCAAATAGCGGCCCTGTCTTTGAGAAATGACACTCATATAGTATGAATTTGCAACAGAGAATATGTGTTATGAGAGAAAACGCAGTGCTGTTTCATTTTCTTTAACAACACGAGGAAGCATTTTCACCTCCACCAAAGGGCATATTTTCACCCGTGTTTGATGGTTGGTTGGTTTGCCAGAAGGACTGAGCTAAAACTACTGAACAGATTTTCCTAAAACTCGGATGGAGGATGGGTCTCGGCCCAGAATAGACCCCGTTACCTTTTGGTGCAGATAAAGATAAAGGGACAGATCCAGGATTTTCTTCTGTCTTTCTTTAACATTGCAAGATTAGCCATATTAAGATGGCTGGTTATAACAAAAACACAGATCTAGCAGAGTAAAATATAGTCTTTCAGAATTGTAGAAAAAGTCTGAGGCACTCAAGGGTGTAATTTCCACACCCAAGCAGCACTCCTTGCATCCTGTTTTTTAACTGAAAATATGTTCTTGATTGAATTAAAGGGGACTGTCGAGCTTTGAAGTAGGTCTGTACTCTCCTGAGTGCCGTTCTATCTCATGAATGTATCTGCACGGTTGCGAAACATACTGAACATATCAGAAAGATATTGAGTTTTAATGTATTCAATTTGTTTTCCAGACAATTCTCTCATATCAACTACACATCATGTCTTCATCAATGGCTGTGCATGAAGACGCAGCCGGCTGGTCCTCCCATGGTGCTGCATGTGTTTTTAACTGGCATTTCTTCAGCTTTTTGAACTGAAACACGCATTGCTTATGGCAGAAATACTTTCTGCAGCACTGGAGAAGTAAGCGAGTGTTTTAGATTCATAGCAGCCGACTCTGGGACCATCATGGCCCGCAGTCTTTCCACCATCCAACTTGAGAAGGGCCACCACACGGAGGAAGAGAGTCGGGATAAGAGTCATGCTAATCCAGCTTTGGTTTAAGGCCGCTCCTGGCGAATGTCCGGTCGCAGGCAGAGGACGTGGACAAATGAGACTGGCCAAACAAGGTGAAATCCTAGAGTTTTCATGTGGGACATAGGGGGTGATCTCTGGTCGCTGGTGTTAAAGCCACGCACTGTCAGGCGAACTGACAACTAAATATGCATGCAGTACAAGAACACAGCGCCGCTTTGACTGGAAATGAGCACTTACATTTCCCTCCAAACCCATTTGGCAAAACAGATTACTTGTTTATGAATGTCATTTCTCGGAGAGCGTCGCAAATACACAACCTGGTTTCCAGAACATTCCAGACCTGGTGGCATGGAGACATCACACAGGAATAATTTCTCTTTCGCTTCAACATATCACCGTTCTAATAACGCCCACGAGGAAGCTGGAAAGTCAAAATATATTTTGTAGTCTTTTGTTGACTCGAACGGATGAACCCAATAGTCTCATTTGTAGCTGTTACTGTGTGGTTTGGGAGGGAAAAAAAACAAAACACACAGGTGTGACAAAGTAGCTGCTCCCAACATCAGGGGAGAGGAAAACAGCACATCTGTTGTGGGTCACAGTGTTGTCAAGCAGACAGACCATATGGGCTGTTTCCGCTCAGCACCAGCCATATCTCAGCGCCACTAATCTGACAGGAGTGACACCTCCGGAGAGGCTGTGAGCTATGTTTTAATGAACATTGTACGTTATTAAACTCATTATGTGCAGTCTCTCCTTGCCGCCGCAGCCTCCATTGTTTCCCCCTCGCGCACTTTGCATGCATATGAGCGAGCATGCGCACACGCGCGAGTCTTTAACCTTAAGATAACGACACGCACGTTTTGTTCCCAACAGCCTGTGTCACAATGGCTTTATACAGATTGTATAATGTTGGGGCATAGCCTAGCCTGGTTTTCTAGCACCTTTGGGCACCGAATGCAAATGTTGGTATTTCCTAAGCAGGGCGATGAATAGAGGCGACGCTGCACATTAGTATTCATAAGTAGCTGCACGCAAATGCTTATTTCATATCCTGTACACTTGTCATGTCAACCATGAGTGCTTTATTATTGCATAAATCATCCGATCAGTGTCATTACCCCCTCGAGACGCATCTATACATTAGAGAATCTAAGGGAGAAATAATTACCCCCGTGGATTGGTCGATTTTGGCTCCGTTTGCCGGCATGTATGGATTTTCAAGTGGAACCTTGTTGTAATTATCTTTGCAAATTAAAAGACATTAGCAGGCGTCTTGCTAGTTGTGCGGGGGCATATAACTTCATTAGCCCAAAAGAGGGAATCAGCACTACCCAAAGATGTAATTTGCGCTGATGGATATTTCAGGAGTCATTTCGGATCGGACCCACCTCTCGCCCGGACGTGCGCTGCCTCGCAAATCAGGAGGACAGATAGCGCCCTGCGAAGAGAGGAGAGAGATATGACGCGACGCGAGAGAGGAAAACAAACAGGGAAAATGAGGAATAAAGAAGGAATCCGCGGTGCGGCTGGATGGGCTCCCTTTCAGTCGATTATGGTGATTTACTCGGTTCTATAAAGGGCCGGGCGTTTTGGCCATAAAATGAAGCTCTTACCCTGATTGTTTACATAAATCTGGACATGGCTCGTGACATTTCACACTGGGTGAAAATTAAATCCAGCAACTAACTCAAGTACAAACTACACTGCTTGCTCTGGGGAAGAAAAGAAAAAAAAAAAAAAAGAAAAAACTCTGTGGTTGCCATCGCTTTCTATGTTGCGTTGATTCGAAAGATAACACGGGTTTCATTATGTTTCACCCATTGAACAGGGCCGTGTTTGAGTCTATGAAAGATGTCCCTCTGAGGATTTTTGTACAAGCATCTAGATTTTTTAATTGAATTTTTGTCATGACGCTCTAAAAGAAATATTTTTATTCTGACCTCTTTTCAAATTAGGAAAAAAGACTGAGCTGGTGTAGCATCAATAATTTACCGCTTCTGAATAGCTGTGAAAGTTGAGTCATAGGTCGAGGGGAGCTCTGATAATGCAGACCGTAATTTAAATGGATTTGCTTACCTTTTCGCCCGTTTTCTCGCTTCAAAGTCGGTACACCTGAGTAAGACCTGCGGCTCCCGGCATTTCAAGCAGCTCCTCGGTGCTGCTGGGACTCCGAGCTCGGATCGCTTCCTCTCAGACCTGCGGTTGGGTACTCAAAAAGAATCCTTGACATCCCTGCACCGTTCGCACAAAAGCTCCCGGTACACTGCTTAAAGGCGTGAAAATACAGATCTCTGGTTTTGCCGTCCTTTTATTCGTTTGTTGTGTAAGCCATGAGAGTTTCAGAACACATTCAACTCGTGTATCAGAACAAAAGCGGCTTATACGCTATTAAAAATAGACAGTACAGGAGGTAATCTGCTTGTTTTTGCATTTAAATGACCATCGGGAGACCACACTCGAACGAAAACAGCCCGTTTCGTAGCACATTATACCGTAGCATACCTGCTTTGCTAGTGTGTTTTTCATTGTGTGGGTTCTTCATTATCTGATTCATTTCGTCTATCTCAAAGTCGAGAGGATTAAGCTGGTCTCTGCCTTCGGCTCTGTAACCAGGAAAGCGCTTGAAAGTTAAATGCAGACAAACATAAGGTAGTACAGCAGAAAGTCTTCTATTTTAAGCTTCGAGTTGTTCAGGTTTCAAGTGGTGCATTTGTTAGTTGTGCTTTTTCGCCGTAGTTGAGAGCCTGTGTAGTGCGAGCTTTGCTGACTGCCCATTAGATATAGCTGACACAAGTCAGAAACAATTGCAGTGCGGTGTGCCGCCGGGCGCTCGGCATAAAGATATTGATCAATAGCCAAGATGAAGGTGCTTTATACCTGGACATTCATTATTATTGATACTTGGTTTTTGTAGAGGCTGTAAATGTGATTTATTACCAAGCAGCAGCACAAGAGCTGCCTAATGACAATGAAACCCTGGGTCACATAGATCAGTTGTTCTTCAAATCTTTTCACATTAAGGACCCCTAAACTGACACAGATTGGACCGCAGACCTCCATCTGATACGTTTTCATCCCTGGGTTTTTTTGCTTTTAGTTTTTTTTTATTACCAAAACTCTATGAAAGCCATCACCCAAAAAAAAAAAGTAATGTGTATGTCGTTATGATGATGATTTATTCCCCTCTTTGCTGCGGACCAACTGCAAAACCCCCGAAGGACCCCTGAACCACTCGTTCAGATCTCCCTCCACCTCTCGTTAAGGTCACGGCCTCCAACATTACTGTTTTCTCATTTGCATTTACAGAAGTTTAATCACAATTCGGCGTAAATGAAAATGAATTACACGCAGCGAAATCAATGAGCGGCAATGGAAAGGTCTGAAAGAGGTTCCACATTATGTAAATGCATTCCCCGCTCCGATGCTTGAACAGTCATTTTTCGAAGTTCTGCTTACAAATCGCCGGTTCCCAACCCTTCTGCCTCGTGATCCCTCGAGTCCGAGTGAAGAATATTTTATTTTTTTAATTTATTTTTCTGCGCCTCCTTTGTGACTGCTCTCCAGGGGACGTGGATAAGTCTGCGACTGACAATGCCGGTCGTGCTGTATGATTGGTAAGCTGTGTGGGCTGGTGCTACATCATTTGTTTTTTTAGCCACCGCTCAGTTCCAGCTGTTATTTATGCAAGCGTTCCCTACAGTACTCCTCACATTGCACCATACATCACGCCATGCGGGGGTTCAAATTATGAGGTAACATGATGAGATAGCCCCATGAGAGACAGACAGCCAACACGAGACCCCCACCCTTTGTTTAAAGTGGGACAAGCGACGGTGGTGCTCAGCTGGTGTGGAAAGACATAACATACAGTGGCCGGCTGTCGTGGTTTCGGTTTTTGGTCAGTTGTTTCCTGATTTATTTTGTAGTTGTATCCTCTTGTGTCTTGTTGGCACTCTCTACTTCCTGCTCACTTGTGTTCCCAGTGTTCTGTTTCCCTCCTGTGCTCCTCCCACACCTGTCTCACATCAGCCTCGTTAGCACTGCCCTGTTCCCGGTGTCTCTCCACCTTCACCTCCACCCCTCGTTAGCTTAGTTTGTATTTAAGCCCTCACTCTTTGTTGGTTTGTCTGTTCCCCTCCTAGCCTGCCCTGTGCCTGTTCGCCCGGTTCTTTTGTGTTTCCTGTATTTCTAATTTACTCCTTGTGGTGTTCTGGTTCCATTACTTTTGTGTTTTCCTTTGCCTGCACTATTCCCCCTGCCTTTTTTATTGTTTGTGCTTTTATTTTTGGATTGTTTGAGTTTGGACTTTGGACTTTTAGTGTTTTGTGACGGTGTGACAGCCACAGAGCACACGTTAGCAAATGCTAATGCTAACTGGCGTCCACTTGGAAGGTAAACGGTCCCATATTATGAAAAACACGTTTTCTCTGGTCTCCGTTACGTAACGACAGGAGGTGAATTTCATAAGCCGGCCTCCTCTGCGCGATGATAGGAGATATCGAGAGGGGGGCGTTCATCCCGGAGGTGAAGTTCGGTGTGTCCAGCGGTGAGATAGCAGCGTTTTGCAATGTGGTCGCTCAGAGGTAGACACGCAAATGACTCTGTTGTTGGTTGTAAAAATCAACATAAGCGCCTATATTCTGTCCCAGCTACAGAGGAACACAAGAGACAGTGGTTGTGTTTCATTTTTAACGACGGCGTGCCAGCTACGGTTCCTGTAAGTCTGTTTGTGTGTGCTAACCACTTCACATCGGACTGCTTCAGTAATGAGGGTCAGTACAAAGCTGGCTTTGCCTCGACCATTACCTGACCATTGTAAAAGGATCAGTCCCAACCATACGGGACCCAGCAACTGCACCTGAGCCACAGGTAAGTGTCGCCACGTTTTGATAGTATTTACAGTATGGTGAAGTCAGCTTGAAACTGGCTAACTAGTTAGCTCCGCTTCGGTCCGCTATGCAATGCCGTTTGAAGCGAGTTTAATGTTAATAATATTACGAGGGAGCTTGGTTGTCACAGTAAAAGTCTGGAAACATGTGCAGACTGGAGACAGAGACCATGCGAACAGTGTCCAAGAGTTTGGAGACTGTGTTGGAGACAAACACAGCTTTCGCTAGCTGTTTTTAGATGTTACCTGTTGCAGGTCAGTGGGGGATGGGAGCCGGGTGGCTGTGTTGGGGAGTCTCTCATGTAATGTCCGTATTTCTTCAGGAGCCTCTCCTTCTGGGTCCGATTCTGGGTCAAACTGGTATGGTTGAACGACAGCATCTCGGCGAGCCACAGCGATACATCCAAACATTAGCGCATGCTACCGCTAGCGTAAGCAGCATCGTCGTCTCCCTGAGAGGGGCGTATAGCAGGCAGGGCAGGCGATGACAGACGGAGCTCATTAGCATTTAAAGGTGCAGGCACAGAAACAGCCTGCTCTCAGTAGAGCTCAGCAGAGCGACTTTTACGCCGTTTTTCTACCGACAGTACCAGCTCGCCTCGCCTCGGCTTAGCGTGGCTCTACTTGGTTTGGTTTCAGACGCGTTGCGTTTCCATCTAGAATTAGTATCTCTTCAACGTCGGCGGGTCGTCATCAACGTGGCCGGGTCGTCATCAGTGACGTACTTATCCACACGACACATAAACAGGGCTAGCTGTGGGCTACGCAAAACACGTACACCTTTTCATTTCTTGTCGCACCATCAAGCTCTTTCTGGATGCGTCTTCAGCGACAACACTCAGGAGCATCTCCACCTCTGCCACGGTCCACGGCGTGTTCTTGCGCGTTGTTCCTTCCATGTAATCGCTATGTTGACTGAACGCAGATGCTAGTTTTTAAAGGTAGCGGGTGTCAGGCTCGGACGTCGCGCTCGTCATGAGTCATCAAGTGGCGTCACTCTCTGTCCAATCAGTGGCCGGCTGCCAGCCTACGTCACACAAAAGTATCAGCTCAGCTCGGTTGGAACTTATACGGAGGTGATACTAAAAAAGTACCACTTTAGCAGGTACCAGGTACCAGATTTCGGTAACGGGAACGCAAAAAAGGCGAGCTAAGTCGAGGTGAGGCGAGCTGGTACTGTCGGTGGAAAAGCGGCATTAGACAGCTGAAATTCAGGACCACGGATGGGTTTGGGGCAATACATTTCGAATACAGTGTTGTTGGACCTCAGACAGCTGTGTGAGATTGATGAAAAACAGTATAATATGGGACCTTTAAAGCTTGTTAGCCTTGGAATAGATTTGTATGATTATTATCGGTAATACCACATTATGAATGCTGTAAAAGAACATACATCTTAAATTGTTGATAGCTGACGCTACATGGATGTAGGAACTCCATATTACCATTCACTGCATGTATGAGATGTGCTCCATCTAACTCTAAAGCAAGGGAACTATTCATAAGGTTTGTTGCTGCGGACCCAAGGAAGTGTGCAGTATGAAAATTTGCTGCAATTTGGACACGTCCGATATGAAGACATTTTGAATAAACAGCAAACACAATTACAAGATAATCTGTGCCGAACAGCGTGTTCTGAATGGGCACCGGACTAGTTTCATAAAATGGACAATCATGCAAGGTAGTGCGCGGAAGGAAAAGCAGCACAAACCAGTTAATGAGGATGCCAAGGACGACGTCTGAATATAAATAATCCCAATATTTTGTGTCTTGTACACCCACCAGGCGCCCGGAACGGCTCCCCGAGACATTTGCGCGGTACAAGAGCATGGCATGTCCTTGACTGGGAAAACATTTTGCCGGTAGACATAATCTGCACTGCATTAAAAAAAGTAGTTGGCAAATGCATTTAGCACTTTGTTAACATACCTTGAAGACAGGCCTGCTATAAGTTATGACCAGTTCAACCAAACAATATTTTTTCTCCTTTGACTTATTAAAACATTTTTGGGAGCCTGAAAGCAAAACATATTTACTTACTTATTTATCTTATTTCCCAGTAATTCAAAAGAAAAAGTCTGAAAAAGTAAACACAACTTTGTCTTAGAGAATCATTCATTTTTAATCCCGTTCCTCCAGCCCCTTCGGGGGTCCTGAGCCCCGGCTTGGGAACCTTTGCTCTATGATGCAGCATGCATACGTCATCTATTTTGCCTATCATGCACTGAACAAATGGCAATATCCGAATATTTCACCAAGATGCAGATAAATCCACTTCAGCCCCTTGGTTCATGCCATAATAATCATATTTGGTTGGTTGTACAAACTCTTCTATTACATATTTGCCCATAAAACGACAGGCTGGGCCTGAAAAATAAAATCCCCGGCGAAGAAAAACAAAAAGGGAAAAAAAAAGCCAGAGCGATAAAAAGAAAGAGACGGAGCTGTGGAAGGTGAAGGGGCTGTTTCTTTGGATGGACAAAGAAGGAGAGCAAGTGTGTGGCGGCGAGAGAGAGAGAAAATGCTTCATAGCCTCGGGGGTGTGCGCTGCTGAGAGAGACAGCCTAATGGAGGGTCCCTGTGAGGAATGTTGACAGTCTATTTGCTTCAACCCAGTCAGCAGCTCTCCATACAAGCACTGCGAGCAGGTGCACTGTAGAATCAGAACGGGTTGGGGGCGGGGGGGTTGTTGTTCTGGCAAACGAATACCACCTAATTAAAGGTAAATATACATATTTAATGAGGACTATAGTGGTCTCATCTTCGCCTCCTGTAGGGGCGTCTGCATAATGTCCGCGCTGCACTAATTATCAGCAGGAGAGAGGCGGAGAGACGGTGAGAGGGTGAGTAAATCTCTCCGAGATCAGGAAGCCACAACTCGGCCCCTGCTCCGACCAAATAATGTGCGGTGTTAGTCGGGTGTTCACGCACAGCCGTAGTGTCTGTTTATTCCCCAGCGCGGCGCCCTGAGATTGTATCCCAGCTTTGACATAAGCCATTATTGTTTTGAAGCGTTTAGAATGTGGGTCACATACCGGAGCGGTAACCTTGGAATTTGGGGAGGAAAATAAAGGCGTCTTTGATGCCGAAATTCACAACATGACCGCCGCATAAACAGACGATTCATCTCCGGGACGTATGCATCCATAATGCATGAAGAAAGCGGAAATTTTTTAAAAATAGATTTCCCGTAAGATGTGGCAAAATGAATATCCTCCTCTGTATGAAACACACATCAGGGACACGCTTGGTTAAATCTCCCAAAGTGTGTAAAAGTTTAGCGGGCACTTGCCGGCTGACAGGTACACAGCCCCGGCTAACCGCTGAGAAATAATGCAACATCTTTGGCAGATGCTTCCATGGAAACCCAAAAGCATTTTGTCCTCCCAAGGCGGACCTGCCTCGGGAGTAAGTGTGCACGGGAAGATAGCGACTGCAGTTCCTTTAAGGGCCCCCTAGCTATATTTTTAAGAGGAGCTTTCTATTTTGAGCGAACCACCGCCGAGCTAGGCTGCATGCTAGTCAGTGCTGGGTGGCAGAAAATACCCAGCCACAGCCGCGCTATGGACGCTGTCACTGCACTCTCGCTTCTTTTTCTCCCCACTTTGCTGCTAGAATAAAGTAATATTTTGTCATTTCTTTAAGAAAGCAATGGAGAGTCAAAAGAAGTAGAAAGACCTTACCATATTTTCAGCAATAACACACATAGTTAGGAGAATTACCTGAAATTCAAGGAGAGCGAGGCAGTAATCTCTCCTGTGAGCCATGTGAGACCTTGTAAAATCTTTTGAAAGGTAAGATTTGTTTTTGTCGGTGCACTCGCTTGAAATTATTTCAACCGTTAGACCTTGATCTGCACTCAAGGAATTGGCGCTTACTTGACCGCAGAGCCTCTCAGATGCAAAACTAACACGAGAGGGATAGGCAGAGCACCATAGTTTCAAAGTTAAGAACGCTGACAGAGCTGCCTGATTTGACGAGCTGAGAGTGAGAATTGAAGACATCGTAGATTTGTGAAGTTCTGACAAAATGGTTTCAGATTTGTGTTAATTGATCTGAGAAACTCTTGAATGAGAAAAGACCATCCTCCCAACCCAACCTGCCCCCCGTGCAGACTGATTTTCTTATCTGCCCATAATTGCTACAGGCAATTTCACCATCACTCAAAGGTAGATTTGGGGCACTTGGAATAACTGATGGCGTTCTTTGGACGACAGTCTTTAGAATTTTTCCTCGTCACCGCTGCATGTCATTCACCATTTAATGTGGCCCCGCTACAAAAACACAACACATCTCATTGAACCTCGCTCTCACATGCCGGCGCACATATGTGTTGCCATGGTTACCAGTGATCTTGCATATTAACGTCGATCTCTGAACCGCTTTTGGAGTTCGCTTCCCCGGCAGTTCACAATCAGCGGGTGAATTGTTGGAGTGCTTTGCTTTCACACCCCAAATCAATCACACCGAAATTCACTTGGTAGCTTAGCGCGAGGCACCTTTTCAGGTCGCCTCGGTCCACTCGTTCGCACTAGTGTTCATTAGTGTGCAATTGACAGCTTTCACAGCGGCACAAGCAGGTAGAGGCAGCAGAGTTCCTCTAATCCTTACCTTGCAGCTTATGTGCGAAAAGGATCCTCTAACTCAGGGAATACAGCAGCTCTGCCGTACATCCTGGCCTCCGTTGTTTACCACCACATCACGTCTTTTGTTAGAGGAAGAAACAAATTAAGAAACAAAGCAAACATTAGTAAGAATAAAAAACAGTAGCCGTGACATACTTTAGAACAGTGCCTCCCGATCCTGTGATCTCTCGAGGGGTCACGAGATGAGGATGATTAACAAGGCAGGCAGAGCTATAAAAAGACGTCTGCCGCACAAATTGTTTTATTTTTCAGACTATTCTCTAATCATTTGTTTTAATGAAATTCTGGATCACCTTCAAAGCCGCTCGGATGAAACAATCAGCGAACAACAACTTTCCGGTTGAACCGCTCCCAACTCAAAGACATGTCACCTGTGATAAGGGGTCATGAGTGGACAGAGGACGGGGAGGGGGGGCGGGGGATTCATGATTGGTGACGAGCAAGGACACATTAAAAATTGCCTTTTTTTTAGCAGAGAGTTTGGTGTGATCTCCTTTCATAAAGAAACAAGAGAGACAGAGATAGAAGAGTGCGCCATGGTGGGAAGCCAGATTCGGTTTTCACAGCCGGCTCGGGCAAACACCACCAGCCAGTGCGCCCTCTGCCAGCCTTTTGTACTCTCTATAACTATCACCATTAATGGCACCAACTGGGAAGGCAGCGCTTTGGCCACCCATCCAAAATTCATCCCATTAAGGAGGACTGAATGCCTCTTTAAATTATAATCAGATCACTAATCCGTTGTATTAAGCTCCAGTTGGGTTTTTAAGATTCCTCCTCTCAGATCATTAACTTCTGCACCCATGTCGATCCCGTTTCTTAAATTTATTTATTTATTTTTATTGATGGCTTTCCGCCACACTGGGATCTACCCCGTTCACATATGATACGATTATCCAAATTAGGAAACCATCTGGTGCTCGGCGCTGGATTGTTGGTAGTTATTTTAAAACCATTCAAGAACACAAATGAAAAAGAAATGGGAGGGAAGGAAAAAAAAATGCAATTTACATCCTACTTAGGTAAAAAAAAAATATCATTAGCCGAATTATATGAAAAGATTGAATGTATTCTACCTAAAGTCTGGCCGGTGCATTATGTGTTTGACATTAAAGTGGTGCTCGGGGAGCCCAAACCCAATCAATCTCAGCGAGGCAGTTAGAGAGAAGCCAATTGCTTAAGTGTTCAGATATTCTGATTGGAGTCCCAGGTGACCAGCGCTGTCAGTAATGAGATATAATATGTGCAGCCCTGGGAGACTTCTATTCACATAATGCCTGGGGAGACAAGAGCGCGATGGCATTTGAAATCTAATTGGAAACACTTTTGTCGTGAATAAAGGGGGACAGTCGGCATGTGTGTGACACAATGGCGCATAACAACACTATTTAAACAGTCCCGGTGTTCGGCGTTTTAAATATAAGTCGCCGCTGAAGCAAAATAAAGCCAGCTGTTCGAACAGGAGCTGGTATTAAAGCGTGGAGCATCCCCAGTTCGTAGATTTTACATTCGATCTCATGCATCATGATTAATTTGATTCATCATTTATAGCGGGGGTTAATTAGGGTGAGGGAGTACGTTTCCCTACCATTTTTGTGTCATGGAGAATAAATTACGGGAACGCAAACCAATCAGCTGAGACCTGTGACAGACACTCACATATGGACCCTCTAACCTGTGGTTCACATGAAGTTATTATCTTTTCTTCTCATTTATATGCAAGTCGAGTCGCTGTGTGACTTTTTTTTAAATATATTTCTTTGCATTGAGGTCCCTACAGTAACTTGTATGCTCAGTACAATACATTCTTTTTAATTATTAGACCGCTTATTTTCTAACTTTAAAAAAGTTCAATGAGTGCAGTAATACCCATACTGTGATCATTATTACATCTGGCAGCGAAACTAAAAAACACCCAGAAATATTCCCCCCAAAAAACAAAAAACTAATTCTGTGCTCGGCTGCTTTGTTCCCTGTGATTCGACAACACAAACTTGGAAACTGTGCAACAGCTTATCTGTTAGTTGTGCAGAAAGCATTAAGGTTAATACGGCTACTATAATGACACATTAGCAGACTTTAAATATTTAACGAAGGGACTGTTGAATTTGACTGCTGCCTTAATTGCGCACGGCCCCGCTCTTAATTTGGAGACGCGCGTATCGATCGCGCCGCTGTGTGATGGCCACAGCTATTTAATCAAAGAAAATGGGCCCGCATTCTGCATTGGTCTGATTAGTGTGGGACAAAGCCTGGAAGCTGGTGTTTCAAGCCAAACGTGTGAGAGGTGGCACCACTGCGATAGTGAAGGATTGTTCACAATGGTTTGCTTTGCCTAAGAAGTACATATATGAAGGTGCAGTACCAGTGGTGGGCAATGATGACAGAGAACGATAGCAGTTTAAAGAGACAGAAATTCCATACCTGGTGGAGGTGGAGGTTGGTCTGGTTGTCATTCAGTTTTGACTGTTAAGGAAGTAGTGACCTGAAGCGAAACCATTATCTTCTCCTAAACCTAACCGAGTACTTTTGGTGACTTAATTTTGACTTTATTTTTTTCACCGGTAGTTTAGGACAAAAGCAACAGAGACACAGTGGACGGGCAGGTCCGTTGCCCCTTTTCGGCTTGATACCAGGCTGCTGTAGCACTGCTGCTGCTGCTGATGTCGAGCTCCCTGTTGCAACAAAAATGGAATGATACGTATTACCCGGTAAACACGTACACGGACGATAGGAGGAGATGGTCCCTAGCAGGATAAAGGCACAGAGCTATTCCACAAGTATTTAAGTAATATTTGTCTCTGTAACTGTAATACTGCACGGGAGCGTGTCTATGTTCCCCGGGTCTATGTTCCCCTCTTTGTATGAGACTGGGGAACATAGGACCCTTTTTCAAAAAAAGGGTCCTATGTTCCCCGGTCTGTTACTTTTTCCACCATTACTGAAAAATTCCATGGCAAATAGGCCTATGTAGGCCTATGGGCTAACCCTAACCCTAACCCTAACCCTACCCTAACCCTAACCCTAGGGTCAAGGACCCGGGGAACATAGGGATGACCCCCTCACGTAATGTGCACTGTATGTTGTATATCATATGTTTTAATTACCCCATTGTTTTTCCTCGCAAATGAATAAAACACAAGCTGTAGATGTCTTACCCAGCCTAATATATTCTCTAAAATAGGCTGTTCATGCACGTAGTTTACCACTAGCCAAACTAAGTCCGACCCCTACAAAGGTTTCGCTACAATGACAGAGAAACCACATTGTAAATTACATCAACATATTGGCTTGGTCCGCATTTTGTTATCCTGCCTGCCAATTGTCATATTTGGCGAAGCTCTTTCTTCATGTGCTTGTTGGACTTATTCGCACCTTTTTCTGCTTGCAATGTTCCTGAAGTGACTTTCTCATAAGATGCGGTGGGTTGAGTTCTCTTAAGTTGAATATCACTTTGACTGGAAGTTTCCACGTAAGTTGAGTGATGATCATAACTGATACGTTCTGTTGTCATGGTTTGGGTCATCATTGGGTCATTTCCTCATGTGCTTTGGTACGAGGTCTGTGTTTTTCCCTCTCTCTTTGTCAGGCTGTCAGCACTGTTCCTGGGGACACTGTGTTTGTAAGCCTGTGTGTCCCCCAAGCCTCATTCTGGTTTCATACTTCATGTACTTTTGCGTTTTTCTTTAGTTTTGGGGGATTTGCCCCAGCTTTCTTTTTGTTACGCCACCCTGCCTGCCTTACTGTCTTGGGTTCGGGTCCTTTTGTGATAAACCGTGACATCCCTGGCTGACTCTTTTCCTTGTAGGAGGCTCCACGAGGAATTTGGATTGACCATAATGAACAACAGCTGGAAAAAACAGCTGTTTGCATGATGTATGGTAATGAAGCTAAATGTATGCAAGATTCTAATTACAGTATCACAATGAAACAGTTCATTATTGAAGTTCACAGTTAACATAGTGCAGTGAGTCCAGTACGTGTCATGTCTTCCATATTTATTTCATCACCACAGTAGGAAGCAATCCAGAACATCACATGAATGGCACCACACAGATTGCATGTTACTGTGTAGAGAGCCTGTTTTTCTCAAAGGCCCACAGCACTTCACTCTGCATCTCCACCTGTCTATGAACACTCTGGCACGTTGCACTGTGGGAGTTCACTTCCAATCAATTTATATTTATCTGTTTCTGTTGAGTGGAGCGCAGACATTTCTCAGATGTTACAGCTCCGGCAGCATTTCCACAGCCGGCCTCAACATTGCATTTCACCTCCGTCCACGGCTCCTCCTTTTCATCCGCTCCTCAGCGGCATCGCTCGCCGCCTTTATATTCATGGCATGCGTATACACACAACTGTCACATAGCTGATTTAAATGCATCTCAGTGGGCATAAGAGCTCAGGAACTACTACTACTTTAGGCCTGAGTCTGGCTATTCCGGAGAGTGACGGCCCGGTAAAATGTGCAGCTGCTCCGTGGGACGGATTGAGTGCATGCTCGGGCTCCTGGCGCCGTGAGAGGCAGGGCTGCTTAGCGTGGTTAGAGTGGAGGTGGTGACACACAAGTCGAGGCCGTGACAGTGTTCAGGCTGCACATTAACAGCACCAAAGTCATCCTCCAGACGAAGCGTTGGCCCGAAAGAACATAAATCTGTCCAAAGGCCTTGACATCCAATTAACTCAGAGACAAAGGGACAAGCGCTGAGGTTCTGGACACCAAAACTGGAGATATTTTTTTTTGGCGAGGGTTTAAGGTCATCCTGGTACACAGCCTCCCTGTCATTTTTACAACATGTCATGTCCAGTCCTTAAAACACCCACCCGGCAGAGCAAATTTATGTATAATATTCTGCTGTCATAACATGCATTAACTGAATCTAGCATTTTAAATGACCTTGAAAAGTATTTGCATAGCACAGAAAATATAACAGTGCAGTTCTATTAAGTATGACGATCATTAAACATGAATTTTCATATCCCTAATGCGCCAATTTATATTGTGGAGGCTTGTTTGCATGAGCACTTATGAGATGATAATTGATAAAAAACCGCAGCAGAGAAGGATGCTCAACTCGCTCCATGGGTGGACGGCCTAGTTGAACTTCATTTCGAGTGGACCGAGGTCGAAGCGGCGTATGCAACCTTGAGCCGGAAAAATCAACCTTGATGGAGATTTTTTTATATATTTATTTATTTATTTATTTCAGAGAAGTGCACTTTGCATGAGCACGATTTGATACACTAACAGATGTGTGACGAATGCAAATGTTTACTTAAGAGGAGGCGCTCGGATCCTTGAGAGCGCTGTCTGGCAGGGATTCATATCTCAAAGGCATCTCTGGGTGGAAATATGGTGCGCAAGTCTCCACTGATCACAACATGTGACATCTACAAAATGAGATGCTTTATCTGAGCGCGCCGCAGAAGCCATTATTCCTGAGAAATCCGCACTTTTAGATCAGATTTTTTCCTGCTCAGTGCCACAGAACAGATAGCGCTGTCCTTGGTTATCACATCATATTTTCTTCCTCTATAGATCACAAATGGTTAAATGCCAGATCACATCATTTTGACAGCCTACTCAAGCATTTATAAACCTATTCATACCATCTGCTAGCAGCACAGAGCACTGCTGCCATTGTATTTACTACACTGCTCTGGCCCGCAGCCCCCATGGTCGTGTTCAACCCGTGCTCCCATTCAGCCATTGTTATTTCCATGGCTTACAGAAGATGTCTTTGGACAGTACTTGCTTCAACATCAATGGCTGGAAATGTCAATGAGGCCACTGTGCGAGAAGAGCTAGCTGCTGGTTTGGAAAGCATTCTTGGCCTTTTACTACATGATATGATTTGACATCTCTGGTCAAATACTAGACAGAAATAAAATGTGTATCTATGGCTTATACAACCAGTGTATGCTAGACCGACTCCAAGGCTGTGTTAACAGCTATACTACTCATCTTATATGGATGCAGAAGGTACAGTTAAGCTTCCGTATGAGACGCAGCAG
Source organism: Lagodon rhomboides (assembly GCA_039737535.1). Classification (NCBI taxonomy): domain Eukaryota; kingdom Metazoa; phylum Chordata; class Actinopteri; order Spariformes; family Sparidae; genus Lagodon; species Lagodon rhomboides. The sequence goes on along the minus strand of CM077785.1, from coordinate 8,142,574 downwards.
GCTTTAAAATAATTCTAATATAAACCCATCCACGGCAATATGAGACAATCAGATTAACTGCTGCCCCCGATGAACTATACAGAACTATACTCAGTGCAACTGAGATGGTTGCTGTGATGTCTTAGCTTTGTGACTCATCTTGGTGTTGTTTCTTGGACATCACAATTAATGTTGCTCCAGGAGTGACAAAGTCCGCATCTGGAGCAAACTGTTGAGGCTAAATGGGTTAAGTTCAGCACTCTCACCTGGGAGACTGTAGTTGGTATCCCATTAGGAACATAGTGTTCTAACAAACATAATTTGTTAGGTTTAGGAAACACAATTCTTGGCTAGGTTAAGGGAACAAAAATACCTGGTTAGGTTAAGGTAACAATAATATTTGGTTAGGGCTAGGCAACAAAATGTCTTGGGTAGGTTTAAAGAAAAAAACATTTTGGTTGGTTTTAGGCGTAAGAAGATCTTGGTTAGGTTAAGGGAACAACAACACTTGATTAGGTTTAAGCTAAAAAGTTATTGGGATGTTTTGGGTTTAAATACAACCTTTCAAAGTGTTAGAAAGGATAACCCCTCTCATATGTGTACTCTTTTGATCTTATTGTCAGAGCTGCAAAGCTGAGACATTACCAATGTAGCTGGTCGCTTGCTATGGAGCAGCATAAATCCTGATACTCCAGGAACAACACCATCACGTTCTGAGTTAAACCAGCTGTCAACGATCTTCTCCTGAACCTGACCGATTATATTTGTGTCGAAACCTAACTGACAACTCAACACTGTGTTAGAAATGCTTTGTATGTGTGCATACACAGATTCTAAAGGGTACCTTGTGTGTCTGTATGAGACAACGAGAGACATGGCATGACCTGAGTGCTTTTAGTGAAATGCTCATGTGCTGACATTTAGCAGATATCATGAAAACTCATTTCACCATCTGAGCTTGTTGGCATTTGCTAATTTACACAACACAGAAAGTACAGCACAGGCTGGTGGAGTTTCATTCATTTTGAACCTGTTTGGTTCAAAAGTATGGGACAAAGAATGTTAAAAAACTGAAGGGATCCCCACTATTACAATAATTCTTTCTGACTGGGACATCAGTGTCTGCACTGAATTTCATGTCATTCCATCTTGTAAAATTGACATCTCACTGGATAAACAAAATACTCCTCTCCTCTGTAGTCCCCAGCTGGCAAATGTCAGAGGATTACCAAAGTCTTTTGGCTACATGCCCTGGGCAACATCTGCACCTAAATTAAAGGCAGTCCATCCAACAGCTGAACAGACATGTCATTAAAAATACATGAATGTCAACCACTAAACTAAAAGTCAGCTACATCGATAGGGTGTATCATCTGGACACACTGAATGGTAATCCATCCAAAAGCTGCTGAGCTGTTTCAGCCTGGGGCAAAGCGGTTGGAACATGGCTAAAACATGACACATTAAAGTCAATATATATCAAATTGAAACATATGTCAGAAACCAGATAATTATGGAACAGAAGCCTCTCCGTGCAGGGACACAGTGCAACTGTGGCCTGGAAAAGGAAATACCAACAACTACTGGTGTGTTTCCCAGAAGGAGATAACAGCGGACATCTGAGTGACTCGCGTGGAAATGTCAGCCAATGTGTGTCTAAAGAAAAAGCAGCACGAGACAATGCAGCAGAATATGTATATTTAACATTGAGAGAAAGTTCAAACAGTGGTAAAGGTCATTGCAACGAGTCTGGAGGCCAACTGGATGACATCTGACAGCATGCTAATTATACCGCCACTGCAGCTGAGGCAGCAACGCCGCTGCAGTGCTCTGGTACAGTACTGCTTACAAAGCCATTATAGTCAGGAGGCTTCAGAAATGTACTGTACAGCTCAACGTGATAAAATATCTACATTGAATTTATAGCAGTTTTGTATAAAACTGTTTTGTAGACAGTTAAGGGAAACACCGAGATCAATGTAATCATCAAGCGCAGTAGTGAAAGCTCAGCCTGTGAATCTAAATAACTGTAAAGTGTCCTCCGTGGCTCTGAAGGAAGGCCTTTAATTATGTCATCAGGGTTATCTTGGCTTCTGCTTGAGACTACAAATTTTTAATGGCAAGTCTTTTACAAATGTTACAGATTGGTTGCTTGGAAGTTTTCCAGACAGGAGAGGTCCATCAAAAGGAGCTGTTCAGTTGTATTTCCGTTGATTTTTGGAGCTGGAGGGGCTCAAAGATCAGCATATTTCAATCAGTGCTGCATCAAGCGTCACCATTCAGTTTTAGCCACAGTGTGGCGATGTCAGTCGGTTCACTCATTTGTCATTCTACAAAACAGGGACGTACAACGTCATACAAGTTGTACTGGAGTCCTTTTATGTTACACATTTTTTTAATGGGTGTTGAGCATGAGTTGAAAGGAAAGAAGCTGCTCTGTAGACTGGTGGAACAGCAGTGGATACTGCTGCATCTTTTGGCAGACGGCAGCAGGGTGAGCAGACTGGCTGGGGATGGGTGTTGTCTTTTAGTATCTTTTGATCCAGGCTGAAATATCTCTACAAATACTTTAAAAGACTCCCATAAAAAAAACGCGCAGACATTAATTGTCAGCAGGGATTAATTCTTGGTGGATCTCCTTCCAGCACCACTACGTATGAGGTTGAAGTTTTTGCTTTTGAGCAACATATACAGAAGTATAGCACTAACATTCATGATCCCCAGAAGATGAGTCTTAATGGCTTTGGTGATCACCTGACTTTTTTTGGGGGGGGGGTTATGAGCACAAACTTGTAAGTGAACAGGCGATTTATCAAGGATGTACCCGGCCGTCGCCCAATGTCAGCTGAGATCAGCTCCGGCCCCCATGTGACCCTGAAAAGGATAAGCGGTTTCAGATGATGGATGGATGAAACTTGTCAATTGTCTGGTAAAATATCTCAATATTTATTTGTTGGTTTGGGAAAAAATTAAATTGTACACGCACTAATGGTCCCCAGACATATATCTTAATCTCTTTGGTGGTCCCCTGACTTTTCATCTAACACCACCAGAAACTGTCATTGTCTTTACCATTGTTGGCCTCCAAATAGGAATTCCTAAATCTATAGATTGCATGAGCCAAAACATACATTTCTTTATGCTTCTGACTTTTTTACCTGCACAGAACACTGATATGTTTTTTATTAAAAAAGGACAAATTCGATTTGACTGTTTAGTGACTAAAAAAGGAAAGCTAACCTTACAAAATATCCAATCCCTACCCTTATTCCTGTTAAATCTGTCTCCTGTGAGCACAGTAACTACATGGAACTGCAATCCTAATACTTTGGAGTGCCCCATTTAAAAAAACCCTTCAGAACTGCCTACTCTTATCTATGGTTTAGCTTGGACTGTAGCACCAGTTACAGTAGAAATGTCCGCTTTTCTTTGCATATAATGAACCAAATTGATAAAAAAAAAAATAAAAATCACCATTCAGCATGTGTTTCTTCATCCACCTTGATCCACGGTTACCATGCAGCTCACACCTGTTAATTGTCTAACAAATGCAACCGAGAGCGTTTGCAAATCTGGACCTTTTGACCGCGGCAACGTTACTGCGCCAAGTTGTCTCGAGGAGCTTTAATTGAGGAACAAGTTATTTATACCGCAACATAACTTTGGGCCGAGGGTAAACTGTTGTTTTGAATAATGGAGTGCTCAGCTGAGGAGATCAAGACAGGATCAGCGTGGCAGTCAGCCATCCCTCCCACAGGAACACGCTGAAAAACACAAAGTGTCTGTTAATTTCCTCGCTGGCTGACGCCTCAGGGGTGGAACAACATTTGCGCAGCCTACCCTGGATGTGTGACCTTGGGCCCTGGCCTAGTACTTAGACAGGGGATGCTAAACAGGTTTTGCATACCAAGAGAGGTGTCTCCTTGTTTTCAGTCCAGCAGGGAGCCACATAATAGCAGACTGGAGCGGGTCGGACGATCCCTCCCTCCACCTTCCCCTCTGTTTACTCTGTCCTGAACACCTGCTGTCTCTCAGCCTGTAAATTAGAGGGTGCAACACAGGAGCGGTGTACAGTATATGTGGGAGTGCGGCTCACAAGGATTAATTGCCGGCACAGTGATAAGAGCCCTCCTTCTCTCTGTTTCGCTCAGCCCTCTCTCATCAGAGACTTCAGAACTCCTACTTCCACAGCCCTCCAAGCACCACACCACCTCTGCCAAAACAGATCCCTGCGAGAGAACGAGAATACATCTGTGGTGACAGGACCAAACCTCCCAGTTGGACACACAGCGTATTTATCTATCCGTTGGACATCCACCGGCGAATTCATAAGGAGAAGGTGATGAACTGAAATGGCTGTGGGGAGAAAGCTGGGAAAATAAGGGAGAAGGGGCCTGAAAATGTGTTTTTCTCACTCATGTGGACCTCTGTGACTGTCGGAGGAATGAAAACCTTGAATGTGTTTTGCACCTGTCACCAAGCAACGGTATCAGAGAGCAGGAGGGGGGTTCCACAGGTTGCATTGTGTGTTACACATCAATCATCCGTCCATACCGTCTGATCCTGCCCAGGGTTGCACGGGTCTGGCAGCCCGGAGCTCCTCTCAGGGCAAACACAGCACAGAGCGTGATGCTGTCAAAAGACAGACGGACACATTCACACTCACATGCTCATGTATCGGCATTTTAGAGATTGGACCGTTCTAAATGTGTTCCGACCGTGTTGCACAGCATTTTGTGACATTGTTGGCAGCTGCTGAGACGCAGGCTAACTAACTAACACCAATTATTGCATCTGTATAATGGGACACATTGCATTGTGGGATTGTTAGCAGAAACTAGTGTACATGCCATCAGCGCAATGTTTTAGTTTGGGAACCGTGAGCACTATAAAAGAATTAGGGAGTGATTTCAGTCAAATCCTGTTATCTCTTAAAATGTTGCATGAGTACTAGGAGCATTCCAAATTGTGTATTGCATCTGTCAAAAGTTTCAGCCCTCTCTGTATTGTTTATGTAAGAGTTAGAAGTTAATCAATTAATTTAAGTTAATTCATATAAGTGAATTAATTAATTTAAAATGTTTACACAGTTAACTATTTACATATTTATGTTTGCAGTTTTATTATTTACATATTTGTACATGTAAATCATTCTATTTACATCTGAAGAGCAGTAAAGGTAATTTGGTGAATCTGCTTCTGTGATTCTTCAGTCTAAGTCCTTCCAGCTTCTGATTGGTTAGTTCAGTCACATGGGAGTTTAGCAGCAGGAAGTGTTGTTGTTGTAAGGAAGTCTGAGCATGAACAGTAAAAGTACTGCCTGATAAAGTTATCCGTCTCCATCCTGCTGTTTCTTCCTATTAAGAGAGATCCAAACCACCACTCATTGAACCCTCACGTTACATTTATATACACGTGACACACTGTGACTTATGAGGCGCATCTTCAGCTGCGCAGAGGATTGTGGGTCAAAAAACTGCAAAATGTCACCTGGTATTTTTGTCTTACTGCATTTCACACTTTTTTTCAGGTGTCCTAAATAGAATGGAGGTGTGGGTTACTGGAATGCAGGGCACGTGTTTTGATTGAATCAGGAGCAGGGCAGGCATTGTTAAGGTAAAACAAACCTCCAGTTTAATGTATGATTTATTTATGACCACTTGAAAGCGAAAATTACTTCCAGCTCTGAATCTCAATCAGTAACATTTTATTTTCACACGTCTGATGTTCTGGAACGCCCACATGCCAAATCATTATTTTCATTTTTGCATCTGAAAGACGAAGCGGAAAAACAAACTTCGGTGGACCTCACTTGCATTTTGTAAGAAGGTTGCGCTCATGTGAGTGTAAGTTCAGTTTTTTTAATTACGTTGTGGTCCGTCAAACTCAGAACACGGGTTTTATTTTTCAATCAATGTAATTGCGATCACCTGGGGTCCAAGGTACACATTGTTTCTGATTAGACGGCTCCAGTTAAAACCAGCAGAGCTAAGAATACAGAGTTGAATCATATATGGTCTGCTTGTAATTGTGAAGAGTGGGCTTACGCGAATGTTTTTCACAGTCATTCGTTTAAATCGTCATCTACAAGTCTGTCTTCTAAACAAGGGATTTCATATTTTTAATGTTATTGGCTCCATCTTAGCCTTTTCTGCTATTTCAAGTCAAAGAGTCATACATATGTAGTGGATAGTACGGGGCTATAATCACAAAAGGTTTGAGATGTTAAGAGACTTGTCCAGTGGATAAAATACATGCCTTTCACATACCCTGCGCCCTGATTCAAGTTATGATCCACCCACTGTTTGACCGAGGGTGGGGCTGAGCTACACACATACACACACAAACGCACACATAAGCATAAGCTGTGGCTGCAACTACAACAATATCAGAATTCTGCCTGGCGTGTTTAGTTCGGCATTCAACACAATCTCCCCCATGAAATTAACTGTAAAACTTCACACTCTGGGCTTGAGTACCACACTTCCTCTCAAACAGGTGCAAGAGAGCTTTTATTGGCAGTCACACCTCCTCCACTGTCATGTTAAACAGTGGAGCCCTTCGTGACTGTGTACTCAGCCCCCCCCCTTTAAACGCTGCACACCCCATGACTGCAATCCCAGACACGGAGAGAATTCTGTTGCAAAATATGACTACGACACCGCCATCATCGATCGGATTTCAGCAATCTTGCAGAGTGGCGTACGGAGAACAAGCTGCAGCTCAGTGTCACCGAAACCAAAGAGCTGGTTGTTGATTTTAGAAAAGAAAAAGAAAAGAGGCAAACACATAAACCCAGCTGAGGTGGAGCAGGTGAACCGTTTCTGGTTGCTGGGAAAATTCAAATCACAGAGATTCTTTCATGGACATCACCATTTGCCTCCAAAAGAGAACAGCACTGCTTTATTTCTCAAGGAAACTTAAGAAGATTAAAATCTGGTGCCAAGGTCTTGTTAACCTTTTTAGGCGAGCAACACAAAGCGCTTTGACTGCGGCACCTGCATGGTACGTGCACCGCCGAGGACAGGAGAGCAACAGCGTGCGAGTAAATCTGCCTAGAACATAATTTGTATCCATCAAAGGCGTCTGTGCAGAACCAAAAAGGGTACTCAGAGGCAACACCCACCCCAGCCACAGTCCGTTCACCCTGCTGCCATCTGGCAAAAGATACGGAAGTCTTCGATGCCATACCACCAGACTACAGAGCAGCTTCTTTTCTCAGGCTTTGAGGTAGCCTCAGTACTCCACCATGGAAACGTTATTCTTGGTACTATTTTTTCATTAGTCTGTATGGTTTTTGCGTGTACCATAGAGAACTTTAACTGTGCAATCTCGTGTTGTGTAATGACATATAACTTCATATTGATCTTGGTTTCGCCGAGGTGTTCGTATGTCTGTTCAACACATTTCACATAGAATGCTTTTAAAGGAATGGTCCCATTGAACACTGTTCTCCTTTGCTCTCTGCACATCCTCCCATTTGCTTATGCATCCTTCATCGTCATCATCGTACTTCATTAGAACTATGCAGTTACGTGGATGACAGTTTTTAATCATATCAGGTCATTTTGAAAGCTGCAATTTTCAATATACATGCACACCTGATGTAAACAGTCAGGTGTCTTTAACTTTCTACACAAACAAACCCGCCGTGTGTTTCCCGGATCTAGAACTTGAACCTGGTTGTTTTTGCCTAACCAAATTCAGGAATACTTCTGGAAACTCCAGCAGCGCTGTTGGAATGATTCAGGCATTTTCTTCCGTCTGGCTGAACCTTGAAACTCTCTGCTTCTTCAGTAGAGGAGGTGCAGCTCAGCCTCTAATTTGTGCAGAGTTCTGCTGCAAGGATACTGACTAAGACATTTTTTTCCCCCCTACATCACTTCAGCTTCACCAATTTATTTCTTTCTACTATGAAATTACTCACCAGACTTTACATGGCGCTGTAATGGATTATTTAAGTGCAAAACTTTTACACCTTTCCGTCCCAGAAGACCTCTCAGAGCCGGCAGTTTAAATCTTTGAGCTCTCACAAAGTCCAGGTTAGAGTCGCAGAGTGATGAAGGTATTTCTCTGTGCTGGCTTCGTAGCAGTACATTTAATATTCAGTCTGCTGGCACTGTTTCTGTTTTTAAACCCTGCTTCAAAACATATTTTTATAGATTCGCCTCTCTGACTAATGGGTGTTTTGTTGTTGCATGAAAGTGTTTTGTCAAGTTATCACATCCATCTGTTGGCTCTGCTTTTGTATCTTTAGAGGTATTTTTTGATAGATTCCTTTGTCTGTGTCTGGAGTTTGTGCTACGGATGCTCCGTATTTTGTAATTTGCTCTTTATTTTCATCCCTTCTGAAGAGCATTTTGGGCTTGAAAAAAGAATTATTATTAGTGTTGTTATTATCAAATGAGACTCAAGTTGTCAAAATTCTGCAGCTTCAACAATGCGACCGAGAGGCAATTTTTACGCTGATTCACCTTCCGCGGCAGTTTGGAATTGTTGGTCTGAGCAAAAAATTCGATTTCAATTATCCAACACAGCTTGCTTATTGGGGGATTATAAGGAGCCTTTTGAGCAGTGTGGATTCTTTTCCTCAGACACTCGACGCAGGAAAAAAGATGGAGCTGCATCAGTCTTTGTATTTAATTAAGGGATCGCTTAGCACAGGCAGCATTACAACTTCTCCCAGAATTGATTTGACAGCCCTAAGCCTGCCTCTTTTTGTAGCGCGCACATCCCATCTGTTTGTCACCTCTTAATATGAACGGAGTCACTCGAGCTGAAAATGCGCTGCAAGACTAATATTTATGGAATACCGGCTCTCCTAATGCACGCCAGAGTTAGCAGCATTACGCCCGAACACCGAGGCTTATGGTGACACTCCGCGTGACAAACACAGCGGCGCCGGTGATACATGTGATTAGAAAAAAAAAACACGGCGGTCCCCGGAGCATTACACGGTCCTAATGGAGAAGCAGCGTTTTGGGAATAAAGGCTCGACCGTGTTTGACAGTAATCAGTTAAAGTGGCGATGACGATGTAATGAAACGCGTTGCGTTAACGTGGGCCGTCAATTCCGCTGACTAACATCATTAAGTAGGTCACGGCCACCTAATAGCGGCGCTCCGGCTCGTTCGTCATTTTAACCCGTTCATCTCTAAACGTAGTCACAAGTGAAAAGCTTTTCACTCCAGTGATTATTTAGCAAACGTTAGGGAAACAACTGTCTATAAGCAACACCTATTGTCCCGCTGCATGCTGTGTAACGGTCTCCTTTAGGTGGAGAGAAGGGATTTTCCCGGGTGCACATTACTCAGTTCACTGCAGCCGAAAATAGCAGTTAATCATCTGAAGATTGATTTAGCATTTTTTTATTTTTTTCCTCCTTCGCTGAGCATTTTAATGCGTCCGTCGCCATGCGGCGCCTGGAAAAAAAAAGTGTCATTACCGCACCGGGCCGAGCTGAGCGAGCCAACAGGCCGAGGGGATATCAAGACCCGACAGAGGCGAACTTCAACCCCGAGGAGCTTATCTCACATTAAATTATTTACGGGCAAAAAATAAATCAATTTTCAAAGGTAATGGCAAATATCATCTCCTGTCCTCTGAAGTACAGTCTCATCTTGTGTTTCTCAGCCCGCTGTCAGAACCTTTCCAAAATCACATAAATATAAATCAGCACAGATTTTTGTCACTGAGCGTTCTCTGCGCGCTCGGATCGGGAGGGGACAATGACGATATTGTTCTGATTCCCTCCTCCGAAGCACAATCCCATTCGATGTGCTCGGCGCGCTGTCAGAACATTTTTAAAACCACATAAATATAAATCAGCCCTAACTAACAGATTCTGGAGCCGCCGCTGACGCTCTGATCGTTTTTCTCATTTACGCTCGCTTTATTTATTTCTTTCTCCTCCGTGTTTGTGTTTACTGAGGCGGACTGCAAATCCACTCAGCGTTCACCCCGTATTAACATGCAATGTGTGTGGATACATGATCGGGGTATAACATCTAATTATGGGCCTGCGCATGTATACCTGATATCAATAATAATTATGATTATCATAATTGTGCCTGCTCTCTGATCAAATCTAAATACGCAAATGAGGTAGGCAGAGCTGGCAGACTCGACACTCATCTCAGGTTCATGGAAGCGGTTCAGGTCCAGGGACTATTAAGACCACGGACACGTTAAGGCCGGTCTTCTTTTAGCATAGCTAGCAAGCTAACTTCATAGCTAACAGACCTTTATGTGTATCTGTAGTGTTTCTGTTCACTTGCCCTCATAAGAACACCACTGACGATTCAAGTGGATTTAAGGTCAACCTTCAGAGAGGAAGTGAACAATGATGCTGACTCACACACGCATACTGCCCAGCATGCACTGCGTGGTTGGGAAAAGCATCATTGTGTTGCTTATATGTGGAGTTTAAGTGTTGTGTTGTGTTGTGCCTGGGTCCAGACCTCCGCATACACCGGAGAAGCTGATCATCTCAGAAATTCAAGAACTGGATTGCTTACTTTCATAATAGTGTTGATGCTTTGTGTGTATCATTTGTACGGTAAGTAACGATACACTGAGTTGTATATATGTTGTACCAAGACGGTATTAAGCAATATTACTCAATATTGTAATATTGCGACAATACCAACAAAAATAAAATGTATACTCAAAATATAGCCATGTTGACGGACAATTTGCTCTCAGATTTTAAAGTTTTTTGCGAGTGTGTGTCGCATTTCCATGGAAACACATGGGGTTCTGACTAATTACTGAAACAAAACCAGTCCCGTCAGTCGACTCATATGTGTAATGGAACGTAGTTTACCACTGCAGCAAGTAGTCCAACCCATAGTAACGACCTAGCAATGGAAAGGATTTTCTAGTCCCACATGAGTGAACTCTGAGCTGACGTTTATGTTTTATCGCCGTCTCGGAATTTCCCGAACTAAATCAATACTGCACAGATAGACAGAAAATGCATGTTTTTGTCGCCCAAGTTATAACAAAGGTGTTGATTTTTTTCTTTTATTCTTTTTACAAAACAATAGTGTCTCTCACACTGAAGGGAACAGGCTCGGCCCGCTTAGTAAAACGGGACACTTTATTCTATGAATGTGGCAGCTGACAGGTGGTTTGTGATTTATTTTCATGATTAATAAATAACGTTTCTAAATAATAATAATAATGATAAAATACTCAGCTCGGACTTGTTTCATTTTTATATTATTATTATCTAATTATAAAGAACAGAGACGTTCCAGATTCATCACTTTATTTACCACAAATCTTTCATTTTTTGTCATTTAGTTCTTCTCATCTTCCTCCATCCATTCATCCAAACTGAGACGGCCAAATAAATCAAAATTAACAACAAACCGATCCATTTTGTAGCTTATTTTTCCACCGTTCCCTGCTCCAGCTCTGACAGTTACTATATTGCCATGGAGATACAATGTTGTCACAGACTTGGTGGAGTAATACTTTGAGCAATGAGTCAGGTGTGCTGTAATGCTGATTTGAGCACGGTCAAAATGTGTTGCTGACCAATCAGATTGCTCGGTCGGAACTACTTGTTGTATAATGCTCATTAATACACAACTTAGAGACAATAAAAGTATTTAAATCAAAACGCAAAACAGGAACACTTCCCGACAATGTCTCTTCAATACACGACTGCGGTTCAGCGTGTACGCAAAGTGTCGAGGGCAGCGAGTACGTGCAAGAGCTGGTTTTAGCAGCCGCCATGTCAGCTCGGGTCCAGTCGAGTCTACAGGTCTTGTAGCACTCAGTGGTCTCAGCAGCCAGCACATAGAGCTGCAATACACCCAGAGGGGAATACATGATTCACAGGGTCCCCGACTGTGCCGCCTAAAGCAAGCTAATCTTTGCCATACTTCCATTTTGAACGCCGGCAGTTAGTCTGGTGCCCAAACGCTCAGAAGGCAGCGGTTGGAGACCCCGATAAGAAACGGATTCGCAGGAGTATTCATCCGTTCATTTTGAGCTAGCACTAAAAACAATTTATTTTCATTTTTATTACCAGCCACGACAGCTTCAGCTGGCAGTGTTTTCACTTTGTGAGTCTTGTGTGTGTGTGTGTGTGTGTGTCATCATGGCAAAATGTGGTCCTGGAGACACCTATTGTAGTGGGAGCAAACACAAAAGTGGTTTCAATTACTTTTCCGGATGTCTGTCTGTCTGTCTGTCTGTCTGTCTATCTGCATGATGGCGACGGTGCAGTCAGCGAACTTTACAGGTGTGTAGTTGAGATCAAAATGAAGGCTGAGTTACAAGATGGCCATGGTCCTACCCATGAGTACTGAGTACTTATGTAATAATGTAGTACTGAGTACTGAGTAGTCATGGGTCAGACCGTAAGCTCGTGCTGGGTGTTGAAGCTGATATGACCCAATTTCAAGATGATCTCCAGCTGGTAATTCATTCATTGTGTGTGACAGTGTAACCGCAGCACTCAGACCATTACTGGTTCATCGTTGATTGCTATTTAAAGGGTCTGCAGCTCTGTCCATTCAAAATCTTCTACTCGGCTTGGACCCAGCCACTTTGTTCATTCAGGTCCCATAGATATGACACACAGTGTACTGTAGTGGAGTAACATCAGGTGCGGAGGGGAAGTGAAGGAGGACATGAGTCATTTTGATGTAAGGTACACTAAGAGAAAGGTACACTCTTAGAAATATGGGTTCCAAAAGGGTTCTTCTACAAGGGCTGAGGTTCTACCTGGAACCATTTGCTTCTGAAAAACCCTTTCCCGAAGAAACGGTTTTTTCAAGGGTTCTTGGTAACACTAATGGTTCCAGTAAGAACTACTTTGATCCAGAGAACGCTTTTTTGGAGAAAGAGTTCTTCAGGGATTGTTGAAAGCATGGGTATAAGATCCTGTATGGGTTCTTTGTAGAACCTCTCATGGGGGGTTCTGGGTGGAACCTTACACACACAGTTCTAGGTATAATAACCCTTTTTGTTGGGTTCTGGGTAGAACCCTCCAAAAGGGTTCTTCTACAAGGGCTACTTGGAACCATTTGCTTCTGAAAACCCCTTTCCCGAAGAAACGGTTTTTCAAGGGTTCTTGGTAACACTAATGGTTCCAGTAAGAACCATTTTGATCCAGAGAACCCTTTAAAAACCCTTTTCACGAATAAAGGGTTTTAAAAGGGTTCTTGGTAACACTAACGGTTCCAGTAAGAACTATTTTGATCCAGAGAGCCCTTTTTTGGAGAAAGAGTTCTTCAGGGATTGTTGAAAGTATGGGTATAAGATCCTGTGTGGGTTCTTTGTAGAACCTCTCATGGGGGGTTCTGGGTGGAACCTTACACACACAGTTCTAGGTATAACCCTTTATGTTGGGTTCTAGGTTGAACCCTCCAAAAGAGTTCCAGGTGGAACCTTTTATAAAAGGTTCTACCTGGAGCCAAAAAGGGTTCTCCTATGAGGACAAGCCGAAGAACCTTATGTGGTGTACTCGTTGTTGAACAGCTGTTCCTTTTGTAATGATTGAGGATTGGAAGAAGTCTCTCCGGTCTGAGATTGTGGCCACTACGCCAAAATCGCCTCACAGTGCAGCACTGTTCAGAGCTACAATTTGCAAAGCGGAGAGTCAAGTGACAGTCGGAGAGAGCATCCTTCTGGCTGCTTCACTGTGGCATTGCTAACTATGCTAACAGTTCTAATAGACAAAAGGTCACTGAGTGCAAGTGTAGTCAGGACTCATTCTAATTTTAAATCACAGGGATATCAGTCATGATCACATGTTAATAACAAGTGTAAATAGCTTCACACAATGAGATGTTTTTTTTTTTTCTTACATAATTGTCTTACTTTAATTAACAGCGTCTAGACCGGTCCTTCTCGTGACTGATATCCAATCATCTCACTTGTCAGGCTCACACAGCCAAGTGCTGCAGTCTGAGGCACTGCGTCTTGCCTGAGTAAATGTTATCACTTTAGGGACAAGCAGCAGATTTCTCACTTTTGTCCTCCGAATTATAAACGGAGGAATGTGCTATTGATTTTATCTACATGTGAGGGATCCAAGTGTTAATTAATTAAAAAGCCCCGTCTCTTTACTCCGCTCTTCAATTACAAGAGAATTAAACAATGCCCAATGTGAATTATGTCTAATCAGAGGGATAGATTTCACCAATTAAAGTGCCCTCCAGTCTGGAGGTGAGGGTAAAAAATATGTAGCAGGCTGGCTCATAAATTCAAGTATTGATTGGAGCGGGGAGGCAGGGTGATTCGATAAATACACCACGGCTCCTCTCTCTCTGTGCATTGCGATGTCAATTCCTATACACAGGGAGAGACAATGATTGGAGAGCATTAGGCCGACTGCTGAAGGGGGCCAGGAGACTCAGAATACTGTTATCATGTCAAAGAAGCTGTTTTTTAATGAGACTTTCAACGCCGTCATTACACTGTATTCAATTATGGAGCACATTGTGGGGCTGCTGTGTACTGCGGCGAAGGCGAGTATGTTATGTGAGATATATTTTTTTCTTCCATATTTAATTTCAGAACATGAGAATCCTTCAGAAGTCAGACACCAACCCCAGTAACCATGAAGGTAATTTATTATTTAAAATCCGTGTTTAACGATGACACGCTGGAGTCTGTAGAAAGTGTGATTAGCAGTTTTTTTTTTTTGCTCGGAATATGTGGGTTGAAATGCAGTCTCACATTAAGTATTCCGTTTCAATAACACTCACACTTCAGTGTTTCCGGCACTTATCAGTGTTGTTAGGTGCTCTGAAAGTTGAACTCGCGATGTGGGAATCAGATGAATATGTTTATTGATCAACACGGACTCGGCGAGGGTGATCAAAATAAAATATGAAGCAAATAAAGCGGGAGCAAAAAGCTGCAATCGCAGTTTCATCACGTTTTCTTTTCTATGAAAGGAGAGGGGGCGTGTCAAACAACGCACATGCACAAAAAACCACGTGTACGCAATTTGTATCACACAAAAACTACTTTATAACGAGAAGGCGGCGAGAACGTGTCGGACCATGTGAACAGATGTTTCTAAAGGGAGCTCACGCCGTAATACGGGAATTCAGTGAGATCTATGTTTTCTCATTAACTCAAAGCGACGTTGTGTAGAAAATTGGCATTTTGCGAGACTTGGCATCCCCACAGCTGCAGCACCACTGTCATAAACACAAATCCCAGATCTGTTATAATCAGTCAGACGTACCACAAGCAAAACTCATTGGGTCATATCAATGTTGAAGACTTGTATGTTGAAGTAAACATGTGTGTAACTGACACACTGACGTTACATAGTGCAGAAACAAGGGATAGGATTGCAGAGTGGCTGAGAAAGAGACACCGTTCACTCAATCACAGGACATCGTACCTTCAACATGATTCTGAAACTGTTATTTTAAGGTAAATAAGTCACACAATGTCAATTTTTTTTTATTCATTTTCAAATTTTTACTTTTCAAGATCAAGTTCTTCTAACCCAGTGTGTTTTGACTTAACCTGATGAGTCATACTGTAAGTGTATTCTGTACAGAGTTCAGTCGGCTCATTTGAATACGTTTCTGAAGAAACAGGATGCGCACATTGGCAGACTTCCCAGCATGCAGCATTTTACAGTTGAAAGTCTCCTGAGAGCCGGCCCTGTTCATAGTTTGGAGAAAACACATATAATGGGAACTCCTTCATACATTTTAAGATACTGTAAGTCGTGGCTGTCTCACAATAACAATGTTTTCACAATAATAAAAATAGGTGAAAAAAAAAGGTGCACGATGAAACCAGCTTTCTTTGTGACATTAGTCGGTTTGGATGAACAGTCGTTGATTCAGTTCGAAGCTGCTGTAAGTGTTACCTTCTTATTAAGATAAGTGTTAACTGGCTCTGTATTCCAACAGCGATCGCAGTTGGAGTGTTTGGTCAGTAACCCATCGCTCTCCTCCCTCTGCTCAGGCAGCTAAGGAGAACAGCCGACTCTGTCCACTTTATCCAATCAGCACCAAGATCTCCACCAAAGAGTCGGTTCTGTCTGCTTGGGGAATGCACACATTTTAAAGTGTACGTCAAATATTAAAGGCAGCAGCTGAGCATACTTTTTTTTTTTTTTAAACATTAAAACAGCCCAGAATTATTTACAGTGCAGTTTCCACAGTGGGAATGAAAAATGAATAGTCTGTGATCGATCCAATCCATTCATAAAACAGTTAATTTGAGGGTTTCTGGGTAATTTCACTGATAAACTGTGCATGTATACACCTAAAATTGTATGACATATAATTTTATTGCAGTCAACACAGGTTTTTTTTTTTTTTTTAACATTTTAGGACATTTAGCAGAAGCAGCTTACAGTAATTCATACATACACTGATGTTGGTGGCTGCCATGCAAGGTGCCGACCAGCACATCAGGAGCAGTTTGGGGGTTCAGTATCTTGCCCAAGGACACTTTGGCATGCAGACAAGGGTAATCAAACCAGCGACCTCCCGATAACAAGACACTGGCTCTACCCCTGAGCCACAGCTGCTGCCAACCTCGCAGAGATCTATAACACACTGACTCAAGTCCCGCTTGTATAGCTGATTTCAAGTCATTACTTTGTGCTGAATGTTAGGACTCTTTTAATAAACACTGCAGTTTATTTTATTCACCTGCGTTTGCCTCCTTTGCATTTTCTCCTTTGCGGTGAGGCGTTGTCAGGTCCGTTTCTATAAGGGTGCTTTTAACTAAATCTTTGTTTGATCCTTCCGATGCGTGATAATAATGAGATATCGCACAGGTACATGTGCAGAGGCTATAAATAGCCACAGGTCGAGACACTGGTGGAAGAAACAGAAGACGATGTGTAAACAATTAATCATGGATAATCGACATCTATTATAGCTAATGTGGCGGTGGAAATCAGATTGATGCAACATGCGCGCCCTGTCTGATAAAGATTGAGGTTGAAAAACAGAACCATGCGTACCTATACTCCAACAAAGAGTGTGTGTGTGTGTGTGCTTATTCCTGTCTCTATGTGAACCCAAGAGTACAGGAGCTGTAGTTGCGAAACCTGCACAGTTTTTATCCGTCTGGCCTCAGCTTTTGCCCGGGGCTGTAGGTAAAAACAGAGATATGGCGAGCTGTTACTCGAAAACACAGACTTTGATCGTGATTAACGCAACTTTAAGTATCGTCGGAATCCGACAGACGCCTCCGAAGTGAAGTTTGAATATCCGAGCGTGTTCGATCGAGCTTAAAACGCTCAGATGATTTGGGAGCGCTTTAGTGGAGAGCGGCGCTGTTCTTTCATGGCGTGTTATCTAATGTAAGGATAGTTTATATTTGGAAAAAGAACTGAACCCGCGGCGGAGCCACGGAGGATAACACAAGCGTTGACCCGAGCGCTCCGATGGCATCAGATAGAGTTCCGCGGAGCAGATAGAGAGAAAGCCGCCTAGAGCAGTGGCAGAGATGCCAACCCGGAGAGTAGGAGTGAATGATCGTCTGTGTCAAAACCCGCTCTGAGATCTAGGAGAACTAAAACAGGATTTTCCACCTTACTTACCAAAAGCAAGCCATTCATCACCCCGAGAGGAGCTGTCTCGCTGCGACGAGGTGCGCGTAAAGGCAGATTGAAATTTCTTCAGAGACTATTACGGCTCAAAAGAGTAACTAATTAGTTTGGCACTTTTTCAAGAAACCGTGGGCAGGAGTGGCAATATAGAGATTAGTCAGTCGCGGGAAATAAAGGTCAAGATTTCGAGAGCGCGCATACAGAATAGTGATAGCATTGTTTAGGGTAAAGAATCAGTGTATTTATATCATATTTTTTCAGGAAGAAGGCATTTCATTTCAAATCTGTAAAACAAGACACATTGGTGATGAGCCATCAGCAACAAAACCTAAAACGAACACGTTACACAGAAGACATGACAGAGGTGATCATAGAATCAGCGCTTTTATTGCACACGCGAGTGTTTTTAGGCGCTCAGGGACGCTCTGGGGACGGCGCTTGCTCTTTCGAAAACACTCGAGTCCAAAGTGAAATAATCTCAACTGCTATTAATGGATTTCCATGGAAAATTGCTTCAGACTTACAGTACACGGTCCTCAGAGGATGATTCTGAATTATTCAACCCTTCAGCTCGTTTTTTTTTTTATTTTTTTTTTTAGGTGAACCCATCACCTAAATCCAGTATTTTTTATTTTAAAATGTGTTGCTCGGCTCATCCTCGCTGCTGCGCTGGCCACTGGCAGGCCGGGGCCGAGGGCAGGCGCCGTCTGATTCAAAGGTCAGAGGTAAGGGTCGGTTTATTGTAATTTTACAACACCAGGGTGGTGAAACAAAACTGAGTTTAGTTCCTGTGTGCAACATAACAGAAAAAAAGAGAAGAAAAACTAAGTAATTTCATATGATGGAGTGTGGAGGATGAGGTGAGTTGTCTGGTGGCACGGCAGCTAATACTTCTGTATCTTTTGCCAGATGGCAGCAGGGTGAACAGACTGCGGCTGGGGTTGTGTGTCGTCTTTTGGTATCCTCTGGGCTCTGTGCAGACGTCTCGCTCCACTGTTATTCCCGACCCAACCGGCGAGCGAGCGTCCGACTGTCTCGCTGCATCGGGCGTTCTCTGTCCACGCCGAATCTGTTGAAATAGAAATGCTTGATGACTATCATTTTCAGCATTTTATTTATATGTAGAGCCAACTGTAATAATAATGCTCATATTTTTTTTCTAATTGACAAATATCAACAGCCAATGGGGGTGCTCCGTCTGGAAAGAGGAGGCGCTTACCTCGGTGGGTATCACACACTTCAGTGACATTGATTTCTGCCAGCAACCATGACTGAAATAAACACTACCGCTGCCTTGTACCTGTTGTGGTCATGTCTGGATTCGTAACATCATCTGGAGGGCGCGCACAGCTCAGTGAACTTCACTCACCCTCCGTGGAAACTGACTGGACGACCGCTGCTTCCAGCGCGGCTCGAGGCCGACCGGGGCCCCGCTGCGATGACCTGTTATTCAGGAAATCGGTGCCAGGATTTCACAGATGGACAGCAGCTACAGGCCTCCCGTCCGTCTGTGCTGAGTGGCAGTGTTACGATCGTTGTGTCAAAATTACTTCTCGATGAAAAAGTGAAAATGTAAAGCGTATAGATCTGGCACCCTGCTGACCTGACATTATCAGAAGCTGACCGGAAAAACCTCATATGGCCATTCCCTGAGCCCAACCATTCAACTAACTGCTTTTTTTTATCATGAACCATTTGGATATAATAGAATATTTGTGTGTCAGAGAGAAAGCAAGAGAGAGAGAGAGAGAAAAAAAAACACATAAAGTAAGTGATTAATAATTAATACTCCGCTCTTCATAATACTACTGGCTGCACAGTGAGGACCACAGCTCCAGATTAGTTTATAATGTGCAACTAAACAAACTCGTTCAGCTGGGGCGGCGACCTTTAGAGAGAAGGAACCGGGCTTTCAGGGAAACGCTGCTCCTCTGAGCGGGGGGGGTGAAGGGTTGGACCGGTAATTCAAGCTTAATGTGCCCCTAATATAATGCATGCTGTATTCATTTACGTTGCTCATAATAAATTCTCATTGGATGTATCGTGGCCTACAGTTTAATGATGTATGAAATAATTCCTGCACAGCTAAGGTTAAGGTAAGCTTAAGAAAACCTTTTACTGTACAGGGTCAGTCCAGGCGGGTACAGAAGTCGGTCTGAGGCAATTTCAGTTTAGGTTTCATTTTAAAGTAATGTTACTAAGGTAATGGAAACAGTTGTAAATCATAAATTGTAATATATTTTTCAATAGCAGGTTTGGCACAGATAAGAGGACAGATTAGTTTCGGATATTTTCACATTTTCTTTGTCAATTTATTTTGCAGAAAGTGAAGATATAAAAAAAAACTAGCCAGTTATCCATCTGTAGAAAAACTCTACTTCGAATCCGTGTGTTTGTGTGTCTTCAGTCCAACTTCTGTCAGTGACCCCTCAGGTCAATCTCCAATGGCCGTGCTAATGCAACCTTTGACCCCTGGTGCTCGACTGGTTCTGCGTCCTGTGCTGTGTTGACTGGCACTGGGGTCCCGTCTCCTTCGACCCCCCCTCCCACTGATCCTTGAGGAAAGACAGGACTGCAGAGTGCTTCCAGTTCTGGCCCTGCTGCTTTTTCGCACTCTTTTATTCCTCATTTTAGAATCGAGTCTCTGAGGCCCTTTAACGGTGTCAGGCACATCTCCTCTGACAAAAGAAAACATGTTAACATGAACCTTGAATTTGCTAGTAAACCCGACAAGCATGCTGGGAGAGCCAGCTGTGCTAACGGTTGTGCTAACCTACTGAGGAAGGTGGCGAATGCTAGTGCTAACTTTTCTCCAAGCACTTTTATTTTGTCAGTGTGAATGTGCTTAATCACAACGCTTCTGTGCTCACTGACAGTAAGTCTGCTTTCCGTTTCTGGAGAGTCTCCACGCTGACACTGTGTTGCTCAAATCTTTCGCTCAAGATCAGACAATTTCAACTCATGCGGATGGATGCAAGCGCCTGTTTGTGTCACCTGCCGTACATGGGGGTCATCCCTATGTTCCCCGTTTTTTAGAAAAAAGGTCTTATGTTCCCTGTTTTTCCCAAAAAGGGACCTATGTTCCCCTGTAGCAATACATACCGGGGAGCATTTTGTCAACATTTAATTCAAATGTTGTGTATTTAGTGGACATTTGGGATTCAGAGACGACAGCTTAGGTTGGAGTTCGATGCACTGCTAAAACACCCAGGCACGAGATTTGGCGAAACATCATTCATGCTAGTTTGTTTTGTTTGTTGATCGTACCTTGCTGATGTGATTTTAATCCTGAATTTGTTTGCATAAATAGAATCACGAGAATCTCATCAATCTCAACTCCTTTTTCTGAAAAAGGGTCCTACATACCGGGGAGCATAGGACCCTTTTCCTGAAAAAGGGTCCTATGCTCCCCGGTATGTATTGATACAGGTTAGGGTTAGGGTTACGTAGGGTTAGGGTTAGTCCGTAGGCCTACATAGGCCTATTTGCCATGGAATTTTTCAGTAATGGTGGAAAAAGTAACAGACCGGGGAACATAGGACCCTTCTTTTTAAAAAAGGGTCGTATGTTCCCCGGTCACATACATATTGGGGAACATAGGACCCTTTTTGGGAAAAGCGGGAAACATAGGACCCTTTTTTTAAAAAAGGGTCCTATGTTCCCCAGTCTCATACAAAGAGGGGAACATAGGACCCGGGGAACATAGACACGCTCCCCCATACATGTGTGTTCTATCAAGCATTTGCGAAGACTTTGTATGTGACTGCCCCATGCAGAAACTCTCCTCGCATTTGGTCTGAACACACTATAAACCTGGTAAAACTCAGACACCGTCCAGCTGGTTTACAAACGGCTCAGTTTAAGAGTATGGTGATGCCATATATCGTTAGAAAGATGAGATTCTCGTGATTCTATTTATGCAAACAAAATCACATCAGCAAGGTACGATCAACAAACAAAACAAACTAGCATGAATGATGTTTCGCCCAAATCTCATGCCTGGATGTTTTAGCAGTGCATTGAACTCCGACCTAAGCTGTCGTCTCTTCATCCCAAATATCCACTAATTCCACAACATTTGAATTAAATGTTGACAAAATGGCAAAGAAATTGCGATCGTGAATGCTTTTTCATGCTTTTATCCGTAAATAAAGGACAACTCATTTCACAGCAGATGTAATTAAGCCTCTACTTCTATGCCCGCCCTACAGCCTACAACCGCAAATTAGCAATCGCGAAGACCCACTCTCTCTTCTTTCTCCTCTCTCCTGAGTTACTTGCAGGCAGCCTCCGGATGACTGATGCATCATGTAGCTCATGAGACTTCAAATCCTGAAAAAATATAGTTTATAACACTTTTTTAAAGCCGACAACTTGGAAAAAGTGTTGACTCAGTGATATTGTAATCTAATTTGAACACTGTGTTTTCCAGCAAAGCGGGGCAGCTACAGGTCATCAGCAGGCTTATATTTGCATAAAAAAAAACTGAGGCAAGAAAGAAAAATAACTAATTCAGTGTGTTCAAACTCCTGCAGATTAATGTCAGAAGAACTTGAAGGGCTTCTAACAGCTTTGTGGGGGGAAATATCAGCTCACAGCCCTTCAAAAGAGCCCAAAACCCATGCCTCTACTCCAAACGGTTCAACAACAGCTTTGAATTTCCTTTGGGCTAGACTGGGATAGACGTTTAGGATAATTTTACAAACATTTCCAGGAATAAGAATAGGGTTATTACACAGGATCACAGTATCGGCGTATTCACTCCTGTAATGTACAAAGCAACAATTCATCTGGATTATAATGATTCATTTGGATAACAGATTTTGGTCAATGATGGCAAAATCACGTTTTCACAATGAGATACACTCAAGCCATCAGTAGCCAATAAACAATAATATTAATGTACTACCCAGCCCTACTTTAAAGGGGCTTTGTGAGACAAGTCACTCAAGGACATGCGTGAAGTCGCATCCTTTGGACTGCTGCCGAAAATCCAACCCGACTTCAGCAGCATTAATCAACTTAAACAAATCGTCTACAGGCTTGTATAGGCGACCGAGAGAGGCGGGGGAGCTCTGATATTTCACACCAGGTTAGAATCCGCTCACATATGATCAATAAATAAGTGATTAATTCATGTAAATTGCAACAAACGGTTACATAGAGCGCCTATAAGTCGTGCTGATCGAGGGTGATTTCTAGGAAACCATGCATGCAAAATGATCAATAATTAAACACATAATTTATTCACATCATATAGATGGAAATCTCTTCGGATTAAAAGTTTTGAGAATTAAACTAAGACATATCATCAATTTAGCACCAGTGTTCTGTATTAATCATGTACCAAACGTCCTTCCAGGGACGGCTGTGGCTCGGGAGGTAGTGCTGATGCTCGCTGGATTATCTCGGGCTCTGAATGCAAGTCCAGGTGTCCTTGGGCGAGATACTGAACCCCAAATTGCTCCCGATGGCTTTGAGTGTGTGCGTGTGTGTGTGTGTGTGTGTGGTTGAGCACAGGAATACCGCGGGGCGCCTTTGATAGGAAGCACTGCATCACTCCTGATGAGCGGGCTGGCACCTTCGCATGGAAGCCTCTCTCATCAGTGTATGAATGTGCGTGCGAATGGGTTAATGAGGCGTGCGTCGTCGAGCGCTCTCAGTCATCAGCAGACTGCAAAACGCAAAAAAAAAAAGAAAGAAAAAAAAAGCGGTTTGAATGAAAGTGTTGGCTGCGCATAGGAAAAGATTGATTTAAGGGTAACGTTTAAAAAGACCTAAATAATTCAGCGGCATGTTTGAGTTTAAAAGACGCAAGATTTATTTTTCCTTTCTCTCTCTCTGCTCTTTCACAGGGTTGTCAGGCTCCATTACAGGGAGACAACCTCCCAGACTCACCTCCCGGAGCACTTGTCCTGCTTTACAGCACAGCAGTCACCAGCCATGCCTTCGCCGCCTAATGCATAATTTGGTGCCTAATTTGACAGTCTTCAGTTCAGCCTGTTTTTTTTTTTTTTGCCCGTCGGTTCTCAGTCAGCAGAACAAGCTCCGC
Source organism: Lagodon rhomboides (assembly GCA_039737535.1). Classification (NCBI taxonomy): domain Eukaryota; kingdom Metazoa; phylum Chordata; class Actinopteri; order Spariformes; family Sparidae; genus Lagodon; species Lagodon rhomboides. The sequence goes on along the minus strand of CM077785.1, from coordinate 8,118,983 downwards.
GTGTGCTGCATGCTATTTTTACCTGAGTGCACATCTCTCGTTGATTGTCGAAGCCCTTTTTCTCATCGCCATCAGAGTCTGGGAGCCTCGCATTGAAAACGGCAGCCTATTTTCTTTGTCACTGAGAAGGGGATTTAAAAAAAAAAAAAAATGTGTCCGGTAATGATATGGTAAAATAAAAATAAGGTCGCCGCCGTGTTTTTATTTACTGTATTATTTTAACTTTTAATGCCGCGGAGAGGCGGCGTTTCCCAGAGATGGAGAAAAAAATTGAAACACATGGCATCAAACATTCACCCCTCACGCTGGAGTCCCGCATCTCATTTGGGAAGCCGGCCCAATTACTAAATGTTGAGCCCCTCCGCGGAGAGCTGTTGCAGAAGTCATGAGATTATCCCTTTATAGTCATGAACCAAAACCCGCCCCAATCCTATTTGTTGATAACCCCCACCTGGGCTGGCTTAAAGAAATACAGAATGAAACCTGGGAAACGGTATCCAGTGAAGTCGCCATCCCCTCCGCTAAACACAACGCCATTATATCTGCCTGTAATGAAATCGACCGGCGCGGGGCTGCCCAGTCTCATCTGCAGTCATTGCTGGCGCTCGGGAGATGGACTCCCTGTACGCATTCACTGTGTTGAGTGTTTTATCAGCAAACAATGATTCAATGCTTTGTGGTCTACCACAAGCTGTGCTTCTCACACATCAAGTGGAGTGCTATTAGAGAATACTTGGGGTGAAGAAGGGTGGGGGGGGAGGCGGCGGTGCCTCGGGACAAAGTCTCTTTTGCGCCGCAGGAATTGTGCTGACTGTGCCGTTTCTGATAGACAAGCCCGTGTGTGCATTCAGAGCTCAGCAAGGTCCAGGAGCCCTGTGTGACAGCAGCGCTGTGTGCCAAGGGGGGGCAGAGGAGGCCACGGCAAGACAAACACGCCGCTTTAGTCCGGTGGAAAAGTCATAGAGCTCGTCCTGTTTGCCGAAGTCAGCGCTCTCCGGAACAGAGATGAGAGGTGAAATGATAAGCAAATAAAGTGCTTTAGACGATTTTTTTTTTGGACAAGCCGTATCATATAGCTGTAGAGTACACATTCCATCTCACTTATAATGTTTAAGCTCAAAATTCGACTTTTGACTCTTGCAATTGAGCGTGACATACGGAATAAAGTGCAGCCACACTCAGACGGTAGTTCAACAATGTGCCGTCTGTCTTTTGTGTCTGCAGCTGCCATTTCATTTGACCTTCAGTGAAAGAGACAGTTTACCAGCAGACACGGAGAGTTCCCTATATTGACCCATGGATGAACAGATTACTTTTCCACTCAAACTCTCCCACATAATGTCAGAGTTTTGAATAATTAAAAACCAGGGAGAATATGTAAGAACAGTTAAATAAAAAAAAGGGTCTCATCAGGCATGAATATTCCATACACTACAAGCTTTTAGAATGCCTTCACCTCGAGCTATTCAGATTTCATGTGCAGTTAAGGATGAAAGGCGGTATTAGCACGGCTGGCTTTGGCAGCACTTAACACCGTACACTGTAATTCCGGCTGTCTGTCAAGTACCTCACATGTGACAATGAGAAAGTAGCCCCACAAAAATAATTACAGCAGCCCTAAGTCTTTGTAAAAACAACAAAACGGCTCCATAACAACCCCAGCATGCACGTCTGTTTGTCACCTTAACAAGGGAAGGTTATAAGAGACTTTTCATGTACCTCGAATAGTTTTTCTGCACATATTCACCACAAGCTTTGCATCATCCGTGTGTGTGTGTTAGTAATGCTATTTGATTTGATTTGCCTTCAAGGTGAAAGTGCACTTACAAACTATAAACCACTCAGAAGGGCAGAAACGGATGTGAATAAAAAGGTTTCTTCACGTGGGGTCGTCAACCCTTCTAGTTCTGTCAGAAGCTGCCACAATGGTATTCACTTATAATTTGCTTCTGGCAGTTTGTTTTTTTTCTGACTTCTTTTCCACCTGTGTCATAAAAAAGTGAGTTGGTATAAGGAAACCAAAGCCTTCTTTTTCATTGCAATATGGCTACATCACAGATGCAATCAGACCTCTCTGAATCATACCAATAACGTATCCTTTCAAAGATCTCAACATCTACTGGTTGGACTGGCGGACATTCACACAATGGTAACTAGCTGACATTATCATAGCACATGTGCGCTGATTGTGTTTTTACGTTTTAACACACTGAAGATTTGTTGATGTGCGATCAGATATTGTTAGAAATTAATTTTACGACCTGCTGCAGCTTGTTGTTATCAATCATTTGTTACTGTTTATAGAAGAATCCGGTGACTGTTGACTGTCTATCGACTCCATCGTTACTGCAGGGGCAACTCAATGTCGGCTGCTGTCTGCTGACAGTGACAGCGAGGTACAAGGTTAATTTGTCTGCCATTTTACAACACCAGGGTTGAAAAATGAAACTGAGTTTTGAGTGCCTTTATGCTTCATCACAGAAAAAACAAACTCTTTTAAAGAGTGGATGGAGGGTGAGGCTGGTGGAGGATACTTCTGTATCTCATGCCAGACGGCAGCAGGGTGAACAGGCTGTGGGGTGGGTGTTCGCCTTCAATATCCCTCGGGCTCTGCGCCGACATCTCTCATTACCAATACCACTTCTTCTGTGAGGAAGTCCAATATCCAATTGCCGAGTGTGATACCGAGAGGTTGAAGTTTTCCAATCAGCTACATGGGTGAGATTGTGTTGAATGCTGAGCTGAAGTCAACAAACAGCATCCTGATGTAGCTGTTATTATTTTCAAGGTGTGTAAAGAATGAGTGGAGGGCAGTGGATATGGCATCCTCTGTCAAACTGTTGGTTCTAAATACTGGGTATGAATGAGTAGTTGGATAGACTTTATAGGGTGGCCCCCAGTAGCTGATGAAAGTACCTCTGGTCGGAGGCAACTTAATGTTATTCACTTTTTACTTATTAGACATTTGTTATGACAATAGCCAGAATCTATTATTCATGTGATGAAGTGCAGTCTAATCTACTAACTTTAAACTCTACTGGCTAGTGTAAGAAATCAAGAGCCGGATTTAATTAAAACATTCCAGTTGAATTAATGAAACATTCAAGAAACACAAATTCCTGTTTTTTTAATTTATTTATATAGGTACACAAGATTATTTCATTAATAACCTGGCAATGAGGAACAAAATGCCAACTACAGGTCACTCATAGAGGGTCGAAATTACAACAATAATGATATTAATAAACCACTTATGATAATAATGATTGTAATATTTTTGATCCACCAGTGACGAACGTCATGGTCACTCTAAAGATTTGTATTTCACATTTCCCCAGACACGTCTGTCACAACACTGAAGGTAAAAGCAGAAAATTGTTCACTGACTACGACTGACTGTGGGGAGATTCCACGGCTGTAATGGGGACATATCTACTTTCAGTACTTCCCCAGATTTGTGTATACAGGTACAGACCCTCAGGAGAACTGTTGATGAATACATACACTACAGAATTAGTGCCTGGGTATATACATAACTATATACACCAATCAGGCAAAACATTATGACCGCTGACAGGTGAAGTGAACAACACTGATTATCTCTTCATCATGGCACCTGTTTGTGGGTGGGATATATTTGGCAGCAAGTGAAAAAAAGTTGATGTGTTAGAAGCTGGAAAAATGGGCAAGCGTAAGGATTTGAGTAAGTTTGACGAGGGCCAAATTGAGCTGGCTCAATTTGAGATGGCTAGACGACTGGGTCAGAGCGGTCTTGTGGGGTGTTCCCGGTCTGCAGTGGTCAGTATCTACCAAAAGTGGTCCAAGGAAGGAACAGTGGTGAACTGGCGACAGGGTCATGGACGGCCAAGGCTCATTGATGCACGTGGGGAGCGAAGGCTGGCCCGTGTGGTTTGATCCAAACGACGAGCTACTGTTGCTCAAATTGCTGAAGAAGTTAATGCTGGTTCTGATAGAAAGGTGTCAGAATACACAGTGCAGCGCAGTTTGTTGCGTATGGGGCTGCATCGCTGCAGCCCAGTCAGGGTGCCCATGCTGACCCCTGTCCACCACCAAAAGCGCCAACAATGGGCACGCGAGCATCAGAACTGGACCAGGGAACAATGGAAGAAGGTGGCCTGGTCTGATGAATCACCTTTTCTTTTACATCAAGTTGATGGCTAGTTGCGCGTGTGTTGCTTACCAGGGGAACACATGGCACCAGGATGCACTATGGGAAGAAGGCAAGCCAGTGGAGGCATTGTGATGCTTTGGGCAATGTTCTGCTGGGAAACCTTGGGTCCTGCCATCCGTGTGGATGTTACTTTGACACGTACCACCTACCTAAGCATTGTTGCAGACCTTGTACACCCTTTCATGGAAACAGTATTCCCTGATGGCTGTGGCCTCTTTCAGCAGGATAACGTGCCGTGCCACAAAGCAAACGTGGTTCAGGAATGGTTTGAGGAGCACAACAACGAGTTTGAGGTGTTGACTTGGCCTCCAAATTCCCCAGATCTCAATCCAATCGAGCATCAGTGGGATGTGCTGGACAAACAAGTCCGATCCATGGAGGCCCCACCTCGCAAATTACAGGACTTAAAGGATCTGCCGCTAACATCTTGGTCCCAGACACCACAGCACACCTTCAGGGGTCTAGTGGAGTCCATGCCTCAATGGGTCAGGGCTGTTTTGGCAGCAAAAGGGGGACCAACACAACATTATGCAGGTGGTCATAATGTTATGCCTGATTGGTGTATATGCGTGAAGGAACTACAAACTGTCATTTGGACATGTAAGCCTGGTGACAACTTAATTAAGCAGAAACAGGGTTCACTGCACAGCCTCCAGCAAAATGCTGCTGAGGACAACAAACTTTCAAAGGAGAAAAGGGAACTGGAGGACACTGATAAATTACATCCTCTAAGGGGAAGGTTAAAAAATAATATCCTTATACAAGTCCTCAAAAGTGACCCATCTCCTAACAATATCAGCTCTGTGGTTCCCCTGATCACATTTAAACGTTACCGCAATCTGAGAGACAGACCGGTTCATTCTGACACTAGAAAACATCCTCACACTGCCTCCTGGCTGTCTAATCAACCTACAACTTTCTTCCGCTGTGGCCACTGTGCACAATGTTCTAACTCGTCAAACACCAAGTAACACATCCACGTACTGGTAAAATTCGAAAAAAAACCCATCAAATTCTTCATTAACTGCAGCAGTACACCCATTATTTACGTGCTGAAATGTCCCCGTGGTCTGGTTTATGTTGGACGAACAAAAAATCTAATGATAACACCGCAACATGGACACAAAACATGGACTGTGCGATCGGCCGACATTATGAACATGCCAACCACGGCTCTGCAGCATCATTAAAGTTTTGGGGAATAGGAAAAAAATCCTGTCCTCTCCCAGAGGTAGTGACGCAGAGAAAAATATTGAATTCACACTCTGTAGACAGCCGAGCCCCTTGGCATCAATAAAAGAGCTGAATTTGTCATGTTTCCTTGAATCTCGACGGATGTCTGTTTTGGTACTTTCCGTACTTTTAACCTTTTAACTTTAATAGAAGTCAGCGTTCTGTTGTTTTTTGATGGGCAATGACTACCTGTATTTTTAATGCTTCTTATATTGATCACATTTGAGAGACGCTTGTATTTAAACTTTTTGTAATCTTTGTTATTTTAACTTACACTTGGACACTGACTATGGCAACTCCCACCCATTCATTGTACAATAGATGTGAGACCCTGTTGAACCAATTATCTAATGGTAACTGCACAACTGATCTAGGTTGTCTTAATGTCTTCTTCCACTCTGATTCTGATGGGCAACAATTTGTAGCACAATTAAAGGCTTATTCAACCCTTAAAATGTCTTCATTATGTGTCAGCAACTGCATCACAGTGTGTTATATAGGGTTGTGCTAGCAACTGGCTGAAACAAGTATCCGGTACAGGTGATATGAAAAATGAAAAGTCATACCTGAGGAGATGTATAAAACCTTATTCTGTAAATCTTTTCTAATTGATTATAAATATAGCAACTTCTGATCAACCGATTTCAGGCATTAACATATTCTGGTTAGCGCTGCCAATTCTGTTGGTTGATCGGATGCAAAAATAATGGTGTCACCTCTAGTATTATAAACCATGTCATGTTGATAAATGCTTTAGGCATTTGGTGAAGTGTCATCTCATTCCACTGTCAAACCACAGCATCTCACTACCCAGGTGTGTTGTGATCGCATGTCTTTTGTATCCCCCCCCCCCCCCCGCCTCTGCTGCAGCGTTAATAATTCATCAGAGTTGCATGTCTGAGGCCGGTGGCATCCATGTGACCACTGCTGCACAGATCAGGCACAGCCCTGGGCGAGTGGATCCTGTGTCAGTGCACCGGGGGCTACAGCCGGAGAGAGTGCTTCGCATGCAGTGCGGCACACCCCTCATCCCCCACGCGGAAATCAATCTGAGATTCAGGAGCTCTCCCCTTCAATCCCAGGACCCTCCGTGATGGCAGTAAATTTATGAGGCAGCAGACAGATTGACAGCAATTGAATAATCCCCGGTATTTATGAGTGCAGAGGAGGACCTCAAAGTAGTCGCGCATAATGAAAGATGATGCTGATGTTGTGCGGAAACACTGAGTGGAAGAAATGTGACTGATATTAAAGTAATCTAATTGTGCGGAATCAAATGCATATATGAAAGGAGGAGGTTTGGCGCGCGCGAGTGCGAAGCTGTCAATTCAATAATGTGTCCTTCCTGGTGCAGAATTTTATTCAATTCAGCAGAGGTTAAAACCCGACGATATGACTAGACAATTCTTTCACAGAAATGTTATTGTTCCTGACAGCCAGGAAAGATGGCCTCTCGGTGACATACAACAGAGCCATGAAGGGAATTAATGCCTCGTGGTTTTTAGAACGTACATTCATGCTGCATGTAGATCAACTGTGAATGGGTTTCCTCCCATTCAAACTGGGAAGGTATTAGCTTCACCTTGAACTGTTAAATTCCGCCTGCACAAAAGAAAACATTAGCATACATTTCTGGATGCGATACACTTCGTCTCACTTCCAGTCAGCGAGGAATTGTCCACACAAACGCGTGCATTAGTGCAACAATATACATTTTAATGCTGGAACCTCCCAATCCGACGTCTAGGAAAACACGGCGTGCCCGGAATGTAAAATCAATCGCAACCTTCATTAGAGTCGAGCAAAGATCTTTATCGACACGTACAAATGTGCTGAAAGTGAAATGGATATATTCGACAACGACGCCATTGTGTGTGTGCGCGCGCGCGTGTTAACCCCACACGACATGCCAACCGTGGAGACTGCTGTTTCGAAGTAATGAGATTAGCCGACAGCATTTGTGCAACAGGATAGTCTCTGCTGCACTGCGCTCTTCGTAATCTCCACATGCTGGTCAGATTTACTGTTTGAAAATGCCAATGCCTTCCCAGTATTGTAATGTAGTATCCATTAGCTGTCATATTATATTTGGATTAAGAGTCGTTTCATAGAGACAATGGATTCATTTTGCAAGAGATAAGAATAAACTCATTCTCATTGAAACGGACTATTATTCACCGCCTCATTTTGTGAAGAAAACTGTCCCTAAGTGCAAAAATCCTCATACAAAGTTTGCTTGTTGTCTATATATTCTTACCAATGCCTCCCGGCATGTAAATCTGTCATATTATGGTGGTTTGCGGTGGCGGATGGGTTGTGAGGGCCGGGGGCGGGGGGAGGGATGCAGTTGGCAGCGGAGTGTGTGTGTGTGTGTGGGCATGTGAACTTGGCAGAGGCATGAGATGAGAAAATACACTCACCAATTCCATTGTCTCCTGGAGATTGTACATCACAGTTCACCCTGGGTGGTGTGTTTCGAAGCGCGGCGATGCATTTACCGTCCAAAGGGAGGATTAGCGGGGAACACGCAACAGGATTTGTCTTTTTCTCGGGGAATGGCTCAATTTTCATATCTCCTTCAGCAGAGGCTCGAGCCGGGGTTCAGTGAATGGTCGGAATCACAAGATATCATTGAATTCCTGAATAAATGCAAGATAGAGATTATTGAATAAATAAGCTGCAGCAGATAGCACTGGATTCTGACGCTAGATGACAAACAGCCACTCAGTCCTTGACGTTGTGAATTAATGTCAGAGTTGAGAGCTTACCTTTATGGAATACTACGTGATCAGTGATTTGAAATAGTGCTCTCAAACTAAAAGGTATGGAACCCCAAAGTGTTCATTGTTAAATAACTACTACAGCTACAGTACTACTAATAATAAAAACTTTCATTTCAGGATGCCATATTCAAAAAAGTATGTATTGTTTTATTATGGCATTTTCCCAAGTGTCAGTTGTCATTTCATCAATTTGATATTACATGTTTTGCAATAAAATATACGAAATTGTCGCCAGTCAGAGCAGCCCTTACTTTGCTAGCCTCTCTTAAGCTAGCAAACCTAACAATGCTAACACATGTAGCCAGTTAGCTCTTGTAAGCTAGAGCTAAAATTAAATAAATAATTCTGATTCAGCTTCCCAGAGGATGCTGCTGTAAATAACACAAAACGCAACACGAGAACATCTCCTTTTTTGTTCAGCTCAACAACATACTGCAGATATACAGAAGGTGACTGCAGTCGTGCTTGTGAGGTGTACCTAAAGTGCTAGACTTTGTTGGGTGTTCTAATGAAAGCCAAAATTGAGCAATAAGGAAATGGCATTTAACAGGTAAGAGGCTTTTTTTAAACAAGATATTATTGTAGGAGTGAATTCTTCATGTTCAGAGACCTTCATTTTGAAATGTAATTTTGAAAAATGACGGGTTTGTTTTCGGCTTCCTTCCCCGTCTGCTCATCCTCTCTCTGCTGCTGCATGTGTCGTCAGTATCGATGCAGAAGTCACTGACAGTGTAAACTGTAATATAACTGCTATAGGGTTCATGTAACACAATAATTCAATTCTCTCTCTGTACTTCTTGATGTTACACTATGTAGTCTGATGTTGCATTCCACAGTAGAGGAGCCAACTGTGCGGAAACACTCACCTCGCATGTTCCGCCAGGTAACTTCTCCTTTTTTTAGATCAGTCTGGTGGCTTTGAAGGCAACGTAGATAATGGCTTCCTTTCCCCATCATATATATCCAACATGTTACAGCTGGTTTCACCATTTTACAATAAAACTGTCACCAGACTTGAAGGTTCCTGTATTATTTGTATTTCATTGTTCCATAAAGGCAGTGACGGAAGTACATTTACTAAGTACTGTACTTAAGTACACTGTAGAACTTTCTTTGGACATGTACATGGTCTCTGAACTGTGTTTCTTGTTTGTGACACATGGCCTCTTTCCTGTTTACGAACATGTCTGTGCATGTTCATGGATCCATTACACACATACAAACTAGCAAACTGTTCGCAAGGCTGGGTAACTCCGCGATTCCACTGGATGCATGTCCGCTGTGTTCTGGCTCTGGTCCGGTTTTGCTCCGCCATCCGCCGTCTGGCAACCCCCACCAGCTGCGTTTTGAGTCCACCACGGCGCAGCACTGCCAGCAGTGTCGCCAACTTAGCGACTTTTTCAAAAAAGCGACTAGCGACAAATTTAGAGACTTTTTCTGGTGTTACTGGAGACTTTTGGAAATTCTGAAGTTTTACTCACTTTTTGTCTCTCCTACAACGTTATTCATCTCTCCTACAGCGCAATACAATTAAATGCACATGGCCAGTTACTCAAATTCGGCAATGACGTCATTTAGCGACTTCTAGCAACTTTTAGGACCGCCAATAGTGACTTTCCTTACTGAGGAGTTGGCAACAGTGACTGCCAGACAGCTGGAGTCGCAACGGACAAACTGACTGTTCAAGGCCACTTTGACAGCTTGCCCTGACATTGACTGGCGAATGAAACGCTCGGCTGATCCGACCACCCAAACTACCACGGCACATATCACAAGACAGCTTTTGCAAAACTTGGCGAACGACAAACCCTGAGATGTAAACAAGGGCATTGTCCACAAGGCCACCAAAGCGGGTCGGTAGATAGCTATGGTCACACACACATGAATGTTGGCTAAAGGGGATGGAAGCTCTTCAGTGTCTTCTGTGGCTGGAGAGGAGGACATCTGGAGACAGGGTCACAGTCTAATCCTGTGCTGCCACATTTCCTGATGTGCTTGGAGACACACCAGACCGCACCATCGGATGGCGGAAGATGGCCTGGAACTGGCCTGCTGAAGGGTTGTGCCAGCCCCCTGAAACACACACACACACACATAAAGTGTTAGCTTCATGTGACAGGATTCGTCTGTATATATGTATGTCTGTCAATCTGATGATGTCATAATGACAACACAGTTACCATGGTAACTTGGTAAGGTTGGGGTTATAACATTAAATCAGGTCTTACAAATGGTGGGTTAGTTGTGTTACAATGCAGATTTCACTTATTTCCATTTTTAAACTGATGATTAGCACCACTGACAGCAGAATGAATCTGTTTTAGCATGCAGATAAAAAAAAAGGAAACTGTTACAATTGTAGAATCATCTCTGACTATTTATGTTTATATCAAAATATGTATTATTTACTGTATAATACTGTATTTCCCAATGTGGCTTACACAAAGGAAATATTAACGATGCATGAGATTAATCCTGTATGAAAATGAATCTGCTATAAAAATTATTTACTAAGTTTTTTGAAGCTTAAGACAAAATATGAAGTAATGACAGCAAATATCAGGCTGGACTAGAGAGGCACGGTGCTGAAAAAACCTTTTCTTGAGAAGCGCATTCTAAAATGGCTGTGCACGATGGTGTCATCATTCTGGAGCGATTATGGTCGCCATGGCATCGTGAGTTCCCAAAGTTAAAAAAAAAATCATATTCAAAAGTGTTTGAAACATACACAGAACACCTACAGTGTTGATATTTAAATTGTCACAGGAGTCAACACACTTCTGGTCTCCATGGTAACAGGAGACAGTGAAGATGACAACATGTTTAATGGTGTGACAACCCTCAAATAATGACAAACCCAGAGCCCAAATATTACTACACATTATGATTCAATAGCATATGACTCAGTAGAAAATAATACATAGAGTTTTATAAGCGATATAGCAGTCGGCCCACTGTAACTTTTGTCACATTGTCTTTATAATTATTTTGTCCTTTGTCAAATAATACAGGTTGATGAGAAACACAATCAACTTGCCTGCCATTGTCCTTAGCAGCAGTGACGCGATGCCCGTTCTGCACAAAGTATTTTATATCTTTAGTCATGGTGGTGCTGAAGAGATAAATTACAATACTTCTTTGACTTTCTGTGTGAAAGCACTCATGAGAAAAACAACAATTCGAAAAAATATATTGACCACCCCCAATTTATAAGGTTTCACAAGTGTTGTATTTTTCTATATTAGTTCATTATTTGGTCACATGATTGTATGTAGATGCATTGTTGTGGTTGCAATGTTAACTGACTTAACTATGGAGGTAGAAGTTATGAGAGGCCATCAGCAGTAAAGTTATGTTACATAAACGGGGGGACAGGGGGACATGGCTTACCTACCGAGATAATTTAATAGGTTAGGTAGCTCGCTACCTGTTACGCCATCACTAAATATATTTGAATTAATGCTGATCCCTCAGGGACGGCTGACAGAAAAGCTGAGCTGTTGGCGAGCAGCCAGCAAAAGCCTGTTTACAGTGAAAGGTAATGCTGCCATCAAAAGGTTCTGAGTCAGATCAAAGAAGCATCTGTTCTCTCTCAGGCTTCCCGTGGGCTTTAGAAAGTCTAGGAAAATCTTAATTCAGTAATCTGCATTTCAGGCCTAACAAGGTCTCATTGTTCTTAATAAACAGTAGTCATATGAGTTCTCCTCTTTATTTGCTCTGTGAATCAGCTGAAATACTGCGGCTATCCCCTCAGGAGGAAAATATTGAAAAAGATACATTTTTCTTTGAAATGAGCGTGAAGTCGCCATTTTAGTCGTGAACTCAGTCTTTTGCCGTGGGGCGTCCTGATTCTTGTTGGGATACAGGGGTGTCAGGGCTACATGGACTTCCAATCTGAGTTTTTTTCAGATGAAAACTTCAAACTGGGTGTTGTGTTGTGCATTTCAAGATAATATTGTGCTTTCATTAATAATGTGCATAACAATCGTGACCAGTTTGCTGATTTCTCAGACGCTAACTTGCTAGCTCGCTAATGTTGCCTTGTTATTGCCGATTTGCGCACGACAGTCCCACATTTTGACGTACTTCAGTTTTGCTATCCGCACCTTTGACAGCAAATGACGGCCAGCAAGTCCAGCAGTGAAGTGGCTGCACTTGATTCCGCTTCACTAATACCAGTGCAAACTTGCAGGATAGTCACACGGTTTGCTAATGCGAGCCTACAAAGAACCGGTAAGGTTGGTTGCCAGTAACGAAGCAGTGTTATTTTTCATTTGATGACTTGATTGATGGCATGAAGTTGTGAACAAACTGCTAGCATCTATGGTTTTCTAGCTCCATCAGATAAACTGCAAATTGCACTGTGATAGTTGGAGGATTGCAACAGTGAAACAAGAGAAATCACAGTGGAAGACGCCATGTCGGAAATGTCCAGTCGTAACGTAAACACCATTGACGTGGAATAACAACGTATAAGGACACAGGGGCGTGTCCTCTATGTATCCCTTACATTATGCCCTGAGGGATCAAAATTGGAAATTGGACTGAGCCAGTTTTTCCAAAAATGTCTTACAATCTCTTGACTCGGTGGACCCTGCAAGCACCCGGCTCTTTATTGTGTGGTCTTGTTGAAACCCTGTTAACTGTTTTGCGTAATCTGCTGTAATAATTGTGAACATAACTGTGTTTGCTTAAAGACATCCGTGAAAAAAACTGGCCAACAGGGAGTACAGAGCGCTGGCTGGGTGAAGAGGAAGTGGCATAATAAATGGTGAATATTTATGCTGTCCTGTTTTGCAGGGATTGAAATGTCCCCCCGGGGACGGGTACTACATCCTGTAAGTGGTATGATGCCATGGATGAGGCAATTGGTGGCAGGCCATTCATAACAGCTCCTGTCCTTATTGCCTCAGCCAGCCAGGATGCTGTTGTACCCTCACCACCCTCCAATAACAAGAGGAGGGGGGAGGAGGGGGAGGAGGAGTAAGACTCCCGTGATGCAGAGGAGAGTAGAAGCCCTCCAGTGCTCGAGGGAGGTTCAGGAGAGACAGGAGGAGTGAGAAAGAGATAGGTATATAAGAGAGAGAATACAGAAGGTTGAGAGAGGCAGATGAAAGAGGGAGGAACTTGAGAGAGAACCAAGAGAAAGGGAGAGAGCTGAAAGGGAGGAGAGAAAAGAGCAGGAGAGCAATAGAGAGAGAGCAGCAGGAGACCTGCTGGTCTGAAAATACATAGATAATGTAACAGTTCAAGTTGCTGCAGAGGGGCCGCAACATATTTGGCTGATAATATTGTTTATTTATGTATTTTTATTTTATTTTTGTATCTAAATGTGTCGGAAAATACATGAATCCTACATTTATATTAGCATTAATTTACACAACACTGAGGACAGTTTACTCTGTTCACTAAATCCCTGCATGCCACCTATTAATAACAGCGAACTTAGTCAGCAAACTACGTGTTATTGAAAATATTGACTTGTTCTTTGTCGCGTTATTGTAGGCGCAATTCAATTTGTAACAGAATTTTTTAACACTTAACGTAATATGGGTGTCCCTGTCCATCAGATAGGCGGTCCTCTCTCTGCAAAATGTTGAAGAGCTCTGACTTATACTATACTTCTTACCTAAATAACCAATAATAATAACCGACAATTAAAAAGTTATACATTTACCTATCACTATGCCTCCTGAAACTCTCTTTGAAAAGTGTCCTGTATTAATTTAGTATAGGATAAGGCATTATTGTTTCAATAGGGGACATATGGCAACTAGATGATGCTGTAGCTAACAGGAGCTAGCTGGCTAAACCTGGTAGTAGTTCTTGAGTTTGTCGGCGTAAGAAGGACAAAGGGCATGTTACTGGCTGAAAGATGAGGGGCTGGTGGCACCTCCGCAGCCCTGAAGAATGAAACGGAAGGGTCAATACGAAAAATCCCATCATGAGATCAAAACAGGCCTTTGGATTTTTTTTGGCAATGTGATATTCTATTCTATAGTAAAAATGACATTAAATCAAACTATTTATATCAAATTAAGAATTATCCAATATTTCAAAAATAATGAGTCTGAGTTTAAATATTATTTTGTGTTATTTCATTTCATGTTATTATATTCACATTTAGTTCATTCATGTATTTTGCTCATATCATTATTTCGTAATGTCTTCATTTTGTCATGTTGAACACCTTAGGGTCACATAATAGTCCTCTTTTTCTTAAAAAAAGGTTCATCATAACACTATGTGAGGCATAACAAACTAGAAGGGAACTCAGTAGAGCGCATACCTCCACCAATGCCCAATAGTCTCCTTTAGTTTAATTAGGTCTAATCCAATATAAAGCTTGATAGTCCTGTATCACTCTAACTTTAAAACCACCCATTACTGCTTAACCATCACTTAAGCTCACCAGATTTTGGATCTGCATCAAATTGTACTCACTCACAGATACCAGCCACCTTAATCTGCCAGATTTTTTCATTAAGATCCATGCATTATTAACGAAAACGTAAAACAAACAAACAAATATCCTATCTTGCAATGTTAAAGGGTATTAGGGTATTATATTTCTAATTTCATCATTTGTTAATTCAACACAAAGAAAATAAAATCCATCGAAGAGTTACGTATGTATAGACGCCAGAGAAATTTAGGATGCTGAAACAGGAGTCAGTGCAGCACCTGGGTCCATCGCCCCCGACGTGTTTCAGCCGGCGTCTGAAGTGCGTGCGAGCTGCTCTGAGGTGCGTCCGGGGTCTCCGCGGTGGAACCTTTGAGGGGAGGATTAATAGGAGTGGGGGTCTGCTGATGCATGCTCCTGCTCCTTCGGGTTTCCATAATTCACATTGTCAGCTGAAGAGCCGGTGCCGAGCGCCAACCCGGAGCTGTCTCTCATCATCACACACAGTCAAGAGCCTGTCAGAACAGATGAAGCCACCGGCTCAGCACTGTCGAGGAACATTGAGCCGTAATTCACATTCTCCTGCCCCGACAGGCCTCACTAAATCCAGGTCCTGCCATGAAACACTGGCGTCTGATCAAGGAAGCCCCGTGTCAAAACCACAGGAGAGCCGCTACGCTATGAACTAGATTAGCAATTATCGACTCTCCCTGCCTCCCCATCGCATGATATTGGCACCGATAATTGGTATGTCGCTTTCCACAGCGGTGCAGTATGTGCCTGTGCATGAATTCTAACACTGTAAAAAAAAAGAAAGAAAAAAAGAAAATTAAGACATATCTTTTCACTTCATGGCTTATTCAGAATGTAGCAGATGTGTGTGACACGTATAATAACATCTTCTCTGCGGTTTTCTTGAGCAAATTGTATTTCAGCAAATATCAAAATTAAACTCGGAGGGGATGTCGGGGATTATAATTAGTGTAATGATACGCAACATCACACTGCAGTGTCCTTTTGCCACGGCTCGGAGAGGCGTGCGAGTTCTCGCGGCCCAGTGTAGCTTGGATCTCACAGTTATCAGCACCAGCAGCATTATTTTTGTGCTGATATACACACATGCACACCGAGGCTGCAAAGCCCACATGACCCTCTTACAGTGAGAAATTTCCTGCGAGTACATTTAACTGAGGATTTCAACACCATCAGCATACAGAGTCCACATCTGTCAGTGGCTTAATTAAGCTATAATGAAGAAGTGGGGATGCTACAACCAGCTCAGGGATTTCTGATGCCCAGTGTCAGGCCTCATTTATACCACCAGGCTCCATGATTGGCACCTCAGTCTTCAGGAAACCCCAGGGCAAGGCGAACACCAGGAACAGACTGAAGAAATCATGTTTTTTACGAGCTACAAGCAAGTCTGAGGACTCCGAAGATCCAAACTGAGAAATCACAGAGAGGGATCAAGTCGGTAAAAACAAGAAAAACGCTGCTGAGAACCGAAATTTTCCCCCGGAAAACATTCATAATTGGACAAAGATGAACATTAAAGAATATATAAACGAAACTGCGCTCGTGTCGACACGGGTTGATTTAACAGCAGTTTAGGAGTGTTAATCACCACAACATCCATTTTTGTGGCTCGCTGCTGATACAAATGTATAATTCAAATAATTCGAATACATATTTAATTTGCTCCAGGCTTGTGTGCAAAAGAACAAATTACAGTGCAGAAAAAGAACTGACATATTAACATATGTCATCTGCCAGGCTGCGGTTTTTATGCTAGCTGCTCAATTAAATGCCTGTTTAAATTCTCCGTGCACATCTCTTAAAGCTGTCACCGTTACACAGTGCCGACTGCGTAATGGTTTGCTATGATGCATGCGGCTTACGGGGCCACGCTGTATGTGCCGCGTTTGAATACATGCATGTAAATGTACTGTGTCGACTTGTAATTCATTTTTTCAGCCTATTTAATGTGCGTGTGTAGATAACTTTGAGGAAACGGTGTATAAAGCCTATATTCTAGTCATTAGGGTGTGTCACTAAAGCCTCATCTATATTTCTGCATTAAAGAGTAATGGAGTGGCATCAGAGCACACATGTAGCTGCTGTAATCCATGCCACGGCTGACCCGCAATTCCTCAAGTGTGTGACTGTACATCACCGCCACAGATTTATCATGTGGGGACTGCAAAAACCATTAAAGGAGTATTTCACAGCTAGAAAGATGGCCCTCGCATACAACTGGGCTGTCGAAAGGCATCAATATTTTGAAATTGGTGCTACGTGACCAAAGGGATTAGAGTAAAAGGGATGTGGTATTCCCTTTTGCTCAAAAGATAGAAAACCTACAACAACCACACTGCACCACACGTACCGCGAGTTGGGCGGTGCTTGGTTTTGGCTTGTCGTCCATTTTGTAACAGGAAACAGGAAGTGGCCGGCTAGCAACAAACAATATGATGTTACAGCTAAACAGAACACTAAAATATGATTCTGAAAGCATTACAGGAGAGAAACAGACAGCGAACAGGATCGTTGTTCATGTTTGATCGGCACTGCCTTGTCTATACAGCAACAACATGGAGACCACTTCTAGTTTCCAATCTTACAATCTTTACAGTCATACACATCCATCACACTTAATGAAAAAATGAAATAATGCATGTGGAATTACTTCGATTATCAATTATAGCATGGCAGCAGTTTGCTAATCGGTGGCTAGCCAAAGCAAACCTTTCCATCGTCTCTTACAAAGCAAAGACCATCATGCCATGCGATCACACCAGACACCGACATCAGACTTCATGTAAGCTAACCCGGAAGTTAGCATTGCCCTGGTTCCCTCAGCAACAAGCCTATGGGATTTTTTAATTGAATTTTAGATTATTGCCAAAAATAAGCTCTGTGGCAAACAAAGGTTCATGATACTTACATGTTTTGTTCAGGGAGATAATCTTCACAGACTTCTTCGTCACTTGTGTGATATCAATCTCTAGAAGTTAAAAGCTAGTGTTAGGGTATTAATAGACGACACTGCGATCGCATGTCTTCAATGTCACCACCACTAAGTGTCTTATTACACAATTACTATACAAGTTTTGTAGAATTGGAATGGTTTGTCAATAAAGTCAGTGTGTAATGACGGACTAGTGAGTACATGAGACTCTGTGTTCGGCGCGATGACGTTTAATGTCCCCAACAACTTCTGTTGTCTCATTTAGCTACTTGTTCACAACCTCCTTTTTTATGACATGTAAGTGCCTTACAGTCAAATTGTGGAACATATGATGTACGATGATGTATTTAGGCCATAGAATGTAAAATGTGTAAATATCTTCAGTCTGTGGTAACCACTGACCTTATTCCAGGCATTTAACCGGAAACCCATTCAAAAAACTATTGATTTTAAGACGTGGGAACTGGAAGTGCAAAAATTCTAACCGATTTCCAGGTTTTATTACACATTACTACAGCACTCTTTTTTGATCTCAACTACACACCTGTAAAGTTTCATGTGTGTGTCAAAACAAATGTGTGCCAATGGCGTGAAGTGTGTGCTGGCCATTCCCCTAAGTTCGGTCCCCTTGCTTGGACTGGACCAGGGACACACAGAGCCCATTTTCAAACTCATTCTTCATTTTGATCTCAACTGCACAACTGTAAAGTTTTGAGGCTGCATTTTGGACAGTTTGACACTGTCAAGCTTCCAAAAACATGTCCCCAGACAGACAGACAGAAATATAAACATCTGGCAAAGTACTCCAGTACTCGAGCTGCTTCTGTTATCGTTCCTGCTACAGTAAGTGTCTCCGGGGTCACATTTTGCCATGGTGACGCACACACACAAGCAGAGATTCACACAGTGAAACCATTACCAGCCAGTAATTAAAGCGTCACTACAATTTTATTCTAGCACTGGGTCAGATGACTATTTGTATTCTGAGAGGGGTCACTTCTAGTGACAAAAAACCCTGCTAATTATTGCCCAACTCCACGGCTCCTCTTAGCTCCACAGAGCTGTTTTTGCATGTGTCCAAGCACCAGACAGCGGGGAGTCAGCGACTAGCTGGTGAACATAGCGGTGTACTTTGCATTTGAAGAGCCATATATTTTTCTCAGAAGTAGGCGGAGACCAAAGCAAAAGACGAACAGAGAGTGAATGATGGATTTGCATTCACGAGGTAGCCAGATATATGAAGCCAAATCAACGTTAATAGTGTCTGCTGGCTGTACAGAATCCTCCGCTTGCCAACATAGCACTTCTTGGCACTCAGTGCAGCAACTGATCAATCTTTAATTGGGCCTTTGAATTGGCAAAAGATAAAACAACCTAACTAACAACTGTTCTTCCTATAGTTTTAGAAATTAAGTTTAAAGAAATTAAAGTTGAGAAGAGACCTGTTTTATATTTGAGATCAGTGGATACGCTGTTTCCTGAAACTCTGCTGTGTGCTAATGAATGTTCGAACGTCTCTATAAGCACAGAACACACTTTAACTAACTCATCATTTCAAGACTTTCAGGTTGCAACTTAAAACTCCCCTCTAACTACTAAGTATACTGGAAACGTATAAAATGTCTAGTGTGTATCAAATCTATCTATAATTCAGTTTCAGCACCTTATTGCTTGGATCCAGGGGGAGATTTATCATAAAGCGTTATTATTTGATCTTTGGCAGAATCCTTTTAAGTTCTTTTAGCAGAGAATTCCACATGGTATGAGAAAAAATATAGAGCATGAAGAAGACCATCTATCACTGTCTTCATCACCAAGCCGCATGCGCTGGTCTAATTTGCTACCATGCACTGCTTTGTAATAACACTGGCAATGGAAGTGTGACTCAAAAAAGATTCACCAAAATGCAATGAGACAAGTTCAGAAAAAGACTGCAGTGTATATATATATATATATATATATATATATATATATACACACACAGTTATATATATTATGTTCAGATGGTTTCCAATGACAAAAAAAAAACAACATCTGTCAGTGACATATAAAGTATAATCTGCGAGAAGAATCCAAACTTGCACCAGATGTTGGCCTATTCAAACAGTTGTACATACAATCCTGATGAAAATACACTTGATCAAACTCGGTAAATGTATGCTCAACCTCTTAGCAAGCCACTGTTATCACTACCACCGTCACCCACTGCTGGGAAGAAACCATGTTCGCCAGCAAAAAATGAAGTGATAATAACAGAAGCAAAAACATTCACTGCTGGAAACAACTCTTGGCAAGTAAAATGATGAAGTTCGAAACTGAAAAGGCATCACAGGCTTTCTTCTAGCATGGTAAGGAAACAGCTGCTAATGGTAACATTGGCCAGGGACTGTGCATTCCCTTGTTTCTTACGATAATGGCGGACAACCTAAGTTGTGTATATGCTGCCCCAAATTTGTTCATGTGACCATTTGTTACATAGATCATCTTTTTAATTCTGGTTAATTACTGGTAGTTAATTTCAGTTGGTAATGACAACATTGAGACTGATCTCACCAGAACATATAAGTCAAGCCTAGTCACTTTTATTTTCACATCCCCAAATTACAAATTTGCATTTAAAGGCATTACAATCTGAACAACACACAATACTGTCAATACAGAAAAACCACAACAAAAAAAGCTCAGGAATACTAATAAGGGAGAAAGACAAGGAATAGACGTCTGTGAATATATAATAAATATGAAGAGCTCATCCTTCTGTCTACCACAAAGACCTGGAAAGACACCCGACTGCACTCTGGCACAAGATGCAGTTCTCAGAGGCACTCGCAACACAAAAAGAAAAGACAAAGGTGCCATTCAAGCAGAGGGAGAAGAGCGATGTCAAAGAGAGTCAAACAGATCATTGTAGACGACATGTGAGTTGTGATTCGAGAACGGTTTTGAACAAAGCCAAAGCAAGGAATACTTGTGTTTTCTTCACAAGGATGTTTGTGGCAGTGCGAGTAGAGTCGCATCTTAGGAGTGCCACAAAACCTCTTGGGGAGGTTCTGTCAATAGTTCTCTTACCCTTGTGATCAAAAACATGGACCTGAGGCTCAGTTCTCAGGCTGTCCTGTACGTACTATTCTAATGGATAACAAATAAAGCAACTTCTGATCAACCCATATCAATTTCAGGATAAAATATTAAAATCCCTTACATGTCAGGTTTAAGCTTTGACCGGGTCATTCAGTAATCGGACATCGCTAGCTTGATTCCCTGGCTGCATGTCGGAGTATCCTTGAGCAAATACTAAACCCGCAAATTGCTCCTGATGAGCAGGTGTACGAATGTGTGTGAGATTGTGTGTGAAAGTGTTATGAAGTGCTGTGAGCAGTCAGTAGACTGGAAAAGCGCCACAGAAATGTCCATTCACCATTAAGAGTGTGGGTACAGATAGAGATCGTTTAGGGCCCGAGTCCACACAATGTTCATTCCAGCAGAAAGGTGCTGGTGGTGCGCTCGGGAGGCTGAAACACTCGCGCAGTGAGGAAAAATAAAAAACACTGTGCTGGTTTTGATTGACATTTGCCAACACGATGCTTAACAGAGGGTTAGCAACACGACAATGAGTTTACAGCATGTGATGTGATGAACACAACACCTGCTAAATTTAGTATACAGCTGATCTCTGTTATGTCTGATAAAAGCTCTGTATGGAAACACAAGCTCTCTCTTCATTTTCTTGGTTACCCGGGTGATGGATCTGATATCTGATTGGTTGCCTGAAAGAAAAAGCAGCCAGCGCAGACCCCAGCACAAGTGTCAGGCTTTGTGAGGCCAGATAACATGGATACCCTGGGCTGAGAAGAATAAACTTTCAATTTGAAGATCCAACTTATAATAAAGTGAAATTATTATTGAGTTCATTGTTAGTCTTTGGTGTTTTTGATGACTTGAGGCAGAAAAAAATAGAGGCCAAAACTATTTTTTGAATCCCTTTAACATCCTTGTGTGTTCACATTGCGAGATTAAAAAGTCCAATTTACCTGATCTAGGTTGCCCTTAGAAAATAAAGCGCTGTTTGCATTCAGAGGTAAATTCTAACCTAGTTTTTCTACTTGATGGTTGACGCCAGGCTTCCCGCTCCCTCACTAACGTTTGTAGCCAGGAGCTGCCTAGCACAGTCACAGTCCTGTGCTGTTGACCACAGAGCGCGGCTACAAGGGCAAATGCGGGTTAAGTGCCTATATCAAGGGCAGCTCGATGGTAGCCGTTGAGGGAGGAAAAAAACACATTCCCCATTCCCTTCTCTAGCTCGGATTTTTCCCCGCTGGCCTGGGATTTGAAGTGGAAAGCTTCTAGTTAGAAAGCTGCTCGTCCAGCCTGTACCTCACTAGTAGAAAAAGCAGAGGAGACGAGTATTGACAAGCAGCCTTCTTCTGGTGCATTTTAATCAGGCTTGATCTCGACAACATGGAAAATGTTGTAAGATTTGTTACACTTTCATGGTGAAGTCCTCCCCACATCAATATTGCACAACGTCCAACAGTCATCTGAAAGCACTGATTTTTTATGTAAATACCCAATGACCTAGTTTTCACTGAGGTGGCCCCGTGTGCCTCTGCAGGACTCGCCAGTGGTTATGAAGTCACCCAAAGAAACCGCCAGCGCACAGCCACTGTCTCCTGGCCCTCCACGCCTGACCAGCTGCCTCCTGGAAGGAGCCTTGAATTTATCCTGAGATTTGGGAGCTGGTTGAGGTGGTTTGGCTGGAGCCCGCTGTGAGTCAAAGCTCCCATGTGAGGTTCCCTTGACCTCAGTGCACTGGAAGGGAGGACCTTGTCCCAGTTTGTCCCTCTTGTGGCGTCAGTTGTTTTTTTGTTTTTTTTTATGTTGAAGATGCTTTCCACTCATGGTTAAATTCATGTTTGAGACATGAGCCACTTCAAATGTAAATGTATTCCAAATTTGACAGCTCTTTCGAAATTTATTTAAAATAAATCCAGATTACTTAAAAACTCCTCTCTGGTGCAGAACATTTTACAGTCCATGGCACAGATAGGAGATTTCTCACAATCTCACATGGCACTGCTCTGTTCCCTCAACCAAACAAAAGATGACAACCGAGATTGACATTTCTCTTTGGTGTGCAATTTATCAGTTTCCAATTAGCCTGCAGGCTAAACCAATTGAGTGAACATGGTAAACATTTCCTGCTAAATATCAGCATGTTAGCATGGTCATTGTAAGCATGCCAGCATGTTAGCATTTAGCTCAAAGCACAGTTGTGCTAGAAGTACATGCTCACAGAGCCGTTAGCGTGGTTGTAGACTGTCGGACCTTTTTGGACTACCAGCCCAAATCCACTATTTGCATCTTCAGATATATTTTAGAAAGTCTGGACAGCCAAAAACCACATGAAATCCCATTTTTGCAAATCAGATAGGCTACAATCCATATCTGGAGGTGGTTCAAAATGTGATTTTATCTGATTCCGTCGGCTCCAGCGACAGAACATCACCTGGGTAATTGGCAGGAAGAAGAATCCATGCTGCTACTAGCATTCCATGTACAGATACTGAAACTGAGGGGGTGGCGCCTTGGAGGAGAATTTCGCTTTCACATTGGACAGCTGCATCGCCCTCATACAGGGTGACAAGGTTATTGCAACCCATGCAGAAACTGTCCGTTGGTGATGTCTGGCCAAACAATGTCAATCCAACCAAATCGCCAAGTGCATTTCTGCAAAGCCACAGATGAGTTAAAACGTGATATGCCATTTTTGGTATATCACTGTGGTTTGCAGAGATGTTAACTACTAGCGTTAGATCCTGGCAACTTTGGGCTGCAATCTGATCACTCACAAATAACAGTCAAGTCTTAAAGATCTGATTTAAGAGACAAATCTGCTTTGTCCGCAATCTGAATAAAGGCCTAAGGCCTGTTGAAATAGTAAGAAAATGAAAATTAAAGCATAATTAAGCTGTGAAATAGCACAGGAATACCATAGATGAGTTTTATTTTCACCATTGTCAGGTGTTCTGAATAGCTCACATAGTGAGTGTGGATCGCTCTTTGTATGAAGTAGCTGATGTGACAGTATTAGAGTAGGAAGTGGTTCAGACCCTGCTGACCACGTCTGTACACCACATTGTGTGTTATTCAACCTAATCATTTCGTGGTGATGGAGTGGACATGACAAGCTGGAGTCAACCAGAATCCATCCAAGACGCAATGATTTGGGGAAGGATGTCACAGACCTGCCCTGTGTAGAAAAATCACTTGCTGCGACATAAAGGGGTTAGAGAAAAGACAGAAAAGAGTCACTGCTGTGTCAGTGGGGGTGAAAATTAGCAACGGGGAGGTTACATAAAGCCCATTCAAACAGAATTTCCCTTTAAACAACTGCAAACATTCCGATTTGAGGTCCACATCGGGTCTAAATAATTATATGCTGTTTGAGATGATAATTTCCTTTTCCTCACTTGTGCCCGCATTAAAGAGTCCCTCTAAAAGCTTCGCTCCGCTGGTGTCTCCACGTAGTTCCCGCAGTGATGGATGGAGCTCGCCTCTGATCGCTCCTTCTCATATTGTTCTCCGGCCACACAGGGCAGATACCCCCTCATTAATAAACCTCAGTGATTAATTTCCAAACCTCCCTCTCGTGTCCCTTCCCTTGTCGTCTGTAAAATAGGCGCCCTCCTAATTAGTGAACACTGAACACTGCATCTATAATGCCCAGGGACAAAGGTAAGGAGCAGCGCTGCCCGCTGAATAGAAATCCATGAATAGTCTGATCACTGTGGAGGAGGTGGATGTCGCCAGAGGACGTACAGATAATTCCTTCTTCGGAATTGTGTATTTGAGCGACCTTTTGACTTAAAGATTATGCCATCACTTTAACTATCTGCTCCTGATGAGCTGATGCGTTCAAAAAATACCAAGCTCTATATATGCGTGTATGTTAATATTTGCCTTAAAATCTGTGCCTCACTGTGCGATGGGGCTGACATTTTCTTCTTCAATTAGTGAAAAACTCAGTGACATTTACCACTTTAATGATGTAACATTCGGCGCAACAATAGCCCTGTGATAAGATAAGACCTGATCCCAAGACTGAGATTCAAAAAAACATGGGGGATTTCCTTATGTGAGGCAGATCACAAACAGATAGAGTTTATTAACCATTGTTCACATTTGATGGCATCCTCCTTCACTCAGTGCACGAGTGCTAAATATAGCAGCGAGCTCCTGGGGAGGATTGTCGCACTACTACCATGAACATCACTGCTGTCACCACTGAGCTTCCTGGGCTTGTATTTTCTCCTCACTTGTGCTTTATTGGAGACATTAGCTTATTTTTGACCTTTTACGCAAATCATGACTCTTAAGATTGACAGATGAAATTAGACTGAATCTGTCCCAGGCTACACCTCTGTACATTTCAGTTGAAATAAATCACGGAGGGAACAGTTTGACATTTGGGTACATTTAATATGCTATCCATGCTAAGAGCTAGATGAAAAGATTGATACCTCATCTCATGTTTGTCTATTAAATATAAAACCTGGAGCCCACAAATAGCTCACTTAGCCTCGCATAAGCAGCTAGCCAGAGTCCGAGAGGAACTACAAGTGCCTCCCTGCGCTGCATTATTATATACTATGGGGGGTGTTTATCTCTTGAGCATTGAGAGTTAGTCCTCGACATCGTTTCAAGACAAGTGTCTCCCAACAAAGACAGGGACTGGAGTTTGCTCAAGGCGCACTTAAATCACACACTCGGTGACTTGAGAATCGCCCTCAAAAGACTTGAGCCTCCACTCAGACTCAAGATTTGGGACTCGTGAACGATCTTTATTTTTTATTTTATGGCGCATCATAAAATAAATGTCTGACGAGCATTCCCTCATGTGGAACCTTATGCGTCTGGCACGTGCTTCGCCACGGATGACAACAACACGATGTCGGCGAATGCAACAGCTGCCGCTGCTCTCCCGTCTGTCACGAGCTTTGCCTATACTGTAGGATCTACACACGAGGTGCAAACAACATAATCCAGAAAATGCAACGTTTGCTGAACCTGGATCGACCATTTCAATCTTTATCAGGCACTTGAAAACACACTCGGATAGGTCAGCCACTTGGTAATGTGAAAGTTAACCTCGGCGCCTGCTATGCACGTTTAGTACAGTGTGCTACATACATGTCAGCCTAGAACTGATGGCAAGCAAAACATCTTAGAGAAAAGGGTGGTTTTGATGGGTTTCATTCCATTCCAACATTTCTTTCAGGAATAAAAGTCAGCTGATGTTTACTGTTGAACAACACGGACGATTGTATCCACAAAAATGTTCTGTTCTGTAAGAAACGGACTGAAGATGGCCAATAACTCGAATTATATTTCATCGTGAGTTTTATAGTCATGCAAGGAATCATTTTTGTCACACCAGGAAAGGTGCCAATTTTCACAAATGGTAGATATCTCCTTTTTTTTTGAACAAACCTGTTCATGTTTAAATATCCCCAGTTTGTGGACCTGCAGTATGTTTCAGATCATTTGGCAGCAGGAGTGTTCTGCGTGTAGTTACTGTCGCTGTGTATTTCTGTTGCATATTTAATTCTAAAGGAAAGCTTTCATTGTATTTTCATATTGCTTTGTAATAGCCTGTTCAAAGTGATTATATACCGAACAACTAATCCGTGCTGATAATACTCTATGCTAATAGATAAAGGAGTGATGATAGCTACAGTACACGCTTTGAATTCTTTATTTCTAACGATGCAGTGTTCTAAGCAGACCGGATGGGATGCAGCAGATGATGGAACGCTCATTACAACCAACTTGGACTTGCAAAAAATGACTTGTGAGCATCTCTGTCTCCCAACTAAACGGCCCACATAATTTAGCAATTTGACAAGGGAGTCTGGGGGATTTCTCTCCCTCTTCATCTCCGACTGTAGCTGCTTTGACTGTAAGTGCGTTGGTGTTCAGGTTTGCCATCTGCTGGAGCGCAAAATGTTCTCGAATAGTTGTAAATTGTTGTAAATAACTATTAGACATAGGTTATGCTGGCCATTCAAATAATACAAAAAACATGAATGGCATGAATCATTTACAATGATGTCATTGGCTGTGGCAGCTGTGGCAGCTTCCAGGGGTTAGGGCGAAGGCTCCGACACAAAAACAGGAGGGGTGTTAATGTGTTTTAACAAAATAGTGAACTTGGAAATATATGCCCCCTTAGCTAGCCTGGCTCTGTCCAGAGATACAGCAATTCACCTATTATCAACTCTGTCACATACAAACTTTAACACTTAATATCTTGTTTGTTTATTCCATCCAAAAACCAAGGCTTGCTTAGGCCTATGCTATGCTAGGCTAAGCTAACCACCTCTTGGCCCCATCCTTTTATTTCATGATTTTTTTTTTCAATGCCATGTTTATTGATTTTTAAGTTGAAAATAAACCCCCCCAGACAGACTCGGCAATAATGAAAATTCTTTATTTCCTTGTTTCATGATCGATTTGCAAGAAAGAGAATAAACATCTTTCCCCAAATGTTCTCGTCCGTTTATAACATGATTCAAATTAAATGGAACATGGCTTCTTACTAGAGATGTAAGAGGAAGGGGGTGCTGGACTGTGTCAAGAATGATTGCTTTGGTATTTTTTCCGCTAATTCAATATTCAGTATTTCAAAAACCCTTTTTAAATGAAGCGGCGAGTGCATGGGAGGAAGGTCGGCCTCTTTTGATCTTTTATGAAAAACAGCACATTTCTGGAGAGACTACACAAGTGAAGAAGCTGTCTCTTTGTCTCTTAAATGCACTTTCGTATTGAACTTTGTGGCTCAGCGGTTCCGTGTGAAAAGACCACAGTATTTTTTATTTTTTATTTTTCACATACTTCATTATAAAACCCTGATACACACACACACTGTGTAAATGAGAAAGTATGAAGTGATCTTGAGTTATTCATCTCAACCATCTAAATGTTTCCTGCAAACAACTCACGGTCGACAGATTGTGTGTACGACGCTGCGGCAGAGCAAACGCTGCCGCTACAGTGCGGATGAAAGAAAACACAACCCCCACGAGTGTTCACCGTCATTCTGAAATCCTTTCATGCGAGTGTTCTGTTACAAACTTTTTTTGCGAAACAGCCCTCCTGTTGTGCTTGTCGCTATAATTTTACAAATATTTCCCCCCACGCTGAAGGAGCTATCCCTTTTCAAAAACGGGAATAGACCCCGAGAGCGCGAGCAATGGTCTACTCTGGGAGAGCTTTCATGTATTTCTCATTACAACAGGACTTTCAGTGGTCATTTGCATGCATAATAGATTGCATCTCATCGCGGATCCTGTAAAAACCGAACAAGGAGGTCAACAAGAGGTGAGAGCAAATAAGCAGCCCCCTCTCTGACACGTAAGCACGAGTTCAGATCGCGTGGGATTGTGTATTACTTAGGGACGACTTCTGGTCAGAAATAAAGACACATCTATTCTTCTTAGACTCCGTGCCTGTGAGGGGCTAATGATGGGTAAAATGCACAGCGGAGAAGGCAGCGCAAAGCCGTGCTTTGATGAATCGGGTGATTATGTTCTGAAACACTCCTTTGCTCTACAAACTGCTGTGGCATAAAATAATCCTGTTTAGATCTCGCTGACTAAAAAGGGGCCGCCTGCTACTGATGTGCGAATCCCACAAGCGGAGGATTTCTGCCATTCATGCCTGAGATTAAGGAAGGAGGCACCTTTTAGTTCAATCAGGCTTTGCTGTGATGTCACCGTTTATGCTAAAGTTAATACAATCTCATTTCCATATTGGATTTCGACTGATATCCGCAAAGCTCTGGCAATTAAGCGCTCTGAATAATTCAACAGCAGGGTCTATAGATCTATAGGTCTGCTTTAAAATGTCGTATGTAGTGCTTAACAGAAGTTACTTTATTGATCTCGGCTGTAATTTCTGCCCAGAACCTCAAACACTGTGAAGGTTTCATCTGTAGGAAATCATGTATGTTCTCATGCTCAAGCTTGTAAGGGTCAATCACTATGCATAATAGGATTCTCCTGAGCACAGAGTTCCTGAAAATAGATTTTTATCACCATCCATCCATCATCGTTACATTTGATGAGATGGTGACAATGTTAGAGCCAGTCTAGTCTGGGGTTGGTCCCAGTCAAGCTTCACTTGAGACAGCTTGACTTAATTCATTATCACTATTTATCTTTAAGAAATAAACTTGTCTTTTCACATTTCGATAAGTCAACTCGATCATTTTTTACATTTCTGATTTCTAAATATGTCTTCTTGTCCAAACAAGCTGTCTTTTTTAACGTCTCTGTCTCACACACTACTCGAGAGTTTTGTCTCATGTAATGCATAACAGCTCACTGCTTTTTTAAATTAAGTTTAATTATTACATCCAGCGAGGAGATTATGTTTGTTGTTGGTTTGTTTGAAAAAACCCTGTCCCGATTTACAGGAAATTTGGTGGAATGGTGTAGGACGGGCCAAGGAAGAGCTTAATGCATTTTACTATGACTTTTATCATAATCCACATTCACGAGTACCAGTAATCTCATAGCATACACATAGTTTCTAAAAACTTTATATGCAAATCTGTTGTTATGGAGCACTGGAGGACAGTGGTATCATGGGAGAACTTGTACAATTGTAACAAAGCTTTTTTTCCTCAAACCAAGGTGTGACTAATCATACACTTACACAAATATGAATTTTCTACAATAAACTCCACTTGAGAACTTGACACTTCATTGAAGAGCTGTTGTCCCGGAGTCTGCGTGTGCAGATTTGATGTCCACGGTGGGCGTCTGCGCTCTCTGAGCGACCCCCTTAGTTTTCTATGTGATTAGGCTAATGATCACCATCTTCTAAAATGTATTGATATTGGACTATGTACTCATTAATATTGAAAAAAAAAATTAAAAAATCAGACATGGCTGCATTAGGACACATTAGGAGGCCTCAGGGAGAACAAAAACTGCTGCTGGGCCCCTGATGACCCGTTAACCCCACTTTGTACTACTTGGGACTGTAGACTACGTACCTAGTCTTCCAGTTCCCATTAAGTAAAGTGCTCAGTGCAAGAACTGGCTAGAATTAGCCGTCCTAGCTGGAATAATAATAATACTTCAAGGGCAAATGTGTTTCATACTTAAGTCGGTCTGTGGTCATTTGATTCAACACAACTTGATTCAGGGATAAACATGATGTGAGAATAATAGAAACAAAAACGATAAAACTCAAGAACTTGAGAACTTAACAGCTGCTAATAATTCAGACCTGCAATAGTTGATTCTGTGCTTTAATGCCACAATTACCCAAATAACCAAAAAATCAATTGGCACCTAACTGACCTTGGGTCTCTGGAGATCCCTGGGGATTTGGACCTGGGTTCCCTGATGAAAGAAAGCTGCTGGCGTGTTTATGAGTCAGGCAGAAGCAGGCGAGCAGCCCACTGGCTGGAATAAACATTTTTATTAAGTTATAGTTTTAGAAAAAAATCCAACACATATTCACAAACAATGATTAACATGCACAAGTTTAGTATACAAGACAAAACAGTTACTTTTCAATATGAAAATGCCATTCTACATGTCAGTATCTCACAGAGATCATTGATTAATACACCAGTATTAAGGTCGGAGAACACACTATATAAAAAGCAATAAGGTTGTCTTTGATGGCCATGTTTAAAAAATATATGGAAGCTATTTACACCGCACCAGGTACACTCCATTCTAGCAACAACAACCACAGAAACCAATCTAAACAAACCGACCTTGTGGATATAAACGGACGTATTGTTCTGAGATCAATACATTTCGACCATTCCAGCTGGTGGCTCCCATCACTTCTTTCATTTCCTTTAGATTGTACTTCATAGTATTTATTAAAGCACAAGGCCAGAAACAATAGTTTTGTTTTCTAATGTGAGCACGAGCAGAGGTAAGAAACATTAGGCTGAATTACAACTAATTCAAAAAAAAAAAAGAAAGAAAACAATTCTAAGAAACTGTCACACGTAAATTAATAACCTAGTAGTTTCACATCTGGCGATGAGGTTACCTTAGTTGGATATTAACGGAAAAAAAAGAATCAACATCACTTGGATCACGTATTTGCACACACAAGCTGCTTTGAGGCCCGGTCACACCAGAAAGTGGCACAGAGTTAAGCTATTCATCAGTACGTCTTTATGAAACAGGCGTTGCTAGAGGCTTAGTGACATAGTGAATACTTGCAGGGCTAGTTTTAGGGCTAATGAAGCTGTCAAGCTAATGGCTAAACACGCTAGACAGATGCTAGTTCTAGAGATCAGTTTTTTCTTTTTTACATATTTACTAAAATAAAAAAAAAACGCCACAAGCTAGCTCGTAAACCAGCTCACTGACAGTTGGCGAGCCAGCCAGCTTAGTAAATAACAGGATATTAAGTTCACACAATGTATTTGTACCATCAAAACCAGTCTCAAAACAATACCTCTTTTGTGGAGCAGGTTGTATTCCGTCTGAGGAGGGTTAAGTAAAGTGGAGTGCAACACGGCTCTACGTTAGCTTCCTCCATGTTGAAATCTTCGGTTCCCTCGAGGGTAAGTTGAACTCCACGCGGAAATATTTAAACAGATTTCGTTTGCCCCACAAGTGAGTCATAGCGATTGAAATTAATTTAAATTTTGCCTTCAAATGTTACTGTTACTGAACGCTGGTGTGACTGGGCTTTTTATGCTATTGGAAAGAAAGATACAGTACCGTTGGAGCACCACAGCCCAAACGGTGGTCGTGTTTGACATTTAACTCAATAGAATCAACCAGCCAACCAATTTCAGGTCACTGCCCCAGTTCAAAGTCACAATCTACCACTGCACTACAAAATACTTGTAAAATATGTGGAAAAGAATTTGAGCAAATACAGTGAGAATTCTAGTAAAAGCAAACGGAGAGACAACAGAGGGAGAATGCCTTTGCTGTTGTCCGATAGGGAGCGAAGCGGTGGAGGACATCTGAAACATCATTGACTGTAACACAACAGAACGAGTGCAATAAGAAAGCAACCATCAGTCAATCAAGCAGCTGAATTGTGACAGCCGTAATAATGGGGCAGGAAAATCAATATCTCATTGACTGGTCTGCAGGAGTCTAATCAACGGGCACGGAGCTTTATGAAACCAGTCAAGGAGCAGATAGGACAGCCTGATTATGTCGGCTGTTTGGACTTTTTACGAGGCCTCTGGGGTCTGCACACCTGTTCAGACGGCTAAGTGAGGACATCCAGTCACCTTGCATCAATTCCTTGTGCTTTCATTCGACTTTGGGGAGGATGGGTTGGGGTGTGGTGGGGGAGGGATAGAGAGTGCAAAATACAGACGACGACAGCCTCCGAGCTAATGACCTACACAGCCCCATGTTCGGCAAAGGCACAGTAATGTGTAGCAGTTCAGTTGACTGTATCCTTCCACATCCACGCGAACATTGTCAGGACCCCAGTAATCACACCTCGGCTCTTACTTGGGTGGCTTTTGACAGACTCATCCTCCTGATAAAAGGGCGTGAAGAGTAGCTCTCTCAGCAGAGTAGCAATGTTCCTTTGTTACTGTTCAGTCTGGTATGTGTCCAATAGAGGGTGATGGGGTAGGGGATAAAATGACAGCCGTGCCTTTTTCGCTCCATTTCCAGTCAGGGCTCTTTCACCGTGGTATTGGCATCAATTATTCTGATGCCTTAATAGCCCATAAATTATGCCACGGATGGAGTCATACATTTATTATACCACAGACCATAAATACTAAAACCCAAATTTCCGCCATATATCTCAATCCACTGCAGCTCTTCCGAAAAGCTTCCAACCCTTTTTGTCTTGGGTGCCCCCGGTGTACTTCTCAATGAAAATTTAATCAACATACCCTTTCCAATAATGGGCTCCCCTCCCACATTCTGAGTTTCCTGTCCTTCCTCGCTAATTTCTGCGGAGGGAAAAGCAAACGATGCCTCCTCCGCAACGTGAATCTTTCTCCTAAGCGATTCGAAAAAAGTAAAGGAAAGAGAAAAGAGTGAGCTCTAGTGAAGGCACTGTTATCCTGTAGTCCATTAATGCGCCGGGCCAGCTGGTCATCTGGGGTGTAGACGGTGCATGTTCCGTGATATGATATACGTATCTAGAACACAGGTCGTCTAAATGTAGAGGAGGAACAGTACACATGGGATCTGCTTGACTTAGTAACAACACACGTCTCTATTCTCTGCAATCCCGACTTTTTCGCTCGACTGAGAATGCAGAGCGTGATAGGCATTTATTATTTAGAGGAGCATGAGATAGAGAGCAAATGCCAGGATCTATCAGAGTAATGTAGAGAGGGCCCTAAGCTCAGGAGCCAGCGGCTCTCGGAAAGACCTAATATTACACAGAGATAAGTGGGATTGAGGCACAGTTGATCAATTTGCTGTGCATCTTTTACACGTCTGACTAAGCCTTGTGAAACTTTTAAGCCCGCGATGGATGTTTAATTTGGCAAAAGCTGCGAAGAATGCGATAATTGCGGGTCGGAGCTGATGTTCTTTCGATGGAATGGATTAAGATTTATGCTAGAGACGATAAAACCACTGGATACAGGCTAATCACCTGCTGAGAAGTGTGGCCCGGCGACGATAAATTCTTGTGAATACACTTTTTTTTGGAAAGTAGTTTTTTATATAGGATTAAAGAAACCATAAAGCAAGCAGCCTCTATCACCTACTTTGGTATGGACTGTATGTGTAAAAATGGGTTTTAAGGCAGTGGTATCTCCAGAGATACTCGTTAGATAAGTCATGTCGACATCGTAACTTTCTAAAAAAAAATGAAACCTAGAGCACGGTGGCACTTATGACGCTGGAAGAAATACCGAAAGATATCATGCACGCAAATCATCACGTCTCTATCTGATGGTCCTTGAAAAGAAAGTGGCGTGGTCCCTTTAAAGAGTTTTTGGCGGAGTCCAGTCCTTTTTCCAGTCTTCCCCAGTCCTGCCACCGAGGCCCCGGCCGCATGCCAGTCCAGTGGAGGGTTCGCGTTGGACAGGCTGACTGAAGGGGATGGAGGGGGAGGGAGGGCGCTCCGTGGGCTCTGATTAGACATCACCAGGCGGAGCAGAGCAGTGCGCTGATGAGGACCGCGGAGAGGTACGACGGGCCGAGGCGGGCGGCTCCTGAACCCCGCGCTCCCATGCCTGCAACAGAAACCAAGCAGAGCAGCTTGTGAAGGACCAGAAATACCCCTTTCCAATCAAAAGAAGAAAAGCGCGCACCCCGCCGCGCTGTATCCTCTAAAATTCTGACACGTAATCATAAATCAAAAGCCAGCTGTGATTTTTTTCTTTCTTTTTTTCTCCCGTATCTACATTATTGCTGGCTTTCAACAGGAGAGGCTATTTAAGTATCCTGAGAAGATAAAGTTCGTATCACATCAAAGAAAAGAGAGCGGCAAACTGAGACGCCTCACAATTTTGCACAGCAGCGGCGGGATGGGGAGCACAGAACTGCTTTATATGCTGCGGCGCTGTGCAGCCAGTCAACAAGGAATAATAACCCAATGGCAGAGATGGATGACACCGCGCACGCATTTCTAAAAAGGTCGCTTTTCTCGCACTCGAAATAAGTCTATTACACATGGTTGGAAAGGGATGCAATGAAGCCAAATTAAATGTTGTCTCTGAATTATTGAATCCTCGCTCAAGCTTTATCCACGGTCAAAAAAGAGGACGGTAGAAAGAGGCGAAGGCAACAGTACACTCACTTAATTTATGGATGTGGATGGGTTCGCTGCCCACACCTTCGCCGCCCTCGCTCATGGCCTTGATCTGAATGAGATAGTTGTCATTGGCGGAGAGGCTGAGCTCCGCCGTGGTTTTGTTGGTCAAGATAGTGCTGATGTCGTTGTTGCGGTGTCTCTTAAGCAGCACCTGAGGCAGGAGGGGGTGACGCAGAGAAATGAGCCAATGCAAAAGCCGTCATCCTTGATTGTGGAGATAAATCAGGGCTTTGCGGGGAATCGGGACCTACCAAATATCCAGTGACCTTTGACTCCGTCTCCATGGCTACGACAGGATCCCAGTGCAGCGTGAGGGTGGAGCCTATCATGGTCCATTGGATGTTGAGTGGAGCACGATCAGGAGCTAGAAAAGGAACCACAGGTAAAGACGTTGCATGTACGTAGAAGAGATTACGGTGGTGCGACCGCTTCGTACAGAAGCTCCGCTTGGACCAACTCTCATCTTATCAGTCTGAATAATAGATGGAGGCTGCGGCGAAGCACCCTCACTGATTAAGACAGAATGAATTCTAAGGTGGCCCCGAGAGCTCCACATATTGCAACTCAGAAAAAAAAACATGCAAATGGACGAAAGGAAATTAAGAGAACTTCAACATGTGTGCAGCATACACATATGTTCATTTCGTCCGTTTCGTCTATTTGCATATAGGGTTTTTGTTCAGGGCCACTTAGGGCTGGGCGGTAAGGCCTTCAATCGTATCATCACATTCTCAGGCTATAGCGATATATGTCTCAGTATTTTGATATCGTCTCAAAAACACTTCATAAATGCTAGGACTGGGCAACATAATCAAATATCAGGACCTGTTTCGAGAAATGTGAGGGGAAGAGTGCCTGCTGCACTCAAATTATGCTTGTAAGAGGTGCTCTTAGGGATACATGTGGACTTAAAAACCACAAGAAAACTCCGAGGCACTCTCTTTTAACTATTAAAATGTCTTTATAGTCATGGCATCATCATGCCAGAATCCAAAAAACAAACTTGTGGCACCGCCCTGATGCCCCATGTTCAAAAACCCCCCACAAAGTGCCCTCTTGGATGCCCCTATGGTAAATAAAAGATGATGCAGTGCCCTCTAGGATGCCCTTCTAGTGAGCCAAATGTGACAAAAAAATGCCCACTAAGGTATAAATATATCCCGACTTTCTAGGCTGGTGCCCCAACGCATACGACTGGTACCCTTCAAACGTTTTCACCCCTGCCTCTCAAAGATCCAGAGTCCACTCCTGGTTTTAACTACCTGTATCACTACATGATTGACCTCAACCGCAATACTGCACCAATGTTGCCTGGACAATTATCAGTTCTTTCAAAAGAATTCTAACACGTTGAGATTTTTGCTAAATAATCATAAGTAATGTGGATCTATTAGTATTAGAACAGAAGTAGAACAGTCTGGTAAGTTGAGAAAATGACATCAGTTTACTGTAACGCAGCCTTTAAAACCAGGAAAAGACAACGCTTAGATAGATATCACAATATAACAATATCCAAAAACCCAAGACAATATATAAACTCTTATTGCGGTACTGATACAGTAATACTGATATACTACCCAAGTAGAATCCTCACTATTTTCAAAAAATGAAATGGTAGTGTCAGGTACTGTATGGCCATTGGCAGCAAATCTCAGGCCACAGGAAGTGAAGAAGAGACATGGCCGAGGGAAGCTGGCCTCCTGCTGTCATGAAACGCGAGCATACTGTGGTTACTCTTTCACTCATATCGCGTAACCTCTCTGAGCCGAAATCCCTAAAATTTGAAGAAACCAGCTGGCGCAGCACTTGTCTAGTTTTGCTTTAACATCACTTGTCCATCTCAAATTGTCACTGCAGCTCCATTCCACTCAACCCACTGATTTATCTCCTCTTCTCTTTTTCCCCAAGGTAAATGGAAAGCTGGCTTGTCAGATCGGATTTTGTGAGCGCAAGCAGCAAAGCTGAAGAAATGCTACGCCTATCACGCCGAGGACAGCGCGACGTCATCCGAGTGGAGACAGGGCTCATGAGCGAGGACCCCTTTAGGACTGATTTGAATGCCCCCAGTGGGACGGACTCACGTGGCTTCTTTGTGGTGGAGTTGATGGGCGCCGACTGTGGCCCGGGGCCAGCCGTGTTGAAAGCAGCCACAGAGAGGTAGTACACTGTGTTCGCTTTCAGCCCCGTGATGTTCACCAGCGTGTAGTTTCCAGATATGCGCACTTTGCCAACGGTGTCGGGCTTGGTGTCGTCTTCCCAGTACACGATCTATTAGGCAGGAGAAGAAGAAGAAACAAATCACGATCGTGGGCACAAACAAGCCGGATCTGGTGGTGCATTTCGCTGCATTATTGAAATTCATATTCCATCATGAAATCTGAAATGCCGTTTGTATTACAAAGAGGGAGGGAGGGAGGGAGAGATGATGAATAATAAATTTTTCACTAGTGGAGTCTCAATTACTGATGCACATCCTCTCAACCAGAGAGGCAGGGCATTAGAGGGTCGTATGATAACTGACCTAGACAGAGGGATGCGAGATTACCGCCACTTTCGCTCATAGAAAACAATCTCACCTCTTATTTTTATCGGAGGATACCGGATACTTAAAGCGCAAGAGGTCCTGATTACATCTCGCAGATATCTCAAAAGGCTTTGTGTGTTCCAACACATTAGCACTTCCCGAAGCGAAGCAGGACTCTGTTTGACGAGACGCAGAGTTTGCTTCCCTTCAGGCTATCCGCCTTCCAATTAAGGGCGCAGGTGAAGAGATATTTGATAAAGCAAATGGACTAATTTGCCGCTCGCTTTGGGTCATCTTCAATATTCATGCGTCTGGTATTAAGTGACATAAGAGTTAAGTCAATAAATAATTAAGCTGAAATGTGAAGTCGGCCCTCGGGGGAAACTCCCGCTATAAATTATTTCATTTCAAATTTGTTATCAATTACAGCTGTGTACGATAAGCACCGGAGTTGGGTTTGCTGTAATGTAATCTTTTGAGCAGCAGTAATGATTACATTAAACCCAAACTGGATTGCATTAGCGACCGGCGCCTAATTAAAGGCCGGGCGCCGCGCATGTGCCGTCCAACGGCTCCGGATCCATACTGTTGGTGGCCCATTGAGATTCAGCGGCTTAAATCCACTTCAGGGCCGCGTTTGGAGAAATAAGCTGTGTTTCTGAAAGGACAATGTGGCCACTGCTATGGCAACTGGAGAGCTTTGTGCTGAGGGCCAGAGGTGACAGATATTGAAAGAGCACCGGGGGAGAGAAGAAGGAAAAAAAACAAAAAAAAAAAAAACAGCAAAGCCCTCTTTGCATTCTTGAAAGGATGAGGGATTTTATTTTCCTCTAGTGGGCTTCGCTGTTGGCACACCAAAGCGTTTGAGGTCATTTCATGATATTATGAAGCTTAAAACAAGCTTTTTCGCAGAGATACATGAGAAGATATAGTAGAATATAATGATTTAAAAAAAAGAGAGAGGAAACTAATTTTAAGAACCACGAAGGGACGATTACGAGCTGATAAACAAAGGCACGGAGAGGAGCCCAATTATCACGTTGTTTGAGAAAAAAGAAAATAAGGATTTTGCGGAAAAGTCACAACGTACCTCGTATCCGAGCACTCTTTCAGGGATGGCGGGCAGAGCTTCCCAGATCACTTCAATTTGCACTGCAGACACACTCCTAGTCCTAACCCTCTTAGGAGCCACGCTGGGGACTGCAAGAAATAGAGCGCTGGTGAGAATCCCAGAGACTCCTCCGACACATCACACACACACTAATAGCAAATAAGAGGCAAGGCACAGAATAGACCTGTAGTTTCACTGAAAAGCTATTTCCCCTGCTCTCTTTTAATGGAATCTGTGACTGACATAAGGGAAGACTATCTGCCCGGCAAATTCAATTAACAGGATACCTCCCTGACAGCGCGGTGTGGTGAGTGTCTGCTAGGATTTCCTGTAATCTACCAGCATGATAACTAATATCAAGTTGACATTCCCAGCTTGAGAGGGGAGGGGAAATAACAGCGCTGGGAAAAAAAAAAAAAAAAAGCCGTCTCATCATTGCTATTCCAAGGTCATAGTTGTAAGGAGAGAGATTAAAGCTTATTTAAGCGTCACTCTCCGCTGCGGAGCCGGCGCCGTACCTTCCTCCGCCGAGAACACGGTGCCGATGGAGCTGAAGGGCCCCTCGCCCCGGTTGTTGTACGCCCCCACTTTCACGTCGAACGGCGCGAAGGGCGGGATGGTGTCGTTGCGGAAGACGTAGCGCGCCACGCCGGGCGTCGAGATGACCGCCCGCGTCCACGTCACCGTGCCCACGGGCCGGAAGGCGATGATGTAGCCGAAGCCCTCGCCGTTCTGCAGCTCCTCGGGGACAGGCTGGGAGCAAAACACAAAACTATAGTGATATTAAAACGCATACAGACGAAGAAACGGACAGGCCCGTCTCCGCGCTGCACCTCCACGAGGGCTTCTGTGACGATTAGACACGGCCCTTTTTTTCTTTGAACACTCCACAATCACCTCCCGCCTTATCTTCCCCTCCTGCGCGGCTATGTAATTGTGGCTAAAGTGCAAAACTCTTCAGAGGGAGTGCTCTTTGTCCCCTGCTTTTGGAGGGGAGAAATGACACTCCGAGGCAGAGCCTGGCGGAGAGGTGTCTCGCTCTAATGCGGGTCATAAAATCGCTCCGTTCAATTCTGCACAATTAAGCAAAACCATTACTCGGCTATGGAGAGAACAGTAAAATGTGACAGATGACTTACCTCCCATGTTATCACTAATTCAGACTTTGTGCCGCCTCCACCCCCGACATCAGTGGGAGCTGTATCGGGAACTGAGAGGTAAAGCCCAGAGGGGAAGCAATTAGAAAACAGTTTACAAAGCTCAGTGACAAGCCTCAACCGTACCAGCGGCCTCGTGGCAACAAGGACGCCTGCTGCAGACACCACCCTCCGTGTTACACCCCACAATCCCCTCGCTGTGCGCAAACACTGCAACAAAATAGTGAATTACTGATACTGCCCACATGTCACCGTGCATCAACGCCAAGCCGGGATCCGTAGTATTCTGCCAACGACATTTCGACTCAGCCCACTCCATTCCTGTTCCCACTCAGCTGTTTGTGCGCCGCAGTGTGATGGCAAAGCCGATAGTGGAGGTGGAGGAGCACTCGTGCGCGTCCTTATAGTATCCTTTGGTGAGTGGAGCATCGCGTTTTATGAGTCAGCAAACGGTTTTTCGCAGCGTTTATGCGCGCATGGTTGTCTATTAGGGGCCGAGCGCTGGAAAGCGTGATCCCGACGATTCCCGGGGACTGCTGCCTCGCATGCGGCTGTGTGTTCATTCATTGATGACGATGAACTGAAACAGAGACGGCCTGCTACACCGCAAGTTGTTGCTGTAGCTATATTCTAGCCATTAGTACGGTAGTTTAACTTTTGAAGGGGCGCTGTGGAAGTTCTGTGTTGTGCTGGAAGCCGATTGTTTATGTTAACGGACATCCAATCTATGGAGAGAGGCACCGAGACGAGGCATTCAAGAACTAAATAAACATCCATTGGACTGTGTTGGAAAATCAGACCTGAGTCCAAACACATCCACCATCCAGCAGCATTAATAAGCTCCCACCCCCCTCTCTTTCAGTATCTAATATAGGTTCTGGTGCATGTAAAAGATCTTATCTCAAGGAAATTGAATCGAATGCAACTGGATTTGTTTTTTGTCTTGAAGACGTTTCACCTCTCATCCGAGAGGCTTCATCAGTTCCTGCTCGCTTGACTAGGCTGGGACTAGTCCAGCTAGCCGGTGTGGAGGTCCAGCTATTTAACCTCTCAGGAGGCGGTCACAAGGCCACTGATGCCTATGGGTCGTATGTGCTCCATTATTGCCAACGACAGTCGTTAGTATGGTCGTTGGGGATGGTGGAAAGTTGGTTTCGACTTCGTTAGTGCTCTATTATGTTGTAACGACAGTCGTTGGAGTCACATGAGGCCCTTTGTGCACCGCCGTTGTTAGTTGGACTAGTCCCAGTTGTTAGTCAGACTAGTCCCAGCCTAGTCAAGCAAGCAGGAACTGATGAAGCCTCTCGGATGAGAGGTGAAACGTCTTCAAGACAAAAACCAAATCCAGTTGCATTCGAGTCAATTTCCTTGAGATAACTATGACCTGGATGAATGAGAATATTCACAAGCCTATAAAAGATCTTGATTGTTAAAAAGAACAAACCACTCTCTCCAACAGAAAGCACTCCTGAAACGCCCCGTCGGTAGTCCTGATTTTATGACATCACACTATGTAACCACATCACATGTTTGCATTACTTATGCTAGAGTTGTTCCAATTCCCATACCAGTATCGGAAACGCCGCCGATACTGCTCAGAATGCAGGTATCTGTCTCGGGCAAGCACATGAGTCTATGCAGTGATTCCGATACCACGTAATTTAGAATCGGGATCTTGCTACTCCCAAAGTAGCTCCGTTAGCTCCGCTTAACGTCACACGCCGGAAATCAGCTCTTCTCCGCCGCTGTAAAAGCCAACACAGGAAGTTCGTGGCAACTACTGTTTTTCGAGCAGCGAAGAAGAAGCTGATTTCATGCGAGTCAGACGGAGCTAGCAACATGTCGGCTATTTTAACCCCATCAGCGAAACGGGGACGTGTTCAGTATGCAAGGCTGTGATTCGGAGAGGCGGCACAAGTGTTGCCAATTTTGAACATGCTCTCCCCAAACTTTACGAGACAGCGAGGCAACAACTGGAGGCTGAAAGATGTGCAGGCAATCAGCTTTACGACTGACATTTGGACCTCCGACGTGTGCCCCAAGTCTTTGCTGAGTCTGCACACTGGGTGGACACAGTATGGCCGTCAACATTTGCCCTTCATAGCGCTGTTCTGCAAGCAAACGAGTTCCAATGAGTAAGTTTTGAGATAATTATTTATTTATAAATTTAATTAAATTGCTGCTGCACTACTGTTTTAAACTGTTCTATTTAAAAAGTGGCTGCACTTCAACAGTTTTTAAAGGAATTTGTTACTGTCAGAATAGATAATAAAAAAAATTTGTATGGTGATCATTCTCTGCAAGGTTTTACCTGAGCCAGGCCATACGACAATGATAGCTATCATATCACCTCCATACAGGGTTAGTAGTGTACAGTGCCCAAGCCTTTTGGAGGCCCTAAGCAGAATTTGATTTGGGGCCCCCCTCCCACCACCCGTGCTTGACAATTATTGACACAGATGTCACACTGTAATGTTACATTCTAAATTGTATTAATACACTGACGGATTATGAACTACTGTCCATCTGAGGGATACGTCATTTTTTGTGGCATGGCTTAACATTACCGTCTCTTCCAACTGACTCTAATAAGACGAGTGAACTTGAACTTGAATTGTCTA
Source organism: Lagodon rhomboides (assembly GCA_039737535.1). Lineage (NCBI taxonomy): Eukaryota > Metazoa > Chordata > Actinopteri > Spariformes > Sparidae > Lagodon > Lagodon rhomboides. The sequence continues at coordinate 8,077,191 of CM077785.1, read as the reverse complement.
TGCACGCAAGGTGTCTAGTTTATGCGCATGACTCAGACGCTGGCAGTTGTAGGCAGGTATACTGATCATGAAATCATAATCACCTTGTCTTGAATTATTCATTCATTCATTCATTCATTAATTGATGTCACTTGTTTAATTAATTTAATATGTAAATTGGCTCTTTTAATAAAAATCATTGATATGATTATGATAACAGTCCTCTGTTGACAGAGACTTCTCCAAAATCGTATGTTGAGTTTGGCTTCTTTGACTTTTCCCCACAGTTTCACATCTATCACGGCTTGAAACGTCAATTAAAATGCAGCTCTGGGTCCCGAGCGCCATCAGAGCTGTCGGGACATTTTTGTTTTCATCAGATGATCAAACACACAGCGATGTGACTTTTTCCACCTCAAAAGGTAGCGTGAAAGAACGTCTGCTCTACCACCGCGTATCAACTAAAGACTAACAGTGAAAAACAGAAAATTAAGATAAACATCTTTATCATAATGAATTAACTTTAGTACGGTGGATAGATATAATCCCTGAAAGATTGTGATATATCACCAGTAAGTCATCATTTTTAAATCAAGCCTGACATACTATATATACTACTACTATACTATACTATATATACTACTACTATACTATACTATACTATACTATACTATGCGTGTATGTGTGTGTAAGGTGAAGTATTAAGTTTCACATACTGGCATCCTCTGTCCTGGTCTTAGCCGAGGCCGGGCTGGGCTCTCCCAGGCCTACAGCATTGCGGGCCACCACCCTGAACTCGTACTCCACCCAGGCGTTCAGACCCACCACTGCGGCTGTCAGCATGTTACCATTGACTACCTCCGGCACTGCAGAGTGGAAACGAGTTCTTTAGAAAACGAGCCTGGCTCCAAACTGGACTCAAATTGAATCATTAATAAATAAAAAGAACCCGGATAAATATTACAAGGGGACAGGGGGAGTGTTTAATCGTACCTGTGTCAACAGCCTGCCAGCCCACTGTGAAGGGTGTCCTTGCCTGGATGATGTAGCCGGTGATGGGGCTGCCGTTGTCCCTTCCGGGAGTCCAGGAGATCTGGGCCGTGCTGTCTGTGATCTCCTCCACTGCCACCTTGTCCGGAGGACCTGGCGGACCTGAATCAATCAGACAAAAGGACGGGTGAACCTGTGGCGATCATCCGTTTCAAGAAGCCTCCCCTCGTCAAACTCCTAAGGATTTCTGCACATTGTTACGTATCAAGGCAATCGCGCTCCCTTTAATTAAAGGCTGCGTCCTTGGTGTGTGCATGCAGGGGCTTTTCATTCATGTGTGATGTGCAGCGCTATGAAGAGATTACCGAACATAGGAAAAGCAGCAGTGGAGGGAGACAGTGAATGGGATCATTTATGAGCCAAAGAGAAAGAGGGGCTACATGGGAGCAGACGCAAGTGAGGAGAATACAAGCAGAGTTAACACAAAGAGGGACGGGAGTGTTTGCGACTGCTCCGCGCGCCGGCTTTACCATGTTGCCGTTGTTTGCACTGCTGCTCAATTATTCAAATGCGTTCCATGATATTTTGCCGATGTGTAAATGAGCCAATTATAGTCATTTTCTGTGATAAACATTGCCTTCTCGAAGCACCTGGGACCGCTATTACAGTTTGTTAAGGGCATGAATACCAATGTAAATCACAAGAGAGAAGCCCACACAGTGCGCCAGATACACTAAGCTCATATCAACGAGCCTCAGCCTCGAGTCATGCATGCCAGTGTGAGTGAGTGAGTGAGTGTGTGTGTGCCATTTCTGCAAATTTAAGCGACACATATATAACGTAAACAGGAGCTGACAGAACCAAGACTGAGGTAGCATCCATTCTCGCTTTGCTTCGCTGTTTATTTACAGGAAGCCCCAGGGATTTTTCACATCTCTGTCGCTTTGAGTGCTTGTACAGACGTTTCAATGTCACTTCATTTTACAATTATTTATTTATTTATATATATAAATATATATGAAATAACTCAGTTAAGGGTATTCATACACTAGCATTCAAAAGAAAGCTCTCGAAATCAATTGGATCTCTTACCTTTGACAACCAAGATGGCAGAGGTGGACAGGCTCTCCACATCAGTGTCAATAACGCACACATATTTCCCTCCGTGGTTCAGCTGGATGTTACGAATCATCAGATCCCCTGATATAGTCTGGAAGGGATGGTTGGAAAAAAAAAAATAAGGCTATGTAAGATATGTAGTGCTATTTCATCACTTAGCTTTTGGCTCTGGGATGTTTGAAACATTTATAGTGCTTTGCACAGTCACATCGTCTCCAGGCCACTGATTTTTTGCATCTCTTCAAACACCAACAGCAGACATGGCAGATGTACTCAGCGCAAATAATGCCATTGGCTGCCCTTCAGGCGCCACCCGCCCAACCAGCGCCCACCCGACACAAACATCTACCAGCTACGCACGGGACACGCAAAACAAACAACGTCTAGTTAATTGGCAAGACAAAACCTAATTATTCTGTAATTACACAAGCTCAGGCAAGATATGAGTATAACTCCCAGTGTAAAGAACAAATATTATTTTACATAAGTAGGATGGATGCGGCGGCCATGAGGGAGCACAACAAAACATCAACAAACTTTGAATCAACTTTCTCGTCTGTACGAGGACAGTTGTAGTATTTGTGGAAAATATTTTGAGGCTGTTTTTTCAGTAGTTTCCTTATCGACAATAAATCCCATGAACAAAAAAAAAAAACCACGATGTCCTTGTCCGCTGCGTCCTCCCTACATTTCCTGTGGCGCTGGTTATTATCAGGGTCGATATTTACCATTTTTCATTTTAACAGTTTCTGTGATTTTTCAGTTGGATTTCTGATAAAATAAACTAATCTAAAAATGTGCTACTTTGGCTCTGATGCAGCATTCTCTCGCACGCTGTCCCGCCCACGGCAACATCTGATCGGTAACATGTCACAATTAATAGCCTATTAACACTGAATAATCCAAATCTGCAAAGTAACTAGTAACTAAATGTATCAAATCCATGGAGTGAAGAGGAAGTATAAAGTAGCAGAAAATGGAAATACTCAAGTAAAGTACCTCAAAATTGTACTTAAGAACAGTACTTAAGAAAAAGTACTTTTTTGACACAAAGATTTGCCATCAGTCTCCTTGATGTCTAATAATCGTATCAGTATCAGCCCTGGAAAAGCCATATTGGCTCCTGACATAGACTATAGTGGCCATGTTTACTGTGGTGAAGGAAGTTATGAAGTTATCTAGTGAAAGAGTGATTGATTTATATGACTTTCAAATTTAAGATCACAATTTAATTTAAGAAAAGCACTGAAGTCATTGCCATTGTTGGACACATCTGGATCTGTACGGATCAACAGATCATTTATATTCATACCCTGAAACTCTCCCCGTCAACAACAAATAACAAAAGACAGAAATTCAGTTTGTTACAAAGTTTTGTTTTCTCAAACCTGTCCTGAGGAAACCCTCTCCGCAAACAAATCAATATATGATCTCTGGCAGTGCTATCAGTTCTCATTTTTGTTCTTCCCCCATGAGTAAACCCCCTCCTTATACAAATCAACTAAGGATCCCTGAAAAATAAAATAAACCCAACATCACCTCACCTCCGGTAACAGTCAGTTGATCGTCTTCGTTCACAGAGAATAAGTGTGGAAGTGCAGCTGCAGGCTAGCGGTGTGCTACTGTACCGTACGGTAGCTGTGTTGACTTTGAAGTGTTTTTTTACGTGTAAGCCCGTAAAACAGGGAGCTAACAGCAAATTCTGATCCTTTTTTATTATTATTATCAAAAACTGAAAAAGGACAATTGTGAGAGACTCGTGGCAAGACCTTTGGAGATCAATCCAAAATGGTGCTTGAATTTCAACTCCCACATGTTCACCCACAGCTAGTTTTGAGTATTTGCGACCAAAGATAGTTTGTGGAAAAAATTATCATGTCCTCCAAAATGTAGGACCTATTTTCACACATTTTCAGTATGACCCCTTGTGCACAAACCAACAAATCAGAATTAGACGACACAGAATACATTGGCAAAAACTATACTGTATACATATGGAAGGGCTTAACTTTAAAATAACCCTACAATTCACCAAACACTTATCACAGAATCAAGCATGTCTGAAAATTCTTATCGTACAGTCTGAAACAGATCGCAGACAAGATATTATTAGACCCGTCTTGTATAATGTGACATGCACTGAACCTTTAAGATTGCTGTTATCGCACGGTGTGAGGGGATCTTTAGTCGGATCAATTCATTCTAGGTTGATGTCTTTTTGCGGGATTCATTGAGGATAACAAAACATATAGAATGGCACCAGCCTTTTCCTTTTAAACTCCATAATGCGTGCCGAGGTAAAACATCACGCAGTGTATGAACATATTTTATCCACAGAGTATTATTCTGTTCACATTTTGACTATACATGAGAATCCACCTTTCTGAAAGTCACCTCTTCAAGTGGCCTGTCACGAGGCATGTCACCCTTTAAAAAGTAGTGTGTCGCTTTAGAAATGAGACACCTAAGGGGCGAGCCAGGCAAGACTCTCTGCTGCCATAGCAGATTTCATCACCCCCGGCAGCTGGTGATCAGAGCTCCACTCTGGGCTGGCAACCGGGCAAAAAAAAGCCCGTGGATCTCCACCTCTCTAAAGCACCTGACAAAGCAGCTCCGAGCCGAATGGCACTTCTGTGCGGCCACGGGCTAAAGAGACTACCTCTCCTGCTCTCTTTTCTCCTTCCCCCTTCCTTTCATCTGCTCTCCTCTCGCCTGACAGTTTTTTTACACACGGCTCTGCCATGTCTGATTCTCTCTGCTATGTCAGCCACCACCTGGCCGACCTGAGAGCTCGCGAGCGAGTGCAAGGCGTCCTGCCTTGGCAGGAAGGGTGTGATGAGGCAGATTTGCTTTAATTATGTTAATTAATTCATCAGAAGCTGTTGAGCAGGGGGCTGGTAATCTCTCTGGACAGGGGAAACAGATTCTGTGAAAACTATATCTCATTATGTGCCTTTGCACCGTTCAATGTCAGTGGTAATTGCTGTTTGCGTGCATGGAGATATGAATTTGGCATGTCCAAAAGACAATAAAGGCAATTAGATGTAATGTCAACCATTAACTAGTGAATAGCAGTGATCAGGCTGCTGACCTTGGGTGATAAATGGCGCAATAAAAAGCAAAAAGAGTTGAAAGTTATTTAATACCGACAAGCTCTGAACAATTTACTTTGCCCTTCATCAAAAGGAACAAATATTCAACAAAGAGTCCTCACTTATTTTTATTTCACAGGATAAGGATTTTATTTGAACGTTCACTGGTGCCGGGCCTGCCCTTGGTGAATGCCAGGCAGCTCATTACTTAATTATTTTGGGGCTCGAGATTCATAAATAGGTATGCAAATTCAATTACGGCAGAGGGAGATGATAAGAAAATGTTCTCCCTTGAGGTAAGGGGATTAGAAGTTGAAAGGATGAAAAATATAAAGACTTCATAACTGGAGACCCTCTGCACGACTGAAATGGCATTTCAACAATATATCTTCAGAAGTGTAACACACGGCAGCTCGCGCAGCCAATTCAAAAGGTAAGGATCCCGATTACTGACCTGATAGTGCCATTCACTGAGGCTTCGACAGCGTGTGAATGAAAGAATGGAACTGATCCTTAACAGACATCTCTATCTTTTTGATATTCCATCCACCACTGACCGCTCTCGAATGGACGAGTCTTGGCATAAATTCATCTGCTTGGGTATCATGGGTGTCTAAAAAGCCCTCAGCAGGGCAGTGGAGCATGCCCTTGCGCATCACACAGTATGTCCCAATTAATCCCAGAATAGCCGGAAAGTAGCTGAGTTTAATGCTCGAGATGACTCACCCCGCCCACTCTTTCGAAATGATCGCTGTCTCGTTGGAAGTCGATGAGCTGGCCGTTGAATGCCCACGAGAAAGACACATCCAGAGCTGGATCGCAGGCAATCTGGCAGGGCAGCACGATGCTCTCGCCAACAATAATCTCCATGTTAGTCGGCCTCATGGTGATTCTGGTGGGCTCTGGCCAGACAACAGATGACAGCGTCGCATGTTAATATCTCTGCCACGGGAACCTCCAGCACCACCGTGACCTCCCGCAACTGCCATCTCACTTCAATTCACGGCTAAATCAAGTCGCCGTCATCAAATTACCCATGGATGTGTGCTTTTCCTGATTTTAATAAGCACTTAAATTCCAAGCCTGTGTAATAGCAACTGTTAATGACATCTCAGGTTTACACTTCATGTCCTGGGATCAATTTGGACGAAACAGGATTACAGAGATGGAAGCACATTCCCACTGGTGGCTGCGGTGGATTGGAGGCCTCAGAGTATGGTGGGGAAAGGTCACAGTAATTAAATTCTATGACATTAAATGGTTCAGCTGTCGGTGTACGAGGAGAATGGAAGCTAATGAGAAAAATAAGTCAGGTGGCAACACAACAGATTAAACTGGAGGACTGTACGTGTTGATGTCACTGCATTCATAAATAATGACCTTTAACTAAATCAAGGATAATGTTTTGTTGCTTGCTGAACTGCTATTTTGCATAATGTATACCAGTCATATTAATTTGACAATAACCTTGATTGTTAATGTTACACATGCAATAGAACTTGAATGCAAATTAGCATAAATGACAGTATTCTAGAGTCATAGATTGAGAGGAAATGGTTGACCTTTATTTGGATGAACTGAGAGGAAATTGACAATTTGCTACACACCTCCCCAATAAGCAATTGTCCAATCATAATTTTGCAGCTGTAAGTAGGCACAGCCAGTTAAAACTTTGGATTATTTCATAACCCAGAACTATGTGCATAGGGCTCAAGAAAGAGTAATACTTGGCGTCCAAAGAGTTGGAGGGTGGCTGCCCATTCATCATCAAAAACACAACCTACCCCCCCAGGATGGCGAATTATGACTGACTCTAACCCTACTCTGCCCTCTCATTGGCTGTCCCCAATATGCTCATCCTAATCCTGACTCATGCCTAAACCTTACCAACCCAACCAACAAAGTCAATGAGTGCTAGCTAATCAGAGGCAGAGCAGGTTGGGTCATGACTCAGGATAACTTATGCATCATTCCTTTTTTTAGATTCCAATACCCAATTAAATTCTTACATACGTAGAAATGATCGAATAGTAACCTCATTGAACACTCAGTAAGTATCGTGTGTCTGGTAAGGGTTAAACACTTTCCATTCAGGAAGGGGCCTTCAGAGTTTGTCTGGCGCTACAGGTTTCTCACTTGTAATGCAAAAGCCTCTCTCCTTGATAGAGCTTCGATAAATGCCCCAGTTTAAGACATCCAAGTCTCCTAAACCTTCTTTAGTAACAAGTTAAACAGTTCCAAAGAATTCTTTCATTGTACCCTAGGCCTTCCTAGAGATAGCATAACATTGGCTGACCACATAAACAACTTTATAGGTGCAGTTACAGGGAACAAAGGTTTAAATAAAAAGGTCTAATCAGGACAGTCACCCTTACGGTATGAAAAGTGGTCCAACAGCAGCACTGGATTCTGCAATCCTAACTATAACAGAGCTCCACCTGGCTTTGTATTGGATATGGAAAGATGACACTGCAATACTAATTGGTTTATTCTCATTCTCAGGTGCCTTTTTTCACATTAAAATGAAACAAGTTATATATTTCTAACCTTTGTGCTGTTTGCAAGTAACAAATCATGTATTTTTATATTGAACCTCTGAACTGCATTATGTTTTTTTTATATAACATATATTATTATGATAGTAAAACCTTCATTAATACTGGGGCTGAATAACTCGCATTACAAACACAATGCGGCTCCTTTATTACCATGTCATCTACATGTTAAGGATGAGGATGCTAACCTTTAACACCAACCTATAAGCTTAAGTCTCAGTCGCTCTACATAACTTGAGCACTGAATTAGCATGAAATCACGTATGTAAACATCAAATGCACATTTCACTCTGAAGGGAAAGTTGAGAAAAGTTTGGGAAATATTGCTTTCTCCTGCTCAGTGTCGGATGAGAAGATCGATACCAGACTAGACTGTTTCCCTGTTTCTGGTCTTTGTGCTAACCTAAGTTAGCCGTGCTGCTGGCAGCAGCTTCATATTGTGTGCACAGACACGAGAGTGCTATTGATTTTTTCATCAAACTCTCGGCGAGAAGGCACATAAACATATTTTGAGTCAGCTGGGAACTTTGGGAAGTCAGACAGAGAAGAACTCGCAGATGCAGTGTTAGTTAGCAGGCGTTACAGCCACCAAAATCTGCTAATGAGCTTTGTCAGAGTCGACAGTTACCAGTTAGAAATTAGTAGCAGCTCTTGCCCTCTTATGATTCAAATCAGGAACCCATTTTTTTCAAATATTACCATGATTTTTTTTAAGGGAAAGCTATTATGGTTCACTGCGTACTTGGAATGGAAGGTTATTGGCAAAGGAGTGAATTCTCAATGAAGTGAAGAGCTGTTGATGGAGGAGAAAAGCGACTCACCGGTAATAAGCAGCCTCCCGGTTGTACTTGCTGTCCCAAACTGATTCTTAGCGACGCACGTGTAGCTGGCAGCATCCCGTTTGGTTACATTGGCGATCTTTAACGTCCCATTGGGAAGCAAGGTGATCCTGAGGGAAGCAGAACAGCTTTTCAGTTTATTGACTCAGATGTAGAGTGTCTAGTTAGACTGAAGTGCTCCGTGTTTCGTCTGCCTGCAGTCGTTGTATCACCTCTCGTGCTCAATATCTTCACATGGGACAATTCATATAACTCAGCCTTCCCGTTGTGGGTCTACCCTACTTCAGTTGTGTTCTTGTCAGAATAGAAAAAGCCTCTGAAGCGTTTTGACCCTCATGGTACTTGGAAAGCCCCCCTCCAAAGCCCAGAAAAATGAATTCTTTCAGGTGGGTGAGCAGCAGGCGGGTTGACCCGCCACCCCGGCTCAGTGGTGGGCTAAACTCCGGTACACATTACTAAATGAGGAAAAATCTTTACAAACAGCAACACTGGATAGCTCAATGAATAAATAAAATGTGCTTTACAGACTTTATGTTGCTGAGGTCAGTGAGGAAACATTGACACACTTGGAGTTCACCGACTCGTTGAATATTTAATAATATATCTCTGTAAGCTCAAGACATATTATACAGCGCTGTATAAGCAAGAGTAAGCATATTGCTCCACAAAGTATATATAATTCGAACAGAAATGGAGTCAGAGAGTCAGGACATTGAACTGACACAGTCAAGGGTACATTTTATTGCTTCTAAAACTTTTTTTTTATCTGTAAGAGGAATAATGTGTTTTCAAATGCTTTGCAGTCTTGCTTTAAAAAATGAACCAACTGAAATATGATCATATTTAGCTCTAGCCTTTAAGAATTATTCTGTTTTACTTACCAAGGTTTTGGACTAAAATATCTGCCTCTGAGTTCCCCAATCGTTCAATCCCCAGTGCAACAAAGGTGAACAGAATACCGTTTGCGGTGTTGATAAACAGTATTCCAGAATTAATACCGGTAATATCTGTTTCTGCAAACCATGTTACTTTACGGGTGTTTATGTTCAATGTACTGTTTTATGTTGAGATAACATGTGTGCTTATGATCTGTCCCAGTTTAGGGTTAGGCAAATCATGTTTTGGCTTAAAATGCCTGTTTTGACTGTCGCAATCACAGCTGGAGACTTCTTGGCAAAAATGTCAGATTTTCGAGACCACAAACGTGGCTGGCGATGTCTTTACTTGTCATCCAAGATATCTGTTTTTTTGTCACCACAAACACAGCTGGAAATTGTCCTGGGGTCTCCTTAAATATGCCATTGGTTTAACACTTACAAATGTTGAAACACAGTCTTGAACTGCGGTCACTGGCTAGGGCAGCCTTCTCGCCTGTTACTCCGCTGCAATCCTATCCATCTCGAGACAGGTGATTTGCATTTTACGTGTATGTGATCTGACTTTTTCTACAGAGATGCCAATAAAATGTGTGGGCCTATGACACATACACCTGTTAACATACCAGTGGTTTTCTCAAGGAAATTGAATCGAATGCAACTGGATTTGTTTTTTGTCTTGAAGACGTTTCCATGCCACCATCCCCAACGACCATACTAACGACTGTCGTTGGCAATAATGGAGCACATACGACCCATAGGCATCAGTGGCCTTGTGACCGCCTCCTAAGAGGTTAAATAGCTGGACCTCCACACCGGCTAGTTGGACTAGTCCCAGCCTAGTCAAGCGAGCAGGAACTGATGAAGCCTCTTGGATGAGAGGTGAAACGTCTTCAAGACAAAAACCAAATCCAGTTGCATTCGATTCAATTTCCTTGAGATAACTATGACCTGGATGAATGAGAATATTCACAGGCTATCAATGGTTTGCAGAAATTTTCATATTTTATATCCTGGTGACTGGGCTGGAATTAAAAAAACATCTGAAAAAAACTTTATGTGTCTTTAACAGACACATTGCATGGATGAGTCACAGACCTAATTTTTAGCAATTGTTATTGGGGAAGTAGTTCCAATTATTAATCATCCAGAGTAGCAGCGGGGTGGAGACATCTCAGAGACGGGTTTCTCAAAACCTGAGTAAATTAACCCATCATTAAAACTATCTGCATGGCTAGACATCATCAGGGGTGATTGTGAAAATATCGTTTTTTTTTTTTCATTTGGGTGAACTGATACTGTATTCAGTGAAAACATCGATTCACAATTAATTTCCTACACATTGCTCCAATTCACAGCGTGACTGCATATACGAGAAAACACTTCCCATCCCGTGTCTGCACACATCTGATGCTGGGCACCTTGAAAGACTACGTGGGCTTCACATGCAGCGTGCTAAATGTCAGTCAGCTTGGGAATTTTACCAATTTCCTGCAGCTATAGATGTAGCTCCCCATCTGGAGCCGACTAAGGAGCCTCGGCGCTGTTTTGACAAGATGTGTGATGCTCTTATTGTTCTCTTTCAGATCTCCCATTGAATACGCAGCATGGGAGTGATTCAAACGGCACAAAGTTAGGCATTTCGTCGGTGTTGGGACTCGTTCTTATTCACTCTGTTCTGCCTGCGTGTGTGTGTGCTTAGAATTCTTGATGTTTGCGACTTGCAGTGGGGTTTAGTCACCGTTTAAGCTTTTCTTCTCCCCCCAATCTGGATGATGAAAAGTCAGCCGACGGATTGCTCAGATGTGTCACTCCTAGCTCCTGCCTTTTGGGATTTCTCCACCTTTTCATTGGTTGAGGGTTGTGTGAAATCTTGTCGGTGGCTAAAACTCAGCTTCTTGTGTATTCAATCAGAAATCAGAGGGAGAAGGACAACAAAACTAAATTAAGCACCACTCGATGCCACTTAAAGCTGTGCTGGGAGTCTGCTCGCTGTCTGCGTCGTGTCTGCGCGATGGGTGAGAGGACGCCGCTCTCGAGTCTGCGGCAAGGTCGTATCAAACCCACGACGCAGCTGAACACTTCTGCCTTGAATTTCAGGCGCAGCGGCATCAGTTTTGCTTTTGAGTTCCTTTCCTCGATGTGAGAGCAGACAGACTTAACCTTCGGCAGCGACTCCATTCGCTAATCTTTTATCTTCTTAAATATTTCATGCATGCAGTGTTGATAGGACCGGCGAGCATCTTCATCCCTCACGCCGAGCTATTTGCACACGAGGGTGCGCACAGCACATTAGCCATGTGCCGTTTTTCCTGGTGGGTGCCCTGCTCCCATTCTCCTCATTAGCCTTTCCCTCTATGCACCTGCACAAATGCCAAATGCGCTATTCAAACAAGTCTGCTCGCGGTGCGTGTGAACAAAAGCTGTGAGGAATATGCACTCGGACTTTTTATCCTACCTTTCAGTTCTCTGCAGGATCTCATTCCCTTTCTTCCACAGGCTAATTGCTGGGGGCGAGGCCTGGGGCTTGCATTCGAGAGTGACTTCGCTGCCTGAGCGAGCCTTTAGCAGGGCCCTTAATGGACTTTTGGCGAAACTGGGAGGCGAAGCTGTGCGTTGGGAGGGACAGAGAGAAAAGGTGTGAAATTATAAATAAAGACAGCCCGAGCCCCCCTCGCAGATCAGCCGCGCCGCGCCGGTATCGACTCTCCTTCAGCTTCGGCAGCGATAGCGGCTCAAAAACCTCAGCATGGACTCAGCAGAAAATGCCGAACGGGCTTAAGGCTACAGATCCACCTGCCGCCCCGCCGTGCAGCCGCACACATGAACTCGAGCCTCCAACCCGCTATGATCACAGTTTGTCAGCCATCGTTTTGAGCCCCCGAGTGTCACCGTGCGCATCAAGACGGGGATCGAATCTCTCGTTGGACCGGGTCAGATGGAAGTCATCAAAGCTTTGCAAATAAAATCAATACCCCATCTACATGAGAAAGCAACGCGCGACGCCACAAAGCAATGCGTTTGTAGTATCCAAATCAATACGGCGAAGCGATTGAAAGTAAAATGAGACACTCCATCAGATTCATATTTCTGCTGGCGGAGCCCATAGTGACATCAAATGAGTGCGCAGACTGATTGCTGAGGAGAGCTTTAGCAGGCGGGCCATTTTTTTTTTTTATCTTAGGAGATGATCAAACGCACAGACAGATAAGCAGGATAAAAGCAGAAGGGGGGGAGGGGGGAGGATGCAATTCTTACCTAACACCATTAGTTGGGCACTGGAATAAATAATGCCATGTTTGTTTTCCGCCACACACTGATACATCCCGGAGTCCGACAGGTTCAATGCGGCGATGGAGAGAGCCCCGTTTTCGATTTGTACGCGGCCCTGCGGAGGAAAAGAGAAAGAGTTCTGCATATCCATTGCAAGGCCAGCGTGCTCTATTATGTCTGAAAAAAGCACAGCGGCAATTATCGGTGCGCCGCGAAGAGAGGAGGACAGCAGGAGGGAAGAAGAGGGAGAAATCGGCGAGAGAGCCTCGTGGCGCTGTATGTATGTTCGGCGTGTAATAAGGGAACAGATGAGGAGGCAGCGGTGGAAGCTGCTAACCTGCATCTTAGACTCGCAGAAAAGAAGCAGTGTTGACAATAGCACCAGCGGCACATTAGAAAGCCATTTATCTTCCGGGGTTGCTCAGTTGTAAAAGCTATAATGACAGCTCGGATGATGACTTAGAGTGGATTTTAACCCGACGATCCAGTCAGAGATCCTCCGGGGGATGTGGCGTCTTACACTGCTATGTTAATTAGAGGCGTATGGAAGGCTGTTGATTAGTAAGATAGAACATATTAGCGAGGAACAAAGACGCTGTACCACAGGAACACCACACACAGGATGGATTTACAGCATCTTTCTACATTTTTGCACTGTTTCGCTTTGATTACAGAAGTAAAGGGGCACTCCACTGATTTTACACATTTGGTATGTTAAGTAGTCATGAGGGGAAACAGTTGTACAATGTCCTGGGGAGAGTCAGGAGGCGGTTTGAGCAAACTTTGAGGACTTATAACTTGGGCTCAGGTTTTCAGTTTCAGCAAAAAAGTGTGGAGTTTAAAATGAGCTCCATCGAATGATCCAATTGGTCACGTTTTGAGAAATGCACGAGATTTTTTGAGTCTAATCCCGCCCCCCCCACAAAACAACGTTAGCTGTAGGCGTGTCTGTGCTTTTTTGTTATGCTCAGCCTCTGACTTAACTCAGAACTCACCAGGAAATCTGGTTCTTCCTCTATCTCCCTTCACTCTCGCTCCGTTTTCCTGTTTGTCTTCGTACATTTATGAAGCAGATTTTTTTCATTTAGTTTTCAAAATCGTGGTTCTGTGTGCTGACATCCCGTTACACAGCCCATCCTCGTCAGAAACCATATCGGTCAACTTGATAAGCTGCTTTTTAAGACCCATATTGACGTACTTTTGTGGTGGCTGGGGGGGTGTAGCAATTTTTATGGCAGTAAACGAGGAAGTCAGGCAAGTTAATATAAAAATGTGATAAAGTCCACTTAGGAAGGAAGTTGAGGATGGATGTTCAGGTCAAACAAACTCACTGTTCATTTCCCGGGGCGGAACCAAAAGTAAATGGTGAATTATTTCCAGGTATGTTTGTAACTGAAGAAGAATAAGTAACACCGTTATTTTAATCAAAACCGCAATGTTTCCCTAAACCTAACCAAGTATTTTACGTGCCTAAACTTAACCAACCAGCGAGCGTATGGTAAAGGTTCAGTACACCTGTCGCTGCGACGGTCGTGTTGTTTTGGGAACAGTGATATACTGTAGGGCTGTGATCGGATCTCAGCTTGGAGTCAACTCAAGTCCCAAGTCTTCTCTTGCAAAAGGTAATTTAAAAATCAACGCATACAGCAGGAAGAATCAGCGTAATGGAGAATCGATTATCCAGATAATGTATACTATGCGTTGTTAGGAGGTGTAAATGGGACCTAAAAGTCAGGATACCTCTGCCTCCTTTCACATCTGTCTGCAACATCATGAATCGCTGGAGTACCCCTTGACTTTCATGAACAGTGGTTCTACCTTGCAAGTAGAAAATGGAAGTTGATTATAGCCATCGAAAAAACTGTGCCAACAGAGAACATGCATTCCTCCAGAGCACGGGGTAAATTCACAGCTAATCCCGTCTCTGTACATTCTTTGATTCAGCGTAACTCGTCGGCGGATCTAATTTGCTGTGTTACTTAATTGCGGAAACATGTTAAAACATCAACAAAGCTGTGGAGGAGATATTACAGGCTTCTGCGCAAATTGTGTAAAGAGAGGCAAGTTGATCTTTTGAGCTTAGCTTCTCAGTAAAGCCTCGGAACAGCTTCGGCGCTCCTTAACACGGATTCTCCAAGTGTGTGGAACTCTTTCGGAGGGATGAACGCCATTACAAAACATACTCCCTCGTTTTGTGTGGGGTTTTTTTTACATTAGATACATTCCTCCACACGTCATCCAATGTTTTCCCCTCCGATCGGATCAGCGTACCTCGGGCGTCACTGTGTCCCCGTTCTTCAGCCAGCTGTAGGACGGCTTCGGCTTCCCGTTGGCCTTACACTCCCAGAAGAGGTTCTCCTCGATGGACAGAGCCGTGTCCGTCATTGTCTGGAGCCAGTGAGGTTTAGCTGGGAATAAACGAGAGGATTACCTTTTGAAACATGTGTTTTTAATTAGAGAAGCGGCGGATTAGCGGAGGGTGGTATCCGGAATCATAAAGCCGTCGAAGCAGCCTTGCGTTAAATCATCAAAGTTTTGACTGAACGAGTGGATTATCAGCAAAATGAGGAGAACAGGTGAGTAAACAGATGTACATTGGTTGTAAAATGAATTTCGGAAGCTCTTAAATATATTCACTTTTACTTTCCGTAGCCTTGTTTCGTCATTTCATGGTTAACATTACGCCCCATATGTTGTAGACAAATAGGTTTTTCAGGCAAACAAATGAGATTACAGCTGCTGGTGACATGCGTACACGTGGTTATCCGCTCCGCACATTCATCCCGCCCGTCGCTGTCAATCAATTTGACACGGTTCACTCACCGTGGAATGAGAGGCGACCCCGCGCGGCGTTTTCCCCGCCGATTCTCCGCCATGCACTCGTACGTCCCCGCGTCCTCCTGCTGGAAATTGGGGATTTCAAGGACGGCGTTTGAGTTCTTCATCTTGACTTTGCTGGGGAAGGGGATGCCGCTCGTTCTCCTCCAGCTGATTTCCGGGACAGGGCTGCGGAAAAGAGACGAACAAAAAAAAAAGTTCCCATGGTGGCAACTGTCAGTCGCCCGTGATCAGAGTCTGATTAAGCGCCGAAAGAACTGCCGTTGAAGCCGGAGCCGTGTGAGTTATTGTTCCCCCACAAATCAAACTGTGATTGCTCAGATTTCCGAAGCTTTTAAAAAGAACTTTGATTTCTGCTCCCTTGTCTTTTTTGTGCCGCGGCCCCTCGCTCCCCCGCGGATTGATAAATCTGAGACTGAGTAATGTTCTGCTTGTGCATTCTTAAATCATCTCGAGAAGAGCTATACATGGATGAGCCTACAGCTTAGTTCACACAAACACACACACACACACACAGAACGGGGCTGACTTACTTTCCCAGAGCGAAGCATTCCAGCCTCACCGCCGATTCCTTCGCAGCTGGAACCGAATCGGGGAAATGAACTTCTATTTTGGGTTCATATTCGCCCATTACTCCTGCGAGAGGGGGACAATAGATGACAAGCTTTTCACATCGGTGATTAACAGCGCACATTAAACACAAGCCGGATCAAAGAGAGAGCGTAGCGACGCGGTGGGACGGCGGACGGGAAAGTCTTTATGCACCGGAGCCGAAGTGACCACTGAAGGGCTGCCGGAGAGGAGCAAACATATCAGAGGTGGCTTATAAAAGATTCAGAGAACACATCAGGGGAAAAGACTCGCTTAGCGAAGATCTATCACCTGTGGCAAAGTGACTTCATTTATGACTGTATTTATATTCACATCACTAGAACAGGTCAGGGACTCGTGCGCGGAGATAATAGTATGCCCTTTACTATTATCAATTACTAAACCCAGCAGTCCGGCAGCGGAGCTGATTTGGGGTCCGGCGCATGTTTTCAGATTAAAGGTCAATAAAGACTTTGAAAAAGCTGCGATAAGTGCTCGCATCTTGGCCACAGCGAGGAAAAAACATAAAGAAAATGGAATCGCGTCTCCTCCAACAGGCGATCAATAGCCTCTGTGTTTAGTCAGTAATGACCTGTGACATTCCGAAGGACAGAGACACGGACTGAATGATACAACACATCGGTGATTCAGCCTGAAGCAGCGCCATGAAAGCTTTGACATTTTTCAGTGTTCCAACACTTCCAACCAAGGGTTTGATCTGAATCAAGAGGACCGATAAGGACCACATTCTGAAGTAAACAATTACAGCTACTCACATTACTGTAATCAAGTCATTTTTTGGAGTACTTGTACTTTTAGTCTTTAAACTTACTCATATTTGAGTACAACAAGTAATCCACTTAGTTACTTTTAAAATCAAAATTGAGTACTAAGTACGATTTGAATAAATACCCAAAACTTTCATCTGCATTTTTGTAGCCAATAAGGCAATGTGATCACAAACAGGCTGATGAAAGCCCTGACAAAAAAACAGAAGCAGAACAGAGCGGGAGTTGAGAGTAATTAAGACTGAAAATTTGGGGGAACAGAAATCCCATTGACTGAATGCCTGCTATTGACAGTGACGTAAAGGATAAAGGCTTGCTGAGTGAGAAAAGCTGTTTTTCTCCAGTCTCATTCCCAACGCGTCAAATAATGACGCTCCGGGATTCCCAACTCATGAAGGCAGGGTGGTTTGGCCGCCATCCCAAAGCGTCATTTTTGATGTTGGGAGTGAAAGATCTTCAAAATCAGGTTTTCTTACAAACAGGAGCGTTAAACATCAACAGTTTAAAGGTAACTAATACTCTGAGTAGTGTACGAGAAGAACTACTCATACTACAGTACATTTTCAGTACTCTTATGCTACATAATAAGGTTCTCTTTTGTTAATGATGGTTTTATAAATGGTTTAGCATGCATTTATTAATGCTTTATTGATTTGATTGAATTCCAGATCAAACACTATATAACCATCATTAATAGATAGTAAATCTATGGTTAATTAAACATTATTTGGGTGGCCGTTGTAAAGTTGCAACTGATGTTAATAGCTTTACAATTGCTTATTAAATGGTTTATAAAGCATTTTATTGCTTGTTAATGGTGAAATAACTATTAACTAATCTTTAATTTACTATAAACTGACTGTTTATAAATGATTGTCATTATAAAGTGTCGGCCATACGGCTGGTATTTTGATCACGCTGTTATAATTGTTGTCAATCTGTAATCTGTCACCTTAAACCCATCAAACCTGGAGCTGTGATCAGGAAACATGCGAGTACAGAGGTTGTGGAAAATGGTGCCAACAACACATCACCGTGCTGTGCACAGTGTGCGACCGCCAACAAACACACTGCCGCGATCATTAGGTGATTCGCAGATCAAAAGGCCTCCAGGTTGGTTGAAAAGGTTGTGTTTTTTTTCCATCCCTTATATTTTTTTTCAAAAGAATTTAAATGAGCAGACATGTGAAGCAGGTCTCACCATCCTGTTGAAGTAAATCCAATGAAATGTTGTTCAAACAACTGTAACAGGCTGCGACATGCACGGCGATGCAGAGGTGAGAATTCAGCGTTTTTTATCCATAAATCTCGATTTGAGGAGCGGCAATTTTATTTATAACCACATCATTAACAGTGTTTTAACAAGCTGTCACAGGCTGTTGTCAGGTGAATCTGCTCCCTGCGTGCCGCAGTGTCTATATATTTATACTACGCCAAAGACGATGTGGTGCGAAAAACAAGACCGGCGCACAGGAAGTGTCTGCGTGCCGTCTATAAAACACAAACTGTTTTCCAATCTCGGTGATTGCCTCGCGTCAATCTCAGTTACATTTCTAACCTGCGTTGTAGCGTCTTTTCGAGCCGAACGCCTTAAAAGCTCCGAATCGAGATCAGCTCGTCCTGTCACTCCGCGAAGCTAACGCTAACGTTAGCCCGAGCAGCTCAAGTGTGGCGCTGTCACCGGTATGATGAGGTGTCACCCGGCGAGTATCATAACGCTGTCAGGTGTAACAGCTTTTCACTGTCACTGTATCTTGCTAAATTTATAGCTGTTAATAATGCATTAACGACTTTTAAAATGTCACAAAAGCATTATTAAATAATGTCTGGAGGGTCTGAAAGAAAATGTACCTCATAATTTCAAGCAAACGTGGCTTAGTTTTGTAATAAGAATTTGTAAATAAGAATCCTGTTCTTAATTTGTTTGCCTGGTTAAATAAAGGTTAAATAAAATAAAAATAAAAATAAAGTTTTAATCTAGAGGAGAAACTGAATCGGTGTTTACAGCGTTAAACACTCACTTAAATGTATTTTTAGTGGACAGCGGGGTACAAACCAAAGGCTCCCCGTAGTTTCACGCATTTACCGTCATTTCTGAGGACCAGCGGCGTCGGGGAGCTGAGCGCCTTCTCCCTCGTCACCGTGTTGTTCACCACGCAGGTGTAGTTGCCGACGTCCGAGGGCTCCACCTTGGCGATGTACAGGCTCCCCGTCTCTTGGGAGATGAATCGCCGACTGTCTTGCTGAATGAAGTTGGGGTACTCATTGAAGATCCACGCAAATGTCAGCCCTGGAACGGGAAAATAAAAGGAAAGCAGTTCAACTCAGAGCAGGTCCGCCATCGCCCTTTCGAAGCTCGACTGATTCCACACATGCGGTATTAGATGCATCAACCTCTGAGGGTGGGACGGCTGAACCGAAAAGGAACATACCCTACTGTGGCCTTAAAAATGTGAGCGGCCTCCTTGGGAGGAGATACCGTGGCGAATGCGGCGGCTATCAGTGCAGAAGGAATGGGAGACCTAAGTAAAGGGAGCGAAACAAAATGGATTACAGTGCGTCAGCGCTGCTCCCCTGACACGCGGCCTCCATTCCCCGGGTCCCTGAGCGACTTGCTCGGTTCGTGGGAGGCACGAACGGACGGATGGGTGGATTGAAGGGTTGACGGACTGACGTATGAAAGCAGAAACACGCCGGGATGCCCCTTCACGAGCAGCAGGTCTGCCACAAACAATAACCGTTGCAGGGGCGGGGAGATGCTCTGCGTAATCTGCGACTTCGGAGGTGAGGGGCGCCGTGTCAAAAGGTGTACGCCATGACTGTCAATCATATCCCGTGATCCCCCGCCCCCCCGAGGGAGCGCGCCTCCCTGGCTTCGCGAGGGATCGAGCGTCCGAGCCGGGTGCAGCGATGCGGACACGAACCTCTTTCTGATTAGGCGAGCATGAGCCACACAGTCGGAGTCGGCCTAACCCCCATCTGAACCGTGTGACTGTAATAAGCTGTGATAGAAAGTTTGCCGAACAATTGTAAGCCAGACGAGGGAGTGGTAATACAACACGAGGGCTTTTACACGACAGAGAAAGTCACTTGTGCACTTACGCGCCCCGGCGAGTAAACAGACGTCTTCGGCGGGCGCGCAAAAGTGATAAAATCGCAATCGCTTGTGACAATATTGTATTTAATTTAACACGTCGGAGTGATGTGATAATGGATGCGGCAGCGGAGGAAAAAAGCTTTCACGGAATTCAAAGTCGATGGAGCGTCATGACAACCGGAGGGGAAGCCTTGGAGGTGTTGGATAAGTGGAGTGGTAACTTCAGCGGAGTTCAAGGTGGTGTGGTGTGTGTCGACGCTTTTCAAAATTCAAGAGAGAGGAGGAAGGGGGGGGGAGTGGAGAAGAGGAAGAAGAGAGAGGGAAAAGAGGGGAGAGCGGGAGAGGGAGCAACAGGGCAGGGAAAGCAAAAATGGAACAGCAGGCTTACTTTCATTCACTTCTGAAAAATGTGAGAAAACACAATAGCGCCACGGTTCCAGCAGCCAACCGCATATAATCCTATGTCAGAGGGAAGCTGTCAAACTGTATTTCACACAAAGTACTCTGACCCATTATCCCATAGACCAGCTGTACAATGCACTGCGCCGCAAACTGTTCTCTTGTGAAGGAAATTGGTTGTCCCGATGTGCAAGCTACTGTGTCAAGAGGCAGGCGAGCTCGGCGGCAGCCATTGTCCACGTTCTCAGCTTTCTGCAGAGACCCAGCGAGGTGGGGCCAAACAGTCTGCGTCTCCATCTCCACACCGTGGCGTTCTCATCGGGAGGATACATATGCATCTTCTCGGCTGAAGAATTAAAGCGTCTTTTTTGAATTTCTTTAGATAAGGGCCACAATTAACGATTCATCTGCAGGATATTTTCGCCGGTTTTCATTTTTATCTGTAAAATGTCAGAAAATCACACATTTAAGAAGCTGGAACCAGTAAATGTTTGACATTTCTTCTTGAGAAATGACTTCAATGATGAATCCAGTGTTCTTCAGTCCTGGTCCCAGCACATTTTAGACGTGGCCCCGCTCCAACAGCCCTGATTCAAACGATCAGCTCGTCATCGAGCTGCTGAAGCCTGATGACGTCCCGTCTGTTTGAATCAGGTGTGGTGGAGCTGGAAACATCCGAAACATGGAGGGCAGGGAGCGCTGAAGAACACTGAAATAACTGATGATCAACGTAGTTGCTGATTTATTTCTTTCTGATCGACTAATTGATTCATCTGACATAAAAATAAGAGTGAAAGCAGCGGCTGGTTAGCTTAGCATAAATACGTGAAACAGGGGAAACTGTTAGTCTGGCAACCAAAAGGTCACTAGTTGGGGTCCAGCCCATAATCCTATATGTAAAAACCACAACTTTTTGTTTTCGTGCTTCAGTGTGAACGTTTCAGCCTGTTTCCACTCTGTTTCCACTCTGTTTTGTTTTCTGTCCATAATTACGGACGTATGCTTGTCGTGTTCAGCGCGAGGAAATGCATTTCTTTACAGACGGATAGAAACACTGCTGCGATTTTCTGTTTTTGTGTGTGCATGGAGCTGTCATGATCCCGGTTTTTGTTGTTCTCTTGCTTCCTGTTTTATTGTGAAATTGGGCCCCTCATTTGTTGCATCTTGCTTTTCAGCTCCTCCCTCTGTGCGATTTTCCCTCCTTCCAGTGTTGTTCGTTCCTTTTCCCTCACCTGTCCTTTTTCCCGCCTCACTCCACTCCATCTTTGTTGTGCCTCATGTCTTTATCAGACTCCGTCTTTTTGTCCTCGTGACTCGTTTTTGGTTTATCTGGATTTCTTCGTTTAAATAAAGCTTTTGTTTCCCAACCCTGCCTCCCGTGTGATGTCTGCGCTCGGGTCCTCACCTTGTTTCCCCCGTAATTGTAACAGGAGCATAAGCGAGGCAAAAATAGGACCGATAACGCGTGGCGAGACCCGAGCGAGGAAGTATGAATCACTCTGTGCGCTCTATCAGCTAGCATCCAAATAATGTTGGCACGTTTGTTTTTTCAACCCTTTTTTTCAAAGTACTGAATGAGATCGCAAGCAGCTATGTGGACACCAGGTCTCAGAGGAGCTGGTGTGCAGATATTATTACTTTTGGGAACTAGCTTTGCTCGCCGTTTAGCCGTCCCCGCTCTCTGTAGCTACATATTCAACGGGGAAACCAGAGTGGTCTTCTCATCCAACCTTCAGCAAGAAACCAAAGACTTAAATTTACCAAAATGCCAAGCTATTCCTTCAAGACTTACTTCAGAAACTTTAATTAGAAAAAAAAAAGGCAGCATGAGGACAGAAACACCCAGGGGATTTACTAAGTAATATTCAGTATGAAATACATAAGAGGATGATTATTAAGAGCATGTGTACACATAAATGGCTGTAAAAACAGATTAAGTTAGGAGTAAGGGAGTAATCCTTTATCAAAGGTTTCCATGTGAATCGAGCGAATGACTCATGCTTGAATAAGGACGATGGGAAGAAAAAGCAGCACACACACACACACACACGCACATACACACACTAACCCTAACCCAGCATGCTTTAGACATGATTCTAGCATGATTTAAGGCATGTGCAAGAGGGGACCTAAAAAATGTCCCCTGTTAGAATACAGGTCCACTGTTAGTGTGAGTGTTACGATCCCGAGGGCCACTGTTAGATGGTTACACTAGTGCACACACACACACACACACACACATACGCAGCAAACTTACCTCCGGAATGTAAAGGTGGCCCGCATAACAGAACCACGCCCTGGCCCTCGCGGACGTTGACGGCGCTCCTCACGGTTTGCGTTTTGAAGTTATCGAGATCTAATATGTCAGAAAAGATGGAAATGGGTTTAGACAGCGGCTGAAAAAAAAAAAAGTCAGAATATCAGACAGCCGAAAAAGTGTGTTTTCACACAGTCCGTACACTCCAGGGTTTCTTTGAAAGGGATGGTTCTGAAAATAGGAGACATAAGTTGTCCCTAAACTCCCTCCGCTGATTCACTGAGGCATGGTTTTGATGTTACACTCTGAGCAGTGGGACTTTAATGGGGCATCATTGATTGGCCTGGGACGCCGCCTGACAGCTTACGTCGGCGTTCAAAGGCACGCAGGGCGCTGATGAAACAGATGGACCTGACTTGGTGACGTTTCACCCCGCGACGCCACACTTTAACGCCGGGATGAGATTAGGCTTCAATAGGATGAAATGAGCAGGGGGGGGGAGGAAGGAGACGCTGTGCGAGGACTGAACAAACACGGGGGAGCCTGCATGACAAATGACAGTTCGCCGTGCCAGCAGCAATAAGTAACATCATTATTAAATGTGGTGTAATCTTGCACTTAAAAGCATTAGCTTCCCCATCAATACTCTCAGCACAACCCAGCCCTTGTAAATGAATGAGCAGTTGCTGGCAGACAAAAGCCAAACCTGGGATGATAAACCACCCCTGGCTTCATGACTGATGGAGGGAAGCTGCCGCAGTCCGCTCTGTACTCTGTCTGCACCCTCTGGCTAACAGCCTAGAGTGAGCCTTCCAAACACAAACAAAAGAAAGTCAGTGTGACCGATAAGGGAAATTAGGAAGGGGGGAAGATTATGGAGAGAAGTGGGACAGAGTGCTGGTAAGATTAATGAGCGGCTCTCTGATGACCGCAGTGGAATCAAACAGAGCCAAGTCGCGGCAGGACACGGAGGAGGCCACAGGAGGAGGCGGCCGACCTGAAGCGCAGACAGAGGCGACGTCCTTCTGATCTCGCCGGGCCGCCTCAGTAAACGCAGAGTCAATCTCCCGAAGACATTTGCGATCCCGAGGACCGGCGCCGGAGAGGGTTTCACCTACTCGATCTCGATTGAAGAACGCCCGGGCAAAAAAAAACAGCGGCCGATAATTATAACAGCAACGCTTTTTTGGAAGCGGCGGGAGGTGAATCAGAGAGCCGTGGATAATTACTGAGGAGGTTGAGGGAAGGATGACTCCTTCACGGAGATCGTGCAAAAAAAAAAATGGCACAGAGGAGGGTAGAGATGTGGCCGGGCTCGGCGCTGGAGGGGATACACGCCTCCCTTCCCTGGCCTCTGAGCGGAAGAATAATGGGCTTCACTGGAGTGAACTGACCACACACTGTAACTCTGAGAGCTGGAGGCCAAACTCACTGTAGCTGCAGTGATTCCTTTGTAAGCAGAATCCGTCTCTGCCATATAAGAATGGCTGGCCCAGAGATTACACAGGGGCCGCTGCAGCTCGAAGATGATTGGTCTGGGCAACGGCGCCGCCGTATTGTGTGGACGCTCTCCGTTATAAATTGTGTCCGGCAGTGTTTTGGAGCGGAGCTACTTTAACCTGCTCGAGAGGCAACACAACACAGCTACTGCATTCCTGGGTTCCTGTTTTAGGAATCTTAGCAGCTTTTTTTACAACTCGGGTCAATTTTTTGCGGTATTGGCCGTTGTTATGATCGATTACAGCGCTATCGAGGCAATTGCTGAGAATTACAAGCAAGGTGACGTAATTACAACGAAATGCAACACAAGCAGGAAATGTGAGCGCTCAGACAATTTCACAGGTTGTAAACAAACCGAAGAGTGTAGCCTAGCTGTGCAAATGCAACGCCGGCATACATCACCTTGAAAAAAATTAATGTTGCAATTTGATATTCTGAGATGATGTTTCTTCCGGCAGTTGCTTACTTGCACGTCCAGCAGACACAAAACAACACGATAACGTCTCTTGCTATCGCGTTTCACTCCACCTGTTGAATGTAAGTTGAATATTTGCTCTCTTTTAGCTCTGTTTTTGGTCTCCACCGACTCCTG
This sequence comes from Lagodon rhomboides, assembly GCA_039737535.1. Classification (NCBI taxonomy): domain Eukaryota; kingdom Metazoa; phylum Chordata; class Actinopteri; order Spariformes; family Sparidae; genus Lagodon; species Lagodon rhomboides. The sequence goes on along the minus strand of CM077785.1, from coordinate 8,052,407 downwards.
AGGTAAATATCTGGCTCTCCAGCTACTGAAATGCTCCACTGCGTTCACCAGCTAATCACTCAACGTGTCCGTCTGCCGTCTGGCGCCGATGCAGGAAGTGTGGAGTATTTCACTAAACGCAGCTGGCAACTGTGGCCGGAAGCAACATCGATGAGAGAGCTGAGGCTGGACCGAAGAGGACAGTTAAGGGCCATAAAACCAACCATTAGCTGAAAGAAGCTAACAGTCTCCACGGCGTTAGGTAATGTGTCATTTCTGTGGGTTTGTCACTGAGGGACACCTTTGACACGATGCGCAGTTGTTCGTTGTGTGTTGTCACATTGTGTAAACATGTAGGAAGTAAATGGGGCCGCTGTGTTCTTTCTAAATAAAAAGCACTTGAACGTTTCTATTTCTCCAGCAATTTCAGTGAGTCTTTCTCTTATGTTCAAGGGCTCAGACGTAGCTATGTGGAGTACAAAGAGTTTCCTTCCAGTCACTCAGAATCTCCTCTCTTGAGAGTCTGGCAGTGAATGCACCCTAACTATTGAGACTTTAAGTAACTGGAGACAAAACTCTTTTGACCTCCACACATCATTTACCCTTGAATAGAAAAAAATACTCGTTGAGCTCTGCTGAGAAATACAAACGTTATAGTGGGTTTTTATCCGCAACAATGGCAGTGGTTTACTTGGAATTGTTCAGCGTTCAATCTTTTGCCCGGCTCGATTTGGTGGCGATGCTGATGTTTTGCAGCGATGACCAAAACTGCCAATGTGGCGCCAACGACATGTCTGTCGTCTTGATGCTAATTTGCCCCAGTGGTCAGTTGTGGTACTGCAAGACAAAACCCCCACATAAATCACAGGGAGAAGTCCACGTAACTCATCAACCTAAATGATGAAAATGATGAAATGGCACCTCTAACGACAAACAAGGAACATTTCCAGTCCTCGGATTATACTTTTGTTTTTTAAACCATTAAAATGTTGCATTTAATTTGATAGTGATCTTTGTGTGCAACACTTTATCCCAATGTAACGTCTGGATTGAGCGGGACTGAGAGGAGAGAAACATTAACGTGCACGTGCAGTAGGCCAATGCTGCAAAGTTCCCAGATCTCAGCAATTGACTCGAAGAGTACAATGTTATCTTAACCAATGGTGACGGCCGAAGCTATAAAAATAACAACCAGATTACATGAAACCAGAATTTCTCTCAGGCGGTATGAAAAGATTAACTTATCAGTGCTTCAGTGCGTATGTTGATGCTGTAGATGACATTTTTTTCTGTAATTCTACGCATTATTCCCGATGTTTCCCCAACAGTTGTGCGCTGTGGGAGGATACGGCAGCTTATAGTGGTTGCAGCTGAATTCTGAAGGCAGGCGACGCAGCAAAGAAGGCATGACATTTCTATCTTAGGGCAGTGGCCTCATTACACGGAAAAACAGAGTATCAGCCATGCTGATCTCCGAGACCTCCCTCACTGTGCATTAGGCAAGACAATAAATGTCAAGCAGCTCTGCTCTTCACCCGGTCCCCACAAGTGAGATTCATTACTGGGCTATAGGGATAATAGCAGCCCATCTCCTGAGAGGAAGTGAAAGGCTCTCTATCCTTGGGACATGATCAATAGCCGGCAAGCTTGATCAAGAGAGGAGAGGTGCCTCCACAGCGCCTGTCTGGAAGGAAGGCCCCCGCTCTACAGCATCGCTTTCCAACCCGCCTTTTGACTTTTAAAACAGGAAGTCGGGAGCAGCAGACAGCCTGTCACTATCTGATCCGCTCACGGCCTGCTGTGTTTATTATTCAAAACGGCGTGGCTGCCGATTACAAAGATGAAAATTCTTCTTAAGCATTATGTGTGTTCTTCTCCTCTAAAGTGCGAATCACAGGGGCCGGCGTATCACTTGGCAAAATATGAGTCAATTCGGACTGAGCAAAGATGCTGTCAGAGTTGGAGCCACTAATGAGAATCAATGGAGTTCAGAGGCAGTCAGAGGCTGCCTCACCCACTGTGTTTGTTGCGTCTGACATTTCATTCGATTACCATTTCCCCTCTCGGAAATCTATTCGCAGGCAATCTCAATGAGAAATTGGAATAGTAAATGAAAAAAAAAAAAAAAAAAAGGCCTGGGCCACAACCATGTAACAAACATGTCAGACTGATGTACGACAGATACAAAGACGTGCCAGGATGTCATAACTGTGTCAGAGCCGTGCCAGAAATGTGTTAGCAGTCGTGGGGATCACTTACATGCAAATTGCAGGCTGGCTCTGCGGCTGAGGATGGACCCCCGCGCGTTGAAGGCCGTGCACTGGTATACCCCGGTGTCTTGGTCCTTGTCCAGGTTGCTAATGATCAGGCTGCCCCCAGACATGTGACGCCGGTAGTCATTCCCCAGATCAATGAGTGTTCCGTTTAGTGACCATCTGGAAAAACGCAAACACAATCAGTAGCTGAGCCCCCTGGAGATGCCCGCTCACAGTGTTTATCACAGAGATCGATTCGATCGGTCCACCCACATCATGCTGAGAAGATAAAAGGTGAGTAATGAGAGCAGGGCTCTGTATTATTAACACAGAGATGTGAATGCTGAGAATAAGCCTCCCGGCAAGTCACGAAAGAGCAAAAATAAAAGTCTTGACATTGAGCACAGATACAGCTTCCAGTTTTTTGCTTTTTTTTGAACGGTTTGACTTCATTTAAGTATTTTGTTTTGCTCTTAATTTAGGCAAAATTCCAAGCAGAAAAAATCTGTTGTTGTGAGTATTGATTTTCTCCTGCTTGCATGGTGAAGTGGATTTCATTTCATTTCATTTTTAATTACTTTCAGTGCGGAGGTTTGGTTTTTGGTCGGTCTGCTAGCAGAATATCTGACGAACGTTAACAGATTTTATTGACATTTGGTGAAAATCTCGGCTGTGCATGAGAGACAAGCGTTTCTGTGCATGTAGCAATACATGAGGTTGTGTTTCATAGCACGGTGATGGAGCAATTTACTATTTTCAGCCACATTACTGGCATAAAATGAATTCACTGTTCCCAGAGGATGGTTCCTGCTGACTTCTTTGATCCCCTGAATTTTCTATTCCGCCAACACTGGGTCAACATTTGGGATAAGGAGTGAAAAATCTCAATAACTGATAGAGGGATAGCCATGAAATTTGGCAAATATTAATTACTAAATATTAATGACATGCCCATCAGCATTAACCTTATTTTCAGTTTAGTGATAATTTGCAATATAGGCTACCTGAATAAAAGAGGTAGCAATATAACAAATAAAAAAAATGTTCGGTTATTATTATAGATGCAGTAGCATTTAAGCTGCATTTGAATGTTTTAGCAGTAGTGGAGATCATTTTACATTGGCCTACTGTTGGGTGGTTTTAATTGTAAACAATATTAATGTCATAATGCATTGTGTTTTATATGAAATGTAATAGAATAGCAACCCGATCGCCACAATACATGTTGGCTGAGCACAATTTTTGATTAATCTCTTGTGACAATGCTGTGCTTGGTTAGGGTTAAGAAACATCATGTTTTGGCTTTTTTGGTCAGCATAAAAACCCGGCTGAAAATTGTCCTGAGGTGTCCTTAAAAATATCCAGTGGTGTCACTTTTACAAATGTTGAAACGCAGACTCGAACTGCAGACACTGGCTAGCTAGCTTTCTCGCCTGCAACTAGCTGCTAACATTTAATCGTGGTGACTGGGCTGGGAGTAGAAGTATAAAATAGCCAACTATCAATGAAATGAAGTACAAATAACTCAGAATCGTGCTTAAGTGCAAAACGTAAATGTACGTAAATGAACTTAGAAGCTGTCTGCCACTGCTAACAAACTAAACTAACCTGGTAAACATGATAAACATTAGACCTGCTCAACATTAGCATGTTAGCATAGTCATTGTGAAAACGTTAGTATCGTGGATATATTCAGGAGAAATTAGCTACAATGTTGGAGGCAGGGCCCCATTCATTCCTGGGGAATTAATTCTGTGGTGCATGAAGTGATAAATTGCACGACTCCCAGGTATGTAATCAGCCGGATCTTTCACATAGATCAGAGCCTACAGAGCCTACAGAACAAGGACTTCCGCTAGCTGGGAGGCTAACTTCTGGTTTATCTCTCCGCTAACTGAAAAATCACTTAGTTGTGCAACTCTTCTCGACTTTCCGAATGTTACCTGACCTGTTGTATCAAATTCTAATATCATTTAACAGCCACTTCTTTCACAGTGTAAGCTTATGGCACATAGCCTGTTTGGGCCATTGTGCATCAAGTTAGGTTGTAATTACACGGTTTGGCCACTTTGTCGAATTTACTTTGAAGTTGCTGCTATTCCCAGAGGCTTGGTTAGCCTGCTGATTTCAACTCAAAATGACCACCGTGCCAACAGCCTCACAGAGGCACCAGTGTGTCTGTAGACTCTACTGCACTTACTTGAATAAGAAATCAAAAATATGGCAAAAGCATCCCATGATGACTGTGCACATTGTGATGCAGATGCAGATTAAAAATGCCTTAACATTTTGTGTTCCGACATGTCTAAAGGACTGCGCAGCCTTGGCGGCGGTGCGCGCTCTCTGAGTGTTTTCTAATTAGTTTATGCCTGTGCTTTTGTGTTTTTGACTTATTGCTTTCTGACACCTTCGTATTGCGTTGTCTACGGACCATTTCCTACAGGGAAAGGTCACGAGATACTCTGTCATGCCAGCTCAGTTCAGGAAGTGTGAGCTATTAATCAAAGCTACAAAAGAGACAAAACTGAATTATGTTCGCGCTGAACAATGAAAACACTTCATACCGTGCGTTATTCACTGACATCAGTCTGTCGGTGTGACAGTGCCACATCTGACGGTAAAGCAAGGTGCAGGAGGCACCTATACAAATATGAAGGAGGACGAGACCTTATCTCAGATCATTAACACAGGTGAAATATGACTCTTCCCGTTCCTTATAGGATTGGAGAAACAAAGGATGATTGGAATGCTGTGTGTTAGCCGGCCTCAGTGACAGGACTGTGAAATGACATTTCCAATGATAAGGAGAGGGAAATAAAAATCAATATCATTTATTTCCTCCCAGGCAAACTAACAGGCTGTTAGAATGATGCTTCATGCAGTCTTAAAGTCAGTCATGGCTCTCCCCAGTCTCCTGCCTGACAGAGTACAAAAGACAAAGCTGTCTTTCATCTTGTTGCTTGCATTATTCATCTAACAGTCTGCGCCAGTCACTTAATCTCACTGATTTTGTCACTATTCCAACAATATTACTTTTAAATGCTCTACCCCTGTCATGACAAAGCTTATGTTTCCAAGAATATATGTAAAAGCGCACCCTGTTACATAACATGAGCGTTTTGAGTACATCACACGCTTTGCCGTCGTGCTCAGAGTCCTTGCATTGCTCCGTCTGATTTCTCTGCTGTCCTTTTCCTCCTTTGTTTGTGCCAAAGGGAGGATTATTGTATGTGGAAGAGGGGAGGAGGTTAAATGGAGAAGGATGAGAAGATAGTTAGACTTGCAGCCACCCAGCGTGATTGAGCTTAATGGGAGAGGAAGGTGGGCAGCCTGGACAGATCACACACCCCTGCAGCAGACAGCTGGCTGGGTGTTAAGGCGTCTCTGCGCCGCAGACACAATCAGTAAGCCACCTACCTACTCTTTCTACAGATACACCTGAGACAGGCTATGATATTAGAAGACATGGGGAAGGCGTCATTAGAGAGCTCCTGCTCGCCTTTTTTATGTGGACCCAGGGAAGGTGGGTTTGAAGTAAAGATGAGGAAAGATCAACAAAAGCGGCTGTCTTTTTTGTCACAGATGGCCTCATACCTAACATTAATGCAACGTGAACTATTTAAAGCACTTGTGATTTATCACATCGTGAGAGTACGTGAAGAAATGTGAATTTTCACACTCAGAAAACGTGAAGAAACATCAGCACAACACACTGAGCACGGCTTCTCTGTAAACCAAGCTGAGACACCTTTATACATAATGGAATTAAAAAACACAGGTGAGAAATGCAGCCTTCTCTTAATGTACACATTTGCCTCTTCCTTTTACCCTCAGTGATTAAACATGGCACCATGATTTAACATGAGACAATGCCCTGAATATCAACCCCTGTCTTATCTAAATCAAACCTACTTTGTACCAGATCTCCAGCATCCACCACCTCATCATTAATGTAGGCACAAAACTTCACTGAGCCTTCGTTTCAATTCTACGGTGAGAACGATATTAGCACAATACACTAATACTACTGGTGTCACTCCTTTCTTCGGGTCGTAAATTTGCTTTGTTTTCCATGTCTGCACATTGCATGATGGTAGATAAATCAGCACCCTGTTCTCATAAGATCTGATTAATTAAGTGTCCTTAAAAACTTTATTATGGGGATAATAAGTAAATAACTGATGTTTTATGGATCAGCTAAAACTTAGAAAGCTGGTCTAGTAAAAACCTGTGCTTATTAATGGCTTACGACTGATCTAAGGACGCAATATTAACTATTAATGAAGCCATTAGTTGGAATGTATAAACAATTCATAAGATGCACCTTATCAGAAAGTGGTGCTGATAAATCTCGGCTAGTGACTATTGATTGTGCACCACTTTTTAGGGTATCCACTATATGGGTAGATAATTCTCACTGAACAACACTACAGAAACATTCATGTCTAGGACTGTTTGATGAAAGAGCCGCCAGGATAAAATGTTGGCAGCAAACCACTGATGCGTTCACATTCACAGGCTTCATAGGATACCAACCGCATTCACATGTCTGCAGAACATCTCGTATCACGTCCACATTTGTGACATGACTTTCACATTAGGAGATGGAGGGGGATGGTGGTGTGACTAGAGGCGAGAAGGCTGACCACAGTTGGAGACTGGGTTTCAACATGTATAAGTGTGACGCCACTGGATATTTTTAAACAGACCTGAGGACAATCTCCAGCCGTGTTTGTGGCGATTAAAGCAGGTATTTTGAGCCCAAACACGATATTTTCCGAAACCTAACCCCCTTATCAAGTGGTTTTTGTGGCTTAACCTAACCAGAGCATAAGCACAGTGCCGATACAAGATAAGATCAACACATCCTCATATCGAAACAACTGAGTTGGTGGATAACCACACTCCTTAAACAACATTTATTAACCGGTCCCAAAACTACATGATCGTTGCAGCGTACCAACAAAAAGCGTACCGGACCGTAATCGAATGGTACCAATTTCAAAACTACTTGGTTAGGTTTAGGAAGACTTTGTGGTTTGGGTGTAAAGGTCCAATTTGTAAGACATCTGATTTTGTGCCTCATCAAGCTCATCAAAAACTGATGCTTTTGGTTTCCCAACTCAAAAAATACAGGCGCGTCATATGCTGGCTGAGTGGACCTACCATCGCAAAGATCCTCCAAAATCAACTTTCTTACAAACTAGACCACTAAATCACGTTACATAAGTAACTTAAGTCACGCTACGTATGTGGTTACGTTAGTACGTTAAAAGAACTCACCACTGACACTGGTTTCACGCTAGACACTAACAGCGGTCACCTAAATGGAAGTCCTGTGCTTGTTTAACCTGAGTATCCATCTCCAACCTCTTCCCTATACAGATTTTAGACCTATTCTCTCCTTACTTCCTCCTTTGCACCTGTAATAATAATTATGGCCATTAGAGGTCGCTGCCTAGAAACATCAATATAGCTCGTCATAACCTGCTTTCCTAGTTGACCTATACGATCATTTATCTGATGAGGACTGGCTGAAAAACATTGAACTAGACAAATAAATGCATACAGAAACATATCTGTGGTTTGCAAAAACGTACATTGCGTGCATTTATTCTGCTGATTGGGTTGAAAGAGTTCTTCTCTCACCAACTGGGCGATATACTCTGAGTGGTCATGACAGGACTAAAGACATAATGCATCTGACATTTCTCTCATTTTGCTAATGCTTTGTTATTCTGATATTCTGGTCATTTTCACCTCTTCACGCCTCAGAAAGTGACTTAAAAGAAACACTCTGATAGAGCTGCTCACATCTCGTGCCCATATTAAGGCCATAACCTGTGATGGGGGAGATGTCGCGTGGACACATGGCTTTGTTTCAGGTGCCACAAGCTGAAGAAACCAGCAAACAACCACAAAACAAAACCCTATTACTCCTACAGATAACTATACAACTGTTACCATAACAGAGAGGCAGCATTCTATTTGTGGCCAGCGTATTGCTAATGAGCACAGGACATCACAGACATTTTCTTTTTTTGTTTAAAAGAAAATACCTCCCTTTCTCCTTCATTATAATTCCATTTCAAACACAAAGGAGGAGTGAAAGCAGAAAGGTGACGCAGGCAGAGCAGAGGTCTTAATGATAAAGCAAGCCCAAAGTGAATCATATTGAATCCACCACCCCATCAGGCCGAGAGGAGCTTACGCTAAGTCCAACGGAGTCCGGGGGAACAGTCCTATTTGCTGCGGTGTGCTGCAGGCGCGGGCTGATCTGAGCATGCTCCGAATGAACTCCCCGTGACCTTGAGGTTCACATCAATTTTGCATGAGGTCTCCTCATCAAATAGACCGGGGATTGTACTGCAGCACTGGCTCACCTGGCTTTCCTTGAGGCCAGACACCCACAGAGACGGCAGTGACCACACAGACCACAGACTGTTCGCTCTCGCACACACACACACACACACACACACACACACACACATGCGCACACACGCACACACGCAGAGCTTAGAGCTGATAATGGAATTTCAACTGCTGACCAGGGTACTCTCTACAATTATGTTTAGTAGGTTATTGCTGCTGCTCTTTAATAAATTGATGTTCGTTTGGCCTTCAAGCCAAATGTAACACAATAAATATTCCTAAAACCACCTTGTATGAGTGTGAGTGTGTGTCGCCGCGTGTGTGGGTGTGTTTTCTGTGTCCATGTCTCAGCTTTAAAATAATCCTATGGATTCAGTGAAATGTCAACGTAATATAGTGTATGTGCATAAAGCCTATATCTGCAGGCATAAAACCATTCACAGTTACAATCTGAAGCATGAATATATGCTGTTTTGTTCAAATTAAATTAAAATATGTAAATAAATGATGGATATGCATTAAGCACCAGTCCATATACAGTGTCTACCATCTGGAAATTGAGTCATAAAGCCTTTTATTTAAGACCACAGGCCTGTATTCTCCAGTTTATCCAACTGGTTTTGTAAGATCTCAAAAGCCCAAGGATCACAGATATTTCTCACCATACAAAAGGACAAGTGACCCTCCAAAAGATAAAAATCAATTAAACATTTTCTCTATTCAGCCCTGTTATCTGACTCTAAGCTGCGGCTGAATTCATAACAAAAAAAAGAGAAAGGAAAAATCTCCTAATCACACGCTCCCCGACCGTTCTATTTATGTCCCTGTTACCCTGTGCCGACCCGTAAACAAAGGTAGAGTCATACATCTGCCTGAAGTCACATTACATGATAGCAGACACCAGCCAGAGTACTTTTTTATTCCCCCTTTCCAATCACTGCGGTGCCCTTGATCCTGTGTTACAGCAGATTCATAGTAAACACAGTGACAGGTGTATTCATAAAGCACAGCTCTGAGCCCTGGAGTGTGCTCTGGCGCTACGCTGGACTATTTGTCAACCGAAGAACTGTCAGGGCTCCCAGTCGTACTCTCACCGTGTCACTGAGTGGGTGAGGCAGAGCGGAGTGAGGTGCCGGGAAACAAAATCAGACAGAATGAAGCTAACTAGCCGAGCTCATGAGCATAAACACAAATGACAGCCTGATGTTCTCATTTTATCATACCTGCTATCTGTGCTCGACTGTTTAAATCAGCCGGACAGAATTTTCGAACTTGTCAAACAGCCTAATTAATGACTTCTCCACGTCAATATCACAGTTAGATATCTCCAATCTGTTATTTTCAGTATGTTACAGGAGCAATTGTGCAAGTTTAACTCCACATTTCAGGGGTTTGCACTCCCTCATCTCTGCTAGTAATCACTTACATGTAGTGGTTGCTACATTTTCCAAAATACAGATCTGCCACACATCCTGGTCCACTGGGTCCATGATGGATTTTTCCATGTGTGATTACTGGGTAATATCGACGCAAACTGATGAGTCTGAAAAGCACTTGCTCTTTGATAGTCCCTAAATGATGTTGCTACTGTTAATGATTTACACAAATTTGAGGATAAGGCTGGTGATACTTGTTTTTTTACTGTCAATTAATCCCATTAAAAGGGGTATTAACAGGCCGACACGTAATATGAGATTTATAACTAAGTTTTCATCAGTGTATAATAACTAAAAATCGATCATTTTCTTGACCTTAGAATGAGCCTCTTCCACCATGTTGCACCTCCATGTTTCTATAGTAGCCAAAAATGGACAAACCAAAAAGCGGGTCTGGAGAGGGCCTTTTGTGTTTTTTTGTGGCCACTGAAGTGGAGGGTGAAGTGAGGGGTATTCAGTTGGTTGCAATCTGCCGCCTCACTGCTAGATGCCACTAAATCGTACGCACTGAGTTCTTAAAAGTCCAACACCGAGAATGAATAGATCTTACTCAAAGTATGTTTTGTCCATTCAAATCTTTAAACAGCTAAATTCCTCTGCGTTTGAGCTAAACTGCCTGCCATGACCTTCAGTACTTTGAACATGAGCACTGTAGTTTATTTGAACTCAATCCCATATACACCATCCTGCTGCTGTAAATGCTCACTAGAACAACAAATGTGTGCCAGTCCACTGGTTAAAATAGTCCCCAACAAATGCACAATTTAGTCATTTTAGGGAAGGGACATGGGCATCCCTTGACAAGTGATGTTAGATTTGCATGCAGATATATGTACTTTGTTTTCAAGTTCTGTTTTTTTGAAACAGGTAGTTCAGTGTAATTATTATAATAGGCTAATGCTCTTTTTTCTTGGGAGTACAATAGACAATTTTTGGTTTCAACGGATCATTATGAGGTAAAGGTTGCTGTCTTGGCTATAGAGTGACACCATCTGCATTTAGATTGGTTTTCTATAAACCTCACTCTCACTGTGCAATTCCGTCTGCCACTGGGCACAAAATCTCTCAGGAAAATGAGGGCTGACTGGCGATCCAGTCAGGCTGGCAGCCTGGCACCATTTATATCCACCTTCACATCTCCATTACAGAATACACTCATGTTTTGTCCTGTGTTGTTGGTAGTTGCTTGCTACTCTCAGGGAAACGGAAATGATCTGGCTGTCTTGTGACAGCAGTGCCAACATTAATACAACTTGGAAACACTGGGGGGAAGTCAGTTGTCCGTTTCCAGTTGAATTAGTCAATAATGCTTTTTATTCTTTATAGACAGTCTGTCGATGTGTGGCAACATATTGTCTAAATGACATATAAAAGTCCATGAAGGCTAGCCAGTTTTATGTCTGTGACACAAATAAACTACTAAAACCATTCTGCATCTTATAGGCATTGCTACTAACTATACAATAGTTCATTACAGCTGTGGTGGAAATCTATTACGTTTGGTATTTGCCCACTGGATTCAGGTAATATCCGATCATAATTTTATCTTATCTACATTTTACATACACTTTTTTACTGCAGGAATGCTGAAACACCCAACTGAAAGGAGACTGACACTTCCAGCGCTACTGTGGCTCCCTGACATCATCATCTCTGACAAATTCAATATTGTGTGACCCAATTTTTTTTCTATGGATATTAAACCAAATGGATGAATTTTTCTTAATAGCTGCAGTAACTGAGGAAATTAAGTGAGGAGCTCTGGATTTAATACCCTCTCGCTTGGCATATCTAATTATACAAATACTGTTCATTTGCAGGGTCTGGGCCCATACGTAGTTTGCAGAATCTGGTGAAAGTCACAGCATGACCACATCCTAAAGGCATTATTTCAGTCTGCTCAGGACACTTTGAGGTTCTAATTTCAGTGTTAGTGAAGTAAATTGGCAAGAATTTATGCTTTCTATTTTATCATCAGGACAAAACAGTCCTCTCCTTGCCCGAAGGGAAACAAGTCAAGGACGATCAGCGTCAGAAAAACTGACGCAACCCAAATAAACCTAAAAAAACCCGACTCCTTCCTCAAAGTAATATCAAGGAAAGACATCGTGTGTCTTTAAAAGCATTATCAGGCACGTCAATCCACAGTGGATTGACTCAAACATCAATTCTTCCTTTTAAACCTGGTTTCAGATTTTTCATTCATAATTGAGGGCACCGACTCCAAACGGAGGAACTACTGACCTAGATGAATATCGCTGGAGTCAGATATGTGTGTTGTGTTGTGTTGCAAACAGAGGCTGAGTGCTTCGAAAATGGTGGAAAATCAGTGAACTCAGAAAAACACTAGAAGTAGACAAAATAAGAGATGAGACAAGACTCGCTGGGGAGGCGGGGGGAAGTTTAAAGTGATAGGTTTATATAACATCAGAGCGGTGGAAAGGGTCATGAAATATATTGTGATCTTGTGAAAGTATCTAAAATCCTACTCACTTCCTTCAGGATATCACCAGAACTACAAAACACAGAATCCCACAACGTAGCTCTTGCTGGTCAACTGCAAGATATGTCTGTCTGTGGCTGGTTTACTGTGTTCGACAAGCTCTCTTAGCTTGTCTGGTCTTATAAATACATAACTAAACAACTCTGTCAAACGCCACAGTCGTATACTGTAAACACAAGAAAAATAGGCGTCACAAATGTACCCCAGTCTTAAAGGCTAGACTCGCTGGTGTTGCTGCCCCAGCGGCTCTGCTCTTCTGCTCAGGGGCTGTGTGCTTTGTGCTACTGGGTTAGCCAACTCCTGAACAATGGGCTCAGTGGCCTCCATTCTTGTGCATCTAGCTCACTCAGCTTAGGCAATATATCTTCTCCCGGTAAGCCAAACCCTGCGGAAGATTCTGGTCACGGGCAATGAGTAGGCAGGTAGGAAGGCACAGACAAGCAGGTGGGTCGTCCAAACATTTAATTTGATCTGAATGACCGGACAAATTAAACTTGAATTAAATTAACCTTATGTTTTGTTTTGATCCAAATACCCCTGACAAATTTAACAGGCACTTTTAGCCGCTTAATGCTCTACAAGTCAAGTTTCGGATAAGAATGAAGAAGGAAATTCCCCAAAACTCCCAAAATAGATGAAACCTCAGGAAGAACTCAAGGCAGAAGTGGGATCATTGGTATACTAGCTAATAATTCACGTTTGGTGCTGTGCATTTTTTTTTTGTTGTTGCTTAAAACAGGTGCTGCTGCTGGACCCAGTGTGGATACTAAAACAGTAAGGATTTCCGGATGTAAAATCAAAACAGTGAGGTGGAGGACACTAAAACACTCCATAAAGCTAACGGGGAAATGCAGAGTTGGCTGTAAATCTCTGTGGGTTTCTAATGATGAGCCAGCCCTTTTCACTTTACGCGGTCATTTGTTCCACTGCTCCTATAAAATATTGATTGGCGCAGCTCTGGTATGTAGCTAACATGTTACACTATAATAGTGATGATATGTGCATAACGGCCCTCGTAATATTACATGCTTGATCAGCTGGAGTAAAAGTTGCACATCATACTGACACCTACACATTTTCCCCACTATTGCTTCAAGGCCATCAAGGACCCCGAAGGAGAAAACCTCCTCAACTCCACCAGTGAACATCAGAATGTTTTAAGTTGCGGGTGAAATAATGCCAGCGTCGGTTTCGGCTTCATCCCGGGAAAGCTCAGGTTGCACGACAAGTATAATGATACCCCCCCCGCTGCTGCGCCTGGACCATGTTTTCAGCGCAGACACATTATAGGAAATGTAAGCATTTAACGGAATGTCACTCACAAGGTTATTGCCTCTCTGCCCTGCTTGCTGCGCATCTACATGGTGCTGACCAAGCTCTGAAACACAATCTACCGCAAAAAACATCGCCGGCTGCCATTTTCAGGCAGGCTCTTGTGCACCGCCGGGGAACAGCCGGGGAGATATCAAAGGATCCGTGGTGCGAATGAGTCGCCGGAATCTCCTTTTCTCCGCTAATGATTTCTTTAGCCGTGCTCCATACTTTAAATCACCGTCTTAAGCCGCACAGTGGCTTAAATCGTATCATTAATAAAGCTAACTTCACTCGTATCTGAGGTGTTGGCACTATCAACCTGAATCTAGCTAACTCGACATCATAGCTCGGGCTGGAAACAGATAAGCTTTGTTCAATTAAAAAAACTGATGCTCAATTAGGCGGCCGCTCTTTGAAGCCCGTCTTTTTTAGTCGGATGGCGCGCAATCTCTCTCAAGCGTTTATGTCCAGAAAAAAACGCCGTTCTTTAACAAATCAATAGCAATCAACGCTATCGGTGTCCTCTTTGATTTCCGCGGAAGCAGCGACGGAGATTCGCGAGCAATTAAGCGCCGATGGATTTCCATCATGTGATGTGGACGCGGAGGCGAAGCGGGAGGAGACAGTCGAGAGCCGAGGAGGCTTTGCGGGGGGAAACGGAACTTTGATGTGGTAATTTACCTGTACTGCGGAGGAGGGCTGCCTTCTGCCTCGCACGTGATGGTAGCCCGCTGGTCCGGGGAGTTGATCGGTAAAATGAGGTCACTTGGCTCCGTCCTCCATCTTGGCCCTTGAAATATGACATCCTCTGTACAGGCTGGGGAAAGGGGAGAGAGTCTATAGTAGTACAAGGCAGGGAAATTGTCTCTTTGACCTTAGAAGAAAACACTGGAAGAATACAGTGGAAACACGGGGCAGGGTGAGGAAAAACAGTTAATCTTGCTGAAATACAGCCGCTTTTCGACACTCGGTGTACGCTGCTTTCTCAATATGCTGTATATATCGTCTCCTGTTCTCTGAACAATGCGTCTCTTTCCGAGGAAAAGAAAGGAAATACGTTGGGACGCTCTCCAAGAGGTACTGTATATACACTTTGTGTAAATCCCACTTACCCTTGCTAGGCATTAACCGCTAATGCTGACATATTCAGCATCTGCCTCACTGTAAATGAACCTGCCGCACATCAACACTGACCATGGGGCTTATGTTTACCCCAATTTTGCATGCAGGCCCTGTTTTCCACACTGCCCGGCCTCTCTCTCTCTGTCACTTTATCATCGTGATGAATGAAATATTATAAATGCTGTTGCCGCGGTCCAACATATTTATTATCTCCTTGCTTCAAAACTCTCAGGTAAAAAAAAAAATTCAAGTAAATAAAAATAGCAAAAACGCTGTTTAAATGTAGCCGGGGAAAGTTAAATGCGGTTGCTGCGAGCTCACGTGCGCTCAGATATAGAGCTAAACCAAGACGTTCCGTGTTAATTGCCACGAATAATGTCATTGTGATAGATAATAACGTGATTTAAGTTGAGCGCTTAAGACTTCAGCGGTTGGCTGCTGGTGTAGAAAGCCAATTCTCACTTATTTTTCCCCAGTAATTAATGATTCTCTGCAAGTGACAGGGTAGATAAATAAAGCGGAGTGATCTATTTTCAGACCGTCTATGTCATACTACGCATGCACCGGTTAATTGAGGCCATAAGGATGCACTCATCTGCCAGCAGCTTAAAAGGAAAGGATGTGGAACACAATCTGGTGCTAAATGAAAGCGGAGTCAACAGACGGCCAGAGTAGGCCTAATTAATATCCTACTGCTAACAGATTGCAGCATGTGGCTAGCAGTTCCACACGTGGTTTTAACCGGTGATAATATGTCAGGGAATCAACATATTTCACCGCGTGCGAGATCGGGAGGAGACAAGGCAACTTCTGCTGGTTGTTTTATTCACCTCACAGTTTGGTTTATCAGCCTCTCCCCAATGCAGATTTGAAAAAAGCCATTCAGCCTAACTTCTAAGCTGTGTTTTGTGAAATCCCAGACAATAGAGCCAGACGACTTGTGGTAATGATTGTTATCAGCTGTAGTGATTTTTCGAGGGGTTTCCAAGTGTGCGATCGCAACACTGAATAACAACCGGCACCTACAGGCAGCGGCCGAGGCCCGAGTGGGGAAAAAAAAAACACTTGTCCGCTAGGAAGGTGAGCCCGCTTGGATCTTGCTCCCCAGAGAACTGGGTGTGAATTACCCATGAGCCAATTTGAATAACATTCATTGGGATTTACAATGTCATTTGAACAAGGGTTGACATTCCGGTGGAGTGTCTCTGCTGCTTCTCCTGCTCAAATCCCCTGGTGGCCGCGCAAGGGCAGAATGAGGCGCGGCGGCAAGTAGATTGTGCTAAAACGCTGGGCTGGATTCATTGCATGGATCCCGATAATGATCTGGACAGGCCGTAAACAGGGACGGGATCGGACTCCCGGTCGTCCCTGACAGTGTACTGTGAACGCAGCAGGACGCCGCTCGAGGGAGCGGTGAAGGACATCACGCTGGGGAGCTGCACATGCAGCGACTGCAACCTAATCAGCGTAACCTTTTTCTTTGGTCGAGGAGAAGAGATTTTCTGAGATTATTTACAACACTAATGGGTGAAACTCTATATTTCATAGACACGCTGCTTACTAAGAAAGAATTGCTATTTATAACTTTGAACCTCGCAGACGCTGTGTGCATTCGGTCTGCGGGATTACAGAATAAAACACAAAAAAAGACATGCTTCTGTAATGAAAAGACATTACAGACACACTCATTTATTAGGAGACACACTGTCGTGACATAAAACATGACAACAATTGCATTGAGACTCAATATGAAATGTGTTGTAATATCTTACCTGCAAGGCATCCAGTGATTGATAGCAGAACAATTTGTTTCCATGGTAACATCATCTTTAGTTGCCGAGGGCTAATAAGACTCTCATCCAATTGCCGCGTGAATGGAATGCGCTCCCCTTGAATACAAGGAATTTTAATCTGAAGGGAAAGCAATTATGGCTGTGATTAAAATATGACATTTTGATCCAAACACGACAAGCATTCATCAGCAAAAAAACACGATTACGGCACCGCTAAGTTGCATAATAGGTTCCTATCATTTCAGAGTTACCACGAGAGAGGGGGAAAGTGAATCTTGAGGAACTGAGAAGCGGCGGGGGGAAAACAGCAGCAGACAAAAAAAAAAAAAAACCCGAGGGTAAAACACGCCAGTGCGATTTTCAGGTGGCACAGAAGAAGAAACAGCTGCTAAATGAGTGTGTTTTCTTCTGCTGGGCGCGTTTCTCATCCCGCCTAACAAGCTCAATTCAGCCGCTTTAAAGAGGAGTGAGGAGGGAAATGACTGACCTCAAAAGATACGTCTCTCTCTCCCTATTTGACTATTAATAGGAGCTGGCAGACTGTGTACCAGCCCTCCTCAAATTGCCACTTCATACTTTAACAAAGGGTTTGGTGGCCGACCGAATGTAAGCAAACTGACTGTTTCCATTTCGATGTGCATGCATCACTCCCTTAGATCTGCGCAGATTACAGGAGGGCCGGACAGTTAAACAATGAAAACCGGCTGCGTTCCATTTGTCATCTAATAACGTTGACGGACATGATAATATATTCTTTGCGAGGATATACATTTGTCAACCGCACCTTGTTCCACCAAAGTGTTTATCCATCTAAAGGGCCACTCCAACAATTTTGCACATTAAGATCCATTTACGGTGGAGGATGTACTGCTCGGCCCGCGGAAAACAGCTGTATTCCTCTGTGGCTCCGGCGGAGCTTCCTCAAAGTCTGAGACAATGACTCTGACTGTGTCATTAGCATAACTGTCATCGGGAGAATACAGTGTTGGGCAGCGACGCCTTCCTGAGGAGTGGATTACAGCGCTGGGATTACTTCTGTCAGTAACACAGTGTTGAGGGGGCTACATTTTTGAAATTCGGTAATTACACTGCAGTTACTAATCTCCGTGATGCCGTGACATTTCGAGGGTGGGCTGGTTTTCTGTTTAACCAGGAGTTTAGTTACACACAGTTACACTTTTCGAGACTGGTCTGGGATGTGTTAGCCCAGGGCGGCGGCTGGAGGCGGGGAAGGCAGCGTGTTACTGCCAGAAGAGGAGGAGTGTGCTACGTTACTTCAGTTGTCTATCTACATTTGAGTCTTTTTGACTAGCCAGCAAGCCTTTTGTTAGTCTAAATTTGGGAATTATCTGGCTTTGTTCAGACTTGGAAGGCGTGTGAACACCCCTGCAGCTTCACTGTGAGGACGGGCTACGTGCCGGGCTTAGCTAGCTGTCGGTAGGTAATGGTGAGTTAGAATTGGGGCTGTTATTTTGTTTTCAACGTCAAACTACCATTTTTTTTTTGACCATGAAAGTCTGTAATATGGACCTGACAGTGTACAGAATGAATACTCGTGCTGCGCTGCAGGTGCTGTTGCTCTTTCAGCAATCATGGCTATTGTTGTTCTCTTTGAATGACTAGCAAGCCGTGGTGAAGAAAAGCTTTTTGAATTCAACACTACAAATCGTGGATAAAGGCAAGGCTGTTGATTCTGCATAAACTTACAGAAATGTTTCCTTATCATTCAACTGAGGCGGCGGAGGCATCGCAAATGAAGGAACAGCTTCTATTCTAGTCAATTTCAAACACTGTTAGGCTACTTTGGTTGTATTTCAATTAATTCAACAGAATAGTGTGTTAGGTTGGTAACACTTTACAACAACCGTAATTAATAAATGGTAAATTGGCAATTTTGTCTGTCACCAGGCGCGTGGTCACTCGGAAAAGGAAGACTAACTGGCAGTCCATTTCTATTATAAAATCATGTTTTCTTCTGTGTTAACAATGACTGATTCATTGATTATCCAAATAGTTGGTGATTAACTTATTAATAAACCACTGAACCATTAATTGTTACAGCTCTAGTTGGGAGGGCAGGGAGTTGTTGAAGGAGCTGGGTTGAGTAAGGTTCTGTAACAAGTAAAGTAACTAATTACTTTAGCTGTTCAGTGATTACAAAAGTGGTATAAATACTTTCTCAATGAGCAGTAAGTTAGAACACACATTTTAAGTTGCTTCCCCCACACTGCTTTAAGCTCCTGTTGGGAAGCTATTAATACTGATGCTTTGGGATTATAGGTCGGGTCGACCACAATCTGAAAGCATCAATATGTGACCAGCTGGGGATGAGACAAAGAAATCTGGGAGATTTAACGGGAGATTTAAAATCAAAGACCTGTGTTACAAGCTGCATAGAAAACACTATTATGGTGGCATTATGGGAAATGGATGCATTGCCTTGGGGGCTAGACCTTCCCGAGGGACTAAAGTCAGGACGTTTGAGCCCCCGATGATCCGAATTTGACCATTCCTTTTAAAATCTGTCTCTTGTTAGTTCCCTAACTTTGTGGGGAAAATTGCACTGAAATGCTGGAGTGCCCCTTTAATATATATTGTTGTGTTAATCCCATTGCTGGAAATGTTGCAAATACTTGAGAAGAACTGCTTTGCAGAGGTATTAAACTCCTACATCAATTGGATGGCGTGCTTTGATTTAACAGGTATTTAATTCTCTGACCAGCAAAAAAAGAAAAATCCAATCTTTGCATCACAATATCAATATATCTCGATATAAAATTTAATTGTTAGAGAAGATTTCATCATTCCAGGTATCTCCAACCTTCATCACCCATTAGTGTCAAAAGGCCCTCCACTCGAAAGGCTGATCATCCTCAAATTGCTGCATCAGACATCCAATCTAACCAGTGATCAATGACCTAAAATTGCCATTCAACTTTTCTTATACGGAGGTGGAACGGAGCGTCTTAAGACTGTAATTGTAGTATCAGTGGCACAGGAGGGGCTTTGCTCAAGCTCTGACCTACATCACAGTAAGTGGAAACTGATATGCCTCTCAGGATTAGGAATTCAACCCAACCCCTCATCCTTACAACACAACCCTGTTATGCGGATTAACCCAGGGCTATCTTTGGAATTCTTGAAACAGACCTAAATACTAACCACTCGCTTGTTTCGTCAACTTGTAACTGTAGGATTGTGGCTGTGCTTTGACGTGGAAATCATGGCTTCATAATCCTATGGAGGAGTATGAAGCAGCTGCAGGAGGTGAGGGGGAATCGTCCCATTTTCCTGATCATAACTTAATGGCCAGTGTTGGCTTAGCTATACTATCCTGGTGCCAGTAATTGTTCCTCATCTGGTGTAATTGCAGGCACAGTGCGATTCAGAGTGGATTTCCTGGTGTCTTTTAAAATTTAGGGGGCGTTTTGCCACTCTAAAAACCCATCACATTGGATTACACGGTTTGAGATTCTACTGGAGCAAAAAAAAAAAAAAATGTGTGCTGCATTTTTCAGTTTGAGTGCAGTATTAACTGCCATCCACTTTCTGGAGAATCCGACCTCGTCATCCCAACCCATCAGTCCAAAAAGCTTCAAGATCCTGAGAGGAAAATCTCCTCGAAAAAGACTTTCTTTGCAAGTTGGGTGTTACACAGTTCATGGCACGGTGTCTCAGCTGATATGATTGATGTTTGTCCCTGAGCGCAGCTTCATTCTGCAGTCTGTAAAACACGCAGTGACATTTTCCTCTTTTGAGCGTTTGCTTCTTTGAGTTGTTTCTCATTTAATGGTCCATTAAAATGCCCATTAAAAGCCTGTTTTACCAGTCATTGTGCAGGAAAGGTGAATTTATCTGGTATCCCTGTGTTAGCGTTGCTCCTGGACCATCATCCGACTAGGTCCTCATCGGTAGTGGGCTGTATTGGTTAAGTAGAATGGGGTTTGTTTCCTGTTTGGAACATACTGTGATACTGTTAAGATATTATTATTATTACACTAAGTTCACTTAATATGTTTTACTTTTAAATTATTTTTTTTGTTTTTTGAAGATTTTGTTGACATACTACTTGGTTGGGTTTACAGCAGCAATAAAGTTTCTGCAAAACACGGATACATTCAAATTCATACGAGTCATACGTAAAACACACCCTCACATGTAATGACTGAACAGGCTGATTACCAGTGACTCCAAAAACGACCTCTATCACTGTTCCCAAAACAATAGGACAGTTGCAACGTAACGCGACTGTGACTGGTCTTTCACAGTTTGGTTAGGTTTAGGTACTAAAAGTAGTTGGTTAGGTTTAGGAAATCATTGGTGTTTGGGTAACTTAAGTAACAACTTTTGTAACATAACATACGTGATGTAACTTTACTTCATTTGTAGGTCAGAATAATTCACCGTTGACTTTTTCTTTCCCCCTGGACTTGAACTGCAGTCTCCAGGGTGAAAGACCTGTGCTTGTTTGAGCCAGCCATTCGTCACTGACCACCTCCCTATGTGCACTTATCGCTCTTTATACTACTTCAGCTGACTTCCTCCTTTGTTGCCATAATAATTGCTACAGCCACTAGAATGGTGCTGCCTAACAAGAAATGTAAACTTGTGTAATTATAAGCTACTTTAACACTTAACCTATATGGTCAGGTCCTGGATATGTGCCATACTGACATTACTACCAAGTGTGTTACATTTTGTGTTGATTTTAATGTCATAAGGTGGAGGGGATTGTGGTGGAGTACCAAGCCAGTGACTGCAGTTCGAGACTGCTTTTCAACATTTGAAGGGTAACAGCACTGGACATTGTTTAGGAGAACCATCTTTCAAGGTATTTTGAGCGAAAACAAAATATTGTCCGAACCCTAACTTTTTATTTTTCCGCCTTAACCTAAGCAGACCATAAGCCAAGCATTGTGACAAGATACAATTTAACCTACAGAAATGTAAAGTTGCAACATATTCATGGTTTGCATAAACTTGCATACCAACATTTATTCTGGTGACTGGGTTGAATATAAATAAACCCTTTCACTATGTTAACTACATGTAAAGAAAGTTTAACATCCCCCATGGGAGTCACAAAGCTATGACATTACCAAATCGTTGATTGGTCAGTTGCAATGATGACCCGCAAGCAACATTTATTAGGATGTTTTAGGAACAACCCAAACCAGAAATTTCAGATCGTGCAGGAAGGGTGTCTCGTCCTGCCTTGAAGAATTTCATTTTCAGTGCCCAGCTTTTCAAAAGGAAAACTTAAGTGTCTCACAATGGTCCAAAAGCCATTTCAGAGCTGCTCAAATTGAAGAAAGAACTGTATAACTTTTGACCTTCAAAAAGCTGCACCAGTGTCAAACCCTGCAGAGCTGCATATGAGTTTAAGCTTTAGCAGATCTAAAAGAAAAAGAACAAAACAAACTCTGGACACAGAGAAAAACTGAAGATAAAAAAAACTCTTTTGGGGCGCCGTGGTGATGAAGGTGAGCCGGCATTTTCTTTCTCCGGCTTTCTCCGGCTGAAATGATGAGCGAAAGATTGCTCTGCCAAATGTAATGAGGCATCACACTTTCACCTCCACAGAAGCTAAACCTAATGGAAGTCATTGACTAAACGCATTCCAGAGTAAATGAGATGACTTCTTGGTTAGTGGGGCTGTTGTTTGGCACATAATTGATAGGAAAGGTGGTTAAAGGCATCCATTTCCCCCCCTGAGGGCAGCATAATTGCAAAAGAATCTAATAAGGGAGGGAGGAATGGAGAGAGTTTTCTATCAGAGGGGTGTGCACGCTCAAGGTCTGTATTCAGATCACAGGCGATACACAGAGCCGGGAGATCCAGATATATCGGATCACGCAACAACAACAACAAAAAAAGCCCTCTCTTTCAAAAAACTGAACACCAGTGGCACAATGGGTATGAATTCACTACAACAATATGATGCATTCATCTCCACTAAGTTATTGTCTTCACGACTATCTGCTGCCATCTCCATTAAATCACTCAGCAAGACAACCTGGGAGACGAGGATCCGCCACCAGGGACCGACTCCATCTGAACACACAGCTGCTCTGTGCTTTTGGCAAATGAATGAAGAATTCGCGATCAACGGCGCACCGATGCCTCCTAATTCACTCCGACGAAGACCTGCGCGAGTCTATTTCACACGAGCGAGGGCGGATAGCGAAATAAGTGACGTGATTAACAAATAAAAGCGGCGCTCGGCTCCCGTATATCTCGGGGCTTAGATGTTTGTGGAAACGAAAAAAAGAAGAAGAAGAAGCGGAGCAGGAGTAATTGTTGGGTATTGATTGCGCCATAACTCGCGCATCATCATCACCATCTCAGGTGAGAGCGAGTAATGCCTCCCATGGCAGATTATACAATGAGGTTTCAAATAAAGAGGCATTTCATGTAATGCCCCCCCAGCCCCCCCCTTCACTCACACACACAATCTCAACAGCTGTTACATTAACATTCATGAAGGAATTGTTTCTCTCCTGAGATGTTTCTTCCATTTCATTTCCGGCGAAGCCCTCGCAGGCTAAATAAAAAAGTAGCCACTTCACACGTGTGGGGGACGGGTCACGCCGTGCATGTATGAATAAGACGGCGTGATTAAGAAACTGTGTCTAAGGTCATGGCTGAAGGCTGGAGGACAACGTACGGCGAGCTCAAAGAGTGCTGGAAAACGCCACTCAAGTTAAAAAGGAGGGGAGGGGTCATCGATCTGAGGAATCTGACACAAACCAGACAAAGAAATTAACTCCTCGTTCGGTCGCAACCTCTCCTGACATTCCACTCCTTACGTAATGAGCGTTTGTTTACCACGGTGGCGCTTAACATCTGGGCAGGACGACGCCGTGCAGCTGTGTATCTTCATGCGACAATAATCGCCGAATCCCTTGAAGACAGCAGGACGCCCCCAGTGACTCCCCGCAATGTTAAACACGGCTGCATCCCTCAGCTGCCTGCCGAACACAGGGGCAAGCAAGAGTAAGTGCACTTAAAAGAGAAGGGAGCAGCGATCCATTCCTCAACCCCATCATCAGCCAGCCACATCCCCAGACCCTCATCCTAGATACAACTGGAGGTCAAGGATGGGGAGCAGCAGACACTCAGGCGGCCGCTTTACATGTATCCTTTTTTTTATGCTATTCAATCCATTTCTCAGGCTCCCTGGTAAAAGGAAACTGCCTGTACGATGTAATTGCCGCTCTGGTTCAATCAAAAAAGGGTTTGTGGTGTTTTTTTTCTTTTCTTTTTCATCCCCTGCACTGCCAACGCTGGATGTTGCCGCGTTGTAAGAATAATTCACTGCATGGCTTCAAAGACGTGTCTCACCTCTCATTTGGCTTCGGCTCAGAATACGTGCAAAGGATCTATAAATAAACATGAATAGAGGGGGGGGAGAGCGATTACAATCCCGGCTGAATGGTAGGACACTTTGAAGACGGAGCGGGACCAGCGTTTTTTGTTTTTTTCTTTCTTTTCTTTTCTCCCCTCACTGTTGGGTCTGTCCTTTAGCAGCCTGGGTGGGAGAACAGAACACTTGTGTGCGGACCGCTGGTGGCCAAACATTTGGTTTTCCAGAAAAAAAATGAGAGTGAAGCATTCATTCCTCTGGTAACTCTCCCCTGTAGGCTGCAATTACCCCTCACCCTGGAGGAGAAAATGCTGAACAAACATCAGAATATTGTGATTTTTACTTTTTAGGCGACACTGATACAATTCACCAACACGAGATCACATTTTAAAGACTCTTCTCTTCTGCAGGGACTGGAATAAATTGCCTTGAAGCAAGTTAGAGAAGGCAGCTCTCTTTTCTCTCCGGGCGGACGGTCCTGATGCTGTTTCTCTGTGTGAGCTGAGCCGAGCGGCACCATATGGACTTTGTCCTAGATGAGGAGGGGGGGAAATGAGCCCCAGCAGTGGGAATCCCAGCAGGACCGTCCAAAAAACCCATTCGAGGCTCGTCTAGGAACGCAATCATCAGCATCGTGCATGTGTGACCACTATCAGCAGGCAGCACTCTGTCTCCCAGCGTCAGATTAAGACATCTCGACGCGAGGATGTGGCTTTTTTTTGGTGGTTGTGTCGTTCAAGTTGTCATTACTACTACTATTTCTCTGCAAACTTAGCAGCACCCAGTTCCTCACATATTCAGATTCACATTTTTTTTTTTTTTTTCAAAGGCAGGGAAATAACGTGCAAGCATGCCAGGGATGGTTTTCTGACCGGATACTTACTTGCTCCTAGGACGCAGTCTTTTTCCTCTTCATTAAAAATGCTTTAGATTGTAATTCCAGTATCCCTCGGATGTGTTATTTCGGGCTCTGGTGAGCGGGGAACATTTTTCTCGCAGCAACTCTTGTCCTCTGAGCAGTCAAAAAGAAGAGCTCTGCTCTCCTCTCCTCTCCTCTCCCTCTCCGCTCCAGCAGTTTTTAAATTCTGCTCCGTCTAAGTGCGTCTTGGAGGATGAGACTAACGGTAACCTCTATAGCTCGGTAAATTCCACAGTCAGTGAGTTATTTTTTTCTTTTCTTTCTTTCTTTTCTTTTTCTTGCGGTGCCGAGGACGATAACGCGCGGCGCCGGGAGAACGATCCTCGACCCTCCTCGCGTTACACTCCGCGAAAGATGCTGCCAAGACGCAGGGAGGACAGCGGTGCCTCTGAGCGGAGACTCACATTGTGCGCATCCCCGGGCTCTGCTCTCTTTGTGCGCAGGAAGAGGCGCCCACTGGTGACGCGTGAAAAACACCCATCGCAGCACAGTAATGCGCCACCACCCTTATGGGCACCTGCCATTCCTCTGCTTTTGAGCGGAGCGCGCGTTTAGATCTCGGGGTTGTTTTTTTGTCATTAGGAGGAGCAGAGACGAGGTGGACATTTAACAGAAATATTCAATGAATCGTCAGCTAAAAGACGAGAAGGAAAGGCGTTATGATAATGAGCTGAAAGTGAAACATTTATCACAATGACCGAGCCGCCTCGTGCCCTGATCCCGTCAGGAAACGCGTTTTATGGCGTGTTTTGCGGTAAATTGATGCGTGGAGGTAGTGAAACGAGGCTTCTGCTGACCAATCAAAGGGGAGGGAGAGGAGGCAAAAGTGATGTGCACGAGTGAAACTGACCCACAAAGAGGTCTTTATGCGTGAAAGACATCAAGAGTGATCTTTAATAGATGTAGAAGGAGCCTCTCGTAGTGTGGTTTCATATGAAGCACTTTAAAGAGTCTACAAAGTGGATGTGCTGAAGAAGACCACAGGAGAGGCGAGACACTGCAGCTGAGAGAGAAAGAGGCTTGATACAAGGATATCAGCATGACACTTAGCCAGCTGACTGCTTATATTAAGGCAGTATTGTTTTTTAAAATATATAAAATCTAAAATATAATACATATGTTGATGTGCGTGTTAAATGAGCAAACCCTCTGAAAAAAAAACAACCTTGAGGACATCCACAGGAATGAAACTGGAATGTTTGGTGTATGTGAGTGTGAGATATTGTAAAAAAATAAATAATTAAAGATAAAGATAAAAGCGGCGATTAGGGTAAACATTTTATCTAAATCAAATCAATTTTATTTCTATAGCCCAAAATCACAATCACATTGCCTCAGTGGGCTTTACAATCCGTACAGTGAACGACATCCTCTGTCCTTAGACCCTCGATTGGAGTGAGGAAAGACTTGCCAAGTTTGAGAAAAAACAACAACTTTAAACAAGAAAAAGGTTGGAAGAAACCTCAGGTAGAGCCACAGAGATCCCTCTCTCAGGACGGACAGACATGCTATAGATGTGGCATGTACAGAACAGAACAACAGAGTCCCAGTTTACAAGTTGCATTGACAGAATATCTGATACTCTGAGCTAATAGATAGCACCATGAAACGTCCTCAGTTGAACAGCTACATTAAGATCATTATTTTTTTGTTTCACAAGTTTTCTGAAAGTTGATGTCTTAAGATCCGTTGTGAAGGGTTTAGAGCAGGGGTGCCCAAACTTTTTCCCTTGGAGGGCCAAAACCGACACTAAATGGTGGACCTTGGGGTGGAAAGCAACACCTATTCTAAAGGATCCCAAATTCCCATGCTAAGAAATATTCAATAATAATTAGGGATCTTTCAAGGCCATTTTACCACATCAAAAATTAAAAACTTGAACCTTATGGTGGGCCAACTTTTCTCGTAGGCCCCACTTTGGGTAGCCATGGTTCATGACTATAATTTATGTGTGTGTAATCACCCTGATTTAAGAATTACTGTGTTTTCTGTACCTTGGAATGAGCCATTCATATAAACAGGGGGAGCAGGGTCTCTTCCATGGAGTCCAGCATGTTGCGCTGCCATGTTCCTACAGTCGCTCATAATGGTCAAACCAAACACTGACTCCAGCCTTTGCGTTTTCAGCAGCCACCATAGGTCCTCCTATATGCTCGGAGAGGCCGAGGAGCGGAGGAGTATTCAGTTGGTTGCAAGCTGCAACCTCACCACTAGACGTCACTCAATCCTACACGCTGGACTTTTAAATACGCAAATTAAATGAAGTCTAATGGAATAGTTACACATTTGAATCCATTTTCAGGATGGAAATCTGAACCAAAATACATTTTTGTTTTCTGTCTTTTGTTTTCGTTCTTCTAGCCTGAGAGACCCAAAAATCTATACATTGACCAGTGCCTTTAAAAAACAATGTGTTCACCTGCCCTCTCTGGCCTTTAATGCCTTATGTCCTATAAATATTATGTCACCTACTTCAGATTTCAGAGTTTTCATGATGCAACCATCTGAAATCACACTGTTTCTTCGGGCATTTTTTTTTTTTAACAGCTCTTTGTAAAGTCATAGGTGTTGTTCTTCAAGGGTATTTTTCTGTCACATGTTTATTATAAACACATGGGCTAACAGCATGGGATTGCTGGTACTATTTACCTCTGGGCTTCTGCATTCTTGTTTTGGACAGGGACATGGACGCGTGTTAAAAAAAAAATACGTCCTTTGATTTTTTTGACGGCAAAGTTTGGCTTTCAGATAGCCATATATGGCCTACATTCAAACAGCAATAACACACAAACACCTTGATCCGCTATTATTTGTCCTGCCCTCCATCTCAGAAATGGTGCAGAACATTTTCTCTACCCGTCCACCTTTTCCTGCCCCGATGGTGTGCTCGTTGTGCTCCTGAATGGCGCTGCGTGCGCCAGCCGCCTGGCCAAGTGTCACGCTGACGAGCAACTCTGCGACCTGCTCTGAAAACTTTTTGTCCATCCAAAAAAAACCGCACAAAAACATGACACTAAAGAGGAGCGCACGCCGGGCGCACTGCACCATAGGGTGGCAACGGTCGTCGCATTCCCCACTTCTTGAGGAGCTTTTTCTGTGGCCTTGCTGGACTCGGCTACAATACTTGCTGCACCAACACTACTCTATAAAAGAACATTATTACAAAACTGGCCCTGAGATGTCTGCCTCGCCTTCGACATTTTGGACTCGTAACTGCTGTCGAGCCAAAGCGCGGGCCTGTTGCTAAGAGTATGCGGCTTTTGAATCTGGTGTCCCAGTATTTTTTCCTGGCAGAAATCTTTGGCAGCGGACTGAAATGCGTTGGGATGAAGCCCTTGTGCAGGGAGAGAAAAAAAATGCTGCACATAACTGAACACTGAGTGAATCTGTCAGTGTTTTTAAAAGCAGAAAACTAAACTTTTGTATAATAGAGTTCATATTTACGTTGTATTTGTTTATTTGGTAGATTTTTATCAAATGTGTAATTTGAAAGTAGTTGTTTGAGGTGGAAAAAACCCACAGAATCTTTACATGACTTTGTAGTTTCCTTCAGCTCTATTGGGCATTTTAGTATCTTTCAGCTCATTGTTTTGGTTTTTACGGCCCACAACATTACTTTAGGTTTACTCATCAGCAGTGGTGCATTGCTGAGTAACCAGGGATCCAGGCTATGCGTAAACTATTACTGTTGGCTGAATCCATAGCATCTAACACAACAAAAAGCCTGTCAGAGGTCCTTCCCTTCTGAAAAGGCGCACAGGGTTTAGACCGCTCCAGCAGTAGATGAGGCAAAATTAAATCATTACTCCACGATGATGCCTTCAGATGAGATCAAGTAAAATGATTCAAATCAAGTTTCAAAATGAGAAAAGAAAAGGCAGGTGTGAGAAAATAAAACAAGCAGCCATTGACAAAAGAAAGGATTTTGTGAACACAACTTGGAAGGATGGTTCAGTTTAATCTTACTATGTAACGCAGCTGGTTTGATTGTTTTGGGCCATAATAGAGAGCTCGCTGAAAAATAAAGTAGCTTTAGTTTGAGAATTTATTTGTAACTACCGTATTTTCCGCACTATAAGGCGCACCGGATTATAAGGCGCACCTTCAATGAATGGCCTATTTTAAAACTTTGTTCATATATAAGCCGCACCGCATTATAAGCCGCATAGAATAGACGCTACAGTAGAGGCTGGGGTTACGTTATGCATCCATCAGATGGAGCTGCGCTAAAGGGAATGTCAACAAAGCAGTCAGATAGGTCAGTCAAACTTTAGTAATAGATTACAAACCAGCGTTCTGACAACTCCGTTGTCAGTCGGATGCCCGACGGAGCCGGGCATGTTGGATGCCCGGCTCCGTCGGGCATCCGACTGACAACGGAGTTGTCAGAACGCTGGTTTGTAATCTATTACTAAAGGTCCGTCGGGCCGAAGTCGTCATTAATCGAGCAGTGTCGCTGCTGTTGTCTAGCAGTTCAGTGACAATTCCTGCCTTCCTGAAAGCTCGGACCACAGTTGAGACTGATATATCAGCCTCGCGCAGTCATATATCCCAGCATGCACCGCGCACTTCTTCTTCTACGGGGGAAAATGAAGTCGGCGGCTGCTTACCGTAGTTGCGAGACCTGTTGTGGCTCAATATTGGTCCATATATAAGCCGCACCGGATTATAAGGCGCACTGTCAGTTTTTGAGAAAATTGGAGGTTTTTAGGTGCGCCTTATAGTGCGGAAAATACAGTACCCTTTTTTATACTGAATGATTGTGCATTCAAGTGTATTACACTACTACTTTCTTGCAACAGTAAGGCTTGCACTTCACTCTGCAAATAAAACATGGTTCCATTGAAGTCTTAGCTGGTTATTGTTTATTATAAAATAAAGTAATGCAGTCACCCTTTTTTCACTGTGGCTGGAAGAGTATGATGTCTTTCCACAATTGTCTAGGCTATATGGTTATAATGAAGACCAGAAGAACGGTACTGATGACCTTTATAACCACTGTAGATGCCTGCGTTTACTTGTGTGTTTACAATCTGCATATTATAAGGGAAAGAACCCCACTGAGGCTGCATATGTTCAGGGCTTTTGTGCTACCCAACTGTTCACCAGCCTCGTCACTGCTGTTTCCAGCAGCATGTGCAACATTACTGATATGATAATATAAATGTTGTGTTTACAAAAATAAACCATTGCCGCTTCAAGTATCTAGAAATGTAATAGGTCAGCCCTGTCTCCTAGAAATTAGGCCTGTATATTACTAAATTGTTTTCATAATTCCGTTGTGCTGAGCAACTTAAATACTACCTGGACTGTGTTCAGAGTCAACCGAGAGAATAAAATGTGTAGGAGTCGCAAGGAGGTGACTGAGGCAGATGACAGGTCTTTAAAATGAATCCACGGTTCACATTTACACCAGTCTGTATGGTTTGATAATATTTTTAAAATAGACAGATCATGTTTTTTCTGTTTCTGTTTCCTTAAAAAACACTATTACGATTGTGAATTAGTAATTAAAAAATGTTTGACAGGTCCAAAACTATAATTATCTCTGTGTAAAAATTCTGACAGCTGCTTCCAGCTTCCTGCAAGGTTTGTCGGGCAATAGTGTAACGCTGTTGGTATCATGTGGCATCAGTGTTTGGTCAGCATCAAGAGTCTTTGTGGAAAAAAAAACAATAATAAAAAATGGCTGAGTTCAACAGTGTGCACCCAGAATACCGTACTGCCCTAATGTTAGCTACATAGCATTAGCGATGTGAACGTTAGCTTGCATTAGCAACATTAATGGTACCTAGCTTATGTTAGCGGCGTTAACGTTAGATAACATCAGCAACGCTAGATAGCTAGCGTTAGCAACATTAGCAACCACTTGAATGCAATGGATGGGGGAGATGAAATGCCACTTTTAGTGGCTGGATGTTATCAACAAAACCTTTAAGTTTAGGGGGAAAATATCACTTTGGTTAAGGTTAGGGAAGATTTTGATTTTGGTTGAATTCAATCTTCTGTCTCCAGCTGACTTTTTCTGTTTTAACACAGACTATGATCCTTCCCTAACCTTGACAATGGGCTGCCACTGCCCACACAAAACTATAGAAAAAGGCTGAAAAATGCTGTAGTCAAAGATAGATAGCTTTACGCAAGATCACCTATTTTGTTGGAAAACAAATGAAATATGCTGTCAGTGAACATTTTAATAATACATTCAGTATCAACATTTTTGCAATTTAAGAGGAACGTTATTTAACATAGAAAACATAATTCTTCTGTTTTCACTCACCTTACTTGCTGTTGTATATTTGTACATATACGTAATTTCTCAGAGAAAAGGCTGAATATGTTCATCTAATGCAGCAGATTCTTTATTTAATCCTTCATTGGTCATGTATATACTTGATTTATGACCATAAATAAGAGAACCAGACTTTCCACCATCAGTATCGAGGCTGCAGGGCATCTGATACTGATAATTGATTGAGGCCAGTATTTTCGGGGTCAACTGACAGAATTGACCAAGATTTCCTCCCGGTGGAGATATCTGACATCTTTTCAAGTGCACACAATGGCAGTGCTCTAATTTCTGCAACCTAACAGTGTCTATTCAGGCTGATGCAGTGCAGTCTGTATCCAAGAAGCCCAAACAATAGTGAAGTCATATAATGTGAGGCTCACTATCGTTGAATCCCTATAAAACAGAGCTGCCGCTTGAGCTAGTTTAGCCACTTTATCCACGACAATCTGCTGAATGGGCACTGCAGTTTGTAATTCCTCTTACGTTGTCGGCCACTCTGAAAGGGTCTGTGTCACTTTTTGTTAAAAGTGGATATTTCACTTTCAAAACTCTTCATGAGCTGTGCCAGTGATTCTCTTTTAAGTCAAAGGAAGCCTTGATAGACACACTCTTGTCAAAGAAAAAAAAAAAAAGGACTGCCGTCCAAAAAAGGGCGGCAGACATTCAGCCTCATGTTTCACCAACTGTCACTCATGACACTAAATAAATCTCCCTATCACTGCATAGATAATTGCTGTTAGTTTTATCTGGTGCAATCCATTTGATTGACTTAAATATTAAAATGATGGAGATATGAATATTTAATGTTTCTGGGCAGAGGAGAACTCCAGGGGGCTCTCAGAGAGACTGATGGAAAATGCAGAGGAGGTGAAATGCTATTAATTAAGGTCATTTGGTGTCTTATTGGCTATGGAGAGGTGTGTTGGAGTGGGGGTTTGTGTTCGGAAAAAAATGACAGCTCAAGGTCAGCAGAGATATGAGGCTACCACCTCCTCTGCCGCTTGCAGATAATCCAGCTTCATCCACGGGTAACTAAGCTGGCGTAATGAGTAATGAGACCATTGTGCGAGTACAAGCAACGGTTGCAGAGAGCAGAGGTCCTGCTGAAGAGTCCTCGAGCAAGACACTGAGGGTTGACCAGGTATGGTGCTGCTTTAGAGCCGAATCTCAACTCTGACTTCCCTTCGGAGGACGAGCAACAGAAAATTTAAACGCTCCTACAATTAAATGTCGAGGTGGTGCTTTGCATTTCAAAGATGTATTCGGTTACATCTGATCCATAAAGTTTACTGACCAACTTTGAAACTCAATAGGCCTTTAAAAGGAATATTGAGTCACAGAGTCTTGCACCTTTTACAGAGTATGTCGAGGTTTTGCCTCCAAATCTAAGTGTGAAATTTCACCTTTTGATAAATGCAGCAAAGAGTGTGGCTTGTTATTAATAATCCTTTGAGCCCTAGACTATATTCGCCTGCTTTTCATCCCCTCTACTTACAGGCTTATTGCACAGTCATTATGTGTCTAGGTATGTCATATATTGCCGTTTTCAGAATAAATTAGGCGACTCAGAAAAGCCAGGAGCATGTGGTACCACACAACCTCTAGGATAGTTTTTTTTATCAATTATTTACACAAAAAAAACAATACAGTGTGAAATTGCTCCTTTTTGTTCACTGTATACGCCCAAGGTTTCAAACACAGCAGCTACATTAATGATTAGAGGAGAATGGTACTCCCAAAATGGAATTCATGACCGTTCCCAAGCGACACGACTGTTGTAGCACACCAGACCTCCACAGTACACTTGCAGCCTCATAAGGTTTAGGTAAGAAAACTACTGGGTTACATTTTGGAAATCAATTTGGTTGTACTTGAAATAACCAGATTACTTAAAAAACTTACATAAGTTATGTACATAACAACAGTTACATTATGGGCATGATTTAATTTCGTTATAAAGTTAAGATAACTCCGTCTTGACTTTCATTTTCACACTAGGTACAGACAGTGGCCTCCAGGGTGAACGCAAGCCCCTGGGAAGAGGTTGATTGGTTACTCTAAATTGTCTGTAGGTGTGATAGTGAGCGTGATTGGTTGTTTGTCCCTATATGTGAGCCCTGTGATGAACCGGCAACATATCCAGCGTGTACCCCGCCGTCGCCCGATGTCAGCTGGGTTCAGCTCCAGCCCCCCCATGACCCTGAAAAGGTTAAGTGATTTTGGTAATGGATGGATTGATGGAGGAGTGCAGCACGATTAAATTCTTTTATCCTCATCAAGTTAGCCAGGCACTAAACCGGAAGTTAGCCAGCTCAATCAGCGGAAGTCTTTAGTGTGCACACTCTATGGGCTGCACAACATGGAAGCTTCCATTATATTCATGCCTGGGAACTGGCTTCAAAATGGGACTGAGCAGCTTTTGTGAATGGGGCTCCACCTCTAACACTGTGTCCAGATGTAATATAACGCCCTGTGCACCCAAAACCCCCTAAACTTTGTCGCTCTGCATACTACTTCGCAACACTTCCTCCCCTGCTGCTGTAATAATTATCATGGCCACTAGGGGTCACTGCCTGACAACAACAACAAAATGTAAACATGGACTGTAATAAGCTGCTTTAACTGTCAACCGATATGGTTGTTTTTCTGATAAAGACAGTCTGGTGTTGACAGGACATTGCATGGAAGCATGAAACAAAGAAAAAAAGATAAGAATGGTAGTGTTAAACAAAAAAAAAACAAGCTCACCTTCGCTCCTATTGTTTTTATTTTTGTTAAAGCCCTCCTGCAGCATATTCCACTGTCACATCAGTCCCACTTTTAGTTTATAGGTGTGTAATGTCTCCTTGCAGCATGCAGTCAGGTTCAAAAAAAGATCTTCAACAACGAAGCCGACAGCATGCAAGAGAAAATATTTACCTGAATTCAAAGCTTCAAGACTTTTCATGACCTGCAGATACCCTGTGCTATTTTGGATGGAGGGTCTGTCCCAATACCGAGACTTACATCTTAACATACAAGTGATTTACTCAACCCTTGGGTAGCAAGAGTCACCCATGGAAAAATACACTTTAGCCCACACTGGATGTATTCCAGCTGTATTCTAATACCACTATAGAGCAGTACTCAGAGCTAAGCCTTTCCCACAATTCATCGCCAGTCCTGCTGTGAAACGACCACCGGTTCACCTTTAGGGTTGTTTAGGACTGAGAGTTAGACAAGACGAGAAGGAGCTCCTGAAATTCAAAATAACACCATGTCATATCTTGTTTATGTAGACCCACGCTTCTCAGCTCCTGATAGAACATTTGCTTTTACTGTCATCAGCTTTCATGCTGCATGGTTGATCTGACTTCTTTTCTCTGTGAGGAAATATGCATCACCAACACATCATCCGAGCTCAAGTGAACCATGTATTTGTGACGGGATGTCCTCATTAACCGAGCTGTCCCAGTCGGCTCTGATAAACCTCCTGGGCACTGCAGGCAGTAACCGGAAATACATCACACACATAAGCAGTTGACTCGCACACACTGTGTGAAGTTTTTCCTCTAGTTTTTTACCCTAATGATGAATACTATTGTGTAGAACTGCAACAATGGAGGTAAAACAATCAGATGATGACGACACCACTGATGCCCCCATGTAAGAAGAAAAGGCAGCAAAGGTGCCCTCTAGGGTGCCCCTCAAGCAGAGAAAATGTAATGAGGTGCCCTCTTGGCGCCTTTCCAGCGAAAAAAACGGGACCTAAAGTGGCCCTCCAGCTGGAAAAATTTGATAAGGTGCCCCTCCAGTGGTGAAACAGGATAAAGTGTCCTCTAGAGTGCCCTTCCGGGGAACTAAACATGATCAAGTGCCCTCTAGCTTTTAGATGTATCACGACTTTTTGTGCGCTGGTGCCCCACCTCATACAGCTGGAGCCCTTCTTATATTTTCCGCCCCTGCCCCTCAAACATTCTGAGTCCACCACTGCGCGATTACCATCGGACACTTCGCGCCGTAAAAGTCTACCGTTGATCAATGTGAGGCAAGATCAGAAGTTTCAAGGAGCGTCTTTTTTTTAATCTTTGATAGACTTTGACAGAAACTGGGCTCCCTTAAAAAAAATCACTGATTCCAGAAGTGTGTCTGCGGTGAAGTAAAATTATTCATCATCAATGTGTGTGCTATGTGTTCTGGTTGAGTTATAACACTGACAAGGATGGTTAAGATTTTCTTAATACAAATTGCATCAGTTGGTATCCTCCGCTATGCACTGCGTGTTCTACGTGTTTCTCGGTCCTGTAAATCTGTCGGGTTTAAGGGGCTGTTGCACCAAATTGAGAGATTCTATACAAAGCTGTGTGTCGGCATGAACATTTGAAATTTTGGGGAAAAAAAAAAAAAAAAAACAACTTCAAAAAAGGTCATGAGAAGGGGAAGCTTTAAACTTAAAATAATGATTCTCACGCTGCTCCTCTCACTTTTCCCGAACAGGAAGTGCTATAAAATGTTATACAATATCAAATTATTAAAGGCTCGTGCTGTTTTACACATTTTCTCCATTTTCATACTTAGGACTCGACTTGTTTCTTTCTGAAAGGACACTGCATGTGGAGAGACGCTAGAGGAAAACTAAAACAAGTGGAAAGTGATCAGAAAGATGAAATTCACCTGGAGGTGCACAGTGCTTTTCACTCGGTTATACAGCTTTGACTGAGAAACTGGTGAGTTTTTTAAGCTCCAGGCTTGGCAGCATACTGTACTGCTTTCATTGTTGTTTCTGCCAGTTCTCCAAAGTTGGAGGTATAACAACATCCACTGGCGAGAATAACACTTTATGTTTTATTGGTGCACTTTGGGTCCGTGCTGCTCGGAAAAAAAAAAATAACAAGAGTTGCGGGTAACACCTCGCTGTGAACTTGTCAAAGGTGGAACAAGTGGAAAACGTAGAAAAAGAAAATGAAAAAGAAAAGAAAAGAAAAACAAAACCACTATTGTTACAGAGTGTAGGATGTTCCCTGTGCAATGCAAAGGAGGCCAGGGAAGAAAATGTATGAAATAAATACAATTTCTTCTCAATGTAACAAGGTGAAATACTTGAGCTAAATGTAATGAAAATACATAAAGATATAAGGATATTAGAGTACAAATAGAATGTGATGAAGACCTGCAAAAGAAACACATTGGCCACATCTGATATTAGGTTTGTTGATCTTCTATCTCTGCATGTTTTGAGTATCTATTTATTGCAATTCGTGAAATACAGCGATTAAATACTTAAAATGGCTTATGCAGTAGCATAAAGAGTGAGAAAAGTCCAAGTCAGGGGTTGGGTCATTCACAGGACTTTCCCTCCAGAAGCTCTGGTTCACACCCTTCTTGTGACCAAGAGTCTAACCCATTTGGTGCCTAACACTAACTAAACCCTGACCGTTAATAACAGTTCAAAAGACATAATATGTCATAATATGCAAACTGTTTGTCAGGAAGCTTTATTTTGAAAGTCTAACCGGGTGTCGTCTAGCCCGTTTTTTTGCTAACTTTATAACAGAGTCTTTATTTTGAAGTCTCACTGGACGTTGCGTTTTGACCGTGGTGCCTTTCACATGTAAAACTGATGCTGGAGGGTGAAGTCAAGCGTCATGGTGTAGAACAGCTTTGATAGTAGTTTCAGCTGTAACATCAGAACAAATAGAATGGAATATTGGGATTTTTTATTTTTAATGGTGTGATGGCATTTTGAATTATGTTATAAAAAGCTGTGGAATATTGCATGAGACATAAATATTCTTCTTCTTCTTCTTCTTCTTCTTCTTCTTCTTCTAGATTTGAAACATAAGCAACAAACACAAAAGAAAAATCAACAACAAAGAAATTCTGTTGCAAAGCTCAAAGTAGCCTCTGGTGATACAAGTCTGCTCGGATGATCTAACATGATCGCATTAACATATGAACACACGATTGTTAGTATTACACACGACTCTCTCCTGAGCCGCAGAAACACCTGCAGAATGCTGAACGAGGTGACAACACCAAGCCGAGCCCGGTGTTGTCCTGAAAAGGGCACCATGCCGAGGAAACTTCTGAATTACCTACCGACCTGTACTTTCTTCCGACGGCCCCTTAGGCCACCCTGTTTTGTTTTGACACTTTTATTTCTTTCGTTCTGCGAAGGCGTAATTCCGCGGATGCACTTTGCTATAAATCATTTCAAAGTGGACAGAAGAGTAAATTAAATGGACAGCTTGCGCCGCTTTGATTATTCACCTGCGCTCTGACAGACATTGTTATTGATTTGACGGCTGCTGGTTGTAAATCACGACGTGTGAGTGCGATGTGTATGCGCGACCCGTTTGCTTTCTTTTGCGTCGGACACGTACTGTATTGTTCAAAGCGACGCAGTCACGAAAGTGAAGACAGCACTCTGGCTGCCTTACATAAACATTTGGAAAAGTGCTTCCCACATGCATTAAATCTATTTTGTTGTTATGGAGCGCTCGTCTGCATCGTGCGCCAGTGTTTTGTTTTTCTTTTCCTTTTTAATCTGCCTCCCCTTTTTCTCGCTGTAGAATACTGCCAAACTCAATTAGGTGCCAGCTTTTGCGGCGTTCATCCTAGGTAAGGTTCTATTCCCAAACTTATGTGTCTGTGTTTGTGTGTGAAGACGGAGAGACTGCAAATACACAGATCTCTCAGCTCCAGCTGCAGCAGCACTTAATGCTGAAACCCACCAGGGCTCCTTGTCATGAACACCCCTTCACTGGCAATGTATTTATTGTTCGAGAAAAATTTATCTAAAGATTTATCATTAAGCTGCACTGTTTGCGTCTGCTCTACATCTACTCTGTAGTCGTATGCACTAATAACAGTCGGGACGTGTTCTTAAAGGGATATTCCGGTGTAAGTTTAATCCATGGTCTAACAAATCTTGACACCGAGCAAAACTCCCCCTCGAGAGGTCAAGTTTGCTGACCGCTAGCTTAGCTAGTTGTAGCAACCTCAGAAAAGACCGCACGATAACAATACACTGCAGCTTATGCCTCCATATAGAAACCGCCATCAAAAAGCCACAAATAATGGTCAGAACAGCAATAACTTCAGCAACAGTACATGTACAGTCCCAGCACACAGTACGAAGCATCAAACATCTGCTAGCTTTGTATTAAAAACACAGCACAACTCTCCGTGCTCCTCCAGCAGCCTGCCTGTGTCTTGAAGCCCTGACGAGTCGATTACCGAGTGCAGTAGATTTCCTCAGCTGAAGGATGAAAATGCATGTTTATTACTCCATTACTTCCCTTATTTTCCCTGTCAGCTCTCGATAATAAGAACTGAGCATTCTATGGAGTAATAATCAGACATTTTCATCCTTGAGCTGAGGAAATCTACTGCACTCAGTAATCGACTCGTCGGGGCTTCCCCACACAGGCAGGCTGCTGGAGGAGAGGGTGAGTTGTGCTGTGTTTTCAATACAAATCCGGCTAAGCTAGCAGATGTTTGATGCTTCGTACTGTGTGCTGGGACTGTACATGTACTGTTGCTGAAGTTTGGTGCTGTTCTGACCATTATTTGTGGCTTTTTGATGGCGGTTTCTAAATGGAGGCATAAGCGGCAGTGTATTGTTTTCGTGCGGTCTTTTCTGAGGTTGCTAAAACTAGCTAAGCTAGCGGTCAGCAAACTTGACCTCTCGAGGGGGAGTCTTACTCGGTGTCAAGGTGTGTTAGACCATGGATTAAACTTACACCGGAATATCCCTTTAAAATACTCAAACAGTTGTGTTTCTCCTGTTTAAGTGCGACGCGTCTGTCCGACTGCTGTTTCGTCACATTTCGCAATGCCTCTAACTGGGTTTTCAGACCTTTAGTAAAAAATCCTGTCCCTGTTTGGTGCTGCAAGAGCCTGAACGCAGACATCATGCTCCCACACGTTGCATTCACTGACCGGCTCTGTCAATCACTATGCAGATCTGAGAATATATGCCTTGTTTTGTATCAGTTTGCATGAACAGAGGCAGTTAGTGCTCGAGGTGTTGTGAAATGTTCTGTTAAACCTCGCCGAACGCCGTCAGTTCTCACTGAACTATTGCATATTTGTTTATTGCTGAGTGCAACGGATATTCTCATCTGAGCCAGCCATGCTGTGAGACTCCTCCGCCTCCCTATGTAATTGTTCATCATTTTGCTTAGATTTCCTTAAGTGAATAGATGGAAAACGTTATTTTTGGCTTCGCAATCTGCAGCCCACTGACACACAGGGCGACTGAGATTGGCGGAGGCCTGGTGAGATTCATCATTTCAAGAGCAAGCAGGCATATACAGTAAAAGATCCATTTTCTTCAATGCGTCAGGAGACAATTGCAGGCAAAACTTCACAATATATGGTAAAGTAATAGCTCGACATTTAGAGAAATACACTTTTGTTTCCCTAAAAAGATCGATACCACACACATTTCCAAACACTCAAAATAAAGAAAAATTAGCTTAGGTGAGCATAAGAATGGAAATCAAAGGAGGCTGCTTATAAACGCTTCCAAAGCTCGCAAATGAACATATCTGGTTTGCATAATTCAGACAAAAAGCATAAAAACAACAGTTTGTGTTGCGAGGAGTTACGGGTTGGAACGGTCTCTCTCGTGGACAAAGTTTCCAGGTAACCAGAGGACATTTTAGGGATTCACCGGCCCTCGGCGAAGATGTATGCTACATTCAGGATGACGGATGTTAGACGACACCTTTTGGAAAAAAACAGTCCGATGGATTGGCCCGACGGTAAAAACGAAACACGCATGAAGATGTTGCCGGGTTGTTTACAAAGAAGTGAATGAAATATATCCACGAGTTTCCCGGGGAGGTCTCTGGGGAAACGATTATGGGTGACACTTCCTGTGCTCGGTGGAGCTAGTGTAAGTAACCAAGTGTCCTAATAACTGATGCACCGGCGGCACGTTCAAGGCTTTCGAAGCGTTGGCTGAGTGGGCTAAGCAATAATAATGGTGTCATTATAAAGTTGCAAACCGCTCAAAACTGCTCAGGGAACAGGGACTAGCATCCTGTTACCATGGAAGACGCTGGTCTTGTTGAAGTAACGGGACATGCTGGAATTCACACATGTAATTCACACAACGTATAATGTGGGCGTCGAAAGAGGAGGTCATCCTATTATTTTGTCACTTTTATGTTATTTAATTATACTAAAAAATCATGTAACTTAAATTAATGTTAGATAAATCCACAGGCGTGTGACCTACCAGCCCTTTACAGTAGAAACACCCAGGATATCTGGGACAGCACAGTCCCCAGAGCTGATGGCGTGATTATTAACAATACATTTCAAACTACTTATTACGACTTCAGTCACATCAACATAAAGGGAACCCTGTGACAAGCAACCTCGTCTTTAACAATCGTAAAAAACAGGCTATGGCAAACTGTAAAAGAACACTGCGCTGCACAAACAGCTTAATTGTCATTACTTATTCATCACTACTGAACCAACAATTGCTCACAATAGACGCTGGAACATGTCCTAGTCATGCAATTTTAATTTATTAACATGTGTGCAGAAAAATGTGAACATTGTGAACTTGAATACAAACACATGCAGCCGCAGAAGACGACACCGTCTCTGAGGAGGGAACATACTGTAGACTGAGCTCACCGGCTGACACGGTGGCACAGAGTCACCGGCCATTTTGAAGCTTGTTCATTTGTAGGTTTCTGATGCCCCCGGGCAGTTGAGGTAATGTGCTAATCAATTGAATTACACAGTCTCATTACTTGTTCTTCATGAAGTAATGTTTATTACACGTAGCAGCCACTTGTTAATTTAACTATGGAAAAAAATGTTGCTCATACATATATTACACATGTAATGTTGCAGCTTTACCTACGGTTCATAAATCATGCCTCGCCATTAGCTACTGCACGTCAAACGCAGCAGTCACTTCTAAACCAGTGACGCTGAGAAAATATAAAGTTTGATATTTCTAAGCCGGCAAACAAACTGTGAAACAGACTGAAAGATTGCATCAAACAACATTTTAGACCTCTTAAGCCTAATTTCAATGAGACCATCCCCACCGGGCGCACCGCGTAATATCTCAGCAGCGTCCCAGCACGGCTCTCCGCTCTCCGCCGTTGCTAAACCGCGTGAAGCTCAATAAAGCAGATTGTACCAGACAGGAAATCCGACACAGAATCAACGTAATATACGTCAGCCCCCCTTTCAAAATAAAGCAGTCAATCAATCAAAGGGTCTCAGAGGGTTGGCGACATGGACGACAGAGACTGATAGTTGAAGTGGAACAGCATACAATCATTTATGACATCACAGATCTTTTTTATAAGGACAATGGAAGAAAAGACAAAGCCTGGCATTTCGTTGCAGGAGTTTTGGGAGTGGATGGTGAGTACAAACTACTACTTAAGATTACGAAAATGAACACAGTTTATCGTGGTCTCGCGCGTACGTTCAGGATTATCGTGGGATCACGTGATCTCACGTGAATACAGCTGGCATGCAAGGCAGCGCTACACGGCCGTTACACGCCCGGTGGGGATTGACGCCGGGCAGAGGACAGAGCAAAACCGCGGCGCAGTCGTTACGCGGCTGTTACGTCCCCGGTGGAAAATTCCTTGTTAATTTGTTTTAAAAAATAATGTTTATTCACTCCATCAGAATTAGAAGTGTTTTTCATTTTGCTTGGATTTAGCTTCTGGCTACTGTCTTCTTTAGTTGTGTAGAGTAATTCAAAAATTTCTAAGAATTAAATAACTTTATCAGTAGAGAGTGAAGGGACAAGAGTGTTGACATTATGTCAAATACATCTACGTACTGTACTATAGAGATGTCTACTGGTGTTAGCATGTTAACCACGGTTAGCTGCAGCCAGCCCCTAGCCTGGCCTGTCTCCTAATACAAACTTGTACCACGACGGGGTCCCCAAAAGAGTCCTGGTTTGTCTTTCACCTCTGACTTGGTTGAAATAAATCCTCAATTCACAGAGTAAGATCTGAAAATATTCTAACTCTACACACTGCTTTCGCAGACGCCCAACTCACTCGTTCTTCAAAGTTGGTGTGCAGTCAGCCTCCTCTTAGCAAACAGGGCTGCTCCAGCCATCGATAGCTACAGGAGATAGTATAGCGAGCAGCAGTAAGCAGGCATGCTGCCTTCCAATTCTGGCCATTTCTTACAAACTAAAAAATCACACATTTCTATGTTATCATTATTTGTTTGTGTGAGTAATCAGATAAAAAAAAAAGAAAAAATCAATTTTACCAAATATGTTCCTGGTAGTGAGCAGAGACATTAAGCTGAGTGTTTTTCTCCACCTCAACCCCTAGGCCAGAATATACTCATGTTCAACACTGATTCAGTAATATTGCTGCTTTCATTGACCTGTACATGAACTTCAGTAACATGTTGAGACCACTCAACTGCTGCAGTGTCAAGCAGATCTAACATTGCATCCCTGTAAAGAGCAAAAAGTGGTAAGAAAGGGGCCCCGGAGGTTGTAGAGGGAGGTTAGGGAGGCAT
This sequence comes from Lagodon rhomboides, assembly GCA_039737535.1. NCBI lineage: Eukaryota > Metazoa > Chordata > Actinopteri > Spariformes > Sparidae > Lagodon > Lagodon rhomboides. The sequence continues at coordinate 8,009,536 of CM077785.1, read as the reverse complement.
AAAGACGGAGATAAAATGTGGACAAATTAGACCGTCTGGAAAACATTAGCCATTACACACCCCCAAGCAGCCCTCGACAAACTAATTCACTGCAGGCAGATACTGGAATTAGAGGAGATGGAATGCGGGGAGGAAATATCACTGAAGTTTGGAGAAGGGCTTTTAGAGTTGGAGATTTACACGAGCACACTTTATGGGGAGCTGATAAAATTCCAAGATATAAATAAAGCGTTTCAGGTCGCAGTTTATAAGAAATTGCGCGCCCCCGCCATGTGTTAATTAAAACAATAAATCAGATCAAATCAAGTCACATTACATGACCATTACGAGCAGGATATTGGAGTTATGTACTGACAGATTTCACTCCGTCTGGGTCGGCGTCCTCTCACAGGGGCTCGTTTCACACACTGCCTCACCCCTGGGTTATGCTCTTTCCACGTGCCTGCCAATTTTAATATTTAGATTTTTTTTTCACATTGTTTTGACTGCCAACAGACAATCTAAACAGACTTGGTGAAAGTAACTATATGTCTTCACTGGTGTGAGCGGTGTTGTAAAGTGTACCCATATGTCATACTTGAGTAAGATATTGTGTTAAAATGTATATTGCTAATAGTTAAAAGGCCACCCTAAAAGTCTTTACGTATCCAATATTAAATGTACATAAAAGTATATTATACATGTATTTAGATGTGTATACTGTATACTAGGGGTTGACAGATTATCAACCTGTTTGATTATCAGATCTGATATTTAGCATTTTTCTGATTATTATTATTAATTGATTTAAAAAATACACACAACATGGATGCTACAAAGAAACTAGTCACTCAAAGGGTAACTTCACCATTTTTTAAAAACATTCAAGTGTGTGCACATCTTGGGGAGTACTGCTGCATATGTGAAAAAAAAAAAAAAAAATGGACGGAGCTGCGTGTAACCTGATAAATTGCCTCCTGTGATGTCACTCAGTGGTCAAGTTGCTTTGTGGGTAATGTAGGCGCCAGGTTTTTGAAATGTAAGAAGAGTACATGGGAGGAAAAAAAGGTAATCTCACTGATTCTGCTGTAATGATTCTGATCATTTCTTTTCAAACTGTCCACAATGAGTCCAACAGTGTTGTAGGAGTGCGATGGTAGACCAGTGGACTACTTTTCAAAACCTGATGCCTACATTCCCAGAGCCACTGAGTGACATCACTGGAGCCAACCTATCAGGTTACATGCAGCTATATTTCTTTAAGTTATCAAATGAATGTGATAAAAAGTCAAATATTTGCCTCCAAAAGGTTGTGGATTGGAAGTATACAGTAGCAAAAAATAGAAATACTCAAGTAAAGTACAAGTACCTTAAATTTATATTTAAGTGCAGTACTTGAGTAAATCTACTTAGTGACGTTCCATCACTGAATGTGAGTAAAGGGCCGACAGACACACAAGATTCCTATCACAAAAACTATAAGTAGAACATTTGAATAATCGTTCCATCTCAAGGTGGAAAGTGGAGTCTGCACCACAACTATAACGACAACAGCAGCAGGCGAACGATATCGCTAGGCTCACTTTTCAAAGCTATTTGATTAACAGCAGAAACACTGACAGCTAATCAAAATCCATCCAAATATATAGAATGACACGTTTTCAGCACATTCATTGCTAATATAACATAATCTTAGGTTGAATATTACACATATAAAAAGTCATTTTACTTGAGGCAAGGTCAGGTACAACAGTCTTTGTGGGGATGAGGTGTCTGAAGTCGTTTGTCTTGACTGGTGTCCTCTATGACGACCGGCAGAATATCCGACATTGACTCATGCAGAAGTAAGAATAAAATTGGTCTTCAAAAGACTCTTGTTACACATGATGGATTCTCCGGTAACAGATGTTGGAATTTCCTAACACCTCTGATCTTTGGAGAATTGTGCTAACTCTTTCTAAAAAGTCTGTGGGTTTTTCTTATTGATTCTCTGTACAGCAGTGAGGTGAGGTGATCAATACCTATTTTGAATTAAGTTAAATGGACTATACTACAGTATTTGCCCCCTTACAGATTCCTTTTGCTTTTGCTTTGTTGTCACACTTACATTTCAGATCATCAAACAAATTTTAATATCAGACAAAGATAACCTGAGAAAATACAAAATGCAGTTTCTGAATGATGATTTCATTTATTAAGGGAAAAAAGCTATCGAAACCAACCTTGGCCTATGTGAAATAGTATTTGCCCCCTAAACCTAATAACTGGTTGTGCCGACCTTGGCGGCAACAACCACAATCAAGCATTTTTGTTAACTGGCAATGAGTCTTTCACATCGCTGTGGAGGAATATTAGCCCACTCTTCTTTGCAGAATTGTTTTAATTCAGCCACATTGGAGGGTTTTTGAGCATGAACGGCCTGTTTAAGGTTATGCCACAGCATCTCAATCGGATTTAAGTCCGGACTTTGACTAGGCCACTCCAAAACCTTCATTTTGTCTTTTTTTGAGCCATTCAGAGGTGGACTTGCTGGTGTGCTTCGGATCATTGTCCTGCTGCATAACCCAAGTGCGCTTGAGCTTAAGGTCACAAACTGGTACTAAGAACTGACATTCTCCGTCAGGATTTTCTGGCAGAGTGCAGAATTCATGGTTCCATCAATAACAGCAAGTCGTCCAGGTCCTGAAGCAGCAAAGCAGCCCCAGGCTATCACACCACCACCATGTTTGACTGTCGGTATGATGTTCTTTTTCTGAAATGCTGTGTTAGTTTTATGCCAGATGTAATGGGACTCACACCTTACAAAAAGTTCCACTTTTGTCTCGTCAGTCCACAGAATATTTTCCCAAAAGTCTTGGGGATCATCAAGATGTTTTATGGTGAATGTGAGACGGGCCTTTGTGTTCCTTTTGGTCAACAGTCGTTTTCACCTTGGAACTCTCCCATGGATGCCATTTTTGCACAGTCTCTTTCTTATTGTTGAATCATGAACACTGACCTTAACTGAGGCGAGTGAGGCCTGCAGTGCTTTAGATGTTGTTCTGGGTTCTTTTGTGACCTCCTGGATGAGTTGTCAGTGCGCTCTTGGAGTAATTTTGGTAGGCCGGCCACTCCTGGGAAGGGTCACCACTGTTCCATGTTTTCTCCATTTGTGGATAATGGCTCTCACTGTGGTTCGCTGGAGTCCCAAAGCCTTAGAAATTGTTTTGTAACCCTTTTCAGACTGATAGATGTCAGTGACTTTGTTTCTCATCTGTTCTTGAATTTCTTTGGATCAGGGCATGATGCGTTGTTTTTTGAGATCTTTAAGCTTACTTCATGTTGTCAGACAGGTTCTATTTAAGTGAATTTTTTATTCTACAGGTCTGGCAGTAATCAGGCCTGGGTGGAGCTAGTGAAATTGAACTCAGCTTTCCAAAAAATGTGGTTAATCACAGTTAATTCATGATTTAACAAGGGGGGGGCAATTACTTTTTCACATAGGGCAAGGTTGGTTTGGATAGCTTTTTTCACTTAATAAATGAAATCATCATTTAAAAACTGCATTTTGTATTTTCTCAGGTTATCTTTGTCTGATATCCAAATGTGTTTGATGATCTGACACATGTAAGTGTGACAAAAAAGCCAAAACAAAAGGAATCTGTAAGGGGGCAAATACTGTTTCACAGCACTGTATATGACTGCCTGTATATATGCTGCTTTCCAGACTTAGCAGCCACTCAAAGCGCTTTACAACACAAGTCAGCATTCCCCCATTCACTAACATTCATACGCTGGTGCCATGCAAGGTGCCACCTGCTCATCAGGAGCAATAACCACTCACACACCAATGGAAGAGCCATCGGGAGCAATTTGGGGTTCGGTATCGGGCCCAAGGACACTACGCTGCAGGGTCTGGGAATCGAACTACCGATTTCCCAGTTGGTGGACGGCCGCTCTACCGCCGCAGCCACACAGCCGACGCCGCCGGAGCACACGGCTCATGCCAGGCACCGCTGTTTAGAGAGCATTATCGTACATCAGCGTGGATGCTCACCTCATTACGGTTATAGTTATCGTTATGGTAATTGTTCATACGGCCCTCGAGTCTTGGTGGTGAGAGGAAGCTGACGCTGTACCCTCCACACTGGACTGAAAGAACCTTCCAGACTGCTTAATCTCAGCACGCAGGGCTGTGGGTTCCCATGCTTGAATGAATGATGAACATTTTATTTTTGTTTAATGTTGTTGACTCGCATTTGGTCGATGTTTTTTTATTATTTATACCGTGCCTTTTTTTCCCGCTGATGTGTGCAGTAAAACCTGTCTGCAAACTGGATTTATTCTGCAGGCAATTAGCACAAAGCTGAATTGAATTCAATTGAAAAAGAAAGTCTTGTCATATCTCTACAGGCTTGTCATATGGTAATGAAATTGTCTTGTACAGGCAATGATGGAACATGTCAAACGACGACTGCAGCGCCGAGAAACATTAACAGTGTGAATTGCTTGTTTATTTCAGTGAATGGTAAGGAAGAGCGGAGACCTCTTAGGGGGAAATATAAATAGTGCATGCAGCTGAGAGCCTCTCAGTGATCACACGTGGCCTTTTCTGCAGATGTCGATACACTGATACTCGGAGATGTGCTGTAGGCAATTCCGAGAGAGAACCGATGGCGGCATTTACGCAAATTTGCCAGGAAGGAAGGATCATGAGGACATTAATTGGGATGATTCACTCCGGCGCCGAGCACAATAAGCAGCTGTGTTTTGCGAATCTGAGTCAGGCCGCGGCTGCGACTGTGCACAGCTGTTTTTCTTTACCTGTGCGATTTCGAAGGTTGAGCCGGGGCTATGAAGATGTTCCTGTTGTTCCGTCACATGGCCCTGCCAAGCTGGGGCCTTTGTTCCTTGGCAGAATGCCACCCCACAAACCACTGCCAGAGGAACTGTGTCATGCCCCACTCAGTTTGGTTTGTAGACAGGGAACGCGGGGAATAATCCATTCCATTTGATAGCTCTCTGGCATGATTTTGAGTGGCTGTCACGCCAACTTAAGAACAGATTTGCTGTCAAAACTGAAATATTATGTATATCGCTACCCATCTATTAAAGCACATGCACAGCCCCGGGGCCTCGCGCCTCTCTGTGAGCTGCGAACAGCTATTTATCCACGATCTCGACTCGCCTTGGTATGTGTAGCTTCAGCAAGAAAGTTTCAAAAACAAGAACTCAAAGAGGAACTTGCAAGAAACCAATACATCACTCTCCTGTACGGAGAGGCAGCGGGGGGCCCTCCCAACATGCCGGCAATTGAATTATCTCGTTTCTGATCATTCCCTGACAAAAAAAAAATCGAATTACAAGTACAATTCGGATGTGAGAGTGTAGAGAGAGAATTAGAAATAGTGATCAGACAGTCGTCACACTGACTCTCAAACATTCTCCCGGAGCGAGGCTGACTGATCTGGGCCAAAGTCGGCCAAGACAGTATTGCACAGCTGGACACAAAGGACTAACTAATTATTTCCTTCTGCCGCTGGCTTTTTCGGCGATGAGGAATGTAGAAACCTGGCTGCTATGTTGGAAGACGCAGGGTGGGTGTCAGGGTCAGCGATCGGGGTTAACAGGTAAACAGACCCGGTGTTGCAGCTCCTCAGCAGTAAATTGTCGCATTGCTTCTCCCCGACTGCCCCCCCACCCCGGCCCTCTCTCTCTCCAGTCGCCGGTACAGGTAATAACAATCACAACAACATTAATCTCAATAACAGTAGGCTAATGGATGCTGGAAACGGCACATTTGTCAGTTAAGAAACCACATGAAACCAATAAGGACCAAAGGCAGAGCTCAAACTGCTAAATGGTTTTGGGCTCAGCAGTAATTACCGCAATGAGAATGTTCAATTATATAATTCATCAAAAGATAACAAACGAGCGTGTGACAGAGGACAGCGCAGCAGTGCTGGAAAAAAGAAAGAGAAAAAAAATGGACAAAACAAACAAAAATCTTGTTCTGATGCCCAAACATCAACACAGTGTACTCACACAAACACATTCTGTACTTCCGACCGTAAAAACATGAACACAATTAGCTGGTGAATATGACTGTCTCTGGCTGAGTGAGCACCCGTTTCGCGCGTCTTCTCACTCAGAGGTCTTCAGAAGGTCCACTGGTATTAATTAAAACCAGAACGAGCTCCTCGGCGCGGCTCCGGCACAACCTCGGAGCTCCTCAGTTGGCTCCCAAACAACTTGTCTTCTCGTTGGTTTCTGAGGTTACACTGTCTCAGAGACGTAAAGCGACTCGGGAGACCTCCGGGCCTCCGAAGGAACCGTTACAAACGCTCTCATTGTTCGCCGTTCGCTCGCAAAGCGCTCATTTTCTCCTCCTTTGTTCTTGTTCTTGTCATCGCCTCTTCTCGCAGCACTACTTTTTCCCCAGTCAGCGATAATTCTCTACAAACAACGTCAGACAAAAATAAACACGGAGCACAGTTTACATCGGCCGTGCTGCCATTTAGAATAAGCAATGACAGACGAGGTGAGAAGCGACGGATGGTTCGCATTCTCAAGCACAAAGCATCTGTTACCGAAACGTCCTCCACATCTGCCTGACCTGCAAATGTGTAGGCTGTTTATTAAAACAGCATTAAATAAAAACAATATCAAACTATTCTATAAATGTGGGGCTTGAGAACAGGCACAACCGAGGGACTGAAGCGCCTACATGCTTCCTACCCAAGGATGCTTCTAAAACAGAGCCATGTCTCAGAGGCCAAGATGAATGATATAGAGCTGATGTTTAGATTCATGCCACTTGCAGATAAAGAGTATTACCATGCCATGATGAAGAAATGAGCAAAATTGGTAAGCGTACACTGAATAACTGCTTGCTATGTATGTATGTGTGCAAGTCATTGATATGTTGAAGAAATGATTGTTCAATAGACCTTAACGTTACATTGCCAACATGAGCCAGTTGTGTGTTGATGAATAAGTGAATAGTATGTGATGTAAGTATGTGATTTATGTGAATAGTAAGTGATACTATGTTTTTATTGCATTAAATGATTTTATTGCTCGTTTTACATTTAAATTATTTAAAAAATTGTTTGATAAACTATCAAAATAAAGACTGATTTTAAATATTCATTCAACTCATTTTGCTTTTTTACTGAAAAGGAGCTGACCTTCATCAGACCATGCATTTTTAAAATCATTCATTTCCATTTAACTTACTGTTATCTTGAATCAGAAAGATGAAAGGAAAAATAACGTACTGGAGAAATATCGTGTTATAGCAGTAAGTGCATGAATGCATGAAGATTTAACATATTAACCAATAAAAAGACACTTTTTATTATATAAATTGAACATTCCAACAGTATGTATAAGTAAATTGTTAAAATTCTTTGATAATCATTGTTCCTTTTTCTGTTTTTGAAGGTAGAACCTTATAATTCCAAAGCGGCTGTTTTAGAGCTATAAGATTCTATCTACTATTGACCTGTTTCAAAAACCCTGATTTACAATTCATGTAGAATTTTGATATCTCGGATGTAGAATACATTTATGGCGTATGTAACTCTGGTGCTATCAAGAAATGTGCTCCATTTTTCAGTTTTGCTATTTGCAATGCTAAAACTTTAAACCTCAATATCTCAAAACTGATCTGAATGCAGATAGAACCTTATTATTCTGAGGTAGCGATAATATGATACAGATATATAGCAGCTTGTTAATAGTCCACTAGATTCGTATTTCTATTAAGATCTGCATCAAATTGACCTAATTCACCTTAATATGCCTATTTTTTTTTTTTTACTGAGATCCATTCATTACTCCTTTAGAAATGAATGAGAATGCTGAAGGACGAATCTTGCAATGTTGGAAAACAGTTAATGGATCCATCTCTTTATCCAGATCTGCACCAGAAGTTAAGTGGGTCTGTTTGGGGCCAAGACCCATCCTCCATCCAAGTATCGTAGAATTCTGTTCAGCAGTTTCTGTGTAATCCAGCTGACAAACCAACCAACCGACAAACGGACACAGGTGAAACATAACCTCCTTGGCGGAGATAAAAAGAGACTGTCCTTTGAGCTGGTGCCCCAAAACAACATATTTATGTTTATTTAAGTGACAGCGCCCTCTAGCATCTGTAGCAACTGTGGCATGAGCAAAGGAGGAAGTCAGGTGATGCTCTTATGGAGCGATACAGTCAGGACGTGCAGGAGGTCAGGTCAACCATATTGAGTGATTTGTAGCCTCAAGGTTTCTGAAAGCACAGATAAATCATCGTCCTGCCGATATAAGCATCAGATCAGACATCTATGTGGTGCATTAAAGTGCAGCAACAAGCGTATTTTGTCGCTGAATTTGTCCGACTGTAAAAATATCATCACTTATATTTAATTTTCTGGACGTGCCACCAAACCATTTTAAGCACCTTGGTACAGCTTATTACTGTGCCTTTCTCAGAATAAAGGAACTGTGGACAAAAAGGCAAATAAGGGAGGAGAAAATTAAATAAAAACTAAAACTAAACACAAGGCCATGGGATAATTAGTAAACCAACGCAAATTTGCAAAGAGAGACAAAGAGGCACAATTTTTTCTTTTTCAAATTCTTTTTGAAGTCGTACGAAGTAAGTCGTCTGCTCTAAAAGAGGCAAGTTTAACATTATTGACCACAGAGGCCGGCAGTGGGGCAGGTTCTCTGAAGCCAGTGTTTTTGTGATGATTTTTAGGAGGTGGGCATCATCTTTACCTAGCCTGTCACGAACACGTCCAAGGCGGAGCGATGTGAAGGTTGAACTGATACTAAAACCCAGAATGATTGATGCTGCTGCCTCCCAAAAAGTCAGAACAGGGTGACAAGACCAGAAAACATGAGCACCATCAACCGAGATCTCTCCGCACTCCCTGCAGTAACATAGCTGGGTACCGGTGAACAGATAAGTTAAAGGTAAAGAAAAAAGAACGATGAGAGGTGCAGGACAGTGCTGAACAGCAGCATCCTGACAGAGTTAGCCTGAAGAAGTAAAGACTAACTATTGGATGAATATCCATACATGGGGTAGATGGATTATGGACATTATGAGCTTGTATACATGAATATATGCATTATGTACGGAGTAAAGGGGGTTTCTTGTTAAAGAATGATTCTATCTGTATTTGTTCAGCAACACTGGTGACTCATTATCTCAAAACTGGGCTAAATCTAAATCAGCAGCAGATGTCTTCTGTCCGTGTTGCCCAAAAACTCAGCGCTGTCGGAGCAGAATCAACAACAGCGACAACATGAGCTCGACAAAATCTAATCACAAACAGCAAACATCAATAATGGAAATAAACATTATTATATATATATATATATATATATATATATATATATATATATATATATATATATATATATATATATATATATATATATATATATATATTTCTAAAGTACATCCCCCCAGATTATCATGGAATAACAGCAGATATGAGCCATGAATGTGTACCTTTGCCGTGACATAATTGGGAAAACAAATAAGTACAACAGAAACACAAGTTCTAGGAGACGGGGTTAAGCACGAACAGCTCCACGGCTGACCTTTGCACTTCTTGACACTTTACTGAGGTCACAAAAATCAATCTACGTTTCACACAAAAACACTGTTAATATGAAGATGCCGAGCATATTACCACTGCCATCTTGTTGCTGCTCTTTACACTAACCGCGACACACAAAAATGCACCCGATTATGTATATAAAGTTGTAACTGTACAGATGTTCTATGTTCCTGGAGCATGAAGAACAACAATAATAAACCTCCGTTTCATCACGCAGCCCTGTGTTCTATAATGAAAAAAAAAAAAAAAGAATAAAAACACCCCTCGAATCTTGAAATCTGGAAGCTGCCTTCAGAACAGTGACATCTCATCACGCTGATGGTTCTCGCAGTTCTTCCTCTGTCATGTCATTTTAGTGTTCTGGAAAATTTCGGTCTGCTAATTCCTCTTCCGTTGTTGACAGCAGCACATTATTGATGGCAGCGGCGGCGGCAGCAGCAGCAGCCTTCACTCATTGGCTGTACTCTTAAAGAACACCGGGGTTTGAAGTTCAGAAACATCTGAACTCTTGGCGCGGCAGACTGTGTGCAGCTTCGCCACAAATACACACAGAAGTACACACAGACAGTAAAAAAAGAGAAATCTGGCTCTGAGTGATGTGAAAAAACAAAAAAAAACAAAAGTTAGAATAAATCCAAGTGTGAGCAGCGTGATAGTTTGACAGATTACAGCACGTGTCTAAAATTAGCTATTTAAAGCAGCAGTTATAATAAGGCCCGATGCAAGAAGTATCACACAGCGGTACGTAATAATACAAAGGCGTGAGAGTGTTGCTGCACAGTCGGTTATAGCGCTCAGCAGGTGGGGGAGGGATGCTGGATTACAACATTCAGCGACAACATTCTTTACTTTGAATACCAATGTGTTTTGTTATAACTCCTAACACTAAATAAGAGGGACAGATTGTGTGGAAATCAACCACATTTTCGGTATAAATCAGACGTGACCCCTGGATCCTGGCACCATCCTGCACCCTGACTGTTCCTCCATGCCACAGAACAGACATCTTCTCCTTCAGTCCTTCATTGTCGGTTTGTGGATAATCCACTCTGGGATGCAGATGCGAGTGGGAGGAAGTCTGTTATTGTGCCGACATGATGAGGCTCCGTCCGGAGGCCACGGAACAATGTGGAGGATTTCAAAGGGTTTGACGTGTCAAAGATGATTTTTGCCCCGTTGCCAGAAAGGTAAATCTTGGAGACTAGCGAAAAATTGCAGCTGATAGATTTTTTTTTTAGCTGACAGGTTTGTGCAGCACGGCGACTGAGCTGAACCGGACTGGAATGGACAAGGTAAGGACAGATAGGAGGACCTTCACCGTCGTAGCCTGTCACGGGGGGTTGAAATTCGACAGGAGATCCCTGTTTATCTTCGTTTAAACCTTGGATCACTGCAGGACAAATTACATGGCAAAAAAAAAAAACAATGAGGGGGCTTCTTAAATGTGGGGGTGTCCTACCAGCAGGTACAGTGCAGACTGCACGGGCAGTCTGAAATAGCACACTGCTGATGGAGTGTGAAGCCTGCAGTGAGTTACAAAATCACTTTCAAGAGAATATGCACAGGTGGCACCACAGCAGCTAACTATGTGAAATAACTAAATGAGGGCAAACATATAATTTAAACATAATGTGCTTAATAATATCTCTGTGGTGTAAAACAATAAATTGGGGGGAAAAAAGCCACCGACGCAATCAGCCGCTGTCACGCTGAAAGCCGGGACGTGGGCAGACTGGGTGTGGACCAGTCACGCTAATCCGAACCAGCAGTGTTGCTTCAGCGCGTTAAAATCGTCGTAATTATCCGTCATTATGGGGATGTTGTCTGGCTCCTTGTGCCAAAGACTACAAGAATCATGACTGAGCATGGCCGAGGATACTCAACTATGGAAACTCACCATGTGGATGGAAAGTGGGTGAAGTAAACAATTAAAGTAGAAGGGGCGGCTGTGGATCAGGGGTAGAGCCAGCGCCTTGTGATCGGAAGGTTTGATTCCCCTGGTCTGCATGTCAAAGTGTCCTCGGGCAAGATACTGAACCCCAAACCTGTTCCTGATGTGCTGGTCGGCACCTCGCGTGGCACCCACCGCCATCAGTGTGTGAAAGTATGTATGAATTACTAGCCATTTTTATACTGGGCAGTAAGCCGCCAATTTGCCGTCCTTTTGGTGGCTCGCTCCGCGGATTTAGACAGGAAGAGGCAAATTGGTGGTCTGTTTTGTTCCACCAATTTTGCCCCTCGGAGGGTAACGTTACACTTATTTGCGCCTCCATTGCTGTGTAAATCCGAGGCGGCAATGTGGTGGCATATCCTGAGGTGGGCGGAGGTGTCCATGACGTGCACTGCTGCGCACCCACAGCCTGGGAGTTTTAAAACCAGGAAACAGCTGATCACAGCAGTCAGTTCGTCACTTCATCCACGAAGATGAGCAACTGGAAAGCTGCTGAGATCCGGGAGATGCTAGCGTCTCCTCGGTCTCTGTAGCTGTCTTGGTTGTCCGTTTTTTTGTGGCGGCGAGGGTGCAATGTAAAGCTCTTATTTTGAAGACAAATTCGACCTGCTTCTCTTCACGCCCAACTTCGTGCTTCACGTCACTTCGCATGTTTACGCCTACCCCAGAGGCGGAAATGTGGTGGCTTATTTGAAAAGGTGGAATATTACACCTCCGTTTTAGATAGAAAAGGTAGCACATTGCAGCCTTTACCTTGCTGCAATTGTGCCACCTTTTCTATCTAAAAGGGGCTACTGTAAGTCACTTTGGACAAAAGCGTCCGCACAATGCCCTAAATGAAAATGAAAAACAAAACTAATACGGCTCCATAAAGCTCTTCTGGCATAGTTCAAGTCTCTGGGAAAAAAAAGTACACGCTCAACAGGCAATCAAGCGCCTGGGCCCACTTCAGACAGGGCGCACTCAACACCTACAGCTTCGGGGGGGTAAATAACTTATCCTTTAACACCCTCCGGCAACACCTGTGGAGCCTGGTTTCCTCACTTCAAACGCTAAATGACAGTGATTAGGCAGTCGTCAGCCTGCAGACTGGATGGCAGAATGAAATATCCGCCGTGCTCCTCTGTATTTTAACCAAAGGCGAATTACAGGATACGGGCCGTAATAATGTAAATAGACACATTTCTTTGAGTGCTGACCGCCAACGCGTTCATGTCAGCCGCGAATGGTGACACGAATATGTCACTGCTGATTGGGTTAGGCCAAAAACAACACAAAACAGCCTCCCCATCCCCCCGACATGAACATGACATCAGACTGAATGAATGAAGTGAAACACAACGGTAATTCAGTCTGATTAACAGGCTAGTGATGCCCTAAGACACAATCAAAATCTAATCTTTCAAGTAATGAAATTTCAACCGTCGAGACAAATAGTTAGCTAAAAGCCACCGAGAGACGTATCAAGATATTATTTATGTGCAATTCATGTGCAGTCGAGCGTGCAGAGCCGATGAAAGGCATTAATGCAGTTTATTGGGCAGGAAGACGGAGAAACTATTTGAGCGCGTTGCACTCTGGATTAAACTTTTTACTGGCTGCTGCATTTAAACAGGGCATCTATTGTTTAACACGTTCATAGCTGGAGTTAATATCTCTGGATAGATAGTTCTACCCTATATCAAAAACTCAAACGTCTCCCTTTATGAAGAAGTTGGCTCGCGTTGGCTGCCGGCCAGGAGCGTTAACTGCGGTAACTTCCCTCCAGAGCTAATATATAAGCACTATAAAGTCATATCTATCACCACTCTTCATTTCAAAAACACTTGGATATAAATGGCGCGGCGGCTCCAGCTACACCCCGATAACGTAATGCTTCTATGAGTTAGACAAGCTCCTCCAGCTTCTCTTTGTAATCACTGCCAATGCAGTTGTTGAAATGTGAAGGTACGTCCTCCCACCACATCTCTAATGCCCGGTGGGAAAGCTAACTTTTAAGTTCACGATCTTAAACTTTTGCATTTTTTTAAGACACATCGCTCAGTTCAAGAATGTCTGAGTCTCCGTATTGCAACATTCTGTGACACCCAGCGCTGGCGCCTAGAGCAAGCCGAGGCACGGGGCTATAAACACATCATAGCGCCTCAGATTTATCCCCTCAATACTAGAAGATTTACCGACATGTCTGCTGAGGTGAGAATACAGGTGTCCTCCGTTGTAAATCCTGTCCTGGGAGAACTTCTGGCATTCCCCCTCGCAAAGAGCACTTTTGCTGCCTTGGCCACCAGCAAACCCTTTGCATCTTATCCGAAGACTCAAACATTCATCCTGTGTGGAAGGTGTCAACGTGCGAGCGGAGCGCCATCAGTCCAGAAGAGAGGAGGTGGATAAAACTTATCATCACTGCACCATTAACCTTTAATGAACTGGTGCTGCATTCTCAAGACAAAGCTGTTCTGAAACTCCCCTCCAAGGAGGTCAATTTGCTCTCGCCATAGGCTGTCCTTGTCAACGGGGAACTTTTGCCTGACGCAGCACGATCCGTAAGGGAGTTAAAGAGCTGCTTTCGGAAATGTAAAGAAAAACGCACCTGTTTGTTTAGCTGTGTTCAAAACCGCGCAGCATCCTCAGATAAAAAGAGGCCAATTTAAGCCTCAGAGGGATCATACAGAGATTTACCGAGCGCTCCGTGCTGGGCCTGTGCTCATCAATAGAGGCATTCCGTCATGTTTTAATAGCTGTTGTTGATGTTGATGAGGTATCATTTTGCACATAAAACACCCCCCCCATGCTGACTATTTCAATGCTAATTATGTTTGGCTCGTTTTTGATGTCTCTGTCGCAGTTGGCCGCACACAGCGCCACAGCGACGGCAGAACCTGAGCCCTTTTTTTCTACCCGGCTCATCTCCTCGCAGCGTGCGCTGACCCCAACCTTCAAGTTCGGCCCGGGGAAACGGTGAAAAACCGCATTCATGCTCTGTTGTGCTTTGAAGGTAACTTCAACACTGGGACACGCGTGTGTTTTAAAAAAAACGAAATAAAATATGTGCCACATTAAGCAGGATGTGACTGGGACACGCTGGGATGAAAAAGTCCCTGCTGCTGCTGGACTTTTTGAATGTGTTTTTAAGCACTTTGATTTCTGTTCGTATAATTAGCAAGAAGGTAGAACAGTGACATTTGACCTTTAGGAATTAGCAGCACCTGGTTAGAAGCCGCATCCAACTCAGTATGCAAAACCCTTATTTACCTACAGTACTGTGGACTCTCATTGGCTCTAACGAAGATCTGGGATTCTTATGTTTGTTACACACATTATGTTAAAGCTTCTGCCCGCTAACTGTGGCAATTATGGCACATTGCATTTCCCTTAATTGCAAAGAGTGATAGTCCAAGTCAACCCTTAGTAGCTAATTCCTGAGAGTCATGTTACACACGGAGGTTTCAGCCACTTTTAGCTAGCAGGCTAATGTTACTGTAACAAGGTAAACTGTAGAGAAGCTATGAGTGCTAGCACTCCTCATAGCTAGTAATGTCTGCTGGTGAGGTACGTTGTTCTTCCGTTTCTCTGTGTGTATCTGTGACATGCTAAAGCATAGTGTAATGACGGTACGAGTAGAGATGAGCCATTAAGGTGACTCACAGCATAATCTATCAAGAAATGTGCTAACATGAGCGTTTGCTAACATTAGCTAACATTAGAGGAGCGCTATGTAGGTTTGGGGACAAAGATCTTCAATGAGTGATTTTTGTATGCCTTAACAAACTAAATAAACAAATTGACCTTAAAGGACAACACAATTTCATACTGTTTTACTTTGTTTATATGTGGCGGACCCTGCCACCTTTCTAGCTTCAAACAGTGTTCTGGGACCTCATTTTCCTTTGAGAAACAGCTTGTTCATTCATTTATGAATGAAATACATATTTCTGAGTTTGTATTATTACCTCATTAATATTGTAATATTCAAATTCTGCATTTAAATTTCTTCTGCAAAACTACATAGTGTCCCTTTAAAGGGCTTGAAAATAGACTGACACACTGTCTCGTCTGACCACGTCTCAAGGCAAAATACTCTGGCAGGTGGTGCCGTCTCGGGTTAGACAGTAGGGGGACAGAATTGTAGGTAAGGTTTAATCCTCCAGACAGGAAATGGCGTTTTTTGGGTAGTAGCCGCTACAAGCTAAATAAAAAATCACAAAAGCAAACGACACAATTTGCCATCAATCATCTGATCCATTGATCAACACGGTCACCTTTCCAGAGCCACAGCTCCAAACCTCTTATGCTACTGTACTTTACTTTTGCCTGGCTCGTAGCTGGTAACTAGCTTTGAACGGTCCAGACCAACCCCGCTGTGGAGAATGCTGGGAGACGCCTCACCATTGCATAAACAGACACTTTTCTCTCCTGTGGCAGCCAACACAATACACAGCCTGTCAGTAACTATTAAACTGCAAACTGAGCGTGTCTGCACACTTTACGGCTGACTACAGTATAATAGCGTGCACTTTGTGTGACCGCGGCAACGTGCTGGTACCTCACACCAAGAGGGACTCACTGTCCATAACCAATGCACAAGACTCACATACTCAGGTTACCAGGCCACCGTCTTCAAAGGGGAGGGGAGGACAGTAACCCATTTCAAGTAGGTGCATGCTAGATGCCGTGAATTTAGGATATTCTCGCCAACACTTATCCTTGCATTTCCCAAAACTTCTGTCACTGTAGCAGGCCACATTTCATTGACCAGGCTTTACATCAGGTATGGATAGCAAACAGTTAGCAGGCTTTTAGAGTGAGGCACTAATTCTGAGGTTTTGACGCACGTTGCTCGAACGACTTTCTTGATCAATGAGGGGAAGCCTTCATGAAAAAAATTAAACGAAATGTGCTTTTTTTCTGGACAAAGTCACAACATTAGCCATTTTTCCAACATTTCAGCATCAATCGGACTATGCTAATGAAGACACACCTATATATACACACACACTCACACACACAGCATGTGACAGAAAATCGACAAAAATCCTTTCATTAGGGTCCTATTGTAACGGTTGTAGTAAGGAACAGATGGACCCAAAAGTAAGACCAAACAGGTAGTGACTTGAAAGTTTAATGTATTGAGCACAAGAATGATTCGCTGGTGGAAAGAGACGGTGAACTCGAAGGCAGCCCGGTGTCTTCCAGGGCGGTGCAGGTGGAGACTCAGGGTTTACGCAGGAGGCTGCCTCAGACGGTCGAGGTTGTGAGGGGTGGCGGAGGTGCGGGAGGCTGGGTGGCTGGAGGTTGAGGAGCTGGTTCACAGGTACGGTCCGGTCACACTGGACGACGGCCAAGACGGGGTTAAAGCGCTGGCGAGTGAACACAAGAAAGCTTTCCAAATACATAAACACTCGAGATGCTGAGAGCGATCGAGTACCACCGGAGCTGGCCACAGTGATCCGGCACCGTGCAGAGGGCAGGTCTGGGTATAAGAGCGGTTGCTGATTACACTCACACAGGCCGCCACAGAGGCCAATCATAACAGCTTTGCCTCGTTCGCATTGCCCCAGAATTTCAAAAATATTTCAGGTTGAAATGTCTGGAAATAGAAGCTTTAATGTGATTAACACAGAGTCTGTAACAGGTTTAATTAATGAGGCTCGTCATGCCGCCGAATGGAATCCTGGTCAGAAGACCTGCCTAGTTGCCATGTGCGTTTGAGCAATTACGCATAGCAGTGATAACTTCAATCAATTTAAAAATAGATATATTATTCATGCCAGACACAGAGATGGGATACATCTGGAGCTAATGGTACATCTTGTGTTTATTTAGCTCAGAACAGTTATTTGTCACCCAGATATAATTTGTAAAATAATGATTTGTTGGATACTGCAGAAGTCACGTAGATTTTTTTTTCACATTCACATTTTTGTTTTATGGGTGAAATGTATCATGTGTTGCTGAACTTCTGCTGTGTCCACACAGGCAACGCTGCTGCTGCAGAGCGGTTACTGCCAGACTCCGTATTTTATCTTTGATAATTACAAATAAAAGTGATGACGTGATTTTCCTTCATGCCCGTTGAAAGAGCGAGGAAGCGGGAGGGAGAAAGAGAGGTAGTGAGGGAGAGAAAGGAAGAGAAAATGCACAGGAATAAAAATTGTCCTTCCCTGCTCTTCATGTCTGTGACATGAAGATATAGACATTCAAACGGTGTTGAAATGCTGGTATAACATCAATAGGACTGTCTACAGGTCTGTGTCGACGCCTGAGCCACGCTGCTCATGCCGGCAGTGCGCCTACTGTAACCTGTTAACATGGACGAAATAGCGAGCGAGACGTTCCACCACGCCCACGCGCTGCTCGCGCAGGATGTGCATTCAGCCTGTTACTGCACATAAGGAAAAAGTCTGACGCTTTCACTCTGCCAGAAAGTAAAAAAAAAAAACACTTTTCTTTCCTGTCAAGTTTATTGTTACCAGTAGAGTCGTCATTGTGTGCACGGATGAACTCCAAAATACAGGATGCCACCTATCCGCCGGCGAAAGGGGTGTAACAATGAAAACACATTTCCCACTACCATAAGTTACTGTGCTGATATTAACCATCATTATGCAGAAGCAGGATTTTCAGCGTTCAGAACATTCAAGTAATACGAAGATTATGACAGACCGCGTATTTGGGGTGATATTATTATATTGAGACGTGCTATTACAGCTAAAATTACAATTTCCTCAACGACCTCTCGTGGTGTCTATCCATTCAGATAATGTGGGTTTTTTGGTCCATTTGTGTGCGTTTGAATGAGCGGAATTTCATTTGTCAAAACTTATTTCAAACGTAACATCTCTTTGTAAGAATCGGCGCCCAGTACAAATTCACCTTTTACAGATGATCCACAGAATTAACTGCTGCAGTTTTTACATGGATATTTTATACTGAAGACACAGAAACTGTCCACGCTGAGGTCTGTGGAAATTTGCATCTGCATTGCATTGTTAGAAACCTCTGAAGTCCCCCCTCACCACACCACCACCACCACCACCACCCAAAAAAAAAACCCAATTTCAATCCAGCAGCCCTGAGTAAACATGACACACATTCCAGTGAGCAAGTGTAGCTGGTAGCAGGGAAAACATGTACAGAGAGATGTGCCTCAAACCATGTAAATAAAAGTAATAGCAGCTGGAAATTCCCGGTGTTTGACTTCTGCACAAGCACAGAGGCGTGGACACTTCATATATGCCTGATGTATTAATGTGGAAATTCATATTAGACGACTGCAGTGTACACAGCCAAAGCTCCATTCATAAAAAAAAAACAAATGTGTCAATACAGGATTTTAAACATTTATCAGCCGCACAAGAGAGAGAACTCTGCACGCAAGTCGATTTATTTATTTTTCCCGTGAAAAATTGCAGCATAGCAAAGTGAGGTATCACCCGTCGACGCCTCTATCAGCTGCCACACGCTGAAAACTCGAAACGCAGGTCAGAATGTTTAGCAAAACATTGATCACGGAGCCTGACAAATGTTGGCACTCGTCGGTGAACGCGCAGTGACTGTGTGAGCCGTCGCACCTTAATAACGAGGCGGTTTTAGCGCAACATCATCCTCGGCTTTCACAAAATCTGGCCCCGACCAGATCACTGGAACTGATAGATAGCTGATACTCTGCGGCGTCGGAGAACTGGAAGTGTTCTTTCCAGGGATTATAAACAGTTTCCACCGACTCATTTTTCCGGTTGTGCAGTTCAAGTCACAGAGGGATTCCACATGTTGACCATCTGGTAAAGTCTCCAGCCTTTCCTGATCAGAAAAGCGACAGTATTGGTTGACTGTGCAAACAGCTGATACACCCTGCTTGTGTTTCATGTCAGATGGTGACCTCTAGTGGCTGTAGTAATTATTACGGCAGCAAAGGAGGAAGTGAGAGCCGTGGCATAAAGAGCAACAAACTCAAGACTATGACCAGGAGACGGCTGTATTCTGCGCGAAACTAAGCTATTTTAACTTACTTACTAACATGCATCAGGTAATTTAAGTTACGCACATAGCGTACATAACACATACATGACTGAAGTTAGGGCTTTTTTTTAAATCTGCATGACCAGTTCAGTGTTGAAACCTAACCAAGTAGGTGCCAAACAACATCCAGCGTACCATCGACAGGCCTACCGAGTTTGCTCCGTAGAATTGCAGTTCGGTTGAGTTGAGGCACTCAACCGAACTGCAATTCTACGAAGCAGACTCGGTACGCCTGTCAATGGTACGCTGGATGTTGTTTTGGGAGTTACAGGTAATAAACCAGTTGTTTTGCTTTGGTCTGTAGATTCTCAGCCATTACCCGTTATTTTCTACCCCCGTATGCAAGAATCACTGATCGCGTTGCTCGGAAACCCGTCTTCCATTTGTTCTGGTTGGCATTTGCATCCCACACAGAAAGATGTTGAGGGAGGGTTTCGGATGCCGTTTAATGATCCAGAACCTCTTTGTTTGAAGTATATTGACCCCCTTAGGTAACATGAGCCAAAATTTGCTTAAATGCATATATTATATTGCTAAAACTGAAATGCACATGAGGATCGTCAACAGCAAGATAACCTTTAATAACCCTTTCCTGTTGAATGTGGAGAAGAATCAAGCCACTATAGAGTACTGAAGAAAAATTAGGCATATTAACTTTTTTCACAGTACTCTCATGGACATATCCAATAGAAGCCAAAGATATCCAAAGATTTCCTCTATTAGGGGTCTCTAAATCCAGACAATAAGAAGAGACGGAGTTTGATGGCGTGGGGATCATGGGGGGTTGCTGTCGTCACCGTCAGAAAACCACATTTGTCGATGAAAATGAATAACCGTGCTCGATAATGAACGAGCAATACAAACAATGGCAAACAGCTAGAGCAAACAACGAGCTAGATATCTGGTTCACCGACTTCCTCCCTCACTCTCTGACGTCTCATCTGGTGTCTGGTGGATGGATTTCGGTTAATGTAAGTACGCGACTCGACAAAATGCAAAATGTCTTTTTGAAAGCAGAAAATACGTGAAAGAAAAGAGGTTATCTGAGGTGTCAAAATGAGTCTAACCCTAAGTCGACGAAAAATGCGATAAGCATACATGTAATTTGCTTTTCGGATGTTTCCGTATACAGCTGTGTACGTGGCATACTGCAGCATCGGGTCAGGCACGGTGCTCTTTTTTTGTCTGTTGCAGCCCCCTCAGTAGCTCCAGCGCACTGGTTAAGCTGAGGCTGATTCCAGTCTCTGTGAATGAGTAGATAGGGAGGTGAGTCTCATATCTCCATCCTGACAGGCTCAACACACCCCCGCCTCTCGGGACTCCACACCAACCATCCCTGATAGCACAGGACTCGCTTCTCCCCTCCCTCTCTCCGACACACACGGACACACACACACACACACACTCCCACTCGGCGAGACCCGGCACTCGCCTTTTTATTTAAATGCGATAAATATTTAATTTGTGAACGTGTTGTGAAAGATCACACGAGCACGCACAAAGGACCCTCAGCTGAATATGCAACGCTCTGATAAATATTTCAGTACTCTATTTCCCCAACCCCCAGTAGACTCACCAGGAACCTGGAGCCGATCCGGGCAAGAATTAAACATGTTTTCCTTTGCAATATTTATTCTTTAAAAAGAGCCAGGGCGCCGCTGATTGGCCGATTTTCGAGAGGTTACTATGGCCGGGCTTGATCCGGTGTCCATTTAAAGACGCTCGCTTTTAATGACACAATATATCTCCCCCAGCTCACTCCCATGTAGGTTAGTAGCACAAGACTAATAACACCAATAATCCTCCCACTAATAATATATCCCCCCACTGCCTCCCTGCACCTATAAATAGTATCACACACACACCGTAAATTCTGCTTTCTTGCTTTCTCACTCACATACAACACCTACATCACAGTAGCGCCTCTCCCTGTAATTAATGTTTCTTCCAGAGCCCGAGTTTACTTTTATAATGAACAATCCTCAGCTTCTAATGCAAATTCCAAAGGCTGTCGTTGTTTAATGTCACACTTTTACATTTATTCCTCCGCAGGGAAGGTAATGAAACAACTTAAGACCTTGCAAACAACATAAACCATGATTTCACCCCTCCATCTAAAGATGCATTTTGTTTTTAGAGGCCCAGGTAAAAAGCAGTCAATAAAGAACGCCAGTAAAAAAAAACCTTTTCAAGGGCAATCCTCACCTACACAACCGCCCCGCGCTTATCAGATTTAAATAAATAAATAAGAACAATTTAAAAAGCGCAGCAATATTCATTCTGCCGTGGCGCAAAGTACCGCGCCAGCCTGGTGTGGTGCTCTTCCTTGTATGAGTGAAATTCATCAATAAAGCAATTGTTTAAGCTCCCAGTAGGTTCCAGCACGGGCTGTAAAATTTATGAGCAGCAGTACAAACAGACAGTGGATGGATCGAAAAGGGTCCCGGAGGCAGCCGGAAGAGAGTCCTTAGCAATAACAACACAATCAATCACATCCAGCGCACGTCAGGTCCAACCCCAGGCTCCCCAGCAGTGCATTCAAAACATATTCCCACGTTCACATGATGCAGCTCTGTCATCACGTATTACTGTAGGAGCGACTGGTTTTATTATTTGCGTGAGGGTATAGAAAGCCCTGCCATCTTTATATGTTAATATCTGTCTATCTGCAGTCTGTGAGTGGGGCGGGGGGGCGTTCAAGAGCGGGCTGTTACCGTCATGTAATTATATTTGGTATGACCGTCAGTCACTGCTGTGTATTTTTCATGTTCTGCTTATTTAAATGTTCAAAGGTTTTTCTTCCTCTTCTTCTTCTTCTTCATTTAATAAGGTGTGTTGAGTCTCCATACTGTATTAAAGCACCTGAAAACTTGGGTTGACATCGCGATTATTTTGTAGTCAACGAGCAACGCTTAAAGGTTTGGAAAAAAAACAAAAAACAGAAAGATATATTTTATTAAAATTTACCACACAAAAACGTGATCAGTCCGCTTCATCAGGACTGTGTAGGTGCGCTATGTTCGGTGATTGACAGTGTTCTGTTACTTCTGGTAGTCTGACTCACCACATTCAGAATGTGAGTAATGCCATTGGGCGACTATTTCTGACAACTCCCTCCGCCTCGCCGCTATTTGCGTGATACTATTGTCAAAATCCACGTCTTCTACGGCAAACACCAACAACCTACACACTGAAAATGGCAAGTTAGCCTAAAAACTAACTTGGTCGCTAATGGCACGAGCCAAAACAAGCTAGCCGTCCTTTCACCTCTTCTTTAGCGGGAAAGTCCACCATCCCTCTCGACACTGTTTTGCAGGGGCACGGTAGCTGCACCCTGGGTTTAGTGTCGCTCAAGACGATTGAAGAAATACAAGTTGCAGGCAGACCCAGCACTGTGGTGATAGGTCTGGCTATATGAGACTAGCCGATCACTGATCAAACCTTAGTCCGCTTTAGTGGGAAGAAAACAGACAGAAGTCTCTTGTATGAATCCATGAAAACTGGTGTGGTTTATGTGCAACCATATGCTCATAGAAACAACCTGCCCAAAGGAGTTTGTTCTCAGGGTCTTTAAAGGTTTAATTTCGACCAAAATGTCTTGTGAGTATCTTCTAGGTCCAACAAACCTGCTGAATGCCTGTCGACACCAGAAAAACAAAGGCATCAGTCATGTGCTCAAATGCCTACCATTACCATTACTTATCCAAACAAGTGCCTCTTGTGTCTCTGATGTCAGTTTAATGAGGTGATGATATGTCACTGATGGGTTTACAGCTTGCTGCAGTGCCCCCAAGTGGCCTTTTCTAACTCAAACCTCTAAGGGTGCCGTCCAAGTGCCCACATATTGTTCTTTTCTGAGCGCCAGCACCTTTTTTTATTGTATCCAAGAGCATGTGACCGCCTAGAGAAAAGACATCGACCACCCGGAGCACTTCTGGTGGAATATTTCTGAACTTTACAGAAAGCCGCTGGGCTCATAACTGTCGCTCTTTTTCAGGCACAACATTGAATGGGGCTAGACATGTCATCCGTCGCCCTAGTGACCAAAAATATAGAGGAGCTTTTTTTCATGCTGTGCCTGTCAATCCTGAGCTGTCTATCCTGAGCTCAATCAGACAGAAACTAAACAGAGATAGTAAAGCCAATTTGTGGGAGCAGATCGTCCGTACCCTCGATGACGCTAATGGGTGCTTTTATCACCCTATGCATTGTAGGCTTGTTGTTAGCTGTGTAGTCACCCATCAATTTACCATAGCATTAGCGGATGTCAATCAAAGCCAATATGCAGTGCTTTTTTTCTTTTGCAACACAGCACACTACCTACCAGCACCTTTCTGTTGGATCGAAAGGTTATGTGGACAAGGGCCCTGTAAGAGGATTTGTGACTGGATCTAACTAAATTTTGACAAAGTGGTGATTTTTTTCCTCATGATTTTTTATGACTTTTGAAAGCGTTTTTTCACCAACTGATCCAGTTTTTCCATCCCCAAAACCGAAGGCAAACTTTGTGCGATGTAAAGAGCGGATTACGTTGAGTGGTAGACCTCACCATCACCAAGGAAACCTACGTTTGTTCAAAGGTAACATTACGGTGTAAAGTCACATTATATATACTGTAGATGCCACGATCTTCCTGGACACCTCACACTGTATATAGGCACAGCTTAACTCAGCCAATGTAAGCAGAACTCAAACCTTACTAGCTAGCGACTCTTTAACGGTTAGCTAACCTGACATCAAGTTGCTAGTCAAATTTCAGATCACCAACGTCAGCCAGGTTTGCTTCCTGACTTTTGTGGTAACGTCAACATGATTTGGAAAACTGATGTAGGTTGGATGGTGACCACTATGTTTTTGAGATGACATGAGTTATGGTTAGCCAGAAAAGATGGAGGCTTCTCTTATTTTCATTGTGACTGGAATGACTTGGCCTCCGTTTGCATCGTTTTGCCATCTAAAGGCTGTGAGAATAAGTGTAGGCTGTCCAGCCTATACGTCCAATTTAGCTTTGGAAGCGAAGCTCCGTTCATTCCCATGAAATACGCTTGTCTTCCCAGGAATAAAATTACCCAGATCCTAGTGCTGTGTGAACTTGTGCACTAGAGACTCCGGCTTACTTCCATTTTAGCACCCGGCTATCTTGAATGGAAATTAAGATTTTCTCGTGGGGCTCTTTTAGACTTTGGCTCCAAATCTTTCAAACAATTCATTTCCGGGAACTGTGATGCTCAAAAAATTATCCACCATTATACAGCTGCTTCTTTCACAATGTAAGCTTATTTGTCTTGTCTTATTAAGTCTTTTTGGGGGGGCCCCAGTGCATCATATGACATTGTAATATCACAGTTTGGGCACTATGAAAGTTGACCTCAAAGCCTGGCACTCTCAGTGTGGGCTTGGCCCACCACAGCAACAGGGGGCTGGGACTTCGGATCGGTCAATTTTGTTGTAATTTTGTGTGTTACTGCCACCAGCTGTCAGTCTGGAATTGTTTGAAACAGGAATGTAGCCTATAGTGCACCACCTCTGCCTACATATGCATGATTGTGTGCATTCACAGCAAATACGGTGGAGGGTCCTATCATCAAAAAATCGCTCCATAGTGTCACTCATGGGCACTAATCCTGCACAGGGTGTCTTTAGAGAGAGGTGTTAAAACAATCAGTGTGGCTCTAATGGGATTTCAACATATTAATTTGGATGATAACAATGGATAATGAAAATGTTAGAACAGAAATTGTGACATTTGTTGAATATTTTTGAATTATTTTCAGATTTTAAATGTCACTATACCCTTTCAGCCACGATAAAAACTATGTCAACTTCCGCTCTCAGAGGCTCCTCAGTTAAACAGCAGCCTTTATTTTATACTCACCCCAAGAGTCTCATAATGCGGCGATATACCAGTTAGAGCCTCTCTGTATTCAAACATTGGCTCAGACTGTATTTAATCGTATTGCCTTATGTCCACGATCCCACAGTGCCCTCGGTAAACTATTGGGGTCTCCCCGTTCACAGCGTTCATGCTTGGAGAGACACATGGAGGGCAGATTTGCCTCTGGCATGCTCACAGCATCAGCCAAGAATCTGCTCATTATTCTTCCCAATACAAGTAGTGTGGCCCGGATTAGATCGGCAGGCCTGGACAACAATCTATGCCCACAGAGCCGGGGCCAGCAGGCCTTCTGATCTGTGCACATGAATTTACAGTGAGGGCTGAAATGGAGAAACAGCTCAACAATTTCGACTCGACGGCAGGATAATAAGTGTTGGGTAGGGCGCTCTGGTTTACTGCATTTGCTGCAGAGCTGTCTTCCCTTTCACAGCGAAAGTGAGGAGACTGAGGGAAGAGACAATAGTGAGGATGTAAGGACGGATCTATATGAGCCCTTGTAAATGGAACCACATACCATGCCTACTTACACCACCGTGCTTTGTCATTATCCGTGTCCCTTTTGAGAGATTATGCACGGTGCCATTCTTCTGTTCCTTCACAATGCGCCCAAATCACAAGTGACTCCGGCGTATTAATCATCTGACAGTGTTCTTCTGATAGGAATTTTATTATCACGCACAGCCCATGCAATACACACACAGCGGACCTGACACGATCACCGGAAAAATTAAACACCTGTGATTCTTTTTCCCGGAGCCAAGTCGCTTTCACCAACGTCGTCATCATGATGGTTACATGCTGTTTTATGGTATCAAGGAACATTCATTTTAGCATTTGAATGTGACTGCCTCAATAGGCATATTTGAATAAAAATGCCTGCCTGGAATGATTCACGGGCACAACACAAAACTCATTTTTGCAGTGGGATTTTTCAAATATCACACCCACACAAAACTCCAAATAAACATTTCAGTGCCTCCACACTCCTGATCAAATGTTGGTATCTCACATCACAGCGTTGTCGATGTTGCCGCCACTTTCATCACAAGATGTTTCTGATGTAAATCACAGGGTGCTATAGTGCTGTTGGCATTTTTAAGTAACACAAATCATAGCCCACTCAGAGTGGTATTCACAGTCACAGGATAAATTAGACATGAGTTTCTGCATTAAGCCACGAGTCGGAGGAACGGCTGGTTAGAGAGCAACTTGTAGGATGGATTTCCGACTGCATTTATACATTTTACACGCAGGTCATGTTCTGAAAGTCTAATTGTGTGTGTGTTACAAGCTATAGAGAACTGTGCTTTACTATCAGGGAGCTGGTTTTCCCCATAACACACTGTGCAGTAGTAGCTCTATGTGAGTCTGAGCAGTAGTCGTATAGTCACTCTTTCTTTCTGTTACTAGTTTGAGCTTCTATTTCAATGTTCTTCACCAAGATAGACTTTTGTGTTTGTGTTTGTGCAGGCTCAGAGATTACAGCCTGTCAAGACAGAGGTTTTTTATTTAACGGGAAAAGGCTCGGTGCTAGTTTTGGTGTCTGGATGTATTTCATGCAGGTGAAGAGACGGAACGTAACGCACCTGTAACTTGTGTGTACCACTTAGGAATCTCCTTCCGTCTCCCCTCTCTCTCTCTCTCTCTCTCTCTCTCTCTCTCTCTATCACTCCCTTTCTGTCTCTCTGCTGCTCTGTCTCAGTAACAGTATGACCTCAGCTGATCCTCACGCACAAGTTCCTTCTGTGGATATGAGTGACATCACCTCCGCTAGTTCAACTACGTGTCCCTAAGGTTGTGTTTACGCGCAAACAATTTGCCGCTGCTAATAATAATTAATGTTTAGACTTAACACGGTCATAAAATGTTCACTGGCAACATATGTCATTTGTTTTCCATTAAGATATCTGCAGCCCAACTGGCAGAATAAATGCTGGCAGCCTACATTTTTGCAGACCAAGGATGTGTTGATACTTTACATTTCTTCAGCTTTCATTTTAAATTGTATCCTGGGACAGTGCTGTGCTTGTGGTTGGGTTTAAGCACAAAAGCGAGCTTAGGTTTAGGTGGCTCACTGGTTCTGTCGCGACAGTACATCTGGAAAATGTCTTGATGTCTCCAGTTGCTTTAACTCTCGCAAATGTTGAAACACCGTCTCTTACTGTGATCTCTTGCATAGTGTGAGCATAGTATGATAGGTATGGTAGTACTGTTATACCTGCATAATACATATGGCATGTACACATCTGAATGTATCTGGGTTTGGAGAAACATAACAGTTCAAACATTTTATTCTGGCTGGAACAACTTTTTCTTTTATTTACAATGAATATTCCCCAAGCTTAAAGGGATATTCCGGTGTAAGTTTAATCCATGGTCTAACACACCTTGACACCGAATAAGACTCCCCCTCGAGAGGTCAAGTTTGCTGACCGCTAGCTTAGCTAGTTTTAGCGACCTCAGACAAGACTGCACGAAAACAATACACTGCAGCTTATGCCTCCAACTAGAAACCGCCATCAAAAAGCCACAAATAATGGTCAGAACAGCACCAAACTTCAGCAACAGTACATGTACAGTCCCAGCACACAGTACGAAGCATCAAACATCTGCTAGCTTAGCCGGATTTGTATTAAAAACACAGCTCAACTCTCCGTGCTCCTCCAGCAGCCTGCCTGTCTTTGGAAGCCCCGACGAGTCGATTACCGAGTGCAGTAGATTTCCGCAGCTCAAGGATGAAAATGACTGATTATTACTCCATGGAATGCTCAGTTCTTATTATCGAGAGCTGACAGGAAAAATAACAGAAGTCATGGAGTAATAATCATACATTTTCATCCTTGAACTGCTGAAATCTACTGCACTCGGTAATCGACTTGTCAGGGCTTCCCAACACAGGCAGGCTGCTGGAGGAGCACGGTGAGTTGTGCTGTGTTTTCAATACAAATCCAGCTAAGCTAGCAGATGTTTGATGCTTCGTACTGTGTGCTGGGACTGTACATGTACTGTTGCTGAAGTTTGGTGCTGTTCTGACCATTATTTGTGGCTTTTTGATGGCGGTTTCTAGTATGGAGGCATAAGCTGCAGTGTATTGTTTTCGTGCGGTCTTTTCTGAGGTTGCTAAAACTAGCTAAGCTAGCGGTCAGCAAACTTGACCTCTCGAGGGGGAGTCTTACTCGGTGTCAAGGTGTGTTAGACCATGGATTAAATTTACACCGGAATATCCATTTAACAAAAGTCCATCTTCTGCCTAACCCTAACCACACAGCGGCCTCAGTGTGCAAACTCCAGTGCTCATGTTCCAGTCTCGGTTGGGTTTCCATTAATTCCAAGGAATTACGCAAACTTGAGTTTTTTGAAAATGGACAGCAGACTTAACTTAATTTCAACACGGCGCTCAGTTTGTTAACCCGATAAAAACTGGTCCGTCGCGTGTTATCTTAATCTCTTCAGTATCGTATCAATACTTGATGAAATAAATAACTGAATAGGTCTATGCCCAAAACAACATGGCCTTTGCAGCACACCAGCGACGGGCACAGCAGACCTTTGTCATACACTCACAGTTTGGATATGTTAGGTAAGAAAACTACTTGGTTAGGTTTATGAAAACATTGTGGTTTGCCTTAAAATAAGTTATGTAGTGCCTTAATATAACTCACTGTCGACTTTTTGTTTAATACTGGACATGAGCAGCGGTTTCCAGGGTGGAAGTCCTGTTCTACATAAGCATCTTTCTCCTCGTGCAGACTTTGTTACTTTTTATACGACTGACTTCCTCCATTGCTGCCATAATAATTAACAAGAAACTTAAATATGGGTCGTAATAACCTACTTTCACAGTCGACCTATATGGTAGTTTTTCTGATGAGCCCAGCCCGTTATACAGATATTTTGAACACCCAGTTTCTCCAACTGGGGACGCCAACCTATGTCTTTTTGAAGAGAGAGACATCTTGTGCCCAACTCTCTTCACAGAGTATTTCTTTGGCCGTCGTTTTGTGAAGTTCCAAATGATCCAGAGAAATTGTTAGTCTGTGGGGAGTTTAGAGGCCATGTTACCTCCCGCAGCAGAACGCCTATCTTTTGTCAAATTAATTTACATTCTTTCGAACTGGCTCTATGTGCAGAGTACCTGTCTGTCAACCTTGCAGGCACAGAGCCCAAGGCTCCCAGGAATGGGGAAGGGACTCGCGGAGACAGTGGTTCTTTTCTAACATGAGTGACACCTTGGAGACGAGCACACGGCGCCGCGTGTCTCATCATTGCTGTGGAACAGACCAACACCTGCAGGCTGCAGGTGGAGGCCTTGGCTGATTTTCTACAGAATGTGGTGACTTTAGAACAACTCAGCTTCAGTTTGACATAAAGGCTATATTCTGTCTGTGGCAGAAAGAAAAAACTGAAAATATAATGACCAACCAGCCTCAAAATGCTCAAGAGATGGCCACAAATCACATTGTAAAGACAACGGAGCCTTAGCATTGCAAATTTGAATGAAATAGATACTGATTTGGGAAGAAGTGCTCCGAAACGATTTGTATGCCGGTGCGGAAACTGCTAACGCTTCCCGTCATTTAAAATGCTTGTTTCTGCAAGTAGTCAGCAAATTCTGCCTCTTTTAAATGACATTTTAAATGAGGAAAAACAAAAGCAATGTGCAGTAAAGCTTTTTGTCCCTCTGTGCTTTTAAAAGCATTAGGGGCTGCAACCAAAAGCTCTCATGAAAAATTGATTGCCCGCGGGGAATAACAACACTTTAAACTGCAAAAAAAAAAGCTGAAAAGTAGCCGGCATGCGCGCCCGGTTTATAAATAGAATGTTCACCATAGAAGAAGGCCGACGGAAAATTACACCTGAATGCAAACTCATTGTTCTTTTTCCCTCCTTGAACGGAGGCATTCAGGGTGTGCGATAACCTGCCGCTAAACAAAAGAACCTGGAGAGGTTGTTTGGTGGAGAAGAAGAAGAAAAAAAAAATCTTTGATACATTTCAATCAATTCCTTACCCGGAGTAATGATTTAGTTGAAATAAATAATGAGAGATGGGAATTGGAGCTCTCTCTTGCAATTAGTCATTTCATTTCTAAATATAATTTGGCTTAGTTGAAATGCCATGGCTGTGATTTCACAGTGTCTGTCTCCAAAGGTCAATCTAAAGGTTCTTCTCTTTTCTCCTCTCTTCTCTCTTCCTCTCTCTCCTTCCCTGCTTCTCTTCATCTCTTTCCCTCCCCAGATCTTTCACAAATCCGAGTAACACATCCTCCTCCCCGAGAAATGCCACCATATTGCCGCGGATCCCGGCGCTCTGGCGTTGCGGCTGTATCTTTGAAGCAGCCTACACAGGACAACGCTGTCGTGGTTGAGTGGAACACGCATACAGAAAAATTCCCGTATGGCGAAGGAGGGACGTGACAGAGGCAGAGAGCTGACAGGTAATAAAGTAATGATAGATGCCAGGGGGACGCGCTCGGTGCGGAGTTGTAAAAGTGCATGATGCAAAAACAGGATTTCAAAAGGTGGCAAAAAAAACTAGATCTTGGCTCCTAATTGAAGAAGAAATTAGGCTTTTCATCATTTCCAAGAGATAAAAGCTGACAAATACAACTCCTTCCTTCCACAGAAACATCCTCCGGGGATCCAAACAAAATTGCAACCAAAAAAAAAAAAACCCTATCTCGTCTTCGTGAAAGTTCACTATGACTCGTAGTTCCTCTCCGAACAATAAACAATTCTGAAAAGCATTCCTTTTTCAGAAAACAAGCTCACAATGAGACCCTCAGAGTTTCGAGCGGTCTGCTGCTATTGTAGCGCCATCAGAGCGCCATCAGAGCAGCACTGGGGATTACATGGTTTTGCAGTCTCAAACGGTTGCTCCGAGAAACAATTATCTGATTGCGACTTGAGGCGAAGGGATAAAAGGGTGTTCAATCTCCACAGGGGCCTGTTGTAAAGCAATACCAGGAGAAAAGTCCCCGCCACAGACGCAATGTGCGACGCAAACTCGCCACATTGTAGTAGAAAATAGATGATAAACCCTGTGAGATTGACCAGTAATTTGCTTTAAATAGCTCGTGGCCGCAGGATGCTGGTTACAGAAACGACTCCGGCTATGAGGAAAGGCTGCAAATCCCTTCTTAGTGTTCAAGCCAATGAGTTTTCTCCCACAAGAAGTGAAAAGCCTTTTCACCTCTTAATGTCCCTGTTGTCGGCAGTTTTGAAATTATATAGAAGTGTTTCGTCTTAAAAGCTACAGCAAGTGAAGGGAAGGGGTTGAACCTATTTCCATTGACATCATTTCCACAGTGGCCACAGTGATTGCCGTTTGTTACATGACTGGTTTAGATGGACAGATGGGTGTAAATATAAAATGGAATAATAAAAGTATGTAGTATATTTTATAAACAGACGTATTAAGTAGAAGTTGAATCTGGCTTCAAACACCATCAGCATGTGATATATAATCCAGCTAACAAAACAAATCATCAGTTGTTCTACTTACGGCTATGAAATCGCCTTTATCGATGTATTTATTACAGCTGGTGCTAATTTAATAAGAGCTTAATGCACTCTCATCAGCGCTGCACAGTGTATTGGATTGTTTCTACATGTTGGTGAGTCGACGGAGTCCTTATTAAAAGGCTGCCATC
Source organism: Lagodon rhomboides (assembly GCA_039737535.1). Lineage (NCBI taxonomy): Eukaryota > Metazoa > Chordata > Actinopteri > Spariformes > Sparidae > Lagodon > Lagodon rhomboides. Next base: position 7,977,442 of record CM077785.1, on the reverse strand, counting down.
AAAATGTGCTTTCTGAAGTTATTTATTGCCGTATTATTCCAAACTATTGGCTCGACGTATTGTCTGCAGCAGCTGACTGATTGTGAATAGGCCTGACGCTTCTGGATTACCACTGACTTTATTTGAACTTGATTTAAAGATTCTTTTAGAGCTAAAATCCTTTGCGAAACACTTAGTCATAGAGGTAGGACCAGCAGGGAATTGGAGGGAGGACAAGGGGAGATGCCACCCACCTTTGTTAACCTGCCATCTCTCCACAGACTCCCAGAAGTCACTATTAGGGACTACGTTTTGACAGACTATTTACATTTTAATCTGCACATCTTTCTAGCCTTTCGAGCTGTTGGGATCCACAGATGAATTCGCTCAATGTGGGATATAAACTGAACTCTGAACTGACCTCAGTTTCCCACAGTCCTTAGGGTCTTCACACCTACTTGCAAGGACTGCCTAGAGACCTAGCTTTGAGCTATGACTGGTCAGTGGGACAGAACCCCCCTGACCGGGTTAACAAGACTCCAACACCGGGGCTGTCCTGCCTCTGAGCTTGCCCCTGACTCTTCCCTCCTGGACTCTAGAGCTGCAACGAGCTGCCAACTGCAGCTCCCGCAGGCCAACAGAACTTCTCTCTATGGCAGAAATCAAGGTCCTGCTGGTACCAAAGTTAAGTTAGCGCCAGCAGACGTGACACAAAGCCTGCCAGCTAACTCTGAAAGCAAAAGGAATATGAAGTAAGCCGCTAACCTCGCAAGGACCGACCAGTTTGCTCCAGCTTCTCAACAGTTCAACACTGGAACCACAACTAATCCTCAGCTTGGCATCAGCTAAGGAACCACCAAAACCTTTTTTTTTTCCTTCAAAGACTGGTAACGTTGAACCCGGCCTATAGCATACAGCATAGTATAGCGTGGCTAAACGCAGGACTGTTGCACATGTGTTTTACAGTGTTAATGTGATCACTGTAGTCGGGTTATTGGTAGTTCACTCTGCCACACAGCTGATGTTAGTAGAGTTCTGCTCTACACAGACTCAGGGGTCTTGCATGCGACTAACCATTATTCCTAACCTGGCACTCATATAGCACATAAACTCTTGGAGCACATGGTTTCAGCCCCAGCATTGTTCCTTTGTTTTGTCTCCCCCAAAGAAACATGAGGTCAGCCGCCATTTTGGACACGAGTCGGCCATATTGTAGTTTCCTTTGTCCACGCCATGGGGTGTTGCCATTTCGGACCTGCATGCTGTCTGAACAATGTTGCACAAGAGCGAATGTTGCCAACCTCTACACTCCAAGTTCAAGAATCAGAGTTGTGGATTGGCGATTTCTTTTCTTCTTCAAAGGTAAATTTAATGTAGATTACATTTTATTATTTTGTATAATTAATAATAGAATCTAGTAATTATTGATTATTATTGATAGCCAAAATTAACGTAAATCTACCTGATCTAACCGAGATCAGATCATTCTTGTCCTCTGCATCCATGCTTTTATCTCCTCCAGACTGGACTACTGCAACACACTTTATTCAGGTATCAGCAGGCAAAACATCCAAAGACTGCAGCTGATACAAAATGCTGCTGCTAGGTTTTTAACATGTACTAAGAGATGTGACCACATTACACCAATCCTTTGCTGCCCTTCACTGGTTACCTGCGAGTTTTAGAATCGATTTAAAGATTTTACTGCTTGTTTTTAAAGCCTTGAACGGTCAGGCTCCTGCCTGTATCTGTGATCTGCTGACTCCTTATGAGCCTGATCTCCGCCTGAGATCCTCCAACAGGGCCCTCCTAATGGTGCCAAAATATCGACTTGACACTAAAGGTGACCGGGCCTTTGCTGTTCGGGCCCCTCGGCTACGGAACTCCCTGCCTGGAGATCTCAGGCAGGCAAACTCAGTATCCTCTTTTAAATCCCTTCTTAAAACTCACTTTTATCTTATGGCTTTTTCTAAATTGTTGTAACTATTTAAATTATTTTATATATTATATCTTTGTTTGGATTTATCTCATATTATCTGTTTTATTGTAAAGCACTTTATAACTTGTTTTTGGAAAGTGCTATATAACTAAAAAAAATATGATTATTATTATTATACATGTTGCGTAATGCCCCAACAGAGCACTACCCAGGAAACCCACAGAACAAATGCATGACCTGACGTGACGCTCCTCAGCCAATCAAATCAGAGTATTGCCCAAGCATTACAATTCGAGGCAGACGCACACACAGACGAAACAGACAGTGAAAACAGATCTTTAAACAAGAATGGACAGTTCAAAATCAATGTGACTCACATCTGAAGCTTCGGCACTTATTAAAGGCAGCAATAAGAAGCGCCAGGACTAGACAGCAAAGGGCATGTTTTTTTTTTATTCCAAAATATTGGCTATTGTCGTAAATCAACTTCACTTTTCTCGGTTGGTCCAAAAGATTTCAAAGATCAAAAAAGTCACCGGAAGTCCTCAAGGCTGAGTGCAGTAGAACTTTATTTGCCGGCAAAAAAAAAGAGGAAGATCAGACACAGACAAAATCCTTTAAAAAATAAAACAAACTGACCCAAGTTTCAAAGCATTGTGCATCGCCTTTTAAACACACAAAACTGGGAGTGTCTTCTCGGGCGCCTTGGCCTCAACCAATCCCTATTCTTCTTTATTTCCGCTGACACTGCTATTTTCTATGGAAAATTCCCACTGTACCTTCTGCACCTGCGTGAAGCTTTGGCGTACGTGCAGAACTGCACATCGACCAGTTGCTCCTCGCTGCGCTTTGGTTTTTTAAATAGGTTTCATCCCTGTGTTTCACTGGCTCTTTGAAACTCTGGCCTTCAGATAACTCAGTCCCTTTCTTGATGCATCCCATTATATCTGATCACTCTTTGCCCTGTATTTGTGTACATAATGAACGTGTTACATATTTGGTTATATGATTTAACGCTTAGATCTGTGGTTACATTTTCGCACTTCATATCCTCTGACTACAGCAGCTTTAATCAGTAGATTAGACTTTTCAGTCAGCTGGTGCCCAGTGGTATGTTTCACCAACTCTTCCACACTTATTACCCTTCATTTCTTACTTTTATCATTATAACAGTTATTATCAGTCACCATTAGTTACTATTTACTAACGGTGGTTATTTTATACTACACTATATATCTACAGCATCTGACTGATTGTGAATCGGCCTGATTCTTCTCGATTGCAGCAAACTTCCAGGACCAGCAGGGGATTTGCAGGAGGACAAGGGGGAGATGCCATCCAACTTGTTAACCTGCCCATCAAAAAATATCGTATCGGTCCTGAATCAAGTTACTTATTTGAGTTTCAATTTTTTTTTCTCTGAATCCGGCCGTTCTGTCAGCTTTGGCTCGGATCTGTATTATAACAAACCTCTGAATGGGTAACTCATCTTTCCTGCAGTTTCTCCTAACTCAGCAAGTTCGGAGCTACTTTTTGCAGCCCGTCTGCCAAAACAGTTGAAACATCTCCTGGGGGGGCTCTAGAGAAGCTTTATGAGAAAAAAAACCTCCCTGATGTTATCGTCATGATCATCGGGGTGTCTCGGTTTCAACTTGGAGACTACGAATTTAAAACAGAAAGCCTGTATTGAGTTGAGCCGAGCCGAGTTTGGAAGTGTTTCGGACCTTGAGTGATAAAAGGGAATAAAAGTTGCAACATCTCTGCAATGTTTTTCACAATTTCTCCGTCTCCCAAGCACCCAGAATTTTTTTGAAAGTTTAAAAGGCCCATCAAATACAGTTACGGCATCTGCCTCTTCGACTGAGAGATGGGGCGCAACAAGAAAACAGTTTTTCCTGCCAAAAGTTCAGACGGTTTCATGTTGTTTTTCATGTTTTCTCTATCATTTGTTGTTGCTGGTTTGAGGTGGGCGGGGTCAGGTGGGAAAAGGGATTTCGTGTACTTCCACGCACCAATCAGGATTGAGCAACATTTCAATCGAAAACCTGGTGACAGCTGCTCGCTCATGTTGTCAGCCGGTGTCAATCAAGCGGCACCCACACAGTCCTGATGAAGGAGCTTACTGGATTTCTGAGCGTTGAACTCGAAACAAATAAGACGTAGGATGTTGTTCTCCTTCAAACTTTCACTGTTGCTTATTTAGTCAGAAATATTGAATGTTATAGATAAATGCCAAAGATTTGAAGCCGGGTTTTCAGGGGTTTTAAAGTTTGTAGATGAGGTGTATTTGGAAGTCTCTCAAAACCCATCAGATTCATCTATCCTTGCTCTCTGCCCTGGTTTTTTTATGTTTTTGGTTTTAATAACTGGGAAATTTTAAAGTCCAGGCTTAAAGAAGTCCCCCACTGCCTGTTCCCCAGTCTATCTGATGTTTCGGCACGGACTCAAACGAGCACAGCGTTTTTCAGTGTGCGGAGCAGATTCGTGCCAAAAAATGCCTCTAACAAATCTGTAACCAGAAACAATCTCATTTAAAACATGGCATGCGGAAGCTATTGTTGACTGTGGCCTTTTGTTTCATTTTGGCATTTGCCCTTACATGAATTTTCAGTGTTGTTTGCAGGTTGTTGTATTAAAATTTAATCAGTGTTCTTTTTTTTTTTTCTTCCTGGGATGTGTGGTTACAGGTTCCCCTGTGATTAGTACTTTGGCAGAGATTCGATGCAAATGTGCAAAATTGAGTTCTCAGTGTGCCAATGAACCGAGCCTGGAAGCGAAAAAGGATGTGAACACAGAGCCGGTCTTATTGACTTCACAGTGTTGTCCCGCGCAGCCTTCTGTCCGGAAAACACACACACACACAAAGAGTCGCACTCGTCGCAATAAGACATGACAGCGGATGACATGCTTTATTTATTTCGTCGGCTGTCTTGTTATCAGATCGCCCTCGAGTCCCGGCGACGCTCACCTCGCCGACTGGCGAGACACATGCTGCAAGTCAACGCGGGAAATAAATAATTGAGCAAACATCCAGAGAACCCGGCAAACGCTAAAATCGAGCACAAAGGACGGAGCGGCCGGGAGGCGGGGATTATGTGTGGCATTTCATTGTATTTGCACTGTAAATGTGCCATCTGGGACAACAGTGTGTGGGAGGCGCTGTGATCTTGTCTTGAGTCATCTCTTCTTTGGGACACTTTTTTTTTTTTTGTTTTTGCTACCTGCTATTCTTCACTCACTCCGATAATCACTTTCAATTAGGATCTCATTCGGAGCCGCACCTTTGTTCGGCTATAAACAACTGATTGCTAAAAAATCAATCGCGGCAGGCCGGGGACTTCAAAAAAAACGGGGCGGGCTCAAAAACAGTTTGATACCGGGCACGAGAGAGTACAAATAGCAATTACCAGGCTCACTGATTTGTGACAGACTTTAACAAGATTTAGGACAGAAAAGGACAGATCCAGCACTATTGTGATTTTCGAGCCTGGCAACATAAAAAACAGCTTCCTCCGTCAATACACAGCTAAAGTTATATTTCTGATGAACGCAAAGAAGGGTTGTTTTCCCCTAATTGCACAGTCCTGAAGGAATCCTCGTTTCCCCGCTCCTGTCGGTCCAAGTCATGTTGATATTTGCGAGGAAGGAAGCAACCAAACACTAAACCTTATCCCGTAATTAATTAATGACTATCCTGTAATTAATTGACGTCTAAATTTTAATTCATTGGACCCCCCCTCCCATTTTATAGTCGCATTAATCACGGCAGTCAGTGTACCAATCACTCTCCTGGCAGCGTTAATTGTTGAACAGTAATGAAGCTGCGGCGGTCTTATGAGAATAGCAGCGAGTTGTGATTGATTAACAGTTAAAGGATCATTGATTCGCCGGTCTCTGGGTGCTGAATAAGCACCGCTGACACCGGCAGACAGCGCCGGGATGTCCCGAGTCCTGCCACGAGCACCTGAACACAGAGGTACGAGGGGAACTGCCCTGCTGGAATTTATGCTAATAGAAGCCAAATTGTTTTTCAGTAGACGCACATTACATCTATTTATGCCACAGATCACAGCCTGATTGAGAGTTACGCTTTCATGAAATTGAACAATTGTAGGCATTGTGTAAGATTATGATTAACAAAGTCACTTAAGGCACAAGGCGGAATTGATCAGCTGATGTTAACGGTCAGTGACAGCTGCATTAGTAAAGTGTTTAGCACAGTAATCACAGAAATAGTCGTATATTAACGATAAAAAGGCTGCTGTTTAAAATAAAGAGCTAAAAACTGTTGAGAGGATGAAGACTTAAAACAGATTTCTTTCAATAATCAACAAACTGACCTTAAAGGACAACACAATTCATGTAGTTTCATCTCGTTTGTATTTCAGTCAGGAGCACTCTCCTCTCAGGATTACCCATTTATTGCGACAAATAGAAATACAGTTATGCTCGGCGCTGACGGCTCTCGAGGCGCTCCCCGAATTGATCCAGCGGCACGCTAAGTCAAAACAGGTAGCGCCACGCAGAACCCCCACCCCCCCCTCGAGGGTTTACAAGACTGGGCTCTAAGCAAGACAATAAATGCAGCTTGAATTTTTTAACCTTGAGCCCTAATAGGACTCTTAACTAGATAAGGTGGAGGCTGCAGCTGCGGCGAGCTCGCTGGCGGCGGCGGCGTGTGACGGGATTTTTAAGCGAGAGGGGAGGCGTATTTAAACGGACCGCCCCGTGGTAAAAAGAGCCGTGGTTGGTGTGTGACTGATTGTCAACAATGATCCGATTGGCGGCCTACAGTTGGGGCGTAGGACGTCCAGGTCCTGCACGAGCTATCGCTAACATTCATATGGCGGACCCTGCCACCTTTCTTGCTTTAAACTGTTTTCAGGAGGCGTTATTATCCTTTTGAGAACTTGTTTATTCAGTGATGGAAAAAAAAATATTTCTGAAATTGTAATATTTACTCATTCTGAGTTTGAATGTCCTCGACAGAACTAAATAGTGCCCCTTTAAAAAATGTTTCTACGATTTCTGCATGTGACATCTAGCGGATATTGAAGCTACTTTCAATACTTCTATATTAAACATACTGCTGTACGAGGAATTCAGCTGGTTATGAAACAGTGATAATTTAATACTGGGTGTCACACTTTACAAGATCACGCAAGCGAGATGTGACACAGGAATCGTGGTATCCAGATCTTTTGTCTGTCAGCGAAAAAAACAAAGAGAGAAAAAGAAAAGCATATGAGTGAATAGATGGATTAGGCTGCGCGGAAAAGCAAGGATTATTTTTGCACCGGCGGCGCGCAGCTGCCTGCTCATATTGTGGTTTTGGCAAAGACGATGTTACAAATACTGAAACAGGCGCGTATGTATTCTGATAGAATCTATAAGCTATGATTTTGCCAGCTTTGTACAAATAGATGCAAGATAAGTCTGGGTCCAGAGAGCTGCAGATGATAGAGGAGGAGAGAGGGAGGAAGGAGATAAGGGTCCGCTCGTTGTGGCTTGTCCAGGTTCCCCAACCCATCGGCAGCTCAACCTGATATTTAGCCCGTCTGAGAGCTCCTGGATCGCGTCTTTGAACAGTTCATATTTAACAATTATTCGGGGTGAGCCAGGGATTTTTTGTCAGCGGTCTCCAAAAGTTGATTATCGGGGCTAAAATCTTTTGGTGTGAATTACAAAGGGCTGCTATTCTTACAAAACCACATAATAATGCATTACCTCGTCGCCATGCATCCCGAGAAAAGCTGTGTTTAAAAAAGAAAAGAGAAGGAAATATGTCTTTCTTCTGCTAGCTTCCAAAACAAATGGATGTGTTAACAAGATCCCACGACAGGAAGGCATCGGCGCTCATTCCGTTTCTGTCCACAGGGGGCGCCAGAATCACCAAACATATAAGTTTCTTGTAGCGGCTTTAACAATGAACTGAATGATTCCATCCATGTGAGAGTTGACACCTGCAGTGAAGAACCCACCGACTCTTCAGCTCCCCTCAGCATCTTCTGATTAATTGTTTTGGTTCTGTGGCCCGCCACTGTAATATTTTACTTCACTCTCGCGCCTCAAGTCGCTGTCGTTTCCGGTCACATCAGACCCAAAACCCCGCCGTACACCATCTGTCCAGCACCAAATGGCAGACAAAGTGAGTCCCTCGCATGGGCTGACATTGGAGCAATCCAGCAGCTAAAAAGCCAAATATTTACCTCAAGTGTTGTTGAAGAGCAAACCAGAGGACTTATGTACGTCAGGTATAAAGACGCCTAATGACTGCTAATGTTCCTCCATAGCTCCTGGACGTGCACATAGGAAACACATTTGCTTTATCAGCTTAAAAGGTCATATATGTATCAGTGTTGTGTTAACAGCTTATTGCTGCCACCCTACAGCTGGCTTATGGTTAGGGAAATATTGCGGTTGTGCACAACAAACCATTGTTACATTGTGGTTTAGGTGAGGCAATAAAAATCATTGGTTTAGGTGAGTTCTTTAATGGCTGAACATGCAACAAAACTCGATTCTGGGTTGTCAAATATGGACCCGGTGACCACGACTACTTTTCCTGCGGTTGTGGTACAGGTTCGGAGAGAGCTGTAAGGAATAAAAAGAGAGATTACAGTTGCGTCCAGCCTTGTGCTGCACACCGCTGCACCTGGGAAGGGAACAGCTGCCATAAATTCTCTGGCCGATGACCGAATTCAGGCATTGTGAATATTTATCTCACTACCATAACACTTTGGTGAATGCAATAACGTTCTGTCGCGTCTGTGAGGAAGCAGGAGTAGAGGAGAGGGTCATGTGAAGTCAGGGGCGAGTTTTTGTTGTTGGGTTTGACACGTATTTATGTATTTATGTACGTGTGTGTGTGAGATGGAGGTCCTTGTGTGCGACCGTAGTGGAGGTCGCTACAGGAGAATGTGAGGACTACAGTGTGAATAGCGAGATCTTCCCCCAAATCCTGCCGGCTCTGCGGCTGGCGTTTCAGATCTGAAGCCTACAGCGCGCCATGGGAGCATTAAATGATGCATGTCAAATGAGACACGTCAATCATCCTCGTTCCTGGATTTGGGCCTCGCTGTACTACGACACCTCTTCCTTCATCGGCACAGTTGGCTTCAAATGCACATCGCGCCCCGTTGGAATTGTCCAATATGAGCGTAATTCCTCTGAGCCGCAGACATTCCCAAATGAGCAGTTATGTGATACTGTAAACTAATCTAATCATATTATTGCCTGGGATTTGCTTTGTTGGCTTGGGGAACAAGGCGTTTTAGCTTTGTTTGCTGCGCCGCAATCGTTGAGCAAATGCCACGATCGTGGGTGGCGGCGGTGGTGGGTGGAGATTTTTTGTAACTCGACTGGGAGGAACATTCTGAGCGTGCATTATTAAAACCACAAGACTCAAACAAAGTAATCGCTCGGTCGCTGGGATTGATCAGCAGTCCTGGAGTCATCTTTGAAACAAGCGCGGCGTATCCTGGTCAGTTTTCTGCATGGAACGGCAGAAATGTATTATTGTAGCTTCGGGGGAGAAAACATAAGAAACGCCGCTGTTTTAAATGAACGCTCCGCCGCCGTGAGTCTGATTTGATTTTTGGGACGTTAAACGAGCACCAAAACGGCTGCTTTTCGGGGGAGGACTGTGTTGTGACCTACTGTATTTCATGGCGCTGTGCATCTTCATAATTATGGTAAGTAGGCCACAGTATGCCAGGACATGGATGAAGAAAAGCTAATTAACAAAATCAAAAAATGTCCTGGGGTGCCACAGTGTGGCTTAGTGGTTTGCACTGTAGCCTCCCAGCAGAAAGGGACTGGGCTCGACTCCCAGCCCAGTGGCCCTTTCTGAGTGTGTTACTTAATTTTCCTCTGGATTGTGCTGATTTCACCCAGTGCATGCTGGGACACACTCCAGCCTCATGTAACCCTGGAGAGGAATATGCTGGGAAAGAACATGGCTGTAAGCGACACGCTGCATATCGGCGCTGCGCTTGGCACATAATGCATTTCAGTATAGCTGAGAGCGAGTGTGATGCATTGATAAAGCGGTGTTTACACGGCGCGGGCAGGCTGCTCCGCTAGCTTGTGTCTAAACAAGTGCATCGACCTGCAGAGGACGATATCGACAGGAGAATATGATACAGTAACCCGACTCATTGTGATCGGGAGAGAGTCCTGAGCTGCAGCTCATCATCCTGGAAGCATCAAACGTCAAAAACTGCATGCAATGAATTTGTCTTGTGAAGTCCTCACAACACACTCGCTTTTCAAAGATTCTAATGGATATTCGAGTTTTATTTGCCAAACGGGGTCTATTTCATAGCTACTGTGGAAATGTGTCTGCAGGTTTTGTGTTTGTTGACTATAAGTCTCTCACGGTTCCCATTCTTCTGACAGAAGATGCCCTTTCATATTCAGCCCTATGGCACATTGTCAGGTAAACACTCCACACTATCAATCAATATCATATTTCACTTTGAGACATAAAGTGTTTTGTTGTACACTGTCATGCATTGCTTCTGTGGAGCCCTTTGTATAATACATCAACCTTCCCTGGCAGCAGAAACCGAGAGCAAAACCAACAAAATAAATATTTTACCTGTTATGTGACAGTTTCCAATGCATCAAATTCTCCCATGTGCCCAAAGGAGTATAAGTCAGGAGAGAATTATGAGTGAGCGGCCACAGGGTGGGGGAAGTGGGAGGTGCCGGGGACTGCTGGGTAATGATACAGTATTTCTCATCTGGCCTCTCAGTCAGTGGCCACACGAGATGGGGCACTAGCCAAATCCCAGGGCGAAAAACAACTGTGGCCTGACTGGAATATCACAACACGGCTGCAAAAATAAAGAATGGCAATGTTAATGTCGGAGAACCACCGACATTTTCAAGTTTGTTTACAACTTTAGGTTTCTTAAGGTTCAATGTTCAATTCTATGTTGTGTCCATGCTGTGCTTTAAGATATTGTATGTATTAATTCTGCATTAAAATGTCTACAACTGAACCTTTGTTATACAGTATGTTTTGTTGAGTTGTGTGCTTTCACCAGCTGAAATGTTTCCCACAATGTTCAAACCCAGAGAACTCATTAGGTCGCTGACGATGGGGAAGTCTGCGAATGAGATTCAAGGTGAATAAAACTTTAAGACGTTACCTCATCTGTGAACATTTGTGCCTGAGTCACAACAGATGGATGTGTAATGATGTATACATCAACAGTGAGGCCAATTTGACAGCAGCAACATTTGTTTTTATGTCAGTTACTCATCCAGTATTTATCTGCCCCAAACAGCCAGGTTACTTTACTGTACACTAGCTGTAAGCTAACGTTAGCGAGCAGCGGCACAAGCCGAGGGTGGGCGGTTGGATTTTGGACAACTCTCAGTGAATTCAGTAGCCTACTCACCAGAGACTCCGCCTCCCTCTCTGCTTCCCCCCTCTCCTCTCTGTAGTGTTGTTCATGATCTAAAATACATCTCCCCTCCAGCTCCAGTTGGCAGTCAAGATTACAGAAAATAAACTCCCGAAAACAGAGGTCAGCTCCACAGATCGCTGCTGCAGTCTGGTTGATAAACAGGAGTGAAGATAAAGGCACTTCCCAAAAGTTTGAAAGTAATCTTTGAGCTTTCCTTCCGTTTGTAGTTTCCTGATCGGCGCAGAATCCAAAGTGACTCCAGGTGTTTATTCTCCAGAGGGCCTGGCAGCTGAGAAGCGTCGCTAGTTAGGGTTAAAATACTTGGTTTGGTCACCACAAAGCTGGCTGGAGACTTCCCGTAAAAAAATGATTGGTTACACGTTGGCAAATGTTCAATCACAGTCTCGAACTCTGATCGGTCAGGTCATAAACATGTGATGTGAGCGTGATGGGACACCTTTTGCAGACAGGTCTATGACACGTACAAATGTGAACGTATGTGTTTTGTAGAAATGTAAACGTTCGAATTTTGTCCTGGCGACTGGGCTGAACCATTAACCTCTTTGTGTGATTGATGAAAATAATAGTCCATTCTCACAGTGCGTCCTCGACTGTCAGACTGAGGCGGACAAAAGCAGGCTTCTGTTACTAGCAGATGTTATTAGCTGTAGCTTGTTAAGCAGCCTTCACGGGCTGATTGAAAACTTTGCCTCGGACCGTCTCTGTTTCCACTCTGAAATTAAATAAATATGAGGGCTGCATACAAAGTGCGCTGGGAGTGTTTTGAGCCACAAACAAATCTTTTTTATCGCCTCTGAAAGCCAACGGCCGACCCTGAAAAAAGACCATTGTTCTTGTACTGCAGTGTGGAGCTACCTAGTTATTTCATGTCTGTCTGTACCTGTGTGTGTACCTGTCTGCTTACCTGGGCCTGCCTGTAAGCTGTTTCATGAGTGAATCCCTGAAGTCTTCCTCCTGCCCCCCTCTGTCTGATTCTGGGTCCTTCCCCTGTAGCCACCGTCTCTGGCTGGTGCCAATCACTGTTTTCGTATTCTGTCAGTAACTCTCACCGATACCGGAAAAGTCCAAATGGGATTCACTACCAGCAGATTTTCTTCCAGTCAGATGAAAATCTAAAGGATTTAGATCCACTACACACTTTCGGTCCATTCGTCCGTGAAGATGTTTTCTTGATTTGTTTGTGTTTCATGTCTATTTTAACGTGTTTTTTTGGCATTTTATCGTGTTCAATTACCACATAGAATCAAAACCACGACTAAGGGACCATTTACAACCTTGTTATCTTTGTTAAGACTTTCATTTCAGAGACTTTCAGCAAAGCTCTTCCATATTTGAGCAGGAGTCTAATTAGTAGGGATGTCCCGATCCGATCCGATGGTTTCAGAATCGGAATCGGACGTTACATCCCGATCAGGGATCAGATATACACATATATATTTATATTTATTCTCATTATTTTTTATCAGATCAGATTTATCAGAATGTCTGCAGTCTGGAAATAACTTAAATCAGAAAGCGAAAGTAGTCCGACGGCGACATGTAACATCTGCTATATGACCGTTTTGCAAGGGGGCAACAAAAGAGCTGCATTTGATACTACACATTTGATATGTCACATAAAAAACAAAAACACTCAAAGTTGGGATCGGGACTCGGTATCGGCAGATTCTAAATATTAAAGGACTCGGATCGGGATCGGGGATCGAGACATCCCTACTAATTAGTCAACGTAAGTCAAAAGGTCTTCAAGTTCCAGACTTTCTTAAGCAGCAAGACTAGTCTAATAGAATTAGTGTTAACCCTATAATATAGATTATGTTGGAATATATTACGGGCTGACTCCCACATACCGACCAGAGGCATTGCATTTTAGCTTTATTCTTGTCTCTATTATTTTTTCCTTCACTTTTTGGCACTTTCTTCATGCTGGTACAGTATATTTTAAAGGTCGTGTGTATAAATAGCTTCAGTTTTGACACGCTCGTCTTGTGGGTGTGCGGCAGTGTGTGTGTGTGTGTGTGTCATTTCCTGCATCACGCAGTTCCACAGAACTCCGCGGACATCGTGACATAAGACTTAACTGCTACTACCATTCTCTAAGAGTTTTTGCTCTTGGTGAATCACCCGGCGTCAGTGCAAAGAGGGGTAGGTAGTGTGAAGATATTTTTGTAGCAACGTGCGTAACTGTACAATGGCAAGTGTATCTGGAACGGAATATCTGGGCATGTGCTCAAAGCATTCACAAGCAAAGTATTCACACTTCTGCATGTAAAGCTCGAGGCCACGGAGGGCATTACTTGTGGAGCTGTGATTTTTTATTTTTTTTTTCTTTCACAAAGAACGCAAAAAAAAAAAAAACTCCGAGTCACACCTCCTCAATCTCCTAAAAGTTGTGAAGTTCGTTCACTCGCATGTTCCAGGCGCGCTTGCACCGAGCATGGGACAAAACATATTCACACCCCGGCGCCAGATGGTTCGCCGCGGATACGAATTCCGATGCAGTCGCGGCTGATTTGTTACCTGAACACCTTTATCATCTTTTAATGGCATTCTCAGATGAATAAGGTGTGGAATGTGAAATATTGAGCTTATTACTGCGGTGCTTCAACTTCTCCAGAGGGGCTTCGGCATTACAGCCTTCAGTGTGCGTATGTGTCATCTCGAGTCTAATAAAATTCCCTTCCTCAATTAACAAGGACAAATTCTCAGGTGCTGTTAAAAGGTTGGTTTACATCTGACCTGTTAAAAAACAGAAAGAATAGCAACTCTTCACGGTTGATAACACTGGAGGGGTCGGGGCCAGAAGGAGGTCTGATATTTCACTCCAAAAATCTCAAAACCAAGTTGCTTTAGTTGTAAAGTCGTTATGTTGGCAGCTGCTGAGCTACTTGTTAATGCTTTTCGAGTTTACTTATAGAAGTGTCGTTGGCTCCTTCGTTGGGTAATGTTGTGAGCCTATAATTGAAGCTTGCAAATTAGCAGCAGGCAAACTAATTCTGCATTAGCTACGTGAAGCTATTCGGCAGGGACGGCGGTGTGGAACATTTGAATTTGATTAAAGTCATGCGGCATCGTTAGATAATAGATGTTAGGAGATGGTCTTCTGGAGAATAAATGTTTGGAACCAATACAGGATGTGTGAGAGCCTTCCTGCACTGAACCTGAGGATATTTTGAGCTGTGACTTCCCTTTTACATTCATCCTGATGTGTTTCAGAGAGAGCCGGAGAGACCGCTGACAACAGTAATACCATTATGCGATGCCGCGGCCGTGCACCTCCATTAAGACACTTAAAGGCCTCAGCATCAGTAGATACCGGTGGTCTTATCTCACAGATATATCACCGTGGAGCCATTAGCATCCGCAGCCCGGGGTGATGGGCGACACCTTAGCTGGGTCAAGTCTTTGGCTCAAGGTCAGGACATTTCCATCCGAGATAACAAGTCACAAATCGGTGCTTACAAATTCACCCCAATGCAGGAAAAGAAGTCTATGACAGTCAAACGTGAGATTGGCATCATTTTGTGTTTTATTAAAGGGATATTCCGGTGTAAATTTAATCCATGGTCTAACACACCTTGACACAGAGTAAGACTCCCCCTCGAGAGATCAAGTTTGCTAACCGCTAGCTTAGCTAGTTTTAGCAACCTCAGAGACGATAACAATACACTGCCGCTTATGCCTCCAACTAGAAACCACCATCAAAAAGCCACTCATAGCCACAATTAATGGTCAGAACAGCACCAAACTTCAGCAACAGTACATGTACAGTCCCAGCACACAGTACGAAGCATCAAACATCTGCTTGCTAAGCCAGATTTCTATTGAAAACACAGCACAACTCACCGTCTCCTCAAGCAGCCTGCTTGCTGTGGGGAAGCCCTGACAAGTCGATTACAGAGTCCAGTAGATTTCTGCAGCTCAAGGATGAAAATGTATGATTATTACTCCATGGAATGCTCAGTTCTTATTATTGAGAGCTGACAGGGATAAGAACGGAGGTAATGGAGTAATAATCAGACATTTTCATCCTTGAGCTGCGGAAATCTACTGCACTCGGTAATCGACTCGTCAGGGCTTCCCCACAGCGAGCAGGCTGCTGGAGGAGAGGGTGAGTTGTGCTGTGTTTTTAATACAAATCCGGCAAACTTGACCTCTCGAGGGGGAGTCTTACTCTGTGTCAAGGTGTGTTAGACCATGGATTAAACTTACACCGGAATATCCCTTTAAGGCCAACAAATGTTAGCCATGTGTTACAGCAGACCGCCTCCCAACACGCTGAAACCTCCCTCCCCTCACTGTAGAGCTTATTGTGCGAGGTACTGTAGTTTTTTTCCGCAAATGTTACTGTTACGTTGTCGAGAACTATTTTCTGTTGTGGGTCAATCAACGTTTGATGATCCGGCGAGTATTTAAAGGCAGCAGGATGGCGTATGTGGGGAATGACTCAAAACTCGGCGGCGCTTGTCGCAGCAGAGGGGACGCGCCACGATGCACAGCCACTCTCGGTTAGTATGCGTACCTTTATTTGGCTTTATTCGCCAGGAATTGGCATGAAGGAGTCATTTTTTGTGTTGAATTGTTCCATACTGGCATCTTTACAGACTTCACGCTGCATCAGAGCCAAAATAGTGCAATTTTAAGAATGCTGAATATCAGACCCACGCCCATGATCAGTTGACCCATACTACACAGTACATGAATGTAAATATATGTATATAATGTACTTTTACTTGTATTGTATTTTTGATACTTGATAGTGTCTTAATAACCAGAAAAATCCCTTTTGATTCTCAAGTACATTTAATAGATGACAGTTCCAGACGTTCACTCTACAACGCTGCTGCCTGTTGCCTATGTATACACCTGTCTTCCTACAGTACTTGTAACCTCATGAAAGGTACATCATCAATAAATCACTGAAGTCATCCTCCCGCCTCCTCTGTCTGTGTCTGTGTTCCCCTGCTGCCACTCTCCCTCCCCTCTGCCAGTCACTGCGTATGTATTCTGTATGTGCCCCTCTACAAAGTCAGTCCAGGGTTCACTGCCGGCCGACTACAGGTTGCTTTTTCTTCTGTCGCATTTCTGAGAGAGTAACTGCTCAGAGCATGTTTTTATTCACATATGTCAATCCCGACATAGTGACGCACTCAACGCGGTCTAAATCTAAAGGATTTGGTTTTGTTCTCCATGATGTCTGCACTGCAGGACGTCCCTGTGTTTGATCGCGTGTTCTGCATTCGCAGGACGTTGCGCACTGCTGTGTGATATTGTCGAATTTGCTGAGATGTTTTCTTGATTTGACGGACGGCGTATGTGGGATATGACTGGAAACTCAATGACCTTGTTCGCGGTAATCGAGGGGGAACGTGCCTCTAGATGAGAAATGCGACGTTTTGTGTCTGGTTATGTTGCAAATAGAAGAAAAAAAACAGCTTTATTTCAGTAAATGCCCAGAAAAACTCATGAAGTAGTCACCTTCTGTGTTAAATTGTTTCCTACTGGCATCTTCACCCCTTAACAAATATCTATTTGTTTACCTGTCAATATAAAACACCAAATAGTGTATGCACCTTAAGTAATCAATGATAAAACCTTATTCGTATCTGTAACCAGCCTTTAACAACCCAAAACAGAAAGCAACAGCCTGAACCTCTTCTCATTAAAATCTGTAACTTTTAATAGTAAGAAGGAATAGTGGAAAATTACAAGTCGACTGGTATAGACCATATTGCGTGCCTTTTTAACAAAAAAAATGGGGATTTCTATCTACTGGGAGAAGACCTAGATGAGTTGGAGGTCGGTTTGAGGTGTCCGTGATAAAACATGAAGAAGCCAGTGGTAAAATCTGAAATGATCGCATCATGAGGTCAAAATAATAGCTTTGAAACATCCGTTTGAGAGACGAACTGTACACATTCTAACGCTGTGATCTGCCGAAACAACACTGTTCCTCTGAGAACAATGCATCCACGTCTGTTTACATCCCCGCATGTCGTCCAGCGCAGCGGTTTCGCTTGTGTTTTTTTTTTTATTCTAACGATCAAACTCTGCGGCGGAGATGAATAAGACGCGTCGGTCTGTGGATACACACAGCACTTCTCCGATCATTTCATTGTCGGCTCGAGTCTTTTCAAGGGGGGTTTGTTGACAATAAGAACAATATGGAATAATACCAGACTTGCAGACGCGCAGAAAATATAATAGCCGAAATGATCAAGCCATTCACGAAGCGCTCATCGCGCCATTTTCTATTTTTGACCGAATTCTTGTTAATATTACTTAAATCTTCCGCCGCACACACTTTATGCCATCTGTCAAGACCTCTGAGAAGAGGCAATTACCGCACAACGGACGGAACAATAACTTTGAGCCTGTTTTCGGGATAATAAAAAGGAATTGCTAAGACATTTTAGGAAACAGACACGTACATATTCTTGAGCGTTGGATATCAATAACATTCAGAGCACAAAGACTGGGAAACCGAGAGAGAGACTGAGTTGTGGCTTGCGCAGGAGTTGTGTGCCAGACTAATCCTCGCCCGGGAGCAGCGGCTTCCTCGCACCGAGCGAGAATCATGAGCTGTGCAGATGCTCGCACAGGAGACACGTGACACCTGCAGTCTGCGGCGACTCCGACACTCGCCGAGCCACCCACCAGATGCTACCGTGGGAGGGGGGGGCGATGAAAAACACTCTCCAAGAACCTGGAGCTTTCAAAGATTTTTTTCCTTCTTTCCTCTGTAAAGGGTTTGTTTTGTTTTCATTTCATTAAGAATTGAGTCCGGCCCTTTCGGTGAATCGGCGGCCCCCCTTGTGTTGTTTACCGCGTGAACGATGAAGACTTCACTCGTCTGCTTTTAAATAAATGTGAGATATCATGCATAATGCAGCGGCGACCGGATCTCTACAGCTGTTCGACATCGCCCCGGACACTGAGACCGCCACCTAATTAATATGAAATCTGCCTTCCATTATGAATGAGGGCCAGGTGTGCCTCATTAAATCCGGGGCCCTCTATCGCCAAAAAACACACCCCCTACGCACACACACACACACACGGATACGCGGCGTGTCAGATATGGTGTGAAGTGTGCGCTGCCCTTGACTAGCCGGTGACAGGTAGCGAGAGAGAGGGGGGACTCGGTGGAATTCATAACACCGGGACTGTCACTGCGGAGGACTCATTTATGGACGTTAATTATTGCCGTTCGCTAACTGCGCACTTTAAGAGGCCGGTTTGATCCCGGCGTGACCGGAGCGAGGTATTTGAGGAAACGGTGTCAGATAAATCATGCGGTTCGTGCTGACACGTTACAGTAAAGTAATTACAGTGAATTAGATGCCAAGATAGTAAAAAAAAAAGGCCGCCACGCTCGCTGCGGGTCCGTATCTGCAGTCTACTCCTGCTGCTTCATTTGCGGCGGGCGCGAGTCTGTCACACTGAGTGCACCAGGACATATTGTGCATTGTCTGTCTTTCCATCTGGAAGAGCACGTTTTGATTTCACTGGTGGGACCTGCCGCGACAGAAGCCAGATGATTCGGGGATGATTCAAAGCCCAGCTGGTTGATTCCTCTGGAGCGGCTGACTGAGCTGTGGGGAACGGCGGCGGCGCCGGCTCGCGTGGTCCTTCCATCTGCCGTCCTGGAGGAACCACTTCAGAGAGCTTGGCCGGGGCCCAGTGCGAGCCCCGGCCGCCCCGGCCCCCCGTCCCTCCCGCCCCGGGGCCTCATCTGAAGTTGTCAGGCCGACCCCTGCGTGGCCGGGCGCCAGCCGCACTGCTGGGGCCGCAGCTGAAAATAGCCCACCAATTCATCACGCTAGCCTGCCAGCAGCGTTTGTGCTGCATAGGCACTTCCCTTAATTTTGGGATCTGTTTCAGAGTGACCCGGAGAGACCGCTGACAACTTCAGTAATACCATTATGCGATGCCATAGCTGTACGCCTCCATTAGGACACTTAAAAGCCTCGGCATCAGGAGATACCGGTGGTCTTATCTAACAGATATATCACCGTGGAGCCATTAGCATCCGCAGCCTGGGGCGATGGGCGACACCTGAGCGGGGTCAAGTCTCCGGCTCAAGGTCGGGACATCAGGCCCGCCCGACCAGAACCGCAGCAGCCGGGCTTTTCAGACATCTCAGACGGCGTCGGCCTGACCCCGGCCTGTGGGCTGCAGCTGTTGCTCCTCCTGCTCCACTTAGCTTAGAGATGCAGACTGCCAGGCCTCCTCCCGCATCATCAGCGGCTCATCAGGATTTTTTGGTACCTTGATTAAAGCCCTGCCCAGACTTCACATCCTCCCGCCGTTTCATCAGCGCTGAAGGTAATCAAGCAGCCCGCAGAGGGTACTGGACAGAAAACAGGATGTACCAAAGAAAAAGAAAGGAAGAAAGGTGCCGTTTCATAAAGCAGCGGTGATTACTGATGGTGCGGCTGACTCTCGTGTAACTAATCACTGCATTTCATTATTATGTTTTATCTGTGTGTCCTTGAATGCTGTATTTAAAATGGTGTCCCAGTTAAATACAAACCTGCAGCAAATGTCGCAAACCTTATTTATCCTGTCAGACTCTTCGTCTTCCTTCACTTTGGTTGTGGCGCAAATATCACAAGCGCCGCAAGTCTGCACATACGTACCTCTGGTCCGTGCACGTTACGTGGTCTGATACTATTCTCGTAGACCCTTTTCTGAGCACAGGAAGTGTGTTGTTAGGGCCCCTCTTCGCCCACGAGTGGACAAGTTCCTGCCCCAATACTTCAATCACGTTGATGAGCTGTCTGCCTTGAAACAGCAGCTGGCCCGCTGACGTAACCTGTGACTGCGAGGAAGACAAAGGCAGAGTAGATGGAGAGCAGCTCCTCTGTATCTCGCTGCTTTCTTAGATCGGCGATGTGTCTGTTTAGTTTCCTTGTGTTGACGCTGTTAAAGCGAGAGCCCTTTCGCTGAAGCCCGAGACTGGCCTTATTATATTTATTGTGCTTAAACGGAAAAGAATCTGAGCTTTAATGTCACGACTTCGAAACAGGCCATCATAGTAGACAACATCAAATTAGCAGACTGGACGGCTGATTTGGTTGTTTCTGATAATTGGGTGATTCCAGAACAGCTCACCCTCTGACCCGGTGTTAAAAATGAGTTCAGACAAGTTTGAAAACGTGTAATAATGTGTTTAATTAGCCGAGGAACTATGATTAATATTTTGTCCACACGGAGCCAGACGACACCATCCAGAATGCAACAAACCAAGCCGTCACAAGCTGCAACTTGCAGATGTCGTGGACAGGCTCACGGTGGGAAACCTTTAAAGGGGCACTGTGTGATTTTGAGGGAGAAATTCAAACTTAATATTAATGAGGTAACAATACAACCTCAAAATACGTATTTAAATGAGTGCATGTTGCAAAGTTTCTCAGGTGTTCAAATTTCAACCCAGTCCACTGAAAAATAAGCTATTGGTGAATCATACAAAGATTCACCAAAATGATGAAATAACTCAGAGCAAGAGCAAACTTCAAAAATTCATAAATAATTTGGAGTACAGGTAGGATTTCGCAAGGTCTCATGAATTTGTACTTTTTTTCCCTTTTTTTTAAAAAAAATCCAAGACACAGACTGGGAAAAGTTCTGAAGTCTGTGTTAGTTGGCGTGGAATGACCCAGTTGTGGACGGGGAGCCAAGATGAACCAAAAACAATGATTTAAGACTCGTTTGCATTCAGCTGGAGGTTTTGAGACGTCCACAACTGTAAGTGTAACAGGTTAGATGACAAATGATGAAGTTTGTCTTGATGACAAAAAGTGTTTAATGTGACATAACACACATTACAATGATAATAAATGTTGTGTTTATATATAATACTGTATGTATCCGCACACATTGTGTATACAAACAACTAGGGGCCAAGGATGAAGCCTTGGGGAACACCGCTGGTCGGACAGGCCACAGAGTGAAAGTTTTCTTTTTGATAAATAGGATTTGTACCTATTAATCTGTTGAATGATGTAATGCAATATGGAGAAGTATCTTAATCCTGCAAACACTTGCACCAATGACTGCAAACTGCAACTCCTGGTGCTTCTTATTGATACAAATACACAACATCCTGTATGTCAGGAGCAAACACGCTCTGACTACAAACTCATCAAATTCAGCAGTGTGATCGATGCCCTTTAGCTTCAGTGATGATGATGCTCTACCTAGCCCTCTAGCACCAGTTTTGCACGGGAAGGGCTCCACAGTCAAGTTAGCGCTAATGTGTTAAATGCAACGTCATGTGTTAGACTTTCAAAATTGGTTTGGGTTGGACAAAGGAAGGATACTTGGTTAGGCTTGGGAAAAGATCATATTCTGGGCTAAAATAACTACTTTCAGTCTCAGTTACGCAAGTGACTTCACTCATGTCAGGTAGGTGACATCAGTTATGTCATATACGTACTGTAGGTTAACTCACTTATGTCACTTAAATCAAAACCAAATTTCCCTTGAATCCTTCTCACAATAGGGACACAAACCTAGTTTGTTCTTGGACTTTTTCTCACTCACAACCAGGTGCCTACAGTTGATGTGTTAGGAGTGAGAACAGGCTGTCTCAAAGGAACGCATCAGATCTGCAGCTGAGGTGCAAAAGCCCTTGGGTGTTAAGGATACGTGGCGTGTGCAGTGTAAAGCTTTTGTATTTGGGCTGGTTGGTGAGCCACTGGGGAGGTTCTCAGCACTAAATAGGTGGGATTTTGTCGTTGAGATGTGGCAGACAGCTGAAAAGCAGCCGCGGCACCGGAGACGTGGCACGCCTGTCTGCGTCCCGTCCCAGACAACACAAGCTGAAGAAAAATCAAGAGACCGACTGAACAAAAGAATTGTACTTTGAGGGGAAACATTTGAAAGTAGAAATAAACCAATAAGTTATTTGTTAGAAAAAGAATAACAAAGAGCGGTGGTTCAGTGGTGGGTGATAATGACGATAATGTTTTCGCAGACAAAGAGGAGCGGAGATAAAATACACAAGACTCTGAGAGCGGTGACAGCGAGAAAACAATGTGGGAAAGTTTTTAAAACGGAAAACTTTGAAGCTGAATAAAGGAGCTGGGAGCGATACAGAGGTTGTCATCCCGCTCACCCGAGTAAAGTGCTTTCATATTTAGACACTTCTGCAGGAAACATTTTACGTCTAAGCCTAATAATGAGTGTCAGGGAAGCAATCAAAGTGAAAGTAGAGGCGTCATCCAAATGCACTTTCACGTTCTTAAATAGCACCCGGGTGCCAGATGTCATTTCCAACCATAGACCCTTCGCCTCTTGGTGACTAACAGTCTGACACCAACATAACTGCCATCACTTTAACACCCTTTGATTCCATCTTAAACAGGTAATGATACCGTTGTTTAATCGTGTGGGAGGGGAAGGGAATTCTGAATACATCATTTCATTAAAATATTAAATACAATCTTGTGTTATCGCTGCGTTTAACACACCATAACATGTTCACACGATCCTGGAGGAACACCCGAGGTCCACTTTGCAAGAAACTGCACTGCGCCGTGTCT
Source organism: Lagodon rhomboides (assembly GCA_039737535.1). Taxonomy (NCBI): domain Eukaryota; kingdom Metazoa; phylum Chordata; class Actinopteri; order Spariformes; family Sparidae; genus Lagodon; species Lagodon rhomboides. The sequence continues at coordinate 7,954,535 of CM077785.1, read as the reverse complement.
GGCTCGCGTTCGTGCCTCGGCTTTCGACACGATTTTTGAGTGCAGGCGTTTGTTTTCCTGACGTGAGAAAAGCACAGGAATAATTATTACCATAAAAGCGTGGCAATACTTTGCGCTCCCAACTATAGCGGCTAATGTGTAAACAACAAACCCAAGCACTATCATTATTATTAGGGATTGAATAAGAGGAAATTTCTTCAGAGAGCCTGAGACATTAACGTCACGCCACGCAGGATCCGCGCCCGCTCTCCACAAGACACTGTGTTTAATCAATGTTTTATAACGGTTTATAATGTTTTTTTTTTAAACTTGTCCATTAAACGGCGCCTTGTTTACTTTCTGTGACAAGCCTTGGCGCCGCTGTTGAATGTTGAAAACTCGTACGCGAGATGATTCATTTGTGTCGTGACAACGCCGCTGTCTGTCTCTGTTACCGCCGCATCTCGTCTCATCTATCGCTTTTATTATTTTGATGTCCATCTTTAGAGAGCAGAAATTTGAGTGACATTCCAATAAATGTTTACCGCACACACACACACACACACACACTGAGAGACAAAGAAGCAATCAAAGTCTGAGTTGGAACGGAAGGTGTACAGTAAAAGTTTAATCAGGGTTGATCAAGTGTCGTAAGTTCCAAGGTGAACCGTCTCAAAGCAGTAAAACAATTGCGAGGCGACGCTGAACGAAACGAAACGTTGCGGTCTTCATTGCTCAGGTTCAGGAGAAAACTGAGAATGTCAGGAGTGCGAAGCAAACAAAAAGGCGGATAGCTAAAATTAGCGATCATATTAAATCTGATGTGTGCAGTGGTGGGACACAGGAAGTCAGTGCTCATTATTCCGTGCTTTTAATTACGCTGCTATAATCACCACTGTTGGCATACATACAGTCTATATGGTACGATGTGTTTTCTTAATAAGCACTCGTAGCAGAAGCCCTTTGTTCCATGCCTCTGCACTTCTTCTTCTTCTTCTGAACTTATTGTTTTCATGTTTTTAAAAGAATGTTTAATTTGATGAGGTTTAGAAAATAAAACTTCTTGGTTAGATTTTTAGAAAAGATCACGGTCTGGATTGTAATTAACTAAGTCAGCGTTCACGGTTGTGTTTTAACACGGTGCGGGAACAGCGACGGAAAACCATTCGTGTTTGAAGATTTCATACAGTGAATAACGTTGTACGCAAATGTCCACTGTGATCAGATGATGAAGTCATGACATTTGATATCATAAGCACCGTGACGTCATAATGTTCTGCTCAAAAATGTTCTATTTAACGCCATAGCTCAGGAACGGGAGCGTGTCTATGTTCCCCGGGTTCCCCTCTTTGTATGAGACTGGGGAACATAGGACCCTTTTTTAAAAAAAGGGTCCTATGTTCCCCAGTCTGTTACTTTTTCCACCATTACTGAAAAATTCCATGGCAAATAGGCCTAACCCTAACCCTAACCCTGCCCTAACCCTAACCCTAGGACCCTTTTTCAGAAAAAGGGTCCTATACTCCCCAGTATGTATTGCTACAGGGGAACATAGGTCCCTTTTTTGGAAAAACAGGGAACATAAGACTTTTTTTGTAAAAAAGGGTCCTATGTTCCCCAAGTGGTGAACATAGGGATGACCCCTTCAGGAACAGCAGCTGGAGGCGGTACTTGAAATCTTACGTTATCTTGTATTGATATTGATATAGTACAATGTTTCATACAGTTTTAAAAACACTTCTGAGCTAAAATAGGTCAATACAATAAATGATAAATGAACTGTAAACATACTAACAGAAATTCAGTCTTCATTATTTCAGCCCCTCCCCACACTGGATATAATGTATTAGATGTTACACTTTGTGTGGTGAGTCTGAAACCAGAACCCTGCAGATTCAGCATTATAAGTGCTTACATAACAAATAATGTGATTTTTGTGGCGATCATTTCAGCTTAAACACAGGCTCATGCGTAATGCCATTAAAACTCATTGCACTAAGTGAAACTCACCTGCGTGGGGTTGAGCCGTGTGCTCCAGTTAAAACAGGTCTCTGTGTTTTCATGCGTCCTTTGTTTCAATCAGCAGCGAATAAAGCATCATCATGATAATGACACGGGCTAAAAGCACTGTATGCCGCCCCCCCCCAGAAAAACAGACGGTCAGGTGTGCGGGTCCACGCTGCGAAGGGAAAGGTCAGCTCGCCTTTATTAAGGTGTCATCTGGATTTTATCAGGATGGAGAGCACTAAAGGCAGCCACGGTGAAAAGATGGAGCCGGATGGTGGAGGGGCCATCAGTTGGCGGGCTGAGGGGAAAAAAATTGCACAATAGACACATCTCGTGAAAAGGATGGTGGTGGTCAAGGCTGCGCTAAGGACACCTTTTATATATTGGTAATACAAAATGATATGATATTGACTGCTTGATATCAAAATACTTACCTACCTACTTTGTGTTTTGTGTTGCCGATGCTAATTTTCCCCGACTGAACATGCTGAGCTATAGCGTGACCGCATCCCTCTCCAGTCTCAATCAAGGACATCCACTGTCTCTGGATGTGAGGTTGCTCCGCCGAAATTGGCTCGGCTCTGAGGGATGACAGCTGTTATTATTCTCTGTAAACCTGAGATGGCACAAAAAGGAAACAGGTGCCACAGAATTTGTCATCTGTAACATGAAGCCGGGATTTTAAAAAAAGAGAGAGAGGGAGAGAGAGAGAGAGAAAGCGAACAGTCTGCTCTGAAACTCCAAAACAAAAAAAAACAAAAAAAAAGAGCCCATATTGTTAGAATAACCTGACACGGGCTCCCGTCTGAAAATGCACACGCTCGAATACCCTAAGTCACCATGAAAGCTGTATTATATTGAAGAGCTGAGTGAATTCAAATCACAGCAGAGCTTCAAGCCTTTTTTACCCTGCAACAAGTGCCTGCTGCTGCACTGCGGCTATCGCTGCCTTGTCAGAGGAGGGATGGCGCGAGCCCTTGAGGTGAGCGCCAATCCACAAAAGCCGCTGCCTAAGAGGACACACTGATGAAAAGTTTCAAACTCGCACATTTTCCCCTCTCTTTTTTTCTTTTTTCCTTTAACTTGCCGTACGTGATGTTCGAGTGGGTACAAAGAAGAAGGCGCAGAGATCACGCTCCATTTTAATCCTTGACACTGTTCGAGACGACATTGTCGCAGAAGACCTCCCCTCGACGCAAACGTGTCTTCACCCCTATCGTAACGAGATCCAGTACTTTCTTGTTGTGACATATTTTTCTCATTATTGAGACGTACCGTTTCGCAGTGAAAAGAAACCTTTCGTAAAATGGCATGCAGTACTTGCGGTTTTACCGCGACAACAATGGAAGTCGGTGCGCTGCCGTAGCAAAAAGGTCTCGTGGCTTTATCTGCAGACTACAGAAGGTAGTTTGTTTGTAGGCTACTGGACGGACAGAGAAAGTAAACATAAGCTTCGTTTTGTGTAATTTAATCCAATTTATTAATGAGCAATCAATTCAAGTCTTTGTATGTCTAAATGCAAAGACCAAAGGGTGAATCTGTAGTGGAGGTTGTTGACACCTCTGCATTATTTTTTCATGTTTTCATCCGGACGAAAGGTTTTCAGGCCGACTTTTTTGTGAAAATGTTTAAAAATATGGTGCACAAAATGTAACTGTAAAGCTGTGCTCAGGTTGAATACAGAGCAAAATGACAGAGCAACTCACGATGTAATATCACGATGCGTTGGCCACTATATGGCACAAAGACTGTGTGACTGAAAAAGCCAAAACCTAAGTACCCCTAAAAAGGCAAAAAGCAGGAACTATTTATTTACACTGCGTTGTGGTGTCTGTTGCATCTGAGTTTGACAGGCGAAATAACAAAAAAAAAACTCTCCTCTCTCCCATGCCAAAGGAAAGTCGGAATACGTTTAGTTATCCGCAAAACATTTGTGGAGTTTCTGAGCAGAACAGTGTTGTGACATTTTCTTAAACAGCTGAAGTAGACAGGGACTCGTTTTTAAATGTAAAAAAACTACAACAAAAGAACATAATATGGCTCCATAAAGCTCATCCAGCGTAATCCAAGTCTCCACAAGCCCTGAGATCCCAAATTGACGAAGATGTTGTTTACACCCTTAACGCCTGTGTACCCATGTTAGACAGGCTGCACGCTAACGCCTTTAGCTTAGCGGCAGAGAAGATTTCAGCTTTAAAATGGTTGTAAATAACGTCTTTTCAAGTCAGTGTGGGATCTCAGGGCTTCCAGAGACTTGGATTGCACTGGACAAACTGTATGAAGCCGTTTCATTATGGCTGAATTTTCCTTTCTGGGTGAAGTTATCCTTTAATTGTACAGTCGCATACTAACTTGCAGCCTAGAAATTGTTTGTTCAATTCCATCCTCCTCTCGAGACCCCTCATTTTTTCTTCTTGGTACATTGCTGATTTGGATTCTTAAAAACCTTCTAAAATGTGGCTCCAGAACAGACGGGGGGGTCAATTTAGTTTTTTTTGTTTGTTTGTTTTTATGCAAAGAGCTCATTGGGTCATTAATGTGACAGAAACCACTTCCCTCCAATATCTATTGCACGCTACCAAAAGAAAAATAGATAGAAACTATCACTAACCACCATTGCAAATATTAATAACAGTCATACAGTCACTGTACAAGTACAGAAATAATCAATCTTCCATCTTGAATGAGATTTTAAAGCAAAGACGGTTTTATTTATAGCTGTTAAAACAAGACAAGAGCAGAGAAACCGCAGTTGACACCATGATCCTACGGCGAAATTAAACTCGCTGCACAAATAAGCTGTAAGCTAATACGGACGGGAGAGATCCTCTGTTTTTATTGAAAGTAATATATTATGTGACACTTCACATTAAGTCTTTCTCACATTTACAATTAAAGTTAAAGTCGCACTGCTTTACAGTAATCCGCTGTAATCCACACAGGTAGATGAGAGAGGATGGACCTGACCCTGAGCGTATTTAAACTTGTTAGCATTATTTATTGTATCATTTAAAATAAATATCCAAGTTATTACTCCAAATCGCGAACCAAAGGGTGAGCAGCTGTGGCTGCCGCGGCGCTACGACGGTGAGGACGCTTGATGAATAGGCTAACGGCGGCGTGTTATAACCTTTAGTGATTACAGTATGCATTACCCAACAGAGCCTGTTAACCCTCATAAACCACACGGTTCTGCAAATGACTTTTTTATAAACAGCACTCAGTGTGCGCCGGGCACTCTGCGAGCTATAAATGGAAAATACTGTATGTTGAAGTATTTAAGGTGGGGGGAGATGCTGAGCCTCCGTGAGGTTTGTGTCGGGCTCTTAAAGGGATGTGATCTGACCTCATGGCTCAGGATTGATCTGTGGTAAAAGGATTTTTTTTTTTTATAGTGATCTCAAATTTGACTGAGTCAGGCGGTCTGGATCATATTTTCAAAATGACATTGCCGTACTTCTGCGTTAATACATATTCTGCTGTCCTCTTATTTCATTGTTTCGACGTCTTATTGACTGGCTGATATTTAAAGCTTGTGAGTGCCTCAGACCATCGGCGTACGCCAAGAAGGGACTCAATCACGGGCTTCGGAGGGATATCAGGTTTGTCTTCAATCTCTCTCCTTCTCTATGCGCCAGTGATGTCGTCAATCTGCCTGTCTCGGGATTCTCGGTTGATACTGAATTCGCGGATCCCTTCTAATTCATCGAAACGTTCTTTAAAACCTTTCCAACGTCACGCAGTTTTGGTCAACCCAAAGCAAAATGAAATATTCATGTCGTAGTACTAAGCCCAGAAAATACAGTCCTACAGAGTATGTATGTGGGATTGCTGATGCTTCTTTGCATCACACTCAGGCAGGCCTTGGGAGTATTTTATAACCATGCCAGGGGAATCTGGCGCTCCAATAAATCAAATGTGTTGGCCAGTAATTATTGCCTCTGCTCTCTCGCAGGGATCGGGGGGGGGGGATTTCGCTCGTGAACTTCCTCTCATTGGGCTTCGGAGCACTAGCCCCTGTGTGTTTTGAAAGACAAGTGAGCAGAAAGCCAGAATGTCAGTTTAATTGGCGCGATTGTGGCTGCCGTTGCACGCTCCTCGCCAGCCGCAAATTAGTTCCAGGGTGCAACTCAAGGACAAAAGGGCCTGACACATTGATATGTGCACGCAGCCGTGATCAGTTACTGTGCGAGCGGCGTCTGAAGAGCGATGAGTGCTGGGGGAGCGGCCGTCCAGTGACACCCTGCGAGGACAGTCTTAATGATCCTGAGTTGCACGTTTTTTTGCATTTCATTACGGGCCCTGTTGTACAGTATATACGGCCGTTTACATTATGCAGCTTGGCCTGTGGTTCAGTAATAATAGACAGTAATGATGCAAATAACGCTGTTTGCATCAATAGAGAATCATGAGATCCTCGGCCGAGGGCATCATGGGATGCTGGTACTGCTCCAGAGAAACATCCAGGTTCAGTGTGTACAGTGCGGTCTGATAGCTCAGTCTCTTTGTTCACTGTACTGCAGCACGATGATGTAGGTGCACTTTCACACTCCAGACTTAGCTTTTTGACAGCCGTGGCTGGGAAACCTGGTTCAAACGTCGATGTGCATCCATTTTTTTGTCTATTCTCTTTATGTCTCCCGGACCGCCGAAACACAGCGAGGTGGAGGAGACCGCTGGGCATGGAGGGACTTGAAAACCAAGAGCGCACATCCGCGGGAAATATGAGAGAAATCCTGTTTTTCCGCGCCGAGCTGAATCTGATATCATCCGTCAGCGCGTCAAGAAGCATGTTTCCCAGGTGATCGCGAATACTCGGCTGACATCAGCGGCTACAAAACATGTCAACACGTTTTCACCCCCAACTCGTCAAAACATGGCAGCTTGGTCAGTGGCCTTAAACTTCAGACTGCGATGCTCTACCTGCCCCTCTAGTGTCGGTTTAGCAGCCGAAGGGCTCCACAGTCAGAATAGCAATAACATGTTATATGCAACATCCAGTTTACTTATTAAGATGTAGTGAAATGGTCATGGTTTGGTTAAGGTTAGGCACCAGAACTATTTGGTTAGGTTTAGGACAAGATCATACTTTGGGTTAAAATAATTACATTCAATCACGTAACTTAGTCACATAACGTTAGTCACGCAAGGGACATAAGTCACCTAATATAAGTGCGTTACATATGTTAATTTACTTACCTCACATAACTTGAAAACCAATCTCTCTTGACTGGAGGGTATGTCCAGGTATTGATCAATCTTTCCTTGCTCTTTATACTTCTGCACTTGATGGGTGATTCAAGAGGTAACGCTAGAGGAGTGGCTGTGGCGTCCGACTTAGAAGTGTGCAGCCGTAGCAGGCGGTCAAGTGTTGATTGCATTCAAGGAAACAGATGAGATAACATGTGACTGATATGGTGATTGTGTTGTGGGGAAATCCACGCTAAAGTCAGTTCATCCATATCAGCCCAGTGATGACTTTTTATGAAATAACTGGATGAAATGTTAGCCTCAACAATAAGGAGTGCTGGTAAATGTAAAATGGTATGTCTGGCCAGAAAATCTAGCAACTCACTGTCCTGATCAGGCAAGTAGTAAAGAAGACCAAAAACTTTTAGTTTAGGATGGGAGGATTAAAGGAGTGAGCCATCTTGCTTGCTTCAAATCTCCGTTGAGAATAGCACATGTGCAGCACCGGTCGGGCGCTAGCAAGCAAAATGGTGGCAAGTATGGATGTTTATAGTCTACAGATAGCAGGGGGCACCGTCGCTGCGTCCAGAGTTGAATGCCGTTCAAGACGACTGTGTTGGGTTTAAATACGTGCAAACAAGTCAGAAGTGCAAGCGAACATTTCTATTATCCTGGAAACAAAACTAACTATGTATAGTGTAGTTTGCTGCAGGTTTGAGACCAACAATTAACTCAAGTCTTTGTTGTTATTTGATAACCGATAAAAAAAAAAATGTAATAGGGGCGAGTAAAAAAATGCTCCAGGCAAGTCGATTTCTGTGCCACTCTGCCACTACCTGGTCATCTCTCACCTCACTGACCACATCCTGTAAAACCTACGCTTTAATTTGATTGTATTTGCATGTTTACATTATTAACCTCATTTGTTCACATTCTTTGGTCACGTTCTCTTTATATTCGTCCTTTAAAGGGCTGATGTGTGTGTGGCTGGACTGAGCTACCAGGGGGGCCTGGGGCAAAAAAAATGAGCTGCCGGACCCCTATTAACCTTCATCCGTATATTAATTTGTTTTAATTTGTTAGTTCATGAATATGCACTCTAAAGTACAAAACTGTGATGAAGGTCTTGGAAGCAGAAGTAAAAGCGGGGGGGACCTGTATCGTGGAGTATATTCCCAAACAAGTTTTTCCATTAAACGAGCACAAAGCAGAGGTACCAGTGTAACAGGATTCACAGTGGTTATCCAGCCTACACGCAGCCTATATTAATTCCCCCTATCATCAAACAGAGGTATACTGCGACTTCCACTATAAAGGAAGAGCCAAAAGGTGCCCCCACAGGTAAGACCTTTTGAATTGTTGCATCAGAAGGAATTTTTGAGAAAGGTTGTGATGTCCTCAGCATCAAGCTGCACAAATGGATTTTTTTTTTTCTCTTTCAGCCTCACGGGACAATGGAACCAGCTATACTGCGAACACAACATAACTTCGTGTCGCCTGCTGTACATGTGGCGTATTAGAACAAACGAGCAAAGCATTGCCTATCTACGCATCCCATACACGAAGAGCAACATTTGCTTTCATTTCGGTTCACGTTTCTGGCGTCCTGACTAATGGAGAACTTACATTCACTCTGTTCTGACTGAAATTAGGTTGATCAGGGTGGCGTGTGATAAACCAGAACCAGGCGAAGCTACAAGCTTGTCGTCCGCTCCGGCAGACACGTCTGGCCGCCCTCCCGGCTCAGACAGATTGCAGCTCGGTTTGTGACGGGCCATTGACAACCTTAAATCTCGAATCTTGAATCTCGGCTGGATGCGATGACTGGCAGACGAGTCGCACGTCGTACGTTTCAAAACTTTTTCTGATTGGCTATTTAATGTGCCCGCGTCCGGTCTGCATTTCAGTCCAGCACAGCGCTCCCCAAACTTAAATCAAACTGTCAAACCAGGCGGTGCTGATCAAATATGAATCACAGCTCTCTAACTTAGTGCGCTGTTAAGGGCGGGTGAGGACATAAATATAGAAATGATGTCTGGGTTCAGTCACGTCAGGGGACGGAGTGCATTCAAGCACTTTTAGTGAAAATAAAATGTTAAGAGAAATGGTATAAATTAAATCTGTTTTGTTTCATTTTTTTTTCTGTAGGCTTCCATGTGTCTAACCATACTGTCAAAATGTATGTCTATATTTTTTTATATATATTTTTTTATATATGTGAGTAAAATAATGCCTTTTCCTGTTCATCTACACTGTACATGTCTGTAATCAGGGTAATCAGGGTAAACAGGCAAGCTGGAACCATGGAAACAACTGCGTGACTGTGTACCACAAACTTACATCAGGGGATAATTCAGGTCTTTCGATGAGGGGCTGCATGAGGTACCCTGGTCGGTGTTTTACCTGCAGTAGATGACCGTCAGCAGAAGCAGAAAGTAGCACCAGCAGGAAGCAGGGCATTGTGCTGCGGTATCTGTTTGAGGGGACGCTATGTTTTAAACATTATTGACGCTTTAAGTTGCCGTAAAACAGCCTTTTTCTCTGGTGTTGCATTCCCTCAGTCATCCGTCCATAACCCTATGACAAGAATCATGTCGTGGAAAAAAACTGTTTGACAGCAACGCAAAGCGCCAAAAATCTTCAAAACATAGCTTAAACCTAAACATATATATACATATATATATATATATATATATATATATATATATTTTTAGGTGGTACTTATTATAGGTGTCTAAAATACATCTTCCTGCCGACGCTACATGCTGCTTCTCCACACAGGCGGAGAGCTGATGATAGGGATACGTATCTCATACAATCACCACATCAAAAGACCCAAGTTATCACTTGAACTCCGTCGGGCTTTAGTCAGGTTTGGATGTAAAAAATAAATCAAAAACAGATCTCCGGTCGGGCTCTGTTACTCTGTCGGACTCGGTCGGGTTCAGAGTGAAAATTGCAGCCCGAGACGCATTCTAGCTCTGGCTGGATGGAAGTTTCATCCAATCACATCTAGAGACATTCTGGTCTGCAGCTTGTGAGGGAGAGCGAGGAGCTAATCGCATTTGCAAATGAGTCCGGCCACGTGGTGTTTGTGGGCCAGAGCCAAAACAATAAGCTAAAAGAGGCTAAAATAGTCAAGCTAAGGGGAACGGCAAAAAGCTGGATAATCATTTGTCTTGGTTTTTTACCCATCAGTGACCCCTTTTGTATTATACCGTCATTTCATCCGTTGTTGACATAAAGACTATCGATGGGTGCAGCTTTAAAGATGCTTGATGTGGTAGAAATTCAGCTGTCCACAGCTTCAACAACATGCTGGAAAGAACAGTGAAGCAGTGTCCTGAGACATTTGGAAGGCAACAGATCATTAAAATCTTTATATAATATTCCACCTACACTGTTTATCTGTACGTGTGAGGAACCTGATTTATGTAACCTATTTTCTCTTAAACACGTTTGCTGTTTATACAGTTCCTCTGATATCTTGTTTATTTATCGATGTGGTGCATATTCCCCCGTGACGAACGCAAAACTCATTATTTAGAGCAAGTTGTAGCGTACGCTGTGTTTCATTATGGCTAATATTTTGTGGAATAATGTGCTTGTTCGTGTTATATACTCGTTCGTGTAATGACCGGGTGGAGTTCATTGTTTCCATACAGCCTCTACATCGCCGGCGCGGTGCTGTGCTGTCCGTGCAGCCGTGAGGAGGCAGCAGCTTTACTGTAATGCCACGCTGCCTCTGCATGTCGCCCCGCTCCGATAATTGCGCCTCGCGTTGCAATCACTTCGGCCCCGGATCCCATCGGGCGGGTGACACAGGTTGTTTTTCAAGCCGCTTCTCGGGACGGAGCGGGGCTGTAAATAGTGTAATGTTTCTCTCCCCGGGGAGCGCTGAAGCATTGTTGTATTCACTCTTGCAATCTGGGAGCATCACAACACTATTTTTCACTTGGGAAAAAAAAGTAAGAGAGGAAAAAGAAAGAATGAACGCCAAGGTTCTTCTTCGTTTTTTACAGTACCGTTATCCTGCAACAGGTTTTTCCACCGTCTCCTCTCAGGTAAAGCTGCATTCATTTGTTTTGCCGCAGTTAAAGCGAGGATATAGGGGGAGGCATGGCCGATTCCAACCCATTTTATTGAAGTGTGCGATAAATAAGTACCCAAGTGCTTCTTTCACCTCCCTGTCTGCTACTCGGGATGAACCTCGCTCCCTCCCATCGCAGCCATTTAGGGAGGGTAGAAATGTTATTGCTCTGTCGGTTTTATCTCGCGTTACGGAGGCTGCAAGATGTCACCATTGGTGCAGAGTCTCGGCGCGGTTCTGGGACGCTGGAGCCGGGCCAGCGTTCTGCACTTACAGCTGCTGGTATCTGCCGCGCTCAGACACGCTCACTTTTCATAAAAAAAAAAGAAAAAAAGGTCGTCTCAAACGGCCTTGCATCACTGCATAAATAATCGCATGTTCTGCACTCGGCTGGCGGAGATGCTGCCGCGTTACCGTACCGTAAACACAACTTGACACCCCAAGGCGAAGGGAAATGTCTTGGCAGGTAAATAGGAAAACACAAAATACAGATATAGGCAATGATGCTGACGTAGCGCCGAAGCAAAAAACACTTCCAAGGAAACATTTTGAAACCAGCATCGGAGAAAAAAAAATTAAAGACGCCGCGACAGAGCGAGTTCCCAATAGCTGACTGTGAGCTCCCGCCTGCAGGCCACGGGAGGATAATTAATGTCAAAACAGTGCAGCGGTACAAACACACTTTGGCTCCGCTCTCGGCCTGACGTGGCTACAATGCACCAGCAGGCTTCAGAGCCCTTCCAGCGTTTTGGTGGAGACACATTCCAGCAGACTGCGCCGCAAAGAGCCGCCGCCTCTGACTGGCCCTCTAATGAGGTTGGTGACTGTCAACAGCCGTCCCCAGCGCTCCTCCAGCCAGCCGGGGTGCTCGCGCTCTACCCGCTGCCCTGCTCCCTCTGGGCCTGCCACACACTTTACACTGGCTGCACCGATTAATCAAATAAAGCCTTCTGCTGCTCACTTTTGCATTTTTTTTTTTTAAAGACTACAGCCCTTGAGAAGTGCTCTTGACATGTATAATAATTGGGAACGCTGCCGGCCTTGTTAGCAAGGCTAAAGTAGGGTGGCGAATGTGTTCCAATGCTATAATTAAATACTCGCAGCGGCGGCGATGTGTACGCACGTGCAGATTATGGACACATGTTTGTTCGCGACACATGTTTCTTTAACAAGGCCGGCCGAGCTGTCTTTCATTACAGACCACATCCTGCAGCCTAACGGCCTCCTCGCCGTGTGCATGCTTAACGCTCGGAGCCAGACCATTGTTTGTGAGTATTTTTATTGAATTCCAATACATTTGTTCCAGACAGGACCAGTGAGTTCTTACTGCATGCTACTTGTATAGAGTTTAATTTAAAAGTTGATCTAAGTGTTACTTTCTTATTTAAAAAAAAAAAAAAAAAGTGTGTTAAATAGCTCCAACAGCAATCACTGTTTTAGTGCTTGGGCAGTAGCCCCACGTCTGTCAGTTTTCCGGTATCCCTGCCGACCTTATCCAATCAGGAAGGAGAACCCCATAACGGTTTGGTTTGTTATAAACCTCAGAGTTGTAGCTATGTTCCTGCATACTCAAAAATAATTTTGAGTTAAAATGTTAAAATTATTTTTGAGTATGCAGGAACATAACTACAACTCTGAGGTTTATAACAAACCAAACCGTTTGAAAAATCGGTTTAAAATCAAGCAATCTATGGTTATTTAAATGCTACATGCACCATAGACTTAGATGTTATGATTGGGCGAGCTGCCTGTGGCAAGATGGCCGCCGTATTGGGACGCTGGTGACTCCGCCTCGAGCCATCTAGCCTTTCTTATAGATATCTATGGGTGTGGCGACATGGAGAGAAGGGAGGGGATTTGCTATCTGCAGAACGGACTGGAGGTTTTGGGGTCATCCCTTTGTTCCCGCTTTGGGAACATAGGACCCTTTTTTAGAAAAAAGGTCTTATGTTCCCCCTTTTTCCCCAAAAGGGACCCATGTTCCCCTGTAGCAATACATACCGGGGAACATAGGACCCTTTTTCTGAAAAAAGGGACCCTTTTTCTGAAAAAGGGTCCTAGGTTAGGGTTAGGGTTAGCCTGTAGGCCTACATAGGCCTATTTGCCATGGAATTTTTCAGTAATGGTGGAAAAAGTAACAGACCGGGGAACATAGGACCCTTTTTTTAAAAAAGGGTCCTATGTTCCCCGGTCTCATACAAAGAGGGGAACATAGGACCCGGGGAACATAGACATGCTCCCGAGGTTTTAGCTTTAAAACACAACTTTATAATCAGTAGTGTTTTGTACTGTGGCTGTATTTGTATTCGCTGAAGGTTTAATTTCTAAGAAATTGACAAAATTCTCATATCTAACTATTGCTTCTTGAGATAAGAAGTGGTATCAGAAGACATGGCCGGGACTAGTGGGTAAGCATGCATATTTTAGCAGATATCTCGACAACACAGTACAAAGCCGTTGTTGTTTCTTCACTCAGTTGATATTGTTAGTTCATTTTTTTGAATGTTTTAAACTGGCTCCTTTAAGGCTGGTGACAAGCTTTCATGTTCCTCACATTTAGTCCCCTCTTGCTTCTTTTTTCACCTTGTAGAGGCAGAATATCTCCCGTCTCAGCCCCACAGCATCAGCTGAGCAACAACCAATTCAATTTCTCCAGTAATGTAAAGTATGTGGTTACACCACCAGAAATATTTCAGCTGCCAGTCACCGCCGACTGTAGAGATTTTACCAATAACCTTCCAGCCAGACAAGCTGTTTTCAATTAGTCCAGAGAACAGATGCTTTCATTCTCACATGGCCGAGGCATTCAAGTACAATAAGTAAATCTCTGCAGAATCTAAAGGCAGAATACAGTCCATGTCTGGTTTCAAAAAATGATTCACCGCTCCATTTGGGATTCAACACAGATGCTGAAATGTTTTATTTTTGCTTTTTTTATATATAGCTGGTGTCTTTCCAGGGAAGACTCCACTGGGACCGTAAGATAATATTTTTCTATGTTTTCTGCAGCAGAAACTGTGCTTTATTTGTTACAAGGACCACCAGCACAATCTCAAACTGCACCAACAGAAACTAAATAAATAAATAAATAAAAAGACATTATTGTGCCGACAATTGATCTCTTAAGTGCAATGCAAAACATATCAGCCTAAAAAGTGATGATGATTGATCTCTAAGTGCAATGCAAAACACAAGCACGGCAGACAAACGCAGTTAGAGACAAGCTGATGAACATAATGGAGCCATATATTTCTCTCAGGACCTGGTGGAGACAGAGCTAAGAGAGAGGGAATATTGGACTTACATTCGCCAGGTGGCCACAAACATGGCTCCAAATGAACGCCAATGTCGCTAACTGCTGGATGTGTAAATGAGCATCTGTTTACTCCCAAGGTCTCCGTTTCAACTTCGAAGATGACGACATGGCAGTGTTGTGCTTAACAACTTCTACTTGAAAAAAAGGAGTACGGCGCACCTGCATTTTCTTCTTAGGATCATTAAAGATAAGTGCTCAAATTCAATTTCCAAACAATGTTCAAAGCCAGAGAAATCCTCAAGCCTGTGGCTATAGCTTGTGGGATGGAGACAGATTGGCAATGGTGTTTGTTTAATGGTCTATTCACCCTCAGTGGCTGACCACAGGATCATTTCTGTTTGTTCACCGTTACTCGCCAACAAGCTGACTGAACTCAGCACTCACCAGAGACTCCGGTTCTCTCTCTTCTTTCTCTCCGATCCTCTGTGAAATGTTACATTCATGAACTAAACAAACCGTTTTCCCTCCAGCTCCAGTCGTCAGTCAACATTACAGTGCATAGACACACGACAATGCAGGTCGCCTCCATGTGTGGCTGCTGCAGTCAGGTTGACAAACAGGATTGAAGATTCATCCACCTTTTAATCCGAAAGTTAAAAAGGAATCTGGGAGCTCTCCACCCATTGGTAAACTGCTCCGGATCAGAGCAGAATCCAGGTGTTTATTCCTCCAGCAGGTCCGGCTCTGTCCTTGGATTTGTTTTGATTGAGAGACATCTAGCAGCAGCACTTACATATTATTATTAACTTTATTAACTTGAACTACATAAGCTGTTGTACTATAAAATGCTTCAAAAATCCAAAGTAAAAATCTATAGTAGCCACACATTTTATTTTCTATGGATACCTGTGATACCTGGTAACGGCACGGTGAATAAATCCATTGTGTATTTACTATCATTAAAGCGTTTGCTTGAAATCAAACATTAATTCGCCTCCACTGTATAATCCCCTGCTGGTTGTGACTGTTTTGTGTCACAGAGGAACTGAGGACAACAAATGGTTTATGAACACACCGGATCGAAACGTACCAACAATAAAAACAGTTAAATAACCGGGCATACACAAATAACTACGTACAAAGGACTCGAGCACGGTCGCTAAAAGGACAGCGTCAATAACTCCTCGAGCAAACGGTTGACGGTTCACAAGCACAGTGTCAGAGTGAGGACAGCACGGTCTGTTGGTCTGTTCGGGCCACTTTGGTGTTAAGAGCAGCACAGTCTCTAGAGACGGAAGTGGGGGCCGGGGTCTCTGCTTTAAGGAGGCACAACTACGAACAGAGAGAGAGAGGAATGGAAGGAGTGCATCGCCAACCACAGACATTTTGTGATGAGACCATCTGCGACACCCGTCACACGTTGGTCCGTCCCATGTTCGCCTTCCGACCCATCACTGTTCAGACTGTTCACCAACGCTAACCCCAACCCTTCATTATATTACTACATCAGTACTCAGTAATCACGGGTCGGACCGCACCCATCTTTGATCTTGAGCCTTCATTTTGATCTCAGACAGACCGACAGACAAATAAACACCTGACAAATACTCAAGATTGCTTCTACAGTATGTGTCTTAAGGACCACGTCTTGCCATGACGACACACACAGACCCGCAAGGTGAAAACACTTTCAGCCGATGCTGTCATGGCTGGTAACACATACAGTGTCTATCATATACTGTACGGTCAGACTGGGCACATATCAACTCGTACAGGCTTTATGTAGAAGAACACGGAACCTGTACAGTTAAAATGTTTATCATATGACTGCTGGTGGCCACGAGAGCTTTAAATGCCATAGTCTGATGGTCCTATTGTAAGAAGTGCAGTCTGTGTCTTGGTTGATAACCTGCATGCTCCAGTCAGCGTCAGAAAACTGGTCAATATGTGCAGAGGCGTGAATTGCATGTTTGGTCTCTCCCCGCAGGGCAGCCGATGCCAAATTGGGGGGCTGGCGGCAGATGGTGTGGGGTGTGAGATTAGACTGGCACTGACACATGGCAGGAGGCTGTGCTGGTGTGAAGTTGCTGTGGGTGAGAGTGGAGTTCAGAGATCTCCTCCATGGGAATTAGCACCAGCGTTGAGGAGGAGTGCATTTACATACGTGTCTGTATCAGCGGCTCAGCTTCAGACAGTGTTTCTCCAGCAGCTCGGGGGAAGAATGTTAAATGTGATTTTTTATTTTTTTTTCTCTCTTAAAAGAATCCAAACAGTCAGCACAGAGTACTGTATGCGTTTTATGCTCCATTTCTCCCTCTGGACTGAACTGTGTGCCAGAAGTTTATATATAACAGGATGAATTACTAAGTAATCACTGACCAGCCCTGCTTTGCATACGGCTGCGCTGGGAAAAATAGACTTTTTTTTTATGTTATTGCTACCATAAAGTAGGATGATACTGCTGCTGGAGTTCATTAATAACAATCCCAGCCTATAACTCTTTAAGAATTATGATGTGTTTTATACATTCAGGAGCACATTGCAACAACTGTATTTTTACTGGGGCAATTAAGGACAAGAACCTTGCTCAAGGGCGTGAATATGAGTGGCTCTCTGGATTCATCTCCCCGGTGTTAAATCACTCGGCTATTGACCCTGTGTAATACCCCCTGCTGACACAGTAAAAAAAAAAAAAAAAAAAAAAGGGACTTTAATTATACATTCAAGAGCAAATGGTGGGGGAAAATAATGGGATACCCCAATGGCAAGGGGATCTCAAAGTCAAGGGGAGCTTAAAAAGAATATTGAATTAAAAAACATCACTCTTTTTTTGATGGTGAGAGTACCCCTCAACCCCAGGTGTTAAATTATGATGCTTGATCATTTTCAGGGATTTGACCAGACTGACACTGGCTGATGTACTTTTGCACAGTGAGCCCTGGATGTCTGACAGAGCTGTAAAACAGCCGGTTCAACGATGTGCATACATATTGAATTAAATCCAGGGGGCTTGGCAGATGCCGTTTGTCCAAGAGGAATGGCTCCTACTGTGTAGGAACACATACAGCCAGAGGAGGGAGACTGAGACAACAGAAAGGAAAAGAGAATAGGTTCTGGTTAAAAATTGTACTTCTTGGCACAACCAACAGAGGGAAGCAGAGCACAACTTTTACCAGCAGGTTCATGCTTGGGTAAAAAAAAAGGGACTGCGTTTTGAAACCTTTGATGGTTTCAGTGGATGTAAGTCCATGAATCAATTTGTGTCAGGCTCCGACCACAGAGGGGACATCCGAGGTTATCGTTTCTCCACAATTCATCTTTAAATTCCCATTATCTTCTGAGGATTAAGATGACGTTTGACAAAGTAGACTGCCAAAACATTAATCCCTAAGCCCATCGCTGATCTTACCACTGATGCAAGGTCACACTGCGACACAAATTATTAGCACAGGGCGGATACAAATCTTCTAATCAAAGCCCGCTTCTTGTTAGAGCAATCAACTATGAGAACGCACCAGAGCAGTATGGAAGTTAAAGAAGGACAAAAAAGAAGATTCACTGATTGCAAGGAAAAGTGATTTCTTTTTTAAATGGCTCCCATCCCAGAGCAAAGTTGAACAATAAATTATCTTTAAAACAAGACATGATGAAATATTGTAATGATATGAATGAATAAAAATATGTGGACAAACAATTTGTGAAATTTGCTTAACTAGTTTTGTTGAGTTTTATTGGAGCTCAGTTTCATTTGATTATAGACCTTTTTATTTTAAAATGTTTGCTTTATTTCATAATGGCATTTCCCCCCGATGACACCTTCATTTCATGTCACGCTTCAGGTCATTTTTATATCCGTCATCATGACAGTGATGTCACCGCCCACTTTCACCTCTCACAAGGTCACATAAAATTCAAGCTAGCTCGCTCCTCTTAGCTAGAATGAGAGCAATACAGAGAGAGCAATAAAAGTAATTAGCCTGTGAATGAGCCACACAACACGCACAGCTAACAAACCTCACCCTTTATTTAACTTAACAAGGCTGCACATGCCATTAGGCTAGCTGTCTACCTAGCTCGGTGGGGTGTGGGGTTAGTTTACCGCTCAGACTCAAAATGAAGAGTTTTTGAAACTACATTTTCAAACTTAATACTGTATTTTACTCAAGAGAAATATTCAACAGCAAAAAAAGAAAGAAAAAAAAGAGCAGTATGTCTGTATTTGCTAAAACCAAAATGACCTTGCTAACACTGTCTCTTTCCTTTGATGCTGAGTAGCATAATAATCTAAACTCACAGTCCTGGCTAGCAAGTTAGCCTGCTAGGTAGTTAGCATGTCTGTCCTTGTTAAGCTAGGTAAGGACTTTCTGTGTCTTTGCTGGTTGCTGTAGCCTACTGTATTTACAGCAGCTGCTCAAAGTCAATTCAGAATTACTTTTGACATTGTTGTAGCTATAGCTAACAGGAGCTAACAGGCTAAATTTGTTAGCAGCTGTTGATCATGCTATTTCTTTTAGAGGCAGGGGGATATGATTGGCTGAAAGTTGGGCAACAAAGAGCCAACTGATAATCCAAATTGCTCTTTTGGCTGATAGAAACCTGTTAGTTACCGCCCTCTACTCCTGAATGAAATAAACATTCTCTTTATTAATTAGCCTATTTAAAATTTAAAATGAAGCTATTATTGGAAAAAAAACTAGTTCAGTCAGCATTTCAATACGAGGGTTCGATCTGCTAATTTCTGCGATAAATATTCATTACGTGCACTGAAGTGGGAAATAAGTAGACGCAAACACGGCGATGGGGGTGGGCCTCTGCGCAGAGCAAGGGGGAGAAGGTTCTGTGGAGGGGGGACTTCATCAGATCTTCATCCGAACACAAAGAAGCGAGACAGAAACTCGATTACTGGGAAATGGAAGTCTCCTGTCGTGTGACAGTGACAGTGTGGGGGGGCCGCGACTCCGAGATGATACCATCACAGTGCTCCTTTATTTTGCTTGATGAGGGAGAGATGCCGCCTCCCCAGAGCCACCCGAGGGCATGCTGATGTCATCTGCCTGTCAGACACAATGACAGGAAAGCCTCGCCGCTGCCGGAAACCGCGTGCAAATGAGTGACTGTGCTGGCGGATTCATCAGGTCCGACAATGAAGCTGGTCAAGGCGGCGATAATAGACAAGAGAGGGCATTAGCATTTTTTTTCCGGGATACTCGAGACTTGATAGGAGCTATGATATATCCTGTGCTGGAGATAAACTCTGCACCGCCTCTGGTGAATCCATATTGCTTTTCATTAGCGCTGGTGTGATGCTGTTTGGGATTCACATTGCAATATCAGAAGCTGCTCTCCGGTGCATCTGGGGGTTGTTTTCCTGGTGGTGGTGGTGGTGGTGGTTGTATTCATCGCTCATGCTCCACCCTTGATCCTCAGAGACACAAAAGGTCCTGCGAGACAGAAAAGCAAAGCAACTTCTTCAGAGTATTTTCGGAGGCTCATGCAAATCAAGCCTAAGTGTGTGTGTGTGTGTGTGTGAGTGTGTTTGCGAGGACTTTGTTGCACAGACAGATTTATCAGCAGGGCCTTTTGTGACCGTCCCCGGCCTCCAGCAACCAGAATGGCGACGAACACGTGGTCCGCCCAGATTATACCTCATTTGAGACCTACAATAGCGGCGTTAGAGCCTTTAAATGGAGCCCCGGGTCGTCAAACCGTCACACCGCTGACAGGTCGCAGATGCACAGATTGTTAGCTGACCCGCTGCCCGCTCAGGCAGACCGCGGGATGAGACACCCATGAATGCTCATGAGGAGCGGTTTCTCCGTGGTAAAAATAAATCTCAATCTCCAAACTCAACCGCTCACCGCTGCCAGACAGCGTTTAATGAGATGCAGCCAGATTGCTAATTGACTTCCTGAATTCCGTGTAGCTTGCGTCTCCATGGCAACAAAACCAGCCATCTCCTTTCATACTCTTAGGAAAAGTAGAGAAGTTTTCTTTTCTTTTTTTCTTCTTCTTCCAAATCCTCCATTCACCGCGTTCCTCTTTTCTTGTCTGAATAATGCGTCGACGATTACCATTCGACTCTGCGCTCATTCCAAACTATTAGGCGCTAATGTTATTAGAGGATATAATGAGGTTTAATCAATGCAGCACATGATTACGCAGATTATATCTGTTAGGGAGCATGAGTATTAATGACTCAGATGTACAAAAGCGAGATTGTGAGAGGAAGAGACGGTGAGGTAAGGTCATTAAAAGAGAGGCTGCAGCCGGGGGTAGGGGGAGGAGGAGGCGCGGGGCCTGTCGGAGCGCCTGGCTCCCCGCTGACACCGACATGGCCCTCTCTGTTCTCTGTCAAAGTGACATCAACCAGTCCCCCGAATCAGCGCTGCCGGCCTCCTGACGGCGCCTCTGTCGAATCCCCTCTCCCCGCGCTGACACACTGACCCCCACATAGATCAGATCGTGTGTCCACATCAGACGGGTAACAAGATCCAGGACGTCTCGTCCCGCTGCGGGGACACAGGAAGTAAGCTGTTGCAGGAACACGCTGTAAATTGCAGGAGAACACGCCGCAGACACCGGCTCCTCCAAACAAACTCTTGATTTGTATTTTGGTTCGCTAAGCTCGGCTTCCTCCGCTCAAGTCGGAGTCTGACATCAGTGTAAACATATATAAGTCAAAATTACATATGGTACTTCATGTAGAGTTTTTCTCGGCTCTGGTGTCGGGAACCTATGGAGGGTCAAAAGATATAAGGGCGATTCATTCTAACATTAAAGGGATGCTTCAACAATTTAATGTTGCGCTTCCATATAGTCTGGGGAGTGACACAGAATGAAATAGAAGGAAGAATGACTGAAATTGAGGCAAAGGTCAAGACATCCTGACTTTTAGTGTTGGATCCTAAATTTTCCCAGACTGATAATTGACAGCATTTTGTCATTAGATGTCCACATCTTTCAAACCCACATCCCCAGTTTGTAACACAGGCTTTCTGTTATATATCCGAAGTCTCACGCACAAAACCAAGATAACCCTTGTGACATAACAATGACATCATCGGGATGATTTTCTCAGACTTGACAAAGCTCCTTCAGAGTCACAGAAGACATTGCACAACTGCTTTTACAAGCATTCACTTCGACAAGGAAAAGAATGAAAAACAAAAAGGACGATGGGACAAACTATGTATGGGACTGAATGCATCTGCAGAATCACAGTGTGATCTCCTGATCAGTTCTTAGAAAAAGTACAGTCAATGTGAAAAACGAAAAAAGAATGGTCAGACAAACAGCTCATTCATAAAAAGCTCAGCTAACATTACTGTAAAACTGTACTCTGCATGTGAACGACTGTTAACATCGCTTTCAGCCAGCTATGTTTGGCATTTATATGCTAAATAACAGTAGGAATGATTCTGAGTCGGGAGTCGATATTTCCCAGTCAGCGGTCCCAAATTCAAATCTTAATGCATCCCAGTGCATTTGCTCTGGAAAACAAGGGCATCTGCTGATATTTGTACAGCAAGTCTGTGAACTTAAACAATTGCGGCAGCTGATTTTTACAGATGAGACGCTTGAAAACAGACAGGAGGAGTAAGTTTGTACCGCATGCTCGCAAAGACTTCTGTCAAGCATTAATCAGCTGAACGGAAATGAATGAATGAATTATGTCGGGGAAGTCGGGCTTCGTGGATCTTACCCAGTTTCCGACGTCTGACTTTTGGATTCCATTGCACTCATCCGTGTGGGAGGCTGTTTTGAGTTTTCTGAATTCAATAGAGTGAATCATGAGTCATAGATAAATGTGGGCTGTCCACCATCTACATCTTCCCAACTGAAATGTCTGCAGTGTCTGTTGGCTAAAGCTGGATGAGAACCAACGGTACCCGACAGAATAAAACATGACTAAAACAAAATTAGGTGTCAAAATGAACACCGTATTTAACAAGCTGAGAAGTGGTCCCTAAGGCTAGTGAACTGCTTTAATAGGTTTACAACACGGACCCATTCTAATATAACCTGACTCTCGCCAGATGCATTTCGTTCCACCTAGCTCTGCCTAGCTCCACTCACATACATCTGGGATCGCTCCTGTTGGGAGGGATTTCGGCACCAGATTTTATGGTAGAGCCAATCAGGACCGCCGGGCGGGAGTTTCATAGATGTGACGTAGCGGAGAAGCGACTGTTTTGAGTCAGACAACAATGGCGGCTCGCATCGAGGAAGCAAGCGTCAACATTGATGCTGCTATTTCATCCGTGTTGTCCAATCTACCCAATATTTATTCGTTAAAAGAACATCAGAGAACGGCTCTGAAGGCTTTTGTTGGTGGAAACAATGTTTTTGCCCTTCTCCCGACCGCATTTGGCAAGAGCTTGATCTACCAAATGGCTCCGACAGACAAGTGGTTTATCCAATCATATGTAAGGATTTTTGATAAGGCCCAGCCTTCTGAAACACATCTCCAATGGAGCTATCCCAGATGGATGAGTGGAGCTAGGCGGAATGAAATTCATCTAGCGAGAGTCAGGTTAATTCTAATATACACTACGTTGAAATTAAGATCCCTCCATGCTCTTCTGAAAGGAGTGCACAATGTCATTCTTAAATGGGAGCTAAAAAAACAGGGTCACGGTCCAGTAAAGGTGGAGGAACGCTGATGCAGTGTCTTCTAATTGCTTAAATTGTTTAGCCACCGGCTGAAAATGTCACTTGTCACGCTTAATAATGCCACGATGATACAGAGATCATCGTGTCACGTCGTGTCGGGCAATATTTAATGCAAATGTCTTCGCATACCATACAGACAGCTGCTTGTAATTAAAGATGGGGGAGGAGGAGAGAATACTTGAGCGAAGTGCGTGTCTGGCAACGCGTTGCATATTCAATCTTTATTACTATCTTAGCAGATCATCGGAGATGTGTGTGAATCTTCGCTCTGATTAATGCTCCAGATATTAAAGGAAGAGTGTGAAGACGCAGAAGCAAATGTGAAGGATTATTTCTATTGATTTCCATTGTTTCTTTTTAATCAGCTCCAGGGCTTTCGTCTTGATTAGATGGGGTTGTGGATCTAAAGTCATTGATTTGTTGCTAGACTCCTTTAAAGCCACTCTGCTGGTTATTACCAACCCCCCCGCCCCTCCTTGCTCCCCTGCGGGCAGCGTTTGCCCCTCTTCCAAACATGTTGTCGCCCCCTCCGATGGCTTCTCGAGACATTTAATTGAAACAGACAGAATAACACCCCTGTTATCCCATGGGCCCGATTCTATTACCTTCTTCCGCGCCTCCCCCGAGAGCAGAGTGTAGCCGCAAAGCAAGTGTAACGCCGGTGCATCGTTCACACCTCCGAATCTCATATTGGGATGAGTGTACAGCCCGCAGTGCCGGTCAGAGCATCAGAGCCGTTTCCCGTTTGTAATAAAGCTGCCGTGTGACATCTTCCTTATCAGACAACCTGATGATGTTGTTTGTCCCCGGCATCCACTCGCACAATAATGAATTAATATACAAACATCGCGGCGTGTAAATGTGTGTCCCCGAGATCTGATACGGCCATGCTTGTCAACCTATCTGCCCAAGTACGAGCGGAAAGGCAATTATTTGCATGATCACACAGCCATTGTGTTGCATCCAAGCACACAGAAATTTAATTATCTAATGGTAAATTCTTTCACACGAGAAGGGCCCCGACTCGGCCCCGTCTTTTCTTGCCGCAGTGCTCCGCTGCTTTCACAACACAGCATGGTCAGTTGCGTTTTAAAGTCTTGTGACTAAAAATAAGCAGCGACACTTTGTCCGGTCAAAGGGGGTAAAATGTTGGCGGTCAACGTTCCTGCAAAAACGCTGATCTGTTCGCATTTGAACGCGTCACAGGTTACGTGTCATATTGATATTTCCATGACATGTGTCATATGACATGTTTATGGCCTGACTCATGTCTGGAGGTGGGGAGGGTGATGGTGGCAAGCCGGTGACCACCGTCCAAGATAGCATTTTTAGATTTGTAAGTGTGAAACCACTGGAAGCATGACGGCATTTTTGGTGAGAAAAAAAACATTTTTGAATCTTCAGCCAAAATCAAATATTTTTAAGGGAAGTTAGGAAACAGCCAGACGTGTTTGTGGCAACAACACCGTTAGTTTTTAATGACGTCTCAAGACA
Source organism: Lagodon rhomboides (assembly GCA_039737535.1). Lineage (NCBI taxonomy): Eukaryota > Metazoa > Chordata > Actinopteri > Spariformes > Sparidae > Lagodon > Lagodon rhomboides. The sequence continues at coordinate 7,929,846 of CM077785.1, read as the reverse complement.
AAATCCAGCCTTGCTTGTGGTGACCAAAATCGGATATTTTGACAGGTAGTCAGGACATGACCAGCTGTGTTCGTGGCGGCAAAACAGGGTGTCGTTAACAAGACGTCGATAGAATTTCCAGTCTTGTTTGTGGCAACCCAAATCAGATTTCTTTAACGGGAAGTCAGGACATCTCCACTCGTGTTTGTGGCAGCAAAACCAGATATTATGACAGGTCATCAGGACATGTCCAGACGAGTTTGCGGTGTCAAAACCGTGAGTTTTTAACGAGACGTTGGGACAATTTCCAGCTTTGTTTATGGCGACCAGAATCTGATATTTTGACAGGAAAGCAGGATATCTCCACCTGTGTTTGTGGCAACACAACTGGGTGACCTCGAGATGATTTCCAGTCATGTATGTGGCAACTAACATATATATTTTAACAGGAAAGTCAGGACATCGCCAGCTGTGACCTTTGGGTCCGACTATGGCGACCAAAATAGGTGTTATAAGCCAAAACATGTTGAGCATAAGCACAGCCCCTTCACAAGATGACATTGAAAATTGAACATAAATAAATATAAAGTTGCATCAGACAGAAATGTTAAGTTTCTACATATTCGTGGTTTTACAGAAAAGTACAATGCCAGTGCTCATTGTGGTGGTTGGGCTGGGTCTTAGCTCTTAGCTTTGGCGCATAAATGGCGTTAATGTTTAGTGCGCAGCTCCTCCTCTGCTCATTTCTCTTAAATGATAATACATTTGATAATAGATTTGGAGGGCGGCTCCTGCACTCCAGCGGAATCAACCTGTCTCACCTCAGTGGTCGCACAACACGAAGCTGCGACGAGGAAACCGAAACCCGTGCGCGCTCATATACACCCACGCGCTCGCATCTAATGATAACACTCTGTCTTTATCAAGTGTTCCCGCAGTTATATTACTGTAGGAAGAGAGGCAAAGCTTATTCCCCATTTCCTCCTTTGTTAAATGATTGACGGCCCTTTGGCACCAGTCTCCCATCTCAGCTCGAATTTCATAGCCGCAATATTTGGATTGCTATGGAAACAGCTTTCATACTGCGAGCCCCCCACCTCCCTCCGCCTCCATCCAGACACAACGGTATCTCCCACCCTTTATTGGGCGAGAGGATGCTCCTTGTCGCTCTCATAAAGAGTAAGTGATTCCGCGAAGGCATATGATGAAGCTCTACAGGCAGAGCGATGCGGCGTCTCTGGGGAGAGCGCCTACGCACAGAGCAATCTGCCACAGGAAAACGCCCTCTCCCAACCTGCTGCTGATATTAATTACGAATCGAAAAAAAGCCGCGGCCGTGCCTCCCGGCGCTCACCGCGCGATGCCGGGAGGGGCTGCGAGACTGGCTCGACAGGAGCCACGGGGAGGCTGCAGATGCCGCTCACACATTCTTGCAGTCGACAGTAGGAGAGGCTCTTGCTTTATCCCTGTCTCCTCGCTGCAGGTGGACTTGGTAAGAGCCGAGCCACTGGAAGCCCGAAACAGAAAAGCCTTCATGCAGTAAATCACAGCCGCCCTCCATGATCAGACAGCATGTGATCAGCCAAAGATTCTCCCGTGTCGAGTCCCATGATGTATTCCTGTGATATAGCCTACAGCGCACTGTAAATAAAAAAAAATGTGCCCAGAACCATCATCTGTTGTGCAACAGCTTCCTATAGGAGCCTCTTTATGTGTACTATTTCATTCAGCCTTCTAATGCCTACAAGGTAAGAAACGTTACATTAATAAATCAACTGTATTTGCGAGAGCAGACGCCAAAGCAACGTAATCTGTTCTCTGTATTCTCATCTGCGACGCAGGGACTCAGTGGTATCATGGTGTTATATATTCAGTATCTCCTAATTACTACAACTATGGTGTTGGACTACAAAACAGGGGGAATACATGTTTTGGAGAGTGAGATGATGAAATGAAGACCGCTGCCGTGTGTGCGTTGGTTATTTGTTGCAAGAGCCAGGAAATGCTTAGCCTAGCTTAACATAAAGGCTGGTAGCATGGGAAAACAGCTGGATCCAAAGCTAAACACAATATGCCAACAAACTAACCCTTAAAGGTCTTGCGAAAAACATTAAACCCTTGAGCAGGTGTTTGGATTTCTCTGTTCTGGGCTACTATAGAAACATGGTGGCAAGACATGGTTCTTTCAAAGCCAGTGATGTCATTCTACTTAGTTTCCAGTAAGAAATACACCAATAAAGACTATTTCTGCCAATATATCCCAGAAATCCTACACACTGCACGTTTAATTCATAAGAGTTTAACCCTCTGCTCAGTACTCCTGCACAAGTGATCATGGAGCTCAGGTTTTGGTCGTACTGGCACAATGGTGCCACACCCGCAACTGAAAGGACATGACGAGATTTTGGGAACTTTTACAGATAAATTGAACCAGATACAAACTGTCAATTAGCAAACAGTTGAATGTTTTTGCTTGACTCAATTCTGGAGAGCTCTAGGCTCGCTGGTTCCCCCTGTTTCCTGTCTTTATGCTAAATTAGACTTAGCCTGCCCTGACTTCAGCTCTGCACTAAAGGCAAAAACAGCAAATGCACAATTTGTCTAATAATTTTAGCTTTGTCATAGCAGGGGAAACAAGTGTCATTACTGATGGTTTTGTTGTGTTCAAGTGTCCCAATAAGCCCCGACTGATTGTTAGTCAGCTAGCAAAAACAGTCAGCTGTACATTTTGCCACAGACATGTTGCAACTTATTTTCTTATTCAGGTTCAGTGTCCAGTTTTACGTTGTGCTTATGATCTGATTAGGTTGAGGCACAAAACACACTCGTACAGGGTCAGGAGAAGAGCATGTTTAGACTTGCGTGGTTTCGGTCAGCGCAAACACAGCCGGAAATTGTCCCGATGCCTCGTTGAAAACATCCAGTGGATCAACACTTACAAATGTTCATACACCGTCTCAAACAGTTGTCTCCTTTCCCTTTCCCTCCTCATCCTGACATGAAAGTCTCTCATACAGGTGATGCAATGTGATATGACACATAATACCTATACATATATGATACATCTGAAACACATGAACATTTTATACCTGTGACTGGACTGATACAACCGGGACACTAAAACTGGAGCAGCTGAATGGAATTCAGCCATCATTATTTTTAGCATCACCACTTCGCTCTTTTCCTTTTCCGACATGTAAAAAAGTAAGATTGGAGTTGTGGTCAGCAGACTGCATCATGATCGATTTTCCATACAAACGAGTCAGGACATAATCATCATCATTAACTTAAATGTAATTAACCATCTGTAAACCCTTCATTATTTGTCTGTGTGTTTATTTGATTGAACAAGTATATGATTTAGTATATTTTTTCTTATCAGTGCAGCATACACAGAATATATATTTATATATATATATATCTTAGTGTTTGTGGACCTGAGGGTGAACTCACAGCTCGGAGAACACACACATTTGATAACACACTCCTTCAAAAAGAGATTTTCTCCCCAGTGGCTGCAGAGCTGACAAGCAGCACTTTAATCCCTCCTGACAACTTATTGTTTGTTTACATCATGTGGCTTCGGAGTTTTTTTTTGCTGTTTTTTTTTTGTCTGCTCTACAGTATGTCGCTGTGTTTTCATTTTTATGGAAGCTGAGAGTTTATCTCGTGTCGTAACAGAGGAGCACCGTAACTCTTTACCTCCATGGCATCCATGAATATTTCACATGTGGGTTCTGTGTGTCGCATTTAGTGTATTTCTTTTTTCCCCTCCTTGCACTGCCTTCTGAAGAGAAACTGATGACTCTCCTGTGTGGCCTGCGTTACATATAATGAAGCCACCAACTGCGCTTACAAGAGGCCGGGGGAGGAGCGACTGAAGGAGCGGGCTGATTCACATCGTTAGGCCGCTGGAGCTCCACCAGCTCCTCCTCGTGATAAAAAACACATGTTAACTGTTTGTTAGTCTAAGTGTGAAATGACACCGCAAACGCAATTTCACATATTGGATCATCACCATCTTCTTCCCCTTAAAATAAACACCATCGACGGGGATAAAACGCGAATAAACAAAACGTTCCTAATGGGAACGAATGTACGTGTTAAATCTTTTGAAATGGCCTTTGAAATTCTGCTTTGGATAAATAAAACACTGCGCGGCATTGTTATGGGCTTTTCCTGCGACACAATCCATCTTAATTTTTGATGAAAGCCTATGGGCTGACTGGTATAGAGCGGCAAACAGCACACAGCCTGCATATTTACTTCCAGCTCATTTATTCTCATTATGCAGCCCCGGAGACGTCAATGAGGGGATTTCTGCCCCACAGTGATATTCCATGATACAGAAGGAGAGAGGAGGAGAGAAAGAGAGAGAGAGAGAGATGTGGGGGGACACATCAGGAAAAACAAGACGGAAGCGGGGCGATGGGGGGTGCGTTCATTCAGCGCTCTGCCCGTGAACTTTGACACCTTTGACAACGTAGGGTCTGTTTCCAGAGCCTATATGTTGACGGCACCAGCTCATTCTTTCCCCCCTCGCTCAGTCTCGTTTGGAAATCTCACATTCGCTGTCACGTAATGAGGCCCTGCCCTGTCTAGCTGGGGGAGTTGCCATGATTTCGTATGTGGGGTTTACCTCCCTGCAGTAATTATGGGGTTTTATGGCCAAAAACATGGCACCTGAGAAATTATGAAGCCTGAACATCAATTATTAATGAAAGGAAGGAAAATATCAGTGAGAAAAGCTGTGTGTGCAGGGTATACTATAACGTGTGGGTTGTAATCTAATGTTAATATCTATGCATAACAATCTTATAGATTGGTGAAGGTCTTTTAATTTAATAGTTTTTCTTTGGGAGCATTATTTTTCTTAGAAAATGCTAAAAATAATTGCATTGAAAAAAACTAAATACATAAGCTCACTGATCAGAAATTCCAAAATGTTTTAATGTAGTTTGAATTACAGCCCCTAAAAACCTTTACACTCAAATTTTCTGTATTTCTCTGCTCATGGCGACACCTGTGGTTACATTATAATGTAATATGTGCAGTTTATTACTAAAGCACACAAGAAACCATAATACTTCTTGAGTTTCTACCAGAAAACACAACAGAGGAGCAGGAGCAGCAGGTGAGTCTCTTTCCATTTCAACTAAACAAACTCACATTGTTGAAATAAAGAAGGCGGCCGATGCCAAGTGCGATCTGATTTCAGGCTGTGTGAGGCTCGAGTGGTTTTCCGCACAACAGCAGGGCACAGTCAAGTTGGTTACCTTACTGAAGGGCTGGATGTCAGTCTGTCGCCTGCAGCTCTTCAACCCAACAGCTCACTTTGGCTGCACTTTGTGGCCGCTGACTTGTTCACCACAGTGCAACCCAGTTACTAAAAAAAAATGGGGATGCTGTGTAAAACATAAATTAAACAGAATGTGATTAGCAAATCCTTTTTGTCATTCACTCAATTTAAAACAGTACATTGACTATATATAATGTTGTACCTCATGATCTTCATTGATTCATTTAATATATGCTTATTCTGATTTTGATCATGACTGGGTGTGAAAGGGGCATCCTGGAGAGGTTCAGTCTTTCACGAGCAAGGATGGGAAGAGGTTCGCCACTTCCACTTTACTCAAACACGTGATTGTATAAAGGAGATTACTGCAGTACCATGGGCCCAGAAACACTTTGTGAAACTGTTGTCACTGAACACAGTTCATTTGCAAATGATTGCGGTTCTGTTTCTTTTCATGTTTTGTCATCAGGGTTGTGTGTAAGATCTGTAAAGTGACTTGTAAATCTGTCAGATGAGCAAAGGGGAATACCGCAGTCGGTAAACACAGTTTATGCCTGCAAAAGTTTGCAAAGTGTTTTTTTCTTTTTACATTTCACACAGCAATTACCAACTTTTTCAAAATCAGGGTTGTAGACGGATTTCATGAACAATTGTTAATCTGTGTGACTAATGGATTTAATTTCCCGTAACTACTTCACAATAAAAGAAGTCCCTTGTTTCACCAGTTGGACGCTTTAAATGCAAAGCAACAGCAGGTTGCATAGCTCTGAGAGCGAACAGTAAACTGTGGCACTAACAACAATGAGAACTTACAGGCTCTGCTGGACTGTCGGCCTCAGTTCTTGTGAATCTCTTGTGTAGGTGAAAGCAATTTAGCTGCAGCAAGGGAATGGCGCCCTCTGACAACAATGAAAACTACTATGTGGTTAAGTAACAACAGAATTTAGATACACTCAGTACCTATTGCTTGAATGCTGATCAGAAAAAACTATACTTTTATTCCATAAAAATCTTAAGGAATACAAGTTTAACTTGTTTAAAAGAACATCTTTAGGGATTGTTTATTTAGAGGTCAACATTCCAAACACTGAGCCAACTCGCTAAAATATAGAAACGTCTGATATGAAATAAATATGGTGTATGTGCGTGAGGTTCATAAATGTCCCATCAAACTTTGAGGCCGATTGAGCCAATAAGTTTTCAGAGCCATACGTTTTCAGGGTGAAACCGACTGTAAAAGTGGAACATAGTGCATCCACCTCTTGACCTGGGCCTCTGCAGGGTCAGTCGAGAAGTGTTCCTAAGCTACTGTATCACATTTACCGCTCGTGGATGAGGCAGTTCCGGCTGAAAAAGAGGAAGCAGATGTTCCACCAAATCTAATTTGACTGGATAAGAGCACTCACTATAACAGGGAGCACCTCGCGAAGGTATCTCGTTACGCTTATTGCTCGGTCAAGCCATTGTGTAATCCATTCAGTGTGATTATGATACCCTAAATCGGGTTATTTGGATTCGAGTCAATCTGTTCATTTCCCTTCTTTATGTAACAGAGAGGACTTAGTCTTCCCTTCGTGGTGCCAGTTGGATGGAGATGAATCCACTGTGGACAGAGCGAGAAGTGGAGCTGGCTCAGAACTCTGTATTCTCTGACTCTGGTACCTCTCGCCTCTTACGACCTGCATGCGTGAACCGGTCAGCCACTGGAGAGTCTCTATCCTGTTTTTGTTTTTGGCAGATGGAAGGAAAACTTTTTTACCTGGGCTGCAATATATTCAGCTCCGTGTTAAGCCATGGATTCAGGGCGATAGCTATCATTGAGGACGGTGTGTTCATGCCCAATTTTCCGGGAATTTTGCCCTTTTAGCAACTTGGAGGTAGTTTACATCCTACAATTACAAAGAACTAGCCCAGTATCCTAAGAAATGCACTTATATATGTCGATACTGGATGTTCCCTTAAAATGTAAGGCTAATTAACAGTAGAGAGTTCTGTAGCGAGGTGGAATGTAAGGATGTGCGGAGGTCAGTTGGGTGAGCCAGTTGTTAGCCCGATTTTCTCATCAACATTTGATCTTTACATCGTCATTTGCAGCCTGAACAGCCTAAACTAACCCTAACCATGTAATCAGCTTAATTTATCTTCAATGATCTGTATCCTCAGCTTAACCATAACATTGGTTGTCATGAATGGATACCGTGCAGAGCGATAATTTTCAGTGTCAGTGTCTATCTAGTGTTAGACAGATTAGAAGATTGATCAAAATCATTGCAAAGTTGGTATTTCATAGACATTTTCCAGTATTTTTAGACACCATCAATTTGAATTTGACTTCTTGTACACCAGCAGATACAACTTAAACTTGTAATGTACAAGTGTTCTGCTTCAGTGTATCATAATGAAGTACAGCAAATGTTGATTGGACAGTAATGGATATAGAATAAGGAAACCATTGGTGTTTACATTGTAGCCCTGTAAACCTTGCTATCACGATGTAGTTTTATCTGCCACCGGGCACGTGGTCACCTGGGAAAAGGTGTGTTGTTGTTTTTTGCGACTCTGAGGAAAATGGAAACGATCCAGTTGTCTTTACAACAGCGGCGCCAACAATAATGCCACTTGGGAACGCCGGGGGGAAAGTTGTCTGTTGCCACTTTAATAAAGGATTAGGTATTTTCTCTACCAAAAGTTTGTTCTTGGCAGTGCGGCGAAGAGTCACTGTTTCTAAAATCCTGGCCGGACAGAAATGGCCGATAACTAACAGTGGAATAAATTACACCACATGGTCGGTCCGGGGGAAGGAAACGAGGCTAATAGGTTCCATATCCACACTGAAACCCATCACAGACCACAGCACCGGTGACAGCTGTCTCCTGACGCTGACATATGAGTGGAGGAGATGGACGCGAGCAGAGACAGGTAGAAGCTCGACACTTTATCTAGAGAGAGAAAAAGGAAAGAGTCCAAATTCCTGCACTCATTAAATCCAACATCTTTTAATTTTTGACCTTAAAGCCAATCACTTGGTAGCATTGTTGCCTGACAACAAAACCGATATGAATTCACCCACTGAGTCAGAGATGACAGAAAGTGAGCCTCGCCACATGACTGGAAATGGTGAGCGGCCCCTCCCTCCTCATCATTTCCAGGTTGGGGATCCACTCCATTTCAGTCTGTGGGTCTGAGGTTATTGGCTAAATTGATTTCTAGCCGACCTTTACTGCCCCGCTCCTCTGATGCAAAGAGTTCTTAATGATCTTGTGCTGTCAGAGGTGCTGAAATCACAGATCCCTGCAGAGACTATTAGACTACTACACACGGGCCGGCATTGTATTGAAAGGAGTGAACACTGTTGATAGACAGCAGGTTCACACAACAGAATGAACACTTGTTCATGGAACACGACCCGATACAACAGTTATGGGGTAAATGCGACGTTTGGGACGCTTGAGATGTTCAGTTTTGTAGAAACCAGAAAGGTGTTCAACCTAATGGTAAGTTTTGAAGCTGTACTGGTGCAATGAGTTTACATTTAGGTTGTTTTTATTGTTCACAGACATCTTAATGGTAACTTATACAACATCACCAGAAGCTATGGCCCTTAAAATTACCTCAGAGAGGAAGAAACCAGACGATACATCAGCTGAGCTACTATAGGCCAGTTTCACTTTTCACAAAGACACTGACGTTCCAAATGTCTCCTGTAGTTACGGCTACTAGATTATTAATTAAGAAGTGCATCATTTGGGCCTGTTTGGTTACAGAGGTGAATAACTGAGGGCAAAATGGACGAGAAATGTTATCAGGACACCGCTTTGGTCGACTTTTACTGGTAAAATGAATGAGCAACTTTTAATAAAATCTAGAAACATACAATACATACTGAAATTTAAAAGAAATTAGAAATATAAATTAATAATATAATTAATAATTAATTAAAACAGCAGAATGCAGGTAGCTACTAATGCACCAAATGAGATAATGGACATCATGGAGTATCTTAAGTTCACTACTGAGAGTAAACACTTGTAAACACACTGGAGCTACACTACATTGGGATGTTGGGCTATTGTCCTGTCACCTATGTTAGAACAACATCCTCACCACCAGCAGCAGCAGCAGCAGCAGTAATAACAGTGGAGCAGTAGTTTGGTGCTCCCCTCTCCTCTCCTGTCCTCCGCCTCCTCCCATTAAAACCTGCTCATTCTGAAGCTTGGGAATAATGGCGCTGTCACTGTTTTGGGGGGCTGGGGGGCGCTTTAACCCGGTCACAACGCGGGGAAGTTGCTCACGGTTTTTCTGCGTTGCCATGGGGTTTTTGTAAAAACCTATTGACTGCGATAGGGTCCCTTCTTTTCTTTGAGTCTGTCTTTGTGGAGGAGGAGGAAAAAACCGCTATTACTTTTTTTTTTTTTCCAGAGGGGAGGTGGTGGCGGCGGCGGTGGTGGTGGGTGGGGGAGCGATAGTAGCATCCAGGGGAGGGAGGGAGGAGGGAGGCGCTCCGCTCCAGACCAACAGCGAGGCGAAGCGGCGACACGTCAAAGCTCCCTCTGCCCCTCTTCCAGCGGTGGGAGAGAATTCAACTTTCTGAACGGCTGCCGCGGCATGAGTTGCACCTGAAGGTAAGTTTACACTATCTTTTTTTTTCTTTTCTTATCGTCTGAGGAAGAAAAAAAAAAAACAACGTCTATTTTCACATTTTTCCCCTGTTGAGTGTTGTTAGTTGTTGCACTTGTGACAAATCTAAGCTAGCTCTGAACGCGGAGCTGTCAGTTGATAGCATGATGTGAGCACGCACCTGCACCTGACTGCATGCTCCTCGTGGCAGGTGGTTGAAAATTTAAAAAAGAAAATAATAAAAATAGGACAAAAATGGGGGAAATTCTGTCCGAGGAAATTTAGTCACGACTCCTGCTGTAATATCTTCAGTTTTATACATGAGTGGAATAATAACTGGACTCACTGTTTTAATCATAACCAGACGGAGGGCTAACCTAGCTTGACCAGGTTTACCACCCTGCAGAGGCAGAAGTACCCCACTTTATAGCAGAAGATGATATCGTGGAGCTTTCAGAGCGTTTTCAATGAACTACATGTTGCAAGGGTAGTGGAGTTGATAAGTGTGAATTGATGCCATTCTGAATAGTTAATTTCTCCTTATTTATATAAGTGTCTATGATGCCCGGCAGTAATCTCTGACTGGAGATCACACTCTGCCATCCTTTTATTTGCCACCACACTGCCCATTACACTGTTATGATCTCAGCCTGCTTATCACTGACTCCCATGCTGGAAGCCGAGCCGCAGAACTGAATCATACCTTGTCATCCAGTGTGCTGAATAGCATTATCTCACTCTCTATTGGCATAAATTTCATCCTGCATGTGATGTGTCAGACACAGGGATAGTTATGTTCAGTGGAGGGGAAAAAAAAAAATATGCATGAGCGCACATCTGTGCAGAAGCCCTGCTGATGGTTGAAGTACAGATTATGACAGAGAAACTGCATAATGCCATTTCAGCATATCTATTCTTCTAGTGTGAAAAGGTAAGTGCTGTAACAGCGTTGAAAGACAGTGAAAGGTTGTGTTACTCTCGGAGTTTTTCCTGTTCAGTTGTAACATCTGACGAAGCACAGATGTTACAACTGAACAGGAAAGCAAAAAAAGAAAACCAAACAGTTGTTTTCACAGACAAATGACATCCTCTTTCTTCAATTCCTCTCTACACTTAAGAAAATTGGTTTGTCATTACATGCATTTCTGCTCCACAAGTGTAAATTGCGCGCGGCTCAAGATCAGGATGACTGATGAGGCTTCTATGAGTGCGATTAAAATCACATTATGGTGACATTTAAATGAGATCGGTGTTGTGGTTGTTACCTATAGCTCTGGTAATTGATGGGGAAGTGGATGGAACAGTCGTGCGTTAGGCTTGTGTGCTTGACGTGTTGCATTTATAGACCGGATATATCTCTCATGATTAACATAGTGATTCCCTCAATATGAATATTTACAGGCTATGCAAATTTATCACACAGGGTGAGGAAGTGCTGCAAATTCAAATGTTTGTTTCCTCGGTGTTGTTGTGCCGCGTCTCAGTACGGATTATGCCTTTGAGGGAATCCCAGGAAACAGAAGTGTTTCACAGTTTATCCATAATTTGATATTTGTATTCCTTTTGATGCTTCTCTTTCATTGTTCGCAACACAGTCAGCTTGGCCTATATTGTTTGTAACACAGTTTGTGGTTCATTTTGAAAACTAAAGATTGCAGTAAACACAGTCCCACCACCACTCCTTGTAGAACTAGAAGTGCTGCTTTTCCTTGTACCGATCCTGTGGCTTTCTAATGTTAACCACAAAGACCTGCTGAAGGTCAGACTGCCATTAGTGAATGTAATCATCTCAAGCTGCTCTCCAAGAAGAGCAGATCCTAATTATGCTATCCCCTGCTCATCCTATCAGGACAAGCCATAAGCACATATGTTCTCCAGTGTTCATAGCCAGAATTATCCCGCATCAGGTAAGTTGTCTGAATTTAATTTCTAGGCCAAAGACAAGAGCCTCTAATGGCACTTGTCATCACACGTGGTCCCCAGCCTCTCTGTATTCAGGGCAGTGGTGCTTTGTGTCCAGAAGTAGGTCGAATGCTTCTCACCAAACAATTTGAGCGAGAGCCAGTAATTGGACAAGCAAAGTGTCGACCATCTCCCAGCCGGTCCATGTCAGCCAGCCCTCTCGCCACTTAATATGCAGCTCCGACCTGACGCATTTCATGGACCTTTTTCATCCTTTTAATCATTTAGATTACAAAATGCAGGAAACAGAACATCCTTTGTAGCTGCGGGCCAACTCATTCTTTATATGTTAATGTCTGGCATCCCTCAGCCACAAACAAATGTTTGCTCACATGTTGAGAAACACCCAGTTCCGGTCACTCTTAAGTCACGTCAGTTTTATCACAGAAAAAATATTCCAAATATGTATTAAGGGGATTTGCAGTCTGCACAGCATATGCACCCTTTATTCTTTGACCCGCGATTTGGATGAGGAATAACTCCCTAAAAAGCCCTGGATAGACATGAAACAGATGTCGTGTGTAGAGACTAGACCAACATAGTAACACCACAGTCAAGATGACAAAATTCTATATATATGTAAATATGAAGAATATGAATCTGTGAGCAAGGCAAGGATCTTCCAGGTGCTACCAAACAGACCTGAGGTACATGACCTCTGGACAGACTACCTAAATACACAAGAGCCAACACTCAGACACACAGAAAGGAGAAATGAGAGAAACAGGGAGGGAGAGAGAGAGACAAGGAGAGAGGCTGAATCTCCTGAAGGAAGAAGATCAAGATCCAAAACCATCCAGGTACTGACAGCCATGATAGAGAGAGAGGTCTCAGGATGGTCGATGGTCGAGATCACGAAACAAGAAGGAGAAAATCAGGAGAGGAAGAGAGAGAGATGGACACAGCTGTGATGCACATGTACTTGTGGGACGAAAAACAAATAAGAGTCAGACAGATCCAGTGGTTTTCAGAAATAGTACAGCACAGAACAAACATGTTGTAGAAGTTCATGGCTTACAATAGATTAATTGAGAAATTAGAATGACTATTGGGGGGATAATGATAACAGGTACAAAGAAGAAGCAGCTAACTGAATGATAAGGTACTATGATGAGTCTTAAGTTTGGATTCAAAGACTCGGGTGTTTTGATTTCACAGCCTTCAGCCTGTAGACTTCATTTTAACTCTGGGTACAGACAGGAGCCTTGTATTCTGACAGCTGAGGGATAGTGTGGAAGAAGATCCGACAGGTGTGCTCATTCAAGAAAAAAAGGCGGTCTTGGTGATTTCTTTAATGTGCTGTGAGAGTAGGCTGAAACATAACACCAATATCCTTGGCTGTCAAACTCTGAGAAATCACACAGGTGTCCGGAGTAGTTGTTAATTCATCAAACTGCTGTTTCTGTAGAGCAGGGCCGATGATCAGCATCTCAGTTTTATCATAATTTAGGAGTCGAGTATTAAATGGTATCTTGTTTCAGGCCCCTAATTTTAATTTTTTTAAATTTTATAATATGGAACTGATTATCTGCCTCGACAGGCACATACAGTAGTGTATCTTCAGTGAAGTCAAGTCAAGACAACCTTATTTATATTGCCCAAAATCACAAATCACATTGCCTCAGTGGGCTTCAGAATCTAAACAGTGTACAACACCCTATTTCCTTGGATTCTCTGTTTGAGTCAGGAAAAACAGTTTAACCTTGGAAAGTATTTTCATTGCTACGTCTAAATTGACTAAGAATATAAAGAGAGAAAAGCAGAGGGTCAAGAAAAAAGCCCTGAGGTAGCCCATATTTCATATCAGAAAGGTTTGTTGTTTTATTGTAAGAAACACAATGTTCTTTCAGTTGAGTAAGGCTCAAAACATTTGAGAGGCAGGCCAGAGACGACAGTCTTTTTTTCCAGTCAGTCTCGGAGTTTACAGTGATCTGTAGTGTTCAAAGCTGTATCTGGGTCCAGAGTAAGCCGAACATCATTCACCCTAGTGGAGTGACAAGCTGTGAAAGCACAATTTAAAGGTTCAAAAACATTACTGCAAGATCTATGAGCAAAATGTTTCTGAGGCACTCAGAGCTTATGAAAAGAATGGAGGGTTAGAGACTGATCAATAGCCATGCTGGATCAAAGTGCGGTTTTCTCAAGTCGACTTGAAACCACAGCGGTCTTGAAGGTATTGGGACAGTGCCTGTTGTAAGTGAAACATTAACAATATTCAGCATCGTAGCATTTGCGGAATTTCAATGAGGCATTACGCAGTGTGGTATCTGGCTCTTTGCTGCACGGAGATTGCAACTCAGTCACATCGAAGAGTGATAAAAACAATGGAGCTTACACCTTGCTGTGTTGTGTTTTTATCCTCAGCACAAGCATCAGAAATAAATTGGGAGGCAGGACGTGCATTGAATATGTGATAGATAGAGACAGGCTGTGATTTTGTCTTCAGCTGTTCATATAGGTGTGTGTTTGTCTTGCAGCAGACATTTTGGACAGTATGTTTGTGCACTCTATTATCCTGTATGGGAAAGGTTGGGGTTGAGAGTGTAATGGAGAGACACAGAGAGCCCTTTCTTTCTGCCCACAGTGTACACACCTGGCCTTTAACAGAGCAGGCTGAAAGATGCATGTATCAGGATTCAGTGTGGCCGAGGCGCCCAGCCGCAGTGAAACATGAGAGAAAGATGAGCCATGAAACGCTGGAACTGAATTCTCTCTATTTGATGTGAAGCAGTTTAGTATCTGATACATTCTGTTTACAAATTTCAGAACACTCTGAAATGTTGATCTGTGTCTTGTCTGTGCCCAGTCTATAGTGGATGCATCTCTTATCAGCATTAGCAATGTAATTTCAGGCTATAATTCAGTCTGTCAGATGGAATCTGGAGTATCAGATGGCTATTAGAGATCGGAAAAAGCAGCCTAATGACTGTGAGCATGAGAGAATTGCTGTATCAGACTAACTGTCCATTTAAGCTGCCCTGCTATCACCTTGTCTAGAATGTGCTGCTGGTGGTGATGGATAAAAATAATTTTCTAGGTTATTTCTAAGTATGCTGGTCCAGCGATACAAAGTGTAAACTTAAACTGTGATAATGACAAACATTATACAGATACCTGGCTGTGTTGACACGTTAGCGAGTGCTTCCCGGAGTGGCTGGCCAGGACGCGGAGAAGGTGTGAAGCCTAGCAAGTACCCAGGCCCTAATTGAGGTTCAGCTCAGGCTCGAGCACTTCAAGCAATTACAGTGACGACTCGTGCTCCCTGTGCTGCAGGCAGAGTTGAGAGTGCTGCAGCGTCGCCGTACCTGAGCCCTCCTCTTTCATGTTTGCCACCGATGACAGCTGGGAAGGCACATTCTAGCCAGTATATTCTGGAAATATGTTTAGTAACATGAAATATTCATTCCCTTGCCTGCTCTCTGGCACTGTGCATATTTATTTGCCAGATTTTTTTTTCTCAAACCTGTGACCGGTTCAGAGGAGAGGTAGAGGCGTGATGATTCCTTCCACATAGTCTCTGATGGGGGATGGAGGAGATGCAAGGATAAGAGGTGCTGATCATCAGAATCAAGGTTTATTTCTTATTTAACAGGCCACTGCATCATTGGGGCCACTGGGTGAACATGATCAATGGCTCCTCGCGCTGCAAGGACAATTAATCAGTAAAGTTAATACTGAAGGACAAACGGGCAGTGAGGTCAGTGTTATCTCATATCCTCAGTTCTTCTTTTCCCAGCAGGAGGGTGTAAGAGGTCAGGAGCCAACACTGTGCAACGATGTGCTCTGCACACGTCTCAGCCTGAAGGGATACTTTGGCTTGTAATTGTCCTTTCTCTATGAAGCGGGGATTGTTTTCTTAAATTTTATCATAAAACCTTTTATCCAGACATATTGTTATTTGGTGCCAACTACAGGACTTTTCTAAATGTCTTGTGTTTACACGTCATCATTCAGAAAAAAATAATACTCGTTATTGTTCTGCCCAGGCAACAACATTTACCAACATCTTTCACTTGTTGTGTTGTTATCCTTTCCTCCAGGCTGTTTGTGAATGTGCTTTTCATGGGAATTTTCCATCCTTTATTGGATTCACTGCACAGACAGTGATGTGTACTGTTATTCTCCCTCTTATGGCTTTAGCATAGTCATTTCTATGTTTAATTAATCAATTTACATTATGCTCACATGAAAACCATAACCAATAAAGAGAACCAATAAGGCGATGTTTTATGGGAAGAATTTTAATCCCACTGTGCATTGCTGTCAGCTTCAAACTCATTTTCCATATCGTATTGTCCCGAATCTTGCATGCCTGCTCAGATTTATAACGCCACTGTTGAATCACAGGGTACATACCTTCTAAATTCAATGTTTATGTTAAAAACCTTAGTGAAAAGGGCAACACAACCATAAGATTCTCCAAGGAACAACAAACATGACAGCTATGTCGCAAAGAGTAAGAAGTTATTGCCCTTAAGTCACTGGGATACAGGGATGATTTCCATTTCAATTGCTGGCTCAATTTGGGATAACTCATGCATACAGAGGTAAGGCGAACAAAGAACGTAGGAATAAAAGTGACAAATGTAGAGAATGGAACAGAGGAGCGCGGTATCACTGGCTTTGTGTCCCATGAAGGGTATTGTGTGGGGCTGCATGGATAAGGTTGCAAGGGGACCCCAGGGACATGAAAGTGAAGGGCACCAAGGATGAGGGAGGACACATTTGACAGGCAAGGGGACACAGAGGACGTACCGGGGCAGAAGTAAAACACGTCTCACCCTTCGTTGCTGGTGCAATTTACCAGTTAACTTGATGGAATTGTCTCCATTTCCCAGACCCTGAATTGCTTGTTTTGTCCAAGTGGCGGTCAAAAAACCCAAAACCTATGAAAGAGAGCAGCAGATTCTCATATTTTGATAAGCTGGAACCAAATGTTTTGCATTTTTTTCCCAATCGATGGTAATCCATTCTCTAAATTCTCATTGTGTAATGGAGTGTCAGTTAACTAATTTAATTAAACAGAATTATTAGGGCTACAACTAATGATTATTTTCATGATCAATTAATCTGCTGATATTTTAACGATAAACCGCTTGGTATAAAAATGTAAAAGAAATTGTGAAAACATACAAAACCCAAAGACTCTTCATTTTCTATCCCACATGACAAAGCAAATCTGTACATTTAAGAAGGCAAAGAAAAACAGTTCCTTTCTTTGTTATCATTCTGCGATGTTTGTGGAACTGTAATATTTTTTAGTTATAAACCAAAATTGTGTATTGAGTATCAAAAGCTGTCAGGTACCGTTTATTTGATAAGATACAGTATCTCCTGAGATCTCATTATTTTGCTCATCTTATTCTGTGTTTTATTTATGTAAAGTTCTTTAATAGGAGCTCTAGTCTATTTTTTGAATATAGCCATATATGTTTTTGTAAAAAACAAGCTACTGCCAGAGTTTCAACCATGTCAGTGGTGTTGTGAGCTAAACAATGACCCTGCTACCATGCTGATATACTTCAGATATAGCCTAATGCTTACCATGCTCACCATCCTTATCCATTTAGATGCTAATAAGTACGAAACACAACAAAGACAGTCACCGCCATCCATTGAGCTACACTGCTAGCAAGGCTAAATTAGGTTTGTAAGGAAGGAATAGGTTTTGGATATTGGCACTGAAGATCGGTCGACATTTTGACTTGACGTAAAACAAATCATGTTTCCCTGTAAGATATGATGGACATGACTGGGAGCCAACATGCACAATACAGCCTTAATGTTGCTAATCACACATGAAATGTCTGTTGTGAAAAAAAGGTCATTCAAAGTTCACCAAAACCTCATCTTACTTCACAACCTTTGGAAACTCACATGATTTCAAATTTCACATAGTTTTCTTTGCACGGTCAGAAAAAAATCACTGTCAAAAATGTGACGTATAAAGATCTGTACGTGATCATTTGTACAAGATAATGTATCCCCTAAGTGCCGTCTGACTAGAAGTAGGTGAGTAATATATGTCAGTGTGGCAGTGTACACGGTGAGGACAGCAGTGCTCGATGTCCAGAGGCTTCCCCCGGGACCTCATTACATAGTGCTGGGCTCCACTGGGTGCTGTAAGTGGACTGCTGGGAGCCCCATGCCAGCACAGCTCCATGTATGATGATTTGGTGTGAACATGTAAGCCCGGTGTCTGCTTTGCATAGTAAGAGACTGTTTACTGGCCCATTGAGGCCCGGAGTCAAGCACAGCACTCTTCTCCAAATGGAAGATTAGAGAGCAGATCAAGCATGATTAGAGTCGTGAAACAAAGAGGATGTGCTGCTGAGTGGTCAGTGGGCTAAGTGGGCTAACACATGAGGAAGAGGTGTAATCTTTTTTCGTGTTCTGTTGGAGCAGGTGCATCGATTCATTTGCTCCAAATTGTCAGTAGGGTTTGATCGTAGCTGGAGAAGCCGGTAACATGGATTTCATGATATTTTAATCCTAATGGGGATACAAGATTTATAGACCTTTATTCACATATAAAACTTACACATACAAAAAAAGCGACCGCCTGGTCCTTCAGCATGTTCTGTTATTGGCCATTAGGTACACAAATGCAGTATTTTGCTGCAAGTACAGCCTGTAGCAGTCCTTTTATGTACGAGCGCTTAACTGTCTTCCTCCTAACTGAAATTATCAGTAGTTTCTAATGTTGTGATAGTTTTTAAGTCTTAGCAGTCATCCTTTAGGGTCTTCTATAAAGAGCCAGAACGCAGCAGGTCTGTTTCTTAATGTACTCACCCCCCCCAACACAGCAAACGTTGAGGGAAAGAATCTTGCCAAGCTGGTAAGAATCCAAATTAATTCATCAGCTTGGGGGAGCTCCGCTCTCCATTTTTACAAGTGTGACCCGCAGACCACCAGCTATGAACTGCAGACCTTCTTGACCTCATTATTTTAACAGCTCCAGATTTTTGGAGTCGAAACCAAGACTTCTCGCAGAGCTCGTTTTTATGACCTCATATCGGATTGCAAACGATCTCACCTTGTAACATTTTCTGCGGTTTACGGTGGAGTTCTAATGAGTGTCGTGGGATGGATTTTGCCCACAAAATGAGAGCAGTCAAGATGTCTCATTCCAGTTAGGTAGAGCGTTATAATGGTGAGGCTTCAAGAATACAGCATGGTGCTAAATTGCTGAGCATTTTAGTCACAATTTGACTCAGACACACAAGAGGGCAGTGGTTGGGGTAAATACTGTTTAATTGCATTAGCTAATCAGTGTGATGCAGCCTTTCCTGGAAACGACTACACTACTAGAGTACGGCTAATTCTGAGTGTAGTGCTCATTAGGAAATGCCATCAAGTCTTGCTTCCACTATAATTGGAATTATTTTCCCTTTGGAAAATATCATGCAAACACTGTAATGTAGCAGCTTGGAACACACGATAGTACAGATGGTAGATTAAAATAGCTTTCACCTCAATAGTTTTTGTGCAAGTTATATCTGCCCTTGTTTGTTTGAACCTTGTTTCTCTTTTGTTGTACATTAGAAAATAGATTATAATTTAAAAATGCTTAGTTGAACAGTTTTATTCACAAAGTTCTTCCTAGGAGTCTTGAAATAGCACCAGAGCTGTGTTTCATTGCAGAAATACAGCTGCAGGGCCTTTCTACAGGCCATGATCCCAAGAGTGTGAAGAGATTGTATTTTTGTGCATTGTGTGAACTACTGTGTATCTCCAGAGCAGGAAGACAAATACAGAAACTAGTACAGTAAACTAAATGCACGATGGAAAAAGAAAGTATGTTAAAGGGAGCACTGTAGGAAAATAATGATGACATTGTTCTGTCACAGAGGCAATGTATGATTAACAGCCAAATGCTAATTTACTGTGTTGGAGAATTATAGATACTCTATGTTCGGGAAAAGAAGCAGATGTTTGTTTTAGATTAATCCAGTTGATAATAAGAGGAACAAATAGTTTAAAGATAAAAAATAGTGCCCTGCAGACTTATCTGCATACATTCATCAAAGTAGAATCACTCTGATCTTGGGATGCACATGTATTGCATCATGTATTATTCTTCTTTTAAACTGGTTTTAGGCAGACTTTAAACATTATTTTATACTTGAGGAACATTAAAAAGGAGCTTGGTGAAAATATTAATTAGACAAACAAGAAAAGGACTGTCGGATATTTTGTCAGCAGAGAAAATAAAATTGCCTCTGGTTCCTATAAAAAACAGCAGGCATCTGTAGGCTATTGTGAGAATCTGGGTTAAATCTGGTTTGAGTTCATTACATTCTTCAGTATTTCAAGATCTGGTCAGATCCACATCAGTCTCAGCCAGAATTGTTGAGCTCTATCAAAAAAATTCTGAGTCTGTATGAACAAACCCTGCACCATTTCAGTGTGAGAGCTTTGCCAATTTGAAATGGCTTAAAGGCTTGAAGCGATGGCTTCGAGAAACAAAAACAGATCAATAGCTGTGATCCTACTTTGATATCCTGGGCTTCAGCCTGGAAATGCTCCCATCAGTCTTCCTGTGACATGTAACACAGGCTTTTCCTGTCTGGATGGATGCTCCCTTCTCTGTGCCTTTCTGCTGACCCTTCCGGTTTCCTGTGGTGTGTCATAAGCCAGAGGCAGTGTGTCATCTTCCCGGTAAGGGCGTCGGGGTGGTCTTCAACTTCAGCACCATAACTCTTTGAGATACGGTACTGTAGGCAGTTTGTTGTCTTAAACATTGACATTTGCATTTAAATTGACTTCATGCCGCCGTGATTTATTTTCTTGGAGAGAGTGACAGAGTTTTGTCGGCAGCTTTGCTTCTAATTCTCTTGCATCTGCCAGAACTATGATAACGGAGGCAGGATTATTATTCGGTGAAATTGTAGTCTAACTTTGTTTCATAGTGTGCTACAGCCACACACCAGCCATAGACTGCTTGTATCTCACAAATTCTCTCAAAAAGACATATTAAATTCTAGTCAGTCATGCGTGATGGATTTTCTCATGAATTAATTGAGGTTAACAAAAAAAAAGTTTCTTCCCTTTGGAAAGAAAATTAAAGTCAAAGAAAGTACAGAAAAGGTGTTCCAATGAATTTTGAACATTTTACATTTCTAGAACCCAAGTAAAGACCACACTAGAACACACCTTTGTTACTACATAGTATGGGTTTATTTTGACAAGTCATTGCAGATTGACTTGTAATGCTGTCTGACATGTGTTCTCGCACATTCTTACATGTGTGTCTAGACTAAAATCGGCCTCAATAACACCCTGTAGCTCGAGTGTCACTAAAAGGGGAATAACACCTGTTTAGCGTCTATATCCACTTGAAAAATGAATTGGTAATCTGAAGTTCTTTCAAGTCGTGCTGATGTCACTTCTGTGATTTATCCACCTTACCAAAATAGAGGAACAAGAGACTGCCAGCTCTGCAGGGGTCATGATAATTTCGGGGGCCCTGGTGCTCATGGGATGACAGTTTGACACAGGATGTTGGCAGAGATCACCTCAGAAAGCACGTATAATTGACACCATTAGCCGTGAGGTCTGTCAGTTTTCTGACAGCTGATGAATTCACGTGTGCCTTCCCTCCACTATAGATAACAAATTCATACCTCCTGTTTTTAAACCATTTTACACCTCAGTAATCCCTTTCTAACAGCTACTTGCGCCAGCTGAGGCACAGTTTGCACCCTGTGTCATGGATTTGTGGTTATCCTTTTCCCGAGTGTGAAGTAGGTGAAGCACCGGCCAACACGCCCTGGAGAAGGTCTGTCCACAAGTCTGATTCTCCCAGGGTGCGTATCCTTGTCTTCCTGTTGAACTGGTGCTGTATAGGCCCCTTGGCTCTGCCGTGTGGTGTAACTCACCTGCTGGTGATACATTTGGCTCATATCCCTGAGCAGTGAGCAGTCCCTGGGTCACCATTTCCAGCCAAAGCAAAGTTACAGATGGCGTTGCTTCCTCCTGGGGTTCACCAGTGGAAGAGGTGTGGAGAGTGTGAAGGTTACAGGCAGGTCTTCCTCTGTTGGTCCGTGTCGAATGTCATTACTAACACACGGAGGCCTCTTTAATACTCGAGCCCTTCTTTTCCTTTACCACCTGCAGTGTGATGGGGCTTTAGCTGGGGTCGAAAGTGTGCCAGAAGCAGCGCTATTAACCCTGTGCATTGTGCCTTTCTATGAAGGGCAGTCCACTGGCAGACACTTCCCCTGTTCATAATAGACCAGACTGCATTCCTTCCAGTGAGCACGGACATACTTTGCTGGCTCTCAAAGAACCTTCATGCAGATTTTGTAACAGTGGACACTCTTTTCTTCCATACACCACCCTCATTTTTCAGCCCAGTTAGGAGAAAAGCTTGTCACAGCCGCCTCAGTCATGAAGGAAATGACATCCTTCGCTCATTCGCTACACGATCACAGTGTAAAGAACTATTCAAACCGAGCGAAAAACAATGAGACTTCTTCAGGGTGTGTGGGAGTGTGTCTTAACTTCACAAAGAGAGACTGATGCTCGGTTTGTTAAGTTGACAGAGGCATGTTAGCATCACAGTGAAGAGAGAAGGATTTTCCGGCAATCACAGCTTTGTTTTTTTGATCTGCAGCTTCAGGGAGATGTAAAGTACTAAAGGGACGCTGTTTGTGCTGTTTGAGTGATAACATTTTATACACACTGTGTTAGTGATGACATGTTCCAGAAAAACAAATCTGTACTGCTAAAATATATTATATGTTGCTGCTGTCACTCAAAAGTGTTAAACACTTTCAGATCAAATTTTCTAACATCTTTTCTTAACTTGGGGCTTTTTATGAGCCTAGTTAATTGCTTTGAGTGGTATTCGTCTAATTTACGGGTGCACAGTGTGGTACATATTGCAATTATTTTGGCAGATAATCTGATATGATTCATGATGTGTAGGAATGATCATTTTTGCATCCCAATTTCATTTTCATTGAAAAACCAATTAAAATTGTAATGATGTGACATTTGTTAGGGTCTGAACCAAACAAACATGTTTTATTACAAATGGAGAACAAGACCAGGACATCTCTGCAGCACTACAGTACTTCTTTGCAATGCTGTTTTGTGACACATTCTACCTTTATCAAAAAAGTGCAGCTTCTGCAGTTGAGATATTGCAATTGGCCATAATACGATTATGCTAATATTTTGATTAATTGTGCAACCCTAGTCTAATTTATACACATTGATACTTTCTGATGTTTAAGCAGTAATATAAATGACGTACATGCTTTTCTAACACAGATGGTAGAACAGCTGTGATTGAAAGAATTAGGCATAAACGGATACAATAATCTACCAGATCTGGACCCTGCTCTGTCATTTAGTGACTGCATGCTGACTACCCCGGAGAGATGGAAAAACACTAAATATGTGGTGTGAGAAATAGACATTCATCTACTATATGGAGACAGTCTGCGAGGTGATTCATATTGTATGTAGCTGGAGGAGCGTACTGTTGCCGGGAGTGCACATATTGCCAGTAGAGTCACGTCTGTGTGCCTGTCCCTTTTCTGTGAATTGTGAAATGGGGGCCAATACTGATCAAGCCAACCATAAGCATTGCTCTAGGTGGGGGTATCCATTATGTCGCTCTGACTGAAAAGGCCCCACACTGGTTCCAACAGGAACCAGAGGGGGATTTGTTTTGCTCAATAAGTGGTGAAAATGGTATCAAAATGGTTTTTCCCTCCACACAGCAGCTGATTTATAAGTCAGCGTGTCCCCAGTTTCCTGCTGCTGCGTTAAAGCAGGAGGTGGGGTCATTAAACTGATGACATAGCTCTGCCTCTCTGTCACTGTCAGTAAACAGCACCCAGTTGGATGGCTGGGGTTGGTCACTGGAGACTGCTGCTTGGTTCATTTGTAGATGCAAATTCTTTGGACAGACTACTTAATTTTCAACACAACTTCATACCTTAACACGACTGAATACGTTGATTGCCAATGACACCCAAAACTACAGATATCACAGGACCCACAAAGACGTGACTGTTGCACGACCAGTGACTGGTGTACCAGACCTTCTTTGTATGGTTGCAGTTAGATTTACGTAACAAAACTACTTGGTTAGGTTGAGGAAAAGATCGTGGTTTGGGGTAAAAACATTCACATGAAAGGGAGAAACAGAAAAAATGAACAGGTTTGATCACAGCTGTACGTGCTTCAGTGCATAAAGGCAAGAGCCATTTGGTTCTTTTTGTGTAAATGCAGCAAGACTACTATCTACAGAAGAGCATGTTGGAGGATCGCTTCCCATCTGACCAGAGCCAGGAGCTCTGGTGCCCAGAATGCAGAGCACAGCAAGTCCACAGCCATCATCATTAGAGCTCTACATCCGTGGACACTAATGGCTGTCCCTGTTCTGCTGCCTCTGCACATTCGGAGGGCTCATCTGAGACTTGAGGGTGTGAACACGTGAATTAATTCAAGAGAGATGAATTCACCATTCTTGTTCCTTGCTTTAGAGCAGGATGCAGGCTGCAAAAACCTTTGGTAGCAAAGAGCCACTACGAGTGCATAAGTGGTGACGTCCTCTTTCAACCACCCTTGAATCATCAAAGGAGGCTAATTGGCGAGTTTGTCCTCGTTTATCTTCATTTAAAGGCTGGCTAAGATGGCGTTGTTTACTCGTTTCAATATTGAGAACGGGGGAGCCGGGAGGAGAGACAAACAGTGGTGGCAGTGTTAAACTGGGGGATGGGGCTGGTAAAATTGATGTGCTGTGGATGTGCTGTCCCTGGACTCCTAATTGCATTTTAAGATTTCAAATAACCACATTAGAATCTTCCAATGGAAAAGTATTCTAGCATCAGAAGGTCGGGTAGTAAGCACCTGCATGCAGATTTTTCAGTAGAATGAAGATTTATCACCTCTATTTCTCAAGAAAGTGTTAAATGCAATATTTGAAAATCAATACAGGGCCATGACAGGGCACATTCATCAAGTTTGTTTATTTCTTCTGTCATGGTGAGAAGCTTTACTTGGCCATCTTTTTCCAATTACATGCAAAGGCGGACATAGTCTAACCCCCTCTGTTGTTTCTGTGGTGGCGGTATAGATTTTCAGCCGTCCAAATGAACCCTTTACAGAAGAGCCTGCAGTCATTGTGCTTGGCCTTTTCCCTGGTTTTAGGCACAATCATTCCCTCCTCCAAATGTACACTTTACAAATCAATAAACCTTCACAGCAATTCCACTCTGTGTGCCCCTGAGAGCGTCACTGTATATCACAAGTCACCACTGAACAGGCTGGTTAATTGATGTCATGGCAGAGGCTGTATGTTTTGGTATGACCTTATACAGTATATTTATTTTATTCTATGTCAGCCAATTGACCAAATAGGATGCAGAAAGGTTTTACTCTGTTTTCTGATGGGATTGTCTGGATTTCCTAGGTTTTTCAGATGGTGCACGGTTTAGGATTTGACTTCTGGATCCAGTGTGATCCTGGCAAATGCGCCACTGATGATGATTAGCCCAATGGCTGTGCTCTGTACCTGATGCTGATCAATACCCATATTGCAGGCAATCAATTGCCGATGGAGCAGAGGCTGGGATCCCAAGTGTAGCTTTCTGGTTGGAATGTGACCAAAACTGGCCTGGAGGGACAAACACTTATAATGATTTCCAGGGGAAGAAGTACTCGGAAGACAATGTGTCAGCTAAAATGTTTTTAATTTTGATTATCAGAGAGGGGTGATTTAGACAGTTACAGAGCAGTGTCTGCAGCTGAAGAATCTTCATGTTCTCATCAGAAACATGCTGCTCTGCCAACTAACATCTGTTGTGATACACATCTGTCTTTGTTAAGCCAATATCTGCCAATAATATCTGCCCTGTGATATATCAGCCTGGCTCCAATTTTTGTTTTAAATCATATTAGCTTTGATTCCCGACAATAAAGGCTAATCTGATTAGTTTCATGGAAATGGCAAAATGAAAAACACATAATTGTGTATGCTGGCAGAAGACTACATTCACTTGTCCAAGGCTGTTTAAGTGTTGCTTAATTTCGTTAAATGTCCTTCAACAAACTTGTCCTTTGCTAGTATTGCTTTTTAAAGTGCAGCCTCAGATCAGTTGCCAGATAAAGATTAGATGTGTTATTTAGATATACTCAGATTTGTTATCAGGGTATGGAAATAAAGGTAGAGGGTTGTTCTACAGGAACATTATTCATCTCTTGATGCCACTTAAACAAGCCTTCCATACCACTGCTGCTCTCAAGTAACCAGAGCTCTATCTCTGTAAATCTATGCAGCACAAGTATCAGTTGTGAATGTTCTTTCAGTAAAATAGGGTGGAAAAAACACACAAATTTCATCCCAACATAAAAAAATGTATAGACATAGATTTACAGTTGCATGTTAGAGAGGTATATTGTATCCAGTTCACTTGCATTTGATCAATTCTGTTTCTCAATAACTTCATTCTGGATCAGCAGTTCAGCACTCAGGCACTGCAGGCAACTGGTGATAGAGAATCAAATTAAGAGGTGTACGCTGCTAAGATGCAGCGCACCAACCATTGTTCATCATCATTAGGCATGGCTGGGGAGTATGCATTATGGATGATGTAGTCATACCAAATGTAACGCATAAACTGTTAAAGGCTTTGAGATGAAAGCTAGGATGTCAGACAGTGAAGAGCCTCCCCCGGACTGACCACCGACCCTGCTGCGCCCACAGCATGTGATAGAATCAGAGATCAATCACAGGCTTCGTTAATGGAGCCAACAGCAGAGAGAAATTCTGCTTGATTCTATCACCAGCTTACTAAAAAGCAACAAGGTAGAATCTAATAAGCACTTCTGTCTTTATGATATCTTACATTTATAGATATGTGAAGAAAGACAAGAGTGCTCATTGAAGTGTGTTAGCTATTGAGGTTCTGTTAACGACCTTCTTCTGTCACAGCTAGAAAAGTTCATAAATGTGGCACAGTCTGCTCTTATTGATTTGTTCTGTTTGTCACCCAGTAACCTTCTATTCAGGCAAATGTTATTAACCTAGTGTACAGTATTTGTATCTCTACTCCATGTTTCAAACTTTGACAAGCCTTGCAGCAAAAATACATCATAATCCTATGAAGATGTTTAAAAGACAGAAAAAGGGTGAATATTTTGCTGTATTTTTATTTTATCATTTCATTTATCTAAATACAAATTGTAAAAGTCAAGAATTGTGCACAATTACTGAATAAAAACAACATGTTTTCTAGGAAAATGTACTGTCAAAAACTCTCTGTGCTGTCCCAACTTCAATAAGTCCAAAACAGAGCAATTCCTAAACCTCCCTTTAATAGAGTCTTTCAGGGAGGCACAGGAAGAGGAACAAATGCCTCTATTCAGTAGCGTCCAAAATGCTAATGCCTCCGGCTCTTAACACGTTTATAAGGGTTCCCATGTCACGACATGGCATAGTCCTCACTAATGGGGGCTGTGGCTGGGGACTGCGTGAAAAAGCCAGACATATTACAGAACATGACAAATATGACAACAAGACCACTGGTTTCCTGGGGAACGGTTCTTCCGAATCCCCTTTTTTTCCCTTTTGAAGATGCACGCAAGCATGTTATGTCACACCGGACATTGAGGTTTCTTTCACAATGACTGCAGTCTGTTTTGAGCCGAGCGTGGACAGTGACATTTAAAATATCTATATAAAGTCACTGGTGTTGTGTTGTGACTATTAAAGCCCACACATCTTGTCCTCATGGATTTTGTGGGCTTGTAGAGGTGAAAAAAAAAAAAAGTGGCAATAATGTGGCCGTTAACACAGGTGCTGTCACTGGAACGGTTGGCCATTCCAGTGGGTAATATTGAATTCCAGTAACTATCTGCTCCTTTATGTAAATGATGGCAACTCAAGGTTCTGTATTGGAGAAACTTTCTACAAGCAAATAAATGAAAGGCAGGCAGGGTTTAGTGATTGCTTGGGAAAGTAATTACTCCTTATCTGTATTGGTGCTGGCAGGCAGCATGCAGTGCCAGGCCGCAGCCTCCAGCCCTCTTGGATTGATGTTATGTCAACTGCTCGAAAGGTAATTCTTGAGTGACAACCTGTGGAACATGTCAATGTTGTATTGACCACTTCAAATGATAAGAGTCCATCAGACCTTTTTCTTAACTCCATTTTCAATATGTCATTTCATGATCAAACATGTTTGAACTGTTTAGGGGATGAGATGGAATGTCTCAAGACTTCACTCTCAATAGCGCTTCTGATGTTCTAATGGAGAATACATGCTAAATGTTAGAGGTGTGAAAATTTCTTGCTTATAAGTTGCATCGCGATGTGGACGTGGAAGATTCTGCATCGATGCGGAGACAGAGTATTGAGAGTCTGCAGCTTATGTTGATTGTTGATTGTCCGACAGCTGCACGATAAAGTTACGTTGCGACCATGCTTTGAATTGTGGATGGACATTGGGCTAATGTTACTTATGTAGGAGGTATGTCGGAGGGAGGCAGAGACCATCTGCAAGTGATAATAAAAACTCACTGAGTATTGTTTTAAATGGACATCTTGGGGCACTTGTCGGATTTTATGACCTCGCTGGGAACCACAAACTGGACAAGACACACGCTGAGTGTGACTTCTGCCTCAATTACTAATCATTTTAGCGAGTTTGAAGCCAAAAATAATAACTGTTAGAGCAAGCCCAGCTAATCGGCCAAGATCTGAGGGAGCGCTGTCAACTTTGCTGTCCAACTCTGAGAGAGGTGTGTGCAGTAGAGTCAATGGATGCCTTATCTATAAACTGCCATATGAAAACAATATTATTGGATACATCTTCGTTTTTTGTAATGTTTATGTATTGAAAAGATGCAGCTTTTATTTTGTAGACTGCTGTAGTCTGATTACTGGAAGGACTTTCTGAATTAAGAACAGGAATTTAAGTGATGAAAAAGTAGCCATGTGCAGTAATATAGATCATTGAGGATGCATTCGAATCGTTGACAGCTGAATTGTAATGGAATCAAATCGTGAGGCCAGTGAAGATTCACAGTCTACTAAATGTTAGTGTAAATGGAAGGACGACAGAGTGACAAGCTGTCATCAATGCCCCTTTTTGACAGGAGTGAGTTTTTTTGCCATGTAATTTCGAGAGCAGCCACTGTTGGATCATTTATGTGGTTCAAAACCCTTAATTACACACACCAGTCCACATTTGTGCTCAGGTGTGTCAAATTTCCACTATCAGTTACATTCATTCAGTCACAGCTGGTTGCCACTTTGTTTGTAGTGCCACAGTAATCCCCTGCCTCATGTTACCTTAAATAAATATGAGTCCAGTGGGAGTAAGGTACACAGATTTAAAATTTAGGTAAAACAGCGCTGGTATTGGATCAGTACTGAGTAAAGGCAGATACCGTGAGTTGAGGTATTGGAAAATACGACATGATGAGTTATAAGCACTGAATGTGTAAGTCAATAGTGTGCAAGTTTCCCAGCATGCCTAAAGACTGCCATTCAAAGCACTCTTTAGAACAATTCAGTCAAATGTTTAAGCAAAGGGACTTCTATTGTGCCGTGACAAAACCCATTGCTTAATCAATGCTACATCCTTTTTGATGACCCACCTTTGCTTTCAATGTCCCACAGTTCTTTTCTTAGATAATACACCACATCCTCACCATCACATCATTGACACTGCTTTTAATCTGTTGACATGTACAACAAAAGAAATGATAAGACTGAGGTTGCTGGTACCTTGTAGTCCAAAAGAGCCCTTCAGTCTTGTGTTGTTTGCTTTTGGATGGGCTGTCGTGGAGCTCACAATGCTGTGTGTTCAATCATCAGTTAACCTGATTACCCAGACACCACATGGAGCTATGGGGAGGTCCGCTGCATGCCTGGCTCACCATCAGCCACACTGTGACTAGGATTTTGTCCAAACCGCAAAAATAAATCCATATTCCAGCAGTGTTTGAAGTAACATTTCACAATTCCAACACACCTTTCTTTTTCAGGACTATAGATACAGATAGCATGCCAGCAGTAATGACTTTTAGCTCCATTTTCTTCCCACACCCTGTCTCATTGTAGGTTCGATTTTATGATGAAGCAAATTAGATTTAATCCCACTGAGTGCAGACCGCAGCATGGCAGCTAAATGCTGCTCTGTCAGTGCTTGAACATACACTCAGAATCTGCGGACACCAGTCCCCTTTTGCTCTAACCACTTGATACCTCTTGAGACCTGAATTAACTCTCTCTGCTCATTGGAAATGTAGAGCATTTACCTCTCAACCTCCCACAGCG
Organism: Lagodon rhomboides; assembly: GCA_039737535.1. Taxonomy (NCBI): domain Eukaryota; kingdom Metazoa; phylum Chordata; class Actinopteri; order Spariformes; family Sparidae; genus Lagodon; species Lagodon rhomboides. The sequence continues at coordinate 7,899,685 of CM077785.1, read as the reverse complement.
TAACCCCTTTCGCAGCATGTAATATTGAAAACTAAATGCATATTTTGCTTGGCTTTACTAGAGGCTGCATAGATTTTTGTATGCTTTGGATTTAAAGAACCTGCTTGAACAAAATGAATGTTTGCTAAAGGGGGACTGCAGCCAATGTCACCACTCATGACTAATCTAATCTGGACAAATTGTATTGATTGGCCTACAGAGGGCTGCTATAATCATCTCCTCCATAGCTATTAGTTATTGAGCTATGACATGCAGCATAGATATGTCTGGAATGGCTGATGTTGTGTGCTAACAGGATGCTAATGTTATTTTCATTTATAATGAGGTAAAACATTCTAAACTTTGCTAACAATGGTGTCCTAGACAGTTATTCATGCCCCAATTATGAACTATTTAACATTGAGGAAATGGTACTTATACTATCTGTGTGTATTTTCAATACAACGATGGAAAAAAAACTGTTTTATATTTTCTTCCTTTTTTGCATTCTGATCGTTTGCTTCCTTTCTATCACGTGAAAAAATGTTTTAAACAAAGCTTTATATGGTAAAAGTGGAACTGAATATGAAAAAAAAATAGTTGTCAAGCTAAGTCAGAAATCAGCATGACAATAAATGCTAGTATATGGGAAAAATACAGCAGTTAGTTCTCCTCTATGTGACTTTGAGTACAACAAACAGCAGACCTCAACCCACACACAGAAGACACAAAGCTATATTCTGTCTTCAGGCAGAGCTTTTGATGTTGGCCTGACAAAAGCACCAACTCCAAAAGCCCCATTCACTGGATTTTTTTAATGCCCCATGTGTCCTTTCAAGTAGTGAAAAGATAACTTTCTGGGTGTGCCTCGTGTTTCAGTTTGAGACAGGCGTTTGTTTCATTTGTTCGAGCATCCTTTCAAGTGGCACTAGCTCTTAGAAACATTGAGAGCTTTAGACTCTTGATTTGGTGAGACAGCCCACATCTGTCGCTATGGTTTGATGTTGGGTAGATATTTCAGTACACATATGATGTCCTGTTGTTACAGTTCTCATTTTATGAATTCCTACACAGTTATATTATTCTACTTTAAAATTTGTGTACATAAACAATAAAATAATGATGGAAACCAGCAACGTTTCTTTATTAGCCCAGATGAGAAAACTACCTGTTTTGGCCAAAGTCACCAGGTGCTGCTTTATGCTCATCCATAAATTTCTCAGGTACTCTGTAATTTATTGAGCTGTCCATGTCATTCATGAGGTTGTAGGCAAATGTCAGGTGCACTTCCTCAACAGGCCCCTCCAGACACAATGAATAGTTTTTATTGATTTAAAGTTTTATAAGCCACTGCTACTCTGAGCCCCAAGTATCCTGTGCTGCGCTGGATTTTCCTGGGACATATGTAGCATAAAAACGTAACCAGGCACTGATAAGCACAATCCATCAAGTGAGGCCAGAAGGGATATTTGCATTGTAGCACGGTTCTTGGTGTACTTTAAAGAATTGTGCCCGTGGGCTACTACACCCGACATGGGCTAATTGGCTATCAAGAGAGGCTCTGAGAAAAATAGGGCTATGGGTTTCCCACCACTGCCTGCTTCCCAGGTTCCAAATTAAAGACAACAAAAAAATGTTTGGTGCTGTTGCATGGCACATTCTCCAAAACAGAGACATTTTAAGGGTAAATATTGGAGAATCAAGGCTTTCCCGTGTTGCTAAGGCAAAGCAACATATTCAGCCCACACACACACTGAAGTAGACCAGCCCAGTGTTCTTTTTATGTGCTCAGTGAATGGCCATGAGGATGAAGCTTGCAAAGTTGTGCAGCCGGCCTATTGACGAGCACGTCTGTGTAAAAACACACACAGACAAGGCCTCGCCCTCAACACCCCCGACCGTCCACACACACACGCACTTTTAATTCGTCTCAAATACTGGTCTGCCTCCTCATCTCTTGCTGTGCGTCCATGTGAGACGGATCCCACCGACATTTTCCACCGCAGGATTAACTGTGTAGCGCGACGGGCCGCTCTGCCTCAGTGCTCCTAAAGGGCTGACCCCGACATGTGTGTGAAGAGGTGGCCAGCAGGCCACTCCTTAAAAGGCTATTAGATCCTTACGGCTTATTATGAGTGGGCGTGCAACTGAATTATCTGCCCTGCTTTCCCTTGTCACGGGGGTATAGGTGGAAAAAAGCTTGTTTTCCGGAAATAATTAATCCTACTTGTTGTCATAATAATATTGAGGAGAGCACATTGCTTCTGTCTGCGATGTTTCCTGATGAACCCTTTTCTCCGACAGGTGGGCTGCTGCTGATGGAGATGATCATCTTCTCATTTAGCTCCCTGCCTGCAGAATCGTTTCTATTACATTACAGCTGAGCCAACCTCTCTCCAGAAGGGGATTTGATTCCGGCGAGAGTGAGACTAGGTCTGTGCATGTGTGTGCCCATGTATGTGTGCTGATCCCTCCAACCGTTTGGAAGGCTGTATCTCAAAGCAGAGCCAAGTCTGGTTACCATGCCTACACATTTTAATAAGAGACACTGCATTTATCTTAATGAATTCATTTTCAAGCTTATGTTTGCCTCTGTAGTCTCTGTCAGCTGTGTACACACTCTAAATAGCTGTAGAGTGGAGGCCTTTTCCATTGCTAAAAGTGACCTGAAGGAAATAGCTTATTGATTCTTTGGGGGAAACATGATTAAATTGAGGTCTAAGTGGACACTTCATCTGAACTTGTCTACAGAAGAGAAAATAAGAAAGTAGACAGGAGCCAGTCTGCTTTTGTCCAGGTTCTGATCTAATATTTCCTCTTTGATGGAGCTAAATTCAGTGCTCCTTTCTACTTTTTTCAGAAACTTTTTTTGACTTTAAGTCTAAATAAAATAGAAAAGAAAATGGTGCTACACTGTTTTGGTTAAACATATAGGACCCTATTTAAATCACCCATGGCAGCCTTAAGTCCATGGCGCATGTTCATCTAGTTTGTGTTCATGTCCTTTTTGCTAGCTAAACTGGGCTCAAACTAAGGCACAAGGTGCAAAAGGGTTGTATTTTGACTGTTATTAGTCATAAGTGTGTTTTGCACTTATTACAAATTAAATGAAGTGTCACATTCCCTTAAAAATCCACCTGGTGCACCTAGCACATTGCTATTTACATTTCTTTCCCTGTCTCTCTATAACATTACTCAAAAAATGTGCTCTCAAGTATTGAAATTTGGCAATGATTGATTTAGTATAAATCAGTGCTCGGTAGCACCAACGTTATTCAGTTGGTACCCTTGAAAGTCCTGAGTTCGGTTCCCAACCCTAACCTGAAGATAACAATGCACCAGCACTGCGCCTGACCCCACCTAATTTTAAAACCTACATGCCTGCTGGTGCACAGGTGGCGCAAGTACATTTACACAACGTGGACGCTGGGCGGAAAAGTGACAAGTGAGTATTGCCTTGTAAAAGTGGTGTTTGCTTGCTGACTGTAGGCGTCGTGCAGCCAGAGATGGAACAGACGTTGTTGTGCACATTGTGTTCAGTAGGTGTGCTAATCAGGACTAGAGATCCCCTGACCGCTGCCATGATCACTGAGTGCACCATCTGTGATGCTCGGATGGCCGGCAGTCTGGCTGAGAGAGCTGGATGACAGTCTGATCCGGTCCTTGTCCTCACAGGTCGGCAGTCAGCTCTGCCTTCACTCCACTATGAGTGAGCTGTTGAGACCTGGAAGCATTTAACACTTGCTTTCAGACACTTTATAAGCTTCACCACTATTACAACTTGAAACATTTTGTAGCTCAGATTGACCACAGAATGCGTGCCGCCCCCCTCTGATGTTTTTGATGTCCTTGATTTATGTGTTGTTAGATAACTGTTTTTTGATCAGTTTCTCTGTAGTGCGCTGCGCTGAATAAATCTGCTGTCACCGCAGATCTGGAAATAATTGTGGGGACTGTTAAAATGCCACGGATAATGGAGAATTACACATAAATGTGGGCAATTTCCTCGCTGGAATTTTGTCTGCTTCTCGTTTCCAGTCACAGGTCAGAAACAGTCCCAGTCACATCTCTGGCAGTAAACCCTGGGCTCCAGCTGAGTTCAAATAGAGTTTGTGATGGAATTCTCCGACCTGAAACAAACACATAAACACACACATAGCCCGCTGCAGTAAACAGCTGCGCAATGCATCAACCCAGGACAACTTTTCATCAGTGCCTAAGTGATCTGTGTTACGATAGGGACACCTGTTACCATGACAACTCGTAAGAAAGCCATAGAGAAATGCATTGGTTCCCATACTGATCTGGAGTGCAGACAATACAGCACTCTGTATCAGCCAAAGGCAGGTTTGCTTCTTCTATCTGCAAGTGCCAGGTTAGAGGCTTATTGACCGTTTTTGACAGACTGACTAACAGACGACTTTTTGGCGAAATGGGCCGTGTGCCCAAAGTTCAATTAAAAGCCTCACACTGTGTGCAGCCAGCATATTTGCCAAATGGAAAAAGTGTAAATCAGTCTTTATGCAACCTCAGCAATCTGAGCATCCCTGAGGGATATTGATGGCTCTGCCTTAACGCATTTTCTAACATTTCCTTTCATGCTTTAACATTTATCTCATCTGAACAGGTTGAAGCAGATTTTCAGGTGTCACTTGAGCACATGCTGTGGAAAAACAGCGCTGCATTTTGGGATTTTAGTGGGGCCATGAACTCACTGAGTAGCCACCTGCATTTTTCTTTCTCGGCTCTCAAAGCCCAGAGTGGGGGAGCAGCATGGCTTTAGTTTCAAACGAGCCTGGTGCTGTTTGCGCTTTCCTCTCATTCGACCTGCTCTCACCCGACGGGGGCAGCGGGTCAAGAGAGCGTTATTTTAATTCCACTGACACGATACGGCTGCAGCCCTCCATCTTGTAGTGCTCAGATAACATTCAGCGATTGCTGCTTGAGGCAGATAAGAGATGTGTCATAAATTAAAGACGCTGTAAACATTTGCCGTGAGAGCGCAGTGGATTATCTCATTTTAAACTGAATTTCTGAATGAGTCCTAGCCAAGTGAAGTCAGGGTGTACGCTCCCAGACCGTATCAGAGTAGGAAATGAGACAAATGACACATCAGGTGCTGGTGAAATATGGCGACAGTAGAAATAAGCAGGTTGATTTATGGGAGGTTTTTTTTTTTTGAGTTGCGCGATCTGCTTATACTTTCTCCCTGACTTCCTTTATGGCGTTTTAACAATCGGTTCAAAGTGTGAATAAACGTTTGCCTTCTTGCCTCTGTTGGTCATGTCCAAATCAGTGAATCAACTGGGCTGGAAGTGTGAATGAGCCCGAGTGGCCGGAGAGAAAGGGGAAGAGGCTTTCCCCGGGGCAGTGCCCAGGACAATGTCAGGTTTGTCTGGCCCGAGTGCATGAACACTAAGCTTTTCGGAACTGGCAGGCCGCCCCGGTACCTACCCATCTCCCCTTGCTTCCAGAGCTGTCCAGCCCCGGAGCACTAAGCATTTGTGCAAAGTTCATAAGGCTTCCCTCTGTTTGTGCGGCCATAATGGCAGCTCCATCCTGTTGTAGCTCAAAGAGTGCTTATGGGCTCTGAGGGCCTCGCGCTGGCGCGGCAGAGGCGTGTGAGTGTTCTCAGTTACTGACTTTGGCTGAATGCTCTCATTATGAAAAGACCAGTGTCCCCCCCACCGACAGCTCCGAATCTGAGCCTCCAGTATCAGCACTTTTTAATCATGTTCTCCGTCTGCTTTTTAAACCCAATTTGCCAAATGAAACCCTCAAGTTAGATAAAATTAAAAGCCGGTGTGTTCACTTCAATCCGTTCATTTACCGAAATAATGAGCAAAGAAAGCTAAGTTAAATCAAGATGATTTATATGTAACATAACAGAAAAAGCAGGCAATTTACTTTAAATGGTTGTAGTCCGTTGAAATCAGTGCTTTTTTCCAATCAGTCTAAGTTGTTAATAACAAGCTGCTAAATGCCTTGATATATCCAACCAGTCGTACATCCTAGTTACACAATCTCACCTCCACCATTTCCTGACTGTCAGCATTCGTGAGGCCCGAGTGATAATAACCTTATTTGTGGCTGCAAGTTCCATCTAAGCAGCCATGCTTTTGGTTGGTTTTTCACTACGGTTACGACCCACATCAGCATAATTCAAGCATGACCCTCCTCCCCCCTTTCATTTTCTGCCTTTCTCCCGGTTAAAGCCCGAGTCTCAGACTAGGGTCCACACCATACATCATCCGGAGTGGGGGCGCTGCCTCCCTTCCCCCCTCATGTGTCGTGGGAGAGAGACTGCGGCTTTTTCGCCGGGCTGGTGGAAGGCTCTTATCGACAGTCTCAGCACTCTCTGTGCACTGAGCTTTCCCCCGACATGTCACCCAGCCTCCACTCAAGTCCATATGTATAGTCCTGGAGTCGTGTCCCTGTTCACCAGCATGGAACAGGCAGGTCCACTTGAATCTAGTGGCGTACTAAGAAAAAAAATCAAACGTTTTCCTTCAAATGTCTTTTTACAGTCGGAGGAGAGGCGTGAGCTTCAAAGCTCTGACAGCGCTGGACTAATGCTGGCCGACAATCTTCAGCAGTATTAGCAATTAAGGAGATTTTCACTGGCTGACAGAGGAAGATTGCAGCAGGAGTAAAACTTAACAGATTTTCCCTCAGCAGGTGATCTGTGCTCCCCCCTACTGCACTGTCCATATTTTCTTCTTCAATTGATCATTGCAAATGAATACTTTTCATTGAGCCTTCAGGTGCAGCGAACGTCTTTCATGACGCTGAAGGGAGGGGGGGCGAGATGGAACTTGCATTCCTCCACTCTCCTTTGTACACACCCGGTGAATAGCCTTTAGATTGGGCTTTGTGGGAATGATTGTCAGTGGCTTAATGAGCGTCTTTGCCAAGCTAGAGGCTTTGGCAACATATGTGACTACAGTGCCTCTGTTCCTCTCTGTCTGTATGACACAACGCACAACGGGCTCAGCACTCTCCATTTCTCTGCAAATCTGATTTCACCTAACCCATGGTTTACTCTTCTTGTGGATGTTATTACCTGGATTGGAATAGTTTCACCTCTCATGGGGACCAGAGCTAAGAATGAAGTAAAATCTTGTAAGTATCCCGCAATATCTAGGGATGTGTGTAAAGCTGTGGCAGTAGATCTGGGTTAAGCATGTTGTGGTCTCTCCATGTGCAAGAGACACTCTGGGAAACACTGAGTAGATTTTCTTTCTAGAAAAGCCAAGACGAGAATCATCGGCTTATGATTCACATAGTGAATGAATTGGATCGTCAGTTACATAAGGTTGTTTTGTGGCTTTTTGTAAATGAAACACACATACTCTAGTGTAAAAACGGAGCTCTGCGGAATACGGGAGAAACATCTGCCAAAACAGTTTATTATTGATAATTATTTATTCTCTTATTTTAAGTGAACATGTTGTTATGTTTGCCTTGTTGCCACAACAGTCAGGGTCATTTTTAGAGCGTTTCGATCAACAAAGCCAGAGCCAACTCAGCTCGGTGACTAAACAGAGTGCTCTTCAAAACTTTACAAATCCAAATACTTGTCACAGAAAAATCAACAGTTTATAACGATGAAAATGTTGACTTAATAAGATGTGATAAACATCTAAGTGGGGTGATATTTGTGATTTCATTTGAAGTTACAAGGACCATCTGTAGTATTTGCAGTCTTACTTTTAGAATTGGGCTAATAAGATAAGATTTAATAAAATTGGTGCGCAAAGCAAGTCAGAATAATAGTTCCTTTAGTCAGTGTCAGTTGTTATTCTGTTATTGACTAAACAAAGACACACATGAGGTTCTAAGTATTACAAAAGAGACCACACAAAATAAATACATAATTAGACCAGCTGGCTTCTGTCTAGATTAAAGCTCCTCTTTTGTTTCACAACATGAATCAGGGTTTAATGAGATTCCTGAAGAATCTGCAGTCATATGTTCAGGACAAGAAGCCTTTAACTTGATCAGGTTTAAAATGGATTAGGTGTGTTTTACTGTGCACCAGACAAAACATATGATACAGCGTGTCGAGATCAATTCTTGAACCCTCACTAAATAAATCCAGACGTTATCTTCATGTCCTGAATTACATTTAGCCAAAACAAATTATATCAAAATGGCACTGAACAGTAACAGTGATGATCTCTCGCTGTATAACTCTAAATAGTTTATTTACATTTATTATAGACTGAACATGATTGGAACAATGATTTAAAATATGGATTTTTTTTTTTAACGAGATTACTTAGGTTAAAACAAACATTGAATTTACATCTATTCTAGAAGGTCAAAGATTCATGTTAATATTTCTTGAAATAATTTCCAGTCATTTATAATGCTGAATAAGTTGATGATTGTGTTTTGAAGCTGTAGTGTAGTGTGTGTTGTGTAGCCAAACTTGTTTTACTTAAAGAGATTATAATGATGATTTAATGAGATTATAAGGAAGTCCTTTGGTAACTGTAAAACTGTGCATCAAGATCAAAAAGTGTATTCAATTTTGGGGTTATTTAGGAGGCTGCATTCTTGACTTGTGTTGCGTTAAAGAGAGAGGTGCTTCTGGTTTTTTAGCCCACCCAACCCAAACTGAACAGCATAACCTTCATCGCAGGACTGTTGGACTGTGTTAGTTTTGGCTCGGTGTAATAAGCTGGTGAGCTTTACTGCAACTTGATAACTTTGTGTCATGACTCTAAACAATAACCTTAACAATGCTGTTTTTGAGAGATGGATCACATTTCGAAGAACTCATCGGTCAAAAAATATCAAGCTCCTTCCAATCGATTCGTCTCAACACAAGCTCAGCTCAACCCCGTTAAGTGATGGAGAGCCACAGGAACTGGGCCACACATCCGACAGCTTTGTCAAACAGCTTAGCCAGAGCAACGCTGTCCAGATGCTCGGCTCGAGCACGGAACAGGAAATTCAAATGCGGAGAACCTCTCATTTCACAAGCTGAAATTATGATTTTGGCTGCATGTATATTGAACACCTGAAGGGATTAAAAATGGATGAAGCAGCAAAGGTATTTCTGTAAAAGTGTGGGTCTGCTGCTGCTCCGCGAGTGCTGTAGGGACATCAGAAATCCTCGGTTGTTGGCAGAAATAAATTGCTTCGGGGTCTGATGGAGGTAAGGATTTGGGATATAAGAGCCATCGATCATGTCTTGCTGTGGCACAGTTTCGTCTGGGGAAATTGCCAGCATCAGTCAGACGAAGTGAATGAATGTGGAGAGGTGCACGCTGTGTTAGTTCTCACAAAATAATATTCCAGTCCCTGCAGTCCGACTTGCGAATTCATCTCTCTGCCGGCTACTCAGCGAGGATCACACACTAATGTGATTATTGTCCTGGGCAAGGGCCACTCCTGCGAGACTTCAAAGAGCACATCAGAGGGAGAAATGAAAAAAAAAGAAGCTGTAAGCTGTGATGCACACAGGTGCAGAGCACCTTCTGAAACATTTTCTCTGGCTTTAAACATATTAACAGGTTCAAAGTGAGGACTCTGACAGCATCTGTTATGTAGCTTTAGCCTACACAGCACATACAGTCACATACTGTACATGATTTATTATCATGTCATGTGACATGCCCTGGTGATCAGTTTAAGTGATTATGTTCAGCGTATAAATTATTCAAAAGATTAGAATTAAAAGTCATAATCCGAAGCAGAAATGGAGATGCCACTGTAGATTTATTCAGTTCAGTTCTCATTCCTGTTGAGCCTGAATATTTCAAGTAGAACTTCGTATTTTACAGAGAGAAACAGCTTTCAGACACACAGGAGCAGCTAATTAGCAGCAGGGGAAAGCCGTCATACTCTTTGTTATGACAAAAAGTGGAAAGCTTTTAGTAAAATGCACATCGCTGACAAGATGAAACCACTTGAGCTGTTTGTTCTCCCTTTTTTTTGTAAATGAACTACATCATATGTTCACTTGCTCCGGGATGTCCATTCCCAGCTGGTGACATAACCATCCTGCTGTAGTGCTGTATGTAGTTTCATGAGGCTCTGCAGGGTCACTGTAGGTTATACTACACTCTCTCTCCCTGGTGAGGAGAGTTCATGTAGGGTTCTAAGGGTCATTTTTCATTAGTTCATATAGAAGACAGGGGTCAAAAACCCTGCAGTTCATCAGAGCAGCAGCTCTATATCTTTGTTTAATCGAGCCTCATTCCTCCACACCTGAGAGCCTCTCCTCATTCCTCCATCCTCGCCTCTCCAGCCTCTCCTCATTCCTCCATCCTCCTCCAGTCCCCTTGTCCTGCTAAAGCTACAGACCCCTGAAATATTAATGGTGTGATAATTGAACTGTCATGCCTTCCGAAGTGCGGTAAAATCGAGCCAAATCTCAATTAGACAAGCATATTATCTAATATTGCTCCCACTGCCTAATCTCATTTAGCATCCTGTTTCTGTTTTTTTCTCATGCTGTTAATATTTTAATAATAGATGAATTGCATGGCTAAGCTTGTAGTAGAATACTGATCATGCAAATCATTGCCAAAGGTCAGAAAATAGTCTTGTACAAATTCTCAAGAGCAAAGAGGAAAAACAAAACCTCTGAACAAATTAATGTCTACATATAAACGTTTAACATCTTCTACATCTTGTTTTTTTTACTGAGATGCAGACAGAGCGTCACATTTGCAAGCTAAATGAGCAAATGATCAGACAAAAAAGAACAAATAGAGGGGCTAAAAAACTGCGTTACGAATATCTGATGCAACGTGAGTCAATTGGTGCTTAGTGTTAATCAGCTCGGCCGCTGTTTTAATTGTTCTTGAATGATCAAATGCGAGTCAGTGTGGAGGCATTATAAGGACTGTGAGAGGGGCGTGTGGAGCTGCTGTCTTCCCGTCTCAGGTCTTTAGCAAAGAGAATATTTTAATCCAGCCTGACAAGACGAGGATCTGCTTAATCCTATTACAAGCTCTCACATTAAACTACAGTAGGCCCACACTTCTCTGCCTGTTGTCTTTGTGTGAGAAAGGAGCAGATGGTGCCAGCTCAAGAGCCTACTGTAGTGAACTCTGAATGGCTGCGCTTGGACCCCACCCCGTTACTAAACAACACATCCACAAGTGTGGAGAATGCTCAAGGAAAGACACTTGTTGTTCTTTTTTTCCTTTATTTTCCTTTATTTGTCTATTTATTTATGTTTCCTTTATATTTATTATTTTCTTTCCTTTTGTAAATGTGTGTCTGGGTCTGAGTTAAGGTGTAGTGCTAGAGCAGATGGCTGAACTGTTAGAGTCAAGAAACACACAGAGCTTGCCAACTTTACTTCAGAAGTGTGCCAAAGTCAGTGGAAGCTGCACATTGATCAGGCAATATACAGTTTGAGGAAAGCTGAGAGACTCTTGGACCAAACCCATTAACAAGAGCACTGAACAGAAATAGAGCTGGGTGATAAAAAAAAAAGTATAAAGTCTGGTCACTGGTGAGAATTTACTTGATAAGAAAATTTTAAATATACTGTCGACACGTTGCATTGTTAACCACCTCAGAAACCAAGCTGTTACTGGCCAATTATATGGCATTTTCTGCCAATGTAAAGAAATGTAAAGAACCGTGAAATACAAGGTAACTAAAAAGACAGTTCTTCCATTACTTCATGGCCTCAGTAGTAACTATACATTCAGACTGTTACAAACAGGGCTAGGCTACAAAGGTCCCACCTGAAAAGACACTGTTGCTGGAATCTAAATCTGCACCAACGGGAAATACCACCAACTTTTATCCCCTGAAGCATCGCCATGCAGTAAAGCACTGGTTTTAAAACTCATGGTCAGGACTCCCATGGGGGTCATGAGTTACCTTCCAGGGGTCCAAAGATGGGTGTGGCGAAGAAATGAAGTAACTTATTTTAGACTGGGGAGACTATTTGGAACCATCGCATACATTTTTACTCTTATAATGGAAAATGACATGGTGCAGATTGATGCCATCAAAAATTAGGGACCCAAGATATGAGTGAATGTTGTAGTCTAAGAATCGTGTGAAAATAGTTTTCGCTTATGTGATATGTATTGACTGCTTTAAAGAAAATTATGATGGATCAGTTTGGGAAAGTTGAAAGTTTGGAATCTGTCTGGGTTCGCTTTTTATGGTGACAAAGACATTAATTATGTTGAGAAGAATTAGGTTACGATGTCTTTGCATCCAGTTGGTCTAGATTCAATGTCATTTGGTGTTGTTGACAAGGAAAAAGTTGTCACGGAGTGCTCTACATCTGTCACTCAGAGGGAGCTTTAAAGCACGGAGGCAGTCGTTTCTTGGCCCACATCGCTTAATTTCCCTCTCTGTGCCCCCTCTGCCGCAGAGCTTCTGTCCCCTCTGAGCCTTGGCTAAGTCAGGTTAGGGTTCATATTGGCCTTCCCACAGTGAGCAGCTTTTAACCTCCTGCCAGCTACATCAATCTCAGACCGGTGTGATCGCTGCTGAGAGGGGCGGGGATTAAGAACAGCCTGCGGTCTGTAAATCAGGCGAGCCTGTGGGGGCCTCACTTGTGTTCATCATATAGGTCCAATAGGCACCGTACCCTATGACTTCAATGTAGACATCACCGCTCGCAGCAGTTAAACCCTAAGAGCGGACCTCCCTCAACCAGATGGCCGACTTGGTTCTCAATAAATGTTTAACGAGGGGAGAACAAATTCAATCAGAAGGCACATAATCAAGCACAGTGTGAATAAAGTGTAATCCATCTAAGGTGGTGCTCGGTTGGTAAAGGATTTTGACCAGCACAATAGGACAATGAGAACACAATGTCTAGTGGGGATTGTAACCCCCCTCACTCTGCCCTTAACCAGGCCAATCTTACCAACAAAGCACAAGCCAATTAGCACAAAGCCCTTACCTTTTGATTTTAATCTGAGTTTAGCAACATAAATCACCATGTCTGGGAACGACTGAAACAAAGCAAAGCCGGAGGCATTTTCTGGATGACTTATGAGTCTGAGACACCAATCTTCAGTTGGAAACAAAGTCAATAGGCCTGAATTGTGATTGAGTGGGGCTGATGTGTATTATGTATAGCGCACTCATAGAGACTGGAGCGGCGATGGTGATGCTGTAGGTGGGTGGGGTAGGGGTCACGAGTTGCTTCAGAAAGGCCAGCATTGAGTCACAGACAGAGTTAATACCATTAACATGAGACATGGTTGAAAAGTTCAGAGTGCACGTTCGTCTGAAAACAGACCTGCACCGAATGAGTGAAATCGACTCTTTTGTTCCCTGGTCAATTATTCAATTACATCTCTTGAACAGGAGTTTGACCTCAGTGTTTCCTATTGAATTTGTTAAAGACAGAGAAGATTAGAAAAGATTCTGAGTTGGAGTCAAACACCAGTGTGAACATGGAGTTCTGTTCTAGTCACTGCACAGCTGGTTGAGCATGCACTAGTTACAGTACGTCTCAAGTCCTGGGCACTACTTTTAACAACGCACAGGACTACTTCAGCCCTAGTATTGGGGACCTCATGTGATTTAAAAATACCGCCCCACAATTGTGTTTCATGAGGAGCATTAGTACCAGATAAGTGAAGTCTGTATTTTACTCGGATTTACTGACAGTATCTCCTGGATACGATGTCAAGGCTCCAACTAACATCAGCTTTCACAGGCTAAGCATCTGTTCTTCTTCTTCTTGATTTGGCCACTCCGCATGTGTTACAAACAAAAAACACACATTTGGAGCTTGATAAGATCAAGTAACAGATTCTTTGTGGCATGACAACCCTTTGCTGTTCCTAACCTTCTCTGTCATCACTTTTAAGCATCATAAAGCCGATCTAACAGCACAGCTGTCGACTGCTGTTCAACGTATTATGAGCCCCGATCAAATTTCTTACTTGTTCAGTTTTCTGAGAACAGAAAACAGATGTTTTAAAAAGAAATACAACCCCAAATCACTGACATGTCAATTCGCACAGGACTAATGTTATCACATGATCTCCGTGTTTGGTGAAATATGGTAGGTATTATGCGGTGGAATTGTTACTTTACAAATTCCAGACATGGCAGATTCACACAAGATAAAGATCACAGACGTCTACTGCAATTATTAGAAATGACTAGAAGTCTCCATATAATACCAGTCCTGTACAGATAGAGCATTGACATCAGTTGACATGCAAAGTCCCTTCTTGCCATTTTCTCTCATGCGATCTTGATCTTGTAAGTAATCAGTACAGTATTAACAGCTGTATTTATATGCTATAAATTATACATATGATGTTTGTCAATTTAAAAGAGGTTGCAGTTTGTTGTAAAGATAGTTAAAAACCATGTTTTCTTGTGATCCCTACTTTCTCTTTAGAAACAAACAGAAGTGATTGTAATACAGCCGTGATCCTCTCAGTTTGAAAAAAAAGCAGCTTTTAGCAAACTATAGTACAGCTAAGAAGCTGTGTTCTGTCCTTGTCAAAAAAAATAAATAGAAAAAATAGATGTAGGTATGTGTGTAACCGCTCAGCGAACTGCATCATCTTGCACAATAATAATCACCTACACCAGCATGGCCGTTGTCTTAGCTCAGAGAAAGTCTGATCATATTGACAGCCGCAGTGAGCTAACTGTTAGATGTATAGTCGTATTTTCCAAGTCTTTTACTTCAACAGTCTCAACTTATGACCTTATGACCTTAAAACCAACTTTCTCAAGTTTCTCAAGTTCATTTCTGTCCTACCATTTACTTCTATTCATATTCTTTCTGGAATAAAGTCCCATGGTGGACTTGGCCTCTCTATTGGATGCCCCCCAACACTGATACAGAAATTACAATTACTTTACTTAATCAGTGTGATGCTCCTTGCATGTTAAACAACTTCTGTTTAATATGAACACCAGAAACTCTCTGTATACTGATAGCCTCATGATTTCACATTTCTCTAAAGCTCTAACGTTTATATATTATTTTTTCTTTTTGTTATTACGGTGCGTGTTAGCTGCTTCAGCTAATTACCCCTGCATGACCCGCCGAGCTGGGTCACAGCCAACACGAGCAAGACTAATGAACTGACACCCCAGAGGGTTTACAGAGCCCTGCTACAGACACTAAGATTCCCATACATCGCTCCCTTCACATCCTCCTCCTCCTGCACTCTGGACTGATCATGTGCTCGTTAGAGTCCAGACTCTGGTCTGTTAGCTGGAAAATGATCCAGCGCTCTGTACTCTGCAGCCCGTCAGTGTGTAAGTGCAGACGGCTTACTCTCTCTGACTGTTAACTATGTATGCTATTTATGCCCAACACCCCTCAGGCAGCGATATCTCTGCAATAATAGATAAATGTGTAGCTGCATTGTTAATCTCTTTGAGTCATTGTTATCAGGAGCATGCAGGAACAGATTCAAACAGCACTGTGATTAAATCGGCTCAATAGGATCTGAACTTCGATGGTAATTTTGATTTCAATCTTGGCTCGCTTTTTGGAGTAAAAGCCTTTTCTTTCTGTAATGCTGAACATCTGCCATGCATTAATAAATCCACAGGCGCCGTCATTTGTTTATTTATTTATTTCTGTTGTCGCATAAAAAATATGCTTTCTGCTACAGACTCCCACCGACATCATACTACAAAACAATTTGAGTCCCAGGGGAAGGGGGTGATAGGAAGCTTTAATGTGAATATTTCTTTGTCACAGCAAAATTTAAACTAGCAGAGAACAGAGTCCCTGTTGATGCAAATGAAAAACGTGCGGTGTGCCTGGTTATGCCTGGCTGAGCAGAGAGCAGTCGGGCTTCCAGTCATGGGGGATTTGTTGTGTTTGGGGTTTGCCTTTCCGTGTGCCAGCGCGTGGGTGGATTCATGGGGCCTTCTCCGTCTGTGCCGCTCTCACAGGTACCGCATCTTCAGCGCGCCAGAGAGATGAACTGAGGACGCAGGAGAGAGAACACTCGTTTCTTGAGGACATCCAAGATTCACCGTGAAAACATGAGGTCGCAGAGGAGTCTGGGATTCGTCGCCGCGCTGGGCGTGATCACCTGTATTTGTGCCTTTCATACGACTGCAGCCATCGACATCCCACTGGAGGGTGAGTGCTCATGTGTTTTTGTTTCAGTGAGTGTTCGAGTTAAAGGGGCGGTTCACTTGAATAACAAAAAAACACAGTTTCTCAATGCAAATCTTTCTATCAAATAAATAGGAAATTACTTTTTCATCAGACAAATAGGGCTATTGTAAGACCACTTTCCTGTTAAGCATCTGAACGCAATTTGCAACACAAATAGAAACACTTACAGAAGCTATGCTGAGACAATCTGTTTGTTTGTATATTGGTTGGACTGACCCTTTAAATCTTTGCTTGTACACTGTAAAACTTTGTAACGCGGTTCAGCTGTCTTCAAAATGTGAGTTGACTGAATAAACTTGAATAATTTGTTCAGCTTGCTCATTTGCTGAACTTGAGCAAAAAAAAAGTTATATCAATTTAACATGTCATTTAGTACGTATACTGTACTTAGGGGTGGGTGATCTGGCCCGAAAATGTATATCATAATCTATTTAATCACAATAACGAGCCACAATCTAAATTGCAATCTTTTTCTCAAGTTTGAAATGCTCTGTAGACTATGGTCAGACTTGAAATAGCCTATGAATATCTGCATTTGCACCATTAAAACACAATATTGCATTAAAGATTGTTTTGCTTTAGGGACCATGTGGCTAGCTATAACTCACATTGTGTTATTTACAAGGAAGTGCCATGTGAAGTGGTGAAATAAAGGGACATTAAATATCACAGTCTCTACAATTTACTGAAAATTAGATTGTGGATGCCTCAAAGATCAATCACAATCTAAGATTTTCATACCAACCAACCCTAGGTTAGTTAATATTAAAAGACACAGTAATTTTCCATTATGTACTGAATGTTTAAAGTACAACAGAAATAAAAGATGGGTTTCTAGAGAGTCTTAAACTGCAAACAATGCATGCTTAAAGCTACATGCTGGGGAGTGAACACTAGTAATAGTACATACAATTCTGAAACAGCTCTGAAAATGAACATTTTAAAGTTGAATGAATTTGAAATTAGTAACAACTTGTATACGAGGTTAATCATAAAAGATTAGTTCCTTACACTAAATTGCTGTTTGATATTTTACACTGTAACATTTCAGTACGAGTCGGCTTATATAATAGGCACTTAACTGTACTTCAACACACATTATGAGCCTCAAGACAGTCATTGAATAAGCAAGAAGGTACAGTCAAGTGTATAAACAAGAAAAGGTTACGTACAAGGAGTCTCGTCTCCAGACAACTTGTCCTTGGTTTAACTCGAAGTGCTTTTATCAGAGAAGCACTTCTGAATAATTTAGAAGAGAATAAATTGCACCATAGAGAACTGTTACACTCATCACGTATTCTGTGAATGGAATATATTTACAGCTATTATCTTGTTTGAATCAGGTTTCTTGTTTCCATTGTGTTGAGCCTCACGCATCCCAGTTTCCTTGGAAACACATATCAAACCTCTCCCTCTAAATTATTCAGAAATATCTCTTAGGGGCTTGATAAAGAACAGTTCAAACAGGTTTTCTGAAAATGCGAGAGCATTTTGGGGCTCACTGATGTCAGAAAATCGTTTTAATTCAGTTCTTGTGTTTTGCATTCCTCGTGTGTGTGTGTTTAAAAGCGTTCATACAGAGAATGCTTGTGACATGAAGGGATTATTCCCAAACTGCTGACTGTTTTTGTTTTGTTTATTCCCCCGGCTGCCGTGGATTTTGTAGTTTTAGGTCATGTAAACAGTAAGTTCACTCTGCCATACTGTAGCTGGTATTAGTGACA
Organism: Lagodon rhomboides; assembly: GCA_039737535.1. Classification (NCBI taxonomy): domain Eukaryota; kingdom Metazoa; phylum Chordata; class Actinopteri; order Spariformes; family Sparidae; genus Lagodon; species Lagodon rhomboides. The sequence continues at coordinate 7,881,868 of CM077785.1, read as the reverse complement.
TCCTCGGCTCCGTTCTGTTAATCTCCTGGATCACTGTCGAGCACAGCAGCAGCTTTACTTACAGCCATATGTGTTTGGATCTGCATCTCATGTGTCATCAGTCATGACTCTGTAATACTGCTTCTCTAGCTTCTAGGACTCATGGCATGTCCTCATTTCCTTTACACTTGGTCACACTCCTCTTAATATTCATTGTGTTTATTCCATGCTCGTCTCAGCTCTGTCATCATAAGATCATAGCATCAACATGGGAAAGAGTTTTATGCCAAAATAAGATGACTTATTCATTTAAGTGGCAAACCATCAACTCTATGGACACAATAATACATGTTTTAGCTATTTTGAGTAAAGTTATTGTAACATTTTTATGACGTTTATAATGTTTTGGTATAAAACTCTGCATATAGAGACATAAAACAATTCACATCACTGTACAGTGCTTCCAAACCTGAAGGTCAAGATCCTCAAAGGGTCCCTAGAATAATCTAAGTGGTCACAAGATGATTTCTGACAGATAAAATGTATTTATTTATAGTTATCTTTCCTAACTTATTTGTTGTAGTGAAATATTGGAGACTTTGACTACTTTAACCTTCTTAAAACCCTTCAATTTGAGCAATCTAAGAATTAAAAACTATGCCCCTTTATATTAAGATACACATACAGTATACCACCATTAAGTAGTTAGCATGCTTATTGGTAGCATCTTGGCTCTTAGTCATTATAAAGCACTTAATGCATTATATTGCATTACCATATCCTACAACTACTTAGCCATTAACAATGACTTTTCCCTAAATCACCTCCTAATTACTGCTTATTGATCGTAAGGAAGGAAGTTGCTGATGACATGAATTACGATCATGCTTTCTTAGAATGGGCCTTTAAAGGGTGGTAATGAGAATTGTCATTCTCCCTTAATAACACTTAGTAAATATGGCCTCTTCTTTTGTAACAAAGCACAAATCTCCATGTGTTAACACTGTCCAAATGCCTGTAGATGGAATCTTTCTAACTCAGATTATGTTCCCCATTCTTAGTGAAGTTTTGCTCATGACTAATTCACGAGTAGAACCTGTCTGGGTTGATAAGTGTCAAAACAACTAGTGAATTAGTTATGAGTGAGACTTCACTTTAGTTCTGAGTAAGCCAGACTTATTTTAGTGTTATTTGGAGACTATTAACACTTGTAGTTTGTGTTTTATTACATAGTAAAAGATTTATGAAGTGTCTAAATTCAAGATTTGATTTTAACCTTCGATTTTAACGTCAAGACTTTATTACATTTTTGATTGCAACTTTTTTTTAACAACAATGTTGTTAGACAATCACATCTGGATTTAGCACTAATACTGCTTTGATTTCAATACTAGAAATTGAAAGCTAATTTCAAAAGGTTTTCGATTTAGAATTGGAATCGTGACAGCCCTAGTTATTAAAACCCCTTTTCCAACCAGTGTTTCTTCCTGTTTAACGGTTAATGTTCTTTCCCAAACAGAGATTTGGGGTGTGGTGAATAGTCTGACATAATCCATTACGATTGCTGTTTTAGCTAGGTCAACGTAATTAGCATGGATAGTGATAGTATGGATTAGCATGGATATAAGCAGGGGTAGCGATAGCTGTCACTCTAACAAGTTCTTCTTGGGAATTCAGAAGCTACAGAGTATATTCATGACCAAACTGTAACCTGTACTGTGCATTTACTGCCACTAGAAAACTTCACTGCTAAACTTTCTGTCGGCTCCGATCACCAAACACCTGAGCACAGCGTCTGCCATTCACGTCAGTGAACTAATGAGTTGCATTTTTGGAGACACTGCCGGTGCCGCTAAGGCTTTTCAGTGCGCCTGCCCAAGCTTGTTCTACTACAGTCATATGTCATTGTTCCATTGTAGACACAGGTCGGAGCAAAAACGTATATGTTAATTGTCAAAGCATATTTGTTGACGAATGTGCCTAATCACATTGTTAGTAAATTTGAAATACTAGAAAAAAGGTCAAAGAACACTGGAATGGGGCTTTAATGGCCTAGAGGTTGTAGAATATGGTCATGCAGAATGAGGCATTAATAAGTGCTTTATTATTAGTGATAAAAAGTCTATATGTTACTAATATGCATGCTAATTAGCAACTAGTTAATGGTGAAAAGATGTAACCTAAAATAAAGTCTTAATGTAAAAAGAACTTAAGTTGAAACCACAGATATGCAGTAGGGGCCATTTGACCCACAATGAGGGGTCACGAGAAGACATTGCTTTGTTTAAAGCCAAAACGTTTGGAAGCCACTGCCTTAGTACCATGTTACATTTGATATACTTCTGAATACCGCTCTGTATTGAAGCCCGTGTTGTGTCTCTCACATTTTCATGCTTGTTTGTTTGTCGCCCAGTTGAGCAGCTGCCCACCATCACAGCTCAGTCGCCCAGCTCTCTCATCGCCTTCCCTTTTGACGAGAGCTTCCCCATGACGTGCGAAGCCAAAGGGAATCCCGAGCCAGCGTGAGTACAGAGCCTCGCTTCACATCAGATGGGAGGAGGAGAGAAGAGTTTATTAGCAGCCAGACAGACTCAGATAACAAACAACAACAGTTTAGCATCAACATGTGTTTGGGTGCTGCGGTTTGGAACTTTGAAAAATGAGCGTGATGTCGTCGCAGCTGAAAGACTTGACATTTCCATTGCTTTTCTTTATGTAGATTCAGATGGACGAAGAATGGCCAGGAATTTGACCCTGCTCAAGACCCCCGGCTGATGAAAGAGGAGGATTCTGGGACCTTTGTGATACCCAATAATGGGAACCTCACAGAGTACCAGGGAATCTATCGCTGTTACGCCTCAAACAGTCTGGGGACGGCCATATCGAAGGAGATTGAGTTCATTGTGCCCCGTGAGTAACATACATCCGTGAATGTGTGTATGTGGGGTGCTCTGTTACAGTTCTTTCAGAGTGATTCAGGGCCAGCAGCCATGTGTAATGACTGCACCTCTCTATTGAGAGCTTTTCATTGTATTGAACGTGGCAGAAAGTCATTGAGGCTCCCGAGTGCCCCACCCCTCGCAGCACCTCATCTACAGCTCTGTAGTGGAGAAAACACTGAATGTGATCCAGCCTCTCCATCATTTCCTTTGCTACATTTTTTTCATTTTGTTCCCAAGCACAGAACGTAACATTCTCAAAGAAAATTCACTCCAAAGGGCGACTTTGACTAAATTTGGCCGGGCTTCAAGCACTCAGCAGTGGTGACAAGCCACACACAATAGTAGTAGTGATGTCTGTTTTGTTTCTGCAGGCCAAGAACTGAAAAAAAAAAAAAAAACCCATAGAATTCAATCTAGTGAATGATACAGAGCTCAGAGATGCTTTGCCTCACACTACATTGAAGAATGATATTACTGCCATCTTGTGGAGAGGAAGAGAAATGTGACGTGTATTTTATTCATTCATGTCTGGCTTCATTCACTCACTGTAGGCTCTGTCGTTTCTCTAGATGTTCCAAAGTTTCCTAAAGAGACACTTGATCCTGTTGAGGTGGAGGAAGGCCAGGCCTTTGTTTTGCAATGTAATCCACCACAAGGAATACCTCCTCTGCAGATTTACTGGATGACTATCAGTAAGTGGTCCTTCATTATTTATGATCAGTTAATAGTGGTGTATTCTGTTCAAAATACTAAATGATGCAGCTTTTATTACCACCCATTATATACTGTTATTAGGCATATTTAGACAGCAATATTCTTGTAACTGATCTGAAATGGTAAGCCCCTTAAACCTCACCGATCTAAAGGTTTCCACAGATACAAAATACATCGATATGCTGAATTAGGTGGAAATGTGTATAAAATGATTTTAAAAAATCCTCATGCAGCATATTCCCTAAAAGACAGAACATGAAGTCTTGAATATTTCACTCTTAGACAGCATATAACTTAAATTGAAGAGCTGGAGAAATGTCTCCATGTATATGATACCAGATCATATATGATATTATTAAATTCATACCGATGCATCATTGTCTAACCAGTGTTTTAGGTTTAAGATTTAAAGTTGGGTGATTCATTTATCATTTTATAACATGGGGTTGCATAACAAAATGAACTTTTGTACACAAACATAGAACATAGATATAATTAGATATACACATATACATTTACATAAACATGTAGTGTATTTTTTAAATTTGCATTGGGGTGAATGTTAACAGCAGCAACAAGCTGATGATGATCATATGGTCAGCATCTTCATATTAAGAGTTCATCATCAGGGAAACACAGGCAGGAGCAACCTGAAGTCCAAGCTGGATTAGCATGTCTTCCATCCTGGATATCTCCCCTCTCCGTCCTGGGGTGGTCCAGCTGGCCAGGTTGGATGGTGGAAAGATGCCGGGGGCATCGATTGACTCAAAATCTGCTGCTCTTAATCCAAAACTTGTGATTTCGTTTTCTAATGCTGATGGATTGCTAGGTTGAGATGGAGGTAGTTTTAACCACTTATGTGTTTGTCCAACAAATTAGTGTTTTTGTTTGGATTTCTGTTTGGAAGATCTTGACTTTATTAAGAACATTAGATAATTTGGCCTCCTCGTTCCTCAGTTATTTAAATGAAACCACGTGTTTAAAGTTAAAGGGGAAATCATTCTTCAGTGAAATAGCTAACAATCCGAGAATTTGTGAAACATGTGACAAGGAGCCCAGAGTACACACCGCTATTTTATTAACAGTCTCAAGCCATTCATTTTGTAGACCCCTGGTTAAATGTATAAATGCACGTACCTGAAAGTCATACCTGAGTACAGTACTTGACTGAATGTCTATACCACTGGTTAACGGGGGAAAACTAGTGAAGTGTTAAAACAGAGGTCACGCTCTGGTTTGAAGTGAAGACAAATGACTAGAAATATAACATAAAATCCATCATCCTCTGTATGTGCTCAGGTCTTCAGCACATTGAGCAGGATGAGCGAGTGTCGATGGGCTTGAATGGAGACCTTTATTTCTCTCACGCGGTGGAGAAGGACAGCAGGAGAGACTACTGCTGCTTCGCCGCCTTCCCTAGAATACGGACCATTGTTCAGAAGACCGCCATGTCTGTCATTGTCAAACCAAGTAGGTGTCACTCAAGGCTGTCTGGCTTCACTTGAGCTCTGTTTTCCTCTCGAAGCAGCGTGATGCAATCTTTGATTTGTTTTCAGAGCTCTGATCATTCCAGACGTTTTCACTGATGTCCGTGTTCATAGCTGCACTTCAAAAGCCATCCAAGTGTCACGCTGTCTTATTTATGTGCATCTCCTTGGTTTTATGTTGTGAATTTGATCCTGGTGATGTTTGTCATGATGTTTCCACGCTGTCCTCATGTTCACTGTGTTTTTTTTTTGTGTGTGTGTGTGTGTGTGTCATCCATCTCCATTTCAGAAAAAACAGACATGAGTCCTGAAGCTGGTAAGTTAGAAGCTTTTAGAGTAAAACACCCTTCTCCTGTGCTTCCTCTCTAAACATATGTGTGCACAAAGTAGGCGTGTGAATAGAAATATAGACATGTAGCCTTTGTGAAACTGCGTCACATGTCTGATTTGTATTATATTGCCTAATTCTCTGCTGTGCTTCTGTAGCTAATGCAATCCCTGAGAGAAGACCCTCTCTTCTGATGCCCTCTGGTGTCACAACAGAGAAACTGCTGGTCAAAGGAGAGGATTTGAAATTGGAGTGTATTGCTGAAGGAGTGTAAGTAATACTGCCATTTAATGTTTTTTACACATTTTAGGAATTTGTTTTTGTTTTTAAAACTGATTTTGCTATAAAACTGATTTGGTTCAACATTGTCGTTTTTAGATTTACTGTATTTGAACATCATCACATGTTTATTCGTCATTTTCTGTCATGCATGCCCTTTCCATTAGTCCAACTCCACAGGTTGAGTGGGTGAAGATGGGTCATCAACTTCCCAGTAAAGCGAAACTGGAGAATCATGGGAAGTTGCTGATTGTGCCAAGAGTTGAACAGGAAGACAGTGGAAAGTACATGTGCAAAGCGAAGAACGCACTTGGAGAAGCTCACCATTACTTCCCAGTGACAGTAGAAGGTAACTGCAGCATGCTGTGAATTTACGGTGGTGTTGGTGGAGTAGCTCTAATGAAACAGTGTGTGATGGTCCTTTAAAAGGAGCAAGATTAAGTTGAGTGGTGGAAAAAGTAGAGTACAAATACAATACTGTAAAAATCCTCCTTTACAAGTTACAGTCATGAATTCTGAAATGTTCGAAAGTGCAGAAGTAAAAACACTTATTCTGCATACAATTGATATATTACTATAAAGGACACTGATACGGATGTTTCAGTGGATAAGCAGCATTTTACTACTGTAGCTGGTTGAAGTGGAGCTAAATATAGATATTTACAGTATATACTGTTGGGTTTTTTATTCCAGCGGTTCCCAACCTAAGCATCCAGCCAAAGAGTCACAAGATAAATCTGGAGGGTCACATGATGATCAACAGGGCATGAAGGAAGAAAATACAAAGTTCTGATGCACGAAATTGGAGGCTTTTTATATACCGGACTTTCCTCCAAGCTTTGCTTTTTTTTTTTTTTTTTTAATTAAATAATGAATAAGTTAAACCTCTTTGGATCTCAAACAGTTTAATCAAACCATGAGAATCTTTTATGGGGATGTCTCTGTCTCCAACAACTCATAGACACAGACGCAACATATTGAGGCCATATTCACCAACATTCTGAGAATTCTCTTAGAGAGCTCCTAACTCAGCCTATAAACTTCTAGCAAGGTGTCCTAGCTTAAGAGTGATTTAGGAAACTTCTTCGATTAAGGAAAGGACAAAAACTTAGTGAGGAGGCAGGGTTCACATTATTTTAAAAGCTGTCATTGGTTGATCAAAAGAGGATAGAAAAATGCACTTTTAGTGATAACAGGCAGTAAAAGGACAGTGAAATTGATAAAACCAATCATTTAATTTCTCTATTAAGATGAAGAATATTATTTTTATCTAATGAATATCTGTGTTGAATAAATTAAACTGTTACAAAAGGAGCGCACCATTGAGGAGTGTTACATAAGAGCTGTAATTGCTTGTAAGTTAACATAAAATGCTGTTGCTTCATACTATTCCTAACAGATTTTCAGCCCAGGAGCTGTCTTATAGGCTAAGATGTTTGTGTCGGTGCCAGACCCCTCCCTCATCGTGAGTGCCCTGCCCGCACATAGTTGGCCACCCACAGAATTTCATTGGCCCCTTTTGGCGCCAAACATTCCAGGGGGCACCCCTCGGGTTAGAATCACTGGTGATAAGATTATCTATACTAATTATACAGAAATAGCCAGTCCCCTCACTGATGTTCTCGCTTGCTTATGTACTGTAGGTCATACAGAGGGATTAGTATTAAACATTTTGATAAGCAGTTAAAAGTTACCTTTAACCTTGTAGTACATTAAATTACAATGTGCTTCAGTAACCTAATAAATATCAAATGTATTTGACTTTCCGCTACTGATTGAGTTAGGAGTACCTTGTATGTGTGCTGTAGCTGGGGTCTGTAAACTGAAAGAAAGGTGCATAGTTACAGGCACATCACCATCATCATTCGATGAAAATAGTTCCTAATACACACCTACAGCGCCAGATAATGATGCAGATAAGAGTGAAACATTGTCTCCTGACTAAACTTGAACTCATTGTGCAGGTGTTAACTTTTTTATGAGAAATCTCCAAAATAACCGCAATGTTATGTGGATGTGTACAGAGGGCTAACAAAGATTGTGGTGAGAAAGTATGCAGCTGAAGTGTCTCCTGTCCGTCTGTCAAGGATAACCCTGTCAATGTAACATTTATGGACTTTTGTATCAAATAACATAAATTGCATAACTGTTCCTGTTGATGTTTAAATGCTCGGTCTCGTTCTTGTAATTACACTCATCACTTGGATGATATCGTGTGCTTTGTGTGTTCCCAGAGCCTCCGGAGTGGGTGTCTGAGCCGGAGAGTCAGCTCAGTATGATTGGCTCAGATGTGCTCATCAAGTGCTCTGCCAGTGGGACTCCTCAGCCGATTATAACGTGGAAAGTGAACGGCGCACCTCTGCAGGGTCAGTCCCACAACAGCCTCACTCCGGATTCACTTCATTATTTAAAACCCTTTTGAACTGAGGGCTTGTCCTGATGACTGTTTTAAAGGATCAAAAAGGTTAACTGTTGTCTTACCTGTCCTCCTTTTTAAACACAGCATATTATATAATATAAAACATGGGGAGAGAGTGTTTAACAGTTGGCAGGAGAGATAGCCTTAGCTTGTTGGACTAGGGGTATGATTCTTCAGCTGTGAGAGATCCCTGATTCATACTCTGGAGGCGGAGTGTGAATTCTCCCACTAGTGATACATTTTATCTGAAAAGTAGATTTTTATGTAAAATTATGAAAGAAAAAGTACTCCAGAATATTTTATTAAAGGGGAACTACGAAGTCTATTTACATGCATTTGGGAGTACTGCTGCATTAGTGAAAAAAGTTGTATAAATCCTTTTGTGGCTCCAAATAAATGTCCTAAAGTCGGCATCGGTCGGGGCTGAAGACTAGAAGTCTGGAAATGATACAAATCTGTGTGAAGTTACAAAGGAGTGATCTTTCCAGACCTCTGTGGTCTGCTACCAAAATGTCTGTGCCTGACGTGCATTATGGGTAATGTAGGTGTCCACTTTTGTCAAAGAATATGAGAGTGCATCTTCAGTAAGGTGAAACACTATTTTTTAAACCACTAACAGGATTAATAATCAGACTGTTTAAATTGTATGAAAACATCATTCAACAAGGTATGAAATGAACCAGTGTTGTCACAATACTTACATTTGTAACTTTGATACACATAATATAACACTTATATGAAATATTCAATAATACATTGTTTGATACCACGATGGAAAAACTGAATATTCCGGGCATTAAATTTGTCAAGTATTTTCCTATGAACTGAAACTCAGCTGATGAGATGCCTGATAGCTCTCAGGAGGATTAGCTTGGTGTTGAGAATTACAAATGGTTCAACAACAGGACAACACACTTATCAACAGCGGTTTACTGGGCCAGCTTAGCACATTACTTCAGTGACGGTGAAATGGGAGCTGTCACCAACTCTGAAAATCCTTTTAGTAGTCGGTGTGACGGTTCTTCAAGTGCTTTGCTGAATTTGTGGTGTTAGCACCTTTCCTTAGCATTTTGTTTTTAATCCTCTGACTTTCCTTGTACGTTTGCCTAAAATGTAATGTGTTTCCTAACAGCACTCCTTCGGCCATGGAGGCTCTGAACTTGCCATCTCGAATGAGCAATAACAACAAAACAAAACAGAGCAAACGAGCCAGAAAGCAAAGCTGGTACCTGTGTATCGACACTGCAGAAAATGTGTTGAAACTATTTCAAATATTCATAATCTATATATGTATATATCAATAAATCAACATTTATGACAACACTAAAATGAACCATAATAGACTATAGCAACAACCCAAACAGTTGCTTTAATTATGTGTGTTTAGGAATTATTCATGGTTCAACTTCACTACAGACAGAAAGTCTGTAGAGGTTGGGAAAGTTCAGAACGCCAGACACTCTGCAGTCCTGCCTGAGTCACAACGATCATTCCACCATGTTTGAGACAGGAGGGAGAAGAGTCAGTGCTGGGCAGGGAGGTGGCCAGTTTAATGCAGGGAAGGAAGTGGCAGTTAACCCACCACTGGTAGCCAATGAAATGTAGATATAGGAGAGGGGAAATTAAGCTGAAGTCTTCAGGCAAGTTACTCTCAATTTATTACCTGTGTTAAATCCACATTCTGTGTTGCAGCATCAGTGGCGATCATCCAAATCTTTTGTGTTCACTGAATGTTTCTTTGGTCTGTTACAGAAGCCCCTGCAGCGAACAGGAAGGTGTTAGATGACACCATAGTTCTCCACAACGCCAAATCATCTGACAGTGCGGTCTATCAGTGCGAGGCCTCCAACAGACACGGAACCCTTCTGTCCAACGCAAACATTATGATAATGAGTAAGTCAGACAGCTTTTAGCTCACACTTTTCATCACTTCTGTTGCACCACCATGTTTTTTATCAAGTACAAGTTCGTGACTAAGTGTCAGACTGTGCAGTGAGTCACTTAGAGGCTGCTGACTGATGTGTCAAGCCAGAGAGCTCGTGCTGATGTTGGCATATGCCCATAAAGCAGCGAGGAGCCCAGGGACGGAGGGCTGTCTACAAGCTGTACTCCTTCATTCAGGCGAGCGGCTCTCCCTGTGGAGCAAAAAAGCCCAGCTCCCTGCCATTTATATGCTAACAAGTTCCCCCTCAATTCCATATTGATACCAGGGCCATAAGACAAACATGTGCTGCTTTACAAGCACAGATAAAAAAATATAAAAGACAAAATGTTGCTTTCCATGGCTCTGCACAAACTTGGGGGGTTTGTTCTCGGTGACACAGGAGTTAATAAAGCTGGACATTCTCTGAATGCTAAGTCCCAGTCGCTGCCTTTGTAAACAATTAGGAAAGACAGACCATTTAACGGGAGGCTTTGGCGACAACCGATAAGGTGCCCGTGCTCGGCTAACTCATTAATCCATTCTTTCCTCTTTGATTTCATTCTCACATTGACGCATTTCTGACAACCTGACAGCTGAATTATTTCTTGACACAAAGGAGCGACAGTTAATGCACAGAGAAGACAACTGTGTTGTCGCCTTGCTTGGCCCACCATTATCTGCCACAGTCCTTCCTGTTTTAAAAACTGCTACACTACAAACCTGATCTCGCTCGGTATCATTTTTATCGCCTGAAAGTCCTGAGAGTACAGTAGTCAAGGGCCACACCTAGGTTCATCCATGGCAGAACACCTGCACTCTGTTTTTTTCCTATGAGCAAAGATTGATGATTGGATTCTCCTGCCTGGTGTTTACAGATCTGCCCCCTATGGTTCTGACCTCTGAGGGGGAGGAATACTCTGCGGTGGAGGGGAAGGCAGTGATGATGCACTGCAAGGTCTTCAGCTCTCCTCCTTCTGCCATCACTTGGTAAGTCTGCACTTTGTTCCTGTCTCTCACACACCAGCAGAGAGCAGTAGATCTCAGCTGGTTGCATACACTCCCGCTCTTTACTGTGGGTATCTTTACTTGTGACCTGCAGTTTCTCTAAAACAAACTAAAGTAACCCTGTCGCTCAACACTAATGTTCTGTTTGGCAACTTTTATGTCTTTTTTTGCTCCCACTCTGTAGTGTTTAACCGTTTAAACCCACCACTGTGTTCATGTTGAATTTGACCTGAGGGAAGTTTGATTTAAACGGGTGATTGTTCTGAACGTTTTCCAGGAGCAAAGACGACTCCCCTGAATCCGTGGAGGGGCCGAGGGTTACTGTTCATGACAATGGCTCGCTGGAGTTTTACAAAGTAGAGAAAGAGGACGCTGGGCAGTACACATGTTTAGCTAAAAACACAGAAGGATCGGCCGCCATCGATGCCACGCTGAATGTGAAAGGTAAACAGCTTTACCTGTAAAAGTGTTCGCAGTGGCTCCCACATCGTTGCAATTTAACTAATACAGTTGTGCCCACGGTAGATCCCACGACAATAGCCGTGCCCCCAGAGAACCTGCAGATCCTCACAGGTACCACGGCCCAGCTGTCGTGCCTCGCAGAGTACGACAAGTCCTTCAGCGACGACTTTGAGCTCCTGTGGGAAAAAGATGATATGGAGATATCCCTCAACTATACTGAGAATTCAAGGTGTTTTATTTTATATTTTACAGCGTTGCAGACTTTATCTGAGCAGGAAACTCATTTCACTTTTCAGTTTTGTCAATCAATAATGTGTCTCCATCGCTCTGTCAACAGATACTTTGTGGAGGATGGTATTCTTCAGATCATCAATGTAAGCCATAGGGACCAGGGTGTGTACACGTGTGTGGCAAGAACTCCAGTGGACCAGGACACGGCCTCGGCGCTGCTCATGGTGCTAGGTGAGCTAACATATGAGCGATATTCCCGCTATGAGCCGAAGGATCAGAGACCCCTGGTGCTACATTAATGTATGACACATTTACAAATGGATCAATATGTCAGGAAACCAAAGCAGAGCATGAGCGCGCAGACCGCGGTTTTATTAGCGCAGCGCTGTGCCTGACAATCACCCTTTTGAGATATTTTTGACATTTTAAAGTATAAAAGAAATAGCGGCAGCCTTATTCAGCGATGCAGCTCGTTCCACATCCTCTGGCACTCTGGATGATGTGATTGAACATTTGTTCCCTTGGCCTTTTTCGCTGCAGAGATTGATGTGTCTGTGATTTTCCAAAGCCATGTTGTTGTGATGGTTTTCAGACGTCCCAGATGCACCTGAGTACTTGGTACTGTCTGAACACAAGAGCAAAAGTGTGAAACTGAAATGGATCCCAGGGGACGATCACAACAGCACAACCACAGGTAAGAGGAGCATCTGTGTGCGCAGGTGTCAGTACATACAGTATAGCACTCCCTGAATCTCTCAGTGACTGGTATCAATATGATATACACATTTCTGGGCACCATTCTGCATGTTAATAGATTTGTTTGATACCAACTTGTACAATATGAATCTATTATTGATTCATCCGAGCATGAATTATGATTAGTCTCCCTGAGGAATATACAAGCCCAGAGCAGTGTTTGAGGAGTTTTCTGCACAGCTGGTGGTTAGATAAGCAATCCTTTGGCAAGAACCATAGCAGCGAGGGATCGCTCTGATTGTCTTTCTGCCTGTCAACAGAGTTTATTATCGAGTACGAGGAAAGCCAGTGGGAGCCAGGAAACTGGAAGGAGCTGCTCCGAGTGCCCGGCAACCACAACTCGGCCGTCCTCAAGCTCCACGGCCACGTCGACTATTGCTTCCGCGTGTCTGGCGTTAACACTGTAGGGAGGGGTCCTTCCAGCAAGCCCACAGAGAGATACAAAACCCCCGCGGCAGGTCTGAGGCATCCTCCTTTCATTGTTTATTGTACTTTCTGATAAGGTCCTTCAGGCCACTTGAGCTGCCAACACTGCTGTTGTGTGAACTATAAAACACTCAGACCTGCCACATAATTGATTCCATTTTTGTTGAAAGTCTGCTCTCTTGTGCGTCTATTCACCGGAGATTTCTTCCACTAACAATGTCGACAAAATCTATATTCCTGCTTTTGTACAGCTCCTGACAAGAACCCTGAAAATATCAAAATCGAAGGTCATTTGCCAGATGAAATGGATATCAACTGGGAGGTAAGAAATAGGGTTTGGACTTTTATTATCCTCTTGCTGTGAATTCTGTAAAGTCAGCCACCTTTACATAGTTAATTAATCACATCTGCTGTAGTTTTTGGAAGTCAAAGATTTTCTGTAAGAGAGCTGAAATGAGGTTTTATCAATGTTTCATAGGCAATTACCAACAGAAATAGGAAATAGAAAAGGTCCACTTCTGATATTTCATTCTGTGGTTCAGATCTATAGAAGCACCTTTTTCTGAGGTCACTCTGATTGAGTTTTCCATTGAAAGCCGCTCCTTTTCTTTGATTAGGAAGAGAAAGAGAGCTGTGAAAGAGAAATTCTTCCTTTAACGCGTACAGTAATATATTCAGGTTTATTGTAAAAAGATAAATCTTTCCTTCACTTATTATCTGGCCGCCCTGTCATAGTAACACAGGCTGCCGAATCCTGGATTCATGAGCTCTCCCACCGTTAATGATTTGCTTTTGTGGATAATGGTATCTCATTCTATTTCTCACGGCCCAACTTCTGCGAGGAGATAAATCTTTTCATCTACGATGTCCTAGCAAACCCTGTATCAAAGGAGAGCCATGCTGCTGGGCCAGGTCAATTGTTCCATTGTTTTATTAGATAGCGGGATAAAACACCGCCAGCATTCCATGCACAGTTCACTGGGCTAGCTTGTCATTTTAATCCCATAGAGGCAGTGACATTGAGCGGTGAAATACAAGAAACGTCTTATGCAACTGTGAAAGTCTCTATGAAACTATTCACACTGTTGTTCCTCCTTTTCATCTGTGCTTTCTTCTCTTTGCATTATTCAGCCTTTATTACCCATTGAGCACAATGGCCCCGGTCTGGAGTACAAGGTGAGTTACAGGAGGCAGGACGTGGAGGAGGACTGGAAGGAACACATGGTGAAGAGACACTCGTTCCTGGTGAAGAACACTCCCACCTTTGTGCCCTATGAGATCAAGATCCAAGCCAGGAACCATCAGGGCTGGGCCCCCGAACCCAAAATAGTGACCGGCTACTCCGGAGAGGACGGTGAGTAGTCATCATAGTACTTAATAATGTTTCTGATATTGGATCAAATGACTATTTAATGTAATAGCCGTTGCTCATAGTGATTAAGCCACAAGGAAATATAACCCCAAAGCTGCTATTCCCCGTAGGTCTAAAGAAGACTTTCAGCTTCCTCTAACTTGTTTTGTTTCTCTGCAACTCTTCTCTCAACTTTCTTCCAGCCAAAGCAGGCAGCTATTTTCAGCAAAAAAAAAAGCTCTGATAAACCCACTACCTGCCTCGCAAATTTAACAACTAGCTGGTGAACACAGAAAGAAATGAAAAAAACGATTCCGGTCACGTATCAAATTGGAATAAAAAATATTTCCTGACAAATAAGACACCATCCAGAGAAAGTCAGACCTTTTTAATATTCGCGTCGGTTTCCTTGATGCTAGTTTCGGTGAAAAGCGATGGCAGATAGTCCCGGTGGAAAAAGATTGATTATGCGCCTGGAGTTCACTGATTTAAACTTGTATGGTTTCTGGGTATTGAAGTTCACAACACTTCCACTTACCTCTCGCTGCTGTTTGGATCTGCCAAGTGCAAAGCAGCCAATGTAGCTTTAGGATATGTGATTTTATGGAGAAAGATGTGGTTTAATTAAAAACATCTTTTTACCCCTTTCTGCTCAACTCTGATATTTTCAGCTGCAGTATTCAGGTGGACTTTGTGAAATGATTTATTTATAAGTTTTGCGAGTTTGTCGAAATATTCCACACTTGGGGTTTGACTTAGACTTTCAGTTTCAAGGTTGTGCTCCTCAGCAGTAGGAGCTTCTCAAGTTGGTGCAGAAGTTTACTGTGTTTCCTGTGTTTAGCTTTCTTCTGGACTTGTCCCCAGGAAGTCACTTCAGGTCATGACTCTTCCCCTTGTTGTGTCCTCCCTCCGATGTGGTGTTGTTAAATGCAGTATTTACACCCCTTAGGTCAATGGTTTTATCTTTTATGCTAGCGTCTGTCACTGTATTACAGTGATATTAGCCCCTAATAGGTGTTCCTGTAAATAGATGATCACAGTGTAGTTCGTTGTGTAGTATTTCAGGTACTTGTCTTTAGTTCGTTTGTTTATTTCTGATGTAGCTTTAATATGAAATCATTTGAGTTGTTTCCAGGATAACTCAAACTGGTTCATCCTTGTCATGTTTCTTGTTTTTCCTTGACTTACTTTCAGCTTACCGCAGATTCTAATGTGTGTTTGCCTTTGCAGTTCCCTCTGCTGCACCTGACGATGTAGCCGTGGTGTTGATGAACAGCTCCGCGGTCAAGGTTAGCTGGACGCGTGTACACAAGGACAAGTTACACGGACATCTGGGAGGCTACAGGGTAATACCTCAAAAACAGACCTTTGCTTTTAGACAGAGCTTAAAAGGAATGGCCCTGACCTTGCTCTAAACGCTTGCTTCTCTCACCCCATGCTGTCTCCTGTACTCGGCTAGCTCAATTCACTGACCGCCAGAAAAAAACACACAATAACTTATTCAGCGTTCTCTCACACATATACAAATGTACGAAGTGTGATGTCTGGCGGCTGCTACTGAGGACGCCGCTCTGTGTTTCTTGCCGAATGTAGATAAGCTGGTGGCGCCTGCGCAGTCTGGTGAGCTCAAAGAAAAGCCACGGAGACAAGCACACGCTAACGTTCCCCGGGGACCGGAACCACGCTGTGATACCGGGTCTAACGCCCTTCTCCGAGTACAACCTCATCGTCATGACCTTCAACGGGCGGGGCAACGGCCCGGGCAGCCATCCCGTCAACTTCAAAACCCCAGAGGGAGGTAGGATTGTTGAAAAACAGCATGGAGCGTATTGATTCACAACTACTGAAGGGAAAATCTAATAATAGCCAAGAAAACTGGGTTGCAGAATTCGACTGCTTACTGTGTGTGTTCCCTTCTTTGCCCCCACAGTCCCGGAGAAAAATCCTGTTTTCAGGGTCGCAGAGGTGCAGAAACACAGTGTCTCTCTGGTCTGGGCCCCGCCATCGGAGCCTAACGGGATTCTCACCGGTTATCTCCTCGAGTATCAGCTCAGTACGTATCCTCACGCCACATGCTTGTACTTAACTAACTCAGATATAATGGCTATGTCCCCACTGGGAGGTTATGTTTTTTCTCTTGTGTTCGATGGTGTTTACATTCCTCTGTTTGCAGTATATCCAACAACACACAGGCCATATATTTCAATTTGGAAACAGTGACTCTATATCAGAGACTTGAACAGCCCCACTGCTTTAAATTCAAAGCCTCGACCTACATATTAAATTGTATTGTGTTGATACAGACAAGTGCATACAGTGCACGAGTATATCGGTAAAAGAAAGGTGAGGGTCTCTGGCTTGCCGGTGATTGTCTAACCCATGATCCTCAGCAAGGAAAGGAAAATCATTGTGCTGCTCTAATAGGGCCGGGGTCACGGTGAGATCAGAGTGTGTGTATAGGAAACATGTCAGGGTGATGTCTGCCGGCCTGCGTGTCACGCATCGTGGCTCAGCCAGTGCTGACCAAGGCCACTGTGTCACAGTCTGTTAAGGTGCAGCTCTACTGACCCGATCCTGTCCACAGGGGACATCCTTACCATAGCTCAAAGTCGGGGGGGATACCATCACTGAACACATCCAATGTGTGCACACTTTGCTGTCCTTAAACAAAAGTCATAACCGAGCTAATGACTAACTTCCAGCAACGTCTTAGCGCCGCATTTCCCGGCTAATTGAGTTTGATTTGGCGGCTGCACAAGAGGGCCGAGTGTCATACAGTCTTTCAGGAGAGGGCGTTTTCATTGGGCCACAGTCATAAAGCTGATGGACTCTATGAAGTGTGACTTTTTTTGAAGTCCCCTTGAAGGAAGTCATGTGTGAAACGTTGAGGATAATGTAGCCAGCTGTCAGCGGATCATCAGTGAAATCTCAAGTCGCAACGCAGCTGTTTAAGGACGACGCCCATCGTCACAGCAGCCTTTTATAGAGTCACATCTCACAGGTTTCACAGGATGGTAACAACACACTGAGCAAGCAGGAAGACCAGCGTGTTTAAACTCTTTAACTAACTTGCGTTTTTTGTTGTTGAAGATGTCACCAAAGAGATCAGTGACTTTATCAATACAATGGCCTGCTGATAGAAGTGAGGCAATATGTCCAGAAGATGTGGACATGATAGAGGCTTTTCCTCTACCAGTACACTTTGTAGTGATATTAACAGCTGTTCACTGACCGTGTACAGAAAGCTTTGGTCTGTATTCTTTCCTAAATAAATTCCTGAATGTAAAGGCTGAATGTTCCCCTCAGCATTGAGCAGGTGATATGGTCACACTGCCCTAAAGTGCTGCTATCCACTCCAAAGCCTCGGGGAGAGTAGGCCAGTGCAGACTAAACAACTATTCAACTGCCTCTCAAGAAGGTAGTCACACCACAAGGAAACGATAAGTGTGTCACAAAGGTGAAGATGAGAGCTCACACTCGATCCATCCTGTCAAACTATGTCTCCTATTTCAGCATTCTGTCTGGCATAGTAGCTACAGTTTACATTTACACTGCAAATGTATTAACGTTATTTCCAAAACTACTTTATTTGAGTTACTGTAGAGCGACTTATCCAGAGTGACTAAGTTAAGTTTACACTGCACTGATCTGCTCCTTCCCGAGTGGGAGTTACAAATGACCTTTGCTTCAGTTAATTCTGTTTTTCTTCCAATTTGAGTTCAACTCATATTTAGAGATGGGTCATGCTCAGATTTTCAGTGCTGCTGAGTCTTGGTCTGTTTTCTACTCCACAAGGCCGACCATATTTGGCCCAGCAGGGCTGGAGAATATTTGGAGATGTTATTGTCTGAAGTCAGCAGCCTTCGGCCAGTTCGCTCTATAAGATCATGTGCACCAGCTGTCAGGCCTAAGTGTCTCCGGATTAGTGAGAAAGCGTCCATCCATGGGGTAGAAACATGACGCTTGTGGGTCTTCTTCTCTGCAGCAGCCTGGATTGCATAATTTACCAAAAATGGACCGTTTTTTTGTCCCTAGAGACAAAGCAAAGCGAAACAAAAGGAAGTCGTGATGTCTGATAACAGTGGGTGGTGTCCAGGCTAAAAGAGAAGCAGGCCAATACATTCTCGCCATTGTTTCTGTTACCTGCTACCAGAGAGACGTGGCCCCTCTTTCACAGCAAAGGTCACCTCAACACCTGCTGGGTTTGTTTTTGTTACAAAGAACATAAATGCCACCTCCCTACCTACTGGGCTGCTTTACGTAGTGAAAAATGAGATCCCATCACAATGTAGACAGAGACGACACCAACAAGTTCGAGTTGTGAATGTGCAGGACACGATCTGTTTATTTGTTATATGCAGAATAACAACTTAGTGGGGTATTAAGCCAAACAAGCAAATGACAAGTTATGTTTCGCTGACGCCAAAAATCCAAAATGGAA
The DNA here is from genome assembly GCA_039737535.1 of Lagodon rhomboides. Taxonomy (NCBI): domain Eukaryota; kingdom Metazoa; phylum Chordata; class Actinopteri; order Spariformes; family Sparidae; genus Lagodon; species Lagodon rhomboides. The sequence goes on along the minus strand of CM077785.1, from coordinate 7,863,124 downwards.
GCCAAAATGAAAATTGACATTTGCTTTCTTTGGCATTGCTGAAATGTCTCGTGATTGTCAGCTGGAAGTATTGTGAAATGCCAGTGGCTGGTGACAGTGCAAGCTGCAACTTTAACACGTGTAGGTAGAGGAACTGCAGGGATCACTCGGTGACGAGTAAAAGATAAAATGCAACTTTGTGGTTTCTCTCTGTTTTTATTCACTTTTTGGAAAGTATGCATGAGTAATTCCCACTGAGCTTAAAGAGCTGAGCAACAGTACTATACCATCAGGATAAATAATGAAAAACATGGGAGAAAGCTCCCTTATTCAAGTGTAAGTAGAGGGTATGTGGGCTGTAGAATATAAAAGGCACTTGTTCACCACATTGTCACTGAAATTACTATCTAGTTACAGGGGTTGAGCCAGCAGGCACGCCAGTTCAGGAGTACAATACCATCAACACAAAGAATTGAAAATGAGCAAGAAGGCTCCCTTATTAACTTTATTATTAATGAATAAATAGTGAATACACACAGTGAAATGTTTTTTTCAGTGTAATTACAGAGTAATCTCTCGGACCCTCCTAAATGTTCATTTGTTTGCCCCCTGCACATCTTCCTTTACCTACTGCTAGATTCCAAGGATGAAACCCTTCCATGCAAAATATTTGCACTGTCATTTGCAGCACGTAGTCTAAAGCATTAACGTTTTTTGTGTGTGTGCATATTTCTACATCCAGTCAACGACACAGAGGAAGCGGGGCCACTGCAGACGGTAGACATCAGCAACCCCGACACCACCAAGTGGATCCTGCGCGACTTGGAGCCCGTGAGCAAGTACAAGTTCTACCTGCGCTCCTGCACCATGACGGGCTGCGGGCCTGTCGTCAGCGAGGAGAGCATCACCACCCTAGAAACAAGTGAGTGACGGAGGGTGTAGAAAGCACTCTACTAGGCTGTGTACATGTGCATAAGCTGGTGGGTGTGGGTGGGTGGGATGAGTACGTCGCTTCCTGGTGGAGACAGTGAGAACGCAGACGAGCAGAAGTAAAGTGGGTGACGAAGCCTTTTCACTACTTCAAAATGGCATTGAACTAGTAGAATATGATATATGCCTGGGCAGCCAAGCTTTTCATATCTCCATGTAAGTAATTTTTGTGGGTAAACAATTTCATATGGGTGTAGTGGAGGTTTTCATTTGTCACTGTCATGAGAGAGCAAGTGCTTATTGATTGGACAGAGAGTGCGAGCTATGAAACAATCAGAGAAGAAAGAAAATTGCTTTGAGCAGGGGGGAAACTGCAGGTTTTGATATTGAAATTGTGTAATCATGAAAGAGTTGATGGGTAAGTCATCATAATGAGCCAGCTTGTAGCATGTAATCTTTTCTTTTCAATTACATATCATTTGTTGGGGACCGCACGCCATACTTCAGCTGGCTCCGACTCAAGTCGAGCTTCTGTGAGATTGCGGCCGGTGTTATGAATGATTGGATGGGAAATGAAACGGGAAAGTGTGTGTGGACTCACCTGGGTGTCAGTGAAATGAACTGCAGCGACAGATACTGTCAGCAACATAAATAATTGGGTGGAACTTTTAATACAAATGCACCCTGAAGAAATTTAGCACGTCATTCAAGTTGTGTTTTGCGAGAACAACGAGCTCAACTTAATGTCGGAACACACTGCAGGTGCTGAATATGCGAGCGATTACTTAGTGTTTACTGGAGGAATCCTTACAATCACAGGAAGAAACTTAATTGGCTCTTAGGGGTTGTTTATTTGCATGCTGAAAAGCCAGCGAAAATGATTACAGGGAGAAGGACTCATTTCTTATTTTGAATTGCAATTTTGCGGAGCTCTTACATGTGTGTGGGACACTCTCAAGATTCGAGCATTTAAGTTATTCATGACAGCTGTACTATCTGTGTGTGCGTGTGTGTATGTGTCAGTGTTGCTCTGTTAATTGTCCTCCGCCTGCTTCCTCGTGCGCCACTAAAAAGTGTACTGCTTTGAGCATTACCTTTGATCACGCAGTGTGTATTGGTAATGCTTGTGTAAATGTCTGCTGAGCATTGTTTGTCTGTCTTTTTCTTTCTTGCTTTTCTTTATTTCCCCCCACAGCTTCCATGTTGGCTTCCACTGTCGGCCTCAGTATGTAGCTCTGCTCTCTGTAGACACTGTGGCATGTCATACCTACACATACAATCTCAAATTGCCCTGATAAACTGTTGATAACACATGGAATGGAATTATTCCTCTCTAAATTTGCTGTATGTTGGTATGGCATGTTTAACGGTCACGATTATTATCAAAGGTAGCTCGTGCATGCTGTAGATGTAGAAATGTGGACAGGTGTAGATGCTACAGGCCTGAATAAATTACCAGGTTTCCCATTGTCAAGCAGTTCAACACATTTTATTTTGCCTGCGCTGAATTAAAAAGCTCCAAACACTCGGCTCCTCTGCAGATAATTGACCTTGTCTGCTGTTTGCCCTTGCCATCAGCAGAGAGCACTCTGATGCCTCCTTTCATTAGAAAAATGTCAACTTCTTCTGAGATGAAGTTTGTGGCTTCCTCTCGAATAGCAATGATAATGAGTAACCCAATTATAAATTCATATTAATCTTGGCTCATTAGTGACTGTAAACGAATATTGACTTTTATCCTAGCAACAGCAGACTCAGTGCAGCTTGTCTAACTCAAGCTGAGGAATTAAATGGCGCTTTAAGAGCCCAACCCAGGAAGAACATCAGACGCGCCACACACATCTGCCCCTCTTCCTTTTAATGATGTGTAAAAGGAAAACTGATTCAACATCAAGTGAACTGAATTACCACAACATCTATAAATGTATAAATAAAATGCAGTTTTTGTTTTTTTAGATTATGTTTCATGTAAACATGTAGTCCTCGTGATTAGTTACTAATTTAGTTGAGTTTGAGTTTAGCTGAAAACAGCATGTGTGCTAACAGTAGAATGTAGTTCCCCAAGCTCTAATCCAATTGATAACCACAAGGTCTGTCTTTCTTTTTTAGGAAAGTCAGCTTCCCCCTCACCTCCAAGCACTCCAAAGTCCCCAGTGACCAAACCTACCCGTTCCACTATAGGTAGAGCTGCAGCACATTCTGACACATCCAGCATCAAACCACAGACAAGCAGAAACAATGAAAAGAGTGTGGATGTTGCGAGGTGGCATGATAGCCCACCAAAAAGATCTAAATATTATGTAGGCTAAACTCTATCCCATGTATTATTTAAAAAAAAAATCTCCAATGGAAACGAGGGTGTGAATGTAAAGTAACAGCTCAATTTTATTGTTTGACAAGTGCATACTCATGAAAAAGCTGGTTTTAATTTCTCGGCTGCACCACGGGGGAAATCTAGGATACGAGATCTATATCCCGAGCCGACAGTGTAGCTGCAGAGTGCAGTCACTGGAAGGGGACAAATATGTCTAATTGTCAGTGATTGATTTGTTGGGCCCCGGTCCCCCTGTACACGTCAGTATATTGACCTAACAGTCACCTGACATTTCCATGTAATCTTCAACTGGGTAAACAGCAACACCGCTCCGGGACAAGTGGTTGTCTGGGGCAGCAGAGAAAATATAGAGAGGAGGAATGTCCTCCTGAACCATGTGAGTGATACTGGGAGGGTGATATTTACAGAACTCTGAGATAAGTGGATAAGTGGAGGCTTCTGAAAGCTCCGATATGAGAATATTTCCTCGCCCGTCCTCATGAAAAAGCCACCTGACTTTGAAGGGGCGTCTTCCAGCGCATCAACTTCCCGCTGGGTGAGCAGCTGCTTTCTACAGCATTTAATAGCAAGCTGAGAAGCACGGCCGCTGACAAACCGCGGCAGCCAGCCTTGGGATATTTTTAGTTCTGGGGCCCATGTCAGTGGAAGTCATCCTACAGTTCCAGTGATTGGAATTACCGTAGTTGCAGACTAATCCATCAACATTAGTCAGAGAGTGTCATTTGCAGTGGTTGGGATGGGCAGCGCAGACGCAGGTGTCCTTGTGTGCTGAATTATCACCTGAGCAAATAATGCACCTGAGCTGGGACACGGCAGAAGATTTGCATGTTTGCCATGGGGAAATGAAGTGGATTGTGCTTTGTTGACTGGCCGAGACAGCTGCTGTCAAAGCCGTACTTTCCCATACTAATGATACACATCATTCACCACATTATTAGATTTTTCTTTTTTCCCAGTTGGGTATCTGAACGCTTTATTGTATCCTTCTGAGGTATTGGAAGCTTAGCAGAGATGAAATTTACTCTTGTTTGATAGCGAATAACATAAAAATAGGATTATTAAAGCCCACTAATAATTGGATACATAAGAGAAGGAAAGAGAGTATAATCAGGGCTATGGCTACCATTGAGTCACTTTTAGTTGATCCACCAAGGAGGTTATGTTTTCACCCATGTCCGTTGGTCGGTTGGTTGGTTGGTTGGTTTGTCTGCGTGATTGCAGAAAATCTACAGAACAGATTTCCACAAAACTTGGATGGATGATGGGTCTCAGCCCAGAATAGACCCCATTAACTTTTGGTGCAGCATTTATTTTTATTTTTTCTCGTTTCTTTAACATTGTGATAGGACATTTTTCAACATTTTTTGTCAATTTCTTAGGGAATAATGCATGGACCTTGATGAAAAAATGCAGGCATATTTAGGTGGCTGGTATGAATGACTACAAATGGGAACTGTAGGGCCTTGGCGGAGGTATGCGCCATTCTAATTCACTAAATGAATTTAACTAATCCAAAGATTTCAATAGATTCATAGTGAAAATAAAACTTTGTATATTATTAATTTAAAGAATTTAGAATATTAAACATAAATATGTGGTATTTCATATTTTTTTATTATTGGAGTTATTTAGATCATCGTGGAGGAAGATAAACATTTGATGATATATAATTGAACAGTAAATTTAATGAAAATTATAAGAAAAACAGAAGTAATCTGAACGTTTTCTTAGGGTCTCCTCTGGCCAACACAAACTCTGTAGGGTTAATGTGACTTCAGTACTGTTCTTCTAAGTTTTACTGTCAGAATCTGAACGGGTGTTGACCAGTGTGGGTGTGTGAAATATATTTCTATGATGTGAAGACATAATAAACTGGATAGCTCATTCAGGACACTTCACACAGTCTGATGGCACATCTCCCATAAGATCTCTGTAGATCTCCATTTAGCTTGGCAGGCTCCACATAGTGATTTCATTTCCATATCCACATTACTCTTGTCATGTTTTATTGTTGCGGGATTCACCCGATGTCCCCCTCCATCAGACATAATTGATGCCTCCTTACGCTAGTGTTAGGAAACAAAAAAGCCTGCGCGCCTCTTTTATAGAAGGTGAAGAGCAACATCCTCCATCGCGTAATGACAACACTCCCAACCTCTTCATGATAGCTTTGATCTGCTTTGTCCGTCACTAACCCATCTCTGCCATTTCTCTCCTCTCTCATCTCCTCTCACATCTCCGTCAGTCCCAGTCCTGTTGAATGTTAGCTCAGCTGTCAGCGACAGGTTTGCAAATATCAGCTGGATATCTGGAGGAGGGCACACAGAGTTCTATATTGCATATATGAAGAAGCGTAAGCTCACATGTTTCGCTGTTCGTTTGAGTGATTTCATGTAGAATGTGTAGGTGAAACAGCTAACTACTTTAGATGTTTTGTGTCTGAAATGGCCCCTCGTGTGTCTTCATACATATTTGCACTAGATTTAGCAGTGTAGTGTTCTCATCCTGCTCATTCACCCTCTGCACAGGTGAGGGTCCCTGGAAGATATCAGAGGCCTTAAACACCTCTAAGACTTTCCACATCATTGACGGGCTGGAACCTGGGACAGAGTACACTGTGCGCCTTATTCCTAACAGCCGGGTTGATAATTCTAGTATATATGAAGACGTTATCTCGACCAGGTCCGCAGGTGAGGAGGGAAACCGAAAATAGCTCCGGCTAAAACAAGGAAAAAAGAAAGAAAAGCAGGCAAAACTAATTGACCTCTCATTGAACAGAGTTCAGGTGCGCCGAGCGTGTCCTTGAGCAGTGACTCAAGCCGCGGTGTGTGGTGCTTTGCGGTGTCACTAGGATTTAATTTAGCCACGCAGACTCGCTAGCAGGAATTACATTTGTACAGCGTTCCTTACTTGATTAATTAGACAAGCAGGATTAGCTGTTTAATATTAATACTGGAGCGTTTCCAGCAGCAGCAGCGCCCTGCCACCTCCTGCCTTTGCATCAGATAGGATTTGTCGATTGTAAACATTCAATCAAGTGTCCCGATGAAAAGGCCAAGGCGTGTCAAAGTCACGGGGTTTTGTTCTCCTCAGGTCTGGCCAGCATCCACGGAGGCATATCCACCCAGGGCTGGTTCATCGGCCTGATGTGTGCCATCGCTCTCCTCACGCTTATTGTGTTGATCGCCTGCTTTGTCAACAGAAATAAAGGAGGGAAATATTCAGGTAGGTGCACACACACATCTAATCTGCGTGAATACTAATAGCTGCTCCGATCATTTCATTATATTTCCATTTGGCTGTTTGTTGCTATGAAAGAAATGATCAGTCACCCTTACAAGCCATTACAGGAGTACGTAAGCTGATGTGTTTTTTTTTATTTCAGGCCACAGAATTATTTTAATGCAAATGTTCATAAAAAAAGGCTCGTGTGTTGATAGGAAAATGAGCATTTCTACTGTACGTCCAGCATTTGAATTTTACATTATTTAGACACGCAGCTTTTTCCAGCAGCAATCTAAACAAAGTGCAGCCCACAGCGAGGCAAAATGCAAATGCTGCACACGGGGCGGCCGCACAGGGAATGATGACATAAGCGCCGTGGTATCTCAATGTTATTCCTGCTATTGGGGACATGAGAGTCCTTATCGGCTTTATTATTCACAGCTAATGGCCATCAGGTTGTCGTCTGGGCAGCGATCGCTCCACTCGTCAGCAGAAAAAAGAGCGAGGCGCAGCGCTGTCCTTTGTTTTCTCATTAAGTTCTCATTATCACCCGGAGCTCCAGCAACCTTTTCTTTCGTTTGCCCAAGCCATTTTTTTTCCACATATAGAATCGTATATGTTCAATTGCTCTATATTAAATATTTTTGACATTTATTTAACATTTATATAAAAAGAATATGCAAATAAAAGCTTGATTTATATACAATTCGATTTATATTTCAAAAAAGCACATGAAAATGTACCTGAACATCATTTATTTGACATATTGCAGTCTTTTTTTAAAAAGACTGCACTGACATTCGTTGAGTAAGTGCTGGGAATCAGGGACTGACACTCCAACATATTCAAACAACGCAACAGTCAGGGGATGAAATGATCTTCATTGGCTGCCGTCTCTTGTGGAAATCACTGATATCTTCTCCTCATTTTGTGAGCAGTAAAAGAAAAAGAGGACCTTCACCCAGACGTGGAGTCCCAGGGCATGAATGATGACACATTTTGTGAATACAGGTAAGCATAACCCTCTGAGCAGTATTTCACTACCTCACTGCAATTCACGCGCAATATTGTATTATTCTTTCTTGTGCTAGCGGTCGTTCCATCCTCTTCTCTCAGTAATTCTCTCTGCTTTCCCCCTCTGGCTAAAACCCAGCATGCGCGAGGTTCACGTGGAGCCTTGCACTTCTTCTGTTCGAGACATTTGATGGACCGAGTAACTGTAAAGTATGTGATAAACAGCAGTAGCATCCCTGAGCTGTTTACACACGAGCGTAGTCAGAGTGGTAGCATCCCTTTATAGGACGCTGTGAGCTTAGATAGTGTTGTGTTGGTGTTTGTGATAGACATTGCATCATAAAGGGAGCCGCCGGGCCCTTCAGATGTAGCACTTTCTGTCCGGGTGGAGCTAAACGCAGGCTGCCCAGCGCACAGCAGGGGGCTAAAACCAATCAGTGTAATTGAAAGCAGCTCATCTCCAGGGCAGTAATATCTGGGCACGTTTCATTAATCCTTTAGTGGTCCAATTCATAACAGTCTACCGCAGTACGAGTCCCCGTGTAATTCTCCAATCAGTGGGATCTGCACAGCACAACAAATGCTGATGTGATGAAGTCAAAAAGTGGCTCAGTGTGACAGGATGTAAACTCATGTTGTCTCCAAGAGCTGTTTATATCAGCTATAAATAAATCACAAAGTTTTGTGAGAAGAACTTCCAGTTTTTTGGTGTACCACAAAACTTATACCTGTTGCTAGGAAACATCTGTAATCAAAAATAGTCAGTATCATAAACAGGAAGTCTCCATAGCTTGTGACGTGATTTCCAAAAATAATAGTTTGAAGGGGGAAACAACATTTTGGGAAATACACATAACCACCCATAAAAATGCAACATATTAAAAGATGAATATAATATGCTAATTTAGAGGTGCTGGAAGGTCGATTTTGTAGCCAGGCTAGCTGTTTACCTTTGTGCTAAGCTAAGATGCTAACCCGCTGCTGGTCACAGCTTAATGTTTACTGTACAGATGTGAGAATGTATCAATCCTCTCCTCTAACTCTCAGCAAGAATGTGAATAAAAGCAAACTATTTAACTGACTTTCCTTTATAAATGCAGATGTGACTTTGTATGGCACATGTATGGGTGTGTCTGGATTAGTGCTACAGTCCCTCAGTAATAAGACAATGCAAGGTTACTTTGTTAACAGTTTGGTAAACAGTATATGCGCCAGAACAGTTAACTTTGCTGTTAGCTCTGAATTAGCGTCTCACTAAGGCTCTGCCACAAAGATTTAGTCCCTGAAGTGTCAGGAAAGACAACAAACTCTGAGTCAATACCACCCTGAAAATGATAGTAGTAGGACTTAAACAGTCCTTTTTATATGAAACTCTCTAAATGAACTAACATTTCTAAACACTGTGACACTGTTACAGTGGAAATGCTTAAGATGTCACCCAGTCGGTCAAAGTATTAAAAGGGCTCTGTGTATCAATTTGTAATAATTTTACACCTATTAATCACTTTTTTTATTGGCCATATGTGAGTGGATTGTGATGTGAAGTGAAAAATGAGACCTTCACCGTCTGCTTGTAAAAGTCTATGGAGGATTTGTTTAAAGGTGCAATATGTAAGAGTTTTAGTTTAAAACATACAAAAGTGAGGTGAAATTATTAACGGAATGTGAAGGAATAACAGATTTGATATTATGTTGAAGACGTCTATGTATTGTGCTGCAGAGATATCTATTGAAGTTAGCATGCTAATCAGTTAGCTCCTAGCCAGTTTGTACCTCAAAAGGTAACAGACCGATAGTAAACAATGCCAACGCTTCCCTGGTGCTCAGAACCAGTCCAGGCAGAGCCAGCTAATGTGACTTCTAGCACAGTTAACTGGGCTTACTAGCCTACAGCAGCTAACATTAGCAGCAGTTAGTGGTTACTCTGCTGATATGCTGCCCCCTGTTTGTTGTGAGCATGAATTTGACCGGTTGCCAATTCTTACATATTGCACTTTTAAGTTGTTTAATGCTAGTGGACTGTGGATTTCTTTATGATGGAATGGGGTTGGATTTTCTGCGACAGTCCAAAGAACAAGTTCCTGGTCTCCGTGCCTCTCACCACTCACTAACAGAGAGCAACAGTTGCTGACGTTGGAGTCTGCAAAGATAAACTATGACCAGTTTCCACTGAAACACAGAACTTCCACAGAGCCCCTTTATTTAGCACGGGCTAGCCAACACTACTTGCATAGTGTTCTGTAATTTGAAGTTGAATGTGTTATTTTTGTCATTTTAAAAAGTTTACAGGAATATATATTGGCAAACTAATGTTGGGTCTCTCAATTTCACCAGAGCGACTGATGACTAAATCTCCACTTAACAGATACTTATGATATAACTAGACAGATTTGACTTAGTGCGTGCGGCTTCAAGGTTAGGGTCCACAAAGTTACTTATGAAGCTCATCATATAAAAGCACTTAATGTTTAGTAGTGTGGCAGTTAAAATGTGTTACAGGACCACAGCATGAGCAGCCTCAATAATCAACACCAGTTTAATGTCCCCTAATTTTTTATCCAGTCATTACTTTGTCTATGCATTGATGCACTTATAGCGTAATAATTAATATTGTCTCAACATATGCGTCTCTATGATTATGTCCCATTGGTCGACCAGAGGTAAATGCTAATGTGAGTCACAGAGGCTCATCGTAGAGGCAGTGGTAGCTGGAGCATGCACCCTTCCCTCCTCTCCAGTAAGCCATAGAGTGAAGTCATGGGTGAAATGAGGTGGTTCTAAATCCACTGTTCCTCTTTTGCAGCGACAACGATGAGAAGCCACTGAAGGGCAGCCAACACTCGCTGAGCAGGGAGATCAAAGCGGGGGACAGTGGGGACAGTCTGGTGGACTACGGCGACGAGGATGTTCAGTTCAACGAGGACGGTTCTTTTATCGGCGAGTACGCCGGGCGTAAGGAGAAGAGGGTGTCCGCTGAGATCAAAGCCACCGTTCAGACCCCGGCATGAGGAGCAGAACCGTCAGCCACCGTCCCCTGGACACCGTTTTCATTAAACCTGCTGGGAGGAACAAATGAAAGAGGAAACAGACATTATCCATACCGAGCACAAGTTTTGTGTCAAATGTAATGCGTCATTGCCAACTGCACACTGCCACTCTCATTTTATAAAGCTCTGTTTTGTCAAGTTTGCAACAGAATGACCATTACTAAATACTGTGTATATATAGTGTATATTGTATGTGCGGAGTGTCTTTTTTTTATAATTATTATTACACAAAAAATTTAGAGGGCTTGGATTTTCTTTTTTTGTATCTCCATTTCTTCAGCTGCAGTACTGTTTATACAAATGTTTCACTCTCCATTGCACATCATTACATGCAGCAATGCCTCCGATGTCATCTTGTAGAAATCCACAGATAAGTGGACATATCAAGTTGATATTTTTCAATTGGAGCAAATATTACTGACCTTTTATATTTGAAATGGATTCATTAAATATGATGTAAGATGTGTATAAAAGTTGCCTATTAACTTATTTTTTCTTCCAGTGGTTTTATACCTGACAAAATAACATTAAGGACATTTACATATCCTCACATATCATAAACACTGATTATTGAGTCATGAATCTCCCTGTGATGTTATGAGAAAATATAATTTAGTTATGTCTTGTTTAGCCTTTACATTCTCTGAACAGTATAAATCACAGTCCTCAGTGTGTGCTTACTGTAACAGCCCATTACCCATTCACTTAAAAACAGATTATGATTAGAACGTGTGTAAATCATTCAGTTTTTTATCTGAATTTGTAAAACTACGAGTAAAATTACAATTCAATCCAGTTTATAGATAACATTTTTACCAATAGCTGTTATATAACTGAATGAATTTTCTGTAAAAAAAAAACAAACAAAAAAAACATTGAAGTCTCACAAGTAGCTACATGGTCTTTAAAGGAACAGTTTGACATTTTGGGAAAAGTGTATTTGCTTTCTTTCCGAGCGATACATTAAAGAATCGATAAAACTTTCCTTGTCTGTACGGTAAATATGAAACTTTGGCCAGCAGCTGGTTAGCATAGTTAAGCATGAAGACTGTGAACCGGTAAATGGCTAGCCTAGCTCTGTCAGAAGGTAACAAAACATGTCCAACAGCACCTCTAAAACCAAACATATCTCGTCTGTTTAATCTTTGTAAAAAACGAAGTATACAAAACAACATTTACAGACGAGAAATAACCTTGGGAAAATGGAGTGATGTTGTTATGACACTTTAGTTTTTTTGCACAGAATAAACAAACGAGGTTTAACAAGTGTCAGTGAGTTCAGAGCTCATCGGCGCATGTTGTTACCTGTGAACGGTGAAAGGCTTGCTGTTTCCCTGCTTCCATGCAGGGCTAAGCTACATGACTGCTAGCTGTGGTTTATATAAAGTTGACAGCCAGACTTATAAGTTATTAAGCACATTTACCAAAACATCAAACTATTCCTTTAATGCAGTTCTCCAATAATTTAGTGCTGTGTATCCATTATGTTAGAGGACTACCATTGACACTTGGGGAAAAAACAAATAATGGTAAAAAACAGGCTATACATGGCAAAAATGCTAACTAGATACCACACTTCCCATAATTCATCTTTCTGTAATTAGAAAGATACTACAAGGTAAATGCCCAAGTTTTTTTTAAATTCCAGGCCCCCTTTTTCAAATGTGTTATCTCAAAGTCCAAATTGAGATAACCCCTGTGACATCACTATGTCACGTCAGGTTTTTTTTTCCAGACTACACAATGCACCTGAGACACAGAACATTAGCCTACACAACAGTACTTGTACACTGAACAGTACTTTCCACGGTCAAAACACAATAACTTTCATGCTTAAAGTGGTGGACTGCCCCTTTTCAGAAGGAGGTGCGTAGAACCTGCAATCAGATTAGTGTAATCTGGTTGCATGGCATTTGACATCCTCCTACCCTGCTGAGATACTATTTACTGTAGTCAGTGTTACATCGGTCCTAACAAGCCTTACTCTGTTACCTTAAATATACTGCCATTCAAAACACAACCACTATGTTGTTCTGCATTAACGTTAGCACCATATTCAGAAAAATTGCAATGTTTTGTAAAAAAAAAAAAAAAAAATCAGTCATTGCATGTTAAGAATGTTAATTGGTGTTTTTTGATGTCATTAAATTGCTTTACTTTCTTACCTCCTGGTAAAGGTCATGACTGCCTGTTTGGTCACAACCATCACATTATTTATGTCTTGATATCCACACAACTGTTTGTATTGCCCCCATGGCTGAATACATGACTGAATAAATCTCTGTCTTTCCCAAGTATGACTTGAGAGAAAGCACTTCCTGTTGAAACATCCTCATTCCCTCTGAATAAAATTGAAGATGTTTGACGAATAGTTCCCATTTTGCGGCGTGACTTTAACAAATGTCACACCAGGGTCAAGTCTCTGTCTGAGTTGAGCATCTTGTTTGATTACCTCGGCTGCAGGAGAGAATCATGAGAAATCAAAGGAGTGGGCTCAGGCAGGCACTGGATCATGGAGCGAGAGCTGTAATCATGTCTGATGGTTGATGGCAGGGAGTGGAAAGTGTCAGCGTGAGGGTTCTCACTGCACGGGTCACATGTGCCTCAGATACTCTGTCATCACACGGCCCAGGTTTGCCTTCGAGGCTTCAGATTTCACAAAAATGACCTTCAGGTGTTGGTAACGGACCCTCTGGTAGCCAAAGCGAAGGCCCTTAGCCCTTTTGCAACAATATCAACAGCTGGATGTGTCTCTGTACATGCAATTAGTGGTGCGGGGAGCTACTTAGAGCTTAATTCTGCAGTATAACAATTACTGCTCTCTGGAGAGAAGCTGAATTACAGCACAGCTGGAGAAATGCAGTTTGGACAAAGCCTCTTATAATAAATACTGTGAAAAAAGACAATATGATACAACACAAACATTTGTTGGATTTGAAAGTCGACCTTAAAGTAATGCAGCACAGCCCATTCAGTGCTTGCTTCCTTGTATGACTTGAGCTGGAGGACACAATCCACAGTCATTCTTTACTAAAATTCATTCTGAATTTCAACTGAAACTATGAGGCTTCAGCGGGTTGAGTTAGTGAAATTAAATTGTGACAGTATCCTCCAGATTTGCAGTCTTCTATCAACCAGTAAGCCATTCAACATTCACACGGGCTTTTAACTGCAGTTTCAATCAAATCAAAACCTTTTCTTCTCTGTAACATTTGCTCAGATTTTGAATGATTACTCAGGCCAGAACGCCTGGCACATTTTAGAGGCCATGTGATTGCGTAAAAGGTCAACAAAAATATGTGATTAAATGTGAATTTGCACGGGTTGGCTTGAATCGACACAATGTCAACAACCTGCGTGTATCCCACAGAAAAGACGAGAGACTGGAGGGAGGTAACAAAGAACTGGAGCCTCCAGGGACTACGTTTGGTGCGTGTGTTTTTTTGTTTTGTTTTTCAGCTAGTTACCATGGCTAAAGGAAGGACTTTAGAGCCAGCTCAACTGCATACAAAGTCACAATTGGGTACAAAAATTTGCTGGGGTGGCGGGACTCGTCATGAAGACGATGAATCCGCTTCGTAAGCATACAGAGTCTAGAGGAAAAAAGGAAACAGACTGGAGGTAAACAGCGAGGAAGTGAGTCTGTGGTGGCTCCTGAGCTGAGTCGGAGGCTGAGCTGCTATGAACATAATAATGACTTTGATTTATGACAAGTTAACTGTTTATGGATATGTATGTGGATACCAGCAAGGAATGTCAGCTTGGTTTTAATCGTAGTCGGCACCGTTCCAACCAGTGGCGGTCCTAGCTTTCATGACGCCCTGGGCGAACCTCACCTCACCTTAATTTAAGATGTGGAGGCATTCTCAGTTTGACCCCTGAGGTCAGCTAGAGGTCATTGACCTCTGTGATATGACATTTTCATGCACAAAATTGTAGATGTGTGTATCTTAGGATCTAAATGTGATAGAAATGTAAACTAAAGATGTATTTCCATGTATCTGGGCATGAGGAACTCATTTATGCCATTGATAGCACTCTAAGAGGTCAACATCATTAAGTGCAGTGAAGGTTACTAGGAATGTGAGTGGCTTAAGGCGAGACGCAATAGATGAATAGGGTAAAAAAAATTAAATAATAGATATCACCATGAAACTTTATCAGTTGATTAGTCATATTAAGCTAAGAAAAAAATGTATTGCAAGTTTTTTGTATTTTAATGTTTAAATATGCAAATGAGGCCTTATCTCATTAAAAATGTGCTAATTTGCATACATTTTAAAAAACGAAATCAGATCGTGTGATAAAGCCAGGCTCAAAATATTTTTTACATTTTGTTGTCATATTAGATTGGAAAATAATTACAGAGGGGTTTATGGACATCTACTTCTGTTATCCTGACCTTCGTGACCTTTTCCAAACATGTTGTTCAACCTGAGTTCAGAAACCTACATGAGGGTTCTAACTGTGAACACCTGATAACCTGATGGTGAAATCAGACGTGGGACACAGTGTCTCAGTCAGGAGACACTTTATAAACTCTGTCTCTGACTAACTCTTCATCGTTTGTTCCTTCTTGTGAATTCAGCAGAAGTTCTACATGAACTTCTTTCTGTCTTTGAGTAGAAACATGGAGTATGTTTGTCTCAACGTGACAACACAACCGTGTGTGTCGTCACGTCGGTCTGGTGGTCTGATCGCTGACTGAGAACCTCATGACTGTGGGTGGAAGACCAGCTGGGATTCAGCTGATGTCTAATCTCAGTCGTGGTCAGTGAAGTATGTTCACATGTTAGTGTAGCGGTCTGAATAGCGGTCTCACTCCATCACAAGTTAAATACTGCGTCTGACCAACATGTTCTGCTCCATCAGGAGCGGTTCACTGTTTCAGGCTTCATATGTAATATGTAACTGAGTGAAGTCTGAAGGGTAGGGTTGTGTTCCTGAGAGATGGAAGCTTTGTGGGGCGATGAACCATCAGCACCTGAACGTTTGGATGTCTTTAAAACTTTGTTGCATCATCAAAGATCTAATCGTCTGTTTCTAAACACCTGAACAGAAAACTGTTCGACTATTAGAAACTAACAAAGAGAGAAAGACTCCAACATTTCAATTAATCAATCTTTATTTGTTCATTTCACAACCAACAAAAGTATCTCATGACACTCTCATTGGTCCAAGAGCCCAGTGTGCTGGAGATCTGCCAAAAAAAGGGTTCTAAAGGGTTCCACCGTTTAGAAACACCTCGACCCTCAACCCTAAGACTATGATATCTTTGATGATGCTCACCTGTTTCTAGAAAGTGGAAACCAGGTGTTGGTGTCCACCTTTTAGAAACCCTTAGACTATGAGATCTTTGATGATGCCCACCTGTTTCTAGAAAGTGGAAACCAGGTGTTGGTGTCCACCTTTTAGAAACCCTAAGACTATGAGATCTTTGATGAAGCTCACCTGTTTCTAGAAAGTGGAAACCAAGTGTTGGTGTCCACCTTTTAGAAACAGGTGAGCATCATCAAAGATCTTATAGTCTAAGGGTTTTCTTTTCTGTGAAACAATGATGGTGCTCAAAGGCTCAAAGGCAGGACATTCAGGTATCTGATGAGCTGGTCTGGAGGTTGTGGGTTTGAATCCTGACTCTTTATAAAGTTGCTGCTCAGAAGAACGAGTGAAATCCTCTGAGAGACTCTTTGTGATATCATCCTGTTAGCTCAGCAGGGTGATACCAGGGTCAGCAGTTCTGAGGTTGTGGGTTTGATTCTTATAAAACTCAGTGAAGTTTGAAGTACAGACTGAACAGTGCTCAGAGAAAGACAAAACATTTCTTACATTACACTAAGAATGCTGGATTTTTTATTGGAACAAGAGCCAGAATTCAAAACAACACATGACAGAAAGTACAAGTCAACACAATTTCCACGATTTAATGGAAGAAGTTTAAATGTAAATGAAGAATCTTTTCAATCAGTTTGAATCATTTTGTACAAAGTGAACTGAAGAAGCTGAAAGACTGATGTGACTGTGATCCTGTACAGACTCAACTGTTCAGCACTGTCAATGTTTCTGTGACAGGAGGAGACTGCACAATACACAGACGCACTGAGGAGGAACCAGAACTTAACCAGTAGAACCCAAATCCAGGATAAAGAGGTTCAGTGAATGTGGTGTTGAAGCAAGCACAGGTGCAAAAATCTGCGCTTTTCACCGTTCCATTACATGATGAAAGCGCTCTGAAAAGAAAGTCTTGATATGTTGCATTTGGTAGTCTATCTTAAAGCCTTTGCGCTTGTCTAGTGACTGTCAAAGTCCAGTATTCCTCGAGACAATTGTGGGCGGATTAAGGGCTTGCAGAAATCATGTTTCAGCCTAAATTCTAATGGACGTCATAAGAGAAGGGAAACGATTCAAGAGAACACACCATTCTCAATGTTCATCGATCAGGAGCGTTCATGTGAGCTGCACCTTGGTGATACGCTATGCTGTGCGGCGCCACGTGCACCTTTTAAAGTCGTTCAATAGTCAGCAGTCACACGTATTAACCCGTTTAATCCCAAATTTTTCCCTGTAAAATAAGTGCATGCATTTCACTCCTTAGACCTCCCTAACATGTAATATGTATGAATTTTTTCATTTCATGTTGGTTATGTTAGTGAAAATGTAGGTTTTATAGTCGGCAACAATTGTTGCCGGTGGGAAACCGTATAGTCTAAATTTACACAAATTCTTCAATTTGACCTATTTACACATGTAGCCTAAAGAATAAAAATAACATGAATATATTCTAACTAGGCATGGTTACTAATGTGTTTAGAACTTTATTAGATTATTATTATTTATTAGATATCATTTCAATGCATATTGAAGGGAACTAACAAGGAAAACAACACAATTATTGTATTTCATAGTCTCATAAAATGGTTAAATAACTGTAGAGCTAAGAGTGTTTGAACTGATACTAGTTTGTAAAAAATAGAATAAATTCACATTGTGGCAGTACCTTAGATTCACTTAACATTTGCTGACCACTAAGTGGTCACACAGTGTTATTCAACAGAAACACAAAAAAGTGCAGGTAAGTATTCACTGTACTGCAAAAACAGTGCAAAAGATATAAAAACAGTGCATACTGAAGGCAAAAATTAGTGACAAAAATCTGAATATTTATCTTACAGTCTTATGAACCAACAGATTTTAGTTTCAGTAGAAACAAGCTCAAAGGCTTATCAGTTAGATTTTACTCTTCATGAAAAATCTTGAAGCACTCAATGTGCCAAGGCACACCTTAGCATAATGCTATGACTATGTGTTATGCTAGCGGCAACAATTGTTGCCGTGGTTACATTTACTCTTTTTATGATCAAAAGATTTATGCAGGCATATAATTCTCATTATATATCAGTAGTAGACCCTTTAAATAATAAATGTACAAAATATTTCACTTATATCTGTTAATTAAGGTATTCTTATTACTTCCTCTTGACCAAGTTTGAGGCAGACATTTCCCGCTAGCGGTGCAAGCAGGAAGTAAAGAGGCCTGGTCATGTGACCATTCACACTAGTTACATGACATTGATACAAATTAGAGAAGACAACATATTCTTTCATTTAAAAACTTGCATTAGCTGCCAAAACCAAAACAGCACCTTTAGAGCTTCCAGAAGTAAACAAAAAAAGAGCGGCAACAATTGTTGCCGGTGGGATTAAACGGGTTAAACAACAAGCAGTTTGTGAAACTTGGAAGAGAACGCACAGCATCCAGCCAACCTACACGGCTGATCCGTTATTGGGCAGGAGGCCTTAAGGTTGGTTTTGAAAGCTCTGTCCATGACAGTCTTACAATAACTGAAGAACGCGTGGTGGCTTCAAATTGCACAGGTCGCCTTTGCCGAAACCCGGGATCGAACCAGGGACCTTTAGATCTTCAGTCTAACGCTCTCCCAGCTGAGCTATTTCGGCAAGCACAGCTGCAAAAATCTGCGCTTTTCACCGTTCCATTACACGATGAAAGCGCTCTGAAAAGAAAGTCTTGATATGTTGCATTTGGTAGTCTATCTTAAAGCCTTTGCGTTTGTCTAGTGACTGTCAAAGTCCAGTATTCCCCGAGACAATTGTGGGCGGATTAAGGGCTTGCAGAAATCATGTTTCAGCCTAAATTCTAATGGACGTCATAAGAGAAGGGCAACGATTCAAGAGAACGCACCATTCTCAATGTTGGTCGATGAACGGTCAGCAGTTGGGCCGAAGGTTCAATCTGCAGGAGCGTTCATGTGAACTGTACCTTGGTGATACGCTAAATGGAGGAGCCTTTGCAAGGATCCTTGTTGCGCCTGAACAGGGACTTGAACCCTGGACCCTCAGATTAAAAGTCTGATGCTCTACCGTCTGAGCTATCCAGGCTCTGGCTGAGGAAATTAGGTGTTTTTAGCAAGAGCGACACAGTTCCACAGCTAACCGATGAAATTTCCATTGGGCTTCGTGTCGTTTTATCGGGTACATGTTGAAAGTGGAGCCAGGATCCCACATTGTGGACAAGAATGCGCAACACTGCAAGGATCCTTGTAACCCTGGACCCTCAGATTAAAAGTCTGACGCTCTGTCGTCTTCATGTCGTTTTATCGGGTACATGTTGATAGTGGAGCCAGGATCCCACATTGTGGCTGCTCGAAAAGAGAACGGAATTCGCTTTTGCCGAAGAAAAACGGTGGGGTTCAGTCCCTGGACAGGTGGAGCTAGCTCTGCTAGTCCATTGTGTTCTTGAAGTCTCACATGTGTACGCTGTGTCGCTTTGACACTTCAAATGTTTTGAAAACAACGAACTTGGCCCGTTGCTGTGCGGCGCCACGTGCACCTTTTAAAGTCGTTCAATAGTCAGCAGTCACACGTATTAAACAACAAGCAGTTTGTGAAACTTGGAAGAGAACGCACAGCATCCAGCCAACCTACACGGCTGATCCGTTATTGGGCAGGAGGCCTTAAGGTTGGTTTTGAAAGCTCTGTCCATGACAGTCTTACAATAACTGAAGAACGCGTGGTGGCTTCAAATTGCACAGGTCGCCTTTGCCGAAACCCGGGATCGAACCAGGGACCTTTAGATCTTCAGTCTAACGCTCTCCCAGCTGAGCTATTTCGGCAAGCACAGCTGCAAAAATCTGCGCTTTTCACCGTTCCATTACACGATGAAAGCGCTCTGAAAAGAAAGTCTTGATATGTTGCATTTGGTAGTCTATCTTAAAGCCTTTGCGTTTGTCTAGTGACTGTCAAAGTCCAGTATTCCCCGAGACAATTGTGGGCGGATTAAGGGCTTGCAGAAATCATGTTTCAGCCTAAATTCTAATGGACGTCATAAGAGAAGGGCAACGATTCAAGAGAACGCACCATTCTCAATGTTGGTCGATGAACGGTCAGCAGTTGGGCCGAAGGTTCAATCTGCAGGAGCGTTCATGTGAACTGTACCTTGGTGATACGCTAAATGGAGGAGCCTTTGCAAGGATCCTTGTTGCGCCTGAACAGGGACTTGAACCCTGGACCCTCAGATTAAAAGTCTGATGCTCTACCGTCTGAGCTATCCAGGCTCTGGCTGAGGAAATTAGGTGTTTTTACCAAGAGCGACACAGTTCCACAGCTAACCGATGAAATTTCCATTGGGCTTCGTGTCGTTTTATCGGGTACATGTTGAAAGTGGAGCCAGGATCCCACATTGTGGACAAGAATGCGCAACACTGCAAGGATCCTTGTAACCCTGGACCCTCAGATTAAAAGTCTGACGCTCTGTCGTCTTCATGTCGTTTTATCGGGTACATGTTGATAGTGGAGCCAGGATCCCACATTGTGGCTGCTCGAAAAGAGAACGGAATTCGCTTTTGCCGAAGAAAAACGGTGGGGTTCAGTCCCTGGACAGGTGGAGCTAGCTCTGCTAGTCCATTGTGTTCTTGAAGTCTCACATGTGTACGCTGTGTCGCTTTGACACTTCAAATGTTTTGAAAACAACGAACTTGGCCCGTTGCTGTGCGGCGCCACGTGCACCTTTTAAAGTCGTTCAATAGTCAGCAGTCACACGTATTAAACAACAAGCAGTTTGTGAAACTTGGAAGAGAACGCACAGCATCCAGCCAACCTACACGGCTGATCCGTTATTGGGCAGGAGGCCTTAAGGTTGGTTTTGAAAGCTCTGTCCATGACAGTCTTACAATAACTGAAGAACGCGTGGTGGCTTCAAATTGCACAGGTCGCCTTTGCCGAAACCCGGGATCGAACCAGGGACCTTTAGATCTTCAGTCTAACGCTCTCCCAGCTGAGCTATTTCGGCAAGCACAGCTGCAAAAATCTGCGCTTTTCACCGTTCCATTACACGATGAAAGCGCTCTGAAAAGAAAGTCTTGATATGTTGCATTTGGTAGTCTATCTTAAAGCCTTTGCGTTTGTCTAGTGACTGTCAAAGTCCAGTATTCCCCGAGACAATTGTGGGCGGATTAAGGGCTTGCAGAAATCATGTTTCAGCCTAAATTCTAATGGACGTCATAAGAGAAGGGCAACGATTCAAGAGAACGCACCATTCTCAATGTTGGTCGATGAACGGTCAGCAGTTGGGCCGAAGGTTCAATCTGCAGGAGCGTTCATGTGAACTGTACCTTGGTGATACGCTAAATGGAGGAGCCTTTGCAAGGATCCTTGTTGCGCCTGAACAGGGACTTGAACCCTGGACCCTCAGATTAAAAGTCTGATGCTCTACCGTCTGAGCTATCCAGGCTCTGGCTGAGGAAATTAGGTGTTTTTACCAAGAGCGACACAGTTCCACAGCTAACCGATGAAATTTCCATTGGGCTTCGTGTCGTTTTATCGGGTACATGTTGAAAGTGGAGCCAGGATCCCACATTGTGGACAAGAATGCGCAACACTGCAAGGATCCTTGTAACCCTGGACCCTCAGATTAAAAGTCTGACGCTCTGTCGTCTTCATGTCGTTTTATCGGGTACATGTTGATAGTGGAGCCAGGATCCCACATTGTGGCTGCTCGAAAAAGAGAACGGAATTCGCTTTTGCCGAAGAAAAACGGTGGGGTTCAGTCCCTGGACAGGTGGAGCTAGCTCTGCTAGTCCATTGTGTTCTTGAAGTCTCACATGTGTACGCTGTGTCGCTTTGACACTTCAAATGTTTTGAAAACAACGAACTTGGCCCGTTGCTGTGCGGCGCCACGTGCACCTTTTAAAGTCGTTCAATAGTCAGCAGTCACACGTATTAAACAACAAGCAGTTTGTGAAACTTGGAAGAGAACGCACAGCATCCAGCCAACCTACACGGCTGATCCGTTATTGGGCAGGAGGCCTTAAGGTTGGTTTTGAAAGCTCTGTCCATGACAGTCTTACAATAACTGAAGAACGCGTGGTGGCTTCAAATTGCACAGGTCGCCTTTGCCGAAACCCGGGATCGAACCAGGGACCTTTAGATCTTCAGTCTAACGCTCTCCCAGCTGAGCTATTTCGGCAAGCACAGCTGCAAAAATCTGCGCTTTTCACCGTTCCATTACACGATGAAAGCGCTCTGAAAAGAAAGTCTTGATATGTTGCATTTGGTAGTCTATCTTAAAGCCTTTGCGTTTGTCTAGTGACTGTCAAAGTCCAGTATTCCCCGAGACAATTGTGGGCGGATTAAGGGCTTGCAGAAATCATGTTTCAGCCTAAATTCTAATGGACGTCATAAGAGAAGGGCAACGATTCAAGAGAACGCACCATTCTCAATGTTGGTCGATGAACGGTCAGCAGTTGGGCCGAAGGTTCAATCTGCAGGAGCGTTCATGTGAACTGTACCTTGGTGATACGCTAAATGGAGGAGCCTTTGCAAGGATCCTTGTTGCGCCTGAACAGGGACTTGAACCCTGGACCCTCAGATTAAAAGTCTGATGCTCTACCGTCTGAGCTATCCAGGCTCTGGCTGAGGAAATTAGGTGTTTTTACCAAGAGCGACACAGTTCCACAGCTAACCGATGAAATTTCCATTGGGCTTCGTGTCGTTTTATCGGGTACATGTTGAAAGTGGAGCCAGGATCCCACATTGTGGACAAGAATGCGCAACACTGCAAGGATCCTTGTAACCCTGGACCCTCAGATTAAAAGTCTGACGCTCTGTCGTCTTCATGTCGTTTTATCGGGTACATGTTGATAGTGGAGCCAGGATCCCACATTGTGGCTGCTCGAAAAGAGAACGGAATTCGCTTTTGCCGAAGAAAAACGGTGGGGTTCAGTCCCTGGACAGGTGGAGCTAGCTCTGCTAGTCCATTGTGTTCTTGAAGTCTCACATGTGTACGCTGTGTCGCTTTGACACTTCAAATGTTTTGAAAACAACGAACTTGGCCCGTTGCTGTGCGGCGCCACGTGCACCTTTTAAAGTCGTTCAATAGTCAGCAGTCACACGTATTAAACAACAAGCAGTTTGTGAAACTTGGAAGAGAACGCACAGCATCCAGCCAACCTACACGGCTGATCCGTTATTGGGCAGGAGGCCTTAAGGTTGGTTTTGAAAGCTCTGTCCATGACAGTCTTACAATAACTGAAGAACGCGTGGTGGCTTCAAATTGCACAGGTCGCCTTTGCCGAAACCCGGGATCGAACCAGGGACCTTTAGATCTTCAGTCTAACGCTCTCCCAGCTGAGCTATTTCGGCAAGCACAGCTGCAAAAATCTGCGCTTTTCACCGTTCCATTACACGATGAAAGCGCTCTGAAAAGAAAGTCTTGATATGTTGCATTTGGTAGTCTATCTTAAAGCCTTTGCGTTTGTCTAGTGACTGTCAAAGTCCAGTATTCCCCGAGACAATTGTGGGCGGATTAAGGGCTTGCAGAAATCATGTTTCAGCCTAAATTCTAATGGACGTCATAAGAGAAGGGCAACGATTCAAGAGAACGCACCATTCTCAATGTTGGTCGATGAACGGTCAGCAGTTGGGCCGAAGGTTCAATCTGCAGGAGCGTTCATGTGAACTGTACCTTGGTGATACGCTAAATGGAGGAGCCTTTGCAAGGATCCTTGTTGCGCCTGAACAGGGACTTGAACCCTGGACCCTCAGATTAAAAGTCTGATGCTCTACCGTCTGAGCTATCCAGGCTCTGGCTGAGGAAATTAGGTGTTTTTACCAAGAGCGACACAGTTCCACAGCTAACCGATGAAATTTCCATTGGGCTTCGTGTCGTTTTATCGGGTACATGTTGAAAGTGGAGCCAGGATCCCACATTGTGGACAAGAATGCGCAACACTGCAAGGATCCTTGTAACCCTGGACCCTCAGATTAAAAGTCTGACGCTCTGTCGTCTTCATGTCGTTTTATCGGGTACATGTTGATAGTGGAGCCAGGATCCCACATTGTGGCTGCTCGAAAAGAGAACGGAATTCGCTTTTGCCGAAGAAAAACGGTGGGGTTCAGTCCCTGGACAGGTGGAGCTAGCTCTGCTAGTCCATTGTGTTCTTGAAGTCTCACATGTGTACGCTGTGTCGCTTTGACACTTCAAATGTTTTGAAAACAACGAACTTGGCCCGTTGCTGTGCGGCGCCACGTGCACCTTTTAAAGTCGTTCAATAGTCAGCAGTCACACGTATTAAACAACAAGCAGTTTGTGAAACTTGGAAGAGAACGCACAGCATCCAGCCAACCTACACGGCTGATCCGTTATTGGGCAGGAGGCCTTAAGGTTGGTTTTGAAAGCTCTGTCCATGACAGTCTTACAATAACTGAAGAACGCGTGGTGGCTTCAAATTGCACAGGTCGCCTTTGCCGAAACCCGGGATCGAACCAGGGACCTTTAGATCTTCAGTCTAACGCTCTCCCAGCTGAGCTATTTCGGCAAGCACAGCTGCAAAAATCTGCGCTTTTCACCGTTCCATTACACGATGAAAGCGCTCTGAAAAGAAAGTCTTGATATGTTGCATTTGGTAGTCTATCTTAAAGCCTTTGCGTTTGTCTAGTGACTGTCAAAGTCCAGTATTCCCCGAGACAATTGTGGGCGGATTAAGGGCTTGCAGAAATCATGTTTCAGCCTAAATTCTAATGGACGTCATAAGAGAAGGGCAACGATTCAGGAGAACGCACCATTCTCAATGTTGGTCGATGAACGGTCAGCAGTTGGGCCGAAGGTTCAATCTGCAGGAGCGTTCATGTGAACTGTACCTTGGTGATACGCTGAAATGGAGGAGCCTTTGCAAGGATCCTTGTTGCGCCTGAACAGGGACTTGAACCCTGGACCCTCAGATTAAAAGTCTGATGCTCTACCGTCTGAGCTATCCAGGCTCTGGCTGAGGAAATTAGGTGTTTTTACCAAGAGCGACACAGTTCCACAGCTAACCGATGAAATTTCCATTGGGCTTCGTGTCGTTTTATCGGGTACATGTTGAAAGTGGAGCCAGGATCCCACATTGTGGACAAGAATGCGCAACACTGCAAGGATCCTTGTAACCCTGGACCCTCAGATTAAAAGTCTGACGCTCTGTCGTCTTCATGTCGTTTTATCGGGTACATGTTGATAGTGGAGCCAGGATCCCACATTGTGGCTGCTCGAAAAAGAGAACGGAATTCGCTTTTGCCGAAGAAAAACGGTGGGGTTCAGTCCCTGGACAGGTGGAGCTAGCTCTGCTAGTCCATTGTGTTCTTGAAGTCTCACATGTGTACGCTGTGTCGCTTTGACACTTCAAATGTTTTGAAAACAACGAACTTGGCCCGTTGCTGTGCGGCGCCACGTGCACCTTTTAAAGTCGTTCAATAGTCAGCAGTCACACGTATTAAACAACAAGCAGTTTGTGAAACTTGGAAGAGAACGCACAGCATCCAGCCAACCTACACGGCTGATCCGTTATTGGGCAGGAGGCCTTAAGGTTGGTTTTGAAAGCTCTGTCCATGACAGTCTTACAATAACTGAAGAACGCGTGGTGGCTTCAAATTGCACAGGTCGCCTTTGCCGAAACCCGGGATCGAACCAGGGACCTTTAGATCTTCAGTCTAACGCTCTCCCAGCTGAGCTATTTCGGCAAGCACAGCTGCAAAAATCTGCGCTTTTCACCGTTCCATTACACGATGAAAGCGCTCTGAAAAGAAAGTCTTGATATGTTGCATTTGGTAGTCTATCTTAAAGCCTTTGCGTTTGTCTAGTGACTGTCAAAGTCCAGTATTCCCCGAGACAATTGTGGGCGGATTAAGGGCTTGCAGAAATCATGTTTCAGCCTAAATTCTAATGGACGTCATAAGAGAAGGGCAACGATTCAGGAGAACGCACCATTCTCAATGTTGGTCGATGAACGGTCAGCAGTTGGGCCGAAGGTTCAATCTGCAGGAGCGTTCATGTGAACTGTACCTTGGTGATACGCTGAAATGGAGGAGCCTTTGCAAGGATCCTTGTTGCGCCTGAACAGGGACTTGAACCCTGGACCCTCAGATTAAAAGTCTGATGCTCTACCGTCTGAGCTATCCAGGCTCTGGCTGAGGAAATTAGGTGTTTTTACCAAGAGCGACACAGTTCCACAGCTAACCGATGAAATTTCCATTGGGCTTCGTGTCGTTTTATCGGGTACATGTTGAAAGTGGAGCCAGGATCCCACATTGTGGACAAGAATGCGCAACACTGCAAGGATCCTTGTAACCCTGGACCCTCAGATTAAAAGTCTGACGCTCTGTCGTCTTCATGTCGTTTTATCGGGTACATGTTGATAGTGGAGCCAGGATCCCACATTGTGGCTGCTCGAAAAAGAGAACGGAATTCGCTTTTGCCGAAGAAAAACGGTGGGGTTCAGTCCCTGGACAGGTGGAGCTAGCTCTGCTAGTCCATTGTGTTCTTGAAGTCTCACATGTGTACGCTGTGTCGCTTTGACACTTCAAATGTTTTGAAAACAACGAACTTGGCCCGTTGCTGTGCGGCGCCACGTGCACCTTTTAAAGTCGTTCAATAGTCAGCAGTCACACGTATTAAACAACAAGCAGTTTGTGAAACTTGGAAGAGAACGCACAGCATCCAGCCAACCTACACGGCTGATCCGTTATTGGGCAGGAGGCCTTAAGGTTGGTTTTGAAAGCTCTGTCCATGACAGTCTTACAATAACTGAAGAACGCGTGGTGGCTTCAAATTGCACAGGTCGCCTTTGCCGAAACCCGGGATCGAACCAG
Organism: Lagodon rhomboides; assembly: GCA_039737535.1. Classification (NCBI taxonomy): domain Eukaryota; kingdom Metazoa; phylum Chordata; class Actinopteri; order Spariformes; family Sparidae; genus Lagodon; species Lagodon rhomboides. Next base: position 7,836,460 of record CM077785.1, on the reverse strand, counting down.
GGACCTTTAGATCTTCAGTCTAACGCTCTCCCAGCTGAGCTATTTCGGCAAGCACAGCTGCAAAAATCTGCGCTTTTCACCGTTCCATTACACGATGAAAGCGCTCTGAAAAGAAAGTCTTGATATGTTGCATTTGGTAGTCTATCTTAAAGCCTTTGCGTTTGTCTAGTGACTGTCAAAGTCCAGTATTCCCCGAGACAATTGTGGGCGGATTAAGGGCTTGCAGAAATCATGTTTCAGCCTAAATTCTAATGGACGTCATAAGAGAAGGGCAACGATTCAGGAGAACGCACCATTCTCAATGTTGGTCGATGAACGGTCAGCAGTTGGGCCGAAGGTTCAATCTGCAGGAGCGTTCATGTGAACTGTACCTTGGTGATACGCTAAATGGAGGAGCCTTTGCAAGGATCCTTGTTGCGCCTGAACAGGGACTTGAACCCTGGACCCTCAGATTAAAAGTCTGATGCTCTACCGTCTGAGCTATCCAGGCTCTGGCTGAGGAAATTAGGTGTTTTTACCAAGAGCGACACAGTTCCACAGCTAACCGATGAAATTTCCATTGGGCTTGTTAGGATTTATTTTTTTACCTCTCTGCACCTCATGCCTCTCACGCTTTAAAATTAATCTAATTGATTTATATTGTTTGATTTACATTAATACACTTGATTCTAATTGACAAATAAAGACTGTGATTACCTGTTTTTACTAATGATCAATACTAAATAGTTAGATAATGGGTGGCAGACAGGCCCTGTTGATAGATGGGAGGGTTGGAAGCGTTAACCCTTTTTATGAGGGGTTAATACATAGGAGAGAAGAGCCAGGGAACGAAATATATCCATCAATCCATGTCTCTTAGTGAGAACAGGCCACAGTCTTAAACCAAAAGTGTTTGCATGAATGTGTCCTTGAGGTGTGGAGGAGGGTGGCAGAGAGGAGGCAGAGGCTAGGATAGATGGCAGGAAGGGAGTTTTTCTTTCAACAGGCCGCTGACCACCTGGAGACTATCGTGTTGCCAAGGGGCTGGGACCAGCTCGTGCATCAACGAAGGGGGGCTAAGTCTAAACCACAGCACCACCCCACCTGTACAACCAATGAATATTGTTAAACTTATCTGTTCTTAACCAATGAGAAATTCTACATTTTCTGATACCAAAATTATATGGTACAATGTAAAGAGAGATTTTGCATCTTTTTCTGGGCGATTGGTTACAGAGTAACAGCACTCCGCTGACTGTGATTTGTCAAACAGAGAAAGTCCTTGATCAAGCCTTTTACTTAATGATACAATTCGAAATAAATGGTAAACAGTAAGTCGTGGTTCTGTCTTCACTCAAATAAACGAACACGCTCAACAATTTGGTGACCCCGACGTGATTTGAGAAAAGAAAAGGAGACGTGGACCACATTGGGCCCCGGACCGAGCGTCCTTCCCCGCCGGGACCGGAGCTGAACACTGGACTCTCCTCGGCACTCACACGGACGTCCATCTAAAAAAAGGTGAGCAGAAACCTGTTGTTTGAAAAACCAAATTTCTGTGAATTGACTATATCCAAATTTTTGTGAGTGAAGAGGAGGTAAGGTTGTCAGCAGCTAAAATATTTTTCATATGATAAGTATAAATGATTATATTGAGAGAATTGTATCATTAATCATAAACCTACTGACGGGTAGTTAAAACCTTGAGTTGTGGACTCTAAAAATATAATTTAGTAGGTGTTCTATTCCCGCCTAGGGGGAAAACTGTGTGATGACTTAAGTGAAAAGTGAAATAAGTGATAAGTGAAGTGAAGTCACAAATAAGTGAAGTGAAGTGACTTAAAGTGAAGGCCTGTGAACTGGTACCAATAGAAAATTTAAAAAAAAAAAAAAAAAAACATTTTTAGTTGTGTTAAAATTGATTTTCATGTTTGATGTTGCTGCTGGGTGTGATGCTTAAAATTGTTTGCAGTGTGTGATGTTTGAAATTGTTTGCTGTGCGTGAAAATATTACAATTGTGTTAAATTGTTGTTTGAGGGCATTGAACATAGGTTCGTGTGTGAAAGTAAAGTCTGCAGTTGGCAGCTGTGTCGTATGAGTGCTGTTTGGGAATTCTGAAGGTTGTTGTGTGTGAGACTGTGAGAATAGTCATAACATTGTCCGAGTTCTCATAGTGGTGTCTGGGTGGGGTGCTGTTGATATTCTTCTCAGCATTTTCCCATCTAAAGCTTGTTGCTCGGGTGAACTCCATACAAACCGGCTGGCCACTATATTTTGAACTTATAGGGTCGTCAGTTACTTGGATGTAATCCATATAAACTGGTTGACGAATATTGTGATAATTGTGTTGAATGATATTGGAGAAGTTTGCCTCCAACTAGTGGTCAACTTTGAACGTTGTAGAAGCTAAAGTTAAAATTTGATGTTTTCGCCTAGTGGGCAAGAAATAAATTACATTTACAATTGTTAGTGGCTTTTTGTCTTCATCTGGTGGACAATAGAAGAATAGAATTACGATTGAAGTGACTCTCTGTCTCTCTGGTGGACAGACTATAAAATTACAGCTAAAACCGTCTCTTTGTTTCCATTCAGTGGACAAAAGTTGAATTGCAAGGAAATTTTGATTTGCTACCCCCACTGGGTTAGAGGTTGAATCGCAGTAACTATCGATTTACCTCCATCTACTGAACAAAGTGTTGAATTGCGGTTGATTTGAGAAATTTTTTGCCTCCATCTAGTGTTTATAACATTGCATTGCAAGAAATTATTTGCCTCCCTCTAGTGTTTATAACATTGCATTGCAAGAAATTTATTTGCCTCCCTCTAGTGGTTATAACATAGCATTACAAATACATTTATTTGCTGCCCCCTAGTGGGGACAGTACAACAGTACAAGTTAACCCTGTGCTGAGACCTCCTTTAATCAATCATCGTAATCGTAAAAGACAGACATAGTTAAATTTCTAATTTCAATAAATAAATAAATAAATAAAGTGAATAAAGTGAATAAAGTGAATAAAGTGAATAAAGTAAGAATCTAAAAAGTATTAAATTGACAATAATAAATTTAAAAGTTGAGATTACAAGGAAAAAGAGTGTGTTTTGCTGTGAGGACGAAGACAATTAAGTGATTAAATACAGCTATTTGATAAGCTCTTCCAAGACTGGCTCCCAACGTGCTATTGTTTGCTATTTTTCCCAAGACTTTTGCTATTGCTATTTGCTATTTTCACACATCTATTCAATCGATTGCAGGTTTTCATTATTTACAGATATCCCCATTTGCATATTCCCATTTCATTATTTACAGATATCCCCATTTGCATATTCCATTTTTTGATTAATTGCCGATTCAAAATATACATACCAGAGTTAATTGTAAGTTCTGTTTTTGACAGTTATCCCCATATTGTGTAATCCCTTTAATTGAATAATCACAGATTAATCTTGACACTACAATGGAGAGCACAAAATTCCCCTCCAACATAGGAGAACTAAAAGAGTGGCTCATCTGTCGAATGGGAGGAGCTCCCAATAAAGAAAAAGCTGGAGCAGAAGCCAGAAAAGTTATGGAAAAGTTGTGGGCTAAGTGGGAAGACCTAGGATTTCTGGACAAAAGCCCAATTGCCCCCCTGCCTGATCTGTCTGTAATCATGTGCATCACTAGAAATGCAAAAGGAGAATACAACAAAGTCAGGAATGACTGGGAGAAAAGAGGATGCCACAGGTGGGGAAAGAAGACAGTGGACAAGAAAAAGAATCAATCTGAAGTTATTGATGAAGTGTGCAGTCACCTGTCTCTAGCAATTCGCAGGCATGAGAAAGAGAAGGAAAAGACTGCTGAAGAGGATTCCAAACCACCTGTCTTCACTGAAAAGGACTCCACACCACCCCCTGTGGCAGCTCCAGGATTATACCCAAGCCTTGAGCTAATGGAGAGCTCATCACCCCCACCATATGCACCTGATTGTTCTAAACATAACCCATTCATTCAAGCACCAGTGCAAGCCCCCATCCTCATGATTAAAGGAGGACGACTGGATGTTGAAGACGTGGAGGAGGACCACTTCCGTACTCCCCGAGTACGGCCAGGAACAACAATAAATGACCTGGTAGCTCAAATGGATGATTTGACTAACTCATACGGAATACATAATCAAAACATGACACCCCCTCGTGGAGCTACTGTAAGAAGAAGCCACCTTGAAGATCTCATCACAACTGCTAGTCCAGCTAGAAGCAGTATACAGACAGCATCTGTCCAAACCGCCCCGTGTGTCACTGATAGTCTAGGAATCCCAATAATAACAAAAAAGCCACTAAGCCACTCACCTCTCTCACATCATTCACCATCCATCACCAAGGCTGCTGGAAATGAAGAAGGATTATTACTCTCCCTCGACCCAGTGGAATCACAACAGTCTGCATGGCTGTTAGACAAAGATCCAGACAGCTGGTCACCCACCAGAGCTCAACTGTTGGAAGGAACTGTAGAGGGAACCATCAGAGGCCACGTGATCCAGACAGGTGCTAATGCTCGTTCATATAATCTCAGGAGCCAAAAGCAGCAAGACAAAGCAGCAAGCAACTTTCCTCTCAGGATTGCAGGTAATGACACTGCAGTGTATGTCCCGTTTGCATACAGGGATATGGAAAGCCTCATCACAAGACTGCCATCTCTCTCCGGAGGAGGTGCTAATTGGATATCTGCATTGGAAAGCAACACAGCAGGAGAAGTATTGTGTCTTGGAGATATGCGAGCTCTCCTGTCAAGACTGGAGGGAAGCATACAAGCTGATAAACTCCTCACTGAAGCAGGAGTTAATATCCAAGCTGGAAATGCAGAGCCTTTCAACTTCTACAGAAACACTGTCTGGACAGTATTGAGAACAACATACCCCACCACAAGAGATCTTCACTCCGTAAAGTCTCTCATGATGAGTGAAGGAGAAAGCATTCAAGACTACTTGACAAGAGCTGCAAAAGTATGGGAACAAAATACTGGCAGCAGATATGATTCCTCTGATACTGTTCTCGCTCTCTGGAAAAATCAGTGTGAGAGAGGACTGCCACAGCCTGTCAGAGAGAAACTGGAGGACGTAGTTGGATTGGATGGGAAGACAGAGAGAGAGTGGAGAGATCATGTAATCCACTGGTGGAGATTATACAACACCAAGAGAATAGCTGAGAAAGAAGAAGCTGAGCGACTGTCAGCTATCCTGGTCAAGCAACAACTTGCTGACAGAAATACTACACAGAAGACAAAACCTAAACAAATGCTGGCGACATCAATCTCTGAAGAAGTAGAGACAGCTGTTTCAAAGGCCGTCAAAGCAGTTCAAGATGCAGTGACAGCAGCTCTTCCCCTCCTTCTGACACCACAGAATCCCCTAAGCGTGACATGCAGCCACGAAATGGATACAGCCGAGGATACAGAGGAAGAGGAAATTACACTTCAGGAAGAGGAGGATACAGAAACAATTATTCCCGAAATTGCTTTGCATGTGGAGCAAGCAATCACATGGTGAGAGACTGTCCGAACAACCAACAAAACAATCAGTGGCAAGGAAATCAAGGATACCAGAATCAGTGGCAAGGAAATCAAGGATACCAGAATCAGTGGCAAGGAAATCAAGGATATCAAAGAAATCCTGGATATCAAAATCAATGGCAAGGCAACAGTCAACCTCAAACACCTGCTAACCGAGGAGGGATGACAAACAAACCTGCTCTGTCACATGCCAATCAGATGCCACAGTCCGCCTGGCAACAAGATGATTACCAGCAGGCTTATTGATGGGGTCTTGAGTCCGGTGCAGGTCTGCTAATTCCACCCTCGGCAGAGCCAATGGTTACCTGCACTATCAATGGTGAAGAGTACAAATTGATGGCTGACACTGGAGCTGCTGTGTCCAGTATTAACACCCCCCTCCCTTTGTCCTCTAAAACACTCACCATTGTAGGATACTCTGGAAAACCACAAGTCCAAACATTCACCAAACCATTGGCTGTCCAATTCGGACCTCAGAAGCTGGATCATCAATTCCTGTATGCCCCTGAATGCCCTGTCAATCTTTTGGGAAGAGATCTCCTCGCAAAACTAGGATTGACAATTCGATGTACTGATGAAGGCCTATTAGTCCAACCCCCCTCTATGTCACATGCTTCAAGTCACAGAATTCTCTACATGGCACCGAGCCAAGAACCTGCTGAGAAGACAGTACAAGTGTGTTGGTCTCGTCTTCTATCAACTACAGAGAGGACTCCTCATGTACAGTACGCCTTCATGCAATGGAAGCCGTGGATACAGACTCAAATGTCACTGACTTTCCCTCAAGATCCTTTGCACTGCACCTATGCAGTAAATCCACCTGAAATCTACATAATGCATTGGCAAGAGGAACACGACGGACTGGATGAAGAGTTGAAAATACGACACATCTATGTTGGAAAGGAAGGAGTTGCTGCACACTGCTGTCTGACGAAACAACAACATGAATGGTATGCAACTCCCCACAATGCTGAGCCACACATCACATTGGCTATAGGAGCAGGACATGAAGCTAAGTCACTGGGCCCGATGATGAGAAAAGCAATCCGGCTGGATTGGACACCGACTGCATCTCCACAGTTGTATTGCAACGAAGAGGCTGAAATGTGGAGAATTTCTTTCATATCAACAGAACTGGCAAGTAAGGAGATGGTAGATTTGCCCAGATATGATGGGTCAGACACTTCAGATCATCCTGACACCCCGACACTGCTCGACAGTCTACCAGTAACGCTCTGGACAAAAGGACCTTATGATGTTGGGTTGATCTCTAAACACCCAGTCGACGTGCGCCCTCTTCCAGATCAAGCTCCTGTGTGGAGGCCTCAATATCGTTTGAAGCAAGAACAGGAAGCTGGGATTGCTAATACCATTGAAGGTCTGCTTTCGGCAGGAGTTATCATCCCCTGTCACTCAAACTGGAACACACCGATTCTCCCAGTTCCAAAAGCTGGCAATAATGGATGGAGGATGGTACAGGATTTCAGAGCTGTCAATAAAGCAACAGAGACTACAGTTCTACCAGTGCCTGATCCCTATCTTGCACTCCAAAACCTGACGCCTCAACACCAATATTTCACAGTGATTGATCTTGCAAATGCATTCTTTTGCCTTCCTCTCACACCTGCCTCACAAGAGTTGTTTGCATTCACCTATCGAGGTGAACAATACACCTACACCCGACTTCCACAAGGCTTCAGAGACAGCCCAGGATTGTTCAACGCTGCTCTCCGTAAAGACCTCACAGACCTAAAGTTGCCCAATGACGTCATCCTGATCCAATATGTTGATGATTTATTGTTGGCTGCGCCCACTGCTGAAACCTGTCTCCAGGCTACTCACTCTCTTCTGTCCAAAGTTGCTGATGCAGGATACAAAGTCAAGAAAGAAAAAATTCAAGTATCTCGACGCTCAGTCACATTTCTGGGACGGACAATCTCTGGAGAGGGACACACACTCACCACGAGTCAGCGAAACAATATCCTGAATCATTCCAAGCCCACCACTGTTCAACACATGTTGGCTTTCCTGGGCCTGACTGGCTACAGCAGAAATCATGTTCCTGACTACGTCAACTTGATCCAACCCCTGAGAGACATGTTGTCAATAGCAGGAAACAGGAATCTCACTGCTCCTCTCACCTGGACACCAGAGGCAGAAGAGGCATTTACACTCACCAAACAAGCACTGGCGACAACAGCAGCTCTTGCCAACCCGGACTACACTGCTACTTTTCATCTGGATGTTTCTGAGAAAGCAGGCATTGTGAATGCTGTCCTTTATCAGAAAAAGGAGGGAGAGAGAAAAGTACTGATGTATCACAGTTCCAAACTGGACAACATGGAAACAGGTCAAGGAAGCTGTGCCCGTCACCTTGCTGCACTGACAAAGGCCATAATAAAGACAGAACACATGGTGATGTGTCACCCACTTGAAATCAACACAAATCATGGTGTAACAGCATTCTTGAACTCAAGTGCATTCACTTTCTCAGCTGCAAGAAGAATCAAGATCTCAAAAACACTCACACAGCCACATATCACCTATCATGCAGAAGGGATAAATATGGCCTCAAATATGACAACAGAAGAACATCTCCCACATAATTGTGCTGAAATTGCAGCAAAGGACATCAGACTCAGACCTGATCTGCAAACAGAGCCTCTAAAAGAAGTGGATCTCACATTGTTCACAGATGGCTGCTGTTACAAAGGAGAAGAAGGAAATGTTGCCTCATATGCTGTCGTTAAACAAGAACTACAGAACCACGAAGTGCTCTACGAAGGAGTAATCCCGCAACCTGCCTCAGCACAACTGGCTGAGGTAGTAGCTCTGACAAAAGCACTACAACTAAGTGAAGGACTAAGAGTCAACATCTACACTGACTCTGCCTATGCTCATGGAGCAGTGCATGTAGATGGCCCACAATGGGTGAGAAGAAATTTTCTGACTACTGCCAACACCCCTGTGAAACACAGAGCCCGACTGGAAGAATTGATCAGAGCAGTACAACTTCCCACTGAAGTTGCTATAATGAAGTGCAAAGGACATGCTAAAGAATCCACAAATGTGGGAAGAGGAAACGTAGCAGCGGATGCTGCTGCCAAGAAGGCTGGAGGATACAAAGGACAAATCATGGCAGCTCTTGCTATTGATTTACCGGAGTTAACAGAACAAGACATCAAGGACATGCAAGACAAAGCTGGAGCCTATGAGAAAAACGAATGGATAAAGAAAGGAGCTACTCAAAAGGAGGGACTTTGGAGATCCCATGATGGAAGATTAGTAACTCCATCCAAGCTGTGTCAACTGCTCTTGAAGCAAGCTCATGGGCCAGCACATGAAAGCAAGAAGACAACATTGAAGAACATGAACAATCTGTGGTGGCATCCCCACATGTCAGACATAGTGGATAACTATGTAGCTGAATGCAGTGTGTGCAATGAACACAACTCCAAACCAACCTACAAGTGCCCCATGGGAAAGTTCCCTGTTCCAGACGCCCCATTCAAAGACATCACCATTGACTACACTGATATGGGAGCAGACAACAGAGTGCTGGGATACAGATACCTGTTAGTGATGGTAGACAGATTCACTAAATGGGTGGAAGCAATCCCCTGCCGAAAAGAAGATGCCAAAACAGTGATAAAGTGGTTGAAAAATGAACTCATCCCCAGATATGGAGTGCCACACTCCATCCGATCAGACAATGGATCTCATTTTAACAACAAACACTTAGCTGAAGTAGAAAAAGTGTTAGGGATCACACATAGGTTTGGTAGTGTCTATCATCCCGCTTCACAAGGGCTAGTTGAGAGAGCAAACCAAACATTGAAGAAAAAAATAGCCAAAATATGTTCAGGGACGAAACTAACATGGGTCGATGCCCTCCCTTTGGCGTTAATGTCTATGAGAAACTCTCCTCAAAGCAAAACACACTTGACTCCTCATGAGTTGTTGACAGGCCGTCCTATGCCAGGCCCACCAAGGGAAGGGGGACACCTCCCCGCTCTGGATCTGTGGCAAATTGACTGTGATGACTATATGTCTGCTTTGACTAACTTGACCCGAGTCTTGTGTGAACAGGTGCAGAGTGCGGAGGGAGAGCCGGAGACAACTCAACCGAAGACTCCTGTGGTGAGTGTGGGAGACTGGGTACAGGTAAAGGTCCACAAGAGAAAGTGGTCTGAACCTAGGTGGACAGGACCATATGAGGTGATTGAACGCACCTCACATGCAGTCCGTGTAAAAGGTAAGGCAGGAGCAAATTGGCACCACCTGACACATTGTGTACCAGCCTCACCACCATCTCGTCCATTGAGCGAGATTAGAGCTGATTTGGAAACTCAGGTTGCAGGCACCAAAAATTAGAAACTGATTAAGCGGCTACAACTTTGCCTGCTGCCGCCAGTGAGCAGAAATGGAGAGGCAGAGGCCTTGGCACCCATTTAGGCTGCCAGGTTTCTGTGGTCTCAGGAGAACTATTGCTGTCTTAGTAATAGTGTCTCTGATCATAGTCATCCCTCTGTTGTGGTATGATACTGAGCCAAAACAGACACACTGTGACCCCTTTGACCCATACAGAGAGCTAAATGACACGTACTATAATCCAAACAACACACACAGCATCCACAACAGCCCTCCTAGACCCAAGAGACACACTAATCAGAGAGACAAGAAAACAATCAACCTCTACTTTTCAGAAGGCACTGATGGAACAGCAGAATTCGACTTATGTGATGTGATCCACTGTAAGAGTCAACAGAAGCACCACCAAAATGCTGTGAATTATCTGTGCCTAGCCTCTGGTGTAAAATATTCTTACAGCACAGTGCATTCTTTTACATGCTCCTCTAGGTCACATGTGATTTGCAACACTGGAGACGTTGATTGGGGTTATCAGCTTGACGATCCTAGAAAAAATCGTCTGACCATTTACAAAGGTGTCAATCAAAATAAAGACAGCTGTCTGCCTGGCCATTGCAACCCCATTCTCGTGGTTCTGAAAAATCCCCAAGTTACAGACGATAGTATTTATGTATTAGGTACAATTGAAAATAAAGATGACCTTCAAGGTTTGGTAAGAATAGTAGTGAGGAGAGTAAGAAAGCTCCCCATTGCACCTTTAACCACTTCAAGCTCAACTGATGAATTGATGCAAAACACAGACGATCCACGCGTTAAGTATCTTAACATTGCCACCCCCGAAGATGTGCTTATGTATGAGACAGGGTTTCCTGGAGATAATTGGTGGTTGGACTGGATGTATTTTACTGCTACCTCTTACAATCTTACTAATTGTATTGCTTGTTCCGTTGCCAGACCAATCCTTACTACTGTTCCAGCACCACTGTTCCCACTTACTGACTATAATGGTTTTGAATGTATGTTACGCCTGCACATGACTCCCAATCCAGGTGATTGTGCTGCTTTGAGTCGCTTATTTCCTGTTGTAGCCAAAAACACAATCCCTCCCAAATTTACTCCAAAGAAAGGAGAGTATGTTTGCCTGACACGACTCAGTACCACTACAGTTGGAGAGATGCCCAAAACATGGTGTAATCTTACCTTAAATGTTACCCCCAGATCCGACATGAGCAGACTGATGTTCGCACGTGCAGATTTGTTTTGGTATTGTGGTGGTAAAGTTTTGTACAATGTCTTGCCCTCCACCTGGTCAGGGACATGCACCCTAGTTAGACTAGCTTTCCCCATTACTCTCGTAGGACAAAAACGCCCTCCAGATACCTCACGGTCCAAGAGAACTACTTCTGCTGATTTTGATTTGACTGCTAATTCTCCCACTTACTTTGATGCTATAGGTATTCCACGAGGTGTCCCTGATGAGTACAAATTGGCTGACCCCATTGTGAACGGTTTTGAATCACTTCTGCCCTGGATCACTACAAACAAGAATGTTGACCGAATCAATTATGTTCACTACAATGTCCAAAAATTGGCTAATCTCACTCGTGATGCTGTTGCTGGTCTCTCAGAACAATTAGCTGCTTCCTCCCTGATGACAGTTCAAAACAGAATGGCCCTAGACATGATACTTGCCAAGGAGGGAGGAGTTTGTGCCATGATAGAAGGTTCTTGCTGTACTTTCATTCCCAACAATACTGCCCCAGACGGTTCCGTGACCAGAGCCTTAGTCGGCCTTAAAACCCTGTCAAGCAGAATGGCAGAAGCCTCCGGAGTGAACAATGAATTTCATGATTGGATGACTAAAGTGTTTGGCAAATGGCAAGTTCTCATGACGTCTGTAATTATGTCCTTAGCTATTTTTGCAGGAATACTTACTTGCTGTGGTTGTTGTGCCATCCCTTGTCTGAGAACCCTAATCAATCGTCTTATCACCACTGCACTGACCAGAGAGCAACCCCCACCTCCTTACCAGATGCCCCTGTTAAATCACTGGGATGAACTCTTAGCTCTAGAGGAGATGAACGATGACACCATCGTTTAGTACAACAGTTAACTGTTGATTACATACTGACAAACAGGTACTGACACACACAGTTTTGTTTTGTTTTTTTTTCCTTTTTTCCTTTTCTTCCTGTTAAATGCCCTGAAGGGAGACCATTTCTGCTCCATAACTGAATGGTCCCCCTTTTAGATTTCCCTTCTGAATGTTTATTTCCCTTGTTTTCCCTTTTCCTTTTTCCTTTTACTCCATAAAGCCTTGGTGCCCATTAAAGATCCCGATCTTGAATGAGTCTGTTTTCTTATTACAACTGTTTGTTTTTATAAATGACTCTGTTTTTTATTTTACTAAAAATGTGTTTATACCAGTTATGCTTACTAGAAATGCCTTAGTGCAAAATACTCATATTAGATGAGTGTTTATTAGAACTGATTTCATTACACATTTTTTACTAAGATGTGCTTTTGTTATTTCTTCTTGATGTGTCTTTTCCATTAGAAGTAAGTGCTAGAAGTTTTGAAGTCGTACTTACTATATGTACTCTTTTATTATTATTTTTTACTAGATGTGAAAAAAAAAATATTAAAAGTAATAATAATAATTAAAAAAAAAAAAAAGAAAATCTAACAATCAATGATTTTTTATTTTTCCAATAATCAATAATAATAATGATTTTTTATTTTTTCAATAATCATAATAATAATGATTTTTTCGATAAATAATAATAATTATTTTTTCCAATCAATAATAACAATAATGCATTTTTCCCATAATAATAATAATAACATTACAAACAAATATTTTTTGTTTAATCAATAAAGATAATTTTGCATGCTGTCATATTCCTATCTAATAAATAAATCCAGAAGTATTCACACCTAGTAGGTGTGAAAGGAGGGATTGTTAGGATTTATTTTTTTACCTCTCTGCACCTCATGCCTCTCACGCTTTAAAATTAATCTAATTGATTTATATTGTTTGATTTACATTAATACACTTGATTCTAATTGACAAATAAAGACTGTGATTACCTGTTTTTACTAATGATCAATACTAAATAGTTAGATAATGGGTGGCAGACAGGCCCTGTTGATAGATGGGAGGGTTGGAAGCGTTAACCCTTTTTATGAGGGGTTAATACATAGGAGAGAAGAGCCAGGGAACGAAATATATCCATCAATCCATGTCTCTTAGTGAGAACAGGCCACAGTCTTAAACCAAAAGTGTTTGCATGAATGTGTCCTTGAGGTGTGGAGGAGGGTGGCAGAGAGGAGGCAGAGGCTAGGATAGATGGCAGGAAGGGAGTTTTTCTTTCAACAGGCCGCTGACCACCTGGAGACTATCGTGTTGCCAAGGGGCTGGGACCAGCTCGTGCATCAACGAAGGGGGGCTAAGTCTAAACCACAGCACCACCCCACCTGTACAACCAATGAATATTGTTAAACTTATCTGTTCTTAACCAATGAGAAATTCTACATTTTCTGATACCAAAATTATATGGTACAATGTAAAGAGAGATTTTGCATCTTTTTCTGGGCGATTGGTTACAGAGTAACAGCACTCCGCTGACTGTGATTTGTCAAACAGAGAAAGTCCTTGATCAAGCCTTTTACTTAATGATACAATTCGAAATAAATGGTAAACAGTACGTCGTGGTTCTGTCTTCACTCAAATAAACGAACACGCTCAACAGGCTTCGTGTCGTTTTATCGGGTACATGTTGAAAGTGGAGCCAGGATCCCACATTGTGGACAAGAATGCGCAACACTGCAAGGATCCTTGTAACCCTGGACCCTCAGATTAAAAGTCTGACGCTCTGTCGTCTTCATGTCGTTTTATCGGGTACATGTTGATAGTGGAGCCAGGATCCCACATTGTGGCTGCTCGAAAAGAGAACGGAATTCGCTTTTGCCGAAGAAAAACGGTGGGGTTCAGTCCCTGGACAGGTGGAGCTAGCTCTGCTAGTCCATTGTGTTCTTGAAGTCTCACATGTGTACGCTGTGTCGCTTTGACACTTCAAATGTTTTGAAAACAACGAACTTGGCCCGTTGCTGTGCGGCGCCACGTGCACCTTTTAAAGTCGTTCAATAGTCAGCAGTCACACGTATTAAACAACAAGCAGTTTGTGAAACTTGGAAGAGAACGCACAGCATCCAGCCAACCTACACGGCTGATCCGTTATTGGGCAGGAGGCCTTAAGGTTGGTTTTGAAAGCTCTGTCCATGACAGTCTTACAATAACTGAAGAACGCGTGGTGGCTTCAAATTGCACAGGTCGCCTTTGCCGAAACCCGGGATCGAACCAGGGACCTTTAGATCTTCAGTCTAACGCTCTCCCAGCTGAGCTATTTCGGCAAGCACAGCTGCAAAAATCTGCGCTTTTCACCGTTCCATTACACGATGAAAGCGCTCTGAAAAGAAAGTCTTGATATGTTGCATTTGGTAGTCTATCTTAAAGCCTTTGCGTTTGTCTAGTGACTGTCAAAGTCCAGTATTCCCCGAGACAATTGTGGGCGGATTAAGGGCTTGCAGAAATCATGTTTCAGCCTAAATTCTAATGGACGTCATAAGAGAAGGGCAACGATTCAAGAGAACGCACCATTCTCAATGTTGGTCGATGAACGGTCAGCAGTTGGGCCGAAGGTTCAATCTGCAGGAGCGTTCATGTGAACTGTACCTTGGTGATACGCTAAATGGAGGAGCCTTTGCAAGGATCCTTGTTGCGCCTGAACAGGGACTTGAACCCTGGACCCTCAGATTAAAAGTCTGATGCTCTACCGTCTGAGCTATCCAGGCTCTGGCTGAGGAAATTAGGTGTTTTTACCAAGAGCGACACAGTTCCACAGCTAACCGATGAAATTTCCATTGGGCTTCGTGTCGTTTTATCGGGTACATGTTGAAAGTGGAGCCAGGATCCCACATTGTGGACAAGAATGCGCAACACTGCAAGGATCCTTGTAACCCTGGACCCTCAGATTAAAAGTCTGACGCTCTGTCGTCTTCATGTCGTTTTATCGGGTACATGTTGATAGTGGAGCCAGGATCCCACATTGTGGCTGCTCGAAAAGAGAACGGAATTCGCTTTTGCCGAAGAAAAACGGTGGGGTTCAGTCCCTGGACAGGTGGAGCTAGCTCTGCTAGTCCATTGTGTTCTTGAAGTCTCACATGTGTACGCTGTGTCGCTTTGACACTTCAAATGTTTTGAAAACAACGAACTTGGCCCGTTGCTGTGCGGCGCCACGTGCACCTTTTAAAGTCGTTCAATAGTCAGCAGTCACACGTATTAAACAACAAGCAGTTTGTGAAACTTGGAAGAGAACGCACAGCATCCAGCCAACCTACACGGCTGATCCGTTATTGGGCAGGAGGCCTTAAGGTTGGTTTTGAAAGCTCTGTCCATGACAGTCTTACAATAACTGAAGAACGCGTGGTGGCTTCAAATTGCACAGGTCGCCTTTGCCGAAACCCGGGATCGAACCAGGGACCTTTAGATCTTCAGTCTAACGCTCTCCCAGCTGAGCTATTTCGGCAAGCACAGCTGCAAAAATCTGCGCTTTTCACCGTTCCATTACACGATGAAAGCGCTCTGAAAAGAAAGTCTTGATATGTTGCATTTGGTAGTCTATCTTAAAGCCTTTGCGTTTGTCTAGTGACTGTCAAAGTCCAGTATTCCCCGAGACAATTGTGGGCGGATTAAGGGCTTGCAGAAATCATGTTTCAGCCTAAATTCTAATGGACGTCATAAGAGAAGGGCAACGATTCAAGAGAACGCACCATTCTCAATGTTGGTCGATGAACGGTCAGCAGTTGGGCCGAAGGTTCAATCTGCAGGAGCGTTCATGTGAACTGTACCTTGGTGATACGCTAAATGGAGGAGCCTTTGCAAGGATCCTTGTTGCGCCTGAACAGGGACTTGAACCCTGGACCCTCAGATTAAAAGTCTGATGCTCTACCGTCTGAGCTATCCAGGCTCTGGCTGAGGAAATTAGGTGTTTTTACCAAGAGCGACACAGTTCCACAGCTAACCGATGAAATTTCCATTGGGCTTCGTGTCGTTTTATCGGGTACATGTTGAAAGTGGAGCCAGGATCCCACATTGTGGACAAGAATGCGCAACACTGCAAGGATCCTTGTAACCCTGGACCCTCAGATTAAAAGTCTGACGCTCTGTCGTCTTCATGTCGTTTTATCGGGTACATGTTGATAGTGGAGCCAGGATCCCACATTGTGGCTGCTCGAAAAAGAGAACGGAATTCGCTTTTGCCGAAGAAAAACGGTGGGGTTCAGTCCCTGGACAGGTGGAGCTAGCTCTGCTAGTCCATTGTGTTCTTGAAGTCTCACATGTGTACGCTGTGTCGCTTTGACACTTCAAATGTTTTGAAAACAACGAACTTGGCCCGTTGCTGTGCGGCGCCACGTGCACCTTTTAAAGTCGTTCAATAGTCAGCAGTCACACGTATTAAACAACAAGCAGTTTGTGAAACTTGGAAGAGAACGCACAGCATCCAGCCAACCTACACGGCTGATCCGTTATTGGGCAGGAGGCCTTAAGGTTGGTTTTGAAAGCTCTGTCCATGACAGTCTTACAATAACTGAAGAACGCGTGGTGGCTTCAAATTGCACAGGTCGCCTTTGCCGAAACCCGGGATCGAACCAGGGACCTTTAGATCTTCAGTCTAACGCTCTCCCAGCTGAGCTATTTCGGCAAGCACAGCTGCAAAAATCTGCGCTTTTCACCGTTCCATTACACGATGAAAGCGCTCTGAAAAGAAAGTCTTGATATGTTGCATTTGGTAGTCTATCTTAAAGCCTTTGCGTTTGTCTAGTGACTGTCAAAGTCCAGTATTCCCCGAGACAATTGTGGGCGGATTAAGGGCTTGCAGAAATCATGTTTCAGCCTAAATTCTAATGGACGTCATAAGAGAAGGGCAACGATTCAAGAGAACGCACCATTCTCAATGTTGGTCGATGAACGGTCAGCAGTTGGGCCGAAGGTTCAATCTGCAGGAGCGTTCATGTGAACTGTACCTTGGTGATACGCTAAATGGAGGAGCCTTTGCAAGGATCCTTGTTGCGCCTGAACAGGGACTTGAACCCTGGACCCTCAGATTAAAAGTCTGATGCTCTACCGTCTGAGCTATCCAGGCTCTGGCTGAGGAAATTAGGTGTTTTTACCAAGAGCGACACAGTTCCACAGCTAACCGATGAAATTTCCATTGGGCTTCGTGTCGTTTTATCGGGTACATGTTGAAAGTGGAGCCAGGATCCCACATTGTGGACAAGAATGCGCAACACTGCAAGGATCCTTGTAACCCTGGACCCTCAGATTAAAAGTCTGACGCTCTGTCGTCTTCATGTCGTTTTATCGGGTACATGTTGATAGTGGAGCCAGGATCCCACATTGTGGCTGCTCGAAAAGAGAACGGAATTCGCTTTTGCCGAAGAAAAACGGTGGGGTTCAGTCCCTGGACAGGTGGAGCTAGCTCTGCTAGTCCATTGTGTTCTTGAAGTCTCACATGTGTACGCTGTGTCGCTTTGACACTTCAAATGTTTTGAAAACAACGAACTTGGCCCGTTGCTGTGCGGCGCCACGTGCACCTTTTAAAGTCGTTCAATAGTCAGCAGTCACACGTATTAAACAACAAGCAGTTTGTGAAACTTGGAAGAGAACGCACAGCATCCAGCCAACCTACACGGCTGATCCGTTATTGGGCAGGAGGCCTTAAGGTTGGTTTTGAAAGCTCTGTCCATGACAGTCTTACAATAACTGAAGAACGCGTGGTGGCTTCAAATTGCACAGGTCGCCTTTGCCGAAACCCGGGATCGAACCAGGGACCTTTAGATCTTCAGTCTAACGCTCTCCCAGCTGAGCTATTTCGGCAAGCACAGCTGCAAAAATCTGCGCTTTTCACCGTTCCATTACACGATGAAAGCGCTCTGAAAAGAAAGTCTTGATATGTTGCATTTGGTAGTCTATCTTAAAGCCTTTGCGTTTGTCTAGTGACTGTCAAAGTCCAGTATTCCCCGAGACAATTGTGGGCGGATTAAGGGCTTGCAGAAATCATGTTTCAGCCTAAATTCTAATGGACGTCATAAGAGAAGGGCAACGATTCAAGAGAACGCACCATTCTCAATGTTGGTCGATGAACGGTCAGCAGTTGGGCCGAAGGTTCAATCTGCAGGAGCGTTCATGTGAACTGTACCTTGGTGATACGCTAAATGGAGGAGCCTTTGCAAGGATCCTTGTTGCGCCTGAACAGGGACTTGAACCCTGGACCCTCAGATTAAAAGTCTGATGCTCTACCGTCTGAGCTATCCAGGCTCTGGCTGAGGAAATTAGGTGTTTTTACCAAGAGCGACACAGTTCCACAGCTAACCGATGAAATTTCCATTGGGCTTCGTGTCGTTTTATCGGGTACATGTTGAAAGTGGAGCCAGGATCCCACATTGTGGACAAGAATGCGCAACACTGCAAGGATCCTTGTAACCCTGGACCCTCAGATTAAAAGTCTGACGCTCTGTCGTCTTCATGTCGTTTTATCGGGTACATGTTGATAGTGGAGCCAGGATCCCACATTGTGGCTGCTCGAAAAGAGAACGGAATTCGCTTTTGCCGAAGAAAAACGGTGGGGTTCAGTCCCTGGACAGGTGGAGCTAGCTCTGCTAGTCCATTGTGTTCTTGAAGTCTCACATGTGTACGCTGTGTCGCTTTGACACTTCAAATGTTTTGAAAACAACGAACTTGGCCCGTTGCTGTGCGGCGCCACGTGCACCTTTTAAAGTCGTTCAATAGTCAGCAGTCACACGTATTAAACAACAAGCAGTTTGTGAAACTTGGAAGAGAACGCACAGCATCCAGCCAACCTACACGGCTGATCCGTTATTGGGCAGGAGGCCTTAAGGTTGGTTTTGAAAGCTCTGTCCATGACAGTCTTACAATAACTGAAGAACGCGTGGTGGCTTCAAATTGCACAGGTCGCCTTTGCCGAAACCCGGGATCGAACCAGGGACCTTTAGATCTTCAGTCTAACGCTCTCCCAGCTGAGCTATTTCGGCAAGCACAGCTGCAAAAATCTGCGCTTTTCACCGTTCCATTACACGATGAAAGCGCTCTGAAAAGAAAGTCTTGATATGTTGCATTTGGTAGTCTATCTTAAAGCCTTTGCGTTTGTCTAGTGACTGTCAAAGTCCAGTATTCCCCGAGACAATTGTGGGCGGATTAAGGGCTTGCAGAAATCATGTTTCAGCCTAAATTCTAATGGACGTCATAAGAGAAGGGCAACGATTCAAGAGAACGCACCATTCTCAATGTTGGTCGATGAACGGTCAGCAGTTGGGCCGAAGGTTCAATCTGCAGGAGCGTTCATGTGAACTGTACCTTGGTGATACGCTAAATGGAGGAGCCTTTGCAAGGATCCTTGTTGCGCCTGAACAGGGACTTGAACCCTGGACCCTCAGATTAAAAGTCTGATGCTCTACCGTCTGAGCTATCCAGGCTCTGGCTGAGGAAATTAGGTGTTTTTACCAAGAGCGACACAGTTCCACAGCTAACCGATGAAATTTCCATTGGGCTTCGTGTCGTTTTATCGGGTACATGTTGAAAGTGGAGCCAGGATCCCACATTGTGGACAAGAATGCGCAACACTGCAAGGATCCTTGTAACCCTGGACCCTCAGATTAAAAGTCTGACGCTCTGTCGTCTTCATGTCGTTTTATCGGGTACATGTTGATAGTGGAGCCAGGATCCCACATTGTGGCTGCTCGAAAAGAGAACGGAATTCGCTTTTGCCGAAGAAAAACGGTGGGGTTCAGTCCCTGGACAGGTGGAGCTAGCTCTGCTAGTCCATTGTGTTCTTGAAGTCTCACATGTGTACGCTGTGTCGCTTTGACACTTCAAATGTTTTGAAAACAACGAACTTGGCCCGTTGCTGTGCGGCGCCACGTGCACCTTTTAAAGTCGTTCAATAGTCAGCAGTCACACGTATTAAACAACAAGCAGTTTGTGAAACTTGGAAGAGAACGCACAGCATCCAGCCAACCTACACGGCTGATCCGTTATTGGGCAGGAGGCCTTAAGGTTGGTTTTGAAAGCTCTGTCCATGACAGTCTTACAATAACTGAAGAACGCGTGGTGGCTTCAAATTGCACAGGTCGCCTTTGCCGAAACCCGGGATCGAACCAGGGACCTTTAGATCTTCAGTCTAACGCTCTCCCAGCTGAGCTATTTCGGCAAGCACAGCTGCAAAAATCTGCGCTTTTCACCGTTCCATTACACGATGAAAGCGCTCTGAAAAGAAAGTCTTGATATGTTGCATTTGGTAGTCTATCTTAAAGCCTTTGCGTTTGTCTAGTGACTGTCAAAGTCCAGTATTCCCCGAGACAATTGTGGGCGGATTAAGGGCTTGCAGAAATCATGTTTCAGCCTAAATTCTAATGGACGTCATAAGAGAAGGGCAACGATTCAAGAGAACGCACCATTCTCAATGTTGGTCGATGAACGGTCAGCAGTTGGGCCGAAGGTTCAATCTGCAGGAGCGTTCATGTGAACTGTACCTTGGTGATACGCTAAATGGAGGAGCCTTTGCAAGGATCCTTGTTGCGCCTGAACAGGGACTTGAACCCTGGACCCTCAGATTAAAAGTCTGATGCTCTACCGTCTGAGCTATCCAGGCTCTGGCTGAGGAAATTAGGTGTTTTTACCAAGAGCGACACAGTTCCACAGCTAACCGATGAAATTTCCATTGGGCTTCGTGTCGTTTTATCGGGTACATGTTGAAAGTGGAGCCAGGATCCCACATTGTGGACAAGAATGCGCAACACTGCAAGGATCCTTGTAACCCTGGACCCTCAGATTAAAAGTCTGACGCTCTGTCGTCTTCATGTCGTTTTATCGGGTACATGTTGATAGTGGAGCCAGGATCCCACATTGTGGCTGCTCGAAAAAGAGAACGGAATTCGCTTTTGCCGAAGAAAAACGGTGGGGTTCAGTCCCTGGACAGGTGGAGCTAGCTCTGCTAGTCCATTGTGTTCTTGAAGTCTCACATGTGTACGCTGTGTCGCTTTGACACTTCAAATGTTTTGAAAACAACGAACTTGGCCCGTTGCTGTGCGGCGCCACGTGCACCTTTTAAAGTCGTTCAATAGTCAGCAGTCACACGTATTAAACAACAAGCAGTTTGTGAAACTTGGAAGAGAACGCACAGCATCCAGCCAACCTACACGGCTGATCCGTTATTGGGCAGGAGGCCTTAAGGTTGGTTTTGAAAGCTCTGTCCATGACAGTCTTACAATAACTGAAGAACGCGTGGTGGCTTCAAATTGCACAGGTCGCCTTTGCCGAAACCCGGGATCGAACCAGGGACCTTTAGATCTTCAGTCTAACGCTCTCCCAGCTGAGCTATTTCGGCAAGCACAGCTGCAAAAATCTGCGCTTTTCACCGTTCCATTACACGATGAAAGCGCTCTGAAAAGAAAGTCTTGATATGTTGCATTTGGTAGTCTATCTTAAAGCCTTTGCGTTTGTCTAGTGACTGTCAAAGTCCAGTATTCCCCGAGACAATTGTGGGCGGATTAAGGGCTTGCAGAAATCATGTTTCAGCCTAAATTCTAATGGACGTCATAAGAGAAGGGCAACGATTCAAGAGAACGCACCATTCTCAATGTTGGTCGATGAACGGTCAGCAGTTGGGCCGAAGGTTCAATCTGCAGGAGCGTTCATGTGAACTGTACCTTGGTGATACGCTGAAATGGAGGAGCCTTTGCAAGGATCCTTGTTGCGCCTGAACAGGGACTTGAACCCTGGACCCTCAGATTAAAAGTCTGATGCTCTACCGTCTGAGCTATCCAGGCTCTGGCTGAGGAAATTAGGTGTTTTTACCAAGAGCGACACAGTTCCACAGCTAACCGATGAAATTTCCATTGGGCTTCGTGTCGTTTTATCGGGTACATGTTGAAAGTGGAGCCAGGATCCCACATTGTGGACAAGAATGCGCAACACTGCAAGGATCCTTGTAACCCTGGACCCTCAGATTAAAAGTCTGACGCTCTGTCGTCTTCATGTCGTTTTATCGGGTACATGTTGATAGTGGAGCCAGGATCCCACATTGTGGCTGCTCGAAAAGAGAACGGAATTCGCTTTTGCCGAAGAAAAACGGTGGGGTTCAGTCCCTGGACAGGTGGAGCTAGCTCTGCTAGTCCATTGTGTTCTTGAAGTCTCACATGTGTACGCTGTGTCGCTTTGACACTTCAAATGTTTTGAAAACAACGAACTTGGCCCGTTGCTGTGCGGCGCCACGTGCACCTTTTAAAGTCGTTCAATAGTCAGCAGTCACACGTATTAAACAACAAGCAGTTTGTGAAACTTGGAAGAGAACGCACAGCATCCAGCCAACCTACACGGCTGATCCGTTATTGGGCAGGAGGCCTTAAGGTTGGTTTTGAAAGCTCTGTCCATGAC